>OX365957.1:38991556-41946323 GCA_947247005.1 Spisula solida | reverse complement strand
CTCGTTTCAGACGTCAACAAGTCTCCAGTGGATTAGGGCATCTGCATATGGAATCTGCCTATTTATTTTGTAGTGTATCAACGTTTTGGCTAAGGTAGTGACCCTAACAGGAGTGGGTGCTGTCTTGGATTGAAATATTTCATGTATATGGGTCATGGAAGCCTAAAGTTTTTATGGCACAAATGTCATGCAACATGTTACATCCCCTGTATGTGTCATCTCTTATTGCCCCTTTTTATGCCCCCCTATCGATAGATGGGGAGGCATATAGTGATTCACCTGTCCGTCCGTTCATCCGTTCGTTCGTCCGTCCGTCCTGGTTAACCCAAATTGACCGTTTCTTCTAGCATTAATATGGCTTGCTACAAAGCTTTCATACTTGCATGGATGTTGTGTATGAACACTCTCCACACGCCAGTATCACCTAACCCCATTTTGACCTTCACCTTGACCTAATTTTGGACTTAGACTTATTTATGGACAAGGCTTCCACAGGGGGCATAAGCGTTTATTGAACGCAGTCTTGTTACTGTTATTGCAGTCTTTGAAGTGCTTTATGTACTCAGTATTGAAATATTTGCTGCTGTCTATTTGTAGGCATTAGATGATACATTACCAATGTTGCCAGTGATCATCCTCATGCACCCAGATTTCAAGTTCATTCTTCTGCCAGAATATATCACTACAGAGGACGGATACTCGGTAATATTATCTAATACATTTAAATAATTACATGCATGTGGCACAAAGGGTGTTTCTACTAGAAGAGCACCTTACATGTTGTGTACCTCTAAGGAGTTGAACTACAAGGGTTGTCTCTCACAGGAATGCAGTACAGATGGTGTCACTGTAGGGTGTTCTCTTACATGTAAGGTTGCACTTGCGGTGCGTTCACATGGCTATCTCATACAGGGGATTTAACGCATGTGTTGTGTCTACAGTGTGGGTCTCTGACACAGGTGTATCACACAGCGCGTTTCTTCCGAGTGTGTCTCTTACAGAGGGTATATCACACAGTGTGTGTACAGGACATGTCTCTTACTGGGGTGTAGCATACAAGGTGTACTTACAGTGTGTGTCTTTAACATGGGATGTAGCATACAGGATGTGTATATAAGGTGAATCTCTCACAGGGGGTGTACAAAATATGTTCAATGGTGTTTGATCTGTTATTCTTACTGGCACTTCTTGGACACTAATGCTTCCATGCAGGTATGGAACTTAAGTCCTGAAAGTAGCCACAAGTATGACTGTCTTACACTTAGCAACATGTTTGGTACACCCCTGTACCCCCTGTGAAGGATTCATTGTGTAGACATAATCTGTATGTTATGTCCCTTGTTAGGGACTCAGGCTGTAGGCTCATCTTGTGTGCTACACCGGAGTAAGGAATATGCTTTGTGCACACCCTGTGTGCTACATCCCCTGTAAGAGACTAACACTGAAGACACACCCTGTGTGCTACATCTGTGTCAAAAACACACTCAGTAGGCACAGCATGTGCGTCACATCCCCCATATGAGACAATCCTGTGAATGCATTTCATGTGCTTCCCCATTTGTAAGAGACATGCCCTGCATGGACAGGATCTGTGCAGCATCTCTGTAAAAGATCCCCCTTGTAGTCATCTCCTGAGTGCTGCACCACTTGTGAGATGCTCACCTTGTAGACACACCCTTGTGGTACTATCCAATGTTTATTTAATTCTTAAATAATTAGGATGAAGTTAGGTTCACTACTGTGCTAGTGAGTTTCATTTAAGGGTATAATTATACTGGAAAATGCATTAGGCATGTGATTGCAGTTTAAGGACTTGCTTTAACACACAGTGTGCATACAGCATGGGTCCCTAACAAGGGATGTTGCATACATGATGTGTCTTCAGGATGAGCATCTTACACGGGTTGTACCAAATATGTTAATGGTGTTTGATCTGTTATTCTTATTGAAGCTTCTAGGACACTAATAGTTCTATGCAGGGCTGTGCACACCCTGTACTGGAACTATTAAGTCCTGAAAGTAGTAACAAGTATAACTGTCTTACACTTAGCAACATGTTAAGTACATCCCCTGCGAGATATTCATCATGTAGACAAATCCTGTAAGTTACATCCCTTGTTAGGGACACATGTTGTATGCACACCCTGTTGTTCTTTCATACACTTTCTTCCTTTCTTTACCACATAACTGTCTTCTAAGGTGGGCCAAGATGAAGTCTTTATGTGAGTTCCTATAGCCTGTAATGAGACGTTGTTTGCAAAAGACCGGAATGCCAACTATTCAAATAGAGAACAGGATTCATTTGTAGATGCTCTCCAAGCAGCAGATCTCATGGCCACCACAAACGTTAGATGCCAGGAAAGATGTAGTTACACACGTCTAGTGAGAAGGTCCTGACCCTCAATGGCCGCGTTCATCGTTAGATTGGATATGAAAGTCAGCGCTTCATATCGATGGTGTACAGTCTTGCCCCTCGTTTCAGACGTCAACAAGTCTCCAGTGGATTAGGGCATCTGCATATGGAATCTGCCTATTTATTTTGTAGTGTATCAACGTTTTGGCTAAGGTAGTGACCCTAACAGGAGTGGGTGCTGTCTTGGATTGAAATATTTCATGTATATGGGTCATGGAAGCCTAAAGTTTTTATGGCACAAATGTCATGCAACATGTTACATCCCCTGTATGTGTCATCTCTTATTGCCCCTTTTTATGCCCCCCTATCGATAGATGGGGAGGCATATAGTGATTCACCTGTCCGTCCGTTCATCCGTTCGTTCGTCCGTCCGTCCTGGTTAACCCAAATTGACCGTTTCTTCTAGCATTAATATGGCTTGCTACAAAGCTTTCATACTTGCATGGATGTTGTGTATGAACACTCTCCACACGCCAGTATCACCTAACCCCATTTTGACCTTCACCTTGACCTAATTTTGGACTTAGACTTATTTATGGACAAGGCTTCCACAGGGGGCATAAGCGTTTATTGAACGCAGTCTTGTTACTGTTATTGCAGTCTTTGAAGTGCTTTATGTACTCAGTATTGAAATATTTGCTGCTGTCTATTTGTAGGCATTAGATGATACATTACCAATGTTGCCAGTGATCATCCTCATGCACCCAGATTTCAAGTTCATTCTTCTGCCAGAATATATCACTACAGAGGACGGATACTCGGTAATATTATCTAATACATTTAAATAATTACATGCATGTGGCACAAAGGGTGTTTCTACTAGAAGAGCACCTTACATGTTGTGTACCTCTAAGGAGTTGAACTACAAGGGTTGTCTCTCACAGGAATGCAGTACAGATGGTGTCACTGTAGGGTGTTCTCTTACATGTAAGGTTGCACTTGCGGTGCGTTCACATGGCTATCTCATACAGGGAATTTAACGCATGTGTTGTGTCTACAGTGTGGGTCTCTGACACAGGTGTATCACACAGCGCGTTTCTTCCGAGTGTGTCTCTTACAGAGGGTATATCACACAGTGTGTGTACAGGACATGTCTCTTACTGGGGTGTAGCATACAAGGTGTACTTACAGTGTGTGTCTTTAACATGGGATGTAGCATACAGGATGTGTATATAAGGTGAATCTCTCACAGGGGGTGTACAAAATATGTTCAATGGTGTTTGATCTGTTATTCTTACTGGCACTTCTTGGACACTAATGCTTCCATGCAGGTATGGAACTTAAGTCCTGAAAGTAGCCACAAGTATGACTGTCTTACACTTAGCAACATGTTTGGTACACCCCTGTACCCCCTGTGAAGGATTCATTGTGTAGACATAATCTGTATGTTATGTCCCTTGTTAGGGACTCAGGCTGTAGGCTCATCTTGTGTGCTACACCGGAGTAAGGAATATGCTTTGTGCACACCCTGTGTGCTACATCCCCTGTAAGAGACTAACACTGAAGACACACCCTGTGTGCTACATCTGTGTCAAAAACACACTCAGTAGGCACAGCATGTGCGTCACATCCCCCATATGAGACAATCCTGTGAATGCATTTCATGTGCTTCCCCATTTGTAAGAGACATGCCCTGCATGGACAGGATCTGTGCAGCATCTCTGTAAAAGATCCCCCTTGTAGTCATCTCCTGAGTGCTGCACCACTTGTGAGATGCTCACCTTGTAGACACACCCTTGTGGTACTATCCAATGTTTATTTAATTCTTAAATAATTAGGATGAAGTTAGGTTCACTACTGTGCTAGTGAGTTTCATTTAAGGGTATAATTATACTGGAAAATGCATTAGGCATGTGATTGCAGTTTAAGGACTTGCTTTAACACACAGTGTGCATACAGCATGGGTCCCTAACAAGGGATGTTGCATACATGATGTGTCTTCAGGATGAGCATCTTACACGGGTTGTACCAAATATGTTAATGGTGTTTGATCTGTTATTCTTATTGAAGCTTCTAGGACACTAATAGTTCTATGCAGGGCTGTGCACACCCTGTACTGGAACTATTAAGTCCTGAAAGTAGTAACAAGTATAACTGTCTTACACTTAGCAACATGTTAAGTACATCCCCTGCGAGATATTCATCATGTAGACAAATCCTGTAAGTTACATCCCTTGTTAGGGACACATGTTGTATGCACACCCTGTTGTTCTTTCATACACTTTCTTCCTTTCTTTACCACATAACTGTCTTCTAAGGTGGGCCAAGATGAAGTCTTTATGTGAGTTCCTATAGCCTGTAATGAGACGTTGTTTGCAAAAGACCGGAATGCCAACTATTCAAATAGAGAACAGGATTCATTTGTAGATGCTCTCCAAGCAGCAGATCTCATGGCCACCACAAACGTTAGATGCCAGGAAAGATGTAGTTACACACGTCTAGTGAGAAGGTCCTGACCCTCAATGGCCGCGTTCATCGTTAGATTGGATATGAAAGTCAGCGCTTCATATCGATGGTGTACAGTCTTGCCCCTCGTTTCAGACGTCAACAAGTCTCCAGTGGATTAGGGCATCTGCATATGGAATCTGCCTATTTATTTTGTAGTGTATCAACGTTTTGGCTAAGGTAGTGACCCTAACAGGAGTGGGTGCTGTCTTGGATTGAAATATTTCATGTATATGGGTCATGGAAGCCTAAAGTTTTTATGGCACAAATGTCATGCAACATGTTACATCCCCTGTATGTGTCATCTCTTATTGCCCCTTTTTATGCCCCCCTATCGATAGATGGGGAGGCATATAGTGATTCACCTGTCCGTCCGTTCATCCGTTCGTTCGTCCGTCCGTCCTGGTTAACCCAAATTGACCGTTTCTTCTAGCATTAATATGGCTTGCTACAAAGCTTTCATACTTGCATGGATGTTGTGTATGAACACTCTCCACACGCCAGTATCACCTAACCCCATTTTGACCTTCACCTTGACCTAATTTTGGACTTAGACTTATTTATGGACAAGGCTTCCACAGGGGGCATAAGCGTTTATTGAACGCAGTCTTGTTACTGTTATTGCAGTCTTTGAAGTGCTTTATGTACTCAGTATTGAAATATTTGCTGCTGTCTATTTGTAGGCATTAGATGATACATTACCAATGTTGCCAGTGATCATCCTCATGCACCCAGATTTCAAGTTCATTCTTCTGCCAGAATATATCACTACAGAGGACGGATACTCGGTAATATTATCTAATACATTTAAATAATTACATGCATGTGGCACAAAGGGTGTTTCTACTAGAAGAGCACCTTACATGTTGTGTACCTCTAAGGAGTTGAACTACAAGGGTTGTCTCTCACAGGAATGCAGTACAGATGGTGTCACTGTAGGGTGTTCTCTTACATGTAAGGTTGCACTTGCGGTGCGTTCACATGGCTATCTCATACAGGGGATTTAACGCATGTGTTGTGTCTACAGTGTGGGTCTCTGACACAGGTGTATCACACAGCGCGTTTCTTCCGAGTGTGTCTCTTACAGAGGGTATATCACACAGTGTGTGTACAGGACATGTCTCTTACTGGGGTGTAGCATACAAGGTGTACTTACAGTGTGTGTCTTTAACATGGGATGTAGCATACAGGATGTGTATATAAGGTGAATCTCTCACAGGGGGTGTACAAAATATGTTCAATGGTGTTTGATCTGTTATTCTTACTGGCACTTCTTGGACACTAATGCTTCCATGCAGGTATGGAACTTAAGTCCTGAAAGTAGCCACAAGTATGACTGTCTTACACTTAGCAACATGTTTGGTACACCCCTGTACCCCCTGTGAAGGATTCATTGTGTAGACATAATCTGTATGTTATGTCCCTTGTTAGGGACTCAGGCTGTAGGCTCATCTTGTGTGCTACACCGGAGTAAGGAATATGCTTTGTGCACACCCTGTGTGCTACATCCCCTGTAAGAGACTAACACTGAAGACACACCCTGTGTGCTACATCTGTGTCAAAAACACACTCAGTAGGCACAGCATGTGCGTCACATCCCCCATATGAGACAATCCTGTGAATGCATTTCATGTGCTTCCCCATTTGTAAGAGACATGCCCTGCATGGACAGGATCTGTGCAGCATCTCTGTAAAAGATCCCCCTTGTAGTCATCTCCTGAGTGCTGCACCACTTGTGAGATGCTCACCTTGTAGACACACCCTTGTGGTACTATCCAATGTTTATTTAATTCTTAAATAATTAGGATGAAGTTAGGTTCACTACTGTGCTAGTGAGTTTCATTTAAGGGTATAATTATACTGGAAAATGCATTAGGCATGTGATTGCAGTTTAAGGACTTGCTTTAACACACAGTGTGCATACAGCATGGGTCCCTAACAAGGGATGTTGCATACATGATGTGTCTTCAGGATGAGCATCTTACACGGGTTGTACCAAATATGTTAATGGTGTTTGATCTGTTATTCTTATTGAAGCTTCTAGGACACTAATAGTTCTATGCAGGGCTGTGCACACCCTGTACTGGAACTATTAAGTCCTGAAAGTAGTAACAAGTATAACTGTCTTACACTTAGCAACATGTTAAGTACATCCCCTGCGAGATATTCATCATGTAGACAAATCCTGTAAGTTACATCCCTTGTTAGGGACACATGTTGTATGCACACCCTGTTGTTCTTTCATACACTTTCTTCCTTTCTTTACCACATAACTGTCTTCTAAGGTGGGCCAAGATGAAGTCTTTATGTGAGTTCCTATAGCCTGTAATGAGACGTTGTTTGCAAAAGACCGGAATGCCAACTATTCAAATAGAGAACAGGATTCATTTGTAGATGCTCTCCAAGCAGCAGATCTCATGGCCACCACAAACGTTAGATGCCAGGAAAGATGTAGTTACACACGTCTAGTGAGAAGGTCCTGACCCTCAATGGCCGCGTTCATCGTTAGATTGGATATGAAAGTCAGCGCTTCATATCGATGGTGTACAGTCTTGCCCCTCGTTTCAGACGTCAACAAGTCTCCAGTGGATTAGGGCATCTGCATATGGAATCTGCCTATTTATTTTGTAGTGTATCAACGTTTTGGCTAAGGTAGTGACCCTAACAGGAGTGGGTGCTGTCTTGGATTGAAATATTTCATGTATATGGGTCATGGAAGCCTAAAGTTTTTATGGCACAAATGTCATGCAACATGTTACATCCCCTGTATGTGTCATCTCTTATTGCCCCTTTTTATGCCCCCCTATCGATAGATGGGGAGGCATATAGTGATTCACCTGTCCGTCCGTTCATCCGTTCGTTCGTCCGTCCGTCCTGGTTAACCCAAATTGACCGTTTCTTCTAGCATTAATATGGCTTGCTACAAAGCTTTCATACTTGCATGGATGTTGTGTATGAACACTCTCCACACGCCAGTATCACCTAACCCCATTTTGACCTTCACCTTGACCTAATTTTGGACTTAGACTTATTTATGGACAAGGCTTCCACAGGGGGCATAAGCGTTTATTGAACGCAGTCTTGTTACTGTTATTGCAGTCTTTGAAGTGCTTTATGTACTCAGTATTGAAATATTTGCTGCTGTCTATTTGTAGGCATTAGATGATACATTACCAATGTTGCCAGTGATCATCCTCATGCACCCAGATTTCAAGTTCATTCTTCTGCCAGAATATATCACTACAGAGGACGGATACTCGGTAATATTATCTAATACATTTAAATAATTACATGCATGTGGCACAAAGGGTGTTTCTACTAGAAGAGCACCTTACATGTTGTGTACCTCTAAGGAGTTGAACTACAAGGGTTGTCTCTCACAGGAATGCAGTACAGATGGTGTCACTGTAGGGTGTTCTCTTACATGTAAGGTTGCACTTGCGGTGCGTTCACATGGCTATCTCATACAGGGAATTTAACGCATGTGTTGTGTCTACAGTGTGGGTCTCTGACACAGGTGTATCACACAGCGCGTTTCTTCCGAGTGTGTCTCTTACAGAGGGTATATCACACAGTGTGTGTACAGGACATGTCTCTTACTGGGGTGTAGCATACAAGGTGTACTTACAGTGTGTGTCTTTAACATGGGATGTAGCATACAGGATGTGTATATAAGGTGAATCTCTCACAGGGGGTGTACAAAATATGTTCAATGGTGTTTGATCTGTTATTCTTACTGGCACTTCTTGGACACTAATGCTTCCATGCAGGTATGGAACTTAAGTCCTGAAAGTAGCCACAAGTATGACTGTCTTACACTTAGCAACATGTTTGGTACACCCCTGTACCCCCTGTGAAGGATTCATTGTGTAGACATAATCTGTATGTTATGTCCCTTGTTAGGGACTCAGGCTGTAGGCTCATCTTGTGTGCTACACCGGAGTAAGAAATATGCTTTGTGCACACCCTGTGTGCTACATCCCCTGTAAGAGACTAACACTGAAGACACACCCTGTGTGCTACATCTGTGTCAAAAACACACTCAGTAGGCACAGCATGTGCGTCACATCCCCCATATGAGACAATCCTGTGAATGCATTTCATGTGCTTCCCCATTTGTAAGAGACATGCCCTGCATGGACAGGATCTGTGCAGCATCTCTGTAAAAGATCCCCCTTGTAGTCATCTCCTGAGTGCTGCACCACTTGTGAGATGCTCACCTTGTAGACACACCCTTGTGGTACTATCCAATGTTTATTTAATTCTTAAATAATTAGGATGAAGTTAGGTTCACTACTGTGCTAGTGAGTTTCATTTAAGGGTATAATTATACTGGAAAATGCATTAGGCATGTGATTGCAGTTTAAGGACTTGCTTTAACACACAGTGTGCATACAGCATGGGTCCCTAACAAGGGATGTTGCATACATGATGTGTCTTCAGGATGAGCATCTTACACGGGTTGTACCAAATATGTTAATGGTGTTTGATCTGTTATTCTTATTGAAGCTTCTAGGACACTAATAGTTCTATGCAGGGCTGTGCACACCCTGTACTGGAACTATTAAGTCCTGAAAGTAGTAACAAGTATAACTGTCTTACACTTAGCAACATGTTAAGTACATCCCCTGCGAGATATTCATCATGTAGACAAATCCTGTAAGTTACATCCCTTGTTAGGGACACATGTTGTATGCACACCCTGTTGTTCTTTCATACACTTTCTTCCTTTCTTTACCACATAACTGTCTTCTAAGGTGGGCCAAGATGAAGTCTTTATGTGAGTTCCTATAGCCTGTAATGAGACGTTGTTTGCAAAAGACCGGAATGCCAACTATTCAAATAGAGAACAGGATTCATTTGTAGATGCTCTCCAAGCAGCAGATCTCATGGCCACCACAAACGTTAGATGCCAGGAAAGATGTAGTTACACACGTCTAGTGAGAAGGTCCTGACCCTCAATGGCCGCGTTCATCGTTAGATTGGATATGAAAGTCAGCGCTTCATATCGATGGTGTACAGTCTTGCCCCTCGTTTCAGACGTCAACAAGTCTCCAGTGGATTAGGGCATCTGCATATGGAATCTGCCTATTTATTTTGTAGTGTATCAACGTTTTGGCTAAGGTAGTGACCCTAACAGGAGTGGGTGCTGTCTTGGATTGAAATATTTCATGTATATGGGTCATGGAAGCCTAAAGTTTTTATGGCACAAATGTCATGCAACATGTTACATCCCCTGTATGTGTCATCTCTTATTGCCCCTTTTTATGCCCCCCTATCGATAGATGGGGAGGCATATAGTGATTCACCTGTCCGTCCGTTCATCCGTTCGTTCGTCCGTCCGTCCGTCCTGGTTAACCCAAATTGACCGTTTCTTCTAGCATTAATATGGCTTGCTACAAAGCTTTCATACTTGCATGGATGTTGTGTATGAACACTCTCCACACGCCAGTATCACCTAACCCCATTTTGACCTTCACCTTGACCTAATTTTGGACTTAGACTTATTTATGGACAAGGCTTCCACAGGGGGCATAAGCGTTTATTGAACGCAGTCTTGTTACTGTTATTGCAGTCTTTGAAGTGCTTTATGTACTCAGTATTGAAATATTTGCTGCTGTCTATTTGTAGGCATTAGATGATACATTACCAATGTTGCCAGTGATCATCCTCATGCACCCAGATTTCAAGTTCATTCTTCTGCCAGAATATATCACTACAGAGGACGGATACTCGGTAATATTATCTAATACATTTAAATAATTACATGCATGTGGCACAAAGGGTGTGTCTACTAGAAGAGCACCTTACATGTTGTGTACCTCTAAGGAGTTGAACTACAAGGGTTGTCTCTCACAGGAATGCAGTACAGATGGTGTCACTGTAGGGTGTTCTCTTACATGTAAGGTTGCACTTGCGGTGCGTTCACATGGCTATCTCATACAGGGGATTTAACGCATGTGTTGTGTCTACAGTGTGGGTCTCTGACACAGGTGTATCACACAGCGCGTTTCTTCCGAGTGTGTCTCTTACAGAGGGTATATCACACAGTGTGTGTACAGGACATGTCTCTTACTGGGGTGTAGCATACAAGGTGTACTTACAGTGTGTGTCTTTAACATGGGATGTAGCATACAGGATGTGTATATAAGGTGAATCTCTCACAGGGGGTGTACAAAATATGTTCAATGGTGTTTGATCTGTTATTCTTACTGGCACTTCTTGGACACTAATGCTTCCATGCAGGTATGGAACTTAAGTCCTGAAAGTAGCCACAAGTATGACTGTCTTACACTTAGCAACATGTTTGGTACACCCCTGTACCCCCTGTGAAGGATTCATTGTGTAGACAATCTGTATGTTATGTCCCTTGTTAGGGACTCAGGCTGTAGGCTCATCTTGTGTGCTACACCGGAGTAAGGAATATGCTTTGTGCACACCCTGTGTGCTACATCCCCTGTAAGAGACTAACACTGAAGACACACCCTGTGTGCTACATCTGTGTCAAAAACACACTCAGTAGGCACAGCATGTGCGTCACATCCCCCATATGAGACAATCCTGTGAATGCATTTCATGTGCTTCCCCATTTGTAAGAGACATGCCCTGCATGGACAGGATCTGTGCAGCATCTCTGTAAAAGATCCCCCTAGTAGTCATCTCCTGAGTGCTGCACCACTTGTGAGATGCTCACCTTGTAGACACACCCTTGTGGTACTATCCAATGTTTATTTAATTCTTAAATAATTAGGATGAAGTTAGGTTCACTACTGTGCTAGTGAGTTTCATTTAAGGGTATAATTATACTGGAAAATGCATTAGGCATGTGATTGCAGTTTAAGGACTTGCTTTAACACACAGTGTGCATACAGCATGGGTCCCTAACAAGGGATGTTGCATACATGATGTGTCTTCAGGATGAGCATCTTACACGGGTTGTACCAAATATGTTAATGGTGTTTGATCTGTTATTCTTATTGAAGCTTCTAGGACACTAATAGTTCTATGCAGGGCTGTGCACACCCTGTACTGGAACTATTAAGTCCTGAAAGTAGTAACAAGTATAACTGTCTTACACTTAGCAACATGTTAAGTACATCCCCTGCGAGATATTCATCATGTAGACAAATCCTGTAAGTTACATCCCTTGTTAGGGACACATGTTGTATGCACACCCTGTTGTTCTTTCATACACTTTCTTCCTTTCTTTACCACATAACTGTCTTCTAAGGTGGGCCAAGATGAAGTCTTTATGTGAGTTCCTATAGCCTGTAATGAGACGTTGTTTGCAAAAGACCGGAATGCCAACTATTCAAATAGAGAACAGGATTCATTTGTAGATGCTCTCCAAGCAGCAGATCTCATGGCCACCACAAACGTTAGATGCCAGGAAAGATGTAGTTACACACGTCTAGTGAGAAGGTCCTGACCCTCAATGGCCGCGTTCATCGTTAGATTGGATATGAAAGTCAGCGCTTCATATCGATGGTGTACAGTCTTGCCCCTCGTTTCAGACGTCAACAAGTCTCCAGTGGATTAGGGCATCTGCATATGGAATCTGCCTATTTATTTTGTAGTGTATCAACGTTTTGGCTAAGGTAGTGACCCTAACAGGAGTGGGTGCTGTCTTGGATTGAAATATTTCATGTATATGGGTCATGGAAGCCTAAAGTTTTTATGGCACAAATGTCATGCAACATGTTACATCCCCTGTATGTGTCATCTCTTATTGCCCCTTTTTATGCCCCCCTATCGATAGATGGGGAGGCATATAGTGATTCACCTGTCCGTCCGTTCATCCGTTCGTTCGTCCGTCCGTCCGTCCTGGTTAACCCAAATTGACCGTTTCTTCTAGCATTAATATGGCTTGCTACAAAGCTTTCATACTTGCATGGATGTTGTGTATGAACACTCTCCACACGCCAGTATCACCTAACCCCATTTTGACCTTCACCTTGACCTAATTTTGGACTTAGACTTATTTATGGACAAGGCTTCCACAGGGGGCATAAGCGTTTATTGAACGCAGTCTTGTTACTGTTATTGCAGTCTTTGAAGTGCTTTATGTACTCAGTATTGAAATATTTGCTGCTGTCTATTTGTAGGCATTAGATGATACATTACCAATGTTGCCAGTGATCATCCTCATGCACCCAGATTTCAAGTTCATTCTTCTGCCAGAATATATCACTACAGAGGACGGATACTCGGTAATATTATCTAATACATTTAAATAATTACATGCATGTGGCACAAAGGGTGTGTCTACTAGAAGAGCACCTTACATGTTGTGTACCTCTAAGGAGTTGAACTACAAGGGTTGTCTCTCACAGGAATGCAGTACAGATGGTGTCACTGTAGGGTGTTCTCTTACATGTAAGGTTGCACTTGCGGTGCGTTCACATGGCTATCTCATACAGGGGATTTAACGCATGTGTTGTGTCTACAGTGTGGGTCTCTGACACAGGTGTATCACACAGCGTGTTTCTTCCGAGTGTGTCTCTTACAGAGGGTATATCACACAGTGTGTGTACAGGACATGTCTCTTACTGGGGTGTAGCATACAAGGTGTACTTACAGTGTGTGTCTTTAACATGGGATGTAGCATACAGGATGTGTATATAAGGTGAATCTCTCACAGGGGGTGTACAAAATATGTTCAATGGTGTTTGATCTGTTATTCTTACTGGCACTTCTTGGACACTAATGCTTCCATGCAGGTATGGAACTTAAGTCCTGAAAGTAGCCACAAGTATGACTGTCTTACACTTAGCAACATGTTTGGTACACCCCTGTACCCCCTATGAAGGATTCATTGTGTAGACATAATCTGTATGTTATGTCCCTTGTTAGGGACTCAGGCTGTAGGCTCATCTTGTGTGCTACACCGGAGTAAGGAATATGCTTTGTGCACACCCTGTGTGCTACATCCCCTGTAAGAGACTAACACTGAAGACACACCCTGTGTGCTACATCTGTGTCAAAAACACACTCAGTAGGCACAGCATGTGCGTCACATCCCCCATATGAGACAATCCTGTGAATGCATTTCATGTGCTTCCCCATTTGTAAGAGACATGCCCTGCATGGACAGGATCTGTGCAGCATCTCTGTAAAAGATCCCCCTTGTAGTCATCTCCTGAGTGCTGCACCACTTGTGAGATGCTCACCTTGTAGACACACCCTTGTGGTACTATCCAATGTTTATTTAATTCTTAAATAATTAGGATGAAGTTAGGTTCACTACTGTGCTAGTGAGTTTCATTTAAGGGTATAGGTATACAGGAAAATGCATTAGGCATGTGATTGCAGTTTAAGGACTTGCTTTAACACACAGTGTGCATACAGCATGGGTCCCTAACAAGGGATGTTGCATACATGATGTGTCTTCAGGATGAGCATCTTACACGGGTTGTACCAAATATGTTAATGGTGTTTGATCTGTTATTCTTATTGAAGCTTCTAGGACACTAATAGTTCTATGCAGGGCTGTGCACACCCTGTACTGGAACTATTAAGTCCTGAAAGTAGTAACAAGTATAACTGTCTTACACTTAGCAACATGTTAAGTACATCCCCTGCGAGATATTCATCATGTAGACAAATCCTGTAAGTTACATCCCTTGTTAGGGACACATGTTGTATGCACACCCTGTTGTTCTTTCATACACTTTCTTCCTTTCTTTACCACATAACTGTCTTCTAAGGTGGGCCAAGATGAAGTCTTTATGTGAGTTCCTATAGCCTGTAATGAGACGTTGTTTGCAAAAGACCGGAATGCCAACTATTCAAATAGAGAACAGGATTCATTTGTAGATGCTCTCCAAGCAGCAGATCTCATGGCCACCACAAACGTTAGATGCCAGGAAAGATGTAGTTACACACGTCTAGTGAGAAGGTCCTGACCCTCAATGGCCGCGTTCATCGTTAGATTGGATATGAAAGTCAGCGCTTCATATCGATGGTGTACAGTCTTGCCCCTCGTTTCAGACGTCAACAAGTCTCCAGTGGATTAGGGCATCTGCATATGGAATCTGCCTATTTATTTTGTAGTGTATCAACGTTTTGGCTAAGGTAGTGACCCTAACAGGAGTGGGTGCTGTCTTGGATTGAAATATTTCATGTATATGGGTCATGGAAGCCTAAAGTTTTTATGGCACAAATGTCATGCAACATGTTACATCCCCTGTATGTGTCATCTCTTATTGCCCCTTTTTACTGTTATTGCAGTCTTTGAAGTGCTCTATGTACTCAGTATTGAAATATTTGCTGCTGTCTATTTGTAGGCATTAGATGATACATTACCAATGTTGCCAGTGATCATCCTCATGCACCCAGATTTCAAGTTCATTCTTCTGCCAGAATATATCACTACAGAGGACGGATACTCGGTAATATTATCTAATACATTTAAATAATTACATGCATGTGGCACAAAGGGTGTGTCTACTAGAAGAGCACCTTACATGTTGTGTACCTCTAAGGAGTTGAACTACAAGGGTTGTCTCTCACAGGAATGCAGTACAGATGGTGTCACTGTAGGGTGTTCTCTTACATGTAAGGTTGCACTTGCGGTGCGTTCACATGGCTATCTCATACAGGGGATTTAACGCATGTGTTGTGTCTACAGTGTGGGTCTCTGACACAGGTGTATCACACAGCGCGTTTCTTCCGAGTGTGTCTCTTACAGAGGGTATATCACACAGTGTGTGTACAGGACATGTCTCTTACTGGGGTGTAGCATACAAGGTGTACTTACAGTGTGTGTCTTTAACATGGGATGTAGCATACAGGATGTGTATATAAGGTGAATCTCTCACAGGGGGTGTACAAAATATGTTCAATGGTGTTTGATCTGTTATTCTTATTGGCACTTCTTGGACACTAATGCTCCATGCAGGTATGGAACTTAAGTCCTGAAAGTAGCCACAAGTATGACTGTCTTACACTTAGCAACATGTTTGGTACACCCATGTACCCCCTGTGAAAGATTCATTGTGTAGACATAATCTGTATGTTATGTCCCTTGTTAGGGACTCAGGCTGTAGGCTCATCTTGTGTGCTACACCGGAGTAAGGAATATCCTTTGTGCACACCCTGTGTGCTACATCCCCTGTATGAGATTAACACTGAAGACACACCCTGTGTGTTACATCTATGTCAAAAACACACTCAGTAGACACAGCATGTGCGTCACATCCCCTGTATGAGACAATCCTGTGAGCCCATCTCTTGTGCTACCCCATCTGTAAGAGACATGCCCTGCATAGACAGGATCTTTGCAGCATCTCTGTAAGAGACCCCCTTGTTGTCCGCTCCTGATAGCTGCACCACTTGTGAAATGCTCACTTTATAGACACACCCTTGTGGTACAATCTAATGTATATTAAATTCTTAAATAACTCTTCTGAAATATTTAACTTTAGTCTTTTCTTAATAGGGGTTATCCAATGTGTCCAAGGTGTGCATACAGCATGGTTCCCTAACAAGGGATTGCATACATGATGTGTCTTCACGATGAGCATCTTACACGGGTTGTACCAAATACGTTAATGATGTTTGACCTGTTATTCTTATTGAAGCTTCTAGGACACTAATAGTTCTATGCAGGGCTGTGCACACCCTGCACTGGAACTATTAATCCTGTAGGTAGCAACAAGTTTCACTGTCTTACACTTAGCAACATTTTAGTTATATCCCCTGTGAGATATTCATTGTGTAGACTAATCCCGTATGTTACATCCCTTGTTAGGAACACATGTTGTATGCACACCCTGTGTAAAATAATTTTGATTTTTAATTCAAGGTACATGTACTAGTAATTTATTAAAATAATCAACTCTTTTTAAATTAATATCTGTCTTTCTTTTATTAGGGGTCTATTCAATTAAACTATTGGGACTTAATCAATTGTTCTTTCATAAAATTTCTTCCTTTTTTTACCCCATGACTGTCTTGCCCTGTAATTGCCGCCCTATAGACTCGTCCTGCTTGCTTCGTGTCTGTTGAAATTATTACTGAATTATTGACAACAGTCAAGTTCAGATAGATAGTTAAATTATTACTGAATTATTGACAACAGTCAAGTTCAGATAGATAAAAATAGGTTATGAGCACATTAGGTTATGGAACTTGTTACGTCATTAATGTTGATGTATGCATTGCTCATCTTTCTTGTTGTTCATGTGTTAGTGAAATGTTGTGTAATGGGGCCATTTAAGTAAATACAGCAATTAAAGTTCTATTTAAGCATGTTTGCATGTTATGAAGTATGTTCTTGGTTTCAAGCTTCTTTTTAGCTCACCTGTCACAAAGTGACAGAGTGAGCTTTTGTGATCACACTTCTTCAGTCGTCCGTCCGTCTGTCCGTCCGTCCGTCAACAATTGGGTTGTGTCCTCTCTAGAGGTCACAATTTTGGCCTAATCTTTATGAAACTTTGTCACAATGATCATCTCAACAAAATCTAGGTCAAGTTCGATATTGGGTCATCTGAGGTCAAAAACGAGCTCACTAGGTCAAATTATAGAAAAACCTTGTTTTAAACCTTTCAACATGTAGTCTTCATGGTCACTTAACTCTCTGCTGTAACTCTCTACTCTATACATACAAGTAAACTTTCATCAACCAATGAAAATGTGTATCAGGGTTCACAGCAGTTTTGTAAAGGTCAAATATCAAAATATTCTAGAGGGTGTGAATTGTAATGGTTAAGTGGAAATCAAAGCGCTGTAGGGAGCATAGACATTTTCCTGAGGTCGTGGGTTCAAACCCCACTGGAACCATAATTTTTTTTTTTTTATTTTTTTTTTTTTTGAGTGTTTAGGTATTGTTTTGTCTTTATAGCATGTATTTGTACATTTTCCTGATGGTCGTGGGTTCAACCCCCACTGGAACCATAATTTTTATTTTTTTATTTTTTTTGAGTGTTTAGGTATTGTTTTGTCTGTAAAGCATGTATATGTACATTTTCCTGATGGTCGTGGGTTCAATCCCCACTGGAACCATATTTTTTTTTTTTTTTTTTTTTTTTGAGTGTTTAGGTATTGTTTTGTCTTTATAGCATGTATATGTACATTTTCCCGATGGTCGTGGGTTCAACCCCCACTGGAACCATAATTTTTATTTTTTAATTTTTATTTTTTTAAGTGTTTAGGTATTGTTTATCTAGGCCAAGTTCGATTTTGGGTCATCTGGCATCAAAAACAAGGTCACAATGTCAATTGACATTTTCCTGAGGGTCATGGGTTCAAACCCCACTGGAACCATAATTTTTTTTTTAAGTGTTTAGGTATTGTTCTGTCTTTATAGCATGTTTTTGTACAGTTATATGGAGGAAATATTTTGTTTAAATTATAGGTCAGATCATAGAAAAACCCTGTGTAGTCGCCAGAGGTTACAATTTCGACTTAATCTTTATGAAATTTGGTCCTAATAATCATCTCAACACAATCTAGGTTAAGTTTGATATTAATTAAGTCATCTGGGGTCAAACGCTAAGTCACATGGTCAAATCATACACAAACTTGCAATAGAGGCTGAATTTCCTTAAATTTTATTCAGAAAATGTGTAGGATCACCATAGGGTGTGCATGCACTAGTACGACAGGTGAGCGACCTAGGGCCCTTTGGGCCCTCTTGTTTCATTTTAAATGTAGTTTTTTATATTTTTTTAATTTAGGATGAAGTTAGATTAGGACAAAGTTAGGTTCACTACTATGCTAGTGTAAAGTTTCATTTAAGGGTATTCTGGACATGAATCATATGGCAACATTTAGACCTGACCCTGTTTTTTAAATTTCATGATAAGTTGACGTAAGGGAAAATGCATTGGACATGTAATTGAGGTCTAAGGACTCTTGCTTCAAATTGTTATTTTCATATAAATACCTCACTGCCTAGGATATAAATAATGTAAGGTAGATTTATGGCACTTTCAGAACCTTTTTTACTGGAAGTTTCATAATAGGGTTTAATTAACAATTCAGTTATTGGTGGTATGTTTAGTGGCATATTCTGGAACACATAAAGCTGAAATTTCATATCTATGGTTGCGAATCTTTTTATGCCCCCCTATCGATAGATGGGGAGGCATATAGTGATTCACCTGTCCGTCCGTTCGTCCGTCCGTTCGTCCGTCCGTCCTGGTTAACCCAAATTGACAGTTTCTTCTAGCATTAATATGGCTGCTACAAAGCTTTCATACTTGCATGGATGTTGTATATGACCACTCTCCACACCCCTGTATCACCTAACCTCATTTTGATCTTCACCTTGACCTAATTTTGGACTTAGACTTATTGAAGGGCTAAATTCTTGGTTAACCCAAATTGACCGTTTCTTCTAGCATCATTATGGCTTGCTACAGAGCTTTCATACTTGCATGGATGTTGTTTATGAACACTCTCTACACGCCTGTATCACCTGACCCCATATTGACCTTTACCTTGACTTAGTTTTTGACTTAGACTTATTGAAGGGTCAAATTCCTGGTTAACCCAAATTGACCGTTTCTTCTATGATTATTATGGCTTGCTACAAAGCTTCCATACTTGCATGGATGTTGTATATGAACACTCTTGGCATGATTGTTTACTATCATAAGCCCCTTACATTTTCAAAGCCATGTAACACTATCCAACATTATTACAGAATTATGGCCCCTGATTGACTTAGCTTTTTATGGGCAAGGCTTCCATGGGGGCATAAGCGTTTATTGAACGCAGTCTTGTTTAAACACATTTTTGTTTTTGAGTTATTTTAAAAGTACTAACAGGAGTGACGCCTTAAGAGCTTGTGAGGATCATAATTTAACCTTCCACCTAATTCATATAAATTGTAAGGTCATGTTCAATGCTTTTATTTGCCTACTATACTGTGTAAGGTAGGTTTAGCAACACCCAGATTGTTGGTTATTTCCTGAGTTTCTTTATTGAGGAAATTAAAACAACTTTAATTGTTTGGTTTCTAAACATTTATTCTACACTCACTAGCATGCACATACATGCTTACAAAGCATACATGCACATACTTTGATCACAAAGGACTGGTACATGTACACTTTTTTGCTCAATTTAGAATTTTAGAACTTAATCATAGTCCGGTACTATAGTACTAAAATTAAATTAATATGATTATGACAGACATAAGGATGTCATCGAAACAAATGAAAATTAGCGACTTTTTGATCACAAAGAAACAGGTACATGGACAATATTTGGGCTCAAAATTCAATTCCAAAACATAATCATAGTACTGTACTTTGTACTAAAATTATTTGAATATGATTATCACAGAGACCCACAAGTTCCTGTTCTGATACATGGATATAACAGACACAGTCATAGTTGTTGTAAAACTTATTTTACCATGTATAGCACATGAATGATATGTATTTAGGCAGATAATCTATTTTAATACCCCCGCAAACAAAGTTTGAAGAGGGTATACTGGAGTCACTAGAGAGGTTGCGATTCGAACGTGTACGACTACATGTACGTGTAGCTACCCGTACATGTATACGTACGCGTTGCAATTGAAATTGGCTTGCGAAACACAACGTGTGCGTGTTACATCATAAAGAAGTTGTAACATGATTTCTTCGTGAATCGATAATGAGTGTTTATATAAACTCACTGAGACTACCGGCGAAAATCTTGGGGTTCCCGTGCATACGCATACCTGTGTGACGTAGTACACATTATATTTTCGTCTGTCACATGTCCGTTATACTTGTAGAAACTACACATACCTGGATGACGAAATACCCAAAAAAGTATTCACGTACACGTACTCATTACACGTTGCCTTTCGCAACCTCTCTACTATGTCTGTCGGACGGGCGGTCTGTCGGTCTGTCGATCTGTCTGCTAGCAAAATCGTGTCCGCTCTGTAACTTTGTCATTTCTTGCTGGATTTTAAAATGGCTTGGTACAAATGTTCACTACATCAAGACGGTGTGTCGTGCGCAAGACCCAGGTCCCTAGCTCAAAGGTCAAGGTCTCACATATAGGTCAAAGGTCATATAGTCATGCAAGTCGTGTCCGCTCTGTAACTTTGTTGTTTCTTGCTGGGTTTTAAAATGGCTTGGTACAAATGTTCACCACGACAAGACGGTGTGTTATGCGCAAGACCCAGGTCCCTAGCTCAAAGGTCAAGGTCACACATAGATGTCAAAGGTTATATAGTCATGCAAATCGTGTCGGCTCTGTAACTTTGTTTCTTACCGGATTTAAATATTGCTTGGTACAAATGTTTACCACATCAATCAAGTTTTTCAATAATTGTTTTCCAAAATTTTTGTTTGTTTTTCAATTTTTTTTTTCAAATTTTTTTTTTTCAATTTTGTTTTCGATTTTTAAATTTTTTCAATTTTTTTTTTCGATTATTATATAAAAATGATTTTTTTCAATTTTTTTTATTTTTTTTCAAATTTTTTATTTATTTTTTGTCCGTCCGTCAACAATTGGGTTGTGTCCTCTCTAGAGGTCACAATTTTGGCCTAATCTTTATGAAACTTGGTCACAATGATCATCTCAACAAAATCTAGGTCAAGTTCGATATTGGGTCATCTGAGGTCAAAAACTAGCTCACTAGGTCAAATTATAGAAAAAACCTTGTTTTAAACCTTTCAACATGTAGTCTTCATGGTCACTAAACTCTCTGCAGTAACTCTCTACTCTCTATACATACAATAAACTTTCATCAACCAATGAAAATGTGTATCAGGGTTCACAGCAGTTTTGTAAAGGTCAAATATCAAAATATTCTAGTATTTTAACCAGGGTGTGAATTGTACTGGTTAAGTGGAAATCAAAGGCTGTAGGGAGCGTAGACATTTTCCTGAGGGTCGTGGGTTCAAACCCCACTGGAACCATAATTTTTATTTTTTTATTTTTTTAAGTGTTTAGGTATTGTTTTGTCTTTATAGCATGTATTTTTACATTTTCCTGATGGTCGTGGGTTCAACCCCCACTGGAACCATAATTTTTTTTTTTTTTTTTTTTTTTAAATGTTTAGGTATTGTTTTGTCTTTATAACATGTATTTGTACATTTTCCTGATGGTCGTGGGTTCAACCCCCACTGGAACCATAATTTTTTTTTTTTTTTTTTTTTTTTTTTTTAAATGTTTAGGCATTGTTTTGTCTTTATAACATGTATTTGTACATTTTCCTGATGGTCGTGGGTTCAACCCCCACTGGAACCATAATTTTTATTTTTATTTTTTTTAGTGTTTAGGTATTGTTCACAGCAGTTTTGTAAAGGTCAAATATCAAAATATTCTAGAGGGTGTGAATTGTAATGGTTAAGTGGAAATCAAAGCGCTGTAGGGAGCATAGACATTTTCCTGAGGTCGTGGGTTCAAACCCCACTGGAACCATAATTTTTTTTTTTTTTTTTTTTTTGAGTGTTTAGGTATTGTTTTGTCTTTATAGCATGTATTTGTACATTTTCCTGATGGTCATGGGTTCAACCTCGACTGGAACCATAATTTTTATTTTTTATTTTTTTAAGTGTTTAGGTATTGTTTTGTCTTTATGGCATGTATTTGTACAGTTATATGGAGGAAAAATACCAAAATATTTTGTTTAAAATAAAGGTCAAATCATAGAAAAACCTTGTGTAGTCAGTCACCAGAGGTTACAATTTCAACTTAATCTTTATGAAACTTTGTCACAATGATCCTGTGAACAAAATCTAGGCCAAGTCGCGATTTTGGGTCATCTGGTGTCAAAAACAGGGTCACAATGTCAATTGACATTTTCCTTAGGGTCGTGGGTTTAAACCCCACTGGAACCATAATTATTTTTTTAAGTGTTTAGGTTTTGTTCTGTCTTTATAGCATGTATTTGTACAGTTATATGGAGGAAATATTTTGTTTAAATTATAGGTCAGATCATAGAAAAACCCTGTGTAGTCACCAGAGGTTACAATTTCGACTTAATCTTTATGAAATTTGGTCCTAATAATCATCTCAACACAATCTAGGTTAAGTTTGATATTAATTAAGTCATCTGGGGTCAAACGCTAGGTCACATGGTCAAATCATACACAAACTTGCAATAGAGGCTGAATTTCCTTAAATTTTATTCAGAAAATGTGTAGGATCACCATAGGGGTGTGCATGCACTAGTACGACAGGTGAGCGACCTAGGGCCCTTTGGGCCCTCTTGTTTCAATTTTTTTTCCAATTTTTTTTTCAATTTTTTTTTGCGGAAGACCTAGGTCCCTACCATAAAGGTCAAGGTCACTTAGAGGTCACAGGTTATATAGTTTTGCATGTCGTGTTTCTTACTGGATTTTAAAAGATAAAAATAACTATAAATTTAAATAATATTCCTGTGTCAAGCAGTGCTGCGGGGGTATGATTCATCACTCCAGTGATAGTTCTAGTTTTCAATATCGCTCCTCAATACTAACAGTATATTGTTTTGCATCAATGGTTTCAAGTTCTCTTCAACTTTCTGTTTACTTGTTTTAAATTATTTTAAGTTGAGGGTTGTAAGGTTTAGCCCTTGCAGAGATTTCAGACTATTGAGGTAGAATTGAGGATCATTTGATCATTGCTCCATTATACAAGGTTAGGCAGAGACATTGTAAATCTCGTGCCTCTTTTAGGATGTTTTTTTTTCAATGTCATTCTTCCTTGGAATCATGAACATACTTCTCACTAAATTTGTCAATATGTGTTTGTCCGATTCACTAGTATTAACTTGAATGGTTCCGATTTTTTTATTACTCACTCACCCAATACTTTTATCCCTGCTGGGACATAGCTCTGTCTTCACCTCAGGCTATTAAAAATGTTTATACCTACTGGAATGTAGCGTGTAGCGCTGCCATTACCTGATGCCTTTTGACCTGTTTATACCTCTCATCATTATACCCCCCCCGCACAACAAGTTGTAAGGGGGGTATACTGGATTCAGCTTGTCTGTCTGTCTGTCCGTCCGTCCGTCCGTAGACGCATTCTTGTGGACGCAACTCCTCCTACAGTTTTTGCAGCATTTGCTTCAAACTTTAACAGATGAACAACCATAACATGTAGATGTGCATAAAGGAAAGAATTTGCGCTGCGACAATTTTTGACAGCATTATGGCCCTTTGTACTTTTATGCACTATACAATATATAGTGAACAGTTCTTGTGGACGCAACTTCTCCTACAGTTTTTACAGCATTTGCTTCAAACTTTAACAGATGAACAACCCCAACATGTAGATGTGCATAAAGGCAAGAATTTGCGCTGCGACGATTTTTGACAGAATTATTGCCCTTTGTACTTTTATGGATGATACAATATATAGTGAACAGTTCTTGTGGACGCAACTTCTCCTACAGTTTTTACAGCATTTCCTTCAAACTTTAACAGATGAACAACCTCAACATGTAGATGTGCATGAAGCAAAAAATTAGCTGTGATTTTTGCCACGCGGGGGGTATATTAGTCTGCCGAATGGCGACAGTTCTAGTTGAATCTTGTTTGGTTCAAACTGCTTGCCTTCGGCCCAACTCATGTGTAGCTTACAAATCAGCTCTGTGGTCAGTGTCCCACCATCTGTTATGTCTGTTGTATACCCCTGAACTTATCTGTAACTGTTATCATCACCCAACCTATCACTACCTAACTCTGTCAACACTTAAATATAGTAATTCAGTGTAATTCAATTAAAAAATATTCTTAAAGCCTTTCTTAACGCAATTATAATGAAATGTCTTATCAGTGTTTAAAAGATATCCAATCGTCCATTGCTGATATATCCCCTCTACTAAGTCATTTCTTATCATGTGCCTCTTTGATAGCGCAGTGGTAGAGCATCCGCTTAGAGTGCGGGATGTTCCTGGTTAGATCCCAGGCAACATCATACCAAAGATGAAATAAAAATGGTACCAGAAATTCCCTTGCTAGACGCTCGGCATAAAAAGGGAAACTGGCTTCTCTTCTCTCTCATACACTCCTGGCGACACATACCATCAGAAATTAGGTGTCCATAGAAATTAATAGAAGTTACTATGACTTCTTAGGCTGGTATTTTATGCCAGCATGTCTGTGCTCCAAATGCAGAGTGATACACTCCACAGTCAGAGAGCAGACCTGTTGACATGAAATACTGGCCTAATTTTCTGATTTGCTTGTTTCAGAACTTTCCAGCTAAAGAGTTACATATAATTATATATGGAACTCACTGATGGTGTCTGGCTTGCGTGATGATCACACTTGGGCAATGCAGGACTGAAGCATTGTCATATATCTACACTCTACATTCAGATACATTTGTAAGTGCCGTAAGTGTCTTTATTTTAAATGATTGTTTGAAACCAATTTATCTGTTCTGAGTGAATACAGTTATTGGGTAAATAATAATAATAATAATACATTTGTAATGACTTTATTTTACGAGGTTTACACATTTGCATATAAACACAATCTCCCATGCGGACCTCAACATATAATACATACATTTAACATGATAGTTGCAAACATAGTAAACTTAACAAATGAAATGAAAGTAAGCAAACGTAACAATTGAATGATAGTAGATAAAACATATTAACTAAGATGAATAATGAAAAGTTTGTATAAACACGACTTTGCTATTCAAATACTCACTATGATACAATGACATAATATAAACAAGTTAAGAGACAATAACATAATATTTACAATGATTATAGAACATACTTATTTATTGGTAGTCCCAGTCAGGAAACTTCCATTTTAAATACATTCTTTTGAATTGTTCGAGAGAGCTAGCAGTTCTTATATAAAAAGGTATCTTTTCCCAAAGTATTGGTCCAGTGTAGCTTAATGACTTTCGAAAGAATGGGTAAATAGCCCCTATGCTCCCAGGGAAATTCTATGTTATTCAATATACTCCCACAAAATTAAGTTTGGAGAGATATAAAAGTTAGCTTGTCTGTCTGTTTGTCAAGCTTATGTTAATACACACAAGTATTTTCTATTACAGTAACATTGACCCCACCATCCCGATTTCGGGTAGCTTGTGCGAATATGCCGCTCAATTTTGAAAGTGGGGGTCAAGGTTACTGTTACAAGAAACAGAAAATCTGTTTCCAGACGATAACTTTAGTAAGGAATGAGATACGGCAATGCAAGTTACAACGTGTGCCTCCGTTGCCCAATATTTAGCTCCCTTGACGTCTGATCTGGTGACCTGGGTTCAAATACGGGTCAGTTTTTCGAGGGGGTTTAATTTTGCAATCTAGTTCAGCTGCGAAATTAATGTAAATTAATCCACCACAAATATTAATTTGACAGTGTCCAGTTGTTCCTGATCGTTTAACTCGCATGAAAACGTGGTTTCTGTGACCAGGATTTGCTGTGGGGGTTTATTTGTGTTGCAATTCCAGTTATTCAAACTTTGACATTGCAGCATAATCTACCTAACAACTCAGTTGACATTACATTCCTTTTTATATACAAGAAGATGTGTCACTAACTGGTAAGGGTGTAACGATATACCGTTGGATGATATATTGAATTTGTTCGGTCTCAGTATGGTTCACGGTACGACCCTGGTCTGAACGGTATGGCTACGGTACAGCCTCTATCCATTTTCTAGTTTAAATGAGGTAAACTTAGGTTAAAAATGTTACCTATCAATCGGACGTCGCCCATTATTCTTGTTAAAAGTATGAGTGCGACATCACTGAACTTGTGACTACGGCAGCCATTTATTTATGCGAAATGACTAAAGTCTGTATCGGGACTGTACGTATCCGGACAGAATATACATTCAGAATTGAAATACAACGAAAAGCATTAACTTTTTTGATAGCTCATCCATCATACAATTAGAACTAAAAAGAACTTTAAAAAAGCATGATAAATGACTAAGTGAAACTAAAGGTGACAGTTGATGGCTAAAGAACTCTTGTTGGCATTCATGAGAAGTTTTTTTCCTTAGGAAAATACTGGTACATGTAATATGGGGAACTGATTATGTTATGGGAAAAATCTTTTTCCTTTGGGAAGAGGTCTTATTAAGCCTCTGCTTGATTATGAGGAATAAGGCCAGTGATGTAATAAAGTATAAACTGTTAAGATACTCATTATACTGTCTTTATGCAAAACTATATGCAATGTTGTATTGTGATACATATTGTATCGTATACTCCGTACCGTGATCATATCGTATCGCAAGGTGAGCGTATCGTTATACACCTTCTATCTGGTCATATCAAAATGGACCCCGGTACCAGGATTTGAACCTCTGACCTTGATTACGGGATATGATGTGATTGTACTTTTGTTATACATTTGCTTACTTTTGTTTTTTATCAACAGGTATTCACTGGTGTTATTGGGATGGATATTTTCTTCATGTACCATAGAGGAATGTAAAACAATCCTGCACATCAAATTGGGATGTGAAAATATCCCTGAATTTCAAAAAATGTGTAATAGACATTTTGACTGAAGAAGTCTGCAAAATACAGTGCTAGACGTTTGGAATGAGTTTGAATACTATTTAGTAGTCAGAATCTCATGGATATGCTTCATGCACAGGGCTTTTTTTAGCTGAATTGTGAAGAGGCCCAAGCCCTTCTGTTTTGTGAAAAGTAAGCGCGAAAAATCCTAAAATTGTGAAAAAGAAAGCGCGGTAACTTTTCCAATTGTGAAAAACTATGAGCACAATAAATCACCAAATTGTCACATAAAAGCACACAGAAATAACTATTTTTAATGTGTGTAACTTCATATTATTACCCTCTTGTCCCAGACACATATATCAATGCCATTAGTGGGAAATACATGTAGCATACAGACCTTTAATTCCTGTTACTCACAAATCTGGCATTGCATGGTAGATCTCCAAACATGCCTCTAGATAAACTTAAAGTGTGGTTAATTTTATTAAGGGAACCAATCAGAACCAATCATCACTTATTTTACCCGCCGATCTCAACATTTAAAAAAAAAATATTCACGATAAATATGTACGAAAGGTGCGAAGTACCGAGTACGAATTGTATCGAGTACGAAACGTACCTTATCGCCGCATTGTTTTGGACATACGTGTCACTATAAAGTCCGTTTACATTCGTTAATGGCCGAAAATAATTTTAGTGTATTTTTTGTCACGTTCAGTTGATGTTTTATACAATAATAAAGCGATGTCACCTTTGTTTGACGAATTAGATGTACGAAAATGATTGTCTGTAATATGTTTGGTTTGTTGGTTACTTTGTGAAGAGACCGATTTTGTAATAAACAGACGCCGTTTCTGTTGTGATAGACGCCGTTAGACAATTGTGAATGGGGCCGATACGAAATTGTGAAGCAGCCGATATTCGGCCTCTAATATAGAGTGAAAAAAAGCCCTGATGCAGATACAAGAAAATGAAAAAATAACGGTCAAGAATAAGGACAACTTCACACCGGTGCAATTGACTAGTGATGTTTGCTGCTGAACAAACAATTGTATGTAGGTCTTGAACGAACATACACAAAACATGAAATAATAATATTTATTGCTCTTATACTAATACATGTCTTTTATAAAGCGTAAAAAAGCATGTTATAGCACAGAGAATTTGACATGACTGACCTTTTTGCATGAATATATTACAATGTTCTTGCGTAGAATATCTAAATTTCCGCGAGCAATTCGTGCAATACCGGTGCTTTAGATTTGTGTTGGTATTACACCTGGAGCCTCTTTGTGAAACTCCCGCTTATGAAAACATACAACCGAGATAAATACAGACAATATATCAGCTGTGAAATTATGCTAATAGATGTCCTAGAGTTGTGTCAAATTCTCCGAACTATACATACTTGGCAATTTAAATGTCCAGTACAAACTCTCAGAGCAACCCCCTGTAGAGCAACAGCCTCTGTAACAACACCTTTAAATTTTCCCGAAGTTGATATTCAGATTTAACTTATAAATGACAGCCAATATTTGCAGCTACATTTTCTCAAAGGCTATCAAAGGTTTCCACTTGAAACTCAACATACATTCAGTTATTCACCATCACATAAGGGGAGTCCATACTGACCTATATTATCTGTTTTATATGATATCTGTCATAATGGTATGTGATCTACTGACAAGAGCAAGCAAATCTATTGAGCATTTTATAGTCCGTACTGATATCTGCCCTTGTTACTCGTTGATTTTCACTTGAAAGTGGAGTGTCCGGCACTCATAGGCAGTGCTGTTGTTGAACTTGTAAATGATTACATTCACAGAGCACTAAATGCTTTTGCCATTGTACTTTGTATGTTTGTATGTTTGTGTATATATGTCTTGTATGTTTTACTGTATATTCTTATGTTATTTCATATTTTACTGTATATTCTTATGCTATTTGCAAATGTTGAGGCCCACATGGAAGATCGGGAAACCGAATGTGTCAGCCTCGTTAAATAAAGACGTTACTTACTTACTTACTTACTTACTGTACTCTTTTAAGTAATGAGTATGTATCTGTGTTTTATGATAGAATAAAGCAGGGTCACAAGTTCAGATGCGTAGTAATTAAATCACGCGTGCGTCCCTGCTGGGGACTTAGGGTTGACACGAGTCAAACCGACAAAGAATGTTAATAAGGATAAGAAATAAAAGTATAAAGATGTGAGAAAGAAGAAAGGTTAAAAATAGGTTAAAAACAGGGCAGGTATTATTTAGGGAGAGGCATGTTCAATACGGCTAACAGCCGTGCTGAACTCAGGTGTGGGAAGGTCAATGATGTCAGGGGGTAGGGAGTTCCAGTGTATTATTGTTCTAGGGAGGAAGGAGAATTTATAATAGTCTGTTTTTGCGTGTATTTGGTGGAATGTCGGAGAGTGATGTGTGATGTGCGTGAGGACCAGATTCTAGGGATGAGACCGTTTGGACGTGGGATAGCAACCCGGTCATGTAAGATGTTGTGTAGCGTAGTCAGTCGTTGGTCAATACGTCGTTGGTCAAGGCATCTCCAGTTTAGGGTAGTCAGCATGTCTGTGACACTGGACGAACGACTGTAGTCTCGCTTGGTCCAGCGAGCAGCTCTACGCTGTATGGCCTCAAGTGTCACAATAAGGGTAGCTGTATGTGGGGACCAGACAGTGGAGCTGTACTCAAGTTGGGGCCTAACAAGTGTTTTGTATGCTGTTGCTTTTAGTTTTTCTGAATGAATTTTTATGTTTCTTCTGAGAAATCCTAGTGTTTGATTTGCTTTCTTTGTGATGTTGTTTATGTGTGTGTTCCAAGTGAAATCATTTGATATTGAAATTCCTAGGTATTTTGCTGATGTTACTGATTCTAAGATTGTGTTATGTAGTGTGTATTGTGTTGGGATGACTGTTTTTCTTTTGGTGATGTGGATGACTTGGCATTTTGATGGATTGAATTTCATATCCCACTTTGTTTCCCATTGTTGGAGCCGGTTTAAGTCTTGTTGGAGTAGGCTGGAGTGAGAGGCAACAGAAAGAGCAAGATACATAGCTGTGTCATCAACAAAGAGACGCACTTTGGAAGATTGGACAGACTCAGGAAGGTCATTTATGTAGATGAGAAATAGGATTACGTTATTGTCATAAAATGTGATAATCACGATGTGTGAAAAATACGGAATGTAACAAAATTAAGTATGACATTTTGCGTAGGTGTGAAATTTTGCTTGCATGATTGCCTCGAGATAAAGTAACTTATTATTGTCGAAAATTGTTGAATGGACCAACACCTGTGCTCGAATTAGACCGGATGCTTGTAATAACTTTACTCGAGTAAGAGGGATAAATTAATGTACAATATAGAGCAAATTCGTCGAATTAGGCCGGTTGCTCGAATAATCGCTGCTTGTATTACCGAGGTTTTACTGTAGTTTTTCTTGTAAAAGCATTAAACAGGATATTGTATAAATTTGCATTATCATATATACTCCGTGTCAATGAAAAGTTACCACGCTATTGATATTTTATAATTGACGCTACATTGCGTTAAAAGCCGAACATGTTTTGACCATACTGTGTAGTCACAGCTATCCTATTTATAAATAGTCAAATGCAAACACTATAAAACTTTTGTACAGATAGGTCACATTGTATACAAAAGACAGAAGTGGTGACTTTTCGGTGACGCCCAGTATTGCTTTTGCGATATTCAGCCTTTTTACTCTTTATGTATTGACCAAAATTGATGTAATCACAACTTTACTATTTTTGTATATATCCAAGGGAGACAACTACTACAATTTTACTAACTGTCTCTGCAGGAGTTCTCTTCCTTAAATTGTTTTTGGACTGTCTGCAGGAGTTCTCTCCCTTGAATTGTTTTTGGACTGTCTGCAGGAGTTCTCTCCCTTGAATTGTTTCTGGACTGTCTGCCGGAGTTCTCTCCCTTAAATTGTTTCTGTTCTGTCTGCAGGAGTTCTCTCCCTTAAATTTTTTCTGTAATGTGTGCCGGAGTCTTCTCCCTTAAATTGTTTCTGTACTGTCTGCCTGAGTTCTCCCCTTACTGTATTTTATGGGTTTTTTGTTGTATAAAATCGTATAAATTTTTAATATCTTAGATGTCAGCCAAAATTGGCAAAGCACCGTGATTATTTCATAACTCTCATTCCAAGTTTTATTAATTCTTGTTTGTTGTATTTTGAGATTAAATTACTAAGATCTCTTACCGCAAGTAGGTCATCTAGGTTTCTGTTGATTTTAGGTATCATTTATTTACCCTTATAACCTCAATGTAATGTGTGTTGATTGATATTTATACGTTGCACATATTAGACCAAATGCAATTTTGACGAAACTACAATCAGATTTCTATGTAGAGTTGTTAAATGTATTTCATTTACTCGGGAAATATTTCATGCATCAATCTTCATTTTATATGATTTGTTTTACCGCAAACTACCTAGTGTATTAAAATGCTTGTAAATGTGTTTGGCTAGAATACCCCATGAGAGACAGTGATAAGCCTACTGCTTATTGGGCGATTCAATTGTTTATCTGTAAATTGTTTGTCTTAAGTGTTTGCTTGTAATTGCTTGTCGTTTACGTAAAATGTAAAGATGATATGTTGTTGTAAGACTCGGCTGTGGTTGGTGCGCATTTGTGACCTGGTGATACAGATTTGATTCCTAGTCGCCACAGTTCAGGAAAACTGGTTAGACCAAAACAAATTAATAGTCTAGTTCTGGTATTCTGACTGACCAGAGTCTTTGCCTCTACCCTAAACATTTTATTTGGCATTTTGATTTTCCGGTGCATAAAACCAAGAAAATAATTTCAAAAAATTGATGTTTTCCTACCAGCCAAAGAGAATCACAATATTAATTTGTTTTGGAGTTAAACTGTCCTATTTACAAATTTGGCGCTTTTGCCCTGTCTGACCAGTGGCCAAAATAGTTATGTCTAGGCCTGACAATGGTATGTGGCCTAGGTGTTTAGCTAGATTATTTAAATAATATCAATTTTGATCATCAGAACAAATCTGCAAAATGATACTTTTCATAAATTTATAGTTCAAAATTGAAAATGTAGCAAAAAATTATCGGTTATGACTAAATAACCTCTCGTTAGCAAATTCATGACATGATTCAATACTACTTAGTATTTAAAAATAATGTTTGAATACAATTTAAAAATCCAATTTTGTGCTTAAGGAGTTTGATCGTTATTGTTTCAAAGTAATGAAAATAATTTAATTACTCCTAGTCCTAGTCCTATAAGATTCGATGATCAGAGTAAAAACAACAACATGAAATGACGAGTACCTATATGGTGTTATTCTTGAATTTTTTTTACCGGCATCTTCTTTCATCTTGTTCATGATGTTGTATAGTCTGTTGATGCCAGTTGGCGTAGCCTTGAACCATGAATAATGAGTTGCCAGGTGTAAGAAAAAACGGACTGTCAGATGTAGTCATTGGAGTCGGTCTTTTACTATACTGTACAATTTATAAAGATGTACAGGGTCTTTCTGTTTGATTTCATTTGAGTAAGCCCTAGGTTTTACCATTCTGAAATATGAATCATAAACATAGGGCAAACCAGAGCATGTATTATTTCCGCAATAAAACATGGTATCAAATTGGCTGTTACTATTTACGCCCCGTATCACGTGACATATTTATGAATGAATGAACGTAAACTTTATAGTAAAAACTTAAACGGATAGCAAGTTGCACGAGTATCCCGTGTTACAGCTATGACGCATCTATTTGTATTTACAAAACTATTACCTCTACTTTGAACTGCCTTTTCGTCTGCAAAAACTGTTACGTAATCAAATAGCGTAGTACTGAACCAGTATATCTAATCATATTGAGACCATGGCTCTATTGCATAATCAATCTAACCATTCGGCGATAAGCGGTACGTGAAAAATCCATAATACCGACTACCACGCGTGATAATGAAAATGTCCTTTATTGATAGCCGGAAATATGGATAATGTTCGTAATTAAAATAAAACAATAATATATGTTTTATTCCAACACAATCTGCGGATTAATCCATTAAATATAGAGCAGACCTGGTCATGTATTATTACCCCCATAAAACATGGTATCAAATTGGCTGTTACTATTTACGCCTCGTATCACGTGACATATTGATGAATGAATGTAAACTTTATAAATAGTAAATCTTCAAAGAAACGCGATGACAAGGCAAGATGCACGGGTATCCAGTGTTACAGCTATGACGCATCTATTTTTAGAAACTCCAATATAATCTCAAAACTAAGTTTCATAAAAACTTCTGATAATCAATTCATTTCTATTTTTCATTTCATTAAATAGCTACCCTATACTCGTGTTATTAAAATTGTTTTTAGCTCACCTGTCACAAAGTGACAGAGTGAGCTTTTGTGATCACTCTTCGTCCGTCTGTCCGTCTGTCCGTCCGTCCGTCGTCCGTCCGTCAACAATTGGCTTGTGTAGACACTAGAGGTCACAATTTTAGCCTAATCCTTATGAAACTTGGTCACAATGATCATCTCAACAAAATCTAGGCCAAGTTCGATATTGGGTCATATAGGGTCAAAAACTAGGTCACTAGGTCAAATTATAGAAAAACCTTGTGTAGTCACTAGAGGTCACAATTTTGACTTAATATTTATGAAACTTGGTCACAATGATCATCCTAACAAAATCTAGGTCAAGTTCGATATTGGGTCATCCGGGGTCAAAAACTAGGTCACAAGGTCAAATCATAGAAAAACCTTGTGTAGTCACTAGAGGTCAAAATTTTGAATTAATCTTTATGAAACTTGGTCACAATGATCATCTCAACAAAATCTAGGTCAAGTTCGATATTGGGTCATCCGGGGTCAAAAACTAGGTCACAAGGTCAAATTATAGAAAAACCTTGTGTAGTCACTAGAGGTCACAATTTTGGCTTAATCTTTATGAAACTTGGTCACAATGATCATCTCAACAAAATCTAGGTCAGGTTTGATATTGGGTCATCCGGGGTCAAAAACTAGGTCACAAGGTCAAATCATAGAAAATCCTTGTGTAGTCACTAGAGGTCACAGTTTTAGCATAATCTTTACGAAACTTGGTCACAATGATCAACACAACAAAATGTAGGTCAAGTTCGATATTGGGTCATCTGGGGTCAAAAAGTAGGTCATTAGGTCAATCATATAAAAACCTTGTGTAGTCACTAGACATCACAATATTGGCCTAATCTGTACAAAACTTGGTCACAATGACCACCTCAACAAAATCTAGGTCAAGTTCGACAGGTGAGCGACCTAGGGCCCTTTGGGCCCTCTTGTTATGTTTAAAATGTGTTATTTCCTTCAGAAAAGTACGAAGGTTGTTTTCATTAACAAGGGAGGTAATTGTACCAGCTAATAAGCCACTCAATTTCAGCGTGGAATTATGTTAAATGTCAAATGGGCCAAAGTGGAATGCGCGCAGTTAAATAGTGCGGTATATTATCGTATTTAGAATCGAAATAAAAACTCTGTTCTTGTATTTTGTCGGTGAATGAGACACGGGGACTCGTTCGGATGCGGAAAATTAAATCACTCGTGCGTAAATTTTTCCGCATCCGAACTCCTGCCAATGTTTTATTCACCGACAAAATATGCGAACAGATTTTTATTTCTTAATTAATACTTGGAATTTAGTGTTGCCTTGAAAATTGCCATAATTGGTTCAGAATGATAGTTATTGGTCGAGACATACAAATTATGAAATTTTCTAGCAAGAAACAAGCCATGTAAACGATACAAAAAATAACTTTTCATCCTTGACATTTTATAAAAAAAAATTTTTCATAGAAATACATTATTTCATTTTGGGTAATTAAATATTTTGCTACGCCACTTGTGAAAATATTACTTAAATTTACTTCAGCTGCTCACACAGTAAAATAAAAAAAATATTCTAAGTAATACTACTGATCATTGTTTTTCAGTTTAATGTTTTCATCTTACTGTACATGGCAACAACCAACTATAATCACTCGGATAGTCTAAGTCAGGGCAACTAGCCAAATCAATGGCAGGAAGTCTGGGTTCAAATCCCAGTCCGGGTTTCAGTTGGTTTGTTTGTCTGACAGTTTTTATTTCATGAGTTGTTATAAAAATGTATAGACCGATTTCGATAATTTGACCGTTTGTTTATATAGAGAGGCTATAACATAAACATAATACAGGTGATCCAGCTTTGATAACATGCATACCAAATCTTTATTAGGCTACATCAAGCACGGAATTTTCAATTGCCAGCATAGCGCAGTTGGCAGAGCAGACAGTTACAAACACCAAAAGAATAACGTTTTAGGTTCAACCCCCACTCATTGTACTTTTTTTTTAAAAAAAGAAACGCATATGAATAAACCGTTGCTAATTTCTTTTTGTTTAATGCTCTCAGACTGACAAAAGAGTATAAAAATTAAATTAATGAATGAAAATCGAAATCGAAAATTTCTCAAAAAGTGTAAATTACATGTACATATGCATAAAAGACCAACAAATAAGACAAAATGTTTAAGCATCGTACAGGACGAACCAGTTTATGCATGTACATATGTATCCATACATACATGGAATAAAAAAACCTCTATTTTATATAAAAGCAAAGTAAAAATATGACGACTTCTTGAACTCAAAATTAAATATTTCAAAAACGAATATGTCCACGCACATATCCACTCAGCCACAGAGGCTACTGAATATGGCACGTTGCAATATACATATTAAATCCAGTGAATGGATGAAATTTGCTCTAATCCGATTAAATAGATAACAAAACATGTTCCCCTATATGCTTTGAATGCGATGAACCACGGAATCCATGTTATCGAAATCCGTTTATAGAATTGTTAATTAAGTGTAAACATTAAACTTTATAAATTTGAAAAAAAGCATTGTATGTAGAATATTCTTGGTTTAGTTTTAAGATATTCCTGAGTTTCTATAGAATGATACAGTTATCCAAAATTGGATTGTATGTAATTTGATGTTGCAATTCATAAAATAGTAATGTTGTAGTACATGTATATTATTTTATACCTTGTATCTCTAGGATTTCTGCCTGTTCTTGTCTTGGTCTGACGTTCTGTGTCATAAAGCAGGTACTCTTGGCCAGTGGTGTCATCTTTCATACACTGGATGTCGCCCCAACATAAATCCCGGCATTCTTTGCTGGTTCGCATCCTACAGTACAAAGTATCGAATGAAGCAGGGCTCGGGCATTGTTGTCACCCAGAGTTCCTGCTTCATAAAACTTGGAAAGCATGGCTTCATTAAGCTGTTCAGCCGCTTTAGGTTTATTTCCAAAACCTTAACTCTCTGTTTAATTGCTGTCTTGTTAAAACTGCCTTAACCTGTTAAACTCAATGTCCCTTAACAGACTCATGCGGCTCTCCTTATTAGCTTTTGTGATCACTCTTCGTCCGTCTACTTGTGTAGACACTAGAGGTCACAGTTTAAGCTTAATCATTATGAAACTTGGTCGCAATGATCATCTCAACAAAATCTAGGTCAAGTTCGATATTGGGTCATCCGGGGTCAAAAACTAGGTCACAATGTCAAATAATAGAAAAACCTTGTGTAGTCACTAGAGGTCATAATTTTACCTAATATTTATGAACCTTGGTCACAGTGATCATCTCAACAAAATCTAGGTCAAGTTCGATATTGGGTCATCCGGGGTCAAAAACTAGGTCACAATGTCAAATCACTTCAATATGTCATTGGGTCTAAATGTGATGTAAATTATAAAGCATAAGACAATATGAAAACCATGTACATGCAATAGAGGCTACCATTGGGGGTGCATGAACTGCTAGGACAGGTGAGCGACCTATGGCCCTTTGGGCCCTCTTGTTTTTTAGATACCTGTCAATCAAGCTTACATAGCCACGTAAAGTGGTTGGCTCGTACTCGGAACCGTCTCGTTTAGTTACTCCTAGAAGAAATGCACAAATCAGATTATTTAAAATCTCTGGGAAAATTTCTTCTGGCTTTCTCATCTCATTCTTTGACACTAAAAATTTATTGAACAATTTCATGTCACAATCAGTTTTCGTTTTTATGCCCCCCTATCGATAGATGGGGAGGCATATAGTGATTCACCTGTCCGTCCGTTCGTCCGTCCTGGTTAACCCAAATTGACCGTTTCTTCTAGCATTAATATGGCTTGCTACAAAGCTTTCATACTTGCATGGATGGTGTGTATGAACACTCTCCACACGCCTGTACCACCTAACCCCATTTTGACCTTCACCTTGACCTAATTTTGGACTTAGACTTATTTATGGACAAGGCTTCCACAGGGGGCATAAGCGTTTAGTGAACGCAGTCTTGTTGTATTCTTATTCTCATTCTCTTTTAAGAACTGGTCAGCATCCATATTTCTCAACTCTCTGTCCAAATCTGAACCCAAATCGAAATTACCATGATGATCATTGGCGATATTCTCCCATGTTGACACTATTGACAGTCGAGAACTATCAAAACGCAAACGTCAAAACGAAAACAGATAAGGGACGCAACTGTGTTACGCATAAATATATTTCAAAGGGAGACAATTGTTTTTGGGGCAACCGACAGGGAAATTTGCTAAAAAAAGTAGTTCGTTTGAGTGAAATTATTGCCAGTGAAATTATTGGATTATAATTAACTGATATTCCGCAGTTAACCACTCGTTAGCATTAAATAAATACACATTTTTTAAAAATGCCAAAAAATTAGACAGGACAGGGTCCGAGTAACGAAAAATAAAAGAACTCTGGTCTAAGGATGTAAAAAAATGTTATATTTAACCATGATGTGTTATTGAAAACTAAGGTTGCAACAGATCAACACACTGCAGACTGATCATTCTTTTTATATTGCCTTCAATAGAAATTTTTGTATTTATAAGATTGCATTAGAAATAAAGTCATGTGAAAACATTATTGCAGGATACGAGGGATGTTCAGAAATAACGTAGATTCTTACTCTGGAGTTAGCATTTGTTGTAGTATGAAAATGATAAATACACCATCATAATCAACGCTGTGACTATTGGTGTCCAAATGTGACCTCCATCTCTATAATACCATTTTAATATCATTTTAAGACCAACTAATGACCGCTAGAACTCGTCCTATGCATATTATTGATCATATTGGAAGATTCAGAGGGAGTTTCCCTTATTATAGTTATCTCCGCGCAAATTTTTGTGTTAATTAATAAATAACGTCATGACGTACGTTATTGATTGCAGAGCTTGTGCTATTCACATGTTGTGTATTTCTATCCATAACGTTTAAATGTCATCAAAACGTCTGTGTACATTGTTTTGACACAGCATGACATATAGGAGTTTTAAACAGAAAGTTGAACCTGAAATGATACTATAAGCAGTGAAAGTAATGACACAAAGTGGAAAAAATGGGTTGCCCCAGGTACACGTAACCATGGTTATTTAAATGGCGGGTTTAACTATAATATCCATAAAACTGTTTTGAAAAATATGCCATCAGATGGCCAGATAATTCTTATGTTCAAAAAACATGTTCATAATATACAATATGTCTACAACATTGATTGTTTTACAGCAAAATTCTACGTTATTTCTGAACGTCCCTGAACTTCAGGATTTCGAGAGTACCGAAAATTCCTACAGGATTTCGAGAGTACCGAAAATTCCTACAGGATTTCGAGAGTACCGAAAATTCCTACAGGATTTCGAGAGTACCGAAAATTCCTACAGGATTTCGAGAGTACCGAATTCCTACATAATCATGTTCATAATGTTTGTAATTATTCTATGTAAAGTCCGTTTAATTAGTCTGTCACCTGTATACAAACATTGCAATATCATAACATTGTATTTTTATTGTTTCAAACATTTTAATCGGAGAAAAACGCAGTGAAAACCAATACCTTATTCCTAAGGCCACATACTAATACACACACTATATATTAAAATAATACATTAATCATAAGAGAGTTTGCAATGTTTATATACACATTGTTATGTAAAGAAGTGACCGACCTGATTAATCCATTTATAATCTCTTTGCAGACCCGATGTGCTACAAGTAGCTTTTAATGTATAAATATCAATATTTATGCAAAAAGAGGTATACTTGATTCTCATCGAGTCGATCCTTCTCATCGACCCGAGCCCTACTTATTTTTGCAGAATATAAACACGCGCAGTGATGGTTCCTTTCCAAAACATATGCAAGTTTGAAAGTGGACTTTTTCCTGTCATCACAGCAAAAAATGTGCATAAAAGCGCATGTAACCAATTTTTGTGGACTGATTTAAAACCAACCCTGAAAAATCCATTTTGGTAAGCAGTAATACCTAAGCTCGTAACCATGGGTTTTTGTTTTTGTCCATATTTTTGTCAACATACTTGTCCACATTAATTAAATTCTGTAAATAGTATCTGTGATGAACAAACTTTATGTTACCACTGTGTTTCATAAAATAATTCAGTCTTTGGGTTAATTATAGACTGACCAATCGGAGGGATCGGGTCGATGAGAAGGTTTCTGAATGACGGAGCCTCTTGACTGGTACTTGCTTCACAGTAAATATTTTAAGATTATAGCTTTTTTATTCCAGAAATGGTTCATTTTACTGTAGTTCAGTATTTTCTCAGTCAGAAAATGAAATTTAGTTGCAGACCAAACAATTTGAAGTGTGCATGTAAGGTTTTTATCTCTTAGGGGATCGACTCCATGAGAAAGCAGTATACATAGAATATTTCAAACATTATGATCAATCAGAACACAACATATTTTTTTATTTTATACATTATTATCGTACAGAAAAGCTAGCAAATCCCGTCTGAAAAAGAGATAGGTAGTATGTACGTTATAAACAGAAATTATAGCACACGTTGAGTCTGATACATACATTGTGAGTTACAAGTCACATACAATAAGTTATGTATAAGTTATGACATCATAGCAATGCACTACATTACATCGGAACCCAGTGGTCATTACAAGTCCTCAAAAGTTGGGTTGTGGTCAGGTCCCCGTCTTCGTAGTCACATTATTGGAATATAGGTCCTGTGCCACAGTCAGATATGGGGTAAAGAAAGGAAGATTATTTATGAAAGAACAATTGATTAAGTCCCATTAGTTTAATTGAATAGATCCCTAATAAAAGACAGGAAGATGTATATTTCTGAAAACAGAAACTTGTACAGATCGTCATCAGATCGTGCCGTAAGCAGGATCAAGTACTTTAAATAGTCAGATTGTGTTTATTACAACTGTCCAACAAGCGTTTAGTTTAGAAAAGAAACGACTTTTTTGTTCCGCATCTTTACCGGATGCTGTTAAAGATTTATTTTACTACATTCAAATCATGCATTGCGTGCATGCAGTGATATAAAATAATACATTCTAGTGTATAACCGTGGTGATATGTTATTAGATGAAGTATGCCACATGTAATGATTTACAACCTACCGGTATACGTTCACATTTACATGAAACATAATTATGCATTTTCGAGTTTTTAACTTCAAGAAACTTATACTTTATACTATTTAAGTTAACTCGCAATCAAGCGATATCATGTGATTTCTTAGATTTGTTATAAAGTTTCTGTTTCTTTTTAATCATTTTCTTAAAAGTGGTATTTAACTATGGTACATGTATGTCTGGTTTACCCTTGATAGATTTCTTAGGTATGTATTTGTCCATAGCATCTGTAATAGATTGTGTTTGGCTAGAGGTCCCCTAAATAATAAGACCAACTCAATACAAATAATGAATGGTCTTCAGGTCCATTTTAATAAGATCTCAATATGTGATAGGAAATTCATAGGAAGACCAATAATCAATGGCACCGAGGCCACAAAAGTGTATTTTAAATAAACCCGTGGATCCAAGAAAAGATCTGTGGTTTAAACATATTTTGGTGGGCGGAGTTATAATGTATTTTGCTGTCTGCTCTTCCTTCAATGGTTTGCATTTAGCTTCCTGTTTTTAGCTCACCTGCCACAAAGTGGCAAGGTGAGCTTTTGTGATTGTTTTTTGCCGCCGTCCGTCTGTCAGTCCGTCCATTAGACTTTTCACCGTTAACACTCTAGCACTTTCAATTTTGCTTTGGTCTTCTTCAAACTTGGTCAGTAGTTGTACCTCAATGAAATCTAGGTCAAGTTCGAAGTTGGGTCATGTGGGGTCAAAAACTAGGTCAAAGAATAGGAAAACCTTGTTAACACTCTGGGGGCCACATTTTTGCTTTGATCTTCACCAAACTTGGTCAGTAGTTGTAACTCAAAGGAATCTAGGTCAAGTTTGAAGTTGGGTCATTAGGGGTCAAAAACTAGGTAAAAAAATAGGATAACCTTGATAACACTCTATAGGCCATATTTTTGCTTTAATCTTCATCATCTTTGTTCAAAATGTGTATCTTGATGACGTTAAGGTCACGTTTGAAGTTGGGTCATGTGGCTAAAAAACTAGGTCAATATGTCAAATAATAGCAAAATCTTTTAAACACTCTGGAGGCCTCAGTTTTGCTTTAACCTTCATCATCTTTGGTCAAAATGTTTATCTTGATGACCTTAAGATCCAGTTCAAAGTTTGGCCATGTTTAGCAGGTGAGCGCCCCAGGATCTATGATCCTCTTGTTCTCATATTTCATATACCCTGCCTGACCAGGTCTTTCTTGGCTGTCCAACACTTGTTTTTTCCTGGAGGATCCCATGCAGTGCCTCGTTAGTGATTTTATTAAGACCAAAACAAATTAATTATGTGGTTCTAGTAACCTATTAAACCGACCCTAATGTTTTGGCCGCAAAAAAAGCAATCTTCCGGAATGGTACGAAAACTACAGCATTTAGTGGTTCTCAAATCGATTTTATTGATTTATTATTCTCACATAGCGTTATTTCAACTACTTCTATTGAGTGCTGCCTTCCCTGTCTGATTTGTAATTCTCTCTTTAGATCTTCATCTATAAAATAATTTTAACAAGAGCTGTCCACCAACAGCGCGCTCCACTATTCGCAGCACCATGCAGGGATAGTACAACCATTATATATTCAAAACAAAATGCTTCATAACAGCAGCATTACCCTCTGCTGTGTAGAGGTTGGGGCTTCTACGTCGAAAAAGGGGGATAATTTAGACAAATTATGCAGGACCATTACCTTCTCATGTGTAGGTCCTCTTGGTCATGAAGGTAAACAAATAAGCATTTCTTAGTCCAAAAGGGGGCATAATTTAACCAAAATGCTTGATAGAGTTACCTACCCCTGTTTATGGGTTGGGGTCATGATGGTGAAAAGTATGCAAAGTATCTAAGCAACTTATCAATGCACTTTGAACATATTAGAGGTTAAAAAACCTGTACCTAAACTTTTACATTTGCATTTCCTATAGTCCAACAGGGGACATAATTTCAACAAAATGCTTGGTAGAGTTACCTACCCCTGTGAAGGGGTTGGGGTCATGATGGTGAACAAGTATGTAAAGCAATATGTGAATGCACTTTGAAAATATTAGAGGTGAAAAAACCTGTACCTAAACTTTAACATTTGCACTTAGTTGAAAAAAGGGGGCATTATTTCACCAAAATGCTTAATAGAGCTACCTACCCCTGTGTATGGGTTGGGGTCATGATGGCGAACAAGTATGCAAAGTATCAAAACAATATGCCAATGCACTATGAAGATTTTAGAGGTCATAAAACCTGTACCTAAACTTTAACAAAAGTGTTACGCCGACGCTCGGGTGACTGCAATAGCTCCTCTAATTCTACAAATAGTGGATCTAAATAATTGTTATAATGAAAATGGCAAGAAAATTATGGAAAAATCTACACATAAGAATTTATTCGGAGCTTTGATTAACGATAGAATTAACATTAATTTTATGTTTATGACCCAATGTCATTGAACAGTGATCAACCTTCATTTAAAGTTTGAAGATCTTTGGCCAGACTGTCCTTGAATTATGGATTCATGTGGAAGGTCAGTGACTTTCGATGATGATGATAAACCTTCGATAATGACCATCATCTTCTCTTTTTTAATGTTTGGTGCTTTTTTCTTGTCATTAGGAATTATCTTAGTGAACTTGTGGCCACACTTTGACCAACCTGCTTTGTTTGATGCTTCTTTATTGTCACTTTTTATACTCCTATGTTTTCTTTTGCTATTAGTTCTTTCAACACTTTCACTTAACTCAGTCGGTTTAGATTTATTTAATAGTCTTGATATCTCCAGTTCAACCATATTACCATAAGCTTCATCATCCATACTTAATTCATCATTCTTCACTTCTTGTTCTTCTTCAAGTATTCCAGTCTTATCATCTTTATCCATAAATTCATCATTCTTCAGTTCTTGTTCTTCTTCAAGTATTCCAGTCTGATCATCTTTATCCATAAATTCATCATTCTTCAGTTCTTGTTCTTCTTCAAGTATTCCATTCTTATCATCTTTATCCATAAATTCATCATTCTTCAGTTCTTGTTCTACTTCAAGTATTCCAGCCTTATCATCTTTATCCATATAAACACTATCAGGTCCTTCTGTTAAACCAACAGCATCGCTTACCATTTCTACAAAATTGTTGCTTACATCCACCTTATCATCAACTGTAACTGTGTCTTCATGTATGAACTCATCTTTGATTGGAGTTGTAGTTAGGTTTGATAGTTTATCTAATTGTAACTTAATTTTCTCTAGTTGTGCTGTTAATAACGGAGAATCATCTATGCTATCATTTAATGTTTGGATGTCAGTGAAATCATTCCTGCAACAGAAATAAATACTGATTAAGAAGCATTGTTCATACTTGGTTACTTCAATAAACAAATTCAAGCTTGAGTAATGAGACACATGGTGTCATTATGGTCATTTGCAACCCTACTGTTAGGAACAAATGATGAATCAAAACAGTCGTGTATTAATTATAGTTAACCTTCTGTCAACTTTTTTGTACTTTCGAGGACATTTTGACAATCTCAAATTCCAGAACTTCTCAAGACCTGTGCAGACTTTGAGTATGTCCTTAATTAACTAGAGCTGTCGCCAATTGGCAGACTAATATACCCCCGCCGGCAAAGGGCCATAATTCTGCCAAAATTCATCGCAGTGCAAATTCCTTTCTTCAAGCACATCTATTTGTTGAGGTTGTTCACCTGTGAAGGTTTGAGCGAAATCCTGCCAAAACTGTAGGAGTTGGGTCCACAAGAATGCGTCTACAGACAGACTGGCTGACAAGCTGAATCCAGTATACTCCCCTTTACAACTCGTTGTGCGGGGTATAAAGACTACCATCAATCAAAGACCATGCTTGCCAAACATGCAAACAAAGACCAGTAATTTTATTGCCCATCAAACATTTTCAGTGATATAAAACCAGTTTAGAGAGACCACCTGTAAATAACGTTTGCTGTTCCCATTGGCCTTCTTCAAAACAGGCCTGGACTGTAATACTGAAGACATTATTTTGGCACAGTATAGCCCAAGAGATGTTTGTAAAACATGTATGCCCATGGCAGTCCAATAGACAGAAATGGCAAAGATCAAAGTGACCTTGTCCTTTGACCTACTGACCTCAATTAATAGGAATTATCTACTGTTGATGACCAACCTTCATGTAAACTTTATAGATCATAGGGCAAAGCCTTCTTGAGTCATTGAACGGAAACAATTTGGTCTACCAACAGACCGACCGACCGACTTGGTCTGAAAAACAAAGACTCCATACTTTTGAGAATTTCAGTTTTCACCAGTACCAAGCATAGTATATTATTAACATATTTTCTTTATAAACTTACATGTTTTCTAGAGGTAGTTTGTGATCACTAGTTTCACAGCACACTGGTTTGGCATCATCAGCTTCTGAAATAAAACACAAACGAATTTTGTCCGACACTTGTGTTATATATATAATCTTGTTGTGTGAATTCAATTACGGTAAAAATCACTTCGAAAATACGGCCCTCTGTAGACCAACAACCTCTTTATAACAATACCTTCAAAATTTCGCTAAGCCTATATTTACTATAAATTTAACCTCTCTAGAGCAACAACCTCTAAACAAAGTCCAATATTTGCAGCTCCCACAAAGTGTTGCTCTACATAGGTTGCACTGTAGTATCAACAGCATAGTTAATCTGTAAGGATGATAAATAAACAAGAGTTTAATGTCACTATCCTTGATGACCAACGTCCCCACAACCTAAACCTGAACTTTCCTTGATGATCCAAGAGGTTGGTGCTACTGCCTCAGGAATGAATAGCTGCTGGTTCAATCTCATACCATGACAAACCAACGTCATTACAGATGGCAGTTCATTGGAATTCAGCATACGAGGGTAGTTCAACGACTCCCGCTAGAATCAAGTCACTGTCCCTTCAGTTGATTTTAGGAAGAAGTAAGGAGATTTAGGGAAAAGTCTATCTTATTCTAGCTTCATTTGTGTTGGGCCTTAGTAAATGTGTGTAACACACACGCAACTTTTATTTTGGTTGTCTCCATATGACTGAAACTGGTCATGACAAATCGGAAGCATTTTTGATTAATCATCTGTAAACCAAGCATTACAAATCAGGAACGTCTCAGATGAACTATATGGTTAGGAATATGGCACAGATAATATCTCACAATGTTTAACAATAAACAAATGATATGCCTTAAGATAAATTGCTGAACTGATATTGTAACAAGAGGGCCCAAAGGGCCCTAGGTTGTCACCTGTTGTAGCAGTACATGCAAGATCTGTGATTTGACCTAGTGACCTAGTTCTTGGTCCAATATGACATAATATCGCACTTCACCTAGATGTTGCTGAGATGATCACTTTGACCAAGTTTCATAAGGATAAGGCTAAAATTGTGACCTCTAGTGACTACACAAGGTTTTTCTGTGATTTGACCTTGTGACCTAGTTATTTACCCTAGATGACCCAATATCGGACATGACCAAGATTGTGTTGTGATGTTTATTGTGACCTAATTTCATAAAGATTAGGTCAACATTGTGACCTCTAGAGACTACACAAGGTTTTTCTATGATTTGACCTTGTGACCTAGTTTTTGACACCGGATGATGCAATATCTAACTTGACCTAGATTTTGTTGAGGTGATCATTGTGACCAAGTTTCATAAAGATTTTGTCAAAATTGTGACCTGTAATGACTACACAAGGTTTTTCTATGATTTGACCTTCTGACCTAGTTTTTGACCCAAGATGACCCAATATCGAACTTGACCTAGATGATGTTGAAATTATGATTGTGACCAAGTTTCATAAAGATAAGGTCAAAATTGTGACCTCTACAGAATACACAAGGTTTTGCTATGATTTGACCTTGTGACCTAGTTTTTGACCCCGCATGACCCAATATCGAACTTAACCTAGATTTTGTTTAGGTGATCATTGTGACCTATTTTCATAAAGATTAGGCCAAAATTGTGACCTCTACAGACTACACAAGGTTTTTCTATGATTTTACCTTGTGACCTAGTTTTTGAGCTTGGATGACCCAATATCGTACTTGACCTAGATTTTGTTGAGATGATCATTTTGACCAAGTTTCATTAAGATTAGGTCAAAATTCTTAACTCTCGTGACTACACAAGATTTTTCTATGATTTGACCTTGTGACCTAGTTTTTGACCCCGAATGACCCAATATCGAACTTGACCTAGATTTTGTTAAGATGATTATTGTGACCAAGTTTCATAAAGATTAGGCCAAAATTGTGACCTCTAGTGTCTACACAAACAAATTGTGGACGGACGCCGGACGGACGACGGACGAAGAGTGATCACAAAAGCTCACTCTGTCACTTTGTGACAGGTGAGCTAAAAAGTGGTTCAGTGTATATACTTCCCAAACTTCATTTTGTGGGGGTATTATGAATCCTTATTGTGGAACCAACTAACAGACTATTAGGTCATTCAAAATTTTATTTTTGTTTAGCGTTTCTACCCTCCAGAAAAAACACACAAAGGCAGAAGAAATATACAAACTTATTATGAACTATAACTTGATGTTTAAAAACGTATATGAACCCTTTCTCGGCGTGAGTGGGATTCGAACTGAAGTGTCCAAATACCAAATGCGCCACAGAAACATCTCTAAAACATTTTCCCATTGGAGCTGTTGTTCGAATTGATAGCTTCTGTCCCAGGCATTCATAAAAGCCAAGTGGCGTGTCTGTCTGTGAGGCAAATAAGTAGTTAAAATTATCAGAGATAATTCAATATTTCCCACCTTATATCTCATGTACTGTGGTGACAATGACCATATCAGCATCATTTGAGCACCCTTTTTTAGAGTTGTTTCGGTGGCAGAGTCGGTATGGTCACAATCACTTCAGTGCTAGGGGCGGTCGCCGTTGGGGTCGTGGGTTCTCACGCCGAGAAAGGGTTCATATACGATTTTTAAACATCAAGTTTCAGTTCATAATAAGTTTGTATATTTCTTCTGCCTTTGTTCCGTATTTGAATAGTTGGACCTATGGCAGCAACATCATTTATGAGAAATACCAACGACTCCTTTTTCGATAAAACTCTTCAGCATTTCTAGATAATGCAACCACCAGTAAAAATAATCAATTGATTCACTTACTGCTATAAAATCATACGTATTTCAGTTTTACATCTGTAAAATGCCTACATTGTCCATCTAAAGAACTATGTGGACCATCAAGTAATCCAGACACCATCAGGGAGTTCGATAACTCTTTGAAAAATCTGTAACAAAAAACAAATGCAGAGGTCATTGTCAAACAAGAAATATCACTAAATGAATACCCCCAGAAACTGCTTGACACAGTCAGATACAAATGTATATATGCACAACTAGACTTGGTAATGGTCATTCACGCAAAGTTTCCTTGAAATGTGACCCTTGGTTACAGAGAAACAGTGCGGACAAAGTATATAAGTGTAAAAATACAAAGGGACATAACTACCTTAAACTTGATCCGACCAACATGTGCCAGCAATATGCACAACTAGACTTGGTACTGATCATTCATGAAAAGTTTCATTGAAATCCAACCATTGGTGACCGAGAAATAGCACAGACAAAATTTAAAAGTGTAAAAAAACAAAGGGCCATAACTACCTTAAAATTAATTCGACAAACGTGTGCCGACGATATGCACAACTAGACTTGGTACTGATCATTCATACAAAGTTTCATTAAAATCAGATCAATGGTTACAGAGAAATAACGCAGAAAAATTTTGCACAGACCAACCAATCAACTTTATGCATGACTTTGTATCTATATAATTTCGATGCAAGAAAGCACACACACCTGTATATATAGCCACTACCTTTGCAGGATGTAAATAACATCTTTACAATCCAAGAAGTACCCCCCCCTCCCCAAAGTCAAACAGTATAAACACCAAGCAACATGTTACTGACATCCCCAGCAAGTGTTACCTCTTATCAACTATTTTTGGCACACAATTTTGTGATAAAGGAAGTACAATACAGAAGGAGCATGTACAGCACTCAAATAATCTACAAAATTAAGTATACATGTAGAGGTTACTTCCCCCATTACTATTTGCAGAACAGAGAAGCAACAATATTTTTGAAGACAATATATATTTTTGCTGATAAAGAATAAAATCTATACATTAATTGGTACCGTAGGCGAAAAACAAAGTTTCTTTGTCCCGTTAGAAAGTTAACAATGTCATAAAAAGATGGACAATTCAGCCGATTTGGATCACATGGGTATTATAATTCAAAACGTCTATTTTGTTTTTCGCATTTATATTGCAAATGTATATTTATTTTTTGTGGGTACTGTATAATGTCAAAATGACTAATTTCATAATTCCCTGACTTTTCCCAGACTTTGAAAAAATAATGTTTTTCACCAAGTTTTCCCTGACCATGGGAACCCTGACAGGGTGAGCTTCTTACACAAGTGAAGCATGATTAGGCCCTTATTCCATGTCTCTTGCCCTGATCCCTGCTTGTGGAGTGTATAGTATAGTAAAAACCAGTTAAGGGAAATTTTGAAAGTGTTGTTATAGAGAGGTTGTTACTCTACAGAGGGCTGCTGTTTATTTGTTTTGCGTGTATTACATGCCGAATAAATAGTGAAAATGTACCGTGTCCAGCTGATTCTAATGTTAAGGTAATAACACGCATGTGTGTGTTTAATTAACATGCGTGGTAATAAATAAATCTTTTTTATGTTTTATTGTTCTGAATACTATCTCATAATCGATGCAAAAACATTGCAATTTGTTTTTCTTCGATTGATTTTCCAAATAATAAATTTGAATATTTTGCTTGTTAGAGCTCGATTTTGATTGGAAGATGACAGGAAAAACACCCATAACAAATACTAGTCATTGCTATAAAAAGAAATGAACGAAATGGATTTGATTGGTTGTTTTTGTTCGTTTCCATCGAACTGCGTGGTTTTGAATAAGAGTGTGATATCACAGGTGAAGAATACTCTGGCGAATGAGAATGTGTATATTGAAGCAAAATATATTTGTTTCGCGCATATTACATGCCGAATAAATATGCACTGAAAACACATAGCTTCATGGAAACATGTATCTAACTTTTTGGGAACGTTTCTCAGCGCTCAACTGCGTTTGACAGTGGTTACAAGCACTTAACAACGTTTGTCTGCGTTGTAGCTATTTTTATCAGCGTAGGTGAACTTTTGCCAGCATAGATTAGCGTAAGTGTAGCGGTCTCTAACTTAGTCTGACTTAGACGAACAAGGTGCCAAACACCAGAATCTGTTGAACAAAGTTTACCTTAGTTACTGAAACGTTAATGAAAGTTCGTCTGCGCTAACCACTTGCGTTGGCCTACGTTGGACAAACGTTATTTTGCACTGGGGAAAGTTGGCTTACGCTAGCCCTTGCGTTACTACCGCGTTCATTGCGCTGGATATACGTTGGCCTCCACTAGATAAATGCTCGACTAAATTCATTATCACCAACAGCGTTTCAGCAGACGTTTGCCAACGGAATTTAACTTAAAGATGGGTTCACACTATGAACGTTTGTACCAGCGTTGATCAGCGTTTCAAAAGTCAGAAAAATTAGCCCAAACGTCGGTGAAATTACGCTCATGAGGAGAAATAATTTGGTTCACACTGCGAAAGTTGTGTATCTAATGCACGCTAACGTTTTGGGAACGTTTCATAGCACTCAACTGCGTTTGACAGCAGTTACAAGCGCTTAACGTTTGCCTGCGTTGTAGCTTTTAATATCGACGTAGGTGAACTTTTGCCAACGTAGGTTAGCGTATGTGTAGCGGTCTCTAACTTAGTCCGACTTAGAAGAACGAGGTGCCAAACGCCAGAATCCGTTGAACAAAGTTTACCTAAGTTACTGAAAGGTTATTGAAAGTTTGTCTGCGCTAACCACTTGCTTTGCTAAAAGGTGGCCTACGTTGGACCAACGTTCTTTTGCACTGGGGAAAGTTGGCTTACGCTAGCCCTTGCGTTACTACCGCGTTCAATGTGCTGGATACCCGTTGGCCTCTGCTAGACAAACGTTCGACTAAATTCATTATCACCAACAGCGTTTCAGCAGACGTTTGCCAACGGAGTTTAACTTAAGCAAACTTTGATCAACTTAAATTGGCATTCAGGAACGTTTATAAACAGAGCTCAACTTACATCAGCGTTTATTTCCAAACGTCGGCAAAGTTTTTGCATGTTAAAATTTTCCAACGAATGCAACGTTCTTCAGCGCTAACCAACGATCGTCTACTTTTCAAACTTTAGTAACTTTTACTAGCGGAGCTGAACGTTTGCCCCAAACGTCGGTAAACGTCAGTCCAAACACTAGAGTGTGAACCCAGCTTAAGCAAACTTTGATCAACTTAATTCAGCGTTCAGGAACGTTTATAAACGGAGCTCAACTTACATCAGCATTTATTTCCAAACGTCGGCAAAGTTTTTGCATGTTAAAAAATTACAACGAATACAACGTTCTTCAGCGTTTACCAGCAATCGTCAACTTTTCAAAACGTTTAGTAACTTTAACTAGCGGAGCTGAACGTTTACCCAAACGTTGGTAAACGTCGGTCCAAACGCTAGAGTGTGAACCCAGCTTTAGAGAATTCATTCATAAAAGATGAAGCGGTTCCAAAACAATCAATCAAAATAAAGACACTGTACTTACAAGTGTATCAGAATGTAGAGTGTAGATATGAAAATGCTTCAGTTCTGCGTTGCACAAGAGTGACCATCATGCAAGCCAGTCACCATGAGTGAGTTTCATAAATATTTGTATGTAATTCATCAGCTGGAAAGTTCTGAAAAAAAACAAATGTGAAAATTAGGCCGGTATTTCATGTCAACACGTCTGCTCTCTGACTGTGGAGTGTATCACTCTGCATTTGGAGCACAGACATGTTGGCATAAACCACCGGCCTAAGAAGTCATAGTATTAAACTTGTATTAATTGCTATGGACACCTAATTTCTGATGTTATTCATTGCCACGAGGGTATGAGAGAGAGAGAAGAGAAGCCAGTTTCCCTTTTTATGCCGAGCGTCTAGCAAGGGAATTTCTGGTACCATTTTTATTTCGTCTTTGGTATGACGTTGCCTGGGATCTAACCAGAAACCTCCCACATTTTAAGCGGATACTCTACCACTGGGCAATCAAAGAGGCACATGATAAGAAAAAACTTAGTAGATGGGATTTATCAACAAATCAGCTATGGACCATTGATATCTTTGTAACACTGATAAGACGTTTGATAATAGTTGCCTGAAGGAAGGCTTTAAGATCATTTATTTATTCAATTAAACTGAATTACTTTATTTAAGAGTAGTGGTAGGTTGGGTGATGAGAATAGTTACAGATAAGTTCAGGGGGATACAACAGATGCAACAGATGGTGAGACACTGACCAAAAAGCTGATTTGTAAGCTACACATAAGTTGGGCCGATGAGTCGAGCAAGTTGCACCGAACCAGATTCAATGGTGTGAGGTGATGGCTGCACTATATCTTAGCATTATAGGGGGATACATTGGACATTAATCCTGACATTACACCTGGAAGGACACAGACCAAAGAGCTGATTTGTGAGATACACATGAGTAGGGCTGAAGGCAAGCAGGTTGAACCATACCAGATTCAATGGAGTGAGGTGATGAAAGCGCTACTTTTCAGGACAGATAAACAGGTCCAAAGGCATCAGGTGAAGGCCCCGCTCCTTTCCAGCAGGATTAAACAGGTCCAAAGGCATCAGGTGATGGTAGCGCTACTTTCCAGTAGGTATAAACAGGTTCAATGGCACGAGTTGATGGCAGCGCTATGTCCCAGCAGGGATAAAAGGATTCGGTGAGTGAGTGATGAATAAATAGGAACCATTCAAGTAAATGCTCATTAAGATCTTGGAGCAGAATCAGACAAACACATAATATTTATTGACAAATTTCGGGAGAAGTATGTTCATGATTCCAAAGAAGAATGATATTGAAAAAAAAAGTTCTAAAAGAGGCATGAGACTTACAATTTCTCTGCCTGACCTTGTATAATGGAGCAATGATCATATGACCCTCAATTTGCACCTCAATAGTCTGAAATGAACATGAACTAAACCTTATGACCCTCAACCTAAAATAATTTAAAACGAGTAAACAGATAGTTGAAGAAAACTTGACAAACTTGATGCATAACAATATACTTTTAGTATTGAGGTGTGATTTAGAAATAATAGATTATCTGCCTAAATACATATCATTCATGTGCTATACATGGTAAAATAAGTTTTACAACAATCCATGTGTCTATTATATATTCATGTATCAGCGCAGGAATATGTGGGTGTCTGTCATAATCATATTCAATTAATTTTAGTACAAAGTACAGTACTATGATAAAGTTTTGGAATTATAAATTGAGCCCAAAAATTGTCCATGTACCCGTTTCTTTGTGCTCAAAAAGTCACTAATTTTTATTTGTTTTGACGACATTGTTATGTCTGTCATAAAATTGTATTCAATTAATTTTAGTACAAAGTACAGGACTATGGTTCAGTTTTAGAATTCTAAATTGAGCCCAAAAATTGTACATGTACCCGTTTCTTTGTGTTCAAAAAGTCACTAATGTATGTGTATGCTTGTGTTGTTTAATGTTCTCATTTAAGATACTCAGGAAATAACCAACAACTTGGGTGTTGCTTAACCTACCTTACACAGTATAGTAGGCAGATAAAAGCATTGAACATGACCTTTAACAATTTATATGAATTAGTTGGAAGGTTAAATTATGATCCTCACAAGCTCTTAAGGTGTCACTCCTGTTAGATACCGGATCCATTATATGATCCATAAATACAGTAACAGATGCCTACAATTTGGTATACCGGTATGTCCCCGGTACAAGGAAAAATAAAAACATTACAATATTGTTTTATTCTAATTTAAGGCAAAAACCTTTTGCTATAGCCAATTCGTTATTCTACCATGAGTTGGTTAATTGGTACCAAGATTAACCAATTCATGGTAGGAACTTTACATTTTCTCATCGCTTTAAACTACAAGCTATGCAAAAAACGATTTAATACCATATTATCTTTATTAGCTCATCAAAATTGACCAAAAGTCCATAGACTATTGACTTCAACTATTTTAATAACCAAGGCTCAAAAGCCAAAATACAGTATTAAAACTGAAGAAAGAAAGGTTGACAGCTGAGCTCCAGATCATAACGCCCCTTATGCAAGAAGGTGATATGTTGATATTAAGTATTTAGTACTTTTAAAATAATTCTAAAACAAAAATGTGTGTAAAAAGATTTGCAACCATTCATATGAAATTTCAGCTTCATTTGTTCCAGAATGTTCCACTAAACATACCACCAATAACTGAATTGTTAATTAACCCTATTATGAAGCTTCCAGTAAAAAAGGTTCTGAATGTTCCATAAACCTACCTTACATTATTTATATCCTAACCTGAGTGAGTGAGGTATTAAATCGAAAAACAACAATTGGAAGCAAGAGTCCTTAAACCTCAATCACATGTCCAATGCATTTCCCTTACATCAACTTAACATGAAATTTGTATAACAGGGTCAGGTCTAATTGTTGCCATATGATTCATGTCCAGAACACCCTTAAATGAAACTTTACACTAGCATAGTAGTGAACCTAACTTTGTCCTAATCTAACTTCATCCTAAATTCAAAAAACAACAACAAAAATCAACATTTAAAATGTAAAAAGCATTTGAAACCAAGAACATACTTCATAACATGCAAACATGCTTAAATAGAACGATAATTGCAGTATTTACTTAAATGGCCCCATTACACAACATTTCACTAACATATGAACAACAAGAATGATAAGCTATGAATACATCAACATTAATGATGCATCAAGTTTCATAACCAAATGTGCTCATAACCTTTTTTTATAAGAAATGAAAGGCAAACCGTCCATCTGAACTTGACTGATGTCGATAATTCAATAATAATTTCAGCAGAAACAAAGCAAGCAAGACGAGTCTATGGGGCAACATCTTCATGGCACATTAACCTCCTGATTAACGTTGATACACTACCAAATAGGCAGTTTCCATTTGCAGATGCCTTATCCACTGGAGTCTTGTTGATGTCCGAAGTGAGGTGTCAGACTGTACACAATTGATATGAATAGCTGAACATAAAGACTTCATCTTGGCCAATCTTAGAAGACAGTTAGGGGGAAAAGAAAGGAAGATATTTATGAAAGAACAATTGATTAAGTCACATTAGTTTAATTGAATAGACACCTAATAAAAGACAGGAAGATATTAATTTAATTAGAGTTGATTATTTTAATTAATTACTCATGCCTTGAATTAAACATCAACATTTTTAAGAACTGAATATACACAGGGTGTGCATACAACATGAGTCCCTACCATGGGATGTAACTTACAGGATATGTCTACATGAAATATCTCACACGGGATGTACCTGACATGTTGCTAAGTGTAAGACAGTTATACTTGTGGCTACTTTCAGGACTTTATAGTTCCAGCACAGGGTGTGCACAGCCCTGCATAGAACTATATAGTGTGCTAGAAGCTCCAATAAAATAACAGATCAAACACAATTAACATGTTTGGTACAGAGGAAGATTGATTCAGTTACAATTAGTTTAATAAAACTTTAATTGGACAGACCCCTATTAAGAAAAGACCAGAAGATATTTATTTAAAAAGAGCTGATTATTTTAATTGATTACCTTGAATCAAAAACATTTTATTTTGAGAATTGAATACACATGAAACAGTACCACACAATGTGTGTCTACAACGAGCATCTTACAAGTAGTGTAGCTCTGAGGAGGTGATAACAAGGGGTGTCTCCTACAGAGTTGCAGCACAGATCTAGTCACTGTAGAGCGTGTCTCTTACAGGTGGCCGGCCAGGGTAGCACATGAAATTCGTTCACAAGATTGTCTCCTACAGGGGATGTAACATACATACTGCATCTACTGAGTGTGTCTCTGACACAGTTGTAGCACGCAGGGTGAGACTTTAGGACGAGTCTCTTACAGGGGATGTAGCGCACAGGGTGTGCACAAGGCATATTTCTTACACGGGTGTAGCATACCGGATGAGCCTACAGCCTCAGTCCCTAACAAGGGATGTAACAAACAGGATTTGTCTACACGATGAAACTCTCACAGGGGAGACGGGGGGTACCAAACATGTTGCTAATTAAGTGTAAGACAGTTATACTTGTTGCTACTTTCAGGACTTAAGTTCCAGCAGAAGCAATGACTTGAACAGGGGTGTCACAGCCCTGCATGGAACTATGAGTGTACAAGATGCACCATTAGGACAAACAGATCAAACACCATTTAACATGTTCGGTACATCCTCGTGAGAGATTCATCCTAGACACATCCTGATGGTACACCCCTTGTTAGGGACACACACTGCAGGTACACCCTGTATGCTACACCCGAGTAAGAGACATGCCCTGTACACACACTGTGTGATACACCCTCTGTAAGAGATGTACTCTGAAGAAACACCCTGTGTGCAGCATCTATGTTAGACACACCCTGCAGGCACAACATATACGCTAACATCCCCTGTATGAGACAGCCCTGTTGACGCACCTCATGTGCTACCCCACCTGTAACAGACACGCTCTACAGACACACCATCTGAACTGCATTCCTGTAAGTGACACCCCTTGTAGTTAACTCCTGAGAGCTACACCGCATGTAAGATGCTTGTCTTGAAGACACATATGTATGTTGCGTGCCCTGTAATTATATGATGATCTTACCGATTATCGTCCTCCGTAGCGATATATTCTTGTAGAAGATCAAACTTGAAATCTCGGTGCATGAGGATGATCACTGGCAACACTCTGGTAATGTATCATCTAATGCCTACAAATAGACAGTAGCAAACATTTCTACACCAAGTACATAAAGAAACGCAAAACACTTCAAAGTCAAAAAATCATATAAGAACCCTCACTCATAAAACAAATTGTCTAAGTTAAAAAGGGCCATAACTAGTATGACAATAACCAAGTGTGTCAAGTTTCAATGCATTGAATATATTGAACTTTATTAAAAACTGTATTGTGAATGCCTGGACAAACAGGTCATTTGTGAATTAAGTAAGGAACAGTAGTTGATAACTTGGCAGGGAAAAAGTAGATAAGACATGTCACCATCAAGGGATGTAACAAACATGTTGCATGATGTTTGTGCCTTAAAACTTAAGGCTTCCAGACCCAAATGCATCAAATATTTCAATCCAAGACAGCACCCACCCCTGTTGGAGTCGCTATTTCAGTTCCACATCTGTAAAATGCCTACATTGTCCATCTAAAGAACTAAGTGGACCATCAAGTAATCCAGACACCATCAGGGAGTTCGATAACTCTTGGAAAAATCTGTAACAAAAAACCAATGCAGAGGTCATTGTCAAACAAGAAATATCACTCTATAACTGCTTGACACAGTCAGATATGCACAACTAGACTTAGTACTGATCATTCAAGCAATGTTTCATAGAAATCCAACCATTGGTGACAGAGAAATAGCACTGACAAAATTTAAAAGTGTAAAAAAACAAAGGGCCATAACTACTTTAAAATTAATTCAACAAACATGTGCCAAAGATATGCACAACTAGACTAGGTACTGATCTTTCATACAAAGCTTTGTTAAAATCAGACCAATGGTTACAGAGAAATAACGCAGACAAATTTTGCACGGACCAACTGACAGACCAACCAACCAACTTCATGCATGACTCCAATATAGCCCCCATATACTGTGTATCTGGGGGTATAATTAGGTGGTAAACAATAGCTGATACAAGTGTCACTTACACAGGGTGAACAAACATGTTACATGGTGTTTGTACAGGCTTCAAGGACCCTTCACATATCAAATTTTGATGCAAGAAAGCACACACACCTGTACACTACTCAACACTTAAAACCGATCACTTCAAATATTAACAAAATTCCGGTCACTAAGTATCTAATTTATATTCTGATGGTTGGAAATTGATACCTTAAGTGTAAATAGCATAGAAAAAAAGCCTGGTGATGATTCTATTATTTTTAAACAGAATTATTTCATATAATTGACCACCACCCTCAAAACCAGAAAAAACATTATAATTGGATTAAATGCAATGTCAGTTACCCATTTTTTAAACATGAATCATAATAAACAATTATTTTAATGGACGATACGGCAACAATAAAAGCTTATTTTGCAAATTTTTACTGGGAAAAGTTGTTTAGTCGAGAAAATGTGAACAATTTAAAAGCTTCGACTTTTAAGATTTAGCTGGATTTTGATAGTGACAATGTAATTCACCATAGGGAACTCAATGTCCCCTATAAAAGACAAACGCATTCATATTTTGGTATGATTAAGTTTGGTAGATGAGAATAGACAAACGAAGAAGTGTATGAAATTTGACTAATCTATCATCACGCGTTTTCGCTATTTTGAGAAATTTATATTTTGTTTTATTTTCAATTGAAAGGGAGGTAATTTCACATTTGATTTCATTTCCTAAATTTCAAAGCTGCACAGATTTATAACATGTAGTTATTTTAGCAATGTTTGATGTTTTTCTGTTTTGGAGATCAACATTGAGTCGTTATTTCAACATTATTTTGCATTGCCACGGACAAACGTTGAATTTTACATACGGGCAATAACTCTGCATAGCTGACGACGCTATATAAAACATGAAAACTTATTGCTTTGGAGCATATAATGCCGACTGAGATAAGTACCTATATTTCCCTATTGCCGTGAACAAAACTAAGAGTTTGAAAAGTGATCGGTCATAAGTGTTGAGTAGTGTATATATAGTCACTACCTTTGCAGGATGTAAATAATGTCATTACAATCCAAGAAGTACCCCCCCCCCCCCCAAAGTAAAACACCAAGCAACATGTTGGGGACATCCCCAGCAAGTGTTACCTCTTATCGATTACTTTTGGCACATTTTATGATAAAGGAAGTACAATACAGAAGGAGCATGTTCAGCACCCAAATAATCTACACTGCCCACCAAAATTAAGTATACAGAGGTTACTCCCCCCATTACTATTTGCAGAACAGAGAAGCAACAATATTTTTGAAGACAAGATATATTGTTGCTTATTAAGAATAAAGACTATACATTAAATGGTACCGTAGGCAAAAAACATTAAGTTTCTTTGTCCCATTAGAAAGTTAACATTGTCATAAAAAGATGGAAAGTTCAGCCTATTTGGATCACATGGGTATTTTAATTCAAAACATCTGTTTCTTTTTTATTCACTTTTATTTTGCAAATGTATACTTATTTTTGGTGGGTACTTTATAAAATCACTAGTGACCTTTTGACCTAGTTTTTGACCCCACATAACCAAATTCGAACTTGACCTTAAGGTCACCAAGATAAACATTTTGACCAAACTTCATGAAGATTAAAGCAAAAATGTGGCCACCAGAGTGTTAACAAGGTTATGCTATTATTTGACCTTTTGACCTAGTTTTTGACCCCAAATGACCCAACTTGACCTAGATTTCATTGAGATACAACTACTGACCAAGTTTGATGAAGATCAAAGCAAAATGAAAGTGCTAAAGTGTTAACGGTGAATTGTCTAACAGACTGACGACGGACAAAAAACAATCACAAAAGCTCACCTTGCCACTTTGTGGCAGGTGAGTTAAAAAAGCATAACAAAGAAAAAGCGGATTCGAACCTTTACTTGGATTACACCAATGATTTATGCTGATACCACGCATTTAACGCACTACGCTAAGAACGCTAATGAAATAAACTACGCTTATTTCAATACATAAAGCTACGGTCAAAGATGATATGAGTAAAATAAGAGCGCTGATAGGTCATTTACTTATTAAGAAATTGAACATTCTGGCGGTTTTGACAGATATCTTTGAATCAACAGTATCTCATAATCGATGCAAAAACATTGCAAACATTTGAATTCGATTGATTTTCCAAATAGTAAATTTGAATATTTTGTTTGTTAGAGCTCGATTTTGATTGGACGATGACAAGAAAACACCCGTAACACATACTAGGCATTGCTATAAAAAGAAATGAATGAAATGGATTTGATTGGTTGTTTTTGTTCGTTTCGCTCGAAATGCATGGTTTTGAACAAGAGTGTGATATCGCAGGTGAAGAATACTCGTGAATGAGAATGTGTATATTGAAGCAAATTTTTTGGCGCATATTACATGCCAAATAAATATGCACTGAAAACACATAGCTTCATGGAAACATGTAGGGCTTTAGAGTACTCATTCACAAAAGATGAAGTGGTTCCAAAACAATCAATCAAAATAAAGACACTGCACTTACAAAAGTATCAGAGTGTAGAGTGACAATGCTTCAGTTTTGCATTGCACAACTGTGACCATCATGAAAGCTAGTCACCATGAGTGAGTTTCATAAATAATTGTATGTAATTCTTCAGCTGGAAAGTTCTGAAACAAACAAATGTGAAAATTAGGCCAGTATTTCATGTCAACACGTCCGCTCTCTGACTGTGGAGTGTATCACTCTGCATTTGGAGCACAGACATGTTGGCATGAAATACCGGCTTAAGAAGTCAAAGTATTTAACTTGTATTAATTGCTATGGACACCTAATTTCTGATGTTGTTCATCGCCACGAGGGTATGAGAGAGAGAAGAGAAGCCAGTTTCCCTTTTTATGCCGAGCGTCTAGCAAGGGAATTTCTGGTACCATTTTTATTTCGTCTTTGGTATGACGTTGCCTGGGATCTAACCAGGAACCTCCCACACTATAAGCGGATACTCTACCACTGGGCAATCAAATAGGCATATGATAAGAAACGACTTAGTAGATGGGATTTATCAACAAATCAGCAATGGACAATTGGATATCTTTTCAACACTGATGAGATGTTTGATAATAGTCGCCTGAAGGAAGGCTTTCAGCATTTATTTATTCAATTAAACTGAATTACTTTATTTAAGAGTAGTGGTAGGTTGGGTGATGAGAACAGTAACAGATAAGTTCAGGGGGATACAACAGACATAAAGATGGTGGGACACAGACCACAGAGCTGATTTGTAAGCTACACATGAGTTGGGCCGATGAGTCAAGCAAGTTGCACCGAACCAGATTCAATGGTGTGAGGTGATGGCAGCACTACATCTTAGCATTATAGGGGGATACATTGGACATTAATCCTGACATTACACCTGGAAGGACACAGACCAAATAGCTGATTTGTGAGCTACACATGAGTAGGGCTGAAGGCAAGCAGGTTGAACCATACCAGATTCAATGGAGTGAGGTGAAAGCGCTACTTTCCAGGACAGATAAACAGGTCCAAAGGCATCAGGTGATGGCCGCGCTCCTTTCCAGCAGGATTAAACAGGTCCAAAGGCATCAGGTGATGGCCGCGCTCCTTTCCAGCAAGATTAAACAGGTCCAAAGGCATCAGGTGATGGCTACTTTCCAGTAGGTATAAACAGGTTCAATGGCACGAGTTGATGGCAGCGCTATGTCCCAGCAGGGATAAAAGGATTGGGTGAGTGAGTAATGAATAAATAGGAACCATTCAAGTAAATGCTCATTAAGATCTTGGAGCCGAATCGGACAAACACATATTGACAAATTTCGGGAGAAGTATGTTCATGATTCCAAAGAAGAATGATATTGAAAAAAAAAGTTCTAAAAGAGGCATGAGACTTACAATTTCTCTGCCTGACCTTGTATAATGGAGCAATGATCATATGACCCTCAATTTGCACCTCAATAGTCTGAAATGAACATGAACTAAACCTTATGACCCTCAACCTAAAATAATTTAAAACGAGTAAACAGAAAGTTGAAGAAAACTTGACAAACTTGATGCATAACAATATACTGTTAGTATTGAGGTGTGATATAGAAAAAATAGATTATCTGCCTAAATACATATTATTCATGTGCTATACATGGTAAAATAAGTTTTACAACAATCCATGTGTCTATTATATATTCATGTATCAGCGCAGGAATATGTGGGTGTCTGTCATAATCATATTCAATTAATTTTAGTACAAAGTACAGTACTATGATAAAGTTTTGGAATTATAAATTGAGCCCAAAAATTGTCCATGTACCCGTTTCTTTGTGCTCAAAAAGTCACTAATTTTTATTTGTTTTGACGACATTGTTATGTCTGTTATAAAATTGTATTCAATTAATTTTAGTACAAAGTACAGGACTATGGTTCAGTTTTAGAATTCTAATTTGAGCCCAAAAATTGTACATGTACCCGTTTCTTTGTGTTCAAAAAGTCACTAATGTATGTGTATGCTTGTGCTGTTTAATGTTCTCATTAAAGATACTCAGGAAATAACCAACAACTTGGGTGTTGCTTAACCTACCTTACACAGTATAGTAGGCAGATAAAAGCATTGAACATGACCTTTAACAATTTATATGAATTAGTTGGAAGGTTAAATTATGATCCTCACAAGCTCTTAAGGTGTCACTCCTGTTAGATACCGGATCCATTATATGATCCATAAATACAGTAACAGATGCCTACAATTTGGTATACCGGTATGTCCCCGGTACAAGGAAAAATAAAAACTTTACAATATTGTTTTATTCTAATTTAAGGCAAAAACCTTTTGCTATAGCCAATTCGTAATTCTACCATGAGTTGGTTAATTGGTACCAAGATTAACCAATTCATGGTAGGAACTTTACATTTTCTCATCGCTTTAAACTACAAGCTATGCAAAAAAACTATTAATACCATATTATCTTTATTAGCTCATCAAAATTGACCAAAAGTCCATAGACTATTGACTTCAACTATTTTAATAACCAAAGCTCAAAAGCCAAAATACAGTATTAAAACTGAAGAAAGAAAGGTTGACAGCTGAGCTCCAGATCATAACGCCCCTTATGCAAGAAGGTGATATGTTGATATTAAGTATTTAGTACTTTTAAAATAATTCTAAAACAAAAATGTGTGTAAAAAGATTTGCAACCATTCATATGAAATTTCAGCTTCATTTGTTCCAGAATGTTCCACTAAACATACCACCAATAACTGAATTGTTAATTAACCCTATTATGAAGCTTCCAGTAAAAAAGGTTCTGAAAGTTCCATAAACCTACCTTACATTATTTATATCCTAACCTGAGTGAGTGAGGTATTAAATCGAAAAACAACAATTGGAAGCAAGAGTCCTTAAACCTCAATCACATGTCCAATGCATTTCCCTTACATCAACTTAACATGAAATTTGAATAACAGGGTCAGGTCTAATTGTTGCCATATGATTCATGTCCAGAATACCCTTAAATGAAACTTTACACTAGCATAGTAGTGAACCTAACTTTGTCCTAATCTAACTTTATCCTAAATTCAAAAAACAACAACAAAAATCAACATTTAAAATGTAAAAAGCATTTGAAACCAAGAACATACTTCATAACATGCAAACATGCTTAAATAGAACGATAATTGCAGTATTTACTTAAATGGCCCCATTACACAACATTTCACTAACATATGAACAACAAGAATGATAAGCTATGAATACATCAACATTAATGATGCATCAAGTTTCATAACCAAATGTGCTCATAACCTTTTTTTATAAGAAATGAAAGGCAAACCGTCCATCTGAACTTGACTGACGTCGATAATTCAATAATAATTTCAGCAGAAACAAAGCAAGCAAGACGAGTCTATGGGGCAACATCTTCATGGCACATTAAACTCCTGATTAACGTTGATACACTACCAAATAGGCAGTTTCCATTTGCAGATGCCTTATCCACTGGAATCTTGTTGACGTCCGAAGTGAGGTGTAAGACTGTACACAATTGATATGAATAGCTGAACATAAAGACTTCATCTTGGCCAATCTTAGAAGACAGTTAGGAGGGAAAGAAAGGAAGATATTTATGAAAGAACAATTGATTAAGTCACATTAGTTTAATTGAATAGACACCTAATAAAAGACAGGAAGATATTAATTTAATTAGAGTTGATTATTTTAATTAATTACTCATGCCTTGAATTAAACATCAACATTTTTAAGAACTGAATATACACAGGGTGTGCATACAACATGAGTCCCTACCATGGGATGTAACTTACAGGATATGTCTACATGAAATATCTCACACGGGATGTACCTGACATGTTGCTAAGTGTAAGACAGTTATACTTGTGGCTACTTTCAGGACTTTATAGTTCCAGCACAGGGTGTGCACAGCCCTGCATAGAACTATATAGTGTGCTAGAAGCTCCAATAAAATAACAGATCAAACACAATTAACATGTTTGGTACAGAGGAAGATTGATTCAGTTACAATTAGTTTAATAAAACTTTAATTGGACAGACCCCTATTAAGAAAAGACCAGAAGATATTTATTTAAAAAGAGCTGATTATTTTAATTGATTACCTTGAATCAAAAACATTTTATTTTGAGAATTGAATACACATGAAACAGTACCACACAATGTGTGTCTACAACGAGCATCTTACAAGTAGTGTAGCTCTGAGGAGGTGATAACAAGGGGTGTCTCCTACAGAGTTGCAGCACAGATCTAGTCACTGTAGAGCGTGTCTCTTACAGGTGGCCGGCCAGGGTAGCACATGAAATTCGTTCACAAGATTGTCTCATACAGGGGATGTAACATACATACTGCATCTACTGAGTGTGTCTCTGACACAGTTGTAGCACGCAGGGTGAGACTTTAGGACGAGTCTCTTACAGGGGATGTAGCGCACAGGGTGTGCACAAGGCATATTTCTTACACGGGTGTAGCATACCGGATGAGCCTACAGCCTCAGTCCCTAACAAGGGATGTAACAAACAGGATTTGTCTACACGATGAAACTCTCACAGGGGAGACGGGGGTACCAAACATGTTGCTAATTAAGTGTAAGACAGTTATACTTGTTGCTACTTTCAGGACTTAAGTTCCAGCAGAAGCAATGACTTGAACAGGGGTGTCACAGCCCTGCATGGAACTATGAGTGTACAAGATGCACCATTAGGAATAACAGATCAAACACCATTTAACATGTTCGGTACATCCTCGTGAGAGATTCATCCTAGACACATCCTGATGGTACACCCCTTGTTAGGGACACACACTGCAGGTACACCCTGTATGCTACACCCGAGTAAGAGACATGCCCTGTACACACACTGTGTGATACACCCTCTGTAAGAGATGTACTCTGAAGAAACACCCTGTGTGCAGCATCTATGTTAGACACACCCTGCAGGCACAACATATACGCTAACATCCCCTGTATGAGACAGCCCTGTTGACGCACCTCATGTGCTACCCCACCTGTAACAGACACGCTCTACAGACACACCATCTGAACTGCATTCCTGTAAGTGACACCCCTTGTAGTTAACTCCTGAGAGCTACACCGCATGTAAGATGCTTGTCTTGAAGACACATATGTATGTTGCGTGCCCTGTAATTATATGATGATCTTACCGATTATCGTCCTCCGTAGCGATATATTCTTGTAGAAGATCAAACTTGAAATCTCGGTGCATGAGGATGATCACTGGCAACACTCTGGTAATGTATCATCTAATGCCTACAAATAGACAGTAGCAAACATTTCTACACCAAGTACATAAAGAAACGCAAAACACTTCAAAGTCAAAAAATCATATATGAATCCTCACTCATAAAACAAATTGTCTAAGTTAAAAAGGGCCATAACTAGTATGACAATAAGCAAGTGTGTCAAGTTTCAATGCATTGAATATATTGAACTTTATTAAAAACTTTATCTTGAATGCCTGGACAAACAGGTCATTTGTGAATTAAGTAAGGAACAGTTAGTTACTGTAGTTGATAACTTGGGAGGGAAAAAAGTAGATAAGAGATGTCACTTTCAAGGGATGTAACAAACATGTTGCATGATGTTTGTGCCTTAAAACTTAAGGCTTCCATGACCCAAATACATCAAATATTTCAATCCAAGACAGCACCCACCCCTGTTGGAGTCGCTACCTTAGCCGATACTATATCATGCCTTATAATAATCATGGACATACCCACAAGTATAACAGCAATAACACTTAGCAACATGTTTAGGACATCCTCCTGTAAGTAACATGTCTTGTCGACTAATTGTTTAGTAAATGGCACATTTTATGACATAGGATGTACAGTACAAACAATTTGTACAGAACCCAACTCATTCTATATGTCAAAATACTCTACATGACCATTTTTTATGAACAACATACACTGATAAGGTCATCATTATGGCACATGTTAGAAGACATTTGAGAGAAAAGAAATAAATATATCTATCAAAGCAGAACTCATTTAGTCTGGGACTAATAGTTGGGATTAGGCCTTTATTCCATCTCTCCATGTCTGCTCTATGCATGTGGAGTGTATCTTCATTCTACATGTGGAGCACAGACATGATGAATCACACCAGGATTCTTGGTATCATACAACTGTCTCTTACCTACAGTCGAAAGTCATTGCCATGTCCAATTTGGCAATGAAAGAACCAAATGACCAAGCACTCTTGACTACATCAGTGCAGCACTCGAAGTGTGTCTACAAGGGATGTTATCACACAATGTGTCTACATGGTGGCCTCTTACACAAGTGAAGCCCACAGGATTAGGCCAGTATTCCATTTTCTCTGTCTGATCCCTGCGTGTGGAGTGTATCTTCATTCCACATGCGGAGTGAAGACATATTGTTATGAAATACCGGTAGGCAGTTCACAAATTTCGCATAGAATAAGAGTTGATAAGTGATGTCACTTTCAAGGGATGTAACAAACATGCTGCATGATATGTTTGTGCCTTAAAAACTTAGGCTTCCATGACCCTTACATCAAATATTTCAAACCAAGATAGTGCCTACTCCCTGTTAGAGGAACTACCTTAGCCAAAACTATACCATGCCGTATATAATCATTGACATACTCACAAAGTATAACGGCATAAACACCTGTAAGTGACATCTCTTATCCACTATTTTTTAGTAAATGGCACATTTATTACATAGGATGTACAGTACAGAAAGTATATGCACAGCACCCAACTCAATCTATATGTCAAAATACTTGCGTAACCATTTCTCATAAAATCACATACACGGACACAGGCATTGTCGAGTTTAGAAGACACTTATAATAAGAAAAGAGGATATTTATGAAAGAACAATTGATAAAGTATGACCCAAAAGTACTGGGACAAACAGTTGGGGTTAGGCTTGTATTCCATGTCACATGCATGATTTCTGCTTTAGGAGTGTATCTACATTCCACATGTGGAGAGCAGATATTTTGAATCACACCTGGATTCCTTGCATCATACAAATATCTCTTCCTTCGAAGTGGGAGGTCATTGCCATGTCCATCTTGGCATTGAAAAACCCAAAGGATCACATACTCACGACTGCATAAGTGCATCACATAGGATGTGTCTATTATGTGTGTTATCACACATAGTGAGTCTACAGGGTGGACCTCTTACACAAGGTAAGGCTGGTATTCTCTACACCACCTGTCAAAGAAACGCCCAGTAAACAAACCGTGTGTGCTACGTGCCCTGTAGTGTCATCCCCATAGACTTTCACTGCTTGCTTCATTCATTCCAAAAGAGATCAACAGACTTTTGTGTAAGTTTTCCTTCTCATAGCTCTCTGGTCAAAAGGCCTAACCTGTGAGCACATGGGCTAATTATCCAATCACTGGGACTATTTGTTCCATAGATGGATACTCCCATTTAGTCTCCTCTTACGAGCATGCAAGGGAGTAAGACAGAGGTCCTATTCTACTACCCAGAACCACACGGGGAGATGAAGCTGCCAACTAACTTGTGAAAGAAGCAGACAAGAAACACAACCCAACCTCCTTCCACACATGTAGAAGCAAATTATTACAGTTACAGATATGATTGGTAGATCACAAGTGAAGGCTTATATGCCAAGTGAAGACAGCCTACATACACTTAACAGGAACAGTCAACAGGCAGAGGAGCAGACATCATTCTATATACTGCAAATCTGCCCCATGAACAACAGTTGGAGCTAGGCCTGTATTCCAAATCTCTATGCCTGCTCTCTGCTTGTGGAGTGTATTTACTAAGAGTATATTCCACATGTGGAGCGCAGACATGATGAATCACACCTGGAATCCTTGTATCATACAACTGTCTTTACCCTGCAGTTGGAAGTCATTACCATGTTCAATTTGGCATATAAAAACCCAAATGACCATGCACAGTTGTGTGCCTACATTGTGGAACCCGTATATCAGCGAAGCTCACAAGATTATACTGGTACACCATGTTTCTATGCCTGATCTCTGCTTGTGGAGTGTATCTTCATTCCGCATGCGGAGTGAAGACATATTGACTTGATATACGAGCCAATTGCATAGTAACTTCCACTGTTACACAGAAGTGAAATTGATACATTCAGGGTTTCATAACCGGATTCCTTGTATCTTACAACAGTCACTCTCCTATCTGAAGGTAATTGGTAAATTTGGCAGGGAAAAATAGTCGATAAGAGATATCACATGTTGCATGATGTTTGTGCTCTAAAATTTATGGCTTCCATGAACCTTACATCAAATATTTCCAAGCAAGACAGCGTCCACCCCTGTTGGAGTCACTACCTTGGCCAAAACTATATCATGTCTTATGATCATAGACATACCCACAAGTTTAACAGCATAAACATTAGGCAACATGCTTGGGACAAAGCATGATAGAAAGTTTGGCCTACAGACATGTTCCTTGAGACATGCTGTGGGTTGATTGCAGCAACCTATGGAAGACAGTGAAGTTCATCACCACATCCAAATAGAAATGGCCGCAAAAGAAGAAGCAGAAACAAGCAAGCTACATATAGCTGGATTCTTGACACTGAACATCTGCATTTCTCATCTCTTCAAACCTGAAAATACAGAAACAAAAAAGAATCAAACAATTTTATTTGTACATGTGCAGTGAACAGTAAGGGTTTTAAGCAACAATACTTAAATACCATGCATTGAATGTTTATAATGAAGCATGGGCATTAAATCTGTATCAGGACCTTTTACACCCATGCAATTACATCCAAACTGTCACGGCCACCACAGCCAATACTCCAGTACACACAACATACCAAACATTTGGCCAAGTTACACACAATCGACTCCACAAGGGCAGCCAGCGTGGACAAGGCTTTTACGTTGAATATGTTAAGACGCACAAGTCGTCATCATGTAAATCGTGTTAACTGTGCACATGCAAATACAATCACTGGGTAAGTCAACAATGGATAGCATTCTCTAGTCGAGGTTTTTCATTCATCAAAGTGATGGCAGAGTTCAGGTAAACCTGGACAGGTGTTGCGTATTGCTGTCAAACATCTCTTGTTGTGATCGATTAGAATTTGATTGCCTTATGCTACTGTGATTTTTGTGAGGCACCTCATCCTGTTGTTTCCAAAAAGTGCCAATACCACTCTGTTCCAACAGGATAATGTCGCAAGGAATTTCCTAATTACAGTAAGGGGATGAAAACAGATAGCGGCCACTCACGCATAGAGCAATTTGATACAATATCCGCGATAATTTTTGTCAAGCTCACTTGCAGTGAGCTCAACTTTGTCTTCACTTTTGGTGTATGCGCAAGTATCAAATTGAGGTAAATGTTCAAATTGACTGTCATACATTATATTTGGCATAAATGTAAATAACCTCTATAAGTAGAAGTGTCATGGACATCAAGTTAAAAATTAATGCATATTGTAAGTCTTGGATGTTTATTGCCGAAAGAAAACTACATTAAATAATATATTGAATATCAATCATTTAGTATTGAATTAAATATTGTGTCAGTCATTCTAACTGATGCACAGTCCTGGTTTATGGAACATATTTTGAGAAATTCCTTATTCCCTGATCTGTGATACCATTATATATTAATTTTTACTAACATCAGTATTTGATAAAAGGGAAAGTAAATAATTCTACGTATGCAACCTTGTAACATTATTTCCTGAAAATATCATAACATGAATCCACTTTTAATGAGCAAAATGCATCGGTAATGATGTATAAAACATTATGTTAGCTTTCGATAGCATCAGTGCACTGTGGAGTTTTAAATTAAAACCACTTGATGTGTAGAGTTTAAAATTTTTGATTAAGTTCAGTTAATTAAATATAAGGAGGAATGTTATCTTGGCTGTTGCCAAATAATATCTGGTGACAGAAGAGAAAAGAAAGAAACAGCAGTTTATTGAATGAAAAAGAGGAAAGTGTAATGTATTATGACCTTTGATAAATGTCATTTCAAAATGACAGAAGAAAACACACACACCTGTTCGAAATGAAAGTGGGAAAGGTCAGTTGGCTAATGTTGAATAGTTTATTAAATGGAAGGAGGAAGTATCGTTTTTGTCACGTTTATAAGAAAGTTCCCATCAGTATATTAAATGAATTTGAAAGGATCAATCTCTTATGCATTATTTGTTGTAACAATGCATTTTCTGTAATACTGCATTTGCTGTAACACTGCATTTGCTGTAACACGCCTGTCTAATGTTTTTTAAGAGAGGACAAGATCAGTCAGTCAATGCAATATGAGGAGGAATGCATTATCTGCGGCCAAATGTTATCCAGATGAGAGAGAACGACAGTCATGCACCATCAAAAAATTGAAAATGAGAACAAGGAATTTTGGCCAATTTGTCAATACCTTTGAGATGACAGAAAATGCCAAGTTGTTTATGAAATGGAAGTACAAACACACTGGCTGTTGACAAATATTATCTAATGAGGCATAAGCAAACTATGAAATGAAAGAAAAGATATATATGCTGCAGTTAATATTTATTCAAATTTGGAACAATGTTGATCAAACAAAAGCCACAAAACCACTTAATTTTAAATGAACTACCATCTACAAGTCCTATAGTCAACCTTACTTTAATGTAGAAGTGCTTATTCAAAGTGTATCCTTTTAAACTTACAGCCAATTTGGCTTATGAGACAGCCTATATATTTTCTGAACACATCTACCTGTCTCTTATACTTTAATACCAGACACCAGAGACAGGAAGTAAGCTAGGCTTACATAACTCATCAATATATCAAGCCACATCAGAACAAACCCTAGGTCCTGCCAGGGTTTGAACCTTCGACCTACTGCTTTATAGGTAGATACATATAAAGTTACTACTAAGCCGAGGTGGCAAAATTGTCATAAATGTCTTTATTTTTCCATGATTACAAGAAAAGAAAATACAGGAAATATTGTCAATGTTGGGTTCCCCTTAGTCTATTGTATGTCACAATTTGGAATGATTGGTGAGAATTGCTGTTGTCTGCTGCATGCTATTGTCACTTTCTACAAATTGTTAGTACCATTTTCAACATGAGAAGTCAAAATAAGTTATGGAATCAGTTCCTGTATGTTCATATGAAGATCAATCTGTTACTATCTATGTATGTTATATATGTACATGTTACAGAGTATGCACAAACACATGCACACATGGGTACATATTTCTAGAGACCTAGTGCAATAATTTATCATATTCTCAAGACCTACTGTGAACTATAACCAGGATGATATGGTAAATACATTTACCTTATCTCAAGAACTGATCATACTCGCATGTATATGTCTCAAGACCCAGTGCAATATTGCATCATGTTCAAGACCTACTGTGAATTATTGCCATTTTTCTGTTTGGTCGGCAGAGCTACAAGTAAGCAGCGTATTTGCGTAATTACGCAATTAATTTTCATAAAAACATAATTATTTTTAAATGAGTGCGTACAATCACACAAATGAAATAAGAATAACGTAAAACTTTTTAAAAAACAAGCCTAAAAACGTAAACAAAAGCACATGTTTACATATTTACGCAACCTTCCGATTCCGTAGACTGGTAGATTTATTTCATTTGGGAACGCTACATACAGAACCGTGTTTATAAAGCTAGTGCTCTCCATAATTTGTTCATTTCGATTAATAGTAAATATTTAACCAGTCTATGATTGGTATTGTGTAAACCCCGTTCCCGTAACTTCCGCTTTCGTTTTCTATCATGGCTGTTTGCTGCAGAAAAAGGACCGCAACCGATACAGAGTGTGAGATTGGACAGTTTCTTTCTCTCTGGCGCCGATGATGGCGGAATAATTTACAAGAAAATAATACATGTAGTCATTCATAATTTAATAATTCAATCAAAGACCTGTGTAGAAAGCATAATTAACAAAATTCTCGGTGGTATCGTCAAAACAAAAACATGACTATTCTTCTGTTAGTGACAATACCATTAAGATTGGATGTTCAAGTACCCAATATACAAGACTCGTCAATATAAATATTACCCATTTGAATTTAATTTGGGGGTCAATTTTTTATTGGTACCGAATTGTAATACCTTAATACCCAATTAGAAAAAATCAGGGGGTAATTACCAAATTACCTTAAAAGCTTATCTGTAGCTCTGTGGTTGCCAGATTAGACTGCACAACGGAGACATGTGTAATTTACAGATCTTTATCTCGAGAACTTAAAATACTCAAAGGTCTTTGACCAAGACCCAGTGCAATATTTATCCGATTCAATACTCACATGGCTTTGTCTCAAGACCAAGTGCAATTTTGCATCAAGCTCTCAAGACCTACTGTGAACTATTACCATGGTATTGTTACCATAGTATGGTTGCCAGATTAGACAGCATGCGCGCTCTCAACCACTGAGCTACGAATACACACCGATGAGGGGCATGTGTAACTTACAGGTCATTATGTCAAGAACTGAACCAGTGCAATATTGCATCATGTTCAAGACCTAATTCAGGGCTACATATAAGCTTTTGTGGTAATTGGGTAATTACCCCCGATTTTTTTCTAATGGGATATTTTGTTATATGATTGGGTACCAATAAAAAATTTACCCTCAAATTAAATTCAAAAGGGTAATATTTATATTTAAGAATATCGATATTGGGTACTTGGACATCCAATCCTTAATGGTATTGTCACTTACAGAAGAATAGTCATGTTTTTCATTTTGACGATACCACTGTTAATTTTGTTAATTATACTTTCTACACAGGTCTTTGGTTGAATAGTTGAATTATGAATAACTTCATGTATTATTTTCTTGTAAATTATTCTGCCATCATCAGCGACAGAAAGAATGAAACTGTCCAATGTCAAACTCTGCATCGGTTGCGGTCGTTTCTTCTGCCGCAAACAGCCATGATTGAAAACGAAAGCGGAAGTTACGGGGATAGGGGTTTTAACATTACCAATCATAGACTGATTTAATACTTGCTATTTACCGAAATGAACAAAATGGAAAGCACAAGCTTTATCAACACGGTTCTGTATGAAGCGTTTCAAATGAAATAAATCTACCAGTCTACGGAATCGAAAGCTGCGTAAATATGTAAACATTTGCTTTTGTTTACGTTTATTACACTCGTTTTTTTTTTAAAGTTTTACATTATTCTTATATTATTTGCATGATTGTAGCACTCATTTAAAAACAATTAGTTTTTATGAAAATGAGTTGCAGCTTTAATATCTGTAGCTCTGCCTACTGTGAACTATTACCATTTTTCTGTATGATCGACAGATTAGACGGCAAACGCGCTAACCACTGAGCTATGGAGGCACGGATAAGAGGTATGTATAATTTACTTTCAAGTCATTATCTCGAGTATTGATGCAATACTCATATCTTTATCTCAAGGTCTAGTTATAGAATGTTTAGTCCATGTGAATCTCATACCACAGTAACATATTAGACAGTAGATTCCCTGAGATTATCATGAATTTTACAGGTGACTGATTCCATAACATAGAAAATAGTTTAGAAGCATTGAATCATCATCACCAAGTTAGAAAGACAGGGGCAATATCATTGAGCAGAAACTACAAAATACACTAAATAAAGCTCCCCAAACAGAGATACAATAGAACCAATCTGTGCATACTATCAAACAGTGGATTTTGTTTTTCAGTTTTTAAAATATATAAGTTTAAAACGAAAGGCAAGACAAATAATTTAGACAGGTTGACAATAGGGCTAAATTCTGCTTTAAATTGGTACAGAGAAAAAAAAAGTGAATTGGGTTCAAGGTGCAGCAATCCTCACGCTTGTGCTTAAATACCAAAAATACCTTGCACAAAGCTTCAACAACTGTTTAGATATGTTCCTTATAACCTTTTCTTAAATATTAATCAACCCAAATTATAACAGACATTTAAAACTTAAATTTTTTATGAAACACTAAATTTGTCATGGGTGTATTGCAATCATGTATTGGTAACAACATACTAACTTAATATAAAGACAAACTTTGCATTAAATTAAAGTTTACCAAACGGCTTGTAGAAGGTAGTTCAAGAAAATACTGCATCATATTGCGTGAATGAAAAAGACATAAATTATATTATTATAATTACTTCCACTTCACAGCACCATTTTAGGAGGGACAACGATTAACAGATGGGACAAAAATACATTAATTTTACTTGTTGGATTAGGTGGGACTAAAAGACATATTGACATGTTCACAGCACCACTTTAGGTGTGACTACAAGACATATTGACATGTTCACAGCACCATTTTAGAAGTGACTACAAGACATATTGACATGTTCACATCACCATTTCAGGTGGGACTAAAAGACATATTGACATGTTCACAACACCACTTTAGGTGTGACTACAAGACATATTGACATGTTCACAGCACCATTATAGAAGTGACTACAAGACATACGAGGGTCGTTCATTTAATACCCGGACTATCTCCATAGCGCTTGATTGAAACATGCAATGGTAATGAATTTTCGTTTAATAAGACTTACACACCAACTTGATTATTTGACAAAACTTGGTATAATTTCATCCAACTAAATACAAACTGTGGTTACTATAGTTACCCAACAAAGGGCTACCCTGCCCAACCCAAGTTCTTTGTGAACTTTAGAGTGTTGATGTGGCAGTGTTGGTGGTATAGTTGCCTATTTTCAACTGAAAATATTTGATAACGTTATGTCTACATCTACGTAACGTTTTTATAACGTTTGTTGTAATTTCTGTACTATTACTGTGTTTGAAACGTTGTTTAGTGACATCGGGTGTGTGTCCGTAATAACGCAATGGAATCGATTTTATTAGAAAAAAACCGGATTATGATACAATTTCGTAAAAGTATTGTTCATACACCCATTAAACTAAAGAATCTATCTTAGAGAAGCCTTATGGGAATATTTGTATCGCTGGATTTCTGCTTTTAAACGGTTGTTTGATGACAAGGACCACCACGCGATGATCCGAGGCCCGGCCAATCTTACGTCAGAAACGGGAAAATGTCGTCGATTAAACACCTGTTGGATGGTTAACACTACTTGAAGAAAAACTCATATTGTAAATACGAGATCATGCGAAATTATCGTGGATATAGCATTTAACATCACTACCGAACATCTTAAAATGTTTAATTGGTGTGCTCACATGACTTTATTGCTCCAAAACGATGACCAAATGGAGAAACAGTGTCGCGTTTTAGGAGCGAAAATGGCATAACGTCACAATATTTTGACGTCGCCTTGGGCCGACTTGCGTTACTCGTACTTATTAAAACACTAATAGTATGTAAACCCTTTGTCGCAACAAGTTGAAATTTTGTATGCGAATAAAGGACTGGTGTGAATGTATTCCTGTAAGTTTTCATCAATATCAGTCGGTTAGTTTTCCAGCAATAACGATTGTCCGGGTATTAAATGAACGGCCCTCGTATTGACATGTTCACATCACCATTTCAGGTGGGACTAAAAGATATATTGACAAGTTCACAGCATGGGAATGGGGAAAAAGACATTAATTATAATATTTTTATAACTGTTACATTCTAAAAGAACTTGAAGAATAATTTTATAACTGTTACATTCTAAAAGAACTTGAAGGTGAGAGGAAACATGACACCTCATCAGGTGTGGGGAAAAGACTTTGAAGACTTCCCCATGAAAGTCATAAGCGTGTGACTCATGGAAACATTACATGTAGTAAATTTATGTGAAACAAGAGCAGTCCCCTAAGTTCCCTCTCTAAAGGTCAGAAGCTGTTGATAAAATACTTCTCCAAAGGTAAGAAGCTGTTATAAAAATACTTCGCTAAAGGTACGAAGATGTTATAAAGCACTTCTCTAAAGGTTGGAAGATGTTGATAAAGGATTTCTCTAAAGGTCAGAAGCTGTTATAAAGCACTTCTCTAAAGGTCAGAATATGTTATAAAGTACTTCTCTAAAGGTCAGAATATGTTATAAAGTACGTCTCTAAAGGTCCAAAGATGTTGATAAGTATTTCTCTAAAGGTTGGAAGATGTTGATAAGTATTTCTCTAAAGGTTGGAAGATGTTGATAAGTATTTCTCTAATGGTCAGAAGCTGTTGATAAAGTACTTCTCTAATGGTCAGAAGATATTATAAAGTAATCCTCTGAAGGTCAGAAGATATTATAAGGTAAATACTTTTCTTAAGGTCAAAAGAGGTTGATAAAGTACTTCTCTAAAGGTAAGAAGATGTTATAAAGTACTTTAAGGTATAAAAGAAACTGAATTTGTCATTTGTTTATGACAGACAATGACAGAAATGTGGAGAAGAAAGATTAATAATGTCCATGACATATATTTTATCTTTTAAAGAAGATGTTACCTTTGACAGTATGTTAATTGTCAATGATATGCATTTTAAACCTTGATGACAACTTTGAAATTATTGCTCATACATTTTATTAGTAAGAGTATACATGCACTCTTTATTATATTGTCAGGAAAAATGCCTTAAGGTTTTTCATATATGATAAGCCACTTTTACTCTGTTTAATTAAATATGGGTGTTAAGTTTAATTAAGTAGAGTATAACCTCTTGAAACGGCATATCTCATTAGCTGCAACCTCTTGAGAAGCAGCACTTTTATATTCCCACCCCTACTTTTTACATACTCTGAGGAACAGGCACCTTCACAGAGCACTAACTGGCAGTCAAAATTATTTCCTGCAGTATGATTTCATTTCTGCTAAGTGACCGGTTCAAATCAAACAAAGAAAAATGTATGACAAGAGCTGTCCACAAACAGCGCGCTCCACTACTCGCAGGGCCATGCTAAGATAGTATAATAATTATAAATTAAAAACAAGATGCTTCATATCAGCAGCATTAACCTCTGCTGTGAAGAGGTTGGGGCTTCTAAGTCGAAAAAGGGAGATAATTTGGATAAAATGCAGGACAGTTACCTACTCATGTGAAGGTCCTCTGGGTCATAAAAGTGAACAAATAAGCATTTTTAAGTCCAAAAGGGGGCATAATTTCAACAAAATGCTAAATAATTATCTACTCCTCTGTATGTGTTGGGGTCATGATGGTGAACAAGTATGCAAAGTATCAAAGCAATATGTCAATGTACTTTGAAGATATTAGAGGTTAAAACCTGTACCTAAACTTTAACATTTGCATTTCCAAGTCCAAAAGGGGGCATAATTTCAACAAAATGCTTGATCGAGTTTCCTACTCCTGTGTAGGGGTTGGGGTCATGATGGCGTCACAAGTATGCAAAGCAATATAGGAATGCACATTGAAAATATTTCAGGTGAATAACTTGTACCAAAACTTTAACATTTGCACTAAGTTAAAAATGGGGGCATAATTTCAACAAAATGCTTGATAGTTACCTACTCCTGTGAATGGGTTGGGGTCATAATGGTTAACAAGTATGCAAAGTATCAAAGCAATATGCCAAAGCACTTTGAAGATATATGAGGTTGAAAAACCTGTACCTCAACTTTAACATTTGCACTATTTGCACTAAGTAGAAAAAGGGGACATAATTTCAACAAAATGCCTGATAGAGTTACCTACTCCTCCATATGGGTTGGGTCATGATGGCGAACAAGTATGCAAAGTATGAAAGCAATATCTCAAAGGGCTTTGACAATATAAGGTTAAAAAACCTGTACCTAAACTTTAACATAAGCATTACGCCGACTCCAACGACGACTCCAACACTGACGCCGTTGCTCGGGTGACTGCAATAGCTCCCCTTATTCTACGAATAGTTGAGCTAAAAATTATTACAGATCATCATCAAAAACTTCTGTCATTAAGCTATAGCAAAAATATCCTAAAACTTACTTTTTGTGAAGCTTTAATTTTATTCTACACCAGGGGCGTAGCTTTGATGTTAAGATAAATGTGTAGGCACCTTCTTAGAGTTGTTTGAATTCTATACTCTCTGCTATGGCGCGTTGTCAGAAAATGATGTTCTATTTTCAATATCAGAGCCCTGCGTTCATTACAAAGCCAAGGTCTTCATATAAGCTGCCATCTCAAGAAGTTTTATCACAATGTCACTTTCCTAATGAAAGTTATTGAGTAAAAACTGATTTTCTAATTTTATTAACAGTGACCTTGACCATATCGGCCCAACTTTCTATCTAAAGGTGGCCTCTTCACACATTAAACTGACAGTATACATTCAATGGTAAATCAGATGTACACTGACATAAAAGCTTGCGAAAACACAAACATGCAACGTCAACGCCACTGCCAAATAGCTCTACTTATTCTTCAATAAAATTATGACTTAATATAATCTTTTTGCTCAATTGACAGTCACAGGTGAAAGACAAAATTAATACATACACATGTATGCATATAACAAAGTTATAGTCCAGACAAACTAATCATTAGTCATCTTTGACCTCTGAACTCAAATTGAGATATTGACCTTGGGATATTGACAAGATTTCCTTACACACATTACAGTGCGCCCATAATAATGAGAAAGGCGGGAAAATTTGGTATATTCCAGGTTGATTAATCAGATTATCAGTGATGTTTTTATGACAAAACTGACCATGTTTGTTTACTTAAGTAATTTGTAAAACCAATTTGCAACAGTTGACCAAACCGATAAATGTTTGTAAACATCACCTTATCCTGGGCGCACTATACTGTGGTATTAAACAATTATGACAACTAAATTCAAGAATCCTAGAATAGACAACCAGGTTACAGTCCGCACAACCTAAATCATGTTTGACCTTTGAAGTGTGACCTTGAACTTAGAAATATTGATTCCATTTTTCATATGAAACACCACATCATAGTGGTCAACAACTGTGCTAGGTTATTTTAGAATCCCTATACATACAGTCCCTACAAGCTAAAATATAACCATTGACCTCCAGCTGTGAACTTGACCATTGAAATAAGAACATGGGGGGTTCTGCATGACACTCTACGTATTTAGGATAACATTCATGTCAAATACAATGCATGTCAAAGTCATGGTCTGGACAAACTTCAATTTGAACATTGATCTCAAACTATGACCCAAAGATTTGATGCATGCATACACACCAGAAGTGAAGACTAAGTAGAGCTCAATGCACGCGGGCTTGACAAAAATGATCGCGAATATAGTACCCGATTGCTTCATGTGTGAATGGCCAATATCTGTTTTCATCCCCGGACTATAATCAGGAAATTCCTAGCGACATTATCCTGATGAAACGGAGTGATATTGGCACTCTTGGAAAACAGCCAGATGAGGTGCCTCGCAAAAACCTCGGAAGCATTGGCATGCAAATTCTAATCAATCACAACAAGACATGTTTGATAACAATGTACAATGCCTGTCAGGCTTTACTTGAACCCTGCCATCACTAGATGACTGGAAAACCTCGATTAGAAAATGTTATTCCATTGTTGACCTATCCAGTGATGGTGTTTGCATGTGCACAGTTAACATGATTTACACGATGACGATTAATGCATCATAGCACATCCAACGAAAGGACAATGTCCCCGTAGACTACTCTAATGCAGACGATTGAGTACAATTTGGTCTAATAGTTGGTTGTTGAGTGCACAGGGGTGTCAACAACAGTGACAGTGGAAGTCTAGAAACAATTGTATAGGTGCATGTTCATGAAACTCAGGCATTCACCATGTAGAAAATCTTCTGTAAAACCCGTTGCTTGCAAACACTGCTGTTTTTATAAAGATTTTAAGTTACTTATCTTTTTCATGCTGTTGAATTGTGTCCATGTAAGCATGTAATGTTCCTCCATGACAACTGGTTTAATGGTTCATCCTATCATTCGAGATCTCAACATTCTCATCTGTAAGACAAGACAATAATAAATTTCTAAACGAGAGCCAAAATGTCAAAAAATACGCCCGTCTCTAAATAATTAGAAGATACCTACTAAATCGGAGAGGTTCCTACCAATCATTTAGTAGGTACCTATTAAATATGAGTTTTGACCCTAACTGTACGCCATATATATTGTTGATGACCAACCTCCACGGAAAGTTGGAAGATCCTAGGGCAAAGTGTTCTTTAGTTATTGAACGGAAACCATTTGAATTGTAAGAAATGGTGAAGGTCACAGTAACCTTGACCTTTGATCTACTGACCTCACACCATTAGGGGTCATCTACTTTTGATGATCAACGGCCATGTAAAGTTTAAAAATCCTAGGGAAAAACGTTCTTGAGTTATTGAACAGAAACCATATGGTCTACAGACAGAATGACCTACATGTGCAAAGCAATATACCGTATAGCTGGTTATTTCTGCGGGTGTTATATTTTGCGTTTCTGTCCAAAAAATTAGTGTTTTATTTCTGCTGTTTTTAATTTCTGCTGATTGCAAAATGGCAAGGATAAATTTCTGCTGTTTTCTTCATGGTAAGAATAAATTTCTGCGGATTACAGAACTTTACCTGTACAAAACATCCTGTTTCTTTAAATATCTCAAAATGCTCATTTTCGATCTATACTGATTCACAATTCATCAAGGAATGCAGTTTGAATACACAGCGAATGTAATATATATACCTGTATGTAGGGATTAAATAAATGTTCACTCATTTGGGCAAAACTGAGATGTTTTAACGATTAAATTCTCACAAAAAAATATGTACATGTATACATGTATATATAAACATGTATGCTTGTGATTAAATATCCCCGTAGTTTCACTCATTATATGAAACTGTGATTTTTTTACGATTAATTCGTAAACAATATTCTATTCAAAGACGCTTGGATAAACAGACATTTAGACTAATTATGTTTACCACGACAATGAGATGATTACAGCGATAATTGCCCATAATTATACCAAACTGAGTATCGATATTCGAAATGCTTCAGACTTTTCGACAATTTACAGTGTTGACAGATTTTGTTGACATCGGTGATTATATTCTGCTTGACTAATTTTTACGGATGATATTATTCTGCATGGATTTAATTCTGCGAATTGATCTTGAACCGCAGAATGGCAGAAATTTCCACCCCGCACAAATAACCAGCTATACGGTACCCCCTCATCAAAGATGGGGGGCATAAAAACCAGAACAGTATTACTGTAAGGAACATACATGTATAACCCCAAAGTGTGATGTTAATAGTATACACATGTTAGCAAAATGGCTACGTTAAAATGGGGCCTTAAGTTCCTATTTATAATTATATGACTTGTCTAGTAAAAATGTCTAATTACAATAGCGTTGAGAGTAAACAAAATATTGAACTTCATTAAAAAATTTAAACATAATGTCTAAATCATAACTCCTTGAAAAATCATCCTAGATTCATGCCACTTGTCTAGTGACTAATGACAATAAATAGGTGTGTAAAGTTTCAATGCGATAGCATTCAATTTTATAGTAAACAAAATATTGAGCATTTTAAAAAATGACAAAGTTAAAAAGGGCCATAACTCCTGACAGAATCATCATACAGGAGTTATACCCCTTGTCTAGTATGATTGTTTTATGATAATAGATAAGTCTACCAAGTTTCAATGAAATACCATTGATAGTAAACAAACTATTGACCTTTATTAAAAACTTTAACCTGAATGCCCTGACAAACAGATGGACAGACTGACAGACAGAATGATTGAATTCAATTCTAATATGCGACCCTTCAAGGGCATCAAAAACAGTGATGTGTAATGCGATAAGCAATAATCATTTGTATTTGGATTAATATTAATTATTATTATTTTTCGATCTAAAGATAAAATGTTATTAACGCAAACCAATATTACTGATGTCATGAAATAGTGTTCTCATTATGTGCAGGCGCGTAGCGCCAATTACTCGTTTACTCGATCGAGTATAGTTGAAAATGAAAATCTCAAAAGTAGCAATCGTTTAAAATTCGAAATATTTATTAAAATGCGCATTGATAGTTGCGTTACACATCTGGGTACTGTTTTATCAAAGCACTTACGGAAAACTTAAACTTACGTCCAAATTTAAATTCTTAATTATTCTTTAAAACCTAAATATTGGTTACTGATATTGTTTGTACGAGTTCATTGACTGATTATTATTTAGTATTAAACAACCCTTTATCACAATTGGTATCTGTTAAAGAGCTATAAAGAATTTAAATTTGAACGTAAGTTTACGATTGTCGCAAGTGCTTTGGTAAAACAGTACCCAGAACTCCAATCTGACCTTTTCAATACTGCAAATCAGGTTCCCAAGAACGCTCAGGAGGCTCAAAATGAACCTGTTGTTTTCAAAAATTTGTTGTATGCTGCACGTATAAAGATCTGCATCATTTATAGCTCGCTATCTAACAAAAATAGCCATTTCAGTCAATATTATCACGCTCATGACTGTGTATCTAACAAATCTGCAGCATCATGAGTATACTGTTCAAATAACGATGCATTTTTTCTAATAATATTTGAGTTATGGCCCGGACAAGAATTAAGTGTGAAAAATTACACAGGGGACTTATAATACTCCAAAAATATGCATAAAAGAGTTATGGTTCTTAGGCAATCACATCCACTCAAATTCAATGAGATCTACTCACCTATGAAGTTTTAAATTGATATCTCTAATACTGTATGAGTTATGGCCTGGACAAGAATTAAGTATAAAAATTACGAAGGGGAATAACTAAAGCAATATGCAATGAAGAGTTATGGTTCTTGTGCACTGCCCTTCCCCGCAATGAGATCTATATACACTGTACATAATTATGCACATGCAAAGTTTCAAAATAATAAGTGAAATAGTTTTTTAGTTATCATAGGGACAAAAATATGTCTAACGGACTGGCGGTCGAAGTGGCGACTTTATGCTCCCCCCCCCCCAAAGTACAAAAAGGTCAGGATAGCAACAACCAATCCCCCCCACAAAACAGGGGAGATCATTTTGAAATGTCACAGATTAGGACCTCATTGCACCAGCTTGTTTTAACGCTATTATACAAATAAATACGAAGGTATTGGGGGCGAATATAACCATAAATGTGAAGGTAAAAGGTTTATAGATTTATTCACTCATAAAAATGGATGGTTGTTGCTAGTCAGGGCAGGCAATAGCGCTAAATTTTCATACACTTCCAGGTCCTTCCCCACAAATTGTTTAAGGCGCTGGGGGGTATCCGACCAACTCACCCCCCTACCAACTCACCCCCCTACCAACTCATCCTGGATTTGGACAACTCGCCCGATGTCAATTTCGAAATGTCCAACTCACCCCCCCCATCAATTTTATATGTAGAATATTATATTTATTTTTAAACTTAGTGTTAATTCATGATAATAAAGTGTATTTATACACAAATAAATTAACAGATCTCTGCTTTCTCGAATACTTGCGAGTTTGTTAGTTATTTACCTTCGTTATTTTCAAAACTTGATCGTTCGGAAACTATGATTTTCTATGCAAGTAATCTAATTTTCCAATGTTTTTAAACAAGGTATTTGACTATTGACAATCGATATAATAGATCTAATTATAGTCCTAATTTTTTCAATCATAATGTTTTTTGACAAATTGTTTTATTTTTTTCCTTTGTTTTTCGCTTTTTTCACTGTCATTACAGCCTTTTTAAATGGCCACTGTTTGAAAATACTGTTAATTTTACAAAAAAACGCCTCCAATATCACAAAATTGAACATATTAATAATTTCATAATAAACTATTACCGATTCAAAGTGATTTTTTCCAACAAATCTATTAAATTTAATAAAAATATCTTTAGGGGGGTGAGTTGGTATGTTATTTTTTTAAGGGGGGATGAGTTGGTCATTGAGTAGGGCGAGTTATCCAAATCCAGGGTGAGTTGGTCAGGGGGTGAGTTGGTAGGGGGGTGAGTTGACTGTAAATCCGCTGGGGCATTGTTAGGATTTGAGCTTACACAGATCCACGAGAAAGACTAAACATTTTTAAAAAAGTTAAAACTGTATGGTTATCCTTAATTTAACAGCTAATATACACATTACAAGCCATCATCACTCACACAAAACATTACAGGCCCAAATATCAACACCCATACTGATTTAATGACAAAAGTGTAGGATTTAAGGGCTGGGGGAAACTGATTCTGGCTTGAAGGCACTGGGGTACCACAGCGCCTTCTGCCCCTGGGGAAGGGCCCGACTTCAGGGTGGTTTAATTCGACGCTTTAATTGTATGAACATACACTACGATTGTATAACCAGTCATTGGGGGGGGGGGGATTCAAAATCGGTGAGTGTTGCAACTAGAACATTTTCTGATCACATGGACTGGTACATACTCTACACGTTGTTCGACAATGACTGTCAGTGGGCATAGAACTTTACAGAAGTAGCTGCATGATAGTCCTGATTTTCAAAACAATGCACAAAATTAAAGAATAATATCAAACAAGAAATTACAGTATTTCAGTATTATACAGTATACAAGTACTTGACTTACATCTATCAAATTCCAGCAGAAGAACCGTGGAAAATCATCATTATTCAATGCTTCGTTCACAACTTGTCCGTGAAAACAGAAATCCCACGTGATGTTCTGAGCTAATTTTTCGCGCGTCTTACGGTATGGTTCCCGATCCTAAGCTTGTAGTATTAAGTAAGGTAAGATTAGGAGCGAAACCAGACCACGGAGTGACTGTGTTTACGACACAAATGCCCACAAGCATTTTCACGATATTCTCGTGATTTGCGCTCACTTGTGACATTTACGAATTTACACACCACAACCACAGGTAACTGTATCATCAAAGGTCAAGGCTTTTTACAGAAGTTGCATGGTCGTAACTAGGATTTTTCAAGAGGCGGTGCGAAACAGGTCTTGAAAAGGTGACGTGGGTGTTTGGTTAATGAGGGAGTAGAGCTGTCCCGCCTGCTGACGGAGGCTGTGGCTCATTGCATAGTACATTCGTGGTACCACAATTAACATGCGTGGTGGTACAGGCGAAGCGATTAAGAAAAATATTGTTTATATGAAATATGCCTACCATAGCACACAAACCTATAAAAATCCATTACAGCTGCATGGAACACAAATTTATTCTCTATTTGATACAGATTATGTTATATAGCGAGCTTGAAAAATGCAGTAATAAGGTTATCTGAGCCGCATGAAGCACACAATTGTTCTCCACCTGATGTTAATTAATTATTCACCGATTGTGCGAGAGAAGCGAATTAGAAGAAAATTGCACTGTTTATGTGACTGATACATATGACATAAACCCTTTATCTACCTTATACTATTCACTGTAAAAAATAGATAAACATGCAGCGAGCTCGAAGTACATAGCATCTGACTGATACATACCACACATCTGACTGATACATACCACACATCTGACTGATACATACCACACATCTGACTGATACATACCACACATCTGACTGATACATACCACACATCTGACTGATACATACCACACATCTGACTGATACATACCACACATCTGACTGATACATACCACACAAACCCTTCCTCTAGTTTATACTATTCAATGTAGAAAAATGCATTGTTGGGGTGAACATGTAGGGAAAAAAAACGTATTTTTGTCCTAGCAGTATACCAGACTAACATGTGCTCTAATTGAAAAAAAATGTTTGATGATAAAAAGTTATTGAGCGAGCGAACGAGCAAGAACAAAATGCATTGGTTATCTGAACAGCATGTCACAAACTATTTCTAAACTAGAAAATAATGAGTAATTGACTTAAAAATGTTCTTTTTCGATCGAAGCGAGCTAAAAAAATGCAAAATTTATATATTACATGTGCATCCATAAAAGATGCATTGTTGATCCGAACAGCATGCCAGCTAGAAGAAAACACAGTCGTCAGCCAAGCAGCACACCAGAGATACATGTTCTCTATAATTATGTTCCTAGATTGGGCGAGCAATGCGAGCTAGAAAAAAATTGTTTATCTGAACATTATGCTTCAGACCCGTTCTGAGGTAGAAAAAGAAATTGCGAGCTTGAAAAAATTGCTAAGTCCACAACAAGGCTGCTTGCAAAAGCATACACGCACAGCAAAAGCATACATAAAGCAAGCACACATATAAATAACTAAGACCAACATGCAAGCACATACGTGTATAAAGCCACAGGAACTTGCATTTGTAATTTGAAAAAAAAAATGAAAAAAAAAATGAAAATATTTTTTTAATAGTACAGTAGGCCTAGTGAAAAAAAAATGTCGTGTAACTGCGCCGGACGGAATTTTCCGTGAGCCGGTCGGGACACACCAAGATGGCGGACTGTTTGACAGCGAAAAGGTAGACGTCTTCTAGTCTTTTATATTGCTTTCATGTTAATATTTTGTTGGATACGATGCAGCTAGAATTGCCGCGTTCATCGATGCAGGTGCCATGCCTGGTATTGTAGTATTATTTAATAAAACCGTGTTTGAACCTAGAAATGTCACCAAGTTGAAAAATGAGTAGAGAACTGCAGTTTTATCCTGTCATATTGTTGCACATACCGTGTTCTATAAATGGTCACTTTGTCAAATGCTCTAGAATCAGATACCCTTGCCATGTATATACAATTTTGTTTATAACTTACTTACAAACATCAAAAATAGCAATCTTTAGATTTGCCTACGCGCCGGTTGGAACACCACGCACCGGTTGGAATTCTCCGGAGAATATCAACTAAAAAGTAGCAACGGTTGATACACATTTTTGTATCGTTTGAAGCTCAATGCCGACATTAATTATATTCAACGCATTAATTCAGTATTAATTTAATGTTAATGGCAATATTGGCATGATAAATGTTTCAATTGACGTGGTATCAAATATAATTATTGTCTGTCCAAATAATTACAATGATAGTGCTATCAACTGTTCATGGCACATAATTGGCATAATTGGCAGATAATAATCAGTACGTCTTATTTTGGAAAAGGACTCATTGCGTTTACAAATAATATAAGTCAGGGTTTCGTGCACATTGACAAGACTAAGATCGATAAGGAACAGCCGGATGGTCAGTTTAAGTTGCTTGGCAGTATCTTCTCAGAAAATGATTCATGAACTATAACGAATCCGTTGCCGAAGAACTTCTTTATCCCTATGGTAACACACCAGGATTTTCAGCTCTTATAATGCTGTTTCAACCGGAGAGCATTGGAACACTTAAATCACAGAATCCATTTGGCAGTCCATTGATCAAATCAAACCAATTAAGCAATGAAAAGGGCGTAGAAAATCGTTGCTATAATTCGACTGTTTGAACAATTTGTGTCGTCAAAGTCAATGCAAAGTATTGGAGCCGATTTGAATATAGGTAAAGGGTCATTGTGTTTCAATTATGAATTTCAGTCGGACGAGTTTTGGCGTTGCATGCTCCGACATGATATTATTATATAGTTTATTTTGAAACATTAGGCATTTTGCCCATCAGTTTACATGCATATAACAACAATATTATAATATATGTTCCGTTACAGCAATGATATTAATAAAATACATCTTCATCATGTAATATATACAACAAAATTACACTCACTCATGTACACGCTCCAGTTTACATTCTAACTCACACAAATACAGACATATATCATTCACACGCATGCGTACACGCAGGCACACATGCAAGCACACACACGTACACACGCACATATAGGCACACACACACGCACGAACACACGCTCGCACATACACACATACGCACACCCATACGCACGCATACCCGTTCCCACATACACACATACACGCACATCAACAACCACACACGCACGCAGACACACACACTACACATAGCTATGTACATGTACACATGTTCACTGAAAATCTTCAGAGAATCAGGTATTTGGTATATAAAGACATTTCATAATTAACATTGAGTGTATATTTGAGTTGAATATTTCATATGATAATAACAAGTAAAGAATATAATTTGGAGAAGAATGGTAATTATTTATAAAGTACTTCGTCTCGTTTGTCTAAGGCTTTAAAAATAAAGATAGATAATTTTCTACAGACTGTGGGTTGTTCTGACGACATAAGACTGATGAATTTTGGAATATTTGGGTGTGTCCAAAATTTCTTATTAATATATATTTTTCTTAGGTCGTTGTATAAGGGGCATTCTAGCAAGAAATGAAATTCATCTTCTAATGATTGACACATTTTACATTTGCGTTCTGATCTTGGTATTTTTTCTGGTCTGTGCCATCTACCTAATTCTATTTCAAGTCTATGTGATGAAAGTCTTATTTTTGTTAACGAGTGTCTAAATTTCTTAACTGTTATAAAATCGAGATATTCTTTAAAACCAAAATTTGAAAATAATTTAAAACTTTTTGCTTTAGGAATATTGTTAATTTCTTCATACCAATTCTGTATAAAACAGTCATAAGACATGTTGGTATCCGGTTCTGTCAAACAACGAACACGTGCCGCATGGGGCCAAAAGGGGCCGAGTCTGCAGTGGTTGACATAGAACTGAAAGTCCAAGGTTTGGACAACTTACGTGTAGTTGCTGCATCGGTGTTTCCAACTGTTACAACGGGTAATACCAATGTACCAGCCATTGCTGTAGCCGAGAAAGCCGCTGATATGATCCGAGCTACGCTCCCTACAGCGCTTTGATTTCCACTTAACCGTTACAATTCACATAGAAACGATGTAGTTTCGGGCGAGGCAATTGGAGAGTAGATCCGAGCTAGTAGGAAAAATATCAATATCAAGTAACCTTAGTACGTCCTTGTACTGCATTAAGACCGGTGAAAAATGTACAGTGTGAAATCCTTCTCAATGTTTTCGTCAAATAAATGTAAGGGTTTTGGTTGTCCTGAAAACTAGTACAGAGATACGACATTTTAAATCTACAATTGTTAAAAAAAAATGTTAAACGTATATCTCAATACATTTTTTACATGTATCTCGCGATCGATATTCTGTAATAGTATTATACGTACGTACTTGGTAATTCAATATGTGATTTATTCAACTAGGACGACGATACGGCTCGGCGATATGTATTTTATTGTAAATATACAAAACTGTAATATAAATTATACATTGTAGTACTTGTATTTTGCTGTTTGCCAATTCATGTTACCGTTTAAAACGGATAAAATTACTTTGAAACGGATAACCTGCTCGACATAAATAGTGTATGCATGTATTTGTATACCCGGTTCGTATATATATATAGGGGTATTCATCTATCTATCTGCCTACATGGAACGCCATTCATGTATCGTATAATTATGTAATGTGTTTATTTTCTACCCTGTCTAATTGGCCGATGTATGACCTCCGGCTTCGGGGTGTGCTCATTATGCACATACCGTGTCAATCTGATTTTCATATACATACGTACATTATTCTGGGTAATTTTTTCATCACCCCCTCATATATTCACATACCACTGCTACGAGAAACCGTCTCCAAGGGTATAATTGTGCTTCGGTAATGCAGAAATGAAACATGGATCACTGTACCATTACAATATCACCAACTATGACCGTGAGGTTCTCTGATGTACAGGGCTGGTATTCATAAAGCATCATTACAGTAGTGAAAATCTTAAATATTTTTACTTAAGTCAAGTCAAAATTTTGCAATGTGTATATTTTCCACAAATTGATGAACAACCCATGTTCTTTAGTAATTATAGCAGCTCTCTGCAACACGCATAAGAACAGTGTAAGCAATTATTGATAGTATTATTTAGCTGATACACATATTTAAGCTTTTAAGAAAATATTTAGTTTTCTACTAAGACCATCCCTGGTGTTCCGTTTCGGTACAAACAGGATTACCTCGGTTTTGTCAGCGTTTAGTTTAAAAAAACGTTCTTTCATCCAGTGCAAGAAATCCTCCAGACTCGCTTCCATTTGTTGCAGTAACTCACCGTGTGAGACTCAATGCCAAGAGGGAGTCATCAGCGTAGAAATGATGATGCAGCTGCTGCTTTCTATATATTGCATCCACTGATTTGTGTAGGTCTGCATGATGTAGTTCATTACAGATTTATTTTCGAAATTTTAACCGTATCTCTTGATAAATAGTCGAGAAATGATAATTTGGTATTTGGTTAGTCCTGAGTGTGGTTGCGTGTGAATTATCTACGCGTGTGTTCGCATAGCAAAATGAAGTTTTACGTATCCTAGTGTACGTATAGACAGACTACCACGCGACTACGGCGTTCCATACATACGTTCATAGTATGCATGATTAATCTTTTAGTATTTAATTATATGTAAGTATACTTTTACTCACTTTCGTGGACATATGACATAATAAGTTACATACCGCGAGTGTTGATCTCACAATGGCTACTGGTATGTCATTATTAGTGATGTTCATTGTAACTGTGATGCTTGCGGTTGTTTACTCGTTACTATACGGATATGTTGTACCAGATGTGCAGTGCACACAACAGACGACAACTACGGTGCAGCGAGTGTATGATTACGTCATAATTGGTGGCGGGACTGCAGGCTCAGTGATTGGTTCCCGGTTGTCAGAAAAAGAAAACTTCAGCGTCCTTATATTAGAAGCTGGGGACCACTATGACAATATTCCCGGAATCCATGATCCTACCAAGGCAATGTTGTTTCCACATACACGAGTGGATTGGGATTACGTGACATCTTCTAACTCGCAATTCATGGGAAATGTTGAACAAAAACATTATATTACCGGAGGGCGAGTTTTAGGGGGCTCGAGCGCTATTAACTTCAACTGTTTTGTCAGAGGAAGTTCTTACCATTTCGACGAATGGGTGACTGACTATGGGTGCGAAGGTTGGGGATATAAAGATTTGTTGCCATATTTCAAAAAATGCGAATCAATGCAAATAGATAGACTCAGACAATCTGATTATCACAACGAGAATGGACCAATAGCTGTAACTGAACTGCCAGTGTCGCCTCTGTATAAGATACTTGCAGTTGCAGCAAAACAAATGGGGTACGGCGAGGTGGACTATAATGGACAGACACAATCTGGAGTGGGCAAACTTCAATTCTCTCTCAGAAATGGAGTACGCAGCAGCGCAGGTTTGGAGTATCTAAATGAAGAAATATTGAAACAAAGATCAAACATTGACGTTGCTGTTAACAGCATTGTTACTAAAATTCACATTGAAAACAAAGTAGCAAGCGGTGTATATTTCATTAACGACGGTAGAAAACGATATGTTGAAGCCAAACGTGAAGTGATATTATCTGCCGGGGCTCTAAATTCCCCACAGGTTCTGATGCTGTCTGGCATCGGACCAAAGACACACCTGGAACAATTAGGAATACCCGTTGTTTCCGATGTGCCTGTTGGTAAAAGGTTCGATAATCATGTTGCAGTGAACATACACGCAGAATTTAACAAAGACTACAATCCTTCAGCTGACGAAACCAAAAGTGCTTTGACAACAATTAAATCGGCATTATTTGGCATTCAACCGCCGCAGTATGCACCATTCGTAATGCAAGGATTCTTACATTATGACAAATCTAAAATTGGAAAGGAAAAACCAAATGTGCAGATAATTTTGACTCAGCATATTTTCGATTTCTCTAGGGTTTACAACTATGACCCGAACGTCGCCGAAGAAATGAGAAAAACTATAACAAATTCCACTGGATTTTCAGTTTGTATTTTTCTGTCCCAACCGAAAAGCACAGGTACGGTGAAATTGAAAACCAGAGACCCATTTGATAGTCCACTCTTCAACGACAACCAACTGTCAGATCCAGAAGATATCAAAATGCTTGTTAAAGGAATTAGACTATTCGAAGAGTTGACGTCAACGGACGCTCTGAAACAGATTGAAGCGGATCTTCAAATAAACGAGTATTCTTTCTGTTCTAAACATAACTTCCGCTCGGATGCATTTTGGGAATGTGTTGTCCGCCATACTGGATATATTGCTAGCCACTACTCGAGCACATGTCGTATGGGACCATCGTCAGATCCGAAAGCTGTCGTGGATTTATCGTTGAGAGTGAAAGGTATAGGTCATCTACGCGTGTGTGATGCGTCAGTGTTTCCAACAGTTACAACAGGAAACTTGTATGCACCAACACTTGCCTTTGCGGAAAAGTTGGCCGATATGATCAAAAGTGAGCAGTAACTTATGTTCTACATCTACATAATACGTTATGATGTCATACATTTGACAATTCTGTAACGGTGCGCAAAGAAAAAGGAAAGTAAAATAGGAAAGGCAGAAGAATAGACACGGACAAATATGATTGCAAGTAAAGTTTAAAAGACATGGAAGAAAACAGTCAATACACGGAAAGTTTTGTACAATCAGGGCAAGACCTAAGTACTTGATCTTCCTTTCCTCATGCGTAGCGGGTTTGAGGATATGATTTTAATCAGATTGAGACTAATCCAGCTTCCATGTTGGTACCAGGGTGCTAGATAGACCCCACTGACATGGCTCCGGTCCTTCAATTGATTGTACTTTGTAACTGTGCGTGAGAATCCCCTTTTGAAGGTTAGGTTAGAGAGCTCATTCTTGGACCTGTAAGATCTTGGACTCATATTGGACTAGTTCAGCAAGGTCACCTGAACAAAATCATTAAACAACCACTTTATTTGAAGTGATTGCAAATAATATCCAATCCATATACATGTATGTCATTTTCCTACAATCATGTATATTTGATTCTGACTTAGACATATCTTCTCATAGATTACAAAAATACTTGTAATTTTGATTTTGAAATTGGAAGACAATTACTCGAAAAATGCAGTTATGTTTTCTAAATCTTGTCCCACGCCCGTGGAATAATGTTAAAAATTTAACATATAATTTTGGCGACTTTTCTCCATACATGCATCCATCAATTGAATGGTGCTTGATGCAGGTTAAGTTGCCTGTGTACCTTTCACTACGTGTATCTGATTGTTTAGTACGTAAGCAAATAAGAGAGCCAAATATGGTCATAGGTCCCTTACCGGACTACTCGTACAGGAATTCACGAACATACTATAGACATTAGAACAGCAATATGGAGACCAGATGACCTAAAATCGAAGTTGACCTAGATTGATAGAGATGACTATTGAGACCATGATGCATGCATGCAGGTAGTGTGTTAACAAGGGCTTTCCCATGATTTGACCTTTTTACCAAGTTTATGACTTTTATACAGGTCAATATTGTGACCTCTAGTGTTTCCACAAGTTTTTTTCAATTTTTGCTGTGTAACAAGGTTTTGACCCAATAGGAAAAAATATCAACTCATCTAGGTTGTATATTAAGATGATCTCAATGGGATTAAGTTTCATAAAGATAAGGTTAAAATAGTGATGTCATGTGTATTCATATGAGGTTTTTCTACGATATGGCCTAATGACCTAATTTTTGCAAGATGACCAAGTACATGTATCAAACTTGAGCTATATTATAATATAGAGACGATTTTGTGTCCAAGTTTCATAAGATTACTCCTCTATTGCATGTTGTAGTTTCAGATGCAATTGTGGACAGGCTGATGGCACAAGATTATTCACAAAAACTCACCTTACATGACAAGTGTGGTGTTTATATGTGTTTGACTGTCCCGTGCATGGTCATCTGGTTTAGGCCCTGCCAATGACTCCTGACTTTGAGGGAAAAGACAGTGGTATGATACCAGCAATCTGGGTGTCTTACCCCTAGATCTTTAGGGATAGACTCCTTGCTTCTTTAACATGGTCAGTGTACAGTACTGATACACACAATACTACAGGCGAGCTAATTAAAACAACAACATAGTTTTGCACACTACGAAATGTTTATTAATCTTTTGATAAGAGAAACACAACAAACATAGTATTCAAAATTGAACAAATCAGCCAAATTTATTCCTTACAATACATGTTCATTGTTACTACCAAGATGAACTGTCGGATCATCCAAGCATTCTAAGATGTTAGAAGAAATCACTTTTACCTTTTAAGAAACACTAATGGCAGCATTTTCATATTCCAATATTTTTACAATTATTTCTCTTGACTTCACAGGTAACTGTATCATTGATAAACAGTAAAAAAATTTTTTTTTAGCTTATGTTACCTTAGATAATGATACAGTAACCTGTGCTTTACTTTGGGTTGACAAGCGAACAATAAGATAGACTTTTTGTATGGAGAGCCATCTATGGTCGCCATACGGCACAAATAGCACTGTAATAAAATGAATGGTTTGCACCTATAGTGTGATTGGAACCTGTACTGTATTGTAATGGTCTGTAATAAATCATAGATTGTAAATATAAATTATAGCATGTAAGTTTCTTTTTATTCATTTTTTATCGGTATTTCTCCTATTTTCTTCGCTTTATATAGATATAGAATTATAGATGTGGAATGAAGTTCAGGTTCTTATATATACAAATACATACAATAAAATCATAACAGTGTGGAATGATGCGTACATTTTTATATACATATGTTGATACATAAAGTCGTAACAGCGCAGGAGTTCCCCTAGCTTCTGAATCTGAAAGGTCATTTTGATACTTTTGATAAAATTATAATATTTTATAGGCAAAAAATCCATGATTTTAAAAGAAAATGACCATTCAAACCTAACTTTTGAGGGTCAAAATCGTGGGTTTTTGAAATTTCAAGTGTCAACTGCCTAGTCCCGAGTCAAATGGAACCTATGACAGTGTGAAATGACAAGCAAAAGTTTCTAAAATAACAAGAACATTATTTATACAGTAACACCAGGGTACTATTACATCAAAGCACTAACAGAAATCTCAAAGGTAAGCACAAGTTTAAATTATTTGTAATGCAATAACAATTACATATTAGGCTTGTAGGAATTTTTTTAATACCACAGATCCCTTCAGCACAATTTACAATGGTTGAAGAATTGTATACAATTTGAAAGTAACTTTTAAAATTTCCATAAGTGCTTTGATAAAACAGTATCCAGTTATTTAACCTCATCTTCAGAATCTTCTGTACACATCAATTACATGTTATACATTAAATACTGAATTGAAGATTATAATTCCACTCTCATCATTACCGGTATATAACACACTACATGACATGGTACATTCACATCTACTGACAGTTTGCAACATTGACTATCAACTTTATTAACTCAACCATTCGTAAAATTAGCTTGAAAAGTCACATGGATTATTTAAAAGTGTTTAACACAAGTTTTTACATTTTAATTATGTTTAATAATTTAATTTATTATGGCTTGTCATTTAAAGTCAGTAGTAAAAACTGACAAAATCACATAAAAATTAAAATAGTAAAAATAAATATCACAATAGATTTGATTCTGACAAACAAATAAAAACATCCAACTATAGGACATCATCACAAGTTGACTGCTATGGTATATACCTTATTAGTACATTTTCTATCCATAGAAAGGGGAGTTAACTCATGACAATTGCCCTCAAGTATAAAACTACATGTTTTCCCAAAGTCAAAGTTTCAATGCAATGGCAACAGAAAAATGTATTAATTATGAATAAATGATGAAATACTGGTACATTATTTGTTTGTGTCTCTTGGAGGAATATGTACCATCTTTCTTCAAAAAAGTTTTCATCCCAAATATCAAGTAAAAAATGTTTGCTTGAAGTTGAAACAAAACAACAGGAATATGTTCAATGGAAACAAAAATCCGAGGACATTGCTTTATAAACTGTATCAATAGAATGTGTCTACATAGTGACAAGCATACACCAGACTCAAGGGCTAAACTCATAACCAACGCATGCATGTACTTATAATATATCATAGAACTTAAAGTATTTGATGGCAACTCAAGTGGCAATGGCATATACAAGGGTGTGGTACAACATCCTTGCGTTCAACGAAGGATTACGTGACCCACTTTTCAAACTGGTTTCGTAACAGGTAGGAAATGTGTGTCAAGTAATCTTTCGTTGATTGCAGGGCATATATCAACAGAGAAATAAAACAATATACCAACACCCACCTCACGGATAATTATGTCTACAAGTGTACTAATAATATAACTAAAAATATAATATAAAACCGAGACGACCGTATAGTGAGCAAAGAAATATTTCACCGAATTCAAAATAAATGTACATGTTGGGGCAATAATATACCAGTGGGGCAGATTCTTTTTTAACTCAACATTTTACGACATTTTTAAAAAAAAGTTTGCATTCAACTGAAACAGTCGTTGCACGTTTTATCTCTGCCTAATTGGCCAATGACCTCTGGCTTGAAGCGAATTTTTTTAAAGACGATTTTCCTCATTTATCCGCGGATGTTAAATAGGGAATAAAAGGTTAGTGCCGTGGATGAAAGTTTATCTGGCAAGGCGTAGGAATTTATCCGAGCCGGATAAACTTTTACTTCATTCACGGCACTAACCTATTATTCTATTTATCCAGTCGCTTAATCTGCTCAGTAAGGGGATCAAACAGGGGACTATATACTCACTCTTTCATTTACAGCGCGCAATGTCACGTTCGTTCCGTGACGTCATGATAAACAACGGAGTCGGACATCTTGATAGACGTCGTGTAGATGCAGGTAAGTCGAAGAAAATAACCAATCAACCACCAGCTCATTTAGAATAGGAAAACCTCACCCTCGGGCACGGAATTGCAACCGGTGACTCTCATATAAGAAGAAGTCCGTCAGATCACGTGGTAAGGTGACAGATTATCACTAGTCACATGACCAGGTGACCGATTATCGCTACGTTTATCAGGCTCCCCGTTAACAGGCAGATTTTGACGGAAGTGACTGGATAAACAACATTAAACCAATATCAACGTCTTACAAATGTTTGCAAATATTCCTTATGAAATGTAAACAGCTTGCATACATTTGCATGCGGTACGTTCAAAGTCATGTGTTCACAAAATGTCTGCAACATCTTCGTAAAAAGTTCAGTTAAACAATCCCCAGTTACTGATATCAAACAAATTATGCATAATTAGGCAAGATGTACAATGAATATGTATAATGTCCTAGACCTAGAGTCACCAAAGTTTTAAACCAGGAACTTGGAAGTGAAATTGTCATATTGTTCCATATTTAAACTCATGTACACAATCATCTGCTTGGTTAGATTACAATGAAGCTAGGCATGGATACATTGTCTACTGTAACAATATAGAGTACAAAGTTAGCATTAGTCTAGATTCTGCTAAAAAAAGTTATGACAACTTCAAATTACTGAAATTTAGAAAACTTATTTCCAAGTTCTAAGCTTGCATCCTCATACATCAGTGGTTGAGTTAAGTTCTCAGGTGAAGAATACTCTGGTGAACAGGAATGCAACCATGTTGAAAATAGGCCTTCTAGTATAAGGGAAAGTCCAAGTTTATGACTCGTTGAAATAAGGGGAAAAGTCCAAGTTTGTGACTTGTTGAAAATAGGCCCTGTAGTATAAGGGAAAAGCCCAAGTTTCTGACTAGCTGAATATAGGCCCCATAAGTAAGAAGTTTCAAACAATGAGAAAATCAATTGTTAGTAACAAATATCACATAAAATATATCTTAAGTGTGGTGTGCCTGTTAGTACCTTAACAATTAGTATATTTGTTAGTATCTTACGCAAGAAAAAAATAAGTATCAATGACAACTGCTTTCATTTCACAAAGAAAGAGCATGATAAAATCAATGATAATTATAGGCTAAAACATTCAATACTTGTGTCCAAAACTTAGCGCTAGCTTTTGTCACAAAATGTCAATTCATTGATACAAAAATAATTTCCATTTGTCGTCAAATTTTTCTCATAGTAAAATAAGTTTCTTCTCATACAAGACTTTTTCATCTTTCTCTAAAAAAGAATAGAAAACAATAGAGCTGTCATGGCTATAAACGATATTGATATAACAACAATATTTTTTTGTCCATTGATTGTTTCACATTTTGACATATAGATTCATGGGTAAAATATTGAAACCACCCAAAGAAAACTTTCAAATGGGTCACAGCTAAACTTTAATTGCAGCTGCTATTTTCAAAATGTGAATATATATAATGAAAATATATAATGCACTTGACAAATCTTTTATCATAAAATATTAATTAAGAATTTCATATGAAATTTGTTGAGTTATAAGCACATCTTGTCTACACATATGAACCGAACAGGATTTGTCTTTGTCATAATATTTACCGAACTGGCCTTGTATACTGCGGTTCTCGATGCACCGCGGTGAACTGTTACAGCTCTATCTTACCATATATATATATAAATCATCGATATGCCTCAGATTGATTCAACAACAGCTTAAGAAAATGAGTTTAGAAAGAATGGAAAGGTCAATAATGCGAGTCCAATATCCCATGAATATTATCTAAAAGACACATGACAATATTTGAGATGAGATTTAGCTCATACTGAGATGTTTCGGGGGATAATTAACTTTCATTTGAACAAAGCAGTCATAAGTCATTCAGCAGACTAAAACGACCCCTGTTTGCTGAAGGGTCTTAATTCTGAACCAAATCATTATACCACAAATTCCTTCCTATAATTAATGTATGCAATTCTTCAGGTTGAGGCTCTTCACCAGTGAAAATTTGAAGAAAATCATTCCAAAATTTTAAAGAATTTTTCACTATCAAAGAGCCCTGCAAAAAACTGTCAGAGCGCAAATGTCATATCTCCATGTCCAGACAGACTAATCAAAATGCTTGAATGAAATATTCTTCATTAATTCTTATAGTAATATTACCAAATCTTACGATCTAGTGCACGTCATCAGCAGTACGTCCCCAATGTTCTGATTTACCAGCTGGAGAGGATTGAGGTCCTGGCAAGGCAAGCTGTTCCCTATGTTCTCGCCGCTCATTTCTCGGACGATCTCGTGGTCGGTCCCTCAGCTCCCTTCTCTCTCTACCTCCATGCCTGCCAGCTGGTCTGTCAGTGTGTTCCAGACCTCGGAAAGATGTCTTTGCTTTACCTTGCCACTCTCGATTGAATGACTCGGCCTCTCCTGAAAATACACACAATATACCACAAACTATTATCAAAACATCAAATGATCCCATCTACTATACTATTATCATAAATCTCAACAAATATTGATATCTGAATACCTCAGGCATTAAAATCACCAAGAGCAACACTTTTAGAAGACTTTGCTAATGTGAACAACACACATGTCGGAGGTTGAATTTTCTACACATATTTTATATTTAATTCGCAGCAATGTTTTGTTTGAACTGACCCGAACATTTTGTGAGGAAACAAATGGACGTTTGGAAAACTTGACTATAATTGGGATTTTATTGTTTTCCATGTTTTTTAGTAGTTGATTATTTTACCGATAAGGAAACGATCAATACAATGTGTTGATTGAACGCAAAATACTGGTATTCTATTTGTAGCAGCCCTAAAAAGTAGGAAGAAAAACATTTTATTTTTTAAAATAGTTCTATTGGTTTTAAGCACTGGAAAATCAACGTCCTGCGGTGATTTTCAGCAAAATGCCAAATAAAGATGTTTAGGGTAGAGGTAAAACAATAGGGTAGGTAGGGTTATAGTTCAGAGAATTTGACCTGATCCTGACATTAATGTGTGAATAAATTACAAGATTCTTGCATTGAATATATAAATTTCCGCAAGCAAATCGTGCAATACCGGTCCGTTAGATTTGTGTTAGTATTACTTCTCGAGCATCTTCGCGATACTTTCTGCTTATGAAAACAAACATCAGGGATTATAAATATAGACAATAAATCAGCAGTTAAATTATGCTAATAGAAGGTCAAGAGTTGTTTCAAATTCTCCGGACTATACTAGAATCACACTATTATGCTAATAGAAGGTCAAGAGTCGTGTCAATTTCTCTGGACTATACTAGAATCACACTTTTATGCTAATAGAAGGTTAAGAGTTGTTTCAAATTCTCTGGACTATACTAGAATCACACTATTATGCTAATAGAAGGTCAAGAGTTGTTTCAAATTCTCCGGACTATACTAGAATCACACTATTATGCTAATATAAGGTCAAGAGTTGTTTCAAATTCTCTGGACTATACTAGAATCACACTATTATGCTAATAGAAGGACAAGAGTTGTTTCAAATTCTCCGGACTATACTAGAATCACACTATTATGCTAATAGAAGGTCAAGAGTCGTTTTAAATTCGGTGGACTATACTAGAATCACACTATTATGCTAATAGAAGGTCAAGAGTTGTTTCAAATTCTCCGGACTATACTAGAATCACACTTTTTTGCTAATAGAAGGTCAAGAGTCGTTTCAAATTCTCTGGACTATACTAGAATCACACTATTATGCTAATAGAAGGTCAAGAGTCATTTCAAATTCTCTGGACAATACTAGAATCACACTATTATGCTAATAGAAGGTCAAGAGTTGTTTCAAATTCTCCATACTAGAATCACACTTTTATTTAGTTTTGGCCTTACATACTTTCATCAATGTTGTGATAATTCTGCATTTCTTCAATCTGTCCAGATCGTGTGTTTCGGTGTTTCTCTATCTCATGACCTCTATTGTAGATATGGCGACCAACAGACATCTTCTCTAACTCTCTCTCCGAGTCCCGTAATGATTTACGTGTTTCACTGACCTACAATCAAATTTTAAATAATCCTGCTTAGTAAGTCTGCAGTAAATTTACGGTAATGTTAATATCTTGAGTGTTAAAGTAATGCACAGTGCACCAATCTCACATAATACTCCCGTCACACAGAGGCACTCTTGCAGCGCGATATTCTGTCCAATTCAGGAGGACACTGATGGTTGCATTGACAGCCCAAATATTTTTCTCAAATAAATCTTGATTTCAGTCAGCAGTCACATCCAAAGGAGGCCATATTAGTTTCATACAATTTGAGTAAAAAGTATAAAGGTATGTAACACATTCCAATACTTGTGAACCTCACCATATAAAAGGAAAAATAAAATATGATCTCAAGCGTTAAGCTATCTAACAACTGTACATTTTCATAGAGGAGTGATTTTGCAGTCTGTATGTTATGTGAAAGCCGCAAGGACACGAGCCCTGTTTAATTGGGGTATGAAAGTGTACTAAACAAAATTCTATTTAGTACAATAATGCCAAACTTAAATGAGTATTATATACTAGGATTTTGACCATTTTCTATCATTTTTTTGGTCCAATGAGCAAGATGCTTCTTTAAACATATAAATTGAAGACCCTCTAAATTGATGTTGCCATTGTTTTTGCCCATTGCTAATGATCTTAGTTCTTTTTTCTTACCCCTCCTGGTCCTCTTTTTGTTTCTGTAGAAGCTTGATAAATTTTTGGGGCTCCATCCCCAGTTTTACTGTAAGACATCATTGATGACTGTTGAAAGCAATGGCCATCACCATTCTGACTGGCTTGTGCCTGAAAAAATGTAGCAAGAAAAAATAACACCTCTGGGCTATATAATTACTTTTTTTTTAATAAGCCAACTGAATAAATTACTCATTTACTGCCAAATGTGATCACTCATCAAGACCAGCAAAGCGGTGCTCATACAGGCAATATTCCATGTATAGTATAACCTCCGTAGAGCGACATCCAGCTGAGACAGAAAAAACTGCCGCTCTGTGGAGGTTGATTGTTTTAGAATGTCGTTCATAGACTATTGAGTATACATGTAATCACGGTAATCTTAAATTGATGTCATTTGTTTGTGATAAAGAGCATAAAATTAGATCTACTCGTAGTCGTACAAGTATTTACTTGCCATATCAAGCATCATTATGAAATAAAAGTTTAGTTTTATCAGGAAAATTTGTTGTAACTTCTCGGAATTTAAGCTACAATGTATAATAATAATAATAATAATAAAGACTTTATTTAAAGAGGCAACACAGTTGGGTATGCCCAGTCTTCCCTGTGAGCCTCATATAACATAATATATGTACATTTACAAAAGTTACATGAATGACAAAGTAATATAAATATATACAAGTATATATGCTGAAAGAAAGGAAAAGTAATGAGCAGATAATATAACACATTAAATGATGGCATAAATAGCATAAAACATTATTGATGGGTTACTAATTAATCAATGCATCGCTCCAGTGAGAGAGAAGTGTGCTTGACCACCAGAGAACCACCACTTCAAGTAGTTGCTTTTAAATAAGTTGATATTTGCAGATGTTCTTATATCGTAAGGAAGACAGTTCCATAATATTGCACCAGAGTATGCCAATGATTTTCTGCAAAATTCTAGCCTGGGTTTTGGAACTGCTAGTAGTTTTTGTTCAAATGACCTCAATGATTTATTTTCATTATAGGTAAATAGTTGCTCCATATAATTTGGGAGAAAGCCGTTCAGAGATTTGTACACTAAAATGGCCTTTTTATAGTTAACTCTGTCTGAAAATTTCATCCAATTTAATTGCATAAATAATTCCTCTGTAGGTGTGTCAAAATCTTTGTCAAGAATAATTTGAGCAGCGCGTTTTTGAAATTTGTACATATCATTGGAAAGCTCAGTGGTGCAGTTTCCCCAAATAGAACAACAGTAGTCTAAATGAGGAAGGATATATGCATTGAAAAACATTTTTCTAGTATGCAGATTTAAAAATTGTTTAATTCTCATAAGTAAGTATAATAATGAGTTGCATTTCTTGAGTGTCATTTGTACTTGTGTTTTCCAATTAAGCGTGCGATCAATATGGACTCCCAGAAGTTTTTCTGTTTTTGAAAATTGAATAGTTTTTCCATTGAATGAAATTCTTGAATCTTTTTCGGAACTGCGAGTTGAGGGAGAAATAACCATAGCTTTGGTTTTTTCGGAATTTGCAACCATGGAATTTATCTATACTTACAAATGCACGATCCATGTTGGTCGTCATATTGTCCATATTGCCAAACATGTTACCAAAATTAAAGTCTGGAAATTGACCGAAGGGAGATAATGCATTTCCATTGGATGATCGTTGCCCATGATTATCTTGTTGGTGCATTCTACCAGCAGCACCATGTTGATCACTACCACCAGCACCAAGCATGCCCATACCACGGAATGGATCCTGCATCATACTTTCCATCTGTCTCATATGTTCATGATGACCTCTACAAGGAAAAAACAACAGTACTTTAAAACCCTTTCAAGTGTACCCAGAACTTGCAAATGCAATAAGAAAAGATGGGGTCATGTTTTAAACCCGACGGTGTCCGTACTAATCTACTTTCGTTTTCGATTGTATTCACAAATACTGAAATAAGTCCACTGACACAGCTTGAAATGAGACAAGATGCCGATCAATAAAAATAACATTGTAGACAACTACGAGTTTCAACATGGCGAATGTGGACATGTTATAGATGACCTAAACGCATAAAACTTAAAACCCGTCGAAATTTTCCCAGCTGTACTCAGCTGCTCAGTACCATCAGACCATTCCAACTGTCCAAGTGCAAAATACAAGGAAATCTCACGCAAAGAAGTCATCCCGCTCCATTCCACTAAACATTGAACGGCCAAACATTTTACAGGTCTACGTCTTTGATAAGAAGCTTATTGCGTCCGATCTAAGATTTTTCGAGAATAAATGACGTAAATTTGTTTCTCCGGGAGACGTCCATTGATACGAAAGTTCACGAAGAATATTAACCAATCAGCATCGGCGGACGGAAAAGTACGACAATGGACTGGTAACTCTGTTTACGCTAGCGGGGACCAGTCGGGTAGGTTTTGGCACAAATTATGAAACTTAATTTGCCGTAGATATTTGGTGAGCTCATTGATCTTTGGTCAATTTATTATTTTCTTATTTAAATACTCTGACGATTGACTTGGATGGTTAGTTTAATTAATGAAACCAAGTCCGGAAGTCTTGACACACGTTTCTTAAGTTCAGATGTTGATTCGTACGCGATCATATTCGAACCCATATGTTCAGTTGTTTGTAGTAATGTTTACCACTTAATTACTAGTATGGTCCTGTATAGCTAACTTACGGCAATCTACCACTTTAGCTCCCTTGTGCTAGCAGTACTGCTATGGGAGCTCTAAACAAAATGTGGTTAGCAATTTCGCCATTCTCGTTCACCAGAGTTAATTCTTCACCTGTGATATCGGTAGCCCGCTGCCAAACCAAACTGCTACCAGTACCAAGCGCTTGGTATCGCTATGCTAGGAAACGGCTTGCTTAAAAAAAATCGTGACGAAGCGGAAAATTATATGCGTCTGGCTATTGCTCGCACATAGCAGACTGTTGCGTAGCAAAGCGAAACTGAAGCGCTCCGTTGCACAACAAAGAGCTTGCCTAGCAAAAGGTTTGCTATCTAGATGATGCTGTCTAGATGATGCTATCTAGATGATGCTGTCTAGATGATGCTGTCTAGATGATGCTATCTAGATGATGCTGTCTAGATGATGCTGTCTAGATGATGCTGTCTAGATGATGCTGTCTAGATGATGCTGTCTAGATGATGCTATCTAGATGATGCTGTCTAGATGATGCTGTCTAGATGATGCTGTCTAGATGATGCTGTCTAGATGATGCTGTCTAGATGATGCTATCTAGATGATGCTGTCTAGATGATGCTGTCTAGATGATGCTATCTAGATGATGCTGTCTAGATGATGCTATCTAGATGACGCTGTCTAGATGATGCTATCTAGATGATGCTATCGGCAAGCACTGCTCTCTGGTAACGTTTGATGCATTGACAAAGGAAAGCGCTCAATAGCGCAATTTTTAAGTGGTTGGTTGGGTATGGGCTCCAGGTAGTCTGGGAACTTGACTAACAACTGATGTTACCATGTATGACTATGAGGATGCAATGTCGCCAACAGTCTTGAACTACTGAGTAATTTACCACCAGCTACATTTCTCATTAACTGAACTGATGAGTGATCATCAACGACTGCAGTCAAAGCAACTCGATGTGTACAGTATCTTAGTCAGAAATTAAAAAGCAGCCACACGGCGACAGGAGACAGTAAGCCTGAGCTGCACATTCACCTTCACCAAGATGTTCAAGTTCTGGATTTTGTGTGGAGTATATCATTGAAGTTGAAGTCTACAAAGACCTTGAACTAGTACCATTGAAGTGACTGTGAATCACTCAATCAGCAAAAAAGGAATAGTTTTCCTATATAGTTATACTCAGTCTCTATACATTTTTCCTGCTAAAGTTAGTTATACAAATCAATAATTACTTGTCCCAGACAAGTGCTAAATTTGCTGACTGTTTGTTGATGGCATTATAGCTCTGTGGGACTTGGTCTGTGTAGATAACTCAGATGAGGACCTAGCAGATAAGTGGCCTCTCATCCATAATTAGTCCCCTGGCTACCGGTTTTTATTCTGACAAAAATTGTGGTTGCTATGGAAACAGAAACATTGAAAATAATTTTAAGGTCATGGCTTCAAACCAGTAGAGGACTTCTGTATTGCTTGCATTTCTTAGTGACTTGTTATTCTGTGTTTTTTTGGCAGGGTTGGATTAAAATTATTTTTCTTCATATTATTTTCAGTTTATGCCATGATTAAGTATGCGGGCTCAGTGTATCATTTGCCAAGAACTGTTTGAAAATCAGGATGAGGTTTGTAGCATTACTTGTCTTTAAGCTTTGTCTAATTGTGACTAAAGCGGGGCAATATAGTCCTTTTGCTGTGGAAACTGTGTCATTCAGCTAGTTAGTAGGTCATCCGACTATATGGGCCTTTCAACGTTTTAATACTGTTATTTAACTTTTGAGACTAAAGGCTGCTATAACTATGTAGTTCAGCAGTTTTACTGTTGTAACTAGGTCATTCAGCGTAGGCATTCCGCCTTTTGGTTGCTGTATCTTTTCTACTGGGTAATTCAGCTAGTTATAATTTATTATACTTTTCGACAGCTTGGACTTGGGCGGATCTGCGCTTGTTTCTAAAGTTGGGCATTGTGCTTTGTGTGTTTTTTATGTTTTCTGTGCTCGGCTGGTTAAGTTGAGTGCTGCATTCCCTGTCTGACTTAATATAATCTTTTTAAGGTCCTTTTCCTACAGAAGACACTCAATTTACAAAGTAAACTTTCAGAACAGAACGTGGAAGTACCGGTACTGCCCGTATCCAAAAAAGCATACAATTCCACAACATTGCTTTAAGTTCCTGATTTAATTTTCACAGGTACTATTGGCAACACATAATTATAAAGCCTTTTAAAAGAATTTGTGCTTAACTCAGCTTGAATGATTATTTCTGCAGCAAGTAAAAAGTTATTTGATGAAAAAATACCAAGTATTGACTGAGTTCTGGTCATTTGAAATTTCATACGTACTATTAGAAACAGAGCTTTGATGCAGAGATGTGTCCTAAAGGCACCCGACATGATTTGCGTCTTATTTTTATGCCCCAGTATCGATAGATCGAGAGGCATATAGTGATTCACCTGTCCGTCCGTCCATGTTAACCCAAATTGACAATTTCTTCTAAAATTATTATGGCTTGCTACAAAGCTTTCATACTTGCATGGATGTTGTATTTGAACATTCTTCACACACCTATATCACCTAACCTCATTTTGACCTTCACATTAATCTAATTTTGGACTTAGACTTATTAAGTGTCCAATTTTTGGTTGCCTTCAAACTTGACATAATTGTTTACTATCATAAGCCCCTTACGTTATCAAAGCTATGTAACACTATCCAACATTTTAACAAAATTATTGCCCCTGATTTCTATGTAATTACTGCCATATTGATGTTTTCAGGTGATATCAGCCATCAGCTGTGGACACACATTTCACAGTCACTGTTTGAACCAATGGTTGGAGAACAGTCGAACATGTCCAAGTTGTCGTGTCAAGGTCGACAAAAAGAAAATCATCGAAAAGTATTTCAATTACAATTTTTTTTTTTTATAAACAATTGTCTACTTTTGGTAATAGTAAGGAGATTTTGATGAGTTCCTCAACCTTCTATCAACATAATTTAACTGCTGATATCTTCTCTATATTTATATTACCGGTTGTAAGTTTTCATAAGTAGGGAATATCGTGAAGCTCGAGGGGTAATTAATACAAAAACAAATCTAAAGTACACAATTTATTCGGGGAAATTTATATACCTTATTAGACGCAAGAACCTTGTAATATATTCATGCATGCATTAAGGTTAAGATCAGGTCGAATTGTCCGTACTATACTAATTTATTGTAGTTTAATTGCATAACAAGTTGTAAGACTTTATTTTATCATATTGTAGTATAGAACACCTCAATGAGTCAATTGCCTCAATATGATATTACTTTTGTTTTGTGCATTCAGCTGTAATTGTATAATTACCAACACATACATTTGTATATCATACTAAAATCTTGACCTATCATGCAGGGTTCTTACGGTCAGGGAAAAAGAAAATGTTCTCAAAGTCAGAGAAAAGTCAAGGAATTTTACATCACACACATATGTCACATCCAACGGTCAAAAAAAAGTCAGGATAAAACATAATTTTTCAAGGTCCATGAAAAATTAAAGAAATTTGAACATTGAGCACGAGTCAGGGAATTCTTTATTTTAGCCTATTTCTACGAAGAAAACCCCGAAAGAATTTCTAGCTCACTATGCTTGTTCACGGCAATTCTAAATTATAATCACTTTATGTCAATCATCACCCCTAGAACTAACTTTTCTTCCATATCAAGCTAATAAAGTTTCTTTTTCTCTAATTTATCGCCATATTTTCCCAGACAAAAAGATGCTTTGATGCACGATCACTCTAAAAAGTCTTAGAAAACTGCTCTGTGGTCCGGGAAAAATCCGGGACAAGTCAGGGAATTTGTGTTAGAACGTTTGTGGAAACCCATACATAGTACATTTGTACCAAAGATTAAACCACATGTATTTCGAGTATTTCACTCTAACATTATGCACAAGTGTTAAGGATACCGCTGACTAATTATGTTAGTGTTTATTGTAGTATAACAGCTGATTGTACATGTTGTCATACAGATAGCTTGGTTTCTATTTCAGACTATATTTTGATTGTGCTGAAAGTACTGATGAGGTGGTGGATGATGGCAAACTACAGAATGAGATAGATCGACTCAAATTAGAGGTAGCTTATAAAGTTCAGGGGTTCCATTTGACTCGGGAGCAGCGGTTTTGACCCTTGAAATTTCAAAAAAGTCAGATTTTGACCCTCAAGATTTTGATTTGAAGAGTCATTTTCTCTTAAAATCATAGGTTTTGCCTATAAACTGGTAAAATTTAGTCAAAGTATCAGTGAGTTAGAGTAAGTTGGTTTGTGTTTATTTTCTTAAGCTTTTGGTCAGGCTTCAATGAAACTTCACATGAATAGTACTAAGCCTATTAATTTTGTGCATTAATTACTTACTTTATGTAAGATGATTATTGACAGAGTTATTGCCCTCCCGCTGAAGCTCAATGGTTAGCACGTTTGCCGTCTTATCTGGCAACCTGGTTTCAAATACGGGTGTAGGCACTCACATGCCTGCCATAGTATGGCAAATAAAGGCTATGCTCAGCATTTAAAAAAAAAGATACATTAATTTTTCTGTCAAAAATCTTTAGTTGCCCTTGCATGTAGTCATATCTGTAGTTATTGTTTTAGTTAAATGTCAAATCATAGCAAATATCAGTGTAGCACTACCCAGTGACTCTGTCATCACAAAAGGCATCAAATCCAAGACAAAATTAGTCATCATTGGAAAATGAAAATAAGAGTCACATCGTATTGCTACTCAATAACTCTGAATGACTGTGCGAAAATATTTACCTATTGTGCGAAAATATTTACTTGGAACTCATAAACATTCTAATATGTCCAAACGGTACAATAGTAAAGATTAACGAGTTACAAGTACAGTATAATTATGTTTCAGGTTCGTAAACGAGACAAAGAGAAGACAGATATAGTGAAAGAGAAGGATAAACAAGCAGGTAGATTAGCAGAGTTAGAGAAATCTAACGATACATTAGCAAGGTTAGTGAAAGAAGAACAGACCAAGAACAGCTCACATATAAAGACATTGAAGTATTACCAGACTCAACAGAAGTCAATAGAGTTGGAACGAGATGAATATAGGAAGACGAAGCAGAAACTGGTCACCCTACAAAGTTTGGAAGTTCTTATGAATGGTGAGTTATTATTATGCACCCTCTCCCATCTTTAATGATGAGGTATATTGCTTTACACATATTGGTCGATAGACCCAATGGTTTCCCTTCAATAACACTTTGCCTTTGATCCAAAGTTTACATGGAGGATAGTCATCAACAGTTGATGACCCCTTTTGATTTTGAGGTCAGTAAGTCAAAGGTCAGGGTCACTGTAACGTTTACCATTTCTGATTATTCGGCTGCCATGGGGACATACATCACCAAAGTATCATGTTTATTATTTTGTCCACTTGTTTATAAAACTTGTATGTACATTGGGTAATTAGCACTAATTAATGCAAGATCCCCTAGATCTCAGTAAGGGACTCATGGAAATTGTCAGTATAAATGATACCAATTCTTCATTCACCAAACAATATGAGAAACATAACTTTATAGTCTCTAAGTTAGTACAATTATTGCCCTTGCTATTATAAATAGGATCCGTCATGAGTTGTCTTTGTAGACTGACATTTCTTAAACAAGTCTAGAAATCACAAGTTATTTAGCAAGACTTTAGCAGAAATAACAAATTGGAGCCATAGACATTATGTTTTCAAGCCGAAAAGCTGGTGATATCATGCATTTGTTCTCATATGGAAGATCACGGTTTATTTCTGATATTCTTCCAGGAGCTGAATCAGATGCTGTTGATGTTATTTCGAGCGTCGGAGAAGGTAGTAGTGCTGTGCAACATCTGTCTAGACAAGTAGCTTTCCTCAAACGAGAATTTGAAAAACTGAAAATGGAAAAACGTCAGATTAAAGATCATTATGAAAAAATACAATTACATGATATGGGGAAAAACAAGAAAATTAATGATCTAACCAAAGATAATGGACAACTACGTGATCAGTTAGAACGCTCTGAGGGTGATCTCAAGATTGCGGAAAAAGAAATTGAGTTTATCAGAAAAAGTAATGCTAAATTAAAAGAGAAATTACGATCATCTTTCAGTCCTGGTAATAGTGAAGGAAGTTCTAGTTTCAATAATATTATGAATGAAAGTACAAAGATGAACGCATTTACTTCATCCACACCGAAACTTGGTAAGCCAAACTCTAGTCAACAGATTGATCTCAATGTTACACCTGACTTGTTTTCATCTCCTGTGAAGTCTCCTCTATTCTTATCACAGGACATAAACTCACAACGACACTTTGATAACACAAAAACTTCCAATACTGTTTCATCCAGTAAGTCACAGAAACGTCGTCTGGACTCGGATGATGTAGAGAATCAGACTCAAACAAAATGCTTAAAAATCACCTCAGCAGCTGGGAAAAAGGCTCAGAAATTTACCCAAGATTCTACAATGAGAGACGTGAACTCTGTGGCTGCTCTTGCCACTATGAATATATTTAGAAAGAAGGATCCTGGTGAAAGAAATTCTAATCATCAAAGTATTGTACAAAAAGGGTTTGATGGTTTAGGGGGTCATACAACTTTCGTAAACGCAAGGGGAAACCCCTTCAAGAAACCTATGAAAGTAAAAAAGACCGCAACTAAGTCTACAAGTGTACCATCCCTGCCAAAATTGGACCATTTTGTAATATTAGATTAATTATATGTGCTATTTTTGTATCACTCAAATATTTCTTATGCCTGGTTACTGGTATATGATTAAAGTACAAGCAGTCATAACATAGTCAGATGCCCAACTTGGCTAGATATCGTAAAATCATGTGGCAAAATCTGTCTGATAGATTAGGTTTAAGAATTTACTCAAGACGTTGCGAACTTCTATGTAAAAATCACTGATCATAATTTTCCTGTCTATGACATATTTATTACCTGTCTGGAATCACCCACAGGGTATTTTTCTGCATTTAATTGAGTTTTGTTAGTTTGATGCTGATTTTGTGCAGGACATGTGTCAGGAGGTCTGGATGGGGATGAAACAAAGTTTGTTTGTGCTTGTTCTCATTAGCCATTGGTTGAATTTTAAAGAAACGTCATTTGAATGCTCAATGGTACCATGCCTTGCTGTGCATATTGTCAGAAATTTTATGTTGGATAATTTTTGCCATTTACAAAATGTATGGCCCTTCGTGGGAACAAACAATTTTGTGTCAAAACCCTTCTAGTTTCATGTTAAAACATTATCTTAAATTCTTCACGGAGATCATGCTGATACTTTGACCTGTACATGTATTTGTAAAATCATTGGTACAGTCAGGCAGGCTGTATGGTCAGGAACATGGCACTATATTCCTGGTACGGCTGTGGAGCTGGTTACATTGTAGTGATACCCTTGCAAATAAAGTTTGAAAGGGGTATACTGGAGTCACCATGGTTGGTTGGTCTGTTAGCAAAATTGTGTCCACTCAGTAACTTTGTTGTTTCTTACTTGATTTTAAATTGCTTGATGCAAATGTTCACCACTTCAAGACGGTGTGACGTGCCCATGACCAAGTACCCTAGCTCAAAGATCAATGCCACACTTAAGAGGTCAAAGGTGATATAGTCATGCAAGTCGTATCTGCTCTGTTGTCATTAAAGACATTTCTTGCTGGATTTTAAAATTGCTAGACTATAATTCTAAAGAATGTTTCTGTGTCAAGGCAGTGCTGCGGGGGTATGATTCATCATTCCAATGATAGCTCTAGTTTGTTCAGGCTATACCTACATATATTGTGATAGTATTGAACTGACTGTACTGTGTACATGATATCAGTTCATACCCATAGATAGTACTATATAACATTGTATTAAAACAATGAAAGTTGGATTACTCTTTGTCCTGTATGTTAATTCAATTATTAGCTCATATGTCCCTTAGACTTAGTGATAGTGTGAGCTTGTGTGATCACTCGTCCTTCGGGCATCCTCAATTGCTTGTGAACTACACTTGAGGTCACAATGAACATCTGTACAAAACCTGGTCCTTATTGATATTGGGCAATCCGGTGTCAATAACTAGGTCAAACGGAAGAAAAACCTTGTGAACACACTAGAGGTCACAATTGCTGCCTAATCTTTACGAAACTTGAAAATGACCATTTGTTCGGAAACTAGGTCCTTTTTGAAATTTGGTCATCTTGCGTAAAAAGCAAGGTCACTTGGTCAAATTGACCTTGTGTACATGCTAAAGGTCTAAGACATTGGAAAGTATATGGTCATTCTGTTTGTTCTCTGCCAGATGGGCCATCAACCTCCAACTTTGAGAGAAAAGACAATTGCATGGGTGAAAGTTTTTAGGCACATGCCTGAACTTCAGTTTTTTTAGAGTGCCAAAAAGCCTCTTTATCTCTATTTTCCCTATATAAATTGTCAGTTGTTGAGGTTTTCAGAATTTCAAACTTTCACCCATGCTATTGTGAGGAGACATACAATATGGGTGTGATAACCTAATGACATCCAAATTCTGAATACGTCTTCATAATCTTGTTTCTTGTATGTGCCTAGTGTACAGCCCCTGATTCTGGTCAATGTTACATAATTATACCCCCGCACAACGAGTTGTAAGGGGGGTATACTGGTTTCAGCTTGTCGGTCTGTCTGTAGACACATTCTTGTGGACACAACTTCTCCTACAGCTTTGGCAGGATTTTGCTCAAACTTTCACTGATGAACAACCTCAACATATAGATGTGCATGAAGAAAGGAATTTGCGCTGCGATGAATTTAGGCAGAATTATGGTCCTTTGCCGACGGGTGTATATTAGTCTGCCAAATAGCGACAGCTCTAGTTAGTTTTGAAGACGTTTATTCATATTACATGTATTGTATTTGCAAAGCACATACAAAACAGGTTAAATAAGACACATAAATCGTTCAACAACAGAGAATACATACAGTATTATGGTTCAATATCAAATACTTTGTGATTTAAAGGGGATTTAATTGTTGAACTTGACCACCAAATCTAATCACCACAGTTAATCGACCTCTCGAATTCAGACATGAGTTTACTCTTTCATCTTTTGTAATACACAAATTTACGACCCATGAAAATATATTTTTATCATAATCCATGAAATTCAATGCCTTCGAAAATGTGGGATTTTACAGTACACAGGTTTGTGATATGAGACTTGATACACTTCAATGACAATAAAGTAGGTTTATGAATTCCTTTGCTGCAGTGTTTGAGTGGAGAACTAATCAATTAATGTTTACTATGAAGTAAAGGCACCACATGTCTTTAAAACCAGAAAGCTTCTTGGAGACTGGTATGATAACAGGGTATTGATACGTGTGTAGATTTTGTCTAATTTTGAGCGATCTGCAAACAAGAAAATAAATTATTAGCACACTTGTAATTTCGAATGTTTCATACCCAAATATATCTAATATAATTATTGACCCATAATTATAGTAATAATGTTTTTTTCGGTTCACAAAAATCACATGCTAATCAAATATTTTATCAAAGATTCAATCCAATGCAGTCAAACATGTGGTAAAGACCAGTCAGGGCTTTACTCATTGAGTTTCTTCAGTAGCATTATGTGCTTCAATAAATGGTCCTTTAAACCCCTATACTATATACACTCGGTCGCAAAAGAAACTAAACAGTGTTTATTATTTCATCTGAGGTTGAAAGAAAGAAACAAAAGGTATAATATTTACTTAATAGTATGTTTATCTGATAGTTTAAGATCAGTAAATAACGTGTCAATAAATGCAATACACCACAAATAAAGTCAACAACTTTGACACCTGAAAAATCAAATTAACAAAAATGTTCAAATCTTATACATAGTTACCTCCCCTTGACCATAATAGTCAATGTTTTGGTTTTGCATTGCTTAATGAACCTCTGTCTTAAATATTGAAGAAAAACTTTATTAATAAACTCTCCTGTTAGTCAACAGCATGTACACACATTTCATGCGGAAATATCAATAAATAAAGGATTTTTCATTGTTTAGACGATTTAACATTTGCTTTTGACTATATTTGCGCGGTATTGCGTTTATTGATATGTTATTGTTAGGTCTTAAAATATCAGATAAACATTCCATTTCGGTAAATATAAACGTTTTGTTTTAATCTCAGATGATATAATGTCATGTTATGTACAATGTATACTTTCTTTTGCGACTAAGAGTAGTACCTGTTATTTCTTATAATGTCCCATATAGCGAGAACGACAGAAACGATGATCTAGGTCACAGCAGTATGATCTCCAGCCCCAGGCACCACATCTCCCTACACGACATTCATTGCGCCGGTTACACCAACCACACCGACAAAAACCTTGACCTGCGAAAAATTGTGGATGCATTTAATTCAATGTAGTTTTCGATAATATATAGACAGACATTTGATTTTGTATCCTTGAATGTCCCTGGAATCTACATCAAATTCAATGTGTAATCGACGTATTTAACACAGCTAGTTGTAGCTGGTGAAGCATGTGTGGTCGATGATGGAAGTATTTTTATAAGTGATTTTCTACAAACGTGTGGTCTTGCGCAGTTTAAGACTGACTAACGAAATTGTTGAATCATTTACTAGTACCTTAATATCGAAATCAGATCAGTGAAGTTACCGACGACAAGTCTGCCGACAATATGATACAGGCCGTCACACAGGTGACAATATCGTGTTTTACCACTTTGTCCACTAGATCTAAGACTAAAAGCGTTAAACCGACGAGACTGCTACATGTACATGTACTATACGTATTTCATATTGCTGATTTTCACCCGTTTGTTATGTGCCTTCCGCTCGACCGAAAACCGATTTTCGTGTGACAGACAGGACCACGTGGTACAGCAAAACAGAAGATCCATAAGCATACATTTGGAAACTTTCTGTCTTCTGTTTAAGATATCGGTTCGACCGCACCTACCAAACAGTGTAATTCCTTGGTGACTGACAGATTAGACAAATACTGGAATATGCACCCCATGTTATATACCAGGTAGTTGTATTACAAATACCTGTATATACTTAACGGAATTAAAAACGCGACACTAGGGTATGTTGTTTGATAGCCAAAAAAACAAGTTTATGTCGGTATTGGAATAGTGCAGATTAAAGGTAAATGTATTGGCGTCGTTTTGGTACTAAGATGATAAAAATGAGATGAGTATTAACAAATATACAGTACAATCAATACGTCGATCCAGAAATCGAAAGTTGCATTCTGACCAAAATATCTTACATGGTTACCTCCCTTTGACTATAAAACATTATGCAGGTCTATGAGACGAAGGTGTATGTTTCCTGCAACAATGTTTCCGTGTCATAAAGACACATTTTAAATAAAAGTTGGATATGTCATTTACTGTATTCAATTTAATATAGAAATTGTATATAGAAGTTAGACTAGCCTTACGTAAATATTCGATCTGTTATACAGACTGGTCATCTTCAACGATAAAACCAATGCGCCGATAAGCATGTTACTTTCGTTTTCTGGACCAATGTCTTATTCGTGCGATAATTTAGTTAATACTCGTTGGATTTGATTAAGTTTGGTATCAAAATGACGACATTGAATTAGCCTTTACGAATATATAAATACATTTGACGTGGGAATTTGTTTTCCTGAAATACACCAACATACCAAAGTGTCGCGTTTTTAAATCCGTTAACCATACGATTATTTTGTGGAATATAGTGGCTACACAGGGCCACGTGTTCATGAAGAACAAAACCAACAGGACATGTCGTATACTACAGCCACCACAACGACGTATACTGTAAAACAAATACATTGCTAACTTCCCGTTCAGTTTTGTGTCATTATCTTTGTTATATAGCCGAATCTGATATGTATGCTACTGAAGTTCAACACGAACTGTATATTTAGTCATCTTTACAAGGGCTAGCTATTATTCGCGACTATTATGGTCTACTACTACAGGGAAGCAATAAAATATATACCTATAGGTATAAAATATACGCCATGCTAAGGGGAAATTATTTGCTTTCCTTGAAATACTGGACCTTTTTTCCAATAACATGCGAAACCTGTATTGTCCGTGGTTCCACCGGGTGTTTGACAAAACGGCACAGCTGCTGAAAAGGATATTATATGTCATGGAAAGCAAATACTGTTCCCGTTAGCGTGGCGATAGGTTTACACATTTCTACTTGGAACTGTAGCCAAAAATCACGTGGTATTGCTACACTGTACTAGATTACGAGAAATAACACGGCGATAGAGCGAAGATTCATTCAATCTTTAATCATAATATTAAAAGTTTACAAAAAAGAAAGATACGCCACTTTACAAGATCTCATTTCAAATTTCATATCCTGGATATCCATGAAGACAACCTGAAATATAAAACGTATTTTAAGTCATACCAAACTATCGAATTCAATGACATCATCTTACAGAAATTGAGAATGCATGCCATGATATGCCAGTCAGTTTTCTGACAGTTATAGCAGACATATAAGCACTGCCTCCACCCGTTTTTCGAACCCGGGTCATCACATTAGACGGCAAGCGCGCTAACCATTGAACTACGGAAGCACATACATGTATGTGATAAAGAAAGTCAGTGAAATGCCATCGATTTGTTTGTTTGCTTGCTTGCTTGCTTGCTTTATCGGAATGAACGTAGTTTCTCAACAATCTGATTCACCTCGATGTAACCAGTTTTCCTGGACTGTATTTACCATGTAAAGGTCCAGCATCATCCAAACAATGGCGATTTACGGTGTTAGATTCAAGATCGCGGAGCTATAAACATTTGTATTAGAATAATATTATTTTACTTCCGTCGTATTGAATCTATCACGGTAAATTTCCACTTTTAATTACGGTATGCCAGTCCTTTACTGCGAAGATTGTCACATGACCTTTAAAGCGAAGATTGCCATTCTTTTTAATGATGTCATGTATTTACTACGAAGATTGCCATTCTTTCAATGATGCCAGACAATCACTGCGAAGATTGTCATTCTCTGAATGATGCCATACATTTACTGAGACTATTTGGCATTTTTTAATGATTCCAGACCTTAACCAAACATATTTCAGGTACTCTTAGCCTTTACTGCGGAAATTATTATTTCATTAATAATGCCAGACCTTTACCGCGAAGATACGGCAAAGATCGGGAACAAGACTACTAATATCGAGACGATTGCAAGGTTATCTTACCTATCTGACTATCATTCTGGTGGAAGGAAACATACGGGGTCTCGCCAATAACAACATCTACGTCTCCATCCAAGCCATCCACATCTACCGGGTAACTGACATTCATATCGTAAATTACATACACCACAGCGACACTGTGCTGTAAAACACATACACAATCACCGTACAACTTACTGGTAGATATTCACTAACGTCAGGAACATGTCAACGTATTCGTTTTAATTTAACGTAGCCACCAGTTGCTCAAATATGCGACACCTCGTCGGCTGGCTCTTACAGTCTCCAATGTCCATTTTTTCAAAAATGAAAGTTTGGTACGTTCTATCTCATTTGTCATTGCTTAATGTCCTTTGAAAATATTACGTCATTATTTCAAGTGCAATGTGCTTTTTGTCAGTAATGGTTTGCCCAAAGTCCAGTATTTGAACCACTTCGTACCTAGCATGTTGCTGAATGTCCCGGAGATTGGTTACTCTTAAGAACACATTAAACTAAAAAAATAAAGTTTACCAATTGTCGTCCCGTTTGTTTTGTCACGTGAGTAATAATAATACTAATAAAGACTTTATTTTACGAGGAAACCCATTTGACAATTATATTAAATGGCAATCTTCCAGTAACAGATATATTTATTGTTAAGTTGCTCATTGTCCTCTACCAGTCGTTCTTATTTGAGCCAATGTCCAGATCAACCAATGAAATCGCGATATTTCGGTAATAATATTGTGTCCAAACTGCTGTTGTGCAACAAAAAAACTGCAAAAGTTGCTCAATGCCCAAAGTCGTGATAACTTTTTTTCAGAACAAACGCATCTACTTCAAGTTAATGCGGAATAATGAATGCAATTGGAAGAATGAAGCCATTGTACTACATCTACATTTTTTAAAATCGGTTTACAAAAAGATATTTGACAAAATCAAATGTTCAATCCATTAATTTTTTCCAAAACATGATTTTGGCACTTTAATCACTGTTAGAGCCAACCGACTACCTTCAGAAGATGTGTTTATTGTTTTTATTCAGAAGTTTTGTACCATAGTTCCATAAGCATGTCGAACGCTTTGGTCATCCGATTTAAAACAGCAGCATGTGACACACGGTTGAAGTTGTCATCTAAAAGTATGTTGGTCATGTTAAAGTAGGGATCCAACTAGGGACCCCTGGATTACTTTAATAGTATAAAGCTGCGTATGGAGGATGTAATTTGCTTTATACGATTTACGATTGTACGAGGGGTGATCGCGAAGTTCGTATGATTTGCTTATAAATTATTTATTATTAGTTAAATATTGATGAAACTTCACTATCAGGATGCTCAACATGATTGAAGTTATACGTATATGATTAGGTTATACTGCGCTAATATGTAAGATATGTGATATATGATAACCACTGTCTCTTACAATGACAATGTATAGAACTACATGTATATTGATTTATATGATGTATGTAAATTGATGAGACACTAATAAAGACTAAATATATGAGCCAGTCTCCAGAAAAACCTGCTATTTTGACATTATGTAATTATTGTATAAAATAAGGTTTTGAAAAAGCTCTAATATAAGAAAAAGCGTTTGATTCAGTTTTAAAAACATTACAAATAATCAAAGTAATCTGTTTTATTCCTTTGGCTTTAATACCACGACTCAAAGTTGTAGGTTAAATATTAATTTAAGAAAATTCCAGATAAAAAATGCGATAAAGAAAGATATACACTTGGAAAATGTTGACCTCCTTACATGTTTCTATAACATTCTTCGTATTTCTTTTATTCTTGGTGTTATGTAAACACTATTGTTTTAACATAGGCTGAAATAATCTCATTCGTCAGATTGATCCAATAACATCATCATTTTCTATTCCAAATATGTAAAATGTATATAATGCCTACATACCGCTAGCCTCCTGTACCAGGGTACCGCCCAGTAAAGCCAAAATGAAAATCAAAATCAACGCTTTCTGATTCATGGTTTTACCTTTCCCAGATGATGACGCGTCAAGGTGCGCGGCCCTTTTATAGTCAGCATTTGCAAACGAACCGTAAATGACGAGTTTGGGGTTATAAGCTCACCTAGACAATGTGGTCTACGTAAAGTTGTTGGTGCTGTGGGTGCTTGTATGCTAGTAAGCTAATGTGCACTTAACTAGGTATTTCAGCCGTGTTACTGTTGAAACTAGGCCATTCAGCTAGGGTATTCCACTTTATGATTGCTGAAACCAGTTCATTTAGCTTTATCACATCTGGAACTTGGGCACTTCATTTTCTCGTTCGGTTATGTGTGGCATTGTGTAGTGTAATTTTAGTACTAGTATTTGGTGCTTTTTATATTTTCCGTGCTCGGCTGGTTAAGTTGAGTGCTGCCTTCCCTGTCCGACTTTCTATAATCTTTTCGCAAGGTTGTGTATGATAAATCCTGTTTCTTATAGTAGTGATCAATGTTCGTAAATCACAGTGTGGAGAAAGTGAAGCTTAAAAATGTTTACGCTAATTGATACATACATTTGAAATAACGTAGTGGTAGTGCACATGCCAGCATTCAATCAATGTTCAAATGGGATTGAGCTCGTTCTCCAAAACTAATCAGTCAAAAATGAAGTACATACAGAGATAATATCAGGCGCAGGACTGTATTACGTTGTTTTACCTATTTTATAAAACCCCATAGATGAGCGATAGTACCACAACGGAGCTCTTGTTCTATTTACCGTCAAATTTGTTGATTCATTCCTTGGTAAAAAAGATAAGAAAAAGATAAGAAAAACATTTTTAGGAGACTGAGCTGACTGACTTGTATGTTTTTATTAAGATTGATTGACTTTATGTGTTGACCATATTTGCCACAATGATGTTGATGTGATGTACCGATGTGTTTGATATACATTATGTAGCTGATTTAAGGCGCACTAAAGACGCCATTACAACAATAAACTTATTTTTGTTTCATGCGTTACAAACATCCATTTACCATTTTTTTTAAAGCAAACCGGCATATAAACATACCTTTAGCTATAAATTTTACATGAATCAGAAAAAAATATTGCCTATGTAAATATAGCAAAGCATCATACATTCAATTTCAAACCAAAATCAAAATTGTTAATAACAGTATTGTGAACTTACGAAGCAGCAATCATTGACAGTCTTTCCTGTCTCAATTTCATAGAACGGAAAATCAAAGTCGCTGTATTAAAATAAAATATGCCAGATTTATATAGCGCCTTTTTCATGCGAACGCACGTTCAAAGGCACTTTATGTTTATTGTGTTCAGCCACACGGGCGCAGGTGCATCCTATACCAGTGCAGATACAGCGTGATCTGACCAGAGGGACAGACTCATAGAAAGCCCCTCAAGGGAGAGCGAGACATTAGATACAGACATGTCCGGCGCTGCAGAAGTGCACCTAGCTCTTATTTCGAATAGACAGCCTGGTTCTTTAATGTGCCCGGTGTATAGCACCGATACACAGCTTCCTGTCACTTCCAGATACTTTGCAGACCACACGGTCAGATATAGCGAGAAATATTATAAATATTTCAGAAATGTCAAGTTCCGATGCCAGGGAGTGAACCCACGACCTCTCGATTGACAGCCCAGTGCGTTGCCACTTTTTGACAAGTACTTTCTTGTTTTAGAAGAAAGAATATTTGCAAACTTTTTAATGAGACCCATAAAGTACTGATATCGCAATTGTCTATATAAAGAATAACCTAATGAAAAGTGATATTCTGTCATCAAAATAAAATAGAAACCAAACCACAAATCGGCTTGAGTCGAGAGATGCATATTTATACTCACATGTATGTACTAATTCAGTGGTGTCATGTCTGATTCCCTTTAATGAAACTCTCCGATACATCACAGGGGAATGTTGCTACCAGAATTCTACCATTGTGAACACGCTAAGGTGAAAATTATTTGCTTTCCAGTGGTACATCACGGTAAGATTTTGTCCAGCAGCTGTGCCGTTTTGTCCAGCACTTGTGAAACATTGGAAAAGAAGAGGATTGACACTGTAGTCCTATCGCATACAGGTTTCACAGGGTGCTGGGAAAAACTATCAAGCTGCTGAAAAAAGATTTTATATTCAGTCACGGACAGCAAATAACCAGTGCCCACTTTGTGCACAGGTCACTGTATCATTAATAAAGAGTAAAGTTTGAAACAAAAAAAATATTGTTTTTATAAAATTTACAATATCGTAAGATACTATAAATTTCATGAAAAAACATTTTTGTTTTGTTTACTCTTTATTAATGATACAGTTACCTATGACTTTGCGTGGCGTATATTTCAAAGAAACCGATGAAGAAATAAAATACCATCCTCATACATCAGTGGTTAGTCAAGTTCCTAGAATATCGGACGGAGAATATTCTGGTGAACGAGAATGTAAAATACACGAGGTTACTTTTGTTTTCGAAGTGAAGCACATTTCGTCTTGGACCTGTAGCCAAAAGTCATCAGGTATTGCCACACTGAGACTGAGCGCGAGTGGTTGCATGAAGGTATTGTTATCTTCGACTGCCTTATATTCTTTCCGGTACGATTTGTTATCATCGTTTTTTATATTAATTTTATTTGTTGACACCGCTAGATAGATTGCTTCGATTTGTTTATTAACATTAATAAGTAAGATAATTTATCATCGTCAAATAAGTAACGTTACAATGTAAATTAAATATGTGGAAATATAAAAACTTAAGAAGTCAATTAACTTCTAAGACGGAAAACAATTATAGACATATTTTCACTAAAACTTTTCATGTTAAATACGACACTCACACCTTTTTAGTTGACAAGTTCATTTTATAGGCAATTTAGTAGTGACATAATAAATTGTGACATTCATGTACGTATTTCACTTAATTATTTTCTTTAATTATTTTTCATTTTTGTAGATCTAGTCATTAATTACTGACAGAATTTTTTTTGTTATTTACCATACATCGCCTGAATATAACTTATACTATAGGATATCCGCGGTCGTGGTCTGACGAGGCTTGTTCGATTCCTGGTGGTGATTCGTCCGCCGTATATAACTGAAAGAGTGTTGAGAAACGGCGTTTAACACAAAATAACATCGTTTGGATGAATGCTCAAGGGAGATAACTACGGTCCGACTACTATAAAAACTTTTTTACGCCTCTCAAATCGTTCACCATGACAAAAATGTATTCACAAATACATTCGAACGACTAGCTGGCGGGGGTGACCAGTGGCCAATTACATGTGCAGTATGTCGCTATTATCATTTTTCAAAAATAAATCTGACTCAATATGTCTAGAAATAAGTAATAGAAATGTACTATGTAGAAGGCTTTGCATTATCTAGAGCGTGTTTGTGAAATACGAAACACATTGCATTTATAATAAGAATAATATTTTATTCAATTGCACTTATAAACAAAATAACAATCATAATAAAAATAAGTTTTAATTACCGGTATTGTTTTGGGTTGTTTTGTTTTGGATGCCGTGTTTTCAGTGCTTTGTGTTTTTTAATGTTTTCTATGCTCGGCTGATTAAGTTGAGTGCTGCTTTCCCTGTCTGACTTAATATAATCTTTTTTGTACGTATTTTGGATAAAAGTGTACCGGGTACAGCAGGGGTGTAGAAATGTTCCAGTTGACGATAGAATCAACTTGGCTGGCTATTACAGCATTCTTGCTGCTTACATTTAATATAAATTTTGTCAATTTTCTTATATTTTCATAATAAGGAAGAACCCTCAAGTAAATCGCTTACTTTTGAAAATTACCGGGCTACATGAAAACATTTCTACACCCCTAGTATAGTAGTGTAACGTGACAGTATATTTAATTCCAATGTATTTTTGTACTAACGTTACTAACATATATACATAGGTATGTAGAAACAACCAAGATGATACAAGCATCCACAATCTAGCTGACGTAAACAATAATCACATAATGTAGATATAAGTAATCCTGTGAATGATCCAGACGAGTTATGCTTGGAATCTGAAACAGAAACAATACTTCATTATTACATTGTATTAGAATCTAATCATTATTGTGGTGTTAAAGACTCAACATGCTATGCATTGCACATAATTATACTTATGAAAAAACAAGCTTTTTCAACTTGAGACGTGGATGGCTTGACCACTCGGACACTCGTACGGTATTACTATGTGGTCGGCGAATTCCCCACATCGATTACATTACAAAGTAAGGGGAGGTTACCGCTGTGATGAATTGTGTCGTCGCTAGATAAATATGATGTGGAAAAATAGTACATCGCTCGTGCAAGCCACCGTGAAATGTATGTACAGATCATCTGCATACCACCATTAACATAGATGCTTGACAGTGTATATGTACTTTGTGACAGAACAAAAATCGCGTGACATGTTTAAAGAGAAGGACTCTGTATCTTTACAAACATTTTCATCCTTCAAATAGTGCTTAAAATGTATATTCATTAATGCTGTTTATTCAGAATAATACAATCGTAATTTTTAATGTTAGATAAATTAATATTACGTTAATCAGTATTCGCAACTATTTGTAGTCGTTACACGTTGCCATTCTCAGCTTTATCCCTGGCAAATTGGTCAATGGCCTCCGGCTTCGAGGAAAGAGACAGACAGTTTGTGTGATATAGGAAACTGGGCGCACTGTCTTAACTCTTTCCAGCAGACTCCTTGCTTCTTTAACGTCCCTGATGTATAGCACCGATACACATCAGACTATCTCGGGTTTCCAACCAGTTCATCTCTAGTTTTTCATGACCAAGTCTAACAAAATGACCATCAAGTTCAAGGGAAAATACTTTTAATCATCATTTGATGAAAACAGTAGTGGATAGGGTCTAATGGCTTTAAAATGTCCATCGTTTGTAAACAACAGTATACCATTTAGCTTCTAGACAACGTTTAACGTATTTAACATACGGTATTCTTATTTTTACAAAACCACCACGACAAAATAAAATACTATTAAGCAGGCTAACAAATATTCTAGTAACGTTACCTTTTGTTTGTTTCTGTAAAGGTTTATGTGGTCGTTCACCAGTTTGTGTGTTTTTTGTAGTTCGTGCACCCATTCTATTCTGGACGATCATCTGCCTGTCAGGTTGGATAACATTCACTGCCGTGTTCTAAAAATCAGGGCAAAGTAAAAATTGCGTTGGACGTCGTTTATCATGACTTTGCGGTCAAACATGTATGATCTACCAGTTTTCAGGAATCATCAACCAGTATGTCATTGCTTTTCCGCAAACGACGGATAAGTTGTCAACATGCAATCCGGAAATCGCCATATTTGGTTTTTTTCTCTAATTCATGCGGTACAAATGATATTTTGCTGCCCTTTGTCCAACCGAGACGCACAGGAATAAAAACAACAAATAATATATAATCCGCCGCTAGTGTTAATATGATTTTATTAAGCATTTCAACCTTAACTAGTCCACATATACATATTGATTGCTTCGACTGCACAGACAACAATAAAATATGTTTTATTTTGTACCGCAAGTTTAGTGTAGAAACTCCAAAATTGTATTGAGTTCCGAAGTTAATTTGTTGCCAACACATTTCCCGACACAGAATCGAATCCCAAATGACGGATGCATCACAAAGACATAATTTATACAATGTATATACGATGCACAACAGAAAACACAATCATTCAAAAAGAGAATAGAAAATCGGACAGGAGAGGTAGCACTTAACTTAACCAACCGAGCACGGGAACTAAAAAGCAACCGGTGACATACGACACTACTCTTTCCTTATGGAAAACAATTTTTTCAACTTCAATTTTTTCAACATGATTTTCATGAAAACAGGCTCACAAGAAGCGCCTTGTGATGCAGATGTCAAACATGCATAAGTCTTATAATCTTATAAGGTCGTAAGTACTTACGACATCCTCATTCTAAGCCAGCGAATTACACGGTACAAAGTTCAACACATATCTGAACTAGAGAATGAACTTAACCATTGAAAGTCCAAGCTTCAGCTGACAAAACACCAAAAGCCCAATTCCCAGCTGTCAAAAAGCCGAATGACCAAGTTTCAGCTATAAACAGCTGAATGTCCTAGTTACAGTAGATCTATGTAAAATGCAAGCTTACCCCTAGTGCCTGCAATGGTATCCACGTAGAAAGGAGAAACTCAGAAATATCATCCATAGACGCACATTGTACCCCGGTGCAAAACACAAGTAACACAAAGCAATATGAGATTAGATTCATGTTGCTGTAGTCATCCCATGTCACTATGAGTGTCGGTAATTATTTTGATTACGTCAAGGAAGTTATAATGTTGAGACGAGAATTAAGAGCAAATGTGTACATCATTACCTATTTGTACTTGTGACTGCAAAACAAGAGCGCCGTGATCGTCTGAATCGCACACCTAAATAGTATACACATAGGCCAATACAAACAAGCTTGAGTTTGCAAATAGCAAACAAGATGACAACATCACGTGCAAAGAATCTGATCCGCACAATCGCTCTTTATGGAAATACATGTACATTGACATCATGTAACATCGACCGAACATGAGAGTTTTATACTTCATTGATAATGTCAAATAAAGGACCCAATCATTCTTGATGGTATGTTGGTATACAAAGCTACATTCGAACTAAACCATCTTTCGGGTGATACTTTAAAATCAGAGCATCTGTGTATGATACTATACACCAGACACGTTAAAGAACGGAGCCGGAACTTCTGTATCATACGCTTTCCATCAACATCTAAAACTTCTAAAGCATCAGTCTATTGATGCTTCGCTCGCTCCGCCCTTTTTAATCATTAAATTTACTTAATATGTTCTAACTATAACATAGCGCTGGTGGAGAAACATTTGGTAGGGAAAACTACGTTTCTGGCAATCAACTATTCCAATGCCTTTTTACGAATGATAAATTGGAATTATAGACTTCGTGTAACTTTTTAGTTATTGTTTTGCCTACTACTATCAGGCATTATTTGTGCGACTGTGGGGTTTTACCATTACTCTTTTAGGACTTTTAACCAGCTAAAACTAGGTCTTTCAACTCTGTTCGTGGCTGAAACTAGGTCATTGAACTTTTTATGCAATTGTAGCTGAAACTGTATTTTAGTTATTACATAGCAGAAACTAGGTCATTCGAACTTTTTATACCTGAAACTATGCATTTGAACTATGTCTCATTAAAGTTTAATACATGTATATGTAAGTAAATTGTTTATGATAGTGACTTGTGCATACATATTTACAACAAACATTTACAATACACAAGTAAGAGGCACTAGACCCAATTGGTATGTGTGTAGCTGAAACTATTTATTTTAGCCCCTTTTTAGGTGAAACTAGGCCATTCAGCATTTTTATAGCTGAAACTATGTCTTACGGCTGTTTGACGGCTGAAACTTGGACATTCAGTGTTTTTTTTTCATTTTCTCCCTAAGTTGTGTGTTGGGCATTGTGGCGAGTGATTGTGTTTTGTGTTGTTCCCGTTTTCTGTGCTCGGCTGTTTCAGCTGAATGCTGCCTTCTCTGGCTTATTATTTATTATCATTTTTCTGTTTAAAACGGATTAAACGATGTAAAACCCAATGCACAAATCGAAAGCATTGTCCGATATCAAAATGAGCCTTAACGCTTAGGCAAGCTAAGCTATAGTAAGCATTACGTAATTAATATAACATTAATAATACACATTATTATACTTTTGACAGGCCTAGAGTTAAATGGTGCAGTGTTTTTCATTTATCTCGCTTTGTTAGCGTATGCAGGTATGACGGTCATGAATGTGACTATTAAACAATAATGTCCATGATGTTTCCGCGTTATTATGATAATTTGTAGTGACTGTTTCTGCATACATACAGAACATTGTACTGTACGTTCTGTCATTTACAAGTTTGATACTTATTTTGAAAATGAAAACATACTTCTAAAATGAGATACTATTTTAAACAGTTTATGTCAAGCTTTGATCAAATACTGCATTAATGAAAATACATTTTTTTCATTCGGATATGTCGACATTATTTTGACGGTCCCAAAAAATATCGACATAACGAGTGTCGATTGTACTTCTTGTGATTGTTACCTAGAAAATCAGTTTCCGCTTGATAACTTTTTGTTCTGAATGAGATGAGTGCTGCCTTCCATGTCCGACTTAATATTATATTTTTGTTAAAATTTGCTGCAAAATGTAGTTTGAGTCATAAGAAGCGCCTCGTGGTGCAGATTTCAAATATGTATGAGTCTAATAAGGTCGTAACACTTACGACCTTCTCATTATAAGCCAGCGATATAATATTATGCTTTTTAAATAAGTATCTTCATCGCCGCATGGTATATTCTACCCACTGAATTGTGCACTGGACACGTAAGCAAATGAAGACATCATGTAGAGTGATGTTGTACATGTACATAATAAAATATATGACTTCTAATTAATAGGGTAGTCATGTATGACCTTTGAGATATATTCATGTGCTAGTTAGTAACCATATCCAACTATTTGTCCCATTTGTATTGAATGTGTTTTCAAGTCGACCACAGTTACCTTCCCTTGACTGGTGTTATACCGGTTTTAATCTGATCGATCTTATCTCGATTGCGTAATCGCGCTATGCTAACTCAGCGGGTTGTCGGAGTGTATAAATGAATGTATATCATTTGCTGGAGGGGTTTTGTGCGTTCAGTTACACTTTGGTATTTTTGACATTTTGTATATGATGCCATCCTCATACATCAGTGGTTAGTCAAGTTCCCAGACTATGTTACGGACGAAGAATACTCTGGTGAACGAGAATGATATGATGCATACCAGGATCTTTTTTATGGGCATATCTCTGTCATTATGGAATTGTGTTCATAAGGTAGGTATCATCAGGAACATTTAAATGCTTCCATGGTATCATTCAGAATTCGTTGATCATGTGTGAGGAATCTAACAATTATGCATTTGTTATACTAGTAACCGCAATACATGTCACGATATGCATACTTATTATCATGCATATTCGATGGATGATAAAAAAATAAACGGTTACTAGTAATTGTACAATGCTTGAGTATGTGTGCAATATCACAAAGTACAGTTTAAATGAAATTTAGCAACCACTGCTGATTTTTCAAGTATGTTGTACGGTTGATTGTTCAGTTGCATCTTCGAGCCATAGACCATACAATTATGGAACTGGTTTTTTTAATATCTTGAAAAATAAAAAAAGTTATGACAATTTTAAGTTCGTGAAATAGAGCGGTTTTTTTTCTTGAATTAAATAGGAGAATATTCGCGCGCTTGCGGACCCGACAAAACTTTTCCCTCTAATTGTCACAAATATTTTATTTTTTTCAAGATATCGGGATGAAACATTTGTTCAACTTATTTATGTTTGACAAGTGCTTGGAGTCAGTTTTATAATAGAAATATAGATCTTTACCACCCTAGTCTATTACAATTTACATCATGCCAGCTCTTTAGTGAGCCGCTCACGTTAGCCGAGCAGGTATGCCCCCTCACCACAGAAACAAGCAGATGTAAATAGTAAGTAGGCTAGGTCAGCAATATATCTATATGTATATTATAAAACTCACTACAGAAACAGTATGCATGTACTTTTCAAACATATGAGACAGCCTTAATTAAATCAATACAAAAATACTTGTTAATTCTATAAAATATGACAATATTTCATTTTCTTTTATTTTTCTATGAACATAAAGTCTTAATAAATTAAAAATACATACTCTTAATGTATCGGTATGTAACCATAAAGAAACTTACATACTTTATTGAACAAAATGGGTCTACTAAACAGATCAAGTTAAAACATTTGATATACAATGTACGTGTCATTACAAAATATTAAAACACTGCATTTAATTGTGTTATCAAATGAAATGTTTTTTAATCAATTGTTGAATTGATGCCAACAAATAAATACGTCTGAATATGGTAAATTATTATCTCGTATATTTCAGACGCAAACTTTGATTAAAAGGATCTCTGTAGATTCACCATATTAACAGTATATGAAAAAACCCGTTTTCCGGGATTACGGAATATATATATACGGATTTTTTCTCACCTTTTTTTACGTTTAATTTTCATTTTACAATTTGTATATATTCAATTAGGTGGTACAACGTGTCAATTAACCAGTTTATTTAACAAGTGTCATAGGAATGACATGATTCTTCATTTTTATGTCTCACCTGTTCGATTATTACACGCATGTTAATTAACATGCGTGATTATTATAATTTTAAATTATGCGTGAGCTTATGACATTTCACTTTAAATTATTTTAATGCATGTATTACTTTCCAAATCGGCAATAAAGTCAAAGTTTCAAATCTCTAAAATCATAATAAAGTATGTATACAGGAAATATAGCGGTTATAGAAATATAGCGGTTATAACCATTCACGCGAATGTACCACTTTTATTACCCCACATGCTGTGACAATCGCAGCGGGGCGCGTCATAAAACGATTAACAATTTGCAAATTAAATATGTGTATTACTTTTTTACTAAAAAAAAATGATACCTGTTTTAAAAAACCGTAAAAAGGGGGCAGATCTAATTATCACATTTCTTATATCAAAACACCAATCTGACGGAAAGAAATTAAACTATTAATCAAGTTTGCACAAAATATATTCCCCGAGAAACAAAAGAACTACGGACAAGAAAGTAACCAGGTTTGATATCAAATCCGTTCATTTCCTTCTTTGTTCAATGTGAGTGATAGTCATGTTAAAAACCTTTAAAAAGGGGGTTGATCCCATAAAGATACAACTATGAAATTTAGTGCATTATATTGTAAACATATCAAACTACAAAATATGTTTGCACATAAGAAATATCTCAAATAGTTATTATCATATGGACAATTTTACGTGGAGTCCCCATGCCTTCCAATGGTAAAAAAATTGTCACATGTGCGAATACAAATGGGACAAATAGTTGGATATGTACGGTCACGTGACTAGGGTCATTGTACTTTCGACCTCCTCGGTCGGGTGATGAAAGTTGTTACGTATATTTGTAGTTTCTTTCATTCAGTGACGTATAATACATTTGTCTTCTCTTCTCTGTTGACTTTTAAGCTCACCTGGGTAGGCTTAGGGTGAGCTATTAGTACCGCCTCATGTACGACGTCCTCTCTAACCACTGGGTCAGTGAAAATAACAGTGAAATTACCACTTTGTTATTTTCACTGTTTTAGAAGCTGGTTCCAGTTTCATGCAGAAAAAGAAACGTAACGTCAACGTAACCTCATCATGACCTCATAATTATCACGTCGTGACGTTCTAATTTCGACGTGATTTTTCCAAATAAGCCAATAACGGCACCTATTTAAAAGGAATTGAAGCATATAATAAACAGAAAATTTGTTGATTTTTGGTGTAAGATCAATTTTATTTCACTCGTGATCACAGAAAATTCAATTTACACTCGTGCACATGGTACGCCACTCGTGAAAATATTGATTTTTTGTGATCACTCGGTGAAATAAAATTCAATATTACACCAAAATCAACAAATAGCCTCTATATGTTGTTGGGATCGAGCTCTAAGTCAAGTTTGATTAGTCTGTTCCACTGAGCAGATTAGCGAATCTGTTAATTCGTAGTATAACGCGTGGATGAGTCTAGTTTGTTCGAAGAATTCAACTTTATACAGAACTTTGGTTGAGATGGCAACCCAAAGGAACATCTTTAAAAATTCATTAGATAATTGATATACATGTATAGCAATTAATTGTGATCCTCTACCCAATTTGTAAAATTCATGACCCCCGTGGTCGCTTGATTTTACCTAGATCTCAGGAGGCACATCTTTAAAAAAATTACCAGAAAGCATATAGCAAAGCTATTGTCTCATGAACCAAGTTTGCTCAAATAGTGTCCACCGGGGTCAAATTGACCCTGTCCCAGGGCTCATTTAATTGTACATAGGACAAGAGCTTGGATATTTAAGATTTGTTCACCTGTGGGTCATGGACTCGGGAGAGCGATACAGGGTCATTTAGCCCTACGTAATTAAGAGACATGACAAGCAATGATGATAAAAGGTCAGTAAAACCTGTACCTGGCGAGGTGAAACTGGGCCTTGGTACGACATTTCCTGACCACATGTGTCATCCCATACCAGGTGGTCACTAAATAAGCGTGCAACTAATTAATCGCACTGATGACCATACTCACAAAACATGTACGTTTAAAAACGTATACATGTACTGTATCCCATATCCGGTCACTGCAGCTGCAGCTGCATACACGGGAGATGACGCAAATGTCATTTGATAATATATTCTTCGAATAACACCTATAGTATCATTTCATTATCACCTCATTCATTTGCAATAAGTGTCGACATTAATGCCTCGTAACTTCTTGACATAGGGCCTATACAATTCGTTAGATAAAGGTGGTGTTATCTTCAAGTGCGGGTATAAAGTTGATTTATCAATTAATAACGTCCTTTTACCGTGTTCATATTTTATCGTTCGTTTCATAGGGAGCCACAGTCGTGATTGGCAGTGGTTAGTGCGGTGGATTTTAAACCCGGTGACCCGGGTTCAATCATAGGCACATGGTTTCAACTTTTCTGAGTGTACCTTACGAATAGAGAAGGTTGTGCAGCGGCCATGTTTAGCTGCAACGGATACAACCTAAGGAAAGCTGGTATCCATTTTTGGGAGGCGTAAGCCTCTCAATACTATCATTGTCCATTGCTTAATGCAACCTGAACGCCTTTAGGCTAAACAATGTGAATCCGCATTCAAGTCGTTCCAGAAACTGTCAACATTCCCAATACTGCTACATATGTTTCTCAATTTTTTTAAACTGATTTACTTCAATCAGCAACATTTGTTTATTGTAAGATCAACAATTATTGTCAAACTGTTCATTATATCGATATTTTTGCAGATAATCACTACACCTGGGCGATATCGAACTTGTTTCGTAATATGAAAATGACATGTTCATCAAATGCCCCGGCTGTATAGCTATTTTTAGAATTTGTATTTGAGGTTCCGGATGTAGTTATTTTTAGAATATAGGAGTGATAGCTCTAGAACATGATCACGTGATTGTTTTATCAATGAATTGTACATCGTCTGCAAAGTACTGTTATGTAATCATATGGTTTGGCTATAATAGCAGCTTTCTATAGACTGTCTCACGCTGTTGGGGAAGTGATTGCAAGACGGTACTGTAGAATCTGATAAATAGGCGCGTAGTATTATTTCAAAGCCAATTTTGATATACGCATTATATACATGTATTCCATATAAATTGATATGCCCCTTTTTACAATTATTTAGGTACCCAACATGCCTATATAGTCACATATGCCTATTGTGAAATTGAAGACAACATCAGCAGTAAGAAAACGAACATTAAACGGGTAAAGTCAGTTTGAGCTTTAATAACAGCAACCAGATCGCATCCGACCAGAACCCTCAGTGCTTTGATTTCTACTGTTGTCAAAGCAAACACGGATACTAGTTCCTGTGATGGCATATCCCTTGCTGTTGGCCGCTGCACAACCGCCTCTATACATACGATACACTCAGAAAATTTGATATACTAGTACATAGGGTATACACTAAGATTATTTGAATCCATGTACCTATGGGTTCGATTTCAGTTGCGGCAGGTCGTGATCCTTGCATGCAAAATGAACAACTATCTCCTTCAAATTTGGATATATTGCAGGTTCCTTGTGAAACATTATTGCATGTTTGGTTGTTTTGTTTATTACATTAATTATGTTGCCGAGTCCATTTCATATAAATAATTTTAAGATAATTATCTGATCCGCTAGTAAAAAGATGCGTTTTACACAGTATTGTGTAACAGATCCGGTTTCTGGTCGTAATAACTATTACTATATGATTAAACGACCATTTGTTGACGTTCACTGATGTGTAAACACCGAAGGAGGTTTACTGATGTGTAAACGTCACGTCTTAGCCAATCAGAATGCAGGGATTTGCTGACTTTGGAATTATTGGTGTTTGTATCAACTCAGTGGGTTTGATCTGAGTGGTTACATACACTACAATATTATACCGGTGGTGTATATAGAATGTGGTGATCTCCTATGGGAATCGTATAGTGGGAATACAATCACTTCAATATACTGTCAACCAATTTACTTTCGACAATACTAATTTTCGCGATTTGCTGATAGTCGGCTTGTTCGCGACTACAAATGTTCGCGTTTTTAAGTTTCCCCCGATGTCCATATTAATGAGAGACAAACTCTACATAAATCACCAGTTATATCAACCAGCGGGTGCTACCACACCTCCAAGTGAGTGAGGGTGGCAAGAAAAGTGTGAACTCTCAGTTGCATCTTGGAACATTGAAGGGTTAGACTCATGTATAAACGATTGTGATTTTCAATATTTTGTATCAACATTTGATATTGTATTCATATGTGAAACATGGCAAACTAATCGAACTGACTATGAATTAGATGGTTATGAATGTTTTTGTGTACCTAGGCCAGAATCATTACGTAAAACGTCTAGACGCGGTCACGGGGGTGTATGTCTGTTTTACAGCGACTTAATATCTAAAGGTATTACAATACTTGAGTCGGACGATAACGGTATAATATGGGTTAAGTTATGTAAAGAATTCTTTGGAATGGAAAATGATTTATATGTTTGTTTTGCATATATCCCTCCGCAAAAATCGCCGTATTTTAATCAGCACCCGACTGGATTTCACGAGTCCATAGAATTAGGGATTAGAAAATACTCTGATTGCGGAACTATTTCTATTATTGGGGATCTTAACGGTCGGGTTGGTCATAGATATGATATAATGACAAACACGAACCGGTCTAATTTACCGTACACTATGTTGAACGACGATTTTGGTCATTTGCAACTTCCGGATAGACAATCTATGGATAATGTGGTTAATGCTTCTGGCCAAAGGATTATTGATTTATGTATTAGCTCGAACCTTTGTATATTAAATGGTCGATTTAATGGTGACCCGGCAGGTCAATATACGTATATGGCTAATACAGGGAATAGTGTAATTGACTATGTATTAGTATCCCATGAGTTATTTCCATGTGTCAAGAACTTTACCATTCATGACATGCATTCCTTTTCACCACATGTTCCAATAAATGTGGATTTTACTATACATTGTACAAATACCAATTGCGAGCCCGAATCAAGATATGTAGATAAAGTAATTTGGAATTCTGATAATGATATAATATACAAAGATTGCATACAGTCAAAGCTGCACGTTTTTGAAAATGTAATAGGTGATATTACTAACCAAGTTACTGACCTAAACAGAGGGTTGGAAGAGTTTTCCGATTTATTGTATAAATGTGCATATGATGTATGTGGCAAAACAGTAAAAACTAACACACGCCAATCTAATAATCCAAGAAAATATAAAAATGACTGGTTCAATCGTGATTGTGAATTAGCACGTCGTGCACTTAGACAATCAAATAAGGCATTTTCTCGTAATAAATGTCCAGAACATTTGAGCATTCTGAAAGAAAATAGACGTATTTATAAGCTAACAAAGAGGAAAGCAAGGTCTCAATACAATAACAAAAATAAACAGAAATTGCACTTTTTAGCTGAAAAACAACCAACTAATTTTTGGAAAGAAATAAAAAATATACGCAAAAAAACGAAAAACGGTAATATACCGGTAGATGAATTCCATGATCATTTTAAAAATCTTTATTCCAATACTGATGTTTTTAATAATGATGATGTAGAGAATAATTTGTCCGATGCCAATTTTACTGATAACAATTTTGTTGATGATCTAGATTCTGTTATAACAGTTGATGAAGTTATTAAAGCGATTTCCACCCTGAAAAATGGTAAGGGTGGCTCCATCGACATGCTAACACCTGAAATGTTTAAAGTTTGTAAAAACGAGTTAGCCCCGAGCATATGTCGACTTTTTAATTATATTTTTGATAACGGTGTTTATCCAGAATTATGGACGAAAGGTATTATTGTTCCGGTACCCAAAAAAGGTGATATGAATGATGTTAATAATTATCGTGGAATTACATTAACTAGCATATTTTCTAAAATATTCTCCATTATTTTAGATACACGATTGCGAAAATGGGCAGATGATAATAATATACTATCCGATAATCAATACGGGTTTGTTAAAGGTAGAAGTACAGTTGATTGTATTTTTGTTTTAACGTCAATTATTGACAAAGTTCTTAAACACGAAAAGAAAAAATTGTATTGTTCTTTTGTAGATTTTCGTAAATGTTTTGATTTAGTATACAGAAATGGAATTTGGTTTAAATTAATTGATAATGGTGTATCTACTAAAGTTGTAAAAATATTACAAAGTATGTATCAAAGTGTTAAAAAGAGTATATTAAGTCAGACAGGGAAGGCAGCACTCAACTTAACCAGCCGAGCACAGAAAACATTAAAAACACACAAAGCACAATGCCCAACTAAACAAGCGCTGATCCGCCCAAGTCCAAGCTGTCGAAAAGTATAATAAATTATAACTAGCTGAATGACCCAGTAGAAAAGATACAGCAACCAAAAGGCGGAATGCCTACGCTGAATGACCTAGTAACAACAGTAAAACTGCTAAACTACATAGTTATAGCAGCCTTTAGTCTCAAAGTTAAATAACAGTATTAAAACGTTGAAAGGCCCGTATAGTGGGATGACCTACTAACAAGCTGAATGACCCAGTTTCCACAGCAAAAGGACTATATTGCCCCGCTTTAGCTGTAAGAAATCTTAAAACGAAGAAGTGCCCAACACACTACCGACCAAGAAAATTAAACGCCCCTAGTCTCATTGTTAAAAACTGAATAAAAAAGATTCAGCAAACAAAAGGCAGAAAGCCCACGCTGAATGACCTAGTAACAACAGTAAAACTGCTGAACTACATAGTTTTAGCAGCCTACAGTCTAAAAGTTAAGTAACAGTATTAAAACGTTGAAAGGCCCGATTTCAGCAACAAAAAATCTGAAAACCTTAAAACGAGTGACCCAGTTTCATTAAGTAAAATGACGTAATTGAACAAATCGAGATATGACGTACTGAATTGCAAGCAATACAGAAGTCCCCCACCGGTGTAAAGCCATTGTCAATATGTATGTTGCCATATCAACAAACCAATAGTCCCCTCCGGTCAAAAACCGGTAGGGGACTTAAAACTACAATAAATAAGTCGTGTGTTCGAGTAAACAATGACCTGTCAACATTTATAGACAGCTATATGGGTGTGAAGCAGGGTGAGCCTTTATCGCCACTTCTATTTGTCTTCTTTGTTAATGATATGCACAATGACATGGAGAGTGATGAATTTGAGGCCTTTACAATTGACCAGTTGCAAATATTCTTATTACTTTTTGCAGATGACACTGTTCTATTTTCCTACAGCAAGGAAGGACTACAATTACTGTTAGATAGGCTACATGCATATTGCTTAAAATGGGGCATAGCCGTAAACATAGACAAGACTGTATGTATGGTGTTTAAAAGGGGACACACAATAGAAAACGTAGATGTTTTTTATAATGGTGCTAGATTAGCAGTTGTAAAGGAATTTACTTACCTAGGTGTAACACTTAGTGCGAATGGCAATTTTTATCATACCCAAAAGAATTTAGCTAATCAAGCAGGGAGAGCATTATTCTCATTAAACTCATTGTATGATGTTGTGCCTTTGGCAATTTCTGAAAAGCTGAAACTTTTTGATAGTATGATATCGCCTATATTAAACTATGGTTCTCCGGTTTGGGGATTCCATAATGCACCGGACATAGAAAAAATACATATACGATTTTTAAAACAAATTTTGCAACTAAAGCAGAATACGGTAAATGCAGCCGTTTATGGTGAAGTTGCTAGGTATCCTATGTTGTATGTAAGACAAATAAGAATAGTCAAATACTGGTACAGAATTATTAAACAACCTGAATCTTTGATGTATAAGTTAATGTATATGCAAGATAGAAATGGAAACTATATTAATACATGGACCAAAAACTTCATTAAATTGTTATCAAACATGGGATTTGCATACCTTTGGACACATAATTTGTATGCAAACGATTCTGTTATTGCTAGCCTTTGTCAAAGGATAACTGATAGCTATTTGCAAAAATGGTTCAGTGATTTAGACAATTCCTCTAGACTAGAAACATACAGAACTTTTAAACTGAATTTTGAAAGGGCATCATACATTTCTATTGTTTCAAATGATAAACACAGAGCAGCGTTAAGTCGTTTTAGATGTTCTGCACATAGATTATATATCGAAGAAGGACGACATAGAAACATAGAAAGAAACTTAAGGCTATGCAAATTATGTAACATGAATATGATCGAAAATGAATTTCACTTTCTCCTTGTGTGTCCCCATTATCAGGATCTGAGAACTAAATATATAAAACGATATTACAGTACCTGGCCTACAATAAATAAATTTTGCAATATAATGAAAAACACCTCGAAAAAAAGTACAGTTAATCTGGCTGCCTATTTGTATCACGCAGATAAATTAAGGACAGAATCTATGTCTAGAATAACAATTAATCCTTAATATTTCCTTTGTAACTATATATATATCATAAACCATAATAAAAATGCCATGTTATATTTGTAAATAATGTATGCATATTTTAATGTATGTGTGTAACATATTACATAATTGTGTATGTATGAATAATATTACTCATGCTTTTCTGTATTTCCAATTTCTACTGTATTTCTTTGTATTTGATTTGTATATTTTCAACGCCAGTTGTTTGTGGCGACAAACATGTATATATGTTTATGCCATTAAAATTTCTTGAACTTGAACTTGAACTTGTTTAGCACTTTCGCGGCGACTTAATTTCGCGAAATTCTACCACTCGCCAACTCCGCGAAATTAAATCGCGCGAAATAATTTATTGGTTTATGTAGCAGTATTGAAAATGTTGACAGTTTTTGGAACTACTTGAATGCGGATTCACATTGCTTAGCCTAAAGGCGTTAAGTTGATATTAAGAAAAAGGCAATGCTACCTTTGAGAGGCTCGATCACGCCTACCAAAACTAACTACAAGAATAACAACGCCAATTTACACGAACAGTCTTTAATTTAATTAAGTTATGCAATAGTTATTAATATAATAATTATAAAGCAACAATTCAGATTTAAAGAACATTCGAATAAATTTTGATGCATAATGATGCTATACAAAATATACATTTATTAATTACTCGGACTAAATAGTGTTGTGAAATAAGCACAAAGGTTTATGAAATATTCACGATTTTAGAGTTGATGCCTAAGCTTAAGTGGCAAGGCTAACCATACAGTCAGCCAAAGCGAAGGTGACAAATCACTAAAACCAATGACATTTAAATGAAATGAGTAGAAATGCTTAAGTGATTTGTCTACCAATTCCTGACAGGGGTGAAGCTTCCTATAGGCCATGTTAGCCGCGGTCTACACTTTTTCACAGCCGGTCACACAATCGTGAAAGCTCGGCCATTTCCGTTTGTCTCCGGCAAATAACCTCGTGTCTAACTGTAGTAATACACCAAAGCCAACAGGCCGTGAGTTAAAAGTCGCTACCTACGCGTAAAAGTAACTAATTATGTATCCGTCAGTAAGATGGTTATTTTATCTTTCCCGAACAGTTTTCTTATTTTTATGAACATACGAAGACATATCATAAAAGAAATAACCCATATCTTTAAATATTATTCATAATTTATATTTCCCAAGCACGTGTCGAAAACATCAACAAGCATGACCCATATTCAAGCGGGTTTGTTTACAAAATATACTACTTGACGTTCGGATCATTTCGAGTTAACTTATCGCCTGGCACACATGTGATTAATCGTTCCGTGAAATTTTGTAGTGCGTATTTGCTGGTATAATATATAATTATATAGATCTATATATTTGTGTGAACATGTATTGACATAATGTGTACTGAAGACTGGGGGCTGCCATTTTCTAATCATGTGACTGAAAATAGTTTCAATATGGCGCCTTGTTATGTCAGAGGTCTATTGCAATGCATAAAGGCCGAGGTGATCAGAATGCCGGTCACAGAAAATCAATATTTTCACGAGTGGCGTAGCCAGTCGAAAAAAAGAAAATGCAAAAAAATCTGATTTTGTGATTTTTCATTCATTTTGTGAGTCTAGTTTTATAGTCTGAAAACTACTTAGAATGCACATGCGATGATATAGAAATCAATAAATCCCGGACCCCCTAAAACAATGGTGTCTACACATTACTTTAGACCAAGGTACGCCCCTGTCTCGTGCTGGTTGTCACCTGGAATGACAACTCAAACTACCTACATTACGATAAGCTATATTTACAATGGACAATACAACATATAAGCGGAATTCAAGGAATGAAATGAAACTCAAGGAACGTGATAAATTATACAAGATAAGGACCGCTATTAAGAATTAACGCGAGTTGCCCCGGCTACTTTTTCCATAACATAATGCACATTTAGAATTGTCAGTCGCTCGTTTAAGGGAAAGTAGACCAGAAGAAGTAGTGACTGTTAATGTCTTGTGGAAAAAAGGCTATGTAATTGAACTGTCCTTCATGACTGCAGAAATGTGGAAAAATGACATATATGCGCGATGAAAAGGCAAACACGCAAAGCATACAAACTGGTTCAAAATAAATTCAAATGTAATTACATGTATGCGCAAAAGATAGTTTACGATTTTCGCTGGAGTAGAATCAAATAGGTAAGGAGTAAGCCCAGACCTACTGAATGCTGATGAAATATCATGTTATGTTATAAATAATCAAGTATAATTGAGTTAAGGGGTTGACTGCGGGTTAAAGTTGCCTAGAAACAGTCCAGTTAACTTGTTTAATGCTTCCAGTCGTCTTGGAGCCTGTGTTGGTAATAGGGTAGTAGTTTCGACATGTTCTTGTATCATACCAGTTTGCAGAGCGCTACCCAAGTTCATACCAGTATCAATGTTTATGTTCTGAAACTCTATTGATCCATCGGGCCCCATTCCGTTTGAAAAATCCAAAAAATGCATGTTTTGTAGTGGATTATTGTTGGTCATCGGGAGAGGTATTCCTCCCAACGGCCATGTTACCTCGTTGTTATTTTCAACGTTAAATGGTTCATTTGCATTTGATATAGTATTTATATCGTCCAATGGTATATTTTCCATCCGATTTGAATTCATATTCATGTTGTGTACACCAGTTTCAGATTGAGACAGTTGTTGAATGTTTGGATCATTATTTCCATCTGCAAATGGTTGTAAGTTAACTTCACCCATTGGAACACCCTGTCCTCCGCCCATGGTAGGGGGTTCGTGACTTGGTACTTGTAGTTCATTTGGTAATATGTTTACACCGCCTATGGTAGCTTCACCAAATGGGACACCCTGTCCTCCGCTTATGGTAGAAGAGCCGTGAATTGGTGCGTGTAGTTCATTTGGTAATATGTTTACGCCTTCACCCCATGGAACACCCTGTCCTCTGTCCGTGTTAGAGGAGCCATGAATGGGTACATGTAGTTCATTTGGTAAAACAAGAGGAGCTGGGTTTATTTCATCTGCCGGACCATTTGACCCAGGGAACCATATTGGTCCAAATCCTAAATCTAAGAAGTGTAGATTTCTTGGAGGACGTGTCTGTTCTTGTCCTGAATTATCAAACGGTGAATGTATAAGAGCGTTTAAATCAACAGGTCTTCTATTAAATACCACTGGTCCTGCAGATAATGAGATTTCCGGAACGACTTGTGGGCGCATGTTTTTTGGTGTATTTTCAAGTCCACCATGATCATTAGGACTAGCTGGTATAACAATATCGTTTGCGACTGGAATTACGCCTGTGTTTTTTTGAGCGTTGTTCTGATTGGTTGGTGTAGATGGAAGATTCAAGTCAACAGACCTTATAGGAAAGAACTTTCGAATGGTTTCAGATACGTCATTTGCCACCACGTCTGTAGTTCCGCTGGTATCCATCGTCTGTATTGTTGGTCCAAAAATACTGCCTCCAATAGGAACAGCCTCGCCCGATAAAGGAACAGCCTCGCCTGGCAAAGGAACAGCCCCGCCTGGTAAAGGAACAGCCCCGCCTGGCAAAGGAACAGCCTCGCCTGGCAAAGGAACAGCCCCGCCTGGTAAAGGAACAGCCTCGCCTGGTAAAACGATGTGTTGAGCAGATAATGGAACACCCATATTGTCGGCTAGAGACGTGGACGTTTGGTCGGAAGATTCGATGAAACCAATCGGAACGTCTTGTCGTATAAGTGAGAGTACGGGTTCGATGACACTTGGATCAAACGCCCCTTGTTGTTCTCCTGTTGGCTGTCCTGGTAGTATAATGGGTTGCCCTGGCGTTAATGGAATTTGTTGAGACTGGTCTTCAGTAACACTTGCATCAAACTCTGTGTTTTGGGGCACCAACGACTGTCCTGGAAGTGCAATGGGTTCCCTGGGTGTAAATGGTATTTGCTGAGAGTGACTGCCAATAACACTTGGATCAAAATTCGTATCTTGTGGCATTAATGACTGTCCTGGAAGTGCAATGGGTTCCCCGGGCGTAAATGATATTTGCTGAGAGTGACTGCCAGTATTTGTCTGTCCAGCAAACAATGAGTTAATGTGTTTTGTAGCTTGCACTGGTATAGAAGCACTTGTATCGAAGTTCGTATGTTGAGGTTCCAATGCCTGCCCCACAGGTACAATTGGTAGTCCAGGAGTAAATGATGTTTGTGGAGACCGACTGTCAGAATTAAACTGTCCAGCAAGCAATGAGTTAAGACGACCGGTAGCTTGTATTGGATGTGAAGCACTCGTATCAAACACAGAACCTTTAATCACCAATGGCTGTTCTGAAGGCACAATGGGTTTTCCAGGTATGAATGGTCGTAGCTGAGATTGACTATCCATGATAAGTTGTCCATTTAATAACGACTTAGCACCTCCAACAGTCATATCGTTAAGGTGGGGTTTATTCGGTTGAAATACGTTCATATTAGGCACGTTACGTTCGTTTGGAGTCATCTGTGATGGGACCACAACTATTGGCCCTGATTGAAAGTGTGTGTTGTCACCAGCCATTACAGGTGGTACACCATTTATATTGTTACTTCCCTTTCCTTGAGTCCAGCTCATTGGCAGTTCCTGGACTAATTTAGAAGTCTGGTGGTCGGGTATGTTTGTTGACACTTTGTTATGTGGGCGAGGCTCAAATGGAACACTAGCTTGAGGCTGATCAAGGATTCCATGTGGAAGATTTGGATTTAAATTGCTTTGCATGTTCATTTGACTACCGAATTCACTTGATCCTTTCTGTATATTGTGTGTTGGTGTCAGTGTAACAACGGGTTCCCCTCCTGTCAATTCAGTGTTTAAGCAGTGGATTTCTATGCACGTTTTATCTTTCTTTTGTCTGCAAACACTACACGCCATATCAAGTCCTATTGTTCCAAATGTTACCGGTGGTTGCACTGTAATGATACAAATATGACATTATCAGTATTTAGTACCTTCTTGAATGTTGGCGATCTTCTAATAAAAAATAATTCCTTTAATATGTATCGATGAAATACCCAATAAGCAAAAGGCGGACATAAAATACCCATACGAGCGTATCCACATATAAGTAATTGTATTTAAGTATACCACATCGATACGAATTGTAAACCCATACCCATGCAGTGGTAGGCTTGTGGTAGAGCGTGAGCTTCGAGTGTGGGAGGTAGCTGGTTCGATCCTTGACTGCGTCATAACAAATACTAGATAAAAATGGTAATCAGCTTGCTGTATACTCAGCATGAAAGAGGGAGTTGGATTAATTCCTTCATAATGTATGACCATGTAACTAAATCGAACAGTTTGGCAAAGATTCTGATGACAGGTAATACACTTCATGCCATTACATTCATCACCAGTCTTGACTGCACTTTTACTTTAATGATGGATTATTTTAAATTGTACACCCCATTAATACTTTACTTGCATATGAAGCATGTCTTTTATTTCAATGTTCATCTTAAACTGTACGCTACGTTAATAGCGATAAACCAAACTTTTACTGTACCAATACTTTAATTGTCTGATGTTAGTAACGGTTTGTCGTCAATATATTCGTACATGTAGCTCCGTAGCTCAGTGGTTAGAGCGATTGTCGCATAATCTGGGGACCCGGGTTCAAATACGTGTGGATACACTCACATGCCTGGCATATATCAGCAGCAAGTCTTCTTGTGTGTGTGATTATATTTAGTACGATTGTCTTCCGAATGCCGAATAATTGAATTGCCATTATCAATGACATTCATTGTCTGGCTAATGGAAAGATAGACTTTACTGAACTCGTCAGAAAAACAACATGAAACCCTAGCTGTTTGTGGACATAAAATCACTCAGATATAAACGATGTACTTACCATCTGGGGTTTTCTTGACATCTTTAACCATACCACTCGGTTTAACCTTATCACTCGGCTTAACCATACCACTCGGTTTAACCATACCACTAGGCTTACGACCTGTTGCTGTATTAACAACATTGAATAAAGATGCCAACAATGGATGAGATTTTTCCGAAAATTGTCTATCAACCCTAGTATCACAGACGATAAATGTCAGGTATAGCACCAGTAACATGTCACGTGGTTTTATAGCCATTTTTATTGTGGTGGAGAAATGTTATATTAATAGTAATATATTTTCAATTAAAATCCACTTGTGATATGAATGCATACAGTACAGCTGAAGTTAATTTTCACTGTTTTATTTAATAAATGAATACTTTATGTTCCGTCGTTTCCGAATCACGCACTTGTAAATTAAATAAAATAGTGAGCACACATTATAACACAGTTCTTTCACTAGTTAGTATCAAATTCTAGTTTATTTGATCAACGTGATGAACTTCATATAAATACAAACGACTTAGTCGAGCAGAAATACAATAATAAAATCATTAAGCTTTTTGTTATAACCAAACAACTTTTCAACCATACTGTAATTAGATTTGTCATTGCACAATTTACGTACACATGATATTTAACATTACAATCACGTAGCACACCAATCCATCACGTAACGACTATCACCGTAATCATTAAAATAAAGACGTTTAAAGAACCGCAATTTCTGTATCAGGCCATCGTGAATTAATTACTGAATAACAACCAATCGTTTCGCTGAAAGAAATGGGTTATTTTACTGTTTAAAGTTTAGCTTATACTAATTTATTTCATGTCAATTGTGAAACTATTATTTCAATTTGTATTAATAACACTCGGCCACACTCCATTCAAGATGGTTCCCGGGGAGCAGCTCGGCAAAGATGAGAGCAGAGAAGTCGGCTTCCCTTTTGTGTTGAGCGTCAAGCTACGGCAATTCAGGGGTGGTATTTAATATTGATCTTATGTAATTGGAGTATAAGGATAATCAATCATATTGCCTGTTACTGACCAAGAGTTTAATATGGTGTGATCTGATCCTTATATTTAAGGAGGTACGAATAATAATAATAATAATATCTTTATTTAAAGAAGGTAACATGTACAGACATATGCAATAGACAAATTCACATACATCTTAATTAAAACAAGGCCTTCTATAAAACAAACAACAACAAAAGATGTTCTTTTGACAATCACTCAAAGTACACACATATTATTAGTAAACAATTTAAATATTCAATTTCGTTATTTCCAACATAGATAATTAAAGTCATACATATATGGTATTATTATTTTTGTTTGTGTAATAAGAAATGTTTTACTAATTTTTTGAGCGAATTAAGTGATGTAAGCAGACGAATGTTTGTTGGGGTTACATTCCACATAAATGCAGACAAATATGAGAAGGACATTTTCATGTAGTTTATGTTGTGTTTAGGTGTCACTAAGTCATTGTTACTAACTGATCTAAGGGTGTATGTATTATTACTGGAAAATGTCAATAAATTTGAAAGATAATTAGGAGCAAGATTCTTATGGACTTTGTAAACCATTACCACTGTATGATAATGACAACGATTAGTAAAAGATAGCCATTCGAGCTCATTTAGCTGCCTTGTGCGCATGCGCGAAATTTTAAAATCGTATTAGATAAGAACAAACATGAATTTTAGTTTCAATAATCGCATATGAATGTTGATTAATGATAATAAACATATTATTATTGCACAAATTAGATATTTTTAACTTTTTATTTTTTGCATGTATGAAAAGTGGGTGGGGAACGGCAAAATTGTGAATAATATGGGTTCACAATAAGTCCCTATAATTGTTCAAATGCATATGCTTATATATAATATGTAGTGCATGGTTTAGTTATAAGAGGTAGCCACACTTTGAAATATTTTTAATAAAAATTAATTTCATTACAATATGCAAATTAGGTTAATTTTATGCAAATTTATTCATAATTATTACTTTTTTATGCACAGCTCCCAAAAAAGGCTGGTGACCCCTATTTTTTATTCGACTAAACTGGTTTTTTATGCACAGCTCCAAAAAAAGGCTGGTGACCCCTATTTTATATTTGACTAAACTGGTGTTCTATTTGATACAAAACTTAGGGCCAATTCTAAATCATTTTCGATCGTTAGGTATTTTTTGACGTTCATTTGAAATCGTTTGAAAATCACACTTTTTTGCAAGTGGGTGGGGTAACTATTTATCATAGTCAAATACTGAATTTGTTCACCAGGCAGCCGGAATTGTGACTAATGACAATAGGAATGACCATTGAACACACAAAATATCATGCATTGCTTAAAAGTGGTTTCATATATAGTAATAATCTTAAAAAGAACATAATGGTGCCATAAATGCAGGAAAAAGATAAAATGAACAACATACAATGGTAGGTCATTAAAAAGCCATGTATGTCGAAAACGAGCCTTGTGACATATCATTTTTATGATTTCAATGTTGTCTGTCATTTTAAGATGTTTTAAGGAAAATTCGATCGTTAGATCAAAGGTGCGCGTACCTCCTTAATTAAGTCAAGTAAGATCACTTTTGAATACCACTGGTCTACCATTTGTTTTGTCTTTGGTATGATATGGTCACAGAGCGATTCCCGAGCCCTTGTGCACACAAAGTGGATGCTCTACCACTGGCAGAAAGTCAATGTATTATACTTAGTTTAATTAGTTTAATCATATTTTATTGCATGAAGTTTAACAACAGAACAAATATTTTGCATGCATGATACTATTAAGTTATAGTTAGAAGATATTAAGTAAATTTTAATGATTAAAAAGGGCGGAGCGAGCGAAGCGAAGCGAGTCCTTTTTAGTCATTAAAATTTACTTAATATGTTCTAACTAACTTAGAATATAACATTCTGCATTCTGATTGGCCGATAGAAAGTAGCGCCAACGCATGACGTAAAGTCTGTGAAGAGAAAATTTTAATGATTAAATTTTCGGTTAACCGCCAAAATGCGGCGTTTTCATTGGCTCATAATGTAGGTTATATTCTAAGAAAGAATAGAAGCATATCATAAAAGTAAACCAGAGAAAGTGTTATATATAATATCGCATTCATTACAAAAGGATCGGGCCACAAGTTATAACAACATTAGATATCGGCCCTCTTCCTGTAATATACTTACAAGATAATTTAACAAATCGAAAAGGGAAGGTGTGTTCACAGGAATCTGATATTTTAAAATATATGGCCCAAACACTATCCAGGCCCCGTTACTGACAAGCACCCGTATAGACGCAATTAACTAGTTGTGAAATAATTATAAAGAATTTGAATTCGATCGTAAGTTTACGGTTTCCGTAAGTGCTTTGATAAAACAATACCAAGGTCACTAGAGTGGGGATGATTTTCTATGTTTTTTGTTGATTTTCACCTAATAAAAATATGAAAACCGCATAATTACATAGGCTGAGGTTGGTTGATTGCGTATTGATGATTGCAAACGTTGTTGTCATTACATCACTGTGGTTTTAGTCCATTGAATACATGAATGATGAAGTGGTAATCATTATGTTATATAAACATGTGGACGAGTTAGGTTACAAACAAAACTTTATCACATAACCCGCGGTCCAGGAGTGCCGTAAAGCCGTGTCGTAAATATCGTTCGGCACTCCCAGACTGTGCAATAAATATTTAAATTAGCTTGACGTGACGTTAGCCAATCCATGCATTTATCCGTCAATGACGTCAGGATACTTTCAACGTCGCCATGTCGTATAGCCTTATATTCTTTCTGTAGGAAAATAAAAACTATTTGGCGCTAAATGTTAATGCAATTCCACAGGGAATCGTACCGCAATGGCGGGTAGAACCAGTAAATTCAGTTTTGTGAAATCTGCGTTCAAAGCCCTCTTTAAAGCGGACAAGTGGGCGCAAAAACCTGTGCACGACATTGGGCCCATAATATCCTTTAGTCTTGGGTGCATGTGTACCCATGTGTACCCATGACAGCAAATTCCCGAATTTTGGCATTTAGGTCGTAAACTACGGAAGGCCGAAATGGCCATCCCGGTGAGTCTGCATTAGTATGATCTGGTAGCGGAAAGGGTATAGCATTTTTGGAAAAATGAATTGTATTCGAATTGACTCTTTATTCGAATACAGGTTCCAATAGCAAGGAGCAATAATCATGCGAATACTGCTAGTACAGACCCCGAGGTGTGAGAGCTCAGAAAGCACACCCAATGCACACTCTAAGTGTTCACTAAAGTATAACTAGTTTAGATTCTGTCGGTTCAACATTCATTTTCAGTGGGAAATAAATATTTTGGTCAAAGTTTGTGCAATGTTATATGTCATATTATAGTCGAAACAGTGTTGTGTTATTATCGCGTATGCAGTAATACTCTTCCATGTGTAAGTCATATACATGTACTTATACATACGTAAAAAATGTTAAACTAGATCTACGTGCATGTATTTAAAAGCGCAAAGCCTGTTTGTAAAGTTATCCTATACGTAAATCACTGTCCTAGTCGGAAAACTTATCATAGGATTAAAAGTCCGAGACAATTTAACTGCAAGTTCGAATGTTTTAAATGCTAGTCGCGCGAGATTAGAGTTTTGTGGTATAACCGGTTTAGCAGTTACCGTGGTATCATTTTCCCGCGGTACGATACCGCGATACCCGAAATACCGGTACGTGATCATCATTATACCCTGCTTCTGATTATATTGAAAGCACCTGCAGTACCTGCAAGGACCTACTAGTTCTGCACGACGTGTCTGCGATAACCTCACGGAGATCATACGATATCATCCCCTGAATATCGTAGTAATAGCTGCAATCGGGCGCTACGACACGAAACCTAGTAACATACAATTCAATATTTATTTGTAGTTATATATCTATATATATATATATAGTTTTTTTAAATTTTGATATGTTGTTACAGGTATGCAGAAATTAAACATAATAAAATTTAAACATTTTTTGACGGGCGGAATTTTTGCAATTAGTCGAAACGTCAGATTTTTTTTTAAAACACCAACATGCCAGGCACGACGTTTTTCCCACTTTGTTAGCACGTTATTAGATTAAGTGTTAATATATTAAAATGACTAGATTCGCAATTACCTAATGCGTCGAATGATACCAACAAATTACCTGTCGTGTAATTATGAAGCCCTGTTTGTGCTATTTCTTGTCTCCTGTGCCTTCAAAGGAACGACGTCAAAACGCGTTTTCCATGGTAACTTCACGACGTCATAGTAACGTCATGGGAACGCGCACGGAGATACAAGACGCGACATTGAATTGGGAATAAATCAAAGTTTACTATGATACCAAACTTGTATATGGGTTAGGAACTTTTTTTATAGTGTGGTTCCACCTTAAAATTCCGTGTCGTATAAGCCAGTTGGTGATACGATACGCATTTTTCAATAACTGTTGGTGACGCACACGTTTCACTTTGTACAGTTGATAAGTCATCATGAAGTTTATGATGTGTGTTTTGTATTTTATAGTTTGGGCAGTATACATGTAGGCTAGATAGATATATACTTTATTTACCTCGACTTGGGATATATACCAGGGGCGGATCCAGGATTTGGCGTTAGGGGGGGCGTACATTCATGTATTGAGACCCCCCCCCCTCCTCAAGAAAATATGCGAGCGAAGCGAGCTAGAAAAAATGTATATCTGAGAAGCATTCCATACAATTTTCGTTCTTTATCTTATAATATTCATTGATAAAGTTTATGTGAGAGCAAGGCGAGGAAGAATATATGCATTAATTATTTGAACAGCATATACCTCAAACTCATTCCCTACTTGACAAAATAAATTGACAGTGGTTGTGCGAGCGCAGCGAGGAAGAAAAAATGCGATTATCTATTTCAGCAGCATACACCACATCCTTATTACTTGGTAATATTCACTGATGTAGTAATTGTCAGAACTAGAAAAAAATCAGTGTTTGTCTGAGCCGCATACCCAAACAACTCATTGGTAAATCAAAAGCTTTCATTGAATTTACGTAGTTCTTCAGCGAGCAAGAAAAATCGTTGTTTATATGAACAGCATAGCCAGGACTAACGATAATCGACTGGATACTATTCACTGATATATAACTGCTGTGAATTCGTCACAAAAAAGGCAATGTCTATCTGAGCAGCATACCCTGCGAACTCCAGGGCTTCAGTGGAAATGTGAAGTACTTGGGATCCAGTGAATAGGGAGTCCAGTGGCTTTCTGCCTCGTGACTTTTTAAATAGAACCATGGAATTCGTCAGCTGCATTCTGAGGTATCTTATTTTTAATGAAAAGGACAGGTTTATTAGAAAATAAAGCCAACTGTATTAATATTTTTTTCTTGTCGGACATTTTTAATGTGCAAGAATCTCGGCATTTCTGTAGCCGATGTTCGGCACCATGCTACCAATCAGTCCCATATCTTGTTTTTGCATACAGCATTAAGTTCAATTTAAAATCCATAAATTGATTATTGTTGTATTTACGCGAGCGAACCGAGCGAAAAAAAATATGATAAATTACCTAGGCTCCGGCGATTTTAGGGGGGGGGGGGGGGGGCGTACGCCGGGTCCGCCCCCCCCCCCCCCTTGGATCCGCCTATGTATACCATCTGTGTCATACCAACAAACATAAATATACAAACATATTCATACAATTACAAATAAATCTGATCAAAGATAAGTTTCAACAAAACATAATTATACACATAGTAATATGGTGATATTTGCACTGAGTATGTTCATTAAACACAGTGATGCATAGCAGTAAATAGCTCGAAGATGACTTGACCAACATGTATGGGGATTCTTTGCACTCGCAATCAGTGACCTACACACGCTTTCGTTGTTTATGTGATTGTAGGGACTCTGTCAAATTGACGCCATGGTAAAATAAGAATAAACGGAATAAAAAAACAGAGCTAGGGATACTCCTTAATTTCTGAGAAATAAGAGGCATATTTCTGAACGATATTTTCCTGGCGAACTCTACGATCAGTATAGATTTCAAAACACTAAATATTTCATTCCATTTGAAAGGAGTTCTTTAGAAATTGCGCCCTAAACTTGTTAAGTCGTGATTCCTTCTTCATCAGGATGATGCTACCGTGTAAAGCCAACCGCTTTTTCAGAGTTTTAAGTTCAGTAACGCAACGAGACAATTTCTATTCCGCCTTACATTCCAGATTTGGCTATTTGTGACTTTTTCTTAATTAAACTTAAAGAATTTTCGTATGACATAACCTGCGTAATATGTTACAAAATTGCAATTAAAACGAGTAATTAAGAAACTAATTAGTCCGCACTAGAAATGTTTATCACTACGCGCTTCAAAACATAGATCCGGTTGTAGGCTAGGGAAATCATGAACCTATATATATTACTAGTATACGAACGATTTAGAAACTAAATATACATGTACATTTTGAGGACCGAATGACGTTCTGTCAGATTTACCACCAATAAGGAGCGATGATTGTTGGTGGTAGTCCGCTGAATATCATAATTATGATAACCATATAGATATCTTCTATTTATTTCTACGAAATCCTTGCATGATCAAAGTTTATCACTTTGCGATTGTTCGCGTGACAGAATTCTTCTTCTTCTTTTCGTTCACTGTCTACACTACCACCCCGGTCATAGCGATAAAGGAGGCAGTCCTCTTGGTGTCATCCTTCTTACCATGGAGCTTCTTATAGAACTATGGTGGTTGACAGAATGACGTCATGACTAACGTTATTACCTTAAATGTAGATTCTGCATGCAGCACTGAGGGGTGCTCTGTATGCAGCTATTCGCTAGTATGATACACAATACGTTTAACTCCCGGTGATAGTTTATAATCCACCTTAAAGTCAAAACGTAGAGGATGGGATTTCCAGTAGTAACTGTTATTTTAGCCTATTTTCGAACTGATGGATGTCCTTTGAAATAATGATGTGTTCTGGAAGACTGTTCCATAAATCAACAACTCTAACTGTAAAGCTATTAAGTCTCAAGTCCTTATTGCATCTTACTTTTTCTAGCTTCAGGCTATTTCCTCTAGTAATTGAGATGTCACTCAGTTTGAAAATATCTCCAGTAACTTTGTCGTCATCAATTTAAATTCCTTTCAATATTTTGAATGTTTCAATTATATCCCCTCTCATCCTACGGTATTTCAATGTTGGAAGTTTCAGTTTACGCAATCTCTCTTCATATGTTAAATCTTTCATAGTTGGTAGCATTTTAGACGCTCTTCTTTGAACATTTTCAATAGCTTCAATGTATTTTTTCTTATATGGAGACCATACACTACTTGCATATTCTAAATTTGGTCTGACCAGAGATTTGAATAAAAGTTTAAACATGCTATTATCCATGTAAGTAAACGACCTTCTCATAAGTCCAGCTATCTGGTTAGCTTTATTTATTTGTAGTTGAATATGTTTATCAAAATTTAGATGGTTGTCTATAGTTACACCTAGGTCCTTTTCAAAATCAACTGATTCCAGGGACGTAATTTCCCCATTATAAGTATTCATATGATATTTGTTTTCAGTTGGATAACTGTTCTTGTTGTTAATGGATAACATCTTGCACCTTTCAGGATGAAATTTAAGCAACTATTTTGAACTCCAATCAAATAAGCTATTCAAAGCATGTTGTATAATAGATACATCCCTTTCAGAGTTTATATGTCTATATAATTTGGTATCATCTGCGAACAAGTAGACATTCGAGTCAACACATTCCGGAAGGTCGTTTATAAATATGACAAATACTACTGGTCCGAGGACTGATCCCTGTGAAATACCACTAGTAACGTTATGGAGGCTAGAAACAGATCCATTTACTTGAACACATTGTTTCCTCTCATATAAGAAGTTCTTAACCCACTCAAATATGAAGGAGTTCAAACCATATGATTTCAGTTTCATTAAAAGTCTAGTATGTGGCACCTTATCGAATGCTTTCATAAAATCCATGTATACTGAATTTACAGCACCACCCTTTCCATTTATTTCTCGCCTCGCAGTATTCCCTATGAGCTTCTACAGTTTGTTTCTCCATATAACGTTCCCACTATCTATGTTTACGCATGAGTCTTCATTTATTCCCTTTGGTATTACGTGGCTTTTTAACCGGTGTGTGCCTTCCTATTGATTCACTCATTTTATTCGTGAATTTGTCAAACATAATAACTGGATCACTATGGCCAAGTTCCTGCAAATCTAATTCAGCACGCGTCGCAGAGTAATCTCCCTTGTAATAATTTGGGGTTTCACAGTAATTTTTCTCCAGCGAAAATGCACAGTTATACTTAAATTCAACAACACAATGATCGCTAGAGCCAACTGGCTCCAGGTATGACAATTCGGATATGTTGTTTTGACGATGATTATTCACAAGTATTAAGTCCAGCAATGAAGATCGTTGACCAAGTATATGTCTAGTATTAGAATCAACAACCTGGTGTAAATAGTTATCGCGTACACACTCAAGAAATTCACCACTGAATCCATCTGTATAAGTCCACGATGACCAGTTAATGTCTGGAAGGTTAAAATCACCAGTTATTATTACATGCTCCTCTCTCATCTCACAAGCTTTAGATAGTCTAAAACAGCTCTAGAATTTAAATCATCCGATGAGGGACTTCTTCAAACTCATCACGTGTGTTTAAAAAACTATCTGGCTGTCTGCATTAGTATAAAGAACATATGCCCTTCAAATGGTGTTCACTTCTATCAATACCGTATAAATAGCCATAAAATGTTTTGAAAAATGTACAATAAGGTGGCTAGATAATTCCCAATTCGAATAGCATGTTTGTATGTAAACTTCCCTCGTATCCTAGTGCAAGAGGAAGCAGGCTTATTCAACCCCGAGCTTATTCAACCCCAAGCGATTGTCAGTATTATTCAACCCCGAGCTTATTCAACCCCAGACCAGGGCTCATTCAACCCCAGATATGTAAGGCTCATTCAACCCCAATGAAAACAATTGTTTGGTAGGGGTAGTCTGTGAGTTTATAAATACAAAATGTATGTTAAAAGAAAAATGTGTTTTTATTTAGAGATATATAGATAGTTATTGATAAAATCAATTATTATAGAAATACTTAGAAAAAGTATGTTTTACATTGAATACATACTTTAACAAACATAAGTTGGGTTTAATTGTTAATAATAATATACACATTATTCATTTAGTGTTTGTATACATCTGGCAGACATAAACAATGTTAAATCAATATGTATTGAGTAACACAAGACACTATAAAGATATAAGTAAATATCTAGGTTCGGTAATTTATATCTATTTAAACTATAAACTACATATATAACAATGTCTGTGATTTTTTTTAATCCTGTTTTTTTTCGAGTTCCTACACATATTGATATCAAAAACGCATTTGACTACATGTATGGGTAGTTTATAGTTTCAATGCAAGACAATATCACTTACCTAGAAATTTACTTATAATTAATTTAACAAACCAAAACAAAAAAATGATGAAACACTTTCAGACTCTGTTTAATTAATTGCATACAGAATGGTATTTATCACACAATTTATCAACCCCGTGTTCACACCTGCTTGACAAAATACATGCCTATCACAAAATCAGTTTAAAAATATCTCTATGATTTCATGAAAATACTTAACAAACAACAAATTAACAAAAAATAACATAAATTAACTTAATTATAAAAAGAAATTGATTGGGGTTGCATGAGCCTCAAAATCTCTGGGGTTGAATGAGCCTATGGTTGGGGTTGAATGAGCCTGGGGTTGAATAAGCTGACATTCCTGCAAGAAAACAATGTAAAACGTTTATTGCCAATGAATTATCTACTACACGAAAAATAAAATATACATAACCATCACGAAGGTTTGATTAACATGCGTGCTTCAGAAAAGCTTTTGACAGTATCCACAGAGAAACGTTATGGAAAATTCTCCACTCATACGGCATACCATCGTAATCATCAATATCATCATCATCTTCATTAATCGCATCCCTCAATTTGAGTATTTTCGCGATGTGTATAAAAACTGTTCACACACAGCAGTCAGGCACTTCTATATACAGTGTTTTTGTTTTTAAAAGAAAGTTTTATGTTTTTGTACAGTTTAAAATCACGTTAAAAACGAAGCAGTTGTCTAATTCTGGAATCCTGCCAAAGCTGTCTGAAAACCTGCCAAGGTGACTTGGCTGACAGCGACCTGGGGGAGTCTGTTCCAGAGGACGATACTTGCTGGAAAGAAGCTTTGTTGGTAGGTAGATTTGGCAGTTGAGAGCTGTGTCAGCTGTTGCTGGTTATGCCTGGTAAATCTAGATTGTCGTAGAGGCGGGTCTGGTGTGACCTCGACCAGTCCATGTTGAATCTTGTAGAGCATGGACAGCCTTGCATGATCTCTGCGTCTTTGTAGGGTGTCCCATTTCAAGTCTGTGATCATGTCAGAAACACTGCTGGTTCTTCTGAAGTCTCGCTTGACAAATCTGGCAGCTCTTCTCTGAACCATCTTTAGTTGGTTGTTGAGGCTCTCAGTATGGGGAGACCAGATCGTGGAAGCATATTCGACAGTCGGTCGAACGTATGTCTTGTAGGCAGATGCTTTTGCTGACTGCGGGCATGATCCTATGTTGCGGCGTAGAAATGATAGAGTTGAATTTGCTTTACGAGTTATGTTGTTGATGTGCTGGTTCCAGGAAAGATCAGGTGTGATTGTGATGCCAAGGTATTTTGCAGAGGTAGTGGTTGATAGTTGAACACCATGGATGGAGTAGTTGGTTTGTAGTGGTTTTCTTTTTGTTGTTATGTGGATAACTTCGCACTTGTCCGGGTTGAATGCCATTTGCCAATCATTCATCCATTCCTGGAGGCGGTCGAGGTCTTTCTGGAGTTCATCAGAGTCTGCTTGGGTTTTCACAGTCCGGTATAGGAGGCTGTCGTCGGCGAATAGTCTTGCCTTGGAGGTGACCTTACCTGGTAGGTCGTTAATGTATGCAAGGAAGAGTAATGGGCCCAAGACGCTACCCTGGGGTACCCCAGATGTAACGGGCGCAGTTGATGATCTCGAACCATCTAGGACAACCTGCTTGGTGCGGGAGGATAGGAAATCCCTAACCCAAGAAAGAGTAGTGCCTCGGACTCCGTAGTGTTCAAGCTTTTGTAGAAGACGGTTGTGTGGTACCTTGTCAAATGCTTTAGAGAAGTCGAGGGTAACTGCATCAACTTGTTCGTTCTGGTTAATTCCTTTGGCTAGATCGTCTACTGTCTGTATAAGCTGTGTATCACAGGATCTTTTCTTTCTAAAACCGTGTTGACTGTCTGTTAGGATGTTGAAGGAGTCGAAATGTGAAGCAATGTTACTTGAGATGATGTGTTCTAGGAGCTTGCAAGATATTGATGTTAGGGAGATTGGACGGTAGTTTGAAGCAGATGATCTGTTGCCCTTCTTGAATACTGGTGAGACGTGCGCTGATTTCCAGTCGTCTGGAATCTGGCCTGTGTTGATTGATCTCTGGAAGAGGGTGGTGAGTCCTGGCGCAAGTTCACTAGCGGCAAGTTTCAAGAGGCGAGCAGGGATTTGGTCTGGACCTGTGGCTTTGTGTGGCTTCAGTTTCTGTAATAGTTTGTAGACACCATCGACTGTGACCGATATAGGGTTCATGGAAGGTGTGCTGCTTGGAGGAAGTGAGGGGCGGCGAGTCATGTCTTCATCTGTGAACACTGAAGAGAATTGGTCGTTCAAGATCTCTGCTTTCTTCTGTGCTTCGCAGTAGGTTATACCATCCTTCTTCAGTTGAGGGACCCCAACGCTATCTTTCCTCCTTGACTTGGTGTACGACCAGAAGACCTTTGGATTTGTGTTGTCCTCTCTCAACATGTTGTTGAGATGGTCGTTGTGGGTAGATCTACAAGCTCGCTGCGTGCTTCTCTTGATGTCTTGGTACTTGGCCCAGACAGTTGGATTTCCAGTTCTCTTGGCTCGTCTGAACCTTCTCTTCTTCAATCTTGACATCCTCCTGATATCCCTGGAGATCCATGGCTATTCGAATCTCTGCGAGCTTTGTCGTGATGGGACTTCGTCCTTGATAATGTGTTGGCAGCCCTCTTTAAACATTTGCCAAAAAGATGTTTTTGAGTAGACTCGATGATGGTGTCCGAAAGTGACTTGCATTTCAGTTTGATGTTGTCTGTGTTTGCTTTATTCCACATATGTAAGGTTCGTTTCGGTTGTTTTCGCCGTGTTGCACAGGAGTTAGTGTCGATGAAGAGAGCATGGTGATCACCTATTCCTGGGATGGCTGTGCATCTGTTGACAAGTTGTGGTCTGTTAGTCAGGAATAGATCTAGCGTGTTACTACCACGGGTTGGAAAGTCAACGATTTGTGAGAGGCCGAGGTCTGGTTCAAGCTGAAGGAAGGTTTCGTTAATAGTTTTCCTATAGTTGTGACCAGTAATAGAACTATTTGTCCATTGGATATCTGGAAGGTTGAAGTCCCCTGTGATCCAGATGGTTGATTTCTTAAATTTGGTTGTAACTTTGGAGATGGCATCCAGAAGGCTAGTAGCATAGCCAATGTCGTTGTTAGTTGGCCTGTATATGGATCCAACAATCACAGACTCTTTGTTGATACAGTCCACCTGCGTCACACGGCGTGTCGATTTCCACCGGTTCACAAACTATGTTGTCTTTGATGAGTATCATGCTTCCACCATACCCGTCTGCTCTATCTTTCCGGAAGATGTTGTAGTTGCTGTTTGGGGGCAAGATCTCAGCATCACGAATGGATGGTTTTAGCCAGGTTTCACAGCCACATGTAATGTCACATTTGACCGTATCCAGGAAGTTCCAGAAGCTGGCTTTCTTGGAGGAGCTTGCAACACTCTGGATGTTGAGACTAGCAATCCTGATGTTACTGGTACGTATCCTATGTTTAGACTTCGGTGTAGGGCTGGAGCAAGGTGGTCTACCATAGTCGAAAGACGAAGATCTTGATTACCTGGTCTGATGAGAGATGCCTGAGAGATCAGAGATGTTACATGAGCTGGAGGTGCTCTCCGTGGATGAGATATCACTACTGTGAACTGAGTTTAGTTGGCTGTCTCTGGTCTGCTGCTGGTTGCCGTCATAAACTGACTCGAATAGGCTAGTGGAAAAATTTGGAATACCGCAGGTGCAGCTTGTGAAGGACATATCACTATCTGGCTTTGTGTATGGCAGGAATACATCGTCATTCATGTCAATGCACTTCGGGTGATACCATACTTCGCACACATCACAGCAGATACATTTCTGATTCCAGTAACAACCCTTGTTACAAACACCACATGGAAACTTGATGGTTCTCTGTGTAGGTCCTGGGTTAAGCTGTGCGTCTGAGGAGCGTAGAATCAGGAGAAGACTGAGGTAGCGCAGGTGACTCTTGCTACTAACAAATGTCTGAAAGCAAGTACGAGCTGAAGCATAGGCTATTTGAAGACCGGGGGATGATACTGGGATGTTTGAATATGCATATGGTCCAACGCAAAGTGCAAGTGAAGATTGGTCAGCAACTCTGATGATATATTCTGTGCTGGATGGCCCAAATAAGTACATATAGATCAGCATAACAAGCACAAATATGTCGATAATATGGTATTTCATGATGGAAGTCTAATACCTGTCTTGGCAGTATTCAACTCTATCTGCTGGGCTGGTATCTCGTAGAGAATACAGGAGAAATTCTTATAATAAACGCTTATTAGGTGAAAACGGAAGTGAAATGCCGGGAGGAACTAAACAATAAAGCGGTGGTGATGTAGATTTCACTCCGGACGTTATATCCTCTGGTGAAGAATTTTCCGGTGAGTATGTAGGAAAGTCCACGTGCAGGGTATTCCAGGTGAAGAAATTGATTATCGGGCCTTGGGCTGTTTCTGTGGATGGTGAGGGTTTCAGGAGCAAGGCAGGGTTATATCAAACCAAAATACAGTACAATATGTGGGTGGATCGATCTTGGTTCCAAGATATATTCGAAAATTGGTCTCTGTTTACAAAAGTCCGCCTGACTGCTGCGCATGCGCAATCCTTTCAAGAAATCATCAAGAAATTCTATGACAAATTTGAATGCAACATCATATTAGACAACACCACATTCACCACTAACTTTTCTCAAAGATCTAAATATGTATATTTAGGGCTTTGCTAATTTTAGGTACGTTTGACCAAAGCAGATACGGCGTGCCATAGTCTGGTATTTAAAGCATTGAACGACAACTCTGCTTAGAAATTCACGGTGTCTTACACTTAAGAACTGGCGCCAGTTCTTAAGAACTGGCCCTAGGGATAAGAACTGGCCCTATAACTCAATAACCAAACACAAATATGATGTTTTTATACTTTAAAATTATTAATAATAGTATTTCGGGTGTATTGTGTGAATTTCAGTACAATTGGATCAATAAAACATAAGTTATGACCAAATTTTGGATAAAATACATGTATTACCTCCCTTTCATTAAGGACTGAATTCTCAAAATTCTCCAAGGACTAAACCCTCACAAAGCACCAGGACCGGATCAGATAACACCAAGAATCCTAAAAGAACTTGCATCAATCATCGCACCAATCTTCAAAATAATATTTACTTCCTCATACGAATCTGGTGAATTACCTACAGACTGGAAGCAAGCAAATGTGTGCCCCATTTACAAGAAAGGTCAGAAGTACAAGGCAGAAAACTACAGACCTGTGTCACTTACATGTATCACTTGCAAGACTATGGAGCATATCATCACCAGCAACATCCTTAGACACTCAGACGAACACAACATACTTCATCCTAACCAACATGGATTTCGGAAAAAACTATCTTGTGAGACCCAACTGGTAGAATTCATTGATGACATGACACTTAACCTAGATGAAGGAAAACAGACAGATTGTCTGATCATGGATTTTTCAAAAGCTTTTGATAAAGTTAGTCACTCCCTACTCATTGGTAAACTGAAAAACTATGGAATCCGCGGTAAAACCAATAGATGGATAGAAAACTTCTTGAAAGATCGGAAACAGTCTGTAGTTATTGAAGGTGTCTCCTCCGAGTCTATCGACGTTGATTCTGGTGTACCTCAGGGTTCGGTACTAGGTCAATCACTATTCCTGTACTACATAAATGACATGCCTGAAGGGATTACATCAAAGATGAGGCTATTCGCTGATGACACGATCATGTACGGTACTATATCTTCAGATGCGGACTCTCATACCCTACAACAAGATCTTGACAAACTCGCAGTCTGGGAGGATAAATGGCTCATGAAGTTCAACCCCGACAAGTGCAATGTTCTGACCATCACCAAGAAGAGAAAACCCTTATCAACAAACTACATCCTACACGGCCAAGTTTTGGAAAAAGTAACATCTGCTAAATACCTCGGTGTCACCATCAGCTCAGACCTAAATTGGAACAATCATATTCATAACATCTGCCAGAAAGCCAACAAGACCATTGGATTCCTAAAAAGAAACCTCAACATCAGCAACAGAAAATTGAAAGAAAATGCCTACAAGTCATTAGTACGACCAACACTAGAATACGCCTCAACAGTTTGAGACCCACATCAGCAAAACCACAAGAAGAAAATAGAAATGGTACAACATCGAGCTGCCCGTTACGTCATGAACAACTATAGAGGAACATCATCTGTAAGTGACATGCTAAATCAACTAGAATGGCAAGAACTAGAAATAAGACGAGAGCAAACAAGACTCAACATGATGTACAAGATTATACATGGACATGTTAACATCTCAGACTCGTCAAGACTACTACCACCAAGTCGAATATCCAGGACATCTCACCTATACTCATACCAAATTCCAACATGCAGAACTGAGGCTCGAAGGATGTCCTTCTACCCAAGAACCATCAGGGACTGGAACACCTTACCACCAACCACAGCAAGTGCCCCGAGTCTTGAATGCTTCAAGGCTCGGCTAGCCAACTGAATATGGACTCTTGTTTTTACTGTGCACCTGTATAAAGTGTTATTTAAGTTTTCACTGTTATTTGAACTATTTTAACGTTAATTTGCGCACCACCGTTGTGACAGAAAAATCAGTGTATTGATTGTGGTCACGTAAATTGGAAGAAGAAGGACTGGCGCTTAACAATCGATAGATTCGAAGAGAACTGGCCCTATAACTCAATAAAAATGCATACATAATATTATATAAAGTTTTTAAATGATAAGTAATAGTATTTCGGGTTTATTAGTTGAATTTCAGTACAATTGGAATGATAAAACATAAGTTATGACCAATTTTGGGATAAAATACATGTATTACCTCCCTTTCATTAAGAACTGGCGCTGAGAGTGTAATTGAAGAGAAATACGAACTAATTAAGTATGTGAGAGGGGAAGATTTATGAAAGACTTTAACTTGACAAAGAGGTGCTTCAACGCTCAGCGAAAAAAGATCAATAAGTTAATGAGTAGACAAGTGTCCATCATAAGACTCAATGACATAAGATTAAATAAGGACTATGAGAGAGACTGTGTCCATTTTAATGAAAATGCATTATACACACACCAAAATTAAACAGAACGAATCTATGGTCTCATTATGATCCACGAATCATATTATTTTATTAAGTGCAAATAAAGCATTTCGAGCATTTCAGATATGGTATACGTAACCAGTATTGTTTATAGGTGAACATTTATACAAATCTACCGTCTGTACAAAACATTTATGACATGTAATATATATACAATAAACTCGTACTATCAGTGAAATTGGCAGTATACTGTGCCTGAGGGAATATGACACTATTATACAGGGACAATAAAGGTGCGAATGATGAATGCAATTAAGTGTGCCCAGGAAAACGGTCAGTTAGACAGCCATACCATACACATGTATAGTAATAATAATTTGTTCAACAAATGATTAATTACAAACCGTAAAACAAAAAATGCAGACTCGACTAACAATTTATTAAGTTAATCGATAAACAGACAATTTTAATGTTAAAAATAATGAAGAAGCAGACAAATTATTCAATTAACACAAATAATTGAACAATAATTTTGAACATTGAAACTTCTGATAGCATACGTATATACTATCAGACGGATTTGATTAAGGGAATATACAATTATATACAGTTCACAAAGAAAGAACTTTGGTAATTAGTTTGTTTTGAAATAATTATGTCTTTGTCTGATTGTGTTTGTAATAGGAAAATATTTGTTTTTCTGTTTTGATATCGATAATCATATGCCGTGCCTGATAGATCACACCGCTAGTTGAGTATGAAATGTCAGCGACATGATTGTTACTTTGGAAATGTGATAAAACCAATTAACAAATAAAATATGCATTAACACTAGTATATAATTGGTGTTTGTCACAGTTGGATGTAGCTAATGTCGCCGAACGACAATCATTAACTGTATCTTAAAGAATATGTGACAAACGAATTATGTTCTGTTCTGAATGTTCCATAGAATATTTTAATTATATTGGCTATCATAATTATATGACGTAAATGGTATCATGTATGTAATTCAAGTACTAATACAAGAACAACATTTATTATAACATAATTCAATTTTAATTTATATATACGACATATCCTAACATGTGTGATGTTCATAAATTCTATATAGTATCATTAAAAATCATTACAACATGTTACTTAATTAGTTGTATTTCTCTTCAATTGCACTCTCAGCGCCAGTTCTTAATGAAAGGGAGGTAATACATGTATTTTATCCCAAAATTGGTCATAACTTATGTTTTATCATTCTAATTTACTTATCATTTAAAAACTTTATATAATCTTATGTATGCATTTTTATTGAGTTATAGGGCCAGTTCTCTTCGAATCTATCGATTGTTAAGCGCCAGTTCTTAATGAAAGGGAGGTAATACATGTATTTTATCCCAAAATTGGTCATAACTTATGTTTTATTGATCCAATTGTTCTGTAATTCACACAATAAACCCGAAATACTATTATTAATAATTTTAAAGTATAAAAACATCATATTTGTGTTATAGGGCCAGTTCTTATCCCTAGGGCCAGTTCTTAAGAACTGGCGCCAGTTCTTAAGTGTAAGACACCCGAAATTCACAATCGGGACCTCTCGTTTATTACCCGCGTAAACGGTCTGATAATTTTCAACAGTTAAAATCAAAACGAAAATAGAAATGGATTTTACCAGAAAAACGCTGTTGATGAGGTAATTAAATGCAGTATATGTTTATTTATTTGTTTTCTGTCTTTGCTGTACAAGTTATACTTGCTTACGTTATATTATACCTTACTAACGGAGTTGCACGCTGTGGTAGTGGTCCAACGTTCGGTTAAATATTTCGGATGGTTGTTCAATTTATGTCACATTATCAAATCTGAAAAATGGCAATCACTTATAATGTAAGTTTGTCCAACTTATTTATTAACGCAACGATTCAAGTAGTGGAAGCAAAAACTGGAAAATAGTGTGACAACTTATTGCACCTGTTCAAAGGTTTTATGATCACAGGCCATTTTTAGATCACAGGCCTAAGAAATTATATCACAAAATCCTCAGTTAAGAGAAACAGGTCCGCAATGAACGTTTCAGGTCCCTGCATGAATCCACTATTAAACGCATCATTGATGTAAATGGTTGCGATCCGGTCTAGATGTGGTATTTTTATACAAATATTTAACCGGTAACCGGACCTCTAGCCACTTCCAATTTTTTAAATAAAGATCATGAAATTTCCTGCTCCGGAACATTTTAAAAAATAATAAAATTCAATGCTCGACACATGGACATTAAAAAAGAATGTGCCCCTTGCGCAGATTTTTGTCAATTTTGAATTAAAATCGTTTTTCCAGATTTTATGTTTTAAAATTATTAAATTGTATTGTTACATAATCAGTAATTAATTTATCAACAAGAAAATTTCCAAATGTAATTTTAAGTTCTATTGTGTCACTTTTTTTAAATTGATCAGTTCACACGTTATAGTAACATAGATCAGGGATATTAAGTCATACTATTAGAGAACAACTCCTGCATAGATCAATGAATCAAACACCAGTGATCACCTAAATCATGAACATTCAGGCGCTTTAAAATCATTTGTGAAAGCGTCATACAGATCCAGATTGGGAGTAATTAGGGCCTGGATACACAGCAGGGGCACATTTTAATGCACTCGCTTCCGCTATATGTAATATACAGAGACTTTTATCACAAAATATCGATCCATAGCCAGATCGATTAGTAATATTTTAAGGATTTTAACATTTTTGGGATCTATAAAATGGTCACTCCAAGGGTCACTCCAGTTGAGTGGGGCCTGAATGTATGCATGCTTTTTGGGAAAATGGAGGTTATTTTGCTACAGGAAAGTGCCTGTATTCAGCCCTTGCAACGATGATGAGGCCTAAAATAAAATATTGTTTGTTTCCCCATCCCCTACCTACCCGATCAAAATGGTCCCTACCCAAAATATTTTATTGCCCATTTAGAAATAATATTTTTTTATTAAAAATTGGAAGTGAAATATTTTTGTTTGTTTGCTGGCTTCTTTTTTACCATTAAATTTTAGTTGGTTTTCACCTTACTAAGAGTTAATTCTAAATTTCATTATTTGTATGTCTAGACCATTAACTATCATACTGAAACAATTCCAAAAAAAAAAATTTACCCTACCTACCTACCCATTCTAAATCTGCTAGGGTCGGGATGGGGAAACCAAGAATATTTTAAGTTCGGCCTGATATGAAAAACACTCACCACACTGTCCACACAATACTGATGGTTGAAACCTCTGTCACAAAGTTTATGTTCACAGAGTTCAGATATATCACAAACTAAATCTAGTTTGTAATTGTTTGTTATTATTTCTTAAATGGTTATCATACTTTTCTTTCAAGTTATGATTGAATTATCATAGGTGTGAACTACTTTAAATATCCAGTCTGATATGTTTGGTTTAAGTCACTTGATTGGCTTCTCAGATTGAGTGAATTACTCTGTCTGCTAGAGTTAAGGGTTACCTTATAAAAATGGACTTAACTTTAGACATAAGACAGAACATAATACATAATTAGATAATCGATAATACAGTATCTTTGTGAAGTATAGACTTTGTGCATTTGACTTAACTTGATAACTTCGGTACATGTAAATGGGATTTGGGTATCTTTATGAACCATGGTATTTCACAGGGCATCTCCCACTCTCAAACTTTGTTTCTGAGTGAAATAATTAATATCTTTGTGATATACCTGAACTCTGTGAATATAAACTCTGTGATTGTTATTGTTACGATTGATTAAAATTAGTAAACTACAGCGGCTTTGTGATCTCGGAACATTTGTTGTACTTGCAACTGCGTACATACAGTTAAACGTCCAGCACTACACATGATTGGTTGGACAACACCAGAACAGCAGCGTACACCGCTGCACTGTTCACTTGAATTTGTGAAAGTAGTGGACAACTCACAAGGGGTCTAACTATGTTCATAAAACTAGTATTAAAGCAACAAACCAAATTACAATTAAAATATTAGTTTGTACAAGACACGAAGAAACAATAACCCATTTATTCTGGGAATGTTGCAGAGTAAGACCAATCATACAATTTTTGAGTAATGGAATAATACATCTGAAACCCAACTTTAAAATAAGTAGGATAATTCTTGTATTACGATCTGGAAAAAAAGAGTACATACATAATTATATTGTTCTTTTAGAATATAAAAAATATATATACCTATGTAAAAGGAAAGAAATCTTACCTAGTACTGAAAGTTTAAAGAACAGTTTAAAACTTGCATGGGAGATATATCAAACATCAGGCATAACAGATATAGAATATAACAGATGGTCCATTGTAAGACATTTTTGTTTATAAACCTTACATTGAATTATAGGTACACTCAAATAAATACCATCAAAATACGGACAATACAAAAAAGGCGGTGAAACTATGTTTTTGTTTGTTTTAATATTAATTTATTTATAATTATATGAGGTTACTGTATATTGTATTAATGTCATTCTTATTAATTGCTTATTTTTGTAAATTGAATAGTAGGTAGTTTTAAACTCTGTTAGTGTAGTCTTTGGAAAGCCATTGAGCTTGTTTGTAAATATGAAAATGAACAGAACAGAACATAATATCGAGGGCTCAGTGCAAAACTATTGTACATCCCTATAAAAATCAATGTAGTTACCACAGTTTTGCACTGAGCCCTTGATATACTTTATTATTTAACTTGTACATGTACATCGTTATATCATATTTACAAACATATATACATATACACAAAACAAACATGATTAAACACTACACAATTACATAAATACACATTTCAATTTTCTGAGGATGAGCATACTATAATATATCATAAATTCAATTTTGACTACAATATTTTGTTACCTATTAATTAAGTTATTTCTACGGTTGAAGGAAAGTTTAATGCCTGATGCACAGTATTTGGGCAAATTACAGAAAAACAGGTGTACAAGGCCATAATTTTTTTCCCTTTTAGTTTTTTTTCAAACTTTTTTCTGTATTTATTGCATCAAAGGGTATTACAGATGTTTCTATGGTTTTCGTTCAATGTCACATCTTCAGAATTTATTATCAGGCCTTAGAACATGCGAAAAATGGCCATTTTTGCATGTAATGCGTTAGCATCACATTTTTACCCTTTAAACAACATGAACTGTGTTTTGAATATTACTAAATGTACACTTTATATTAACTTCCCTGCACAGACAAATTCATTCTCTTTCCAATGAAGTATAAACCATAGATTTTGGTAAATTTATTATTGTTCTACATCATTTTAAGTAAAAAGGTACTCGTGTACACAGGTCCATTTTGAGAGAGTACTTCATTTAATAAAATGTTGGGGGAAAAATAATTAAAGAGTTTATAGCAAGATTTGTTTCATATTTTTATCTGGAAATAATCATTGATTTGAATAAAAAAACTTCTGGTAAATCAAAAGAACAGTAATTTTGAAATTACAAATTTTGTTGTTCAAAATTTGTTTGTCACAGGAAATCTGTAACGTCCGTCCCCCCTCTGTATTTACTAAAAAACAACAAATAAATATCTTTAACTGGCATTAATTTATGCATATAATCAGTCTTATTGTAGAAACAGCAAAAAAAAATTGATATAATTAAATCAAATGACATTTTTTTAGTGATGAAAAAAAAATGATGTAACGTCCGTCCCCGTAACGTCCGTCCCCTATTAGACATGGTTACTTAAAATCACTGTATTATGATTAATTTTGATTTTAAATGAAAGTTTATGTCAAAATCATGCATAGAATTAGGTTCTTTTAAAATTTAGTGATAGTAAGAATTATTTTTCACAAATGTAATGGTTATTTATACAGGTTTTAGATTTTTTCAATTTTTATTTCACTTTTTTTCTCATTTAATTATAAAAAATAGTTGTTATAAATCAAGTTACAAATTTTTTAATTCTCTTATATTATACTACCTTATTAGAAAAATGGAACTGCAAACTTCCAAATGGGAATTTATATTAGAAAGATTAAAATAACATTAATATTCTGAGGGGACGGACGTTACAATTTAAGGGGACGGACGTTACAATTTAAGGGGACAGACGTTACAAACTTTGAAAGCTAATAGTAATGTATTGTCAGATACTCACCAGTTTGATTTCAGTCATTATTTCAGATAGATGCATACAATATATCAATTTCAGTAATATTTCAACACTTTTAAGAAGTTTAATACAAAAACATGATTTCACACCACACCCTAAATATCAAGCAGAACTTTATTTCTTTATTTTAGTCTCATTCACATATATTCCAATACAATTGCATTATATATCACATAAACATTATTATGTGACCATTCTAATACAGAATTATAAGAGACTTATAAATATTCACCGCAATAGTACACAATTTATTAAAATGCAACCATATAACTTGTATACACATATTACTGATATAATATTTTATAAATAATGGTTTTATTAAAATGATATTATATACATAAATATTTTAACATTATTTACTAACATGAAAACTAAGGGATAGTTTTAAATGTTTGTTAGAAATTCATTTAAATAAGACACTGAATGTATAATATAAGTATGTTGTTTAGTTGACTTCCAATTAAAAGCATAATTTTTTAGTTGATGCAAGATTTTAATTTCACTAAATGACCCCTAATTATGCAGCTACTGTCTCTAAAACCAGTAATTAGCAATAAACTAATATACAACCCTTTTCAAGTCTAAGGAGTTTTATGATCTATTTCCTGCCCCCTGCAGCTTCAGTAAGTTCATAATCAATATAATTCCTTGTAAAAACATAGACAGCTGTCACCAAGTTACATGACCCCTAATTGTGCAGCTACTGTCCCCAAAACCAGTAATTAACAATATACCAATATACAACCCTTTCAAGTCTTAGGAGTTTTATGGTCTATTTCCTGCCTCCTGCAGCTTCAATAATTGATAATCAATGTCTTGTAAAAACATAGATCCCTGTAAGGATTTGAGCAAGGATTATACAATATTACCTAATTGGGAGGAGTTATTTTAAAACTGTAAAGATAATTTCACACTGTAGTTAAACTGTGGGTGGGGCTATTAGTCTCTTAGACAGTATTACTCTGTGCATTATGGGAGGAGCTCAATATTGTTTGATTGAAAATATTAAAGTATTGTATACTATAGACATACTGATCACATAATAAGCTATTAAGTTGCTTTTAAATATGGTATTGCAACCATGAATGCTCTAGAAAAACACTGTGTTTATCGGGAAATGTTTCACTTATACTAAATAAGAATGATCAATCTTAAGTGAAATAATTTCTTCAACTTTTATTTAATATCTGAGTCTGATGTTCCTCTCACTATTTCAAATAAATTAGTTATAAATATTTAATCATTGATCTTATAAGTGGAACATTCCTGTATCACTCACAATATTATATTAAATGCCTTTTACATAAAATTTCTTTTTATAATAATTGGTTATTGCACATTTATATGAGTTGAACTAACTCCGGAATCTAAAATCATAAATAGCATGTTTTGCATAAAAAATGTTTTTGACATATTTATTTTATCTAAACAATGTGTATCAATTATATTATCTGTTATTATGACCTGAAAAAAGAAGAGAACAAGACATTATGTTTGTGCGTAACGTCCGTCCCCTTTAAATGTAACGTCCGTCCCCTATTTTCAGGATCATATTTAAAGATCATACTTTGTTTCAATGGGCAAATTATTGAGTAAACATGTATAACTTTATTACTATGTATTCAACTATTTATCATATTTGTGTTTATGTTTCCTAGAATTTGTGCACAAGTTAACAACAGACAAATATTTTAAAAAAATATAAAAAAACATAACTCAAAATGGATTGACATGATGATAAAACTCATAAAAATCTAAATCTGCAGGAATTTTTTTGTACTTGCTTAAAAGTTGGTGTCCAGAAAATAGATAATATGGTTAATTATGAAACAAACATGTTTATTAAAAAAATATTTGCAGATTTGTATTTCTATGTAACGTCCGTCCCCTAAGCTGATCAGCCGTATAAAATGCTAAATTTCACAAAAACTATTAACGGGAATGACTTTTTTTAAATTAACCAATAAAATAGATACATGTACTCATATAAAACACTTGATTTGACATAAAAATATTAAACTTTATTTTTTGACCTTGATGCTAACACAATTTGCCCAAATACTGTGCACCAGGCATTAATGAATTTACTCAATTTGAGAACAGTTCTTTTATCATTACACTTTAATAATTCAATTAGTTTAAACATACTTGGTCTTTGGTAAAAATACTTATTTATATAAATTCGACGAAGATCATTAAAACATAGACATTTGCAAAGAAAGTGTAGTTCATCCTCTATATCATTAGTATCACAATAAATACAAATACGTTCGTTCCTTGGTATCCTTTTTGCTCCATATCTACCTGTTTGTACTCTTAAGGAATGTGATGAAACTCTAAAACGAGCAAGACAATATCTCAATTCAGCAGGTATTACATTGAGATACTTTTCATAACAAAATTCTTCTTATAGTAATATAATAGTAACATTGAATAAGCAGATTTTTTAGTATACCATTCTTGCAAAAAACAATCGAGACACCTTTGTACCATATAAAATATACCAAACCTCCAAAAAAAAAAAAATTTAATTCAGGCAATAAAATATTTTGAGTAGGGCCGTTTTTGTTCAGGTTTGTAGTTGAAGGCGAAACAAACAATAGTTTATGCTAAGCCTGAATTATTTTGAATATATACATTGTATTTCAGTGTTGTCTTGTATTTGATAGTGAAGAGTTCGGCCTTATGTCCCATATACCAAGTACCCCATGTATTGTCAGGGAAGACTGTATGCTGTAAACCAGAATTTGGCTGCCGAGAAGGTAAGGGAATAAAAATGTTATTAGCTCACCTGTGTGAGTTTTTCACTCTTATGAAGGGAATCCTGTCTTTAGTTATGCACCTATCAATGTTTTCCCCCAAGAGGGGGGCGGCGGACTGACCCAGGGGATTTTGACATTTTTACTTTTTCAAAGTCTAAATTCCCACTCTAGAGCAAGGGCAATTTGTCTAAATCCCCTCACTGGGAGATGCTTTTCATACCCCCGGGATCAAAATTTCGGCCAAAGTCAAAATTTCCCGGGACTCGGCACCATTCTGTCTGTCAAATTCCCACCTATCGGGAACAGCCTTCTGTCAAAAGACCCGTGTATGCCCGCCGCTCCCCCCTGGGGGAAAACATTGATAGGTGCAGTATAATATACATGTATGTAACTTATAAATGATAAGTGAAAATACTTAGTTAAGTTACTTTTTTTATTCCAATAACCTCTTAATCCAGGGCTTATTTCCTTACAGTAGGGGCCATTACATGTATACTAAAGATGTTTTTCTAAAGGGAAACTTCTTTAATATCATGCAGTTTCAACGAAATTAAAGACTACCCCTAAACATACAACCTCTTTTAAATTATTTTCATTTCGTCTATAAAATGGAAAACCCAGTAAGACCAGTTTTTTAATTTTTTATTACTCAGACATTTTTCAGAAAAAAGTCCACAGGAGGAGGGAATAAAATAAAAACTGTTGGTGGTAGAATAGTCAATGAAGGTCCGATTTAAAGTAATCAACACTTTATAAAAACTGTGTCAGTTTTCAAGAAAACAGCCAATTTATCGTACACTGCAGTGAAACACTTATAATAAATAAAACTTATTATTAACAAAATAATGAAATAACAATACAAGGCTGGTCCATTTATCATCAAAACATTATATGCAAAAAAATTTTCCCAGTTTTTCAAAAATTTTTTTTTTTTGAAAATGCCAAAAAATTGGGCAGGAGGGTCAGAGGAACGAAAAATAAAAGAACTCTGGCTTAAATTTTACCAAAATTATTATGATGTATACTATATACAACTTGTGTTGACTGTTTACTGAATATACATCAACCTTATATTAGTCATAATAAACAGCTAATTGGAAAGATATTAGAATGTCAGACATATTCACAGTTTCGGTTTCGATGTGTAGTATTTCATGCTCTATTGCACATGTTTACCGTACATGCCTCAGTACTGATAAGTGATATCAGGTTGCAGCCTCAGAATAATCTGTGATGACGCTATTGTTAGACCTGTAGGACTTTATTTTTTAAATACATTTTTTACGTTCACTCAATACTTGAATAGTGTAACTAAAAAATCACCTGAAAGGCCCTAAAAAGGTTGAGTTTCTGGTATTGTCGCAGTAGGTAGGGTAACTCTAACAAGTTTGTGGCAATTTTGTTGACCTAACCAGTTATCCTGGAATTAATAAATGAAATAAATATGGGTGTGTCAATCATAAACAAACTGTTTACTTGTATTATGAAGTGAATTCCATGAGTTTGCTGTTACAAAGAAAGTTGTGTTGTAATATACTACTCAACATTTGATAAGGGTCAAGAAATTTTCCATTTAAAAATTTTGCAAATTGAAAAGATTGACTGGTAGAATTTTCAGAAACATAATGCTACATCTGCAATATTGTAAACAAATAAAGATTAAATTAATTCAAAATTTAATGTCTTAAGTGCTGATAAGCCCAACCCCATTAAAATGTTTGCGTTGCATTCAAGCCTCTGGTATAACAGAGTGCAGTCTTTCTCTTAGCATTTTTGGTCTTACATATGCGAATAAAAATGGGACAAAAATGTCCATGTTATTCTTGCGACTTTGGTCTCTGCCAATAGGGCATATCATTTACCTAGAAAACGACGTCATCTTGACAATGCATGTCAAATACAAGAGATAGATGAAAATAACTCGACAACAACACTTGTTACGTATTTATATATTATACATTTTAATAAAAACAAGACAGGAATTTTTCGAAAATTTAGCCGCAGATAAGATGATATCTAAATATTTGCACAACATTTTCTTAATCAGATTTGTTCTGTTACAATGTAGCATAAAATGGGAATGAATATTGATTTCCTGACTGTTATCAAACTTTGTGTAGTATACATCATACAGACATCCTGGTCTAGATAATATGTTGTGGTTTCTAGCATATTGCATTTCAAGTAGATTGTTAATTGAAGGTCGTCAGTTAATAATAATAGTGAGTTGGTTAATTGGTTTGGTTGACTTGCCAGTTAATTGGTTTTAGAATGCATGAATGTACGGTACTGAATTTCATTGACCGATTCACTTTCTTTGATTATTTTTGTTTGAAAAATTTAATACTGTAAAAGGTTTGTATAAGTGCTGTACTTAAAGCAGGTTGTCACAGGAATGGATACATAATTTAGTGTTTGATGCATCAAATATTTGAAGTCCAGCAATTAGGGAGGTCTAAGACCTGGGGGGCATCATTTCTTTTGCAAACAATATCGAAGCAGCATTCTACACAAATTCAAACTTGTTCTAAATTATGTATATTTTTTATTATTCACTTATCAAAGCTGTTGTCTAAACACATTACAAACAACAAAACAACAAACACAAACATAGGTATAAGGCATATTATTGGCAGCTATTTTTTATTTTTACACTTAATAACACAATCTGAGTCTGAGTTTCTTGTAGAAATACTTCTTGTAGATACCGTAATCTGGTTCAAATGGTTGTCATAGGTTAATATGCGTTTAATCCCTCTGGTTATCCTGAAACGAAACTAATACTCCAATAAATTATTTTGTCAGGAATGAATCAAAGATTATTACAGACAAATGTCATTACATGTATTTGTCTTAAAAACTTTGAACAAAACAAAAACACTCATGGTATATCAAACTTCTCACAGGAACTGACAAATACCCATAAATGGGTGGGTGGGCGGGATTGTGATAATAACTGCCAACAAAACCTCGAGTGACGAAAAACACCCATCATTCGCCTTATATATACCAATGACCACATGCACGAGCATTTTTCCCGCTTTAGACCAAACCAGGCCCCGATCTCCCGAAGCATCTCAATCTGAGTTGAGATAAATCTCAAATACTGTCATGTGTCTTTGAGGTAATGTCCATGGGAGAAAAGACTCTGAAAGTTGGCACCACAAAACAGATACATTGTTCTGTCAGTTTATTACAGTAAATATTTTGAGCATAAAACTTACGAATGATTTCATATTTATACTCTTGACGTGAGCAAAATCTCAATTTGAGTTGAGATTTCTACTTGAGACGCTTCGGGAGATTTGGGCCAGAACTTCCAGTTATTCATTGAACAAACTATAAATAGACAAAAAACTTTGAAACGTGAATAATTTCATTTTGTGTCATGCTACACATGTAAGATTTAATATGCTGATGCCAAGCATAGCCAACTTTCTGCTGAAATATGGCAGGCGCATGAGTGCCTCCACCCGTATTTGAACCCGGGTCATCAGATTAGACGATAAGTGCTCTAACCACTGAGTTATAGAGGCACATATTTGCTGCTTAGTCTGTTGGTTGTCTAATTCAGACTGTAGAATTGTATAGAGCTGCAGATATATTAAATCAGACTGTTTATTCATAAATTTTATTTTACTTCCTTGTTTTAAAACTGAATGCCTAGTGTACCGGTAATGATAAATCACTTGATCACATGCTGTCCTGGGAACCAGATTTGATTTAGATTACACAAACAGGATTGTCAGGGACTGGGAATCCCTTTAGATACATGTAGGGTTCCCATCAATGAACGAAACTTGATAATTAATCATTGGATCACCGGTCTGACTTTATCATTCAGATTTATATATATAACAATGTAATCATGAGTATCCAGCTGGTACATGTACTACTGTTGATTCAAAGTTATCTGTCACAACCGCGTAAACAAACATTCAACACGATCGATTATTACAGGTATGTCAGGACTAAATCCTAACATCACTTGTATATTTAAATGATCAAAACTTCAACTAAACTATAGCCGAGTGGTTAACACCTATGGTTGTGTGAGTCTTTTTTTGAAAATGTATACAATTTGCTGCAAGTTCAATCCCAACAATGCCTAGATTTTTTTTTAATTTTGCTTAAACTATGTACATTAATGCTTTTTCTCATTCCGGTGTCAGATTATATACAATGAACGACTAGATACATTCGCATTTGTATTCCAGCACACCAGGATTGAGTTCATACTACGAAGCTGAACATTTCTGCAATGTTTGCTAGTAAATATCAACAAAAAACATAGCGTGTCTATATCAAGCCTGCTACTTTTATCGCAAAGAAAAGTATGATAAAATTAATTTGTCGGTATAAAAATGTCAGACAAAACTATCATAAATAGTATAAAAAGGGCTTCAGGCTGGATTCGAACCCTTACTTGGATTTCACTAATGATTTATGCCGATACCATGCATTGAACGCACTACGCTAAGAACGCTAATGGAATATACTTCGCTTATTTTAATACATAAAGCTAAGGTTAAAGATGGTATGAGTAAAATAAGAGCGCTGATTGGTCAATACATACATTTACCTATTTAGAAATGGAACATTCTGGCGGTTTTGACAGACATCTTTGAATCGACAGTAGTGTATAGTACGGATAATTTGACAAACTCTCCACCTTCTGTTTGCATAATTTAACAGCTGATATTATTCTGTTATTGACTTATGTTGAGATGAATATGATGTTTTGTTGACCTGAAAAAAGTGATATTGACCGATGACGAAGTCAGAGGTCAATATCACTTTTTGAAGGTCAACTAAACATCATATTCATCTCAACATAATACAACTGTTATATTGTATACCATGCCATAAGTCAAGGAAATAAAACCTATTGACTCTTTTTAACTCACCTGTAACAAAGTGACAGTGTGAGCTTTTGTGATCACTCTTCGTCCGCCGTCGTCCGTCCACAATTTGTGTAGACAGTCTGTAGGTCACAGTTTTGGCCTATCTTTATGAAACTTGGTCACAATGATCATCTCAACAAATCTAGGTCAAGTTCATTATTGGGTCATCTGGGGTCAAAAACTAGGTCACTAGGTCAAATCATAGAAAAACCTTGTGTAGTCAGTAGAGGTCATAATTTCGACCTAGTTCTTATGAAACTTGGTCACCATGATCATCTCAATAAAATCTAGGTCAAGTTCGATATTGGGTCAACTGGGGTCAAAAACTAGGTCACAAGGTCAAATTATAGAAAAACCTTGTGTGAGATCATCTGAACAAAATCTAGGTCAAGTTCGATATTGGGTCATCCTGGGTCAAAAACTAGGTCACAAGGTCAAATCATAGAAAAACCTTGTGTAGTGACTAGAGGTCACAATTTTGGCCTAATCGTAATGAAACTTGGTCAGAATGATAATGTCAATAAAATCTAGGTCATGTTTGACATTGGGTCACCGGGGTAAAACACTAGGTCATATGGTCAAATCATAGAAAAACCTTGTGTAGACGTCACAATTTTGACCTAATCTTTATGAAACTGGGTCACAATGATCATGTCAACAAAATCTAGGTCAAGTTCAATATTGGGTTATCTGTGGTCAAAAACTAGGTCACAATGTCAAATCATAGAAAAACCTTGTGTAGTCTCTAGAGGTCACAATTTTGGCCTAATCTGTATGAAACCTGGTCACAATGATCATGTCAACAAAATTCAGGTCAAGTTTGATATTGGGTCATCTGGAGTCAAAAACTAGGTCACAAGGTCATATCTTAGACAAAACTTGGCTTAAACTTTAATATTCAATTTGGTCTTTGTGATGTAAATTGAAATGTCGCTTTAAAAGACAAAATGAAAACCTTGTACATGCAATAGAAGCTACCATCAAGGGGTCTGCATGAACTACTAGGACAGGTGAGCGACCTATGGCCCTGTGGGCCCTCTTGTTAAATTATAACAACTTCAGTCTCTCTTTTAATAGAAAACTGTATGTAATAGAAACAAAAAACGACTCTAGCTAACAATGCTCTTCTTATGTAGATGTATGAGAGAGTATTCACATATTTATTAACAGCATTTATCATTAATGGCTTGGTTAAAGCCTATAAATAATATTATATTTATGAGCAGCTGTAGGCCAAATAATACGGGAAATAACGTTACGTTGTTTGGAACGTTATGTTGCAGGAAATGACGTCATGTCATAAAAAAGTTATATCCACCCCAGCCTTGGTTTCAGGAGGTGTATATTAAAATATAAACACCTCCTGCAGGCCGTCTAAGCCAATCAGAATCCTTGTTACATAATAGGTATACAATATATATCAAAATAAAAAAATGACAAAATGAGTATCAAAACTCAATAATTTAATAAAAAATGATTAAATTATTGATTTTTGTTACTAATTGCGTCATTTTTTTATTTTGATATATACGTTCTGGGGACGGACATCACTCCTTTCTTGTATATATATATATATATATATTGTCTATATTTATAATCCCGGTTGTATGTTTTCATAAGTCTCACAAAGGTGTCGAGGTATGATACCAACACAAATCTAAAGGACCGATATTGCACGATCTTCTCCCGGAAATTTATATATTCAACACAAGAACCTTGTTATATATTCGTGCGTATAGGTCAGGATCAAGTAAAATTCTCCATGCTGCTGATAAAGTGAAGATTTTATGTGTTATAATATTCGACCTTTATTGATAAAGCTTATATCCATTGAACATTATAAGTCCAAACACTTGTTTTGTATGAATAGGAAATGTCAGCACTTCAAGTAATTGATTTGTTGTCTGGGGATTGTACAACCAATTAACTGAGTGTTCTGAGCTTATTCTGGTCTGTCACTTATATACAAGCATTGTAATATCTTAACAACATTGGTACGTTGTTTTAAACATTTTGATTGGAGAAAAAGCAGTGAAAACCAATACCTTATTTACTAAGCCACATACTAATACACATTATATCTATTAAGATATGATATTAATAAGTGAAATTGCAATGTTTATGACGTACTCTAAAAATTATCAAACAATGTTGCAATTTTTAGCTCACTTCGCTGTCACAAAGTGAAAGTCAAGTGAGCATTTGTGATCACTCTTCGTCCTTCCTCCGTCCACAATTTACTTGTGTAGACACTAGAGGTCACAGTTTTAGCCTAATCATTATGAAACCTGGGCACAATGATCATCTCAACAAAATCTGGGTCAAGTTTGATATTGGGTCATCCGGGGTCAAAAACTAGGTCACAAGGTCAGATCATAGAAAACCTTGTGTAGTCAGTAGAGGTCATAATTTTGGCCTAACCTTTATTAAACTAGGTCACAATAAGTTTGGGTCATCCGAGGTCAAAAACTAGGTCACGAAGGTCAAATCATAAAAAAACCTTATGTAGTCTGTAGAGGTCACAATTTTGACTTAATCTTTATGAAACGTAATCACAATGATCATCTGAATAAAATCTAGGTCAAGTTCGATATTGGGTCATCTAGGGTCAAAAACTAGGTAACAAGGTCAAATCATAGGAAAACCTTGTATAGTCTGTAGAGGTCATAACTTTAACTTAATCTTTATGAAACTAAGTCACAATGATCATCTCAACAAAATCTAGGTCAAGTTCAATATTGGGTCATCCGGGTCAAAAACTAGGTCACAAGGTCAAATCATAGAAAAACCTTGTGTAGTCACTAGAGGTCACAATTTTGACCTAATCTTTATGAAACTTGGTCACAATGATAATCACAACAAAATCTAGGTCAAGTTTGATATTGGGTCATCCGGGGTCAAAAACTAGGTCACAAGGTCAAATCATAGAAAAACCTTGGGTAGACACTAGAGGTCACAATTTTTACTTAATCTTTATGAAACTTGGTCACAACGATCATCTCAACAAAATCTAGATCAAGTTCGATATTGGGTCATCCGGGTTAAAAAACTAGGTCACAAGGTCAAATCATAGAAAAACCTTGTGTAGACACTAGAGGTCACAATTTTGACTTAATCTTTATGAACCTTGGTCACAATGATCATCTCAACAAAATCTAGGTCAAGTTCGATATTGGGTCATCCGGGTTCAAAAACTAGGTCACAAGGTCAAATCATAGAAAAATCTTGTGTAGTCACTAGAGGTCACAATTTTGACCTAATCTTTATTAAACTTGGTCACAATGATCATCACAACAAAATCTTGGTCAAGTTCGATATTAGGTCATATGGGGTCAAAAACTAGGTCACAAGGTCAAATCATAGAAATACCTTGTGTAGACACTAGAGGTCACAATTTTGACTTAATCTTTATGAAACTTGGTCAGAGTGATCATCACACCAAAATCTAGTCGAGTGTGATATTGCGTCATATGGGGCCAAGAACTAGGTCACTAGGTCAAATCACAGGTCTTGCATGTACTGCTATAACAGGTGAGCGACCTAGGGCCCTTTGGGCCCTCTTGTTAATGGTCGGATTGCCTTAATGGGTTCGTTAGATGAAATTTAAATGAGTCAGCTGTCATCGATATTTCTGAAAAGTTTTCACAATATTTACACTTATTAATCCAATACCATTTAAAGTAATTTTTAATGGATTACCAAGATTTGCGTTATCCCCCAAGTAACAGTACTTCAGTGCTTTGATTATTTTGTGCTTACAGTACAACCTGACCGTGCTTCAGAGGTTGTCTGACCAGTAAGTCTCAAAAGCTGCTGGTCCTTTGGGCCACCATTGAAAATCCAGTAGTGTCAAGCCCTGTGTAGAGGTTTAACTTGCAATAATTGGTTTATTTTTAAATAAGTTATGTTATTATTGAGAGGTGTGGTTGCTTTTGGGAGGCTCACTGTAAAGAGGTGGTTGATGTTGGGAGAGTGGTTGCTTATTAGCTCACCTGTCACAAAGTGACAGAGTGAGCTTTTGTGATCACTCTTCGTCCGTCGTCCGTCGTCAGTCCGGCCGTCCGTCCGTCCGTCAACAATTTGTTTGTGTAGACACTAGAGGTCACAATTTTGACTTAATCTTTATGAAACTTGGTCACAATGATCATCTCAACAAAATCTAGGTCAAGTTCGATATTGGGTCATCAGGGGTCAAAAACTAGGTCACAAGATCAAATCATAGAAAAAACTTGTGTAGTCACTAGAGGTCACAATTTTGACCTAATCTTTATGAAACTTGGTCACAATGATCATCACAACAAAATCTAGGTCAAGTTCGATATTGGGTCATCAGGGGTCAAAAACTAGGTCACAAGGTCAAATCATAGAAAAACCTTGTGTAGACACTAGAAGTCACAATTTTGACTTAATCTTTATGAAACCTGGTCACAATGATCATCACAACAAAATCTAGGTCAAGTTTGATATTGGGTCATACGGGGTCAAAAACTAGGTCACAAGGTCAAATCATAGAAAAACCTTGTGTAGTCACTAGAGGTCACAATTTTGACCTACTCTGTATGAAACCTGGTCTGAGTGATCATCTCAACAAAATCTAGGTCAAGTGCGATATTGCATCATATGGGGCCAAGAACTAGGTCAAATCACAGGTCTTGCATGTACTGCTATAACAGGTGAGCGACCTAGGGCCCTTTGGGCCCTCTTGTTTTTATATAATCCCACTTTGTGGTGCATTTGTTCCTAACTAGAAAGCAACATGCGGCCTTTAACTACACCTGCATTTGTTGCATGATATGTGTGTGTATTCAGTTTTAAACTCTGATAATGTTCAATGTTTACATTCCTAAATCATGTATGAACTTGTAAACATAATACATCTGCCCTAACTTGTGTGTTTACAATGAACTGTCTGTTATAGTTAGGCCGCACTTAAAAGATTCTTGGTTTCCCCATCCCGACCCTAGCAGATTTAGAATGGGTAGGTAGGTAGGGTAAATATTATTTTTTTGGAATTGTTTCAGTATGATAGTTAATGGTCAAGACATACAAATAATGAAATTTAGAATTAATTCTAAGGTGAAAACCAACTAAGATTTAATGGTAAGAAAGAAGCCAGCAAACAAAAAAAAAATTTTCACTTCCAATTTGTAATAAAATAAATATTATTTCAATTTGGGCAATAAAATATTTTGGGTAGGGCCCTTTTTAATCGGGTAGGTAGGGGATGGGGAAACAAACAATATTTTATTTTAGGCCTTATATAACATGTATTAGGATATGAATGTTATAAATCGCCTCAATAGCCTAGCGTTAAAGTGTCCACTTCCAGTATGAGAGGTCCTGGGTTTGCCCGTGGGCCACGTCATACAAAAGATGTAATCGAGCGGTACCATTAATTCCCATGTTAGATGCTCAGCATAAATATTAATAGAGGAATCAGGCTTCTCTTCTCTCCTACTGCTGGGGAAATGTATAACATAAGGAGTGAGGTGTTGAGAGTGATTGATTTAAGTGGTTAGAACCCAGGCTATGTAGGTTTAGTGGTTAAAGTGCCCTCTCAGGTACAGGGGTTGCAGGTTTGATCCCAAGACGATACAAAACTCAAGTTATACTTACTGTAAAATCATTATATTTCGAGGGAGTTGATTTTTCGTGGATTTCATTGTTAAACTCGACTACAAAGTATAATCGCCATGATTACCCTTCCATGTTTTGTAACCCACAAATTTATGACCCCACGAAAATACATTTTGTGGGAGACAGTTTTTGTCGAAAACCCTTGTTAGACTATCTTAGTAGCTTATAAATACATAAATTCATTTTGCTATTACAGGTCATGAAGTTGTGTTTTGTACGGAAGACGGGGGAAAAGATGTGTGTCGACAATGTAAGAACGGTTATGTTAACTGGTACAACACGTCGTCATTGGATACAGATAGAAGAAAATGTTTTCAATTGACTAAAGATCACAGTGATTCATGTCCGGCGGGTAAGTCAGGCCTTGATCTCCCAAAGCATCTCAATCTGAGTTAAATCTCATCTCATATATTGTCATTCACGAGTCTTTGGTCTCAAAATTAGCATCACAAAACAGAAACGTTATTCTGAGATTCTTACAGTAAAACTATCTGAAATTCAGACTCTGATTTGAGCAAAATCTCATGTTGAGCTGAGATATCTACTTTTACTTGAGATGTTTCGGGAGATTGGGGACCTGGTCTCTACATTAGTTTGGTCATCTGGGGTCAAAAACCAGGTCACTAGGTCAAATAAAAGGAACACCTGTAAAGACAATAGAGGTCACAATTATGGCCTAATTTTCACCTCCCCAGGGTCAAAAACTAGGTCACTAGGTCATATCAAAGGAAAACTTCGGTTGTCCCACTTTAAGGTCACAATTTTGGCCTAATCTTAAAGGTGCTGCCTCACAGATTTTTGTATATCATAATTTTCCAACCTAACCAGGTATTGATGTAATAGAAAGCCACTGACGGTTGCTTTATGAAAGATTTGGTGCAAATGAGCAATTTTAACCACTCCCGATATCGCCTACTGAGTATTTATTTTCTTGAAAAAAGGCGCTAAGTTTCCTTCCAACATGTTTTGTGAATTATGTAATTCACATGTTAAGAAACTGTAACATCAACAAACTACAACGTAAACATCAGTGAGGTACTTGGTTCGTTTTTCGATTTGTTTTCATCAAATGCGAACAAATTCCAGGCAATTTAAGTAATAGTAGTGTTAATTCTATAGGGTATTAATACCCTTTAGAATTTTTGATATAAAAATACTAAATAACTACAAAATGCCGAAGTTTCTCAAGTTTTTTTTAGATGTCAGTGTGGTTGTTTATGGGATTATAATACAGGCAACTATACCAAAATTACGCAAATATTTCTCAATTTTATTTTATTTTTGCAATACACAAATATGTGAGGCAGTCCCTTTAAAAGTTTATGAAACTTGGTCACAACGACCACCTGTATAAAATCTTGAGTCCCTTTTGATATTTAGTCATCTGGCTTTACAAGGCTATGTTATAACTTAAATTGTTCAGTTGACTTCTCACTACATGTACTGTATATTGATATAGCAATATATATTATGTTATAATAAGTGTGTATGGGTGCATATGTTTTTAAAATATCCACTATGAAATCTCTGTGGGGCCCACTAAGGAGTTTATGTGTAGGATGAGATTGTATGATAAAGCTTGACTTGCCTTAGTAGAAGGAAAGTGAAGGCTTAAAACATGATTTTATCCATCACAAAACTCCTGAAGGGCTAACACACTCACCTGCCCGAAGCATCCACACTTTTCACTGTGCTTATAATCTTTTAAGGATGTATGATTAATATATTGCTCTAAAATACTACTTTATCTGCTGGACGCTGCATCCTGTATCTGTGAGTCCTTAAAGGAGCTTCATGGTGGTAAATGAAATCATGTTTAACCTTCACCTTTTCTAAAGGTAAGTCTGGCTTAATCATACAAATAACGTGTATCAAGCTTCATTCTCAAATACAAAATGTTTGCATGCCTAGTTACTACAGGGGTGCCATTTGACTCGGGAATAGGGGTTTTGACCCTTGAAATTTCCGAATTGCCACATCTTGACCCTCAAGATTTTGGTTTGGAGGGTCATTTCAAAGTGAGCTATTGTGATCACCCTTTTGTCCGTCGTCCACCGTTCAATTTGACTGTTAACACTCTAGAGGTCACAGTTTTCATTTAATCTTTATGAAACTTGGGCACAATGTTTATCCCTATGAAATCTAGGTCAAGTTAGTAAATGGGTCATCAGGTCACATCAAAGAAAAACCTTGTTAACACTCTAGAGGTCACATTTTTTACCTAATCTATATTAAACTTGGTCAGAATGTTTGTCGCTATGAAATCTAGGTAAAATTCATAACTGGGTCATCTGGGGTCATAAACTAGGTCACAAGGTCACATCAAAGAAAAACCTTGTTAACACTCTAGAGGTCACATTTTTTTACCTAATCTATATGAAACTTAATCACAATGTTTGTCGCTATGAAATATAGGTCAAGTTTATAAGTGGGTCATATGGGGTACAAAACTAGGTCACCAGGTCACATAGAAGAAATACCTTGTTAACACTCTAGAGGTCACATTGTTTAGCTAGTCTATATGAAACTTGGTCACAATGTTTGTCTGTATACAATCTAGGCCAAGTTTGTAACTGGGTCATCTGGGGTCAAAAGCTAGGTCACAAGGTCACATCAAATAAAAACCTTGTTTACACACTAGAGGTCACAATTTTGATGTTGTATTAATGACACTTGGCCACAATGTCTAGCTTTATGAAATCTATGTCAAGTTCGCAACTGGGTCATCTGGGGTCAAAAACTAGGTCACCAGGTCACTGATTCTGTCTAAACTGCTAGTCGTCAGGTGAGCGCTATAGGGCCAATGGCCCTCTTGTCTCTTAAAAACATGGGTACTTTGCCTACAAAATGTTATAATTTAGTCAAAAGTATAAAAATGACCCTTCAGATTCAGAAGCTAATGGAACCCCTGGATGAATATTTGAAGACAAACATGCAAAATATATTGTCTTACTTTCTAGCAACGGTTGAACCTACGTAAAGTAATATGATGGTACTAGTTTGTACAGTGTAGCAATACCATGTGACTTTTGGCTACAGGTACAATACGTAATTTGCTTAATTAACTTCGAAAACAAAATCAGCCATAAGTATTTTATTCATGAAATATAAGATCTTTTCCAGCAGCTGTGCCATTTTGTCAAACACCCTGTGAAACTTTAGAAAATCCAGGTTTAGAAAATACATATTTCTCACGGGTGTTGAAAAAACAGCCAAGCTGCTGAAAAAGATCTTATATTTCATGGAAAGCAAATAATTTTCCCTGTAGCGTGGCGTATATTGCATAGAAATTAATAAAGAAATAAAATACTACTTTTGTTTTCAAAGTTAAGCAAACTTTGTCTTGGACCTGTAGCCAAAAGTCATGTGGTATTGCCACAATGTAATAGTCAATCATAGTAAGCACTCAAACTTGTATAGTAGATTGGGACATCAGAAAAAACGCAGCTTTATTATACCCCTGCAAACAAAGTTTGAAAGGGGTATACTGGAGTCACTGTCTGTCGGTCGGTCTGGTCTGTCTGTTAGCAAAATCATGTCCACTGTGTAACTTTGTCGTTTCTTACTGGATTTGAAAATCGCTTGGTACAAATGTTCACCACATCAAGATGATGTGTCATGCGCAGGACCCAGGTCCCTAGCTCAAAGGTCAATGTCACACATAGAGGTCAAAGGTTATATAGGCATCCAAGTTGTGTCCACTCTGTAACTTTGTTGTTTTTTACTGGATTTTAAAATTGTTTGGTAAAAATGTTCACCACATAAAGACGATGTGTCATGCGCAAGACCTAGGTCCCTACCTCAAAGGTCAAGGTCATACTTAGAGGTCAAATATTAAAAGACTCAAATAGGCATGTGAATTGTCTTTGCTCTGTAACTTTGTCATTTGATATTGGATATTTATATTACCTGGTACAACTGTTAACCACATCAAGAGGGTGTGTCATGCGCAAGACCCAGGTCCCTAGCTCAAAGGTCAAGGTCACACTTAGAGGTCAAAGGTTAAAAGGCACAAAATCGTGTCCGCTCTGTAATTTTGTCACTTTTTACTGGATATTTATAAGACTTGGTACAAATGTTAACCACATCAAGAAGATGTGTCATGCCCAAGACCCAGGTCCCTAGCTCAAAAGTCAAGGTCACACTTGGAGATCGAAGGTTAAAAGGCACAAATGGGCATCCGTGTCCACTTTGTAACTTTGCCATTTCTTATTGGATATTTATGATTCTTAGTACAAATGTTTACCACATCAAGACGATATGTCATGTGCAAGACCCAGGTCAAGGTCACACTTAGAGATCAAAGGTTATATAGTCATGCAAGTCATGTCCGCTCTGTAATTTTGTCGTTTCATAGTGGATTTTAAAACTGCTGGGTACAAAATTAATGTTGTGTTTCTTACTAGATTTTAAAAGATAAAAGTAACTATAAATTTAAATAATATTCCTGTGTCAAGCAGTGCTGCGGGGGTATGATTCATCACTCTAGTTACGCCTAAACAGAGTAGTTAAAAGTTGTGTTTATATTTCAGCAGATACACGTCCCACAGCAGAAAAGGAATATTGCGACCATATGAAGTGTAAATGTCAGTTTGAGATTTGTTACTATGGTGATCCATGTATTGGTTGTCAACTGCTGACCCCAGAATGTGCGGTCAATGAGGAGATGGATGGACACACAGGAAGTTAGTAACTCTATGTTTATACCTAATGATGATACACTTCACAAACAATGTTTATTACTGCAGATGTAAGCAATGCCAGTTTACTAAAAATACAACACACTTTATAGTTCAGATCATAGAGGTGAGATGATATGATGCTAAAAATAGACCATATAAGTTGTGTTACAATTTCGGTGTTTTTGTCCATTTAATGTTTTGATTAAGTGGTTTGTTCAGACTTTCCACTTATTATGCCCCCCCATCTTTGATGAGGGGATATATTGCTTTGCACATGTTGGTCAGTCAGTAGACCAATTGCTTTTCGTTCATAAATCAAGAACGCTTTGCCCTCGGATCCTCAAACTTTACATGGAGGTTGGTCATCAGCAGTGGATGACCTTTATTGATTTTGAGGTCAGTAGGTCAAGGTTTTTGTGACATTTACCATTTCTGACTATTGGGCTGCCATGGGGGCTTAAATGTTGTACAAACATTTCTTTCTTCAATAGAATTGATCAGCTGAAGAGTTTTGCGAATACAGATTTTACGCCTTGATGTTTTATAGGCAGAATTAATTGTGAAAAATTGTGAATAATAAAATAATTCAAACATAATGATTAATGTCATATTTCAGAGTGTACATCGTGTAAAGATATGATGAATAGTCCAGGAGGTTGTTCTCCCTGTCAGTACAACCAGACTGCATGGAGGTAGGTTCAGCAGGATGTACAACCGCCCCCTCGGTCAAGTGGTTATTGAGCCTCTGTAGCTCAGTGGTATGAGCGCTTGCCCCTGATCTGGTGACCTGGGTTCAAATACAGGTGGAAGCACTCGTACACATGCCATATTTCAGCAAAAAGCTGACTGGCAATTAAAGGCTATGCTTGGCATTTTTAAGAAAAAAAGAGAGAAAAAAGTGGTTAGTGCACCAGATTTGTAGCTTGGTGATCTAGGTTCAATTTCCAGTTGTGTCAGGTCATATCCTTCGATGTCAATTTTCCTCCACATTTGGAGAAGATTTTGGTTTTAGGTGGAAGTGTAAGCTAGTACTGGTTAGAATACAGACCAGGAAAACTGGTTACTTGTAGGTGAACATAACTAGAACAATGCTGAGAAACAGCCTTAACCCGAATAAATGAAGAAACAATCAACAGAATGTGTAGGTTATCCTGTTGAGGTGAATGGTATAGCACAGAGAATTTGACCTGATCCAGACCTTAATGCATAAAAATAGTACAGGGTTCTTACTTTGAATATATAAGTTTTAGTGAGCCAATCGTGCAATATCGGTCCTTTAGATTTGTGTTGGTATTATATCTTGAGCGTCTTCGTGTTACTTCCCGTTTATGAAAACATACAATTGGGATTATAAGTATAGACAGTATATCAGCTGTTAAATTTTGCTAATAGAAGGTCGAGGGTCGTGTCAAATTCTCAGTACTATATTATAATAATCCATACATTACAGTCAGTTTCTTTTGTTGGCAGCACCATTGACTTGCCATTCTTAGTGACTGATTTATATGTTTTATTTTTTGTGACAATTTTATGACATTTTTAAATATTTCTATCAGTGATCATTTGTCCTGAAATAAAATAAATAGCACTAGCCTTTACAAGAAACTTCTCCTTAGACTGAAGGCTTGACCTGTAGGCCAATGCTGTATAATTTGCTGACTTAAATGTCCAGTTCAAAACATGGTCATAATTTGATTATAAAATCTATTATTAGCTATGAACATTTTTTTTTGCCTTCCACTGAAACAGTTGTAGTGCTTGTATATTTGGTTTTATCCCCGTCTTAATGGCCAATAAACTTGGGCTTTGAGGGAAGAGACAGAAAGTATGTGTGATTATACAAGGAATCCTGGTTGTGTTTCAAACCAGGGACCTCTAGATGGTAGTCGAGAGCAATAAGGACTCCACCGTGCCATCAAAAAAAAGCTATGAAGATGTGTTTAATTTATCTTACTTTAAATGACTTTGTTTGTACCTGAACAAACTTAAAACCTTGTGGATAATACATGAAACCGGGCACATGTGAAATATTTGCTTCTTATTTTAAATTCTTGTAAATTGATCTTGAGTTTGTTGTAAATTTCAGAATTTCTCAGGAAGGCAAACATGAGAATGATATAGGTAAGTTTTTCCATCCAGTTCTACCCACATACGCTTTGCTAACTCAGTGAAACACTGCACACATAGTGAACAAGATTTTATAGCAATAATTGGATACGCGGATGCTACTTTAAAGTGGCCCTGCATTGATAATGGAAGAAGAATTCTATTTGAGAAATGATTTACAATCTGCTGTGTTCCATAAACTTTGTTATGGTATGGACATTTCTATAGTTTGTAACTATACTGTGTGGTGCCATCACCTAGCAATGCTGAATACCAGTCTACAAAATTAGCACTTGTCTGGTTGTCAGTAACTCTGCTGTAATTATGCATAGAGTATATAGGAAAACTTATCAGTTTTGCAGATTTGGGCTAGTAGTTTAAAATCCTGAATTCACAGACTGAAATACCAAAAGATATGACCACTGAGTCATTGCGGGTTCGATCCCAGACTGTGTCATACCAAAGACGAAATAAAAATGATACCAGAAATTCCCTTGCTAGATGCTCACCATAAAAGGGAAACTGGCTTCTCTTCTCTCATACCCTCGTGGCGATGGATAACTTGAGGAATGAGGTGTCAAGAGTGATAAATATAAGTTGGGAAAACCTGTTTCACAATTAACCTTAAATAAATTAATATAAATCACAGCAATTCCAGATAAGGTTGTGTAAATAATCAGTATCAATGTATCTACATCACAGCACACCAGTAATAGAGTGACATGCTGATTAAACAGCCACTCCATTGTATATGTATAGAGATGATTTTTACGGCCGTCACATGTCACAAATAGCAGTGGAATCAATAGTTTGCACCCTTAGTGGGATAGAATCCATACTACTCAGTGCCATCACCTAGCAAAGTGAAATATGAAAGCATTAGACCCCTCAGCCATTGCAACAACTTCGGAAAAGGTTGCGCAAATAACCAGTATCAATGTATCTACATAAAACTACACCAGTATTAGGTTGATTTGTGACCTTAAACAGGTAATGACAAAGTGGCTACCAATATACATTTAACATGTTTACTACTTTCTTGTTAGTCTCTACTGGTTTTCAACCGGAGGGGACTATAGGTTTGCTTTTCAACCGGAGGGGACTATAGGTTTGCACTTCGTTCGTCTGTCTGTCGTCCCGTCAAAAATCTGGATCCTGACGTAACTCAAAGAGTTTCCAAGCTAGGTTTATAAAACTTAGTATGTGGATAGGGAGCATTAAATGGATTCTACAGGTCTAAAATATTTTGATTCTGAGGTCATGGCTTCGAAATGGTCATGGCTTTAAACCGGTAGGGGATGTCTGTATTGCTTGCGATTCTTAGTGACTTGTTTTGTCTGTTTTTGGTAGATTCCGGTATAACCAGTACAGAGACACCAGTCATCAGCCCCGGATACACAGTAATATCAGATACACCAAGTAACAGTAATCAAACAGATGCTCTAGGAAAGGAGGAAACTGCTGATAATACTGCTACTATCGTGGTCCCAGTGTGAGTAACTTAACAAATAAAACCTGTATACCAATAAAACCAATAAACTTGCTGAAAATAATAGACATGGCCCCAATCTCTCGAAACATCCCGAGTAGAAATCTCATGTCAAATTGAGATTTGCTAAAATCTGAGTCAGAACTTTAAATAAATTAAAATTTTAGCTCTATAAATTTTACTGTTAATTAAATCAGAATAAGGTTTTCTGTTTAAATTTGTGATGCGAAGTTTGAGTCTAATCTACCATTATTTTAAAGATGCATTGCAATATTTGAGATGAAATTTAACTCAAATTGAGATGTTTCAGGAGATCTAGGCCTGAGTTACTGTTTTAATTATAAAACTTGTTATCAACAGGGGTCGAATTTAGCACTTGCTAACTTGCAAAATGCAAGTAGATTTCCCAAAATGCAAGTGGATAAAATCATCACTTGCTATTTTTTGCAAGTACAACTACAAATAATTTCCGAGGTCTCGGGCGCATAAAGATGCCAACAAACTTCTGCTAGAAGAGGTCACAAATGACTCCAACAAATTTACAACTTGCTGAAATCCTGTAGTCTGATAGATGTACATGTATAACAGGTTCACAAACAATATGATTATAGCTCTATCTATGTTACCTAGGTATAAAACAGGTGGATATTGTAACGTTTTTAATTGAATGGCTAAATTTGCAAGTAGATTTTCTGATTTAGCAGGTAAGAAAAAAAGCTACTTGCTAAAATTTGCAAGTGACCAAAAAAGTCAAATTCGAGCCCTGATCAAATAAAACAGTTAACTCACTGTAAATCAGATCTTGTGTTGGAGAGTCTGGTTTTCTGACAGTACAATTTTCATGGAGTTACATGCATTTAAATGCAGGTTGATCAATATTTACCTTGAAACAGTAGTTGCCTGTTGATACATACACCTACTTGATCATTTGAAAAATTATAAGCATACACACTCTTATGAAATTTCATTTGGAAAAAAACACAAAATTAGTTGCCGACAAAACTATGGATACTACAGTCAGAATCTGATTTTATAATCAAACTTGCATTCAAGTTTATACCAATAAATTATCCCATTTCTACCTATCATGTAATATAGTGCGGAGAATTTGTCGTGACTCTCAACCTTCTAGTAGAATAATTTCACAGCCGATATCTTATCTATGTTTATTATCCTAGTTGTATGTTTTCATAAGCGGGAAGTATCACAAACACTCTCCAGGTGTTATACCAACACAAATCGGCAACAAATCTAAAGGACCGTTATTGCACGATTGGCTCGTGGAAATTTATATATTCAACGCAAGAACCTTGTAATGCATAAATATGCATTCATGCTTAAAGGTCAGGATCAAGTCAAATTCTCCATACTAAATATAATATTGCAGGGTTATAGTTACTGTAGTACTTGCTGTTGGTATCTTTGTTGCCTGTTTTCTGTACGCTAAGAAGAAAGCCAGTTCTGGAGATAATTCATCGTTTCCAGCAGTTGTGTACACCAAACTTTGTTCAAGGAGGCAGGCTTATCAAACTGATGCAGGTAAGGCCAAAAATAAAATATTGTTTATTTCCCCTTCCCTACATGTTGTACCTACCCGAGCAAAAAGTTCCCTACCGCCAAAAATGTTTTGACCCTCTGAATTTTCGATTACATGCGAAAACACGTGATTGTTGTTGTTGCATTGGCTATTGGCCTATTTGTTTTTTGGCAGACTGGATGCAGAATAATGATTCGGTAGACTGATTTTCACGTCCCATTTCCGGTAGAGGCAAGTTGTTGCTCAAGATTTGAGAACCAATCTTGTTTAATTAATTTTGTTCCAATATGAAATATAAATACAGTTCCACTCTTTTAATAACGTTAAAGGCATATAAGCCCGATTCAAATCATGAAAATTATTGAAAAAATACATATCTTATTTAGGCCAACGTAAAATACAATTTGGAGACGTCAGAAATGATGTCACATCAGTAAAAGCGACATCATCGTACGTTAACGCGACGTCGTCGCACGGCATAGTGCGCTAACTTGTAAATATGTTGAATCGAAATATTAATTGCAAATAAAGGACGAGGGTAAAATTATACTAAATAATTACAGGGCAATTCTGTGCATCGGAAAACACTAAGAGGCTAGATCTAAGTCTCTGTGGAGCAAACAATTTCCTTAGTCATTTTTTTCACTCTGCCAGGTTATCCAAAAACCTGATGGGAAATCCCACAGGATGCAGTGCATTTGTTCATATTATCTCTATACCTTAACTGTAATATTGTATGCTCTACTAATCTTTCTCATTTAAACCTCTATCATATATAGAATCACTGGCACCATCACCCACCACCAATGAAGGAGCACCACCAACAGCCAACGGTGGATCAGTGCCGACAACCAATGGTGATGCAGAATACCAGAATGTTGGCTCCAAGCCCGCAGTAGCTACAGTTTCACGTAAGTTTCAAGCCCTAAATTCTGCTAATATTCTCACACAATTACTAGTATTGTCACATACCCTGTATGGCGGAAATGATCGTTATGGGAGCCAGGGTACTGTTTTATCAAAGCATTTACGGAAATCGTAAACTTACGATCAAATTTAAATTCTTTATAACATGTTTACAATTATAAAGTATGGTAAATGAAGCTGCAGTACTAATAATGATTCAGTTATTGAACTCATACAAGACAAATTTTCTCACCAATTTGCAGTTGTCAAAGAATTGTAAAGATTTTAAATTTGAGCGTAACTTTAAGATTTTCGTAAGTGCTTTGATAAAACAGTACCCTGGACTCCAAATTGATACACTTGTATTACAAAATAATGCTCCGGGCCGGACTAGTTCTACATTAAATGACCGTACCTCATTTAATTAATTAAAGCCATGAAATTGGCAGTTGTTTGGTGATAATGAGTTCTTAGCTAGTATAAAGTCAATGTGGTATGAAATCAGAGCTGATGTGGCCTATTGTTATTACAAATAGTTAGTTAGTTTCTGTGCCATAGTCAAGCGTAGGGCCTGTCTTGCGGTGCTCTTGTTCAGTTAGTTGAATTTATATTTTTCAAGCTAGCATAACTGTTTCAGGTGATTTAACTCGATCAGTTGTAGTGGACTAGTGGTTTTGACCATTGAAATTTCCAAAACCCCTCATTTTGACCCTAGTCCAAAGTATCAAAATGACCCTTCAAATTCAGGAGCTAATGGAAACACTACATTATCTAGGGGCTGGGAGGGTATCACATTCTGTGATAGTTGTTTCTTGTATTTCAGCTATAGTTCAAGGAGCAAGTGGTACAGATGATGGCATGAGTGATGCTGCTTGCATGGATTTGTTGAAAAATGGAACTGGCACAGAATGTGGGGCTGAGGGAGATACTGTAGATCTCAAGCAAGGCAAAGCAGAAAATTGATTGTTGTGTAAAAACAACAGAAAATATGATTCATTGTTATGAATTAATTGGGATTTTGCAGCATTTTTTGGATCTTAAAATGAAGCAGATCTGGATAATATGACAATATACCATTTTAATCAGAAATCACAGTTTTTTTTATTGTCCTAAAATTAAGCTTGTATCCAAGTTTAAGCAGAGTAATATGCCTTGTTCTACAACCTTATTATTTCTGAAGTTTTCATGTAACTAGTTTTCATTTTCAATCCTACCTAATGAGGGCATCAGTGTACACAGGACACTTCTCTAGTTTATATGTAGTTTAAAGCTGAGTATTTAAATATCATCGGTTATAATTTAGCTTTGAGATTTTCATGTTGTTTCATAGGATGCAAACCCTGTCAGCCTTTATAAGGTCGTATTCTTCAACCTGTACCTAATGCCCCAGGGCATTTCAATTTTAGATCTCAGCTCAAATTGAGATTTTGCTGAAATCAAGAGTTTAAGTTTGAGTCAAATCTGTCAAATCTGAATTTTGAGCTCTTGAAATGCTACTGTAAATGTTCAAAATAAATAATCAAAAGCCGTAGTATACATTAAGTTATACAATGGTTTGTTGATCCAAGTCTTTGTTATTAACCACTCAGGTCTACATCCTTCGTGGTTAATTTCTACACGTCAGAACTCCAAACCATTGTATAACGGCCGGTATACTACGGTTTATCATAGTTTATTTCTTAATTATATTGTATACATTGTATTGAATTAATTTTATATATTCAATAACCTAATGCATCCATCTCCTCGACATCTGTGTCATGTGTGACTGTTTGTGAAGGAAATGTTTTATTGAATTTTATCATAAGAGCTGACTGTATTGTACAAACTGTTGTAGTACTATTGGAAAGTTTTAACTTTTCTCTCGGCCTTCATGTATTAATATGTGTGTATACATAACAAAAGGATAATAAAATATCGAAAGGGAAGGCAGCGCTCAAATTAAATAGCTGAGCACAGAAAACATATAAACAACACAGACAATTACACAGCACAATGCCAAACACGCAACTGAACAAGACGATGAACTTAACTGCTGAAAGTTCACGTTTTAGCTGTCAAAAGTCAAAAGTCCAAGTCCGAGCTGTCAAAAATCTGAAAGACCTAGCTTCTTGTGTGGAATATATTAAATTTTGTGTAAAACACCTGCATGCTTTATCGGTTATTTAGATTATTGTATGTTAGTATACAATAATTGCATAATTAAGAGACTAAGGGGAGCAACTCTTGCAAAAATAGTATTTTTCATCGATATAGCTGACATTCTGTCGTCAATTACAGGTCATTTGTGAAACCTATTCTAATTCTTTGTATTTAGTCTATTTACTGGATAATAGGGAATAGAGTTTTGGGAGTGATAATGTGACTTTAAATTTAGCATACAATATGCTAATAGAAGGTAAGAGAGGACCAGGTTAATATATTCAGTATAGTACTGTACTAGGTTTGTGTATAATGATTATAAAGTGTATGATGATTGTATTCTCAGCTTACTCACACACATTTGTGCCAACATATCTAACTGCTGGTTTATATACTGTACTGCTTTAGGGGCCAATAGAATTAACTGCTAGATTATTACCGATAATACACTGTATAATCATTTAATTTTGATTGGACAAAATTTTTAGGTTTGGTGAATAAAAAACATTTCTTGAGGACGTAATTTCAAGGATTTCAGATTTCATGAAAAATGGTTTGGTCAAAATTCTCACAAATTATCAGATCATTCAAAAATCAAACAGATTCAAATTACGATTGAAAAGTTGCAGTTTCGGCAATGAATTTGAGTCACCATTATGATGATAATCCAGGAGTGAATTATACTCTGTCTTCCAGGTTGTTTTTTTGTGACCCAACCTCCATCAGTATTATACAGATTTTAGCAATGGCCTAATGATCAATTGCTTCAATTTATTAATTGAACATTTGAATGATAAATTACTTTTAAAATATAAATTTTTATAATTGTTTTATCCCAACTTTTGTAGTCTGTAGCTTCATGCTTGACTAAAATACAGTGCAGTTATTTCATGCTCTGTTGCTGTTCATATCATTTGTGTTGCAATTGCAGCGATGCCTATTAGTATTTGCTCTCCATTCCAAAGAATCAGTATTTATATGTTCAATTATTGTTATTCTTGTGCAGTTATCATATTGTTTTTATTCGGGGACGATATACACAAATGTGTTGATTATGCTAATTTTTAAGGCTTGTGCTACTAGACTTAGTATATTATTTTAAGCTAATTGTTAGCTCTTGTGCTCCTAGTATTATATTATTTTAATCAAATTTGGTCACTGGACCTGTTTAATCTTCTGTATTTTCTTAACATTTCCTGATAAAAATACAAGGGTTTTAACACTTTTTTAGTGTTTATCAAAAGGACATTTTTATTATGTTTTAGTCAATTTTATATTTTATCTTGCAATATCTCGGTGTGGAGATGTCAGCAATCTGTGTATCAGTCGAGACACCAATGTCCCCGAGTCTAAAATTGCATCAAGTTAGATTGATAAAATTCTTACATGATAATGTTACAGATTTAAAGTTAATGGTTTCAGTTAAATTGAATGTTTTGGTAGAGAGCATTGGTGCACACTGTCATGTTCTAGGATTCACAGCATATAAACCAAATCACTGTATGAATTATTGGGATACTATACAAGTCAACTTGTATGACTTATTGTGATTAAAAACATCTGTCATTTCCGATCACTGTACAACTTATTGCAAGACTGTACAATTCAACGTGTTCTCCTTATTGCGATATCTGGAAGTTGACTCGTTTATATACTGTGGGATTGAATGCCTTCGCAAGTATACCGAGTTCCTAAAATTCTACACCTTGAAATAGAAGGTTGTTTCTAAAAATATGGTTAAATGTTAATGGTAAGAGATTAAAGTATTAAGTAATAATTATTAACTACAGTATAACCTCCCGAAACGGCACTTCTGAGAAGCGGCAACCTCCGAGAAGCGGCACTTTTATTTCCCCCTGTTCGTTTTCACTCTTATTTTAACCTCCATAGAACGACACCTCCGCAGAGCGGCAAACGGCTGTTAAAATTGTTTACCTTTTGTATGGATTACCTCTGAGAAGCGGCAGGTGTGTTTTTACAACGGCATATTTATACGTGTTTACATAACTCCATACGATGTTGCTTTCTATTTTTCGCACCTTCGTGGATTATAACAATTATCGCTCATCTAGGTAACAATAGCCGATAGCTGCGGGCGCTAGTAAATTAGCGATTGTCTTTTGGGATCTGTTCGACAAAATGACACAGTAGGCCTAACACCGCGCATACCATGCACTTGATGAGTTGCTTTAAACTCGATTTTTTAAAAATCAAAGTTGTTATTTATAATTGTAAATGAAATATCAATACGCGCTTATCAATCAGTATCAGAAAGGAAATTCAGGTACACGTCGTGTTAATGGTTAATCACGTCGTCTAAAACTGTCAATTTCAGCATATGCACTGACCAAGTTACACGCGAGAGGTAAACAAATTACCGATCACGTGTGCAAATTGTGTAGTGAGCAATATGACGTAATAGAGATTTTAACACTTCGAAGGTAAACAATTCAATTGAATACGGCATGTGCGTAAAATAATATGGATTTGGTTAATTATGTTGGGAGTTGCGTTTAATAGCAATAAATACTAGACCCGTGTATTGTACGCATTTTTGTATCTAATCAACGGTCTTAATTAAATAATCGTCAGAATTATGTAGCAAAACGCGCGGCTACGAGTAGATCTAATTTTATGCACTTAATCGCAAACAAAGGACATCAATTTAAACTTACCGTGAATATGTACACTCAATAATCTATGAACGACATTCTAAAACAATCGACCTCTACAGAGCGACACCTCCGCAGAGCGGCAGTTTTTTCTGTCTCCGCCGGATGTCGCTCTACGGAGGTTATACTGTATACCGAGAGCTACACATAATTGTCCAGAAATGTGGCTCTGGCTCTCAATTAGTTAACTTATTGTTCACCAACTTTAGACCATTTATGTAACATTTTCATTTAAAAAAGGTGAAAATCTTTCGGAACTCCTTATAATAATTATTATACTAAATGTGCATTAACTGTGGCACCCGGCAGTGTGTGCAACTCCGAAGTCAAAGTTTAGGGTTTGTTGACATCACTGTCTATGTTTTCATGTGTTCAGTACCAAGCCACTTTAAATGTTATGAATACATTGTTAAGACTGTGCTATGCTTATTATTTTACCATGAATTATGCATAATATTATATTTTTATAATTATGTCTCCCACATTTTGTAGGGGAGGCATATTGATTTTGTGCTAGACATCTGGATTCTGAATGTCACAAATCTTTTCCCAGCCTTCCTTAAAGCCCCATTATGGTTAAGCCCTACATAAATATTTTAGTTGAGTCTCGAATCTGGACAAAAACATAAGATAGAAGAAAACGAACATCAACCTCCAGTTGGTTTGTAGACAAAATATTGGTCAATTATGAAAAACATCCTAATTCCTTATCTGGATGATCGAAAAAATTGTTTGGGAGAGATAATGGTGCTTTAAAACCATTGTTCGGTTTTCAATAACACATCACATGAATACTTGATACCGAGCCCTGTAGTTGTGTATATTGTCAGAAAATTTAGGCCGGATGATTTTTGCCAGACATATGGCCCTTTGTGGGAGATGTACGGTTTAGTGTCAAAAACCGTTCTAGTTTATTTACAGTCTTAGCTTTTAGTTTGTTTGCACATAGTTTAGTGAAGCACTGTACTCGGTGAGCATTTTATTGGTGATGGGAATATAGTTTTAGCTTCTTGATATTTTAATAAGTTTTTTATATAGTGTAAAATCAGCAACTTTGGCTAGGTTATAATTTCGCAAATTTGTTTTACGTAAGTAGTTCGCGTGGTTCAATATTCACGAGTTCTAAAATAGTAAAATTCCGACAGAACTACTAACCGGTTGTTTAAGTTCAAGAACATAAATTTTGCTAATGAATACAGCAAATATTAATCCCTTGTAGCTAATGTTTCCAATGTCATTAGAATTACCGTAGATCCTAACATTTGCTCCATTCCTTTACGCTGTTAGATATCATGTTCAAATAACCTCTCTGGCGCACAATGATGTCACATAACCTCAGCTGACTTTCACCGCGCTTTAAGATTTGTGAAAGAAGTGATTTGATTGGATGACGTAAAGTTCACATCGACATGACCCCATACGGAGTGTCGTCAGATCCTATATCAGCGTAATAAGGGTCTGATTTTAATGAGATTGCCATGTTTCAATGGTTATGTCCAATAGGATTATTATTGTTTATTGTGAGTTACATCTATGATTTCATGTTTCTGTAATATTTATAATTACTGTCTGTCTCATAATATTATTCCTTTTTTGCTCTTTTTGTATTTATATTTGCCTAACTAGTCACTCCTCTGGCATCAGTAATGTGTCTACCGTATAACTTTCATCGTGTAACATCTCCGTCTCCCTCGCTTTTTATGCACTGGCATCTTCTGATGCAGGCGGCATAATATTATAGTGATTGTCCTGTCTGTCCGAAATGTTAACCAAAACTTTTAAGTTGTTGAAACTTTATATTTTTGAAGTCCAAGGGATTGCTTTCAAACTTGGCATAAACACCTTATATTGTCAAAGCCATGTAACACTATTTTAAAACATTTCAACAGAATTATTGCCCTTGATTGACTTTGCTAGTTTTTATGGACAAGGCTTCGACCTGGGCTTTAGCGTTTATTCAGTGCCGCCTGGTTTGTATCAGTTGCCATAGTGTGACCTTTGCTAACGCAAGCATTTTTTATTACATAACCATTTATCATGATTATTACAGTATATATTGTTAAAGAAGGAACTCATTATTACATTTATTACCTTTATCAGAAGTTTTAAGGTGGCTATGTTGTATAAAGCATTTTGATACATACATGTATTTTAGATTAGATTTAGATATAATTATACGGTGCATAATAATGTTTTTCTCGTTAAAATGAAAAATCGATGTGTTCATTTTATGTGCTTGATGCTTTTAATAATAATACAATATTATCATCAACATTTATTTTTGTCCAATTTTTGTCCAAGATCTACCAGCAATACATTCTCATAGGTGCTTGTCAAAGGTGCTTGTCAATGGTTATCAAGCGAATCATAAATAATGCAAACATACTCCCAATGTGTTTACAACCATGCATACATGTACAATGTAATGCAAATTGATTTGTTATTTTTACGTTCACTCTCACTAGAAATTTCGACATTAGAACCAGAGTAGTATACAGACCTTGCATTATGTTATAAGTATTACGCTATGGAGAGCGTGAGTATGCACCAGCAATGTGACTCTCAATGATTTAGAATTTACTTTGTACTGACCCCTTAATTGTTGTACTGGCCCCTTTAAATTACAAACCTTTGCGGAAGTTTAAAAAGTGAGATTTGTATTAAGGCCTGGAGAATGGCACCTTTAATTAATGTACTGGCCCCTTTTAATCACAAACATTTGCGGAAGTTTAAAAAGTGAGATTTGTATTAAGGCCTGGAGAATGGCACCTTTAATTAATGTACTGGCCCCTTTAAATCACAAACATTTGCGGAAGTTTAAAAAGTGAGATTTGTATTAAGGCCTGGAGAATGGCACCTTTAATTAATGTACAGGTCCCTTTAAATTAGAAACATTTGCAAAGTGAGATTTGTATCAACTACTGGAGATCGGCATGTTAATCTTGAAATTATTTAATTCATAAATTAATCAATACTTGAAGAACAGTGAATGATAATCTAAAATAGCTTCACTGAACCAGTCATTTTCCAATTATTTGTGTTAAAATTTTGAATGTAATCTACATTATGTATGACATACATAGGGATTCATGTATATTTGCTTGCTTTGCTGTGTAATAATCATCTCTCATTCTTTTAATATGTTAATCAGCTAAAAAGGTTGCTATTCAAAGTTATGTTGCAATTATATACATGTGATGCTATCATTTTGTGCTATTAAGTATTCAAGTTATGTTACACTTCTTATTTGTACTATTAAGTAATTATCAAACTGTAGTGCATTTATTCACCATTATAAATGTGTAATATTATGCCATATCTTATACTGATTCGCTGTTTATTGCCATTTTTTGTTTTTCGTGTATTGTACATTTTCGTACCATCATTCATTATGTACTCATTAATCCATATAATGGATGCTTTAAGCTTCATTCCAGCATTTCCCTGTATACCCAGAATTGTATACTGTACATATGTATGATACATGCATATAATTAATATATATTTGTGTATGAAAATCTGAACATCAAAAAAGCCGCTATTCATTGTTTATTGCGCTGGATTTATAACCTGGCGATCTGAGTTCGAATTCCAGTTGCGGCAGGTCATACTTGAATATTTGACAAGCATATTAATTTTCCTCCACATGTAGAGAAGTTGCTGGTTCCTTGTGGAAGGGTAAGTTTGTGCTGGTTAGGATATCGTTCAGGAAAACTGGTTAGGTGAATCGGCCGTCGCTTATAACTGAAAATTGTTGAGAAAGATAACGGCGTTTAGCCCCTAAAAAAAACATCAATCAAAAAAGGAAAATCAAACTATAAAGCTCTCTAGTAGGAAGTGTCATACAGAATGAATTGACAGTTCAAAACATTGACAGGCTTGTGAAGATTGAACGATGTAATATATTCAGTTGTATATAACACATGATGTTACGATATAATGTATGATATGTAATATAAGAAATTACGTAATAGTGTTCAAGATTAAAGCCTGCCTATTGATAATGTAACTGTCACTCTGAAACTACATCATTGAGAATAGTTGAGCAAGCTGTGTGATGTCAGCTCTTGTTGATGATTGCATTTAGTAATCATGCCCCCATCTTTGAATAGGGGTTATATTGCTTTGCACATTTCGGTTGGTTGGTATACCAAATGGTTTCCGTTAAATAACCCAAGAGCGCTTTGCCCTAGGATCTTCAAACTTTACATGAAGGTTGGCCAGCAACAGTTGATGAGCCCAATGGATTTGGAGATCAAAAGGTCAAAGATCAAGGTCACTGCAACCCTCATCATTTCTGATTATTGTGCTGCCATGGGGATATATAATGTACGTGTTTTACAACCATCTCTTGTTGAATCAGCATTTTATACTACTAGTATATATATACTAAAATACTGCATTTGTTTCATGTGCCTCAAACTTTTTCCAAACTAGCATTATGATTAATTCATGACTTGACTAATTTGCTATTGTATGATGTTCCGTTATTTCTGTGTATGTATCAGTGTCATGGTAACCTAGTAACAAGGGGCAACTTTTTCACAGAATACATGTTTTGTTCAAAAATTGTTACCGAAAAGTTTTCTAAATTTCAATATTTTTCAAATTAGAAAATCATGACTACTGAACATAATAAATCTACCCACTCAATGGGACTTGAGGATCAAAATTGAACTGTAGTTTTATTGACGTTTGTGTGCGGAATGTAACCAACTGTTGTTACTTGTTGTTGTTGTAGATAACAATAATCATGTGATTGTGTCAATAAATTTTTATATAATATCTCTACAGTGTATGTTTACTTTACCTACATGTTAATTTGACATCAATGTTGATTTTCCTTCACGTGTGGAGAAATTGCTGGTTCTTGGTGTTAAGTTGGTCCACATGTGGAGAAGTTGCTGATTAGTTGGTCCACATGTGGAGACATTGCCCATTCTTGGGGTTAAGTTGGTTCACCTGTTGAGGAGTTGCTGGTTCTTGGTGTTAAGGTTGCTCCACATGTGGAAAAGTTGCTGGGTCTTGGTGTTAAATTGGTTCACATGAGAAGTTACTGGTTCTTGGTGGTTAGTTGATCCACATGTGGAGGAGTTGCTTGTTCTCGGTGCTACAAGAAATGTAGATGAGATACCAGGTAAGACATTTTGAGGTTGCAAGTTCAAATCCAGATTTTGTCATTATTAGCTCACCTGTCAAAGTGACAGAGTGAGCCCTTACTTTTGTCATTACTCTTCATCCGTCATCTGTCCGTCAACAATTTGCTTGTGTAGACACTAGAGGTCACAAGTTTGGCTTAATCTTTATGAACTTTGTCACAACGATCAACTCAACTAAATCTAGGCCAAGTTTGATATTGGGTCATCTGGGATCAAAAACTAGGTCAAATCAAAGAAAAACCTTGTGTAGTCACTAGTGGTCACTCAGAATTTTGACCCAATCTTTATGAAACTTGGTCACAATGGTCATCTCAACAAAATATAGGTCAAGTTTGATATTGGGTAATCTTGGGTCCAAAACTGTCACAAGGTCAAGTCATAGAAAAACCTTATGTAGTGACTAGAGGTCAGAACTTTGACCTAATCGTTATGAAACTAGGTCTCAATGATCATCTTAACAAAACCTTTGTCAAGTTCGATATTGAGTCATCTTAGGTAAAAAACTAGGACACTGGGTCAAATCATGGAAAACCCTTGTGTTGTCACTCAAGGTCACACTTATGACCTAATCGTTATGAAACTCGGTCACAATGATCATCCTAACAAAATCTGTATAAAGTGCGATATTGGGTCATCCAGGTTAAAAACTAGGGTCACCAAGGTCAACCCACGGAAACACCTTGTGAAGTCATTAGAGGTCATAAATTAATTTTGACCTAATATGTATTAAAACGTGGTCATAATGATTATCTTAACAAAATGTAGATCTAGGTCAAGTTTGATATTTGGTTATCCGGGATCAAAAACTAGGTCACAATATCCTAGTAATAGAGACTAATTTTTCTTGCATCTTATTCTGAAAATGTTAATGATTACTTATGTTTCCATAGAGACTTGCATTCACTACTACGACCCGTGAGCTCACCTGTCAAGTTTTGTGATCACTCTTCGTCCGTCACCCGTCGTCTGTCCGTTCACAATTTCTTGTGAACATAATAAGAGTCCACGCTTATGGCCAAATCTTCATGAAACTTGCTCGGAATGTGTGTATGTATGGCATCTAGGCAACACAGGAGCACTGGTTGGTAACCAAGGACATAGGGTGGTATCCAAGGCTTTTCCAATTATGTTATCCAAAGAAAATAAAGACGTTGTTATTATCATTATTAATATTACTATACTGGTACATGTACATACACAAAGAAAGATGGCTAAATGTACAATGTCATTTACTTCATTCTCGACAGTAGACATGCATACCGTGAAGTTCATGCCATGTTTAAAACAGCAACCAACCAGCAAAGGACGAGTATTTAACGTCTGAATATTGATTAACGTTGCAACCATAGCCAGTCAACCTTCTGATATATACGTGATCGCTAACAACAACGTTAGTAACAACCAAACCGGTGCTCTCAGCTAATTCTGTACCACCACTACCTTCAGCATAAGCATTTCCCCTGGCTTGGCCATTTACCATTAGTTGTGAATCGTACCAATCGTGCCTAGCAGTGGTTGTCCAAGTAAAGACGTATGTACCAGTTACTGGAACCACATATATACCGTCGTCCTTGTTGTAACCATTGCCTTCATCTACATCTTCAACAGCAAATACCAGCGTCTCCATGTCATGTAAGCATTGTGTTGCTAATGAGTGAGCGTAGAAAGCAACCTTCTCCGAGGACGACGCTGAAAATAAAAGCAAGCACCGGTATAAGTACTAATTGTAATTATAAAAAAGATAACATTTAGTCAGACAGGGAAGGCAGCACTCAGTTTAACCAGCCGAGCACAGAAAACATAAAAACACACAAGGCACAATGCCTACCTGAACCAGCCGAGCACAGAAAACATAAGAAACATACAAGGCACAATGACAAACTAAACCAGTTATGATAACCCCATGCGGGCGAGCTGTCGAAATTCTAAATGAACCAGTTTCAGCAATCAAAAGGCTGAATGCCCAAGACCTAGTTCCAACTGTTAAATGACTGAAATGTCTAGTTTTAGTAGTGAGAAGTCCTAAAAAGAAGCTCTGATATTATAATTGATAATGTATAAGCGAATTAGGCCATGCTCTTATCTCCCAGAATATTAAGCGCTTTAATTCCTTCACATTGGTTCAAATGGGTAACGTAGTTGCTCTTACCACCGTACATGTACTAGTACTGAAAAAAAGATTCTATTCATATACGAGATGTTTGTAAAACATGTATGCCCCATGGCAGCTCAATAGTCAGAAATGGTAAAGGTCACAATCATGACAGTATGTACACATGTATAGTCCAGTGAGGTTAAAAATCCAGTGACGCAGAGGTCGAGTCCACTATAACGGTGTAAAACCAATCATAAAGGTTTATACTGTACACACAACTATAATTGCAATGCTAAACTAACATACTATTTTCGCTCTACCTGTTTAGACAATTGCTATTATTTTTTGCGTACACATATACCGCAACGTCACTGTCACAATATCCTAACTGGACTGTACTCGTATATCAGGACATACAGCAACATTGTGTTGTTGTTAACTATACATGCATATCGCCGGCTTAGAATTAGAAGGTCGTGAGTGCAAAAGCAATATTTTGAGAAAACGAGAAAAAACTGTCTGAAAGCTACTCTTATGGAAAAACAAACTTTTTAAACTTCAGTTTGGTCAACATGACTAACATTTCATGAAAATAGACTCATAAGAAGCGTCTTGGCATGCAGATTTCAACTAGATTCGATGCGTGAGTCTAAAAAGGTCGTTAGGTTGACCTTCTAATTCTAAGCCAGTGATATGTTGTTGCAAGTACATATATACTCACTGTTTAAGGCTTGTCTGCGTTGTGTTCTGTCTTGGAGATAAAACCGTCCTGCACCGTTTTGAATAGAGGAGTTACGTCTGGTATTAACATCTACTCTGTAAAGTTCCTTGTCATCTTCGGTCCCTGGCGTGTTGCTTTCATCGAGGTCGTCAGCGTGGATTTTATGCAATTGCTCTATCTCGTTTTCTAAATCGTCAACGCGATTTTTGAGAACGTTCTTTTCATTTTGAATTTTTTTCAACTCCTCCTGCTGTTGATTAATCTTCTCGGTATGTTCACGAAACAAACTCTCATGTTGTGACAATGTTTCAGCCTGCCCGATTATAATGCGTTCTAACGCATTCAAACGTTCAACCACAGTTATTCCACGAACACATCCAATGTAAAACAAACACACAACAGTCAAGGCGTATCTCACCATTCGTCTTGAGGAAATCAACTAGCAGCCAGCACTGCGAGGTTTTAATAATTAAAACTAGATCACTGTCACTGATAGCGATACTGTATCAATCGGTCCATGTCGCTGGCTTAGACGAAGTGCTACGTACGACCTTAATAGACCTATATACGAGGGGTGATCAACAAATACGCGGAAAAATGGTCTGAAATCTTTGTTATCTGACCAATTTTTATGAAAATCGGTCAGATAATAGATTGATGTATTACACATACCTAACCATAAAAACATTAAACTCAAGAGAATAATTGGTCGAAAAACATAGAAACCGTAACGTCACTATGGATATACAACAGGATACTCCTCATAAACCTGTCAACCGAAAATCAAAACTTTGCCTTTGCAACTTTCATGTAAAGTATAAAAATTAGCCGCCGGAGTACATTGATATTGATGGCGTAATATGACGTTATTGACGTCGTATGGCCAACTCGCATGCCGGCATTGTTTCACGTGGCTACGTATGATAGAATATATGCAAAACAGGTACCCGTTTTGTATGTTATTCCATAATTGTTGCATTTTGAAATACTGACATTGGTATTTTGTGACATTCAATTCACAACACGACTTTTCGTCATCACACTCATTTGCAGACAATGACTTCGAAGCAAATAGCTCTAAAATAGAATTTTGACGTTAAAACATTATTTTGAAATAATAGAGGTAATGTTCAATAATTGTATATTCATAACTTACCCTTAAAAAATCATAAAATCACAAACTTACGATTAATACGTAGTCGTTTACAACGTACAACGCTGGAAAATATGAAATTTTGGGCCGCATGACGTCGAGTGACGTTGCCATAGGAAACCGCGCTCGTTCTGACTTTGTTTAATATCAATGATTAGCGGTGAATCAATTTGAAATAAATTTATCTTTATATTAAGAAAGTTTCATCGACTTATAATGACGATTAAAGAAAACACAGCACTTTTCCGCGTATTTGTTGATCACCCCTCGTACATGTATACATGTATTCAAAATCTGCATCTCAAGATGCACATATTTAATGAATGTACGAGAGGTGCCCCACTTATATTTGAACAACGTTGAATATCCGATCTGTTCCATTGTTTTAGTCTATTTTCAGCTTTTTTAAGACCGGAAACCCCTATTGATAGTGTAAACATTAATCAAGTGTAATCAATGTTGCTTTATCGTTAAGATTCCAAAATCTGTAAATGCAGGATTGATAGACTTCGGCATTTACTATTCTAGTGTACCATCTCGTACTTGGAATTTATGTTCTTAAGGTATCGAATGGTGTGATTGCAGTGGGGTATGAAGCTGAGTCTTGACCACAACACCATTTTCCAGGCGGTGTCGCTAGGAACGAGATGTTGCAAACATTTTGTCCAAAAACGATGTTTAAACGTTATGGGCATAGTACTGTGTGCTAATTTTTCCCTTTGTAGAACAAATATGAGTTCTATTTTATTAGTTTTACCAAACAACAACACAAGTCATACAACCGGGTGCGAACTCCGTTGCTTAACGAATATCAACATTTTGGTAGTCTCGTAGACAATTCTCAAATAGCAATATGTACTTTTATCGTAAATATCTCAATGATAAAGTATTATCTCATCAGAGGTGACAATGTTATCGAATTTACCGTTCCATTGTAGCATAAACGGGGTTTAAAACGATTGTCTCCCTTCGATTCTTTTAGGTAAAATCGCTGGTGAACACCGATTGTTTTTCAGAGTTTAACATTCACCATTGTCGAAATTACTTGTTTGATAGTGCCGAAGGATACTGATACCTTCATTGAAATCCTCATTTTGGTAATTGGAGATATCCTAGCTATCATATAACCAAAGGGTACGATTATTCAAGGAATCGTCACTTTTTGGCATTTTTTAATAGTTTGTGTCATTTCACATATTAGAGCAACAGAACGTAAAACACCCTTCTAGTGACTAACAATACTGCTAGTCTTCACAGAAACGGTATATTCATGGTCTATAAAGTCCTTCTTGGAGCTTCTTAAGGAGTATTTGGTCTTCAAAAAGCCAAACGCCACATCCTCTACAAAATTGGTGATTTCGGCTCGAATCATATTGCAAACAAACCAAAGTGAAACAGTGAGTGCACATGTTACCTGACACATTACTTTACTTGATATAAGTCTTTAAATCGGAACATGCAGCTGAACACTACTGTAAATTAATAATGCCTGTAAAACACAGGTCGCTGCGGTGTTGCCCCTATCCGTATAGAAACTGGTAGGTTTGAAAATTTAATCGAGGAGGAACGTGTATGTCCTTTTTGTAATAATGTGGAAAATGAGTACCATGTGATATTACACTGTCATGTATATAATGATTTAAGAGCATCTCTTTTTGATAAAGCCAATAACTGTGTACCACTTTTTAACGTTATGTCTGATGCCGAGAAATTTTCATGTTTATTTTCCAATTGTGATTTAGTAAGAATTTGTGCCAAAACCTGTTTTTAATACTGCAAAGAAGACAACTTTTAACTTGTAAATAACTTGTAATCTTAATTGATAATGCAATTGATTTGTATATATATATTTGTTTAATTCTGTTTTATGGTTGTGTAATGCGGCATTTTCAGGCCATTTTTGTGTGTAAGTTTTTGAGGACATTTTGTAAATATATTTAGTGTTTTGTATTCTTTAAATTGATATTTTGTACAAATTAGAAAGAGAAAGAAAATAGGAAATGAACAGTAATGTATGAAACAAAGAAGGATAGAAACAGATAAAGTATCACGCTGACAACATCTGATAATTCTACTTGAAATATTTTTATCACCTTTTACAGACTTTACAATTATGCAAATTTCACTTCTGCAGGCTTAACGATTATATTATTAGGGTACTAAGTTGTATCTGGCAATTTTATTAGATACTTATATGTAATATAGATATGACTGATGACACGATTATTGTATATTCCGAATTAACAAAACGATTAAGTACAGATCTTACGTCACATAGGAACGCGGTCTGTTTAGGTAAAGCAGATGTCCGAAAGTTTACGCCCACATTTATGATTGGTTGATGGAAACTTGCATAAACTGTATGAAATGATTTGATTGGCTAAAACAGATGACACACACACTGTAGTGGATTTTCCAAGCTGAACGTATCAATGGTTTTCCATTAGAATTCAATTACGTAGTTAAAATTATATTTGTTTGGATTTTACCAACACTGACTATATCTTGTTCTTATATTATTGTTGATTGTGGACTCGTGAGAATTCTCACGCGCAAAATACAAAGTTTGGAAATCCGAACAGTCGTTAGTTCTACTTTATTCCAACAACAGTAAATGACGGAAAACCGTGCATAACAGTTGTACAGACTTCGCTTTTCACGACTATGTTCCCTTGCAAGAATATAGTTATGTTCTAATTGATATATATACATAAACTATCTAGTCTCTTGTAGTTCCAGTGTGGAGCGGCAAAGTCCTTTTATAATTGTTGAAATATGTAATGTAAATATTGTTTGAATGTACATTGATGAGACTGAAATAAAGATTATCTTCTTCTATCTTCTGGGTGGATTATTCTGCTTGGCCTGAATAGTATTGGCTAAATCCACGCAAGTTTATATACAACACTGTGTAAACAGTGTAGCAATACCACGTGGTTTTTGGCTACAGCTACAAGTAGAAATTTGTAAACATTGGAACACAAATCGTTCCATTGATCTATATGTCACTATATATAACGTTTGAAACCTTGATTTCATAGATTAAAAATCGTGACAAGAAAGAACTTAAATTACAAAATTGTCTTGTCAATAGATTTATTTAGACTATTTATAACCGATGATGTAACAATGCAATTTTAATAATTTCACGCCTTATTTTAAAAGCATAATTAAAAGTTGTGAAAGGGGTTTTTAGTCTCTGGTGCATGTGTCTAGCAGTGAATTTTTAACATTTTTTAAAACGTAAGGATGCAGGAAATTGCACGGTTGTGATTAAAAAAGAAGAAAAATTCGATCTGAACCTTTGAGATACATATACACATTTAGTAGTATTTTATTTCATGGTCTATGTATTGTATTCTGATTGTGTAACAGTTCAATTTTAATAACTTTATGTGTGATTAAAAACGTTTAAGTGCAGGAAAATTGCACGATTTCATCATTCTTAATTGAAAAATCTTCAACACGGTTCACAGTTGTTTAAGTAATTGTAACATTTAACGTTGTCTGGCATGTAGCGAACAATTTCAAAAATTGCAAGTCCGATCTTAAAATGTATGGGGAGGAAAAATAAAATTTGAAAGAAAAAGACATTTTAAAAAATACTTTTGTAATTCGTGTTATTTTCTGATGATGTAGCAGTTAATTTTTTATACCTTTACTTCTGAATTTAAAATATTAAAGAGCAGATAATAGATTGATTTTAATTCTAAAAGTGAAAATATCTTCGCCCCACCGCATCCTTATTTCTCCAAAATGACCTGCGCCCCCACTCTATATTTTCTGGAACCGGGCCTGCTCCTTTGTTGGTATGTAATGCGTGGTATAGTTAGCTAAATAAACCATACACTGGTTTTCTATAATATATGTGTGATCACGGTCGCTTGATGTCACAACAATGTTTGCAAGCATCAGCGTCACGGTCACTGCATTCATTTCTTTACCAAATTGTAAACATTAATTTAGTAGGTAAACAAAATGTCACAAAATGTGTCCGGGCACTGTTTATATAGATGTTGCCAGTTCATTCATTATATACAACTGAGACAGACACACATCGTTACGGTTATAAGAAGATAAGATGGACAGACGCATGTAGATAGATATAGTTAGTGCATATATGTCAAGCCTGTTTGTTTGATGGTTTGAAAAGGCATAATATATATAATTAGTGCAATAAATTGCGAATTGGATGACGGACATTTTCCGAAACACGTTTGTGTTGTGAATAAAATTTCGAAAGTTGTGACTATTGTTGAATAAATTGTACTTGTATTAATTTACAAGTGATTAAAACAATTAACAATGGAAGCTAAGCCGAGGCAACGGAGTTTAGAAACGGAATTGGAATTAACGGGCGCATACAAGATATCGGAAGACGATGGTGTTGCTACTATTACAGAGAATAGGACTGGAGGTATTCTGTATACTGCAGAGGAGGTACCACCATGGTATACCTGTGCTATTCTAGGATTCCAGGTATTGTTTAACTGCCTTATCTGTCAACTTATCATCATCATCTTCTACAGTAATCGCATACCTCATTTTGAATAGTCCCGCGATGTATTCAAAACTATATATTTACACATAGCGGACAAGCACTACCACATCCAGTTTTTAAAAGAAAGTCTCATTTTTACGATGACTTTCTACGTCGAATTTATTAAACTGGTCGAAAAATATTTGATTCTACTCGTTTGATAAATTCAAATAGAAAAGACACGCATGCTATAATAACGCTCCCAGAGATTGGATTAATACATTTTCACGACTATTACTGTTTTAGACAGGTCTATTAAGCTCTAGATACGTTTTGTAAACTTGCAAACTATATACAATACACGTGCAAAACAGACAAGCATTTCGTGGTTGAAAAAAAAACTGCACATAGTCACCGCATACCCCAGATGAAAATTGTGTCATAAATAAGCCATGCTAACCCACTTTATAAATTATTATTCCTAACTGATATATAAGGTTTTACAACCACTCCAGAGCGGCCCGTCTATAGAACAACATCCTCTCCATAACAACACCTTCAAAATTTCCCTAAGCTGATATTTACTATAAAGCAACAACCTCTTAAGCAACGCCCAATGTTTGCAGCTCTCAAAGGGCAGTGCTCTATAGAGGTTGTAAATGATGTACTGTACTGTAAGTATCAGAAATGTTACAACGTCAGGTAAACTAAAACTAGGCAAAAAACGTAAACTATATATATATCCACCAGAGTGTACTTTGCACAAGCTCAATAACTAAACAATATTATATTTTTAATTCATTTTTCACTGACAAATACAAACACCCTTTATTACTAAGTCTGAATGCTACCATGAATAAATGAAGCTTACGATTGCCGTCAATTGTAGACATGTAACCCGTGTTCTGTTCTGGTTTTGTGCTGACGGGAAACATGCATGCGCTTGATGGCAATTAAGAGCTTTAATTAGCTGTACGCGCATCATTGTTATCTGCAACAAATGGTGCTTCTGTTCGTTCCCAAGAAAATATTGAAAAACAATACGTAGTCACTGAGTTCTAGTAGTCACAATATAAACGCTATAATTGTGTTACAATATGTTTTGTGTTGTGTAGAAGTTTCTTTTTTGCCTGGTATATTAGGCCAATATGTACAGCTGACGTTGCAATTTTCTTGATGATAATAAATAATTAAATATGCGTGACGAAGCCGTGAACGACATACTACATACACACTTTAGTTAAGCAATGCAATAACACGTGCGTCTCTTGTAATGTATTCGTACTCAGTCAGCGGGAGCTTATATTAAACAGGTTCTGATCTGTCCTGTCTCTCGAGCATTAATTAATAAGGATGCACGTATTTACAAAATATTGATAAGTGTATGTGCAGACATGATTATGTACATAATTAATATTTAGTTGCCGCGAAACTGGTCATCATTTTATGCGCTAACTATAGTCTCGTCTAGTTCGATGTCAGTTTTCTCCAGACGCCTAAACCCATATTTGTATTCAATCAAGTGCTTAAAGTCTTATCTTTCTGACAACAATGACAGACAATCAGGATCCCGTAAAAATCACTCTTGTCAAACAGCTTTAATCAAAATGCTTGATGACTGGATATCAGCTGTAGATAATAATGAAACAGTTGGAACATTGTTCTTTGATTTAAGTAAAACATTTGACTAGGTAAACCATGATATTTTATTACAAAAGCTATCACTATATGGTATGCATTTTTCAACATTAAATTGGTTTAAGTCCTATCTCAATTCAAGAACTCAAAAAAAACCATTTAAAGTTTTAACAGGTGTTCAACAGGTCTCAGTTCTCGGTCCATTAATATTTTTAATTTTTATCAATGACTTGCCTCTTTCTCTACATACTGTTTGCAGTGGTTTTTAAACTGTTCATATAATTATATATCTTGATGGTTACTTGTTAATACAGTAAAACCTCGATAACACGAGCAACAATATAACGAGCATCCGGCTTATGTCGAGCCAATTACAAAGTTCCGGCGAATTTGCTAGAACGTTGTCTGACTAAACTATGATAGATGCATGTATGTCTTTACAGCATTATGTGACCGCGGTTGCTGATATCATTGCCGTACCTCTGATGTTAAAGGAATACTTTTGTATGGACGAGGATACAGTCGGAGTCAGCGAACTTATAGGTAAATATACGTAAATTTTGCACACCACTCGTTTGACGGACGTCGTACGCAGGAGCCGTCCTTATACTGATGAAAATGATCAAAGTATTTAAAGGTGCTGCCTCACGTATTAGTGTATTGCAAAAATAAAATTAAATTGTCAAATAGTCGCGTAATTTTGGTATAGTAACCAGTATATGCCATAAACAACCACACTGACATTTAAAATAACTTGAGAAACACCGGCATTTTGGTATTTGTACGTCAAAAATTATCTAGGTTATTAATACCCTATTATATATAATTAACACTTATACAATGTATTACTTAAATTGTCATTTCAAATTTATCTGGTCAAACGCAGGGTACACTATGTCCGTGGATCATTGCACGACTTATCAGTCTAATAGAGTACATTTTGTATTTCAACTACTTTTAAAAGAACGATTTCCAACTATAAGCAAGTATCTAGGTTGTGTACATACATATACTTAGTAACCTGTAAATAGTACACAGTCAGGTTTGTTTTTGACCCTGATTGAGGTTAATGTATTCCTTATCCAGTAACTTCAACGAAACAAACAAATGGACTTGCTATCTGTAATTTATAGAACTTTATAATATATAATAAATACCATAACCAAATAGTTACAGTTATGTACATGTATAAAAACAAATGTTTTCTGTATTTATAAAGGTACAATCCTGTTTGTATCGGGATTAGCGACCTTGCTTCAGTCAACCTTTGGAGTTCGGCTCCCAATCGTTCAAGGAGGCACAGTAACGTTTGTAGTTCCAACAATTGCTATATTGTTACAGCCCAGATGGCAATGTCCCTATAGAGCAGCAAGGAAGGAATTCGGACCTACAGCCAATCTAACAGCACTAGGACTCCCACCGGTAGGAAGTGATGAACATCGAGCAATGTGGATGGAACGTCTTTGTGAGATACAAGGAGCCATTATTGTGGCATCATTATTCCAGGTTGTAATAGGTTTTAGCGGCATTATGTCGTTCATGCTTAGATATATTGGACCGTTGTGCATTTCACCAACATTAACCCTGGCGGCTCTCTCGTTGTTCCCAATCATAAACGACATGGCGTCCGGTCAAATATGGATCTCTATCCTCACCATATTCCTCATCACATTGTTTAGTCAGTATATGAAGAATGTTAAAGTTCCTTTCTTCACAATTGGACCAGATAAAACATGCAGAAGAACAGGCGTGGCTTTGTTTATGTTGTATCCAGTTTTACTTGCTGTAATTATTGTATTTGGTGTGTGCTTGACATTAACTGCTACTGATGTTCTACCAAGCAATGCCACAGAATGGGGTTACCTAGCAAGAACAGATACCAAATTGTATGTGCTCCAAGAAGCCAAGTGGTTTCGATTTCCGTATCCGGGACAGTGGGGTATGCCTACGATCAGCACAGTAGGTGTGTTCGGAATGTTGTCCGGTGTTGTGACGGCCATGATTGAATCATTAGGGGACTACTATGCGTGCGCGCGGTTATCTGGTGCCCCGCCGCCACCGCTGCACGCCGTAAATCGGGCTATATTCATGGAAGGTACCGCGTGCGTTTTGGCGGGACTATGGGGAACAGGCAATGGCACAACCTCTTACTCGGAGAACATCGGGCTTATAGGTATAACAAGGGTTGGGAGCAGACGTGTTGTGCAGGTATGCGGTATTATGTTGGTCCTATTTGGTTGTTTTGGCAAGTTTGGCGCCATTTTCATGCTGATTCCAACACCAGTTATCGGGGGCATGGTGATGGTTACGTTTGGTATGGTTACAGCAGTCGGTTTAGCGAACTTAAAATTTGTAGATTTGAATTCTACACGAAATCTGTTCATCATTGGTGTATCGTTGTTCACTGGTCTAAGTTTGCCATTTTGGATTCAAGAGCATGACGTCATTCGTACCGGAAATGACATCGTAGATCAACTGTTAACAGTGTTGCTAAGCACCAATATGTTCGTAGGAGGACTAATCGGGTTTGTCCTTGACAACACTATACCTGGGACTGATGAAGAAAGGGGAATGACGTCATGGCGAGCAGCCAGTGGTGATAGTACCGCCACGTCATCAAAGATCGGTGTGGAGTTATATGATTTACCGCTCGTCCAATCCTTCCTAGATAAATTCAAAGTGTTCACATACTTGCCAGTGTGTCCTAGATTCAATGTTCGACCATCTAACACTGCTGCTGCAGCAGAAGAAGTTGGAACTTCTACGACATCACTGTAAGATGTAAATCAGTGGCTAGGAAATGTGTGTAATTGAAACTGATCTTATGAAGGTAATCTGCATTTATAATTATGTATTATGATACTATTATTATAAGATAAGTGCAATGATTAAATTCATAAAATATATTCCAGATCTATAATTATAATAATAGTAATACTGAGTATGTAGTGAAATTCTTGTTAATATGTATGTCTCGGACACCACATACCGGACGTCTTACAGCGGTAAATTTCTCTGACTACACTACAGTTTTGGCCTGCCAGACAGAGCTTTGTATTTAAAGCTTTGTCAAACTATTTAATAGATCTACGCAACCACCAGTAAACATTTAACTCAAAGCATGCTCCAAATCCAGGTTGAGTTCTTAAAATTTATTACACCTGACACAAAATTAAATACTGTACCTGGGAAGAAGAATATACGCCCCTGCTCGTAGTATCCTTGCATAACACAAATACATGTCAAACTTCTACGGATGTGCAGCATTATGACATCATTATTTATACAACGATCCTTATAATGATTATATGCATCCTATTCACCAAACTTATTGTATAGTGTGTTTATATATTGCACTGTATTTTATATAATTATGTATGGATGGGTAAAACATGTAATACTATATTGGTTACTATAAGCAGGGTATTTTTATGGACAATAAATCCATTTAAATCTAGAGCTCTTGGTATGAGTCATAAGAGCTTATAAATTCTTCACATACAAGAGCAAAATACAAGTGCATCATTCTGCAGGATGGAAGTTAGCAAATTATTACTGTGTTATTTTGTAAACTTTACTTGTTTACCTGCATGACGTCATAAATGGAATAACGTGAAATCACTTTCATTAGTATGATATTGTATATCCAACTTTATAACAACACAAGTATAGGCACTGTTGCCCTCATATAACTTAGTGGTTAGCATGCTTGTCGTCTCACATGGTGACCCAGGTTCAAATCTAGGTGGAGGCACTCATATGACCGCCATATTCAGCAGAAAGCTGCCTGGCAAATAAAGGCAATGCTAGACATTTTTTTACAAATATTATCTCAAATAACATTCCAAAACAGAACAACACTTGAACATATCAATTTGAAATATTGTTTATTTCATTGAAATAATTAACACAAAATATGAAATTCATAATTCCATCCATAAACAATGCAGGCTATGACAATAATGGTCATAGCGGTGTATGTACCAAATATACAAGCAACTAATTTATAAACAATACGTAATATAGGATGTATACACATAAACATATTTACAATACATTAAGTTGATCTCCGATAATAAAATGACATTAGTAGTTATGAGTACACTATAGTATGGAGATTTTAACCCAATCTTCACCTTCTATTAACATATTTCAACAGCTGATATTTTGTCTATTTTTTATAACCGTAACTAACCACAGTTGTATGCTTTCATAAGCGGAAGTATCACAAAGACAATGAAAGTCTATTACAAACACAAATCTAAAGGACCAATATTGCCTGATTTGCTCGCGGAAATTTATATATTCAATGAAAGAACCTGGTAACATAGCCATGTATAATGGTCAGGATCATGTCAATATCTCCATACTGTACTGCATAAACCATATAATCAGAATCATTATATTACAATTTTACACATAATGGGATTTTAATTACACCAAGTTGCAGCTAAAATGCCTATCCTTTAAAAGGAGCATACATTTTCTAGTAAAATGAATAATAAAATAAAAAAATTTAATTGGTTTATATTCATAACTTGTGCTATAATATACAATAAAACAATAAAAGAATGCTGACATGTAAGTATAAATTATATCAATTCACTAGCGAGCTAACCAAAGAGCAGTCTGTGAGGCTTATCACATTGAACAACACATGTCATGTTGTCTAAACGTACACATTTTTTTGACATACGAGTTTGAATTTGCTACCAAAATACCTTTCTGATGTTTAGAATGTGGTTTAAATTTTAAAGTAAAAGATTGTTTAGTTGCCGGGTGTCACTGAAAGGTTACCACTTATATATACCTCTGTATTTTGTATACAATATGACCTATCGGTACAAAAGTTTTATACTGTGTGCATTAGAATATGGTTAAATAGGGTAGCTGTGACTACACATAGTCATGTTCTGTTTTAACACAGTGTAATGGCTTTTAGCACAGTGTAACATAAATTTTAAAATATAAGAGTCAATAGGGTGGTAACTTTTCATAGACTCTGAGTATATTTCTCCTCAATAAAAATAAAATTTCTTTTACCAAAGAGCTAATATAACTGGCCCGGTGTAACACCCCCGTGATTTTTTTTCCCTTACAGTAATGCACATTGCTATCATTTGTAACAAAGTAAATTTTAACAATCAAATGTGTCATCATAATACATGTACAATTGATTAATTTATAATACAAGAATAAACAAAATATTCATCAACAATAGAACATAATTATAATTACATTCTTAATATGTAAAACAAAATAATTAAATATTGCTATAAAACTAACAAGTATTATTTTGAGAACATTTGTGTTCAATAAATTTACTTTGTTTCTCATTTACATCCATTTTTCAATAATCAATCATAGGCTGGGTCAAGTTGACCTAATCAGTGAGGAATCAAGCCTAGATCTAGTACATCAAAGTACTGTTTTATCACACCACTAACGAAAATTACAAACTTACGATCAAATTCAAATTCTTTATAATTCTTTTACAACTGTAAGTGTGGTCAATTGAGCTGCATTACAAGTAATGATTCAATAAATGAACTCCTACAAACCAAATATGTCCCGCATTTGCAGTCAGTAAAGAATTTAAAGATTTTACATTAAGACGTAAATCTTCTTTTTCTGTTAGTGCTTTGATAAAATAGTACTCAGTAACTCGCCAAGTCTGTCATGCTTATAAAACCAGTTACTTACAACAAACTTAGCTTTACTGTCTTTTTAATACATGATAAGGCAAATAAATAAACAAAATAAAATATTCTACAATTGAAATTTTTAAAGTAACAAAATATTACAAAATTCAATACAGTAGAAATCTATACAAAATAATAAAATAAAATAATTAGGCACAATTAAATTCACAATTCCACATTAACACATTCTTATCTATTCATCATAAATGAAACATACATAAACAGAACTTTATATAATAAGACAGTCTTGTCTAAAATGTTATTTTAGATTGGATGCTAAAATTGAATTAATTAAAACGGTAATTTTACTTTAATAAATAATTTTGTAATAACTTCAGAAGCGATTCAAATTATTTCATGTTTTAAAAACATAGAATTCAATCCATAATAAAATAAGAACATTTTGTTTTTAACATAATCAGTCATAATATATAAGATAAAAGATATCTTTTAACAACTGCAAGTCTATACGTATTAGTTTAACAAATTTCATTAACATACACACAAATTAAATCTGACTGTACAAATAGCTTCAGCAATTCATTAAACCTTATGGCAACCATTTTTTATAAAAGTGCCCAGTAACTTATAAATGTTAAGTCAGGAAAAAAGAATTACAAATAATAACAACAACAGTACACATAAACAAAAATGTCAAAATATATATTCCTAACTAAATAACACAGAGATTCCATATAAACCATGTTTTAAACAAGGGCCATAACTCTGCTGAAACATGATTCTGACAAAAACAAAACACCGTTCTTGTAAAATTACACAACCATAGCCACGATATATGTGACACAAACAATGTGGACATGTTATATATGTTACTGTATCAAATAAAGCAAGGTTAGGACATTAATACTGTAAAACCAAAAATGTTTGCAAGGGATTACTTTTGCTACATTTGCTAAATAGTTAAATTCGCAAATTATATGCTTGTGAACGTGAAAGTGGCAATAAAACAACAGAAAGTAGTTATTTCTGAGTTTTAAATCACAAACATTTGATCTGGTGAACCTATAAATGTATTTAAGAATTACAAATTTTGACATTCCAAAAATTTATGATTTTACAGAACACTTTTGCACATATACCAGTATTTAACTGATATCCTATATTCCAAAGATAGATTTTCAACATACTAGTTAGCAACAGTTCACAATTCACCTGAATGGTGTGTCACTCAAATTTGTACAAACGTTCTCGTCTTTGCTTTCTTCATACAAACATCATAGACAAAATAACAGTGCTTAACAAACATCAACTTAGTAAAGTCTAAAATGTTTGTCGAAGATTTCTTCAAATTATTTTTACGACAGGTAAGCAGCTTAAGTAAATTTGTAAGGGCTAAATTCGTAGGATAGTTCAGTTTAACATTCTTGAATGTTCATGCAAATATGTTTGCAGAACTACGCAGAACATCTTCATATGAAGTTATTTATAAGTAAAACATAGCATACACAGTTTATACAATAAACTTCTGCAGAATTCATGTTGACTTGATGAATGGTTGTTGTTTTATGGCAATATCTTTATTTGTTTTGGAGACTCAAGAATATTTTGAACACAGTAAAATTCCATAAAAGATCAGATGAAATCAAAGAGTCTACACTTTCTGTCTGTATTATGAAATCAATGAAATGGTGGACGAAGTGTAATAAAAAAAATTGACAGCTCCGTTATATGTGATGTGAACATGAACAACTCGAAGCACTTGGGCATTGTCACCTGGTAATTAGTGATCATTTTCAGGCCTGAAAATCCATGTTTCAAAGCCTGCAATTTTATTTGTCAATATAAACATTTAGACAAACAAGACTGCGTTCAATAAACGCTTATGCCCCCTGTGGAAGCCTTGTCCATAAATAAGTCTAAGTCCAAAATTAGGTCAAGGTGAAGGTCAAAATGGGGTCAGGTGATACAGGTGTGTGGAGAGTGTTCATATACAACATCCATGCAAGTTTGGAAGCTTTGTAGCAAGCCATAATGATGCTAGAAGAAACGGTCAATTTGGGTTAACCAGGACAGACGGACGAACGGACGGACAGGTGAATCACTATATGCCTCCCGATCTATCGATACGGGGGCATAAACAATTGGTATTCAAAAATCTGAAATCTAGCACAGACATGAGATATACCGGGCCTGTAATGTACACATTCATATACAACATATAAATAAAACAAATACACACATTAAGTTCATTATAGTTCAGTGTTCCAGAATACAGTAAAACCTCACTACCTCAAAATTCAGAACATAATTTTGTACCTTTAACACAACAAGGTTGTATCTCTGTATATAGTAAGATCAGCTGAGTGAGATACAACCTTGTTGCACCAAAGGGATGGATTATCCCCCCCATTGTCACTGTTTGGACTGTTTATACAACCTAAATGTTATTAATAACAATTCTGTAAAGCGTCCAAATTTTAATGGTCACATTTGTGGTCTAATAATAACTGAAGTTTTACTGTATTGGACACTAGAGTTAAATACTGCCAACAAAGTGCACTCCTTTAGCACCGTATACGAAATAATCAACTGAAAGAACGAAATATCACTGAAACGAAAGGAGTGAGCCCAGTTTGGTGCATCTATATACCAGGGTACCAAGTTTCTTATTACAGTTTCTATGGCAACATATACCAGTCAACACAAACATAGGTAGTGTGAAGGCATGATATTTAACGAGGAGGAAGTCTTAGACAACCATGTGAACATTGAGTACTAGCTGATGGTCAGGAATTTTTCTTTAAAACCATCCAATCCTGTGTCCAGATAGACAGCTTTATTCCTGAAAAAAGAAAAGAATAGACTGTTGATGCTTACATGTATGACACAAACCACAGGTATTCACTGTTTTTTTACAATAATTTATTTACTTCAGAGTGATTGTGAAACAAGTTCTACTGCTTATATTAATCACTCTCCATACCTCATTCCAGGTGATATCCAATGCTTAGAGGGTATGAGAGAAGGGATGTCAGTTTTCCTTTGAGAGTTAAGCCACTACCGATGGGCAGTCAGTTTTTTACTCCGTCTAAATTGACTGGGGTAAAAACTGGACTGTTATACAGGTACCATTGTTACAAAGTGCTTGTAAAGGCACGGCCATTGAGCAAACCCTGACCACCTGCACTCAAGGCTGAGAGGCTTTCACTAGTAACTGAATTACAGGAGTCACATATATTTTTAGTATTTTCAGTATAACATTAGGACTGGCACATTAAGGTACATGTTCATCTTGCTACCTGGTATATCCATGAATACATTTTAAATATTGTTTTAAGTCCCACTGGTCAACAGTATTTCAATCATATGGAGAATACCCAGTCACATCATCCAGACACCGAGCCAACCAGAAATTACCTACAACAAACTATGCTCATCATCAACCCAGGGAGATATACCAGTATTAGGTAATCGAGGCAGCTACATGAATACCATGTTTCATACAGAAATTCCCTAAACAAATTCAAGTTCTTTTCAATGACTTTTTAAGTACAATGATCTCATTTTGAAGGACTAATACCAGGGTTTGTCGTAGCAAAAAAATATTGAACAAGTGTCTTAAAATCAAATGAAATAATATTAGAGGCTTGAGGAATCACACACTCAATTATTTGCACTCGTTATGTAAAGAAAACCGATGAGTCAACACGATGGTGCGCTGATTATAGTCATTATTTTTCGTTTAGTTATTGTTTTCAATTTTCTAGTAGCAGGGAACTAATTTTAGGTCAATTTACCAGAAATTAGGCTTTTTTTAAATTCAAGTACTTTATGATAGTTTCCAACTCAAGAACTTGTGAAGTACCAGGGATCAAATTCAAGTACTTTTCAAGATCTACATGAACCTTGGAACACAACACATTACCTGAAAGCCTTTGACTTATCAGCTGTAACTTTGAGTTGACTTATAGTGATATCTTTATTCTTTATCTCATCTTCTAACTTTGCCTTAGAGTTATCTGCATGGTTGCACAACCGGGCAAATGTTGAGCTTAACTCCCTGAAAACATATCATGAAGTGATCAATGTACATCTTTAAGACCCAAAAAGTTAAACCATATTTCAGTCATGTGGAGACTACCTAATCATATTATTCAACAACGGGCCAACTTTCATAAAATTATACTGAAACTTCCATAAATGTTGAGCATCAAAAAAAGGATTTTTACTACTACCAATTGAAATGATTTTGGAATGTTGCTATCAGTGATCGGACCTACAACCTTCCACAACTAAAGCGGATGCTTTAACATTCAAGGATGAACTATAAAGTTACAACATTAGGGAATGTATCCTAGTTTTTTTTCATGCATCATGGAACCATATTTTCGACACTTTGTGCTATATTTTTCAAAATAAGGGGGTGGCTGAAACCATCAGAAAGAAGGATCTTTACTCTATGGAAGCATATTATAATGTTTCATTTTTGGCTATCCATTCAATTAAACTAGAACTAATGTACTGTTAGAGCCATTGGAAGTTTGATAAATAAAGAACACACTAAAAGACAAGCACTTACTGTTGGACTTGATGACTGCAGTTTGAGCTGGTCAGATCAACAATCAGTCGTAGTTTACTGCTAGCATAATCTACATACTGAGACTTAAAGGCTCGCTCCTTGGCCTTATTTGTCCATGATAGACGTTCATAACCATACACTAGCGTGTACATACCACCAACAACAGCCAGAACCTTCCAGCCAACAGCACGGTAAACCTATTTGAAGACAAAAGAATAGTATAATTGTCATGCGAATCAGACATATTCAAACAATTTGTTAATTTGGGTTAAGATGCGCAAAAGGTAAAAATCAATGGTAAATATTGAAGTTTGGAAAACTAGATGTGTCAGATCGACACGAATGCCCTCGCTGATGTCCAAATGATTTATGATGCGTGTAATGTTGTATCATTGCACATTTAAAATCTACCCTTTATAAGTACATCATAATATTACACATGCATGAACAAAATGTCATTTTGCTATGTGCAACAAAGGAAAGTAGGAAAATTTGGGCCGCATGACGTCGAAAAAATTTGTCATAGGAAACTGTGTTCATTCAGACTTTGGTTAATAATTAAAACCAGTAGAGAATCAATTTAAAAGTAACTACATAATAACTTTGATCCGCATCAGTTGAACCTTTTGTGAGCATGGGGCCCGTACTATATTATATATTATACTTACCACACCTCCGACAACTAGTACAGCAATGGCTGACTTCTGTCCTAATGCCCTTCCCAACGATAATACTGTCACTAACATATCATTGTTTGGTTGGGGCAGAAACTGTCGGGGTTCCTGAGGGGTCATAGGAATGTTCCGTGGTATCTAAAAATAAACATTTTTACAATAATATAAATACCAAACATGGAAATATCAAGAAAATCAAGATTCTCAACAATGGGCCAAAACTCTGCAGAAACATGATTCAGGAAAAACCAAAACCCCAGAGAAATAAATAGATTATTCCCTTATATTTCAGACTTATTAATCTGTAATCTTTTATTGGAGATATGCAGCACAAATACAGGTGTATATGTATGGTATCCAACCTCCCCTGATATAGCCAAACACTTAGCAAATCATTTAGCAAAACTCATTCATTACTCATAGCTTTCGAGTTTCACTGATCTTATATGAATTTATGAATAGGTAATACATATCAATTAAAATCATTTTCATTCATTATTTATAGCTTTCGAGTTTCACAGATCTTATTTGAATTTATGAATAGTAAATACGTATCATTTAAAACAGTCATTAGAAAATACAGCTTTTTAATTAGTAAAATTCCCTAATTTTTCCCTATCACCATTTTCCATAGACTAGTCCACTGTCACACTGTTGTCTTGGAATGGGGACATACTAATTATACACAACTGTTACACATATCCAACTATTTGTCCCATTTGTATTGAATGTGTTTTCAAGTCGACCACAGTTACCTTCCCTTGACTGGTGTTATACCGGTTTTAATCTGATCGATCTTATCTCGATTGCGTAATCGCGCTATGCTAACTCAGCGGGTTGTCGGAGTGTATAAATTAATGTATATCATTTGCTGGAGGGGTTTTGTGCGTTCAGTTACACTTTGGTATTTTTGACATTTTGTATATGATGCATACCAGGATCTTTTTTATGGGCATATCTCTGTCATTATTAAATTTTGTTCATAAGGTAGGTAACATCAGGAACATTTAAATGCTTCCATGGTATCATTCAGAATTCGTTGATCATGTGTGAGGAATCTAACAATTATTCATTTGTTATACTAGTAACCGCAAAACATGTCACGATATGTATACTTATTATCATGCATATTCGATGGATGATAAAAGAATAAACAGTTACTAGTAACTGTACAATGCTTGAGTATGTGTGCAATATCACAAAGTACAGTTTAAATGAAATTTAGCAACCACAGCTGATTTTTCAAGTATGTTGTACGGTTGATTGTTTAGTTGCATCTTCGAGCCATAGACCATACACTTATGGAACTGGTTTTTAATATCTTGAAAAATAAAAAAGTTATGACAATTTTAAGTTCGTGAAATAGAGCGTTTTTTTTCTTGAATTAAATAGGAGAATATTCGCGCGCTTGCGGACCCGACAAAACTCAAATTTTCCCTCTAATTGTCACAAATATTTTATTTTTTGAAGATATCGGGATGAAACATTTGTTCAACTTATTTATGTTGGACAAGTGCTTTCAAAGTTATGAAGAGTTGAAATGTTAAACAAATACTAAATCAGTTTTCATTGTTTTAATCAAATCATAACATCAATCATATAACCAACAAAGTCATATATTCATTTTCAAGTTATCACAAAATGTAGTTTGGCTATTTTGACCTGAACCTGACCTTTATGCAAGACTATATTACAAGGTTCTTGCTTTGAATACATGAATATCAATTTCCGCAATATCGGTATTTCAAATTTGTGTTTCTATTACATCTCGAGCTACTTCGTGATACTCCCCGGTTATGAAATATATTGTGATAATATATTGACTGTTAAATTATGCTAGTCAATTCATCATCCTGATTTTTTAAAATAATGAGTAAAATACTTAAAATGGATTTAATCACATCGGCAATTTATATCTGAATATGAATTTGTGCTTTTATCAGATTTGTTACATGTATAATATATAGACTGTAGACTGTGGCTTGATTTATGATGCGTTATATGTCCGTGGAATTTCCGGTGACACCCGCAATAAAAGTTACAGGGGTTTGTTTACGAATACATGTATTGTCTTATTATAGCAAAAAGGCTGTATCTACAAATGAAAAATAAGGCAGATAGAAACTTTATATAAACGCATCTTGAATGATACTTACTGTTTTATTTTTACATTGTGGTTATAGGTATCAGCGATGCGACCATACATGTATGATAAAAAAATACTTATGATACTTATTATACAAATATGAAAATTTACTTTGCATGAAGCATAAAACAATGCTTATAACAAATAACAATGATGGAAAACATAAATTTTCAGGAGAAAAAAACCTAATATATATGATTAATTAATATATAGAATGTTCGAATCCCAACTGGCTTCGTAATCTGTCTGGTCAGAGCAGACGCGCTTTATTCCTCTAGCCGGGCTATAGTTAAGTGATTATCATTAAAAGATACGCATATTATTAGCAATATATAATCAAGTACATGTATACTGTAAATGAACCATAAAGCTATAATGCACATGTATTTAATCTGCCTTAGTGTAAAACATTCATTTCAACATCTGAATTCATGCCTCTAAAAGTATACGGATTTTTTCTCACCTTTTTTGACGTTTAATTTTCATTTTACAATTCGTATATATTCAATTAGGTGGTACAACGTGTCAATTAACCAGTTTATTTAACAAGTGTCATAGGAATGACATGATTCTTCATTTTTATGTCTCACCTGTTCGATTATTATAATTTTAAATTATGCATGAGCTTATGACATTTCACTTTTAATTATTTTAATGCATGTATTACTTTCCAAATCGGCAATAAAGTCAAAGTTTCAAATCTCTAAAATCATAATAAAGTATGTATACAGGAAATATAGCGGTTATAGAAATATAGCGGTTATAACCCTTCACGCGAATGTACCACTTTTATTACCCCACATGCTGTGACAATCGCAGCGGGGCGCGTCATAAAACAATTAACAATGTGCAAATTAAATATGTGTATTACTTTTTTACTAAAAAAAAAAATGATACCTGTTTTAAAAAACCGTAAAAAGGGGGCAGATCTAATCATCACATTTCTTATATCAAAACACCAATCTGACGGGAAGAAATTAAACTATTAATCAAGTTTGCACAAAATATATTCCCCGAGAAACAAAAGAACTACGGACAAGAAAGTAACCAAGTTTGATATCAAATCCGTTCATTTCCTTCTTTGTTCAATGTGAGTGATAGTCATGTTAAAAACCTTTAAAAAGGGGGTTGATCCCATAAAGATACAACTATGAAATTTAGTGCATTATATTGTAGACATATCAAACTACAAAATATGTTTGCACATAAGAAATATCTCAAATAGTTATTATCATATTGACAATTTTACGTGGAGTCCCCATGCCTTCCAATGGTAAAAAAATTGTCACATGTGCGAATTCAAATGGGACAAATAGTTGGATATGGTATCATACAATTACATTTTGTAGAATAAAATCAACTTACTGAGTCATACTGATAAGGCTGTCGAGTCACACCGAATCTATTGGTTCCCATTAAACGTCTAAATAAATTCATTGGTCCTAATGAGAAATGAAAGGTAATATCTTCCTGGAATTCAGCGCACAAGTTACGACAATCTAACCTGTATGCTATTTCAAATTCATCCCTCTTTGGTAAAACTGAATGAACTTGTTGCTTGGCTTCCTCAGGTAACAGATCAGATAAACGAGCTGTAAACGATATGTAACAATTTGTGATCAGACAAACGAGCTGTAAACGATATGTAACACTTTGTGATCAGACAAACGAGCTGTAAACGATATGCAACAATTTGTTTATCAATCAAAGAACATGGAAAACAAAAGAAATTGCAGCATTATAAATTAAAGACCTAACTGCAAGACCATCTTAAATTTCAAGTTACATTTCAAGCAAAGTTTAAAGAAACCTCCATGTAAAAGTAATTATTTTTCTTTTTAGTTGAAACATATTTTCTGTATTAAGAATAAACCAATATTGAGCATGAGTCTGATCCTAAAAATTGATTCATTGTGAACACAGAACTGTGAGACTACTCAGGGTACATATGTTAAGTATTGTTTTACATTAAGGCAACATGAAAGGAGCAATATACATGCATTTAACTAGTAACCCTTCCAAATGTACAAGTACAGTCATGTGCCTCGTATTTAACTTATTCTAACAAACTAGCATAAGACACTCCCCTTCTCAGTTCTGTCAGATAATTGTTCTGAATTCATATGGCTCTGACGGAACAAAAAACCAAAACAAAGCTAGGACAGAACTTCCATCAGAGCGTTACATCAGTTTTAAGTTCAATAAGAGCCATATTTTTTTATAAAAACAGTAAAATTCTCTTACTGAACTGAGTAGCTGATCTTCAGATAATTATAAATTATAATTATAATATACTTTTAAAATTATTTTAAAGATCTGATTTATCAGTTTTTGTTAGTCTTGATATGAAAGATGCATATATAAATGTTATAGATAAGGTTTGGGTAAATACCAATTTTGTACTGAGAGAAAATAATGTATGAGCTAAAACAGAACGACTCTCAATGAACCAAGAGTCAATGAACACAAACAATTTAAACTTAAAAACTAAACAACTTTGTTTGATCAATATAATTTAAAATCTTAAACAAACCATTGGAACTTATTAACAACTGAAAGTGAAATGAGGTGCCTCCCTAGAACAAACAGGCCCTTCAGTAAAAGGCAAGCTATTACATGTATGACTGAATGTGATGAATACGCTTTTAATTATAACACTTTGTAACAAACAAATAACACAATGCAACAAAAAAGAAATTTGTCAATAATAATGATAAATGGCTCTGTCACACCTCTATGTATTACAATATTATATATGCCCAATGTACAAGAGTTTGGCAAACACGCTGGTGCCCTTACGTCGGAATACAATAGGGATAAGTTTTGCGCAATTTAAAGACTTTGCTGAATTACAGGAATAATGCCAAATCCTGAAAATAAGCCACAAGTATGTTACAAGTGCAATTTGAAAACATCATAGTGCAGCAAAACCAGATTATTCCAGAATTGTAGGACCCCTGGCTTACATAAGATGTCAGAGGAGGCATTTGATTGTTGTTTTGCTTCATCCCCAGTGAATGTCAATGTTTTGGTAAAATTCACATATTTTTAGTATACCTTATGTTATTTAAGAAAAAAAATCTGTTCGCGTAATACGATAATATGCCGCACTATTTAACTGCGTGCATTACATTTTCACCCATTTGACATTTAACATAATTCCATGCTGAAATTGAGTGGCTTATTAGCTGGTACAATTACCTCCCTCGTTAATGAAAACGACCTTTGTAATTTTCTGAAGGAAATAACACATTTTAAACATTGAAACAATTTTAATAACACAAGTATAGTGTATCTATTTCATGAAATGAAAAATATAAATGAATTGATTATCAGAAGATTTTATGAATCTGAATTTCGAGAGTATATTGGAGTTTCTAAAAATAGATGCGTCATAGCTGTAACACTGGGTACTCGTGCAACTCATGGTCAGTAAAAGTTTTTACTATAAAGTTTACGTCCATTCATTCATAAATATGTCACGTGATACAGGGCGTAAATAGTAACAGCCAATTTGATACGATGTTTTATTGCGGTAATAATACATGGCCTGGTCTGCTCTATGTTTATATGGATTGATCCGCAGATCGTGTTAGAATGTAAATTAATATGCTGTAGTGTGACAGCACCGTTAATAAGTGAATTATTTAGAACACAAGAAACAAGCCTTACAATGCCAACCGAAGAAATCATCTGACAAAATAAAATGTGCAGGAGTTACTATAAATATATGAACTCCTAAAATAATCACTTTATTCATATAGCCGAATATCTTCGATTAAATTTTCATTATTTTGTTGAGACAAACACAATGTGCGTGATAACAGTGAACAGACTTTTTAATATTAAGATATTGCTAAGTTCAACATATTATTTGAAATACAATGGTATTTTAAACAAGACTGCGTTCAATAAACGCTTATGCCCCCTGTGGAAGCCTTGTCCATAAATAAGTCTAAGTCCAAAATTAGGTCAAGGTGAAAGTCAAAATGGGGTTAGGTGATACTGGTGTGTGGAGAGTGTTCATACACAACATCCATGCAAGTATGAAAGCTTTGTAGTAAGCCATATTAATGCTAGAAGAAACGGTCAATTTGGGTTAACCAGGACGGACGGACGAACGGACGAACAGACGAACGGATGGACAGGTGAATCACTATATGCCTCCCCATCTATCGATAGGGGGGCATAAAAAGCTTTAACAATAAATCAAAACCCAACAAGAAGAGTTTATGACAATAAAAACGTATATCTCCCACAAGGAGACCATAATGGTAGGGTGACAATCTCAGGGAAAAAAAGTTGGGGTAGGACCGCTCTGTTAACAAGACATGTCATATACCAAAATGTTCGGTATAGTCGGAAGTGTCTGGGACTGCCGGCATAAATTGCCAAATGTGGTGGCGTTCCGAGAAATCCAAGATGGCGTCCAAAATGGCCGCCATTTTTGTCATTACTACCTCTGCATAAACAATTGATAATTGCAGGAATATGATACTATTCTATGAAATAACTTTCATTCATTATTATAGACATAACCCATGACTTTACAAATACACCCTGTTCAGAATCTTCAAAGGTCAATGTCAAGGTCATTTTCCAGTGAAACCACTGAAAAAATAGCAAAAAACACCGTTTTACTTGATATCTGTTTTATTTATTTAATATTCATAAGTTACAGCTATCTTAAACACATATTTTAATATAGTTGTATGTTCCCTTGATCAAATAAAACTGATTTGGAACACTTTGGAGATAAAATAATGGAGATATACCGCTTAGTAGATCATATATGAAATTCATACCCCACCCACCAATTTTATACAGGGAATCTGAATCAAGTATTTGGAAAGTTTCAGAGAATTAGTATGTCATTATTAAGGGTAGTAATGTCATAAATGGAACTTATTATGCATTCATGGATGTGTATGTCTAAATTTGTTCAGAAAAAAATCAAGATGGCGTCCAAAATGGCCGCCTTAGTATGAAAAGTCCCTTAATAGGCCAGTAGAATAGTTGAAAGCTTGAGAAAAAATTCTGATGTTAACCAACTCTTCGGTTTTCTACTCTTTAAAGGTCACAGAACACCAGAAAAAAAAGTCCCAAAGAATAACTCTTGGGGAAACTTTTTGACGACATTTTTTTAACTTTTGCATAATAACGCGTCTAAAATAATGTTTGGGGATTTTTTTTTTTAAAATGCAAAAAGTGTCACAAAGTGTATCATGTAGGATATCAAACTGACCAGTGAGAAGCCAGGAACTTTATTCAAGTAGAAATATTAATTTATAAGCAATACTTAAAGATACGCACACAAATGTATATTTTTTGCTTTAGAATGGCCATTTTTTCACATCTCGTTCAACTTACCTATTAGTCCTGTCAAATTAGCATTTAAGGAAAACTAAATTGCAACAGACACTTGTTTGTGTTTTACAGAAAGGTAACCATATGCTGATCAACAGAAACAAGACTGCGTTCAATAAATGCTTATGCCCCCTGTGGAAGCCTTGTCCATAAATAAGTCCAATATAAGTCCAAAATTAGTTCAAGGTGAAAGTCAAACTGGGGTTAGGTGATACAGGCATGTGTGAGTCTTCTTATACAACATCCATGCAAGTATGAAAGCTTTGTAGCAAGCCATAATGATGCTAGGAGAAACGGTCCATTTGGGTTAACCGGACGGACGAATGAACGGACAGGTGAATCACTATATGCCTCCCGATCAATCGATACGGGGGCATAAAAAGTCCTCAAAAGTATGAGGGGACAGGTCTAAATCCAAGATGGCGCCCAAGATGGCCACCATGTATTGCATAATAAATATATATACCATATTTAAATATCACCCTTTTCATGCGAACCCACGTTCAAAGGCCCGTCACATAGAGTGTTACAGCCACTAGGACACAGGTGCATCCTTTACAAGTGCAGATACAGCATACTCTGACCAGAGGGACAGACTGAGAGAAAGCCCCTGAAGGGAGAGACATCAGATAAAGGCATGTCCAGCGCTGAAGAAGTGCGCCTAGCTCTTATTTCGTATAGACAGCTTAATTCTTTAATGTGCCCGGTGAAAAGCATCGATATGTTCACAGCTTCCTGGCACCTTCCAACAAATACTTAGCAGTCCATAGGGATGAATATAGCGGGCAATTACTACTGACAGAATTTCAGAAATGTCAAGTTCCAATGCCGAAAATTGAACCCACTACCTTCGGGTTGACAGTCCAGTGCGTCACCTCTGAGCTATCTCCGCGTATATAACTACATTTTGTACCAAAAATCAATGTGGTACTTTCATACTAGTATAATTATAGATATAATGATGCTTATGGAGGGTTCCATAGCATTGGGAATTGTTATCCTTAGGTCCCTATCGGGGACCCACCAGTGTGTATGGAACTGTCTTCCTAGACCCTATCGGGGACTCTTCGGTATAGGGAACTGTTATCATATGCACTTTGGGGGGCCCACAAGGGTAGGGAACTGCCACCCTTGACCCTATGGAGGATTCATCCAGGACCCTATGCGGGACTCTTCGTTGTAGGGAACTCAATCATCCTAGACCCTATGGATGATTCATCAGTGTTGGGAACTGTCTTCCCATGTACTATAGGGACTCACCAGTGTAGGAAACTGTCATCCTATGCTCTTAGTATGGAGGACTCATCAGGAAACAGTCAGTCTATGTCCAATGGAAGACACACTAGTGTTTGGAACTACATCCTAGGTACTATGGGGGACTCACCATTGTAGGTAACTGCCATCATAGGCCCTTTGCGGACTCTTCATTGCAAGTATCAGTCATCCTTGGCCCTAAGGGGGACCCACCAATGTTGTGAGCTGTCATCCAAGGCCCTAGGTAGGACCCACAAATGTTGGGAGCTGTCATCCTAGGCCCTAAGGGGACCTGTCAATGTTGTGAGCTACCATCCTAGACCCTAAGGGGATCTATCAGTGTTAGAAGCTATCATCTTAAGCCCTGAGGGGGAGCCATCAATGTTGTGAGATGGCATCCTAGGCCCTATGGAAGACTAACCAGTGTTGTGAGCTATCATCCTAGGCCCTAAGGAGGACCCACCAGTGTTGTGAGCTATCATCCTAGGCCCTAAGGAGGACCAACCAGTGTTGTGAGTTATCATCCTAGGCCCTAAGGAGGACCCACCAGTGTTGTGAGCTATCCTCCTAGGCCCTAAGGAGGACCCACCAGTGTTGTGAGCTATCATCCTAGGCCCTAAGGAGGACCCACCAGTGTTGTGAGTTATCATCCTAGGTCCTATGGAAGACTCACCAGTGTTGTGAGTTATCATCCTAGGCCCTATGAAAGACTAACCAGTGTTGTGAGCTATCATCCTAGGCCCTAAGGAGGACCCACCAGTGTTGTGAGTTATCATCCTAGGCCCTAAGGAGGACCCACCAGTGTTGTGAGCTATCATCCTAGGCCCTAAGGAGGACCCACCAGTGTTGTGAGTTATCATCCTAGGTCCTATGGAAGACTCACCAGTGTTGTGAGTTATCATCCTAGGCCCTATGGAAGACTCACCAGTGTTGACAACTGTCACCCTAGTCCCTATCGGTGACTCTTCGGTGTAGGGAGCTGTCATCCAAGGCCAGCTGTGGACTCATTAGCGCTGGGGACAGTCAATGAAGGTCTTATGGGAGACTCGTCAGTGCTGGAAGAAATCATGCAATGCTCTCTCAGGGACTCACCACTGTTTATAGCAGTTGTCTTATGCCCCATGGGATACTTTTCAGTCGTATTTGGGTATATAAAGGACTCATCAGGGTTGTAAGCAGTCATCAAAGATCCTTTGGGGGACTTATACGCCATGGGGATAATCAATGAAAGCCATACCATAAGGCTTATGGGGATTCTTCAGTGTTGGGAGAAATCATACAATGCCCTCGCAGGGACTCACCAGTGCTGGAAGCAATCGTATTAGGGTCTATGAAGGACTCATCAGTGTTAGCTACATGCACAGCCATGCCCTTTGCCATATGGATGACTCATCATAGTTGGCAGCAATCATCCCAGGCCTTATGTGGGACAGTAATCCTAGGTATTATGGGGGGCTCGACAATGTTGGACCTGTCATCCTACGTACTGAGGGGACTCACCAGTGTAGGTAAAGTCATCCTAGGTCATATGTGGCACTGTCATCCTAGGTTTTATGGGACTCGGCAATGTCGAGAACAGTCACCCTAGGCACTCGGGGGTCAACAAGCATTGGAGTTATTAACTTATAGTCATCAGTGCAGGGATTAGTCAACGGGTGACTCGCATATGTTTGGAATAGTGATCATAGACCCTTCTTGGGACTTACCAGTGTTTGAAACAGTCATTGTAAGTGCCATTAGGGATACACCAACTGGTGTTGGAAACATTCATGTTAGCCGGCCATATTTATAAAGGACTCATAAAGAATAATAGCGACAAGTCCCATAATTATCATATAAAACATATACACATATAAAATCAATGGTATACATGAATATTTTGTCACATTATAACATCACCTTATCTCGGAAAAAAACAGGGGAAGTCCCGTAAGGATAGTACACGTACTTACATAGAAACTGCAAGGTAGCTAGGTATTATCAAATCGTCATACATTGTTTTGTTTGGCCTTCAGTTGTTGCACTGTAGGTCCTTATTCAAAACTGAGAGCCTTTATACGGTTGTGTGTTATTTTACTAAAATATGTACTTTGCGCATTATGATTTACAGCACGTATCAACGTCATGATGAACTTATTGAGCGTAATAATGCATTAGAAACTATGTTTTGTTCTTGAATGGCAATACTGTATAAGTATGCAAATTACAAAACCGTGTACATTAAATTTTGTACCTGTATATTTTTCCGTTTTAAAGTACAGAGAAAAATCAATTTATGCTATTAATAGACATGGGGTATCTTTATATTAATTGTTAAAAAACGTGATTGATGATATACCCGTCGCTTTGCGTTTACAGAATCATTTTTACCCCACCCACTTTCGAAACATTGGAAACAGATTGAACAAAAGTAGTTATAATTAAAGTTACAACATTTCTTTAACATTTTCTGCAGAATCATGTATATTTTTCTTGTTTATATACCCATGCTAATAAATCGCATATGTATGTCATGTTGCGAGAAATTATTAAATGATAAAGATATATTCTACACTCAAACGCCTCATTATAACATTGGTAGTAATTAATTATTCGCACTATTTCTGCAGTAAGATATAATAATTCAATTCTAATTCAATTGAAAAAATATGTGTAAATGTAAATATTTGCAATTAAAAATACTTAAAGATGAAATAAGTGCAAGTGTACCATCTTATATATTATAGCTATATGTAAGGTACTTTTCATACTATGGCGGCCATTTTGGACGCCATCTTGATTTTTTCTGAACAAATTTAGACATACACATCTATGCTTGTATACTAATTTACATTCATGACATTACTACCATTCATATTGACATACTTATTCTCTGAAACTTTCCAAATACTTGATTCAGATTCCCTGTATAAAATTGGTGGGTGGGGTATGGATTTTATATATGATCTACTAAGCGGTATATCTCCATTATTTTAACTCCAACGTGTTCCAAGTCAGTTTTATTTGATCAAGGGAACATACAACTATGTTAAAATATGTGTTTTAGATAGCTGTAACTTATGAATATTAAATAAATAATACAGATATCAAGTAAAACGGTGTTTTTTGCTGTTTTTTCAGTGGTTTTACTGGAAAATGACCTTGACATTGACCTTTGAAGATTCTGAACAGGGTGTATTTGTAAAGACATTGGTTGTGTCTATAATAATGAATGAAAGTTATTTCATAGAATAGTATCATATTCCTGCAATTATCAATTGTCTATGCAGAGCTAGCAATGACAAAAATGGCGGCCATTTTGGACGCCATCTTGGATTTCTCGGAACGCCACCACATTTGGCAATTTATGCCGGCAGTCCCAGATGCTACAGACTATACCGAACATTTTGGTATATAACATGTCTTGTTAACAGAGAGGTCCTACCTACTCTTAAAATAGAAGACTTTTTTGGCAATAGTCACCCTACCATAAGCAAAATTCATCAGATCTTGACATTATGCACAACTAGACTTGGTATCAAGCATACACGTGAAGTTTCATCGAAATTGGACCAGCGGTTAATAAGAACAAGCGAGGACAAACTTTTTGACATCCATCCAGCACAAAATCAATACTTAAATTACTTATAATTTGGTAGACAGAAATAGCTTAGTAAAGTGCAATACAATATTTGAGCAAACAACACACTGAGGCAATCATTATAATATAGAGGTAAAAACATAGCATTGATACAAGAATGATTCTTAGAAATCATGAATGAGAAAATGGTGCTATACTGATAAAGCATAAGGTCGCAACTTGCAGCCGTACAAAATTAGCACAACCAAAATTTGGAATTCTCAACAAATAGTAAATCGACCAGACCCCTTGGCAGAAAGCGCTCGGTAAATTTAGACGTCAAAGTTTGTAGGTTTGTTGTCGAAGGTTTTCAAACAAATACATTGCATTATGCAAACAAGCGCAATACATTCAAGGTTTTTACTTCCGAAATTAATTCTTTCATTGGTCAACTGAACTCTTGATTTTACATGCATACATGCATGCATGCATGCATGCATGCATGCATGCAATGCAATGCAATGCAATGCAATGCAATGCAATGCAATGCAATGCAATGCAATGCAATGCAATGCAATGCAATGCAATGCAATGCAATGCAATGCAATGCAATGCAATGCAATGCAATGCAATGCAATGCAATGCAATGCATACATACATACATACATACATACATACATACATACATACATACATACATACATACATTAGAAACAGTTTGACAGTACAGTAAAACCTAGCAATATGTTTGGGTATAGGTGGTCATATCATCGTGTAATTGGAAGTGGCAAAGTTGGTATTTACCTATCATTTCAGTCTGTGTTTTTTCTATGGCAGATATGAGGGCAGCGGAACATTTAGCTTGGACATTTCTACCCAGACCGTCTTCTATATGGACATGCAATTCCTAAATGCAGAATGACAAACCATAATGTAAGCACAAATGATCACAAATTTTCTATAAATAAATTCTAAAGCATAATAACTAAAGCAGAAAGCTGATAGGTTCACTGAAAAAAAATAGCGGGTCACAACAACAGGCTATGAAAGGTCACGACAGCAGGTGATGAAAGGTCACAACAGCAGGAGATGATATCTGGGCAAGCTACCTGTAAATGAGTAGAAAATAGTTGATGAGTGTGATATTTCTGGGTCTGATGTTAGAAAACAGTCACAACACCAGTCTGAGAATGCCACAATATCATTGGTTAATTTTAAATATGAGTTCCATTACAACCAATCAGATTCTAGAGATTTTAGACTGGTTTTCAAGCTTTATGATTTATGTCTTCAGTCTGTGCATGAAGCACTGAGTACATACTCGATGATCTGCTTTATGATTTATGTCTTCAGTCTGTGCATGAAGCACTGAGTACATACTCGATGATCTGTGCAAATTCTGAATAGAAAGAATGACCGTTAAAACCATGGGCCATCAGTGAATGAAAAATAACCCAAGTGCAAGGAGTACACTTGTATGATGTCATAATCGAGGATTTGTTTAGTTAATATTATTATTTTCCCGGGGGAAAAATGTGATACAAGGTGATAAGTGAATGAAATATGTTACAATAAGATCATGCTATCTAAGCACACAAACACACACAACCAGGTATTGAGAAAAGGACACCACCAAAAATAATGAAGTCATTTTCATTTACAGTACATTGTATATACAAACATGTATCAAATTTTGAATTTTTTAGAAAAGCAATTTCGTGACAAGTTCATAAACAACATAAATGCATGGATGTCTTTTTTTCCAAAAAATTTTACAGAATTCAATTAAATTTTTTACTTTATTTATTGTGGTGAGTTTTCATTTGACTACAAGTACATTCATTAACAATTTATGATCACCAACACATAAACTATTCTGTAATCAAATACAGAAACAAGTATTGGCTTCAATGCTCAAAGCAAGCATGTCACTGTTTGACACAAACATGTATAAATTGTGATACCTCATATTACAGTATACAAATTATTTCTGATGATGTCCTTTTTTCATAAAAGATAACCACTGGTAACCATACTCATAATTCTTTTACTTTAACTAGTTGAAACATTATTAACAAAAGTCAAGGTCATTGACCAAATACTTCTAGTCGCAATTTATAGTTTTTGTTGTTTTTTAGACCCCCTTCCACATCAATGCCATGATAATCTAACCTTTGAAGTCAATAGTGATTTATTTTAGGTTGATTGTGAAACTCAAACAAGTTCTTACAACTTATATTAGTCATGTATAAATTGTGATACCTCATATTACAGTATACAAATTATTTCTGATGATGTCCTTTATCATAAAAGATAACCACTGGTAACCATACTCATAATTCTTTTACTTTAACTAGTTGAAACATTATTAACAAAAGTCAAGGTCATTGACCAAATACTTCTAGTCGCAATTTATAGTTTTTGTTGTTTTTTAGACCCCCTTCCACATCAATGCCATGATAATCTAACCTTTGAAGTCAATAGTGATTTATTTTAGGTTGATTGTGAAACTCAAACAAGTTCTTACAACTTATATTAGTCATTCTCAACACCTCATTCCTGATGTTATCCATCGCCACAAGAGTATGAGACACAGAAGCCAGCATTTTTCCATCCCGTTTATGCTGAGCATATAGGGAGAGAATTACTGGGCCAGTATCGTGTGTATTTCATCTTTGTTTAATTAATTAGGCTGATTCCACCATGGATTATCTTTTATGAGAAGCTACCAGGTATATATATAATACAGGATATAGTCAATGAAAGCTAGGGTATAAACCACACATGTGAAATAGACATCCAGTGCTCGAGAAAGTTAGAAAAGGTTTCTGACAGAAAAACATGTCTCTCATAAAGGACCAAAACTCCATCAAAAATTATCCCTGGCAAAATTTATCTGACCTAACATTCCATCCAATTGGTACCAATTGTTCATAAAAAGTTACATTGAAGTCTGACCCACGGTTAAAGTTAAGTTAAGTAACCAATTTTCGAGGTCTGCTTTCAGTTCAGCCACACTTTGACATTTTAACTGGTTAAGGAGAATAAGCACTTTATGACATCCATCCATCCCTCAATATGTGGGAGACATATAAAACACTTGAATTAGCTGTGATTTTGAACCAGTCTACTCCAGCATAAAATAGACATGGTTTTTACTACACAAAGTCATTGATGTAATTTCACATGTGATTCCTATAAAGAAATATACTGTAAAATCATTCTTTTTCGAGGGGATTGAATTTTCGTTGATTTCGTTGTTTAACTTGACCACGAAATCTAATGCCCATGATTAATCAACCTCCCATATACAGAACATTGGTTTACCCTTCAATGTTTTAATCCATTAATATTCAAACCCACGAACATGCATTTTGATCAAAATAAACAAAATTTAATACCCACAAAAATAAGTGATTTTACAGTAAACAAAATAATATTTTGGGAAATTTTCTCGCAGCAATGTACCATTCATATATTCGTCCATCTGATCCTTGTTTCTACGGATACTACCGGAGCATCGACCAATCAGATTGCGGACAACACATTCCTCTAGATATGCATGTAATTCCTGCAACAATGGTGATTAATCACACACAAACAATATAATAATAATAACAACTTTATTTTCTGTGGATGACATAATTGGCTGACCAATTTTCATTATGGTCCACATATATAAACTTACACATGTACACAATTCTTATTTTTGATACAAACTGTACACAATCAACACATTTAAGAATATATATGTATAAGAACAGACAATAATTCAAGCTATTCTCACAGGTTTCAATTTTAATTATTCTTCGTTTGTTTCTAATCTGCAGGGGTGGTATTCACAAAGTTTATTAGTAGAAAACTCAGAATAGATTGACAATTTGGTTTGCTCAGGGAAATTTATGTTTTTAAAATCACTGACACATCAAAGGTGTAGCATATATTTCATCATTGCAAACTAATATAAACAATTACATAGAAACCATTTTACAACATCTGTCATCTTACCTTTTTATAAAGATTGATTGAAGTTTGGTCAGCATGGAAGGGACGGTCAAACTCATCAACCAGTATGGCCAATCTTCTGATTTCATCATTTAACGTACTAGCAACCTGTAGGTATATATGTACATGTATAATAGATTGATTCAATGCGAGTCAAATAGTCTACAATTTATACATAAACTTTTTAAGTTATTTTATAAGTTAGAATTTGAAAACAGGGAGCCTGAACCAGGCTTATTGTCCTACTACATAGTGATCAATCCTGAAAATAAGATGCAAGTCTATTTCATGTACCATTAGTACAAATCCCTACACCAAACCTATATTTCAAACATAGTTATATCGTTAAAATTCAGCTTATCAAATGACCCTTACTTAGTCATTACTTTGAATTTGTTCAGGAAATAACTTTCATTTTGTACAGAAAAGTTCATTCTTTCTATTGTAGCAAATAATAATCCAGAACAGTAGGATTCCTGAAAAGTCCCAAGTTTCAAAAACATGAAAGTTTTTGGTTAACATTTTTGACGGGATGGACAGATGGGAAGACTGACAGAACAATATCAATATACCTCCAACACCAGTAGATGCTGGAAATATCATTTATTTACAACAAGAACCATGGGAATTCTACAATTTAACACCTTTCAGACATGGCCAGTATCGATATTAATAAAGCTGTCACTTTGGTTTGCTCAGGGAAATTTTATGATGTTAACATCACTGACACATCAAAGGTGTAGCATGTATTTCATCATAGCAAACTATACAAGATAGTTAGCATGGAAGGGTCAGTCTAATTTATCAACCAATATGGTCAATCTTCTGTTTTCATAACTTAAAGTACTAGAAACTTGCAGGTATACTATGAATATATAAAATAGGTCGACAATTTGGTTTGCTCAGGGAAATTTATGTTTTTAACATCACTGACACATCAAAGGTGTAGCATATATTTCATCACTGCAAACTAATGTAAAATCATTTCATTTCAACACGACAAAATTTTGTTGTTTTGGTGAAAAAGACCATTTTATTTGTTGTTTTCATCATTTAAAGTACTAGCAACTCGCAGGTATACTATGAATATATAAAATAGGTCGACAATTTGGTTTGCTCAGGGAAATTTATGTTTTTAACATCACTGACACATCAAAGGTGTAGCATATATTTCATCATAGCAAACTATACACGATGGTCTGCATGAAAGGGTTTGTCTAACTAATCAATAAATATGGACAATCTTCTGTTTTCATTATTAATTTTAAGGTACAAGCAACTCAAAGGTATATAAATTGAATATAATAGGTCAACAATTTGGTTTGCTCAGGGAAATTTATGTTTTTAACATCACTGACACATCAAAGGTGTAGCATATATTTCATCATTGCAAACTAATGTAAAATCATTTAATTCAATGGGACAAATTTCGTGGTTTTGGTGAAAGAGACCATTCATGGGGACGAAATTTCAAAGAAATAATGGCATGGTCAAAAATCACACAAAAATCAAATAGATATAATAATTAACATGTTGATACATGCAGTACACTACCTAGAAACCAAGTCATAAATACCGGACTGAAATTGAAATAGCAAGTATTGCAGTCACTGTAAACTTGATATTTTATTGGGGATTTAATTTCATGGTTGAAGTCATCCACAAAATTAAATACCCCACAAATATAAATTATTTTACAGTATACTAGTTTACAATGGTCAGCAAGAAAGAGTCACTCTAACTAATCGACCAATATGGACAATCTTCTGTCTTTATCATTTAAAGTACTTAGTACTAGTCATCTACATGTGTAAAATATATATAATAGGTCAACAATTTGGTTTGCTCAGGGAAATTTATGTTTTTAACATCACTAACACATCAAAGGTGTAGCATATATTTCATCAAAGCAAACTATACACGATGGTCTGCATGAAAGGGTTTGTCTAACATATCAACATATATGGCCAATCTTCTGTTTTCATCATTAATTTTAAGGTACAAGCAACTCAAAGGTATATAAATTGAATATAATAGGTCAACAATTTGGTTTGCTCAGGGAAATTTATGTTTTTAACATCACTAACACATCAAAGGTGTAGCATATATTTCATCATAACAAACTATATTGCCTGTAATCAGCTAAACACAGGAACATCTATCTATAACACTGTATATCATAAACACACCTATTGTTAGTTGGTTGTTAGTTCAACAACAATCTTAACTGTATTCAAAAATGTGTTGCCTATACAACATGAATTTTATTTGTTTATTAGAAAACATTATGGATGAACACTTATTTGTCTTTGTTAGTCAAGTGGGGGGGGGGGGGGGTCAGTGATAAAGGTTAGACTCACTTCCTATTTGTTTTATTTACGAGTTCCTTCAATTCAATACCAAATCAACTCTCATTCAATATGCTCTGTAACTCTGTAACTAGATGATTGTAAACATGTGTTAAAGGTCAACCCCTTTAATAGGCTCCTGGGTCTAACCATTCTTGAGTTATTAATCAGAAACCGTTTGGTCTAAAGTTTAAGGATCTTAGGGTCAGGTTTTCTTGAGGTATTGAACGGAAACTGTTTAGTCTACCAAAAGACACACATAAGCAAACCAATATACCCCTCATCAAAGATAGTGGGGCATAAATTGTCGCCTGAGGACAGAAGTGGTCTATCTCCATTTTGGTCAAACTTTGATCTAATAATAAATCTGCCCAATAGAAACGAAGATACTCCGTAATTATTTGTTCTGTCTCCATAAACAAATTGAATAGTGACTCTTATACTGTTTCAACTCTCGAAATATTGAATATGGTAGAAAGAGCAATGTTCAACTCAGACATTGAAATATTGTACAGTTAGTACTTACCTTTCTTTCCACATCTTCCACCATACTTTTAATTCTTTCTTTTATTTCATTGGTTAGTAACAACAATTGTTTTTCTAAATAATCTAATTCATCTGCCATTTCTCTTCTAGTGTTGGTAGTCACTTGTCTATCAATAAAAACATTCAATTCAATATATTATTCGCACAAAAAAAGCCCGCACAAAATACGTATTAAACATCTGCTTAACACGTACACAAGCTACCTCATCAAATCTTCACACTTTTCCAAGCAAAATGTTGCAAAGAGATATATTAAAAGCCAAGAACAAACATCCATTTTATCAATTCAGACTGACAAACTTTTAACAGAGCCTGGTCATGCAGTTTCCTTGAAATTTAAAAAATTGTTACCAATAAAGTAGTGTGGACATAATTAAAAAGTGAAAGAAACAAAGGGCAATAACTCCCTTGCATGGACCAACCAACTGACCGACCAAAAACATGACTCCAATACAGTCCCAAAAATATACTTTGTATCTGGGGGTATAATAATGAAATAACTTTGTCACTCCTTACACTTGATTCTGACTTTTCTGTAGTATATCTTCCATCAATGTTCTAAGGTCTGTGATGATACTCTTCCCTCTATTTGTATGTTGTTCAAACTTGGTACGTACAGCTGATTTAGATATACACTCCTATAGCAAAGACAAAATAAGAAACATAGAAATTCCAAGAAAAGAGAGATACAACCTTGTTGCACCAAAGGGACAAAATCCTTCAGGCACAATACGTGATATTTAAGCCAATAAAATTACAATCAGCAGAAGGATACCATAACGTCTTCCAGCTTATGTAAATACAAAATTCACACAATTCCAGCATGATGATGTTTTGCAATGTTTTATAACGAGATAAATCTATTAAAATTGAACAATGACCAAACATTTACCTCAAACACCCTCTCAAAGTTGGCAAATGTAAACAACCTTTCCTGGAAGCCTTCTTGAAGAATACCAGCTGAAATAGAATAATAAAGAATTAAACCTTACTCAATATACTGTAACTAATAAATACACAGACCTAAACTTTTTGAAGGACCTGACTTAGTGATTTCTCCAGTGTCATTCTAAAGGAAATTTTATCAAATAAACCTCCAAAATCATGTAAGCAAATGTTAATCATATCATGATACAGCCAACTTATGAAACTTTCAATTAAATATATTATGTTTCACTTTCAGTAAATATTTTATTTGCTGTTTGCATCCAATTCAATAATGTTAGAGGTAAAATACTTTCAAATAGTTTCGAAACAATGAGCTGGAACTGTGGGCCAGTACACCAGTTAATAGAGCTGTCATTGATAGAAGCGATATAGATGTATCCGCGATATTTTTTGCCCGATCGATTATCCATTCACATTTTGAAATATTGATACATGAGAAAATGGTTAAAACCACACAATATCTTCATTTTTCCAACACAAAACACTTTTCTTGGTTAAATGGAAGTTTACAAATTATCAAAATTGGTCAAGTCTAGATTCAAAACGAAGCTACTGTTTTCAAAAGCTGAATCTATACCAAATATATGCAATGTAGAACGGCTAAATAAGTGAATCATGTGCCTGTTATAATTCATCCATATGTGCAAGTCGATATATTGATGTCTTCCGATATATAAGAATAGCTGATATGTCTCAGATCAAATCAATGACAGCTAAGCATACATTATGTAACATACTAGGAGTTGGTGTCCCCTGTTCTTTCAATCTTGATGCCAGTGCTTCACGTGCGGACACAAAGAAGACACGATCCATGCCATCCTTACGTTCCATTACTTTCACTTCATCACACAGAAACTGTATTGTACGATCTAAGTGCTGTTGTTTCACCATGTCCACATCATCTTCAAATGCAGAAATATCCCAACGATTTTGTAATATAAATATATTTGGCTTCGACAGTCTTGAACTCACTTTGTGGAAAAAATTCTTTTCCTGAAAATATGAAATTAAAAATTTAGAACGTAAGGTAAGATGTATTATATTTCAATTGTAAAATAAGTTTAATCCTCAAAGTAGAAAAAGAAACAGTAAGAATAAAGATGCATAATATGGTGAAAGTTGCTAAAAAAGCGGTTAGGGCCATCTGAAATAGTCTGTTGGACCAGCAAGTCTCATAAGCTGCTGGTCCTTTGGGCCAACATTGCAAATTCTGCTGTGTCAATCCCTGCCACTATAGTTATTATTATACCACATTTTATATCAAACAATTACATATTCTAAAGTGCTTTACAATTAGGACATCGTAAAAACGATTTCAATGCATAAAAGCATGCAATTCAAAATAACATGGGTAGTAATTTGCAGACTTAGAAGTGTTAGGTGTTCAGTGTTAAGTTGAATTACAGGGGTGTAACACTGTATACTTACAGTTTGCATCAATGTGGATTCAGCATTAGAAACAAGAACAAACACATCAGCATCCAAACAGAATTTATCTATCCACAGATCCAAATCTGGGGTAACATCTATACCAGGGCTGTAAATGTAGAGTTATAATGAGAAATATTTTTTCATCGAGTTTACACGTATAGTGCGCTAATGATAATGAGTATAACATAGTTCATTTCATATAACAGTAAGCCACAATAGCCTATGGAACCATGCTTATTACTAAACTTGTTGACAAAAACAAAATGACACACAGCAAAGCCTAGTGTCATATTATTTTGTTTAGGCCATCCTTAAAAAAGTGTTTGTTACGCGACCGACCCGAAAAAAACAGCCCGACCCAAAAAATTTTATTGCCAAAACTGAAATTATATTTTTTTTATTTTGTACGAAAAAATCGGGGACGAAAATGTCATGTTCGAATTCGTTTGAGTCCGATATACAGCCGCGATTGTCAAAGGGAGATCACTGCGTAGTTAGTCTGTGTAATTAGAAGCTTGTCAGGTGCTGAAACAAAATGCAGGTATCGCGAAAACCGTCGGTCCTTACCGACAAAAATTGCTTTCGAAGTTTGGTCCGGCGAAAATTGATTGAATGTCGGCGATTTTGAGTGACGACGTTGATAATCCCACATCGTACATGTAGTTGAATATTATTGTAATAAAGTATTTTCTTAATTCCTCGCCGAGATGCAGTAAGAAACCTTCCGAAATTGTCAACAAATGTAACGGGATAAGGTCGCGAAAACTGATTGCGTATTTGGATGCCGATAAAACCCGTAAACGGTACGATTCCGGAATTTCCGCGCCGTGCATCCCGTCTAAATATTTTTTTGTTTTGACGATTTGTGACGGGGCTTTTATTACATGAAAACGTGATTAATATTAAAGATGTTTGATATTTAATGGTAAAATAATGAAATGAAATGACAATAACCTTTCTCTTGCCAGAAAGTCCTGTCTGATATAGCCAGTATTTTGGCTGCCATGGAGGCATACATGTTTTACAAACATCTCTTGTAATGTTATGATATAATAGTATCCTTGCACTTCCAGAGTGAGCCATGTTAAAGCACTTAGGGAGCCTGGCTAATGGCTAAAATGAAATAGTGCAAACCATTGCAGGTATTTAACAAAGCAGGTTAGAATTTTACAGAGGGGTGCTAATAGCCAATAGGTGCATACAACAGATAAAGCTATACAGGGTAAGTATGTGTACAATTTAATACAATAAATCTCAGATACAGCATACATACAACATATATAAGAAAAATCAGACACACGCCAACCTAAAAAAAAAACCTACCTACCTACCCACTGAAAAAAATCTGTGTGCAAACAAACATTTTTTTAAGGATGGCCTTACTTGTATGTAATGAGCACTAATGCAAGATCCTCTATATCAGTACATGGAATATTATAGTAGAAACGTATCATTATAGAACAAGAGATGTTTGTAAAACACGTATGCCACCATTGTAGCCCAAAAGTCAACATCAACTGTTGATGGCCAACCTCCATGTAAATTTTTCAGATCCTAGGGCAAAGCATTCTTGAGTTACTGAATGGAAACAATTAGGTCTACCGACTGACCAAAAAGTGCAAAGCAATATACCCTCTCATCAAAAATGGGAGGCAAAGTAATAATCAATTGTTCAAACATTTCCTACCTATCTACAAGCACAACATCCTCTCTCAACAGTCGACATTTGTTCTTTGGCCACAGAATTCTGATCAGGGAGTTTTCTTTCAATTTGACATTACTAAGTGCACTAGCCAGTTGTTTAATTGACTGAAATAAACAATATGACATATAAGGAGAAGAGAGGAATACAAGGCCTTAAACAATATGACATATAAGGAGAAGAGAGGAATACAAGGCCTATAACAATATGGCATATAAGGAGAAGAGAGGAATACAAGGCCTATAACAATATGACATATAAGGAGAAGAGAGGAATACAAGGCCTTAAACAGTATGACATATAAGGAGAAGAGAGGAATACAAGGCCTTAAACAATATGACATATAAGGAGAAGAGAGGAATACAAGGCCTATAACAATATGACATATAAGGAGAAGAGAGCAATACAAGGCCTATAACAATATGACATATAAGGAGAAGAGAGGAATACAAGGCCTATAACAATATGGCATATAAGGAGAAGAGAGGAATACAAGGCCTTAAACAATATGACATATAAGGAGAAGAGAGGAATACAAGGCCTTAAACAGTATGACATATAAGGAGAAGAGAGGAATACAAGGCCTTAAACAATATGACATATAAGGAGAAGAGAGGAATACAAGGCCTATAACAATATGGCATATAAGGAGAAGAGAGGAATACAAGGCCTATAACAATATGACATATAAGGAGAAGAGAGGAATATAAGGCCTTAAACAATACGACATATAAGGAGAAGAGAGGAATACAAGGCCTATAACAATATGGCATATAAGGAGAAGAGAGGAATACAAGGCCTTAAACAATATGACATATAAGGAGAAGAGAGGAATACAAGGCCTATAACAATATGGCATATAAGGAGAAGAGAGGAATACAAGGCCTTAAACAATATGACATATAAGGAGAAGAGAGGAATACAAGGCCTATAACAATATGGCATATAAGGAGAAGAGAGGAATACAAGGCCTATAACAATATGGCATATAAGGAGAAGAGAGGAATACAAGGCCTATAACAATATGACATATAAGGAGAACAGAGGAATACAAGGCCTATAACAATATGACATATAAGGAGAACAGAGGAATACAAGGCCTATAACAATATGGCATATAAGGAGAACAGAGGAATACAAGGCCTATAACAATATGGCATATAAGGAGAACAGAGGAATACAAGGCCTATAACAATATGACATATAAGGAGAACAGAGGAATACAAGGCCTATAACAATATGACATATAAGGAGAACAGAGGAATACAAGGCCTTAAACAATATGACATATAAGGAGAACAGAGGAATACAAGGCCTTAAACAATATGACATATAAGGAGAACAGAGGAATACAAGGCCTTAAACAATATGACATATAAGGAGAACAGAGGAATACAAGGCCTTAAACAATATGACATATAAGGAGAACAGAGGAATACAAGGCCTATAACAATATGACATATAAGGAGAACAGAGGAATACAAGGCCTATAACAATATGGCATATAAGGAGAAGAGAGGAATACAAGGCCTTAAACAATATGGCATATAAGGAGAACAGAGGAATACAAGGCCTATAACAATATGACATATAAGGAGAACAGAGGAATACAAGGCCTTAAACAATATGACATATAAGGAGAACAGAGGAATACAAGGCCTTAAACAATATGACATATAAGGAGAACAGAGGAATACAAGGCCTTAAACAATATGACATATAAGGAGAACAGAGGAATACAAGGCCTATAACAATATGACATATAAGGAGAACAGAGGAATACAAGGCCTATAACAATATGACATATAAGGAGAACAGAGGAATACAAGGCCTATAACAATATGACATATAAGGAGAACAGAGGAATACAAGGCCTATAACAATATGACATATAAGGAGAACAGAGGAATACAAGGCCTATAACAATATGACATATAAGGAGAACAGAGGAATACAAGGCCTATAACTCCGCTGAAACTTGACTCCAGCAAAAACAATTTACAGCTTCATATGAATTGTAATTCCCATTTTACTTATAACTGCTAATTAATTTTCTATCAGATTTAAAATTATGAATTTAAACAAACCTGCATTATCCTAAAACTTGCATGACCTAACTTGTTGACAAGAAGTCGCCACAAAATCTCACACCAAAATGTCATTACTTTGAAATACAAATGTATAAATTGATGTTTTGTATGCTATAATAGCGTTCACACATATATTTTGTGTCATTACATCTGCACAGCCCCTTGGGACTCTTGAGATGTTGTAACATGTAAAAGCATATGTTTTTCCTACAGTTTAGTTATGTTTCAAATAATACCTGAAATGAACAAAGTACAAACCTGTACACTCTTTGGTTTCTCTGGTTCTTCCTCAGTTAACAGGTAACCTTCATTAGAGTCTGAACCTTCCACTTGTAGGAAACAGTTTGTAGTATGACCTATACCAGTAGGCAGGATCTTCTCTCGTAACATAGCATTGATTGTTGTACTCTTACCATTCGAAGTTCTGCAGCAAATTTATAAAGTATTCTTACATAGCATTGATCGTCATACTTTTACCATTCAAAGTTCTGCAGCAAATTTATAAAGTATTCTTACATAGCATTGATCGTCATACTTTTACCATTCAAAGTTCTGCAGCAAATTTATAAAGTAGTAAATATCAATACAGGTGTGTACATACTAAGAACATGGGTATGGTCCCGTAAGATTTTCAAACATTAATATCAGGCTTCGCGAAAGTGAAAAAAAAAGGCCGGACATCCGGTCCAGCATAAAATAAATTTGGCCGGACCGAATCAAATTTGGCCGGACCGAACAATATTAATAGGAAACTGTTAAAAAACCAAATGAAGAGAGATGTATAGATAATGCATGTTCTTCTTAAATTATTCAGTGGTAAATTATTTAGAAATGCATTGTTAGCTTTAACACACAGTTAACAAGTGTTTTCAAATAGGCCTAATTAGATAGTTTGCCTTTTCACAATGGGCTCATTCAGCCCATTCAGTGAGCATAAATCAGACAGGACTTTCTGTCAAGAGAAATGTTATTTTCATTTTACCATTTAATATCAAACATCTTTAAACTAAATCACGTTTTTTCGTGTTAAAAAGCCCCCTCGGAAATCGTCAAAATAAAAAAATTTCAGAAAAAAAATCGCGAACATTCCGGAATCCGTACCGTGTACTACGGGTTTTATCCGCATCCAAAAAATAATCAGTTTTCGCGACCTTCATTTCGCTGAATTAATTTACATTTTTGACGATTTCAGAGGGATATCTTATTGAATCTCGACGAGGATTTACGAAAATACATTCGTGTTACATTCTTTACAATAATCTTCAACTACGATGTGGGAATATCGCCGTCCAGACTTAAAATCTCCGTCGGACCAACGGTCCGACATTCAGTCAAATTTTGCCGGACCAAAGCATTTTTTGTCGGTCAGGACCGACGGTTTTCGCGATGCCTGTAATATTTGGAAAGTTATTTTTTAATTGTCAATGTTTACCTATCTCCTTAAAGATTTGGTAGAATATAATACGAATCAGTTGATACAAATTGTACCCTTGTGTTAAGTACTCGGAAATAATTACTAGCATTTTGTTGTATAAATTTGACCAATGTGACGTAACAACTAACAGTACCGGGTAACTTGATTCTGGAATACTTAGAAAATTAATATATTTACTAATCATAATATCATACCTGCCAAAGAACACCACTTTCATATGATCTCTAGCGAGTACTTCCATGATGCCACACACTTTCTCTCTATATTCCTTCACACTGTCTGAACATTCTACATCTTCTATATATCCTGAACTTTCAATTCCTGCTCAACAAGTCATAGAACACCAAGTATTAATTAAAACATATTTTGTGCACTGCTCATTGGTTACAGCATGCTTGCCTTCTAATCTGGTGACCTGGATTCAAATCCGGTGGAGGCACTCATATGCCAGCCATGTTTCAGTAGAAAGCTGATTTTCAAATAAAGGCTAAGCTTGGCATTGTGAATATTGTTAATATAAAGTGCTGTGTTAAACAGCCTGTCAAGGAATGCAATACAATGTTTATATTGTTAACTTTATATTCGGACAATAAATGTTAGTTTGATGTGAACGTGGCAGTCTTCTATTTAACCAACTTGCCCGAGGTTCGAAGCATCTTAATATTCTTTCGAGCATGTGAAAGTTGACAGCAACATTTTATTTGGTGCATGATTACAGAAATTAAAATTTCTATATTTGAAGTCAAGCTTATAAAATTCGTCTTACAGTAAAATCAACACAACTCCTCGATACTTTTGTTAATAAACAATGAGCGTGGGGAAAAGTTTTACCTTCAACGAACGTGTCTGTATCACTAATAAATGCCAGCACATCCTTGAAGATTTCATTTATACTCTTCTTTGCCTGACCAAACAATTTTAACGGTGAATTTGGTGACATTCTACCATTTCCATTACGACCATTTCCCATACTCCTGTGCCCAGAGGCGCCAGCATCTCCAGAACCTGCAAAGTATTGTCAATATTGTCATCTATTTATCATACTTAGTTACTTACACATTTCTATTAATTTCCATGTATAGGCCTACTGTATTACTATTAGCCCATAACTTACCTAAAGATATGCGTGTCACTAGCAGTCTGAATTTATGATTGGAAACTGTGTGTGTCCAAATCAGCAAAAGTGAATACTTTACCTTTATAAACTATTAGTCTGTACAAATATCCTGCATAAGTTACTTGTCTCGGTCCTCCCATACAACGAGTGCTAATTTTGCGGACACAGTTTGTATTAAATTAGGAGTAACAGCATTTATATTTCCTTTATACTTGTATTTTGTAATTGGCATCTTATTTTAAACATAGCTTGAAGGGAGTTTTACTAATTAATACTTCGCAGTAAAACAACAAGAATGGTGAAGTCTCGTGAATTCTCCACTTCTTGTTTGGCCACAAAATATTAACAAGAATAATGAATTACTCTTTGAACATTTTGAAATTCCATAGATGTTTACTGTTAAGGATTTTGACTTACCCAAATGATCGGGGTTCTCCATTGACTGATAACTGAAGTGTCCTGACATACTTTACATACAATCTATCACACCTTCTAGGAAACCTGAATTAAAACAAGAGATTTATCAAAGTTTTCAAAGCATTTTAATGATTTCCCTTTGGGGAATCGCATATCATGAATGTACAAAATGGCTGACTGCTGTAACGTAAAAAATAAAATTAGACATGTGCACATGGTCTCATCTGCTCAATGGTCAAGTTTAATTTTAGAGGTAATCCTGATTGACTACAATCAAATCCTGTTTTTTAATTTATTGGTTAAGTTAACAATTGAGCATATTATTTTTAACAAGGATGCGCAAGCGAAGATGAAACAGTTAAGGAAGCACGTATGTACCAAACAACAGGATATATTTTATGCTTCAAAAGAGCTTTTGTTCAGTGTGCTTAAGCGCTTATTACACAGCTCTCTCCAGCTGTGTGTATATATACTGAAAGGTATTGCAGTCAATCGGGAAACCTTATGACAATCTTATGAATCATCTCTCGGGTGTAAACAGAACATCGCCATGTTGGATTTGGAACTTCTTTCGCCATGACGTCATCAAGACAGATTAAAACAGTGCTTCAATGGAATTCACGCCCATCAAGCAAGCGCTGCGTAGCTACGTGTTATGCTCAAGGAGTGTAGCGAAATTGTATTGTTTAAACAATAAAAAAGCTTTTGATATTTCCACTGCTGATAAGTTACAGTCCAGCCTATTTTCTTCTGCGTAGGATTTAATTTTAAGAAAGAAAGCTGCTGGATTCATTCGCTTGATACATCCGAGGTAATTTATCCTGATAAAATGCTGTACGGACCGTTCCGATTGGTATTGCAATTTGTTTACATCCAAAACCAGACCTTTGTTAACCATGCGCTTTTCTTATGCAACAGCTGCTTGAACAGGGGGTGCCCCATGGCCAATTGAATGTTGGAAGCACACCATAAAAACTGATGTAATTAAAGTTATACAACATATGATACTGCAAGAAAATGCACATAGAAAGTCAATATGCAATAAATAAACTAATGAATAATAAACACGCAAAAATTATTTTTCTTCATAATTGTAACATAATTTCGCGATTAAAACTTACAAGGTCATGATTGTTATCCATGCAAAAATCAGACATAGAATAAAATAAATGAGTTTAATATTTGAAACTCATAATTACTCATATACTTAAAGCAGTCGATATTAATAAAGCATCAAAACAAATGAGGAAATAATAAATTTACCATCACATAACGTGAATTTCCAAGATCGCCAAGCGTCTACATGAAAAGTGTATTACACGTGTTAATGTACAAATTATGCGGAACCTTTGACCGATTATTAGCACGGTCTTTTCACGCACTTGTTTTAAGTTACAGTCACAGGTGCTGTCAGGAGACAGTATGCATGTTTTGATTATAATTTTTGGTGATAAGAAACAAAAATGTTCATCTACAGAGATATGGCATTTAAAGATTGTATTTAAATTTGAATGATTCTAGCTCACCAAAAAATCTCAAAATATCGTTTCAAGTGGACACCAAGGTCTTTGAGCTCACTGGCAATTTTTTATATCTACACGTTAGGGCTCCATAGAAATTTTGTAAAGTCACGATTCTCAAAGATCTAAACATGTGAAAAATTAGCATTGAGCTTCAAAATAATCAAATGGGGGAAGCAGTAAGCATGTGGACGAAAATGAGGCATCAGATTGTCTTGCTTTTCAACTTGGATAAATCCAATTTTTGCTTTTTGACATCTGAAACATGTACTTTCAGAGGTTAAAGTTTCAATTTCTCATTCAGCCAGTGTGTGTTGGGCTTAATTTTTGCAGTGTAACTGTTGTTTCTGTTGTCTATGCTGAGTGCTGCTTTCCATCAGGATCTCTTCAATAGTGTTATCTTTGTCCTGTTTCCATGTCCGATTTTAAATTAGCCTTTTGATCATGCACCAGAAGAGTTTTCAAAAAGCACATGTAGCAAGAACTACTATTGGAAATGTTTAGAACATTTGAATCTGTGTTTTTTTGTATCAGGCTCGATATTAGTTTTAACATCAGTCTTCTCTTTCAAAATATTTAAGTGAAATATTGTATCATGCAATAACCACATCGGTGTCACAGAAAACTTATGCCTGCTTGCCTTTTGTGTATTTTCCTTTTTATTGGTACCTAGCTAAAGCGTCTCTTAAAGCCCTTTAAGGGTATACGCCTTCAATTAATTTAAACACTTTAAAAAAACTTCAATAAAAACCCAAATAACTTCCATTTTTTAAATACAAGGTTTTCTACTGTTTTTACTCGAATTTTCACATTTTTTGCTCGATTTCCTTCAATCCCCACCCCCTTGAATCTTCTCTCATTTTTTACCTGTGCCACGCATGTTAATTAACATGCGTGCCTGTGCTCAGTACGCGGTCGCGTCTTTTACATGGGATTTTACGGTATACTCTACAATATTTTTGTAGTTTTGTCACCTACTAGATCTAGTTAGTGCAACATAGAGATAAGGATCTATTTTCAGCTGCAATTTTATCACAATGGATTTTAGCAAATTTTGTCAAACAAAAATGGATAATTGTCTTTGCCTTCGTACATACAGTAAAACCTCATCTAAAGACCAACTGAAAATTCGGACCACAATTTGCGGGTCCATCATAGTTTCATCGGTTTGATCATTATTCAACCTCAATATTAAGACCAACCTAATAAAGAGAACAATCTAAAAGGTCCCAGGGGTGGTCAGATTATTGAGGTTTCACTGTATACTTAAATGCCAGTGGTCGCCTAGATATATTGTCCAATCAGATCGCTAACTTAGCCGGAAGTCCATTATGTGCATGTACGGAAACATGTACGTACATTGTAGTTTAAAAATGAAACAAGAAAGCCGCCATGAAACCTGTAGGAACAAGGATTTATATATAATCAATCACGTGACCACGGCAATAGTTTTAATTAGTAGACATGTATGATTTTATGTGTTGCCTGGATATTGGACGATATATAGTGTAAGCATGTACATGTACATGCAATACGAAAACTCGTTTAACACCATGTTATTACATGTATATACATTTACGTATATAATAATGTTTATAAACTGATACATTTATGACGAGCTTGCAAGCTGGTACATAGTCACGGCTTTTAAATAGACAGGCGCGTAGATATGTGATTACGGTATAAACTGTCTCATCAACGATTATCTTTACTTCAACTAAAATTTTGATTAATTAGTTAAACCTAATTAATTGCAATTCAGTGATAATGCTATCCGAGTCAAGGCGGCCTACATCCACTGATATCGCAAGACTAACATTTATCTTAGGATCTCACACCATAGATGATGGTTGAATTATCTCGACTTCTAGTATCTCTAGTCATACATATACATTTGTACCATGTGATATTGGACTTTCATTCATTCAAGGAATATAGAATCTAGTAGATTAACATAAATATTTACGTACATGTTCTTAATTACCCATGGCAATTAACATAGGGATACGTTTGCTTAAAGTTTAAATATGGTATTTAATGTGGACATGTTACAATACGAATTTCATGAACACCAGACTCCAATATTATGATGGAATTGAATGACAAATCTAACGTGTCATGTGGTGAGTCAAATCAATTAGCTGATGGGACTAATCATTACTTGGAGGAGACACTTGAAGTTAAAGAAATAAACAGGAACGTTAGTGATGCTGTTACAAACAATGTAGTGTCACCGGGCGATTCTACAGATGCAGGTGTCAACGAAACAGACATTCTTGTTGAAACAGACGTTGTCAAGGCGACGGTACTGGATGGAGGCTGGGGATGGATGATTGTGATTGGATGTTTATTGTTGCGTACAGTCGTAGGTATAGTCTATTTACCATTATGTCAAACCCCATTATTAGGTCCCGGCCTGGGATCGAATACACACTCCCCTGTTCCAGAGGTAGACACACCAAATTGGTCATTTAGGATTGTTATAGTAGGTTGTATCGAATTACCGTCAGTACAACCTCTGTGGAGCAAACACCTTTTGGGGGCCGCACTTACTGACATTGTGCTTAGAGGTTGTTATTCTACAGATATGTGCGTACTGAGGAGCGTCCTCAACATTTTAGGCGGAAAATTATGAATATGGTCTGAATTATTGGTAGGGGGGGGGGGGGTAAACGATATGTTGCCCCCCCCCTGTCCTAACATTTTTGGGGCCTGCCCCCTGGCCCCCCTTCTCCTACGCCCATGACAGAGGGCCACACTGGAGACGTTATACTATACACTTGTACGAGTATCTAAGCTGTATTTGATTAAACGTTGACAAGATTGATACACTGTGCATCATGTAAATAGATAACTGCATGATTTCTGTGTCTGATACCCTCTTGGCGAGTAATATAATCAGGAATGGGGTATCGGTGATGATAACTATACATTATAAATGACCGTAGTTAACCCAACTTGATATTGGCCCATATGATGTGTCACAATATAATTGAACATTTTTATAAATGAGTTTCAGTGAAAGGATATGAAAAAAAAACTGAGGATAATTTATCATTTAAATTGACCCTGATAATAATACATGCTGCAAACCCGCTTGGTATTTACAAAAATAACCACCACAATTTTATGTTCACACATTCCACCATCGTGTATAATTATGTCCATCTGCCGCAATGCAAATACTAAATGAACTTAGAATATAACCTACATTATGAGCCAATGAAAACGCCGCCTTTTCGCGGTTAAATGAAAATTTAATCATTAAAATTTTCTCTTCACAGACTTGACGTCATGCGTTGGCGCTAATTTCTATCGGCCAATCAGAATGCAGAATGTTATATTCTAAGTTAGTTAGAACATATTAAGTAAATTTTAATGACTAAAAAGGCCTCGCTTCGCTTCGCTCGCTCCGACCTTTTTAATCATTAAAATTTACTTAATATGTTCTAACTATAACATAATTATTACATGCATATAGTTTAGTTTTTTTATAATCTTCATATTAAATACATTTTTACTATGAAGATTAACAACTGCTCCTTGGTTTTAGATGTGTAAATAAATAATTGTTAATTGCTTGTAACTTATCTTAAAAGATGGTTTGATATGCTTTTTAGCTCACCTGTCACAAAGTGACAGAGTGAGCTTTTGCGATCACTCTTCGTCCGTCCGTCCTTCCATCAACAATTGGCTTGTGTAGACACTAGTGGTCGCAATTTTAGCCTAATCTTTATGAAACTTGGTCACAATGATCATCTCAACAAAACATAGACCAAGATCCATATTGGGTCATCTCGGGTCATAAACTAGGTCACTAGGTCAAATCATAGAAAAACCTTTTGTAATCGCAAGAGGTCGCAATTTTGACCTTATCTTCACGAAACTTGGTCACAATGATCATCTCTACAAAATGTAGGTGAAGTTTGATATTGGGTCATCTGGGGTCAAACAACTAGGTCACATGGTCAAGTTATAAAAAAACTTGCAATATATGCTGAATTTTCAGTAAATGTATAGAGGATATTTTTGGTGTAAGCTTGATTTTACGAGTGAAAATATAATTTTATGTGATCACGAGTGAAATAAAATTGATCTTTCACCAAAAATCAACAAATTTTCTGTTTATTATATACTTCAATTTCTCTTAAAAGGGTACCGTAATTGGCTTAATTGGAAAAATCACGTCGAAATTAGAACGTCACGACGAGAGAATTGTGACGTCATGATGACGTAACGCATATTTTAAAGCCCGGCGCCGTTGACGTTACGTTTCTTTTTCCGCACGATACAGGAACCAGCTTCTAAAACAGTGAAAATAACAAAGTGGTAATTTCACTGTTATTTTCACTGTTTATTTCACTGTGAAAAATCTCCATAATCCATTGAAAGCAAATCATAGAAATGATTACTTATGTCACCATATGGGTGTGCATGCACCACTACAACAGGTGAGCGACCTAGGGTCCTTTGGGCCCTCTTGTTTTATAGTCTAGTCTCTTTATAAGTATGAACGTACGGTAACACTGTTATACGTGGGTAGATCCAAAAGTAATGTCACTGGTTCTCTGGTGAGTTTGTTTGTTGGCGTACGTCAAAAAGATTTATATCAAAATGTAATGCAATTCAATTCTGATTAATATCATTTGTGTCATATTGTTTGAATATTAAAATAGCATTATATAGACATTCGAAATATACCACTGACGTCATGTCGCCGCACACGAAAATAACGTTATTTTTCCAGCGTATAATTACATTTTATGATATATGGGTGTATTTCAATGACTCTGAATCAAGACAGGCCTATAACAATGTGTTTTCCTCACCACATAAAGACTCTGGTATATAAATGTGTTTAAAAAATGGGTGAACAGACATGAGCGCTGTATAGAACTTTAATGACGATACTTTGAAAAGGAATGATGTAAATAGCGTCAAATTTTGTTTACGGCGTCGTTAACGTCATAAGCTTGCGGTGATGACCGTTAGTAGGCATCCTATGTACATGTATATATCAATAACAAATAATTGCATTTTCATGAAATTTGGCCATTATATTGGAAATAGATTAATGTAGCTGCGTGTAAAATTGCGTTGTTTTATTTACATTATGCACGATTTTACAGCACCAGTGACATTACTTTTGGATCTGCCCACGTATATCTGTTGCTGTTTTACATAGTCTCTTATAATTATTGATATAATGGTTTTGTGCAATGTTTTACTGTAAGTTTATATGTATACAACTGTATTGTAGATCTATGTCAGTTGTACAAAGATGAGATGGAAATAAAATAATATAATATTTCATCACATATTTTAAAAATGAGAAAAAAGCAGCACGTTTTTGTGAAATACACTAAGATTCGCGCTTATTAAATATACCTGTCGCACAACGATTGACTATTGCGTGTTTCTACCAGACGTGCATGAAAAAAGAGTATATTAAGTCAGACAGGGAAGGCAGCACTCAACTTAACCAGCCGAGCACAGAAAACATTAAAAACACACAAAGCACAATGCCCAACTAAACAAGCGCAGATCCGCCCAAGTCCAAGCTGTCGAAAAGTATAATAAATTATAACTAGCTGAATGACCAAGTAGAAAAGATACAGCAACCAAAAGGCGGAATGCCTACACTGAATGACCTAGTAACAACAGTAAAACTGCTGAACTACATAGTTATAGAAGTTGAGCAGCAGTTTGCTATATGCGACGATGAACGCTTGACTTATCCTATTTATATTTGGGTAAAAACGTTAATTACTATCCTGGGCGTTTGCAGTTTCATCACAACCTCAATACCTGGATAATATTGTTAAAGAATGCAGTTGCGATTATGCGTACACGTAACTATTTGGTTAAACATGGACGCGAGATTTGAGGATTACTAATACTGTGTCTGGTTTCCGTGGTAAGCATGTATCTGATATACAATTGCTGCCAAAATACAGGAACTATCTTGACAGGAATTACAACAGTGGCCGCCACAATAACAAGAACAAAAGTAGAAAATCCACCACCCGGAACACAAATGGGACAGGCTCAAATAGACAAGATTCGGTCAGTTTTGCCGCAGAATCGTCGCCTGAAAAACGATTTGTCGTATCTACCTTTTTGTAGTTTTGAGATATTGGCGTTTAAAGTTTTGAAATGATATAATTTTTTCACCTTATAAAATTTTTCAGAGATTTTAACACCACATTTTGTGTTTTGTTTCTCTTCTTCATCTTGCTCAGTATCTAGCCGTTTGCGTGAGCCGTTTAATTAGGAATGTGACTTTTATGTTTGGAGATACGACAAATTTGTAACATTTTTACACAAAATGTTAAAACCAAAGTGTCACATTGGATATACAAACGGATGCTTCTGACGAATCCTCCTCTAGTAATGCTGACGATTCTTCAGCTAGTTATGCTGACTTTAAAATGCTCACGCTAAATGTATGTGGTTTAAAGTCAAAGCTACATAGGCCTGAATTTATTGAGTTGATCAACCAATATTGTATAATTGGCTTGCAAGAAACTAAATGTGATGATTTAGACTCTGTAAATGTTCCAGGTTTTGATATTTTCATGAAAAATAGGAAATCCATTAGTAAAAGGAAATCTGGAGGTTTAGCTATACTTATAAGAAAAAATATCACAAAGTATGTGTGTATTGAACGTTCTTTGAAGTACTGGATAAAAATTATGAAATCGCCAAACTCTTTAATGTTCCGCTTGCTTGAAGAGCAACGCAATTTACAAATACGGAATACTCAGACATGGTCTATGTCAATACTATCTAATATAGAACGGTTAGGGTTTGGATTTATTCTAAACAATTTTGATGCTTCGGCAAACTATTTACCTAAACTCAGGCAACGTCTCCGAGACCAATATATTCAATCATGGCATGATACCTTATCTACACAAACTAAAATGCAATATTACTTAAAATTCAAAACTATTTTTGAATACGAAAAATATTTAGATGTTGTATAGAATGAAAATTATAGACAAGAAATGTCCAGATTTAGATTAAGTTCACATTCTCTTGAAATTGAAAATGGAAGGTATAATAATGTAGATAGGGCGGACAGATTATGTAAAGTTTGTAGCCAAAACGTTGTTGAGTCAGAATACCACTTTTTATTATGTTGTTCTTTATATAGACAATTGAGATCCCAATACTTCAAAAACATATCATGGGTCTCTTTAAATAAATTTGCAAATATTCTTTCATCTAAAAACAAGAAGGTACTTGTCAATACAGCGACTTTTATTTTCCGTTCTATGAAACTGAGACAGGAAAGACTGTCAATGATCGCTGCTTTGTAATAATTATCTTAATACTGTAAATCACAATTTTGATTTTGGTTGATATGTATGTTACTTTGACATACATGTATGTACATGTTTATGTGTCTATGTTTACCTAGGCCATATTTTTTTCTGATTTATGTAAATGGCTAAAGGTATGCTTATATACCGATTTGCTTTGAATAAATGGTAAATGGTTAAAGAAACTGATAACAAATTGGTTTTGTGGTTTACAATAGAAAAGTATCTGTTTAATACTGATAAAGATGTATTATGTGGTGTTATCTACATACCACCTGAATATTCCGAATATGCTGTAGAAGATCCTTTTCTAGAAATACAAAATGATTTGAACTCATTTTCACAGAAATATGACAATTTTTGTTTATTTGGTGATTTTAATTCGAGAACCAAATGCTTACAAGATCATATTGTGCTTGACAGTGATTTCTTTGAAATTCAAAACTTAGATGACATTTTGTCAGAATATTACCTGGAAGCTAGTATGCTAGACAAGTTCCCAATATAAACAGAACTCGTCTAAACGGAGACAAATCTGTAAACAATTATGGCTATCAATTTATTGATTTTTTAAAACTGAATTGTATGTATATCTTAAACGGTAGAACAAAGTCCGATATTCCTGGACTAGAAACATGCAAAGGGACTAGTGTTGTAGATTATTTTATTTGTAATTCAGCACTTTTTAAATATGTACTCTCTTTGAAAGTATTAGACTTCTGCGAAATGCTGTCTGATGTACATAACCCGATTGAACTTAACTTAGGATTCAAAATACGTAACAGTAACCAAGAACAAAATAATGACCAACCAACAATTAAATTATGGAATAGATCGAAAGCAAGTAACTTTGTTAATAATATTGACATGAATAAAGTACAACATATACATGATATGCTTAACAACATATCTTCAAAAAATGAAACTAACCTACATAATATAAACGAAATAGTAAATGATATGTCATCATTATATCTCGATACTTCTCGTGAAACCTTCGGTTATTCAAAACCAGCCGCTTCTAAACATTCTCAGAGAAAACATGAGACGAACACGTGGTTTGGATCAAAATGTAGAATAGCTAGGAAAAGATTTCATAGAGCGAAGCATCTTTATAAACTAAGAAAAAATAATAATACAAAACAAAATCTGAAAAGGAACGCAAACAATTATAAAAATATAATGAATCATTTTCATAACGAAAACAAACGCCAACACATAAATAAAATTAGAAATATTAAAACTAAAGATCCTCGACAATATTGGAAACTTTTAAATGGCAGATCTTCAAAAACAAATGAAGCAGACATAACAGATCTTTATAACTACTTTAAAAATGTTAATTATAATGAAAATGAAAATTATATACAAGAAGGCGAAAACCAAGATATAGAAATAAATGAGGAAATAAATATACATATAACTTATAAAGAAATCGAGAAAGCAATAAAAACACTGAAAAATAATAAATCTAGTGGATATGATAATATAGTCAACGAACAAATAAAAGCTTCTTTACCGCTAATGAAAGATATTTTTGTTAAACTTTTTAATATAGTATTTGACACCGGAATTATCCCTGATATGTGGACAATAGGTATAATAAATCCTATATACAAAAATAAAGGAGACATCACTAAACCGGAAAATTATCGCCCCATTACTTTACTCAGCTGCTTAGGTAAAGTATTTACATGTGTTCTCAATAATAGAATAACTAATTATGTTGAGTCAAACAATCTGTTAAATAATACTCAAGCGGGTTTCAGGAAAGGGTTCTCGACCTCGGATAATCTATTTATTTTACACAATATAATTCAGTATCTTAACAATAATAAAAAGAAACTGTTTTGTGCTTTTATAGACCTTAAACAAGCCTTCGACACCGTGTGGAGACAAGGATTTTGGGGAAAATTACTGAATACTCGTATTAATGGCAAATGCCTTCAAGTTATAAAAAATATGTACAATAATATAAAATCCTGTGTAAAAGTAAACTCAAATCTATCTAACTTCTTTTCCTGTAATACAGGAGTTCGACAAGGCGAAAATTTGTCACCCATGCTTTTTTCGTTATTTTTAAATGACCTCCATGATTTTTTTCAAAACAATAGTGATATACAAGGAATTACTATGCAAAATGATCAAAATGTGAATAACTTATATAATCTTCTGAAAATCTTTATTTTACTATATGCAGACGATACCGTTATCGTCGCTGAGTCAGCATCCGAATTGCAGGCAGCTCTGAATACATATGAAGCATACTGTGACACATGGAAACTAAAAGTAAACATATCCAAATCAAAGATTGTAGTTTTTTCCAAAGGGAGACAACCAGTTTATAATTTTAAATTTAAAAATGAAAATCTAGAAGTTGTAACTGAATATAAATATCTAGGCAATTATTTTAGTAAAAGTGGGTCCTTTGTGAACTGCAAAAAACATATATCAGAACAAGCAACCAGAGCAATGTACAGTCTTATAAAAAATAGTAATCGACTAAATTTACCTATCGATCTACAGATTGACCTCTTTAATAAGACAATAAAGCCAATATTACTTTACGGTGCTGAGATATGGGGTTTCGGCAACAATCAAATTATAGAAAGGGTACAGTTAAAGTTTCAAAAATATATTCTAAAACTTAAAAGATCAACGCCCAATTACTTTGTTTATGGTGAAACAGGATGTATGCCTTTATCAGTAGACATTGAAGAAAAAATTATTTCGTTTTGGTCAAGACTCATTACAAATGAAAATAATGGAACTGAAAAACTATCAACAACCGTCTACAAACATATTTTACAACCATCTATAGGATTAAATGATGAAACTTTAAAGAGAAGATTCCCATGGTTATACAATGTTAAGAATATTTTGATTAAATGTGGATATATAAACGTGTGGACACATAATGCGTTCCCAAACCCAAAATTGTTAAAAACTAGCAGTGAAACAAAGATTAAAAGATATTTTTCTTACTGATTGGTACTCTCAAATTGACAATGCAAGCAATAGTACATTTTACAGAATTTTCAAAAAGTCATTTGGTATTGAATCCTATTTGTCTGGCTTACAGACCCCGTTGTTATATTACTTTATCAAATTCAGAACCAGAAATCATCATTTACCTGTAGAAACCGGGAACTGGTTACGTAATGGACACATAATGCGTTCCCAAACCCAAAATGGTTAAAACTAGCAGTGAAACAAAGATTAAAAGATATTTTTCTTACTGATTGGTACTCTAAAATTGACAATGCAAGCAATAGTACATTTTATAGAATTTTTAAAAAGTCATTTGGTATTGAATCTTATTTGTCTGGCTTACAGACCCCGTTGTTATATTACTTTATCAAATTCAGAACCAGAAATCATCATTTACCTGTAGAAACCGGGAACTGGTTACGTATACCTACTAACCAAAGACACTGTAATTTTTGCCAAAATATGATTGGAGATGAATTTCATTATTTGTTTGAATGTAACCGATTTAATAATGATAGAAAACAGTATTTGAAACCAAAATATTACAGGCGACCAAATGTTTAAATTAGAAAATCTTATGTGTACCAGCAACGAAGATGAATGTTTGAAATTACTTAAATTTGTTAAAATTATATTGATAACGATAAGACCATAATTATATTGTTTGGTACAAGTGTTAATGATGAAATGTATGTATGTATCACTTAAGTATGTCATATTATACCATGTCACAATTTCCATTAATAATAATCATGATATGTGTTGCAATTTAATATGTGTGTAGCCTCATCTGTATGTATTGAATGTCATTCACCTCATATTTACATGTAAATGTATTGAGTGTAATAAAGGTATTGTATTGTATTGTATTGTATATACGACATTTCGAGTCTTTAACATTGCATCTTTAAGGCACTTACGACAGTTTGGTTTTGTAAATTTGAAATAACTTGAAATGGATTAAATATATAGCAAACAATGTTAAAATCAAAACAAAATAAACCGAGATAACATCAAAAAATCATTCCACTTGACTATTTTTTAAGAGCGCATTAATGCAAAATTAATACAAATATAATAATTTAATAATGCTAATTAACACTGTCATGTTAAAACAAAAACAAACATGAACATGAAACATGATTTTACATGTACGTGTATATACCTCGTAATTGCCATTTTAATTAGTTTGTATTTATATTAAAGTGTTTAGTATTAAAACATTCTAATGAATAAAAAGGTTCAAACAATATTTATCTTCATTAAAACTGTCAATTAGAAGTACAGAAGTTATCCTTATGTGTTAATTACAATATCAAATATTCTGCCATTAGACATTGAAAAGAAAACAACATGAACTATTATTGCATTATCTATATTGCAGTTATCGTTCCTTCTTCGTGTATTATACATTTTAGTCATTGTCATTCGAGATCCAAATGTGTTGAAAGATACTTCTTCTATCCACCATTGAAATATTTGAACTACTAAATACAATGCCACATACATCCAAAACTTTCAATTCAATGGTTGGGGTTATATTTGCAACTATAGTGGGTAAAATATTGTCGAATTATAGGTACAACTGATCAAGTTTTCAGCAATAACTTATTACATGAATGTCGTCATCGAGATTATTTCTGCAAGAGCTCAAATTCAGAACATTCGGATCAGATATGATAATGTTTATGAGAAACCGAAGGGTTGATGTTGGACTTTCAATCAGATCTAGCCAATACAAACTTGCGGAGTTAAATTCATTTGCCAGAATGAAATCCAACACAGGAACCGAGCACTACTTGGAGGCAGCAAAATTCGTAGAAATTCGAAGAAATGTGCTAAAATGTTTGAAAATACAACGGATTATTGAGAGTCACACTAATAGAATCGTTGAATTCGAATTCATGTCAATGCCAAAGTATTGAATTCGTCAAAATAGCTTCATTAAGTCTGCTAGACAAGTTCTGTTAATTTACGTCAATAACTCGTGTAGTTAAATATTAAGAATCATTTTCACGCCGATGTGCTCCTGTAGATCAACCAGGGTGAAATAACGTATTGACAACCAGAAATATCAAACTTTTTTGTGAAGTATACATGTTAATTCATTTGCAATTCACACAATACCCATGGTTTTGATACATTTTTGCTACAAAAGGATTTGTCTATCCCAATCTAAGAATGCTATAACAGACATGCATAGGTAAACCAAGCATATCCAAGTTATGTGCACCAATTAAACTAAAACGTATTATGCATGAGAAAAACACACAATAATGGCAGTCAATACAATGTCTCTAAGGAAGGTTGTACAATACGTACTATTAACTACAGATCATTTGAAGTATCTTTACAATGGCTACATACCAGCTACAAATGCAAAAAAAGGATAATAGGATACACTTAGTCTCCAATATAATCTTACATCTATATGAATAATTAAATTGTGTGTCCGAACAATGACGTACTATCCGAAAACATACGCTTAAAATCCAAACGATAACAGTTAAATAAACTGTATATTTTATGCATCAGCACAATGAAATGTGGTAAATGTATACATAAAATATCTACCGAAAAGCAAAAAGGTTTACAAATACTTACATCGCAAGTAATTAGGGCAGTTGAAAACCAGCATTCTGCTTCGTCTTACAATGTTGTTTATTATTTGATCGACTTCCACGTGGGTGAGTTTAAACAATGTGATTGGATGTTTCGGAGATACGACATTTCAAACTATGAAGACGATAGGTTGATTTGGATGTACGACCTTTCAATTTTCACTTTTATTTGATCACGTGACTAAGCCCGACCATCTTATTGGTGAAATGACTTAAGACATTTCGTTACTTAATTTAATGTTGAATCGTGGAGATACGACATATTAATATTCCCAAGCGCGACCTTCAGGCTATGTATAGCTATGATGTAAATATCAGGAGATACGGCACTTCAACATGATTTCATTCGTACAAAAATCTCATTTTTCGCGAAAATGGAGTTACGACATTTCATTTCTGAGGCGACGGAATGGCAACTTGTTAGTTTGGGGACTTGGGAACGACAGCACGGATGGAAAAGTTGTTTTTCTCGAACAAAGTGGGACGGGTTGGTTTACAAAAATAACAGGAAAATATCCGTTTCTGAATGAAATACACATAATTAAATAATGACATGCGAACGTAATAAACTATGGTTTACCCGCCAAAATGGACTAGTCCGATAGGTCATGGCTCAGAGTTTAAAATTGAACTTTATGAGGAAACATAGCTTATTCTTTAATTTATAGACCGATTTTGATAATCTGACCGTTTGTTTATGTACGAAGGCTATAATACAGGTGGTCCAGCTTTGATAACATGCCTACAAACTCTTTATAAGGCTACACAAAGCACACAATTTTCAATTGCAACCAAGCAGATAGTTTCAAATACCAACGGAATAACGTTTTAGGTTCAACCCCCCACACAGCAATAATTCATTGCTTATAATTGTTGTTTTGTTTTGTTTTATGGTATTAGGCTGATAAAAGGTATGAACTTAAATTCATGGTAAGTAAAAAGTTAACTCAGGAAATCGAAACTCCCACAAAGAATGTAAAGTACATGCAGGCAAAATGTTTAAACATCGTACGAGACGAACAAGTTTATATATTGAATATTGATCTATATAATATATCGAATTAAAGAATAAAATAATATGATAAATTATGCAATGTAAAAAAGACGACTTCTGCCGGGTTTGAACTCAAAACCAACAATTTCAAACGACAAATATAACCATGTCAAAGAACATATGCACTTAGCCACAGAGGCTATTGAATATAACACGTTGCTATACTGATTTTATCCGGTAAATTGATGCAATTTGGCTATAATCCGATAACAAAACATGCTTCCCTAAACACTTTAAATGCGCTCAACCAAGAAATCCTTGTTATCGAAATCGGTTTATACAGTGAATATGCTTATCGCAAGTCAAACTATTTATGTTTTCCTAAGATGCATTATAATGAATCATGTAAATCGTGGATTAGCTGTTCATTCACAAAAAACATGAATGAAAGGTGATAATTATGTATAGGTGTATAGTCCAGTTAGGATATTGTGACAGTGACGTTGCAGTTTATGTGTACGCAAAAAATCACTACCATTGTCTAAACAGGTAGAGCGAAGTTTAGTATGTTAGTTTAGCATTGAAATTATAGTTGTTTGTACAGTGCATCACTGGTAACTGTATCATTAAAATGGACTCGATAGCTGCGTCACTGGAATTTTATCCTAACTGGACTATAATACTAGGTATATACGAGTTAGCGTAGTCACTACAACCCCTTTCACAATTGCCGTAGGAATTTCTTCGTCGCACGACGCTTGCGAATCTACGTCGAAATGTACCAACTTGGAAAGGATAATTTTGTACAGCGGTCACAATTGTCACACGACGGACGTGCGACGGCTCTACGATGCATATTAGGTAACTATCGTGCGTCCGTCGCACGACGGACGTACGTCGGTCGTGCGATGGTCGCAAGACGTAACAATTGAAGCACGACAGTCTTACGATGAGCAGTTGTCGTACGATCGACGTACGTCCGTCGTACGATCAACGTACGTCCGTCGTACGATAATAGCATTGTCGAACTATTAGCTGGTTTAAAAAATACGTTTCAGCAGCTGGATATAATTAACCAAAACGTCGAACCAAACTCTTAATTTTCAAATTATAATATTTTTTTTTTGCAAATAGGAACTTGCTAAGTACTAGTATTAAACTGAATTACAGGTGTGCATAATCAATATATAATAATAAGAATGCATTTTGTGGTCCGCTGGTGTCAAACGCGGCATATTTTAGGCTTTGTTTGTTTCGAGATATTTTAGATGTCCACATGTTATTAATAAGAGAACAGTTGATTCCTAATTCAAATCATGGCTTTTTGTGCATAACATGTTGGAAATATTTATAAATTAATAAAACGTGTTTAGAGTCTTTAGATGTACTGGTATAGTGTTACTAAGTATACATTTAATGTAACTAATTCTGGAATAAAAACATACATTGTTGATATTTTGCTAAGTGATTGAAGTATGTTGTTGATATGCATGTATGAGAACATTCAGGCAACTTTGAGATCTTAGTTTGTAGCTGAATGCATTTGTCATATGTATGTACAAAATGTATATATAATAATATTAATAATAATAAAGACTTTATTTATAGAGGGAACATACTTGACACAACTGTCAATCTGCCGTAAGGCCCTCAACAGTAAAACATTAAAATAACAGAAACATGACATCAATAAATCTAAAGACCATGCACAAAATAGCAAGCATATGGATATATAATGAAATTATAAAAACATAATATGTCATATAATTTGTTTAAGGTTTAAAACTACAATCTCAATACATACCAACACAATTGTACATGTACATGAACTTAGAGGCATGAAAAATGTTTTCCACATTGTGCTACCTCATAGACCTAGATAGGACTGGGTAAAGCATTCCAAATAGATGATTCTGAATATTCGAATGACTTAGGAAAAGCTCAGTATTAGGGCGAGGAGAATACATTTGAAGGCTAGATGTTGACCTTAATTGTTTCCGTGTTAAATGCAACCTCTCCGGAGCAGCCCTCCACTGAGCAACAACCTCTTTTAATCCACATAAACAAGATATTCGAGAAGAAACAATTTAATATGTATACACATTAATCTCTCCAGAGCAACAACCTCTGTAATGTTATGTTTCCCAATGTGTGTCGCTATTGAGAGGTTTTATTGTTTTCAAAGTACACATTTTTCTGTAAGAATATGATTTTATCTTAGAATTGCACAATAGGTTATGCATTTTTGGAAAAGGACACATATGTTTACGAGCCTCGTACGACGGTCGTGCGATCGTCGTACGACGGTCGTGCGATTGACTCACGGCTGTCGTAGGCTTGTGAATGTACACAAGATTGTCGTGCGACCATCGCACGACCATCGCACGTCCATCGCACGATAGTGGTGTGATTCTAAGAGCCTAGTTTGACCTTATAATCGCAAACAAATCGTGCATCCATCGTGCGTCCATCGCACGTCCGTCGTGCGACGACGTAGAGCATCGCACGACGGACCTATGACAGTCACCAGCCGTAGAACATTTTGAACATGTCCAAAACCCTACGGCGAGGGTCCACGCGCACGACGGTCGCACGATGCCGAAATTTCTTAAGTCCGTCTTGCGACGGACGCACGATAGTCCTCAAATTTACACCGTAGACCTGTCGCACGTCCGTCGTACGACAATTGTGAAAGGGGTTTACGTAACGTTTGCCCGAGATAAAGAAATTGTAAATTTGTGCACCTTAATAAAAAAAATTCACTAATATCTATCTCACGTTTTGGCCATTATACAAGAAACTTTAAAAAAAGGGGATAAATAATACATACTGCAGTTTACCAGGAAATCATAGTTGCATTACATGCTTGGTTAGATTATTCAACAAGAAAAACGTTCAAATATCGTCAGATATCGTAATTATGCATACACGAAAGTATGTTTCTAGTTACTAAGCAGTGGTATAATAACAGCCTACATTACATTCAAGAATCAAAGGGAAGTTACTCATCGTATTGGTAGTTAAACCCATGTTTTTCCGAGTTATTATTCCTGATTTTCAGGGAGGGTCACTCATACCGACTTAAAAAAGGTCGGACAGAGTTTCCTCCCCTGAATTCAAGGGAAGTAACTCTTGCCCTGTGCAGAGTTCTCTCCCCTGATTTTCAGGGGAAGTCGCTCTTACCGACTTAAAAAAGATCGGACAGAGTTGCCTCCACTGAATTCAAGGGAAGTAACTCTTGCCATGTGCAGAGTTCTCTCCCCTGATTTTCAGGGGAAGTCACTCTTACCGACTTAAAAAGATCGGACAGAGTTGCCTCCCCCTGAAATCAAGGGAAGTAACTCTTGCGATGTGCAGAGTTCTCTCGCCTTATTTTCTGGGGAAGTCACTCTTACCGACTTAAAATAGGTCGGATATAGTTGCCTTCCCTCCTGAATTCAAGGGAAGTGACTCTTTCACGCTGCAGAGTTCTCTCCCCTGATTTTTAAAGTTGTTACGGGATGGACTGGGGTGAAACTGTCACGATACAGGCCGTGGTATAAGAAAGCCACTAAATTGAAATGATTCGGGACGTTTTCCGAACAAAATTAGATGCATTCTCACAGTAGCGACCTTCCTCTGGTGTAACCCATTGGGCATGATCAGATTAGATCCACGTTGCACGTTGTTAGGACATAAATTATGTAATGCAGTCGGTTTTTGTTATGATAAATAAGGCAGCTCGTCGTGTTGGTTTGAATACTTTTATAACAAATTGAAATATTGACGATTCCTCACGGTAGCTCCTGATGACTACATCAAGAGGCTTTAAACATTTTAAAAAACCCGGGCCTCTTTTGCCAGTTTGATTAGATTATCACGGTTCACCACGGTTCGTCTTGGCGATTAAATGGTGTTACGGTTGTACGGCGGTTCACTGAACCGGGTATACCGAGTAAGATTCGGTTCATCCCGGTAAACCCCTAATAACTGTTCTTTGATAAGTCTCGACAAAAACAATATAAGTCATACTATAAAAGAGTGTTTATAAAGGAATGTGACGTTTAGCGTTGATGTTGCGACCTTTAGCGTCAGTCCAATTTGTTGCGACAATTCACGTCACAGATGCGACATTTAGCGTCAAAGGAATTGCGACATTCAGCGTCGGTTACGACATTTAGCGTCAGTCTTGCGACATTTAACGTCAAGTGCGACATTTAACGTCGATGCGACATTTAACGTTGCTACACAGACAACACTATTATCTTTAAACACATACACTGTTTTATCCAAGAAACAAATCAATATATGATATTTTAAGTTAAACACATACACATTTAGTATTTTAAATTATGACATTGTTTTTGAACAACTAGGTACTACATGTATTGACAATTTGACATGGTGTCGAATGCAGGGGTAGTGGACTCATAGGTACACATTCGAGATTAGTAGTATATATGGTATAATTATTGTCCTTTTTATGTACACACGATGGGGAATCACGAGGTTTGAATGATAGGCCGCACTCATAAAATGGCTGCCAATCAGCGTTGGATAAGACTATATTTTGAAGTAAAGATATATCATCGAGTCCCGTTTAGTTCTTGACACACGACCAGCACGCAATGGCTTCCCCGCTGAATCTTTTCATACCTTCTTTCCATGATTGATTTCGTCGTTTCCCCAAACACTTCAAAATTGTTCCGTAAACACAAAATATTAACGGGGTAGGGACCATGATAAAGACCATTTTATTACTATTTCCACCCTTATATCATGTGTATTCCAACGATTCAAGTGTGTGAACATTTCGCCCACATAATCAAATACAACGAACATCATACTCTGATATTTGGTGCATTTCTGAACAACCCCCAGATAATTTGCATGAAAGATAGGCTGCACGATAACTAGTATTCTTTTTTCATTGAAACGGGATAGGGCGCACGATACAGTTCGGTCAGCATAGCTTTCATGTGCATCGGTACAGGACGGTCGTGGTTTGTTGTGCATGTAATGTACATGTATATGATTATCCAGCAGGGAACTAACCAGCCAATAGATGTGCCAGATTAAACAATTCTCGGATACTAATCCGTTTGTACAGTCATAGTCACATAGTCACGGTAACAACGGATGAGTGTGCGACATTTGTAACCTTGTTTATTATCGTAGTAATAACCACACAACAATACATGAAGGGGAGGCAACCCATTATAGAAACTACACGTATAGTCCACTCAGGGTAATAATAGAGTGACGCAGTGGCCGAGTCCAACATTGTGGTGTAAATTAATTATAAAGGCATATGAAGACAGCTATAATTGCAATGTTAAACTAACATACTGTATTCGCTGTACCTGATTAGACAATGGTTTTAATATTTTGTGTACACATAAACGACAACGTCACTCTCACAATATCGTAACTGGACTGTAAAACAAAACACTTTATCAAGGGAGGTGAATCTTGATCTTTGTCTAAAAAATTAGATATGCTTGTCAAAACCATATTACATATTGTACAAACCGTTCATTTCATTGTATACATATATTACCACAGGGGGTGTGGCCAGATCATCTGGATTGTTTTATGTGAAGTTTCTGGAACGGTTTGGTGGAACAGCAGCTGAAACAGCCTGGGTGTCCTCACTGTCCGCAACGATTCGTTTACTCACTGGTATGTATCCCCTCCCTCGGTGTCCTCCCTGTCCGCGACGATTCGTTTACTCACTAGTATGTATTCCCTCCCTGGATGTCCTCCCTGTCTGCCACGATTCGTTTACTTACTGGTATGTACGGTGTGAATATATTCTTGTGTGTTGTCATCATTATCAATCTATTAGTTTTTCAGCTATATCGATCGTTCGAGTATTGAGTATTATATGAACAGCCCTCGTATTGCTGAGTAGTTTCTGGTGTATTTTGTTAAGAATTCTGCACGTAGCATTATGTTCGTACTGTATAATGATTTTTCGACCTTTTGTTGTCATTAATCATATTTAAAATGGAATTCAGCTCCTAGTCTAAATGCCGACTTGCCGTTACCTAAAAAAAGAGAATATAAAAACTGAATTATTAGAGCCAAAGGCGCATGATTTCAAATGTTTTGTGTGACCCTATATAAAGAGAAGGTTGTGCAGGGACCATGTTTAGCCGCAACGGATATGACGTTTTAAGGTAAAGAACCAAATAGTGATACTCAAGTAGTCCTTTAAAAAACTTTGGCTTGTCTGTAAATGGGGATATTTCTTGACTAGTGTGCACTGGAGTGATGAAATTGAGTTTAAATGCATTGTAAATATGCATGTCATGTAGTGAAACTGGAAAATCTGGAATATCTTGGTATTCTTACATTGATACCAAAGTGAAAGTAGAATAGGGTAAAACCTAGACTGAATCAGTCCGGACATGTGTCAAAATAGGTAGACCATGTGTAATGGACAGATTATTTCTTAGAAAGTACATGACCCCTTTTTTATTGTATTATTTTGAAGCTCTAAGGTACTTCTTTAAAATGATATACATGTATGTCTTCCTGCTGGCCATAGACTAAAAGATGTAAAAAATGGGGACCTACCATTGTAACTTTACATTGAACTAAAGAGCAAATTTATTTGGTGGTTTCTTACCTGAAAGCTGGTACATGTACCCAGTTTTTCTACAGTTGTCACAGCAAACGCGAATAACAGTTCCTGTGACGTCATATCCGAAACCATGTACCTGATTTGAGTGGGTTGAGCACAAACTATCGTAGCAAAATATCACAGACCGTCAAACGGGTGACCAGCAGAGGAGTGATCCATCAACTTTTCTTACTGTATCATATACAGTCAAGTCTCGATATAACGGCATCCGATACATTTACAATGTCAGTGGACAAATGCTTCAAAATGTTCTTTGTACAAATTTGTACTGGTTGACATATTCAGTACAACGGCTTTTTCTTGGGAACAAAAAGTGTCGTTGTATTCAATATTGATCTTACTTGACTTAAAGATAAGAACAACCAATAATATCGCACCACAGTAAACTCTTGGTCAGTAACAGGCTATATGTTTGATCATCCTTATTACCGGTATTTAATAAGATCAATATTGAATATCACCCTGAATGTATCATTATTTTGCTGTAATATTCCAGGTCCGGTTGTAAGCGTCTTGTGTAACCGATTACCTATCCGGACATTGACATTGATTGGTGCTGTGATATACATAGTAGCCATCCATATTTGTGGATATGCCAACAGTTTACTCTACCTGTATTTCACATACGGAGTGCTGGGAGGTATGCTACTTTGCTTTCACTTCATAGTATTTCTTACATTAATGCGCTTTATGCCATATTACTACCCCTTTTCATAGAATACAATTTTCCATCTTTATTACAATCGACTGTCTCAGTCAAAAAACGAACGAACGATCCAACGGATATACATTGTACACCGATATTTATTTTAATAAGCTGTTACTATACTATATCTATCTCTTTAGTGTATATATACCTATCTGTTTTCAGGAATTGGTCGCTCCCTCTTGCTGACCCCACTAACAATGCTCCTTGGTGGATACTTTGACAAACGCCGAAGTCTTGCATTCGGTTTGGCTTCAGCCGGGTTCGGTATTGGCGGGTTTGCGATAACACCCTGTGTGGAACTGATGTTCCTGGAGTACGGGTTTACCGGAACATATCTCATACTCAGTGGAATTGCTTGCAACCTGTTTGTGTGTATATGTCTCTTCCGTCCAGCACCAAAGATTGAAACCAAAGAAATATCTGTGTAAGTTCATGATCTCTCTATTCAGTCTATTGTATTGTTGTTAACAAACGAACGACGTGTGATAAGCGTAGAATAGTGCACTCGGACCGATCATGTGCACTGGCTTTCATTGTTGTATATACATGTACATGTATACATTTAGTAGTCTACGGAATCCTGTTAGTGCCATGTCGAATGCCGTCCGTTCGTCGACCGGCCGGCCCCGCCTCCAAACATTAACCAAGGCAACGTGATACGAATCTCGCCGACGATTCGATACGAACGTTTGTCAAAATGTCGAGGTTATCAGTTTTGGCACGGTATGCCACAATGTCGTATCCCATTGTCTTGTCGAACGTCGTATCCCATTGTCTTGTCGAACGTCGTATCCCATTGTCGAACGTCGTTTCGCACAGTATTATATACAATGAACTTTAGTATTATTATATCATATACAAATGCACGTGGTATATTTATTATGAAATGTATGATTTACTAAACGTTTGTCAAAAATCAAATATTCATTTGTTACGGATAAATGTCTTTGACGACATGGAGATTTTCGTTTCCATTCATTTTCTTGTTGTCGACGTCATTTTAAGCAAGCTCCTCACAACATTGACTTCCGTTATCACTCTCAGTAAACGCTGCCATCATTGGTCGAAAAAGTCACATGACATTTCAAAATGGAGAACAAACCGTTATAAGAAGTCCCTACGCATGATTTCAGTGATAAAATAGACGTTATATAAATAGAAGCAGACAAAAAAAGATTGGCAATATAAAATATCAATCAGTAGAAATCGGACGCGGCCATATTTGAATGAGAATGTGTTGCGATGAAGTAAATCCCGACTTTGAAAGTTAACGTTCTGTTGAAAGCCGATTTACTATTTACAACGATAACTCCGCAAGGAACTAGTTTCCCGATTTAACGATATTTTCTTTGATATTTATGCGACTGCATCACCGTAATGGAATATCTATTCTAATATCGATATCATTAACGAGTGGAACAATAAAATCAATATCAAAGTATGCACAGTGCAAAAATAAAAAAAAAAACCAAAATCGGTTAAAAAATCCTGTGGATCTGAGCAAAGGGAGGTAACCACTGTGATGAGTTTGCATTTTCAGACGTATGCATAATTATCTTTCAGCGCAAATGTGTCAAGCGTGAACGTACAAACGAAAGAAGATACAAAGGATACATTAGCAGACCAGGAGGGCGACGAGGAGGAAGCGTTTTTATCCTATATTTCATCAACCGGAAGTGTGCACATGCTGAAGGATGACGGGACTAATGAACTTCCCGTGTCAGTTTCGAATGACGTCGACAAAAATAAAATTTCTAGCAAAAATAAACAGAAAAAGTTGAAGAATAAATTATTTACATTTTCTGTGTTTAAGGACATTCGGTTTGTAACGTTATGCATCGCGACTTTTATATTTACACTTCCAAGTACTGGACTGTTTTTACCAGCTCTCGCCAGATCTCGTGGTGTCACCGATATTCAAACAGCGGCTTTAGTGTCAATAATAGCCGGAAGTGATACAGTGTCACGGATAATCGCTGGATTCGTTCTTGACCTTAAATCTGTCCGCCATCTTAGACCCTATATTTACAATTTAATGTCATTTTTGCAATGTATACCAGGCTTCTGTTACCCATCACTACAGACGTTTGAACAATTTGTGGGCGTGTGTGTATTACAAGGTTTGATAATGGGGATGAAAGCGGCACAGAGAAATGTGATTCTTGTAGACATTTTAGGCATGGATAAACTCTCCAGTTCTTTTGCAGTTTTACTGACTGTGCAAGGTATAGGGACTCTAATAGGGCCTCCTTTGTCTGGTAAGTATTTTTGTCCCAACGTTTTAATCATTCTCCTACTGTCCTGAAGGTTGAGTTGAACATGGGCAACTAAGAATGCGTAAATAACTCGGACATGTTTTCAAAGATGTTACTAGTGCTTTGATAAAACAGGGGAATCGAGCCTAACATTTAACCCATATGTGGTGGTTTATTTAGTTTGAGTTATGTGGTACAAATGTACGTACATCAGCAATCCCTCTGTGGATATGACGTCAACACTAAACAGTAATATTAAATTCAGCCCTTTCATTCTGATCACCTCGGCCTTTATGTATTTCAACAGAATATATACTGGAGACAAACGGAGCTTTCGCGATTAGCAGCCCTTTATTAGAATATCCGGTACGCACAAACACGATAGTCCTACAAAGGTTTGTAACGTAATAGGCGTAGACCTAACGATAGTGTGGGAACGCTTTTGACCATATTGCAACGGGCAATGTTTTGCCCCGGTATGACACGTGAAACGTTCATTCATATATTTTCTTTGCACAGAGATAAATAATTTTCTACTTCAGGAAAACAAGGTACATGCATTTGTTAAATCATTATGACAATTTCTATTTCAGCCTTGTTGAAAGATTACTATGGGAAGTATGATTACTCGTTCTATTTCGGAGGTTCGTGTGTTTTCCTAGGAGCGTTAATACTGGCTGGTGGAAATATACGCAATTATTTCAACAAACTTAAGACAAAGAACAACAATGACGACAAAAAGCAATAACTCGAATTTGAACAAGAACGTACTTGCAATACTTTGATATCCCGGTGATATGATAATGTTAATAGTCAAATATATAGCTACATGTAATTACTATTTTTGATTCTAAGAGCTAGGGTAAAAAAGTTGTACGTAGTACAAATGTAGTTCAAGTACTCGTAGTTTATTCTAAACGGTATAATAAATTCCGATACACCGCTTCCCAGTTCCGTCAGAGAATTGCACTGTTTTATATGGCTCAGGCGGAACAGAAAACCAATGTAACGCTCTGACTGAACTCAAGATATAGTATAGCATATGCCATATGAGTTCTGTCCGTGCGTTGCATCGGTTTCCAGGTCCGTCAAAAACATTTGAAAACAGTACAATTCTCTGACGGAACTGAGAATCGGTGTATCAGAATAACTACCGTGTTCTATATAAACCAATACATTTTATTTGCATCTGCAAGAAATCTGAAAGGTGCGTCAGAATGCGTCTCCATGGAAAAAAGAATTACAATGTTGCGAAGGCACCACCAACGACGGCCAGCAGTAGGAACATAGTACGGTCTCTAATCTGTGGGAAGCTGCAGTCTCGTTACAAATAGAATCGTAAATTACAATTTATAATCCAGTTTTAGCGTTTTGTTATTCATCTTTAGAATAAAAAAAATCACCACCTGCTCTGTGACAGTACATGTATTTAAAAAACAAACATCTAACATTTTTTCGGAGTGTGAAATTTTGCGTCGATGATTACCTCAAGATATAGCAACTCATTATGGATGTGCCCGAGATGGACGGGGTGCTCTTAATAATGATCCTCGCCATAAAGGGATAAATTAATAATATTATACAATGATATATAGCAAATTCGCTTGCACTTTGAAATTTGCTCGACATACAAATGTGGGTGCTAGTGGTGTTGTTGCTCGTCTTATCGAGGTTTTACTGTAGTCTACCATTTACATAAACTATGGTATCCTTATTCTGGAAGCATTTATTGTAGTGTAATCATCGTCTGGGGTGGGTTCTAGACAGTGTTTAGACTTTAAGAAACAAGAACGTCCAGACGAGTTTGACAAACCTATATGCAAACCCTATCGATTCGTATGGATCGTTGCCTTTATATTAGATCCACATTATAAATTTGGCGTGTCCATACAAGGGGATATCCATAATTCACCGGACTGTGACGATTACTCCTTAATGACACTGTCAACAAAATATATATGTTTAACTGTTTATAAAAAAACGCAAACATATGTTGTCATACGATGAAGATGGATTTTAAAATAAACTAGGGAGTACACACAACAGATAATATAATTTATGGCAAGTTATTTCTAACTTGCCTATAGCATATATAATTATACAGGTACCTCAAATCGGGCCCTGATCTCCCGAAGCCTCTCAAGTAGAAATCTCGGCTCAAATTGAGATTTTGTTCAAATTCGAGTATGGATTTGAGATAAATCTGAAGTTCGAGCACTTGAAAAGTTACTGTAATAAACTCAGAATAAAATGTTTCGGTTTCCTGATATCAATTTTGAGTTCGAAAATTAATTTAAGACCAATATAACTATTTGAGATGAGATTTAGCTCAGATTGAGATGTTAAGTGAGATCGGGACCTGGTTGACCCAGGGTCAGGATTATGTGACTTGGTAAAGACTCAATGATTATGACAGAAATGATTTTGACATGTAGGACGTATAACAATATAGTTTGGCGCACACTGTATAACATTGTATGTCAATGTTGACATGTGCATAGTGGGTCACTGTAGGATTGACAGATGCTATTTTGAAAGTTAATGTGGCCTAGGGTCTTCTTGTTCATAATATATTGAAACCTAATCATTACTTGCACTGACAATGTCTGGACCATTTCCTGGTGTATTTTGCCTATATAAGTGAAATGTTGTATTACTATGGAGCAGTTGAAATTGGAGCGCCGAGTGACGCTCGGAGTTATGACTTATATGTACCACTGAACACTGAATAAAATTGTATAACTTAAACGGTGTCTTTGAGTCTTAGCCCATTACGCTACAACTGGTCGGTGTGGTTGCCAAAACTTCTCGTACATTTGACATACGAGGGGTGATCAATAAATTCGAGAACTTTCCTTCTTACTTTAAATACTGATTCTAAAACAATTAAATTACATGGGAGTGTAGATATATCAATTATCTATTTAATTAATTATAGTGTGACGTCCAAACGTCTTGATGACGTCACTTGTTGTAACTCGGTGTGGTGTGACCGGGCTATTACTGGAATTTGAATTCATGAAATAAACTACTTCTATTTATTATTTGCTTTCTATGGATTACGGAGATTTTTCAGTGAAAATAACAGTGAAAATAACAGTGAAATTACCACTTTGTTATTTTCACTGTTTGAGAAGCTGGTTCCAGTATCGTTCAGAAAAAGTAACGTAACGTCAACGGCGCCGGGCTTTAAAATGTACGTAACGTCATCATGACGTCACAATTGTCACATCGTGACGTTCCAATTTCGCCGTGATTTTTCCAATTAAGCCAATTACGGTACACTTTTAAGAGAAATTAAAGCCTATAATAAACAGAAAATTTGTTGATTTTTGGTGAAAGATCAATTTTATTTCACTCGTGATCACATAAAATTATATTTTCACTCGTGGCTACGCCACTCGTGAAAATATTGATTTTCTGTGATAACTCGATGAAATAAAATACGATCTTACACCAAAATCAACAAATATCCTCTATATCTTCTCAACACAATATGTTTATACCGGATATATGTTAGATGATAATACAATATAGTTGATGTTCTAGTTGTAATCCAATACGACTTACAATTTTATCTTCTTTTCAATGTTAATAGTTTAGCATGAATAAAATAACATGTACATATTACTTCTCTTTATCCATGATTTTTAAAGACTGGTTATACGACGAAAAACAAATTGTATTCAAGTTGAGGAAAAAATAATTATGTTATATCCAATTTCATATACAATGTACAAACTATAGATCTATAAAGAAATATTAAACACCCAATTCTAAAGATAGATCAAATTTCAGCATTCTTTCAAGCACGGGTCCTGTGCATTTTTTCTCGAATGGAGGGGGTCCGACGAACTACAATTCCAAGCAACGGATTCGACCAGCCTTTTGCTTAGCAGCTAGTTTTCATAGAGGGATGTCAGACTAAAAAATGACAATCTAGTGTAAATAATAGTATAATCTTATTTGTGTCGATTTTCTAGTGGAGCCCTGAATCCCAAACGATCCTCTTTAATATATATGCGCGCTTGCAACTTGATGTGATTGAGATGTGACCAGCAGCAAACATGTATGTATTCGAAGGTAATTAAAACAATTTTACTAAACAACACAAGGGACATGTTAGTTACCATATAATTAACGCCCAGTATTTTTACGTATAGTCGGATTCGAATCCGTACTGTATGGCGCCAACGCTACGATTTCCAGCATTCGACCACTCGCATACATGTGTCTTCTGGTAGGGTCTTGGATCTTGTAACCTATATGTTGGCCTGTATCACTACTATACATCACGACCATTGCATAGTATGACTCCTGTTTTTATTGGTCACTGATCGTGAATCTATACTAAAATGTCTATGAACAAGTCGCTGGCTGAAAATGAGTACAAAAAACTATTTTGAGAAAGCAAGAAAAAACTGTCTGAAAACTATTCTTTACTTATGAAAAAACAAGCTTTTCAACTCCAGTTTTGTCAATTATATAGGTAAGTTTAGTTTGTACTAATTTATTTTAGGTCGATTTTCCAACTTATATTAATAACTCTCGACATCTCATTCCTGATGTTATCCATCGCCATCTGGGTATGAGAGAGAGAAGCCCGTGTGACGACAGCGATATCAGAAAGGTATGGTAAAATTCAAAATGGCGCTGCCCAGCCACGGAAAAATTTGTCTCGCTTCCTTCTTGCTTGGAGTGACTTCTTTCCTCATTTCAAAAATAGTTTACTTAGATGAATCGTTATTTAGTGTATGGAATGTGTTATGGATCATCCTATATTTGCTGTATGTTGGTTTGATCAACGTGGCAGTTTGGTTTATCTATAACACCAAGGACGCTTACAAGGTAAATAAAGTGGGTGGGGAATGGTGAAAATTCTGTATATTGATACAGCATCACTCACAGGTTTAATAATTCGTTCATATATAGCCCACGACTAATAGTGATGTTCAGAATGACAAAATGATAATAAAGCAAAAAAAATCTGTGTGTAGATTGTAGTCGAGTGACTCGAGATATTTTCCGGCCTATGTCATTTTGTCATAAAATTTATTATAAGAATGATAGATCTGTGCTTAAGTTGAAGTTGTTCTATTTAAGCAAATACATAAGCACGTGGTTTCAAATTCCCTAAGTGTACCCTATATATTGTGGATACAAGTTTCTTTGACTACAACCCTTAGTCAAACTACGCATTACCACTCTGTTATACCGAAGAATTCGTTACAATCAAATCCAGATGTTTAAGATAATGCGTGGTTTCGATGATCTTCCTACTGAAGGACATATTATATTCAGAACTGAATTACTGAATCGTGGACACTCACTTAAGATAGACCTAGGGAGATGTAAAAAAGTTACACGTCAAAATTCATTCTTCATACGGGCCGTAAATCGGTGGAACTCGTTACCTGAATATATAACACAAGCCAAGTTAGTGTTAACCTTCAAAACTCTTTACGACCAACACTTCAACCATGAAAAGTTTAATACAAGTGATACATATGGCCATGTTCAAAATGTTTAACTCAATATTACATAATTATTCACAATGACCATCGGAACCAACGCAACTTGTGATGACTACTAAATTGATGTAGAAGATGAGTCTACCAAAGACTCAAAAACTCGACGAGGACCAGTGAGTCATATCTGTTGCGGCTAAATGGCCACTGCACAACTTCTTTCTTTAAATCTAAATGTACCGCTCTCCAATTTTCGATCTGTACCTGAACAATAAAATGTTAATTAACATTTTGTATTAAATTATCGCCATGATCATGATGTATCATGTATTATAATTTTATTCACCATATCGACATTACTGGTTAAAACCCGTTTTCCGGGATTACGGAATTAATTTCAGCGGCAATGTGCGAGATATTCCGAAGATTTTTCAGGGTGGTTCCTGCATATAGCGTATAGAGCAACCAGGTAAAATAATCGCGAATATGCTTACGGGCCCGTAAGAATAGCCACTGTCTAATTTGAAACAATCTCAGGCCTCAATAAATCCACTCGTCCGCTCGTCCTGCACAATTCTTTCCTTTTTAACTCATCTGATTTTTGAAAAAAAGATGAGTTATTGTCATCACTTGATCGTCGTCGACATCAGCGTTGTAATGGTTAAGTTTTGTGTTTAGGTAACCGTAAATTTTTTTCATAAACTATCAAAGCTATTGCTTTGAATCTTTCAACACTTGTTCACCATCAATACCTGACCATGGCAAGCAAGACTCATAACTCTGATCTGCATTTTGCATGAGTTATTGCCCCTTATTGGACTTAGACAATTCCTTGGTTAAGTTTTGTGTTTAGGTCCACTTTTCTCATACACTATGTGGGCTATTGCTTTGAAACTTTCAACACTTGTTCAGGATCAATACCTGACCATGTCAAGCAAGACCCATAACTCTGATCTGCAATTTGTGTGAGTTATTGCCCCTTTTTGGACTCAGAACATTCCTTGGTTAAGTTTTGTGTTTAGGTCCACTTTTCTCATACAGTATGTGGGCAATTGCTTTGAAACTTTAATCACTTGTTCACCATCAATACCTGACCATGTCAAGCAAGAACCATAACTCTGATCTGCATATTGCAAGAGTTATTGCCCCTTATTGGACTTAGACAATTCCTTAGTTAAGTTTTGTGTTTAGGTCCACTTTTCTCATATGCTATGTGGGCTGTTGCTTTGAAATTTTCAACACTTGTTTGGGATCAGAACCTGACCATGTCAAGCAAGAACCATAACTCTGATCTGCAATTTGCATGAGTTATTGCCCCTTATTGGACTCAGAAAATTCCTTGGTTATGTTTTTTCTTTAGGTCCACTTCTCATACACAATGTGAGCTATTGCTTTGAATCTTTCAACACTTGTTCACCATCAACACCTGACCATTTCAAGCCAGAACCATAACTCTGATCTGCATTTTGCATGAGTTATTGCCCCTTCTTGGACTTAGTAAATTTCTTGGTTAAGTTTTGTGTTTAGGTCCACTTTTCTCCTAAACTATCTGAGTTATTGCTTAGAAACTTTCAACACTTATTCACCATCAATACCTGACCATGTCAAGCATGACCCATAACTCTGATCAGCTTTTTGCAAGAGTTATTGCCCCTTTTTTCACCATCAATTCCTCACTTTTTTAAACAAGACTCATAACACTGCCCTACTTTATGCAAGGGTAATGAGCCTTTTTTACAGTAACAATGATCAGATGAGCATCTGCACCCGCAAGGCGGTGCTCTTGTTTATTTATATAGCAGGACAAGTTAGATTTTGGGGTTTTCTTCTTTGTCTATATTGCAGGACGAGTGCTTTTAAAAATATTTGTTGAGGCCTGCATCAAATTATAAATATAGGCTTATAGCGTTACTTTATTATAACTTAGCACAAATTATAATCTTTGCACAAATAGTCTGTATCAATTGAGAAATTTATTTTGGACAATTGACTCATTATATTCATAGTCGTCACCTGATGATGAGGTTACAATACATTGTTATTATAATTTATACAGGGAGAAATTATTTCGGCCATTCTTTAATAGCAGGAGTTCTATAAAGCTCAGGTGACTGTGTACACATATTTTCAATCATATGATAATTTTATTTTAATATCTCTCTTTTTTTCAGAATGCAGTCCGAGCATGTTTTCTGGGCTGTGTTTGTGGACTTGGTCTTATCATCAGTTGTGAGTCCTCCACTTGGGCACACTTTGGTTGGTACTTAACATCACTCAGCATCTTCCATTGGTCAGAATTCTTCATCACCGCGGTAACCAATCCGAAGTCACTGACAGTCGAGTCCTACTTACTGGATCACAGCAAGGAATATAAAATTGCTGCAGTTGCCAGCTGGGTAGAGTTCACTGTTGAAATGTTATTATTTCCAGGTGAGTAGACTGCTTTCTACTAAAATTACTGACATATTATAGATTTACAAACAGATCTAGGTGTGATAATGGCAACTTACGAACATTACAGCATATATATCTCAAATTTGGATTACTGACATAATTTGTGAGTTCCAATATATTGTTGATGATTCATATTAAATTCCTGTTAACAAAAAAAAACAGATAACGATCATAATGTCTCCCACAGTATACTGTACAACCACTTGGTGCTAGATCTCGTTAACCATTGGTCCGATTTCAAGGAAACTTCACATGAATAATTAGTATGAAGGCTAGTCATGCATATTGTCGGGAATTTTAGGCCAGACTCAATGAGAGTTACGGCCCTGAGTGGAAGATATACATTTTTGTGTGAAAACCCTTCTAGTTTGTATTTTTCTTTATATTACATTTCAGGTGTAAAACAGTTACGTGTGATTAGTATTGTTGGATTAATACTTGTGATAATTGGTGATGTAACAAGGAAAGCCAGTATGATAACTGCTTCTACAAACTTTAACCATTATGTTCAATATAGAAAACAACATGATCATAGACTTGTTACACATGGAGTATACTCATTCTGTAGACATCCATCATATGTTGGATGGTTTTTATGGAGTATAGGAACACAGGTAAGTCTTCAAGGTAGATTGACAAAATTGAACATAACTTTGTATATAGTGCAACCTCTGTAGAGCAACACCCTTTGGGAACTGCAAATAATCATGGTTACCAACTTTCGCGGATTGTCCGTGAAAATCCCGGAATCGAGTGTCAAATCCGCGAGCCCCGGACATTTCATGAAAAAAACGGACTGGCTTAAGTCTGCATTTGTAAATTGTTTATCACGTTAAATCATTCAGAAAACAGCCGATGCCCAGCTGTTTCCAAATATACAAGGCATGTGTTAATGATCCGTATCAGTAATTGATACCAATCAAGCGCAGCAGGTCAGTTCAACATCAGGCAATGGCATGGGAATTTATTAAGTTTGGCTATTTACTGCTATATGAAGGGAAGGAATGAGGTCATCAATTGGTCATGCCAGAATGTTTCTTCATGAGTGTGACATTAACTGAAGCAATATTGCATGTCTAATCATTAATTTCAGGTAAAACAGATTGCAAATTTCACGCAAATCGGCAGTCATTGTTTTAAGGAATGGTTAAAGTCCGTATCCGGACCGAAAATACGTTCATGGGTCTAATAGGGTTTACCTCCCTTTGCACATCTGAAATCTCACGGATGAAAGTTAAAATATCACGGACAAAAATTGTAAATCTCCCTGATGGCTCATGAAACAAGTTGGAAAGCATGAATAATATTCAATTAATATTGATCATTGTTTAGAGGTTGTTGCTCTGCAGATGTTATATATTCATAGTTAATACATGTAGTAACTTAGGGAAATTTGGAAGGTGTTGACCATTATACAGAGGGCATTTATATAAAAAATAACTTTGGTGAGACTAGAAACACGAGTGGTCTGCACATATTCAGGTAGTGTGGTTGTTAGGATCCCCCTGGGATTTTGGCTATGCTCTTATATTTTTACTTGCATTTGTCATTGCTTAGTCTGGTCAGGATAATCCTTTAAGTCAAATAGCTTGTTTAACCCACAGCAGGGGTATGGAAATTCTCAAATTTTTCACTTGCCAATGGGCAAGTTGGACTGAATAATCCACTGGCCAAACACTAAATCTACTTGCTCAAGAAAACACAAAAAAGCAACAAAATTTTATTTTCATTCAAGTATTTATCATGTGAAGGATTACAGTACATGTAGTAGATTTAATTCAACGTTTGTTAAGTAAATTTTTTGGTCAGTTATTTAAGGATTCGTCTCTGTAAAGGTAAAAGAAGACACTTAATATTATTTTCGGTCAAGTTGGACAAGTCGAACATAGGAATTCCACGCCCCTGCCACAGGCAAAATATTCGTTTGAACCCTTTTTGAAGAGAAGTGTTATAATTATGTAACCAAAATTGTACAAATTGATACAGACACCTGTTGCTTTACTTATATTTTGTGTTAATACTTGGGTAAAAGTTATAAGGAATTTCAGGATTTTTAGTGTCCAAAAATGAGTGTTTTTCTTTAAATTTCCTATATAAATGGACAGTTTTTCATAATTTCAGGACTTTAAAAATTTCTAATATTTACCTGTGTAAATATTGATGTCATGTCTCATATTTTATTTTTGACATGTATGAATTGCAGGTTATGTTGTTTAATCCAGTGTGTCTGGTGGGTTATACAGTGGCTTCATGGCGTTTCTTCAGAGAACGTATATATGAGGAAGAAATTTATTTAATCAGCTTTTTTGGTGAAGAATATATCAACTATAAGAAACATGTAGGAAGTGGACTACCTTTTATACGGGGCTATGAAGGCCCAGAGTCTGACTAGACTGTTGTATAGTTTCTTAAGCCTTGCATCAAACAAAGAAATATCATGATGACATTATTAGTATCATTTAGAGCTGAATTTCAGTGCTCATTTTGATAAGTTAGTACATTAAAAAAAACAAATTGTTATTAAAAAGTCTATAGGTCAAAATGTGGAATTTTTGAAAAATTCTGTGGTCATAGGACAAATATAAAGGTCAAATAAACCCCAGATAAAACATCATTGTTGGATAATGATAGTTTATCTTAGAGTCTAGTTCAGGGGTGTTATTCAATATTGACCTTATTTAATTGGAGAATAAGGATTATATTAAGCGAATCATATCGCCTATTACTGACCAATAGTTTAACATGGTGTGATCTGATTGGTTGTTCTTATTCTTAAGTCAAGTAAGATCAATATTGATACCACCCCAGGACTTAATACACTTTTTGTTACTATTATTTTCTTAATTGAGTGAAGAGAGAAACAAGATTTAGATAGTATTTAGCTTCATTGCTTTTAGGCAAGACGTTTTTGATAATTTCTAAAATAATGATGTATACAGATATGTACATTGTATTAATATCAAAATTCAAGTCAAGTAAAATTAATTTCTGTTAGCAACATTCTCGTTCACCAGAATATTCTTCATCTGTGATATCATACTCTCGATTTTGAGATTGTATTCAGAACAATAAATCGTGAAAACGATTTATTAATTACCTTCACATCAGAATCAGCTGGACACGGAACAATTTCACTATTTGTTTCTTCGAGGGCGAATAAGTTAATTCCGAGCGCACATGTCTGCAAAACTGACGAATGTTTACGAATTTGTTTACCGGTACTTCCGTTCGATGCGTTCATGTACACACAGTCTCAGTTTCACTTTTATTTATAATTATTCAATTAAATTTAATGTGTATGGCTTATTGTAATTGCCGATTGCATTTCTGACAAAGCTTTAGATCCATTTCGAATCACGACTTCACGTCCGGGACTCCGGACACTCATCGTCAAAGACTGATTTCATTTCACGATATATCTAACTCTTTGTACAGTACTCTCTGAAATTATTTACTGCTGCTTTATAAACTATATTTAATAAGTAACTTCATCCAATTAAGTTCGTAAATATTTAAATCCCATAACTCGATCTATGTTTACATTTTCTCGCGAGTTTGTTTATAAAATACCCCGCGTAGCGTACCAAGCGTTCTGATTGGACAATAGACGGAATCACCAGATGTCCACTAAATGAGCTATTTTTAGGTTTGCTCTCGGAATGAAGGGAATTGAATCTGGGGGTAGTCTGGGAACTTGACTAACCACTGATGTATGAGGATGGTAAGCAATGACAAATTGGAAACCATCCATTTTCCATGGGTGGGGCTAAACTTTAAATGATGCATATAGTGAGAGAGACTTGTGGGTGAAATATATCTTATCTATGCAGAGATAAGACTTGCTCAATTAAATGGAAGATAATACTGATGCTTTATGTGTGAAATTATTCAAAGACTTCGAAACATTCAGTAAGGGAGGTAACTGGCTATCAAGCCTGATCATAGTGATGCAAGAGTTATCCATATTGTAACAGTTACAGTGGTTGCACCATAGTTAGATTACCTCCCCTGATTGCCAGTGTTATTGTTAGGAAACGGATGATCATGTTATGCAAACATTGTGATATAATTGTTGTTGTATAATATTGTGTACTATTAAAGTTCATTCTTTATTATAATGTTTGTAATTTGATGTGCTGTATCATAGTTCTTAGCACATATAAAAACATTTTGTCGTTTTCATCATTACCTTGTTTGTTTTACTGTAAAATCACTACGCTCCACACAGCGCTTTGATTTCACCATATGGTTCTATTTACGATGTAGTTTCTGGCGATGCAATTGGAGAATATAAAATCACATACTTTCGTGGGTATTAAATTTTGTGGATTTTGATAAAATGCGTTTTCGTGGGGGTCATAAATTTGTGGTTTAAAGTACATGAAAGGTTAAACTCATGTCTGGCTTTGAGAGGTCGAATAATCGTGGGGATTAGATATCCTGTACGAATTCAACAACGAAATCATCAAAAAACAACTCCCTTGACAAATAATGATTTAACAGTAGTTACTAATGTGGTACAAATGATTTTAATACAGATATACATGTGCTATCTATACATATTCAGCAGTTTGATTCATGTTTTGTAAAAACAAACTTGCTGTTCTTCCTTCTTAGACATTTGATTGACATTTTTTATTGCTACTGCTGTTGTGTATGTTATACCAAAAGGGGTTTGACATGTGAACCTATAATGCTTAAATAAGAGATTTCCAAAATATAAAAAAATACTCGTATGAAAATAATCTAGGGTGTATTTTTTTAGCTCACCTGCCACAAAGTGGCAAGGTGAGCTTTTGTGATTGTTTTTTGTCCGTCGTCCGTCTGTCTGTTAGACATTTCACCGTTAACACTCTAGCACTTTCAATGAAATACAGGTCAAGTTCGAAGTTGGGTCATGTGGGATCAAAAACTAGGTCAAAAGGTCAAATAATAGGATAACCTTGTTAACACTCTGGTGGCCACATTTTTGCTTTAATCTTCATGAAGTTTGGTCAAAATGTTTATCATTGTGACCTTAAGGTCAAGTTCGAAGTTGGTTCATGTGGGGTCAAAAACTAGGTCAAAAGGTCAAATAATAGCAAAACCGTGTTAACGCTCTGGAGGCCACATTTTTGCTTCAATCTTCCAAGAAATTTGGTCAAAATGTGTATCTTGATGACCTCAAGTTCAAGTTCGAAGTTGGGTCATGTGGGGTCAAAAACTAGGTCAATAGGTCAGAAAATAGAAAAACCTTATTTACACTCTTGAGGCCATATTTTTGCTTTAATCTTCATCAACTTTGGTCAAAATGTTTATCTTGATGACCTTAAGTTCACTCTTGAAGTTGGGTCATGTGGGTAAAAAACTAGGTCAATATGTCAAATAATAGCAAAACCTTTTTAACACTTTGGAGGCCTCAGTTTTGCTTTAACCTTCATCAAGTTTAGTAAAAATGTTTATCTTGATGACCTTAAGGTCAAGTTCAAAGTTTGGCCATGTTTAGCAGGTGAGAGCCCCAGGATCTATGATCCTCTTGTTTAAAATACTGAACTAATTGTAGGTTCATGTGTGGAACCCCTATGTCTATATCATGAAGCAATCCATTTCGCTACAACCAGACAGATTGAAAATGACATGAGTGACTTGAATAATTAAAACTGCTGTCATTTGTTTTATGCTGTATTCATCAAAATTTGTCTTAACCATTACGGGGGTTGTCCGGAAAGTTTTGAGACTGTCAATATCTCAAAAAGCAGCATACAGAATTCAATAACTAGTATACAGCTGTGAAGATAAACTTTTCACGAGTCTTCTATTTAAAAAATTAAATTGTTTAAGTTATGTGCATAAAAGTTTGGACGACTGAAAGCTGAACTGAAGAACGTCAATGACGAGTACATACAAGTTACTTTCTATGACGGACATTAAGTAAGATTTGGGGATGGCAGTAAGGGGTTCAGGACTCAACTTTGCAATAACAGACAGGTGTGTATACTATAATGAAATACCTTCAATAATTCATCAAAGGTAAGAGACTGAAGTGTTCTTAGGTTTCTTTTTAAGGAGCATGCCTAATAAACTCCAAAATGTGTTCACGACGTCGTGCGTCAATGAAGAGCTCCGTTAGTTGTTTCCTGTACTTACTATTATGATTGCTGTATGCAAACATTTTGTGGTATCTGAATGAAACTTTCCGAAATATTCCAAGTTAGATTGATCTGTACGCTAGTAAAATTTCAAATGTATCCCCTTAATGGTTTGATTTATATGAATGCAGTCTCAAAATTTTCCGAACATCCCTCTTAATATTGAGATATTATTATACCCCCGCAAACAAAGTTTGAAGGGGGTATACTGGAGTCACTATGTCGGGCAGTCGGTCGGTCTGTTAGCAAAATCGTGTCCGCTCTGTAACTTTGTCGTTTCTTCCTGGATTTTAAAAAAGCTTGGTACAAATGTTCATGTCATGTTTCTTACTGGATTTTAAAAGATAAAAGTAATTATAAATTTAAATAATATTCCTGTGTCAAGCAGTCCTGTGCGGATATGATTCATCCCTTTTGTGTAATCTGTTATTTCATTCCTTTTGTTAAACATTTGTGCACATTCTGCATGTTCAATTTATGTGATTAATTGATAAAGCCTGGTTGATTATGACAGATATCACTTTAATTAATATGTTTTAAAGTGCTTGATTAAACTTGTATGTTTTTTTCTCTACTTTAGTTGATGTGATTTGATACATTGAGTTTTAAAGGATAGGTTCACAATGATCATATAAATTGTTTATGCAGGTTTAACTGTTTATTTTCAGTTATATATGCTGTGACAGATTCATGTAAACTGTTTTCCACAGCTTTATCCTAACCAGTAGTAACTTGCCCTTCCACAAGTTCTTTATATTGTAAAATCATTAATATTCGTTAGGGATTTAATTTTGTGGATTTCACCATGAAGTTAAATCCCCAATGAATAATTATACCAATAAATATGTGAAGTTTATAGTGGCTGCCATGCTTGCTGTTAAGTTCAGTCAGGTATAAGACTTGGATTTGGGGAAGTTTGCTTGCATCAATCAACATGTAATAAAACTATTATTATATCTGGTTGATTTTCAATGATTTCTGATAATTTGTGTGAAGTTTGACAATGTCATTTTTCATGAAATCCGAAATCCTTGAAATTATGTCCCCAAACGGTCTTTCCATAAAACCACAAAATTACAGTATATGGAGGAAAATCAACATTGTTGTCAACTTTTAAAGATATACCTGGCCTATCTAAGAAAAAATATCTAACACCTGGATTATTGCTACATTTGATTAAACTACTTATCATTAGATCCGTGACAAAGTTTCATTGAGAAATACACTGGCGTTCTTATAATAAACCAGTCTTTTACGAAGTCACTCAGCCGCCCACGGCATTTACCGATCGTTAATTTATGCATACCGGAAGTTCACGAAAGGTCAACATAATATTATGTCAACCAAAAATGGCTGAAACGAACTCCGCTAAATTGGATAGCGAGCCTGACTTGGATTTGGTAAGACTTTGTACGACGTTTTTACCGATCTTCACTTCTTATAAATAAACGTGATTATTTCCTCGCTCTATGATTACCTTAATTGTTTTAATTGCTATCTTTTGCACTTCAGCAACTTTTCGAAACTCTGCGAAAAGCGAAATTTTCAGACTCGACCGCTAGTGCTAAGCGTTGCTGATGCGTATATTATGTGAATATCATATGCTAGGTGGCAAAAATCAATATGAATTATTCATCTGTTCATTACTATAATTTTTATTTACCTTGAGCAGTGTTCACCCATCGACAACGGCAAGTACGAAGATTCGCACCAAATACCGTTCGCCCCCTGACGCTGGTTGCATTTCCCACCGTTCTGTTCAAAATTCCACAGCTATTTTTTATTAATTATTATTATAATATTATTCTGATATCCATAAGTTCTTGATTCGGACGTATATACCAATCTGAAGGCATTTAATCCATGACATGCAAATAAATTGCATATTTCTGTCAAAGATAAACTTATAAAGAGTTCTAAAAACCTTTAAACAATGACAGGTATCTATATTATAAATAAATTGTTTTTATTGTGATCTGTATGATGTAACCGAATGCTTGTTTACAGGAAGATGAAGCTTCAATCTCAAAACTGTCAACAAGCCCAGCGGCATGTGAGGGGAATGGGGCGTTGTAGGCCTCAGGGTGCCAGAAGCGCAAGGGGCTCCAGAAGTAAAATGTGGGGCAGCCACCCTTGTGTTTGATAAGCAGTAGATCAGTACCGAGAAGAGCTGAGGAAGCGGTCCTCCTTGTTGAACAGAGGCAGGACACCATGAGGGTAATATGTCTTTATGTGCTGTTTTGAGGCGTGTTCTACAGTATGTTACTATTTCAGTATTTTGTAAAGTACTGGCCCAGGGATTTGATATGCTTCAATGCACATATTTGATGTTTAATTTAATTATTTATCCATTTTAGAATTAAGAAAGTCAGCTTTTAGCCATACATCTCACTCTGTTCAATAGACTGTTTTTTCGACAGACCTAAGATCTAAAATTACCATTGAGATCTATGGACAGACATTATCATTTTATGTATATACCCAGATTATTGAGTTCAAATAGGCTGTTACACACAGCTCCACATTGATTACGACTCGACCTTTTCAAGTATCTATACATACACCTGGGCTTGTGAAGAATTGTGTGTATTTCTTGCTCAAAGTAATTGAGCAGTGGTGAAAGCGTGGGTTGTACCAGAGACATCTACATCCAAAAGCATGGGCTATATAAGACCTCTATACACGACCGCTCCCAACATTGTAGGCGATATTATCAACATTATGTATATTTCTACTGTAATACATAAACAGTGCATCCTTTTCCGAGCAGTCCTTCACAGAGCAACAACCTCTCTTAAGCAACATAATTGTTTTGTTCAAGAAATAACCATTTACTAGAAAGTTTACCTCTCAAGATCAATAGCAAATGTATAACCAAATGTTGTGATTTCCAAATGGTGTCACTCTAGAGAGGTTATACTTCATTTGTTTACATGCTTATTTTTTGTAGGGTGTAGCATGGTAGTTGTATAATGTTTATCAATATTTCTTAATTGCTTATTTTTCATCCAGGAGGCGATCAACCAGATGAGTGTGGATGAATGTCGGAGCATTCTTCTTCATGCCCTGGAGAAGAATCCAACTGTCATGGTTGACAACATTAGGCCGGCTGAGAGGCAACCATCCAGGTCCAGATGTGACAGTACCTGATTGATGTGTTAGTACCAAATGCCGGGAAATGCCTTCACTTGAAGAAAGTTAGCTGTGGAAAGGAGAACTGTATTTCTCTTGTCCCGGTTAGTAGAGCTCTACATATGTACAGCCCAAATTAAGGAACATAACGCTAAAGTAACTTTATTGAGAATACCGAGTTTATTTTTTATACTAATTTATTCAAACTTATTATCACTCTCGACACCTCATTCCTGATGTTGCCAACCACCACAAGGGTAAGAGAGAAAAGAAGTCAGTTTCCCTTTTATGCTGAGCATCTAGCAAGGGAATTTCTGGTACCAATTTTATTTTGTCTATGGTAATTGGTATGACGCAGCCAGGGATTGAACCCGAGACCTCCTGCACTCGAAGTGAATGCTCAACCACTAGGGTATCGAGGAGGCGGTGAAATAAGAGTTTAAATAGGGTCGCAATTGCTTGTTTGTGTTATGAATATGTCTAATTCGAATATTTTCTGCAAACATTATTTACACTTGGGCTAAGAAACAAGATCACAAAATAAGCTTTGTGGCTTCCTCTAACCATTTCTATTTCAAGTTCATAGAAAAGTTTGTCATTACTGTAAGTCCCACAAACAATATTTCAGTCATATGGAGATTATTCAGTCACATTATTCTGACACTGGGCCAACCAGCAGTCCTAGAACTAGCGTCTGAAACAATGGAGCTATGATATAAGTTGATACCAATAACATGTTTAAGACAGCCTGGAAATGATTCGGCCACTTCTGAGGTGTACCACTCAGGAAAGTGTCTGAAAACCAAACAAGAGGGCCCAAAACTGGGAAGTGTCTGAGAACCAAACAAGAGGGCACGATGGGCCTTATGTTGCTTACCTGTCTTTGTTCTTTAACAAACTCATGAAGATTGGGCCATAATTGTGTCCTCTAATGGGTTCACAAGGGGTTTTCAAATAATTGACCTAGTTTTCCACCCCACATGACCCAGTTTCAAACTTTACCTAGATTTCATACCTGTAGATAAACATTCTGGCCAAGTTTCATCAAGATTGGATCATACTTGTGTCCTCTGATGTGTTCACTAGGTTTCCCTAAGATTTGACCTTGTGACCTAGTTCTTGACCCTACATGACCCAGTTTCATACTTAACCTGGATTTCATACAGATAAACATTCTGACTAAGCTTCATGAAGATAGGTTCACAATTGTGTCCTCTAATGTGTTCACAAGTAATTGTGGACAAACGACAAAGAGTGATCACAAAAGCTCACCCTGTGACAGGTGAGCTAACAAAATCACGTGTTTGAAAGAATTTGATGTTTCACCTAGACATGTCCCAAAAAGTATACATGTTACTATTTTTCAAATTTAACAAAATACATGTAACTGTTATCTCCATAATTATAGGGTAGTTTATAGAGCATCATTGTGCTTCTTTTTAAGCTCTATAAGTATGCTGCTAGATTTATCAGTTTCAATTCATTTACACCAGACTATCACCATACTATGAGAATCTACAATCAGTTATGCAATTTTTAGTCAGTCACATGTGTTCCAGGACTTGCAGAAGTGTAGCTTTTTACATACACTTCAAAGAATGTCGAGAAATAAAAACTTCCCAGCATGTCCTATATCCCATACAATAAGGACGCTTAGTTTTATGTAGATGCAAGAGTTCTACTTGCTTTATTCGAACAAAATATATATATTTTTTTATATATGCGATTGTCTTTAACTGTTCGCAAGAGCCATGGTTAATAAGCTTTTTTTGCATGACATGGTCAGGCCCTAGTGTATCCTATATAGTGTATACTAACATCGTTCAGGTTGCTTAGAATTCAGAAGTGTCAAGTAACTGTTACTGATTTAAATTGATCATCATTCTTCATTTCTGGTCATTTTCAGGATTTTCAAGTACTCATTCTTGACAAGGCCGTGTTGGCACTGACAAGGCTGCTACACTGAAGTATTTGGGCTTATGATGACGAACATGGCAGTCAACAGGCACACTGCCTACTGACAATATATATGGTCATTTATTTGGCCGTCTCACAAGTGGAGACAGACGTATAATTACTTCCTGCTGCGTCTAATAAGATATTAATTAGTACATTAACACACTTTTAATTTTCAAGAAAAAGACTGTTTCTGCATCATTTGTTATGCAGATATTGTGTCATTATTACATACATACACTTCTATACATATTTGTATATTCAAGGCTGTTTGCCTATGTTTAAGGTTTTCCCCTTACATTCAAGTACCATTTTTTCAAGGCAGCACTTTGTAGTGTACTTAGTATTCTTAATACCAAATGAGCCTTATTTCTTTGGATATGTTGCATTTGTACTTGTGTAAGATAAATTACCATCAGGAAATTGTTTGAATACAATGAAGTAGCGTTTGTGAGTGAATTTTATGTAAAAAATAATTGTTCTCTCTGAAATACAAATGTGTGTGAATGATAAAATTGTTGTGTACTGTTACTTTTCCCTACTGAAATAGTTCAATTCTGACATTTTCTGACATTTTCTATGGTGTTTATTGTGTTAATCCACAAGGCGAGAAAATGGTCCTTTAAGATAGTCATTATAATTTATGGCAGACAAAATATAAATCAAAATGCATTATCGAAATATTAATGTATTCTACCTGTTCTCTATGGAATTATACCTGCAGGGGTGTCAATGGGACCAAATTTAAGATCAGGAAAATCATATGCAATCAACCATTTTTGCCAAACAAGAAGCCTTGATGACATTGTTACAAAATTAACTCAGATCGTATTGCAGAAAATTCTTCAGAGCAGACTTAATCTACCATAACTTTGCTATTTCTTGAAATATTTTGATCAAATAACTTTATTTTGGCCAGAAACCATTGCTCTTTCAGGAATGATAAATTCGGAATTCCGGATAAATCAGGAAAATTGACACCCCTGTACCTGGTAACCTTAATTCCTGATGCTTTTGATTATCTGTACAGACCATTTCCATGTAATGTGGTTTATACGAACATAAGTCCCCTGCACATAGCAGTTTTGTAAACTTCAGTAACTATACAGTCAAGCCTGTGTAAAGACCATCTGTTGTAACGGCAAGTGTCTCCATTGAAACGTAGTCTCATGTTTTAAATATCCTTGAAAATGGTTTGATTAGAAATATAAAAGCTCCGCGAGTCGCATGTGTCGCCTGACGAAATGCACATTTGTCATGGAAAACTATCCAGTATTGGGCTACATATCAGACTCACAAGAGTTCTCTAGTCATCTGAACTAAAAACGACAAAGCAATGCTCTGGACAAAAAAATGTCCTGATAAAATCAATCTGAAGGGAATCATTCAAACACTACACAAGCTAGACTTATGATTCTTGCGCACTGCACTTCATGTCACAGCAAAGAAACATGCATTCCTATTTTTGAGTCATTAATAGTTATGGTGACAAAGTTATGCCACGGACAGAAAATGCTTATAAAATCAATCAAAGGGAAAAAATTGAAAAATGGCACAAGGTATAGTTACGGTTATTGTGTACTGCACTTGGACTTTTGGTAAGAAACATGCATACCAAGTTTCAAGTCATTCAACCTCATGGTGACAAAGTTATCCTCCGGACAAGAAATGCTCAAATTAAATCAATCTAAGGGAAATAATTAAAAAACGATGCAAGGCAGAGTTATGGTTCTTGCGCACTGCATTTCGGCTTATTGCAAGAAACATACATACCAATTCTTGAGTCATTTGAACTTAAGGTGACAAAGTTATGCTCCGGACAAGAAATGCTCTAATAAAATCAATCAAAGGGAAATAATTCAAAAACTATGACAGGTAGAGTTATGGTTCTTGCGCACTGCACTCCGGCCTATTGCAAGAAACATGCATACCAATTCTTGAGTCATTTGAACTTAAGGTGACAAAGTTATGCTCCGGACAAGCAATTTGTGACGCCGCCGCCGCCGCCGCCAAAGTAACACCTATATGTCGCCTTTTCAGGCGACACAAAAATTGTGGTCTTCGTTCGCAGGTTGTCTTTCACACATGTTTGACAGTACTATTAGTGAAACAAACTTTGTACAACAATAACCATATCATAATATAAACCAATTTTATAGTACAAAACGTGTATTTACAAGCAATTGCACATATAAACATCTCAAGATTCATTGGTCATAATCTATAATATTCTATAAATAAGTATATGCATAAAAAGGAAAATGCAATTCTCAAACATACTAAAGAAAATAAACATGACTTGAAATGATGGACGATATTAATTTCATACACATTAACTGAAAGCAATCGTACATATCCACTAATAGAACTAAAACATATCATACACTGATATCACTCATAGTCATAATACACTGATATCACTCATACACTGATATCACTCATAGTCATAATACACTGATATCACTCATACACTGATAGCACTCATACACTGATAGCATGTATACACTGATATCACTCATAAATATCATACACTGATATCACTCATAGTCATACACATCATACACTGATATCACTCATAGTTATACACTGATATCACACATACACTGATAGCACTCGTACATATCATACACTGATATCACTCACAGTCATACACATCATACACTGATATCACTCATAGTCATACACTTATATTACGCATACACATAATACACTGATATCACTCATACACTGATAGCACTCATACACTGATAGCACGTATACACTGATAGCTATCATACATATTATACACTGATATCACTCATAGTCATACACATCATACACTGATAGAACTCATACACTGATAGAACTCATACACTGATAGAACTCATACATATCATACACTGATAGCACTCATACATATCATACACTGAGATCACTCATACACCGATAACACTCATACATATCATACACTGATATCACTCATACACATAATACACTAATAACACTCATACATACCATACACTGATAGCACTCATACATATCATACACCGATATCATTTAAAAACCTCATACACTTATATCATTCATACATACCATACACTGATATCATTCATACATATCATACACCGATATCATTTAAAAACCTCATACACTTATATCATTCATACATATCATACACTGATAGCACTCATACATATTGTACACTGATAGCACTCATACATACCATACACTGATAGCACTCATACATATCATACACTGATATCATTCATACATATCATACACCGATATCATTTAAAAACCTCATACACTTATATCATTCATACATATCATACACTGATAGCACTCATACATATTGTACACTGATAGCACTCATACATATCATACACTGATAGCACTCATACATATCATACACTGATAGCACTCATACATATCATACACTGATAGCACTCATACATATCATACACTGAGATCACTCATACAAATCATACACCGATAGCACTCATACAAATCATACACCGATATCACTCATACATATTGTACACTGATAGCACTCGCCAACTGATAAGACTCGTACACATCCACTGATATGTTATTTACAAATAAACACTGTGCAAATACACTTACTCATACTGTAAAACAACCTATTTTTTGCGCGCATCAAATTCCGTGGAATTCTTGAAAATGAAATTTTGTTGTGGATTACAAATAAAATGCTGGAATACTCTAGGTGTATTGGAATGTTAATTAATAGCAGGAGATTATATTTCATATTGAATCGACCTCAAAATAAACATAAATCTATCCCTCGTGAAAAGTAATGGTTTTACAGCGAGAATTACTAATTGGTATGGTTAGCATGGTACAAATTTTGATTGCATGTACATGCATAACTTTAATACCTCTGTCAGATATAATCTACAAGAACATAGTCTTACATCAAGCAAAGTCGAATGCATGTTAGAAACAATATATACATGTCCTCTAGTTATAATGTGTACCTGAATCAAAAGTGTAAGAACTAAGACACACTTTAACACTTTCAGATACCCATGGACATTGGCCAAGTTTTCACACCTATGGACCCAGCAAATGTTACATAGTCATTTTAGCAAAGTTCAAAATTTCACAAAAACCCTTTCCTACATGATTTATTTGGTAGAGTTTGGCTCTTCTGGAGCAAGGTGTGTCAAAATCAGCCTTAAGTCATTAATACCAGTTTCGTCATTTTTCAGCACTCAGTCTCTGTTCAAAATGCCATGAGCATAATCGTATGTCTTCAGAACCTTCTTTGCATGTACTGTCCACCTCCCACTTTTCTTTCCATAGCCTTTGTAACCTGAAATGTTGTAATACAGTATCAGTTTATGTAACATACAAATCGGTCACTGTTAGCTAAGCAGTGAATGGGATTATGTCCGATATGTGTTTCTTGAGAACTATTCGAGTGACGCCTAAATAAGTTAAAAGTTTGCTTTTCAAGCAATTGCTAATTTTTCATAGGAAACCTTTGTTGTGTCATTAACCTTCACACCTGGAATCATGGTCAGTGGATTATTAATCAATTCATATGATTATAACTTTTAGTTTGAGGCTAAATCACTATTGCAGGGCTCAAATTCACAATGTTTGGGTAAAGAGATGGGTACCCAACTCATCAACAGGAGCGGATACAGGATAAGGGGTTGAGGGGGTCACACGTACATGTATTTACCTCACCCCCCCCCCCCCAAGAAAGCGTGCAAGCTGAGCGTGCTAGAAAAAAACTGTTTATCTGAGCAAAATGTCATACAACCTCATTCTCTATCTTTTAGAAAGATGATTATGCGAGCAAGAAAAAATGCATTTTATTTGAGCAGCATGCTCCACATACACGTTCGATACAGATAACATTAATTGATACAATGATAGTATGACTGTAAGTTTTCTCAAGTAACTACCCAAAAAAACCTCATTGTCCCCTTGATAAGATTCATCCAAGATATTCCTAATGCTAGCGAAGCAAGCAAGAAAAATAATTACTCATATCTTAGCAGCATAGCCCAGATTACAATAATTGACTTGATATATACTTGTCAAAGTCATCTCGAAAAATGCAATGTTTATCTGAACAGCATACCCTTCGATGGCAAATGTTTGCTTACTCAATTGTTGTTACATTCAAAATATAACAAATTGCATAGACTCCACAGATTTTAGGGGGTGCATGCTGCCCCCCCTCTAAATTAGCTAGTGATCAAACACTAAGCTTGGTACAGCACATGATTTACCTTATGCTGGTGTATTTGTGATCCCTAGACTTATACTTTAAAATAGCTTTGCTTCCTGATGACAATAACACAATTAAATTGACACTATGGGAAGACTGCAATCATCATGATCCTGATTTTGCAGTTATTTGTTGATGATTACAATGATGAATCATACCTTTGTATCCCATCTTCATTGATAATACATTCTCTATCCAGATTCATATTAAGGTCTACAGCAGCCAGAAGGTTCCTACACCTGTACACAGGTGGAGAATATAAGAGCCTTTTAGAGCAATAGTTGTATGTGTTCAAAATCTGCTGAACTCCTGAAATATGAAAAAAAAACATTTGCATACAAATTATATAAGCAAGATAAACTTAACTGAATCAAGTGTGGAACATACAGAACAAACTACTGTACAGAAGGATTTGTTGGTTCCTGCAAAATTCTCTCACCAAAATTCAAGGACTATCCAAGGATTTTTTCAAGACAAAATATGTATTTTCAAGGCATTTTCTCAAACATTTACAAAGGTTCAATGGTACAAAAATGTCATTATGCACTGCAATTTTATACACTTTTTCTAGTGACATCACACACAAGAATACCTTATTGAGTTCAATTTATTACGATTATTTCCAGTGACATTTGCACCCATACATTTCTGTACATTAAATTTTTGAGAAAAAAGAGTGTCTGGTTCATTTTTTACACAGACGATGTCCCATTTTGTCAACATCCATAAACTTGAATAGATATTCAAGGCCATTTGTCTGAATTCAAGGATTATCAGTTGAATTCAAGTACCATTTATACATTTTTTTAAGGTAGCACTTCAAGTACTTTTCAAAGTTTGAACCAAATTCAAGGACTTTTAAAGGCTTGTGCAAACCTTGGATTTAGTAAAGGAAAATAATAAACCATTACCACAAATTGTATGCATCTGTTTGATTCTTTGCATGAAAACCAGAAATGATTCACTATTTCTCTAGTCCACTAACAAAATTCTGGTGTTTTTTTCAACCAAAATTATAGAACTGTCCATCATGATTGAGTGAGCTAAACATATTTTCAAACATGTATACATTGTTTTGAGTATCAACTTCACTTGGACTTATCAAAGTGTATCTGATAGAGCAGCAGATCTACTATCATGAAAGGTTGAGGTTAATACAATATCAAAAAAAAATTCAGTACATGATACGCACATTGACAGAGCATTAACTTGTCACCTTATGCTTTTGAATGCTTGGCAAACATGTTATTGTGTTTTATCACATATATTACATGCATGTCTTTAACAAGTAGAGAAGTATTCAGTTGTTTGTTGTAGAGCAAGTTAGAACTGGTTGACAATTGAATCAAGAATTCTGACCGTTACATAAACGTCTGAGACAGTGTTAACAATATGACCCCCAATACATTACAGACACTTATACTTACAAATTTGCTGACAAGACAAAACTAGGTTCATACTCAGCATCATCCAATCATCATAGTTAGATTCATGTAGAGTGATATCAATGGAAACACTGAAAACAACAACAAAAAGAATGTCTCAATTAATGTTTCCGTAATTATGAGACTAAAATAGCAACATATGTAACGTAAAATTCAAGTTTCCATGACCTTATTTATAACTTAATGTTTCCATGACTTTCAGACAAAAACACTTTCTACCAGAAATTGAAAATCAGTATTTAAGCTGGAGGGCAAAAAGTCAGACACTGGCAACACTCATTCCAACCAGGCGAGAACAAAAAACATAAAATGCACAATGCCCAACACACAAACCAGAATATGATCCGCCCAAGACCCATCTGTCTTATAGCCGAACAAACCGATTTCAGCATGCAGAATTTCAGAAGCTGAATCATTCAGCTATTAGACCACTCGGTCTGGGGCTGATCATCAGAATGCCCATGCTGAATGACCCAGCTCAAACAACATATGATATTTTCTTAGCAACATGTTCAAGATTGTGATATTTAACACTTATCTAATAAGGTAACTTCTATGTTGAAGTCTTTATTTATTTGAACTGAACATTTATAATTGAGATAACTAAGCAAAGTAAGAATGGACTGTGATGGAATGAACGTCATTACCCTGAACTGCTTTCATCAGACTGGATTGTTTCTTCATCCGACATTTCTGACTTGTCTCTGAAAAAGAATATTTGGTATCTTTTCAATATATTCTGTATCAGCAACTTCTCCACATGTGGATTGTGGAGGAAAATAAAAATATGTCACATAATGCTATTGTAATGCAGTTTCCATCAATTGAGGTAAATTTAGTTTGTAATCATTATGACATTGTCGTTAGAGGAAAGCTAGAATAAGAACTCTTTCAGTGGTCCCTAGGTTAGGTTAGTGAGATGAATTCCAAACCCATAAGTGCTGGTTCGATTCCAGAAGTGACAGGTCATACACTTCCATGACATAAATGTTAATTTTCCTCCACATGTGGAGGTTGTGTATTCCTGGTTGAATTTTTCTCCACATGTGGAGAAGTTGCTGAATTCACTTTAAAGGTACCAGTGGAACATAAAATTGTGAAATATTTCTTATCCATTTATGAAGCCAGTAAACATGGACATTTTTCTCTTAAACATAATGTGTTGGAAAATTAAAATAAAACAAGGGACACATATGCCCCCATGGCAGCCCAATAGTCAGAAATGGTGAAGGTCACACTCACCAGAGCGTTCTTAGGTTATTGAATGGAAAAACAATTTGGTCTACCAACCGACTGATCATCATGTGCAAAGCAATATATACACCCTCTTCAAAGATGGGGTGGGTCATAATTAGTCGATTTAACATATAATATTCAAACACATTATAATTAAGGATACATTTTATCAAATTGACCAATTATGCAGCCTTCGAATGAAACAAACAACAAATTAATACCTTTTATCTGGGATGAATAACTATTTGGTTCCAGCTTTTATGAACCACCAAGTTATGACCAACTTCTGTCAGGAGATATTTCTGATACAGGCAGGTTACATAGTGCCTGTACTACTGTAGTTTTATAAGCCAGTGAACCTGGTGTTGCCTGTGTTAGGTTTTGAAGGCCACATGGAACAGGGTGACTGCTTGAACTGTTGGAATAGATGACTCAGAGTCAGGGTAGTAGTAACAATTTGCTCAATAGTTGCTCATCAAGTCTGAAATATATGAATGTTCTTCAGAATCCTGTTACTGATAATAGGCCTATATCATATGGCTATTTGTGTTCATATTTTATAGGAAGTGGCTAGAGATCCGGTTACCGGATCTCAATACAATGCTTGTAGTACAGGCTAGAGGTCCGGTAACTTATTTCATATGTATAAACCACATATTTTATGTTGTGTCAAGAATTTCCATGACATAAACAAGTGTTTACCTTGTTGTACAGGTTTAATAGTATTTGACAGAAATGTTAATCATTGACTGTGAATAACAGTGATCTGGAGTGTTTCTTCAGGCCTACACGTAAACACAAAATATTGATCTGTGTTGGACAAGTGATGCGAGAACTAATACACGTTTAGAAGGACTTAAAGTCTAGAGCCTGAGGGGTACCACACATAGTATTTCGGTCACTTTTACACAGACACACCGACAGTACCACAAACTCTGCAAAGTCTCAATAAAGTTATATGCAAGATCAACCCATCCATCAAGAAATTATCTTGAAATGAGTTAGTATAAACATGACATTTTGTGTTTAAAATATGACAACATAAATAATTTATTTGAAATCAATTAATGGACCTCTAGCCTGTCCTACAAGCATTGTCTAGACGGCTGGTTACCGGACCTCCAGACTCCATGTCTAGATGTCCGGATACCGGACATCTAGCCACTTCATATTTTATAATCAAAAGAAATTTACATGACAAATATCAGTCTTAACTTCATGAAGGCATTCCTTAAATAAACTATGGACATAAATGAATAATCACATATAATTCCATGAATAAACATACAGTCAGGCTATAATAAATTTATAGAAAAACTTAGTTCGAAAAAACAAGTGAATTGAGAAATTTGAAGTCCATGAGATGAAGAGTCTGATCATAGTCAAACCATTTCGACGCAATCTATATACAGGGATGCCTATATGTAGTGGCTGGACCGTCAGAATTTAAAGCAGCCACTTGCAGACAGCTTATCTGTCTAAATCTGATCAGTGATCGAGCGTCGGGTACGAAATTGCCAAGGACGGCACTGGTTCGTGCAATTTTCAAAGCGATACATGTATATATAGAGCACTTGTAAAGTACAATATTGCTGAATTAAACAAATATATACATATGAGCCGTTACGTTGATACGGGCATGCATCTCACAATTTAAGACGAATTTTGTTTTCGCTACCTGTCACAGTGTCAATCAGACTCGGAGATCCTTGACAAAGTTCGCGTCGGACTTCAGCGACAATCGACTTTTCCAGTGTATCCATCAAATGAATAATCTCCCGATATGGACACAGGCCTTACCAAAGTCCCGCATATAAGCATGGTTCTGTCTTTTCTTAGCAGATTCCGTCACAACTGGCTTTTTGTTGTCACATCATCCGCCATTTTTGTTGTGTATCATACACTGTATGACGTAAATCTCATTAATATTCATGTTCCGTGGGTCACATGATTCTCGAATCGGTAATGTCCGGAGCCTCGTCGTGTTACTTCGGTAATTTCCGCCACTTAAAAAAACTGCCAGTTTTTTTAATTTTACGAATATTTAAATTATTTTTTCTGTTACTTGCAAGCAATTTTCTTTTGATTTTATTGTTTCATTCTGCCTATTTAGTGATGAATTAACTGTCTGAAATGTGTTTTTTGTCGTTCATTGATGTAAAATATGCGCCAGGAATATCTTTAATGGACCTGCTGATTAATATAAGCCTTTGAGCTTATTTCACAATCAGCCTTAAACTGAGTATGTCATGTATTCACTGTTGTTTAAGGTTGAACATGCCTCATGTGCACTTAAGTTGTATATTAGGACATTTCCAGCAAATTGCATCATCCTATTAATCTTACATCTGTCATCAGTCAAATTCAAGAGTCTAATTCATGGGTGTTTGATGCAGAAAAAGATTAGCATAAGAACTTTTTGCAATTCTTCAATGTCAAAAAACATTAAATATTTTACGACCAAATCCTATATACATGTATTGTCTGTTATTAACTGGTTTCATTATGTTAAAATAATGTATACAAATAGAAACATTCTGTTATGAACTTGAAGCATTTTTTTCATTTTAAAAACATTATGAATACCTTGCTAGAGTAATAGTACAAATGATTCAAAATAAAAAATTGAAGAAAATCAGTGAAAATCATAACCAGTCACAATCTACATGTAAGTCTAATTTTTCAAAATAGCTCCCCTTCTCTGTCCTCCTTATTTAGATAGAACAGATAACCTAGCATTTTAATTAATACTAGCCTTGCCATGTATACAAAACCTTACTTCAACAATTAACATTCCTTTATTTTGATTCACGATTTGTTGGCCACTTAGATAGTGTTCTCTGTATTTATTATATGTACACCAGATTGAATGAAGATGACAATTGTGTCTAAGTGTTGACCCCAGTCACTGATTGATTTAATGTGGGTGAAGTTTTCAACTTTGACAAAAAGAAAGGCTGTGTTCTGAGCTTCTAATTAATTTCAGTAACCAATTAGTTAAAAGCATAAGTATGTTCTTATTCCCATGATGATCTCAACTCTAGCAATAAAATATGCCCTATAGAAAGAAAAATGTAAACAATGACCTTAACAACGATCATGGACATTCATTGTTGCATAGTATTTGTTCTTATTCATGTTGCATAGTGACCATTCTTATTTATTTTGCATGGCAATCAGTTTTGTTCTTTGCATGGCATCCAGACATTTTCATGTTGCCTGGCAACCAAATAATATTTTCCTATTGCATAGCAATCAGTTTGACATGTCATGTACATGTATGGTACATGGCAATGGAAAATCATTCCTGTTGCATGGCAACCAGACTTTTGGTGCTTTTCAACTAAGGATCGTTACTGTTGCATGACAACCATATTGCTTTATGGTGCTTGGCAACCAGGATCGTTACTGTTGCATGACAACCATATTGCTTTATGGTGCTTGGCAACCAGGATCATTACTGTTGCATGACAACCATATTGCTTTATGGTGCTTGGCAACCAGGATCGTTACTGTTGCATGACAACCATATTGCTTTATGGTGCTTGGCAACCAGGATCGTTACTGTTGCATGACAACCATATTGCTTTATGGTGCGTGGCAACCAGGATCGTTACTGTTGCATGACAACCATATTGCTTTATGGTGCATGGCAACCAGGATCGTTACTGTTGCATGACAACCATATTGCTTCATGGTGCGTGGCAACCAGGATCGTTACTGTTGCATGACAACCATATTGATTTATGGTGCTCGGCAACCAGGATCGTTACTGTTGCATGACAACCATATTGATTTATGGTGCTTGGCAACCAGGATCATTACTGTTGCAAGACAACCACATTGCTTTATGATGCGTGGCAACCAGGATCGTTACTGTTGCATGACAACCATACTGATTTATGGTGCTTGGCAACCAGGATCGTTACTGTTGCGTGGCAACCAGGATCGTTACTTTTGCATGACAACCATATTGATTTATGGTCCTTGGCAACCAGGGTCGTTATTGTTGCATGACAACCATATTGATTTATGGTGCTTGGCAACCAGTATCGTTACTGTTGCATGACAACCATATTGATTTATAGTGCTTGGCAACCAGGGTCGTTACTGTTGCTTGACAACCATATTGATTTATGGTGCTTGGCAACCAGGATCGTTACTGTTGTATGACAACCATATTGATTAATGGTGCTTGGCAACCAGGGTCGTTACTGTTGCATGACAACCATATTGATTTATGGTGCTTGGTAACCAGGATCGTTACTGTTGTATGACAACCATACTGATTTATTGTGCTTGGCAACCAGGGTCGTTACTGTTGAATGACAACCATACTGATTTATGGTACTTGGCAACCAGGATCGTTACTGTTGCATGACAACCATATTGATTTATGGTGCGTGGCAACCAGGGTCGGTACTGATGCACGACTGAATGACAACCATATTGGTTGATGGTGCATGGCAACCAGGATCGGTACTGTTGCATGGCAACAATACTGATTTATGGTGCATGGTAACCATGTTTATTCAATGAACAATGTAGCTCTTTAAAGAATATTATTAATATCTTATAGTTTATGGGCAGGTCTGTAGAATATTTGAATTGTACATGATTAGTTGATTGTTTAGATTATACATTTATATATATATGTCAATACTTTGATACTCTTGGATATTTCAATGTGGAATGTTACCAGAAATAAATTAAATTTAAACTAAAAGTCTTACATTTTAGTGTTGTTTTCTTAACAGTTAACCACAAGGTATAACATGATTGATACATGTAATCCCTTTGTTAGCAAACCTGTCAAAGAATGACAGGATGCGCTTTTGTGATCAGACTGAATCCGCTGTTAAGCGTCAGTCAACATTTATTTTATACATGTACTAATTTTTACAAACTGTAATTGCATGGAACTAATACCAATTTGATTCTACATACTATTTTAACACACTCTTAAAGAATGCAAGCTCATCAATAGCTACTGCATAATCATTGACCCAGCATGGGCCTTCAATTATTCTACTTTTATTCTGAAATTGGTCCCTCCATTTCCCCGCTGGAAAGTAAATATTACGTGACCTAGCCCCTTGATTCATTACAGGGGCCACTAGGTATTCATCCCCTACCAGAAATTGGTCCTCGCAGATTAATGCCACCTCGTCGTCAGGGGCAACCCACCACAGTGGGCGTATTATTGGCTCTCCTGTTGTCTGGGCTCTTCTGGCATGCCTCAGTAGCACTGATGAATATTGTTCGTGCATTTTCGTAAATTTTTTAGCAATTTGTAAGATGGTATTGTTATATGACCATGGAACAATGGAGTATTGCATGCTAGGTAGGAAAGTGTTCATCTGTAACCAGCGTATATACAGTTCCGGATCTGGAAGGTTGTTATACGCATTTCCACCTATCATATCTGGCAGGACGAATGGATATCCCAGGATGCCATACGTTAGAACACAAGGTATTACTGTCTTGAAAGCATTGTCATGGCCCCAGTTAGACATTTTATCCATCATTCGAACGAATATTGGATATTTCTGTGTTCTGTATCCAACACGTACCTCTTGGTGATATGTTGTGTCGGCTCGTGCTGCCAGTTCCACCCATTTGATTGGATACATGTCAGCTGGGTTAAAGGTCATATTGGCGGCACTGAATATATGGGGTAACCAAGATGTTTCACCGGCATCAAACTTGAATGAACTTACATTGTACACTCGTTTAAGTTTTTCCAGACGATTTAAAAACCACTCAACAGACGATTTGTTAGATACGTCAAGTATACCTGCCAATTGACCGTCCCACCACGGAGTTATTGCCGGTGCATTGCTATCGTATTGACGAATAAGCATCATATTGTTGCCGGCTTCAGCAAACGCTTTTGAATCAACATTGAAAAACGGATGAACCCACACAGTCACTCGAAACCCCATCTTATTCAGAATATTTATCAAGTCCGATGCATTCGGAAACTTCCTTTCATTGAAGACCATGTCACCATAAGATGGTGTCCAGTCATCGTCAATTTCTAGCTGCGCATGCGTAAAGTTGTATTTTTGAATATTCTCAGCAAAATCAAGGACAGTTGATTGGTTAACGTCTTTGTGATATTGAGCCCATGTTGACCATATTGGATACCGGAACATATTCTCGTCTGGAACACCAGAAGGCTTGTCTAAGAATAATTCGGACATTTTCTGATGAATATCAAGCACATTGTTCGCATGACAGATTTTGTATTTTAGAACCGGAAGTGAAGAACCGGTGTTATAGTATGGATATTTTCCATATTTTGCTGTAAAACACATGTCACCAGAAGATGGATGGTTGAGGCTGAAATGTAGCGGTACATCATAATCCACAAATATACCAATACCATTCGAGGAAAAGAAATACCGTTCAAGAACTCCCCCGATCTCTCCAATGTAGGAGTCGTTCACAACATAAGCTGAAAGCGGTCTGACGTTCTTCTGAAATGGCCATTGTTGAATTTTATCTGCATAACCTCCGTACCAATGTCCTGAAGAAACATTGATACAGTCAGTTATGACTTGTTCAACACAACCAATAGCTTGCCATTCTACGTTGTAACACTCTAATTCTGAATTTAATCTAGGTACGCTAAATGTTGTTGCATTTATTTCCAATTTCAATTCATTTTTCCACTCCAAACATAAGGTGTTAGAGTCACTTCCACAACTCATTGATTTATGATAACCGATAGGTGACGCTTGCTTTAAACTTCCGATATGCATGCGTTTGTTGTTTATAAGAATATCTATACTCATGTCTTTTTGCAAAGTAAGTTTGTTCAAATTAAGCGGCCAGTTTACTGTCGAATCAACTTCTGGTAGCGTTCCAGATTTACATCCGCCATAGCTCTCCAGTTTGTTCGTCTGCCACGCGACAACCCCGATCGTTCCAACCAGAACAATAAGCATCACTATGACCATGATCATCTCGCCTTTTTTGTCCGAGGTAGAATCCTCCATTTTATCTAGTTTGGTGTCTGCAGTTGACATTTTCAAAATTCGTCCAATGCCTGTGCTGCAAAATATAAAGAGACTAGTGCAACCAGCTGTTCCAGCATTACATTTTTAAATGCTCTTATTTATCCTCGCCACCGAAAATCTATACGGACGAGGCCCCCCATAACAGAAGAGATTAGTTGGGGAATAGTCCCTGGTTCTTTTAAGTGCCTGATGTTAAGTATCATACACGGGACGTGGGTTTTTAAAGTCTCGCCAGGAAGACAGTATTAAGTAATTTCAGTTATGTTAGTTTGGAAACACTAAATCATTTCTATTTGTTTGAGGCGAGATCGAACCCAAAAACTTGGGATCAGCAGTAGCTCTTACTACTGGATCACTAAGTCGTGTCCACTCGATTAAATACACTACATTAGTAGAAAGACAAACACTGAGCAGTACGTTTACGTTCAGTGTAATTATTGCAATTAGTTTGTTTTTAACTTGCAAAATCTACTGGACTATAATTCGCGGGCATAGAATGAGAAGGTCGTAAGTACAAAATCGATGATTTTGAGAAAAAACTGTTGGAATCTATACGCTTTACAAGTTAATGGAAAAACAAGCTTTTCAACTTCAGTTTGGTCAACAATAGGCTCAAAAGAAGCGCCTTGTGATGCAGATTTCAAATATGTAGGAGTCTTATAAGGTCGTAAGTATCACTTACGACTTTCGTAAGTATCACTTACGACTTTCTAATTCTAAGCCAGCGAATTATTCAAGAATTATTAAATACATCACGTGATATAAAAATGGTTTAAATCGTGTTCAATCGGTATCAAGACTTAATTGGACCGCGAGGAAAGCATCTATTAACAATATTTTGTTCTGCTTTAATGTCTCCGGCCATTGCAACATTATACAATACATATACAATGCATATGTTTTAGCACAAGCAGCACTCGGCAGAAACAGCAAACCACAAAGAAACACAATATTGAACAGTAATATGACAAGAACAAAAACATGACTCGAAACTCTGACAGCCTGCCACATAAGCCAGCCCACCTGTACAACAAGCGTGGGTCTCCACAAACTAATGATGATGCAAAACCTTCCGCATTTGATTATCCACTTATCAACTTAGATTTAGATTAGTATACAGACGACGTTGTTCCACACGACATCGCTGCCGTTAAACTTTGTATAGCTCATTTTGAATTCAGAAAACGAAGTTAATTAATTTATGACAACTAATTAATGAGATATTTGATATAAAGTATTTACCTTTCTGCATTTAGTGTCAAATATCACACTTTATATCATTCTTTTACTGCATACATATAACAACTTGTCCTCTATTCATTTTGTCCTCTATAGTCGTTTCATCGGCTGATAACATCATGAAGTTGGTTCAGATGTCTTCCGTGCCAGCCTACGGTGCAATGTAGATTAACACTACTCAGGGGGCTATCAATTAACCATTTGAACTTTCTGGACTACTGGTACATCGTTAAATACTTCATGTACTAGACAAAAACCGAAATTTCTACTATATCACCAACTAGAAATCAATAACTGCAGCATAAATTTTATTTTCAATTCTTCTTTAGTTGGCCAATAGGAACAATTACTAAGCATGACTTATAATGACTAATAATGATATCAAGAAAAAATGAAGCTCGTAGTTATCCTCAACCGCAGACATGTAACCGTGTTTTGTTCTTAAGTTAGAAGAAAACTCGGAAAACATGCATGCACTTGATAGAAACTAACTGCAATATAATTACTGATAAGTTATTCTTGAGATAAAGGATACAATTGCTCGTTAGCAAAAATAAAGCATATTACCTGAGTTCTAGTAGTCCCAAAATTAACACTATACGTGTATATTGGATATGTCTTATGTAGAGGTTTTGTCTGGTATACACATCATACACGTCAGCTGGTGAATGTGGACATCGCTAGAAGTGTTTGGGTAGTAGTCTGCAAGGTCTTTCAAAAGTGCATGTCGTGAAAGCTCGACCGTTTCCATTTGTCTCCGGTAAATGTATTATTATTATGATGATCAGAACGTCAAAAGTGCATATACACCGTATCGGCTGAATGTTGTTTGTGTGCTGTCTTTGTGGTGTGTGGTCGTCCTTTTGGTTTGTTCTTGTCGTCTAGTTCTTGCTCCGAATTGTTTGACTGACTGAGACGTCAGACTATCACAGATGGCTCTTGCTCTGGGTTTGTTTGACTGACTGAGACGTCATGCTATCACAGATGGCTCTTGCTCCGGGTTTGTTTGACTGACTGAGACGTCAGGCTATCACAGATGGTTTTTGCTCCGGGTTTGTTTGACTGACTGAGACGTCAGGCTATCACAGATGGTTCTTGCCCCGGGTTTGTTTGACTGACTGAGACGTCAGGATATTACAGATGGCACTTGCTCCGAATTGTTTGACTGAGGGAGACGTCAGGCTATCACAGATGGCACTTGCTCCTTGGTTGTTTGACTGACTGAGACGTCAGACTATCACAGATGGCTCTTGCTGCGGGTTTGTTTGACTGACTGAGACGTCAGGCTATCACAGATGGTTCTTGCTCCGGGTTTGTTTGACTGACTGAGACGTCATGCTATCACAGATGGTTCTTGCTCCGGGTTTGTTTGACTGAGTGAGACGTCAGGCTATCACAGATGGCACTTGCTCCGTGGTTGTTTGACTGACTGAGACGTCAGGCTATCACAGATGGTTTTTGCTCCGGGTTTGTTTGACTGACTGAGACGTCAGACTACCACTGATGGTTCTTGCTCCGTAGTTGTTTGACTGACTGAGACGTCAGGCTATCACAGATGGCTCTTGCTCCGTGGTTGTTTGACTGAGTGAGACGTCAGGCGGGCACAGATGGCTCTTGCTCCGTGGTTGTTTGACTGAGTGAGACGTCAGACTATCACAGATGGCTCTTGCTGCGGGTTTGTTTGACTGACTGAGACGTCAGGCTATCACAGATGGTTCTTGCTCCGGGTTTGTTTGACTGACTGAGACGTCAGGCTATCACAGATGGCTCTTGCTGCGGGTTTGTTTGACTGACTGAGACGTCAGGCTATCACAGATGGATGTCGTGTTTTTGTAGTTGTTTATTAGTTCGTGCTATGCTGTTTATAACGAGCGCTGTCTTCACTGTCCGCTAACAAGTCATGATTATTATATTTTTGAGAGTTAATGCGCATTATTTCATAAAACAATAAAAAGTTCTCCGGTATTAACCCAATGTGTGTGAACCCAAAGGGATTCGACCCGATAAAATATCTTTCACATCTATACTATGAATACATAAGACAGGGGTCTTTCTTTTTGACTGGCCCTCATATACCCAACTCAACATTATGTCCAATATTTTAAACAAGCCGAATACAATAATTTAATTTGTACTGCACACTTCAAGACAATATAATATTATACATAAAAAATACAACTTTTATCAATACACGTACACAATGTCGCCTGTGTCGAGCATAGAATGTTCACAAAATGCGTAAAACCCGGTTTGACGACATAACCCTGCACAGACAGAAACTAGAAAACGGCCTTCGATAAAGAAGAGAAATCATTATTTACACACGATCTCAGGATATAAGTACGACGATTTGATAGTGGGACATATTTTTTGCAACTTACCGCCACCTATATGTTTCTGTTCCGCTTAAATAGACGCTAATCCGAGTTCAGGGAGAACTGATATTCAATTTCTAATATTTACATTCATTTCGACCATTGTAGTATCACGAGACGAATCATGTGACAATATAGAAAATGATTGGTGTTCGGGTAATACCATGCAACTCTTCAGCCAATCAAATTACTCGTAACAAAAGCCGTGCTGTCACTGTCAAAATGGCAAAAGTCGGCGAATTGTTTTCAGTCAATGTTGTTGAATTGCTGCTTTCGTCTAGGTAAGCTGTACAGAAACGGACGAGTGTCGGTGAGTTAATCCAAATATGTTCCTCTACCAAATCGTCATACTAATTTCCTGAGATCGTGTGTAAATAATGATTTCTCTTCTTTATCGAAGGCCGTTTTCTAGTTTCTGTCTGTGCAGGGTTATGTCGTCAAACCGGGTTTTACGCATTTTGTGAACATTCTATGCTTGACACAGGCGACATTGTGTACGTGTATTGATAAAAGTTGTATTTTTTATGTATAATATTATATTGTCTTGAAGTGTGCAGTACAAATTAAATGATTGTATTCGGCTTGTTTAAAATATTGGACATAATGTTGAGTTGGGTATATGAGGGCCAGTCATAAAGAAAGACCCCTGTCTTATGTATTCATAGTATAGATGTGAAAGATATTTTTACCGGGTCGAATCCCTTTGTGTGAACCGACATGTTACTGTTTTTTTTCTTGTATTTAACATTTGCACGTTTGTCTCCTTAGTTTTCATATAAATAATACAAATGTAAAACATATGTACATACATGTATATACCGACCAGAAAAAGAAACAATGCATGTACACCAGACATTTTACAAAAAGTAAGATACCAGTTAACAATTATACTAGTAACGGATTCCCCCCCCCCCAATATTACCTTGTAGTAATGAGAGGGAACCCCCTCACCAAAGTGCCTTCATGACAATGTTTAAAGTTAACGACCATGTTGATGATACTGAGAGGAAACCCGTGTTGTTAATATGTCGATCTATCGAATATTCCAATTGGCCAAACACATAAATACTTTGCATCAACTAATCACATGAAACAATTCTTCATACACTTGTCTTTTTTGTTGTTTCTTGGTTCCATGCACCGTAGTATTTAATTTAGTAAAACTTATGAGTTATAATTCCTTTGTACAAAGTGAAGTCAATAGCAAACGCACGCACGCACTACCAAAACGTGTACACTTAGCTTAGTAGGTATACGCTTTTATAAGTTCAATTCAATTACTTAGACTCTTATTCACATTGCATACATGTATATAACAATACAATTGATACAATGAAATTATATACATGTAAAATGTAATTATACATGCATGCGACCAATCATGATTGATATATAAGAGTGTTTCAGTGTACGTGTCACAACACACGATAAATAATCGAAATTTACCAGAAGAATGAAAACACACGAACATGCATGGTAACTTTACTTCTTCCATTTAATAAACAGGAAGCACTTTGTATTATATAAATAATAATTTAGGTCCGTATACTACTACATGTAATATTATATACAACTATCGCTGGTTTAGAATTAGAAGGTCATAAGTACTACATAGAAGGTCGTAAGTAGTACTTACGACCTTCTATGTAGTACCTTATAAGACTCATGTCTATTTGAAATCTGCATCTCAAGGCGCTTTTTATGAGCCTATTTTCATGAAAATCGGAAATGGTCATGTTGACCAAACTGAAGTTTAAAAAGCTTGTTTTTCCATACGTAAAGAGTAGTTTTCAGACAGTTTTTCTAGTTTTCTTAAAATACTTGTATTGATTTTGTACTTACGACCTTCTAATTCTTAGCCAGCGTTATACACAATGTACACGACAATTTCAAGAACAGGTCCTGACTTCTCGAAGCATCTCAATATGGGATAAATCTCATCCACAGTATTGACAAATGTCTTCATGTTAAACTTCCATATGAGGCTGTACTCAGTATTAATTTATTACAAGTTCAAGAGCTCCAACTTCAGATTACTCTCAAAGTCAATCTCCCGTTTAAACAAAATTCTCAATTTGAGCCGATATTTCTATTGGAGATGCTTCGAAATTGGGGCCTGGATATATACACACATGCATTATTTTACAGTATGGTTATTTGTTTACATTACTGAATTATTTTGCAATGTATTACTAGTATGTGGAGACCCGAACGTGTCATCCGGGTACTTTATCTTTCAAATTAGCAACTCATCATTTTTAAACGAAACAAAACAAAATATATTGCAAAAACACAAAGCTTAAGGACTGATATTGCACTATTTGCTCGCGGAAATGTTTATATTCAATGCAAGAACGTTTTAATATATTCACGCATAAAGGTCAGAATCAGTTCAAATTCTCCGTTCTGTACAAGCACCTATTATTGTTTCGAACAGGCCAATAGCCTATTACAAATAAACCTTTAACTGCACGTACAAACGCGCTTCGGACAGAACCCGAACGGGCAATTTGTGTTGCACCATTTTGTCATATATGGATTATGTGAGTGATCATCCGAAGCCTTGCAGTTCATTATTTTCGGCTGGACTCTTCCAGATTTGTTCTGCGTTGTCTTGACCGGTTTATATTGAAGACTGTTAGGAACAATTTTCTGTCCGTAGCTATTGTTTATGGCTGTTGGTTTCCGTACGATTGGTTCAAAATATGTTCTTGGAACTGGATCGACTTTTGGAGCATCTAGTTCGTTGGTAAACATAAGCTTGTTTTTAAATATAAGACGCTTTACGAAACCCCTTAAGTGATTGGTGTCAATTCGTGGATGGATATTTCTGTTGTTGGTAGTTGGGTGATTGTGACTAGAAGTTGGGGCTATGTAGTGTGTTTGACAGATACACATGCTTTGTGGACATTGTATGTTGCCCTCGGAACATGACCGGCGACAGTATTCGTGTACGATAGGGTTACGGGCGTATCGTTTTGTTGGTGAACACCGACTAGGTGTTTTGTCCCATTTCTGTCCGTAATAACTTACTAAAGCATTTAGTGTTATGTTTTCTAAGAAATTACGAAAGTGTGAGAACTTTGCAGGGGACGGTGTGACGTATTGTTGTACGATGTTGTCATGGTTGGCATAGGTAGAATACCCGGGGAGGTCTCGCACACGCACATGCTCTGTTGGGTACCTTTTAATTTCGAACAGCGGCCTAGTTGTTGCTGCAAAAAAGCCTTTCGTATGGGTAGGGGCAGATCCAAGGTCATTCAGACCCGTTGTTTCATATCCGGCATCTTTAACAGGGTCATGATATAAGACTGAAGTGACGTCAGCAATTGCAATATCCGAGCAGCCGTAGAACTCCTCCTGTGGACCTTTTCCGCTTCCGCATGTTTTGTCAGGATCACAGCCCCATCTTGTCCCTATTAAAATGAAAATAAATTAAATATAATTTATATGAATTAAATTAATCAGATACAAACCAGACATTGTATGAACGAGTCAACTACCGGTTATCGCAATAAGGCATTCATGTTGAATTGTATAGTCTTTCAAAAAGTCATACAGTGATCGGAAATCACAGATGCCTTTGTTCAAAATTAGTCATACAAGTTGAATTGTATAGTATCCAGATAAGCAGTGATATGGTTTATACGATGTAAACAATGTTGCTTGATTTACATTTTGTTTTCAGTGCTTTGTGTGTTTTTAATGTTTTCTGAGCTCGGCTGGTTGAGTCGAGTGCTGCCTTCCTTGTCTGATTTTTTCATTTACATTATGCGGTAATACTATATTTCTCATTCGTAACTTCGTAAGTGATTAAGTGTGTACAAAGTTCATTATTTTTGTATAGTTTTTGTATAGTTTTTAAATGGTTATAGCATTTTAACGAGGGTGTATAATTAATTTATTTCCATATTTAACACTATGGCAGTACATGGCGCTTAATTTGCACAAACAAATGCAATAATGATTACTAATTACGCAATGTAAATTTTAATTATATTTAGGTCGTATATTAATTAAATTTAATATAACGCCATTATGTAAATATCCTGCTGACATTATTTACCATTAAAACGTAATTATTGTACTTGTTGCTGCTGATTTTCTTGTTGTTGTTGTTATTATTGGAGTTGTTGTTGTTGTTATTATTGGAGTTGTTGTTGTTGTTGTTATTATTGGAGTTGTTGTTGTTGTTGTTGTTATTATTGGAGTTGTTGTTGTTGTTATTGGAGTTGTTGTTGTTGTTATTATTGGAGTTGTTGTTGTTGTTGTTATTGGAGTTGTTGTTGTTGTTGTTATTATTGGAGTTGTTGTTGTTGTTGTTATTATTGGAGTTGTTGTTGTTATTATTGGAGTTGTTGTTGTTGTTGTTGTTGTTATTGGAGTTGTTGTTGTTGTTGTTATTATTGGAGTTGTTGTTGTTATTATTGGAGTTGTTGTTGTTGTTATTATTGGAGTTGTTGTTGTTATTATTGGAGTTGTTGTTGTTGTTATTATTGGAGTTGTTGTTGTTATTATTGGAGTTGTTGTTGTTGTTGTTATTGGAGTTGTTGTATTTGTTGTTATTATTGGAGTTGTTGTTGTTGTTGTTATTATTGGAGTTGTTGTTGTTATTATTGGAGTTGTTGTTGTTGTTATTATTGGAGTTGTTGTTGTTATTATTGGAGTTGTTGTTGTTGTTGTTATTGGAGTTGTTGTTGTTGTTGTTATTATTGGAGTTGTTGTTGTTGTTGTTATTATTGGAGTTGTTGTTGTTATTATTGGAGTTGTTGTTGTTGTTATTATTGGAGTTGTTGTTGTTATTATTGGAGTTGTTGTTGTTGTTATTGGAGTTGTTGTTGTTGTTATTATTGGAGTTGTTGTTGTTATTATTGGAGTTGTTGTTGTTGTTATTATTGGAGTTGTTGTTGTTGTTGTTATTATTGGAGTTGTTGTTGTTGTTGTTATTATTGGAGTTGTTGTTGTTATTATTGGAGTTGTTGTTGTTGTTATTATTGGAGTTGTTGTTGTTATTATTGGAGTTGTTGTTGTTGTTGTTGTTATTATTGAAGTTGTTGTTGTTGTTGTTGTTATTATTGTTGGAGTTGTTGTTGTTGTTATTTTCGCTGCTGCTGTTATTGTCTTGTACAGTGCATACTGTTGCTATTGTTGTGGCGACTGTTGTTATTTTTAGTATCGTTGTTGTTTTAACTATCAGTCATAATATTGTTGTTATTTATGTTGTTAGTATTGAGTTTGATGACAATCTGATTAAAATAATATCCTCAAACCCGCTACGTATGAGGTAAGGAAGATCAAGTACTTTAGTCAGATTGGTTTGATGTTAGTATATAGTCGTTTTTGTTGTTGTGTCGTTGCTGATGTTGATGCAACATATATTGCTACTGGTGGTGGGTTTGGTTGTAGTGGTGTTGATGGTCGTGTTTGACTGTACTGATCATCATAAACTATGCAATTTATTGCCTAGCCTCGATAATAAACACAATAATGGGATAAGTTTATTACATCTTAATGTGTTGTGGTCGTTTTATTTCCCAATCAGAGAAATATTTATTTTACAAAAAACAAACTGACATAGTTTTGATTGAAGACTGCTTTGATAATGTGCAACGTAAGCGTTTTTCAGACGTTAACGTGAGACTAGTAAACATTAGCAACCGTTTAGATCAATGACTACTATTTGATATATTAGTGGTAAAACCTAGTCTGGTTATTCGACTAGATAATATTTTGTCAATCAATTGTTATAACTTTATGTTTAATGTTAGCTGGATTTTATTTTGGGCTCGATTATCTATGTTTGAGTGTGCAAATGGATTTTTAATTTCCAAAGATTAGATTGATGAGTTGTCTCCTTTAAATAACATAGGGTCTGTATAGACAGACTAGGTAAAACCGTGTGATGCATACTAAGTCTTGTTGTCTTCTATTCCATTAGAACCCAGTTTCAAATCAGACCAATATTTACAAATGTTTCTTATGTATAGTACCTGTATAGTTGTATCCTTAAATATGTTATCGCGAAACGATGACATTGATGTAGAATACACACAACCAGATAGCGACTGGTATGTCTAACCTAGTCTGGTTCCCGTCCCCAAATCTTACAGTACATTAGATTGACAAGCTGTAAGATATGGAAGGGGAACCAGACTATGTCTAACCTGGCTTAATATATTATTATCACAATCATGACACCACATCATTAGACTGTATACCATATTTATATGTGTAGGCATTTTTGTATGAATTTCTAAACGTTTAACTGCTGAATTTGAATACATAACTGATATAGTACACTTACCAGTGCGGTATCTCCACCTGAGAACACAATGCCGACATTGAAAACGTGCCGGAAGTTCTAACTGTATTCTGACATCACCTTCTAATTTTGGATCCTTGATGTAGAATTTTGAACCGTTGTCATCTGAAAATATCGAACATGTTAAGTTACGTTTAGTTTCAAGTTTACGTTGTCGAGGGCCGCATTCAGCAATGTACCGTTCAGCCACCCTTGTACATTTTAATTTCCCCTGGTCATTTCGAGTCTCCATGGGGAGGCTATTTATCTCCTGGTTTGTGTGCAGCCATCATCGAGATACTGATTTAAGAATGGGCTATTTACAGGTATACTTAATTTGGTGTATTGATCGCAGAAAGATTTCGGATTATTATGGTGTATTTATTTATTTCGTATTCCAACAAATGCGAACTCCAGCGCAAAAGCCTACGTTATTTTTGATCATCCCTCGTATGCTCTATAGTGGAAATGTTTCACATAAATGGCTTTGTTAGCTGTCGGGAATCCAGCATAGGGACCCTCGAGCAAACATGTTATATAATAACTTCATATGTGTATGAACAAACCTTATCACATGTGAAGACATATTATTTATATGTACATATATAACTATATCGGTAATAAAACAATATATCACATAAATCGCTGGCTTAGAATTAGAAGGTTGCAAGTATAAAATCAATATTTTGAGAAAAGAAGAAAAAACTGTCTGAAAACTACTCTTTACTTATGGAAAAACAAGCTAAATATGTATGAGTCTTATAAGTTTGTACAACCTTCTCATTCTAAGCCCGCGATATAATGAAGTACTAAACATAATAAAACCTATGTTAGAAAAAGCAAGATGTATACGGGGAGTGTATTTCACAGACAATGCACAACAGGACAACATACATTTCTGTATAAGTCTAAATAAACTGATTCTGATTCATGATGTCTTAAGTTGTGTAATACATCAACTACATGTATTTAACTATGTTAATTAGTTTTGCAAAAAATCAGTTTTTAATATCTTTGTTTAGAAACCACGTATGCATAACTTCTTGTTTTCAGCTCACCTGTCACAAAGTGACAGAGTGAGCTTTTGTGATCACTCTTCGTCCGTCCGTCCGTCCGTCCGTCAACAATTGGCTTGTGTCCTCACTAGAGGTCACAATTTTGGCATAATCTTTATGAAACTTGGTCACAATGATCATGTCAACAAAATCTATGTCAAGTTCGATTTTGGGTCATCTGGAGTCAAAAACAAGGTCACAATGTCAATTGTATTTGTGCAGTTATATGGAGGAAATTAAATTATAGATCAAATCATAGAAAAACCTTGTGTAGTCACCGGAGGTCACGATTTCGACTTAATCTTTATGAATCTTGGTTACAATGAGCATGTCAACTCAATCTAGGTCAAGTTCTATATTGGGTCATCCGGGGTCAAAACAAGGTCACAATGTCAATTGACATATTCCTGAGGGTCGTGGGTTCAAACTTAACTGGGAGCATAATTTTTTTCTTTTTTAAGTGTTTAGGTAATGTTTTGTATTGAAAGCATGTATTTGTATATTTTGTTTAAATTATAGGTCAAATCATAAAAAACCTTGTCATCTGGGCTAAAAAACTAGGTCACATGTTCAAATCATAAAACACTTGCTATAGAGGCTGAATTTCCGTAAATCTTATTCAGAAAATGCAAATTATTACCTAGGTCACTATAGGGGTGTGCATGCATTACTTCGACAGGTGAGCGACCTAGGGCCCAAATTGTTTGAATTATTCTTATTTATCATAATTTGATATGAATTGTGTTTTGCAAAACAAACTACTGTCTTGTTTACTCAAAGCTTGAACGAACATAAACTATTTGTTTTTGTAAAACGATAGATCACCTCGTTAAACGTAGATGAAAGGTCCGGTTTTTTGTCAATAGAGCTACATGTATAATAATTATGTGACAAAACCCTTGAATGTAATCGTTTAAACTAATTTGTCGGTCAACCTAATTTCGGTGAATACATGTATTTGCATGAACCTATCGCACCAATTTCGCCGACTCAGACTTATTTTGAGCTATCAAACATCTAACATACCAATTGTTGTCATAATGGAAACAGCCGTTACAAAGTTTGGGAGTCACATCAACTTAACTAACTTAACTCAATTCACACACAAAAGGAATAGTCTATTTAAGAGTTATTTTTTAACAACGTGAGAAAGCGCGCTATAAGTCTAAACAATGTTGAATAGCCAATCAAAAAGAAACATTTCGTCACGTGATTTGACACACTAATGCTGCATATGAAGTCATTTCTTGGAGATAGCTCAAAATAAAACTGAACATGACAACAAGTTATTGACAACATCTCCACATGTGGAAGACATGACTGTAGCGAGGGTTACGGAAGAACATACCGCACAACTCAGTATCCAACTCGTATCGGCACGACGCGATCCATCGAGTCATTTTGTTTACTTGGCTTATTCTTACAAAATTGTGTTGTACTGTTTTATACGCACATGGTTTCAAATAATCTGAGTCAAAATTATAGGAGTGCACCCTATATAGCGAGAAGATTATGCAGCGGCCATGTTTATATCCGCAACTGATATGACGTTACGAAAGCTGGTACCAATTTTTCTACAGTTGTCACAGCAAACACAGATACCAGTTCCTGTAATGCCATATCGACTAAACATGGTCGCTGCACAACCTTCCCTCAATATAGGGTACACTCAGATATTTTAAATTAATGTGCCTATGGTTTGTGATTTTATAACCTTACCTCCGTTAACAATACGCAATGGGTGTCTCTCCATACACGCCTGTGTTTCAACTGCCTTTGGGTCGTTTGTCGGACATAATCGGAATTCAAAATAACCTTCATGATTGGCCGTGAGGCCAACTACGACATCAATATTTCGACCAATGGGATACGTCCTTGTAATGATACCAGAGGCGTATTTCCCGCCATTTTCGTTGTCACGTGGATTCTGTTGATACGGATCACCGCAAACTCCACACAGACCACGATAGGCAATCCATTGATTCTGAAATAATACGTTGCAATAAATTAGACAGAATGACACATTGGTGTAATCACCATTTCTCCCGATGGCACCCGATGGCGCCCGATGGCTCAATATACGGTAGTTGTCCCCATAGTTAGGGAACTGCATAGCTGATAAGCATTGTGAACCATTTTGGTCGAAGGTTGGCTTTAATTATTGAACTGCCTTACCCTTTCCCCGATCTACCTTATATGGTACATGAGTATTCACTAATGTCCCTGAGGCAGAAATTGCTCAGTGGGACACGTTGACATACATTGTATGTTTATATTTAATATCCAAGTGCGCTGTGACCTGTCAAAACTACCGGGTTTACATTAACTATTTAACACATGCGTGATTAACATAACATTGTTAATTGGAATTTAATTGTTTTGGTAGCTTAAGAGAGGCGGCTCCTCAATTCAAGTGACCACTTACACGAGGTTGACCGTACATTGTACTTGTAAATTGCCCATATTTTGTATAATCATTATACAAGATTCATTATACCATTTATTTATTATACTATTCATATTATTGATCAACTTTGCAGTGGGAGGCAGTGGTCTCGTGGCAAGACACACACACCTTGTGATCGACAGGTCCCGGGTTGGAAGCCTGTCCGGGCTAAAACTTGTACAGAACAACCAATTTAGTACAATTTACGTATACATATACATACGTTTTTGTGCACAGTTGGTGTTAAATAATTATCACTGGTCAACCGCAGTATACTGTCCTATTTATAAGCCTGCGTATATTAATGAACTAGAAATGTTTGTCATCCGTCTTCTAAGTAGTTATATAGGGCACCTGTGATAGATAAAGGCTGACTTGACGTGTTTTACTACAAGTATATTGTGTTTAATGTGGTTTAACAGCAGACTGACTAATTGATACAAGATGTTATAGCAACCTCCCACCAGTACAGTGTAACCTCGTCAATTAAACCAATGTTACAGTGTAACCTCGTCATTGTTGCACCCACTCAAGTAAACCAACGTTTGTTGTACCCACTCAAGTAAACCAATGGTACAGTGTAACCTCATCATTGTGGCACCCATTCAAGTAAACCAACGTTGTTGTACCCACTCAAGTAAACCAATGGTACAGTGTAACCTCATCATTGTGGCACCCACTCAAGTAAACCAACGTTGTTGTACCCACTCAAGTAAACCAATGGTACAGTGTAACCTCATCATTGTGGCACCCACTCAAGTAAACCAATGGTACAGTGTAACCTCATCATTGTGGCACCCACTCAAGTAAACCAACGTTGTTGTACCCACTCAAGTAAATCAATGTTACAGTGTAACCTCATCATTGTGGCACCCACTCAAGTAAACCAATAGTACAGTGTAACCTCATCATTGTGGCACCCACTCAAGTAAATCAATGGTACAGTGTAACCTCATCATTGTGGCACCCACTCAAGTAAACCAATAGTACAGTGTAACCTCATCATTGTGGCACCCACTCAAGTAAACCAATGGTACAGTGTAACCTCATCAGTGTGGCACCCACTCAAGTAAACCAATGTTACAGTGTAACCTCGCCATTGTTGTACCCACTAAGTAAAGAAACAGCAATTTAGCATTACATAGGCCGGATGCTCGTGATATCGATGGTCGTCATAACGGCTTCTCTTATCTTCTATTTTGGATAATTTAACAGCTGATTTCTTGTCTATATACATGTATTTGAACTCCAGTAGTATATACACATGTATATTTTCTTAAGCGGGAAGTATAAGTTCGAATACCCACGAGATGCCCTTTTTAAGTTATACAAATATACATCTAAAGGACTAAAAGAATCAGATTTGCTCGCGGAAATTGATGTATTAGCTGCAAAAACCTTGAAATAATTATATTCATATTCATGCTTAATGGTCGAGAATCAGGTTAATTTGTAAGGACTGTGCCAGTATGATTATTTTATACAAAGACCCTATATATTCCGAGAGACCTGATTACAAACCGTTTTTTGTCAGGTTTCATATCTAAATATTTATAAAAATGACATTTCTTAATTAACAATAACAGAAATAAAATGTACGTAACTGCAAAGAATCGTGGTTAGAATGACCTTGCAACCAGTTAACATCAAGATCTAGAAATGCAAGTTTTGACATTTCCGACGGATTTGTGGTAATGCCTTTAAAATATAACATTTTTACAATTCATTTCGTTTCACCACCTGCTAAACGTGATAAAAGAGCTGTAATTGTGTCAAGATATGTGTTCATATTAATTAGCACTTTTGTAAATTTGACATATTTATTACAATGATCCGCGCCGATCAAGGAATTACATTTGTCATTATGCTAAAATGTGGGTCAATTAATCTCTAATCTAACACTGACCAGGATCCGTTAGTGTGTGGACTAAACTAGTTTACCTTTACCCTACATCGATGATTGAAAAATTAATTAATTAATTAGTTAATCTAATCTGGCGACCCGGGTTCAAAACATAGTGGAGACACACATCTATGCCTGCCATATTTCAGCAGAAAGTTGGAAAATTAAGGCTATGCTCGGTATTCTATTTATTTAATGCTTATATGGTGGCAAACATGGTACTATTTATGCCAAATTATCACTGTGTATGAATATGTTATTCCATCCGCCATCTTGGATGATGGTGAATATGCGAAAACGACTTTTGTTCGAATATTTGCATAAAATCATACACCAACTTATAGAAAATGGTCTAACTAAGAAAATAAACCCCAACATTACAGTCATGTTAACGTCCAGTAATACAAAAGTTACAGACTGTTTAGTGTTGAGTTTTTGGTAAAATTAAAGTAGTTCCTTTGGGGCAGAGCTTATATCAATCACATTGTAGGTGATAACCAGTGACTGATATAGGTTTTATTTCACTGACAGAACTCCATATCTCATCCGTCAGCATTAAATAAACTGTACTTACACATGACACACTGCATATTTTTTTGAAAATAGTATATTTCCATAAAGGGGTTTATTCCAAATGATAACTAGGCAGAAATATGCGACATATTTATACAAGTGTAAGGATCGAGCAGTAAGCTAAAAAGCTGTTTTAGACGCTGTTTTTGGAGATACATATTTACAACAATTAATAGTAAAATATATGCATGTTTGAAGTCAATAACATAATACTGAATGTAAAAGGGCCTACCGGCAGTTTATTGGATGAATGAACAATAAAAATCTGCCCTTTACCAATAGTTACGTGGTGGGTACATTTGAAAGGGAACAGTCGGCCTAAATGTACCGGTCTCAATCTAGCCATATTATGTAAATAGATAACGCTTTCAAAGTGCAATTATCCTGGCACTGAAACACGAATTACCCATATACACTGTGCGTCAATGGTTGGTGATATAGTAGTGCCATCAGAATACGTTTGTAATTAATTCAAACTAATAAATTGATTAATTCTACGTGTTATCAATGACAGATTTCCTTCACTATCATAATTAGGCCTATATTCAATTTCTCATACATGCGACGGTTTACTGTTTTTTTAATGGAAATAACCTCTCATTATAATAGATCACTATTTATTAGCAACCAATATTGCATTGGGCCATCGCCTACCAATGCAAAGAACGAACGTATTTGACCAATCGCCGCCAGGAAATGTTGCACAAAGAATCAGTCGATATGTTTATTTCGCACGTCACCAGTAATTGGTTGATGCATGGACAGCATGTGGATGTATCGCTGGCTTAGAATGAGAAGGTCGTAAGTGCTGTTTAAAGACTCATGCATATTTGAAATACGCTTCTTATGAGCCTATTTTCATGAAAATCGGAAGTGGTGATGTTGACCAAACTGAAGTTGAAAAAGCTTGTTTTCCATAAGTAAAGAGTAGTTTTTAGACAGCTTTTTTCTTGTTTTCTCAAATATTGATTTTGTACTCATTTTAAGCCAGCGATATGGATAAGCCAGGCAGGAAAAATTGCGAGCCTGAGGTTTTCATAAGCATCATAATTCAGAAATTGATTTAAAACTTATAAACTTAGATAGCTACCGTCTATCAATTAAACTAGGTTTCCCGTTTTCCTGACGGTTTGCAACTGGGCATGCAATCTGCATGCAGGGTCTGATTTATTGTATGCATTAATCACACGTCAGTAGATCACTGGTGAGTGTTGACAATTCATTTATCTATCCAGTATTGATATTAATCATTTCAATGTTTCAACTTCCAGTGACGGAGCGCGTGTGACCCCTCTCACTGGTGTATCAACTCAGCTATTAAGCGGTATAATTTTAGAATATATTTGGAAACGTTGCAACGAGGGTCGAGTTTGAATGACACGTAAATAGGACGCATGAAGTTAATACTGATGACATATCATAATGCTGATATATGTTTTGTGATATTAATAATATGTAACACTATATGAGCGCAGTTAGTAATGCTTGCATACAGAAAACCCTATTTGATGCAGTATATTATCAATGGCATTTTAAAGTTTGTCACTGGAAGTTGTAACCTGCCAGCCCGGCAAATTTTCATTGAACATATCGCTACTTCTACGGTCACAAAGCTCGTACGATATCCGTACGAATGTATCAACTCGTACGCGTTTACAATTTTTTAAATCCTAACGGTTTTTGTTTGTTTGTAGTGTCTGATCACAGGACCACGTAAGGACCACGCACGTTCTATAGAGATGCTCTCGTATGGTATCCGTACAATACTCGTACGAGTAAGGAAAATCCATACGATGCTCGTACGAGTCTTCGGTGTCCGTACGGGCTCCGTACGAACGCCGCGCGAGTTTGCCAAACTCATCGTGTACGGTGCTCGTAAGGAGCTAATAGGGCAAATGTGACCTTAGCATTAATCATTGGTATTGAAATAAAAGACGATTGTTTTTAGTTTTGGTTTCAATGTGCCAGTTAATGCTTCTAAAGGCACCGTCATACATAACGAATATATTATCGAATGTAGCACTTACGACCCTCTCATTATAAACAGCGATATATTAATAACATAGCCAATGTGTTTACCGAAAGTGACCAGTGAATAATAAATTGTATTTTTGCTGGACGAACACAGTTCATCGACTTATTAATCACTACATAACAACATTACGGTTTTATTATGTCATTTTATCATTGTTTATCGATTATTATTTATTATATTCTGTCATTAACTGGAACCCATAAGTGTATTAATAATCATAATTAATAATATTAATACATATGTACTCTTTAATACTTGTTTTCAACTATGTCCTGTGTGTTACATACTGCAAAAGCAAGGCTTGAGTATCAGGTTATGTGGATTTTGATAAAAAGCATTTTCGTAGGTCGTAAGTTCGTTGATTACAAAACACTGGCCTTGTTTTGGGGATGTCGATTAGTCCTGGAGATTAGATTTCGTGGACGAGTTCAACAACGAAAATTGATCTCCCTCGAAGCATAATGATTTTACAGTGTATAATATTAAATATGTGATTCATTGGTCAAAGTGAATCCAGTTGTACCGATAGGTATTTGTATATAGATATCGATTTTCTAAATTGTAAATTTTTCTCCAAAACTTCTGAAAACTTATAAATCTTCACATCGTTTAATGTTTAGGTTATCTATACCACATATCGCTAGCTTAGAATTAGAATGATACATATTTAAAATCTGCATCGCAATGCGCTTCTTATGAGCCTATATTAAATTGTATGTAAATCGGAAAGGGTCATGTTTATCATACTGAAGTTGAAAACCCTTGTTTTTCCAGACGTAAAGAGTAGTTTTCTGACTGATTTTTCTTGTTTTTTTCCAAATATTTATTTTGTACTTACTAGCCAGCGATGTATGCATTGGAAGAAATATTTCATCATTATTTCACCAACTATTTAGACGTACATTTTGTACTTGATTAGGTTAATAAAAAATTTACATGTACATTGCTTGTATTATAAATTTATAATAATGTGCATAGGTAAATTAGGTAATATTACCTTGTAATAAACTCTATCGTTTTCTATGTATCATTATTCATTATGGTTGTAAACTCTTACATTAGAACGTGACGGTTTAAGATTCAATCTTGCACAAAGCGAAATTTGATTCCACAACATTGGAATCAGTAGGCTATTAGGCGCGCACTAACCCCTCTCAGCCAGTGGGCATCAAAGGCTTACTGTAAAATCACATATTTTCGTGGATGTTAAATTTCGTAGATTTTGATAGAAATGCATTTCCACGGGATCATAAATTCGTGCATTACAAGACATTAAAGGGTAAACCCGTGTTCTTTATTTGTGAGGTCGATTAATCGTGGGGATTAGATTTTGTGGTCGAATTAAACAACGGAAATCAACGAAATTTCAACTCCCTCGAAAAATAATAATTTACAGTATCACAGTTTTACAATACTTATAAGTTACTTACTGTGAAACCTCCGCAACTTAATTCATTGTCATTTATATTGATGGTAGTGTTATATCCACGACGCCACATTGACGAACGAGACGGTGGCTCCCATAAGCGGCCATGACACGTGACGTCATCGATGTGATGTAGCAACGTCATAACACACAGTAAAAGTGATATAGCCGCGTTAAGACTACGTAGAAACATTGTCATAGTTTGGTATATCTGAATTATAGAATTATATCCTTTTCTCGTTTCGATTGATTCAAAATTAAACACTTTCAGTTCGGTGGTTACTAATTTCAGATCGGTGACTATCAACTTTAGTTCGGTGACTATCAAACCCTACTTGTAGAAGCAAGAACTGGTTTAGACAGATCAACAGGATGCCGAGATTGCAAATCCAAAATGCGACGAATTTGTCGCTAAGTTGTTCTTATATCTAGAAAACTAATCCATCATCTACAGTCCGCACCTGCCAGAACAAGCGTCTAAATCAGTCTTAAAATAATTTTGTTTTATAAAATTTTAAATATGTTCCGAATGACAATTGAAGCGCGAAACGAATAGCCAGTCGTGAAGTCGTCACGTTTAAATCGAATAAATAAAACACAATATTTAAAAACGAACAATTTATAATATTCACAAACGATAGACGAACTTTTATCTTAATATAAACACAATTAATGAAAATTATCGTTTAGATGAATCGACTGTGATCACATCAGACACGATGGATGCTACATGTTGAATAAAGTTTTCCTTATATATACGTTTAAACATACATCAAGATTTATGCGGCCCATAGCACGTGACATGTGAATGGAATTCCGGAACACATTGAACATTTCGTATATCCATACTTTATTGACATAAAATCAATTTCCAATAAATGACATAGAGAAGGTGAATCAACGGACAGAAGGTTCCGCCATTATTTCTTAATCACCGCATTTCAATTTTTTAAACTTTAAAAAATAATGGTGTGACAATGTTCTATTATTGTGCTATCAAAGAGCATTATTATCACACGGTGAATGTAGTTCTAGTATGTCCATCGTATATTACACGTCCTTCGTCTCTGAATTTATTAACATAGCGTAAATAATCGAACACGACTTGATAGATATATCGAAGGGTCGCCTCATTAGTGTCACCGCAACACGTCTCATGTTGCTAACGACGCCCTTGTAACTAATTCCCTTCAATTAATAAGTACACTACATTATAGTCCTGACAGGTATGTATGAAGAAACAACATACATTCACATCTCTTTGTAATTGACATCGCTTCGTTTTGTTGTCCGTTGCTCGTGTAACATGTAGTTTAAGACAGTTTACCAGAACATCAGCGAATAAAACAACATACCTGTCCAGCATATAATACAATCATATAAAACAAATGGTTGCCTATAATGTGATACCAAATAAACATAATTAGTAAAGTCCCCATTTACACGTGTTTGTGAAATTAAACATTCTTCATGTTGTATCTACTACAATGATATACTATCACATATACCATTAGATCTAATGATGAACAAATAGAATACCTTAATTTGTCTATACATTGTATTTTGTACTGAAACATGGTTTATTTTTTATAGTTTTGTTTTATCTTATATATTTACTAAATGCAATGTATTTCAGCCATTCGCGTCGTTAAAACTCAACATGTGTGTTGTGAGGTATCTGGAAGTCCTTCTTAACGCACATAGCGTCGCGTCGCACGTGCGCACGATCAAAGCTCTCATCACAACGAATACGTCATTGTTAAGCGTAGCGACAAGGGAGATCACTGCGTGCTAGATTGGCACACGGTCGCAATGCCATTATTGATAAGCAACAAATGTAACGTATCAAACAGAAAAATGCACGCTTGCAGAAATGTAAACTGCACATCCTATACAAAATGCACGTCTGTATTTCCTTTTGAATTGACATAAAATGCTGTAATTAAAACTTTAATTGGATAAGAATGTATACGATTTGAACACGTTGGAATGAAATACAAGGTGAATAATATATAGTTGAAACGATGTTAATGTCTCTAGATTCTGTTTGGTTTTGATTACAAATATTCTGAATCCACACGAGCCATTGACCTACTGGTCTGCATTTGCAATGAACGGTTTTATATGACCATTGACCGTGTAACAATAAAGTGAAAAAAACAACAACAACTTAATAATGCCGAATCTACTTGATTTAGGCAAAGACCCGGATGTACGTCGAGTAAATCAGTTTACACAACTTACATCAAGTGTTACTATACGTTGGTGCCATTGTCGGTCACATGATATATATGTACCTGAGGCCACGTGATTGCCGTAATACTCACTAGCACGTTACGTTTTTATTACGAGCGTATAAGTTAGACAAATGTTTCGCATACGTTCCACATACGTCATGGATGCAAGAGATGTGCTGGACCCACGCCGTCAGGCGTTCTGGGGAATTGTGTTTCTAATATATACTAGTAGGCTACGGTCAATCTGCATGATATAATGCCCCCACTATAACGTTCGAAGTATGGCGAACCAAACAATACTCGATCTTTGGCCGAACACAATGTCACAGCCAAAATACAACACATACCAATAACGTATACTGGACATTTTTGCCTAACACTCCGTTGTACATCGAATACGTTCGGGGTAAGTTCATTCTGATCACCTCGGTCTTTATGCATTGCAATAGACTTACCGGAGGCAAACGGGAAAGACCGTGCTTTCACGATTGGGGGTAAGTTGAAATGGAAAACCAGATAGTATTTTTGAGAGGCGATAGTCTCTCTATACTACCATTGCCCATTTCTTAATGCAACCTGAACCGCCTTTAGGCTGCTATGTGAATCCGCATTCAAGTAGTTCCAGAAACTGTCAACATTCCCAATACAGCTTCATATGTTTCTCCAAATGTTTAAACTGATTTAATTCAATCAGCAACATTTGTTTATTCTAAGATCAACAATTATTGTGAAACAGTTCGTTAAATCGATATTTTTGCAGAAAATCACTCCGCCGAGGCCATATTGGACTTGTTTCATAATATGAAAATGACGTGTTCATCAAATGTCCCGGCTGTATAGCTATTTTTAGAAACTTCAGAACAGGGTCACGTGATGGTTTTATCAATGAATCGTAAATCGCCTTCAAAGTAATGTTATGCAATGATACGGTGTCGCTATATACTAGCCGCTTTCTATAGACTGCTCACGCTATGAGGGAAGTGATTACAAGACGGTACTGTAGTATCTGATAAATAGGCGCGTAGTATTATTTTAAAGCCACTTTTGATATACGCATTCAATACACGTATTACATATAAATTAATATGCCCCTTTTTACAATTGTTTAGATACCCAACATGCCTATATAGTCACATATGCCTAATTTGACATTCAAGACAAGATTGGCAGCAAGAAAACGAACATTAAACGTGAAAAGTCGGTTTAAGCTTTAGTAGCAGCAACCAGATCGCCTCTCATCAGCACTCTCAGTGCTTTGATTATTTATGTAATAGGCCTACACTATACTCGTTAGACATATGATTGCTAGAATACCAGGAAATTGAATAACCCATGACAAGTACTTGTATCTGTTAGTGGTTGGCTTTTCGTCCTGATATAAGTTTATAAATGTTATCTAATAGAAAATATATAATCATAAACCCCATTGTACCTTAAATCTAAGGAATTAAAATGTGGCGGTTTTATGCTCATTTTATCAAATACATGTATAAGGAAACGTCAGTAATCAAGGCATGTGTTTATATTAGGCTTGATCGCGGTAGAATATCAGGACTGTCGGGTCAATATATAATATACTATTACTTTGACATCCGCGTATGAGACATGGCTTTAATGTTAATGGCATTTTTTCCTGATTTAAGAGCATCATGCCAATTATAACATACAACATAGCATACCTCATAACTTAAATGTACAATGGATTGTGGTTAGAATTCTCAGAATTTAAACATAGTATGAAATCAGTTCGAGCAATTAAGTCATTACTTGGACATAGCCTAATTCCTAATTGACAGAAATGGGGTCCTGTGGTATCGTCATCTCGGAGCATGAACCACAGTCTCACAATGTCATTCATCATAGTGTATTACCAATTTAATTTACGTTTATCGCAAGAAGTCGTACATATTTAATTATAAAGTCTCGTAATAAGACATACAATGATGGGAAGTTTCAGATAATTCTGCTCGCAATAAGTCATACAAGTTGATTTATGTAGTATCCCAATAAGTCACACAGTGATCGGAAGTTTCAAATGCTTTTGCTCGCAATAAGTCATACAAGTTGATTTAAATACCATCGCAAGAAATGATACAGTGACTAGGTACATATGCTGTGTTCATGTCAGCGGTGGTAAAACTGAACAGGCAGGCGATATACTTCATTGATTCATATTTGAAATAGACATTACCCGTTTGATGTTTCATTAACTAGGGGTAATATATCTCTATTTTTACAATTAACTTCACTTAATTGTGACAATTACACTCGTTATCACAAATAATGACAAACTGACATGACCAATAATGTCTTAATTGATAACTTCGATTACACTTATTACTTTACATGAAATTACTAATTGTTACACGTAATTGCACGTGCTCTAACTAATATACACAACACGTGTCACATTTTATACCACAAATATGTATCAGAAAAGTTTACGAGGATTCTGTCTGATACTTCTTGAGCTAAAGACACAGCCTCTCAAAACTTTCCTGACAACCCTCGTATATCATATTTTTTACTACGATTAACATGTTTTTATACATAAGACACATACTAGTATTTGATGCATGTTAAACGGGCGACATTATCAAGCATGTATTGTCTGTAGTACTATAAATGATGAATTAAAATAATTCATTCTTGTCATCTCTTTCTCGGTCAAATGTTACTAATATAGGTAATGTACTAAGCATGTTAAGCATTTTAGTGCTTAGGGTGAAAAAGTGGTCTAGTGGTAAGAGCTACCGACTTATGATCCAAAGGTTGTGGGTTCGTTCCCTACTCCAGACGGTCAAAATAGAAATGCTTTTCAGTGCTTCCCACCCAACTTAACTAAAATTACTAAGTGTTTCGGACGAGACGTTAAGCGAGGTCCCGTGTATGACGCTTTACATCGGCACGTAAAAGAACCAGGGGTGCTTCTGGAACTGGAGCATCTTCTGTATCATGCACTGTCCCCCAATAACTAAAGTGACTAACCTATTCTGGGGGCCTCGCCTATATGGATTTCCGGTGGCGAGGATAAATAAAAGCAATTAAACCAATGCAGTCTTCTTGATTTTAGAACATATATTAGACATGTGTACGACATGTTGTCATATATTAGACGCGTGTACGATGTGTTGTAATATATTAAACCATTGTACGATATGTTGTCATATATTAGACGCTTGTACGATATGTTGTCATATATTAGACGCTTGTACGACATGTTGTCATATATTAGACGCTTGTACGATATGTTGTCATATATTAGACGCTTGTACGACATGTTGTCATATATTAGACGCTTGTACGACATGTTGTCATATATTAGACGCTTGTACGACATGTTGTCATATATTAGACGCTTGTACGATATGTTGTCATATATTAGACGCGTGTACGATATGTTGCCATATATTAGACGCTTGTACGATATGTTGTCATATATTAGACGCTTGTACGACATGTTGTCATATATTAGACGCTTGTACGACATGTTGTCATATATTAGACGCGTGTACGATATGTTGTCATATATTAGACGCGTGTACGATATGTTGTCATACATAAGACGCGTGTACGATATGTTGTCATATATTAGACGCGTGTACGATATGTTGTCATATATTAGACGCGTGTACGATATGTTAAAGAAACGCAATGAGGATATTACAGAACGAGGAACACCACACAATTTATTTCAACCGAACGTACGTATCTCACATTATATGCGAAGAGGCATTTTCACGTGCAATGTACATACTGTCCATTTCATTAATAAATCGTCGTCACCCAGATTTAACACAAGGAAAGAAATAGGGTAATGGAAACACATGCCAAGTTTGAAGCACGTAAACCCACGTCTACACACATCGCAGGCTTAGAATTAGAAGGTCGTAAAAAGTACAAGTACTACTTACGACACAAGTACTACTTACGACCTTATAAGACTCATGCATATTTGAAAGTTGCATTTCAAGGCGGTGTAAATAAGACGTATTGAAAGCGTCTGACTACATGGACTACCGTGATGAGATAGTAAGAAAAACTTAAAATTGATGTGTCAGCATGTTCTCATGTCTTAAAATCGCGAATTTACTGTATAGTTGTTACTATATTATACTATAATAAGCTTGCAGAATAAAGCTATAGCTGCAATTGTATGTGCCATTTATTCCAAACGTTGAAACACCAACACTCGCGAATACTAGCTACAGCGTATGTGAAACGTTATACAGGGTGTCCAAAAAGAAAGTATAATACAGTTTCAGTGTCTATCTATCAAACCTCTTCATTCTACTATCGCAACGAAAATTTGCACATGTATAGACAAAAGATGTAAGTTTTTTGTGTGACCAATTTAAGGATTATAACCCGGATATTTCTTAGAAAAAAGTCAATTTTCTAAAATAACCTCATTTTGTCCGTGACGTCATTATGTAGTAATTAACGATTTTTACGATGCATTCGCCTTCTGACATTTCCCTTCTTGCACTCGTTCTTTGAAACTATCAATTACATTTGCACATGTGTCTTACCTGATCTTCTAACCTTCTCTTTTGATGTTCCTCAGCAGCATAGATGTATCCGTTGGCTTTAGATTGTACACTAGCGATTCAGATAGCACAATAGAAAGAAATAAACTCAACCCGTTACTTGTCCTTGTTAAACCAGCTTATTCCTAAACACCACATGTGATTTATTGTTTTGAATGATGCATAGCTCATGCAAGATGTGCCAGGGCCACACATTGTACACAAGGGGTTGGATGAATTTCTTTAAACAGTTGGATCCAAAGTAATTTCCAGGAAATACCACTGTGGTGTGACATGGCCCGCCCACAGCCCGGATCAAAACCATTACAATTTCTTCTTGTGGGGCTATGTGAAATCGCTAGTGTACAGCACAAAGCCAACAGACACGTCTATGCTCATGAGAAACATCAAGAGAGAAAGTAAGAAGATCAGTTTATACACATGTGCAAAATTTAATGTTATCAATAGTTTTCGTAGGAAGGGTGAACATTTTGAGAACGACATAAATTACTGAATAGACGTCACGGACAAAATAAGGTATTTTCAGTAATTTACATTTTTCTAAAAATTATCCAAGTCATAATCTTAAAACTGGTCCCAGAAAAAAGTTACATCTTTCGTCTACACATGTGTGAATTTTCTATACGATAGCTGAATGAAGATATTTTATAAATATACACTGAAACTGTATACTTTCTTTTTGGACACCCTGTATAATGCGCCCACACAAAATTTTATCCAAGTTTTAATATCTGTTTAGCAAGCATCCCGACTACTTCAGAGGAAGGTTCTTTTGCATTTATTTCGTGAGAATATAGACTAGCTAATGCAAAAGAGCATGTGCTCATCTTTAAATATACATATTTTTTAAAAACAAATTATCGCGAAAACTGGATACAACGTATTCAAAACGTTGATGTATTTAGTAAACTATCCTGGTTTTCGACATTTCCGAAATCACTAAAGCGTCAATTAAACAAAACTAGCCGAGCAAATGCCATGAAATTTTGGATAAAACTTCTATAATAGTTACTCTACTGGTTGCATGTACGAAAACAGTATGTTGTTCAACAATCTTTTTCGTATTACTTAAAAATGAAAAATCACATATTTTAAAATATCATTTAAAAATACATATAACATGCATAGTCTAAAACAAACGTTATCGTGTGATTCCGTATACATGTGTATACGAAATTTCGTGCATGCCAAGTTTCTCGTAATTAAATGTCAAACTTTTTCGGTGAAATGCAAATAACAGTTTTTAGAGGGGTTCCCCAAAATGTAAAAATATCTTTAAAACTAGCCGAGCAAAACTGTTATGAGTTTGCATAATCACTATCATGAGTGTGTTCTTCATAAAAATCAGGTGTTTGATACCTCTTGTACAGAAACATCTAAGAATAGGGAATCACCTTAATGCTTGTCCAGATAAGGTATTCTGTGTATCAGTAAAAGAACCACCAGTCGAGAACACTATACCTAGGTAGTTAAACTTGCTTACTACATATATATATGCTTCGGGAGGTCACGGCCTAATTGATTACAAATTTATGTTAGGACTAAAAAATAATAATTGTTGGCGGTTTTGGAGCTTAAAATCATATCGTAAATTGTGGTGATTATATTTATCAGCGGCTCAGTGGTAACGCACTGGGTTGTCAATCCAGAGGTCGTAGATTCAATTCCTGGCATGGTAAATGGACTTTTCGGGAATTCTATTGATAGTTTTCCCGCTGTATCTGACCGTGTGGACTGCAAAGTATCAGGTTAAAGGTGCCAGGAAGCTTATATACGTACATTTAAGAACCAGACTGTCCATTCAAAATAAGAGCTTGGCATGCCTGTATCTTATGTCTCTCTCCCTTCAGGGGCTTTCTCTAAGTATGTCCCTCTTTTCTGCACTGGTACGAGATGCACCTGCGCCATGGTGGCTGCAACACTAAATGTAAAGCATTGAACATGTGTTCGTAAATCTGGTATATATATATATATATATATATATATATATATATATATATGTATGTGGCATTTTTGGCTTATGTGGGTGCGTTTGGAGTAATCGTATGATTGGGATGCTATAGATGATTAGGTTGATTGGGAGTGAGGACACGTACATGTGTGGGTGAGAGCTTGATGCGAGAGAGAGTTGGATTATTAGTGTGTGTGTGTGTGTGTCATTGACGTCATACATCATTTATGCTCATTTATACTGGATTAAAGTACTTTAGTGTTGAAGTATACCGTGTTTGTTGGTTTTTTATTCCTGTCTTGAAAATTTGTGGCCCTACATTCATTTATTTAATCAATTTGAGCTAACAATGTTAATATACTATATGTTCACATTTGCTGGTGTAATGTTTACCTTGATCTTTGACTCTGAACAGAATGATAAATTAACTGTACTGTCCGTAAATTACATATCCGATTTGTTACAAAAACTGTCAGCAATAAATAGGAGTTGTAAATTTAAATGCGTAACTTGAAGCATGATAAATAATTAGATGCCTCGTTTATATTATTATGTTGTCGGTTTGTTACTTTAATTGGAACAATAAATGCAGCTGTGGGAAACATAAACGAATATTATTATTAGACAACTTTTGCTAAATGCCAACATTATCACTTAATTACATTAATTAATTACATATTTTGGTTCCTGACAAGGCCAACTTATACCAAGATGGGAATGAAATTGCACATAATTATACTAAACGTCAGAAGTATGGCAACACTGAAGATTTTGAAAAAATTAAACCGACCACGAGAATATGGTGGAAAACAACGTTCAAACCTACAATTCAGAAACACATTAATTTTGCGAAACTGGTGACTTTCAGTGTATAAAAATGCGTTAGTTTTAGGACAATGAATTAGACCTTAGCGATCAAAGGTTAGTAGGACACATAGTTTAGTTCAGTAACACGTACATTGTCACCAAACAATGAGTGACCTATGTATAAAAACGATGTCCTACTGTTCTTGTAACAAGTTGGGACAAGTACGGGGATAAAAAATAGATCTGAGTTAACACTCGTCCTGCCCTTTCAAAGGACAATGTTCATTTATGGATTAATTTGGCCCTGTGTGTTGTCAATAGTAAAAATGCCTGCTCCTATAAATCTATTTCTAATAACATAACACTGTCTTTAAAAAAAATAAGCATAAATATCCCATTTTCCCTCATTATATGTTGACAAATGTTCTGTAAGTATGTCCTGTTTTACATTTTTAGCCAGTTGAGTGGCTTTCCATGATGTAAAACCTTCCAAAAAACACGATGACATTCTTGCTACACTTTCTTATTTTGTACATATATATTAAAATCCTTATTGCTTTGCAATGACCTTCAAACGATACATATACTACATGTATTTGATAATGGAATCAATTAGGGCCAGAATAACATGTAAACATATCGCTAAACTTCTTCCTAGAATGTCTAAGCACAAACAAATTAAATTCCTGGCAATGCATCCTGATATTTTCACTTGACGAGTATAACATATACTGTTTACTTATTATGGTCAGCAATGTGTCAAAAGCAAACCTATAACCAAACACACTCGACGTTAACACAACCCCCCCCCCCCTTTACTTTTGGCACTAGCACTGTTGACTTATAAATGATGGAAAGCATTAAGTTTCATTGCCATGTCATTGACAGTAACAGTCTGATGCGTACCCCAGTGAAGACAGTGACAATCGTCAGAGAATGAGCGTGCTATAGTACGGATAATTTGACATGACTCTCGACCTTCTATTAGTATGATTTAACTGCTGATATATTGTCTATATGTATAATCCCAATTGTATGCTTTAAAAAGCGGAAATTATCACGAAGACGCTCGATGTGTAATACCAACACAAATCTAAAGAACGGATATTGCACGATTTAATTGCGGATATTTATATATTCAACGCAAGAACCTTGTTATATAGGTCAGGATCATGTCAAGTTATCCGTGCTTTAATAAGTGTGAAACAATTGACACCTTACTCACAGTGTTATTGTGAGTCATTCCATCCTTATAACTCACAAGAACTTCACAGCTAAGAGGTGCTTTGCGAACCAACGTAGCAAACTTGTCGCGGCATCATAGCGTTGCCGTATTCAGTCATATATTTATATCTTGTCACACCAGCCCCTGGACTGGACGATACCATTGGACAATGGTGATATGAAAATAAGGTGTATATTTATTTAATTGATCATTAATACTACATAATATGCCTTATAATTATGTCACCTTCCACAAAAGTAAAATTTTATTATTGTTATATGTAAAATCATTATTAAATTACTGGAAGGCATTCTTTGCTTATGGTAGACGGTGACAATATATACATGTATATTAATTCGACATGTCTTATTTAAAAGAATTTCCTAAAAACCCTTTAAAACAATATATTAACAACAGCCTCATAGTTTTATGTGTGTAAATAAAGTTAGTATTGTGATATTGTTGTTTTTTTTGGTGCTTTTGTGAGTTTTTATGTTCCTTATAATTCAATGTTGAATGGTTACATATAAATGAAATGTTTTATATTGTGTAAAATTTTATGCATGTACATCTACATAAACGAGACAACAATAAAGAATATATGTTATGTATATGCGTAAAAGTGTTCGTCTTTTCTTAACAATCACAGTAAAAACAGTAAGGCGGAATAATGTTATAACACTTTGTTGTTGAGTGACGTACCGTTAACCTGTATGCGTGCAGACGTCGTTCTGGATTTCAGAATTCCACTCATTGTGACAAGTGATGTTGAAGTTCTGCAGGAAATATATTTAAATTACAAATGCATTTATTGTACGTCGTTAGCATATGAAATAAATTTATGAACGCATTGTGATTATATAATTATGTTTAATTAAAATATTAATTACCTTTAAGTTAACCTATGTAACATAGTTTTGCACATTTGACATAAATAGCATATCAACATTCATAAGTCACGTCTTTACAAAATATTTCAAAATTCATATATCCAAATGTTGGAAAGAAAACATTTATTATTTTCATGAAATGGTTTCCTGAAATCAACGTCTGACCTAAATGTTGATAAGCATTATCCGTCAAGATTGAAGTTTGAATGAAATTCTATGCTACCTTTAACTTTAAATAAAGTTTTATGTCCCAGAGGTCAAAAGTATTCCTGTCATTGGCAGATTACCCGACCACTTTAAGATCCTGATACCGGGCAGTTCCCTGCAGGTTGGAACTAACACTAGAAGCAGACGCTCTACCACAATGACTGTAGTACATCAATGGTCCCGTGCCATTCAACCTTTCTACGGCGCATTCCATGTATGCTGACAGTACTCAACGAATGATAAATCTGCTAAGTAGTTGCTCAATCGGGACGTTACTGACGTAAAATTAAGGACGGAAAGACCCGAGGAGTTACGATTGGGTAGTTGCTGTGTTATGTATTGATTGATAGGATATACATTGTATATCACTTCGTATCAAATTTTATAGGATGGCCAATTAGAAATTCGGCGTAGTGTAGTCTGGTTCCCGTCCCAAGCTTACGGCACTACTATAGTACTACTACTGAAATATTGGGGACGGGAACCAGCCTATAACCTGTTGCGTGACACAACCCAGCCAATCAAAAAGGCCTAATGACTATGATAATGTTGAATGTGTCACCGAATGAACATGTCAACTGTTTGGAGAACCGATCTTTAGAGGTAAAAAATAATAAAGACGATAACAACATAGTTTTGGTCACTGTGTCATTTTGTAAAATTGTATTCATATTGTATGCGCCCATCTGCAATCTCGATGTCCAACACCAGTCTGATTCGTTTCTTCTTTTAAAAGGGCATGTTTATTGTATCTGTTTAGTGTTGCTTAAATTGTAGGTTATCCCAGTATCGTGCGTTTGTTCTTTTGGTATGTTCTTGCATGCGGGCCCTGGCTCCGGATTTGTTTGATGGACTGAAGCAGCAGACTGTCGTGTTTTCTTAGTATTAGGCCTTTATTAGTACTCTGCTGTTTTTGTAGGGTGCTACCTTCCCTGTTCGATATGTTGTTTCTTATTGCCAAGTGTTGTATTATTTATATTATACGGTGAAACACGTGTATTTATTTGTAAAATGTATTTTGTTTGGAAAAAGTCGGACTATTGAAACCATTTTAAATTCATTGTATTTGGTTCAAGGATGTTAGTCTAGTGAAGTATTTGTATCTAGAGCATTTCAAATATTCAGATATTCAGATTATTGTCTGGTGTTCGTCTTGTAATTATGTTCAATTTAGCATATCGATAAATGTCCACCATATGCAGTTTTCTCGATCAGCAGTGTGTTAGGCATTGTGCCCTGTGTGTTTAAATATGTTTTCTGTGCTTTTTTAGGATTTCTGATGTAGCTTAAACTAGGCATTAAAGCCGTTTAACTGTTGGAACTGTTAAAACTGGGTCATTCAGCTAAGGCATTCAGCTTCTTGATTGCTGAAATTTATTTATTCTACTTTTCGACAGCTTGGACACTGGGCGGATAATCACTTGTTTAGTTGGGCATTGTACCTTGTATGTGTGCTCGGTTGGTTCAGTTTGGCATTGTGCTTTGTATATGTTTAATGTTTTCTGTGCTCGGCTGGTTAAATTGAGTGCTGCCTTCCCTGTCTGATTTAATATTATATTTTTCCTACGGGTTAAATCAAGAGCGTGTTTGGCCATCAGACCTATAATCACTCAAAACAAACAACTTCATTAAATAGTTTATTTAACATTATTATTAGTTTATAGAGTAACAGAAACTTTATTTATAACAATATATCCACGGAAACATTTGATACTGGAGTTCAGGGTACTGTTTTATAAAATCACTTATGAAATGCTTAAACTTACGCCCAAATTTAAATTCCTTATAATGCTTTTATATCTACAAATAGTGGACATACATTGTTTGTAGGAGATCATTAACTGAATCCTTGATAAAATGGCATATCCTTTTACTACAATTTCAAACAGTTAAATAATTATAAAGAATTTAAATTTGAAAGAAAATTTACGATTTCGTAAATGCTTTGATAAAACAGTACCCGGGTTACGTATCAACTAAGGTCAAACATGTTTTAGTTCAAACCTCCGGACCTTGAGCAATCACCTGTCTTAGGGAACCAATGTTTCATACGTCAATAGGTCATTTCACATTAAATACATACTAATTGGTATGCGCCAACTATTAGGAGAGAATCGTAACTAAGTTTCGGAACATGTGGTTCGACAATTTTACATCTATGCATATCCTATGTATATTTGTATGACAGAAAACAATTATATCATTCGGGTAATACAATTATGTTTAAACTAATTACACATTTAATTGTTTTAGGAAATGGTCATCATTGGATCATAGTATCCTTGACTGGAGGCTTAAGGTCGGGTTAGAGAGTGGCTATTTCAACAATATTAAAGTATTAATCTTTTGAAATAAATATTATTCCTTTTATTGCTTATGATAGGGTCCAGAATAATATAGAAAATCCACTCAGATTGTGAATGTTTCTTAACGCCGAAAGTGTGCACTGTACCGTGCAGGCTAGGGTACATATATAATTATTATAGTTTTGCTCACTATTTAGATGTCGATCTCAATCGTGAAACCTCGACGATTTCCGTTTGTCTCTGGTAAATATACTATATTGCAATGCATAAAGACCGAGGTGATCAGAATGATGTCGATTCTGCGTGGTTATAAGAAATATACTCCATCTCAGATGTACAGCACACATAAATCAATGTAATAAATCATATTTAAAAAATGCACAATACAGTGTAACTCAGACGCAGCTTTTTGTTACAAATATCAAGATAAGGTGTCTCTCTCAGCGTATTTTCCACAAATGTTGTGATCTGCATGAGAGAACTCTCTTCTATATCAAAATCCCTGATTGTCTTTGAATGTTGCCCGGATTGTTTATATGAAACATGACACACACTTACAGTAACCGATAAAGAAACGTCATGGACATACTCGTACACACGTAGATATAAGACGCCACCACGTAAATTTGTGTATGGGTTAAACAGTTTTTTATAGTGTGGTTCCACCTTAAAGCAGATGCAAACAGCAAAATATCAGCAACAAATTTTAAATTACTCAGATTCTCAGACTCAGATAGTAAGACACTACTGGCGTTCCATAGTTAAACATAAATACATATACACTTAGACGGCGTGTGTTGTCATAGTGACCAATCAGGAAATAAATTAAGACTACACATAGCAGGAAATATTGTACAGCTTTCTCGTCCTTCTATCTCCTAACTCCATTGTCTGATTGAATCTCGAAGCGTGGTTTCTTTGATTTCTTCTCTGTAAGTAAATATAGATAATTTATAATGTTATATACAGTGTAGCAATACCACGTGGCAAAATACAAGACAAAAAATAAAGATTTTATCTCTATACCATTTTTTAATGAAAGATACACCAGTCTAATGCTAAGGTCACATTTACCCTACGAGCTCCTTACGAGCTCCGTACGAGTTGATTTTGGCAAACTAGCACGGCGTCCGTACGGATACCTACGACTTGTACGAGCATCGTACGGATTTTCTTAACTCGTACGAGCATCGTACATATATCGTACGAGTGCATCTCTATATATCGTTCTTGGTCCGTACGAGCTGTGACCAGACGCTACGAACATACAAAACACGTTAGGATTTCATAAATTGTGAACTCGTACGAGGTGATAAATTTGTACGGATATCGTACGAGCTTTGTGACCGTGGCATTAGGAAATAAATGTAAGGTTTTCACGAAATGTAGGATCAGCAGCTGGGCCGTTTTGCCAGAACACTGTTAAACCTTGGAAAACAAGACGGCTTGACACTATAGTCTGATCGCATACAACCACTCCGAAGTTTTCAAAGGGTGCTGTAAAAACGACCCAGCTGCTGATAGAGATCATACATTCCATGAAAAGGCTTACATTTTCCTTAGATTTGCGTATGTTTCACGAAACTCGGTATAGAATTGAATACTTACGGCTATTTATTTCGAATTGAAGCAAATTTCGTTTTGGATTTGTAGCCTTAAGTGATAAATAATAACAAAGTTTTTTAACACAAATATATCGTTGGAACCACTTATTATTGAAGACAATGCATTGGTTCCGTTTTAGGCAATATATTGAGCTCAGTCTCTACCAAATACATACTATACTGTATTATATTTGTAATTATGACGTTACCAAGAAAGCTGCGCATTGTAAGTCAAGTGTGTGCGTGTTTATTTTAATTAAGTTACCATTACTTTACAAGTCAAATAGTTTCCTGCGGCTGATAACTGTATTGTTTAGGATGTGGTTTTTTTGCAGTTTGGATGCAATACGAATTTATTCCGGTGTAAGTTTAAATTTAAGTTTTTGTCAAAATAATTCCAATACATGTAATATCGGACAATATATATCGACCAATCTAACAACAAATGCCATGATGAGATATAAATCGTATTCAGTTTAAACAAACAAATATCCTCCTATTATTTGGTTGCGTTAAATGTATGTGCCGAACGAATGAACAAATTCAAAATAATTAGAAAAATATCTATCATGTATCAATACCACGCTTCTGTTAATCTAGCGATGTGTTCTCTACGGGATGTAGTCCATTGCCCACTATATTTATTATTGACCGGGATGATTATGCAGCTGCAGGCACCTGCTGTTAAGATTCATGGTCTCGTGAAATTTCGGAATATTTCTGCTTTCTTTGGTAAATAAACTGTTGTAACGCGATAAAGACCGATGTTACCGCATGGAATAGTCTGGTTCACGACATTCTTACAAAATGCTCCTTTTTGTGTATATTTTTTTTGAAATCGTAAACCATCGAGAACATGTCACGTGCCCCACCATGGTCATTTTACTTTTGGCAATCCAATATAACTCAAGGCATCAGGTTAAATAGGGGTATCTCAACAAACCAATAGTGCTGTCGTTCTAACTATATTAGCTAGAAAACATAAAAACATGCAGGGGTTAAACCTAAACGAAATTCAACAGTGGCTGGTAGCGTTATGAGATTCAGTTTATGATGTAGTAAAATCTCGTCAAAAGCCTACTTTAAAAGGGACCACTTACTCCTAATAATACCCATGGATGCAATACGTTAATCATATGACATGCTTTGATTTACGGTGCATATGTGCTAATGATAGTCTCATATCAAAATTTTTAAAAATAAGCTGTAAACTACGGAAGCCAGAAGTAGCTGTTTCGTCAAATATGGTGTGTTAGTATACGTTACGGATTTGCAAAGAATATCAGGTATTTTTTCTATACAATTCATGTATTAACTGCTACATTCGTATTTCAATACCGTGTCCGGTATTTACCGACAATTAGTGTAGTTGATGGACGTAATCATTATAAATGTAATAAATTAACTACTAAACAATCACGGTGGTAAACCTGTCATGTTGTCCTATATTACTGTCATATATTTATAAATACAACAAATAACCTGTCTACTGAAGTTAGTTTAGGGATACATCGTACATGGCTGCTAAAAGTACAATGTAAACGACTGTTAAAATATACCATGTAGTCAATTTGTATTTCATAATATTGGTTGTTTATATCTCTCTTTGGGCTAACATGCTGATTTACTCAAAATGATGTAGAATTCCAATTATTCCTGTACAACACTAGAATGGATGACGGTTACCTGTTCAACACTAGAATGGATGACGGTTACCTGTACAACACTAGAATGGATGACGGTTACCTGTTCAACACTAGAATGGATGAAGGTTACTTGTACAACACTAGAATGGATGACGGTTACCTGTACAACACTAGAATGGATGACGGTTACCTGAACATATAGAACAACATTGTCCGGAAGGTCTGTATTGATGTCGACAATCTAATGTTGGACATTTCTTCTTTCTACATCGTGATTTTCCATTCTGTAAGATAATGATAATAATAATAATAAAATAATAATAATAATATGATTATAATGGTGATAATAATATTGACTTTATTGTACGAGTTTAACACATTTGCATATAAACACAATTTTCCATGCGGACATGAATGTCTGGTTAATATGCACATGCTAGCAACCAAACGATCAGAATGGGGGGGGGGGGGGGTCTGCGGAATATGGAGGTAGAACATGTGTTAACATCCTAATGGATATAATATATCTGTATGTTTATTCATCTCCATGTAAATGTTTTAAAAGCAATTTCTAAGTGTTGCATTGACAAAGTAGCAGATTGACATTTAAGGAAATCCCCTTTATAACGGATGTTGTTCACAGCGTATAAACCAAACCATTGTAAAACTTAATGGGAGACTATACAATTCAAATTGTACGACTTATTGCGAGCCAAAGCAACTGTGATTTCCGGTCCCTGTATGACTCACTTGGATAATATACAAATCAACTGGTATGACTTATTGCGCACAAAAGCAACTGTGATTTCCTTTCACTGTATGATTTATTGGGAGACTATAAAATTTAATGTGTATGATTTATTGCGATAACCGGAAGTTGACTCTTTTAAACATTGTGTGGTTGATTAATCGCATGAATTTAAAGTACCAATGAAATTATCAGTCCTAAGAATAATAATGGTTTGACAGTATCCGGAAAGATGGTGCAATATTTAATACAAATCTATACACCATAAACACATTAATTTCATGTTCCTTAATAAATAATAATATTTTACCAAGAAAGTATAACTTAATTATGAATATTAATACGACACAGCACAACAGCAGATGTGCTTCACGTCAATACGAATACAATCTGACACATCATTATGACATATCAACTCATCCAGGTCAATATATACTCCTCATACTTAAATAAGGCTCAAGCAATCAATATTCATCTACGTCTTATGTTAACAAAACCGAATCAAAGCACCGAAAGCACTTAAGTTGTTTGAATGAATGCAAAGAAAGTATAAATAAAGATGGTTTAGCTGTATTTTTCACAATCTTAATTTTTCTTAAGATTTCATTGTAGATTTATTAGTACCGGAAGATATTAATTACTGGCATGCTCATTTATATATTGATCTAGAAGTTTAGACTAGAAATCTTCTAAATATGTCATTTTAAAAACGAATATTTTTGTAATAGTTACCTTCACATACAACGTACACAGATATAATGGCTCATCAGCAGAACATATGATCCAGTAAATGATATGCATGGTTTATAAATAGTTACGATGAAATCGTTCTATTTATTGAGCGGGTGGTTATCTTATGCAACACAGACATTCATTCAGAAGCATGTTTTCAATTGTCAATGTTTCTTCTTACTTCGTTAAATAACATTACGAAAGGAAGTTAGCAGAAGTGGTAATTGCTTTGTAAATACAAAACATACTGGAAATAGGTTTAAATTGTTTTTTGGGGACATCCGACTGTCCTATAGATTTTGAAATAGTTTTTTTTTTTTTTTTTTTTTTTTTCTTTTGCTTTTATTTATCCTCGCCACCGGATAATCAATATGGGCGAGGCCCCCAGAAGAGGTTAGTCACTTTAGTGTTTGGGGGATAGTGCATGATACAAAAGATGCTCCAGTTCCAGAAGCATCCTTGGTTCTTTTACGTGCCGATGTAAAGCATCATACACGGGACCTGGCTTAACGTCTCGTCCGAAAGACTGTTAGTAAGTTTAGTTATGTTAGGTGGGAAACACTGAAACGCATTTCTGTTTTTGACCGTCTGGAGTAGGGATCGAACCCACAACCTTCAGATCAGCAGTCAGTAGCCATTACCACTAGACCACTTGTCCACCTATATTTTGAAATAGGAAGAAGCTCTGTAGTATATATACTACCATTGATGAACTATTTTGCATGACTGGTTTACATCCGCAATTATATTACTGGCTGACCGGTTTACTATTGCAAGGGTGTCGCCGCCTAGCGGCGGCGTAGGAAGAAAACTAGTTTAATCAACTAAACTAGGACATATTATTGAAACGTGTGTATATAACTATAGTTGTTCTAACAACTAAATAGGAAAGTTGTGCAAATATGAAAAGATCGTATAATCTGCTGCTAAATTTCAAAAAATGAGTGTTGCATTTTGTATGCATTGACATTATGACTGATAAGCCCTATCGACAGGGACAAAAGTGGCAAGAATAACATAGAATACGCGTATGTTGTCCCTTTTCCATTCTCGTGTTGTGTAAGACCCATAATGCCAAAAGTGGGACCGTATTCTGTTATTACAGGGACTTGAATACAGCAAAACATTTTATTAAGGCTTGGCTTATCAGCACTTTGACCGGTATCACAATTTTAAGCACAGTTTATTCGTTTACAGTATCGCAAATGTTAAAATAAAATAGATATCGATCCGGAAAATGCCATCAGTCTACCTCATTGAATTAGCAAAATATTCACAAGAAGGATTTGTTGATCCTTATCAAACTTTGAGTAGTTTAGAACACTTGTCTAACAGTGGTACAATGTGTCAGTAGCAATCAATGAACTAGTGTATAATTGTTAACCACATTATTATTAAATTGATTTGCTCATCGACCAGCAGTTCCTAGAAGTTACATCATATAACAAGTCGTTATCAATTAAATTTTAATGTGGAGATGTATGATTTTATATGCATAGTTTTGAATTATTCTTTGAAAAATAGAAAACAGTTTAAATATGTAAAAAATTCAGTACCGTTTAATTACCAATTTAAATATTTATTTTCAGCGCATCCATAATTTTGATAAAGTACTCGGCTCGGATAGATTGACAAATGGATTTTATTGTTTCATTTGTGTGACTGGTAAACAAAACACTTAAACAATTTCCATGGACTGAGCAAAGGTACATGTACATGATATCAATTTTTCTGAGTTTACCCTTTGTATGGAGAAGGCTGTACAGTCGCCATATTTAGCCGCAACGGATTTAACGTATCCGTGCTTGCTTTGACAACTGCAGAAAAACTGGGTACTCATGTTTGTAAAGTAAATGTATCCGATGCGGCTAAACATGGCCGCTGCACAACCTTCTCTATACATAAGATAATTTGATATACATAGGGAACACTCAGATAATTCGACTAACTGGTGTTGTATTTTGCTTTGTGAATGCATTTTCTGTTTCTATTTTTTTTAATAAATTGTAAACCACACCATAAATAGGACCCGCTTTAATATGTCTGAAAATTAGATCTTAATATTGCAATTTCATTCTGTGTGCGTGAAACTTTCAATGTTTTTATTTGTTTTAATCTGTCTGCTGAAAATTCATATTGTATATATATTTTAGTATGCTTGCATGCGTATATCTGTTTAAAATCGTTTCAACCATCTCTTAATTGGGATTGTACAGCACTTTTGAACGTGTAATTACATGATAAAAGAGCTAAATAAATATGGTATAATAATAACGATAATAATAATAAATAGTATTCTTTTTTAATGTATGTTTCAATTTTTCTTGTTAATTTTTGTGTTTGTCATTAGGGCGTGTGCGTGTGATCTAACTTTACTCTTTTGTGTGTTCCTTTTTGTGTCTTTCGTGTTCTGCTGTTTCGGTTGATTGGTTATTATCTGTTTCAGTGCAGCAATACCACGTGACTTTTGGCTACAGGTCCAAGACGAAATTTGTTTCATTTCGAAAACAAAACTAGCACTACGTATTTTATTTCTTCACCGATTACTATGACTTGAATATACACCACGCTAAGGGGAAAAGTATTTGCATTCCATGAAATATAAGATCTATTTCAACAGCTGTGCCGTTTTGTCCAGCACCCTGTGAAATCTTTGAAAAGAATAGACTTGAAACAGGTTTCATAGGGTGAAGTGAAGCAAATTTCGTCTTGGACCTGTAGCCAAAAGTCACGTGGTATTGCCACACTGTGTTTGATAGTGGGAGATACTCCAGAGGTTACATACCCGACAAGAACATGTGTAACATTTCATCTCTCCAAACGGATGTAAGACCGGATGCCATTTATCGCCATGTTCATATTTTGTCCCTCCAAATGAACAGTCTGCAATTACCATAAACATAGTTATAATTAAACATTTTCAACCAATTTTCTTTACACTTCGTATATACTGTTAGTTAAATTTCTACCCTTCTAACTGAGAATATTTTTGGTAATAGGAAAGAAGCGCGATAGAGCTCGAGTGGAGTAAAAATATCCATTTAACGAACATTTTGACAAGACTTGTTGATCATGAACAAACATGATGGTCAGTATATCTGAAGTTGTGTTGAGGTTTTTGATAGGTTAAATCACAGGTAACTGTAGCATGGATAAAGATATCTTTTTTATAAAATGTATGATAGAAACCCTATATATTATTTTACTCTTTATAAATGATACGGTTGTTTATATACTGAATCATACCATATGAATTGAACTCAAATATGCCATAAGTATTATGAAATATTACCTTCTATTAATTTAGAACTTGTCTTCACTATAACTGAAGGAATTCCGAGACTGGGTTTTATATCAATATCTGTAAAAAATAGAGAATAACAATACAAAAACCAGTACAGGTTTTCATCATTCGATTCTTGTTTCGATACTCTTTCCTTTATATAAGAACCTTAGCTGATCAAGCTACATTTCCTGGAAATAGTTAACTACCAGTACTAGCTAGCTTTCCGGCATTGTTACTAGTTAGTTAAAAAGTTAAGTTACCAATTTTCGATGGCTGCATTGAGCAATTCAGCCATTTAGCCACCCTTTGACTTTTTAACTTTCCCTGGTCATTGGGCTACCTGAAATCTGCATTCGAGTCTTCCTGTGGAGACTATTTCTCTTCTGGTTGGTGTGCAGCCAACATCGAGGTGCGACCAGGAATATCTAACAATATTCAGACACCGCCCTCATGGTTGGAAGAGTGGAGCATTGTGGGTTGTTCTTGCTCAGAGAAATTTACCAGTGGCGCGGGCGCGCCCTACCTGTAGGCCAGCGCTCTCCATTGTAACAGGATGGCTGTCCAGCGTCCTATTGATTGAGATTTCTAGGTTGAATATTTTAGTCATGGTGTAAATTGCTAGTGTCATACAATGTAGATAAATTATGCTCGCTGTTATGACAGACCATGCTGCAGCAATATGTACTTAACCTTCAATTTGTTTATCCTTTTAACAGGGTGACTCTCTTGAGATATAGTTCTATATGGACAGCAACACCAATACAACAAAAAGAAAGAAAGAAGATAATAGATATGTGTCTGAATTAAATACTTAATTGGCACATACTAGATCTATATCGATTATTTCTGAAATATCATAATTATACTGCTTCTTGTTTGAAATATGCTAGTTCAAGCACTATCATTGCTGTCACAGTAGGTAGGCAGGAGTTTGTCGCGCGCCCTTTTACACGCTACAAGAAGGGGGTCTAGACGATGTGAGACGACATGGTGTGGTTATAGTCTGGTTCCCGTCCCAAACCTTACAATCTAATGTAATGTAAGATTTAGGGACGGGAACCAGCCTAGATGTAGTATATACCTGTACATATTTGACAACAATCATCAGGCTTCAGTCTAATCCTACGTGATTTCGGACAGGACAACTCCGGACACGGTAGTCGTGTACAGTTTACCTCTAGCGTTCCTGGCTGAAACACACAAATATTCTAATATTCAACTGACATTCATCTACTACAACATATTTCCTCTATAGTATAGTTTGTTGAAACCATTAAAGTGTCATTAAATTTTGTGAGCATTCAAAATAAACTACAGTTCCGGTAATAAGGGTTAAATTAAAACACAAAAGATCCGCTTTAAGACCGATGCTAATTTGAGACTACCTATAACGGATCTAAAAAGCGGAACTTCAGGTTCATCCCATATCCAATTACTTAATATATTCCTTCTGTTTCACGGCATCAATAATTATTTGTGCGGCTGCAGCTATTTACAATGTATTGTTATTCCTTAATTTATTAGGCCTTTTTGACAGCTAAATCTAGGTATTATAGGCTATTTTATAGCTGTCATTCCGCATGTTGACAGCTGGGACTTGGACTTTCGGGCTCTCAGCTGAAACTTGGATTTTCAGCGGTTAAGTTCATTTTCAACAATCGCCGATTTATTTGTGGACTTTGAGCTGAAAGTTGCATGGAGTACTTTTAATACAATTGATAATGGTTTAAGGGGGTATCCGTAACTACTCGAAGTTTCGGAACTAGTGGCTCGACCCTTTACCCATGCATGTCAAATGTATAAATTGTATAATAGAAATTGTATACTCGAGTTAGTATATTATTTGTGTAATAGAATGTGTTCAAACTACTAACGTAGATAAAGCCTAGGTCCCACCACGCATGTTAATTAACATGCGTGGTTCCACTGAAGAATTCTACATCGGCGATGTACTCCCGATTTCTTCCGATACCACCTAATTTATTACGGATTCCTTCCTATATCACAAATTGTCTCATGACTTTCCCGAACATCCCCTAGACTACGAGGAACCTGTCCTGATGTCCCGTATGCTCATTAATTTTATTTGGGACGGTACATCGCCGAGGCAAAAAATGCTCAATGAGACCTATGACTTAAGGAGGAGAAATTCCCATATTCTGCTATCAATACGGACGGTGGAATACTTCACTATACATGTATACTTACATCACACGTACACATAGCACATTTAGAGTATCCGAATGGAGGTACATAGGGGTACCACGTGCTACCAGCATCGTGCCAGCGTTTGTCGCCCTCAAAATAACAACTTCCAACAAATTTCCGCTCTGTCTCATTGTCCTCTACAATAACAATACACATGTATGTGAAATTGAAAATAAATGATCAAAAACGTAAAATATCACGCAAAAATACTAGGTGGCGCTAGTTTTCACAAGGAACGTTAAAGTTCTCCCTAAACCTCAACAAACAGAAAGCCAACACTTGATACTATGTGTATGCAAAATATCATCAAAATCAGAGTAATAAAGATTTTTATCGAAAAGGGTCTATTTCTATTTAACAACCGTCAGTGGAATTTTTAGAACGGCTGCTTCGAGCGCGATAGATCTCGAATTCGATCATAGGCCGCTTCATACCAAAGTCGTTAGAATTGTACTGGTATACACCTCCATCACTTGACGCCCAGCATAGTTAGGTATATGGGACTGCTGACTGGTCCGGCGTCAAAATAATGTTGGCCTCTGTAGCTCAATGGTTAGCGTGCCTGTCGTCTAATCTGGCGACCAGGGTTCAAATCTGGGTGGATGCACACATACACCCGCCATGTTTCAGCAGAAAGTGGACTGACAAATCGAAGCTATGCTCGGCAATGGAGACTATGCTCGGGATAGTGATAGTGCTGACCAATTCAGGCGACGGATATCATGTTTTTCATCAAAGGGAAACAATTGCTACATTATAACACATGTTCATAATGTAAGAGTTGTCTTTCTTTGATATAAATTATGTCAGGTTTATACATTGTATTTTACTTGACCAAACCATTAAAAGGAAAATAATTTTCTTAAAACAACAATTATTGAGATCAGACAATAAGCGTCGGTGTGCTTTCACCTAATACCATTGGACTATCACATCTGCAGTTTGAATACTTTCATACAAATTGATTTTGATTAAATAATAATAATAGTCCATGCTTTTTGCTAAATGTAGACTTAAAACTTGCAAATCGACGTTTTTTTATCGAAGATACATGTATATGAAAACCCTCTGTGGTACCTACCTACACAGACACTGCAACATTCGCTCTCTCTTTTCACAGGATGAGCGCAGTTTGTCGGTGGACACAGGATGTCGTCACACCCAACATTCCCGCGCTAAAATTGAAAATGATTACAGCTATACATGAATATTGATAGATAAACATTAATGCCACATTAAACCGTACTTAAAGTTCGCCGGAGATAACTCTAGACTTGTCAATAAACAAACATGCATAATATATACACTGCACGATCGACTAACCGATTGTTATAAGTAAAGAGTATACCATTAAAAGTGGATATGCATAAGATTGAACACAAATTGACATCGGAACGCATTTAATTGTCATTTTTATTTGTTAACAAAGGCTAGTGTAATCTCCGGCGCACTATAGCATCATTATTTGCTAGCACGCACACTATACTATATACTATATAGAATCCTTGAATATCGGTGCTTGTCTGTTGTCCAATTAGAGTTTTTATTTTAACTAATCATAACATGTTTACGGTACAATATTTAGGATCATCTATTTGGAATGCTTTACCCAGTCCTATTCAGCATGCAGTCTGCTACTTAATCAATGCAAAGCCCTTTATATAAAATGGTTCTATTCTATGAGGTAACACAATATGGAAAACATTGTTGATACCTCTAAATTCATGTACAATTGTAATGGTATGTATTGGGATTGTAGTTATGTTGGTTATTTTAATTAAACAACTGTCTACCACCTTAAATACATTATACATGTATGACATATTAAACTTTTATAATTTCATTATATATCCATACGCTTGATATTGTGTGCAGTCATTGGATTTATTGATGTTTCTGTTGTTTCAAGGTTTTACTGTTGAGGGCCTTACGGCAGATTGACAATTATGTCATGTATGTTCCCTTTATAAATAAAGTCTTTATTATTATTACAAGAACGAAAAAACACGAGGATTAATTAGAACCAGGTCAAATGTTCTGTACTATAACAAGGTTTGTGAATTGTACAAACACATTGTTTATGGAAGTTTCCATAAATTGTTAATTTGGCACCGCTAATCTTAATTTTAGCACCCTTAGCTAAAATGACAGTTAAGCTGTCTCAGAATCGAATTGAAAAAAAATAGACAAAAAATACAAAACGAAATACAATTGACGTCAATTTATAATGACAATTAAGTATCACATTCATGCTACACCGGGACAGGATTGTGACAGAAGAATTTCTAGTGATTCTAAATGGAATCCCACGAGTAAGCTGTTTTAAGATTTTGTCGCAGCAATTAATTCATATTATCCGTGCAAATTAGATTACGCTACAAAATATTGGCCAGAAAGTTGGATTGACAATGTCTGACTTTAAGCCTCTGTCTGAATTACGTTCTGAAAAAGTCGATGAGTACGAGAACTTTACTTTTAACGGTTTGGACTCGAACTTTCGACCTTTTGACTGCTGAAACTTGAACTTTCGACCTTTTGACAGCTGAAACTTGAACTTTCGACCTTTTGACAGCTGAAACTTGAACTTTCGACCTTTTGACAGCTGAAACTTGAACTTTCGACCTTTTGACAGCTGAAACTTGAACTTTTGACCTATTGACAGTTAATACTTGGACTTTCGACCTTTTGACAGCTGAAACTTCGACTTCCGACCTATTGAAAGTTAATACTTGAACTTTCGACCTTTTGACAGTTAATACTTGGACTTTCGACCTTTTGACAGCTGAAACTTAGACTTTCGACCTTTTGACAGCTGAAACTTAGACTTTCGACCCTTTGACAGCTGAAACTTAGACTTTCGACCTTTTGACAGCATACTTGGACTTTCGACCTTTTGATAGCTGAAACTTGGACTTTGTCGATTAAGTTCATTTTCTCATTCAGTTGAGTGCCAAGCGTTGTGTGTTGGACATTATACCGTATAATTGTGGTATGTGATGTGAGTATGTTTTGTGTACTCGGCTGTTTCTGTAACACTGTCTTCCCTGTCCGATTTGTTGTTATATTTTTTGTCTAGGTCAAATAAAATCATGTTTACGGGAAATATATGCTACACACATTAATTTGACCAATTAAGGAGGTACGTACGCGCACCTTTGATCTAACGATCGAATTTTCCTTGTAACATCTTAAAATGACAGAACAATCTTCTAGAACAACATTGAAATCATAAAAATGATATGCCACCAGGCTCGTTTTCGACATACATGGCTTTCTAATGACCTACCATTGTATTTTGTTCATTTTTTTCCATTTCCTGCATTTATGGCACCAGTATGTTCTTTTTAAGATTTTTACTGTATGAAACCAATTTTAAGCAATGCATGATATTTAACGTGTTCAATGGTCATTCCTATTGACATTAGTCACAATTCCGGCTACCTGGTGAAAAAATCAGCATTTGAACATGATAAATAGTTGCAAAAAAGTGTGATTTTCAAATGAACGTCAAAAAATATCTAACTATCGAAAAAAATATAAAATTGGCCATTAGTTAAGTATCAAGTAGTCAAATAAAAAATAGGGGGCACCAGCCTTTTTTGGGAACTATTCATCAAAAAGTACTAATTATAAATAAATTTGCATTCATATGCGATCATTGAAACTAAAATTCATGTTAACTTTGTTCTTATCTAATACGATTTTGAAATTTCGTGTATGCGCACAAGGTAGCTCGGACCTCCTTATGCCGTACACATCAGACTTAATTATTAAGGGACTATCGGAGAATCCCCAGTAACGATAATTCGTGCGTTTTCGCATGTAATCGGCGATTTGAAAACGCACGATTGTTGTTGTTGTAGTTTGCATTCGCTAACGCAGTTATTTTTTTGCCAGACCGGATCTCTATGATCATTAGGTAGACGGACTCTCGCTTCCGACTTCCGGTAGCAGGAATTTGATACTGAAAAATTGATAACCATTCTTGATTCTATTTTTATTTTTTAAATGTGGAACATAAATAACAACCATAGTAAAAGACGAGTATAAAACTATCATTAAATATTTATAGAACAAATTTATTATGCCAAAAACCTTAAATAAATAAGTCTTCCATGGTTGCTATGCAACCCGTCTCCTAGATGGGAAACACTCTTTTCTATAGTTTAGGAAACAAAAATGACAGCCATTTGTTTGCTCGCTTTGGAAGCCAATTTTAACATGTTCAGTGCATAAGCGATGCTTCAAACTGTTATGAGACACATGAATACTCTTAGATTACGAAGTAAGTCGAGCGGGAATCGTTCATATGTGCGAAATATCAACCAAACTTAAGAAAATCTAATAAAAATGACGCATGTTCCGGTTACTTCCCTTTGCAAAGCGGTTACTTTCTAGATTATTGTAAAGAATGTTACACGAATGCATTTTCTTAATTCCTCGCCTAGATGTAATAAGAAAATCCCTCCAAAATCGTCAAAAATGTAAAAAAATCAACGGGATCATTTGAAGGTCGCGAAATCTAATTACAGGTTGTTGTTATCGGATACAATAAAACCCCGAATTTTCTGTCTGAATTTTCGTTTTTTGTTTTGTTTTGACGATTTGCAACAGGATTTATTCAACAAGAAAAGGTGATTAAGGTTAAAGATGTTTGATATTTAATCGTAATATGATTAATTGAAATGAATATATACTTTTCTCTTGAATGAAAGTACTGTCTGATATGCTCATGCAACCCATTATAAAAAGGTAAAATATCAAATTAGGCCTATTTGAAATCACTTGTTAACTGTGTTTATATCTAATAAAGTAGACATAGAATTAGACACATTGAAAAAAATTGAATTTTCATTTTGACCGGGCTGACAAATGTTCATTCGGACTGACAACATTTTTATTTCTGCCAGTCCGAATGACTGAAAGGCTTTTAAAGTTTTTGCGAAGCCTGGACTTTAAAGTAAGCATGATAAATGACTAAGCATTTTTGGCTATGCCTTCTATGTGGTTCTGTCTGGGAGCCAAATGCAATATAGTCTCAATAGGAGCAAACAAATTCCTTGATCATTTTTCCTCTGCCAGATTATCCAAAGTCAAAGACCTGATGGGAAATTCCCTACTGTATGCAGTGCATTTGTTCATATTAGGACAGACAGTTTCGTGTTTTATATTTATACCTAAAACCAGGATAAGCGTATTAATGCATTCAGACAACTATGCAATTATAGTTTAAGGTAATATGCTTATATATCAGAAAATAATACATTCACTCCTAAACAAGTCGGGTCCGATCACAGGCCGCGTCACACAAAAGACGTATTAGAATGGTACGAAGGGGAGATTTGTGACAGTTAAAACTTGGACTTTCGGCTTTTTGACAGCTGAAACTACGAATTTCAGCTGTTTCGTTTCGTTTTCCCGTTCAGTTGTATGTTGGGCATTGAATCGTGTGATTGTGGTCTGTGTTATTTTAGTTTTCTGTGCTCGGTTGTTTCAGTTAAGTGCTGCATTCCCTGTCCAATTATTCATTTCTTATACTAATATCCTTGTGGTAGTGGATACCATCAGGTATGAGGTGTCGAGAGCGACTAATATATATATATACATATATACATTGATATACTGGAAGCAGCTTGCTTCACAACCGATTTAAAATGAATTAGACCTAGTATAAACCCTGGTCTTATGAATTCAAATTATCTGAGTGTGAACTTTAATGTGGAATAATAAGGACTTGGCAAATACCGCGACACCATGGTACTGTTTTATCAAAGCGCTTACGAAAATCTTAAAATTACGCTCAAATTTGGTTTCTTAATAATTCTTTAACAACTGCAAATTGGTAACGGATATGATGGTTTGTAGAAGTTCATAAACTGAATAATTATTAGTATTTGCAGCTCCATTTACCACACTTTATAATTGTAAACAAATTATAAAGAATTTAAATTTGATCGTAAGTTTACGATGTACGTGAGTGCCTTGATAAAACAGTACCCATATGACTATGGCATGAACTAAACAAGCCTGCACACATTTTATCATGTGACACCCAATAACTTGCTGGTGATATGTTAAACGGACAATTACGCTGGTTATAACTTAATGGAAACCATCAATCATGCTCTTCAATACGGAATTAAACTCGACAGCTCATTTTATATCACATGTTTCATAGTTCCAGGAAATATGATTGTCGTCATTATTTTCTGTTTTTTGAATCATCTATGATACTAACATTGCACGTGCATGTAACACAGGAAACATCAGGAACCCATGACTGCGCATGCTCGTAAAACGTGCCGCCATGGTAATATTCATCTATGACACTTACATTACAGGTACATGTAACACAGGAAGCATCAGGAACCCATGACTGCGCATGCGCGTAAAAGGTACCACCGTGGTAACATCTGAATGAGTTTGAATTGGCGCCAATTTCAAGGTCGTTTTCATTGGATAGTTTGTCAGTTGGAGGCTCTGTAGGTGGATGTGGCTCCCAGCACTCGTTAGCTAGTTGCATCTGTGACAAAACATCAAGATATTTAATGTGAAATACGATGTCATAACAACTATTCAGTAATTGTGACGTCAACGATTTCTGAACACATGGTAAATCAAAGCAAGTGCGATAATTTGTTCTACACAACTCTCGAATAGAAACACGCAAAACTGCTTACGAGTTCGTTATTTTAGTTGATGATATAGGACATTAACATCGACAGATGAAAACATTCAAATAATTATACAATACGACATATTCTAACACAACCAGTAGTTTGAGCAGTATACACAGAGAGGAAACCAAGCTGTGCTAAAACTACCAATAAAACACAGGTACTTATTCATTATTTCTTAAATATTAGACGCGACACATGCGAAGGGTATCGGGGCGAAGTGTACATGTATAATACTTTAATAATAAAGAAGGCATAGACAAAATCACTCGAGTAGTTAATTATTCTCAGTTCATTTACAAACGCACACTGGTACCTATTTGACTCACATACGAATACTCCAGATGTACTTAACTCACCACTATTTTTACATGTGTGCAACACGTATGCGCATGTAACTGTATTATTGTTAAAGAGTGATTTTGTATCAAATATATGTTAGTTACCTGTGTATGTATGCTGTATTTTATAAAAGTATTAAGTTATTGTATATAATTAGTGTCAGAATACAATAAAGCAATACAATGTACTGTGCAAACATTATGGATTACACAATGTGTGCGCTTTTAAATACATGTATATAGTGAGTATACTATTATCTCTAGTGACAAGGAACTGTACACCGCGATAATATTTACCTTGCCTTGGAAGTGGTCACACACACCGTCAGATAATGATAAATGGATGGACATGATTCCTTCTTCTAGATCCCGAAACATTTCACCACTAATTCTGCCAACAGTTCCTGAACCCTTGAATCATAAATTTATCATTCACACTAACTTTACCGTATTTTTTATCATGACATTAGATCGATTATCATTGCTTTACGATTCTTATTTCATACCGGTAATATCGCAATTGACATTGAATATAATAAGGGATGCTGCCGGTTGTCTGACAAAATATTAATAATCCTACCGAGACTGTTCATGTTTGTGCCATTGGATGTTTATTAAGGTCATTTATAGAAATATGATATGTCGCTTGAAGCGTTTTTTGCTGAAACTTTCACAGCGAGCAGGTGCAGGCAATCATGGTTGATGGTGAAAACAATCATTGTATGATGCCTTTGGTGGTGATAAATTATGGAGCCAATAAGCAGAGGACATTGATACCTGGGCCGAAAAGAACATCGTTGTTTACTCGTAATTGACTCGTAAACTACTAGGTGCCATTTGGAGCTAGACTATAATAATAATAATAATAATAAAAAATACTTTATTTAACGAGGAAAGTCATTTGACAATTATATTAAATGGCAATCTTCCATGAGATCCTCAACAATGAACAATTGAACAAGAACACTAGTCTAGTACATGTACATAAAAGAGTATAATGGCAATTTGTCCCATATGACGTCCACAATATCATAGTTTTATATAATTTGGGCATTTCATGAAAGAGTTTCAGTGAAAGGATGTGCGAACTCGATATGTATGGGATCTACAAACTTCTTTGTTATATCAACGTTGAAAGAGCAGATAGACCTCTTACCCATGAACAAGAATGGTGACTTATTTGTGAAAAAAACCCAATACAATTCAGGTCTAAGTTGCTCCCGAAAATGGCGGCCATATTGGACGCAAATTTGAATTCTGAGAACATTTGTAAGAAATTAATGTTCTTAATGTTCAGTCATAATATTATGAATAACAAACAGATTTGGACAAACGTTTTGAATAAATCGTCCTGATCATCTCTCTGGCTGTTTTGTTTTGCAGTTTGCTGTTCCTAATTTAAGCATTATACGTGATAAAACAAAATATTGGAAACGGTGCTTACTGTATTTCCATCCCGAGTAACTCGTCCTCCAATCGAATCCAATGTTATAGAAATAGAAGGAATCTGTTCATTATACTCTGGAGAAATTACGTCATAGTTTATCTTGGAACAATCCTTGATAATGTCATAAAACACGTAAGCGTGTGAATCACAATTTGTTGATCTAAGAATGACGGATTGACCTGTAACAATGAGAATTATATACTAAACGGATTTAAAAAACGCGACACTGGGGTATGTTGTTCTATAGCAGATAATTCAAGTTTATGACGATATTGGAAAAATACAGATTAAAGGTAAATATATTGGCGTCATTTTGGTACTAACATGATAAAAATGAGATGATTATTAACAAATATATAGTAGTACAATCAATACGTCGATCCAGAAAATAAAAGTCGCATTCTGACCCAAATTGCTTACATGATTACCTCCCCTTGACCATAAAAACATTATGCAGGTCTATAAAAGAACGGTGTATGTTTCCTGCAACAATGTTTCCGTGTTATATATACACATTTTAAATAACAGTTGGATATGACATTTATTATATTCAATTTAATTAAGACATTGTTTATAGAAGTCAGACTAGCCTTACGTAAAAATTCGATCTGTTATACAGGCTGGCCATCTTTAACGATAGAACCAATGCGCCGATAACCATGTTACTTTTGTTTTCTGGACCAATGTCTTATTCGTGTGATAATTTAGTTAATATTCGTTTGATTTTATTAAGTTTGGTATCAAAATGACACCATTGAATTAGCCTTTACGAATATACAAATATATCTTATACGGGAATTTGCTTTCCTAAAATATACCAACATACCAAAGTGTCGCGTTTTTAAATCCGTTAACCATATATATATAGATCCTAGTTACGAGGGTAATTAATTTATTCGAATAATTTTCATCTAACAATGTTGTTCTGTCAGGCTCGATAGCAAATCCGAATAATTCAGAGTAAGATATTTCGGACCGAATGCGCTTATAAAATAGTTTTGTGCATGTAAAGGGCGTGTGGCGTTGGACGTCACGTGATGCCAGTTTAAGCGTCACCGTTTTAGCAGCACCGAGTTTCTTTCTGAACTCATATCTGGGTCCATGTATACGATTGATTTACTTTTAATACGGAAATAAGTCATAAAAAGCCAACTCTGGAATGTTAGGCGGAATAGAAAAAGTATCGATGCTTTATTCGACATAAAGGCGGTTGTACAATCCCGATGCTCGACGGCGCGCTGCACATTGGTCACAATAAGTGACGCCAACAAGACCATTTGTGATTTCAAAATATAATTATATATTTAAAACCGTAGGTAATTGATTGATCTACATTCCCTGGTAATTTCAATGTTCTAGAATCAATCTTTAAGAGGAAAGACTTCTAATATATTGATCACCCCTCGTATTTGTCTTGGCTGGTATTCACAAAGCATCTTAGTAGGCAACTAAGAACTTTCTTAAAATATTAAACTATTCTAATGTGAATCAGCTCAGCAAGAAAATCAAGAGGATTTGTAGTTTACATAGATTTGGAGCATTTTTTTAAACTGCTACTTTAATCACTAAATGAAATGTGGATTGTTCTTCAAATTGTGGGACATGATGCAGCACCTCACATTGTTATCTTAAATACAAATATATATCTAAGATTTCCCTTAAGATGTTTTGTAAACACCAGCCCAGCCCAGGACTGCACAGTTTTTATATACTTTCCCAATATATTTTATTAAGAAATGCCATATGACATTGTCCTATCCTGAGTACAAATTCTTAAAAATTCCTACATAATCTGACATTTTAAATATTGCGTGCGTCAGAGCAAAGTGAGCACTATTGTGTACAAATTGTCAAATATGTTCACTAGATCTAATTAATTTCTTAGATAAAAATGTCAAGCACAAATTTCATAGACTGCGACATGTTTATATTATTAACATTCACAGATAATTAAAATAAAAATGCATGTTTCACTGAATATGTCCTATATTTCTAATAACCTAACACTGCCATTCAAAAACTAATGCAAGAGCGAATAAAGTAAGATGCCCGTATAAGCCTTTACAATTGGTTTCACACAGTACTAGTATTCGGTGAACTCGACCACTGCGTCACTCTGTTCTTATTCTAACTGTGGTGGTATTTAATATTGATCTTACTTGACTTAAACATAAGAACAACCAATCAGATCACACCATATTAAATTCTTGGTCAGTAACAGGCGATATGATTGGCTATCCTTATTCTCCATTAAATTGAGATCAATATTGAATACTACCCCATCGACTATACCTTCGAACAAACGGTCGGCACGCATGTCCAGAGATTGTACTTCTGTATATAAGTTCTCCCTTTCCTCAAGCACCACGTTTACTCTGACGTCACTATTTAGCAGTAAGACAATATCCCGAGCTCGAAACTTTTTATATAAATCGTCTTGCTGAAAAAACAATAACAAGAACAAATAAATAGCAACAGTGCAAATAAAGCACTGATCAAAGTGTAATGGTTCTTACGTGATTTCGAAGAAAGTATGAATATATTATTGCTTTGAAGATAGAGATGGAGTCTCCTTAAAAGGTGTACATGTAGAAGTATACATCCGGATACTGTTTTATCAAAGCACTTACGGAAAGCGTAAACTTACGATCACATTTAAGTTCCTCAGGATTTGTTTACTATTATTAATTGTGGTATTTTGAGCTTCAATACTAATAATGATTCAGTTACTGAACCCCTACAAACCATATCCGTCACCAATTTGCAGTTGTTAAAGACTTATAAAGAATTTAAATTTGAGCGTAACTTTAAGATGTTCGTAAGTGCTTTGATAAAACAGTACCCTGGAGTCAGTTTTTCGTAGTTGTGGTAAATGGTGCGGGTCAAGAAACACCAGTCTTTTATTAGGGTAGCCTATTCGTATTGACCGAAGTGTCTTACACGTCCATAGCACCGGTTATCGCTGGTTTCAACTCATTTTAAACCGAGTAAAACATCGACCGGATTAATTAAATATTTATCAATATATCATTTATATAGCCCCCCCCCCCCCCTTCCATGCGACACACACGTTTAAAGGCGATTTACATACATCCCAAGTTTTGTGTAACTTTTGCGATATCGCCGATATGGACGTATTCGACCCGATGGACGCATGACATTGTAAGAAATACAGAATACTACATGAATGTCAAATGTCATTAACAAACAACACATCGGGTACATTAATTTATTGATGCGTGAATAAAACACAGGGATTGCATGATCATGTTATATATTGAATAAAACTCCCAAATGTTAGCTTTCCATTGGTATATGAAAACATCAGATGAGATCAAGCATTGTCTCATGGCATTCGGTTGTAATGGGGTCAGATATTATGAAGCACCCGGTATGCGTAATGTTTTTTTGAAATCAAATGCTTTCTTAACCGTTTAGTGCATTTGCAATGTATGTCGTGTTATTCTTTCTTTTTCTTATCTTGGCCGATGTACGGTCAATCAATTTTCATTGTTGGCAGGCCTATACATGCAATTTTCCATCCTTTCTTAATACGACTTAAAGCAAATATATCAAAATACTCGTGGCCGACGACCTATGGCGTTATACAAACTATACATGTATAAAATACGACCGAACGTCGACTGATCAGCTATCCGACTATTTTTCATCGGTCATTAAGCTATTGACTTGTCGAAAGAAACATGTTCAGAGTGTTGTTTGGTCAGTTAACACATATATCATACGTATTATATTGTTAGTTCATCTGTTATATTATCGTTCAGGGAATACTGCATCATTCTTAACAGTAGGTCCCTCTGAGGAATTCCAAATCGACGATGTTCTCCCGATTTCTTTCGATACCACCCGATTCATCACAATTTCGTCCGATATCACAAACTGTCTCATGACTTTCTCGAAGCTTCCCATAGACCACGAGGAACTTGTTCCCGGTGTCCTGTTACTAGTAGCTCATTAACTTCAATCGGGAGTACATCGCCGAGGTAAAAATGCTATGTGGGACCTATGCTTTTCCACTCTATATATATTATAAACAGTATATTCCATCATCACACGTCGACATAGAACAACAACCCCACCAACTGTCTATCCGTATCCGACATCAGACAAACAAATGTCACCGATAATTACTGAATTGTGCATTACTGACTAAAAGTATTTGTTAAAACAGCAGACTAGTTAGTTAAACATGACAATGCACCGGGGACATAACCTTATCATGAGCTGAGCTTGAGAATATATCAACTGTATATAAAATACTGAACATCTCTAGACAAACGCAGTCTAAAATTCTGCAAGTCGGCGCAAAATGATCCTCAATGTCAATAAAAAGGACTGACCGCAGACAAGATATTTAATGTTCTAGTTGGTGATACTCTCACTGGGTCTTCTTTGACATTTAGATTGTGGAATCTGCAAGTATCCCAGTATGTAGCCAAGCATGTGACACGTGGTTATTTGTGCGAGGTTTACAGACTGCATACTTCCCGTATTGTGTAGTACAGAGAATTTGACACGACTCTTGACCTTCAATTAGCGTAATTAAACAGCTGCGTCACATTATTTTTCCTTGATACGTTACAGGTACGAAACGTGCGTCACGTGATTTTTCCTTGAACGTAGGGCAGCTGGTTTCTTGTCTATATTCAAAACACCGGTTGTATGTTTTATAAGCGGAAAGACTTAGTATCACGAAGACGTTCGAGGTGTAATACCAACACAAATCTAAAGGACCGATATTGCACGATTTGCTTGTAGGAATTTATATATTCAAAGCAAGAACCTTGCAATATTCATGCATAAAGGTCATGACCAAGTAAAATTTTCCGTGCTATATCATTCTTATAATATAAATTATTGTCATATCATTAATTTTTATCCTTAATTAATCAAGTAACAAAATGCATTATAGCGATAATGACCACCTATATAATTATACATTATGTAATGGGAATTATCTTTTAACATTAGCATCGAAAATATTATATTCCATACATGGAACTCAGACAGCATCAGGTTAGGATATCTTAAAATCCATTTAAAATTAAAAGCATTTTCGCAGAAAAAAATTCATTATTATACCAAGGAACATTTGCAATACTGCACGTATTATACACTACATGTATGCTTTCAACTAACAAAGTGGGTGTGAATAAAAAAGGTGGGTTATATTACCCGTATTTACACCAATAATTAAAACATTGACGCTCGATAAGGGAATGAACTGCTTGCGAGTGTGTTGCAGTATATAATTTAGAAATATTCATTTTTGAAACGAGACAATATGCTCTCAGCATTCGAATTGCGAAGTCCTCGACGTTATTAATTTTCTGGGCAGAAAATCACCTCCCTGCCCGGCTGTGTCGTGTATTCACCTTTAATTAAACTATAACCTACATTTTGAGCCAATGAAAACGCCGATTTTTTGGGGGTTAAATAAAAATGTATTCATTAAAATTTTGCTCTCAACAGGCGTGACGTCATGTGGTGGCGCGAATTTCTATCGGCCAATCAAAATGCTGGATGTTATATTCTAAACAAAGGGATAATTGCCTACCGCATCGTCTGTTGATGAGTTGCGTATCAGAGTACAGAAGTTCTTCCATCCATCTTTAGATTTAGACCGACGTTGTAAGACTAACATCATTGTGACGTCACGTGATACGTTCAGTTTGTCACGTGATACATTCAGTTTGACCTAGAGGTAAATAATGTCATACATTGCAATTATTACAAAACCTGGAACTGTTTTAACAATTGGAAAGCACTTTGGAAATTTTTAAAGTCAAGTTCAAATTTAATTTCTCAACTATTATTTTAAACCGTCATTTTGGGGACAGACATGGTTTTGTCATTATTTATTAATAGCTGAAAATTTTGCTTTCAGCTTTTTGACAACTGGGACTTTTTGACTTCTTAAACTGTGGCTAAGTTTATTTTCTCGTTCAGTTGTATGTTGGGCATTGTGCTGCATGTTTGTGCTATTTCTCTGTTTTCTGTGCACGTCTGTTTCAGTGCATCCCTCCCTGTCCGATTTGTATTATCTTTTCGTTGGAGATTGTCGACTAACTGATTATTAATATTGAATAACCCTGGGTCGTAGTTTGTAATTGTTAGATACATGTAGGTGCACAGGGTATTGACGCATATTATTTTATGCGTGTGCGACCGCCTTATATCTCATATACGAATATTCGTATATGAGATATAAGGCGGTCGCACACGCATAAAATAATATGCGTCAATACCCTGTGTGTAGTTGTAAAGACTTATCATTTGAACGAAAGTTTAATATTTCCGTAAATGCTTTGATAAACAGTACACTGAACCTGTGCAAAAGGCCACCTGAGGTAGACATTCATCTTTCTTAAACAGCCAATATCATTTAATCCAAATAAGCCCTTTTGTTGTTAATTTCAGCCGTATAAAACAGACGTATTTCTTAAATCCATTAACCTGCTAGATGGAGGCAGGTCTGGCGTTAATGGCAGTGATTGTGAACTTTTAATCACGACTTAATTAACGCATATATGTTTTTTATGTCTCTGTGCTAGGCTGGTTCAGTCGAGTGCTGCCGTCCCTGTCTGGCTTAATATTATCTTTTTTAATAACCGCCCCTGGGTATATACTGGAGAAACATTTATGATTTACTTAAAACTTACAATGAGACTATAAAATTTCAATGTATCTGTTTTTCTTAGAATCAGACAGACTAAATGGTTATGTATGGTACCGGAAACCCTATAAATACTTGATATAACGAGATTAATAGAAAGAAACGTTAACTCGATTGATTAACGCAGTCAGAAGACTTTAAACATCTCTAACATATTGCTTGCTGAAGCCAACCGTTATACCGTGAGGAATTAGCTATTGTAGGGAGGAAACGTCTATATTAGTTGCGTTGTAGGGGATCACTAGTAGATAGATACGCTGTGTAATGTTGACGGTTTTTATGAACAATCTTCTGTTAACTTTTTATTGACACGAAGGTTTTTCTAAACTTCAATTAAAGCAACACTATCATAATGTCCCTCGAAGCCGGAGGGAACACGGAGAACAACAAATGACATTCATTAATGGCCTATGCTATGCTTTAGGAGTAAAGGGCTAAAGTAAGTAAGGAACAGGCTTCCCAGAGGAGCAAAGGGCTGTATTAAGTTCGGAACAGACTTCCCAGAGGTACAAATGACCTAAGTCATTAAGAAACATGTTTCCCAAAGGTGCAAAGGGTTAAAGAAAGTGCAAAGGGGTGCAAAGGGTCTAGGTTAGTAAGGGGAGATTCTTCCCAGAGGTGCACATGATTAAAGAGGTAAGGAACAGGTTCCCCACAGGAGCAATGGTCTAAGTAAGTAAGAAACATGCTTCCCAGAGGTGCAAAGGGTCTAAGCAATTAAGAATCAGCGCTGGCTCGGACGGGTGATATTCATCTACTCGTATATACCACTGCGCTTTAAGGCCGCGCATTTGAAGTCAAAGTTATTTATTTCATAAAATTATATCGGGAGAACTTAAGTTTCTACCTTGTAACGTAAATTCCCGTTATCCAATAAAGATAATAAAACATAACCAGTCACGTTCCTCCCTACATCACTAAACAAACCAATCATATCTGAAATATACACAAACAACAATAAACGACAATAAACAACAACACACAACAATAGATTGTCTCTAATTGTTATATTGCCATTATACTCTTTTATGAACTAATTCAACTGTTCATTGTTGAGGATCTCATGGAAGATTGCCATTTGTATTGTCAAATGAGTTTCCTCGTAAAATAAAGTCTTTATTACTATAACTTATTATATAACATAGCAACCTACACATGTGCATGTTGATTACATGCATGTTTTATTTTCAGTTTATTGAAGTTTATTGTTGAATTTACACACTTAGTCTAGTAGTGTAGTGGCTAATATTTGGGACATGAAGTTTTCATGGCATGCACTGCATGAGTGCAAACTCAGCATCTGTTTGGGGGATATTATGGAATAACTTACTAGCGACCTCAGTAACATTTTTAAGGCGAGTTAAGCTAGCAAGTAAACATATCTCAAATACCAGATACACTTCGCTTTATTAGAATTACTAATAGACTCACCTTGGCGAAGCAGCCTAGGTCTTAGTACGCCTTTCATAGTTTCGCCTGATCGTGATGTCACGCGCACCTGCATCCGTCCACGTGCTATTTGCTTTGACCAACGACTACTCACAAGTACCTTCCCGATTAGCTGATTTTTCTTTATGAAAAAGTTGATATTGACAATTTAAACATAATTTGTAATCCTATCTATTTCATACTTGTTAATTCATACAAATAAATGTAAGTTTCTTTAGTTTCGAGTTTTAATATCGCAAATTTCTGATGTTATCCATCGTCACGAGGTACGGGAGAAAAAGAGTAATCGGTATCCCCTTTTTATGTTGAGCGTCAGGTAATGGAGACACTGGTACTATTTTTATTTCGTCTTTGATGTGACGATGCCAAATGATTATGACAAAATAATACGGATCTATAGCAGTTTTATACTATACTGTTTTACTTTAAACGAAAATATTAATTATTTAAATAAAACAATATTATTTATAATTTACCAAAGCCGAATTTGTTAAAGATGACGATTTTTAAATACTAGTATTTGTGTGACTTTATGGACTCATGTTATAGTCTCACTATAAAATAAAGGGTGGTAAAAAAGTTTGTTCTCAAAATTTATATTCATACTAAATTTTGTCTAAGCTTTGTACGCAGTGTGCAATTTATTTTTTACACTGGTACTTTCATTTAATGCTCCTAAGATTATCACAAGGGTAGATACCTAAGAAATTTAATAAGAACATTTTACATTCTATTGACGTCAGAAAAATAAACTATTGAAATTTAAACATTGAGAACGAACTTTTTTGACAACCTGTATATAGTCTATTTTTAGATTGTTAATTGTCATATGTGAGTTAAATACCTGTCTAGATAACTGTAACATGTTCTGGTGGAGTATCTCCGTGTCTTTCTCCAATGTAACAAAATAGTCCCCAGACGCTGAAATCAAATGGATTAAATCATTTGAAATATTACTTCGCGTCACGAAGGTAGTCCCTAAGAGACGTTTTTGATATGTGGCTACGCCTGACAAAAGTACTTCCTTCCAAGCAGGACATTGATATGTAACAATGTATTATAAAACAGTATATTTTTGACCATCATTTAGTATTCACAATTTAAACAGTTCGTTATTTAAGCATTCATAAAGAAATATAAAACGAGAGTGTAACACTTAGATATTTAACTGATCACATGTCTGACGTCGCGTGAGTGTCATAAAGCTTTGAAGTGACGTCACTCAACGTTTGTCTCAGGTGTAACACATACACTATAAACGATTTTTTCTAATTTAATATAATATAATACTGGTATCATATCTCATACTTTCTCGCCATAAATCACCATGCTATTTATTTAAACGCATTATTGTTGCTTTGTACAAAGTCCTTTTCAGGACTAAATATGCAAATAAACTATATTCTATCCTATTCTAATCTAAAGCATAGGAGACATCGTCGAATTTGTGCGTGTATAATAGTTAAAGAAAGTAACTTTTTTTCTTTTTCCACCAGAAAACTTACTTGTGTTAAAAGAACATTACATTAGTGTCTAAATTTCCTCATTGAATTTGAATTTATTTAACACGTTCGATACACTAAATTAAATGCTGGGCGGATCTTCGAGCCTCGCATTTTATTAATTTATTCAAACCGTTTAACCAATTCCATATGGATAGATACTTGAGTAATATCCTCTATATCAAGTTATGACCTTTCATTCTGATTTATCATTTTTCGCTAATAAGTCTATCCATTTTTCTTTTATAATTGGAATCGAAACAATCTTTCGAAAACGACACCGACGATGCAGAAATTCCAGGAAGAATGTATTCATAAACAATCTATTTTACCTGTGTGATTAGTAAAACTATCAGGTTACAAATTGGGTGAGTTTGTAAAATGAATTGTTCAATTTTAATAATTTCTAAGTTCTCAGGTTATTTAGTGATCTAGAAGGGACACTAACCTCTACAATAATTACTGCACTGGTACGTTCAATGCCGTGTAATGTTCACATGATACATGTACGTGTGTTGTTTACGGGTCAGAGATCAATCACCAGTATAGACCGGCCAATCAGAACAGCGCATGCACCGGCATTGGGTTACTTCCTCTTAAGCATTACGGAACTCATATAGAAAGACGTGTAAATCATCTCTCTGTTCTAGGTAGGATCTATTTACTACTATTTGTGGTTAACTTATGGTGACCAAAATCACCATATATGGGTAGATCTAGATACATTTATATCAAAGGCTTATGATTCGTCAATCCATGCAATATACTGTAGTGCCAAAGTTATTAAAGTTCTACTAGTCACTACATACGTTTCGATAACTCGTGTTTCTGTTAAATCGTTGTAAATTATTGCTCTTATGTAACAACAGTATGGTACTGGAGTCTACGAAAAACTGGTTCCACCAAAAACAAAAACTCATAGTGAACAATTTCACATAATGCAATATATTCCCAACATATAATAATCGGACAGGTAATACAGTAATGCACTCATCAGAAACAGCCGATCACGAAATACAGAACAACTACAAAAACCCGCAACCCGCATCCGACATCCTGCCGCCTCACACAGTTTGTGACCTAAGCTAAATACTGAAGGAGATAAGGACAGAACAGAACGAAACTAAATTGTGCAGGTGCTTTATTTTACTGAAACAATGGTATCTCCTAACGCTAGAACGCTAATTCAACAACATATACTTATCCGTAGCTTAAAAATGAATCCATAACAACGTACTTATTTTCGAGTATTTGAGTCCTTCCATCTGTATTACAAATGACGCCATCTTGGATGTGACGTCATAGAAGAAGGTAACGAGAGCACCTGTTCCAGATCGACTAGATGGATTCAACAACGCTTCAAATGTGACTGAAAAATATCAACATACGTTTGAGAGAGCAAGACAGTAATCTTGGACTGAGCGCCCGTGTTGTCCATCGAGACAGTGGCTACAGTTATGCAGAATAGCTTTCCTATGTGCACGTTCAAGCTGGCAGATAGTGATTCCAGTAAAACAAGTAAGATTAGCTGTCGGCCTTATACATTGGCATCTCAGGTAACTGTAGCATTTATAAAGTGTAAAACGATATGTTTTACAAAGGTTCTATTGTCTTAGACAAGGATAAAAATATTGTTTTACCTTCGATCAATGATACAGTTACCTGTGATTGGCATAAGAATGATTCAAAAACGGAGTAAATCTAGTAAGAACGAAAAATGCTAATGAGGACAACATTGAACAATTTAATGTTGCATGATACATTGCTTTGTGGATGGAGTTCGACAAGTTAAATAAAAACAGGCATATGAATAGTATTTAATTTTTTTAATAAAAGTAGTTATTATAAGGCATTATTAACTTCCATTAGTTTGTATATTTTAATGTATTTGTTATGTCAAACAAGAATATGGCTGAGTGGTACATTAGTCTATTGTTTTATGCGGTTTAACATTTTCTCACCAACACTGGCCATTGAGTTGTGACGTAATCGTCCCGATATTTCGCCTTTTCTATGACGTAATGTTGTTATGGTAACGTAGCAATGATGGTGTAGGATGTATGCCATATAATTGTCCGGAATGTCTTTGACTTCTCCGTATATCTGGAAATAAAAGTCTATGATAGATTCTACCTTCTGATTCCATGCCAGAAATACAGTAAGTTAGAAACATTGAATAACAACAAGTCTAACAATATTAAATAACTTGAGTAAAAATTTGAGTAACAAATTAACCAATAGTGTTGGATTTAACAAAATACTACTCTTCCATTGAAGACGGAAATATGTACGAACTTAAACACTGCAATATAATACATTCCGTGGCTTTGGCTTACTAATATTATATTGAAGCCATATTGAAATAAATACGTCTGTTATAGGCATCAAGTAATAAAATTTTGTTGATACGAATAACGTTAAAACGATACGTTTATTACTGGTCAAGTGCCATGGGGCCCTCATCTTTGTCACACGCGAATTGGATGTCTGATGTCTGTCTGTGGGAGTCACACAAACAACAGACATCTAATTGTTAGTGTTATTGTGGCACACATAGACACTCATCTGGCATTCAGTTCTCGGGCGATGGTATCCTATAAATACATACTCTGGCAGACCGTGGCTGGTTTTTAGGCATTTTTTCCTCTATTATCGGCGTTCCATATTCGTCAGATATTTTGAAATATGTTGGACTTTTTAATCTGTAAATATAAATATCAGCACATATGTTGTATGTAACACTATGATTATGTTTCTCAAATGTTGTCATTATTATTTAAGTGATGTGCATGACGTGCTTCTGGTAAAGCTTATAGTGATTCCAGGACTAATTTGATTGGCCTCGAGTTCAACGTAGAAAAAAGTAGTCCCAAGAGAGATTGGCACAGAGTCGTGCTCAGTGTAGAAAAGTAGTTCCAAGATAGGTTGGCACAGAGTCATGTTAAGTGTAGAAAAGTAGTTCCAAGACATGTTGGCACAGAGTCGTGCTCAATGTAGAAAAGTAGTTCCAAGATAGATTGGCACAGAGTCGTACTCCGTGTAGAAAAGTAGTTCCAAGACATGTTGGCACAGTATCATGCTAAACCCTATTTCACTGATTTTTTTATTTTAGAACTGACTCTAAGCTAAAAACTTAACAATTATATAATACTAAATAGAAGAAATATACTCTTACTTTGTTTAGGGTTTAGTGTTTGGGATTAGGATTAGAATTATTACCTTGTAAAGCGTATTGCGTAATTAAATGAATTCGATGTAATATTGTAGAGGTGTATCATAGCGACCGCTCTCGTTCTGACTGACCGTTCTCCTTGTTTAATCTTCCCTCCACCAACCAGTACCGCCGACATGTCTACAATAGGAATACGAAGTTATAGAGTGTTTCATTCTGTTTTATACTAGTGTCACAACTCACCAGGACACCGGATGATGTCCGTGTATCTGAAGTGTACCCGATATTACCCCCGACCGCCACCCGATGACGGCCACTGTCAGTTCAGCCTCTGGTACTATCAGTACATATTTGACAACAAGGAATTTCCTTCATATATGGAGAAGTTGTTTGTTACTTGTAGAAGGGTAAGTTAGTGCTGGTTAGGATACAGTCCAGGAACACAGGCTATGTGAATCTTTCGATATGTATAACTGACAAATAGTAGATAAACCGCATTAAATCCGAATAAACAACCTAACAAACAAAGATTAGAGTACTAGACCCTCATCTAATAATGAAATTCAGAATTCGGCTCCGATTGTAAAGGAAACTCAGTTATACAAACATTATCAAGCTATGTTAAGAAAGTTGAACCTTATAAATGAAGAATGCATAAAGAAGTTTATACAAGGTCATGTACATGTTTCTCATTAAACACTGCCAGCGGGTGATGCTAGATGTGTGTCATGCAATAATTAAAATATCTGAGAAAATGTTATAAGAGGATTTCAAGAACTTAACTTGTAATAACTAAGGTTAAAATTGGTAATAAATCATAGCTTGCATGTTCGCTTCATTCCTGTTAGCACCCTTTCTAGGGAATTGACATATTTTATTCTCAATATGCATAGTTATGTGCGCATAATATGATACATCCGAAGCTTTTTTTATTAATAGAGTTTTCCAAGAAAATTTGTAAATCTCATAAATATTGCAGTACTTAAATAGTGAATTCATGGAACTAAATTAACTTATGATAGAAATTAGGTTAAAGCGTTTGTGAACAAACCTGTATTTACGAAACTATCATACTATCAACATATTTTCGTGGGTATTAAATTTCGAGGATTTTAATAAAAAATCATTTTCGTGGGGTCGTAAATACGTGGTTTACAAAACATGTGTGAGCGTAAATCCATGTCCTGTATTTGAGAGGACGAGTAATCGTGAAGATTAGATTGCGTGGTTAAGTGCGACAACGAAATCAATGAAAAGTCAACTCCTTCGAAAAATAATGTTTTTACAGTATTAAAACGCCGTTCAATTAACGGCGATTATAACTAGATTGCTTTCTTGTAGTACAACTACATTTGTAGCTTAAATTGTTGGTGATGCCATAGCGTATCTCAGATTCTCAGTCGATATGTACAATAAATGAACAAGACTCGAATAAACTTGAATTGTTAAATTTACCTTTGACAGTAATCTCTTTATCGGCATGTCCTATGGTTGAGATGTCTGGTAGGGGTTGAACTCTGTCTGTATGGAACGAATCCTCGAATGATGTGTCTGAAATAGTACAAATGATTACAATTAAAGTTACTAGTAGTTGAGTGTAACCTTTCTATTGAATGAGACCACGAATAAGTCTCAGATAGTCCCCGTGACTGTGTCAGAAACAATTGGGTCACCATTCCCATATAAGGGTATACTTAATTACGTTTAAGGATTGTTGGGAGCATTCTACTAAATACAAACGTCGGCTAAAGATGTGGGATGTCAGTATGTAAGGTTCAATTAAAGGTGTCAGTGCACCAATTATTTCACTCCAACCCATTTATTTGTTAAAGGCCCTAACTCACTTGTAGCAAGTGAATTAATAGGAATTTGGAAATATGCGCGAACTATACTCATTCGCGCCTACTAGTAATACTTTTGTAAACAATAATCGCAATATTTACAATCTAAGTTCCTTAAAATCTTAAAGCTTCCCTAAATGTATCAGCTGAACAGGAAATGTTTCAATTGTTTACATAGTTTAGGACCATTATGCAATAAGTTAATAATCACAAACAAAACTATTCTTAGTTTCTTGGGAAATATGTACAACTCAATATTAAAACTTAAGTCGAAATATTAAAAGTTTCCCTTATTAAGATGCTTTGTGAATACCAGTCTAAGATGAATAGAAATACACTTTCCACAAGGATATAAGTCAAGTTAGACTTTTTAGTAGTTTTTATTATAATTCTTTTTCTTCTCGTCTTGCTCTGTCATAATATTCTCATAGATGTTATCAATATAGAAAAATTTCGAATTGCATTAAGTAGACTAAGCACATCATCTCATAGATTAGAAAACGAACCCGGAAGGTGGCACAGACCAGTAAAAACCCATATAATGAACGTAAATGTAGGATATGTAACGTACTTGAAGATGAGTTTCATTTTTTGTTTGAATGTCCTTTGTATAATGAAATTAGAAAACTACACATAGAGAAATATTACTGGAAGCGAGCAAATATTATCAAGTTTATAGATTTGATAAATTCCGTAAATAAAACTGTAATCAGAAATATTGCTATGTATACTTACAAATCCTTTGAATTGAGAAACAAAACATTTCATACAAATTAATACACTCTTGTGCAACTTACACTCCACGTTTAACATTTTTGTGTGAAATCATTATACTAAAACTAATTAATAGGTACCGGTATTAAATTGTATTTAATATAACTTTTGTGTCGTGTTTTCAGACACTATATTTTTTTCATTATTAACGTTGTAATTGTACATGTTTCAATTTTTATTGTATGTTCAATAATTTTGATGTGACTCAGTGATCATACATATACATGCATTATTACTGTTGTCATTGACCATAGTGTAGTTGTATTTAAATTTGTATTGTAAATATGAGTATATGGAGTGCTCTTGGACTGTATAGTTTTATGTATTGGAAATAAACACATACATATGTTCCCCATGGAATCGCATTAATTTAGCCAAAATTGCAAAAACAGTCTTACTTGTCTTGTGGAAATTAAGCGACGACTTGAAAATTTAAATCGCATTGCGTGTTTGTCTTAAAATCAAAATTGATATTATTTTGTTGCGGCCGTTCTACTCCACCCACTAACCGGTGAATACAGAGTATTGAACACATAGACAACCTACCTTCACCGGGACATATGAGACAACATGAGCCGGGTCTCAGTACGGGGCTCTCACATCCCGTGCTCGGGCATTCTCGTCTAATATTTTTACACACCACCCTTCCATCTAACTGTATCACGTGATTCTTTACAACCTGAAAAAAGCGAATATTAAGTCAGTCAGGGAAGGCGGCACCCAGCTTAAACAGCCGAGCACAGAAAAAAAACAGACAACGTTATTGCATACTAGTACTAGTACTGTACAGGGTATTAAAATGTTTGTGCTCAAAATTTTATCTCATATATATTTTAATAATATATTCTTACTCTAATAGCTTCATTTACTGCAAAAAGAAGGATTAGTAATGGCAAAACCATCTGGATTTTGACCTGAAAACTTTACATTTTCCCGAAGTGAGAACTATTGAACCTTAAACATTGAAAACGAACTTTTTAACACACTGTATATACACAGACAATTCGAAACAATACAGAGAAGGCGACACAAGACAAACATTGAACGAAGCACCCGTATTCAATGAAAATGATATTTCAAGCAAGCCTATATTCTACCTCTCATCATAAATGACATACTGCATGGCTTCAGGCTTAGATTAGCATATTACCATAAAGGGAGATAATTGCAAATGATATATCATATTAACGACTAAATGTTTAAAAACTGGTGGCAAATGAAAGGATGTACTTGCTTTTCCAGTAGCAAATGACAACCTTTTCACATGTGTAGGAATTAACCATAGTCAATGCTGGGTTAAAGGACATACCGTGCTCGGCCCTTTATTCGAACTCGAATCGCTCAAGTGACAAGCAAATGTCCTATCCAACACGCTTAGACTTAGGTCACAAATCACCCTGACGCCGGACAATATCAGTATGTCCGATGTGTACTCGATGTCTAGGCATCAAGCGGACGCCAGTCGAAGCAATGTATATGTCAAAAGAAACATAACTTCCGGCCTTCGGTCCGATTAGACCAAAGTAAGGTGACCGGACGGAGATCGGACTGGATTTGCGACCTTAATATAGCCGGATGGATACCGTTCGTATCAGATATGGAGGGGCTAGGCATCTCACAAAATCACATGTAATATCTGTTACGTAATGCCACTAATGAATCGACATCTGGCCCTGAGATTAGAAAATCCCTTCCCTGCTCTCCTCACTTTCCTGTTTATGCCTCAAACGGATTAACACATCAAACAATTAAACACCTCTTTGTACTAGACTCTATTACCACAAGAAACAAAGATAAAAAACGAGACATTACTAGTACCATGAATACTTAGATGTCTAATAACATCAGAAGGAAGGTATATCTATGTTGCAACAGCAGGCGGTTTCCACATAAAACTTCTGATTAGGTCGAATATGAAAGCATTGTGTGTTTCAGGTAAAAGTGTTGAACAAATATAATAATAAGTCGGACAGGGAAGGCAGCACTCAACTTAACCAGTCGAGGACAGAAAACACAAAAAAACATACAAGGTCCAATGCCCAACACAAAACGGAACGAGAAAATGATCCACAATCTGAATGAACAAGCTTCAGCAATCAAAAAGCCGAATGCCCAAGTTATGTTTTCATTTTCACCTAATACGTAAATTTAGATGAAAAATTAGTAAGTACCAAACATAACCGAAATTTTATGACCACAATTTAGAAGATTATATTTGACAATCATTCATCTAGTACAAAGTAAGTTGAAATGAGTAAACTATTGATATATTTCCTGATCTTAAATATTAAATTTTCAGTAGCAGAAACACGGTATTCTTCATAAACCATTGGACGTTAGGGTACGTTGTATCAAAGCACTTACAATACTCTTAAAGTTACGCTCAAATTCAACCATATGTATTCATTAACAGTTACACATTGTGGTTAGGGGATCTGTAATATTAATGATGTTTCGGTAAGTGCATTACTTCAAACCACATATTTTTCATATGAGTATTTGTAAGTTTACGATTTCCGTAAGTGCTTTGATAAAACAGTACCAAGGTGTGTTGAATTATCTGAACTACACATATAACATGGCTATACATTGAATATAATCATTTCAGCATTAAAATGCTGGGATGGTCTTCAATATTGATCTTACTTGACTTAAGGATAAGGACAACCAATAAGATCACACCATATGGAACTTTTGGTCAGTAACAGGCGATATGATTGGCTATCCAATTAAATAAGATAAATATTGAATACCACCCCAGGTCAAGCATCGTTTGGCCTTACCTGGGCACACTGGCATTTTACACATGGCATCAAGCCATGGGGTTCTATAACCGGACTCCAGCGGTCACCAACCATATAGAACTGGTTCCCTAACCAACATCCTGTAATAATAACAACATTTCAACATCTAAATTCAACTTTCCACCTTTCTCACTCTTAGTTTAAGACAAATATCTGAACATTAGGAGCATTGGGTACCTGTCAATAGAATTGTACCAACCCGGTCCGTGCTGAGATACGGGTTTTAGACAAGACCTTTTGCGGGTTCGACGAGAAACTCACGGTGCAGTCTAGCAAACGAAACGTGTTTTCGGATATCGTGTAAGTTTTCTTACCCCTCCCACAATTTTGTTTAATTCACAAGGGCTATCTGTATATTATGTAGTTATTAGTTTTACATTAATATAAACTGTCTTTAGATAAACTTCGACAAACAAGTTCTACACACTGGCGTCTGATCCTACGATGGTCGTACTTCAGTGGTAATGAGGACTTATGCACCATATTATCAAACGCAACGAAGTGATACAGAGGGGCAGAGGGGCAGAGAGAGAGGGGAGCGATATAGGTAAATTTCCAACTTGGGTAGCTAAACGGGGGGGGGGGGTAACTGTATAAACTCTATGGTTAAAGTACATAAACATGGATAACATAAAACTACACCTATAATATACTTAATACCCTTTGTTGATCAACAAACTAATCTATGAACTTAGTTTGCAAACCTATTTCAATACGAGATTGACGTGTCTATTTTGATTTGTATCCTACCCCCTGTTATAACCTGCCCACCTGCTGTATGATACTCTCAAGTTCCAGAGGAATTATCAAATAATCTATAAAACACTGTGAGGTTAATTATTAGTCACCCTTTTAAGATGGAAATTGCATGTGTATGTTCAACCTTCGCAAATATAATAATATCTACGTTGATTTTTTGTGGGAGAAATGCGTCAGTTGTGTTAGTATGAGGTAAATATAAGAAGAGAAAATAATTACCAATAATATTTCTGTCACCTTGTGGCAACTTATTAGGTATCGTGTTGTGTTTTTGTTTACTGGAGTCCTTGAAAAGATCGTTTGTCTGTAAATTGGTTTTATCAATAAAAATCGAACTGAGACGGTTGCGAGGAGGTCAATGACATTAAATTATGAAATGTATTAAGGCAATTTTGTGAAACAGTCGGTTATTATACCTCAACAATGCGGGGTCGGGCATGTTAGAGGTAGTTTGTAGTTCGACTAAGACAGCAGTAAGACTTAGTGCTTCATGTTTTTCCCTGTGCACTGCCAAATACAATTGTGTATACAGCAAGGACACTCTCGAGACTACTTCAGTGTCCCTTTTCAATGCGTGTAGCATGATTTGATTATATAAAGTTGCAATCGTTTTGGGACACACAATGTATGGTTGTTTAGGTATTATATTGAATGAAATATGTGAAGTATCACGGCCCAAAATGAAAATAAATGAACTGTTGCAATGCGATGATGTCCGATGTGATTCGCATATGACCACTTTGTGCTATTTTTAGCATTTTTTTTTGGAGAAATCGGAGAGTGTAACTCATGTAGTGGCGTAGTAATTACATCTTTAAACAAATTGGCACACACGCCGAAAGAAAATTACCCGGACGGACATCAGCTATTTATTCTACTGGTACAATATGTATCAATTTATTCATTCGCTTATTTATATTCATCATACGTGTTAATCATATGACACAGCAGTTTAATTGATCACCGCTAGGGCCGGAAAGCAAATATGCGTGTATAATAGACATCAATATATTCTCTACTTGATGAGGTTTGTATTTTTCTTTTGTAAATATAGCACATATAGGTGCATAAGCCCTTATTAATGATACGAAACCCCAAATGTGTCCCTAAAACCAACTCTTACTGAAAAATATATACCGAAATTAATTGCTTACCGGCATTTCGGTACTTTCCGGTGTTTTCCGGCAATTCGGTGAATCGTTTCCAATTGGTCGGTTGATAGCGTGAGTTTTGGCTGGCGGGAAATATACTGCGGACAGACTTTATCGCGAAACGGGGAAAACGGAATGGTAAATAATTATAAACATAGAGATTCACTTAAAGAAATTTATCAAACCTTTCAAAAATATATTAATTTTGTTCAAACCATTAACATTTTATGTCTATTATGCTGTTAATAATTATTGTTTTGAACTTTCATTTTATAATGTTGTAAGGGAGGTAACTACAGCTATGATGTTTCCAGTTCGGTTGAAACCCATTTCGTTTTTATTAACACAAAATGGTACGGAGTGAATGAATAACCCAGTTTCAATTGGCTGGTATCTATGTTTACAAATTAATGACTAGGATGCTATTTAGGCCACGCATATTGCACAGTTTGTTCATTGTAATTACATTTTTTTCATTGTCACGTCTTGTAGGAATGAAATAAAGTCAATTGTCGTGAATTGGGGTAGTAAGGTTAAGAAACGAAGCTACGCAAAAAGCGTAGCCTAACTTTTGAGACCGTTTCCGTTGAGGCCATGACTATTGCATAGTTTGTTCATTGTAATTACAGTTTTTCCATTGTAAAGCTTTGTGGGAATTAAATTAAACCAAATAGTCGTTGATTTATGAATTTATTCTTAGTTTGGTTTAAAATAATTTTTAAGCACCTTTATCAGTATTCGCAAGGGTTTAAGAGACATTGATGTAAAGGGGTAACAAAGTTTAGAAACGAAGCTATAAAAAAGCGTAGCTTCATAATACTGTTACGTAAATACATGGGCACATATACGGTTACGTAATAACATGGAGACATTTTTCGATTCATACCATTAGACGGGCGCGTTCTCGCGCCGTCAATGATTCTAAATGGACTCATTATTTCTTCTTTTCGTATCGTGTACAACATGTACTTACGTTATTGCTTTGAAACAATGCCACGCTAATGGCTTCTTACAAACACGTTCTACAGTACCTTCCTATAATTATAATGTACTTATTCTTCCACCATATTTCATGCTTTATTTGTAAGTCACACGGATAAGCATTATTTTCATTTTGTCCTATATACAGGGTGTAAACAAAGTTTGTTCTCAAAATGTAAATTCATACTAAATTCTATCTGAGAATTTAGGCAGTGTGCACTTTTTATTTCTTACTCAGGCTAATATCTACTTTCAATGCCAGAAAGATTAGAACAATGGTAGAATCCTCTGGAATTTAATCTGTAAATGTTACATTCATTCTGACGTCAGAAAAAATAACTATTGAAACGTGAGTATTGAGACCGAACTTTTTTAACACCCTGTACATTAAGTATTGCACTGTGTTACATACACCCACCATAGGGATACATACCATGAACATCGTTAATACCGTCACTCGATGTATCACCGGTGTCAGATATAATGGTAGACATAATTATATATGAAATATCACACGATACATAATTACAAAAATCATTATGGTGGCTATGATTGCAAATTATCGTAAATGCATCATTAACGAACCCTCCCTATCAGACCTTATTCGTATCATTATCAACTGTGGGATACAATCTGAGACTGATTGTATGCGCACCAAGGAAACCCATCCTATTCGCAATTGTACGGGGATCCGGGATTGTTCTTTAACAGTTAGCTCTTTACTCATAAGTATGAAAGGGTATTAGAACAACTGCATTGCCGATTTTTAGTTCAGAGTAAAAACGATTTGCCAATACGATTTGTGCATTGTGCCTGGTATGTTTTTATGTTTTCTGTGCTCGGTTGGTTAATTGAGTGCTGCCTTCCCTGTCCGACTCAATATTATTTTTTGCCAAGTCATAAGTGTCATGGAACAGCCGGTGATTCATGCTCTTTAAATATTGTCATGTGCACATGTATGTAATAACTGTATCACTAACCTGACAAATTAAGAACATCCTTTAATGTGAAATGGGCTGGTTATTGATGAAACTTTAAACAATCTGCTCCTTTTCATTGAAATATACTGATACAATGTACTATATTAAGTGGATCTAATTGCCTCCGTTGTGGTGGTTATGGGTCAGAGGTCACCAGTATAGACCACCCAATCAGGAGGAAGATGTCATCATCTAACAACGCATTTGCCGGCATTGGGTACTTCCTCTTATGCATGATGGAACTGATCTAGAAAGACGTGAAAAGCACCTCGATGTTCTAAGTAGGTTCTGACATAATTATCAACCTTCCACCACCATTGAATTGAACCGAGTGTCTCAGGTGACAATCTAGCGCACAAACTGTGCTAGCCTAATGGGATTTGTGTAGCATGGCATAATGATGTTTCTTCAACAAGTCCGAGTCATGTTACATCGCATGAAATGGCCATCCAAATAACATCAGTATGAACAACTTAAAGGAAGGAATCTTTCTACCCGAGAACCATTAGAGACTGGAATGCGATACACAGACCTGTAACCTCTGCTACCCGGCCTGGATTCTTTCAATGGACTGGAAGGATGGATCAGTGAATCTTTTATTTTAACCTCACAGTGTAAACAATAGTACAATGTGTTCATGTTTTCTGTTTATTTGGATTTTTAAAAAAACTTTACCTGTTCATGTCGGTCTAAACATGACTATAAGTCAAGTTTTACAAAGATGCAAATAATGATTTTTGTTCATTGGGGAGAACAAATTGCTTTAAGGTATTGTATTACAAGATGCATTGGGAAGATAGTGCATCGCAGAATCATATTGTGTACCAGTATTCATAGTCTGATTATCGAAAATCTCAAAATTAGTTTATCCGTTACGGGTCTATGTTCTGTATTACATCTTTCTAATTTATTAAACCCGCCTGTATATTATATCACCATAGAATGACGATGGATGTTAACAATATTAGGATTGTAATTATGTTGGTATGAACAGATTGATATTATAAACGATATTCACCATAGAATGCTTCACAAGAGGGTATGAAGCGAGAGGCAATTACTACAGTATGTTCCATGTTGGTTGGTTAATATTACAATATTTGATTCAATAAAACAACCCCTCCTCCTCCATATTCCGGCAACTCGCTGGCTTAGAATGAGAAGGTCGTAAGTACAAAATCGATATTTTGAGAAAACAAGAAAAAGCTGTTTGAAAACTACTCTTTAATTATGGGAAAACAAGCTTTTTTCAACTTCAGTTCGCGTACCATGACCTGTTCCGATTTTCATAACAGTATGCTTATAAGAAGCGCCTTGTGATGCAGATTTCAAATATGTATGCATCATACAAGGTGGTAAGTCACACTTACGACCTTTTCATTCTAAGCCAGCGAATTCAGCTCTTCTAATGTACGGTATAATTATACATCGCTGGTGTTTCGTGTGACCAAATTCTTGACATGTCGACTTTTTTGAGATTAGCTATATTCGTGTGCCATGTGGGACTACTTCATATGATCACATGCCTTGTGGGTGTCGACGGTATCGACTAATTGTACGATCAAATATTTGTGCGGCTAATGTGACACAGATTTTAGAAATATGTTCTTGAAAAGTCATTGCATTTAAATGGATTTTACGCCATTAACACATTTTAAAGATTACATCTTTATCATTGCTGACAGTAATCTTTCAGAAAAACTCTTTTGGGAAAATAACTGGGTTGGGTTTTCTCTATTTAAGATATCGAAATTGCATTTTTTAGGAAGGATAAAATAAATTAATGGCATTTACAATATGAAAAAGAAACAGTTTTTAGGTTCAGCTCTTTTTGCAGTCATAGCTATGTAGAAATCTACAGAATGTCAATATCATATGCTGGACTAAAACTATTGAATTCTCTTCCTCAAGATATCAGAAATGCAAAAACATTATTTAACACGTTTAAATCAAAATGCATTAAAAATTCTCAATTCCATTTGCAATAGTTCTGTAATATTCTACTGTTTATCATCCTCGACATTAATAATTGTAGTACACCTACTTCACTATATGTTTTTTTAATTACTTGTTGTTAATCTGTTTATCTTTTCCGTTGTAACCATATTGAACATTGGTATTACTGTCAAATATGTAATCCACAATAAATAAAGTCGTTATTATTATTATTATCATTACCATAATAACTCACATATACTCAACAGAGTCACAGTATACACACCAAATCACTGTATGACTGATTGGGATAACATACAGTTCAACGTGTAATACTTATTGCGAGCAAAAGCATCCGTAATTTCCAATCACTGTATGCCTTATTGGGAAACTATACAATTCAACGTGTATGACATATTGCAATAAGCGGAAGTTGACTCGGTTATACACTGTGAGAGTGACTGGTGAGGCTATAGAGATTTTGGCGATGTCACGAATACTCGAGGTACTTTAATATAATATCATTAATATTTGGAGAGCATTACTGTTACTCTTTGAATTCTCTTTACAAAGCAGAACGTTTCGAATGCCGCCAGACTGTCGTAGGATCATTTAAACTGTAACACCAGAACGCAGTTAGAACATACTTCCAATCATGTTTGTTTATTTCTCTTCTTTGAATGCTTCTCGACCGGACCTTTTGAGCATGACCACGAGAAGTGGCAAATATAATAAAATGCATTAAAAATGCAGGCATTTTTTTTTACAATTGCACTTGGAATATGCATGAACATACCACGAATTGTCATTCGGATAACGCTTGACTCATTTTGTTGCTATTGTGATTTGGGCTACATCCTTATAACGGAATGTACTAGGATAATTCGAGGCCGGTTCAAGCTAAAACCTTGAGTATTCATGCGGTACATCAATTCGACACCCACCCCGAATGTACATGTATCTAATATTTTATCAACTTCACTCTGACTGGTTCTGCATCATTTTAAAATTCCTGACATGTCCACGTTCATTAAGTATAAGGAAACAACGAAAATAATTTTAAAAAATCGGAAACTATTCTTTAGTCGCCAAGCTTTAGCATATCGAGGGTTGCCCGCAAGACTGTAGTAACTGCATTTTTGGAAATTATTCAGGAGAAGCAAAAAACTTCACATATTTTCCAAATTAAATATAGTTAACACAAGTTTTCTATATTTTGTAAAGAATGGAGAGCAAAAACCAACAGATAATTGAAAATTAAAATATCTGTATAAAAACAACTAATTTGAAGACTTTTTTGACTTACTACACTATTGCGCTGAAATAGTACATGGCCTGGTTAAGAAAGTTCCTGCAATACTGTAGTAAGTGTTGACTTACTACAGTATTGCAGGAAACATATTCAAGGTTTTACATTTTTAGTTCACTGCAATACAGTAGTAAGTGTTATAATAAACAGAAAAACACAAGCCATACTTTAAATATATTTGGTTTTAATGCCCCCAGAAGGTTGTCTTATTAGTCCCCTACAGGTTTTCAACTATAGGTTTGCCGTCCGTCAGTCTGTCTGTCCATCAAAAATCTGGATCCTGACATTACCCAAACAGTATCCAAGCTATGTTTATGAAACTTGGTATGTGGATAGGGGGCAGTAAGGGCCATTAAGTGGAGTATGCACGTCTAAATATTTTTTGATTCTGACAAAAATTGTGGTTGGTATGGATACGGAAATAGTAAAAATACGTCAAAATCTGGATCCTGTCATAACAGTTTTCCAGCTAGGTTTATAAAATTGTGTCTGTGGGTAGGTGTCACTCAGGAAACTATGCACATCTAGATATGTTTTTAATTGGACAAAAAGTGTGGTTGCCATGGCAACAGAAACTTATTTAAAGGGCTTCAAACCTGTAGGGGACTTCTCTATTGCTTGCAATTCATAATGCCTTGTTGACATTGAACTGTCCATCCATCTTTCTGACCGTAAATACATTTATTTAAGGCCTAGGATAAAGTTTTGTATTTAGTCCAATATTTTATTTACTATTAATGCTATTGCTATTAAACTTGGCAAACTTACTAACTATCATTAGTCAACAGTACTAGATAAGTGCCACAATTCAAGGATGCTTTTGTAAGGATTATGGCCCTTTGTAACTAAGAAATTATGGTTACCACTATCAATGCTATTGCAATGAAACTTGGCACAACTACAAACTATCATCAGTCAATAGTACTTGACAAGTGTTATTTGTAAGGAGTTGAAACCCTTCTTAGCTTTTGGACCAGGGGTGGTATTCAATATTGATCTTACTTGACGTAAGGATAAGGACAACCAATCAGATCACACCATATTTAATTCTTGGCCAATAACAGACGATATGATTGGCTATCCTTATTCTCAAATTAAATAAGATCAATATTGAATACCACACCAGGTTATTTTTAGCTTGACGTTTTGTAGTAAAGGGCTATTCAGTTGCGACAAGGTCAATTGAAGAGGCGTCCATTGTTGGTGTCCATTTTTCAAAAACTATCAAAAGTATTCACTTCAAACTTGGACTACTATAATTAGTTGCCCTTGTTTGGACTTAAACTTTAAAATGTTTGTCATTTTTGTTGTAAAAATTAAACTTCTCAATAACCATCAAAGATACTATCTTGAAACGTGAAATACTTGTTTAAAGTGATAATCCAAATGTATAAACAAAAGGAAATGCTGGAATAAGTTTTTCTAGAGTTGTTTCCCCCTGAAGACTTGAAAATGTGTTGCCTTTTGTGAAATTTCTCAATATCTTAGAGGGTGTGCCTTGTGACATAACATAATTGATCACAAAGATGAGTCATTGCACATTTCATTGATGATGTTGTAGACAAGATGAGGAAACTCTATTAATAGTTTTGATGGAGTTATTGCCCATTTCTAACATATAATTTTTGCTTTAGGTAACCATTTCTCCTTATTTATCTGAGATATTGACTCAACACACTTAATCACAGTGACAGGCCCATTGATCCTCATTAGCTAGACTAGAGGATATCATGGAGTTGGAGTTGTTGCCCTTTTTACACTTGGTATTTTCGCCACTATCAAGTACAAGAAAGTCCAGCGTCCAGCACTCATAGCTGTTGCTCTTGTTTTATAATGTTATACATTTGTATATTGTGATATTATATGACAATGAATGGTATAGAAATAAAACTTGGTAAACACACTAGCATAGGTCAACATTATAAGTGTCATTACTCAAGGATAATTTTTGAAAGGCATTATTGTCTTTTTCAAGTTTGAGGTTAACTGATTTGGTAATGTTTTTTATAATGACTATAGTTTACTATCAATGTTATTGCACTGAAACTTGCCACACTTAATAAAAATCTATACATATACAAGACACAATAATTTTGCTCAACTTTTTTAAATAATGGCACAATTTAACTTGCTCAGTAACACAATGCAACTCAAATCACTACTAAGTAGTATTCTTTTTTAAAATTAATTTCACCAGACATTCTTTTTTAAATTATAATATTTATACTATTAATAGGAAAAATTGTCTTTCAAACTTCACCAAATTAATAACACTAAAAAGTCTTGTTGAATTGGTACTTCTTTGACTATCTTATGATAGTATATTACTTCTTTAAACAACAATAAGTACTGATGTAGATAACTGCCCATGATGGCCGAGTGGTTTGGAACAGAAGGTTGCGGGTTTAATCCCACTGGCTACTGAGAAATTACACAGACACATTGCGACAGACAAACCAATCAACACAATTTTATTTTGAGCAAAACACCAACAATAGTGTCCATAAACTTCAAATCTGGGAGGGGGTATAAGAATTCACTAACCACCAGGGCACTAAAACAGAATGGTTTCCTTGCTGGGCAAGACTCTGTTTACTGCTATATAAAGCCACCCATTTCATATGGGGTACTCACAAACTTGGAGTACAGCCATCAAAAGCCCTATTAGGCACTCAACATCTATAGGATAACAACGCCTCAATTAGGGTACAGCTATACCAGGCCCTATTGGTTACCACTCGCCACCACCAATTACAGCCATAATTTAAACCATAAGGGATACTTGCAACCACTGAGTTCAACCATACCAGGCACTATGGGGCACTCACAAACACAGATAAATCCAGGCCCAACCCTTATGGGTACCCCCCACAAATTGCAGTCCTACAGGGTACTTACAGAGCACTGCATTCAGTCCTTATAGAATTATTCCAGGCCCAAAGAGTCATAGTTACACGGCGCTGAGAGTCTTCATAACCACTGAATACAGCCATGCCAGGCCTTATTAAGTACTAATAATCACTTACAGCCAAACCAGATCTAAAATGGGATACATTATCCTCATCCATTTGAAACAATACTAGGCCATAAGGTGTTGTCATAACCACCGAACGCAGCAACACTAGCAGGGCCAAACGGGATACTCACAACAACCTTTACCGCCTATATTTGGTTGTGAGGGGTACTAAAAATCACAATTCTGCTACCTCAGGCTTTATTGGGTACTCACACTTACAGAATAGAGCTATTCCTAAGGCCCTTGCAGTATTTAACACCAGTATTAATAAATTAGATCGAAACTAGCCCTGAGGGGGTAACTCACCATCACCAACTACACCCATTCTAGCTGTTTAGGCCCTAAGGGTTTTTACCCTCCACCTGTTATAGCCATACCAGGTCATAAGGTGTTCTAACAACCACAGAGTCCAACAATACCAGGCCAAATGGGGAACTTACAACCCCTGTGTAAAGACATACATATGTGGTACTTAACAATGTCAGACACAGTCATTCCTGACTCAGTTGGTTACCTTACTGTTACATATAGCCGGGTACGGCCAATCCGGACTATATCTAATACCTTTAATTACTTGATACAGCCATTTTGCACCCTTCCACGATTAACTGATACTGTCATCAAACATCATTACACCATAATGATTGTTTAGTATAGAGTTACTATTGTATTGCAGGAAAAAATATATTACAAGTTAATGAAAATGTTTGCGCAATACTGTAGTAAGTTGACTTACTACAGTATTGCAGGAACTTTTTCATTCATCGTCAGTTAAGACTATATTGCATTTTAACCATAAAGTATTTTTTAATAAAACTACTGCCAAACTACTTTTTGCTATCATGTAAAACATAATTATGTATCCAAAAATATAAAAAAGTGACTTTTGTAAAAATATGCAGTTACTACAGTCTTGCGGGCAACCCTCGATATATACAAAAATTACTCTGCACATTACCTGGTGATGTTTGGTTGAACAATGGTGGAATAATTTTACTCTTCAGTATTTCCGGTCCGATTGACTCCCAGTTTCTAGTATGTACTGGTTCCCCACTGATGATATGATTTATTAACACACAGATAATGGTTAAAACGCTGTCTAAATTTCCCGCCATATTACATCATTTTGATTCGATTACAACATTGAATAACAGATTATGTGACGGCATACGTATATTTCACAGAGTTCGAAACACAATTTAGTGTGTTACAAAAAGTTATTGGGTGACTTTTATTTATCAATCATCAATAATGATGTCACTTTGTGGAATTATTAATAAAAAAGAAAATGTATGTAGTATATTTAGTAAATACTTTTTATATTATTGCTAATCAAGTCTTCAGTTGTATGTTGATGCTACCGAAGTTTCGTCCAATTGAATCCATTCCGCTGTTAAATGTGAACATACGATGCTACTGCGACGTATAAGGCACTTTATTACGCACCAATGTAGACGTTTTTATTTGATTATAGTTCGATGTCGGTAAACTATTTTTTTTAAAAAACGATTGACCACAAAAAAATATTTTTATTTCTCAACACATTATCTTAATCACTCTTTCCTTTTGAATTCATCAAACCACTGTTTTATATATACATAAACAAGCGACAATTTTTAATCCAAAGCACGCAAGTATAATTTCACATCATTAGTATAATTAAAACTACAAGAATGTTAAAAACAATCTATAATGATAGTGACTTTTTCTGATATAACCTAACAATTTCACAATGGCATATTTTCAACTAATTTATTTCTCTATGTTTACGATTTAAGTACATCTTATAATGCTTCGCGTAAAATTCACTAGCCATTTATTTTTCAAATTGAACGTATAGATACAGTTTTAGAACACATTGATACATTATTAGTTGGGTTTGAAGGGTCCTACTGTATCTAATCACAAGTGTGCATGACTTTCACAAACTTGGAGGGATTAGCGCCTTCTACGCCAAACGATTCAATTGGGTATACTTCTCAACGAAGTCCGCATATATTATATTGTTAATTTATTTGGATTGGGTTGACGATGGTTGAATCACATTGAAAATAAAGTTTTTGGTGTTTCTCGTTATTCAAATAATTATAAATTCGGACGGTGCATATTTCGCGCGTAATTTTTTTTATTAAGACCCGCCTAAGTATTTATTGGAAGCGAGTTATTTTAATAACTATTAAATATGCTCAGTCACAAATTACATACAATTTTCACAGTTGTATATTTATAAGTTCATCAATACAACTATGTAAAGTATATGATATAACTTCAATCAGAACACAGTTTAAAAGCCCCATCAATTTATAAATTCAAAATTTATTTTGGCCGGGGTGTTTGGTATACACGTCATATTGTCATGAATACAGTTAAACTAGACAAACTCCAAAATGTTTCTACGTTTCGACTTTAATAACAAGTTTTCATCGGGTATTTAAACAAATTAATAAAAAAAACATCATGAGTTATGACGTCATTTTGTGTTGGAAATCAGATGGGACGGGACGGATTAAAGTAACTCATGAATTGTATTAAGGTATTATGTGAAGGCAGTATGTGAGTTATTACTGTAGAAATATACATCAATACTAAACAGGATCATTGAGTATGATCGTACCGGAATGTACGGTTTTAACATATAGAAGTATTCCAAATGCTTCATGTACATCACATATTGACGTCTCTCTGAAGGGTTGTGTCAATATACAGGCATACACAAGACATACATAATAACTGTAAATAACCCCATATTTAGTGAACAGAACAGAAAAACTAAACTAGTTACTCATTTGACAAGTTATATATCACAGGGGTACGCAGCAATCATAATACTTAGAGAGTGACGAAGTAAGGTATTCTCATAGGCGTTAATACAGTTAATATGTGAGCGGATGGCACTATTTTCTAGTTATTATATATGTTGAAATGCGACACTAGGACATTTAGGAAGGCAAGCAGATCTCAACTGAAATAGCAGGGCACCTTGAAGACTTACGATGGATACGCATACATATACATGTAATTATCATATATTTTATAAATTATATATTTTACCAGACTGTCTTTAAGAGCATCATCTTGCTATGCTAATGCCTAACCTTTGAAGTCAGCTGTTCGCGTCTTGATACTATGATCAATTGATATTAAAAGTTTAATAATTAATTTCGAGCTAAAACTAATAATCTGAATCAAAATATCAAAGTCAGTTTACAAAATCTAATCGTCACTTTTATTTTTCAATGAAGTATAGCAAACATGAAATAAAAGAAAAACATTTTTGAAACATTCAAGTTCGTTTTATTCATTGCTACAGCAAATACTAGCAATTTTGTATACTTTTCCTTAAGTAAGCAAATAATGGATATAAAAACACGGTGAGAAATAGCCTTGCTTATTTCATGCCCTCATCCAATCCTAATAAGCCTCTATTGTATCCTTAATTCGTCGGTAAATATACGCACTTCTGCTCAAATATTTGTCTATTAGTAAGTTAGTCCAAATAAGACTGAAAGTACGGTTAAATTACCGTCTTTCTGCAAACGTAATGGCGGGTGTTAATCCGTTTCGTTGATGCTTCGTCACAATTGAAAGAATTTTGTGAAATGGTTTCACGGAATGAAAAGCAAATAGTTCCGTGTGTACACTATTTGTAATAATCCCACAAAAATGTGAATATGTAACGAATACGGTTATAAAGAGGTCCGGTCAATAGAGACACACTGTTGTATTGTATGACGAATGGGTGATGTACCGTAGTACGGGTTTTAGTCACATCTTTTTAATTATTATACCACATTTTTAGTCACATCTTTTCTATTATTATACATGTACCACATTTATTCATAGGTAACTGTATCATTGATATAGAGTAAAACAAATAATTTTTTTATAACATTAAGACAACATAAATTTTATAAAAAAAATATTTGTTTTACTCTTTATCAATGATACCTTTACCTGTGCATTTATAAAGCACTTTTTCTTGTAATTGCACGTTCAAAAGTGATGTCCGTACAATCACGATTAAGACATTGTTAAAACCATATGACTGTAATGAATACTAGCATGCAAGTCAAAATGAAATGGACTATGGACAAATAAATATTTATGCAAACGTAAAATACACAATATAGACTGTTTCAAGTCCGGTTGGCTTCGTAAGCTGTATGGCCAGTCCACACGCCTATTACCCCACCAACCGGTGTTCGCTGTTCACTACAATCACTCACGGAAAAAACAACACTCTCTCCCTTTTCACCACATAATTCATAAAACTTAGACAACGCTTTTTACGTTAAAATTTGATTCTAGTAAATGCTAGAGTAAATAAAATACTAGAGTATCACCACGCCTCCTCCATTGTTCCTCTAACAGTTATTATTATAATATTCTTTAAACCACGGTGGTCTGTTAAATCATTTCAACCGTCTTTAAATAGAAACAATAGAAGTGGTAAGCCCTGACACAAAATTAGAAATCATATCTTCAATGGGAAACTGGTTTCTCTGTCTCGTTCACATTATCATAAAAAATAACAAGGTGAGGTGATAACATATAGCAATTCATTTACACAAACTGACTGATGTCAGCCATTGTCAGGCCTGAATCCTATTATTTTGAATTGACTAATGTCTTTTTCATACTAGACATTTAACAAAAAGAAATTCGTGAGTTGTAGGTACTAGATTAAGAAGGTCGAACTGATAGTTGGATTTAGATAACTTTGAACAAGTGAAATGATCGTTGTTATAATTAGATACAAGGCAGTATTTGCCTACTGGATTAATAATAGCGTATAGCGGGATACCTTAAATTCTTGGTCATTCACAAAACATGATTGAATGCGTTTTTAAAGCTGAAACTTTGTCATTCAACTTTTTAATAGCTGAAACTATTTCTTTCCTCATTTTGACAGCTTAAACGTGAATTGTCAGCGGTTTAGTTTCGTTTTCTCTAAAAGTGTGTGTCAGGCATTATGGCGTGTAATAGGGGAATTCCCCAAGGTCGCGAAGCGACCGGGGAATCCCCAGTAACGATTACATGCGAAAACGCAGGATTGTTGTTGTTGTTGTATGTTTTTGACAGACCGGATCTCTATGGTCACTAGGTAGACGGACTCTTGCTTCCGACTTCCGGTAGCAGGAATTTGATACCAAGAAATCGATAACCGTTCTTGATTCTATTTTTTTTAAATGTGGAACATAAATAACAATCATAGTAAAATACCAGAATAAAACTATAATTAAATATTTATGTAATAGATTGAGAATGCCAAAAAAACTTAAAATAAAAAAAAATCAGTCTTCCATGGTTGCTGTGCAACCCGTCTCCTAGATGGAAGACACTCTTTTCCATAGTTTTAGAAAATAGTTTTTTTGTCCGCTTCGGAAGGCAATTTTAACATTTACAGTACATAAACGATGCTTCAAACTGTTATGAGACACATGATTACTCTAAGATTACGAAGTAAGTCGAGCGGGAATCGTTCAAATGTGCGAAATATCAACCAATCTTAAGAAAATCTGATAAAAACGACACATGTTCAGGTTACTTCTTTTTGCAAAGCGGTTACTTCCCTTTGCAATACAATTAATATAAAGTCCGTTTCGGGTCTTTACGTATCCGGACCGGACGGTGATAATTCCACATCGTAGTTGTAGGTTATTGTAAAGAAAGTAACACGAATGCATTTCGTAATTCCTGGCCGAGATGTAATAAGAAATCCCTCCAAAATCGTCACAAAATGTAAAAATATTCGCGGGATAAAGGTCGCGAAAACTAATTTAAATGTTGTTGTTGTTGTAATTTGATACAATAAAACCCGGAATTTTCTGTCTGAATATCTTTTATGTTTTGATGATTTGCAACAGAGTTTATTTAACAAGAAAAGGTGATTAAGATTAAAGATGTTTGATAATTACTCGTAATGTGATTAATTGAAATGAAAGTAGCCTTTTCTCTGGAACAAAAGTACTGTCTGATATGCTCATGCAACCCATTATAAAAAGGTAAAATATCAAATTAGGCCTATTTGAAATCAGTTGTTATATATGTGTTTATATAGAGGATATTACATGAGTGTCTTTTCATATTGAATTTATTAAACGAGTTTAATAAAATAATAAAATGCGAGGCTCTGCCGAGCCTTTTATCGATTTTATTAAACGAGTTAAATAAATTCAATGTGGAAAGTCACAAATGTAATGTTCTTTTTATCACATGTTAGCTTTTTTCCGGCCGAAACATAAAATAGCTACCTATTTTCACTATAATAAACGCGCAACTTTGACGACGTCGCCTATGCTTTGAGTGACGTCGCGTGAAGGCTTTATTACACTAGTGTATTATCAAAAATAAATAATGGCTTTATTACGCTACCGCGACGTCAAACATGTGATAAATCTAATTATATGTAAACTAGTAACCCCTGAATTAAGTAGACCTAGAATTAAACAAATTGAAAAACGTGCGTTATCCACAGACAGATACATTTTCATTTTGATCGGGCTGACAAATGTTCATTCGGACAACATTTTTATTTCTGCCAGTCCGAATGACTGAAAGCCTTTTAAAGTTTTCGCATCTGATTTTTAAAGCAAGAATGATAAATGTCTAAGCATGTTTTCGCTATGCCTTCTACGTGGTTCTGTCTGGGAGCCAAAGACTATAGTGTCAAAGAACTGATGGGAAATTCCCTCTTGATGCAGTGCATTTGTTCATATTAGTGGTCTCTGGTGTTTTAATGTATTCTTTGCTCGTGTGTTTCAGTTGAGTTATGCCTTCGTTTTTATCTTTAAATAACTTTTAAATCACATTAACAGTACCTCTGTGACACTGCGTCGCATCGGCAGCCAACCGTCTATAATAACGAAATAACCGCCTCGATAGTCTAGTGGAAGAGCGTCTGCTTCGGATGCGAGAGGTCACTGGCTTGATCTTATGCCGCGATAAACCAAAGTTGGTAAAATTGTGCTGTTATATATCCCTTGCTTTAGACTCAGCATATTTAGCTTCATGTAACTGCCGGTTTATTGGGTGACAGGAAAATAGTACTGGACAGAAACGCATCGACCCGTGGGACTAAAGATAGCAATAAAAAATTTATACCGACATCAATCAGACGAGACAATAACAAAAGTATTGTTTTCTTCTCATAAAAATAACGATCATTTTTGTCGTACATTTTGTAATGTTGAAAATTCTACGATTAACTTCACCTTCATGCCACTTTGACTTTTTCATTGATTCAGAGGCTATAGAGTACACATTTCAAATCCAGGAAAATTCTGAATATTGGATTCATAGAATAAATATGTCACGTTTCTGACAAACACCAGATATACTGTTATGGTGTAAAAATTTAACCTCATGAGTATTTTAAGAGACACATCTGGGTCGCAAAATGGAGACTCATTGAACTTTATAGCGCAGATTTGTGTCAGTTTAATGTATCAGTGTATCTGGGCCTCGTAAAATAAAACACCATAAATGGATCACTTGAAACTAAAGTATGCTACCAAGAATCCTTCATCTGACGACACAGCGGAACTGTCAACAACTAACAAAAGTGTGTGTACTAATATGCGTAATCTCATTAAAACCAGCTCCACTTGTTTACGCCTAAATATATATCAGCGTAAAGAGGCACAGCGTCAGAGAAATCTGATTTAAATGATTGTAGTATGCGTTATTATGGAATGCCATAGATGTCTTATAAGGTGAAATAATAATTTTAGGTGGATACATCTTTATATTGAGTAGTTGCTTAAGAAATAATGAATACGTAGCTATGTTTTGTTGCGTAATAAAATATAGGCACGTGTTTGGATGCGTAGTAATTAAATCACGAGTGCGTAGCACGAGTGATTTAATGTACGCATTCAAACGAGTGCCTATATTTTATTACGCAACAAAGCACATATCTTATTTATTATTTCGATTCTTTTACCATTTATAGCATAACAAGACAGGTTGACGTCAAACTACTTTCTTTCCCAGGAACGTTACCGTCACCGTTACGTCATTTGTCATACTATATGACGTCAAACGTGACGTCATCAATCAGCTATATTGCGGTAATAAAATATGGTAAGCTCAATATACGCAAAGAAGGCAAATCTCACGTGCTCTGTTAGAATTCTTTATATTTAGTGGCTATGTCTTTATATAAAGTGATTTTGTCCTTATATGAAATGCAAACTTCTTTATATGAAGTGATTTTGTCCTTGTAAGAAGTGCAAACCTCTTATTATGAAGTGATTATGTCCTTATATAAAGTACAAACCTCTTTATATGAAGTGATTATGTCATTATACGTAGTCGCTTCTTCTTTATATAGACAGGTCCATTTACCCGGGTTTACTTTTATCGGTCCACCGCCATTAAGAATTACAAGTAGTACAGTCCCCAGCAAGTTTGATGTCGTGACCTTTAAATTACTTTCAATGTGTCTGTTGCCATAACAACCACAATTTTTAACTGAATCAAAAACATATAAAGATGGGCATAATCTCCTTACTGGCACCCACCCACATATTAGGTTTCAAAAACATAGCTTGGAAACTGTTTACATTATGACAGGATACATGCTAGAAGACTAAAACAAGTTGAACTTTCAACTGTGAACATAAGGTCCTTCTCCAGCACATATATGGGGAACAGAATTAGCAAACAGATCTATGGCCGTCAGTTACCCAAAATGGTGAAACGATCTACCCAGCTACATGTAAAGGTTAAGATGAAAATTGAAAACGCATGCACAGACAGTTTCATGGACAATGAGTGTGTTCTTGCTAATAGTCAATTTAGTGTTTTTAGACTCAATCCAAGCTCTATAGTGAATTGAAAGAACATCGAGTTATACAATCCATGGGTAGCCAATAACACACAAACACACACACACACAATTTCGTTGAGAAATATTAATAAATAAAAAAGTGATCTTGATTTTCATTAGTGTTGTGTTTTCATAGCCGCTCAATGTATGTAAGTTAAACATATTAAAATATTATCATTTTTTGACGGGCAGATATTTTTAAAAAGCAGAAACGTGCGTAATTTTGGAAAAACAAAAAAACGCCGACGACGTCATTTTAAGGATTTCGTGGGCGCGTTTTGAAATTAATGTGTAATAATGATATTTATTATTTGGTGTAAGATCGAATTTTATTATTTGCTTTCAATGGATTATGGAGATTTTTCAGTGAAATAAACAGTGAAAATAACAGTGAAATTACCACTTCGTTATTTTCACTGTTTTAGAAGCTGGTTCCAGTATCATGCGGAAAAAGAAACGTAACGTCAACGGCGCCGGGCTTTAAAATATGCGTTACGTCATCATGACGTCACAATTCTCTCGTCGTGACGTTCTAATTTCGACGAGATTTTTCCAATTAAGCCAATTACGGTACCCTTTTAAGAGAAATTGAAGTATATAATACACGGTGGGGAAACCACGTGACCAAAAGTGGTGCAGTGCACGATTTTCGGCTCAAAATAGCGTCGATTCAGGTAGGTTTTTTCACTCTAACTTCTTTGATACACCATTGTTTTTAGTCAGATAGCGTGCATAAACCCCGCGATTGAAAGCGGTTTCATTGGCTTTATGGATCTTGATGCAATTCTTCTCCGTTTTTCCGTAATCCTTGCCCAACCGATTCCAAATTTGTGAAATGTTTAGATAACGTACACTTCAGTTCGCAAATTATGCATCTAGCACAGCTTCTGTGGCAAATATTCTGTCAAATTATGGATTAAATGGACGCTAGTTAATATTCTAAGCAGTGTGTGAAATATAAAATATGCCTCTTAAGAAACTTTGGAAATATCAACATACGAAGGGTTTGGTAACGTACACTTTGCCATATTTCTGAAGGTAACGTACACGTAAAAAGTTTCATTTCTAACAATCGAACTGAATATTACAATTAACTCGTCGATTAATAAATAGTTTATAGGTAAGCCCGACTGAATACTAACAAATAATCTATACCCGCATAAACATGTTGTTTATTCACAAATACAAAGTTTTTGAAGTCATATATTTGCAATAACAAATAGGCCTACTCGAGGATTTTTTGCTTTGAAATGTGGACTGTATATATAGAGCGGTTAAAATATTGTGTAATATTATAACATGGTGAGATAAACATTACTAGATCTATAGATAGAATTTGACCTCTTAGCCGTAACCTTCGAATATTTACTATATAAAGTATATAGCTAAAAGTGCAGTCACGTCTCAATACTCGTCTTCGATCTATAAACATCAATACTTCTAGATGATATATCTATAGTCTGCCGACGACAACACTACAGTTACTTTTGTTTACAAATGCAAATAAAAATGTATTGTGATTTATAGTCATTTTCGTTAGAAAACAAAGGATTTTGTTATCATCGAACTATACAGATGTTGATCGAAAACGAGTAATGCGTCATGACTGAATTTTCATACAGTTTATACCCAAAGGTTCTATAGATCTATATCTCTCTTCGTAATACACGCGAGTAATAAACATTCAAATGAGGCATATACAAGGGCGAGTCACTTTATTTATGTATGTATACATGTGTATTATACACATTGTCAAAAATGTAAAAGAATAAATTTTTAGAATAAAATAAATTTTACATCCAATTACGAGCCCTCTTGGGCATATATAAGCACACAATAACAGATGTACACGAACATTAGAGCTATAACCATAATTAAACATGACGATGGGTGCGTTAACCGCGGGTATGAATAAAATCGTGACGAAATGTACTTACGGAACATCTGACAACTACAGTCGTTTCGGCTAATTCTGCGCTGTTTTTATGCATGTTTGTTACTTATGAAAAGTCTTACCATCACAAAAACGGCATCGGATTACGAATAAGATTGGGACGAAATATACTAGCGGAACATCTGACAACTACAGTCGTTTCGGCTAATTCTGCGCATCGGCTAATTCTGCGCACCTTAATTTGCATATTGTAAGATTATTGAAAATGCTTTCCATAGAATCAATGCATGGGTAATAGGTTGATACCCCCTGACCCTAACTTTGGTATTTAGAGTCTTATATCATGGGTCAACGTGCTCGCGGTATAATTCTCTACACTTACCGAAATCATCTTGGTTTAGTTTATTTACACCATGTTATAATATATTTTCAGCTCTGCAAGTCAGAACTTCTTCTAGAAACCTTTGATACAGTACCGACCAAAGCTCGATCATGATCAACAGTAGTTGATCAAAAAACATGTAGGAAGATTTATCAACACCAGAAGTGGACTTGATCAAACTTTCACCAGCACCATTGAATGGCCTCAAACATTATGTATGCAGTGCTGGTACAAGCACACATCTTGACAGTTCGATGACAACACATGGTTTGAACATAACCAATAGTCTATATTAACAGTTCCATGGGTTTCAGTGTCAACCCGCAATCTACGATAAATAATGAACATCCCATAGTTGGTCACCCAGCAGACAAGCAGACATTCGCAGTATTTTCAAACTTGGTGCACGTGTGATGGTTATGAATAATTTACCTCAAAAATCACACGGCATTGTCAAGAAATAAACCAAGCCCGTCAAGTCGTGTTCACGTTGAAACAGTTGACCTGGTGATATCCTGTGGCTAGTTTCTGTCACTTGTTAAAAGGGACGTAGTCGATTCGTTTTGAATCAAATAATCTGTGCGAACACATTGTGGTACTTTATTTTTGCCGATACTTCATTATACACCTGTTGAAATCTCTATGTAGATGTTTAGAGGTAGGAACGGGTAATATTCTTCCTGTTCTGTCAAACTTTGACCAGAAAATTGTCAATGTTGATTTTAATCCACATGTGGAGATGTTGGTGGTTCCTTGTGGAAAGGACTTTAAGGTAATGGCAAGTCATACCATTCAATAAAATTTTCCAATCATGTTGATTTTCTTCCACAGGTGGAAAGGTTGGTGTTACCTTGTGGAAAGGTATAGAAAACATGCCAGGAAAACTTGTTAGGTGAATCGGCTGCTGTAAATGACATGTAGACAACAATATTTAAACACTCTAAGAAAGTATTATTTATTCAATGTATGTATGTTTGTTATTACAGTACAGTATATTTGTATATAAAATGCACTTATTAAACCAAAATAAAATATTGCGTTTAATAAGTATAATTACTGTCTGTTGATATAAACCCTACTTTAACACTATCAGAATAATGCACATTTCTACACTCCACCATTTTTATCTAGGTTCTCTAACCAGATCAGGTTGGTTTGTAATCCAACTGACAGCCTGCTATCAAAGAATAGCTGCTGTGGTAGAAAACCATTTTATTGAAATTGCAAAACAAACTATAGCCCGAAACAAATTAACCTGGTCCTCGACCTTTAAGCATTAAGGTTTTCGTGCAGAATAAATCAAATTTTGCAAGAAAGTCATGCCTTGTTGAAGGTGTATAGAAGTAGTTTTATAAAACCTCATATACATTCATTATCTTAATCGCTGATAAAAACAAAGGCAGACATTAAATTATAGCTGAGCAATCAACTGTTCAATTATGCAATGAAACAGAAAGTTTGAGGACCAAGTTAATTTGTTATATATCTCTCAGTCTGGAATTACTAGAATGTCTGTATCTTCAGCTTGGAAGGTAGAAAGTACTCTGGAGTGCTGTCACAGATAGAAAATGGTATCAAACTTCTGACAATTGGAAAAAGATCTTAAAAGTCAACATTCACCATTAACACAGGGAACTTGAAATCTGTACTACGTAGTCAAGAGACTCAACTGACTCGACAGTGTTTCTACCCTCATTTCATCATGAGCCGATACATAAAATTCATGAAAACATCACATTTTTATCAGACAATGAATACACATTTTTAGTTTTACATTAATAGCACAATTAACACTTTACTCCATATATGACTATATAAGACTAGTTTAACTGTATACACCATATACACTGAATTACATAAATGAATAGACAATCTCCTTTAATAAAACGTTGCACTTCATATCCATTGCCACCAGGGTAAGAGAGAATCCATTTTTTCTTTTGTATGTCGGAACAGAAGTATGGGTACTAATTTCAGATGTTCTGTCAGAAATAATCAAATTTGTTTGTTCAGACGACTGTACATGTGTTTGTAAATGAGACCATGACCAGTCGTCATTGCGCTGGAATTTCATGTAAACTGTTTTTCGGTTTCCTGGCATACTCCGGTCGCTCATGAAGATCTGCCTCTCCTAAAGATTACCTCTTCTTCAGAGTAGTAGATCACTAGGTGGTATAGGTCTGATTGAACCTGAAATGAGAAGTAACACGAATAAGTTAATCCTTGATCACACATATACAGCCTTGACAAGCTTGCTGTCTCGAAGTGGCTGCTTTTTAACATCTGACTTTCCAGCCTGGCTGAGTGTGCATAACGGGAAAGTAATTAAGTAAGTAAGTACCATCAGTGCTGATATAGAGAGTTAACATTATTGACATAGACATCAACGTCAGGGCCAGAAAAGTCAACTGAAATGACACTAAATAGATTTTAACTATACAATTTACTTAACTTAACCCTATATATTTCAATTATAAAAAAGAATTTGTAAGTGCACGTTACCTTATGAAAGATCGCGTGTACGTTACCTTCAGAAATATGGCAAAGTGTACGTTACCAAACCCAGCGTATGATGATATTTCCAAAGTTTCTTAAGAGACATATTTTATATTTCACATACTGCTTAGAATATTAACTAGCTTCCATTTAATCCATAATTTGACAGAGTATTTGCCATAGAAGCTGTGCTAGATGCATAATTTGCGAACTGAAGTGTACGTTATCTAAACATTTCACAAATTTGGAATCGGTTGGGCAAGGATTACGGAAAAACGGAGAAGAATTGCATCAAGATCCATAAAGCCAATGAAACCGCTTTCAATCGCGGGGTTTATGCGCGCTATCTGACTAAAAACAATGGTGTATCAAAGAAGTTAGAGTGAAAAAACCTACCTGAATCGACGCTGTTTTCGGTCGAAAATCGTGCACTGCACCACTTTTGGTCACGTGGTTTCCCCACCGTGTAATAAACAGAAAATTTGTTGATTTTTGGTGAAAGATCAATTTTATTTCACTCGTGATCACATAAAATTATATTTTCACTCGTGGCTACGCCACTCGTGAAAATATTGATTTTATGTGATCACTCGATGAAATAAAATACGATCTTACACCGAAATCAACAAATATCCTCTATATGTACGGACGTGCATGCATCATATGAATCGAATGCCATAGGTTTGACATTACTGATGTTATTATTACGATTTTCACAGGCGTTTTACTACGTGTAAGACTTGCCGCGCCGTAATGTAAACACGTGAGTAACATAGCAACTTCACGACGTCATAGCAACGCCATTATCTAAAAAAACCGGAAGATTAACGTTCAGTTTTAAATTGGAAATAACTTCAATTTTACAATGCTACCACATTTGTATACATACTCCGACATTTTTTAATCCACTTAAATGTTCCATGGCCACCTTAAGTTGAACTATTTCACACCATTTACAACTGTATCTTAATCGATATTTTATTAGCCCCGGGCAATGTACAGGCTCCTCAGACGGATCATATTTAATCAAATTAACATATTTTACAAGGCTATGTTTGCATAAGGGTCACACATGTTGGCACATTGGGGGTACATTGTAGACCACTTGCTATGACGAGGGACCTTCGTGTTACTGTAATATCCACTTTCATAAAATTGTACTTTTAATAAGAAACACTACAATGGTCTTTTTATATACTCGTATTATCATAAATTAGTTAACTGGGTGTTATATGGATCTTATTATAAGATTCATGTATAGATATATATACCCGAACATATACGTGCTCGTACAATTATATACGTGCACGTATGGTTAACGGATTTAAAAACGCGACTCTAGGGAATGTTGGTATATTTTAGGAAAACAATATATAACATGTATTTGTATATTCGTAAAGGCTAATTCAATGTCGTCATTTTGATACCAAACTTAATCAAATCAAACAAGTATTAACGAAATGGTTGCACGAATAAGACATTGGTCCAGAAAACAAAAAGTAACATGTTTATCGGCGCATGGGTTTTATCGTTGAAGATGACCAGCCTGTATAATAAATCGACTGTGCACGTAAGGCTAGTCTTACATATATTTACAAATTCTAAATTAAATTGAATATAATAAATGACATAAATAAATTGTATTTAAAATTTGACATTGTCTACATGATACGGAAACATTGTTGCAGGAACATACACCGTTATCTTAAAGACCTGCATTGTCAAGGGGAGGTAACCCTGTAAGAAATTTTGGTCAGAATGCGACTTTTGTTTTCTGGATCGACGAATTGATAGTACTTCACTGCCCAAAAGTTCTAACCCGCCAGTTTATATTTCATTCCCGTTTTTTGAAAATGCATGTATTCACCTGAAATTTCGCATACCGATACATGATTAAGAGATGCAGCTGAGTATTTGGTTTTTTACCGTTTTGTAGTTAATTTCAGTGCATTCGGTGTATTGCGTAATAATGCATTTTTGCACGTGCAATGCATGTGGACTAGAATTTACGCGCCCATTTACAAATCGGCATTACTGATGACTGTTCATCTTGAAAAACACATAAAATTACGAAACTGACTCGAGAGGAACACTCATGAGATTACGAAAAACTACTGTGAACACAATTCCTAGTTGACGTTTTTATTAATATGTTTTTAATAATGCATTTAACAACACGAAATTTCACATAATGACATATGAATATCCAATGAAGCCAAATATTTGTTTATTGTGGCATACTTACGGTCTAATTCACCGTTTTAGACTTGTTACGTAATCTAGAATAATTTACACGTGTAATGCATGCGCGTCAAAAAAAGCACGCGTTTAGGTACGGTTATGATTTTAGTGAAGATTATCCTACGCGAAAAACACCTAACATGTTGAATTTTGCACGAACAGAACGCGGTTGACCTGTCGGGATGTCAACAGCTTGTATAAGTTGCGGCCCTTAGTTTTGCTTTTTATTACAAAAACGATTTTCTATTTCGTTTGTAAATGTTATTTTAATGATTATTTCCGTTTTTCATTCACAGGAACCTTCAATTTTTGAAATCAACAATCAAGCACTATTTGCAAAATTGACATTTCATTGAAATAGCCTTCGTGAAACATTGTTGTACGATTCTGACACGTCATCCAAGTTCGTTTTGTGTCAATCTCGGCATGTTATGTGTTTTTCTGGGAGGGCAGACATCGGTTGTGCTAAATGTTAATGAACACGTTTTTCATGTGTTTGTTGCGTTGCAATATGCACGTGTTCATGAACAATTTGGGTGAAATATGTTGTGACTTGGTAAAATCGACTTCATTACGTAATGCGCCTGTAACGAGTAACATGGTCGTGTATCCGCCAAAATGAATCAACAATTAAATGCAAGTATTTTTCAAGTATTGGTATGCAAAATTTAATGAGAGTACGTGCAGTATTAACAAAATTATAACACATACTTATGGTGGCGGGTTAGAACTTTTGGGTAGTGTATATTTGTTAATGCTCATCTCATTTTTATCATCTTAGTGCCTAAATGACGCCAATACATTTACCTTTAATCTGCACTATTCCAATACCGGCATCAACTTAAATTGTCTGCTATAAAACAACATACCCCCGTGTCGCGTTTTAAATCCGTTTAGTATATAAATTTATACGTGCACGTACAATTTTTATACGTTCACGTGCATTATTATACGTGTACGTACAATTTCGCTTATATTAACGTACCTACGTTTAAATGCTAGTAGCATTGTGTTAGCATACATATATCGTATAAATTCTCGATACTAGCGAGAACTGACGTGATTTGAGTGAGCATTACATTTGCCGAATCAAACATGACTGACGGTATGCTTTTAGAAAAGATTCAATTCCATTATTAATTGAAATTATTGTGCAGAACTTGAATATTTATTATTTATCATGTCATTAATAATTCCATGCAGTACGTTTATGCCTATTTTATGAGTAAAACTCTCCGAGAAATGTCAAGTCTCAGGAAATATTGTTTTCAACCATAATCAAATACTTTTCAGAAATGGAACAATGGCATTTTCCTGAGTTATTGTTTAAAATTAATATGCGTATACAAAAATATACATAGATAACTATTGTTTCCTCTTATCACTTTGTGGAATAACTGTGGAACTTTACGCTTATACCGCGACCATGGCCGAATGGTTAAGGCGTCAGTCTTGGAATCGTGAAATCGAAGGTTCGAATCCCTGCGGAAGCTGCTTTAGATCTGATGCGGTCAATTGGTGAGCCACCAGCTTGTTCAAGAATGGTTACCATAGGTCTATCTCTGTCAGGCGTCCGGCAATAATAGAAGGGATTCGGGATGTACTGTGCGCATGTAAGACAGGTGTCACATTATTCTAATAGGCTGGCCCTTTCAATTTGGGTGGTACTATAATAAATCAAGCCTTTACTTTCATGCTAGGGATAACAGCAAAAGGTAAAATGTAGATGTCTATATACGAGTTTATGCCTTCTGAACGATTACCTAAAATCCTATAGCTAGGGTTTAGGAAATAAGTCAAGGATGAGATTTCGTGCTAAAGCCGGACAATGTCATTTGCATTGCACCTTGGCGGTATATATAAGGCGGACGATGTGACGATGTAAAGCGAGCGATGCGATCATTAGAAAGTAGGATGTGTCGACGCAAAAGGGCGATACAATGATTTCCTAACAGAGCACCATAATTAGTATATAGTCATGCGTTACCGATATACTGCTTTATATTGTCGGTTAGACAATATCAGATATTTTAGTTATCATAGTGGACATGCGACAAAGCTATCAAGTAATTGTTTAAATTGTTTTGTCGAACACGTATAACGATAAGCAATCCTGCGATTCAATCAGCGCTTCATTTATTGATAATGTCGCTTCATTGTAAAATAGAAAATGTGCGTGAAAGCGGACAGTTATTGATGTTAGACAAATACTAGATTCCTTCACACATTGATGGTTTCTATCTTGTTCGATAGGCTCATTTCCGCAATGATGTAATTTCATTATGTCGTCATTGTGTAATTGTCGTTTTATCGTTTTTTGTTATCTATCAGTTCTTCCCTACAAAATGAAAAGTTAGAATAAACAAGAAGCTACCCTGCTTTGGAATTACAAAAGTACAAGTCTCATATATACAGACTCTATGATATGCCTAACCTCATGCCTTTTTGGACGGCTGACATAGATGCCTGTCTGTTACATTGTCTTGTCGTACCCTTAACTGTTTTGCTCTCTTGTTGCTATGACTTCTGATAAGTCATTGAGTACTCTCTGTGCTACTCTATGGACGATATTCATATAATGTTTCATGTTTTTAAATTCTTTTATCCCGTCACTTCCGGCAAAATCTGCCTGTTAACTGGGTGCCTGATAAACTTAGCGATAATCGATCACCTGGTCATGTGACTAGTGATAATCCGTCACCTTACCACGTGATCTGACGGACTTTTTCTTATATGAGAGTCACCGGTTGCAATTCCGTGCCCGAGGGTGAGGTTTTCCTATTCTAAATGAGCTGGTGGTTGATCGGTTATTTTCTTCGATTTACCTGCGTCAACACGACGTCTATCAAGATGTCCGACGTCGTTGTTTATCATGACGTCACGGAACGAACGTGACATTGCGCGCTAGTTAATGGAAGAGTGGCAATTTAGTCCCGAGTTTGATCCCCTTACTGAGCAGATTAAGCGACTGGATAAATATAATAATAGGTTAGTGCCGTGAATGAAGTAAAAGTTTATCCGGCTCGGCTACGGAAATTATTGGATTCGCCTACGGCTCACCCGATAAATTCATCCGCCTTGCCAGATAAACTTTTTCATCCACGGCACTAACCTATTATTCTCTATTTATTACCTGTCATTGTGGCCTTTTTGTAAGAGGGCATTACATGGCGGGAAACTTTTATTTACACTGTAATGTTCTATAAGGTTGTATATTGGGTAAGTGTGAGGTTTGGTGCACTGTATGTAAAACGCTTAAGCCCCAAGTAACACTAGTCGCTGTACCAAGGCGGAAGCCCTTTAGTCAACCTTCCTCTATGTATGTATTGCCCACTTTATAGTAAAATACAAAATTACAAAAATATTTCGCCATTGTGCCTTTTCGTTAAACTTTGTTCATTTTGTACTGACTGAGACGGTAGACTTTTGGGACGGGTTGCCGTGTTTCCAGTTAGGTATTGCCCTTTGTGTGTTTTTAATGTTTTCTGTGCTCGGCTGGTTAAGTTGAGTGCTGTGTTCCCTGTCTGACTTAATGTAATCTTTTTGTGTGCTTATCATTTTTCTGCAATGGACAGATGTCCGAGTTTGATTCAAAGTATACTCAGATCTTAACTGATACAAATGGTCAATGATAAATATGTAAATTATCTAAAGTAGAATTACATATGATTTCGATTGTTTCAAGTTATTAATAATATTATACTAGTGTATGAATAAGCAAAATACGCAAATATTCAGCCAAGTACTGTAGGTAACGATAAAAAATAACATATATTATTCTTGGTTTACGCAATGAACGTGTGTACAAGCCTATGAAGATCAGCCCAAAAGTCGGTAAAATTACCTTCACGAGGATGATTGGTTTGATGCAACGATTTAGTCACACATTGGAACTATGATTAAAATAGAAAGAAGCATCATAAACATAAACATAAGGGTTAACTTTATTAGACAACAAACTAAACAGTTGGCATTAAACAATATTATTTTACTATCCTGTTTTGCTGAGAAGTTGCCGACATTTATTGAAATGATTGCTCCCTGTGGTGTATTTTGTATTCGTCCTCATGTCGTTGTGTTTCGGGCGAACAAAGGTTGTCTTTTTGGTAGTGAATATCACGTATCAGCCTATTCTGTTTCTCGCGCTATTTACACAATAACGCGGTGTAAAATATCTAGCGTCCTACAGAGGTATTCCAAATCTAGACATATCTACATTAACAATATGATACATTTATAGTCAATAAGTCTGTCAATATGTCAATACAGGAGTCCCGGCATGGTAACCTATACAATAAAACAAGCCAATTCGAATAGTAATTATACATGATATGTAATTGTCTGTGAACATAAATGGTATTACATGCTGGTAAATTAGTTCAATATCATTTTGTCTTGTCGTACGAAGTATTGATTTGCGAACACATTTTCGGGACAACTAAAGACAACTCTTACAATTAATAATGTGTCCTCTACAGTTTAACGGTATAGTCCAGTCAGGATAAGAATAGCGTGACGCTGTGGCCGAGTCCACTATTATGGTGTAAAACTAATAATAAAGGCTTATACAGACAACTATAATTTCAATGCTTAACTAAAATGCTATTTATTCGCTCTCCCTGTTCAGACAATGATTGTATTTTGTGTGTACAAATAAACGACAACGTCACTCTCACAATAGCCTAACTGGACTGTAGTATAGTCACATATGTTTACACAACTCCACTGGTAATACATGTGTTATTGACACATATATTGAACACAAACGTCGTCAGATGGACGCATTACAACATACATGTATGTTGGCTAAATACATCAGAAAACAAGATGATTTTTGCCAACTTCGTCCGTACCACAACAACAAAATGCCAATCTGGCAACCACACAACACCGACGGTAACCCATCAAGAAACCATGCCACAACGAAAAAACATCAATTTGGCATCCAGGACACAATGATAGAGCGTCAATCTAGCATCAACGCCACAATGATTGGACAGCAATCTGGATTCCGAGCCACAAGAACAAAACATCAATCTGGCATCCACTCCACAATGATAGAGCGTCAATCTGGCATCCACGCCGAAATGATAGCACGTCAATCTGGCATTTTCGCCACAATGATAGAGCATCAATCTGGCATCCACGCCACACTAATAGAGCGTCAATCTGGCATCCACGCCGAAATGATAGCACGTCAATCTGGCATCCACGCCACAATGATAGAGCATCAATCTGGCATCCACGCCACACTAATAGAGCGTCAATTTGGCATCTATGCCACAATGATAGAGCATCAATCTGGCATCTACACCACAATAATATAGCGTCAATTTGGCATCTATGCCACAATGATAGAGCGTCAATCTGGCATCCACACCACAATGAAAGAGCGTCAATCTGGCATCCACGACACAAATATACCACGTCAATCTTGCATCAAAGCCACAATGATAGCACGACAATCTGGCATCCACGCCACAATGTTAGAGCGTCAATATTGCATTCACGCCCAAATGATAGCACGTCAATCTGGCATCCACACCACAATGATAGAGCATCAATCTGGCATCCACGCCACAATGATAGAGCGTCAATATGGCATCAAATGCCACCATGATAGAGCGTCAATCTGGCATCCATATCACAACGATAGAGCTTCAATCTGGCATCCATATCACAACGACAGAGCGTCAATCTGGCATCCATGACACAATGATAGAGCTTCAATCTAGCATCCATGACACAATGATAGAGCTTCAATCTGGCATCCAAGCCACAATTATAGAGTGTCAATATGGCATCCGTGCCACAATGATAGCTCGTCAATCTTCCACCCTTGTCACAACGACAGGACACCAATCTGGCACCCATGCCACAACGACAGAACACCAATCTGGCACCCATGTCACAACGACAGAACACAAATCTGGCACCCATGTCACAACGACAGAACACAAATCTGGCACCCATGTCACAACGACAGAACACAAAGCTGGCACCCATGTCACAACGACAGAACACAAATCTGGCACCCATGTCACAACGACAGAACACCAATCTGGCACCCATGTCACAACGACGGAACACAAAGCTGGCACCCATGCCACAACGACAGAACACCAATCTGGCACCCATGTCACAACGACAGAACACAAATCTGGCACCCATGTCACAACGACAGAACACAAAGCTGGCACCCATGCCACAACGACAGAACACAAAGCTGGCACCCATGCCACAACGACAGAACACAAATCTACTTCCCATGTCAAAACGACTGAACACCAATCTGCCACCCACGCCAAAAGGACAGAACACCAATCAGGCACCCTTTGCCACAGCGACAGAACACCAATCAGGCACCCATTCAACAACGACAGAACACCAATCTGGAAGCCGCGACGCAACATCGGAATATCAATGTGGCATCCACGCCACAAATGCGGAATAGTAGAACGATTTAATAATTTATTTTTTATCTTAACATCAAAATCATCTGGACACAGAACATTTTCACAAACGACGCCGGCGAATTAGTTCCGAGCGCACCTGCCTCTTCATCGTTGTTTACAAATTGTTTTAATTACGTCTAGGCGTTCACGGACACATTGTTTCACTTTTATTATTCAATTAGATATAATATCTGCGGCTTATTGCAATCGCCGTTTGCATTTCTGAGAAAGCTATATACATGTATCTACATGTATTTCGAATCACGAATTCACGTGCATAGACACTATTCGTCAAAGACTTTGGACTTTCCTTTCTTTGATTTCATATCACGATATAACCGCTCACACAGTACTCTCAGTTATTATTAACGGCTGCCTTATTAACTGCATTTAATTAAAGATGTACTTCATCCAATTAGGTTGGTAATATTTTGTTTCCATGACTCGATCCATGTTTACGTTTTCTAGTGTATTTGTTTATAAAATTTCCCGGGTACCTGATTGGACGATAGATGGGATCTCCAGATATTTACGAAATGAGCATTTTTTAGGTGTTTGCTCGGAATGAAGGGAATCGGATCAGGGGGTAGTCTGGGAACTTGACTAACCACTGATGTATGAGGATGTGATTTCTAGACTATAGAATACAAATTCCAAATCAAGAAAAAAATATTCATTCACTTTTGTTTTGAAGTCAAACACTATACATGTATTCTGAATATTTGATTCATAAAATGAAAATGCCACGTGGCTAACCAACACCAGACATACCGTTATGGTGTAAATATTTAATCAAATGTGTATATAAAAAGACTCCACTGGGTCGCACAATTGAGACTCATTCATTTGTGAATGCATATTCCTATAAATACTGTAACAAGATTTGAATGAACATGACATATATCACAGATTTGTGTCAGGTTAATGTATTGATCAGTGTATCGGGGTCTCGTAAAATAAAACTCCATAAATGGATCACTTGGAACTTTGATATGCTACCAAGAATCCTTCTTCTGATGACACAGTGTGACTATCATGTGAATAATAGGAACAGCTAACACAATTGTATGGGCGAATATGCGTAATTGGATCAAACATGATCATTACGGTGATTTCAAAATATTGATTTGTGGTATGATGACTTTTACTCAATGGCATAGGCAACAGTATTAATGAAAAAGAATACAAAGTTATGTTATCACATTTGTATCAATATGGGTGGTACTATAATCAACCAAACCTTTACCTTCATGCTAGAGATAACAGAAAAGGGTAAAATGTAGATGTCTATATTCGGATATAAGCTTCTGAATGATTACCTAAAATCTTAAAGCTAGGAAACAAGTCAAGGGTGAGATTTTGTTCTAAAGCCGGACAATGTCATTTGCATTGCACCGTGGCGGTATATGAAAGGCGGACGATATGACGATGTAAAGCGAGCGATGCGATCATTAGAAAGTAGGATTTGTCGACGCAATAGGGCGAAACAACGATTTCCTAACAGAGCACCGTAAATACATGTATTATATAGTCATGCGCTACCGATATACTGCTTTATATTGTCGGTTAGGCAATAGCAGATATTTCAGTTATCAGAGTGGACATGCGACAAAGCAATCAAATAATTGTTTAAATTGTTTTGTCGAACACGTATAAAGATAAGCAATCCTACGATCCAATCAGTGCTTTATTTATAGATTATGTTGCTTCATTGTAAAATAGAAAATGTGCGTGAAAGCGGACAGTTAGTGATGTTAGACAAATGTTAGATTGCTTCACACATTGATGGTTTCTATCTTGTATGATAGGTTCATTTCCGCAATGATGTAATTTCATTATGTCGTCATTGTGTAATTGTCGTTCGATCGTCTTTTTCGTCTAACAATTCTTCCAACAAAATGAAAAGTTAGAATAAACACGAAGCTTCACCGCTTTGGAATTACAAAAGTACAAGTCTCATTTGTGTGCTTATCATTTTTCAGGAATGGACAGATGTCCGAATTTGATTCAAAGTGTACTCCGATCTTAACAGATACAAATGGTCAATGATCAATATGTAAACTATCTAAAATCGATTTACATATGATTGCGATTGTTTCAAGGTATTAATAATATTATACTAGTGTATGAATAAGCAAAATCCGCAAATATTCAGCTAAGTACTATAGGTAACGAGAAAAGATAACATATATTATTCTTGGTTTACACAATGAACGTGTGTACAAGCGTATGAAGGTCAGCCCAAAAGTCGGTAAAATTACCTTCACGAGGATGATTGGTTTGATGCAAAGATTAAGTCACACTTTGGAACTGTGATTAAAATAGAAAGACCAGGAAGCATCATAAACATAGACATCAGGGTTAACTTTATTAGACAACCCACTAGACAGTTTGCAATATACAATAAAATTTTACTATCCTGTTTTGCCGACAAGTAGACATTTATTGACATGATTGCTCCCTGAGGTGTATTTTGTATTTGTCCTCATGTCGTTGTGTTTCGGGCGAACAAAGATTGTCTTTTTGGTAGTGAAGTATCAGCCTATCCAATTATCGCGCTATTTACACAATGACGCGGTGTAAAATATCTAGCGTCATACAGAGGTATTCCAAATCTAGACATATCTACGTTAACAATAAGTTACATTTAAAGTCAATAAGACTGTCAATATGTCAGCGTAGACAATACAGGAGTCCATGCATGGTAACCTATACAATAAAACAAGCAAATTCGAATAGTAATTATACATGATATGTAATTGTCTGTGAACATAAATGGTATTACATGCTGGTAAATTAGTTCAATATCATTTTGTCTGGTCGTACGTAGTATTGATTTCCGAACACATTTCCGGGACTACTAAAGACAACTCTTACAATTAATAATGTGTCCTCTACAGTTTAACGGTATAGTCCAGTCAGGATAAGAATAGAGTGACGCTGTGGCCGAGTCCACTATTATGGTGTAAAACTAATAATAAAGGCTTATACAGACAACTATAATTTCAATGCTTAACTAAAATAATATTTATTCGCTCTCCCTGTTCAGACAATGATTGTATTTTTGTGTACACATAAACGACAACGTCACTCTCTAAAAAACCTTACTGGACTGTAGTATGGTCACACATGTTTACATATACACAACTCCACTGGTAATACATTAGTTATTGACACAAATACTTGACTCAAACGTACAACATACATGTATGATGACTAAATACATCAGAGAACAAGTTGCCAACTTCGTCCTTACCCCAAATACACCGACGGTAACCCCTCACGAAACCATGCCACAACGAAAATACACCAATATGGTATCCAAGCCACAATGATAGAGCGTCAATCTAGCATCAACGCCACAATGATAGCACATCAATCTGGCATCCACGCCACAAGAACAAAACATCAATCTGGCATCCACGCAACAATGATAGAGCGTCATCTGATATCCACGCAACAATGATAGAGCGTCATCTGATATCCACGCAACAATGATAGAGCGTCATCTTATATACACGCAACAATGATAGAGCGTCATCTGATATCCACGCAACAATGATAGAGCGTCATCTGATATCCACGCAACAATGATAGAGCGTCATCTGATATCCACGCAACAATGATAGAGCGTCAATCTGGCATCCACGCCACAATGATGGTGCGTCAATCTGGCATCCACGCCACAATGATAGAGCGTCAATCTGGCATCCACGCCACAATGATGGTGCGTCAATCTGGCATCCACGCCACAATGATGGTGCGTCAATCTGATATCTACGCAACGATGATACAGCGTTAATCTGGCATCAACGCCACAATAATAGAGCGTCAATCTGACATCCACGCCACAATAAAAGAGCGTGAATCTGGCATCCACGCCTAAATGATAGAGCGTTAATCTGACATCCACGCCACAATAAAAGAGCTTCGATCTTGCATCCACGCCACAATGAAAGAGCGTCAATCTGGCATCCACGCCTTAATGATAGCACGTCAATCTGGCCTCCACGCGACAATAATAGAAAGTCAATCTGGCATCTACACCACAATAATATAGCGTCAATCTGGGATCTACGCCACAATGATAGCACGTCAATTTGGCATCCACGCCACAATGATAGAGCGTCAATATGGCATCCACGCCACACTAATAGAGCGTTAATCAGCCATCCACGCAACAATGATAGAGCGTCAATCTGACATCCACGCCACAATTATAGAGCGTCAATATGGCATCCGTGCCACAATAATAGCTCGCCAATCTGGCACCCATGCCACAACGACAGAACACAAATCTAGCACCCATGCCGCCACAACAACAGAACACTAATCTGCCATCCATGCCACGTTGACAGAGCATAAATCTGCCACCCATGTCAAAACGACAGAACACCAATCTGCCACCCATGCCAAAAACGACAGAACACAAATCAGACACCCTTGCCACAGCGACAGAACATCAATCAGTCACCCATTCCACAACAACAGAACACTAATCTGGCACCCACGCCACAACAACAGAACACCAATCTGACAGCCGCGACGCAACCAAGGAATATCAATGTGGCGTCCACGCCACAAATGCAGAACAGTAGAACGATGAAATGATTTATTTTTTACATTAACATCAGAATCATCTGGACACCGAACATTTTCACAAATGACGCGTGCGAATCTCTGAGAAAGCTATAGATCTATTTAGAATCACGACTTCACGTGCACAGACACTCTTCGTCAAAGACTTTGGACTTTCTTTTCATTGATTTTATATCACGTTATATCTAACCGCTCACACAGTACTCTCAGTAATTATTAACGACTGCCTTATTAACTGTATTCAATTAAAGATGTACTTTAACGAATTAAGTTGTTGTATTTTATTTCCATGCCTCGGTCCATGTTTACGTTTTCTAGTGTATTTGTTTATAAAAGTTCCCGCGTAGCATACCGAGCCTTCTGATTGGACGATAGACGGGATCTCAAGGTATTTACGAAATGAGCTATTTTTAGGCTTTCGCTCGAAATGAAGGGAATTGGATCAGGGGGTAGTCTGGGAACTTGACTAACCACTGATGTAGGAGGATGTGATTTCTAGACTATAGAGAACGAAATCCAAATCAAGAAAAAATATTTACTTTTGTTTTGTCGTCAAAGACTATATTCTGAATATTTGATTAATAAAATGACAATGCCACGTGGCTACAAACACCAGACGTACCATTATGGTGTAAATGTTTAACCACATATGTATAAAAGCACAATTGAGACTCATTCATTCGTGAATGCATGTTCCTATAAATCCTGTAACAAGATTTGAGTGAACATGACATACGTCACATATTTGTGTCAGGTTAATGTATCAGTGTATCGGGGTCTCGTAAAATAAAACTCCATAAATGGATCACTTGGAACTTTGATATGCTACCAAGAATCAATCTTCTGATGACACAGCGTGACTATCATGTGATTAACAGGAACAGCTAACAAAATTGTATGTGCGAATATGCGTAATTGGATCGAACATGCGGTGCTTTCAAAATATTGATTTATGGTATGATGACTTTTACTCAATGGCATAGGTAACAGTATTAATAAAAAAGAATACAAAGTTATGTTATCGCATTTGTACAGTTATTTATTTATACGACAATTTTGATATATAAATAACTGTTAACTCTTCACTTTCTATTTAATTCAATTTTTATCTAATATACTGTTTTATTCTTTTTAAATGATACAATTGCCTGGTTTTTTTTATTTCCGACATACATATAAATGTTTGTTGCATTTGTATGTGCATACACATGTCGTATAATTTCTCCATATCAGCGAGATTCGACGATATTTTAGTGAGCATGACATTTACCGCATCCAAACTGACTAACAGTATGCTTCCAGAAAGGATTCAATTTCATTTTTAATTGAAATGATTGTGCAGAACTTGAATATTTATTATTTATCATGTCATCAATAACTCCATGCCGTACGTTTGTGCCTTTTTTATTGGTAAAACTATCAAGAAATGTCAAATCTCAGGAAATATGGTTTTTATTTCAACCATAATCAGATGACTTTCCAAAAATGACACAATGACAGATTCCTGAGTTATCGTTTAAATTTTATATGCGTATACAAAAATGTACATGGATAACTATTGTTTCCTCTCATCACTTTGTGGAATAACTGTGGAGCTTAGACGCTTATACCACGACAATGGCCGAACGGTTAAGGCGTCAGCCTTGGTATCGTGGAATCGAAGGTTCCAATCCCGGCGGATGCTGCGTTAGATCTGATGCGGTCAATTGGTGAGCCGCCAGCTAGTTCAAGAATGGTTACCACAGGTCTATCTCTGTCAGGCGTCCTGCAATAAAGAAAGGGACTCGGGAGGTACTGTGCGCTTGAAAGATAGATGTCACATTAGTCAAATTGGCTGGCCTTTTCAATAGGGGTGGTTCTATAATATACTAAGCCTTTACCCTCACGCTAGAGATAACAGAAAAAGGTAAAATGTAGATGTCTATATATGAGTTAATGCCTTCTGAACGATTACCTAAAACCCTAAAGCTAGGCTTTAGGAATTAAGTCAAGGATGAGATTTCGTTCTAAAGCCGGACAATGTCATTTGCATTGCACAGATGGGGTACATAAAAGGCGGACGATGTGACGATGTAAAGCGAGCGATGTGATGATAAGAAAGTAGGATGTGTCGAGGCAAATGGGAGAAACAACGATTTCCTAACAGAGCATCGTAATTATTATATAGTCATGCGTTACCGATAGACTGCTTCATATTGTTAGGCAATATCAGATATTTCAGTTATCATGCGACAAAGCAATCAAATAATTGTTTGAATTGTTTTGGCAAACACGTATAGTTATAAGCAATCGTGAAATCCTATCAGTGCTTCATTTATTAATGATGTTGCTTCATTGTAAAATCGAAAATGTGCGTGAAAGCGGACAGTTATTGATGTTAGACAAATGTTAGATTCCTTCACACATTGATGGTTTCTACTATTTTGTACGATAGGCTCATTTCCCCAATGATGTAATTTCATTATGTCGTCATTGTGTAATTGTCGTTTTATCGTTTTTTGGTATCTATCAGTTCCCTAAAAAAATGAAAAGTTAGAATAAACACGAAGCTACACTGCTTTGGAATTACAAAAGTACAAGTCTCATTTGTGTGCTCATCATTTCTCAGGAATGGACAGATGCCCAGCTTTGAATAAAAATAAACACTGCTCTTATGCAGATGACTAAAAAGAATATGCATCTAAAGGGGCATTCCATAGTATTTTGATTGTTTCAACTTATTAAATATATTTTACTAGCATATGAATAAGGAAAATTCTCAACATTTCAGCAAAGTACTCCAGTTACTGAGAAAATAATAGCACGTATAGTTACGGGTTTACACTATGAACATGTGTACAAGCGTTGGTCAGCGTTTCAAAGGTCGGAAGAAATAAGCACAAACGTCGGAGAAATTACTTTCACGAGGATGATTGTTTTGGGTAAAACAACGAACGTTGCGAATCTGGCACACTTAGCGCTTGAAAGTAGACATGTAAAAATGCAAAGATTTGGTCAAACGTGGGAATTATGATACAGATAGAAAGACCCGGAAGTATCATAAACATGGACACCAGATTTAACATTTTTATACAATACACTGGATAGTTTGAGCATATAACTACTGTCCTATATGGCAGACAAGAAACTGAAGTTAAATGAAAGAGTTTCTCCTATAAGTGTAGTTGGTATTCGTCCTCGTGTCGTTGTGTTTCGGGCAAACAAAAATTGCCTTTGTGATGGTCAACATCACGTATTAGCCTATACAATTTTCCCGCTATTAATACAATGACGCGGTGTAAAATACCCAGCGTCATACAAAGATGATCCAAATCTAGACATATATACGTTAACAATAATAAACATTTTACAGGCAATAAGACTGTCAATATGTCAACGGAGACAATGCAGGAACCCCTGTACGGCACCCCATACAATAAACCAAGCCAATTCGAATAGTAATTATACATAATATCTAGTTGTCTGTGAACATACATGGTATTACATGCTGGTATAGAGGTTCAATATCAGTTTGTCTGGTCGTACGAAGTATTTATTTCCGATCACATTTCCGTGACAAATAAAGACAACTCTTACAGTAAATACTGTGTCCTCTACATTATAACGGTAGTATTGTCTCATTTGTTTACAATCAACTCCACTTGGAATACATGGTTCACGGACTGAAATATTTGACAAGTATGTCGTTGCATGGACGCATTAAAACATACAGCATGGGTTGGTTGACTAATGCAAACTTCGTCCGCACTACAATATATGTCAATCTTGCACACGCGCCACAACGACAGAACACCAACCTGGCACCCAAGCTAAAACAACAGAACACCAATCTGTCACCCGTACAACAACGATAGAACAAGAATCTGACATCCGTGCCACAACAATAGAATACCAATATGGCACCCATTGCCACAACGACGGAACACTAAGCTGGCACCTACGTCTTTAAGACATAATACCTATATGGCACCCATTTCCACAACGACATAACACCAAGCTGTCACCCATGCCACAACGACAGAACATTAAACAGACACCCGCGCCACAACGACAGAACATTAAACAGACACCCGCGCCACAACGACAGAACACGAATCTGAAACACGTGCCTTAACCACAGAATACCAACATGACACCCATTGCCACAATCACAGAACAATAATCCACAACGGAATGCCAATTGGGCGCCCGTGCCACAATGACAGAAGGTCAATATGGCTTTCGAGCCACAACGAGTTGATGCCAATATGGTATTCTGGACACGCATCGTCAGCGAACCGTCTTTCATAACGAAAATTCGCCTAGTGGTTAAGCGTGCGAACGATGTAGCCTTGGAAACGTCACCCGGAGCACTCCTCAAATAATTATTTATGATTGGCGTCCCGAAAGATATGAAGTCGTTGTACCATTCGGTCTTCTTGGTCTTCTGTCTTCTTCACGACCGTTCTATTTCATAATGAATCACGTTCATGTTTCTAATAGACCCTACGTATATCCCTTGCTTGACGTTCAGCAAAGTCAGTTTCAGGTAACTGCCGGTTTATCCGGTTCAGGAAAAAGTTACTGGACGAAATACGATAAACTGAGTCATTGTTGTCTTATAATAAAAGGTCCGATCATTTTCCTTGTACAGCTATGCACAATATAATGTTGACAGTTCTACGCTAAACCCCACCTTCAAGCCACTTTTCATTGATTCGGAGGCTTTAGAGTGCAAACTTAAAATCCAGATAAAAATCTCTTTTCCTCCAAGTGCTTTGTAGTCAAACACTTTAACACTATTCTGAATATTGGACTCATAAAATAAATATGCCACGTGGGTGACAAACACCAGACATATAGTTATGGTGTAAGATTTAACCTCACGCGTATTTTAAGAGACCCATCTGGGTCGCAGAATTGAGATACATTGAAATTTATAGCTCAGATTTGTGTCAGTTTAATGTATCAGTGTATATGGGCCTCGTAAAATAAAACACCAACAATGGATCACTTGAAACTTTTTTTATGGCAACCAAGAATCCTTCATCTGACGACACAGTGGAATTGTAAATCAGATCCTAATATCTGCTCCATTTCTTTACGCTGATATAGACTTGTTGACACCTACATCAGCGCAATGGGGTAGAAAGGTAAGAAGGGTCTTATTTTAATGAGATTATAATATGCGTTATTGGATCGAACATGATAATACGGTTCTCTCAAAATGCTAGACGCCAGATTGGTGTTTTGTCGTTGTGGTGCGGACGGCAGATTGGCGTTACGTCGTTGTAGTGCGGACGCCAGATTGGCGTTATGTTGGTGTTGCGCGGACGCCAGGTTGACGTTATGTCGTCGGGGCGGGGAGCCTGCCGTTATGCCCCTTTAGATACATATATATCATTGACTATCTGCATCAGTTAAGATCAGGGTATACTACGATTCAAATTCGGGCATATGTCCGTTCCTGAGAAATGGTCAGCATACATTTGAGACTTGTACTTTTGTAAGTCCAAAGCAGTGTAGCTTCGTGTTTATACATTTTTGGGGAAGAACTGATAGATAACAAAAGACCATAAAACGACAATTACACAATTACGACATAATGAAATTACATCATTGCGGAAATGAGCCTATCGTACAAAATAGAAACCATCAATGTGTGAAGGAATCTAACATTTGTCTAACATCACTAACTGTCGGCTTTCACGCACATTTTCTATCGTCCAATGAAGCAACATTATTAATAATTGAGGTGCTGATAGGATACCACGATGGCTTATCTTTATACGTGTTTGTCAATACAATTTAAACACTTTATTTGATAGCTTTGTCGCATGTCCAAACTGATAACTGAAATATCTGATATTGCCTAACCGACAAAACAAAGCAATGTATCGACAGCGCATGGTTATAACATAATTACGGTGCTCTGTTAGGAAATCGTTGTTTCTCCCATTTGCCTCGACAAATCCTACTTTCTAATGATCGCATCGCTCGCTTTACATCGTCACATCGTCCGCATTTCATATACCGCCACGGTGCAATGCAAATGACATTGTCCGAGCCAAATATCTGGTTTGACAGTTTTCCCAAAAGCTACATTTTAGGATTTTATGTAATCATTCCGACAGCATATACTTGCAAAATAATATATACATATAAGCATCTACATGTCACCTTTTTCTGTTATCTCTAGCGTAAAGGTAAAGGCCATGTTCACCCATATTGAAAAGGTCAGCCAATCTGACTTGCGAGACATCTATATTTCGTGCGCACAGTACCTCCCGAATCCCTTCACTTATTGCTGGACGCATGGCAAAGATATGCCTACGGTTACCATTGTTTAGATAGCTGGCGGCTCGATAACTGACCACATCAGTTATAATCCTGCTTCTGCCAGAATACGAACCTTCAATCGCCCGCTTCCACGGCTGACGCCTTAACCACTCGGCCACTCGCGGTATGTTCAGTAGTTATCCTTGTACATTTGTATATTAATAGAAAAATGCCATTTTGTCATTTACCGAAAAGAGTCTGATTTTAGTCAAAATAAATGCAACATCTCCTGAGATTTGACATTTCTTTGAGATATTACCCATAACATAGACATAAACGTACTGCATTGGATTATTCATGACATGATAAATAATAAATGTTCAAGTTCTGCAAAATTATTTCAATTATTAATGTAATTGAATCCTTTCTAAAACACACTATCATTCATGTTTGATACGATTAATGCCATGCTCACTCAAATCTTGTCATATCTCACTGCCAACACAATGCAATAAGCATTTACATTTATTTCAAATCAAAATACAGGAGTTCGTACCATTCAAAAAAAAAATATATTAAAATACAAAAATAGAAAATGATTATTCATACATCAACGTTTACATATGACTAAATGACTGTACAACATGTGATTACATGACTTTGTTATCTTTTGTATTGATACGGTTACCTATGATTGAAAGTCATTATAGCACCGTATTTATCAGCTTCTATCCAATTACGCATACTTTAATCTCATCTTATTATTTTACGAGGCCCAGCTACACTGATACATTAAACAGGCACAAATCTGTGTTATAAATCTCAATTTTGTGACCAAGATGGGTTCTTAAAATACTCATGAGGTTAAATCTTTACACCATAACAGTAATTCTGGTGTTCGTCAGAAACGTGGCATATTCATTTTACGAGTCCAATATTCCGAACCTAGTGTTTAAAAACAAAATTGGCTCTGAATTTTGAACTCTATAGCCTCCGAATCAATAAAAAAGTGGCATAAAGGTAAAGTTAAACGTAGAATCGCCGATATCATATTGTGCGTAAATGTACAAGGAAGGAAAATGATCGTACCTTATTTGTAGAAAACAATTAGTGAGTTTATCGTAGTGTGTCGTCTGCTTGTTTTCGCTATGATTCTTTATTGCTCTCATTAGGCCCACTGGGCAGCGACGTTTTTGTCCAGTAACATTTTCCTGACACCCGATAAACCAGCAGTTACCTGAAACTGAATATGCTTACGTCAAGCAAGGGATATATACCAGTACCATTTGAACGACTGCGGCATATCGCGGCATAGAATCGAACTCGAGGCATTTCGTACGCTCTATCACTAAGCGAATATTCGTTATGCATGACGGTTCGCTGCCGATGCTACGCCAAGTTGGTCGTTTGTCGATGTTTTGAGAATGACAGATATGCCTTCTATTCTTGTGTCTTGAATGTCATATTGACATCTTGTAGTCGTGGCAGGGGTGCCATATTGATGTTCTGTCGTTTTGGCATGGGTACCTGACTGGTGTTCTGTCGCTGTGGAATGGTGCCATATTGGTGTTCTGTCGTTTTGGCATGGGTACCTGACTGGTGTACTGTCGCTGTGGAATGGTGCCATATTGGTGTTCTGTCGTTGTGGCATGGGTGACAGATTGGACGTCTGTAGGTTCGGTGTGAGTGCCACATTGGTGCTTTGTCGATGTGGCGTGGTGCCAGATTGGGGTCCTGTTGTTGTGGCGTGGTGCTAGATAGGGGTTCTATTGTTGTGGTGTTGGTGCCAGATTTGCATTCCGTCATTGTGGCGTAGTGCCAGATTAGTCTTCTGTCGTTGTAGTGTGGGTGCCATATTGGTGTTCAGTGGCTGTGGTGCGGACGAAGTTTCCATAATTCGAACATTCCATTTTCCGATGTATTTCGTCCGCATTAAAATATGTACAATCATATGTATTACTACAGTATGTTTCTATGCGTCCACCCGACGACGTTTCTGTCAAATATTTGATTCAATAACACATGTATTACTAGGAGAGTTATGTTTACAAATGTGACAATATTGGCGTTTAACTGTTGAGGACACAGTATTTATTATTACCTAGCACTCTATATAACGAGTTATTCGTTATTTTTGACTGTTTCATGTTTTAATGTTTATTTTTAGATCCAGGTATGAAACAGTTCATTGCCAGGAGGGCAACAGTTTTGACTGTTACACCCCTGGATGAACTGTTACCTGCGCACTACGATGCGCAATATAAATTCCTGCAAAACACCCTGCTAGATCTATAGCGTATTTTTAATATAACTCTTGAACAATGTTTTGTCCCTTTTTGCTTTATTACATACCGATTTTATTTGTTTGATTATAAAATCATGGGATAATGACAGAATTTACAACAAAAACTATCCGCTATTAGTATGACAAAATGTCTTAGAAATATCCTTTTTGTTTGTTGTATAAGTGGAACTTTACTGTAGTTATATAGAGTATTAGGTAATAAAACAGTGATTTCATGTCTGTTTTGGGTTAACAGTCAAAACTATTGTCCCTTGGTATCGGGGAAGACATTTTGAACTGTTGCCCTCGGCCTATCGGCCTCGTGCAACAGTTCAAAAGTCTTCCCCGATACCTCGGGACAATAGTTTTGACTGTTAACCAAACAGACATGAAATAAGTGTATACTCAGTGTGGCAATACCACGTGACTAAATACTACAGTCCAAAGAAGAAAATTGTAAACAAAACCTCCACTTCGCGAAGGAAAATAGGCATAAGTATTTTATTTCTTCACCAATTTCTATGAAATATAGACCACGCTAAGGGAAAAAATATAAGGGTTCCGCCATATATAGTTTATTTCTCCGTAGCTTGACCGTTTTTTCAATTACCCTGAGAAACCTTGGAAAAAATTTGTGTGAGAGCGGACTACAGTATCAAGCCTTTTCGTTTTCCTGGTATTATCTACTCCATGCGTGATTGAAGAGTCATGTTTACACCTTCCGGGAACACCGGAGGCAATTTTGCAACAAATAAAATACATATTATAACAATGCATGGCACAAATATGAATTTTCTTTTAATTTGCAATTATGGCTACAGTTCCAAGAAAAAATATTCAGACTACAGTTCAAAGCTGTTTTCAGAGTTTTCAGAATTTACAATAAAACCAAGCAACGTGTCGCCCCTGATGCTATTTTTGGCAACATTACACACACTACAATATTCTGTATTTGGTCAGGTGTTATTTGTAACAACATATTATACCGAATTTAAAAACACAAACACGCACATTGGTAACAGTAGTTTACAATATATGCATGTAGATCTAGTAATTGATAATAAGCTTGCGTATGGGTAATTTTGAGTAATTTCAATACGCGCATTTGATGTTTGATCTAAATTATATATTGCACGGTGCCATCGATTTTCATCACTGGTAGACACCGTACAGCGGATATAACATATAGTCCGTATTTATAACAATACATCATTGTTGAGCGTCAGGTCAGTTTGTCTGTGCTTGAAAGTCTTGGTTTTCATAATTTATAAGTGCCTACATATCAAGGTCATGGATACGCCAATGTGACTATGTCTCATTTGCTGCAGGATCAGACTTATCTGACCATATTGCCTAATTAAAGTTTGAAGCAAATGCTGCAAAAACTGTAGGAGGAGTTGCGTCCACAAGAACTGTTCACTATATATTGTATAGTGCATAAAAGTACAAAGGGCCATAATTCTGTCAAAAATCGTCGCAGCGCAAATTCTTTCCTTTAAGCACATCTACATGTTGAGGTTGTTCATCTGTTAAAGTTTGAAGCAAATGCTGCAAAAACTGTAGGAGGAGTTGCGTCCACAAGACCTGTTCACTATATATTGTATTGTGCATAAACGTACAAAGGGCCATAATTCTGTCAAAAATAGTCACAGCGCAAATTCTTTCCTTTATGCACATCTATAGTTGAGGTTGTTCATCTGTTAAAGTTTGAATCAAATGCTGCAAAAACTGTAGGAGGAGTTACGTCCACAAGAATGCGTCTACGGACGGACAGACGGACGGACGGACGGACGGACAGACAGATAGACAGACAAGCTGAATCCAGTATATCCCCCCTTACAACTCGTTGTGCGGGGGGGGGGGTATAATTAAAGGAATAAAAAGGTGTGCATAATTTGTTTCAGCATGCAATTTAAGCGCCCGTAGACTGAGGGTAAAATAGCTTATAACACGTCCCCAATTATTTCGTACCAAATAAGACAGAATTGAACAATTTAGCAATAACAATATTTTGGTTACGAAGGCAATACTACGTACTTAAATCAAGTGCCTTCCTATTTTTCGCTCACATGTCACAAAGTGACAGAGTTAGCTTTGTGATGACTCGTCGTCCGTCCGTCGTTCGTTCGTCCGTCCGTCCGTCAACAATTTGCTTGTGTAGACACTAGAGGTCACACTTTTGACCTAATATTTATCCAACGTGGTCACATTGATCATCTCAACAAAATCTAGGTCAAGTTCGATATTGGGTCATCCGGGATAAAAAACTAGGTCACAAGGTCAAATCATAGAAAAACCTTTTGTAGGCACTAGAAGTCACAATGTTGACCTAATCTTTATGAAACTTGGTCATAATGATCATCTCAACCAAATCTAGGTCAAGATATATATTTGGTCATCCGGGATCAAAAACTAGGTCACAATATCAAATCATAGAAAAACCTTGTATAGTCACTTGAGATCACAATTTTGACCTAATCATTTTGAAACTTTGTCGCAATGATCATCTTAATAAAATCGAAGTCAATTTATGATTGGGTCATCTGGAATCAAAAACTAGGTCACTAGGTCAAATAATAGAAAACCCTTGTGTTAATTCACGAGAGGTCACCATTTTAGCCTAATCCTTATGAAACTTGATCACAATGATCATCCCATCAAAATCTAGTTAAAGTGTTATATCGGGTCATCTGGGGCTAAGAACTAGGTCACAAGGTCAAATCACATGGCTTGGGTGTACTGCTACGACAGGTGAGCGACCTAGTGCCATAGGGCCCTCTTGTTTTAGATTCAAACCACGTACTACGGAGTCAAAATGAGGAATCCAACACCAGTACAGGACTGCTATCCTCGGTGCAACAGAAAAATAGATCATGTTAATGGAAAGTTTCATAATGATTAGATCCCGTACACAATGCAATGTTTTCCTTCAGTCGATTGCTTGTTAGTTGGTGTTTGCTTGCGAGAGTTCCAACATAGGTTAAGACCATGGAAGATATAAGTTTAAATCGGAACAGAGTACTGGGAAGTGCATACTTGAGCTGAAATAAAAGGAAAGTATAGTATACGAAACGTCAGAGCAAATTACAACATTAGTGTTTTAAAATAAACATTCAGCTGCTTAAATTTGTTCACTTCAAGTGAATCACATGAATATTTACAAAAATGTGATTAAAAACTTAGAGTCGTGTGAAATCGACATCCACTTTTACTTTCGTTTTCGTGCGAAGTATAGGGGGCTATATCCGCCATATGGTGTCTACCATTGGTGAATATCGATGGCACCGTCCAATATATAATTTAGATCAAACATCAAATGCACTAATGGAAATTACTAAAAAATACCCGTACGCAAACTTATTATTAATTACTATATGTATATACTTTAAACTTCTGTTACCCATGTGCGTGTTTATGTTCTTAAATGATGTAAAATGTGTCGTAAAAAATAAAACCTGACCAAATAAAGAATACTTTAGTGTGTGTATTGTTGACAAAAATAGCATCAGGAGCAAAACGTTGCTTGGTATTATGGTAAATTCTGAAAACAGCTTTGAACTGTAGTCTGAATATTTTTTCTTGGAACTGTAGCCATAATTGCAAATTGAAAGAAAATGTCATATAAGTGCCATGTATTGTTATAATATTTATTTTATTTGTTGCGAAATTGCCTCCGGTGTTCCCGGAAGGTGTAAACATGACTCTTCAATCACGCCTCGAGTAGATAATACCAGGAAAACGAAAAGGCTTGATACTGTAGTCCGCTCTCACACAAATTTTTTCCAAGGTTTCTCAGGGTAATTGAAAAAACGGTCAAGCTACGGAGAAATAAACTATATATGGCGGAACCCTTATATTTTTTCCCTTAGCGTGGTCTATATTTCATAGAAATTGGTGAAGAAATAAAATACTTATGCCTATTTTCCTTCGCGAAGTGGAGGTTTTGTTTACAATTTTCTTCTTTGGACTGTAGTATTTAGTCACGTGGTATTGCCACACTGATACTGTAAGAGTTGTCTTTAGTTGTCACTGAAATGTGGTCGGAAATAAATACATCATACGACTTCACGAAGTGATATTGAATCAATATACAAGCATGTAATGCCATGTATGTTCACCGACAATTACAAATCATGTATAATTACTATTCTAAATGGGTTGGTTTATTGCACGGGATAACGTGCAGGGACTCCTGTATTGTCTCCGCTGACATATTGACAGTCTTATTGCCTGTAAAATGTATATGATTGTTAACGTAGATATGTCAAGATTTGGAATACCTTTGTATGACGCTAGATATTTGACACACTCAGGGTAATTGTGTAAATAGCGCGAGAACTGGATAGGCCGATACGTGATGTTCAATACCAAAATACAATCTTTGTTCGCCCGAACCATAACGACACGATGACGAATACAAAATACACTTAAGGGAACAATATTTTCAATACATGTCGGCTACTTATCAGCAAAACAGGATAGTAAGATAATATTGTATAATGCCAACTGTCTAGTCTAAAGTGAACCCTAGTTATCATGTTCTTGTTAGGTCATGGTCATTCTATATAAATCTAAATTAAAAATGTTTGACACAATAATAAACAACATATTGATGCAAGCCATGTTTCGCGTCTACTTTTGCGATGGATGTTTTTCAAAATAGCGATCGATGTACTGGACGGCTATGACTTTACGACAACGATAGTCATCGATAAAAGCCTGGCTTGGGATAAAGAGATCCATGTTATGTCTAAAGGCAAAATAACCATTATCATTCATAATTTAACATTTAACTGCACCTGTTTAGACCGGGAAGTACTTGAACAATCCGCATATCTGTCTATTTTACCAGAAGATATTACCATACCGACCATTTTACTTTATACTTATACTGGTATGAATCATGTGGTATGTAATGTAAGTTTTTGTAACTTCCATTTTGTTATGAAAATATAAATTAAAATAAGAAAAATAGAATGAAGAGTTATTAAGTCAGAGAGGCAAGGCAGGCAGCAAAGCACAGAATACATAAAACACACAAGGCACAAATGATCCGCACAAGTACATGCTATCAAAATGCTGAATGAACCAGTTTCAGCAAACAAAAAGCTGAATGCCCAATATGAATGACCCCGTGCCAACAGTAAAGTTACATATGAATAGATGTTTGTAAAACCCGTATGCCTCCATGGCAGCCCGATAGTCAGAAATGGTAAATGTCAGTGGCCTTGACCTTTGACCAACTGAAATCAAAACCAACCTTCATGGACATTTTGAAGATCATAGGTCAAAGCGTTCTTGAGTTATTGAACGGAAACCAATTGCATGTCTACTGACCGACCGACCTACCTGGCAAAGCAATATACCCTCTCATTGTGTTTTGATACCCTCTCATACCTGATTGTGTATTATATTTTATTGATACAGTTACCTTTGAGTCAAAGTCATACGTTAAAGTAATACTAAACATTTGCAATCACTGATTTTCACAATTTCCACAAATGCTTAAATATATTGATTTCACTTTATTATTATTGTTGTTTAAATTTGTCAACATACTGTTGTTGAAACTTTGTTGTATATAGTATATATGTTGACGGTATAATAAATGCCCATCTTTCAATTCAATATATAGTTGTGTTATTCATTTGTCCAAACATAGTTCAACCGCTGCTAATGTAGCACACAAACATAAATATTAGTAAGTGAACCCGTTAAATTCGTCATTTTGTACCAATCAAGCATATACAGTGTAATTACATTCATTGAAATAACCTGTAAATGTCATTATATCTGACTAAAAATGAAACAGATAATTTTCCTTTCTAAATTTTGTATTAGATACTCTGAAATAATCAAGTGAGTTAAAAGCTAAGCTAAGCCAACCTTTACAGTAGCTATAACTTGTATATAAATCAAGTGTTTTATATGTTTAAAAAGGAAGATTTTTGAGTTAGGCCTATCTTGCGTAAAATATGTGTCAAAAAAGTCTTCGTAAACTATAATAAACAACAATTTCGTGAATTAGAGTTGATAATATGTTGTCTCTTCGCCAAATACCCAGCGGCTGTAAAATCAGACGGAAACCGTACACGAAAAACCCGAAAACAAAGTAAAACTCGCGATGGTATTTGGCCACACTTACACATTCATTGGCTATTTCGCTGGCTTAGGATTTGAAGGTCGTTAGTATAACTTATGACCTTTTAAAACTCATACATATTTGAAATCTGCATCACTAGGCGCTTCTTATGAGCCTATTTTATGAAAATCGGAAGTTTAAAAAGCTTGTATTTCCATAAGAACAGAGTAATTTTCAGACAATTTTTTCTTGTTTTCCCAGAACATTGACTTTGTTCTTACGACCTGCTAATTCATTCATTAGCGAACGTCCACCACCTGACTCCAAACATAGTGCAAACTGTGCTTAAACGACGTCACAATGTATACATTTTGTACATATGCGCCTAATAACAACAGTAGACCGACCATTAATCAACCATTATGCGTAGGCTGTATTCATGGATATAAACAAGTTATCGTGTCGTACATGTACCGGTGGATGTATACCATATTTATAACATAATTGTTATTTAATTAAACATAAATAACAGTACACATAATAGAAATATTGTAATTATATTCCTAGAATATTATGGTTAAACCTAGCTACAATGTTTAATTTTTAAGGGTTAATTTATATAAATCCCCTAAATATCAAAAAGATCGAGAAAAGTCCAATTGTTCTTTTTTTGAGTGTGGCTATGACACATGATGATGACAACTTTAGTAGGTATGCGTTGTGCTAAAATGACTATTAGCTACATTGAGCCATTTGCATCAAACACCACGCTATTATATACAATATGTTGTATTGTTGTACAGCTTCTATAGTTTAGTTTATACAATGTTTCTATTCATTATATGCAATACTAGTATATTGTATTATTGTATAACTTCTATAGTTTATACAATGTTTCTATTCATTTTAGCTTATTTGTGTAACATATCACTAGAACTTATATAAATCATTATCGACATACCATTTCAGATAGTATCCACTTCCACGAGGGTGTCAAATCAGAGAAGCCATGTTTCCTTAAGGATGCAGCGCAACCACCATCAAAACACTGGTATCATTTTTACAACTGAATTTCGTACTTAGGCCCATGTAACGCATCCGTACATTATAAACTCGAAGCGGACTCGATCTACCACCGGGCTATAGAGCACTGTGGTATATTACCGTTTTTTTGACCTCCTAAAAGGTTTTACTTTTTAGTTTAGCTTTTTATTATATCTCGATGTCAAGAACAACTCAAGAATGAGACCATTTTGTATGGATACCAATGTTGATCTTTTCATTGAGGTGTTTCAGTATTTTAAGGTATTGTTTAAATATTCAAATATGCATTGTGAAGTGTTGCTTGCTGCAGAAAATGTTAGAAATACATTGACGTTTGGATTACTGACGTCCGAAACACTCAAACTCACAGTTTAGTATTTGTCCATGGAAACCCTTTCAAAGTGCGTGTTGATATCTAACATATGAGTTAAGACGTTATCAATATAAATAAACATCTATGGATGAAATACTTTGTCTTTGATTATTGTAATTTAACATGACAGGAAGAAACTGACGAAGACTATTGTAATTTAACCTGACTCGAAGCAACTAACGACGATTATTGTAATTAAACCTGACAAAAGCAACTGTCTTAGATTTTTGTAATTCAACCGGACATGAAGCAGTATTTCCTTGTTTATATTGATGTCCGTATCTGTACTATCGTATATAAATATATTGTAAAGATTTTCAATGTTTTAGGACAGTAACAGGATAAATGGGATACTTTCAAACCTCTATCAGATTTAGTACGAGGTGACAATGACCGCTGACATTAATTATCACCAACTGGTAGTTGGGTCTTTCGGACATTCAATTTCAGTATACCGTTGTGTATAAACAGTTTATAATGTATTTGTATGTTGTCTAAAATGTATACAATGGGAATTTTAAAGTACATGGTATACTCGATCTAGTAGCGCAGAATAATATTAAGGACGCTATGAACAGTCAGCGGTAAATTTGTGTCTTTCCTACGCATATTATTTCAATGGCAATTGAGGCGGTTTCATTCTTTAGGTCGTTATAAAAAGTCAGAACGTTTGTCTTAAAACATTCTTGGATTAAATTTGAATAATGGTATTTTGGGTGAAAATACAAGATCAGCAGGTCGACAAAATGTATTTACAATAATATTAGGAATATAATTGCGGCTTCTTTTCTTTGGATTTTTGTGGCTATTGTGGTTACTCATGGTCAATAAGAATATTACTCCGATTACATAGAGCCATCATGACTTTCTTGTATTAAAATAAAGGAACTATTTTAATGATTTCCTGAATCAGGTTTCGAAGTTTATTCAGGTGAGCTAATTTTTAACTTTTAATTGTATCCTATGAAGGAAAATGTAAGCTTGTTTTCAAATGCTTTCAATGCACATACATGTTTTGTTCACCTACAGCCTTATAAATATAATAAGTGCTGTTAATGCTGTAAATTATAAAAGAATGCATCCCAGTGACTGTTGGTGCTTTTTTTTGCTCTTAATTAATGATACAGTTACCTGTGGGGAAGAAGTAATAGATACCAAAACACGATATAACGACAGATACAGAATGACGACATAATGAAATTACATCATTGCGGAAATGAGCCTATCGTGCTGTACCAGATATAAACCATTAATGTGTGGAGGAATCTAACATGTGTCTAACATCACTATCATCATCATTCGATGAAGCAACATGATTAATAAATGAAGCGCTGATAGGGAGTCCTCGATTGTTTATCTTTATACGTTTTTGACAAAACAATTTAAACAAGTATTTGATAGCTTTGTCGCATGTCCACTCTGATAACTAAAAATATCGGATACTGTCTAACCGACTAGCGGAAGCGCATGACTGTAAAATTATTACAGTGTTCTGTTAGGCAAATCGTTGTTTCGCTCTTTTGCATCAACCCATCCTACTTTCTAATTATCACCTCGCCCCCACAACGTCGTCACGTCGTCCGCCTTTTACATAACCCATCGGTGCAATGCAAATGACATTGTCGGGCATCAGAACCACATCTCCACCTTTACTTTTTCAAAAAGCCTCGTTTTATGTTTTTAGGAAATAATTCAGTAGGCATATACTCGTTTACTGACAACTATTTTTTTCTGGTTTCTGTAGCGTAAAAGTATGTAAAGGTTTTGTTTATTATAGTACAACCCGTATTGAAAGGGCCAGTCAATTTACTTGTGAGACACCTATCTTTCTTGCGCACAGTACCTTCCGAATCCCTTCTCTTATTGCCGGGCGCATGGCTGAGATAGGTCTTCGGGAACCGTTTTTTACTTAGTTGGTGGCTAACCAATTGCCACATCAGTCCTAAACAAGCTTCCACCGGGATTCGAACCTTCAATTTCCCGCTTCCAAGGCTGACGAATCAGCCATTGTATAAGCGTATAAGCTCCACATTTATTTTACCAAGTGAAAGGAATCAGTAGTTATCTATGCATATTGAAATTCAACGACAACCCAGTAAAATGTCATTTTCTCAACAGAATCTGATTTTAGTCGAAATAAAAAAAACAACTTTTCCAGAGAATAGGCATTTCTTTGTGATTGTTACCCATAAAATAGACATATAAGTGATACAGGGAATTATTCATGACATTATAAATAATAAATATTCAAGTTCTGTACAATCTTTTCAATTAATAATGGAATCGAATCCTCTCGGAAAGCATTATGTTAGTCATGTTTGATGCAGTATATGTCACGCTTGCTCACATATCGACATAAATCGCTGGTATCGAGAAATTATATGAGATATGTATGCCAACACAATAATAATAATAATGTAACTAGCGTTTTTTATTTCTGTCCGGAATCGAAATACAGGAGTTCGTACCATTTACAAAGAATAAATAAATAAGAATTGAAATAAAAAGATATAAAACTAAGAGTTAACTGTTATTTATATAAATGACTGTAAAATGTGAATACAATACACATGTCATTGTGTTCTTTTTTATTGATACAGTTACCTATATTTCTGGTGTTTGTCAGCCACGTCGTGTAAAAGTTTAACGTATAATTGTCAACATTACATTGTGTAAGGGAAATTATCGTACATTTTAATTTGTAGAAAACAATGAGTCAGTTTATCGTAATTTGTCATTTTCTTGATTTCGCTATGATTCTTTAATTGCTCTCTTTAGGCCCACTGGTCACCAGCGTTTCTGTCCAGTATTATTTTCCTGACAAACGATAAACCGGCAGTTACCTCAAACTGAATATGCTGAACGTCAAACAAGGGGTATATATACGTACCATGTAACGAATGTAGTATGTCGCGGCGCAAGATCGAACTCGTTTCCTCTCGCACCCGAAGCGAACGCTGTAGCACTAGACGAATTATCGTTATGAAAGACGCTTCGCTGTCGATGCGACGCCAGGTTGGTCGTCTGTCGATGTTTTGAGAATGCCTGATGTGCCTTCTGTTCTTGTGCCTATAATGCCGTATTGGCATCCTGTCGTTGTGGTGCGGGTGCCACATTGGTGTTCAGTCTTTTGGGCATAGGTTCCAGATTGGCGTTATGTCATTGTGGGGCGGCGCCAGATTGGTGTTAAGTGGTTGTGGCATGGATTCTATGTTGTTGTTCAGTCGTTGTGGCGCGGGTACCACATTGGTGTTCTGTCGTTGCGGCGTGGGTGTCAGATGGGTTTTCTGTGGTTGTGGCGTGGTGCCATACTGCTGTTCTGTCGTTGTGGCGCGGATGCCAGATTGGTGTTCAGTCGTTGGGGCATGGATGCCAGATTGGTGTTCAGTCGTTTGGGCGTGGGTACCACATTGGTGTTCTGTTGTTGTGGCGTCGGTGCCAGATTTGTGTTCTGTCGTTAGGGCGTGGGTACCACATTGGTGTTCTGTTGTTGTGGCGCGGATGCCAGATTTGTGTTCTGTCGTTGTGGCGTCGGTGCCAGATTTGTATTCTGTCGTTGTGGTGCAGGTGCCAGATTGGCATTGCGTCATTGCGGCGTTGTGCCAGATTGGTGCTCCGCCGTTGTGGCATGGATGCCAGATTGGTGTTCTGTTGATGTGGCATGGATGCCAGATTGGTGTTCTGTTGATGTGGCATGGATGCCAGATTGGTGTTCTGTTGATGTGGCATGGATGCCACATTGGTGTTCTGTTGATGTGGCATAGATGCCACATTGGTGTTCTGTTGATGTGGCATGGATGCCACATTGGTGTTCTGTTGATGTGGCATGGATGCCAGATTGGTGTTCTGTCGCTGTGGTACGGACGATGTTGGCATTAGTCAACCAAGTTGAACCCATTGTTTGATGTATTTCGACCGCATTGCAATATGTACAATTATGAGTATTACTAGTGTGTTTTAATGTGATCATGCGACGACGTTTGTGTTAAATATTTCAGACCGTAACCCATGCTTTACAAGGTGAGCCATGTAAAGATATGTGACAATATTACCGTTAAACTGTAGTTGACACAGTATTTACTGTTAGAGTTGTCTTTAGTTGTCACGGAAATGTGGTCGGAAATAAATACTTCGTTCGACCAGACAAAGTTATATTAAACCAATATACCAGCATGTAATAACACATATGTTCACAGACAATTACATATCATGTATAATTACTATTCGAATTGGCTTGGTTTATTGCATAGGACACCGTACAGGGGCTCCTGCATTGTCTCCGCTGACATATTGACAGTCTTATTGCCTGTAAAATGTATATAATTGTTAACGTATATTTGTCTTGATTTGGAATATCTCTGTATGACGCTATATATTTTACACCGCGTTTATGTGTAAATAGCGAGATAATTGTATAGGCTAATACGTGATGTTCCCTACCACAAATAAAGCTTTGTTTGTCTGAAACACAACGACATGAAAACGAAAAAATTCACTTCTGGGAGCAATCATTCAATAAATGTCGGCAACTTGTCAGCAAAACATGATAGTAAAATAATATTGTTTATCACATAAAATAGGCTCTGGGAGTTTAATAAACCCATTACATAAAAGTCATAATACACACGTGTAATAAACATGCAAATGAGGTATATACAAGGGCGAGTCACTTTATTTATGTATTCATACACGTTGTCAAAAAAGTAAAAGAATACATTTTTAGAATAGAATAAATTCTATATCCGATTATGAGCACTCTAGGGCATGTTATAATCACACAATAACAGATGTACAAGAACTTAAGAGATATGACTGTAAGTAAACATGACGGTAGGTCCGTTAAACGTGGGTACGAATAAGATTGGGACGAAATGTACATACCAAATATCTGGCATCTACACAAACACAGCATCGGATGTTGATTTCATTGTATAAATCCGTTAATTTTGAGTATTAAAGACGATTTTCCTTGCTTACCAAGTACTTGCATCGTGTACAATCAGTTATTCTCGGCTATTCAGACGAATCGCGAATAAATTCACGCGGAAAACCTAGTTACTTCCCCTGTCCTTGGTTGTTACTAAAACCCGGAACGGAACACGGAACAGAACAGAATACGTTGTGTTGCTGCGGTCCTAGATTTAATTATTTACTTTGTTAAGCGTAGTTTTACATCTGCAGGATTTTAGATACCCTAAAAATATTATTTTCAAAGGCAGAAAAATTAACATATTGGAGTATACATTGTTGCACTATTTTCTTAGCTCTTTCAATGAACCGCTTTACTCCTATGGAGTTTATTTGCTAAAGGGGAAGTGTGTGCATTCTTGACAAACTTTTACTGTGTATTTAGTTTATGTGATAAAAAGAATCTTACATTCGTGTCATTCCATATTAAATTTATTAAACTCGTTGAATAAAAGTGATAAAATGCTCGGCAGAGCCTCGCATTTTATCCAACTCGTTTAATAAATTCAATATAGAAAGACACTCATGTAAGATCCTCTATATAATGTACATTTAGTGTGTTTTTTCATAAAGTTAACACTGGTTATCATGTTTATGTACAGGTGGCTGTACGAGAACTGTAGGCAACGATAAAAGCCGAGTTTCTTACCCCGTTTGGTAAAAAGAGACTCTTGTTATGTCTAAAGACAATATAACCAAAATTATTCGTGATTGAACATACAACGGCACCTGTAGAGACCGGGAAGTACTTTAATTCAGAGCAAATACTGTAGTGCACAGACAATTCAAAGCCACACAGAAACGACGGCAGCGCCTAGCCATCCACGCAAGAGTCTGACGTAGAACGAACCATCCACATCCCCAAAAATGGATATTTCAAGCAAGCCTATATACACTGTGGACTTTGAATTTTGTGCATAATTAGCCATAAAGGGAGGTAATTATAAATGATAACTACACTGAAGTGAAGTACGATGTTCTGTCCATGTTTGCAGGAAAATATTAGCATACAGACTCTTGTCCTGATACTGGTATGAAGCCAATGGTGTTTATTGTAAGTTTTGGAAGCTTCTATTTTGTTTAAAAAACATGAATAAAATATATGTAGAAAATGAAGACCTATTAGGAGTTATTTATATATATCAAAAAGATAGTATTGAGTCTGATAAGGAAGGTAGCACTCACTTTAACCAGCTGAGCACAGAAAACATAAACATGAGGGCCATGATGGCCCTGTATCGCTCACCTGAGTATCGTAAAAAGAGTATATTAAGTCAGACAGGGAAGGCAGCACTCAACTTAACCAGCCGAGCACAGAAAACATTAAAAACACACAAAGCACAATGCCCAACTAAAGAAGCGCAGATCCGCCCAAGTCCAAGCTGTCGAAAAGTATAATAAATTATAACTACCTGAATGACCCAGTAGAAAAGATACAGCAACCAAAAGGCGGAATGCCTACGCTGAATGACCTAGTAACAACAGTAAAACTGCTGAACTACATAGTTATAGCAGCCTTTAGTCTCAAAGTTAAATAACAGTATTAAAACGTTGAAAGGCCCGTATAGTGGGATGACCTACTAACAAGCTGAATGACCCAGTTTCCACAGCAAAAGGACTATATTGCCCCGCTTTAGCTGTAAGAAATCTTAAAACGAAGAAGTGCCCAACACACTACCGACCAAGAAAATTAAACGCCCCTAGTCTCATTGTTAAAAACTGAATAAAAAAGATTCAGCAAACAAAAGGCAGAAAGCCCACGCTGAATGACCTAGTAACAACAGTAAAACTGCTGAACTACATAGTTTTAGCAGCCTACAGTCTAAAAGTTAAGTAACAGTATTAAAACGTTGAAAGGCCCGATTTCAGCAACAAAAAATCTGAAAACCTTAAAACGAGTGACCCAGTTTCATTAAGTAAAATGACGTAATTGAACAAATCGAGATATGACGTACTGAATTGCAAGCAATACAGAAGTCCCCCACCGGTGTAAAGCCATTGTCAATATGTATGTTGCCATATCAACAAACCAATAGTCCCCTCCGGTCAAAAACCGGTAGGGGACTTAAAACTACAATAAATGACCTCAGGGGACAGAACCCTACATCCATAACTCCACAGCTGTACATAGACTCATGAACGAACCCGGTAGGATGCGAACCGCTGGGACGAAATAGTAAGAGGACAACCGGCAAATACGAATAAATAGTTAACTCCTAGCTCCTATTGGCCCCGGTCAAAAAATTAAATACTGAGAAATTATGGCATATTATCGATTATTTAAAAATGAAAAACTCGATTATAAACGGAATTGGCGTTTAAATCCAGATACAAACCCATATTATAATAATTAAACAAAATACGAAACTACCGGAAGTAGCACCGACCCCAACAGAAACCGCGGGACACGCGAGAACAAAAAGGCACAGAAAATATACAACTTCACTCGAAAAGGCGCGGAACATACATAAAAAACTAGCACAGGAACATGTAATACAAAACCGGGCATCCAATTCCGAAAGTCTGCACAAAGGGATGATTTAATCAAGGAAGTTATTTGTCATGGTAAAAAAGTAATCTACCTCAATTGTCAAGTAGGTGTTGAAATTAACTGACCCTCTGTAGCGTAATGGCTGGTTGTAGAGATTACTCAAGCTTATAACAGTTCAACGTTTTATAGCTCCTCTAACACATAGTAATGCAACATCTCATACATTATATATAGGCAAATTAGCCGACATCAATATACATAACATCTATCATTGGGTAAACTAATTATTCGGATTGTTCCGTGTATTATGACCCCTCTCACAACACTTGTCAAAATATCAACCTTAAATTTAGCTGCTGTCAACCAGGAGTTAACCCATATGAACGGTCAACATTGGGTACAATGTTATACCCCGGGAAGAGCCAATATTGACCATGGGGCCACGATTAGATCGAACTTGGTAGAAGTCTACAAGACAATGCTACATACAAACTATCTAAGCTCTATGTTGTTTGGTTTTGGACAAGAATATTTTTTCCTATATAGGCCTATATAAATCAAGTGACCCCTGTGGCAGGGCCAATTTTGACCCAGGCCATAATTTGAACAAACTCAGTAAGGATCCACTAGACAATACCAAAGATCTTAGCTCTAGGCCTTGTGGTTTCGGAGAATTTTTTTTTAATCATCGAATATATGCCTATATGAATCAAGTGATCCCCTTACTATCTTAGTAGAGGTCTACTAGACAATGCTACACACTAAATATCTAAGCTCTTAGTCTTCTGGTTTGGAGTAGAAGATGTTTGAAAATTTTCCAAAAAAATCCTTCTGGTTGCCATAACAAACAGAGTTCTATATGGAATTCTTTAAACAACTTTGGTGGAGCTTCAAGCAAGGAACACACCTGAAAAGGCTAGTTTAAATTGACCAAGTGGTTTAGGAGGAGATGCTATTTAAAGACATTGTTGACGACGAACTGACGACGACGGACGACGGACATAGCTCGATCCTAAAAACTATACCTAACTCAACTTCTTGTCAACATGGAGTTAGTATTTTTATCACATAACATGCGGTCCAGGAGTGCCGTAAAGCCGTGACGTAAATATCGTTCGGCACTCCCTGACCGTGCAATAAATATTTAAATTAGCTTGACGTGACGTTAGCCAATCCATGCATTGATCCGCCACTGACGTCATGATAATATCAACGTCGCCATGACGTCGCACTCATTGTACCGCTAAATTTTGGCTGAAACATATGCAGCGCACATCATCATTCTGAACAATATTGAGCGTTTTCTTAGGTTATGTGATAAATAGAATCTTACATTCGTGCTCATTACATACGAGTTTTATTAAACTCGTCGACAAAAACAATATGACACTCGGCAAAGCCTCGTGTCATATCATTTTGTCCACTCGTGTAATAAAACTCGTATGTAATGAGCACTCGTGCAAGATCCTCTATTTCTTACATAAAGAAGACAATTTCCAACCTAATTAACTCCCCTCTAGCCGTGCATTATTCTGTTACAAGAATTAAAAAACAATATTGTATCATGTTAATGCAAGATTGAACCTAGATCCACATAAGATTTTGGAAAGTCTTGACTCTTTTACCATTTCTCGACAAAAATGAGATTTCTTGGCTTTTTTATTCTGAGATTAGTTAGCAAACTTGTTAAATTCCGTATTTTGTAACAATCAAATATTTCAATTATCAACATTGCTCATTGCAGTAACCTGTAAATGGCATTCTATCAGTCATACAACCAACAACAAAGTTTTGTGCGTGCAAATAATAATCTAAAAAATTCACCTCCACCCAAAAATGAAACAGATGAGTTTCCTTTTTGAATTTTGTATTAGATACTCTGAAATAATCTATTGGGTTAAAATGAAATACTGTATGATAACTTTAAACGGTAGGTAACTGATACATAAATCAAGTTTTTATATGTTTAAAAAAGGAAGATTTTGGAGCATAAAATATGTGTTAAAAATATTGTTTCTAATAAAACTCTTAGTACAAGACAATACCAGTGCAATCTACTGGAAACTTTGCAATTGTACTATTTAGGGAGTACGCAATCGCCTAATACACTCGGCAAAACACACACGTGGTAACCGTTATAACATTTTACTTTTTATTATTTTTGCATTAAATTTAGTGTATAAATCGATTAATCACAACGGTCACTTGTAAACATAACATTGTGTATATAAACATTGCAATTTCTCTTTTAATTGTATTTTAATAGACATTGTGTGTATTTGTATGTAGCTTAGTGAATAAGGTATTGGTTTTCACTGCCTTTTGCTCCAATTGAATTTTTTAAAACAATAAAAATACAATGTTATGATTTTGCAATGTTTGTATACAAGTGACAGACCTGATTAACCTGACTATACATAGTATTGACTATCACAGGACTGGATAAATCATTTTTCTTCAGAATTAAATACAGCGGTTCATTGAACCATGAAACATTAAAAACCGTAAATGCCCGAGAAATTGACCCGTAGGTGCAAATATTTTTATGTATAGTAAATTTGAATTTTAAATTTTTCGTCAAATTAAAAAACCCACAAAATAATTAGATTTTTCACTCAACAACATGGTAATTGTTTACTTTTAAAAACATTTTTATTGTAATGGTCAAGTGGAGTTAACCCTGTACGAAGCTGCATTTTTATGAAAAAGTCGGTATTTTTAACCTAAATTGTGATTTAATTTGTTCTTATCGTTGTGTTATTTATTTCTTTCTCCGTGATAAGAACATAGATTTGACAACAAACTTTATCAGCACAGCGAGGCCATATGTACAAACGCCCGATGAACACAAGACAAAACATTATGACTTTAGATTCTGCTGATGTAATCATTGTCTTATTTTTGTGACAATTGAAGTCAGATGTTTAGAACATCGGTTATATTGTAACTCCACACATCCAAACTACGTATTCAGAAATTTGTAGAAAGATCAAACACGTATTGACCGGGCTATAGGTAAGTAAACACGTGTGTACTTAAACGTTTTGTTGAGTGTATAAAAGTTGTGGAATATCGAGACTTTCTTATCAATTAATAATCCAAAAATGCGTTTTCCAATCATTTTTACGAAATGGACATGTTATGGTTTTACACCCGCCCATTCAATTGTTATAATACATTACTTGTATCATGTTTCCTTAATTTCTTTGTGACGAGCATTTATCTCGTGGTATTGGTAATTCATGTCCTAACTCAATGTTTTCTAAGTCTTTCAATGTCGACTTATTGTAACAACTGTTTCCTTGATCTACGTAAAATACAATTAACAACAATTTCGGGGAATTCAGTTGATAATATTTTGTTACTTCACCAAATGGCCCAGAGGCTGTTAAATCAGACAGAAATCGTAAAAATGTCAAACGAAAGCAAATAAAATGTGCGATGCCATTTGGCCACATACTAATTCATTCATTAGCTAAATTGCGGATGTCCCGATGCTGTCCACCACCTGACTCCACACAAACTATTCTTAAACGACGTCACAATGTATACATCTACGCTTAATAACAACATTAGACGACCGACCATTCATAAACCATTCTGTGTAGGTTATATTTATGGTTTCAAACAAATTACCTTGTGGTGTATACCATATTCATTTGCGCTTTTTTGCGTTCGACTAAAACAGTCGTAGTACGTGGCCATTCCGTTTTATCTCTGCCTTATTAGCCAATGACCTAAGAACGAACGTTTGTGTGATACAAGCAATCCGGGTACTACCTAAGCTCATTCCAAATAGACACGAGACTACTACTGGGTTTCAAACCAGTTTGTCTCTAGTTAAATGGGAAACACTGGAAAGCCACTGCCACGTGAGTGTCAGAGAAGAGAAGTCATATTACATTGGTGATGCAGAGCAACTAGCATCGGAAACACTAGTATCATTTTTACAAATGAACTTAGGACTTGACCATCCCGTACTCGAAGTGTACATTACTGTAATATGACATTACTCTTACTATGCTCCGACACTCAACAAAAGCATAAGTACACACGTGGTATACCCGTTATAACTGTTTATTTATTATTATTTTGCATGGAATTTTATGAACATGGTATTGACAGGATTGGATAAATAAAGATTTTTCTTCAAAATTAAATTAGCCGTTCTCCAGGAAAACCGGGCCTAGTCACAAATGATAATATGAGCGTTAGAAAGACAATGCTCTTATGAACAGTTTTCTTAAAATTTTAGCAAAATTTAGCATCCGTTTACAAAGTTACAGACCTTTAAATCTTCTCACTGTCGTTTTGTTTTTGAGTGACGTCACAGACGACATTCCAACGTTGACAGGCATTTCAGAAATCGTGTATTTGATAAGGAACTCTTTTAATGATTTTCTGACTCAAGTTTCGAAGTATATTTATTTGAGCGAACCAGAATACATATGTTTCCTCTTGTTTTCTTCTAGTGTAATTAAAAAAATACGTAGACACATCAATTTACTAGACGTTTATTTTGTAAGATAAATAAACAAATCATGAGTATGTTGTAGCCGCATCTGAATTCGTTTAAATTTCAACGTTTCATAGAAATCGACCCGACGGTTAAGCGAGGAACTTGTTCTTTAGATTGTACCCATATTGACCATGGGCAAGTCCTGGCGTCGTTGTTGACGTCATCAGATTTGGTATCTTCAACACGTTTCGAAATGCTCCGCATAATACACTAAATACAACTCGATCACTAACCCCATTCTGTATAATGATTCATGTACCATGCCGGACTAATCTGAACAAAATAGGATGAATTAAAATACCTAATTGCATCTGTTGTTGCAAATCTTATAACCACACACAGAGGCTATACCATAGGAAACCTCGTGACGTTAGGAAAGGCCAAATCGTGAATGTAGAGACCATGTTTGAGTAGGTTAAGTAAAAAATTATCCAACACCAGAGCTGTTTTTTAACACGATGTTCCCATACAGTGTCTTGGTGAAATAATCTAATTTCAAAGATTATTCATGTTAGTTTTTGCATTTATCCAAACGCCAAACACAATGTTATCCTTAATCGCGTTGCCCCGTAGTTTAAATGACGTCACGTTTTCGTACTGCAAGTAGAAGAGTGACTTGGTATAATAACCAAGCTCTCCATGGTTTTGAATACGACGACATAATTTGAAAGTTATACTTGCATATTATCAAAGGATACAAACATAAACTGTTGACAGGTTTTACCACTGTGAACGGAAAGTAATGGCGCAAAGCTGTCAACACAAATTTTCGACAGGATAAATCGACGGGTTGCCCCGTGTGCTCAATAATGCGTTGATATAACTACCAGATTTAAAAATATTAGATATTTTTTCTTTATTACCATAGCAGATGAACATGTTAGTAATCCATTGACGTTTGGATTTCTGACGTCCCGAAAATGCCAAACACTCAAACTCACAGTTTAGTACTTGTTTCATGGAAAACCTTATTTCAAAGTGCCTGTTGATAACTAATATATGGGTTAACAAGTGATCAATATGAACAAACATCTATAGATGTGATACCTTGTCTTTGGTTATTGTAATTGAACCTGACAAGAAGCAACTGACTTAAATTATTGTAATTTAACCTGACAAGAAGCAACTGACTTAGATTATTGTAATTTAACCTGACAAGAAGCACCTGACTTAGATTATTGTAATTTAACCTGACAAGAAGCAACTGTCTTAGATTATTGTAATTGAACCTGACACAATGCAACTGACTTAGATTATTGTAATTTAACCTGACCACATGCAACTGTCTTAGATTATTGTAATTTAACATGACAAAATGCAACTGACTTAGATTATTGTAATTTAACCTGACAAAAAGCAACTGACTTAGATTATTGTAATTTAACCTGACAGGAAGCAACTGACTTAGATTATTGTAATTTAACCTGACAAGAAGCAACTGACTTAGACTATTGTAATTTAACCTGACAAGAAGCAACTGACTTAGATTATTGTAATTTAACCTGACAACATGCAACGGTCTTAGAATATTGTAATTGAACCTGACAAGAAGCAACTGACTTAGACTATTGTAATTTAACCTGACAAGAAGCAACTGACTTAGATTATTGTAATTTAACCTGACAACATGCAACTGTCTTAGAATATTGTAATTGAACCTGACAAGAAGCAACTGACTTAGACTATTGTAATTTAACCAGACAACATGCAACTGTCTTAGATTATTGTAATTTAACCTGACAAAATGCAACTGACTAAGATTATTGTAATTTAACCTGACAAGAAGCAACTGACTTAGATTATTGTAATTTAACCTGACAAGAAGCAACTGACTTAGATTATTGTAATTTAACCTGACAACATACAACTGTCTTAGATTATTGTAATTTAACCTGACAAGAAGCAACTGACTTAGATTATTGTAATTTAACCTGACAAGAAGCAAATGACTTAGATTATTGTAATTTAACCTGACAAGAAGCAAATGACTTAGATTATTGTAATTTAACCTGACAACATGCAACTGTCTTAGATTATTGTAATTTATGAACAAACATCTATAGATGTGATACCTTGTCTTTGGTTATTGTAATTGAACCTCACAAAATGCAACTGACTTAGATTATTGTAATTTAACCTGACAAAATGCAACTGACTTAGATTATTGTAATTTAACCTGACAAGAAGCAACTGACTAAGATTATTGTAATTTAACCTGACAAGAAGCAACTGACTTAGATTATTGTAATTTAACCTGACAAGAAGCAAATGACTAAGATTATTGTAATTTAACCTGACAACATGCAACTGTCTTAGATTATTGTAATTGAACCTGACAAGAAGCAACTGACTTAGATTATTGTAATTGAACCTGACAAGAAACAGTTCTTTCTTGTTTATATTGATATCCATATCTTTACAGTCGTATATATACAATTTGTAACGATTTGCAATGTTTGCAGGACAATAATATGATAAATGGGATACTTTCAAACCCCTATCAGATTGTGTACAAGGTGACAATAACCGCTGACATGAATTATCACAAACTGGTGGTTGACTGTATCTGACATTCAAATTCAGTATACCGTCGTGTATAAGCAATGTATAATATATCCGATGGACGATAAAACTGCAGAACTGTCATTGTTTTGCAATCTGTTTTCTAAAATTAAAACAATGGGAGTTTTAAAGTACACTTGGTTTAGTAGCGCAGAATGATATTAAGGACGTTTTGTACAGCGAGTGGTATAATTATGTGTGTCCTTCCTTTCCATATTAGTTTAATGGCACTTGGGGCTGTTTCATTCTTAAGTTCGTTATAAAAAAATGGTCAGAATGTTTTTCTTGAAAATTCTTGGATTTAATTTGAATAATGGTCTTTGGTGTGAAAATACAAGATCAGCAGGTCGAAAAAATGTATTTACGTTAACATTATGAATAGAATTGTGGCTTCTTTTCCTTAGATATTTATGGCTATTGTGGTTACCCGTGGTCAATTAGAATAATTACTCCGGTAACACAGAGCCATCGTAACTTTCTTGTTTTAAAATAAAGGAATTATTTTAATGATTTCCTGACTCAAGTTTCTAAGTACTACTCAAACTTTGCTAAGGGCCAATAAATTGATTTTGATGTCCGTCTCACGTTAAATGTACTACACCGATGACAAAAACGTTGTGCAATTAATAAAATATCATCTTATCTGCTTCTGAAGTTCAAAGCTTGATGTCTTGCATTTGATACGCATTGCCTAAATCAGGTCGTTTTCCAGGTAACTAATAAGCCCTATTGGCGGAGACCAAAGTGGCCAAATTAATATGGAAATTTTTATCCCGTTTTTATTACCATATCGAGTAAGACACAAAACGCCAAGAAAATGACCGCATTCCGTTACTCCAGAGGTTTGAATGCAGCACGAAAATTTTAATGGAGTTGGGCTTATCAGCACTGAGACATAAAATTTCGAAGTAATCTTTATTGGTTTACAATTTTGCAGATGTAGGATTATGTTTTTGAAAATTCTACCGGTCAATCTTATTCAATTTGCAAAATATTCAAATGGAAAATTTATATACCCTTCCCGAAGAAAAACACACTTTTACCAAAAACTCACTTAAAACCAACTTATTAGTGGGTTTTTCCTGCGTTTTTTGACAAAAGTATGCTAAAAGCGAGTTTTTCTTGGGTTTTTTGACAATAAGTGAGTTTTTTGTTGGCTAAAGTGGGTTTTTTTATCAAATAAGTTGGTTTAAGTGCGTCTTTAAGTACAGGAAGTGTGTTTTTGTTGGTCTTTTCATAAATGAAGTTGGTTAAAGTGGGTCTTTAACGAAAATAAGTTGGCTAAAGTGCGTCTTTTGAATAATGGTATTCTCAGAAGTGGGTTAAAGTGGGTTTTAAGTTGGTCTTTTACATTTTTGATAATTTTTCGTTAGTTGAGCTTCGCATTAAAAAGACTCACTTAAAACCCACTTCTGAAAGAAATTGGTCTTTTGTTTTGAAATGTTGACATTCACTGAACACAAGATCTTAGATCTACTCATATGTCCCATAGTTCGAATGTAACGCATGATCTATCACGTATATTCTCATTTGGTATTTCAATTGGTGTTTATGCATGGTAATATGTTTATTTTAATTTTCACAAAGGACGTGTTATTTAAAGTCCTTCATGTAAATTAAATATCCTGTGCTAAAAACATCGGACCTTATTTTTTTAATTCCGCCGCGCGCATAGCCTTTATTTGCCAGTTGAAATATGGCTGTCATATGTGTGCCTCCACCCGGATTTGAACCCGGTCGCCAAATTCACTGTCTAGTGTATTTGACAGCATCATGTAAATATACAACAACCAATAATAACATTAAAATTAATATAAATTATATTGGTAATGCTGAACGCAACATATCGAAATATACGTATATGATTACCGAGGGGTGAAAAGCTTATCAATAAGCTGCAGTTTAGCTTATTCATGTAAATGTAAAGTCCTGCAAATTTATAATGTTTTACTCAGTTTAAACTGATTGGGCTGAATCCGAATATATTACATAGGCTTTCTTATCTGCCTATGTTACAGTCACAACTGTATTTCACGCGGTACTACATGTATTAATAAAACACTGATATATTACACAGTAAGCGGTCCAGGTAAAATAGATATGGGTGGTAGATTATATTTTTGACAACGTGGCATGTGTAATATATACATTATGATATAATTGATCACGTGTTGCAGATAATCCAGACAATTTCCCAGCGTGCGGTCTGTTTAATTTGCCTATGGCTATAAAACACGGCATCTTTGAACAGTGATTTACACATTCCGAACTTGTATGTCACATGGGGCTATAGATAAAACATTAAGATAATTACACAATAATCGGTCCAATTAAAATATAGATAAGGGTGGTAGCTAGATTAAAAAATTGACCACGTGACATATTTGTATTCATATGATATAGCTTGTTGGTCACTTGCGACAATACAAAAAACAGCGAGCGGTCCTGTACACAACGCTTTGACTTAAATTGATCGAGTAAATTGACTGTAATCAATGAAAGCTACGTTGAAAATAATCTGGAAATATTTTTTTTACAATACACGACATGACATCCCGTCAATTTTTTGTCATGCACTTAGGCTACATAGTTGACGTAATTTTAGTTCGGTAACATTATTTTTAAGCGCTAAATATGAGCTGACACATATACATGTATATATAATAAATATCTATGTAAATATATCTTCGATTTATGATTTAAAGACACGCTTTTTTATGATTGAGTTTGATATCTACACAATATAGTTTTGTTACTTGGTAGCTATAAAGATCTTACAGTATTATTTGGTAGCTAAGTGTTCACAAATTGACATTTAAAGTCACGAAGTAGGCCTATTTATTTTGGTTTATTCTCGCACGTTATTTTTTTCGACTTCGCGGTTTATATTATGATTTATGCAGTGTGCTACATTTTCAATATGTGTTGGCGTCTCCTTATTCATTATGAATGATATAAAATGTATTTGATAAAAACTTACTTGGCCAGAGAATTAAAAGAAGTATTGTAATAGCCTACTCTGACTAACCTACACTAAATACCGAAACTAGAATTTGTATACAATATATAAATCACTCACATTAATTAACCTAGGGGAAAACAGAATAACTATTTTAAAAAATTTCATAAGCATTCGCGAATACCGATCGGAGATTTTATCTATGATGCTGGAACCGAAGTAGCGATAAACGGTCCGGAATTACGGGTTTTAGCATCTCGACCATGGATTATCTCCACTTGCTTTGTTATCGTTTCCGGCGGAAAATTTGAATCGAACAAATCGAAATTCAATGTTTATCAGGTAATAATCAATCTGTTGTGGTATTTATGTATTGTTTTATCACAAATTAAGAACTACACATGCTTTGGCACCCTCCAACTATAAACAGGCCTGTGATTCTTTCTCCTTCAGACTGATTTTATTTTCAAAGTTTTTGTCTCAAATCTTCGAAACAAAATGGTTCAGATTCAGACTTTCAGTGTGACCAGACAGACAAACTGTTTCCAAGTGTGCTGCATTTTTATTTCTGACAGTCCAGCAAGTGTACTTTAACACGTCGAGATGTTTTCATTACAATGTGGCCTGCTGCGATTATTTTTTCAAGTGGGTGGGGTAATGTTTTCCAGACTTATCAAAGTTTATGCTCTTAGCAATCACAGGCTTGTATAAAATACTAACTTCTGTGATTTTGTTGTCCATACATTGGGTTTGAACTTTCATTCTAACATAGCACGTGAGATTTGCCTTCTTTGCGTATGTTGAGCTTACCATATTTTATTACCGCGATAAAATATGGCTGTTCCCATTTACCCATCGTTCACAAGTACTATTGACAGAATGGGAATTTTACATAAATTTCGTAGCTATAGTTGGGTTATAAATACTACAATTCAATGTAAACAAATACTAGAAACAAAATGATGCAAATAGATCCAACAAAAATAACATGTTTAAATAATAATCGATATTTTTTAAATAGTGGAGTTTTTACGGGAAAGCTTTTTACATGAGCGCCGCTTTTCAACGTCACTTGTCGAATGGAAAATAGCGCATTCTGTTTGAATGCAAATATTTCGCACATCACGCCTTGGTTTCTCATAATATATGTTTAGAAGTATTCCTTGTGTCTGTTTTATTTATCAGACACATGCGTGGATGTCAGAACAACACCAATCCGTTATTTATAGCTTTAAAATCGATATACATGTCCTTGTAGTTCGAACAGGAAGTAGAGCAGTTAGAGTCATTGACAACCAAAGAACCAAACACACAATCGCCTGAATTTGCTGTAAATGATACTTAAACAAGTATTTCTTCTCTCATCTCACTTGATATGTATTTGTTTAGATGTCGATTATGTAACGGCATGGAAAATATTGAACAACAACGTATTAAAATCGATTAATCGAGAGTCAAAATATGGGGCGTTAATTTGAACAGCGCGTAAGATTTAACGGTGCAGAGGTAAAAAATTAGGTCGCATTTTGTTGCTGTAAAATACGAATTTTATGCGATGTTAGAATCGAAATAACGAATATGTGACCATATTTTATTGCGTAATAAAATATAGGCACTCGTTTTGATGCGATCATTAAATCACTCGTGCTACGCACTCGTGATTTAATTACTACGCATCAACACTCGTGCCTATATTTTATTACGCAATAAAATATGGTCACATATTCGTTATTTCTTAATTATAGCATACGTTAACGAGACGAAAACCATGCGTAAACATAAAGATTCACGCGCTGTTAACGTCCAGTTTTACGTATGCTCATTTCAGGGCCGCACCGGCGACTATAAAGGTTGTACAGCTTCATATGAACAGTTATTCCCATTTTATTTCTAAGTACTAATAAGTACTAATTAGTTTTCTATAATATTTAACTTATACATTTAAACAAACCCGCAGTATCCATGTTTGCTTGGTATTTGCCGATACCGGAAGTCGACGTGCATAACAATAACTGGTATGACGTTAGGTTTGTTTTCGCGACGTCGTCACAAAATCTCCCGCCAAAATATCATTATGTTGAAATACAAACGCATGAATTGATATTTTGTATGCTATAATAGCGTTTACGCATGTTTTTTTCGCTTTATAACATATGCAGAGTCCCTCGGGAGCGTTGGTGCCCTCGCCCTGGCGGGCTTGGGCACCAACTGTCCCTCGGGACTCTGCAGATGTTATAGCCAGAAAAAGCATGCGTTAACCCTACACTAAAAGTGATAATAATTTAAATTTTATTTTTTAAACCACATACACTTCTGGGTCTGTCCCCCCCTCCCAGATACGAAGCTGGATATATTTTTATCATCATCATTGTATACCCAGACTCATACATTAATCACACAAACATTATTAAATGTATCTAGGACATATAAAAAATATTTGTAAATGCCTCTCTAGCTTAAATAACACAAAGAAAAAAATGTTTGACTGAAATTTCTCGCAAACATTCCTTGAGTATCGCGTCGTGTTTAACTGACTGTGCAACTGTCCCGCCTATATTTGGTGTCTTTCGGTCAAGCACACATTACTCTACACGACGATGATAGTGACAGAAACCGATATTCGCCCATGCCTCCACATTTTGCAAGAAAGTTCGCAATTTTCAACTAAAAATGCGCCATGCACATGTATAATCTTTCGACAATGGTTTCCCGTCTGATCAATACGAAAGTATGGCGTTGAACGTTGGAACCAGATATTTAAATAAACCTTTTGGAATACCTCGTTTGGGTCCAATGTTCAACGCGCGATGTAATTCTTATGTACTGGGGTGGGAACCATTGTTCAATTTGTCGAAAGATAATGTGCGCAGCGGAAAATTAGTTGACAATTGTAAACTTTCTCGCATATTTTGAAGACAAGAGTGACGATGGAGTATTGTCAGTATAGTCATCGTAAAGATTAATTTGTTATTGATGAAAGATACAAGAAATATACGGGAAAGTTGCAAAACAAGTTTTACACAATTAATTTTTCTAGGTCAGTGTGCGAGAAAGTTCAGCGAAACATTTTTATCTTTGTGTTTTTTAAGCAGTAGAGGAATTACGTAGATTTTTGTATCGAATATCAAATATATCCAACTCCTCCCAGCACTGCACCAGACCATTGCTTTCTTTAAGTTTCTTATAAATTCATTTTTATATAGTTCACTGCATCGGTAACGCTCGATAGCGCTTTGCTGTGCAACAGTCCGATATCTGCAAACGCTAGCCAGTAGCATTATACTAGCATATATATATGTATTTTCCATTTTGTTCACTATTATGAAGCAAGCTGTTTCCAAGCAGTGCTATTGAGCGGTTTGGTTAGGCAGTGGGAGCTCCTGAAAATCTGTTGAACCAACAGACCTGACTGGCAACAGGTCTGACTCAATATTTCGAAAATTTAATGACGATTGTTTAGAATCAATTAGGAATATGACAAGCTGTACCATCTTTTCCAGTTAAGAAGTCATGCAAGGATGCATTGGAGATATATGCGGAGAATGTAGATAGAGTGACCCTTACAGGATGGTGCTTGTGGCTCAGTATAGGTGGGTTCTGACTTCATTCAGCATACATGTAAAATCATTGTATATACAGGGTGTTAAAAAAGTTTGTTCTCAAAATTTAAATTCATACTAAGTTTTATCTCAGCCATGTACACAGTGTACAATTTTAATTTCTTACACTCGTAGCTTCATTTAATGCTCGAAAGATTAGAGCAATGTAAAACCTTCTGGAATTAAACCTGAAAAATTTACATTTACATATGTGAATGTTGTCAGGCGACACATGCGACTCGCGGAGCTTTTATTCTTGAAATTTTTTTAACTGCCTGTGCCTTTAAAGTTGGGAAAATTTAGCGTCGAAAATTGGGAATTATTAAAAAATATTGTTTTGAGTAGTAACTCACTGTAACTGTTCATGCTTGCCTTTTCTTCTGATAATACTCAGCTTATATGTAGCAAAGACTTTAACTAGATTTAAAAATCTATTGTCTGGACTTAAAAACAACCATAAAAATAAGTTGCTTTTATACCAGCGGGAACCAAATGGGGAATGTATGCATTCTTTTTGGGAAAAATGGAGGTTATTTTCCTGGAGGAAAGTGCCTGTATTCGGCCTTAAAAATAGCCCAAAAAATCACTGACACGTTTTATTATTTCATGTTAAACATATTAATTATTCTTAATATCTTTAGTAAATAAGAAGTCTGCAAAATAAATTTACCCGTTTGCTCTTTTTATTATATACTGCCACCCCCTGAGGTAACTTCCAGGTCAATCAGAACACCTCCACATCATGTCATAGAACTATCGGATTATTTTGTAAGGAGTTACGGCCCTTTTGTAACTTAGACATTTTGGTTACTTAAAAGTATTTGTGTTTACTGTACTATCAACATCACACTTCAGAGCATATGTCCATTACAGTGACAGCTTTTGTTATGACATATGCTTGTACATGTCTAATCATTTCCTCTTATTCTTGCAGCACATCATTCTTGAAAGCTTTAATAGATAACAGCATCAGGTGAGACTAAAAAAGCCATGTATCATGACATTATTGGGGATGCTGTTTACGTCTGGCAACTTGTGGTCTGCTCCATGAAATGTGAATCCTATAGACAGGACCTGCTATAGATATAAAAGTTGAACGAAGAATCCCTGCTGCAGAAAGAACAGCTATCATTGGTAATTTGCAGTTTATTAATAATGTGATTTTAACTGAACTTGCACACAAGTTGTATTCAAGTTTCTTGAACTGGGTGTATCCCATAATGGCTTACATAGAAACGACCCTTTAAGGGGCCAGGAATTGGCTAATTTGGTCTGGTGTGTGTGTCAATTATTATGATGGTTTTTATCACAAATCCATTTTAACCCAATTTTTAAGGGTGTTATTTCTGTTTGTTTTTTTGCTCTTATAATTATATCCACGTTATTTTATGTGACAGCAAATTATGGAACAATGTTTTTCGTGTGTGATAACAAATGTGTGTGACATCTCAATATTTTAGACGCCAAAACGTAACGTCGCTGGCTTAAATATGTTATTTCTGATGTTGTTTTGGCCTGGTTACTTAACTATAGTTAAGTGTCACAGTGATAAAGATTGCTTTTCTATCTGAGCAGCATATCGCACAATCTTGTTGTCTACTTGGCATAATGATATTCACTGATAAAATTATTGTGGTAGCGAGGTAAAATGCGTTGATTTTCTGAGCATGTCGCACAAAGTCTTTCTCTGCTTGATGATATTGAGAAAGTTATTGTGGAGCGAAGCGAGCTAGAAAAAATGCATGGTTTTTCTTTAATAGCAATATAGGCCTACCACACAAACTCGATCTCTACTTGATAACGTTCAATCATGAATGATTAAGTTACCGTTACATGATAAATCCGGTTTTGTACTTGTTATTTCAAAACTAAAATATGTGTATTATATTATTGCAGATGTTTTTTCTGACAAGTTTGACATCGCCCGATGTCAAGTCAAGGAGAAGATGCGGGGATAGCTAAGACGACTTAGGATCATGTTTTGGTCAAGACCTGCTTTCGACCTTCTTTTTTCTGGACCAGAATGTTATAGAAGGAACCACATGTTACCAACAGGAGAGTCACAAGTGCAGTGGTTACTAGCTAAATAAGTGTCGCCCTGTGGTACAACAATTAAAACACATGTAGTAGAATATTATCTCTAACTTAAGGCTTTTTATCTATTCTAATACAACCAGCGGCTTCAGCTATATACACATAGAGGAAATCACGGTGCGCATGAACTACCAATAAAACACAGGTACGGCTGAATAACTTCAAACTGCAAATAAGCCTTCCGACGAAGAAAATAGTGCAGTGGATAATGCATTGATCTGTTGCCAAATGCGGAATATTGGCTTTATTAGAATCGAAATAATGAATATGTACATGTCTGTGTTTTATCTATAATAAAGCACAGACACTTGTTCGAATGCATACATTAAATCACTTGTGCTACGCACTCATGATTTAATTACTACTCATCAGAACTTGTGACTGTGCTTTATTCTACGATAAAACACAGGTACATGTTCATTATTATGCCCCCCATCTTTGATGAGGGGGTATGTTGCTTTGCACATGTTGGTCGGTCGGTCTGTCTGTCGGTCGTATTAAATGGTTTCCGTTCAATAACTCAAGAACGCTTTGACCAAGGATCTTCAAACTTTACATGGAGATTAGTCAGCAAGAGTAGATGACCCCTATTGATTTTGAGGTCAGTAGGTCAAAGGTCACTGTGACCTTTACCATTTCTGACTATTTAAATGGTTTCCGTTCAATAACTAAAGAACTCTGTGACCTAGGATCTTAATACTTTACATGGAGGTTGGTCAGCAACAGTAGTTGACCCCTATTGATTGTGAGGTCAGTAGGTCAAAGGTTAAGGTCACTGCGACCTTCACCATTTCTGACTATTTAAATGGTCTGTTCAATAACTCAAGAACGCTTTGACCTAGGATCTTCATACATTACATGGAGGTTGGTCAGCAACAGTAGTTGACCCCTGTTGATTTTGAGATCAGTTGGTCAAAGGTCGAGGTGACTGTGACCTTTACCATTTCTGACTATTTAAATGGTTTCCGTTCAATAACTAAAGAACACTTTGACCTAGGATCTTCATACTTTACATGGAGATTGGTCAGCAACAGTAGTTGACCCCTATTGATTTCGAGGTCAGTTGGTCACAGGTCAAGGTCACTGCGACCTTCACCATTTCTGACTATTGGGCTGCCATGGGGGCATATGTGTTTTACAAACATCTCTGGTTTCTTAATTAAATTAGGGGCCAAAAATGTCTACTTACTTTTATTTTATCTATACATTTTATGTTTTTCCTGATTACATTATATCAGCTCTATATATGTTTGATTATAAAGTTGTTTGCAATTTATTTTTATCATGCACATACTTTATAACTTACTGTCATGAAGGGAACTCTCATTATGCTCCCCATCTTAGATGAGGGGGTATATATTGCTTGGCACATGTCGGTCAGTCTGTCGGTAGACAAAATGGCTTCCATTAAATTACTCGAGAACGCTTTGCCCTAGGATCTTCAAACTTTATATGATGGTTGGTCATCAACAGTAGATATTGATTTTGACCTTAACCATTTCTGACTATTCAAATAGTTTTTGTTCAATAACTCAAGGACACTTTGCCCTAGGATATTCAAACTTTATATGGAGGTTGATAATCAACAGCAGGTGACCCCTGTAGATTTTGAGGTCAGTAGGTCAAAGGTCAAGGTCACAGTGACTTTTGCCATTTCTGACTATTAGGCTGCCATGGGGGCATACATGTTTTGCAAACATCTCTTGTTGATTTTAATGTCCGTCTAACTATGTTACCTATTACAACCTCTCGAGAGCGGTATTCCATTCAGCAACCACCTGCTTAAAACGACATGCCCGGTAATCATTTTGTTAAATAGTAACATTTTACTATATATTATACCTCACCAGACACAACCTCTGTACAACAACCAAACTTTGTGTTTACAACCGGGATTTGTTCTGGACAGTTTGTTCTGTAGTTTAGTCAAAATGTAACAAGCTGTGATGTTTATAACAATGAATTTAATTTGCTTATTTATGTCAAAAAAGTTATTATAATTATCTATTTATGCTATATCTTTCTATTAATGCAATATCTTTCTGTATGTATCTACATTATTGTTCACCAGGTCTTTCATATTGTTTATATGTAAAACATTGTTTTGTGTTTTGATTGTATTGTTGTATATCAGTAAGAACATCTTTATTTTTTCAAGTAAATATTTTATTAATTGATATTTATTGTTGTATTCTTTATCAAATTTGAAAAGGTATGTCATTTCATTTTAATTGATCAAAGTGAGTTTACACAACTAAAACAGCATTTAAACCTGGACTCCTCACATTGCTTTGAAAAGGTATTCCATTTAATTATACCCCCGCACAACGAGTTGTAAGGGGGGTGTACTGGATTCAGTTTCTCTGTCGGTCTGTCTGTCTGTAGACGCAATCTTGTGGACGCAACTCCTCCATTCAGTTTTGGCAGGATTTCGCTCAAACTTTCACAGATGCACAACCTCAACAAATAGATGTGCATGAAGAAAGGAATTTGCGCTGCCATGAATTTTGGCATAATTGTGGCCCTTTGTCGGTGGGGGTATATTAGTCTGGGAATGAATTGAATAAAAGTGAGTTAAAAGAGCTTGTTTAAACCGAGCTAAAGCTGGCTAAATGCGGGTTAAAACCGTGTTTAAGGCGAGTTTAAAGTGTGTTTTTTCACAGCTAAAACTCGCTTTGATCTCTTCTACTGGGTGGAAAGTTGGTTTCTTAGTGAGTTAAACATGAGTTAAAGCGAGTTAAATGCGGGTTAAAACCGTGTTTAATGCGAGTTTAAAGCGTGTTTTTTTCACAGCTAAAACTCGCTTTTAACTCGCTTTAAACTCACTTTTAGCTCACTAAGAAACCAACTTCCCATCTAGTAGAAGTGTGTTAAAGCGAGTTTTTTGACACATAAAAAACTCACTTGCTGGGAAAAAGTTGGCTAAAGTGGGTTTTAAAACCCACTTAAAACCAACTTATTGAGAAAAAACACACTTACTTGAAATAAGTGAGCTAAAAGTGAGTTTTAAAACCCACATAAGCGAGTTTTTCAGCACAGAAAAAACACACTTAAAACCAACTTATTGAAAAACACACTATAAACCCACTTTCTAGAAATCAGTGAGCTAAAAGCGGGTTTTAAAACCCACATAAGCGAGTTTTTTTAGCACAGAAAAAACACACTTAAAAGCAACTTGTTGAAAAAACACACTATAGACCCACTTTCTAAATATAAGTGGGTTTTAAAACGTGTTTTTCCCGGGTTTTGCTCAGAAAAAACCCAGTCGGTAAGCTAAAAGACGCACTTTTAGCACGGTGCCAATACCGCAGGGTTTAACACGGTTTTAACCCGGGTTTTGCTCGCTTTTTGGAGAAGGGTAGTGTAGTATATATTCATGTGAGCAAACCAGTATATTTATGTTTCCTCTTGTTTTCAATAGTTCCATTTGGCATTTGTTTGCTTTACTTTACGACGATGTGCATGAAAAAACACACGTGCTGAGTGCCCATCCTTGTAGTTCGTTGTTGTCTGCCGACTCTTACTCCGGTTAAGTTCCTGAGATGGTAGGTTTGTAGATATTATGTTTCTTTTTGTTCTTGTTCATTTTTATAAATTTTTTTGCGTTGTGCCATTTTTCTACAGGTTCTGTGGAAAGCTGCCTTCCCTCTTTAATTTGTTATTATTTTTGTCTACGACTGGAATTCCCGGTTAAGCATCATAAATCAAGAGCTGCTTTTAATGCGATTGTGCTACTTTTCCAGGTAATGCAGTGTTATCCTTGTATATATCATTATAGACTTTGTATACTGACAATTCTTCATTTCCTCATATGACTCTGTTACATGTTTGTGCAATTTTAAGTGAATATTGCGGTCTACAAAACACTAAATCACTTTGTTGGAGTCCTCTCTAAGTAAGAAATTAGGATTTCACCAATTGATCATACTGCTTAGAGTACATTGTGTTTATATCAATATGTAGCTTCTTAAATTCTTAAACGAATATACGTCAGGAAGAATTAAGCAAATTATACATACTAGTAATATTAAACACTTATCATTTCGGTCGTGTTTGATTGTGAAGAAAAATGTCGTTATTTACACTGATAATGCACCGTTGTTTGCCTGAACAACTTGGAACTGTTTATCATACCATTTGCGATACTCTTAAACTTACGTTTATATCTAAATGCTCTATTATTCAGGCCCAAATGTGTATTTAATTGTTCACAAAGAAGTTAAGCTTGAACGTAACTTCAAATGCTTTGATAAAACGACACAGAGGCCAAGTAAATAGTAAGATGACTTACGCGAACATTGGAACAATATAACATCGAACACTATACTGAAATATAGTACACACTGGTGGTATATTATACAGGTTTCTGCTCACATTAAGTCTGTCACCGACATGAAACTGGTCACCAGGGGATGGCTGTATTAAATTAACGTAACATAGATAATAGTTCTTGTTACATACTAGAAGCAATTTAGGAAGACAAGTGCGTATTGTTAACAGAGTACCACGTGTGAGATAACAGATATCAGTCGATTATGGACAATATACTCAACTATCAGACTATAGACAAATGTAACTAGGAGATACCAACCTTCGTGTCCAAATAGGGTGCGAATGTCGACCTAGCCAACTTGATGGTTTCTGCGCGAATTTTGTAGCATATTTCAGTTTGGTTTCTGTTTATTTGTGTTCATTTTAGTTCAGTATGATACATATAGTGTTAGCCATATATGGCCCCACCATGTTACCATTATAATGGTCGAGTCCCGTGGATTTCTTTCTCGGAAATAAACGTGTCTCGACTTGTAACATGTATTGTCCTTCTTGAAATGTTACCACCTAAATTTTAGGCAGGCATGTATGCTGTTCGTTTGTGTGTTATTTTTTTATCCCCTGCCGAAGGCGATGGGATATATTAATAGTATGCGTCCGTCCTTCCGTCCGTCCGCCCGTCCCATATCTTGTCCGGAGCATAACTCTTAAACTGTTTGAAGTATTGACTTGAAACTTGGTATGTGAATATATGGCAAATAGAAGAAGTACATTGGCCAAGTAACATAACTCTATATGGCCAAGTTTTGAATTATCTCCACTTCTTTAATTTTAGAATAGTGTTTTGTCCAGAGCATAAATATTTGAGGTATTGACTTGATAGGTGAATAGACAGCAACTAGGAGAAGTGCAGTGACCAAGAACCCTGACTCTATCTGGCATAGTTTTGAAATTATTTCCCTTTGTTTAAAGAAGCAGGGACGATAAGGGGCGTTTAAGGCCCAACAATTTTGGAAAAAAATAAATACGATGCTATGATAGTCTATTTTACAAATAACGATAAACAAATATCTTAACGGTCATAATTTTGACATATTACAAAGGGTCGTGGGTTCACACCCCACTCGGAGCATATCTTTTCTATTTATTTTTTAAGTGTTTATGTAATATTTTGTACCTAAATCACGCATTTATACTGTTATGATAAAAATTATGGTGGAAAATATTTTGTTTACATTATAGCAATTCATATGCTGTTAAAGCATGGAATATGCTGGGTGGGGGTCATACAAAATGTTATATCTTGATAATTTCAGGGTGAACCTGTTTTTTATTTGGTCCAAGTATGTGCATAACAGTATAAAGAAACTATTTGGGTAATTGATAGTGGTATATGCCCATTGATTGGAGTTTTATTAAGGAATTTGGACATTATATATTTTGTAGAATGAAAAAAACTCACGAAATTTTACAACTATATTGGTAATATATATGAACATAACTATCTTAAATCGCATCTTCTGCTTGTTATTGATTTGTTTTTATTGATGTAACTATTAGGCACATGGGAAATCATTTCATTGTAAAATTTAAATTAAATTTGATGATTTTATAGACATTTTTGTCAGTATAGTCCTCACATTTTTCAACAAATTGCAATTAGGGGGTAGATCAACCAAAACAGTTTCCCTTCTATTGAACTCTGTCTGGTTCAATTCCATTAATTAACTCTTTATTTATTTTTCCTTACATCTCTTTCATTCTTTTTATATCTAGTCCTGTTTCTATTTAACACCCATTAGTGGCAATCATATACGGCGGGGGATGGCCATGTGGTCATGGCTCTTGTTGGTTTTGTGAAGATTGTGTTGTCGTCATTTTAATTATTTCTAACCTCTTGGCTATCAACTCCGTTTATGTTTGACTGATTAATGCGCCAGACTATTTGACTGGTCGTCGTGTTTTTGTAGGTGTTTAGTTTCTCCTTCTATAGTTCATTTTGTCATTATGACTTATAGTAGTAATATGTGAAGTTTCGTTTTCGTGTGCCCTGGTTGTGTCTTGTATGCTCTGATGTTACTGCAGAGTGTTGCCTTCTCAGTCTATTTTATTTACAATTTTTATTATCTTCTGAACAGAGATTCCACAAACATTAAGATGCTGGTTATACCACACATTACCTTTGACCGTCTCTTAATAATTGCATATACCTCGTATATTTCGCGCCAAATTTCTTTGTTATTGTTCACAGAAGAATTGTACGGTTAGACAGACAGATTTAGGCAATTACCTAGATAAAGGCCCAACATTAGGCCTGTTTTCGTAAAGAAGTACATGGGGGCATTGAGAAAGCGTCATCCTCTGGTGACCTTCAAGTGCTATGCGATCCGATTAAAATTGTATGATGTAAATACATGTGCTTTGCTTACCTGGGCCCATATTCACAAAAATATTTTTGCAAGTTATTACGTTTATACTCTTTTATCATTGACGTTTCGGCAGTGTAATGTTTCAATAATCAAACGTCAATAATAAAAGAATATACACTTAATAAGTGGTACACAACCTTTTTCCTTGCGTTCAATAGGTTATTGTGTTTTTTTTAATCCATCCAGTGTCGTTAAAATGTGCATGCTCATGTTTGACGAAGTGAAAGGCACGTGAGTAGTTAATGTAGATGGTGATCGACGTTTCGCAGTTCTTGCTTATAATGAGTGAGTGTGCATATGTGAACAAATAATATTGTAACGGTTGTCTGTGTGGTATAAGTAATGTGGAGTAGATTGTAATACATGTAGCAGAAACAACTTCCATATTTCTTGTCATATAACTTGTGAGTTTTACTGCTGAAAAGTACCACAGATAACTGTATCGTTAATAAAGAGTAAAACATATTTTTTTTTATAAAATTAATAAGTTACTGAAATTTTATAAATTAAATGTTTTTACTCTTTATCAATGATACAGTTACCAGTGACTAGTACTACTGACATTGAACACGTCATCACCAATGAAGACTGCAACTTTTACTGAAATCAGAATCATGAATACATTGCCTTATGTAACATAATTGAGTTGTATATGTTTCGAGATATAATCGGGTTTAAAGAACTTGGTTCTAAGCAACTGTTATGGATGGTTAACATGGTGCCTGAATCCATGTTTTCTCAGTGATTATTACAAGCCTTTACAAAGGGCTTCAAATGTATGTAATACAATAATAACATTGATTTTCTGGTTTTACTGACACACTGAGAAACTGTGTGAGCATCCATGCTCCTGTCGTATTATTGTTCAGTTCAGTGAGTGATATATCTAAGTTGTTAGTTATTTAAACCTTTTAGGGCTTCAGACAGCTAAAACTAGGTATTTTTGACGTTGTACTGTGGAAACTAGGTCATTCAGCTTGTCATTCAGCTTTTTGAATGCTACAACTAGTTATTAAGCTTTTTGATGGCTGAGATTTTGGGCGGGCAATTTTCTCGTTCTGTTGTGCGTTTGGCATTGTGCCTTGTATGTTTTCATGTTATCTGTGCTCGGCTGGCTAAGTTTAGTGCTGCCATCCATGTCCGACTTTGCATTATCTTTTTGACCTGGTTTTACAGTTTATGTTACGAATGTATAATTAAGAAATAAACTATGAAAAACCGTTGTCGTTTTGACGCTTGTTATTAACCTTCGTGGTTAATTCCTACGCGTCAGAACTCCAAACTATTGTATAACAGCCGGTATACAACGGTTGTTCATAGTTTATTTCGATTCTAACATGATTTAAACCCGGAATTATATGTAAAGCCAGTATTATTTTGCGAGATCTATGTTGCTTAGGTTACTTGTTCACCTGCATGACGTCACTTTCATTGTATATTGGCCGATATACAACGCTATGATTTGTTCTTTGTCTATATAGGCAATTTCGCCGTTCATCATAGAATAATAAATCTTACATTGCCAGTACTGCCAAATTAAAATTACTACCGGTATGTTTTCATAACTGACAGGGCAATTAAATGTAACTTTCTAAACGTTTTGACTACAAACTTACCGTAGATCATAGATGCGCATATTAACTCTTTCTATTATCAGATAACTTTATTTTCACGAAAACATCCATAAAAGTTAGAAGGAAAATATTTTATATATAGATTTTATAGCACACAAATAGGGAATCACGAAAATATTTTGAAATTTGAATGTATAAATTATTAATTAAGGTCAGTCATCTGTATACAAACAAGTGTGTTAATAAATTTTACGATTTCTCTTAATAATGTCCCAAGACAACTTATAACGTCTGCATGAATATGTCAGCTAGTGGATAAAATCAGGGTTTTTACTGCCGTCTTATCCGTTTTAAATGTGTTTGAAACAATAAAATAGCTATGTTGGAATATAACTTTGTTTGTATACAAGTGACTTACCAAATTAAACGAACTGAATGTCAATATAATGTTGTTATAGTCATGTGTGTAACTACTTCTCTTCCTTAGTCTGCTCGGCGGTCTTGTCATTTCGCTTATATCTGTGAAGTCCGTAACCACCTAGCGTATCTAATCCACGTTTAGCGAACTCTTCACCATCCTCGTCATCGCTTCGTTTGTATCCATGGATATGTGTTCCTCCTAGTGCCGACAATGTTCGCTTATATCCACCATCATGTATGTTGGCGCCACCTAGTGAGCTAAGGAACCTTTTCTTATATCCACCGTGAAGATTTGCCCCACCTAAGCTGTCTAAACCTCGTTTATAGGTCATGATATTTGTACCTCCTAATGATGATAAGTAACGTTTTTCCATTTCGTCTCGTTTGAAGCCACTATGAATATTGCCACCGCCCAACGATGACAAATATCGTTTGTATGGATGCAGGAATGCGCCACCTAAGCTATCGATTCCTCTTTTGTAACCGTGAAGTTCGGTACCTCCTAGAGATGACAAAAATCGTTTGTAGCCACTGTGTAAGTTAGCGCCACCTATTGAATCGAGACCTCGTTTGTACCCATGGATTTGCATATTTCCTAGAGTGTCAAGAGCCCGTTTTGCCATAACGCTGGCATCGTCACCAAAATCATCGACTTCCTCTACAGCGTTGTTGTCGGCGGCCAGGTCTGCAAGTTTAATCATAGTTCTATATATACAATATACCTTGTAGTATGCATTATATTATTCAATTTATGCACACTGTTTTGGTCAACAATTTCTTATACGAGGGTTATCCTAGACAATTTTCTATGAAAGTCGGATACCATAATGATACATGCTATATCAATTATACTCTGTTACTGTTTTGAACCTATTTATTATATTATATTGATTGTGACACGAGCATGACAACTCATACCTTATTATATCCAGTGCAAGGAGGATACGAGAGACTAACCAGGGCTGAGCGTCAAACAAGGCGAATTACGTATACGTAACTATACTAGATCTATACGTATCTGAAATAGCTTTGTTGCATTGTGTGTGTATTATCAAACACTTTCAGACACAAAAATAAATTACCTTCAAAGCCTCGCTTATTATATCCGGTTCTATAATCATCCAGCCAAGCGCCGCCTAAAGTATCCAACTGTCTTTCATTTTCAGCCTGTGTGATATGGAGAATAAATGGGATATTACGAACGTTAGGATGACATGTGACAAAGTTTTACTTTACGTTGGAGTTTCGTGCATTTTGTTATTATTGCATTTAATTATAAGTACGGAGTTGGACGGATAACTGATACACTGGTCGACAAGCTACCAAACCCTACTATCTCTGAGCTACATGCCTATTGACACATTAACATATACGAATAGGAAGTAGATGTCACGTGACCTAACATTGTCCAATCAACAATGATATTCTAGTAGACCATTTTACCTTAAATGACACGTGTCATATTTTTACCTTTTCAGGTGACTGTACGATTATTAAAAACTTAATAATCTGCATGTTTTGCATTAAAAAGGATGTCCTAAATTCGATGTATTGATTCTTTGCGAAGGAATTTAAGAAATTTAAGACAAAAAAAAACACTTTGGGTTTAGAAGGGCAATTTCCATAAAATGACCATAATTGTCAAAATGTACTACAAAGCATTTCTCTAAACCTTGACACGAGCACAATTACAATATTTGTTAAGTGTATACTGGACAATCTAATGGAATATAAATGCTTCAGTCGAATTGTGCATCGAATGAGAACACAGCGCACATATATAGTGAGTCACTGTAAGATAAAAAAAGTGAGATTCATAAGTAAGACTGTATTTTAACATGCATCAATGTGTACAGACATTTATATATGAATTCAACAACCGTCAATACGTTTTGTATTTCGATTCTATCGGGGCATCTATATTTTTTATCGCACAGGGGGTAAATAAAATAATCAGAGCCTTTCGAATAATAGCATTGACTTCATGGTATAAGAAATGATTGATGAAAACAAGAGGATGACGCCGTAAACGCAGCGTACAACCACCTAAGATCATAGATGGTCAATTCGTGTTCTCAAGACGCTACGTACGGAGCGTACAGCCACCTAAGATCATAGATGGTCAATTCGTGTTCTCAAGACGCTACGTACGGAGCGTACAACCACCTTATATCATAGATGGCCAATGCGTGATCGCAAGACACTCACGTACATATACCAAGGAAGGCGATTAGTGGCGAAATATTATTAATATAGTGATAAACAGGGTGTTCAAGGTTCCGACAACGTCCGTACCAGTACCGACGACCTTATTGTTGAATTATACTTATTTCAGAAATATCCTTACCCGCTTAAAGTAACTGTTATCCGTCGGTGGTCCACCTGTTGCATGTGGCTCGTCATCGTCAATATCAAAGATTTTGGCCTCTTGTATGTTGACATTTGGTTCCTGAAGATACATAGAGGTATGATAGCATGACGTACTAATTGAATGTAGCATACTGTCCAATTAGAATACAAAGACAGTGACGCAGTAGTCGGTTGTCCACTATTACGGAGTGAAATCAATTATAAAGGCTTACCCAGACATCGTTACTCTCACATTATCCTAACCGGACAGTGCTTCTGTTTAATTTGCACATATATATACGCTTACGTCAATTATTGAATGATTTTCAGTCTGTCATAACCTTTAATCTATTGGTATTTTTTCACAAAACTATATTCCGAGCAAGAGGCAAATGTTTTATTTTCTGTATCTAGTTAACTTGCCACAGGATCAGCTTAGCCAACAATTGTAGTTCGTTAATACACTTAAAGATCTTACTTCCGCCTTCTTAGTATTTCGTTATTACGTAAATCTTCATGCTTCATTCAACCAATTCAAAGCCAGTTATTAGATTATTAGACAAGACAACATTTAATTAGGATTGTCAATCATGCTGATTACATTTTATTGTTTAGAAGCAGTCACACTCAAATGTAATTCAAAGTCTATGCAGTTTAACCTGATTGAGTCTGTACTTCCGATTCGCATAATTATTCCCCGTCACAATATATTCCCAGTCTCGATCTATTCTACGACATTTTTGTCTCGTCAAATACTAAATACCGTCGGATGTAGGACATTTCTACCCCTGAATTATTGTTAGTCTGATCACTTTATTATCAGTCCTCATCAAGTTTATAACTACAATTACTTGCAAGGAATTCACCCGTTCGCTAGAGTTATCTACTTGAAAACTAATTTGCTATGATTTTTTACAGCCGGTCAGAACAGACGAAAACACTTCATAGACACGCTATGTTAGAATACAGATGAAAAGAGTTCGGAAATTGCTGTAACAGACGATGAGAGTTGTAGAATAGGAGCACGCACACAGGATCAGTGGAATAGCCTCATAAAGGATGCGTCCAAATTATTATTCAGATAGCTTCATTATCGGTTGAGTCAATTGACCATTACGTTTATGCGTGCTCATAAAATGACAATTAACTCCTCTAATATCGTTTAAGCAACCAAAACAAGGTCAGCACTATTAGGCATATCCTAAACAACAAGACCCGCAAGAAGAGGCACATCCTTTAAAAGAGCTATATACAATGCTTTATAAGTTAATAATAGTTCACGCTCATTTGTACTTCACAATGTTAGACGGAGGTTAATGAACGATGAACAATAATATAGCTTCTAATAAATAGTATACCGAAAGTTCGTATGATGCAAAAAAGCTTAATACTTGTAATAATGCCGTTTTTTGGTTATGTTTTGTGTTTTCTCTCTCGTCAGTTTGGACAAAAATTTACTCATCTGAACAAAACCACTGTTTTTAAATCTTATTATTATTATTACATTTTCGTTTAATACAATAGACAATTGTTTTAATAATAGAACAAATAAGATCGGGAGGAGTTTAAACCGGATGTTTAAGACAAAGTTTGCTTCAGACGCGTGGTCGCTAGTACAAGTTAGATTGCTTTCCTTTGTGGTTACATCGGCTAATACTTCTGCTAATAAATGCTGTACTAGTTAGACACGGCAAGTAGAATTGTAGAAAAGACTCAATTAATAGGTAACAAAATATTGTAGTCATAATATAATCTCTGTGATATACTATATTAGGTTCATCCTTGTGAAATTGACATGTATATTCATGCAATTGTGTAGTGTTGAATCATGTATGTTTTGTGTGCATATAATGTTTGTAAATATGTTATAACAATGTGCATGTTTTACAAGTTAAATAAAGAATATGTTCTGTTCTTTTAAATTATTGATAAGACAAATTGTACTTTTGGACATAAACGAAGGTGTATATTCATAGATATTTTGATAATGGATATTTATTAATTTTACAACTATACGCGATATACACTACGAGAATACTTTAAAGCAAACTTGTTTCAGGGGGCTATTATGTTAGATAAGAACGATGCATTTCTTTGTTTCAAATATTCATGCTACATGGCGTAAACCCTTAACCATGGTATACATTAGCCCTTAACTAAACTTGTCACATAAACCAACTATTCATTGATTTTCCATTATCATAACCATACTTGACTATAACTGACCAAGTCATGAGTAAACCCTGACTTATGATCCTTGCACGTGCTCCCCCACAAATTACGTTTCAGAATTAAACACTACGAGAACAACGTATTACAAACATAAAATGGATAAGACATAGATGCACTGTCTATACGGACACGCTGTTTAATTGAAGGAGATAATTCATCCGTCCATAATGTTTTCATGAAAATATTTCCCTGGCACCCTCACACATAGGTAATCAAGCCCAAAATCAAATATAGCTTAATCTAGCTAAATTTTAAAATAAAATTATAATAATTGATTGACAAAATATACTATCTAGTCGGGTAGCCAGACTAGGAAATACTGCTATGAGAGCATTAAATGTAGCCCAAATGTGAGTTATGCCAAGCTGGACTGTTGCAATGTTATTTGTTGACCAAATTGAATTTCGATATTTGTTTGCGGTAATATTGTAAATTACTACCGTGTAAGTGTTAAGTCCCTTTGTGTATTTTAAGAATTTAACATTATCAGAAAAATACGAAATGAAGTGTTCATTTATGTTCCAGAAGGATGTACATTCGCAAATTAGTGAAATATATCGCTGGCTAAGAATGAGACAGTCGTAAGTACAAATTCGATATTTTGGGAAAACAAGAAATAACTGCCTGAAAACTACTCTTTACTTATAGAAAAACAAGCTTATTAAACTTCGGATTGGTCAACATGACCAGTTCCGATTTTCATGACAAATGGCTCGTGAGAAGCGCCTCGTGATGCAGATTTAAAATGTGCATATGTCTTATAAGGTCGTAAGTCTTATTCGTAGTTTAATAGGCGATCAGAAAGTAGATTAAACTGAATCAGAGAAACAATTTATAGCCCATCAAGTAAGTACCTCCTTAAATTAATGCGCATGTAAATGTCCAGGATACATAGATAATTAAACACTTGTCACCTTAACCAGACTTTATGCTGACAGTTATAAATAAATTCAAAATAAATCGTACACATTTTTTGGTGATGCAATACGCATTAGATGTGTTAGCGATTAAATGCTAAATAGATTAACAAATCTGAAGCTAATTGGCACTTGGAACTATTTCAAGTTTGAATTCCGTTCAGACAAAGCTACCACTCGGCCTGCCACAATAAAACAGATAATAGCGCTATACAAAGATTTAAATAATTCCCTTTAATAAGAAAGATTTGCATTTGAATCGTTTGCTCGAGCATTTAACTTCGAATTAATGCGTCAAATTTTGCTGCGCTATAAAGGCTTAGTGTTCTTCTCACTGAGCTAAATACATTTAGCGTTGTCCATTAAGCACATCAATGAATCAAGATGAAGCCTGTATCTATATAGATCTACGAATACACTCAATTAAAGTAAATACAAACTAGCTATGTCCAGGCATAACGATCTTTTCGACAGGAAGGGTAGACAAATGTAACTGTGACTTCACAGGGCGGTTAAAGGGTTTTATCTAATCTCGAACTGGCTTTAACCGGTTTTATCTAGTTTTTAAGCCAGTCTCTTTTGTAAATTGGAACGCCATATTTGTTATTGTTTATTTCTTTTGATCTTGTTTTGATAATTTTATCGAACGTACAATAAGATGTGTGTCGGTGATATCACTCAGCATGAGGGTTTGTACTGGGTACTGGGGCTGCACCAGTACTGGTTTCATACTGTAGGAAGGTTTGGAACTCGCACATACCCGCCTAAAGCCGGTCGACCAAATACTAGATCAGTCAACTACCAATATTATAGTTAGAGAATTACGTTGAAAAACCAGTAACAAAAATATCAATATCTCCAACTCTAAACTTACACAATTAAATGACTTGTATAGAACCTAGTTATATTTCTTGCCATTAGGCATTACATGTTTAACTCAGCTTTTCTTTGAATGTCTGTGACTAATGCACCAATCCCATACATTTCAAACTTGAATCTATTGTCATTTTGATGAAAAACAATATTTATTTAGCAAATCAGGGGTTTAAACTTCTTAAAATGTGATTTGTATACCCTTATCTAATTTGTACACCATAAGTATGTTACAACAGTAGACAAGATGTAATGCATTCAAATGTAACGTTACACCTAAAATGGATCACATGCGTCCAGCTCGGTTATGTGCGATTCATTTAAAACAAACACTAAACTGTTTGTATCTTAATTATATTTTTTTTGTTTAAATCTCTTTTTGTCATCGCATTGGCTGACGTTTATTATAACCATTATAATGGAAATGCAATATCATTGAAATTATCTACATCTGTCGTATTATTACGTATTATTATACCTCACGTGACCTCTCAGAGTATTTTCCCCATAGACCTTCCGTGTGATATTTTGTTCGATCACTATGTGATATTTTGTTCGATCACTACAATTTTAAAACGAGGCTGGGCTATTGATAGAAATTTGTACTATTTGAGTCCAGAAAACACCCTGCTAGAGAGTATCCGTATGCTATTTATATGTTTAGGTATATTTAACTTGCTATATTTAGTAAATCTTGTCGATTTCAACCGTTGAAACTGACAAGATTTACTAAAAATAGCACAAAATCATTAGAAACTTATACGGACTGAGATTGACATGTTAAATTATCATAAAGGCAATCTAAGTTCTGCTTACGGTTGTTGATATTTTATTTTGCAAAATGGTTGTAATTGTGTTCGCCTGGGGTGATATAACTATTCTCGGGTTGGTATTATTTACTATCACCCTCGCAGCCACGTGTTATTTATATAATATAACTAGCAGAATACTGCATTTATCAACACAAATTTCCAAATATCGAATCATGAAATAATTTTAGAATGCAGCGCACCATAGTCTATGAAATAAAGGATTATATGATGGTGTTATATCAATGCTATGCACACCAACACTTGTAATAAAGATATGTTTTAAAATCATTGAATTTCATCGTAGTGACATACTTACAGACATGGAAAATTTGATATTACAACTCACATTACCCGTATTTTCGTATTATACTAGTAACTGACCATATAAATATTCTTAATCCAGTTTATCAATGGAAGTTCTGAAGTTTAAAGACTCATGATATGTTTCGATATAAAAGTGATTATAATTCAAATTGGTGAACATGATATTCCGAATGATAACTTATTCACCTGGGAGAGGGCGCGATGAGTGTTGCTAAAGCCAGGGAATAACATAACCTGTCTGATCTAGTATTTAAAGTTTGATTAGTCTTGTAACAAGAGCATGGTGTATCCACAGCGCTAACTGAGATTGTGAATGATTCTTATTGTACATGCATTAGTAAAGCACATTAAAATGAGACTCATCAGCTGTTGAATCAGTTAAGCTAGGAGTCTCAGTTTGATATGGTCAGATAATACACGAACTGGCTAGTCATTGAAGTCAAGGTAACTGTTAAATGCAATTCTATAAAGCACGTTGATAAACGGTTCACAATTGCGCCCGCAGATGAACTCTATCGCATTTGTTATCGTTTTATGAAGCACACAATTGGACTTAATTACGAACACGATAGTACCACGTTATGCATTATATCTCTGCTATTTGTCATATTAATCATAACAAACATCGATTGAAATAAAATCTACCTCATATTTTACTATCATCATACAGTGTAGAATAATCTACAACCCAGATAGCCTGTTGTGAGCAATTCCATAGTAATTTACCACGGTTAATTGCTAATAAATTGTTGATATAATATTTTTTTGTAATCCTAAAAATATCTTTGGGAAATGATTGAGCCATTGGTATTTAGTTGATGTCATAATTGTCCTTGCAAAGTGTATCTGTTAACTAAATATTACCTTCCTTGTTTTATTTGTTTATTATTATTAGCATCGTCATAATTTATCACTTTCAACTTTCGGGTAGAAAAAACTTAAAACTTAGACCATATTAAGTAAATTTGTAATGACTTAACAGAGCGCAGTGAGCGAAGCGAATTAAAAATTTACTTAATTTGTTCTAACTGGCTTAAAATATTGCATCATGCATGTTGACTGGTCGATAGAAATTCGCATCAGCACATAACGTCATGTCTGTTGAGAGCCAAATTGTAACGATTCAATTGTTATTTAACCTCCAAAAATCGGCGTTTTCATTGGCTAAAAATGTAGGTTATATTCTAAATTAGTTTATTTTAGGTGGATGGTGAAACAAGTTATTGCACCTTATATTATTCAGTTTTAACGCCTTATTTCAATTGTATTTATCGCCGCGAGGCTTATACAATAACTGTCTATTGATATCGACTTACTAGCTATGCCACAGGTTACTCTATCTTTGATAAAGATTAAAAACAATACTTTTTTTATTTTTTTATGTTATCTTAGATAATACAAAGCTTATAAAAACAACAACAACAAATGTTTTACTCTTGATACAGTTACCTGTGAGCGATGCTTGGAATTTTTTTTGGTTAGTCATTGTACTAGTGCGGTCAGCTACCGTGATTTGAGCGTATCCATTAAGACCAATTCTTTATACAAATTCTGCAACATGCGTGTAAATTAATCCAACTCTCGAAAGCTCTTTGCCGGCACATGCATACACTAGGTGTCAGTTTTATACTGATGTGCACCGAAGGGCAGTATACGTACATGTAGTTTTGTCTTAGTTAAGGGTAGGACGAGTTAAGTAAATCAGTCATATTTTATCCAAATATGTACACATAGTGTGTTACCGAGCCCTGTAATGTTGGTTAGCTATAGACTTGGTTAATGCATACATTCACACAACAATGGCTTTAATTAGAACTGCCGATCTCGAAAAGAGTCTTCACGTATGATATAGCAGTCTGCAGTATCATATAGTTACAAGTACACGTCTATAATAGCGCATGTATCATCACATATAATATAGCAGTATACAGTATCATAAAGTCACAATTACACGTCTATAATAGACAAAAAGGTATCGTGATAGGAACAGACTAGTATAATCCATACTACATCAGTATAGCCTAAAAAAATGTGCATGACGTCACGTCCGTTGTTTTCATTTATATGTATTTCCTGATGAAGGCAAAATGCCGAAACGTTAAATATACTATATAATTAATTTCTACACGTATTTTTGTTGACATTTATCTTTGTTTATCTTTGTTTATCAGTATAGCCTAACATCAGTTACGCCAAGGTTATGGCATACACACATTGGGAGTATTACAAACTATCAGTGACGCCAAGGTTATGACATACACACATTGGGAGTATTACAAACTATCAGTGACGCCAAGGTTATGACATACACACATTGGGAGTATTACAAACTATCAGTGACGCCAAGGTTATGGCATACACACATTGGGAGTATTACAAACTAGCACGAACACATCAGAAGAACTACTTCAAAATGTTATGTTATCCCATCGGAGATTGGTAGAGCAAGGAAATTGTATTGGTTGGGTCACAAGAGGTATTGTGTGTACCTTAGGGAGAGGTAAATGGAGTCCGCAGGCAAGCCGTGTAGATAGAAATATGTACCAACGGCGTCTATATGCCATGTACATTGATAACTCTCACAAACAAATGTGTCCGAATTATTCGGGTAGGGTGTAATGATTAAAACGGTTGAATTGATTGGACGGTCTTGTGATAGATGGATCCGAATGTCTCTCCGATATAACCGGACTACTTGCAGTAGTCGTTAATAATATACATCCTTGTATTGTACGAATAGTTGCAAACGTATCATTTTTAAAGGGATTCTTAATGATGAATTGAAATGAAAAATATGTGTGAAAAAGCACTTGATGTTCAACTGACGAAACAACCAAGTTTTAATAAAGCTTGTATTTACAATCCAAGCCAACTTTAGAAACTGTAGAACTACATCTAATAGATGTATCATTACATTATTATATCATTATATTATGTCAAATAGTACGTCAGACATGGCTTCCGTGACGTCATATCTGTCATATCGCTAATTACCTTTGCATAGTTTATGTGTTCTCCACTATTGAAGGCAAACCCGATGATAACAATTTAACAGTTTATATTATTGAACAATTACTTTTTAAGCGTATACCAACATGCACAAAGACATACTACAAGTCAAACATAAAGCCATAGGTCTCACCCGCTGTCAAAGACTGTGCCATGTTTAAATTCATGCACCCAATAAATCGTTTGAAGTGTCAACATATATCACATGACATGACTTTGATGTCTTTTACAATCATACGCTATGTCGACACGCTATTCAGCCAACCTTTGGCTGTTAATTAATCGACTCTATGAAATAAATTGAGTAACATCGGTTGGTGACCTTAATTTTCTACAAGCCAATAATGAACAACTTGAGGATATTATGGAAGATTGATGTATATTGTCAAATGAGTTTCCTTGTAATATAAAGTCTCTATTATCATCAGTATGTTCTTTTCGTACAAGGGTTGTCCTAAACGTGATGATGCCAGTATGTACATCGTAACCATTCTAAAGTTGACGTATTTGAGCGACTACCTATATTTGACCACAAACTACTAGTATGTTTTCACCCGTATCATTTAGTCTTACCAGAGGAACATCCTCCAAAGAGCCTCAAAGACATCACCTACAATACAAATCAATAGTTCTTGAATAGTTTAGCAATTCATTCTACAAATATTGGCCTCGTTTTGAAAATAATTTATCTCTTGAAATAGGTACGTAATGTCGTTTCAAGTAAAATTGAAGAATGATGTTCCTGGCAATACAACTCGTAAATATTGTAAACTTATGGGATGCTAGGTTATTGAATATGTTTTCCGAACCTAACCCCTTTTCCTTGAGGCAGACTAACAAATAATTTGCTGTGTATATTATGTTTACTTCGCAATTGACTAATATGTTTATACCAATAGACGATATGACTTCGGTTGCAGAATTTAAGACGAAAGATAATATTAAGTCAGACAGGGAAGGCAGCACTCAATTTTACCAGCCGAGCACAGATTTACCAAAAAACATACATGGCACAATGCCCAACTGAACGAGGAAATGATCCGCCCAAATCCGAGCTGTCGAAAAGCTGAATGAACAAGTTTCAACAATAAAAATGCTGAATGCCCAGACCGAATGACCCAGTTTCATCAGTAAAACGGCTGAAATACCTAGTTTTAGCTGTCAGAAGTACTAAACAAATGAAAAATAGCAGTATTAAAAAGCTTAACATCATGGTGTCAGTTGAATGACCTAATTTTAGTTACGAAAGCTGGGAAAAACAACACTTTTATAAACCTTCTGAACAACCATTGAATTGCAATGCCTGTATTTTGTGTCAGAAACTCTTGCAATATAAATTAAATTAATAACAAGTGTTAATTGTAACCACATGTAAGTTGTAAAAGCATCAACATTGGTGTGTTAATTTGCAACTAGAAAACATGCAATAATTTTATAGTAACCATTTATTTTTTAAATTTGCTAAATAATCGGAGTAATTGATCTTATGTAGCGCTACCTAATTGGGTAAACGCCCGATAAAGTGGGCTTTGACCCGTTATTATCTAAAACAATGAGTTTTTATAAAAAAATCACAGCTTTGTGCATTGTTTATTAAATTAAAATGAATAATAGATTGGACAGATAACACTGGTCAAAATATAATCACTTAATTATTCAGTTCTATTACATAACTACCTATTGTAACTATTAATTAGCCATTTTCATTATTTGTTTTCTAAATTCTACGCTATCGGCTAAGTACAGAGGTGGGGCAGCTAAACAACTTTCAAATCAAAACGTCGGGTTTAAAGGTCGCTTCATGTGGAGGCACATTGCCCTGCATCAACATGGCATCATACGATCATGTGGATGATTTACGTTTGTTTGAGTATTATGAACATTTGCGAAGGAATTTACCTATGTAAAACATGCTATTTCTCATTTTCCATTTGATGTATCAATTTGAATGATATGCCAACACATTGAGCTACTTACTTAATTGTAAATATTGCATCGGTAGCCCAATTTATAATTCGCGTTTTTAACCATTTTTGGGGATGTTACGGTATTTAGATGGCATTCACAAGGTTAATTTCCAAATAAAATTACATTTAAAATATCTTATACTGTCTAGGAAATTATAAACAAAATTCCACTCATACATAGAATACAACCATTTCTAAGGATAAATGCTGCAGTTGTGTAATTGTGTGTGCATATTTCTGCGAAACACGTCATAATTGTTTGGATGAAATATATGTATCAAATCGTGCCATTTTAAACCTTTCATTGGTTATACCAAAAACAAATCTGAACATTAGATCAAAATATGTTTATTTCTGCTAACACGGCGAAAGTTGATGCAACGTTTTATATGTGACGACTATGACGTTACGCATAAAACTTACTTTTTCGAATCTTAGAGATTAAAAAGTGCTTGTTTATACCCGTACATTTACACCTGAAATTAGAACTTGTAGCGGTTTAGTTTCATTTTCTTGTTCACTTTGTGTTGGTCATTGTGACCTGTTTGTGATATGTGTATTTTTGTTCTTTATAGTTTGTGGCTTTAGTGCTCAGCTGTTTCTGTCGAGTGCTGCATTCCCTACCCGAGTATTCATTATCCTTCAGTCGTACGTGCATCAAATATAATACTTTATATAATTTACTTTATTTTATGAAGTTAGTGAAAAGCATTTAATTCAATGGAAAGCTATGCCTCGTCATATCATGGTGCATGTTTAATTGTCATAAATATGAAAATAATATATTTAGTCGAAAACCGAAATTGACACAATAATTTTCTATAAAAGAAGAACATATAATTTTTTAAATTGGTTTTTGATTATAAATTGTAAATATCTTACAAGCCACTTTAAAATACTTCTGAGATATATGTAGAGTAGGTAGATGTATTTATTGACTCGGTCAAATTTCATACATGGGTTCACTAGATCCTGAGCAATTTTCATTTTATACGATTTGTTTTACCACAAACACCCTACTGTATATCTATGTTTTTCAACTGACATTTTAGTTGTCTTACAGTAAAGTATTAACTCAGTGAAAATGAAACAAATCAGACAAACGTGACATTTCGTATTTATTTTAGCTTTAGTATTATATTAGTTGACCTTCCGGGATTTGATTTTACTCGCTTTTTAAAATAATATCAAGTGACTTTATGCTGTTTAGTGATGAAACTGGAACACTATTTTTCATATTGGAAAGATTACTGTCAAGTACTTGAGAAATGATCCTTATATTAATGTAAGAGTTTCATACACAGTTAACATATAGTACATTGTTTAGTGCATTGTATACTCTGTTGTGTCTGCCCAGTGCTACTTTCACTCTAATATTTGCTAATATATTTATATGAAAAGGTAATAATCCCAAACAAATGTTCTTTGAAATTTTCAAAATAACATCTCATATATGATACGGCATGTGGTATGATTCTGATATCGAAAGTTAATTTACAGGATAAAAACTTGTCAAACAACTCTGTGAAACTTCAAATCTCCCATAATGGAACACATTTCATAGCAAACTATGAAATTGTCATTTATCAAGATCAATTTAAAATACATTTTCATTTATCAAAAATTGTTGATAACTAAAAGTTTATAAATGATGACAGGCAAACGTGCGTCTTGTGGCACCAATGATTCAACTACATTGTATTTCATAAAATCATAATATAATCTAGACAGTATGTCGCATTATCAGTTCCTATGTTGACAGTAATGTGCAGATATGTTGTATTATTGTCACATGATGTGTCACATGATTCATCAATTTACCACGTCATGATGCAGAGTGTTGTACGAGGGGTGATCCAGAATTACTAGGACTTTTGTCACTGGAAGTATAACGGTTTTTCAACTAGAGCAAAAGTCCTAGTAATTTTTGATCATCCCTCGCACGGTATATAATATAAGGAAAATCAAATATAAAATGTATGAAGTCAGTCGCGTAAAAACGAAACCCCAAAGCGATTTTAAATTGGCTAGTACATAATAAACATGAATGATATCATATTTAATCTAGAAACAAACGGATGATACGTTTGTAAAATATTTGATTATTCGTACTAAATGTCTCCCGAGACATTAATAATGCATATAATTACATGTTTTAGTTCGATTAATGGCATTTTTCAGAAAAATAAAAGATGCATTATTAAATACTAACCATGTATAATTGATGAACAACCATCTATTAAACCAGATAATTGTTTTTGTTACTCAGGCCAGATTATCTTGAGCAAAGAGACCACAGGATGAGGGAATAAAATAAAAACTCCAAAATGTAGCTTCGACACTGTTGGCGGTGGACTATCGTCACTAAGTCGATGGCGTTCCACAACAGTGATATTTTTCATGAAAACAGCCAATTTATCTTAAGACTAGTAGACTTCCACAGTTATCTGTACCATTGATTAAGAATTTGAAATAAAAATCCTCAGAAATTATTTTTTATTATTTTATGTTATATAAACATAGATTGTTGTAGACGTTTTTTTCAATGATACAGTTACTTGTGGTACAGTCGTGAATGGAAACAAAAATAAACAAGCACTCCACCAGTTTATCATAAATATAATGATAAAATAAAATAAACAGGTGCATATATTACAACAAAAACATTTGACAATTGCATGTAATTTTATTTTTTCATTTTTTTTAAAGTGATGAAAGATTGGACAGGCGGGTCTGAGTACGGTAACAAAACATAAAATATCTCTGGCTTATTGAAACTGGGTCACTCGTCTTAAAGTTTTCAGAGTTTTTGTTGCTGAAATCGGGCATTACAACGTTTTAATACTGCTACTTAACTTTCGAGACCAAAGGCTGCTAAAACTATGTAGTTCAGCAGTTTTACTGTTGTAACTAGGTCATTCAGCGTAGGCTTTCTGCCTTTTGTTTGCTGAATCCTTTCTATTCAGCTTTTAAACAATGAGACAAGGGGCGTTTAATTTTATTGGTCGGTAGTGTGTTGGGCACTTCTTCGTTTTAAGATTTCTTACAGCTAAAGCGGGGCATTATAGTTTTTTTGCTGTGGAAGCTGGGTCATTCAGCTAGTTACAATTTATTGTACTTTTCGATAGCTTGGACTTGGGCGGATCTGCGCTTGTTTAGTTGGGCATTGTGTCTTTATATGTTTTATGTTTCCTGTGCTCGGTTCGTTCAGTTGGGCATTGTGCTTTGTGTGTTTTAATGTTTTCTGTGCTCGGCTGGTTAAGTTGAGTGCTGCCTTCCCTGTCTGACTTAATATAATCTTTTTGAGCATTGTGCCTTGTTTGTTTTGTTTGTTTTCTGAGCTCAGCTGGTTAAGTTGAGTTCTGCCTTCCCTGTCTGACTTAAAATTGTCTTTATTCGTGTACTTACTGTTAGTGGTCAAAGAACCTGGTTTAAAATATTACATTAAAGGAAATAGATTGTCCATTGACAGCCAAATCATAAGGACCTATCATCATTGGCTGAAAATAAACCAGGCAAAATCACTGTAATATTAATATATTTAGTCATTTCATGAAACAATTCTTCATCGATAAAAATGAAACGAATAAATAAAACAAACATAACTATGTTCAACACATACACACCTACGTACGTGATATGACTACATGAAACCCGATATTCTCAACAGGAACGAGTAAATATGGCACAAAACATATATTTACGACCGACACGCAGCACTCAGTATGCCCTTTATTCATTAAGATCATCACCTATGTCAATACTAATGTTAGTTCTAATGGTTTTCACATTTGTAACTTCCGTTCAAGCGGCCTGAAGTAAGATAGTTATCGACCTACGCACCAGAGAAGTTAGAATACCGTTAATAAATCTATGATACTACGACCAATGTCTATTAAGTGAATATAAATCTCACCTAAGCATTTTTACTAAACACTTCACATGTATCTATTGTAATTGGTCAATTGACGCAGTAGTTAGTACCATTATAATTAAGGGATATTACGGAACACATTTTCGTAACTTGTACAAAGTGTATTATTGTTTTACAGCCTTATAGACCTGATAAAACTTAATATATAATTTTGTTTTTAGTTTTTTTGTTGACCTAAGCAGTTTTCTCAGAATCATGATATACTAACTGGATCCTCCACATGCGATGGACAAACTCTTTATATTGTAGAGGAATGATCCTAACATAAATAGTTGGTTTAGAATGAGAAGGTCGTAAGTACAAAAACGCAATTTTGAGAAAACAAGAAAGATCTGTCTGACAACTACTCTTTACTATGGAAAACAAGCAGATTTCAAATATGTATGAGTCTTATAAGATCGTAAAATGGTAATATTAAGTCGGGCATGGAAGGCAGCACTCAACTTAACCAGCCGAGCACAGAAAACATAAACACGTACAAGGCACTATGCCTAACACACAACCGAACGAATAAATCATCCGCCCAAAATTCAGCTGTCAAAAAACAGAATGCCAAAATTGAATGACCTAGTTTTAACAGTAAAACGTCGTAGCAACTAGTTTCAGCCGTCTGAAATCCCTAAACGTTAAAAAACCTTGAAGTTCTTATTCTAAGTTATGTGGTGCTCATTAGTTCACCAGATACGATAACCATCTGAGATAATTATATTAAATCTACTACCAATGTGTTATGCATCCAGTGCAACAAACATCCTCAGAGATACTTCACGAGACCCCGTGTTATATCAAGCACATCGACATCAATCATGTCACATAATATCACAATCCAATCATGTTATTACTAGTTGATAACGACCTCATGAGAAATAACTGTAAATGTGTGTATTGTCATACTTTTATGACATTGCGTTTTCGTGACATGATGCACAAAGATGATAATAAATCGGATGTAGGAAATGCAACACTCTGCTGAAATTGTAAAGCACATAGAAGTACATCATAAAGACAAATAAAACAACGAACATGTAATGTAGAAAAAATCACAGAACGACAGTACTCCAAATGCGACAGTGCAACTGATACATTTAACTGAAACAACAGCACCAAAGAAACATTGGACATATGATGTGTGATTATTAATGACATTATTTATTGAATGTATATATGTGTTGTCATCCGTCTAGAATTCATTATATTTACCAGTATGCAAAGGCCCTAGCTCTTCGGAATAAGAACAAACGCCATATTAAGTCATGTACAGGACCACTTGAATATTGAGGATTCAAAATGGGATTGCTCGGTCATGGCGGTACCATTTTGCCATTAACGTCGTTTACTATTTGCGAACATAGAAGGTTCATTTCAGTGATAATATGTGTTTGAGTTCATTTATGGTCAGTAAAGCGCTTAGGCACTTTTAAAACAATTCATGAAACGTGTTTTATTTTAGACTAACTCGTTTACTGAATATACAGGCTCAGTAATGATTTCAAAGTAACATTGGAGACAAAGGACTTCGTAATAACAACCAATTATTACATCATCTTCATGTAGATCATTCGATTTGTTTCGACTTCTTTATCAAAACTCTAGGTTTTAAAATGGGGAAGAATGGTTGTTACAATGCATGATATATACGGAATATCACTGCATTGTGTTGATCCGTTGGGCCGTACTAGTAATAACATGCGGTATGGCGCAAGCAATAAGAGGTTATACGGTGTAACGAATAAACACAACTGTAGGAAAATGCCTTTTATTATATACCTACAAAAGTGAAAAAAGCGCTTATCCGCGCGAAAATGCGTAAACTTTGACGCCAGGAACGTCTGCGTATTTTCTGAATATAACGCAACGTCCATTCATAAAAAGGTAAATGTTTTCGTCATGACGTTGGCATATGTTCGGCATATAACACGACAGACAGGCACGATACGGATTCGGAAAACCAGACATGTATGATACAGAAAATGCAATCTGTCGCGTTGTATTCCACTGTGCGATTTGGCATGTATTCGTGGCAATTCAGTGTTAAGTACTATAATAGAAGGAAATGTCTGTCGATTGATATACGACTGTCCGCATCTCATTTATTTAACTGAACTGAAAATTCTAGTTGTGTTGCCATTCGGAACGGCAGTTATACATTTGTATAATTAAGTCGAATGGTAAAAGGACCGGATGGTAAAACTGCTCCGTGTCAGAGTGTTTCCAGACACGTACTACGGACAACCTTATGCCGAGGTAATGTTGCTAATGATTCATGATGCTAATTAAATGCTGTTCAGTGAGATGCATACGGAAAGATATAGTAATCTATAGAAGTGTATGCCGAGCTCAATCAAGGACACCTGAATTATATTGACGTATAGATATTTGCATAGCTACATACCATATTGAAAACGAAGGGTTTTGATGTTCTCGTCACAATCTTTTCATCAGTTTATGTAGTTGGTGATTGAATATGAATTAGCAAACATAAGTGATGCTATCAAAAATGTAAAGTAATGGCAAACATGTTATATCCGCTTTACCTTTGTGTATCCTATAATTTTCGAATAAAGCAAACAAGCGGCGCGATGTCAATCTAGCTTTGAACATAATGGAACATTCAGAAAACATTATACACTCAATGAGTTAACATGAAGTTCGTTATATTGACAGCCTACGGGAAATTTGTTTTTCGAGGACACTAACATGAACATTAAATGTTAAATGAGCATTCTAAAGTATATATTGACTCGAACCGGAAGTGGTATTTTCAGATATTGATTAGGCTTTATAAAATACATCAGTATCATAAAGGTTAGCGGGAAATCAATCGGAGAGCGTACAGTAATGGAACGATTAATTGTACAAAGCATAAGCTAGCACAGTGTTGATATTTTTTAACCATTTCGCTGGCTTAGAATGAAAAGGTCGTAAATATAAAATCGTTAGTACGAGGAAACTAGAAAAAACTTTCTGCAGGCGCATTTCATGAAAATCTGAATTAATCTTGTTGACCAAACCGAAGTTTAAATAGCTTATTTTTTCATAAGTAAAAACAGTTTTTACTTATGAAAAAATAAGCTATTTAAACTTCGGTCTGGTCAACAAGATTAATTCAGATTTTCATGAAATGCGCCCTGTGATGCAGATTGTAAATATGCATGAATCGTATAAGGTTGTAACTAGCACTTACGACCTTCTCAATCTAAGCCAGGTATGGTATATAATATAAATTATATCACTTATATCCATACAGCGTTCGTCAGCATTACATGGTTACAAAATGAACACATATTCTGCAATAGACTGTATAATTATTGAATGAATGATTGCAGATTTTGCGTCATTTAAACCGATTTCAGTTGTTCTAAATCATGATTTGTTGCTTTTGGATTCGATGAAATAAACGAAGAACGACACATGTTTTTTTTCTTTTAACTAAATTAAATGTATTTTCTGTTATTTTCTATAACTCTTTATGTGACTAACAGGTGACTGTAGAGTCGTCAGAATGCACCTTAAACCATCTGCAGAGCAATTACTATATTTTTATTTATAATTTGATTTGCTAATATCATCTTCTCCTTTCTCTATCGCAGAATGAATTGAACATTTCGGACAGAAAACAGTAAATCACATACAAGGCACAATACCCAACAAGCAACTGAACGAGTAAATGATCCGCCTAAGTCCCAGCTGTCAAAAAGCGGAATTAACTAATTTCAGCAATCAACATGCTGAATGCGCTAGCTGAGTGACCCAGTTTCAACAGCAAAACGGCTGAAATACCTAGCTGAATACCCTGATGAAATCGACCGTACATGTTTTGTTTAAATGAATACAATGCCTCAGGCACTTCTGATTATACATGAACAAATGGAAGCTGATGTAATGAAACATAACACATAATCTCAACATTGCATCTAGATGATATAAACACATGTATTCCAAGCCACCGTGTTCACAGATTCAGGTGTAATTTGGTCATATATCTGACTCTATAGAATACTAATTGATAGTTGTCACTGACATTGAGTCTGGGTAAATTCGTTGTCATAGGTAATATTTCAGACATACTACAAAGTTAACATAAGATGAATGAAAACATCAGAAAGAATAAAAAAACTTATCTGAGGCATGAATAGGCATACATCTTCATACACCTACATCTACATTTGTATATTTATTATTTTCATCTATGCCTTCACTTTAGTCTAAAGGCTTTTGATTTTGTTATGATGTACTATGATGAGGTGTGAAGTGTTTGTTTAAATCACACTGTGCTGTTGAGATTTTAAAGGAACTTCTTCATTTCGTTGTATTCCAAATCGGCGATAGAATCGTACTATCTATAAGTACCTATACGTTTTGCGTATACGAGGATTGTTCAATATAAATTCCTTTATGCCAATGATATTTAAAGGTTCTTGTCATACCATTTAACGGAGAACTCTAAAAAGTTGGTTCAAAGTAAAAAGATAATGAAATATCGGATGAGGAAAGCAGCACACAACAGGAACAACAATTATGTGATTGCACAATTTAATATGTTTATACCTGTCCTAGAACATCTAAACACAGACATTAACATTATCAGCGAAAGTATATAACATTTAGGAGATATATCTGATGCTTCGCGTAATTTAACACATCTATCGTATGTATTTAGTATATGCATTTTAACACGCACGCTCATATTTAACCACCATACGGATATTCAAGAGCTTAGAAAAATGTACACTTTCATCTTTCATTACACAGCGAAAAGTCGCACTACTCTAACTTTAGTTACGTAGCAAAAGGTGAGGTTTCATGATGCGTGTAAGGTCAAACAAACAATTGCGGGGAATAAAATAGAACTATGTCACTAAATAATCTCCCCCGATAAAAGTGCATTCGAAATATATAACAAGCGATGACTTCTTCAAAATGTTACATGTATCAAATCTACTATTTTACAATAAAATGAAACTGTCTTTTTCCCTGTTCTGTCGGTAAGGCCAGTGTCATACAGATTACAAATGATAACGTTGTACAGAAATTGTCTGGAACCGACGAAAATAAAACTTAATGTAGAACCACTTAGCTTGATAAATGACCGAGTTGCATTTTGTATTCACATCGTCTGGTCGGTGTAACGATGTATGATAGTACCTGACTTCAGATTAACACTGATTCCAGAACTCGTAGCGTGTTACATCGCTACTGTATGGTCATAAGCTCGGATGCTTAGTAAAAAACCGCTCGTTTAGAAACAGTATATGGTTATATACTTGATTATTATTTCGATTCTAGCCAATTATGGTCTTTTTTTGACAATTTTACGTTATACTCAGGACGACACGGTAAGCGTTGCACTGATTTCTTTCTTCAGAACGTTACGTTTTTTGGCTTAGCTGCGCTTAAACGTTAATTCAAACATACATCCATTTCTTCGATTTTCTTATTCGTGCAGGTTACCTGCTAGTTATGTGAGAATGCTACTGCGGGTTTGACTATGAATGACTGATTCATATGGTGTTAAAATAGTGACGGAAATACTCAGAAATGGTGAGATTCATAAACCCACTATATCCTCAACTCTTAACCTGTATTGTCCATTAGTCTTGGTGACATGAAACAGTTGAATATAGACCGATTGGATTAAATTAATTCGTCTATAGATCGATCTAGGTGAAATGAGGATCGACAAAACAACGAAAATTGTTTGCTAGAATATTCAGATCAGTTTTGTTTTTAAAGTTAATTTTTTCCCCAAGCTTTACTTCTATAAGATGGCTGACATTGACATTCGTGTCTTGGCAAACTAAACAATGAGATAATGATGTCCAGTCTGCAAGTGGCATTATAATTAGGCCTGGGGCAATCAACGTTCGTTTAGAGGATAAAGTGTCAATAACCAAATAAGCTTCTAGCAAAATAAATGTTTGACGTAAAACATGTTAGGACGTCATCTAAGAAAAGCAGCTTTAATATTGTGTCATTTTGTTTACGGTATAGGTATACAATATATTTTGAAACACACGGCTTATTCATCCTATACAAAGCATTAGATGTACTGATGCTCAGATCGAGTTAACATTTTGTATGACGTAATTTTCCTACCTGACCAAATACTTGTGTAATAAAAAGCCGATGTAGATTGCTTTATGAAAGGTTTATTGCAAATGAGCAATTTAAACCATTCTCGCGCGCGATATCACACATTCGGTATTTTCCTTTTGAAAATAGTGCAGAGTTTCTTTTCAGCAGGCTTTGTGGGTCATGTTATTCATACATGTTCCATATTTATCAAAAGCAAACTATAGCATAAACATCAATAAAGTAATTAGTTCGTTCTGTAAATAATTTTAATCGAATGCGAATATATGTCAGGCAAATTAAGTGATACTAAATTACGTTGTATAGGGTAGTATTTTATAGGGTCTTACCCTACAGGGTTTTGGATGTGAACATACCAAATAACTACAAAATGCCGATGTTTCGCAAGTTGTACTAAACGTGAGTATGTTTGTTTAAGTGCTATTCAACCAACCATATCATAATTACTCTAATATTTGACAATTTTCATTTGTCCTTGCAGTACGCCAATACGTTATTCGGTACCTTTAACTGAGTCCGAAACAATTTTGTCTCGTCGAATATTTTCAAATTATGATACTTAATAAGATTTTCCATTTTTCTCAATCAGTATGATGTTTCATTGGATAGGTTTAACCCACCAGAACCACTGACTGCTACATGGTTAGAAATACTGAAGCAAGTGTGTCGCTAGAATCATGGTCCTTATAGCGAGATTGATGCACTAACTGGTTTCGTGCATTTAGCTTCCAAACACCATTCACGGAATTTGTCTACCATTAATTAACAGGATTATATTTCAGTTGTTAATCGACTGCTCAGTACATTTGCCTGATTCAATGAAATCAGATGGAAACATTCGACATTCACCCTTGATCAAACTATTAGCTCACCCGATGTCTGCTAGTGACAGATCAATTATTGGCACGCAAAAACATCATTATGCACCTTGTTAATAGCATTTCAGGTTATGTATTCTTAAATTATTGTTACGTTGTCAGAAATCACATGTCGAGTGCTTCTCATTTGGTTGAACTGTAGTTGATCCGTTCCTAAAACATTATCTACATTATCCAACAAAGGGAGAACGTATCTTCCACACAGCGTTAGCGTTGTAATGTTTTGTGCTGAATACATCCGTTAGAACATTCAATCCTAATGGGACGTTCGGGTTCAATTAAGGCAGAAAGGCACGTTCGGAACTAATTTTGTCAGTCGTTTCCATAATGGCTTCAGCAAAACCAAACTGCGTTCGGTAAGAATAAGATAAATTGTTAATCCTCCACCGTAGGCTTGCACTGATATATTATGCAATTTGTTCTCGGACGAACCCGTATTTTATTCGGCGAATTATACTACGTGTCGAAAATAACCCCAGAGAGCGTTTAAACTCACGTACTTTGTATTTATCATTGTTATAAGGGCTTATTCCGAGATTGTTCGTAACGTGCAGTACATGCCAAAAATATAACTGAGTTATTGGCATTGAGACACTCTTAGACTGAATTTCAATATATTCATTGACTTTTATTTTCGCAAGACACAAGCGCTTACTTATTTAATGGTGTTGAATTACAACAAAACGTACCTAATGCAACATCTGTATTAAATGAAAACGATATCATATACGTTTGGCATTTTACACTACGTTTGTTCAGTGTACATGTTGGCGCCCATCTTGATTAAGTACCTAAGTAATTAGTCCCCTACCGGTTTTTGACCGGAGGGGACTATAGGTTTGCCGTCCGTCCGTCCGCCCGCCCGCCCGCCCGCCCGCCCGCCCGCCAGAGCCAGCCCGCCCGCCAGAGCCAGCCCGCCAATCCGCCAGTCAGACCGTCAACAAATCTGGATCCTTACATAACTCAAACAGTTTCCAAGCTAGGTTTATGAAACTTGATATGTGGATAGGGAACAAAAATTGTGGTTGCTATGGCAACAGAAACATTGAAAATGGCCTCAAACCGGTAGGGGACTTTTGTATTGCTTGCAATTCTTAATTACTTATTCATATTGATTCTTGTTTCATTAACTTTCGTTGATTCCATTGATGTTACCGACGACGAAATAAATACCATGATTAGACACACAACAAAAACGTTCACAAGGCATTTTCCTTTTATCAGTTACACCGCTGGCCTTTTAACAACTCCTCGCAATTTAGAACCCACGAAAACGATTGACTGTACATTATAACAGTTGCATGGAAACAGGACGTGTCTAGAAATTGTCCTGGAATACTGGCTGTTGTAATTATCAGATACCATTGAGTTGCTAGAACAACAAATAACACAGTCAAGTGTTTAATTAATTAGAACTAATCAATGCGAAGCAAAGTTCTCCCGACACTACAACGAGATGACGTTTATCATTTATAGATAAAGGAAATGACGGCCTCTTCTATGGTAAACTATAAAACGTTGTTACGCCTTACTCATTTAATGAGATATTGCAGGGCTGGGTACCACCAAGAAAAAGATACCGGGGTAGACCACTTACTGCTTTGGTAAGGTGGTCAGAAGATAATACCATACTCCTAGCCATGCTATTGTTATGACCTACAACAACGACTCATTACTTGACTAGAATTGGAGAAAAAATAAAACTAATACGTATATTAAATAATAACTTCAGTTGAGACGGAGCATTTGATGCTGAACTGCAAGTACAAGAAAGTGATTAAAGTAGCATGTCAATTCCAAAGGTTTAAATGGAGAATGCATATATAGTATGGTTTGGTGTTACAGCTGGTTACTTAAAAATAATTAGAATCAGGAATTGTGAGTTCATACATGCTAAGATAACAATTAATGTCTACACTTGTTAATGATAGTCAATGAACAACTAATACAGACTGACACAGATATGTTATCATATCTCGTATTAGTATACATAATAACTCGTATGTCGTCGATACAAACACTACAAATATTTGACTCTCTGTTGACCTTTTGAATAATGGAATACAACAGCAGCGCAGCATTGGCACCATTGCAAGCCTTTGTTCACGTAGTCTATATTGAATGACCCCTAACGAAGTGTCTATTACTACACATTGATTGCTGATATAAATAGTGTTGTTCGGCCAACTCCATACACGATCACATTGTTAGTTTTGTATGCAAGCAGTATAATTAAATTCCTAGATAATCGTCTTCGTCTATCCGATTCCAGATATCTCATTCATTATAATCAAAAAATAGAATTACTCAAATTTCAATCTTCCTGTAATCAGAGCATGACTTTATATTTGACAAATGCATTTAAACAAACATCGCATAATAGTTGATGGAAATCGTCAAAAACGTCTTTGGTTCTGTTCGTGAAAACACGTAAACATACGATGATAAAAATCGTGACATTGTAATTAATTAAGTCGAGCCACTCAATATTTTACTTGTTTGAACATGTTTACGAATAAAAGACACAGAGTACAAGGAAACACTAGTAAGTTGTATATGACTCAGTTGAACTATTCATAGATTAGTGTTGCGTTTCTCGTGAGAACCCGAAGGCCCCCTTGTTAAATAATCGTTATATGCTTATGAAAGCGATAAGAAAACCAATACTACGCATTCTCATACTTTGTTTCGCAAGTATAACACATTTCAGCTTTGTTAAATAATAACAGGACCGACTCATGGCATATTCGCTTCTTGATTTGATAAGTTGAAAAGTGAGGCCAATACAGTCATTGGAAAATACAATTTTAAACTTGATCTTTTACAAAGAATAAAAATTTACGTACATATATCGGGAATAGTTATAAAATGCATATATACTGCCCAATTATATTACTGTTGTTCTATCTGGGGAAATTGCAACAGCAGTCAAATAGACATTCCAATTATATTTAAAAAGCAAACAGCCAGCCAGATAATTCTCGACACAGACTTTGATACTCCCTCGGACGAACTTTGAAATATTTGCTACTTTAAATTGGATGACTTTTCCTGAACGACGTAAACGCTATTTTTCTATCATACGTAAAAGATAAATTCAATAAAATTTATTGGTTCCAAACCCGCCATCTTAGATCGTCCAATCGTAAATAAAATTTCTACGCATAGAAACCAAGTCTAGAATTTGCTCGAAAATCACTTGCGATCTATGGAAATTATAATACGAGTCAAATACATAAACAATATACACGTATATCATATTCTGGAAAAAAACATTCTCTGTTAATGAAACACATCTACCATAAAAAAGTTGTTAATATCTGACACTAAAATCTTGAATTCAAAGATGTCATCCTTATTTTAAGCTATGCATGTATATATTTCTGGTTTATAAGTGAATTGTGCCCCCCAATATTTTTTGAAATAAATGTTGTTGTATATATTAGATAAATGCTGTTTTAGATTCCAAGAGGCTCTTAGGGAAGATCATGCAAACGCCTTACTATGCTGCCTCTACAAAAAGAGTATTTATTATTATTGACCGTTTACCAAATAGTCATTAGCTCAGAACCGTGGGTTGATAATTGAACGGGTAATACATTATCTCAAAATATATAAAACTGAACAGGCATTAACACTTGGCACTGGTCGTATTATCAACATCTATCAGATACGATGTCAGAGATAATATCCCCTAGTGCTAAACCACTTATTTGAATTTCAGTACATTGAAGCTAGTTGGTACTTTTGTAGTACATCCAGTATGTAGTTATAGACGTCCAACTTAAATATTTAAATTACCGTAAGGTTGTCTAGTGCGACTTCTGGAACAACTGATTAAAATATATTATCTTAATCGAAATATTTGAAGCTATTTTCACTTGCAACGTCGTTATTGTACTTATTGTTGTACGTGTTTATACGCATTTTATAAAACAATCAATTAGGCGATTTGAAGAACTGTTGTTTGATCTTATGTCTACAAATTAAAACAATTGTCCATTTTACTACACATGAGGGTACTCATCATCAAAGAGTCACACAATTTTGCACGTCCGATCTCAGGCAAATGAGGTTTGATTGGCTTCATTAATTATTGAAGCACAATCATTTAAGTTTGGAATAAATTCCCGCCGGTGTTGACCAAGTGCATGTCAGTGCGATATTTAATGATTTTACTGTGAGGCCTTTTGACAAGCGAAATAATAGTATTTGACTAGGGCACAATGGGAACAGCGTTGCAGGGTCATAGTTTATAGAAATGGTTTAATGCAGACAAATTTTACACACAACCGCGATGTTTAAGGAATCAGATGATTTGATAACAACACAATCAGTTCACCGCGCCAGGGGTAAACAGAAGTTATTGATAGTTATCGTAAACGACTCAAAACTGCCATTCGGCACATCAATGGTGACAGGCTAAATTGTGGGTCAATTTGAATTTTTCAGCGTTAGAAGAAACTGAATACTTACTTCCCATTGGTCAGAATATGCTATACTCATCACAAAATATACCGCGAAAAATTACATTTCTGTTAAACTTGTAATCAAAGGTACGGTAGATACACACAGAGATCTGTTATTCGCGTTTCTCTAAGTGCGTAGTGTATTTCTTATTAATTCTATTTTTGACTGTTTGACCTTAATGTGACCCGGGTCAAGTATACAATTGATTTATATTAGTACTACAGCGCTTGTAAATTTACTATCGGAATTAGCTACATAGGTAGCGCGTTCGTCTACACCATATCTTTGGTGAGCAGAGGGCCTCGAGAGTTCACATCCTACATCAGCCTATTTTTCTCTGATTTTCTTTTCCCCCATTTTGTTTCTGTCTATAATTTCGACGTTAATATGAGGTAATTTAAGTCCCGTCTACAGTTTTTTCAGACATAATGCGCTCTAAATATTAAAGTCTGAGTTAAGTTTGGAATCACTATATATCGCTATAATTGCCGGATAGAACGGACCGCAGAATCTAGACTAATTAATACCTATACCTATATTACTATTATTTTTTTATTTACTGACAAACAATTTACATGTATAGATATATAAATTCTAGTTTGATGAGTGTTTTCAATTTCAACGATATGAAATAACGTCCGCATCTTTATTGAAAACATGTACACATATCTGCTATATTAACGCTGGTTATCTTTTTTAAATACATTTCTTGTTTATATAAACCTCCAAATCTGTAGAATCTGCAAACATTTGGTAATTAAGTCATCGTTAGTATTGCAATTGAAATAGGAGGGTAATTAACGACATTGCAACGGTTTCCGGCGGTTATAGTGCATGCGCAATTGAGTGTATAAATTATAAAGATAATATTAAGTCAGACAGGGAAGGAAGCTCTTAACTGAACCAGCCGAGCACATAAAACATTAACAACATACAAGGCACAATGCATAACTAAACAAGTAAATATCCGCACAAGTTCAAGCTGGTGAAATGTATAATGAGTTAGTTTCAGCAACCAAAACAACTGAATGCCCTATCTGAATGACCCAGTTTCCACAGTAAAACAACTATAATGCCTGGTTTTAGCTGTCAGAAATCAATCCATAACAGACGAAAACATCCTTCTACGTGTGCCCAAACATTCAGAAAGACAGGGCGTTTACAGCTATTCTCCCAAAGTACTATGTGTATGTTCCTTCTTTTTTAAATATCAAACAAAGACAAACAAACATTTACCAGATAACTCGAATCTAGCAAATAAAAAAATGACTTCAAATTACAGGTTCAGGTTTAAACAAACTAAGGAAAGTTACCGCTATGAGCACTAAGGGGAGATACTCGAGCAACCCGGCTTAAACCACTGGGTCGAACAGATTACAGTTACTACTGTGATGTTCTTCACAAATTTTGCCGCTTGTAGTAGTGGCAAACGATCAGGAAAAACATTCGACAGGGACTCAACGGTAACAGCTAAACAAGAACACATAAAAACGAAGAACAAAATCACAGACTACAAGTTAGACAGTGTTGGTTAATATTAAATCAAAACATTTCAAAGAATGCGAGAAAGGAAGGACAAAAAGAAGGAAGGAAGGAAGGAATGAGGAAACGAACGAACGATCGATCGAACGAACGAAATTTTGAACGAATCGCAAGCAACGAACTACCTCATTTTGCAATAATTCAGCTGTAATTCTTACGATCAAAACGTCAATTTAATCCCACGGGGCATCATGAAATCCGACGTTTTTTGTATTGTTTTCCTATCATACCGTTAAACGAAATTGTTTAACAAATAGCTCCTGACATAATTAATGAAAACATAATGACACTCAAGCGTCCAGTAAATCTAATGAATTCGTTATCGCTTGCTGTTTAATGTTTGTGTTACTGCTGCGCGCTATGGCCGCTATAAAATTACCAACTGTGGTACTCTTCAGCAATGATAATCACAAGGTAATGATCATATGTGTTTGATCTGTTCATTCAATTGTGTTGTAGATTTCACACATTATAAGTTCGAACAAATAAACAGAAAATAAAGTGAGGTAGGATTAACACACTATTACAAGCGCCTGGTGGAATTGTCTTTGATGCTTTTAAAGAACTATCAGCAACCAATATTGATGTTTTGATAGCCGAGTTCCAATGCTCGTTATCAATATATCATTTTATCAAATACGCTCCTCTATTTCGAAATAACGTTTTAACGTATTATTCAACGCATGACTGAAGATAGTAGGAATTGTTTATCATTATACCCATTGTCCATATAGTTATTGTCCACTTACAAATGTATGATAATAATAAAGGACACAATGTATAATAATGATAAAGGACGCGAAGAATTATCGTGTAACAAAACGCTACCGGTCAGAGATGACGGCGACGTCAATCATTTGCTTTATAGTGACCCATTTAAGCCTCCGAGTACGTGAATTCAGCTTTTCGACAGCTTTGACTTGCGCGGATCATTTACTTGTTTAGTTGGGTATTGTGATCTGTATGGATATATTGTTTTCTATGCTCTGTTGGGTAATTTGGGTTCTGCCTTTCCTGTCTTAATATTATATTTTTAATATACGAGAAATATTTACATAATAAACAATTGCGATCATTGAACTAGACTACGTTATGATTGTTATCAAATTGACTTAATTTAGCTTTGCTTCTTTCTTTCATTCATTCTTTCCAATACTTGTTTGCAAGACTTTGTTTACACATCTGCCAAGTTCATTCATTTCGGCAGGTATACAGTATACAATTGTTTCATGTCTGTTAGGTTAACAGTCAAGTTTTGACTGTGAACCCAAAAACAGACATGAAATAACTGTTTTATTACCTAAAACGTTATATAACTAAAGTAAAGTTCTACTAATACAACCAACACAAAGGATATTTCTAGGACATTTTGTCTTACTAATAGCGGACAATTTTTGTTATAAATTCAAGACTGTCATTATCCCTATGATTTTATTATCAAACACATAAAATCGGCATGTAATAAACCAAAATAGAGACATACCATTTTTTAAGAGTTATATTAAAAAATACGCCATAGGTGTTTTTGCAGGAATTTATATTGCGCATCGTAGTGCGCAGGTAACAGTTCATCCATGGGTGTAGCCGTCAAAACTGTTGCCCTCCCGGCAATGAACTGTTTCATACCTGAATTTGAAAATAAACATTAGGACATTAAACAGTCAAAAATAACGAATTACTCGTTATATAGAGTGCTAGCCTAGGTAATAATATACAATGTCTATAGTACAGTGTATAGTCATATTTGGGATGGTCTAGAATCAATGGATGTTATGTTTTTGCCATGCTAAGAATTCTACGTGAAATGATTGTCCCTCCCATGGTGGGTTTGCATGGATACTGCTATTGCTCTTCGTACACATACCTTGGTCATTTAACGAAATATCAGTAATATACGCTATTGATAAGTGTTGCTGCTTTGCTGTTTATTGTTTGAAATTAAATATAGTTTACCCTTACTCTAGTACATATGTAGAAATCGAATCAGTCCAGTTTGTTCTAAATTACTACTCATACATTATACGCCAAACGAAATGATCTCTAATAATAGCAAATAATAAAGTATATTATATACAGCCAAACCAGAAATGTCACATGCAAAGCGAACATCCACTCCAATAAGATATGTCTAACAGTCAGTAAAGTTTCGTGCATCGGGATACTTAGCAATCTTCTATTGGATATTTATCTGTCCGCGACAAAACTAAACATCTCAATGCAATCCCTCAGAGACTTTTAACTCTATCTTGTCTATGAAGCTTTAAGCTTATTATTCAGATCTAGTTGTAAATTAACGAGTAAACTGTTGTCTCTTGAACGAATCCACATTAACATCCTTGTCCCTGTCTCCAATGTAATAATAGAAGTTTTCAAATGCCGTATTTATAATTATTTAACGATATTCAACAATTGGTATGAAGGAAATTGTGAACACTATTACAAAATGTCAATTTAGTCTTTGTCAATTGTTTCAGAAACGAATGTGAATTTGTTCGCAGCGTGTCGGCGCGACATATTTTGACTCGATTCTAAGAATATGTTTCATTATTATTGCAACGCCGTCGCGTGAATACATAAGACTGTAAGAAAATATTTAATGCAGTTCTTTGAGAGGCAATAATAGTATATAATATAAGCTATAGCTGATGTGTAAACGGTAATTATTATATAATTGCGCTGCAAGCATTACCAAGTTTGCATGCATGGTTAAAATTGTTTAATGATTTACACGGAATTAGAAAACGTACACAATCTATAACTACAGAACGATCACATTTCTTAGCGAAATATTATAAAATGTTAATCTTCTATATGCATATCGGATAATTGTGTTGGTAATTATTGTGATAAACTATTCTTCAGATGCGTCCTGTATTGACTACGAGTTACTAACGTTGACGACATGAGTTTTATTACACCAAATGTGGAAAAATATCATATTAAGTCAAACGGGGAAGGCAGCAAAAACACTTAGAAAGATCAAACCCTGATCGACCCAGCATCCAAACTTGATCGGTCGGATGACAATGCTGCGTTACTTGGACGTGGCTCAGGTAGATTATTGCTGACTAGCATATGTTCTGTTTTAGTATCCGCTGTCGTCATAAGCATGAGCCATGTATTTCTAATGGAAATAAAACTGTCCAATTATTTTTCTCGGTTTACGAAAAAATTGTTTTCAATTTATACTAACGTATACCGAAGGATGTTTCCTTGGCGATAATTCATTTTGATATGACTCTGACTCGATCACGTTCAATTATTTTTATTTGACATTATTTAAGATATTTTATTGTGCAAAATTTCGACGTTCCCTGAAATTACATCAGTGTTAGATTGAATGGGGTCAATACTTTGGTTTATGATTTACAGAGACGAACAATATCACCGGCACTTTTATGTATGTAACAACATCTATATTAATCCGTTTTTTGTTGTAATTCTACTGGAAATGTTGTACACAGGATTCGGTAGAAAAACGATATTAATGGCAATGACATTAATATTCCCAAATGGAAACCATGTATATAGTCCTGCAAAGTTCAAACCCGCTAAGAGGAGCATTTGTCACTGGAAACATAAAACTAGATTGCTTATTGTAGGTTAATTGGTCGGTCGATTGTTCGTTAACGTTTTTTCCGTGGAAATCAATTAATAAAGTAATATACAATGTCATATACATGTACTATAACAGAGCATGGGTTTCATGACTGGTACTTCTCACTAAACTCGTACATTGGGCAAATATTGTAGAATAAAAAAGCGAGTACTATTCAGGCCAAAACAAATACGTGGTTTAATGTTTTCTGTGCTCGGCTGGTTAAATTGAGTGCTGCCTTCCATGTCTGACTTAATATAATCTGTTATAGTCAAATGGAGAACAATAGGTTAGAAAATAGTTTTATTAGGTCGATGTTTTTGAATTGGGTTAATTTGGTAGTACTACGTCCATTAGATAATCCATTTGACACAAATGAAAATGAATACAAACAATTTAGGGATAAATAAAAGCAAATATTCCATTATGTTTACTGACGCTAAGTATCGACCTAACAGTTTAACAGTTTATTTCTACCTAGTATTTGCTAGACAACCGGCTAGAGGACTTAGTTGTGTGCGGACGGTCTTGGTTTGCTTTCCATATTGGTCAGACTATTCTGTCCTTAAGTATCATTTTCTACGGCCATATAATTAGCACATGGAAAAAGTGGTTATTTTTTTGAAAAGAGTAAGTTAGTACCGTCTGTTTAATAATTAATTCTCAGAAATCCTCGATTATGTCGGCTGACCGCCGTATATAACTGAACAGATGCTTGACACCGGTGATAAAACATAATGAACATAAACACCCTAAGACGGATAACTATAGTACAGCCAATAAAAGCTCAATAAACGATGGTCGAATCGGGCCATAAAGCCGTATTTAGATAGTTTGTAGACGCCATACATTACTGTATATGGTATGTTTTACGAATAAGGATCATGCAGGCTTTGTCGTTAATAGTGCTACGTACTTTAACCAATTAGCATCTTTTTGTTCTCCATTACCTAATTAATTTAAACTGATTAGGGTTAATGGATACTACACACGCTTTGTTTATCCAATTAAGGTGTTTCAGAGTGAAACAATGTTAGTACCGGAACGTTGGTACTCAATACTGTGTACTCTAACTCGAGATAAAGCGGGTGTTCGTTTGATGTTTTACTAGTATTGTGTTTATACTGTGGCCTAATTTTTTGTAATGTTGTCTTTTGTCTTTATAGTATAGTCTGTGTGTTTCTTTTGTATTAATGATTCTGCGAACCTGTGTTTCTTTGTGTTTCGAGTTTACTTCTGATATATTTAATTCATGCATTGTAACATTTGATTTAATATGTTAAATCACACATAACCAGACTAATATGAACTAAGGCGCTGCCTATTTAGCGGATTTTATCTTAAACATTAAAGAAATGCTAAGCTATACACTAGAAGGCTTCGAAGTGGTCCGAAATTTCTTATTTTCAGGCATCCCTAAAACACTCAACCAGTGGGTCCTGTATCGCTCAGATGTGCCCACTGTTATAGTAGAACCATATACTAGAACCATATTCCAACTGTACCTTGATTTTGGTTGCTATGGTAACCCAAATTCTGCGTTGTTTAGCTATTGTTCGAATTAACCACCCAGAGAGTATTGTTACTAATTCAAAATGAAATCCGGCCCATACTTTTAGAGTTATTCCTTTTGGTTGCCCTGGCAACCATAGTTATTTATAGATTTCAATTAGTTTAGCTATTTTTAGAAAGGACCACCAAAGAACATTCCTGTGAAGTGGTTAATATAGGAAGTCATTTGAATGAATTGTTGATGGAGGGACAGCAGACGAAGAGTGATCACAAAAGCTCACCCTGTCACGATGTAAAGGGGTTTCCAATTGCTATGATAACCAGATGAATCAATAGATTACAATTGTTGTGGCTATATTTAGAAAGGACCATTCCTGTGAAGTATGGTTAAAATTGGCCTAGTAGTTGAAGTATTTAAGAGAATTGTGTTAGTCCTTCCACACACATGGATTACAGACAGACAAAGACCGATCACCAAAGCTCACCTTTCCACTATGTGACAGGTTAGCTTAAAGAGCCAAATTCCGAAAAGAGCTTCCTGTAATTCAAAGCAATTCCTGCTTTTCGTATTTTCGGTCTAAATCTAGAATTGCCACACTGACAATTAATACCCCCACAGAACCACTTTTTCCCAGAAACCATGTTTTCTTTTTTTAGTAACAGTGACCTTGACCCCACCCGTTCCACTTTCAAACTTAACAGACGTACTTAACAGACGTATTCACATACGCCACCTATCCAACAAGTGTCATCACAATATCTCATTCCTTACTATTACATGTATTATTGTTATTGTCAGGAAACCAACAGACCAACTGATGGACGGACATATTTGCACTATTTAGCCAAATATTATTGATATTGTAGCATAGCTTTAATACCACTGCCCAGTAAGCACAATAACTTACTAGTGTCAAATGTTGTATCACAACTATGCGACAAGTCATGAACTCTGATTAACTTGTGACACAACGATGTGAAATAACCCTGACATAACCAAATTACATCATTTTATGTGATGAATATGAAACAAAAATAGCATAATAATATATATATTATCGTAAGCTTTTATTCAGGCTATAAAGAACAATATAATTGACGATTTAGTCACACTCTTCCATGAAAACCAAAAAAGGAATATTCTCCGCATGTGGAGCAGTTGTGGACTCTGTACGATACGGTACATTAGCACGGATATAGGATACAGTCTAGAATACTGGTTAAGTCAAATAGTACATCGCTCTGAAAAAATAGACTGCAAAGCGGTAGAGCATAAATTCATTTGTTTTCCAACGTTCAAACGACTTCTTTGTTAAGCATATTGTATACATAAATTTACATCGTTTTTATTCTGATAAGAACACACTAGATTCACTAGATGTTGTATCTTTTAAAAATATCTAATTTTTATCAAACTGTATACGCGTTAATATAAGCAATAGTCTCGGTCGTAAATAATACTCATTAATGAATATATCACATGATATACAGCTATATGATTCATGTTGACAAGTTGGCCCATATACTCAATTCGTCCACATTTTGTTAATTGGTTATGTATAAAGGCAATTTGTCATGAAATATCAGAGTACCGTATATTGTCACAAGCAATATCGCCAGAAACTATAAAATACGCAGCGTTTGTTGAAAGCACATTTGTTGCTACACAACGTAATTCCGTTCTATATTAGCCAAATGGAATGTTGTTCTCACCCATCCTTAGCTCCAATCCCTAACGTACTATTATATAGCACGGACATGTCACTCATGTTATACACACTATGGGTACAAAGCTCGGAATTGTTATGTTGATTGTTAATGAGTTTTTGATTTGTTATGAGTCATTCTTTATCTGCTAATGTTTGTTTTGACGTTCGATATGTTTATTTTCCAACGTGGTGGAAATAGAAAAAGAACGAGTTGATGTCACTCTGGCTAATACAATATATTACTCGTATCAAACTGAATATTGAATTGTGTGGTTTTGGTGAAAAAGACAATTTCGTGGGGACGTAATTTCAAGGATTTCGGATTTCATGAAAAATGACAAGGTCACAAAAAGTATCAGAAATCAATCAAACAAATATAATAATTATTTTATCACAAGTTGAAATTAAAAAAAACTCCTGTCTTATGGGATTTACTGTCATGGTTAAGATCATCCACGAAATCCACGAATAGCAATGGTTTTACAGTACCCGTCCAACTCAAGTCATTATTATCATGTTTCAATGTCCTGTTGTTCGGAAACTAAATTCGTACCAAGTCTGCTACAGTTAAGTTTTTATCACTTTTATCAAGAATCACTCAGCGAGGTTTATCACATAACCTGCGGTCCAGGAGTGCCGTAAAGCCGTGCCGTAATTATCGTTCGGCACTCCTAGACTGTGCAATAAATATGTAAATGAGCTTGACGTGACGTTAGCCAATCAATGCATTGATCCGTCAATGACGTCAGGATAATATCAACGTCGCCATGACGTCGCGCTAATTTTACCCCTGAATTTTGGCTGAAACTTATGTAGCGTGCATAATCCTTTTGAACAATAATGAGCGTTTTCTAAGGTAATGTGATAAATAGAATCTTACATTCGTGCTCATTACATACGAGTTTTATTAAACTCGTCGACAAAAACAATATGACACTCGGCAAAGCCTCGTGCCATATCATTTTGTCCACTCGTTTAATAAACTCGTATGTAATGAGCACTCAAGCAAGATCCTCTATATAATAACCCAACTTCAAAATTATACCTTGAACTTATAACTGAAAGCGAGTAAATATGTTCTGGCAATAGATGTTCTTAAGAGAAATGTTGATAAACTAAAATATATTAGGAGCTCCATAAGATCGAACATGAACCCCAATGGGTCTGCATGGGTCCAAATTGATTTGACGTTTGACCAACCTCACACTAAACCCCATGGGAAAGTTGGACAGAAGTAGAACTAATATGAACAAACAAGCTAATTCATTAGGGATACAGTAATAACGAAGATTCCAAGTAAAGAAGGTTAATCCGATATACATATATACTAGTTAGGTTACATCCGTATTTAGTGAGGATGGTCAATGGAATACAGTGGTACGAAGGGCGTTCAATATATGATGTCTTTTTGGTGACTAATTAGAAAATTCGTTAATTTCTGGATTTATTTTACATTGATGGAATCATCAATCATTCCGCTATATTTCGTGAACATTTCAATTAAATTTAATTACCGGATTGGTGTTTCTGTTGGCTTATTCAAGGCTTAGTAATAAACACTGCATCTTTTTGAGAATAATTGTCCACTAGAATACAGTGGTATACAGGACAACGGTTTTAGAGATCACAGTTTGTGAGCGCAAGCATACACAGCAATATTTAAAACATACTTTCGTTTTAAAGTATTGAAATATTTGCGCAGAGAGAGAGAGAGAGAGAGAGAGAGCGCGAGAGAAAGAGAGCCAGAGAGCCAGAGCGAGGGCGAGAGAGGGAGAGAGCGATAGCGAAAGCGAGAGCGAGAGCGAGAGCGAGAGCGAGAGCGAGAGAGAGAGAGAGAGAGAGAGAGAGAGAGTATATGTCACAATTCATTCTCACCCAAGATGGACATTGAACTAACAAACTTTTATTCATTTCGAGAATAAGTTGACTTATCATAATAGTGTATTTGACGCATTATAATAAAAAGATAATACATTTTTATGATTCGAAAGACTGCCAGTGACATTTGATATTCCGAAATTCTTTCAGACATTGATTTCATTTCCATAAGTTTTACAGCTAGCCGACTTTCGACTCAATGAACGATGGTATAAATATACAGTCGGTAGAACTTACTTTGCATATTTTAGGATTTCAAGAATTCCCGCTTTCACTTTAATACTTCACCGCTTTCATTTTGACGGGTCCTTCATTTGAAAACTGTAAATCAACTATCATATACAACAGCCGGTGGGACTTTGCAATTCATAGTTATACTTGGTTGATACTCTTAAATAGAATGAGAAGTGAATATGAAGTGTACTATGTATCGTATATATCTTTATAAGTTGTATGAAATGCTTAATGAACACGGATCACAGTTAAAGAAACTTATAATACGTGATAATTAGAAAGTATCGAAATAGACAGGTATCGGTTTTATTTAGTTGACAAAGCACGTCGATGTGTACAAAATGTAATGCCTTCATAAACAGACGCACACGCTGGTAACTAGTGGAAATATCAGCAATCTGTCACAACTCGTTCATTTAGCGACTAATAAAGTGTATCAATATCTAATGTCGGTATAAACGTACCAGATTATTCAAGTGTAAATGGTAACAGACAGTCAAATTCGTGACTTTATGTTGGTCCGAGTGTGAACTTAGTGTGATAGTGTACCCGGAAATCATGCTGACCTCAGTTTACTTCAGGTATCATTATATCTAAATAAAAAAACAGTTGGTAGGCAAGTATATAGTTATATGATTTAATAATTTCACTAATTTAAAAATGTACAATCCATAACATTTTTGTCAATGTTTTTACTCATGTTCCAAATTGCTTGTTTTAGTCTTCTTAATATTTACTCTGACACATTATTTACTCTGACACATTATTTACTCTGACACATTCCATAATCTGTCATCGGTTACGGATGTGAGCTACCCTAGACCACGGACATGTATCATTTTAACAAATCTGACAAAATGCAACGTATGCTAGATGGGCAAAACCTTAGAGCCAGCTAACATTGTGACGAACGTCGAAGTCATTGCATTTTACTGGTTGAACTATAGTATATAGAAGCCTGCAACTGGTGGCCATCAAGCACTATATCGGCACCAAGAAGCTTCAAAGAGTTACATTTAACATTTACATTCAAGATTAAGATTATGTTTGTGTCGTCTGTACTTTAATACGGCTGATCACATGTTTCCTGAAAAGTACCTCTGTAATAGTGATCATGTGATTTATCACCCTGTGTTATGTCACGTTAAAACTTGTTATTAAAGTACTGGAGGTACAGCTGTAATATCTTCTTGGGCATTTAAAATAAGATTATGTTTTGGTCACCATGTAATACAGTGGTATCAAGTGGGTACAAAAGTTGTACACTTCAAGAATTGTCATCTAAATGACGTGAAATTGGGATAAACTCGATCATATACATGTACTATGTACGAGCAGCTAACAGTCAAACGGTCAATATTGCAGCTTTGGGACGAATATTCACATTTTTACATTTTGTTCAGTTATTGTTGTTTCGGTTAACCACTTTTATTGTTGTATTTCAGATGCTCTTGGTCTACTTTGAAACACGTAATAAAAGTGTTACAAGACGAAAAGACACCGTAAGATGTCCTTCAATCTGAAAGGTAATCATATATAAATCTATCACTTAATCTAAGTTTAGACCTTTCTTTGAAATAAGGCATAATTTCAGTCAGTTTGTTCAAACGGGTTTTTAAATCTTAGTTCAACTTAATAAGCGTTTATTAAACATACATTTTGACCAAAATGATGAATGGAAGTCCACCAAAATTAAGCACATGGAAGACATTCGTCGTGCCATGTTTGAAGCACGGAAACCCCGAAAAAGCTATATATGCATGGTGTTGCATTTCTTTTCGAACACCCCTCATACCAAAACACGACATCCTATTTCGAAAGCATGTTAGTTCAACATGGACGTCATCAGTCTTAACATGGCCAACCCTCAGATGACTCACATGTAAACGAGGGGAAACCAGACTATAATGAAAGAAAGTTCGGCAAATGCTTAACAATTACATTGTCAATACTTTATTTTACAATTCACCTTATTTCCGAATCTCACATACGAACAATGTACTGACAAGTGTCACCAAACATGTGAATGCAGAATAATATGTGTTAGCAAATATTAAGATATATACCATGTGCCTTGTTATAAACCTCACGTCGCACACCCTAACAAGTTTGCGTAAGTAAGCGTTGCATTGTATATTTATACGGCATATTTTGCGTTTGTTATATGCTTTTATATCCGACGGCTCTGTCATATGTTTCATAAAATGAGTTTGACGACACTGCAGACAGACAATTCGCAGCATTACACAAAATACTACAGCTACAAATTAACTCAGTAAGTTATTATATGTGAGCCAAAATATGAATACGTGTACAGCATTGTACGTGATTGAGCACCTCTTGTATTTATTCGAACTTCATATTGCCTAAGATTGTCACTATAAACAACCGATTTAATACCCCCAAAGGCTGGTTAAAATTTGATTATCTCATTATCGGTTCCACTACAGTAAGTCAACGAAACAACCTCACATGCTTCGGTGCAACAAGCAATATGCTATAACCACTGGCGCTATATTTCTTTTGATTATACCGTGTGGTTTTTTTCAGGAAGAGTGCACGCAACTTAATGTATAACTAGGATTTATAAAATAAGCCTTGTAAAAATTACTTTTCTTAGGATTGGTGTTACTTTTTTGACTGAACAAAAAACATGGTGATATCGAGTTTTCAGCGTATGCATAATTCGTAGATTTTCCTAGTGTTGCAAGATTAAGTGCGTGTCAGGCAAACGTAGGCTTTTTTAATTGCAATTGTATACTTGCAATATCTCGCGAAAATAGATTTAACATTAGACACATTTGTTTTAAGCTTTAAAACTTGTTTGAACTAGTAGCAAAACATTATATTTGTATTTTGGGTCATTATTCAAGAAACATCCAATACTGGTACTTGCCAAAGGAGCAGTGGCGTGGCCATAACAAATGTTAAACAGTGTAACTTTGGGACGTACTGCACTAACAAATGCAGCCTCATACATACACATCGTTGGCTTAGAATGAGAAGGTCGTAAGTACAAAATCGATATTTTGAGAAAACAAGAAAAAACTTTCTGAAAACTACCATTTACTTATAGCTAAACAAGGTTTTTAAACTGAAGTTTGGTCGCGAAAATAGGCTCATAAGAAGTGCCTCGTGATGCAGATGTCACACATGCATGAGTCTTTATAAGGTCGTTAGTAGCACTTCTAAGCCAGTGATATACGGTGCGTTGTAATAATAAACCTAACGAGCTACGAAGTAATGACAGTAAGAACAAGAACATATCGGGGTTAGTAGATACAGAATCTAATACCAATGTGTTCGGTTACACCCTTTGTACATGGTTACATGCGGACATGAATAAGTCTGTCTCCCCTTTCCTTTTGAGTGGCTGTCCGCTTTAATTACACTTTACAGCATTACCGACTCGCGTCAAGCTGCCATGTATCTTACAATATTTGCATTGGTTTTGTTTATTATCACCATTGTGTAAAGAAAAAGTAACTAAAAGGTCGATGGTTTCGTGGACAGAGCTGACCATATCTCGGATCATTCAACATGGTGTTTCAGTATTTATACATACACTCCACAAAGAGCTTTAATTTCCACTACTAACAATACTTAATGTAACAAAATATTACCGGCTTCTGGTAACTGAGAGCATTTTGTACGCATTCACCTCTCAGATTATGTCATTCTAGTTTTTCATAAAATAAAAACAGTTTTTGACAGTTTAACTAAAAAACATCTTAGTTTCCGTGCACATCTCAGCACAAAATGCAGTCAATGTAACAATTCTCTGTTATGAAACGTGACGCTGAGTGTCATTCTACATGTTTTATGTTTAACCATATTCAAATATTAAAGAAAACCAACCCCAGATATATTTTACACGACGAGTTTTAACTTTATTTAGTCTTCATTAGGTGGCTGATAGTACCATAAAACACGAAATATGTACGTCATGCCGTCATGTGAATGTACAATCAAAACATGTTTTAATGCTTGCTTTCTATGGTATTATTGTTTTAATTCTTTTCAAACAACATTCTAAACGTCGAACACAGATCTATGTTTTGTTAATATCGGCATAGAATCTAAATAAAGTAGCCTTTGTTAATACTAATTTATCAAGGGTCGATTGTGAACAAGTTTTTTCAACTTATATTAATTACTCTCGACACCCCATTTCCTGATGATATCCATCGTCACGAGGAGAGAAGCCAGTTTTCTATTTTTTGCTGAGCGTCTAGCAAGGGAATTTGTGGTTTAGAACAATGATACGGTTCTCAAAGAAGGTTCCATTTTGAAATGTAGTACCTGCACTCAAAATGTCATGTTACCGATTTAAGCATATTTATAAACTTAATATATAATTCTGCAACACGATCGGTCTACGTTTGATGGTTTAGAACAGAACATAATTACTTTATTTCTCGTAAAGAGGCATTTGTCGCAACATCATTAAGTGGAACGAATTTCATCACAGTGTGACGAATCACGTTACCAGAGTAAGCCGGTAATGACATTAATGATGATTTTTTTCATATTCCCTTCGGGCATAAAATACAACTTGTATTCGCAGGTTATGGCTTCGTGAAATATTAGACAAGGCAATATTTAATAAACGCGATATATTTTACGAAACCTTTATGCCTTTTGTTTCGGTTTACTAAAGTATCAAAATTTAGCCAACACATTACATTTAAAGGTTTTTGACTGTGTACGTTTTTAGATTTTTAGATTGTTGGAATCAGTTTGCAATCTATTAAGTTTGCTCTAACACTAACGAAGAAGCGTTCCTAACAGTCGCGTGTTACCCCTTTAATTCTTCATGTAGCGATTACACGAAATATGGAATATTTTTCTAATTCATAGATTCTATTAATATTTCGTCAGCATGTCTTTAGTATATAGTAATTCAATTGACAGTGATGCTATTAAAAAGACGGCGACAACTTTGACATTATTAAGATATTTTGATATTTCTAAGCAACCTGAACATAATGGACCAAAGTCATAGCATATCTAACACAGATGTCCTGTACATGTCCAGTTGATAATTAATAGAAAGTAGCTAAATAAGCATACAATGAAGGTTTTTCAACAAATATCAAAACGATTTACTAAATTTAATATCCATATGCTAGTTAGATCAACATCGGCTAAGCTGTTTTAAATTCAATGAACTGACGTCAGGTTTTTTAGTAACGTTTGGTTTATCAATTACGGTCACGCATACGCACGTCAGATTTTAAATTCTGCGAATGATAAATTTACTCTACGTTGAAATATTAATAGCACATCACTTCTTTGTACAAAGTAATGTCAATACATACAACTAGCATGGTATCTCATTGCACTTAATATAACAAACCATATAAATGATGAACATAGCCGTTTGACGAAAGAAGGAACTTCAATGTAATTTGAAAAACATCCTCTTTAATTGCTGGATATATATTTGTTTAAATGCAATTTGTTTTGTATTTTAAACTTATTCAGTATATTTAACGTCGCATTTATTCCCCACGTTTTGTGTTTTACTATTCCAGACAATACAAATGACAAGTCCGACTTGTTATATTTTTGTAATGCTCACAAATAAAACGAATTTCAAATTAATGATAACAATTTTATAACATATATTATCTGATGTAAAGCTTAAGCTTTTTTCTTATTATTTATTTTGTATTATCCAGCTTGTCAAACGAAGTTTTATTTTAGGTGTTAATATAGATGGAAGTTGTCAGATTTTTATAAAGTCGTTTTACAAAGTCTGCAAAATAAAACATAAAATAAAGCAAGATAAACACTTAGTTTCTGAATATCTTACTCTTTCTCTTTTAATAAAGCCAGCCAAGGAATTAATAACAAAATAAAAGAAAATAAACACTTAGCTTCTTAACATCTTACCCCTGTTGTTCTATAAAGTCTGCAACGGTATTAATCACAAAATAAAACTAATAAACACTTGGCTTTTGAATATCTTACCCATGCCGTGGTTCCAAATAGTAGTCCATAAATCAAGTACACCACTGTTAATGGCGTTAAGTTGTTTCTAAGTTGCATCGTTCTTCTTGTTATGTTAACTTCAAAACTTGTCAAGTTGTTATCCTATCGTCGTTTTTGATCTAAATGTCCATCCAGCACGTGTGGAGATTCTGTGATGCTAGCAGAGTGAGTGTTAGTTGTCTCTGTGAAAAACCAATACGACAATACGGAGGACCCTCATTATATACCTGGAACCCATGTAGTCATTGAGCCGATAAGCGATACAACGTGATTCTCTCTTCATACATTATCTGCTTGTTACAGAATGCCATGGCGATAACTACCCCTTAGAGATTTGTAAACGTGCTTTCCTAATGTACAATCCCAGACAAAGGTGTTTGAAATGACACTCTGTCTGTGCGCAAGTATTTCTTACACATCTTTTTATTAAATACATTACAAACAATGTATCGTATGCCAAACACAATAATTGCGAACATCCAAGAGCCGTCAGTAAGATAGATGGCACAAGCATATTTTTCGGTCGGATGTAACAAACTTATTGTAACTGTAATTTATGTTCAAAACTTCGAACAAAGTTGTACATGCGTTGATTGTAGTAAGCGGATTCATTGCCTGTTACTGTTCATGCGTTCGACTGAGACAGTAATAGTGCGAGGTCATTCTGTTTTACCCCTGCAATATTGGCCAAAGACCTCTGACTTTCAGGGAAGAGACAGAAAGTTTGTGTAATACAAGGAATCCGGGCGCGCTGCCCAATGTCTTTCCAAATAGGCACAATGGTTCTTTAAATTGTCAAGTGTATAGCATTGATACACGCGAGATTACCTTCAGATTTTCAACCAGTGGGATGAGAAACACTGAATAGCGTTTTCGAGATTCGACCCAGCGATCTCCGGATTGGTCGTCGAGACGGCGAACCACCCGGCCACCGGTCCACTATCGCATGTTACAATTTGGCAGCATCATAATTCAAGTGCAATAAGAAAGGTTTTCAGTATAGTCAACAGTAAACTTGTAATTAAAGATTTAGGCATTAAATGAAAGACCAGACCGTATTTAAGCTATACATAGATGTATTATGTTATACGTTATTTCGGCGGGAGTTATGCCATATATAATTCAAAACCAATTATTATTTTCGTGTCGTCATGCTGTTTCCATTGAGTGTTGTCCCTAATTTTGTATTTCAAAAAAAGTAATTGAGGGTGGTTCTAGATGTGTTCTGTCGAAATGTATCAGGTTTGTTATTATCTTATTGTACTACAGGTTATTCTTTAAATTTCTTCAATCGCATATGCAGAACTATACATCCCGGCACATAATACCAAGTCTTAGACACTTGAACAAACTATTTTATGTACTTGTGTTAGCGACATATATCCATATTCAAGGGTACATTCGCGTCCATTTCAAATTCACCCATTGACACAATGTTAAACTTCTCTCAAGGGCGAAAAACCTCCAAAGCAGGTTTTGTTTCGAATTCAGTCCGAATTTCGAAATTAAGTATCTTATTCAATATGGAAATGAAAACAAGATGACACATTCCATGTAGTTTAGCTCATGGGTCACAGATAAGTGTATTTTCAGTAACGTCAACGACGTCAATGTTTTCGATGCATGCAAAAATCATTGCATGAATGATATGAAATTTAGTCTAATTTATTGGTATTTCAATATATTCTACTGTCTTTATTTCGTTAATATTTGTAATATTTGCTCGAGTGGACAGGGATATTGGTTTGTTGGTCCTTGTTAAAGTGTGAGCAGTACATATACTTCGATCGGAAAGCACTAATGTCAATGTATAACATGCACATTTAAAAGAATTATAGAAGAGTATAATTCAATAACTGATTGTAAAAATTCTAACATTTGCCCTAAGGATAATATTAAGTCAGACAGGGAAGACAGCACTCAACTTAACCAGTCGAGCGCAAAAAAGTAAAACACATACAAGGCACAATGCCCAACTGAACGAGTAAATGATCCGCGCAAGTCTGTCGAAAAGCTGAGTGAACCAGTTTCAGCAATCAAAAGACTGAATGCCAAGAATGAAGGGTCGAGTTTCAACAGTTGAAATACCTAGTTGCAGCTGTCAGAAGTCATAACAAGTAGTGATATAACAATATCAAAATTCTGAATGTCATGGTTTCAGCTGAATGACATAGTTTCAGCAATACTAAAGTTGAAAGCCCCACTATGATGACCTAGTTTCAATAAGTTTAATGCCTTAGCTAGATTGTCCTCCCCAACAAGCCGAGCGCAACAGTAGAACGATACTGCTCCAATAAGCTGAATGCCCGAAGCCGAATGACCTTCGTAAACCAGTTAGTATACCCAGGTTGAAGAACCACAATGTCTGTATACCTTGAATCATAGCCAGAATGCAAATGTCAGTGTTTTGTAGATAATAGTGTATTCTACAAATACTAGTATAGCGGTTGACTTTGAATACCCTGCAGCTTGCGATAATTGTGGATGAATGAGAGCGCCGCTATATTCGCAATCGCTTTTGACTTTTCTAATGGTTGGAGGGATTGTTAAAACGATATTGGCTCATCCTGTGAATTACACATCAACGGAATATAATAATTATTAATAATACGCTGATTGAAATGGAAATGAAACACTAATGCTCAAAATATATTTGCTAAATCGCGAACGAGTCGCGGCAAACTTTCAGGATATCCCAGGATATCGGAAACAAAGACTCGTTTAAGCATAAAAATATATATGAAATCCAAAAAAGCATTCGCACTATGCTATAATGTCCTCAATATCACAAATACCTATATTTCACAACATTAAAGGAATATTTAAGCATAATATCATCAACCGCATTAACTACTGTATACCTTTACCATGTTACTATTTAAAAAAAACGTTAGCATCCAACAGTCATCAAATTTGGAAAACAGGCCACGTTGATTCATTGTTGTTGTTATGCATAACATGTATATTATCGTATATATTGCTGGCTTTTAATAAGAAACAAGAAATATTGTTATAAAATTACTCCTTACCTATCGGAAAACAACATTTTATTAACTACAGTTTGGTCAACATGGCCTATTCCTATTATCATACAAATTGACTCATCAGAAGCGCTTGTGATACAAATTTCAAATATCTATGCATTGTATAAGGTTGTAAGTAGCACTTACGACCTTCTCATTCTAAGCCAGCGATATATGGCGTCATCAGTTTGATCACTTGTTACAATGACACAATCGATGCAATAATCAAATACAAACCATTCGCCGAATGTAGAGATATGCCTATTGCTACAACAGCAACTAACCGTCACATCGTAGATATTTTCTATTACATGTTCTATGTATCAGATAGGCTTTCTGTGCTTGATACTGACTGTTTGTTTACTAGATCTAATTATACAACGAATTGATGTATATTTCTAATAAGCGACATTGTAGTAAATATATCATTTACGGTATTGGCATGCTTGAAATATACATTTTAACAAATTAACATATTTCGTAATGCAACTAGAATTATCACTGTCGTGACTAGGGCCCCGTGGTAGCATGTCAGAAATGGGTGGGGGAGTATAGAAGTATAGTGGGATTGCATTCACTTCCTTCTAAATATCATCAAAGTTGTTTGAGAAGCAAATGTTTAATTTCTAATACAGATACAATGATGAACTTTGACTTTCATTCAGTTTGAACTTATTTTTGATATACTAAATTTGCACACTTAATTCAATTAATAATGACATTTGTTTCTTTGTAATTGCCCTATTCCTACATCATCCGGATTGATAAATATTGATTGCAAGAAGGAAATACACAAACAGAACTACATTGATATGTTTGTTTTGCGCGCAAGTGTTTAAAGGAATCAGTCCAAATTTACTAAACCTAGAGTTGTTGCCCTTTGCTACAAGTATAAGTAACTTTTCATAAATTAGCGTTTTGTTGTTGTGAGCATACTATTATTAGGTTAATGTTTGAATTTAATATATTTTATATATTTTTTTGCGCTTCCTTTGGAAATCATGCGTGCTGAAATCCGATCCCTAGGACTTACATGTTATTTCTCTTACTACATTATTTAAAATATTAGTAACTTGAAATTGCGAAAATGAATGCTGAGAGCAAATATATATTAATATTAGACTATATTATAGGATCTTTGCAAAGTTTATACTTCCGCGTAAGGATGTGTTTATCGTCTTCATGAATAACTATGAATACTGATATAGAATTTAAAATATTTCTGTTCCGTTGTTAGAATTCTTGAAAGAGCTTCAGGTACAATATCTAATGTTATAGAATTCGAACATAAAGTACGCATAAATATTTCAAATACTGCAAACTAGAAAGGCGTGTATGTCTGGAAAAAAAACATGCTTGAAGCCGTACACGACATTTAAAGAGGACTCACAATCAAGCCGCCACAAATACATTGGTAATTGTACAAACACAACCATCAGCAGCGTACCTTGAATCGTTATTGTTTTCCCAAAAGTGAGAGGGGCGTAGGGTTATTTACTTCGACTACGTTATTCAGTAAGATTTGCAACATTTAAGCAGAAAGTAGTTCACGGTCGCCAAACAAGAATATACAATTATTATTAAGCAATCTCGGATATGTTGAATATTTGAATAATAAGGTATTAGTAATACTAAGATTTATGTGGTATAAGATGCATATAACATGACACATCAAGTTAGATAACAAATATCACCAATTATAAATAAAACATGTTCAATTTAATACAAAATTACAAATACCAAAATAAATTTTAAGATTTTGCATATTACAATAAAACAGAAGGAAGCCATGTCAAACACACCTACACCGAGGACAACACAAACAAGAGGAGACCTCTTATTTCCATTATGGTTTACACATACACATATATTTTCAAATTATTCAATGTCCCGCTCGCAAGATGTTGATGTAATTAAACCAAATGATATCCGATCAGGAACTGGTGTACGTGAAATTACTTTCCCACGAAAATCACGAAATTTTGTCCCATTGAAATTAAATGATTTTACTCTATTACATTGAAAAAAATGCCACAAGTAGAACAAACGTAACCTTATCATGGTCTACAAAACTAAGTTAAACTTTTCTAAACATGACACGGTATTTCTATCAAAGTTTTTTTTTCCAGTCACCAACGAAATTGGCCAACATGAATAGGCAATTAACGAGCGACAGTAGTTAATTACTACTTTCACAGGGAGTTACATCAGAGTGGTGATCGTTGTGCTTCAATTATTAACACATTATAACATAGCCGTATACGGTATAGTAGTTGGACGTTAATGATACATTATATCATCCAGCAACATCACATGTGCATCATTCGACTGGGGGCATTCAGCTTATTGGAGTTGGGTCGATCAGCAGTTGCGCTCGTAAGGTATAAATAAACTTGATGGAACTATGTCATCCGGCTTGGGCTTTCAGATATTTTTATTGCTGAAACTAGGTCATTAAGCTGAAACCATGATATTCAGCTTTTTATTTATGTTATTCTTTAACTTTGTAGGACTTGAGAAAGCGAAACTAGGTATTTCAACCTTTGAAACTAGGTCATTGCTTCAGCTTTATGATTGATGAAACTAGTTATTTCAGCTTTCTGACAGCTAGGACTTGGATGGATCAGTTTCTCGTTCGATTGAGTGTTGGGCATTGTGTCTTGTATGTTTTCTTTGCTCGGCTGATTAGGTTGAGTGCTGCCTTCCCTGCCCGACTTAAAATTATCTTTTTTTCATTTACATTTAGACGTAGGCCTTATTTGGTAATGGTCCTTTAATTACTAAAAAAGTATGAAATTGGTCTTGTCTGTATTTTAACGCAAACAGTTTTCACCTGATCATCTTCAAACTGCGTGACGATGCTTAGTTTCATAATATCAAGACCAAAATCGATTATAGTCCAAATCGACTTGGGCCTTATTTGGTTATGGTCCTTTTATTATATGTTCACAACATAGGCGCGAATATACTGATGTGATATCATACACGTCAGTGCAGTAATTTTGATTTGTATATATGTTTACTTGGCGATGAACTTTGATGTTTATGCCAATAAATAATTTGACTTGAGTTGACTATGTTCACTACAATATTATAATGGAAACAGAAAACGTGTCAATTGACACGATTCATTTTTACATAACAATAACATTTAAAGTTAATCACGTACTAAGGTTTCCTAAAACAACTTTTGTTGTCGATTAAAAGGAAAACAATCTAAAACAATAAACGCAGGGAGTTGCAGAGTATATTGTTGATTCTATTTTCATTATACATTAAAGGTGAAGCGTGTGGCAGTTCTCAGATAACGCTTGGAGTTAACATCACACGTTTAATAGTGTTTTCATCTAAATGGCAACTATAAAAAGGTCGGTTAAGTGCAAGTAGCTAAAGTAGCTAAATAGCTAAATTGAACATTATCAAGAAATTAAAATAAAAATGTTTTAGTATTCTATAGTACATTAAATGTCTGGCATGCATGCCTACAATTTATATTCATTTCGCTCTTAATGTTTGCCTTAACGTATTATTGGAATTAAAACGGTCTGGTAACTGAGTTTTGACCAGTGTTTTGTGTTTGACCATCCAATATATTACTTGAAATTTAACATTTATTGTATCGCGTATAATGTCGCTACTCGTTTAAACCTTGCGTAAACTGCAAGGTTTTGACAACACCAATCATGCAAATTGGCTTCCAACAGTGTCTCTTTTTGACGTTATGTCATTTTAGAACATAATAGTTAGTTTACTTATGTTATGGTTTTACGGCATTTCACTAATAAATGTTATAATTGATTTAGTATAACACCTTGTGTTCTGTTGATCCTCATTATATACAAGTTCGACCCAGTTTGGACTGCACATCCCATACCTTGAACAATAAATAAATAACATTTTATGGACACAAAGAAGTCTTTATGTTATTGGGAAGCTTTTTATATTTATCATTAGTACGGTCGTGTACGACCCGTTACAGGTTTTAGCGTTACGCTTATGTTTAGCCTGAAATGTCACAAGTTTTAGCAAACCAAATTATGTTGTACTTTTTCATTTTAAGAGTTTTGACATTCAGGGTTAACAGGTGTTATTTCATCATACGGGTTTAATAATTACCAAGTTTGTTATTGTAGTTATGTTTTTGTTATATGTATATATTGTAGTTATTGTCCGGTCAGTTATGTCATTTTAAAACATTATCATTATGTCACTGTATGTAATGGTTTTATGGCATTTCACCAATATATACCCATTTTCAATTCAACACCTTGCGTTCTGTTGTTCCTCATTTCATTCAAGTTCGACCAAGCCTGGACTGCACATCCCAGACCCTGAAGATAACGACGTATAACGAGTTATTTTGCGAGGATTTGATGCTTCTATCAAATTTATCACAAAACGGGTTGCAATGTTATTTTCTAAGTGTAATAACACTCCTAACCCGTTTTGTAATAAATAGTATACTTTTAAGATGATTTAAAAAAATACATTTTGAAAACCTATAACAAAACGGGTTGCACAGTTAATTCAAATTGTTCTGACACATACCAATCGCCTTTTTAATAGTTATACCACAATTGAAGTGGTTTTGAAGATTTATTACATTTTGCAACTTACAAATTACAAAACGGGTTACAAACTTTTTTCAAAGTGTAATAAGCTCTCAACCCGTTTTGTAATAATTATTACATTTTGCAACTTTATTACAAAAACGGGTTGTAACATAGCCCTACAATGTTGACAAAATTTGTCTTTATTATATACATTTTTGTATTAATTTCCCTCAAATCGTATGTTTGTATGGTCTTTAGGTTATTCTCCATTTGCTAACTATTGTTTGAATTGCAACTAACTGTTTTACGATTGTAATTGTATTTTGAGTTAAATCATCTTGACAAAACGTTGTAAAATGTAGTGTTGATGTTGAAGTACAATATAACATGACATCAACATGCATGTATTGTAAAACGAGAATGATTTTAAAATGACTAACGTCACCTTACATTACTAGCGAAATTTAACATTTATTTCCAAATTCCAAATGCTTGTAGATATAAAACTAGAATGAATATTTGTATACGCTTTGGTGCAATCGTAAAATGAAACTTTTGAAATAATTGTAATGCAAAATAGAGCATACCAATTTTCACACGGGACTAATATGCACATATGAACAGCATCCAGCGGGGATTTCCCATCCGGTGTTTGGATAATCTGACATAGGGAAAAATGTCTAAGGAATTGTTTACAAGATTATAGTTCTAGCCTCTGGCTGTCAGATAGCACCATATAGGAGACCAGGCGAACAAATACTTAGAAAATAGTGTTTTCCGATCTAGTAGACGGGTTGTAATAATTTATTATACTTTTCGACAGCTTGGACTTTGGCGGATATTTGCTTGTTTAGTTGGGCAGTGTGCCGTGTATGTGTTTTATGTTTCCTGTGCTTGGTTGGTTCAGTTGGGTTTTGTGCTTTGTGTGTTTTTGATGTTTTCTGTGCTCGGCTGGTTAAGTTGAGTGCTGCCTTCCCTTGCTGACTTAATATAATCTTTTTACACATATATGCCCTATAACTGTTTATTTATTATAGCTTTACACTCGGAAAACACTATTTTACGTTGGATTAAATTAGATATGTATTTTTCAATGATTTTTATGATTTAAATTAGGCTTATATGACGAAACGGTCTTAAAAAGTGGACATTTCATATTGAAAAAAAATAAATTAAACACGACTGGTTTTCAAATGTTGAGCAACTACTTGCCTCTACCGGAAGTGGGGCGTGAAATTCAGTCTACCGAATCATTATTCTGAATCCGGTCTGTCAAAAGAATAGGCCATAGCCAATGCAACCACAACAACAACAATCACGTGTTTGCGCATGTAATCGTTATTAACCGTAAAAGTTATTCGAATCATAAAGTGACATGTAGTTTGGTAATTAACACATGACGATATCTACGCTGGAATGCATTAGTCATAAACAATTACAGAGGTCACTGTGTAAACTATTAAATCAATGTTACCGGGTTCCAGTATTACATTACACAGCTATGTTTGTTTACTTTGGACTGCTTTACAATAAGTGCAGGCAATCAAGTTCCCTTGAATAACAGCATTCTGGCCCCTCAGACATTGTACTAAATATAGCCAATAGCCTAACTATGGTGTCCTCAACTACAACAATTATTACTAACAGGCACCGAGATAATTGTAGTGTTTCCAAAACTTTCAAATAATGCCAGTGCGAGAATTACGTTTTGTGAATTCCAAATGCAGTTTTATTGTTAAATAAGGCTTTGTTAATTACTTATATAGCGCAAGCAGCGCTTCCTCATTTATTTGTAATTTGGTCATCATTTAAAACCACAGCATTCGGCGATGCTAGTTATGTACGAACGGTTAACAGGAGCATTCCGTGAACATAGTAATTTCGTACGTACGGTTATTTTATAGCAGTAATTATAAACTGGTAATGACTGAAACTTAGACATTATCAGAATTCTGACGGCAATATCTTTTTAAACTAGTGCATGATATTATACAGTTCATTCCGGATTTACACCAAGTTATCCTGTGTAAATGACGAATCAGAAACCGGCTTAAATATAACAATTTCTTAGTAACAATCCAAACAAGGAAGTATGGGATGAGCGATACACGTTTAAAGTAAAATACTTTCTAGGCCTTCAATGTTTCCACTTATAAATATAAACTGACATGGAAGGCAGAAATGATCAGAAACAGCAGAGCACAAAAACATTAAAATGTATCCGTCTTTTAATTTTTAAAACAGCTTATTTTAGACTTTACTCGTTTGCGTTCATGTTATGTTGCATTCTCGTTTACCAGAGTATTCTTCACCAGTGATATCACAGTAGTCTGGGAACTTGACTAACCACTGATGTATGAGGATGGTTATGTTGTAGATTTCTGCATACATTGATTGCGATATACATGTATATGCTGGTCTGTCTTATAATGTGTTACTTTGACTTAGCTTTGACTGATCTTTGATAATTGGTAAATACAAGGTTTATAGTTTTTTTAGGATGAAAACGGACCATTTGATGTATCATAGTATCTATGTACATATTGCATTGTATACAGATGGTGTTTTCATTTACTAGTAAAGTGTAAGACTTTACAAATATAGTGACTTTGACACAAAATACAGGTGAATTTCAAATGTAGCAACACATTGGCTTTGTAATATATTGCTTAGACACAGTAAAAGTCTGTGTCATTAGCAACACGTGTCGTGTTTTCGTCTTTGATCTCCAAGTTAATTTAATATGTGTCTGCACTTGTGATATATGATAGATATATTATTTATATTGCATTTATATTTGTATTGCTCAGTCCGTATATAATATGCAAATTAGTTGAGATTATAAAAAACTGTACTCATAACATATTTTAGGTTATCATAATTATATACTATTACGATGCGTGTTTGGTTACACATGATGTATTGGGCGATTGCGTGATTATCAAATAAATGAAATTAATGGATTATATAAACGCACTTGCATTTTCACTATTTAACTATCCACTAAGAGATACCATTCAGAGATCGTTGTTCACGCATTAATTATTCTTGACAAAGATTCAGAATCATAATCATGGCCACCGAGCCGATACAAACACCAATCTGTGCATATCATTCGATTGACATTTGCAGCAAAGCATTGTCAATGAGATTCATTTGTGCTTCAAACATTATTCGTTTATAGATATAATTATTCAGATATATTCGTGCTTTTGGCCTGTGTCCAATGCAGAAGCCGTGGCGTTTTATAATGCGCCGTGCATGTTCTCAAACGAGGTCATTAATCAAATTGTACATGTTCATATTTCGATATGACATGTCCGGGATGGTGTCTCAACTTTACTGAATCCTTGGTCCCAATGAGCTTTTTTTGCCTCGGCGATGTACTCCCGATGGAAATTAATGGGCTATCAGGAACAGGTTCCTCGTGGTCTATGGATAGCTTCGGGGAAATCATGAGACAGTTTGCGATATCTGAAGGAATTGTAATGAATCATGTGGTATCGGAAGAACTTTGGAGAACATCGCCGATGTGGAATACCTCAGTGCGACGTAGGCTTAAGTTGCTGTATCACGTATATTGTAAAAGCGTTGGTATGATGAATGAATGCAACCCAATGCGGATATAAAACATTCATACGTTTCCATTACTTGATAGTAAATGCGATCATCACATGTCGGTTTTATTCAGTTTTGATTTATTGTAACCAGAGGATCAGACATAGTATGTCTTACGTATAAAACATTGAACTCACCTTGATATGTACCGACATGTTTAGTAAACAAACTCCCATCATGGAACAGAAAGGGTTCAAGGTTGATCACTTAATTTATACATGTATTTCGAGTTTGTGAATCCGTATAAAGAGTTAATTCAATTTCCTTTGCGTGTCCCTTGGAAACATATCCTAATTTAATTGTTCAAATTCTATCTCCGGTACTTAACATGTCATTTGCGTTACATTATTTACATAGTTGATGACATGAGCTTGAGAAAAAGGTTGCTGGTAGCTATTAGATTTCGTATTCGAGTTGTACACGACCTAAGCCATAATTATACGTTGCTCTGTAATAATATGTTTATTGTCTTCTTAATAACTAACTATACTGATATGGAATTCTAAAACCATTAATTTCATTTTGTGAAAACAGCTTAAGGGAGATATATAATCTAATGTTATAACTCGCAATTTTAAAATATAATTACGCATTAAATTTTAAACCAAAGCGGTTTGTGTGTCTAAAAGATCTTGCTGTCAGCCTTACCAGATATATCCAAAGGTCCTACACCCGACCCACGCAATGTGCAGTTGTAATGGAGTAAAGTGAATAATACATTAGAAAAAAGTAGGTGCGTATGTTGACTCATTATTTTCCCACTTACTTAGACGGGGCGTAGTTCTTTAAGCATTTTCTTTACCTACTGACGTTTTTAACCTCTAATAAACAAAATATGAATGGGTTGAAAAGAAGTGTGCAGGTATGCAAAGTCTCATTAATGCCGCTAAATTACATGACATGTGTGTGTGAATTTCTTATTATTGGAAGAATTGTGCATTGCATTGAGATAGATATTCCGGATCATGTCCTTCCTCAACACGCGCGTCTGTTATTATTGAAGAGTTTTCAAAATATACATGACTTCACTGTAGAGGGAATTTGTAGATAAATCATTTTCAGAAACGTGAAGATGCAAATGGTGCACTTACTTACTTTTTCTCTTCATCCCCAATGAGACAAAAGGCTACAACAAGCTCTCTCCATCTTTTGGGATTATTTGCTATGTATTGAGCTGGCCCGAGGAATATCCCATGCCCGCCAGTTCTGCCGTTACTGTTCTTCGCCATGTTGTTCTAGGTCTGCCTCTTTTCCCAGGCGGTGTCCAGTGTAGTGCAGTTTTCGGAATTCTGTTTGTTGCCATTTTCATAGTGTGTCATGCGTCTTCGTTTGATTTCAGTTCAAATGTTTTTACTTCTGCTTTTTGTAAATATGCCTATGTTGCTGATCTTATTTGGCCAAAACATTCGATTAATTTCCTGAGACAACTGTTGTGGAATACTTCAACTTTCGTGATATCACTGTCTATCATCGGCCAACATACCGAGCCACAGAGAAGGACTGACTTGACATTGCTGTTGTACAGTTGTAATTTGGTTTTTTGACTGTATTTTGTTGATCTCTAGATTGGTTGAAGTTGTGCAAATGCTGTTCTTGCTTTGGCGAGTCTGGATTTGGTGTCTTTTCCAGCTCCATTGTCTTTGCTTAACACACTTCCAAGATAGGTGAAGTCATCAACCTCTTCCAGGGGACTTCCATTTATTTGAACAGACTCGGTAGGAGGTTGATGGTCATTATCTTTGTCTTTTTAGTGTTGATGTTGATGCCAGTTTGTTTAGCGTAGAGGTTCAGTTATTCCGTCTTTTCTTGTATGTGAACAAAGCTGCTGGATAGTTCAGCCAGGTCATCAGCAAAGTCTAAATCTTTTAAGTGTTTAAACATGGTCCACTGAATACCTCTTTTCTTATATGTTGTTCCTTTTCTTTGTATCCAATCAATAACCACCAGAACTAATATTGAAGACAATATATTGTCTCGTATTTCCAGATTGATTTAAAGGGGTTGTAGTACTTGAGTACTTTGGATGATATGGAAGTGTCCGCCGTCAGTATTTCAGCATGTTTTGCATCTTTACACGGTGCTTTTCTATTCTTGAGTGTTTTAATTGCGTTCTTGGTTTCATCGATGGTAGGTATGTCCAAATTTATATCTAGATCTGCGTCAGCAGGTTCAGGACTGGTTGGAACTTCAGGTTCCGGACAGTTTAGAACTTCTTTGAAGTATTGTACCTAACGCTTTACCTGTTCTCGTTCTGTTGTTATTGTGTGTCCATTTTTATCTTTTACACGCGCAGGCTGGGTGGTGACTTTCCCGCATAGTTGTTTTGTGATTTTGTACACTGTGCTCATTTCTCAATGTGAGGTTTCATGCTCTACTTCTTCTGCCAGATTTTCTACAAATTCTCTCTTGTCCTTCCTTGCATTTCTTTTTACTTCTTTGTCTTTTGCTCTGTAATTGTCCATGTAACCTTTGTGACTTTGTGCTTTGTTTAATTTGCTTTCTTTCTTCTATTTTCCATGTTTCGGATGTTATCCACACTTTGTTCTTTTCAGTCTTGTATCCAACTGTCTTTGTAGCAGTCGCAGTGTAAACCTCTGTGTTGTTGTCCTGTTGTTCTAGTATGTTATTATCACTATCACTGTCGTTTGTCTATATCTCTAAGGCACTAAATATGTTCTTTAACTCTAGGTTGAATGCTTTTCTTATATTTGGTAATTTTAGTTTGTCGATATCAAGTCCCTTTTTGTTCTGATTTTTTTTGGGGTCAGACGTAATTTCAGCTTTAGAGTGGCTTTAACCCGATAGTGGTCGCTATTGATGTCGGAACCCTTGTTCACTCTTACATCTAGAAGTGACAGGTAATGTTAAAGGGGCATGCCCTGGAACTGAAGTGTCTCTATAAAAATGGTATCATTCTAATACCTAAGTCAAATAATGAAAACCCTGTAAAAAATTACGAAATATCCCGCTTGTTTTTAACAAAAAATATTTAAAGAACAACTGAATACCGTGGTCGTCAATTTTTAAGTTGGTTTTACAAGTGATAAACGCAATTTTGTAGTATGCAAACCAAGACACTCCAGTTTCTGGGCATGCCACTTTCACACTAATTCTGTATATATCGTCGGACAAGCGTCAAGGTTTCATCGTAAGACAAATAAATTAACTCCTTATCTAATAATCTATTATATATATATATGTACTGAACTCCCTGTACTCACATTGTACAAGCATGGAATAATAACAGAAAGTCTCTGTATTAATAAATATTTAATAATTATAAAGAAGAGCCACGAGACATTTCTGGGTGACATCTGACGGAAAGACAAATTGAGCTAACATTACATGTGGTATTCCAGAAACTAGGGGTCAAGTAGTCGACCCTGGAATGTCATTAACGAACACATTAAATACAATTATACAGTCTGAGTGAGAGGTCGCAACTAATTATAGTGTTCATAACACATTTTACAGACATGATACTTTTATTATAGTGATCAAATCAATTGGCCAACATTTTTAGGCCATTAACGATCGAACTCGTCATGATTTTCGCAAAGAGATACAGAGAAGATCGTTGTGCTACATGAAACTATCATATTGTCTGAAACAACTTGATTTAATAACAGTTCTGAACTGACGGGACATCTCTATAAGGACTCGGGCATGCTTACAGTAAGTTAGTCTAAGTTGTATCAGCTCTCACTAAAATAAGTTAAGTCCCGAAAGAACAATTCTGAATAATTTCATTGGGTTCCGTAAATGGAAGGTAAATTGAAATCATGCCACCAAAAGCATTAAATTTCTCCCTTGGAACATTCTGCAGATAATTAAAACACATATCTAAAGTTCCCTAATTGTCATATAATTGTGTAGTCTTGAAACTGTCACAGATAAGCATCGGTTAGGATACATTCCAAGAGCAATAACCTTATTGATGATACTTATTGCAGAATAATTACAAGAGGTAAATCATGTAACCGGATCTGAACATCATGCTGCAGTAGAATACTGCAATTATTATGCATGTATGTAATAAATAATTTTTAATTCCATGTACAATATGAGCATTTTAATACGATCTTTCTGCATTTTCACAAGCCGATTTTGTTCATTACTGATGCATATGTATCTTTTTTACGCTAAATAGCAAAATACACCACATCCTACTTAAAATTAACGTGAGGGATTGTAAAACGATGTACATACATGTAAACTAAAAGTATTTTATATACAAGTGTTGTAGATTTTAAAGTCCAAATTCTTTACCCACTATTTGTTTCAAAAAGATAGTACTAAGTCAGACAGGGAAGGCAGCACTCAGCTTAACCAGCCGAGCACAGAAAACACACACACAAGCGGCACAGACAATGTCAAACGTAAAAATCTAGCAACTACAAAAACACGGCATCCCGTCCCGAAAGTCTGTCGCCTCAGTCAGTCAAACTAAAACGGAACGAGAGCCAGGTGACGAGAAAATAACAACCGGACATCACACACCACAAGGCCAACCCACAACACACACACAGTGTACATGCAATTTTGAAAGATACGAAGCAGACTTGTGCTGGACAACGAAATTGCAGAATGACACATACGAAATGAACAGTTTAAGTTTAACAAAAAGGCACAATGGCGAAATATATTTTTATTTGTATTTTTACGGAAATACTTTGATTAACTTTAGAAATTTTCGAATTGCCATGAAATTTTGGAACTTACTAGTCACAAAAAAGATTATAAATTTCAAATGTAATATTCATGTTTTTGTAATTGTACGAAAGGTTTTAGGTCAACCAAACCTCACACTTACCCAATAGACAACCTATTTACGTACATGGCAGTGTATATAAATATATCCCGCCATGTAATGCCCTGTAACAAAAAGGCCACAGTGACAAATTAAGTAATAAAAGAATGTAAAACATGAAATAGTATATAAATAACGTCCATCGAGTAGCACAGAAAGTACTCAATAACCTATCAGGAGTCAGAGCAACAAGAGAGCAAAACATTTAAGGGTACGACAAGACAATGTAAAAGACAGGTCTCAATGCCAGCCGTCCAAAAAGGTTGAGGTTAGGCATATCATAGAGTCTGTGTATTGTCCGGTCATCGCACAATGAAATAGGAACTATAATGGCGAGCTGTAAATGGACCCACCACTAAGCATGCAGTCCTTTGCAAAATTAAAGGGTCATATCCTCTACTCAGAAAAACGTTTTAATATGAATAAATGCACTGCATCCGTCGGGGATTTCCCATCAGGTTTTTGGATAATCTGGCATAGGAAAAACTTACTAAGGAATTTGTTTGCTCCACAGACCCCTGGCTACCAGGCAACACCACCCAGAAGACCAGGCGAAAAATAAGCCTACTTAGAAAAGAGTGTTAGATTTAGGTGACGAGTTGAACAGATATACCCTATAAATAGTTATTATAGTTTTACACTCGTCTTTTGATTTGCTATTTATATTATTTTAATTTTCAATTCACCATAATTATTTTCAAGTTGGCGCGCTATGCCGTGCGACGACGTCGCGTTTACGTGTGATGACGTCGCGTTAAATGGTGTGACGTCATTTCCGACCTCGTCTTATTGTTTTTTACGTCAGAATAAAAAAGAAATGTATATTTTTCAATAATTGTCAGGATTTGAATCAGGCTTACATGCCGAAACTTTATTAAAAGAGTGCATCTGTATTTATATTTCATATTGGAAAAAATAAATTAAACGAGATTGGTTCTCAAATATTGAGCAATAATTTGCCTCTACCGGAAGTGGGACGTGAAATTCAGTCTACCGAATTAATATTCAGCATCCGGTCTGACAAAAAAATATAGGCCATAGCCAATGCAAAACTACAACAATTACGTGTTTTTCGCATGTAATCGTTAATGGGGATAAATCCCCTATAATCTTGATAAACACATCATGAAAGTGACTTTGACCTAAAACCTTTCGTACAATTACATAAACATGAATATTACATTTGAAAGATATAATCTTTTTTGTGACTAGTAAGTTCCAAAATTTTAATGACAATTCGAAAATTTCTAAAGTTAATCAAAGTATTTCCGTGATCTTCAAAACCTCGTTAAACATTTTCTATCAAATGCAAAGATTTGATTTTTTTTGTTAAACAATTAAATGAATGTATATCAATTACAGTGATGTAGGTTGTGCAAACAACTACAATTGTGTGACTTTTGGATATTTTTTAAACGGATATGACATAGACATGATATTATACTGACTACCTGCAAAAAGCATGCATCAATAGCTTACCACTACAATTGAGTCAAAATGGGTCTAGATAGCTCACCTGTTGAAGTACCAGAGGTGCCCCACTTATATTTGAACAGAGATAAACATCATATATACATGCAAACACGATATCAATTAAAGGTTTATTATGCAATGTGTAGAGTCATGTGTCAGGTAATATATTCATGTACACTCCGCTGTTTAGTTTGTTTGCAATATGATAAGAACCAAAAAACGCTGTCGTTTAATTAGGTCATTTTGATGACCATTCCCTTTGATGGTATTGTTTCAATAAAAGATGTTTGGAATGACTTATGTTTTACAAACATTATTTCATACTGTATTGCGACCAAATGCTGTCTTTAATACACATACTAGATCTACGTGGTGCAAATTGGTTATGTTGTACAAAAAGCTTATTTTAATTGAGTCCGATATTCCTTGAGTATTTTGTGGGATATACATCTACTAGCTACAAATGTCACACGCATATTGGATACGATAATACTTTTACCATGCGGGATATATTAAAAGATTTGGTAATAATACTTAACTAGATTGTATATAGGATCACCGAGCAATGTTAAACATGATTGAAACTCGACTGTAGATTAATGGAACAGTAGGTAAATGAAACCTCAGTATTATATCTCTCTTCATATTCGTTATGTTTGTTAATTATTCATGATCTAATTTAACGTTAGCATAGGACAATATCATAATGCAAGTGCAATGTGTACTTACATAGTTTTATAATCAGCTCGTTTTTAAAAAAAAATGCAATAAGGATTGAGGTCCTGTACTTCATAATTGGAACGATTATTTTATTATAAAATACAGCGTAACGTTTTATTAAAGTGTTCATTGACACAAAGATAATAGATATTAGGTCAGAGTTTATCATTTGTATTTTGTCACCAAGAGTCTCCTTTGTAATCAGATCCCTATTGACATCACTATGTATAGGTACGCCTACTCTAACGCCCCACAAGCACATGCGTACTTGATAGGATATTTATATATTTGTAATTTTTTATTCATGAATTGTCGTAAATATGGGTGTATTTAATTATCGACTCGTAGGAATCCCAGTAACAATAGGTCTCATTAATGTTATTGCCACATCTCTATCATAGTTATGATAAGCTTAGTCTGGTTCTCGTCTCAAATCTTACAGTTTAGTCTAATCTAATGTAATGTAAGATTTGGGGACGGGAACCAGATTATGGTGAGCTTCCGAACATTGCATAGAATACAATGTTACAGCATAGCGGTTTTACGAATGCGTGTATGTGTTTCCATGACATTGAAATCGTCTTGCAATTTTTTTATTTCCACTAGTAGAACTTAGCCAAAACGTGTGATGGTATCGTCTTGTCTTTTGTAGTTTTTAAATGCATTTATTGTTCTGACGGTAGACATGTAAAATAAATTTAGTCACAACATCATTTGAACACTTTGAAGTATTCTGTCCCCTTGACATCCCTGTAGTTCAAAAAATATATGAATCAATAGAAACTACACAAGATCAGCAACACACGTGTTGGTCATCCGACTGACTTAATCTGCCATTACGTTTTATGCAGACTGCTTCTGATGTTTTATTTATAACAATGCACGGTCACTTGTTCCAATGCACACATACTCGTGATTGAATTACTATGTACCAAAACGCGTGACCGTGGTTTATTCTATGATAAAACACAGGTACTTATTTTACATAGCACATTGTGAATTTACGCCTGACGTAGACAGGAATGAGACATTATTTAGACACTTTATATTTACATGTATGACTTTACTTATACTCCCAGAGCTATTTCGTCGTATAATTATCAACTTAACAATTACTTAGAATTTACGAATTATATTGGATAGGAATCCAACATTTCCTAGAATATTTGACAATAGCACTGAGGTGTCATGTGCACAGGGCCACAGAGCAATGTACAAGCGTTATTGGAACTCAACTGGGGCGTATAATAATGGAATAGTAGATAATTTAAACCATATTAGAATTATATTGCGTCGTTCCTCTTAGTGTTTATTAAGTACTCATGGTGTTTGGCAAAATGTATAGTAGAGTTGGTTCAATATCAAAAAGTATAAAGTGCAATGTTACTAGTTTAGATTAAACAACATCAGAATAGTGTAAGTTTATGGGTAGGAGTGAATTATATATTGTAGCAATTTAATAATTGGTAGAATACCATCAATTGTTCTCTTTGAAATGGAGAGAAGTGGAGCTTCCATTTTGTTTTTGTACAGCTTCCTTTTGAAAAATCGAATGAGAAAAACTACAAAAACGAGTTTTTTGTAACTCTATATTTATTCTGCATGTGCCTTTTGCAACATTGAAGTCCAACAAAAGGCTAATTCGTCTATTTCAAAAGGCGTGTACGCTCGGATACCGAGTATAAACTACAGTATTTAATAAGAGTCTAACTCACAAAGCATCTAACACCAATTACCTCAAAAGAACATTTATTTATCGTCATACAAGTTGTCTTGCAAATCACCTTTATAGTAGCTGCATATTGTTTATGGAACTCATACAAACAAGTTACATCACAATACATCTTGGTTAAAATCAGTTATTACTGCGACATAGTCCTCCTCCTACGCATACCCTATCATTCACATACCTAAACAATCTTTAGTATCAAGTGCCTTAATTCACCATTATTGTACTGGTCATTGTGTTACCAAAGCACTTACGAAAAGCTTAAGGTTACGCTGAAATTTAATTTCTTTATAACGAATTTACAACTGGAAATTGAGACGAGTATGATTTGTAGAAGTTCATTAACTGAATCATTATTAATATTACAGCATCATTCACCACACTTTATAATTGTAAACCAATTATAAAGAATTTAAATTTGACCGCAAGTTGGTGATTTCCGTTAGTGCTTTGATAAAACAGTACCTGGTCATCGTAACAATATGTCGCAGCTAATCCGCTGCAACTGTATGCTCAACTAATGATTAGCAACACTATGTTTGCAATTGTGTTTTATACGACTTTAAAACATCAACAAACGATAATTTATGATTGGTGGGGTGCTATAGTATATTTAATACAGACGTTCTCAGCAGATTAAACATATATGCATGCGAGGCAATAAGAAATTTCAATGTAAGCTATAAATCAACTGTAATATTTATTTCGAACAATGTATTCCAAACTGATTATGTCAAAATCAACAATTAAGTTGTAATTGCATGATTCACATGAAATGAATGATGTTATATAACGTTACTGGTGCATTGCATGTGCTTATAACCAGCATCGTTCAATGTGATAATGGTGTTTCAGTAGGCCTACAAGTGCTGGTAATCATTTAACGCCCTTGCAGCGAGAATTTTAGGCAGACAAACCTTGTATGGCTACATTACGTGGGATGGTGTATAATGTTATATCATGTTAAATCAATGGTGTTTTAGGAATGAGATGACTAGAGTCATTAATATAATTAAGTTTATAAGGACCTGGGGCCGAGATTACAACGAATACTTACACTCAGTACTCAACACTCAAATATTGAAAATGTAATATAATGAGCTATTATTTGTCCTAGATGGCAAATTTAGATGAGGAAAATGTATAAGATAGTTAATGAGTGTTGAAAATAACATTTGGTACAATTTCTTTGCCATTTTGTACTATTTATGAGGTGTAAATGTAATTATGTAATCTGAGTGCCACACTCAGATTGATAAATTGCAATTATAGCTTTCAAATACACTAAATTAAACTAGGAAGTAAGCCAAAAACCATTTTTAGTACCAATTTAACATTTTTACAACGTCTTGCTCTTAGAAAATACCGCAATGAACCTGAAAAGAGTGAATTTCAATATTTGAGTATTGAGTCCTGAGTGTAAGTATTCGTTGTAATCCTGGCCCCTGTTTGGCAATCAACCTAAAATAATAAATTAGTATAAATTATGAAAAGGGCTTGTACACTGAGTTTCTGTGTTGCATCGTTTGTCATTGTAATGTGTTGTCGCCTTACTATTAGTTGTCTGTTGGCAGGTTTTCCTGATTTGTTTGAATGACTGAAGCAGCAGGCAGTCGCATCGGGATGTCGAGTATTTGTAGCTGTGCACACTTACATGCTCTGCTGTTTCGGTTTTGCGCCGTCTTCCCTGTCCGATTTAATAAATATGTGTTTCTTTAATTTACAGTAGGACGTATGAATCTGACCCGAATGCCTACCTGTTTAATTTCAACAGCATTAAACATGTTCCATTAATCCAGACGAAGTTATGTGATGGCAACATTTTACATGACCATTCCATACTCATACATAAATACAAATTAAACCAAGACAATATTTATTTTATAAGGCTTTTTTTAGCTCGAAATTCGGAAACAGTGTGTTTTACTTCATCACCTAATTGGTTTCGATAGCTCGGAGTCGTAAGTCTGTCCCCAGTGTGTATTGTCTCTTACGGGGCAATATAGTAATTACGTTTCTGCGTATTAGATAATGGACCAATGGCTGTTCAAATGTTAGTGGCACCCACGCAATATTGGCCATGTCGAGACAGCCGAACCTTTGGAGATGGTATGTAATCCTGTAGGCAATACCGCATAGCATATTTTTATGCCACATAAGAAAATATGATAGTAATTGGAATCCTACTAAAGTTAGTAACTGGATTCTTAATCAAGACCATAAGTGTTCGATTAGCAGTTTTGCTTAGTATATTAATTAGATAACGAGTGCGTAGCGCATCCAAACAAATGACCGTGCTATGTTATAAATAAAACATAGGTACGTAGTACGTATTCATTAATAGCCAATTTGCCGCTTTTGACATAATACTAAGATATAGTAACCGCTAAGATCTTATCAAAGTGCTCATCTTGTACATCTAAGTAAAAATAATTTAATACATTGCAGCATGATGTTCAGATCTGGTTACATGATTTACCTCTTGTATCGTTCTGTAATAAGTATTATCAATAAGGTTATTACTCTTGGAATGTCTTCTAACCTATACTTATCTGTGACATTGTCAATACTACACAATTATATGACAATGAGAGAACTTTATATCTGCATAATAGTTATCTGCAGAAATTGCAAAGAGAGAAATTTTATGCTTTTGGCGGTATGATTTCAATTTATGTTCCGTTTCCTGGGCCTGCTGAAATTATTCAGAATTGTTCTTTCGGGACATAACTTGTTTTAGTGAGAACGGATAAAACGTGTTAAGAATGACTCATTTTAATCACGCTCGAATACTTATAGAGTAGTCCCTTTACTTCAGAACTGGTATCTAATAAAGTTGTTCATAATAATGTAATAGTTTCATGTAGCACAACGATCAACTTGTGAAGCTATTTCTCTGCGAAAGATCGTTAATTGCCTATAAATGTTGGTCAATTGACTTGATCACTAAAATGACTGAAATAACAGTGTCGTGGCCGCAAAATGTGTTATGTACACCATAATTAGGTTGCTAGTTGCCACCTCTCACGCCGAATGTATAATTAGATTTCATGCTATCGTTAACAATATTCCAGGGTCAATTACTTGATCCCCAGTTCCAGGAACACCTCACAAAGTTAGCTCAACTCGTCTCTCTGTCAACTATCGCCAATAAAATCCACGTGATTCTGCTCTAATAAGAATTTAATTATGCAGAGACTTTCTATTATTATTCCATACACGCACAACAGGAGTAAAGTGAGTTATGTACGTATATAAGGCTGTCCAGAAAAGAAAAGGAAAATCCAGTTGTCCTTTTTGTGGGGGGACAAAATTAGCAGAACATTTTAGGCAGGATGCAGAATATACTGCTTTTCGAAAGGCAGAATGTTCTGCTATCTATCAAAGGCATACTATTAAGCAGAATATTCTGCTTTCTCCAGAAAATTCAGCTATCAATGAAGGGCAGAATATTCTGCTATCTCAAAAAGCTGATTATTTGCTAACTATAAAAGGCAGAATGTTCTGCTTTCTCGAAAGGCAGAACGTTCTGCTTTCTCGAAAGGCAGAAAATTCTGCTTTCTCTGGAGGCAGAATGCTCGGCTAACTATGAAAGGCAGAATGTTCTGCTTTCTCAAAAGGCAGAATATTCTGCTAACTATAAAAGGCAGAATGTTCTGCTTTTTGAAAGGCAGAATGTTCTGCTATCTATCAAAGGCATAATATTAAGCAGAATATTCTGCTTTCTCCAGAAAATTCAGCTATCAATGAAAGGCAGAATATTCTGCTATCTCAAAAAGCTGATTATTTGCTAACGATATAAGGAAGAATGTTCTGCTTTCTCGAAAGGCAGAATGTTCTGCTTTATCGAAAGGCAGAATGTTCTGCTTTATCGAAAGGCAGAATATTCTGCTAACTATAAAAGGCAGAATATTCTGCTTTCTCTGGAGGCAGATTGCTCTGCTAACTATAAAAGGCAGAATATTCTGCTTTCTCTGGAGGCAGAATGCTCTACTTACTATGAAAGGCAGAATGTTCTGCTTTTCGAAAGGCAGAATGTTCTGCTATCTATCAAAGGCATACTATTAAGCAGAATATTTTGCTTTCTCCAGAAAATTCAGCTATCAATGAAAGACAGAATATTCTGCTATCTCAAAAAGCTGATTATTTGCTAACGATAAAAGGCAGAATGTTCTGCTTTCTCGAAAGGCAGAATATTCTGCTTTCTCTGGAGGCAGAATGCTCTGCTAACTATAAAAGGCAGAATATTCTGCTTTCTCTGGAGGCAGAATGCTCTGCTAACTATGAAAGGCAGAATGTTCTGCTTTTCGAAAGGCAGAATGTTCTGCTTTCTTGAAAGGCAGAATATTCTGCTAACTATAAACTTTAAAAGGCAGAATATTCTGCTTTCTCTGGAGGCAGAATCCTCTGCTTTTCGAAAGGCAGAATGTTCTGCTATCTATCAAATGCATAATATTAAGCAGAATATTCTGCTTTCTCCGGAAATTTAGCTATCAATGAAAGGCAGAATATTCTGCTATCTCAAAAAGCTGATTATTTGCTAACTATAAAAGGCAGAATGTTCTGCTTTATCGAAAGGCAGAATATTCTGCTAACTATAATAGGCAGAATATTCTGCTTTCTCTGGAGGCAGAATGCTCTGCTAACTATGAAAGGCAGAATGTTCTGCTTTCTCGAAAGGCAGAATATTCTGCTAACTATAATAGGCAGAATATTCTGCTTTCTCTGGAGGCAGAATGCTCTGCTACCTATGAAAGGCAGAATGTTCTGCTTTTCAAAAGGCAGAATGTTCTGCTTTTAGAAAGGCAGAATGTTCTGCTATCTATCAAAGGCATAATATTAAGCAGAATATTCTGCTTTCTCCAGAAAATTCAGCTATCAATGAAAGACAGAATATTCTGCTATCTCAAACAGCTGATTATTTGCTAACTATAAAAGGCAGAATGTTCTGCTTTCTCGAAAGGCAGAACGTTCTGCTTTCTCGAAAGGCAGAATATTCTGCTTACTATTAAAGGCAGAATATTCTGCTTTCTCGAAAGGCAGAATATTCTGCTAACTATAAAAGGCAGAATGTTCTGCTATCTATCAAAGGCATAATATTAAGCAGAATATTCTGCTATCTCAAAAAGATGATTATTTGCTAACGATAAAAGGCAGAATGTTCTGCTTTCTCGAAAGGCAGAATGTTCTGCTTTCTCGAAAGGCAGAATGTTCTGCTTTCTCGAAAGGCAGAATATTCTGCTAACTATAAACTATAAAAGGCAGAATATTCTGCTTTCTCAAAGGCAGAATGTTCTGCTATCTATCAAAGGCGTAATATTAAGCAGAATATTCTGCTTTCTCCAGAAAATTCGGCTATCAATGAAAGGCAGAATATTCTGCTATCTCAAAAAGCTGAGTATTTGCTAAATGTAAAAGGCAGAATGTTCTGCTTTCTCCAGGGGAATACTTTTCAGCTATCAATAAAAGGCGGGGTCATTAAGTGCAAAGCATATTATTTTTGGAAGGTAAGCGTGTAATATATGAAATTAAAGGTATCGACGAGTAATGGTCAACAATCGTATTTAGAACCCAGCCCGGGGTCGGGCGGGTCATTAAGTGCAAAAATATTATTTTTGGAAGGTAGGCGTGTCAAATATGAAATTAAAGGTATCGACGAGTAATTGTCAACAGTCGTATTTAGAACCAAGCCAGGGGTCAGGCGGGTTCATTAAGTGCAAAAATATTATTTTAGGAAGGTAGGCGTGTCATATATAAAATGAAAGGTATCGACGAGTAATTGTCAAAAATTGCGTTAAGATCCCAGCCGGTGGGTCGGGCTGGAATCATAAAGTCCCAAAATAGATAATTTTCAAAAGGTAGGCGTGTCATATATCAAACTAAAGGTATCGACGAGTAGTTGTCGAAAAATCGTATTTAGAACCTAGCCTGTGGGTCGGGCGGGGTCATTATGTGCAGAAATAGATTATTTTTGGAAGGTAGGCGTGTCATATATCAAATTAAAGGTATCAACGCGTAGTTGTCAATATCGTATTTAGAATCTAGCTCGGTTTGGTTGAGGCGTGTCATATATCAAATGAAAGGTTTCGAAGGGTAATTGTCAAAAATCACATTAAGATCCCAGTCCGGGAGTCGGGTGGGTCATTAAGTGACAAAATAGATTATTTTTGGAAGGTAGGCGTGTCATATATCAAATTAAAGGTATCGATGAGTAGTTGTCAAAAATCGTTTTTATAACCCAGCCCTGTGGTCGGGCGGAGGTCATTTAGTACCTTAATATATAATTTTTGGACGGTAGGCATGTCATAATTATATCAAATGAAAGGTATTGAAGAGTAATTGTCAACAAATGCATTAATATCCCAGCGCAGTGGTTGGGCGGGGTCATTAAGTACCAAAATAGGTAATTTTTGGAAGGTAGGCATGTCAAATATGAAATTAAAGGTATCAACAAGTAGTTGTCAAAATTCATATTTAAAACCCAGCCCGGGAGTCGGGCAGGGTCAGTAAGTGCAAAAAAAGGTAATTTTTGGAAGGTAGGCATGTCATATATCAATTTAAAGGTATCAACGAGTAGTAATCAAAATCATATTTAGAATCCAGCTCGGGCGGTTGAGGTAATTAAGTGCAAAATAGATTATGTTTTGAAAGGAAGGCATGTCATATATATATTAAATTATAGGTATCAAAGTGTAAACATTTTATGCAGCAGCAGCATATAAGTGTTTTTGCAGCACAAATAGTATACAAGTATATCATGAATGTTTATTCCATATGCATCTAAATAAATTCAACCAGTCACTGAAAACTTGCGTATGTATATGAATTGCTCTTACTAGTATTTTAGTTTTATGATCATTGTAATTAAGCAAGTGAGCTTCCGTATGTCTTAGAAATATCTAACTCGTATTCTTAGAATAAGAATGATATCCAATACACATATAACCTTACATATTAAGACCTAGGATAATCTTACAGTAAAGACTTAATTTTATCGAAAAAATAGTCAATTTAAGATTGATCTTGCAGTTTAGATGTACATTGTATATTGAATACGGTCCCAGAACAGCACTGTTTTGAGAGTAGTTGGAAATCAACTAGCTCTCAGACTCAAGAATCTTAAAATAATGTAAATTCACGTACGCTCAGTTTTCTGTTACGACAACAATATTAACAATTAATTCAGGAAAACATTTTGTACATACCTATAATAAGTTTGCTTTTCAAATTTCCCAATGAGCTTAATTATGAAAGAAGTGACCACTTCTTATTACAGGTACATCTCACTATTTTGCGAAACCCAAACACAGTATTACACACTTAGTTGTGTGCTATCACATTAGAAATAGGAGTGTATGTGGTCAGTCTGCAAAGCTAGGGCTTATCAGTTTAAGCAAATAATCTGTATCGCTGTTTATATCCCATAAATCTTTTGGACCAGTGTTGTGGGAATAGTATTCTAACATTAATTTCGGGCTATTCTAGAAAATAGTACTGACCACATGTTTCATACCTTTCACTCTTGAAGAAATGTATTAGACAGAATGGCACAATTCTGACCAAAATATGTTCAATTCAACTGGAGAAAGGTGCTAGTAATTTGATAGGACTATTAAAGGCCAATCTAAAGGAACTGAGAGAACTCTCCAGGGTATTTCATGTCATTATAATTTCACGCATTCATTACAGTGTATAGACTTTCCAGAGGGAATCCTTAATCCAGTCCTACCAAGAGATCCGATATTTCAATTTTCCCCAGAATTTTAAATCGAGGGATAATGATTAGCGTAAAATCAGAATGAAACGGCATGTCAGAGAGTTACAAATTACTTCTTTAGATTGGCTTTTAATAGCCCTATCAGATTAGTAGAACCCTTCCCCAGGTGAATTGAAATGGACATTATAGGGTCAGATTTGTGTTTCTGGGTTTCTCTCTATGAGAAGTTGTGCTTTCAAGAAAAAGATATACATGTACACACATTTTGGTTTTACAGTGAAATTTTGAATTTGAATGAAATGCACTAGGAAAGGAATTTAATTAGAAAGTTAAATAAAGTACCCGGTACCCTGTAAACATGCATCACACTTACAATTTTAAAATATTTCTAGTTGGATAAAGTATTTCACGAAAAGCACATAAACTCTTTGAATGTAACAATTACAAGTAGCATAACCAAGGAAAGTTATGCTTTACAATGGACTGTGCTTATTTTGCACAGATAATTCATAATACTGCTTTGTAGTTAAACTTATAAAACTGTTTTCAGTAAAGTCACTTATACAATGTTACAGGAAGTTAAGGTATACGGTTTGTGACAAGATTTGGAGTATAATGAAACAGTTTTATCCCTGAACTTTCAACAACAGATAATGAAATGATATGCATGAGTTCCAGTCCATTGTTGCCATACTCTACATGATATAGATATTTCCGGGTTGACCGCTGTTGGCAATTGCCACCTGATCCCCCAGCCAGAGACCTTACGATATAAGTTATTTAGATATTATAGAGTTCACTGTATCTGGAATATTGAATCTTGAATGTAATCCATATCTCCATGATACTTAATCAAATGGTCATATACTGCCAACACAGCTCAGCAAGATCAAGGTCATTCACAATCACGGCTGGTAGAAAAAGCCTTCACTTAATTGTTAGAGTTTTTAGGATTAGAAAAGATTACACATTTCTTTGTGTGACTAGAATAAAATATGTATATTTTGAAAAAAGTGAATGCTAAATTTATTATTACAATTAAGAAAGTTATTTAAAAGTGGTTTTTACACTGCAATATGATTGTTTTTACTATAGATTTTCTAACATTTTGCGGGAACTTCCAATTTAAATATATGAGGTTTTAAATCAAATTATGTTTATGATTATAGCATAAATAGAGGTCTAATGCCGGCACCTACTCCATGTACACATGTACTTACTACTAACTTACAAATGTCAAACGTATAATGTACACTGGTCTTAGGTAAACTGCCAATCGTTGAATGCAGAATCAACGGCTCAGTGCGAAACAGTTGTAACTACATAATTATATGTAGTTAGTTGTTACTGCATAATAATATGTAGTTTCAACTGTTTGCACTGAGCCCTTGAGATGTAAAATTGAGCCCACAAAGCTGCACCTATACCAACCAGCAGTAAAAAGAAGTCTTTAAGACCAGGCCCTGCTCTGAGTACTGATAATAATAAAAGTCTGATATAATTGTTGGTCTTAATATAAATAAATGTAGACAAAGCAAACAAATCAGGTTAAATGATATGCATGCTTGTAATATTGTTCCAATCATAGAACTATTTATATGCGGAAGACTATTTTCTGGCATATAGTCGTTGAATGGGTTGTAAGCTGAAAAGTGGTAATATCATTGTGTGGCGTATGTTCTCATGTTCGTGATTAAGCTCTGTACCAATTGCAGAGAGAATTGATTACAAGTCAAGACTGAACTCTACACTTGAACATATTCCGGCTTACATTGAAGACAGGTCTTAGGTCGAGTGCTGCGCATTGGGCCTACTATGCAAGCAATTGAACGCAGGTCTAAGATTGAGGACTGCATCCTGGTCCTACTCTTGCTTGCATTTAACTAAGGTAAAAGGTCCAGCCCTGCAGTGTCAACATACTTTGGCTAGCATTGAACTCAGTTATAATGGGTAGCAATACAATCTTGACCTCCAGTTTGCATGGAATGAAGGTCTAAATATATAAGCTTGAACACTGTAATCTTGGCCAACTCCAGTGAGCATATAATGCAGGTCTACAATTGTCCACGGCATGCCGTATCTACCCCAGTAAGCATTTTTAACGCAATTCTAAAGTTAAGCACTGCACTCTGAAATTCTCTAGCAAGCTTGGAACGTAGATCTAAGATTGAGCACTGCACTCTGGACCTTCTCTAGCAAGCTTTGAATGTAGGTCGAAGGCTGAGCACTATACTCTGAAATTCTCTAGCAAGCTTGGAATGTAAATCTAAGGTAGATCACTACACTCTGGACTTTCTTTAACAAACTTGGAACGAAGGTCTAAGATTGAGCATTGCACTCTAGAGCTTCTCTAGCAAGCTTTGAACGTAGGTCTAACACTACAGCACTGCACTCTGAAATTCCCTAGCAAGCTTGGAACGTAGGTCTTAGACTACAGCACTGCACTCTTGACATTCTCTAGCAAGTTTGGAATGTAGGTCTAAGACTGAGCACTGCACTCTGGACATTTTCTAGCAAGCTTGGAATTTAGGTCTAAGATTAGGTACTACACTATGGACATTCTCTAGCAAGCTTTAAACGTAGGCCTAAGATTGAGCACTGCACTCTGGACCTTTTTTAGCAAACATTCAACATAAGTACTGTATGAGATTGAACACTACACTCTATCAAGCTTTTAACACAAATCTAAGACTGAGCAGTGCACTCTGGACTTTTTCTAGCAAACTTTTAATGCAGGTCCAAGATTGAGCTCTGCACTCTGGACCTTTTCTAGCAAGCTTTTAACGTAGGTCTTAGATTGAGCACTGCATGTTGGACCCTTTCTAGCAAGCTTTCAACGTAGGTATAAGATTGAGCACTGCACTCTAACAAGCTTTGAATGCAAATCTAAGACTGAGCACTGCACTCTGGACCTTTTCTAGCAAGCTTTCAATGTAGGTCTAAGATTGAGCAACCTCTAGCAAGTTTAAGGTTCAGCCCTGTACATTTGACCTCTAGTAAGGTTTGAACTTGATTGAGCAATGTAGGTCTATGGTAGAGCCCTGCATTCCTGCCCTACTTCAGCAAACATTTGATGCATGTCTCTGGTCAAGCGCTGAACTCTTGACCTACAGCATGCAAGCATTGAACGTAGGTCTATTTGAACCTACAAATGCAAGCATAGAATGTAGGTCTAACTGAATCTACTCTGGCAATTAGCATTCAAAGTAGGTCTAACTGGAACTACAACGTGCAAGCATAGAATGTAGGTCTTACTGGACCTGCAACAATGTCTTACTGGACCTGAAACATGCAAGCATGGAAAGTAGGTCTAACTGGACCTACACCATGAAAGCATAGAGTTGTTACAGGTCAGTTTTAACCATGTGTTGGGTTCGAGCCTTAGGCCAACCCTTGACCGACCATCCCGATATCCTTTGTAGGTGGTGGTAGTAATAGGGTACATTTTAGAACAGTAGTGACTGTAAGACCTTGTCATGTAGTATACACTGTCTTTATTTGAAAAGTTTATTAACACCATGCATATGTAACTGTTGTCGGGTCACTAAGTAATACTAATGAGGGAACTATCCCATTCTAAAGAATAGGGGGAGGGGACTATGTTTTATACAATAACAGAGATGCTGTCGATCAATAGTATAATAGTTGAAAACCAGTTTTTCACATCGTCCCGTTAGTCTACTGATTAAGCACAATGATTTTGTTGAGATTTGTTCAATCTAGCCACTGGTTCGACACCCATTCAAGTTACATGAGTTTTAAAGTTTTTTATCTTTTTTACAAGAACCTTATTTTGTATTTGTAACTAATATAATAATAAGATACACATAGTAAGGTATGTAGATTTATTTGTGTGTTATCAAGTAACGAAGTTGTATCTTTTCAATTATTTCATTTTTATCTACAGTACAGTAATCATACAATTATATTATATACCCACTTCAACATAAGAAATTTATCATTTGAAGTATCGATTCATTAAAGCAGTAGAACAATATAAGACTTAATAACATGGATACATGTAATAAAAAAATTTGTGGGGATCGAACCTACAACTTTTGAAACTTGTAGGAAGTGTGTGTTTATCTACTACCCTACATCGCCTTTGATGTATGGAATGCGCTTTAAACATAATTTGATATCGAACCCAGACAGACAAGTTTATGTTTATAACGGTTCTCGTTTGACTTTGAATGCACTGTATAAGTTGTGAGTAATGGTATTTGTCTTGTATGATTTGTTCCTGTTTTAAAATGTATTTTAGCTTCATTATTGGAGAAATAAAACAATATGTGCATTAAACATTTGTCCCGATGATTTGATTGATATATATATATATACGAGGGGTGATCCAGAATTACGTGGACTTTTGCTCTAGAAAGTTTATTTTAGGTCAGATCGGTATGAAAGTTGCACACGAGCGACTTTTATCTATTATTGACTTAAAATGTAACAAATATCTGAAAACAATTCTTTGCATCAACGGTTATACGCTACAATGGCAACATATAAATGATTTCGCGGATCAACACAGATTTTTTCAGTAAAACGTGTTACGTTATTGCTGATTGTTACTGTGTTTCTTCATTTACAAATTAAGAAATATTGCATCATGTTGTCTAATATTGTATCGACAACTGAGAGAAATTTCAAAGTACAATTCGATGTATTCGTCATATTATGAATATAAATGTTACTGTTGCCAAATAATAATTAACGTCAATAATGACGTCACAAAATTTCTTTTACACTCGCATAACCATGTAATTCTTGGTACAGCTAGGGAAAACCCCAATGAAGACGAAAGAAATGTTGGACATTAGACATATTGTATCACACCCACTTGTTTTTTAATGGCATAAACGTTTTAAAGAAGACCTGAATGACGTGAGAGGTCATGCGGGTAGAGGTAAAAACCCGACGTTGACTGGATCGGCGCTTACGTTGGTCAGAATCAACCATTCGTGACATTACTGGAAAAATATTATCTTGCAGGACTGGTACCGGTACAGTAAATATTGATAGGATGATTAGACATGCATACAATAAGAGCATAATGGGTGAAGGAAAATAAAGAACAGTTGATTAACAGTGTTCAAAAGCACCATGAAATGATACAGGCGTGAGGGCGACGTCGTACGTCATTTCTGAGCTGCCCCGCGATTCATAACTATACCCTCTTACAGACGCTGTATTTACGTTATTTATCACCAAATCCACATGAAATCCGGTATACTTGTGCAGTAAGTATCAATATTAGATTGTTCACAGATTTGTAAATGTAAGTATAGCGGTTTTTGAATCACCCCTCGTATATCGTCCCTTTGGCGCAACAAGGTTGTATCTTACTATATACTATATAGTGAGATACAACCTTGTTGCGCCGAAGGGACGATATGTTTATTAAAGTCTCATCTCTGTACACATAAACTATACAATTTACAAAACACATCACAGTACAAAGTCATTCTAAAAGAATTATAAGAGACTATCAAATCACAATTTATTAAAAACTCACAATATTTACAATATAAATCTATGTTACCATTGTTATTCTAATAACAAAAACTGCCCTAAAAATAAATATTTAATAAAACACTGAAAATCAAAATCACACTTATGTGAATCGAACACACAATGTGACATATTACTTAGGACTACAATAGGTGTATTGCCTTCATGAGCTGTAGTACACAGACTCTTGGGGTCTTGTCCACGCGCCTCGAAATATTTTCATTATATCAATTTTATATCCAGACCCATTCACTCATCACACAAACGTTTGTTGCCTGCATTTGAAATAAAAATTAAATCTGATTAAGGTGTCTAATATTTTATTGAAAGGTAACCTTGATGATGAATTAAATATAATGTTTGATGACTTTAGGTAATTGCAAAGTCTTTGATCTATCTGTACAATGTATATCAAACCTGTTATACATGTATTTATGAAGAACACATTTACAGCTATGATTTTGGAAGTTCCTTACACTTGCTCCGCTAGTTTTTGAGATATTCTTATTTTCCTAAAAACTAATAATACAAGGGTCAGTCAAGAAAAACTGAGAGTTGCTAAATAATTCTTAGAGAAGTAAGTGTTCGTATATTTCCTATACGTTATCGTGAAATATGGTATCTCACTGATTATATGGCGAAAACCACTCTAGTCTATGACAATTTGATTCTTGTTGCTAGTCAACCAAAGAAGACAACTATAGGACATGCGTTCACGCTGTTAGTAGAACAGAAGTGTGCGTTGCTATGGAAACATAAAGATATATCTGATATTTTCAAACACATTATTTATTTGGTAATACATTAATCTATCAAATAAAATTAATTCTAGTTGTTTTTCTCCACCAATATAGAAAATATTCTTGACGAAAATGTAAATTGTCATTTTATTTGATGGTATTAAAACCACAATTTACCCCACCCAAAAGAACGGATCATTTTTTAAGAAAGCGAAGTTATACAATTTATTTCTGTTACGGTTACTGGACTCCTTGAGATGTATTCACAATCTTATTGAAAAGAAATGGGGAAATCAGTGATCAGTTTTAGAACACATGCCGGGAATATTGATAAAATGTGGGTAAAATTGTTGCACTAGGCAACAAAATAACACAGCATTAGTGACCATTCTTAAATAATGGCTCATTATTATTTGATATATGCTATTCTACAATATACTCATGTTAGTTGTAATGAATCCCGGTATATAAGGTTGAACTAAACCATTGAATTTACAACAGATTTGATCTTCATATCGCTTGTGCTAACGCATACCCCTAAGTGATGTTCTATGGTTGCTTGGCAACTACATTTATAAGCCTATATATTGTTAGCTTATTTAGGCCTATTAGCTTATGTACCCGTGTCTGCTATGATGCATATGTAGTATGTATGCCTATGTAAGTATCTTTAGTGTGATAGGTGTATATGTGTACTATTGTGTAGGTATAAAGTACCAGTAAATAAAAACACAGTTCAACTTCAAACTAGATTTATGGTTGGTAAAATCAAAAGGTATATCTATAGATCTAATAGATATTAAAACATCATATCATACAACAAACACACTCTAATCAACCAACAAGTCAAACTGACGTTGACAAAGATTTCTCCCACCAGTCAAACTGACGTTGACCAAACTACATATATATACTCCTTAGTCAAACTGACGTTGACATCAAAATACTCACTGGATGTATAAAGTAGATCTAGAAATCTAGACAAAATATTATGAGTAAATCGTCAGTAGTAGGCCTATTATAAATAGAGTATATGACTACCGTATGCTATAGTGCGGCCAATATATGATGGCACCATAACATTTACACATGCTAATTAGCCGATGGGTTCATTTTCAACAGAAAGGGGTGCTTATTTACAGTCAGGGTCAATAAACGCTGGTCTCGTATTACGTTTTCGCAATATGAGCAAATATAAGATTCGCTTTTACATGTGCCTCGCTAGCTCAATCGGTAAAGCGTTGGAAATACAACAATATTATGGAAGGAGGTTACTGGTTCGAGTCTCACTCTTGTGCATTTTTGGTAATGAATTGTATTCTTCAGTTCTAGTAAACATTTTTCTTAGTACATGTATATACTGTTACACGTTGATTATCTTGTTACATTTTTTTTCATTCGTATACTTTCTCTATTCTGTATAACATTATATAATATTTTATTATATTTATCTAGAACAATTGATTGAAAATTAATATTCTGTATGTATACGTGTGTATATATATTATATGAATTAACATTGTTCATCAGCAGTGTTTGTGACAGAATCATTTTAGAAATCTGCAAACTTATCATCACTATCACCATCCGCCTCGTCATAATCAATGTCATTATCATCAAAAGAATCCAGTGAAATTTTGTTTCTTCTTGATTTTCTTACACCGTTGTGCAATTTCGTCGCCTATATGCGTGCAACCGTCCTTTTTGATACCCCTGTCATCGGGGTAGTTTGTTTCCTTGGACAGGACGACAGAATCACTGGCAGTTCTATTGATGCCTCTCGTGTTCAGAAATCTAATACATTCGACACAATGCATCGTCCTTGCTGCGTTAAAACGATACATTTAGCCATCATTCAATTTAATGATGTGCAGCGTACACAGTTTATCTTGTTGTAAATAATACACCCACAAATACTGTTTTGTGAAAAGTGTGCCGAAAGGAAATTCGCGAAACAAAATAAAAATAAAATAAGATTCGGATGGGATTCGAACCCAGACCGTCTTGTTTCATTTAACACTTTAGTGATTCTGAAATGTTGAAAACCAGGAGAGGTAACAATATCAATCAACGTTTTGAATACCTTGTATCCAGTTTTGCGATAAGATAATTAGTTTATGGAAATTAGGAGAAAATTAGTACAGCTTAAGCTATTGACTCTTCTGCAACTGCTAGTCTATATTCTTATGAACTAAATGCAAAAGGACTTTTCTCTAAAGTGGTCGGGATGCTTGTTAAACAAATATCTATACTTTGCGAGAGTTGATGTTTAAAACATTTGGAATAAATGACACATGATTTCAGCTATAGCTTTTTCTGCAAGTTTATAATAATGTAATATAGAATAACTATACAGTAAATTCGCGATTTTAAGACATGAGAACATGCTGACACATCCATTTTAAGTTCTGTCGTAATATTTCATCCCGGTAGTCAGACGCTTTCAATGCCTCTTATTTACACAGATGTTAATTGAATTATTCTTATCGGAAAGGTTACTAAGTGCTTGCGAGTAGTATGATGAAATAACTGAATTGGTTACGCTTGTTTATAAAGGAATGTCAGCCAAATCCGAGTATTCTAGTAAGGTAGAGGACAGTTCTACACTTCTTCTTGGAACTGTGTATTGAGGGTCCAGGAGAACACTTTGAGAGTAAAGCGTGGGCGATTGAAACGTGACAGGTGCGTCGACGATTGATGACATCATGACGTCCGAACCATGCGCCGTGTGGCTATCAATCATCTTAAAAATCTTAAAATATTTATTGATACAAGTATTATAATATATTGAACTTGTTAGTGTTTCTTAGTACCGAAGTGAATGTAGTTGATGATGACAAAACAAACAGAACATTCACTGTCGTGATCAGGGCCCCATGGTAGCATGTTCTAAGGAGGGGGTGAATGAGGGTTGGAAGAAAATGTAGATGTATAGTGACCCCATAAAATTTTGTGTTCTATCAGTTGTTTTGTAACTTATTATTGATTATAATTTAACAACTGACCAGCAGTAGTACTGTGAAACCTTCTTCAACTCAATGTTAATATCTGCTGTGAGCGAAGTGTAGTTTAACTTGTATACAGTCCAGAGAACAGCTTGAAAATCCCTGTTTCTTCTCTCAGCTGGAATTGATATCTCAATTACCTGTTAATAGGGGTTCTAATTGCCACAAATGATTTGGTAACAGTTCATTTGGCCAGTGCTGGGTCAAACCACATGCATACTATAAAATCTGGGCTGGGTCTGTGGGCTGGGCCCGTGGGCTGGGCTCGTGGGCTGGGCATATGGGTTGGGATCTTTAGACATGACCTCAATTGTTTACATCTTTCAGCAGATGAACTTCTACAAAAAGTTCAAATGAACAATTATCAGTTCAGACTAGGATAGCAGTTGGATAACCCCATAATTACAATTCCCAGTGAGATTCCCTGCAACTTAATAACTACATAGAAATGTGATTTATTATAAAATATGATTATAAATAACAATGTAGTTCACCGATTCCAAAATTTCACAGTTTCGTTTATATTTTGGAACTTTTACCCCAATTTTCTCAAAATGCTGAAGGGTGACACAATGGCACCCGTCAGAACTTCCATTCGAAAGGTCTTGTCTACTGAAATCAGCAAAGAAAAAAACTTTATACTCCAATGCAAGGTATCTTGGGTTTGGGGCCGGACTACATGGGTTTAAATGTCGTCTTTTTCGTTGGGTAAACACTGTACTGTAGCAGCCGACATTGAAGTCCCACATCAATATAACATCCAGCCTGGATCAGCGGTTGCAATATTTCCCTGTTTTAAACAGTAACCGTCCTTAATTCGTAGTAGAACATGTGGAAGAGTCTAAAAAAGATCATGCTTAAACTGCGATCCAATTTTCGGGTTATATATGAGGTCTGTTAAATTACATTCTATGCTGTTTTAACATTCGTTAATCATTTGTTGAATCATCGAATTAGGTTATTCAAATGAATAAAGAATTTGTTTATGTAAATAATCAAAATACAGGGCTCTGCAATAGAACAGCGTCCGGGACAACTCTTAATCGAGCTCGGACAACTGATTATGCGCAAGAATTTAGTCCCGTCTACTCTTAATTTCAATTGACAGCAAAATCGCACATTTTTTTTTACTGACCAAAAAGTTCGTATAACCAACCTCTACATTCGAGATTTGATTCTGTATACCGAATTTTATGATCCAAGCATATATTTGCCTTCCGGACATCGAAATAAACTATGTACGAGTCAGTTAATCCATGTCAATTAGCAGTAATCAAGCGTCACAGGAGGTCCAATACATGTAAAAACAAATTGCAGACTTCGGCTAAGCTCCGCCTCTCTAATTTGATTGCATCAAACTCGGTACTGAAACATGCAACTGCGCACGTGGACTGTATTGGCTAGTAATTTTGGGATTAAAATCAGTCGCTCACCATGTAAACAGGCACGGAATAAAATGTATTGAATACCTTTTGCATAATTGTATAGGTAATTTCATAATAAAATATATTGCTAAGTTTGCAACCTCGTAATGCAGACAATCTTTTTTTAGCGGCGACTTTGATGTGACAGATGCGGCGTAAGTATTCGATATATGCGTGTATTATATTCAAGTATTAAAATTAATACAATATGATTTATTCAGCAGACTTTTCAGATAAAAATTTTGCCATTTAAAGCTATTTTAAACAAATCATAATTATGCTTCATTCTAGTTTTCAACTGCCAGATACAATTTTCCACCATACAAACATTCAACCTGTACCTGTACATTGTATACCTAAAATTAACTAGCAAGAGTGATCATGAATATCTTATGGTGATCTTGTGATGAAGCTTGTCTGTAGAGACCACTACTCTAGTGGCTACATAGTATATTGTTCAAATCTGATAAGATGGCCATTAATCTCATACAGAACCAAAACTTGTGATTGCTGACCTGGGTTAACCTTTCAGATACCAGCTACAGCTATAAAATGCTGGCATTTACTCTAGGGGTTGTATAAGAAGGAACAGACTAAGACTGGCACCAGTGCTAAGTTGATATTTTTTGCTTAAACCAAAATTTACCATACTCATACTCAACATAAATTTACGTGTATCTAACAAAGCTATAGATCAAGAATATTTTAGAGCCGTGACTAATTTATGCAGCACAGTTGATTTACCCTAAAAGGGTATGTATACATAAGCAATACCAACATAAGTTACATAAGTAATTCATGCAAGTAACTGAATACATGGCGCAATGTTTACGGCGATGTCTTATGAGACTTAGTTTTCTATGAAATTTTATATTTGCCATGGCTCTTATTTAATACCAAGTTATACTGGCAGTTGGCAAGGAGTTCATCTAAAAAATAGCCTCTAAGTGTATTAAACTTGTATTGACAGTTGGACAAAAACACTGGCATAAAATATTGCAATAAACGATCTTCAAGCACTCGCTATAAAATATTCAAATAAACAATCTGACTAAGAGAGGGACAAAACTGACGGGTTGTCAACGAACACACCAAGTAAAGTCGATAATCTTTGACACGAGGTAAGTATTACATGTAGAATGAGAAATGAGAAAATTGAAATAAAATTGCTTTTAAACAATGTCTTCATATTCTTGATGATAAAGAAACAAAACAAATATAGTTGAGAAAAAATAGTGCTATTATGAGGGCTTGAACTCGCTTGTTTTTAGTCTGAAAATCAAGCTCTCTACTGGTACCGATGGAGCCAGCGATACTATATCTACTACATTTATATCAATGCATGTTAAAGACATCACAAACAGGTATATTCACACACCATGACTAAAACGTGTAGTCTCGGATTCTCCCGTCAAAGCTCAAAATTCGTGGATGATCTATAGTGAAGTAGCCAAAATTGCAATTGCAAAATGAAAGTATGTTGCCATGCTAGAACAGATCTTGACTTTACACAGATACATTTAATTTAGGGGGTCAGTTTGCAGAATCAATACTATCTGTGTAATAGAGCAGCAATCCATGGGGTTTCAATTTGATAAACACCTATGATAATTGCTTTTACAAAGCACTTGGTTTCTCATAAATTACTATTCGGAAAAAGTGCGTAATTTAACAACAATATTATTTAATTCTATAAATGGGATTTATGATATATCTGATAATGGAGTATAGGTTTTATTTGGTAAATTCGTTGTCTGATATAGTATAAACAGCGATAAAGAGTGGAGGTGATGGAAACAACTTCAGGATATTACACTAAGTAAGTACATTTACTTTGACCTTAAAATCTACAACACGAGTTATCATACCTTAGTATATATTAAGGATGTTTAGGACCTTTCTCCGACGTCATCGGTAAAAAATCGACTATAGGCGGAATCTAATGAAAATCTCCAGAAATATGCTTTAACATACTCTTTGATTATGTCGTTTTTAATTTTTCAAAATATTGCTTCATTTCCTAGCAACGTGACGCTATGTACATAGGGCGGAAAATTAATGTTTTAATGTCATAATTCGGTCAGAATAAGGTCTATTTAAATTTTCAAAGCTCTATTTCTTAGCCCTTGATCCGTTGAATACGTGTATGTTAAATTTAAAGCGATTGTTACGGACAATTTTTCACCGAAAAAGGTTTTATATCGAAAGTTGATATAATTTATTGCATTTTTGCAACACCTTACTCATTTCAATGTGCAATTTGGTCAACAAGAAGTTATTCAATCAACTAATGTAACATACCGTGGTGATGCGGTAATTCTATAGAATAAGCCCAACCAATAAATAATTATAAATGTTCCGCGAGTCGCATGTGTCGCCTGACGACATGCTCATTTGTCACGGAAAACTATCCAGTATTGGGCTACATATCTGACTCAGTTCTCTAGTCATCTGAACTAAAAACGACAAAGTGATGCTCTGGACAAAAAAATGTCCTGATAAAATCTACCAAAAGGGAATCATTCAAACACTACACCAGCTAGAGTTATGATTCTTGCGCACTGCACTTCATGTCACAACAAGAAACATGCATACCAATTTTGGACAATGAACACAGCATCAAGATAAATACACAGTGATACAAAAGAGAACATCGACTGTGTTATGTTTTTAAATTATCTAAACATCTACTCAAGATATTCGATCGAACATTAAATGCATTGTACAGAATTATGAGCTCAAGTCTTCCAAACTAACTGAAGTCTTCCAAACTAATTATTACGTCCTTTTAATAAAATTATAACTAAAATATGTATACATCGTTTTCTTACAGTCATATATAGTTATAATGTATATAATAATAGCGTTTGGTATAAAAGTGAATCTTTGATGTATAAACTTCTGAAAAGTTAGTCCCGCACTTGTCTAGAAATATTGCCACTTACCAGGCTTATATATCTGGTTTCACTGTTACGCAACTAAGTTAAATCCTGATGGAAGTTAAAATAAAGCTGATGCGGCCGGTGGATGAACAGCCAGCAAATTGAAAGAAAGTGTTATATAATTATATATATACAATTTACAAAAGTATGATGTCTTACAAGTGTATTATCGCCTCCTCGATAGCCTAGTGGTTGAGCGATAGCCTAGTGGTTGAGCGATAACCTAGTGGTTGAGCTTTCGCTTTGAGTGCGGGAGGTCTTGGGTTCGATCCCTGACCGTGTCATACCAAAGACGAAATAAAAATGGTACTAGAAATTTCCTTGCTAGACGCTCAGCATAAAAGGGAAACTGGCTCCTCTTCTCTCATACCCTCGTGGCGATGGATAACATCAGGAATGAGGTGTCGAGAGTGATTAATATAAGTTTGAAAAACTTGTTTCATAATCGACCTTAAATAAATTAATATAAACTATTAACTGTATTAGATAATAATATAAGTTAATGTAAACACTTTTGAGCCACTGTTAGATCGGCTAAGTGGCAGCCCGTTTGACTTCACACATTTTGTTTTACTGGTTGACAACGCCTCTTTCTCGATTTTTTTACTAATTTTTCAAAAAAAATCCAATTTGTTTAATTCGATACTCGCGGTATAGGTTGACATTTTGGCTTATGTGCCTTAGTTGGAGTAGGCCTACACATCAAACATGACGTTACAATAATGTACCAGTAATGATACTACTTCCCCAATCCAGGGGTAAGACAGGTGATGGGGGGAAACTGTCCCGTGCTTTTACGTTTTCAGTGTTTTAGGTGGGGTACGCATTTGATTCGCGACATAATAGCGGGGAAATGCAGCTCTGACTATACCCGTGAGATATAGGACAAGGGGAATTTGCGGGGTTTTACCAGCTGTATGACCCTCGGGGTTTGATGAAGCAAAAGTAAAAATCCTCGTCGTTCCCCGGGGTGAATTATTATAGGTATGTACAAAATGTTTTCCTGAGTTAATTGTTAATATCGTTGTTGTAACAGAAAACTGAGCGTATGTGAATTGACATTATTTTAAGATTCTTGAGTCTGAGAGCTAGTTGATTTCCAACTACTCTTAAAACAGTGCTGTTCTTGGACCGTATTCAATATACAATGTACATCTAAACTGCAAGATCAATCTTAAATTGACTATTTTTCCGATAAAATTAAGTCTTTACTGTAAGATTATCCTAGGTCCTAATATGTAAGGTTATATGTGTATTGGATATCATTCTTATTCTCAGAATACAAGTTAGATATTTCTAAAACATAAGGAAGCTGACTAGCTTACTTACAATGATCATAAAACTAAAATACTAGTAAAGAGCAATTCATATACACACGCAAGTTTTCAGCGACGGGTTGAATTTATTTAGATGCATATGGAATACAAAATTGACACAGTAAAAAATCCTTCTTTTACGGTCATCTATACATTGAGGTTGTTCATCTGTGAAAGTCTGAAGAAATTCTACCCAGTAGTTTATGAGGAGTTCAACACACACGATTTGTGTTACGTACGGACGGACGGACAGCACCAATGCTATATGCCCCCACTTATAAATAAGTGTGGGGGCACAAAAACATTCATGATATACTTGTATACTATTTGTAAAGTATTCTGCCTTTCATAGTTAGCAGAGCATTCTGCCTCCAGAGAAAGCAGAATATTCTGCCTGTTATAGTTAGCAGTATATTCTGCCTTTCGAGAAAGCAGAACATTCTGCCTTTCGAGAAAGCAGAACATTCTGCCTTTTATCGTTAGCAAATAATCAGCTTTTTGAGATAGCAGAATATTCTGCCTTTCATTGATAGCTGAATTCTCTGGAGAAAGCAGAATATTCCGCTTAATACTATGCCTTTGATAGATAGCAGAACATTCTGCCTTTCGAAAAGCAGAACATTCTGCCTTTCATAGTTAGCAGAGTATTCTGCCTCCAGAGAAAGCAGAATAGTCTGCCTTTTATAGTTAGCAGAGCATTCTGCCTCCAGAGAAAGCGGAATATTCTGCCTTTTAAAGTTTATAGTTAGCAGAATATTCTTCCTTTCGAGAAAGCAGAACATTCTGCGATTAGAGAAAGCAGAACATTCTGCCTTTTATAGTAAGCAAATAATCAGCTTTTTGAGATAGCAGAATATTCTGCCTTTCATTGATATCTGAATTTTCTGGAGAAAGCAAAATATTCTGCTTCATATTATGCCTTTGATAGATAGCAGAACATTCTGCCTTTTAAAAAGCAGAACATTCTGCCTTTTATAGTTAGCAGAATATTCTGCCTTTCGAGAAAGCAGAATATTCTGCCTTTAATAGTAAGCAGAATATTCTGCCTTTCGAGAAAGCAGAACGTTCTGCCTTTCGAGAAAGCAGAACATTCTGCCTTTTATAGTTAGCAAATAATCAGCTGTTTGAGATAGCAGAATATTCTGCCTTTCATTGATAGCTGAATTTTCTGGAGAAAGCAGAATATTCTGCTTAATATTATGCCTTTGATAGATAGCAGAACATTCTGCCTTTCTAAAAGCAGAACATTCTGCCTTTTGAAAAGCAGAACATTCTGCCTTCCATAGGTAGCAGAGCATTCTGCCTCCAGAGAAAGCAGAATATTCTGCCTATTATAGTTAGCAGAATATTCTGCCTTTCGAGAAAGCAGAACATTCTGCCTTTCATAGTTAGATGAGCATTCTGCCTCCAGAGAAAGCAGAACATTCTGCCTTTCATAGTTAGCAGAGCATTCTGCCTCCAGAGAAAGCAGAATATTCTACCTTTTTTAATTAGCAGAATATTCTGCCTTTCGAGAAAGCAGAACGTTCTGCCTTTCGAGAAAGCAGAACATTCTGCCTTTTATAGTTAGCAAATAATCAGCTTATTGAGATAGCAGAATATTCTGCCTTTCATTACTAGCTGAATTTTCTGGAGAAAGCAGAACATTCTGCTTAATATTATGCCTTTGATAGATAGCAGAACATTCTGCCTTTCGAAAAGCAGAACATTCTGCCTTTTGAAAAGCAGAATGTTCTGCCTTTCATAGGTAGCAGAGCATTCTGCCTCCAGAGAAAGCAGAATATTCTGCCTTTTATAGTTAGCAGAGCATTCTGCCTCCAGAGAAAGCAGAATATTCTGCCTATTATAGTTAGCAGAATATTCTGCCTTTCGGGAAAGCAGAACATTCTGCCTTTCGAGAAAGCAGAACATTCTGCCTATTATCGTTTGCAAATAATCAGCTTTTTGAGATAGCAGAATATTCTGCCTTTCATTGATAGCTGAATTTTCTGGAGAAAGCAGAACATTCTGCTTAATATTATGCATTTGATAGATAGCAGAACAATTCTGCCTCCAGAGAAAGCAGAATATTCTGCCTTTTAAAGTTTATAGTTAGCAGAATATTCTGCCTTTCGAGAAAGCAGAACATTCTGCCTTTCGAGAAAGCAGAACATTCTGCCTTTTATAGTTAGCAAATAATCAGCTTTTTGAGATAGCAGAATATTCTGCCTTTCATTGATAGCTGAATTTTCTGGAGAAAGCAAAATATTCTGCTTAATATTATGCCTTTGATAGATAGCAGAACATTCTGCCTTTCGAAAAGCAGAACATTCTGCCTTTTATAGTTAGCAGAATATTCTGCCTTTCGAGAAAGCAGAACATTCTGCCTTTCATAGTAAGCAGAGCATTCTGCCTCCAGAGAAAGCAGAATATTCTGCCTTTTATAGTAAGCAGAGCATTCTGCCTCCAGAGAAAGCAGAATATTCTGCCTTTTATAGTTAGCAGAATATTCTGCCTTTTATAGTTAGCAGAATATTCTGCCTTTTATAGTTAGCAGAATATTCTGCCTTTCGAGAAAGCAGAACGTTCTGCCTTTCGAGAAAGCAGAACATTCTGCCTTTTATAGTTAGCAAATAATCAGCTTTTTGTGATAGCAGAATATTCTGCCTTTCATTGATAGCTGAATGTTCTGGAGAAAGCAGAATATTCTGCTTAATATTATGCCTTTGATAGATAGCAGAACATTCTGCCTTTCGAAAAGCAGTATATTCTGCATCCTGCCTAAAATGTTCTGCTAATTTTGTCCCCCCACAAAAAGGACATCTGGATTTTCCTTTTCTTTTCTGGACAGCCTTATATGTAAAAATAATATTTAATTAAATAAGGAGATAATCAATTTAATTACTTGTGTGAGAGTTAATCTGACGGTGAACTATTGACGTCTGCACGACGATATAAAAATTAGTGTTAACATTAGATATTGTAGAGTTGTTTTTACCAGTCAAAATTACCATTTATGCGGTAGATGCAACGTTTAAATTAAATCCTCACGTTTCATGAAACGATTTATCCACGTTGTTCCCTTACCATGAAGTCATGAATGTTTTGGCAACATTAATATTGTACAGACGCGCACTAAGAAAGGGCATGATTCGGAAAGTGTATCTCAATATAATGCACACGTCTTCCAATCATACGAATATCACACACAGATACAATGTCATTTACCGACATTAATGAGTCTTTGCACGCATGCGCATTTCTTATCCACCAATTCATGTTTTGTTTTATTAGTGGTTGAAAAACGTCCAAAGGTAAAGAAAATGCTTAAAGAACAACGCCCCGTCCACAGGGTCGGGAACATAATGAGTCAACACACGCTCTTAATATTTTTCAATGTCTGTTTTCATTTATATACGGTGCATGGGCTGGACGTAGGACTTCATATAATGAATTATATCTGGTAAGGCTAACAGCAAGATATTCCAAAAGTGGAAATAAAGAATACATATGAGCCAGTCTCCGGGAAAACCTGCTATTTTGACAAACAAATTGATTTTGAGATTTTTTATTATTTAAAAGAGTTTTCTTAATGAACCAAAATACAAAATATATTTTGTAAGTATCTTGATTATTAAGGAAGTTACAGCTGTTTTGTAGAGGCCCTATTTAGAGCCTTTTTTGCATGACGTCGCGAACGTCATTCAAACATTATGAGACGTCGTTGTTAAAAGTATTTTAAAAATACAGCATTTGATCAATTCTAGACATAAACTGTTCAAAATGGTATCATGTTTTAGAATGATGTTTTACGTTTTAAAATATATATTTGAATGGTAAATGTTCACATTTAGGGAAAGGCTACTACTGTTTTAAACAACTAACTCCTCGTTGTTCTCAATCAGAGTACTTTTGTGAAATTGGTCACCATAGCAACGAAGTAAGTGATTTCGACATAATTCATAAGAAATTGTAAAGCTAAGATATTGTAATATACGGATATATTACTTAAAATTGAATCCATATATATGTATTTTTTCTTATTTTAAACCAGTCCTTTGTAAAACCTTGTTATATGTTGTAGTTACATAATGTCATTATAGCAGGTTTTCAAGGAGACTGGCTCATATACATTTTAAAATTGAGAGTTATACATTAGATAATGACTCCCTATAGCTGTTTCCACAAAATGAAATTAATGGTTCTAGAGTTCCATATCAGCGTGCTTAGTTATTAAGAAGACAATAAACCTATTAACAATGTTTAATTATGGCACAGGTCGTATAATACTCAAATACGAAAATGTAATAGCTACCAGCAAATATTTTTCAAGTTTATGCCATCAACTATGCAAATAACGGAACCAAATGACATGTTAAGTACCGGAGATAGAATTTGAACAATTGAATTAGGGTATGTTTCCAAGGGAGACGCAAAGGAAATTGAATTAAGTCTTTACTCACACCCAGTTTCGAAATACATGTATTAAATACGTAGTTAACCCTTGACCCCTTTACCACATGACGGTAGTTTGTTTACAAAATATGTCGATACATATTAAGTTTTATTTAGCATGTAAATACATGCCGATAAGATTTTCGTGTCAAAGTCATTATACCATATCAATAAAATTATAATTTACAAATGACGTTGAAATATAGATATTGTTTTCGTATATAATCGAATTGAAAATAATACTGCGATTTATGTATTTTCCGTTCGTGCATATTCCACAATTACACGGCACAATGTCCAACACAATGCACACAACAGAGCGATAACAACACTATAATCTAAACATAAGAAGTTAACAAAAAGCACTAACAGATTTGGCTTTATAAACATGCCACTCTATCTCTGATTGTTACCCTTCGTATTTTAGTAACACCCCGACGGTGATGTCATTAATGAACAACAAATGAACATGTATTCCTTAGCATAGCGTGTCCTTATCAAACACATTAAATGCACATTGAAACAATTCCAGTTAACTATCAGGGCTGGTATTCACAAAGCATCTTAGTAGAAAACTTAGATTTTTCTTAAAAATACCAAAATTTCTAAAGTATGTCAGCCTAACATGACAATCACGATTATTGACTTTTTGCATAGGGTTAAATCATTATGTAAAGAGCTACTATAATCACTAAGAAAACATGGGTTAATCTTCAATTTGTACACGCTATATGCAATACTAATTTTTAACTTGAGTCAAAATATTTAAGTTTTCAACTAAGATGCTTTGTGAATACCAGCCCAGACGTACGTAATGTTAAATAGCGTAATTGCCTATTTCTAAAATTGGAAGGATAATGCATTTCCTTGTTTGTTGATACAGATCTATCGCTTCAATTATTTATAAAAGTACTTTTAAAGTATTCTATGTGTTTGTTTTATTTCATGTTCCATGTATGCCATTCAGACATAGACCAAGAATTTGTGCGATAATTGCTTTCTCGTTTTTTAAGTGTATGTGTAATTACCCTTCTGTCAAGGATAACCCATAAAAGAGCAAGCACTTATTTACAGTGGGGTCCTGTGGACAGCAAGTAGAAGAGACAGGGGTGTGGTACAAGGAATCAGGGTGAGATACCATAGCTCTTTCCGAACATAGTTCTTGGTTATTTAACATGCCCGGTGTATAGCATCGATACGCTATTTCTGTGTTACCAACCAGTTCCCAGGGTGGGAAACACTGAAAAGCGTTTCAGAAATTCCAGTGCCCAGCCGAGATTATGTGCATCGTAGCTCTATGTGGGACGTTTCATGGTGTTCTTTAGTTTAGATTACTGCTTTGCCTGTCGAACATAATTAGTTGATAATGCTTTCATGCGCCCATTATTTCAATTTCGAACAAAAAAATAAACTTTATCTATAGGCACAATTCATTTTACCTATGTATACCATATGTATATTTGTTTGCTAGATACAGTAATTCATCTGACACTTCACTCTCTATACAACTTGTATTTTCAATGCCGATCATAGAACATCGCATTCGTTAAGTAACGCCTGTGTGTATGTGTTCATTGCAAGATAACTCTGGAAACACCAACCTATTATCGTCACTTGTAATTAATGTACATGGCAAGCACACATCCGATGAATTAGTGTTTAAATATTGTTCATATGGACAAATTTAATCAATTCTGACGACTTTTCATTTCCCCAAAACGTTTTTTACAAATTTACGCAAAAAAGACAAGCAGTGTAACCAATAGTTACACCTATATGGTATGTTTCCTCGAGTGTTAGTCGTTTCGGATGATTAAGATAGTTGCTTAGCCCCCCCCCTGTCAGTATTGTCATTAAAACAACATGCAACTCAAGCACAGGACATAAGTGGGCCTCTTCTTGCACTCTGGAAAGCCGTAGAACATTCTACATTGTCAAATTTCTGTTTGATATGTCATGTCTACACGGTATTTCGACATCATTTAAATAACCTACCATTAATATAATATTTGATAGAATCACATCATATTATCATATTAGCTATTCCAATGCTGTTAGCCAATTACATTTATTTTTAATTGTTACATACAATAAACGGAACGAAAGTTTATTGGTATATTCAGATCATGATCTCATATTGGTACATGGTATAATAGTATGCCTTTCTGAGTATAATGACCGCAATGTAATATAAAATGGTGTGTAACCTTCTTATAAAGAATTTTAAAAGTATTAATGTAATACCGCATGTGCGGTTGCAGAGATTTACTTTTAACTGTTATTCTTTATTCAATTGTTTGAAAGTAACAGGACAATTCGAACGAAAGTTTATTGGTATATTCAGATCATGATTTATAATTGGTACATGGTATAATAGAATGCCTTACATGAGTATAAAGTCCTGAATATAAAAGAATATGATATGTAACCTTCTTATAAAGAATTAAGTATTACGTATTAATGGAATGCAGCATGTCTGCTGCAGGGATGTACCATTTACTGTTATTCCTTATACATCTACATTGCAACCTTAACTTCAACTCTTTACGTCTACTCTATGATACGACATTTTGAACAGGGTATGTACTAATATGGTTAGACAATCAAACAATTAGTGAAGACATAGTAATCACTGAGGAGATGGTATAAGAAGCATTCAGGTGAATAATCAAATAAGGATATGAGATCACCAGCTCCATATGATATTTGTAATTGTATGGTTACCTGTTAAATACATCTCTGAGATACTAAGGGCAACCTAACTAGTTCTATGTGTAAGTATGTATACTTTGATACTACACCCACATTTATAGAATATCATATTGGTGAAACTGTAAAGTAACGTAATAAAACTTCCAACTATCAAGATTCATTTATTATGTACTCAATACATACATGAACGACTCGAGCTTTTTCGTAGTAGACTAGTCATCTAGACCCTCTAAATATTATGCTTTTGATGTTCTAGAGTGATAATATATGACAAGATATCACTAGGCAATGTTGTCCAAAGTACATTACAAGCACCAAACGTTTCAATGTATAGTACAGGTAGTTACATCTAACGTATTCAATTTGAACTTTATTCGTACTCTTATTTAATTCCCTCCAATCCTTAATCCTACTAAATACATTTATCATAAAAAAGAGTAATTTAACAGTCATGTAATTTGTAAACGTGTTTGTGATAATCATACCTGCATCTATACTAATATTCCGCCATATTTAATTCAACATAATATAATGTAATTTATATTGGTATATAGAGGACCTATCACGAGTTGGCAATTGATTTAAACTTATATTAAACGATGAAGACAGAAGGCAATAACATTAATGAGGCATATTGTTACTGGGATACCTACGAGTCGATAATTAAATAAATCCTCGCACATGTAAGAGACTATAAAAGACCAATTTTACTTCATGAATTTTGTGCATATTTACGACGATTCATGAATAAAAAATGTACAAATCGCTGGCTTAGAATGAGAAGGTCGTAAGAACAAAACGCTATTTTGAGAAAACATAACAAGCTACTCTTTACTTATAAAATAACAAGATATTTCAACTTTAGTTGGGTCAAAATGACCGGTTCCAATTGTCATGAACATAGGCTGATAAGAAGCCCTTGTGATGCAGATTTCTAATATGTATGTATCTTATAAGGTCGTAAGAAGCACTTATGACCTTCTTATTCTAAGCCAGCAAAATGTATACATATCCTATCAAGTATGCATGTGCTTGAGGGGCGTTAGTGTAGGCGTACGCGTACGTGTAGTGATGCCAGTGGGGATTAGATTAACAAGGAGGCTTAAAGTGACACAAATATAATTGCCAATCTTGGACCTAATATATAAGATATTTTCCACTTTTGTTAATGACCACTTAAATAAATCGTTACGCTGTAATTTATAACAACATAACCATTTGAATTACACAATATATGTCCTCTACCTTTATTCCATTTGTTTGAAATAATGCGATGAGCATTATACTATATAAGTACGTGAACCCTCATCTTCATGAGCATGTAATGGACAGCTACTGTTCTAGGCATTCATAAAAGCCAAGTGGTGTGTCTGTATGCAAGGCAAATAAGTAGTTATAATTACCAGATATGAAATAATATAAGTACACATTGCACTTGCATTATGATATTGTCCTATGCTAACCTTATATTAGATCATGAATAATTAATAAACTCAACGAATAGGAAGAGAGATATAATACTGAAGTTTCAATTACCTACTGTTCCATTAGTCTACAGTCGAGTTTCAATAATATTTTACATTACTCTGAGTTCCTGTATACAAGCAAGTTAAGTGTTATTACCAAAACTTCTAATATATCCTGCATGGTGATAGTAAAATTATTGTCGTATCCAATATACGTGTGACATTTGTAACCAGCAGATGAATGTCCCACAAAATTACTCAGAGAATATCGGACTCAATGGAAGTAACCAATTTTTACCACGTAGCATGTCACTTAAAGAGAGCACTTTGTCGCAATACAGTACGAAATAATGTTTGTAAAAACGAAGTTATTACATATCCAACGTTTACAATGTGGTACAGTATAACCTGGTTTATCCAGCATCCCATCGGACCAGATAAACGTGCCGGATAAAGCAGTGTGCTGGTAAAACCAGGTTTTATAGAAATACATACAACTGTATAATTGCTTATAGAAAGACAAAGTTATAACAAATGAACAAATATTAAAGGTATACAGTGGCATAAGTATTTACATTTCATTGTACAAATGATGTTAGTTAGTCATGAAATAGTTGGTAATTGTTGTGTGTTTGATTTTCTTAAAGATTGTGTGCAAAAACATTTGCTGATGATAAACATCTTTTAAGTATTATCTATAATGCCGGTTAATTAAGTGTTAAAACACACTATTAATCAATTGTCGGGACTGACAAACAATGCCGGATAACGGATAAAGCAGGTTCCGTTAAAGTAAGGGTCCATCTAATAGAAATACAGTAGAGTTCTGCCAGGACCAACAAACCATGCCGGTTAAGACAGGTTGCCGGTAAAAACAGGTTCTGGATAAACCAGGCTAAACTGTATGTGCATAAAAAAGCACTTCGTCGCAAAACAGTACGAAGTTATGTTAAAAAAAGTTACATGTATTTCAAAAATCTATTATCAGAACAATACCATCAAAGGAAATTTTCATCATAATGACCTAACGACGGCCTAACACCAGAAACACACAGTATCAGTTTTGTTGTTGGACAATATCGTAATAGCAAAAATACATACGGACTTGCAGCTCAGTCAGTATTATTACATTCTATATATTTCAAGGGTATTTTACAAGCTGAACTGGTGATTCCATCTAGTAATAGAAATATTGCATGCTCTTGTTTAAGATAACTTTTGCGATGTATATTTCCGCTTAGGATACGTTCGCAAATATCGATAATGTATTTATTCGCCGCGTGTCGGAACGTCCAGACAGTTTTAGTATATTGGCGTGCAATATAAAAACTAATGAATTACGTTGCACGAGACTGCTTGATTATCATTTTGACAATTTTAAATCGTTTCCGCTGATTATCCTTTTTACCTTTATTTGAGATAATCTTGTAAGACGCTCATTATTTTTACCGGACCCAGTGCATACGTTAATCATTTACAATAGTATCCCTTCAATGACGAGATAATTGTCAATTTGCATAATGTATGTCTTTATTCATAAGTGTTCAGCAATTTCATTTACAATGTCTTTATTCATAAGTGTTCAGCAATTTCCTTTACAATGTCTTTTGCAATGGAATGTCTCAGGGGAATGTTTTTGATTAGACCTTTGTTCGTTGTGATTCTGTCAAATGTAAGTAGATTGGTCATTGTGTTGTATTGATTGCTGGAAACTAAGGTACCTGTCGTACTGCAACATTTGACAACTACCTACGCCAAGCGTTCGCAAACACGATGGTGTACGGCAAATACGAGGGCTGTCCGGAAATATTTGAGACTGCATTCATATACACCAAACTACTGAGAAGATAAATTTGAAATTTTACCAGCTGATATATCAACCTAATATAGACTATTCCTGAATGATTCATTAAGATACCACGAAAGTAATTCATACCAAACACATTATAATGAGTGCAGGTAGCAACTAAAGCATCACTTGGTAGACGTGCGACGTCATGCACGCATTTTAGACTTTGTTACACGTGTAGCATATTCATCGGTGGAGAGAAGCATTGGAGCCCACCCGGCTATAACCGTTGATAAAATATGACGGTATTTCATGATAGTATGCACAGCAGTCGGTTTTTGCTAAACCGGACCACAAACCCTTACTTTTATCCGCCGATCAAGATACATGTCCTTCTCAGTATTGTAGTAGCATTCACTCATCACTGGCTGTATTCAGTTTGGCTTTTAGTTGTCCAAATCATCATGCCGTCACTTAAACGTTGAAGCTTGCGAAATGACACAGCATTTATTCATGTCAATATTTATTTATTCCTTGCAAGAAAAATAAAAGTGTGGTTCAATTATTTGTAGGATGCATATTGGTACGCACACACTTTTTATCAGGGCGAGCTGTTCCGTGCGTGACGCCATCGTTTTTTTCAGGCATCTTCCGATGACCATTACAAACTTGTTAATCATAAGACAACAGTACCATTTTCAGTAGGGATACTATTTAATTGTTTGATTCTGATACCTTTTGATGTGTCCATCTTGATGCGTTCGCAGCCGCGTTCATGGTAAGGTCTGGTATTTAATAATATTGACAAACGGAACTCAAAAGTATTGACTAGGGTACGAACGTGAACACACGCAGTTATATTATTGGGCAAATATTGAAAAGCATTTTTCGACAAACATGCACCACGTCTATTTCCTGGTGACTGTACCAAAAACATGGTGTTTCATAAAACTCAACTTCAAGTAGCCCCAATAACATATCGTGCAGTACTTAAGAGCAAGGCTATGCAGTATGGTATACGAAAACAGTAGATATTGAAGTTTCCTGGTCACAGTATCACGAAAGAACTTGAGTTCCTTCTCAATGCAAAAAAACATTTGAGTTCGATTTTTTAACTCACTTGAGTTTAGGACTTAAATCTGGGTTCACAAACGAACTTAATTCCGATCTCAACTAGAAGTGTACGTTTAATAAGTTTAGTTTTAACACAAAATACCAGACTAATAGAAAATGTACTTTTTAATCATTATTAGAAAAATAATAGTGGATCGATAATTTTGTTTTGACTTTAAAATCTTCGACAACTTTGTATATAAAATACCACTTTTAGTTAACATGTTTGTTCAGCCATTTACAAACCCTCGCGCATAGTTGAATTAACATGTACTTCTGCATTTTTTTAAGAATAAACATGATACATATGCATCAGTAATGAATAAAATCAGCTTGTGGAAATGCAGAAAGATCGTATTAAAATGCTCATATTGTACATGGAATTAAAATGTATTTACTGCATAGTTACGTGTATAATAATTGCAGCATAGCGGTTCTAATACAATATTGATTACTTACTATTGGTATTATAATCTACTGCAGCATGATATTCAGATCTGGTTACATGATTTACCTCTTGTATCGTTCTGTAATAAGTATCACCAATAATGTTATTACTCTTGGAATGTATCCTAACCGATGCTTATCTGTGACAGTGTCAAGACTGCACAATTATATGACAATCAGAGAACTTTAGATATGTGTTATAATTATCTGCAGAATTGTCAAAGAGAGAAATTTGATGCTTCTGGTAGCGTGATTTCAATTTACATTCCATTTACGGAGCCCGCTGAAAAGATTCAGAATTGTTTTTTGGGGACTCAACTTCTTTCAGTGAGAACCGATAGAACGTGATTAAAATAACTTACTTTAAGCATGCTCGAGTCATTATAGAATAGTCCTTTAATAAAGTTGGTCAGATAATGTAATAGTTTCATGTACCACAACGATCAACTCTCGCAGGTACTTTTTTGCGTAAAGCATGATGCCGTCAATTGTTAATTGTCTATTAATGTTTGGCAATAGATTTGATTACTTAAATGACTATAATAAAAGTATCGTGTCCGGAATATGTGTTATGCATGCAATAATTAGGTAACTAGTTCGAACTTTCACTCGGATTTTACAATTACATTGTATGCTATCGTTAATATTCCAGGGTCAATTTAATCATTACTTCACCCCGAGTTCTTGAAATACCACATTATGTTAGATCAACTTGTCTTTCTGTCAAATGTCACCAAGAAATGCCACATGTTTCTTTCTCTATTAAGTATTTAATAATACAGAGACTTTATATTATTATTCCATACTTGTACAATGAGAGTAAAGGGAGTTGTGTACGTAGATATATATAGATATAATTGATAATTACGACGATATACAAAATTATTGTTAACATTATATATTGTAGAGTTGTTTTTATCTGTCAAAGTTAACATGACAATTACACGGTAGCTGAACAACTTAGATTGAATCTTTTTTTTTTTTTGAGGTGGAGTGATAGTTTATTATCCTCGTCAATAGGTGTGCCTGGGTCGAGGGCATCCCAGTACACACCTTACAAATTCTAAATTAATATATATATATAAATGTGTATTAGTAAAAAAGGTAGATATAATATATAGCAGAGCTTGAAATGATAATCCCGTAGTTATAATATTCATTATACACAATCTCCAAAATATTAACAATTTCATACATTGATAATTTGAAAACATGTTGTTAAATAATGCCAGAATATAGATGGAACTTGTGTTACTTATCACAGTAAACAAAACACTATCCTCAGTTTTATAGAAACAAAAATACAATGTGACATTCTCAAATAGTATACTGTTCCGGTTTGGTGGGGTATCTTACATATTTGTAAATATAAGTGTCTTATGTGGACATTCAGCAAAAAAGGTCTGTTATTTCATTCCAAGTATCATTGAAATGGCTGACGGTGTGATTTTTGATAGCTATTTGATATATTGTATTGATACCTAATATAGTGTTTAGCGTACTGGATGGTTGGATTGAATCTTCACGTTCTTGTAATTATTTATCTACGGTGTTCCCCTGTCGTGAAGTCATGTATGTTTCGGCATCTCTTCAATACTGACAGACGCACGCGCTGAGAAAAATGCATGATTCTGAAATGCATCTCAAGTATGCACAATTCTTCCAATAATAAGAAAATTACACACACATGTCATGTCATTTATCGGCATTAATGACACTTTGTAAACATGCATACTTCTTATCCACGAATTCATATTTTGTTTCATTGGTAATTGAAAGAAGTCAGTAGGTAAAGAAAATACTTAAACATCTACACCCCGTCTACATGATTGGGAAAGCAAAGAGTTAACAAACGTTCTTAATAGTTTCTAATATCTTTTTAACTTTGTTCCATTACACATGCCCGGTGCGTGGGTAGGGCATAGGACCTCTTGATATATCTGGTAAAGCTGCCGGCAAGATATTCAAAACACCCAAACCGTTCTAGTTAACACATTAATGCGTAATTATATTTTAAAATTGAGAGTTATAACAATAGATAATGTCCCCATGAAGCTGTTTTAATGGTTTTAGAATTCCATATCAGCGTACTTAGTAAGACAATAAACATATTGTTACAGATCAATATATATATTTGTAATTATGGAATAGATCGTATAATACTCAACTTACACAACAACTCGAATAGCTACCAGCAACCTTTTCCTGTAAGTACCGGAGGTAGTATTTGAACAATTAAATTTGGATAATATGTTTCCAAGAGACACGCAAAGGAAATTGAATTAAAGTTTTACTGACGCCTTATCTCGTAATGCATGTATAAGATAAGTAGTCCACCATTGACCCTTACACCCGATGATAAGTGTTTGTTTGCTTAACACGTCGATACATATCAAATTTGGCATAGCATGTAAAAATATGTCGATAAGATATTCGTGTCAATGTCATTGAAACATATCAATAAAATTCCTTTCCGCAAACCACGTTGCATATGAATATTTTTTCGTATAGTATGGAATCGACAATGGTGCTGCGATTTATGTATCTTTCTTTCGTGCTCATGGCACAATTACACGACACAATGCCAAGCACAATGCACACAACTGAGCGAGAACAACATTATAATCTAAGCTTAAGAAGTTAACACAACGCACTAACAGATTTGGCTTTATTAACATGCCACTTTATCTCTGAATGCTGCCCTTCGTATTTTAATAACACCCCGAAGGTGATGTCATTAATGAACAACTAATGAACATGTATTCCTTACCATAGCGTGTCCTTATCAAACACATTAAATGCACATTGAAACGATTCCAGTTAACTATCAGACGTACGTAATGTTAAATAACGTAATTGACTATTTCTAAAATTGGAAGGAGAATGCATTTCCTTGTTTGTTGATACAGATCTATCGCTTCAATCATTTATAAAAAATACTTTTAAAGTATTATATGTGTTTGTTACTATTTAATGTTCCGTGTATGCCATTCAGACAAAGACCACGTAATTTGTGCGATAATTACTTTCTCGTTATTTATGTGTATGTATAATTTCTTAGACCTTTCTGTCAAGGGTAACCCATAAAAGTGCAAGCACTTATTTCCAGTGGGGTCCTGTGGACAGCAAGTAGAAGAGACTGGGGGTGTGGTACAAGGAATTCGGGTGAGATACCATAGCCCTTTCTGAACATATTTCTTGGTTATTTAACATGCCCGGTGTATAGCACCGATACGCTATATCTGTGTTACCAACCAGTTCATCTCTCGTAGGGTTGGAAACACTGAAAAGCGTTTCAGAAATTCCAGTGCCCCAGCCGAGATTATGTGCATCGTTGCTCTATGTGGGGCGTTTCATGGTGTTATTTCGTTTAGATTACTGCTTTGCCTGTCGAACTGAAGTAGTTGATAAAACATCCACGCGTCCATTATTTCAATTTCGAACACAAATAGAAACTTTATCTTTAGGCACAGATCCGTTTACCTATGTATACCATATGTATATTTGATTGCTAGAAATAGTAATTCATCTGACACTTCACTCTCCATACAACTTGTAATTTCAAAGCAGCCCAATGAACACAGCATTAGTTAAGTAACGCCTGTATGCATGTGTTCAATTCATGAAAATTCTGGAAACACTAACCTAACATCGTCACTTGTAATTAATGTACACGGCAAGCACACATCCAATGAAATAGTGTTTAAATATTGTTCATATTGGACGAATTTAATCAATTCTGACGACTTGTCAGATTCAATTATATCATATTGCAAGTACCGAGTTCAGTGTATTTTTCATTTCCCCAAAACTTTTCTTACAAATTTACTCAAAAAGACAAGCAGTGTAACTAATAGTTACACCTATTTGGTATGCTTCCTCGAGTGCTAGTAGTTTCGGATAATTTAAATAGTTGCTTAGCCCCCCCCCCCCCCCCCTGTCAATCATGTAATTAAATACGACATGCAGCTCAAGCACAGGACATAATTGGGCCTTTTCTTGCACTCCGGAAAGCCGTAGAACATTATCAAATTTCTGATTGATATTTCCACACGGTATTTCGACATAACTTGAATAACCTACCATTAATATGATTTTTGATGTAAGATGTAAGATTGGTACATGGTATAGTAGTGTGCCTTTCTGAGTATAATGACCGCAATATAATATAAAATGGTGTGTAACCTTCTTATAAAGAAGTTATTAATGTAATACCGCATGTGCGGACGCGGGGATTTACCATTTACTGTTATTCTTTATTTAATTGTTTGAAACGTAACAGGACAATTAGAACGAAAGTTTATTGGTATATTCAGGTCATGATTTATAATTGGTACATTGTATAATAGCATGCCTTACATGAGTATAAGGTCCTGAATATAATAGAATATGATGTGTAACCTTCTTATAAAGAATTAAGTATTACGTAATAATGGAATGCAGCATGTCCTGCTGCAAGGATTCACCATTGACTGTTATTCCTTATCTACATTGCAGCCCGAACTTCAACTCTTTACGTCACTCTACAGCCTATATGATCAGACATTTTGAACATGGTATGTACTTATATGGTTAGACAATCAAACAATAAGTGAAGACATAGTAATCACTGAGGAGATGGTATAAGCAGCCTTAGATGAATAATCAAATATCGATATGGTACACTAATATTTGTAACAGCATGGGAAAATCTTGCACAGTCATTTGGAATGTACAAGGATGGCAATCCACTACTGAACAACAACCACAAACTATAGTAAACTGTTATCTAGTAATAATCACTGCAGCCAAATACACCGGTACCTAAATACGTGTGTAACAGGGATAACTGAAATGACGTAAATATATACAAAATGTATTATTTTAGCATTGTCTTAGATGGACTGAAGATTCTATATTGTGCATTTTACCTGTTTGTATAAACGAGTGGTTGCTGTGTTGACTGTTAAATGTGTTCATACTTGTATAATTATTGTATATTGTTTTTACCATGACTTAATCATGATTGTACACCATTTATGAACGTGTATAGTTTATTTCCAAATCCAGAAGGTCGTAGACCTATGAGGACAACATGTTTACATACTAAGATCATAGTGGCAAATGTACAGTTATCAATACAAAACATATATGCATGCATAAATGTACCCTTACACGCACACACTCACGCACACACACTCACACGAACGCCCACACGCATAAATACTTCTAACACACCATTTTTTACACTGCTAATGAAAATGATGATATATGACTACTGAATTATAAATATGGAACATAATACATGACAACAAAAACAATGCAAATGTTTTGTATAGATAAAGTCAATGTAACTGTATAAGCATTAAGAAAGTGTTTAAAAGAATAGCCTAGTTAATCATTATAGTATACAGTGTTGCGTTTATTGAATGCTTTATATACAAACAACCCTAAATTCTTTAACAATGTTTTATTGTTTGTGTTTAACAATTCAATAAATTTAAACATGTTTGGTCGTACTCTATAATAAGCAGGTATATATCTGTTACGAAATTCGTTATATAACGGACACTGTAAAACAAAATGCATTTCATCTTCTAAAGAATTACATCTGATACATTTTCTCTCACCAAATGGGACGATATTTGGGTTAGCCCATCTACCAGTTTAACATACAGTCTATGGGAAGCTACTCTAAGTTTTGACAGGACAATGCGATATTTAGACAAATCAAGGATATCAAGATATTGTTGAAAAGAGAAAGAAACGTTTAAGTATTTATATAAACTAGCTCTACTTGACTCTTGTAGCCTACCATTCCATTTTTGAATAAACTGATCTTTTAGCCTTTGTTTGATTAATGAGAGAAATAATTTATCATTACCCACATTTTGAAATAACCATACATCATGAAAACCTAATGTACGTACATAACAAATCTCTCAACCTAGAGCACCAATTTACATGATTACGCTCCATGTCAGATTTCAACATTAAATATGCTTTCTTTATTAACTTTTCTTCGGATGTGTATAATATTTTAATCCAGAATTTTATTATATCAAAATACCTCATGGTTTGATAAGATATTCGACCGTGTATAGACATGAAAAAGGATAGATATGGTATAATAAATAGATGCATAAAATTAACAGGTTACCACACAATTACAAATATTTTATCAAGCTGGTGATCTCTAATATACTAAGGGCAACATAACTAGTTATATGTGTACGTATGTATACTTTGATACCACAACAGCATTCACAGAATATCCTATTGGTGAAGATGTACAGTAATGTATTAAATGTATCAACTATCAAGATCCATTTATATTGACCAAGTGTATCAAGACATATTTATTTACCTATTTGGGATCTATATTATGTGATGTTCCAGTGGCCTTACTGTATTTGACATGGTGTGACTATTGTACTTTGTGAAATCCCATCCATATTACCTGTTACCATGTTACCTGTCTCCAAGTCTGGGGGCCGTTGGAGCACCGCCGAAGATCTCCAAGACAAGTTCTGCCACTCGACCCAGTTCTCTGCTTTCCTTAGATACTCGCTGAGAAATAAGCTCGACCATTGAATAATGCTGTCATCCCATGCGCAGTTCATTTTCCCACACATTGTACTCGATACATACATGAACGACTCGAGCTATTTCGTAATAGACTAGTCATCTAGACCCTCTAAATATTAGGCTTTTGATGTTCTAGAGTGATAATATATGACAAGATATCACTAGGCAATGTTGTCTAAAGTACATAACAGGCACCAAACGTGTTAATGCATAGTACATGTAGTTAGATCTAACGTATTCAATGTGAACTTTATTCGTACACTCAATCCTACTCTTACTCGTTAATTCCCTCCAATCCTTAATCCTACTAAATACATTTATCATAAAAAAGAGTAATTTAAACATTTAATTTGTAAACGTGTTTGTGATAATTATACCTGCATCTATACTAATAGTCAGCCATAATTAATTTAACATGACATAATGTAATTTATATTGGTAGATAGAGGACCTATCACGAGTTGTCAATTGATTTAAACTTATATTAAACGATGAAGCGACCATCTGGTGAGCTTAATATTCCTGAACGGGTTTAATATAAGTTGGTATCAATTGAAAACGAGTGTTGGCTTATTTTTATCACATGACCTCCAATCCCACGAAACGACACATCTTACCGCTGGAAAAGAGCTCCGTGATATAAACGACACCAGAAATAACGCCATTTACGGCATACAAAAACGTCATTAATTAAGGAGAGCAATTGACGTCATGTGAACGTTATACTACACTTACTCGTTATATTAACCCGGTCCAGCTCTCACGAAACCTTGTTCACAGGTTCAATCTCAGTATTAGCTAAGACTGAACTTGTGACTCAAATGAGCCTGAGCTCAAATCGGTGTTCGCAAAACGTTTTAAGTACAGTCGCAAATGAACTGAATCTCGGTGGTAAGTTGACTCTTATCTACTCTGTACCTTTTTATTAATGAATGTAAACATAGCATGTGTGTGTTCATTTTCTTAGTAAGATGATTTCCTACAAGTTGGTGTACGATTTTATGCAAAATTTTCAAAAAGTCGTTATTCACATATTTTACCAAAATCCAATATGACGGATTTAACTTGAAACATATTAATGGAATAAAATATTCATACACAGTTTAACAACTGTTACAGTGGTGATTTGGCATACATACATAGTACCATTTTGGACACAAGATAAGCCTTGGTTTTGATTAAATACATTATTATATGGTTAACATCTCATCTTGTGGGCATAAAACTTTCATATTTTCATGATAGCGTAGCCGTTTTGAGAACTTTGATGCATTTTGGGACAATTTTATCAGATTTGATCCTGCTATTTATTGGTTTCAAATATTCGATCCTAAAGATTAACGTACGACTGAGCTTGAACCGGAAACTGAGACTGAAGTTTTTGTGAACACCAATACTTGAGATGGGTCTTTAATTAGAGACCAAGCTCAACTTACGACTGAATCTCAGTCTCAATTAGTTTTGTGAGCGCTGGGCTTGGATACTATGGCGTATGGTTAGGGTCAGAATTCATTTACATACAGGGAAATTTATCTGATAAAATGGGAGAGTCGTTACTAAGTTTTGGAACTTGTGGCTCGACCCTTTTACCCACCTATACCGTATGTACGATGTTTATATGACAGAAAGTGTATACATGTACATGAATATCACTTGCATATTAAAATTAGTTTAAACGATTATACTTAGCGTCAAAAGTTTTGCAACAAAATTGAAAATCCAAAAATTCAGGATTTGAAATTTTGTTGCAAACCTTTTGACACCAGGTATACAAAAGGCAAGAAAATACGCTCATGCAATTTGACTATGTTCTACTAGTGACTGTAACACATACATGAATACGTAAATCTTCTATATGCTGTACCATTGTCCTCTATGCAGTGTTCCCGTCTGGTTATCGTCCCCAAATCTTACATTACATTAGATAAGACTTAACTGTAAGATTTGGGACGAGAACCAGACTACGCTTACCATACCTATGGTAGACAGAAGGCAATAACATTAATGATACCTATTGTTACTGGGATACCTACGAGTCGATAATTAAAAACACCCTCGCAGACGTTCTTTCCTTATAAGCGACAATAAAAGACCAATTTTACTTCATGAATTTAGTGCATATTTACGACGACTCATGAATAAAAAATGTACAAATCGCTGACTTAGAATGAGAAAATCGGAAATACAAAAACGCTATTTAGAGAAAACATAAAAAACTACTGTTTACTTATAGAAAAGCAAGCTTTGTCAACTTCAGTTCAGTCAAAATGACCGGTTCCGATTGCCATGAACATATGCTGTTTAGAATCCCTTGTGATGCAGATTTCAAATTGGTATGAGTCTTATTAGTCGGGAGTCCATATGGAGAAAATGTGACGGGCCATGGCATCGGAGAGTAGAATGTGGCATCCATGCTATATGTAATCTTTGATATGTGTATAATCTGAAACGGCCGGATGCCATCCGTGATTTTGCCTCGTTTTCTCAGAATTAGGTCAAAGGTCAAATGAGTGCATTTTTTATATATCGCGCTCAAAATATTAATATATCTCTGTCAGTTTTCGGTCAAAATTTATACAAATGGTATCAAAATGAAGCTAATGCACTGGGCTATCAATAGAAATAACTTTTTATAAATTTATGTATTGGTATATTCATGAATATTGATGAGAATACCAAAAATTAGCAATATTTTTTATAAAAATCCGACGTGTATGAACAATATATTTGTTATAATGTCGTCATTTTTGCTATTTGAAAGCCTAAATGGTTCTTATTTAAAGGTGAGATACTAAGCTATTGATATGTTAACTGGTCACTTACCTTCTCATTCATTTAAGGGCACACGATCTCTTAAAGTGGGTGGGGTAAAATGACAAATGAACCCAATAGCGTTAAAATCAATATAAATAAGTAATATATGTTTGCATTGATTTAAATGGGACTACAAGTAACAACTATGATATTGGTTTTGGAATGTACCAATTCATTTAAAATAGGTCAACTTTCATTTAAGGAGGAATGAGCTACCTACACGTAGACCTACACCATAAATTCAAGTTTGGTGTGACAAATAAGAACAAACATAAAATTAGGTTCAAATATGCTATATCAATATAAAAAGATGATGATAATCATAATGATATTGCAAATTGTTCATATACTTTTACTTGTTCCATTATAAAAGCAAAAAAATGAATGGGGAACGGTTCATTTTAAAGCATGGACACTGTTTACGCTCCATACAGCGCTTTGATTTCACTATATCGTTCTAGAAACGATGTAGTTTCGGGCGATGCAATTGGAGAGTAGAACACTGTTATACAATATTATATTTCCATACAGCACCAGATTGATATTTTCATTCATGTTGTGTTTAAATTAAAATGAATATATAGTGAACGTATGCTTTTCCTGTTACAAATGTATAACATCTACAGAGTACCGAGAAACGGCGGGTACCCATGCCCTTCCGTGGGAGGTATGATCATTAAACACAAGGTACATACACCCCCTTAAGTGCTAAAGATGTGTATATATGTACAAATAATACAAGTTACAATGTCGCTGTTAAGTTTGAGATTGATTGAGAACATTTGCTGTGGATATATTTGCACGTGAATTTACAAACACCTCAGTTCGATGCAAGCAGTATGTAGAATTAGTAGACATTTGTAGACGATTGCTAATACCTTAGTCACGTCTTGATATCTGTATCCATTATGGATGCATCGACTCGTATCCGTATACAAGTGCCTGATTGGTAGTTTGCCGGGTTCAATCCCCGTCTGGACAAATGCTCAATTTCTCTGAGCGAGAATTACCCACATCCTCCACTCGGCCAAGTTGTAAATCGGTGCCTGTGAGGTGGTGTCTGTACATGCTCGATAGTCTTCGGCGCCGCAGATCGATGTTGGCTGCACATCCACCATGAGAGAAATAGTAGCCTCAGGGAAACTCGAACGGGTTCCTTAGGTAGCCAAATGGCCAGGGAAGTTAAAATGTCACAGGATGGCTGAACAGCTTAACTACTGAAAGCAGCCCTCGACTATTTGTAACTTAACTTCTTTTTTAAACTTCTTGGCGGAAGCATTTCAAGCCTTGATATTTAGAGCGTTAACAAACAGGAATCATCAACAAGCTTGTACAACTGTCTGTCTCACCTGAATGTACGTCTCTTCTAATATCCAACAGACTGTCATATATTTTCCAGCAGAAAAATAGTTTCACACCCGTCAAAGAGTGGAACCCCACAATGATACAGTGGTCGTTTGGGGACATGTTCTGAGAATTATAAGTGCTGTATACAGTTTGGGTGTTTTTGATGGCACAACTATCATACAGACTTGAATATTTGAATGTCCCAGATGGTGATTCTATATACATCTATATCATGACATCTGATAGTTATTTAATATCCTTCATACTCTTCTTTAGCTAGTATGCAAAGTAGGGTTGACTACAAATCAACACCAAAGGGACACAATACTTAGACATTGATCATGATGACAAAATTATACACTTAAAAGACACATACATGTATAGCGAACCTTCTTTGATCAGCATTATATAGATTACGTCTAATTTGGAAAATCTAAACAGTACAACAGAAAAAATAAGTTGCGAATATGCGAATCTATTAAGCAAATTTAAGATATCATGAAGATACTCATGAACTGTCAAGTTTCCACAATGGCTGCCTAAGACAAATCTGAAACATATGTTGGCCCAAATATGTTTAACATATTATATCTTGACAAATTCTAACTATATCATTGAACTATTATCAGACGTAGGCTTCCGGTGGCTGGGACAATTCCCCAGAATGCATGTCGGGACTATATGCAAACAAATAACACATTTGTTTATTTCTCTTGATACTTCTTGCAGAACCTGATCCCAACACCTCCCGAAGCTCTTAATTTCCATCGGGAGTGGGACTGACGAATAATGTCAGGACCTCATCGGGAGTCATCCGATGTCTCCCGATACCCACACCCCGATTCCTCCCGATGACCCAGAATGTCTCATGACTTACCCGAAGCTTCCCTTCAGAAATGCAATCGAACAAAGACCGCAAATGTGTCCCCAAAATATCACCGAAAGTTCTCCGAACTTTTAAATATCCCCTAGGGTTCGTGACACTTGTATCACTTTTTGTATCAAATAGCCTCTGGGATGCCTAGCCCATTTTTCTACATAAGTGCCATGATAACTGGTATTCTCAAGGCTCTGGTGCGCTTCGGGGTTGCCATCCCGCGATATTCCCGACATGACAGCGCGAATACATGGGGTACAAATAGGCATGTATTGAATCTTACTGATGCATGTACATGTTTTCACAAGTTGTCCCAAGGTTCCCTAAAACGTTCACGAAGCTCAACCGAGACACCGGAGACCTTTCCCGAAACACATGGGATCCTAGACGCCTTCTAAGCTCTTAAATCCATCGGGAGTACATCCCAGAGGAAGAGGTACTGACGCATATTGGAACACATCGAGTGTTTTTGCAATGTATCCCGATTCTTCTCGATTTATCATGAATCATCCTGATGTTACAACTTGTCTGATGACCTCCCCGATACTTCCTGTAGACAACGAGGAACCTGTTTACGATGCCTCCCACATCTCCATCGGGCGTTCATCTCCTAGACAAATACATGCTCAGTGGAACATAGGCTTCAAGCGTCTCAATTGATACCCCGTGGCTTTAAGATACCAAGAACTAGACTGAAAACCACAAGGCGAAGAACAGTAGAGTCAAGACCTCGGGAAAAACGGAATCAATGAAGAGAACCGAATGATGAGTAAGTAAGGCATCATTCGCTTGAAACACCCAACACATAGAAATGACCCTCGTATCTTTTGATGACATTTTGGCATACTTCACGTCTTTTCGTTGTCTTCTGTACATTCTGGTAGCTTTCTATCACAACAAGCTCGTTCCCTTTTAGCAACGCCTATGACCTTGTTCGCAAAACATGAGGAACTACCTTAGCAATATCGACTTTGGTTGAAGTCATTAGCAAGATGTAATCGTTTGATTGTGGCATGGGTATTCTTGTATCAGGACCAGATATAGGTCGACGCATCAGACAACTGATTCTACCTCGTTTGCTTCAAAGTTGTATTGTCTTTCCTGATGAGCTGGTATAAGTAACGTCACAATAGAAACGTTCAAAAAGGTAATTACTCATATGTGCATTCAATACCGTCCTATTCATCATTGCTTACTACACATTGCTACTGATTGAAATAGCAACAAACTGTATTAACTAAGGCTTTATAAACATTATGAATGTACGGATAATCCAGGGTACAAAAGAAATGAACTGCAAATTGGCTAAGAACTGCGTTTTCTTCTTCTCCAATACAACTATATACATGCAACTAAATGAACATACGTATACCCGGTACATTAGTAGTTTGTAAACAAATACCAACTTATTTTTTGAGTGGTTAATATACAATGTACCAGGCGACACTTTACGTTGACGGCACTATATGTTTTCTTTGATTGAAATTGGTGATTTGTAATAAAGGTAGTAACTACTGTGGTTTGTCGATGATTACAAGAATAAAATAATACAGTTCTATACAAACATATACAAAGTGTAATGGGACATATGTATTGCATTTTGTTTAATTATTAGAAGACACTGCATGTTTATCACTCAGATATATTTCTTTATATATATTTATTTTCTTATTTCTACGCTATTAGTCATACAATATATTATTTTATCAATATTCAAAAATATGCAAATTAGTTAATTAGCATGCTATTTAAGTAAATCAAAAACAAATTCCAATATAAAATCATATTTGGATATAAGGAATATGTTTAATGAGTGTTTAATATTGATTCTAAATGTATTGAGATTTTTACGTTCTGGTTTCAATTTACCCCACCCACCTTTGGCGGGTATTCTCGGTGGAATTAAACTATATTTATCAATAAAAATAAACATTTAATAAAAGCTCTATGTCTTCTCATGATTTTGGTACAATTTGGATCTTTAAATACTAGAAATAAGGAAGATATGTTATTAATTTGTCAACCATACACGTAGATTTTTATCGAAAATTTACCAATTTTTGACATCCTCATTAATATTCATGAGTATGCAAATGTGATAAATTGCATAAAATCTTTGCAAATGAAGGATCAATTCATTAGCTTTAATTCGATACTATTTTTACCATTCTACCTGTAGAATTGACCAAGATATGGTTCAATTTCAAGTTGATGTATGCTATATGCATTTATTTGACCTTTGACCTCTTTATGACCTTCACAGAGGGTTTTGCGCGTGGCATCCACCCAAACCATACACAACTGGTATTGGGCAATTCAAATATGGTATTGAAACACTTCTACTAAAAAATGCCATGGACCATGAAAAATAAGCGACTTTTGTCCTGATGGACTCCCAACTATATAAGGTTGCAAGTAGCACTTACAACCTTCTCATTCTAAGCCAGCGAAATGTATACATATACATATAGCTTTTATTCAGAAAAAGGCTTTTAGCCTATCATTCTACAAACATATATACAATTATAAACATAGCATGTTTATTAATATACATATCCTATCTAGTATGCATGTGCTTGTGGGACATAAGCGTAGGCGTACGTATACATAGTGATGCCAGTGGGGATCTGATCTTTTAACAGGGAGGCTCTTGGTGACAAAATACAATTATTGTTATACTCGGCCTAATTTACATATTATCCTTGTGTTAATGAACACATAAATAAAACGTTACGCTGTATTGTTTAAAAACATAATCATTCCAATTATTAAGTACAGTGGACCTCAACCTTTATTTCATTTGTTTGAAATAATGAGATGTGAAAATCTACCATATAAGTACGTGAACCCTTACGCTCGTACGATTTCTAAACATGTAATGGACAGATACTGTTCTAGGCATTCATAGAAGCCAAGTGGTGTGTCTGTATGCGAGGCAAATAAGTACTGTAGTTAAAATTACCAGATATGAAATAATATAAGTACATATTGCACTTGCATTATGATATTGTCCTATGCTAACGTTATACTAGATCATGAATAATTAATAAACACAACGAATAGGAAGAGAGATATAATACTGAAGTTTCAATTACCTACTGTTCCATTAGTCTACAGTCGAGTTTTAATGATATTATACATTACTCTGAGTTCCTGTATACAAGCAAGTTAAGTGTTATTACCAAAACTTCTAATATATCCTGCATGGTGATAGTAAGATTATTGTCGTATCCAATATACGTGTGACATTTGTAACCAGCAGATGAATGTCCCACAAAATAACTCAAGAGAATATCAGACTCAATGAAAGTAACCAAGTTTTAACAACTTGGCATGTCCCTTAAAGAGAGCACTTTGTCGAAATACAGTAAGGAATAATGTTTGTCAAAACGAAGTTATTACATAGCCAACGTTTACAATGTGGTATGTCCATAAAAACGCACTTCGTCGCAAAACAGTTCGAAGTTATGTTAAGAAAAGTTACATGACTGTATTTAAAAAATGTATTATCAGAACAATACCATCAAAGGATATTTTCATCATAATGACCTAACGACGGCCAACACCAGAAACACACAGTATACGTTTTGTTGTTGGACAATATCGTAATAGCAAAAAATCACATACAGAATTGCAGCTCAGTCAGTATTATTACTTTCTATCTATGTCAAGGGTATTTTACAAGATGAACTGGTCATTCCATCTAGTAATAGAAATATTGCATGCACTTGTTTAAGATAACTTTTGCGATGTTTATTTCCGCTGAGGATACATTCGCAAATATCGATAATGTATTTATTCGTCGCGTGTCGGAACGTCCAGACAGTTTTAGTATATTGGCGTGCAATATAAAAACTAATGAATTACGTTGCACGAGACTGCTTGATTATCATTTTGACAATTTTAAATCGTTTCCGCTGATTATCCTTTTTACCTTTGATTGAGATAATCTTGTAAGACGCTCATTATTTTTACCGGACCCACTGCATACGTTAATCATTTCCAATAGTATCCATCCAATGACGAGATAATTGTCAATTTGCATAATGTATGTCTTTATTCATAAGTGTTCAGCAATTTCATTTACAATGTCTTTATTCATAAGTGTTCAGCAATTTCATTTACAATGTCTTTTGCAATGGAATGTCTCAGGGGAATTGTTTTGATTAGACCTTTGGTCGTTGTGATTCTGTCAAATGTTAGTGGGTTGGACATTGTGTTGTATTGATTGCTGGAAACTAAGGTACTACACCATTTGACAACTACCTACGCCAAGCGTTCGCAAACACGATGGTGTACGGCAAATACGAGGGCTGTCCGGAAAGATTTGAGACTGCATTCATATACACCAAACTACTGAGAAGATAAATTTGAAATTTTACCAGCTGATATATCAACCTAATATAGACTATTCCTGAATGATTCATTAAGATAGCACGAAATGAATTCATACCAAAAACATTATAATGAGTGCAGGTAGCAACTAAGGCATCACTTGGTAGACGTGCGACGTCATGCACGCATTTTAGAGTTTGTTACACGTGTAGCATTTTCATCGGTGTAGAGAAGCATTGGAGCCCACCCGGCTATAACCGTTGATAAAATATGACGGTATTTCATGATATTATGCACAGCAGTCGGTTTTTGCTAAACCGGATCACATACCCTTACTTTTATCCGCCGATCAAGATACATGTCCTTCTCAGTACTGTAGTAGCATTCACTCATCACTGGCAGTATTCAGTTCGGCTTTTAGTTGTCCAAATCATCATGCCGTCACTTAAACGTTGAAGCTTGCGAAATGACACAGCATTTATTCATGTCAATATTTATTTATTCCTTGCAAGAATAATAAAAGTGTGGTTCAATTATTTGTAGGATGCATATTGGTGCGCACACACTTTTTATCAGGGCGAGCTGTTCCGTGCGTGACGCCATCGTTTTTTTCAGGCATCTTCCGATGACCATTACAAACTTAATCATAAGACAACAGTACCATTTTCAGTAGGGATACTATTTAATTGTTTGATTCTGATACCTTTTGAGGTGTCCATCTTGATGCGTTCGCGGCCGCGTTCATAGTAAGGTCTGGTATTTAACAATATTGACAAACAGAACTCAAAAGTATTGACTAGGGAACGAACGTGAACACACGCAGTTATATTATTGGGCAAATATTTAAAAGCATTTTTCGACAAATATGCACCACGTCTATTTCCTGGTGATTGTACCAAAGCATGGTGTTTCATAAAACTCAACTTCAAGTAGCCCCAATAACATATCGTGCAGTACTTAAGAGCAAGGCTATGAAGTATGGTATACGAAAACAGTAGATACCGAAATTTCCTGGTCAAAGTATCACGAAATAAATTTAGTTCCTTCTCAATGCAAAAAAGTCAAAATTTGAGTTCGATTTTTTAACTCACTTGAGTTTAGGACTTAAGTCTGGGTTCACAAACGAACTTAATTCCGATCTCAACTAGAAGTGTAAGTTTAATAAGTTTAGTTTCAACACAAAATACCACACTAATAGAAAATGTACTTTTTAATCATTATTAGAAAAATAATAGTGGATCGATAATTTTGTTTTGACTTTAAAATCTTCGACAACTTTGTATATAAAATACGACTTTAAGTTAACATGTTTGTTCAGCGTTTTACAAACCCTCGCGCATAGTTGAATTAACATGTACTTCTGCATTTGTTTTTAAGAATAAACATGATACATATGCATCAGTAATGAACAAAATCAATCAGCTTGTGAAAATGCAGAGATATCGTATTAAAATGCTTATATTGTACATGGAATTAAAATGTATTTAATGCATACGTGTATAATAATTGCAGCATAGCGGTTCTAATGCATTATTGATTACTTACCATTGGTGTTATAATCTACTGCAGCATGATGTTCAGATCCGGTTACATGATTTACCTCTAGTATCGTTCTGTAATAATTATCACTAATAATGTTATTGCTCTTGGAATGTATCCTAACCGATGCTTATCTGTGACAGTGTCAAGACTGCACAATTATATGACAATCAGAGAACGGATCTGTATAATAATTATCTGCAGAATTTTCAAAGAGAGAAAGTTGATGCTTTTGGTAGCATGATTTCAATTTCCATTCCATTTACGGAGCCCGCTGAAAATATTCAGAATTGATTTTTGGGGACTCAACTTTTTTTAGTGAGAACCGATAGAACGTGATTAAAATAACTTACTTTAAGCATTCCCGAGTCATTAAAGAATAGTCCTTTAATAAAGTTGGTCAAAATATTGTAATAGTTTCATGTACCACAACGATCAACTCTCGCAGGTACTTTTTTGCGTAAAGCATGATGACGTCAATTGTTAATTGTCTATTAATGTTGGCCATTTGATTTGATCACTGAAATGACTATAATAAAAGTGTCGTGTCCGGAAAATGTGTTATACATGCAATATTAGGTTACTAGTTCGAACTTTCACTCGGATTTTATAATTAAAGTGTATGCTATCGTTAATATTCCAGGGTCAATTTAATCATTACTGCACCACAAGTTCTTGAAATACAACATTATGTTAGATCAACCTGCCTTTATGTCAAATGTCACCAAGAAATGCCACATGTTTCTTTCTCTATTACGTATTTAATTATACAGAGACTTTATGTTATTATTCCATACTTGTACAATGAGAGTAAAGGGAGTTGTACTACGTATATATATATAGATACAATTGATAATTACGACGATATTCAACATTATTGTTAACACTATATATTGTAGAGTTGTTTTTATCTGTCAAAGTTAACATAACAATTACACGGTAGCTGAACAACTTAGATTGAATCTTCACGTTCTGAAAGTTATTTATCTACCGTGTTCCCCTGTCGTGAAGTCATGTATGTTTCGGCATCTCTTCAATACTGACAGACGCGCGCGCTGAGAAAAGACATGAAAATGCATCTCAATAATGCACAATTCTTCCAATAATAAGACAATTACACACACATGCCATGTTATTTATCGGCATTAATGACACTTTGTAAACATGCATACTTCTTATCCACGAATTCATATTTTGTTTCATTGGTAATTGAAAGACGTCAGTAGGTAAAGAAAATACTGAAAAATCTACACCCCGTCTACATGATTGGGAAAGCAAAGAGTTAACAAACGCTCTTAATAGTTTCTAATATATGTTTAACTTAATTCCATTACACATGCACGGTGCGTGTGTAGGGCGTAGGACCTCTTGATATATCTGGTAAAGCTGCCGGCAAGATATTCCAAACACCCAAACCGTTCTAGTTAACACATTAATGCGTAATTATATTTTAAAATTGAGAGTTAGAACAATAGATAATGTCCCCATGAAGCTGTTTTAATGGTTTTAGAATTCCATATCAGCGTACTTAGTAAGACAATAAATATATTGTTACTGAGCAATATATATACATGTAATTATGGAATAGATCGTATAATACTCAACTTACACAAACAATATAATAGCTACCGGTAACCTTTTCCTGTAAGTACCCGTTGTAGTATTTGAACAATTAAATTTGGATATGTTTCCAAGGGACACGCACAGGAAATTGAATTAACGTTTTACTGACGCCTTATCTCGAAATGCATGTATTAGATAAGTAGTCCACCATTGACCCTTTACACCCGATGATAAGTGTTCGTTTGCTTAACATGTCGATACATATCAAATTTGGCATAGCATGTAAATATATGTCGATAAGATATTCGTGTCAATGTCATCGAAACATATCAATACAATTCCTTTCCGCAAACCACGTTGCATATAAATATTTTTTAGTATAGTATGGAATCGACAATGATACTGCGATTAATGTATCTTCCTTTCGTGCTCATTCCACAATTACACGACAAAATGCCAAGCACGATGCACACAACTGAGCGAGAACAACACTATAATCTAAACATAAGAAGTTAACACAACGCACTAACAGATTTGGCTTTGTAAACACGCCACTCTATCTCTGAATGCTACCCTTCGTATTTTAATAACACCCCGACGGTGATGCCATTAATGAACAACTAATGAGCATGTATTCATCTAAATTGGGAGGAGAATGCATTTCCTTGTTTCTTGATACAGATCTATCGCTTCAATCATTTATAAAAGTACTTTTAAAGTAGTCTATGTGTTTGTTACTATTTAATGTTCCATGTATGCCATTCAGACAAAGACCACGTAGTTTGTGCGATAATTACTTTCTCGTTTTGTATGTGTAATTACTTAGTCCTTTCTGTCAAGGATAACCCATAAAAGGGCAAGCACTTATTTCCAGTGAGGTCCTGTGGACAGCAAGTAGAAGAGACTGGGGATGTGGTACAAGGAATCCGGCCGAGATACCATAGCCCTTTCCGAACATATTTCTTGGTTATTTAACATGCCCGGTGTATAGCTCCGATACGCTATTTCTGTGTTACCAACCAGCTCATATCTCGTAGGGTTGGAAGCACTGAAAAGCGTTTCAGAAATTCCAGTGCCCCAGCCGAGATTATGTTTATCGTTGCTCTATGTGGAGCGTTTCATGGTGTTATTTAGTTTAGATTACTGCTGTGCCTGTCGAACTGAAGTAGTTGATAAAACATCCACGCGTCCATTATTTCAATTTCGAACACAAATTGAAACTTTATCTATAGGCGCAAATCCTTTTACCTATGTATACCATATGTATATTTGATTGCTAGAAATAGTAATTCATCTGACACTTCACTCTCTATACAACTTGTATTTTCAAAGCAGCCCAATGTACACAGCATTAGATAAGTAACGCCTGTATGCATGTGTTCAATTCATGAAAATTCTGGAATCACTAACCTAACATCGTCACTTGTAATTAATGTTCACGGCAAGCACACATCCAATGAAATAGTGTTTAATTATTGATCATATGGACGAATTTAATCAATTCTGACGACTTGTCAGATTCAATTTTATCATATTGCAAGTACCGAGTACTGTGTACTTTTCATTTCCCCAAAACGTTTCTTACAAATTTACGCAAAAAGACAAGCAGTGTAACTAATAGTTAGACCTATTTGGTATGCTTCTTCGAGTGCTAGTAGTTTCGAATAATTAAGATAGTTGCTTAGCCCCCCCCCCCCCCTGTCAATCATGTAATTAAAAACAACATGCAGCTCAAGCACAGGACATAATTGGGCCTCTTCTTGCACTCCGGAAAGCCGTAGAACATTCCACATTGTTAAATTTCTGATTGATATTTTCACACGGTATTTTGACATAATTTAAATAACCTACCATTAATATGATTTTTGATAGAATCACATCATATTATCATATTAGTAATTCCAATGCATTTATCCAATTATATGTATTTTTAAATGTTACATGCAGTAAACGGAACGAAAGTTTATTGGTATATTCAGATCATGATGTAAGATTGGTGCATTGTATAGTAGTGTGCCTTTCAGAGTATAACGACCGCAATGTATTATAAAATGGCGTGTAACGTTCTTATAAAGAATGTTAAAAGTATTAATGTAATACCGCATGTCCGGTTGCGGGGATTTACCTTTTACTGTTATTCTTTATTCAATTGTTTGAAACGTAACAGGACAATTAGAACGAAAATTGGTACATGGTATAATAGAATGCCTTACATGAATATAATGTCCTGAATATAATAGAATATGTTGTGTAACATTCTTATAAAGAATTTTAAAGTATTACGTAATAATGGCATGCAGTATGTTCTGCTGCAGGGATTTACCATTGATTGTTATTCCTTATACCTCTACATTGCAACCTCAACTTCAACTCTTTACGTCACTCTACAGCCTATATGATCAGACATTTTGAACATGGTATGTACTAATATGGTTAGACAATCAAACAATAAGTGAAGACATAGTAATCACTGAGGAGATGGTATGAGCAGCATTTGATTAATAATCAAATAACGGTATGGTACCCTAATATATGTAACAGCATGGGAAAATCTTGTACAGTCATTTGAAATGTATAAGGATGGCAATCCACTACTGAACAACAACCACAAACTATAGTAAACTGTGACCTTAGATGGACTGAAGATTCTATATTGTGTATTTTACCTGTTTGAATAAACGAGTGGTTGCTGTGTTGACTGTTAAATGTGTTCATACTTGTATAATTATTGTATATTGTTTTACCATGGCTTAATCATGAGTGTACACCATTTATGAACGTGTATAGACATGAAAAAAGGATAGATATGGTATAATAAATAGATACATAGGGGATATTTGTTTGTTTTGATTGAATATGGTTTATATCTCATCGTGTAGTGATAAAATTCAATATTTTCAAGAGCGCGTAGCGCGAGTGAAAATATTAAAATTTTATCACTACAAGATGAGATATTAACCATATTCAATTAAAACAAACAAATATTCTATTTATTTAATGCTTATATGGTGTCAAAACTAGTACTATTTATGCCAAATTACCACTGTGGTTAGGCTACGTATGAATATGTTATTCCATTCATATTTTTCACTTCAAAATCCGCCATCTTGGATAATGGTGAATAGGTGAAAACGGCTTTTTTGAGAATTTTGCATCAAATCATACACCAGGATGTAGGAAATGGTCTAACTAAGAATAAAAACCCCCACATAACATGTTTCAGTTCAGTAATAAAAAAGTTACAGACATTTTAGTGTTGAGATTTTGGTAAATTAAAGTATTCCCTGTGAGGGGGCGGAGCTTATATCAGTCACATTGTAGGTGATAACCAGTGACTGATATAGGTTTTATTTCACTGATAGAACTCCATATCTCACCAGTTAGCATTAAATAAATAGAATTAACAGGTTATCACACAATTACAAATATTTTATCGAGCTGGTGATCTCTAATATACTTAGGGCAACATAACTAGTTATATGTGTACGTATGTATACTTTGATACCACAACAGCATTAATAGAATATCTTATTGGTGAAGATGTACAGTAATGTATTAAATATATCAACTATCAAGATCCATTTATATTGACCAAGTTTATCAAGACATATTTATTTACCTATTTGGGATCTATATTATGTGATGTTCCAGTGGCCTTACTGTATTTGACATGGTGTGACTATTATACTTTGTGAAATCCCATCCATATTACCTGTTACCATGTTACCTGTCTCCAAGTCTGGGGGCCGTTGGAGCACCACCGAAGATCTCCAAGACAATTTCTGCCACTCGACTCAGTTCTCTGCTTTCCTTAGATACTCGCTGAGAAATAAGCTCGACCACAGAATAATGCTGTCATCCCATGCGCAGTTCATTTTCCCACACATTGTACTCGATACATACATGAACGACTCCAGCTATTTCGTAGTAGACTAGTCATCTAGACCCTCTAAATATTAGGCTTTTGATGTTCTAGAGTGATAATATATGACAAGATATCACTAGGCAATGTTGTCTAAAGTACATAACAGGCACCAAACGTTTTAATGCATAGTACATATAGTTAGATCTAACGTATTCAATGTGAACTTTATTCGTACACTCACTCCTACTCGTACTATTAGATAATTCCCTCCAATCCTTAATCCTACTAAATACATCTATCATAATAAAGAGTAATTTAAGCATGTAATTTCTTACCATGTTTGTGATAATCATACCTGCATCTATACTAATATTCCGCCATATTTAATTCAACATAATATAATGTAATTTATATTGGTATATAGAGGATCTATCACGAGTTGTCAATTGATTTAAACTTATATTAAACGATAAAGCGACCATCTGGTGAGCTTAATATTCCTCAACGAGTTTAATATAAATTGGTATCAATTGACAACGAGTGTTGGCTTATTTTTATCACATGACCTCCAATCCAAAGAAACTACACATCTTACCGCTGGAAAACAGGCTCCGTGATATAAACGACACCAGAAATACATTGTAACGTCATTTACGGCATACAATAACTTCATTAATTAAGGAGAGACATTGACGTCATGTGAACGTTATACTACACTTACTCGTTATATTAACCCGGTCCAGCTCTCATGAAACCTTTTTCTCAGGTTCAATCTCAGTATCAGCTAAGACTAAACTTGTGACTCAAATGAGCTTGAGCTGAAATCGGTGTTCCCAAAACGTTTCAAGTTCAGTCGCAAATGAACTGAATCTCGGTGGTAAGTTGACTCTCATTACTCTGTAACTTTTTATTACTGAATGTAAACATGTCATGGGTGGGTTCATTTTCTTAGTTTTCAACGTTCTTAGTTTGATTTCCTACAAGTTAGTGTATGTTTTGATGCAAAATTTTCAAAATAGTCGTTATTCACATATTTCACCAAAATCCAATATGACGGATTTTGAATTGAAACATATTAATGGAATAACATATTCATACACAGTTTAACCACTGTTACAGTGGTAATTTGGCATACATAGTACCATTTTTGACACAAGATAAGCCTTGGTTTTGATTAAATACATTATTATATGGTTTACATCTCATCTTGTGGGGATAAAACTTTCATATTTTCATGAGAGCGTAACCATTTTGAGAACTTTGATGCATTTTGGGACAATTTTATCTGATTTGATCCTCCTATTTATTAATATCAAATATAAGATCCTAATGATCAACTTACGACAGAGCTTGAACCTGAAACTCACACTGAAGTTTTTGTGAGCCCTCATTATTGAGACCGGTCTTAAAGTTTAGACCAAGCTCAACTTACGACTAAATCTCAGTCTCAATTAGTTTTGTGAGCGCGGGGCTTGGATACTATGGCGTACGGTAAGGGTCAAAACTCATTTAGATACAGGGAACGTTATCAGATAAAAGGGGAGAGTCGTAACTAAGTTTTGGAACTTGTGGCTCGACCCTTTTACCCACCTATACCGTATGTGCGATATTTATATGACAGCAATTGTATATATGTACATGAATATCATTTGCATATCAAAATTTGTTTAAACAACTATACTTAGCGTCAAAAGTTTTGCAACAAAATTGAAAATCCTAAATTCAAAAATTCAGGATTTTTATTTTTGTTGCAAATCTTTTGACACTAAGTATACGAAAGGTAAGACAATACGCTCACGCGATTTGGCTATGTTCTACTAGTAACTGTTACACAAACGTGCATTCGTAAAACTGCTATGCTTTAAGATTGTCCTCTATGCAATGTTCCCGTCTGGTTATCGTCCCCAAATCTTACATTGCATCGGATTTGACTAGACTGTCATATTTAAGACGGGAGCCAGATTAGGCTTACCATACCTATGACAGAAGGCAATAACATTAATGATACCTATTGTTACTGGGATACCTACGAGTCGATAATTAAATAAACCCTCGCACACTTTCTTTCCTTATAAGAGACTATAAAAGACCAATTTTACTTCATGAATTTAGTGCATATTTACGACGATCCATGAATAAAAAATGTACAAATCGCTGGCTTACATTTAGAATGAGAAGGTCGTAAGAACAAAACGCTATTTTGAGAAAACATAACAAGCTACTCTTTACTTATGAAATAACAAAATATTTCAACTTTAGTTGGGTCAAAATGACTGGTTCCGATAGTCATGAACGTAGGCTGATAAGAAGCCCTTGTGATGCAGATTTCTAATGTGTATGTGTCTAATAAGGTCGAAAGAAGCACCTTCTCATTCTAAGCCAGCAAAATGTATACATATCTTATCAAGTATACATGTGCTTGTGGGGCGTTAGCGTAGGCGTACGTGTACGTGTAGTGATGCCAGTGGGAATTAGATTAGATTAACAAGGAGGCTTAAAGTGACACAAATACAATTGCCAATCTTGGACCTAATATATAAGATATTTTTAACTTTTGTTAATGACCACTTAAATAAATCGTTACGCTGTAATTTATAATAACATATCCATTTGAATTACACAATACATGTCCTCAACCTTAATTCCATTTGTTTGAAATAATGAGATGAGCAATCTACTATGTAAGTTCGTGAACCCTCATCTTCATACGATTTCTAAACATGTAATGGACAGATACTGTTCTAGGCATTCATAAAAGCCAAGTGGCGTGTCTGTATGCGAGGCAAATAAGTACTGTAGTTAAAATTACCAGATATGAAATAATATAAGTACTCATTGCACTTGCATTATGATATTGTCCTATGCTAACGTTATATTAGATCATGAATAATTAATAAGCACATCGAATAGGAAGAGAGATATAATACTGAAGTTTCAATTACCTACTGTTGCATTAGTCTACAGTCGAGTTTCAATAATATTATACATTACTCTGAGTTCCTGTATACAAGCAAGTTAAGTGTTATTACCAAAACCTCTAATATATCCTGCATGGTGATAGATTGTCGTATCCAATATACGTGTGACATTTGTAACCAGCAGATGAATGCCCCACATAATTACTCAGAGAATATCGGACTCAGTGGAAGTAAACAATTTATACCACGTAGCATGTCCCTTAAAGAGAGCACTTTGTCGCAATACAGTACGAAATAATGTTTAAAAAAGTTACATGTATTTCAAAAATCTTTTATCAGAACAATAAGGGAATTTTCATCATAATGACCTAACGACGGCCTAACACCAGAAACACACTGTATCAGTTTTGTTGTTGGACAATATCGTAATAGCAAAAAAAACCATACAGACTTGCAGCTCAGTCAGTATTATAACATTCTATTAATTTCAAGGGTATTTTACAAGATGAACTGGTGATTCCATCTAGTAAAAGGAATAGTGCATGCTCTTGTTTAAGATAACTTTTGCGATGTATATTTCCGCTTAGGATACATTCGCAAATATCGATAATGTATTTATTCGTCGCGTGTCGGAACGTCCAGACAGTTTTAGTATATTGGCCTGCAATATAAAAACTAATGAATTACGTTGCACGAGACTGCTTGATTATCATTTTGACAATTTTAAATCGTTTCCGCTGATTATCCTTTTTACCTTTGATTGAGATAATCTTGTAAGACGCTCATTATTTTTACCGGACCCACTGCATACGTTAATCATGTCCCATAGTATCCTTCAATGACGAGATAATTGTCAATTTGCATAATGTATGTCTTTATTCATAAGTGTTCAGCAATTCCATTTACAATGTCTTTATTCATAAGTGTTCAGCAATTTCATTTACAACGTCTTTTGCAATGGAAGGTCTCAGGGGAATTGTTTTGATTAGACCTTTGGTCGTTGTGATTCTGTCAAATGTTAGTGGGTTGGACATTGTGTTGTATTGATTGCTGGAAACTAACTTAAAGGTACTATACCATTTGACAACTACCTACGCCAAGCGTTCGCAAACACGATGGTGTACGGCAAATACGAGGGCTGTCCGGAAAGATTTGAGACTGCATTCATATACACCAAACTACTGAGAAGATAAATTTGAAATTTTACCAGCTGATATATCAACCTAATATAGACTATTCCTGAATGATTCATTAAGATAGCACGAAATGAATTCATACCAAAAACATTATAATGAGTGCAGGTAGCAACGAAGGCATCACTTGGTAGACGTGCGACGTCATGCACGCATTTTAGAGTTTGTTACACGTGTAGCATTTTCATCGGTGGAGAGAAGCATTGGAGCCCACCCGGCTATAACCGTTGATAAAATATGACGGTATTTCATGATAGTATGCACAGCAGTCGGTTTTTGCTAAACCGGATCACATACCGTTATTTTTATCCGCCGATCAAGATACATGTCCTTCTCAGTACTGTAGTAGCATTCACTCATCACTGGCAGTATTCAGTTCGGCTTTTAGTTGTCCAAATCATCATGCCGTCACTTAAACGTTGAAGCTTGCGAAATGACACAGCATTTATTCATGTCAATATTTATTTATTCCTTGCAAGAATAATAAAAGTGTGGTTCAATTATTTGTAGGATGCATATTGGTGCGCACACACGTTTTATCAGGGCGAGCTGTTCCGTGCGTGACGCCATCGTTTTTTTTCAGGCATCTTCCGATGACCATTACAAACTTAATCGTAAGACAACATTACCATTTTCAGTAGGGATACTATTTAATTGTTTGATTCTGATACCTTTTGAGGTGTCCATCTTGATGCGTTCGCGGCCGCGTTCATAGTAAGGTCTGGTATTTAACAATATTGACAAACGGAACTCAAAAGTATTGACTAGGGAACGAACGTGAACACACGCAGTTATATTATTGGGCAAATATTTAAAAGCATTTTTCGACAAAATGCACCACGTCTATTTCCTGGTGACTGTACCAAAAACATGGTGTTTCATAAAACTCAACTTCAAGTAGCCCCAATAACATATCGTGCAGTACTTAAGAGCAAGGCTATGAAGTATGGTATACGAAAACAGTAGATACCGAAATTTCCTGGCCACAGTATCACGAAATAAATTTAGTTCCTTCTCAATGCAAAAAAGTCAAAATTTGAGTTCGATTTTTTAACTCACTTGAGTTTAGGACTTAAGTCTGGGTTCACAAACGAACTTAATTCCGATCTCAACTAGAAGTGTACGTTTAATAAGTTTAGTTTCAACACAAAATACCACACTAATAGAAAATGTACTTTTTAATCATTATTAGAAAAATAATAGTGGATCGATAATTTTGTTTTGACTTTAAAATCTTCGACAACTTTGTATATAAAATACGACTTTAAGTTAACATGTTTGTTCAGCGTTTTACAAACCCTCGCGCATAGTTGAATTAACATGTACTTCTGCATTTGTTTTTAAGAATAAACATGATACATATGCATCAGTAATGAACAAAATCAGCTTGTGAAAATGCTCATATTGTACATGGAATTAAAATGTATTTAATGCATACGTGTATAATAATTGCAGCATAGCGGTTCTAATGCATTATTGATTACTTACCATTGGTGTTATAATCTACTGCAGCATGATGTTCAGATCTGGTTACATGATTTACCTCTTGTATCGTTCTGTAATAAGTATCACTAATAATGTTATTGCTCTTGGAATGTATCCTAACCGATGCTTATCTGTGACAGTGTCAAGACTGCACAATTATATGACAATCAGAGAACTTTAGATCTGTATAATAATTATCTGCAGACATTTCAAAGAGAGAAATTTGATGCTTTTGGTAGCATGATTTCAATTTACATTCCATTTACGGAGCCCGCTGAAAATATTCAGAATTGTTTTTTGGGGACTCAACTTTTTTTAGTGAGAACCGATAGAACGTGATTAAAATAACTTACTTTAAGCATGCTCGAGTCATTATAGAATAGTCCTTTAATTAAGTTGGTCAAAATATTGTAATAGTTTCATGTACCACAACGATCAACTCTCGCAGGTACTTTTTTGCGTAAGCATGATGACGTCAATTGTTAATTGTCTATTAATGTTGGCCAATAGATTTGATCACTGAAATGACTATAATAAAAGTATCGTGTCAGGAAAATGTGTTATGCATGCAATAATTAGGTTACTAGTTCGAACTTTCACTCGGATTTTATAATTACATTGTATGCCATCGTTAATATTCCAGGGTCAATTTAATCATTACTTCACCCCGAGTTCTTGAAATACCACATTATGTTAGATCAACTTGTCTTTCTGTCAAATGTCACAAAGAAATATCACATGTTTCCTTCTCTATTAAGTATTTAATAATACAGAGACTTTATATTATTTTTCCATACTTGTACAATGAGAGTAAAGGGAGTTGTGTACGTAGATATATATAGATATAATTGATAATTACGACGATATTCAAAATTATTGTTAACATTATATATTGTAGAGTTGATTTTATCTGTCAACGTTAATATAACAATTACACGGTAGCTGAACAACTTAGATTGAATCTTCACGTTCTGGAAATTATTTATCTACGGTGTTCCCCTGTTGTGAAGTCATGTATGTTTCGGCATCTCTTCAATACTGACAGACGCTGAGCGCTGAGATAGACATGATTCTGAAAATGCATCTCAATAATGCACAATTCTTCCAATAATAAGAACATTACACACACATGCCATGTCTTTATCGGCATTAATGCCACTTTGTAAACATGCATACTTCTTATCAACGAATTCATATTTTGTTTCATTTGTAATTGAAAGACGTCAGTAGGTAAAAAAAGTACTTAAAAATCTACACCCCGTCTACATGATTGGGAAAGTAAAGAGTCAACAAACGCTCTTAATAGTTTCTAATATCTGGTTGACTTTATTCCATTACACATGCACGGTGTATTGGTAGGGCGTAGGACCTCTTGATATATCTGGTAAAGCTGCCGGCAAGATATTCCAAACACCCAAACCGTTCTGGTTAACACATTAATGCGTAATTATATTTTAAATTTGAGAGTTATAACAATAGATCATGTCCTAAAGCTGTTTTAATGGTTTTAGAATTCCATATCAGCGTACTTAGTAAGACAATAAATATATTGTTACTGAGCAATATATATATTTGTAATTATGGAATAGATCGTATAATACTCAACTTACACAAACAATCTAATAGCTACCGGCAACCTTTTCCTGTAAGTACCGGAGGTAGTATTTGAACAATTAAATTTGGATAATATGTTTCCAAGGGACACGCAAAGGAAATTGAATTAACGTTTTACTGACGCCTTATCTCGAAATGCATGTATTAAATAAGAAGTCAACCATTGGCCCTTTTCACCCGATGATCATAGCTCGTTTGCTTAACATGTCGATACATATCAAATTTGGCATAGCATGTTAAAACATGTCGATAAGATATTCGTGTCAATGTCATTGAAACATATCAATAAAATTCCTTTCCGTAAACCACGTTGCATATAAAAAAATTTTCGTATAGTATGGAATCGAAAATGATACTGCGATTTATGTATTTTCCTTTCGTGCTCATTCCACAATTACACGACACAATGCCAAGAACAATGCACACAACTGAGCGAGAACAACACTATAATCTAAACATAAGAAGTTAACACAAAACACTAACATATTTGGCTTTATAAATATGTCACTCTATCTCTGAATGCTACCATTCGTATTTCTATAACACCCCGAAGGTGATGTCATTAATGAACAACTAATGAACATGATTGTATTCCTTAGCATAGCGTGTCCTTATCAAACACATTAAATGCACATTGAAACGATTCCAGTTAACTATCAGACGTACGTAATGTTAAATAGCGTAATTGACTATTTCTAAAATTGAAAGGGGAATGTATTTCCTTGTTTGTTGATACAGATCTATCGCTTCAATCATTTATAAAAAATACTTTAAAAGTATTATATGTGTTTGTTTCTATTTAATGTTCCATGTATGCCATTCAGAGAAAGACCACGTAATTTGTGCGATAATTACTTTCTCGTTATTTATGTGTATGTGTAATTACTTAGACCTTTCTGTCAAGGATAACACATAAAAATACAAGCACTTATTTCCAGTGAGGTCCTGTGGTACAAGGAATACGGGTGAGATACCATAGCCCTTTCTGAACATATTTCTTGGTTATTTAACATGCCCGGTGTATAGCACCGATACGCTATATCTGTGTTACCAACCAGTTCATCTCTCGTAGGGTTGGAAACACTGAAAAGCGTTTCAGAAATTCCAGTGCCCCAGCCGAGATTATGTGCATCGTTGCTCTATGTGGGGCGTTTCATGGTGTTATTTAGTTTAGATTACTGCTTTGCCTGTCGAACTGAAGTAGTTGATAAAACATCCACGCGTCCATTATTTCAATTTCGAACACAAATAGAAACTTTATCTTTAGGCACAGATCCGTTTACCTATGTATACCATATGTATATTTGATTGCTAGAAATAGTAATTCATCTGACACTTCACTCTCCATACAACTTGTAATTTCAAAGCAGCCCAATGTACACAGCATTAGTTAAGTAACGCCTGTATGCATGTGTTCAATTCATGAAAATTCTGGAAACACTAACCTAACATCGTCACTTGTAATTAATGTACACGGCAAGCACACATCCAATGAAATAGTGTTTAAATATTGTTCATATTGGACGAATTTAATCAATTCTGACGACTTGTCAGATTCAATTATATCATATTGCAAGTACCGAGTTCAGTGTATTTTTCATTTCCCCAAAACTTTTCTTACAAATTTACTCAAAAAGACAAGCAGTGTAACTAATAGTTACACCTATTTGGTATGCTTCCTCGAGTGCTAGTAGTTTCGGATAATTAAAATAGTTGCTTAGCCCCCCCCCCCTGTCAATCATGTAATTAAATACGACATGCAGCTCAAGCACAGGACATAATTGGGCCTTTTCTTGCACTCCGGAAAGCCGTAGAACATTATCAAATTTCTGATTGATATTTCCACACGGTATTTCGACATAACTTGAATAACCTACCATTAATATGATTTTTGATGTAAGATGTAAGATTGGTACATGGTATAGTAGTGTGCCTTTCAGAGTATAATGACCGCAATATAATATAAAATGGTGTGTAACCTTCTTATAAAGAAGTTATTAATGTAATACCGCATGTGCGGACGCGGGGATTTACCATTTACTGTTATTCTTTATTTAATTGTTTGAAACGTAACAGGACAATTAGAACGAAAGTTTATTGGTATATTCAGCTCATGATTTATAATTGGTACATTGTATAATAGCATGCCTTACATGAGTATATGGTCCTGAATATAATAGAATATGATGTGTAACCTTCTTATAAAGAATTAAGTATTACGTAATAATGGAATGCAGCATGTCCTGCTGCAAGGATTCACCATTGACTGTTATTCCTTATCTACATTGCAGCCCGAACTTCAACTCTTTACGTCACTCTACAGCCTATATGATCAGACATTTTGAACATGGTATGTACTAATATGGTTAGACAATCAATCAATAAGTGAAGACATAGTAATCACTGAGGAGATGGTATAAGCAGCCTTAGATGAATAATCAAATATCGATATGGTACACTAAAATTTGTAACAGCATGGGAAAATCTTGTATAGTCATTTGGAATGTATAAGGATGGCAATTCACTACTAAACAACAACCACAAACTATAGTAAACTATGATCTAGTATTAAGCACTGCAGCCAAATACACCGGTACCTAAATACGTGTGTAACAGGGATAACTGAAATGACGTAAATATATACAAAATGTATTAGCATTGTATTAGATGGACTGACGATTCTATATTGTGTATTTTACCTGTTTGTATAAACGAGTGGTTGCTGTGTTGACTGTTAAATGTGTTCATACTTGTATAATTATTGTATATTGTTTTTACCATGGCTTAATCATGATTGTACACCATTTATGAACGTGTATAGACATGAAATAAGGATAGATATGGTATAATAAATAGATACATAAAATTAACAGGTTATCACACAATTAAAATATTTTATCGAGCTGGTGATCTCTAATATACTAAGGGCAGCATAACTAGTTATATGTGTACGTATGTATACTTTGATACCACAACAGCATTAATAGAATATCTTATTGGTGAAGATGTACAGTAATGTATTAAATATATCAACTATCAAGATCCATTTATATTGACCAAGTTTATCATGACATATTTATTTACCTATTTGGGATCTATATTATGTGATGTTCCAGTGGCCTTACTGTATTTGCCATGGTGTTACTATTGTACTTTGTGAAATCCCATCCATATTACCTGTTACCATGTTACCTGTCTCCAAGTCTGGGGGCCGTTGGAGCACCACCGAAGATCTCCAAGACAATTTCTGCCACTCGACTCAGTTCTCTGCTTTCCTTAGATACTCGCTGAGAAATAAGCTCGACCACTGAATAATGCTATCATCCCATGCGCAGTTCATTTTCCCACACATTGTACACGATACATACATGAACGACTCGAGCTATTTCGTAGTAGACTAGTCATCTAGACCCTCTAAATATTAGGCTTTTAATGTTCTAGAGTGATAATATATGAAAAGATATCAGTAGGCAATGTTGTCTAAAGTACATTACAAGCACCAAACGTTTCAATGCATAGTATATGTAGTTAGATCTAACGTATTCAGTGTGAACTTTATTCGTACACTCAATCCTACTAAATACATTTATCATAAAAAAGAGTAATTTAAACATGTAATTTGTAAACGTGTTTGTGATTATCATACCTGCATCTATACTAATAGTCAGCAATAATTAATTCAACATGATATAATGTAATTTATATTGGTATATACAGGATCTATCAAGAGTTGTCAATTGATTTAAACTTATATTAAACGATGAAGCGACCATCTGGTGAGCTTAATATTCCTGAACGAGTTTAATATAAGTTGGTATCAATTGAAAACGAGTGTTGGCTTATTTTTATCACATGACCTCCAATCCCACGAAACTACACATCTTACCGCTGGAAAACGGGCTCCGTGATATAAACGACACCAGAAATAACGCCATTTACGGCATACAAAAACGTCATTAATTAAGGAGAGCAATTGACGTCATGTGAACGTTATACTACACTTACTCGTTATATTAACCCGGTCCAGCTCTCACGAAACCTTTTTCTCAGGTTCAATCTCAGTATCAGCTAAGACTGAACTTGTAACTCAAATGAGCCTGAGCTCAAATCGGTGTTCGCAAAACGTTTCAAGTACAGTCGCAAATGAACTTAATCTCGGTGGTAAGTTAACTCTCATTTACTCTGTACCTTTTTATTACTGAATGTAAACATGTCATGTGTTGGTTCATTTTCCTAGATGATTTCCTACAAGTTGGTGTATGTTTTTATGCAAATTTTTAAAAAAAAGCCGTTATTCACATATTTCGTCAAAATCCAATATGACGGATTTTAAATTGAAAATTATGAATCAAATAACATATTCATACACAGGTTAACCCAAGTGGTAATTTGGCATACGTAGTACCATTTTTGGCACAAGATAAGCCTTGGTTTTGATTAAATACATTATTATATGGTTAACATCTCATCTTGTGGGGATAAAACTTTCATATTTTCATGAGAGCGTAGCCATTTTGAGAACTTTGATGCATTTTGGGATAATTTCATCAGATTTAATCCTCCTATTTATTGGTATCAAATATTCGATTCTAAAGATCAACTTACGACTGAGCTTGAACCTGAAGCCGACACTGAAGTTTTTGTGAGCACCAATACTTGAGATGGGTCTTTAATTAGAGACCAAGCTCAACTTACGACTGAATCTCAGTCTCAATTAGTTTTGTGAGCGCGGGGCTTGGATACGTACGGTTAGGGTCAAAATTCATTTACATACAGGGCAATTTATCTGATAAAATGGGAGAGTCGTTACTAAGTTTTGGAACTTGTGGCTCGACCCTTTTACCCACCTATACCGTATGTACGATGTTTATATGACAGAAAGTGTATACATGTACATGAATATCACTTGCATATTAAAATTTGTTTAAACGATTATACTTAGCGTCAAAAGTTTTGAACAAAATTGAACATCCAAAAATTCAGGATTTGAAATTGTGTTGCAAACCTTTTGACACCAGGTATACAAAAGGCAAGAAAATATGCTCATGCGATTTAACTATGTTCTACTAGTGACTGTAACACATACATGAATACGTAAATCTGCTATATGCTGTACCATTGTCCTCTATGCAGTGTTATCGTCCCCAAATCTTACATTACATTAGATAAGACTAAACTGTAAGATTTGGGACGAGAACCAGACTACGCTTACCATACCTATGGTAGACAGAAGGCAATAACATTAATGATACCTATTGTTACTGGGATACCTACGAGTCGATAATTAAAAACACCCTCGCAGACGTTCTTTCCTTATAAGCGACAATAAAAGACCAATTTTACTTCATGAATTTAGTGCATATTTACGACGACTCATGAATAAAAAATGTACAAATCGCTGACTTAGAATGAGAAAATCGGAAATACAAAAACGCTATTTAGAGAAAACATAAAACACTACTGTTTAAGCTTTGTCAACTTCAGTTCAGTCAAAATGACCGGTTCCGATTGCCATGAACATATGCTGTTTAGAATCCTTTGTGATGCAGATTTCAAATTGGTATAAGTCTTATAAGGTTGCAAGTAGCACTTACGACCTTCTCATTCTAAGCCAGCGAAATGTGTACATATATATATAGCTTTTATTCAGAAAAAGGCTTTTAGCCTAGGCTTTTAGCCTATCATTCTACAAACATATATACAATTATAAACATAGCATGTTTATTAATATACATATCCTATCTAGTATGCATGTGCTTGTGGGACATAAGCGTAGGCGTACGTATACATAGTGATGTCAGTGGGGATCTGATCTTTTAACAGGGAGGCTCTTGGTGACAAAATACAATTATTGTTATACTCAACCTAATATACATATTATCCTTGTGTTAATGAACACATAAATAAAACGTTACGCTGTATTGTTTAAAAACATAATCATTCCAATTATTAAGTACAGTGGACCTCAACCTTTATTTCATTTGTTTGAAATAATGAGATGTGAAAATCTACCATATAAGTACGTGAACCCTTACGCTCGTACGATTTCTAAACATGTTATGGACAGATACTGTTCTAGGCATTCATAAAAGCCAAGTGGCGTGTCTGTATGCGAGGCAAATAAGTACTGTAGTTAAAATTACCAGATATGAAATAATATAAGTACACATTGCACTTGCATTATGATATTGTCCTATGCTAACCTTATATAGATCATGAATAATTAATAAACACAACGAATAGGAAACGAGATATAATACTGAAGTTTCAATTACCTACTGTTCCATTAGTCTACAGTCGAGTTTCAATAATCTTTTACATTGCTCTGAGATCCTGTATACAAGCTAGTTAAGTGTTATTACCAAAATTTCTAATATATCCCGCATGGTGATAGTAAAATACTGTCGTATCCTATATGCATGTGACATTTGTAGCTAGTAGATGCATGTCCCACAAAATTACTCAGGGAATATCAGACTTAACGGAAGTAACCATTTTTTACCACATCGCATGTTCCTTAAAGAGAGCACTTTGTCGCAATACAGTACGAAATAATGTTTGTAAAAAAAGTTATTTAAAAAATCAATTATCAGAACAATACTATTAAAGTCAATTGTCATCATATGACCTTACGAAGGCGTTACATCAGAAACACACTGTACCAGTTTAGTTGTTGGACAATATCGTAATAGCAAAAAAACATACAAAACTTGCAGCTCAGTCAGTAGTATTACAGTCTATTTATTTCAAGGGCATTTTTACAAAATAAACTCACTTAAACTGGTGATTTCATCTTGTTAAAGAAACTTATTGCATGCACATGTTTAGGATAAATATTGCAATGTTTAATGGTGTTTAGGAAACCTTTGCAAATATCGACAATGTATTTATTCGTCGCGTGTCGGAACGTCCAGACAGTTTTAGTATATTGACGGGCAATATAAAAACTAATGTATTACGTTGCACGAGACTGCCTGATTATCATTTGGACAATTTTAAATCGTTTCCGCTGGTTATCCATTTTACCTTTGATTGAGATAATCTTGTAAGACGATCATTATTTTTACCGGACCCACTGCATACGTTCATCATTTCCCATAATATCCCTCCAATGTCGAGATAATTGTCAATTTGCATAATGTATGTCTTTATTCATAAGTGTTCAGCAATTTCATTTACAATTTCTTTTGCAATGGAATGTCTCAGGGGAATGGTTTTGATTAGTCCTTTGGTCGTTGTGATTCTGTCAAATGTTAGTGGGTTGGACATGGTGTCGTATTGATTTCGGGAAACTTAAGTACCTGTCGTACTACAGCTTATAACAACATAGGCCGAGCGTACGAGGCATTTGCAAACACGCTGATTTGTGGCAAGTACGACTACGTTAGAAGAAAAAGCGTCAATAAGAGAGAAAAGACATGTCTTTAATAAAGTACAGATACTAGTACAGCTAATAAGTTCCTATCTAATGTTTGTGTGCATGTGGCTCGCTGCCGTAGGTGGAGTAGGCGTATAGAAATCTGGCGAACATCTGCATACACAAACTAGACTTTAAGGAGTTACATTGTCAAGAGTAAATGACTTAAATCGTATTGTTCAAATATAACGAATTACCAGACCCCAATTACAAAGGACAATGCCCCCCACACAACCGAACAAAACGGAGACATTTTTACAACAAGAGTATATTACAGTAAAGTTTCAAGAGAGCTTGAAGTTATATCTCAAATTCAGACTATGATATAAGCGAAATCTTAATTTGAGCTATGATTCCTACTCGAGATGCTTCGGGAGATCGGGGCCTGTTTATCCAAGTGACAACACTCAAACTGTACCCGAGCAACGTTCTTTCTGTCCTGGTGAATAGAGCCGAATAATGGAGGGTAACAATAAAAGACAGTCAAGCAGTCGAGCGATTTTCCAGTAAAATATATAGCAGAACAATTGACAGGGACGACAGCACTCAACTTAACCAGTCGGACACAGAAAACATCACACACCACAATCACGCGACACAATGCCCAACACATAACTAAACTAAAGTTGACTTCAAAAGTGATTGTACACAAGTCCTAACACATCTGTCACAAGGCTCATGTGACATAAGCTAAAGTGGCTATCCACCTCCAGTGCCCGTTTCATGCACAATTTCGTCGTTCAAACTCGCTCGTCTTTCACCTACTTCGGGTTACCTACATATCAGTTACAGTTTCAGTTTGATGGCAATCAGCAAAACATTAGCTTTTGGCCATTAATAAAAACATGATAAATCATAGCAAAGACAATTTTCATTTGAACAAACAAAAAGTGAAAATATTAACAAACATAAAGAACATTATTTATACATACATGGAGATCGCTGGCGTAGAATGTTAAGATCGTAAGGACAGAATCAATATTTTTAAAAAACAAGAACAAACTTTCTGAGAGCTATTCTTTACGAATGGAAAAAACAAAGTTCTTCAACTTCAGTTGGTCACCATGACCATTTCCGTTTGTCATGAAAATAGGCTCATAAGAAGCGCATTGTGATGTAGATTTCAAATATATGAGTCTTATAATGTCACCTACGACCTTCTAATGCTAAGTCAGTAATATGATCATAAGACATTTAGGAATTCAAGGGCAGTCTTACAAAAGTGTTGAGCATATCACGGAACATTCGTGTTGGTGTCGATTATTCAAAACAGTTTTAAAAACTAATAGAAAGATAGTTATATTCGTTGAAATAACATTGCCTTATTACATTATTAGGAAGGACGGTACAGACACCATACTATATAATGTAATATAGCCATATAAGGTTCGGTTAATTGTGTTAAATCCTACCTAGTACGATTTTGTTTGGATTCATAGCAAACTGTATATACTGTTAATTGGGTGTATAATGACGTTACATGAGGTCGATACGTTTTTAATTATACGTTGCTGTATTTTGGTGCAATGAGTCGACGATAAGCATTTGTACGTTCCAATAATTCAAAGTTTGTATCCTGTCTCCGGCAGCAATATCAATACGATAACAGGGTGTCTGATATGTTTTGCTACATCACGTTACTTGATCATTTAATTTTACTTATTGGTGGACGTTATAAATCGCATAGCATTGCGTTATTTATATAATAACATGAAGAAACAAGGACAAAAATGTCGTCCCTAAAAAAATAAGTGGACATCAAAGGACCATGAGATAATAAAACAAGACGATATATCAACACATTATCACACCGCACAGTATATTGATATCAAACAACTTAGATAAACCCTCCCTGGGATCAATGTATTTGGTGTTAAACCCAGATTGATATCAAACATCTTAGATCAACCCTCCCTGGGATCAATGTATTTGGTGTTAAACCCAGATTGATATAAAATAACTCATATTATGTACAAATACGTCAATCACATATGATTATACGTATCGTAACACTGACTACACACGTTTAATATTAAATTGGAATGATTTGTTTTCTACCATACTTAAACCCCATGATGGTACTTCATCACATACATTGATCAGACGTGTAAGTAATTGACTGGTATTTATCAATGTTACTATCCAATAAAGCAGAGAAAGTCTAACCTTTAATGGTGATATGTAACCTATAATATAGATACCAAACTCTGCATATTGATATTTCCTATCACCCTATCAAATAATTATAGACGGTGTCCGTTACCCATGTCCAAATGTAAACAAAAGCTAAGGGTGTGCATTGTCTGCCGTATTTAACCGCGTTTGATCTGTGTCAACAGCGTTTGAAATTAATACGGATGTTCAGTAAATGTTAAATGAACAATATAAAAGATTGCCTGTAACGATTGTGTGTTAATGTTTATACAGGATAGTAGTAATGTGTCCTACTAATGGAACTAATGGTATTTATGAAGCAACAGCAAAATTCTGTGTAAATAAGGGTTTGGTTGAATAACGCGTAGTGGAACCATTTGTAGACACGCATTGTGAACCAGAAGCAGAATCAAACGTTGTTCTAGGATATATAGATGGAATATTAATTGTAAAAAGTTTATGGTATCACTTTAATTTTGGTATTGTTTTAAAATGATAAGAACAAAGTGAAATAATATAGTGAAACTTGGCTAAATTAAGGTGTCAAAAAGTACAAGATTATTCGTAAATATCTTTATTACAATATGACTAGCTCGCCTGCATCCCTGGACATCAGTGAGAAGTGGCAGACCTTACGCCAGGTGATAGTGGACGTTACACGGGATGAAAGAAGTGCCGACTTGAAGTGTTGGGTGAAAAGAAAACATGAGCTAGGAATAGGGTGTGTATAAATTGGTATTTCATATTTAAACTAAGTCGGTTCGAAATTCTGTAATTAAGACCTGAGCATGCGTCGATAGTTGAGGTTGATAGTATGTGTACCGCTGAAATGAGTCCGTAGCAAACATGTTCTTTCGTTGGCATGATTGCCTATTTTCAGCAAACAGCGGGTATTAATCAATCCAAAGTGAATCCAAAATATTTAAACAATACATGCACGTATACATAAACATAATACATGTATCATTTCAGCAAATGTTTCTCTATTATCTGGCAGTGCTCTAGAATGTTGCTAGTGGCTAAGTACATACTGTTTCAAAACATTATTCTAGTATAATAAAGAACGCTCCAATTTAAATTTCGTACTACCAGTGTTACAGGTTATTACCGTTGCGTGATTTCAATGTACACAAATAAAGAAGGCAGACTTTAATAATTAGCATTTGCCCACATAGCGTTTTAAATTTATTGAAAAGTCTTAATCTGGTATATCAAGCGTTCTAAAACATATGTACTTCCTAATACGGTTTAGTTTTCTTGAAACTGTGATAATGAAGTAAAAATTGCTTCAATGTAACCCCGTACTTTTAGAAATAGTGTCATCAGCGACATTTTAGAAATATCGTCTTAATCGAAATAGCCAGATATGATTTTAAACCCAAACGGGAGAATTTACCAGTTCCTTTTGAAAAGGCGTGTTAGTGCAAATAATTCGCTCCAGGAAAACTGGATACTTTGTCACCTGGCTGCTATATTAGACTAAACATATACTGGGGTTTTGCGCTAAATATGACCAAGCAATAATTATTTTACGTTTTTATTGCTATTCTTCTTTTATATTGCAACCAATATTTCGTTCACTTACTGAATGGTGTCATTGAATGAGGTCTATTCATAACGTGTTTACATGGTTTGGTGTCTGTTCACATTTCCTCTATCACACATATTCTATAGTGAATTATTTTCCGAGAAATGCAAATATTTTATTTCCGTGAAATGAAGCAGGCGTCCTTGGAAAATGTTGTGAGCAAATTGACATTACAATTGAACTAAAGTAGGTTGTCTTCATTATGCAAGCCAAGCTAAGGGCATGGGGTGTAAAATAGAATGCATCAGTGCCTGATTTCTTTGTTTGTAAATGGGTTGTTTTTCAAAACGAAATATGTTGTAAACAGATAGTATAGTATCATGATGCAAGTGTATGTATCTTTGGATTTATAAACAAATAATTAATAAAGCCAATTTATCGAGCATGACAACACTTTCATTGTAAATCTTGTTCGTTCACAAATGTGTATGAATGTGTTTCTGAATTCTTTCTTAGTAAGAAATTGTTCTGTATTCTATGGGCTACTAGTATTCTCTCGACAGCAAACATTAACTCTTTCTGTCATATTTTGTTTGTGTGTGGACGAGCAATATTTGCAACTTATATGCTGTCATGATTGGATAAATTTGCTTTATTGGTATTTATTTTTTGATTAACCCCAAGGGTAAATATATAATTTCATGCGTATTGCAATTTGAAGAAATCCCCGCTTTTGATAGACCATGCACTTTTCCACCAAATCTCTATGTCCTCAAATTAATCAAGCAATCACGCCTGTGATTATATTTTTAGTGAATCCTTTACTATACGAATTGTCCCTTGTGAAGTTTAAACACGTAAGAACGGCATTGTGTTGGAGCCAGTTATATTTCCATATCAGTACCGACTGCAATCAGGGTAACATATCTTAAAACGTTTTGAGTAACATTACCGTCCCGTAAGACCAATGAAACTAAAATGCATTTATTTCAATCATGTGTTATAAACGCTTTATTCGCGTAATGTCCGTAATAATGATCATTTTACAAGCTGAAATAACAATCACAGATGAAATCTTAATTCATGTTATGTAGTTAGAAAGCTTTTTGAATGTTTAATGAACACAATGTTTAATTGAAGAAATCTAACACAAAGCAATTTGATTAACATTGGGTATCGGGTAGGCGTTATCGATATACGGGTCCAATCATGGTTTCCTCCCTTTGATTATGCAGTGTGTTACTTGTTTTATGAAAGTGTGTGGTCATTAACATTTATTTTTTCCCTGTCAGATTGACCAATTACCTTCGACTTAAAGAAAGTGATAGTTGTGTGTTACAAGGAAGCTGGGAGCTATAGATTCATTGTTTCTTTGTCTATGGGTTACCGTCCAGTACAAGTGGTTGGCTGGGAAACACTGAAAAGCTTTGATTTTTTTACACGTAATGTTCCTATGCAATAGAAAGCCACTGACGGTTGCTTTATGTAAGATTTATGACAAATGAGCAATTTAAACCAATCTCGATATCACGCACTCAGTATGTTTTCCTTTTTAAGATAGTACAGACAACATACAGACAACAGACAAACATGCTTTATGAGTTATGTAATTCACACGTGACCGAACTGTAACTTCAATAAACTACAGCGTAAACATCAGTAAGGTATTTTGTTCGTTTTGCAATTTGTTTTCATCAAATGCAAACAAATATCAGGCAATTTGTGCGATGGTAGTGCTAATTCTATAGGGTATTAATACCCTATAGAATTTTGGAGCTAAAATACTAAATAATGCAACATACCGATGTTTCGCAAGTTATTTTAAATGCCAGTGTGGTTGTTTATGGCATTTACAGGCAACTATACCAAAATTATACGAATATTTTATTTTTGAAATACACCAATATATATAATACGTGAGGCAGCACCTTTAAGAGGTGTTTCTATACCTCTCCCTAATTTACTGTTGTACCTGACTTTTGTTCTGAAACATAACTATAATCGGACAGGTAACGTTTATAATTGTCTTACAATAATAACATTGTGAGACCGTCCGAACACTGTATAATCCAGTTAGGATCTGAAGACAGTGGCGTAGCCGTTTATGTGTACACAGAAAATTACAGCCATTGTCTGAATAGGTAGTGCAAATGTAGTTTGTTAGTTTAGCATTGACATTATGGCTGTCAGTTTAAGCCTTTATAATTGGTTTTACACTGTTTTAGTGGACCCGACCGCTGCGTCACTGTATTCTTACCCTGACTGGACTACTAGTATATTCATAATCATTATTTTCCGGGCGGTGGGTGAATTTTCGTTGATTTCGTTGTTGAACTCGACCACGAGATATAATCCCCACGATCTATCAAATTCAGATATGGATATACAATTTAATATTCTGTAATCCACGATTTTACGACCCCCACCAAAAATCCACGAAATTCAATATCCCCGAAAATATAAGATTTTATAATAGCTTGGTTAGTAAAGTGATAGAGTGTCACCTAGCAGGCTCTTAAACGCTCGATTCCCATATATATGTGCTTTCCTGATTGTCGTCATGGTAGTGTCCTACACTTTTGGAGAACTTCTCCGAAGTTCAAGTTACTACTAATTGATAAAAACATGTACGGTAGTGACAATTATATTGCTAACTGGCCACCGTGTATATCTGAACAACGTCGAAAGACGAGGTAATCCCCAATGAAAACCATGTACGTACGAAATGTCGATATCAAGTAATTAGTTTAACATACCATTGTCTCCCAATAAACACACCCCACGTATTTAATACAGCTTAACAAAATCACCAATTTATTTTCTTTTACAATATCTAAGTCACCTTACGTTGATAACCTTTTACACTCGAGGTTTGTTTAAAATGTTTATACACCATTTGGAGAAACATGCTAGCAGTATTGAAAATGTTGACAGTTTCTGGACCTACTTGAATGCCGGTATTCATCTTTTGCCTAAAGGCGTTAACTAGGTAATACGAACTAGACAGTGCTATCTTTGAGAAGGCAGCACTCAACTGTCACAGAAAACATAAAAACAACATAAACCACAATTACACGGCAAAACGCCCAACACACTTGTAACTGAACGAGAAAACGTATCTAATTAAACCACTGAAAGTTTACGTTTCAGCTGTCGAAAAGCTAATAAACATGGTTTCAGCTACAAACAAGTTGAATGACCTAGTTGCAGCTTTAGGAAGCTAAAAACGTTTCAGATATAAAAGTTGAATGACCTAGATTCAGCCATAAAAAGCCCTACAGTTTCAGCTAAAACAATGATCTAGGTTCAACTATAAAACACCTGAAAGACGTAGCTAAAGTTTAAAGCATATTAACCGTTTCAAAACCAGGGAAATACAGGTAATACCTACACGAGTATGTTTCCAGAGACAAATCGTTTCCGTTACCACCTAAACATACACATCAAATTTTCCGCGATAGGAGAGATCACCGTATTCATAATTTATGCAAAATGCCCACCAGTAATCTATTGGATAAATGAACTATAAAAAACAGCCATTCACCAATAGCTAGTTGATGGTATGAATACCATTGTATACAAACATGATCTCTCCTATAAAACCACGACTAGTTGGTTATAAGATGGGTTGATTTGGAAAATAAAAGAACAATTCGAACTGTTAACGAATCTGCAAGTTCACGATGACTAATAACATAAACAAAAACTTTTAGCTAAAATTTCATATTTTGTTGTAAATAATTGTGAATGCGGATGACAATTTACTATTCATATTTTTCGAATTCCATTTTGTTCGTTTGACTTTAACAGGCTATTTGCACCGGCACAAAATAAGGTGAGGGCGGTGACGATTAGTCTTGTACCGGCAGTATATATTTACAGTCCAATCGTTTAGCGCAATGGATATCGTTCTCACTTTCACAGGAGCGGTCCGGGTTCAATACTCGATCGGACAGTCGATTTATTATCTTCACTTTGGAGAAATTTCCAGTTGCTACCGGAAGACCTGATGAATACTAGTTTGGTAGTCACAAAGCATCTTAATGGAAAACATAGAATGTTCTAATAATCGTTAAATTTACTTAAATGTATCAGCTTTACATGAAAATCAAGATTATCATTTTTTAAATAGTTTAGAAGTATTATGTTAAGAGCTTACATTATCACAAAGAAAGCATAGGTTATTCTTCGTTTAATGGGAAATATGTGCAGTTCAAATGTTTAACTTAAGTCACAATATTTAAGTTTTCCCTTCAGGAGCTTTGTGAATACCAGCCCCATGGTCTAGATAATTCATTATTGGACTGTTTCGTTCAGCTGGACCGCTGTGTATGAATGAAGATGATGCAAACGAAGTAACAGTTCCTTGAAAGTGCTCACAAGTGGAGTTAAAACCGATAAAAATGAACAAACAAATTTCCTAAATCTAATATTTTTATAACAACCCTGAACGCTTTATGAAAAGTATCGTGAGTAGATACATTGCGACTTATAAATCACCAAAAGCTCACATAATGCATATAACTGTATGATGTATTTATTTTCAGATTTGAAGGGAGCCATATACTAATTTATTATTCAATACAATGTGAGGAGTTTAAACCATGATAAGAGATCTAATACATGTGAACTTAAAGTTATCATGACGCACAATACTGCGTTGTTGTATTTTGAAACACAAACGCCCATTTTGCATTCTTTGGTGCAATGCCCGCACAGTTTTGTCATGTATCTGTAAAATTACATATTTTGGTGGGAATTAAATTTAGTGGATTTTGATAAAACTGCATAGGTCGTTGGGTCTTAAATTCGTTGATTACAAAACTTTGAAGGGCACAATCATGGTCTGTATTTGGCAGACCAATTAATCGTTGGAATTAGATTTCTTGGTAGAGTTTAAGAACGAAACAAACGAAAATTAAACTACCTCGAAGAACAATGCATTTACAGTATATATATTTTCAGATAATTGTTAAGTTATATTATTTTGCCATATTTTGCCCCGTTTCGATGCACTGCTGTTGAATAGGTCCATTAAAGTTTACATGTTCAGTTGTTTGTAGTTTAAACAGTACAATCTCGTTACATAATAGGCCTAAGCTATTAAACTGGTATGAAATAAATATTAATATGCATACCGAAATCGGCACAAAACATGGAATGCTACTTATTGTCGACGAGCATATGAGTATACCCGGTACTACAAGCAATTAAACGATTCATCAAATTTTCATGCACGCGACTTACACAAAATCAAGAATTAACTACCATCTGATTAAATTATTAATAAATTAAACTCTCTCTTTCCTCTTACGCATACTTCTTCCTTCAATATCCCCTATCTCTTCCATACTTTCGTATCCCCTCTCTTCGCTTCGTCCGCTTTATCTTTTCTTACCCCGACACCCTCTCACTCTTATGCCCCTTCTCTATCGCATGTGTTACCAATAAGTTCCTGGTTCGAATCTCGACCGTAACACTGGCTTCAGATACGTTGTTTAGTGTGTCGCACCCAACTAGTCTAAGAGATGAACTGGTTGGCAACCCAGTGGTGGTCTCCTCGGCATGTATCGGTGCTTTACACCAGGAACGTGCGATAACCAAGGAGTCTTCTCGGAAAGACTTAGGGCAGCGCGCCATGATTCCTTGTATCACACAAAATATTTTCCTCGAAGCCGGAGGTGATTAGCCAATTAGGGATAGAGCCGAATGGCACGTACTACGACTGAATAAGTTGAATGCCAAAAACCCCTCTCTATATCTACTGCAATTCCTCTCTCTCCCCGCATAACCCTCTCTATATCTACTGCAATTCCCCTCTCTCTCTCCCCCCCCGCATAACCCTCTCTATATCTACTGCAGTTCCCCTCTCTCCTCGCATAACCCTCTCTATATCTACTGCAGTTCCTCTCTCTCTCTCCACGCATAACCCTCTCTATATCTACTGCAGTTCCTCTCTCTCTCTCCCCGCATAACCCTCTCTCGACCCTTCCTCACCCCCTCTCTACTCCAACACCCAACTCTTACACTATCTCTTACCCCACTTCTCTATATCACCACATCCATAGTTTACTAATACAACCATGTATTAACAAGAATCATAGTTTGTATAAAATATGTAATTTACATAAAATATACTACTTGACTCTGCTTCAAACATGTTGCATCATATATCTGTCTACAAGTATAGAAGCATTTACATTTGTATTTAAACGAGGTGTTTGCGTTTGTCAAATACACCAAACTTCTTAAATAATATCATTGTATCTCTTTACAGAGATCAATCGTCGGGTTACTCTGAATAAACCAGGACTTTTAGCACCCCACGGGAACACTCTTCAACATCAATTTAATACTTCTGTTTAAGATAATTTTCTAGGTGAGATCGTAATATTATTTATTTTTAAAAGTTGGACGTAACCTACAATGCGGCTTGAATATAATTTACACAATTAGCGCTACTTCAGTAAACGAAGGTAAAAGCTTTGCGACTGTTTAATTATCTCATATATAAATAAATGTGTTCTTAAAATCATCTCCGATTGAAAGCAATACAATATGTAGACATTTAGTGTGTTTGTTTAAAAGTTTAATTTTATTACAATAACCGTACCCTAAACTTTCTTACGTGACTTTAAGATTCCTTTCATGTATATAACCTACTCTTATACAATAAATCTTCGAAGAGAACTGATATCTAGTTGATAGAATGGGTAATTTAAATCGTGAATGACATTCAATTTTGTTTTGAATAGGTTAAACTATATTGAAGGGAATCGAATATACCTATAATTGTTATCCCATTTGAAATATAAATTATTCAGTTATGAAGGGCTCTTGAGTATTGAGACATGCGGTTGTGATTGGAGTGTGTATCGCGATAACATTTAAATTAGTGCACACTTGCAACCAGGAGGGATGATTCGCGATTCTGTATCTCGTCTTTCTAGATACAAAAATAATCATAAGTTAAAGTTGGATATAAATTGAATTAGATGACTTCATAATAAATAAAGATGACTTCAAGTCGATTATCATTCACTAAACATTTTACGCGACCTAACTCAGTATGCAGCCGACGGCCAAATACCGCCAACGAGCTTGGCAACGGTACCCGACGGGATTTATATATTACAGAAACGTGTAGACCGACAAAGGGACATTATCATGTAGACTGTGTATCTAGGAACTATAGCAGAATTAATACCCCAAGTGTGCAGGATATAGAACGCGAAAAATATAGTTTTCATATTCGGCCGACTTCGGCTCCGCAACGAGCAGTACCGAGGCGTCGACGGTATGCGCCTACATCCGCCAAAGCTCGAACACCCGGAGGACGGTTGGGTGGTAACCATGAAAAAGAAGATAACGAGTAAGATATTTTATTTAATTACACCTGTTGTTCTTCAAGATCTTCTTATCTAGCATTTAACATACCGTCGCCAAAATATAGAAATCTTAAAATGTTAAAAGATGGAAATTGAGGGTTTTTTGCCACTCTTGTTATCGCTGTCTCAAGCTCGCCTAAAAATATTCTAAACTAATATTTAAAATACGGTCGCCAAAAGCAATCTTAAATTGTTTAATGATGTAAAATTGAGGGGGGGGGGGGGTTGTGTCACAGTTCTTATCGCTGTATATATATATATATATATATAAACATGATATGTATGAACATTTCAGTTACATCTTTATGTTTCCATAGCAACGCAAACCTTTGTTCTACTAACAGCGTGAACGCATGCCCTCGAGTCTTCTTTGGTAGCCTGGCAACAAGAATCCAATTGTCATAACCCAGATTGGTATTCCCCATAACATCAGTGAGATACCATATTTCAGGATAATGCATAGAAAATATACGAATTCTTATTTTTCTAAGCATTATTTAGCAACCCTCAGTTATTTTTGACTGACCCTCGTATATGTGTTTACACGTTCTGCCAGGTATTTCGCCCACTTTTTTAAGATCGTCCTTGTTTTGTCGATGCTTCGTATAAAGGGTGTTATGAACGTTCGTTCCCATCAGAAAAGATTACGTAAATTCAGTTATAAAATAAAGTTAAATTTAATGGAATTCGAAATAGAAATAAACCACTTTATAGTAATTGCCAACTTCTGGAGACAAATTCACTTCACACCCAGTTATACCGTAAACGATGCGTTGTCATGGAAATATAGCACGCGAAGGTATTGTGATGTAATTCATTCACCTGTCACAACAATTAGAATAAAAACAGCTTCAACACCCTTGTTACCCAGATAAACCAACATAATTGAATAATCACAGCACGATTCACAAAAATACAGTAAAATAGTTTCAGTTTAATGAAATCAACTTACCATTTTGTCTTCATGCAGCTTCAATAGGTTATTAAACCAGTAGAAATTAGACAAATTGGCCGAACATTGGATGTATACCCAAACATACGCTCGCCATGTTGTAATCATGATTTGATTATCCAATCATAGGAATATGTATTGGAACATGTACATGTACAAGTAGTCTGTGTATATAGACCCTATGTTAATTGAAGGAGCCAACTCATCAGCCTACCCTTTTTTCATGAGATTATTTCCCTTTGCATCCTCAAACATAGATATTCAAGCCCAAAATAAAATCTAGCTAAAATTGAAATAAACTGATTACTGATTGACGAAATATTATCTAGTCGGGTAGCTAGACTAATGTAGAAGTTGCAAGTGCGTTCGCGAAACAAGTCATGCACGTGTAAAATATCGTGTGCAATTTTGAGCATTTTCCTTCATAAATACACCACGAGATATCGTGCTCTCTGCGAAAATGTACTCTATGCGTACTCTTATTTCGTCTGCCATACGTTATTTACATGTAGAAACAACACACGTACTGCTTTGTACGCGCACGGATCCGTACACGTTCTGTTTTGCAACCTCCCTATCTTAACAATAACCGCAACCTCCCTCTCTTAACAATAACCACAACCTCCCTCTCTTAACAATAACTGGATCCTCCATATCTTAACAATAACTGGATCCTTCCAATCTTAACATTAACCGCAAACTCCCTCTCTTAACAATAACCGCAACCTCCCTCTCTTAACAATAATCGAACCTTCTTATCTTAAAAATAACCGCAACCTCCTTCTCTTAACAATAATCGCAACCCCCCTCTCTTAACAATAACAGGAACCTCCCTATCTTAACAATAACCGGAACGAACTTTTCTTACACCCTTTATTTATTGTTTTCAGTAAATTAACGAATCTCAAGGACAATAAAGTCCCAATAGAAACACAGTCTCGTACACCTTTATTACATTATCACATCAAATTACAAAATCTTTTTCATAATAATACATTAGAATACTGATCCATATCGGGGACCAAAGCTAAGACCGTAGATCAATACGCAATGACAAGGTTTACTTTTCCATTTTTGTGATTTTATTGATTATTTTGACAACGGATGATCAACATTGACAACAAATTATAAATGTTCCACCTCAGCAGATTCTAAACCACTTGTGAAAATATTTCAACAGTTAGAACACTAAAAGTCTGGGAATCAAAAGTTTTATTTTCATTTTTGGCATTGATGCTCATGTTTATGTCGAAATTGTTTATGTTGTTACTTACTTGATAAACGGGTGAGCGACCGTAGGGTCGTTCAGTATACCGGTATATAAACCATTGTGGTCAATGACAAGGAAAACTCGGTGTAATAGCAATAATACTAGGACCTGAAGTCCTCGTGTCGACAAATCAGCGTTACAGCTTGCAGTCCCACAATATAACACTCTTAAAAAAAGGATTTGGGCTCGGTTTTTCACCGAACTTAAGATATTATTCGCTTTGATTGGGTGGTCCCCAACCAGTACACGCGGTAGTATAGTCATACCGGATTCGGTTGCCTGGTGTCAGAGCGGCTGCGTCTGGAACGGGAGGTCACGGGTTCGATCCCAGACTACGAAAAACCAAAGTCGTTAAATAATACTAACTGGTGTAGCTCTTTTGTCTAGCGTCTTTTGCTGTTCTGGTCGGCCCAATGCCAGGATAGTGATGACGGTTCATTCGGGACACCTTGTTCAATATCTAGCGACACATGCCGCACGGAGCATTCCGATTGGGTAACACTTGTGACTGGAATAATCAATGTTCGACCTGGAACCAAAAACACGAGAAATATTAACTGATGTCTGTATACTACGTAACCTTGCTATATCATGATATCTGCCCCTGTTACAACCTTGATTTACGGTGTTTGAATAATTGTTTTTATTTTAACTATCAATCAGCCAAACAGCCAAATCAAATACATATCGTTTTTTTAACAGCTTGTTTAAAACATTTGATTTTGATAGCTTAATGGATTTGTTTGTGGTGTACTGTGATATGAAATTTAAACCCTTCCTATGCATTGCTAGATAATGTTATGACATGTGTGATTATCAGATATTGACATCTAGCGATTGCACGTTACTACAATTCAAGTACTGTCCAATATCAATAACATATATTTTATCAGTGATCAAGCAGCTATGACAACAAACCTCTTGTTACATACTAATTAAATGAAAGCGAATGGTTTGACGCGTGTATAATACGACGATACATTCAAGCGATTCTGTAAAGTTGACAATTATGTATCAAACAATAGAGGAATTGGGGGAGAATATAGGCTGTTTCGTGGTCCAGTGGTACCGCGCATGATTGGGAAATAAAATAATATAAAAGTTCTGCTCTGCTCTGCTCTGCTCTGCTCTGCTCTGCTCTGCTCTGCTCTGCTCTGCTCTGCTCTGCTCTGCTCTGCTCTGCTCTGCTCTGCTCTGCTCTGCTCTGCTCTGCTCTGCTCTGCTCTGCTCTGCTCTGCTCTGACGCTTATATATTGAAACAATACACGACTAATTAGCATTGACTTGTTTGATCAACTTTTTGAAAAGTGAAACGAAGTGGAATTGAAAGCTAGCAATATTAGATGTAGATCAACGGTATCCTGATTCCCCCACAAGTTACTGTACAACACTACTGTAATGCTACCATGCAACGGATAGGTTTCAAACTGTCAACATTTATGTAATAATTTATTTAATCAATCGACATCTCGGTCATATAACATAGTTATGAAATAAATGTACTTTAATCAAAGAGTACAACACTAAAAGTGCTATAAGTTACCAAATATTATTACAAGTATCGACTTGAGAGCTATACTTCCTCAATCGTCGACCTCGACTGTTTAATTATCAAGAAACATGATACTTCAGTTTTGCACAATCTAATATTCATTATGAAGATAAATAATGTACTCGCTTATTCAACCTTTTTATGTATACCACTTAGCTATGGGTACATGTAATGCTTTTCTGAATGCTAACCGTATTAACTTGTCAAGTTCTTTTTAATGTTAGCACTAACAAACACGTCTGCTGAGATAGAATCTTAAATATCTCATAAATTAGTTCTAGGCTTTGTAGTGTTTACAGCAAGGGTTTCAAAACATTGCAAGCCAGGAAACTTAAACAACTACGTGGCTGGTCAAAAAGTCATACACATTGATTATAATACTGCGTCACAAGAAATGTTACAGTAAAGAGGTTTATACACTGTACCGGATGTTGCAAGTGCTTTGCTCGCAATAAGTCACACAAGTTGATTAATACCACGTCGCACTTAATGATACAGTGATTACTTTTAAGCGATGTGAGATATGTACTTGTTGCAACTCGAACTGGAAGTTATTAAATTGTGTTCCATTATCGTGATTAATGATAAATGAACATCAATAACAATTCAATTGAATTTACCTATTGTCAATAACTTTCATAAATATAGTGGTGGTGGTGATTAAATTTAATAACAAGCACGAAATATCTGAATAATGAAGTTGCTTGTGCTTTGTAATTAATGAGTAAGTTTTTAATTATGATAATAAAGTTATCGTACCAGGGAAGAAATTTTAATTTAAAAATAAAATGAATTGCACGATCGTCATTTTAAATACATGCACTAGAATACATATTAAATTTCCAATCGCCGATGAAGACATATTTTATTCGCGTGAAAATTGAATAAAGAGGTACCAGAACTTAATTAAGTAAACTTTACGTTATTAATTTATATTTAACTGTACTTTATTTGCTATTAAATCAGATAAGTCTTCCTGGTGAAGGAGTACGTGTGTATGCGAGTGAATACGTGGGACGTTCAAAATAAACAGGACTATTGTCACAAAACCCGTATGCTTAAACGAAATAAATCAAATTATATACCATCAGAAATCGGAATCCTTTTACTACATACGGTACAAATATGAAATAAAAGAAATACGCGTTCCGAGAATTACAGGTGACTAAACAAGGTCACTAACGCTGACCCGGCGCACAAAATGACGTCGCACTATTTTACACGTGGCATTAGTGCTTCGTATAGGGCTATGAAATACGATGTTTGTATTGAAAGGGTGATGAATACATACCAGTACCACAATGAGCCACACAAGTAAAGCAATGGTGAGAATCGCATGCATTTTTGTCGAAAATAACATCGAATATCTGGGCGAGAATCCGTACCATGAAACGTTGATATTTTGAAACTGACGTGACACACGCTCTTATGAATTCCTATTACTTCCCTGTCTTTCAAAGCGGAACAGTTATCACTAAAGAATTTGTGCCATTCTAAAACTGATTAACTACTCGCAGAACTGTTTCCAAAATGTAGTTACGATAATTTCATACAATTCAGAGGACATACTCAATTTGCGGTTGACAGAAATTGGTGTTTGACCGTTTTTCCTTACGTTCTGGTGACGTCAATTTTCCGTCACGAAGTTGTCACTCTCGCTGTTCAACTTCTGTTTATTTCGGTACATTACCTCCAAATGTCGTCATTTTTGCAGACGTCGTCCAACATGCAACATGATTGTAATGTTACGGCAAAGTTTGAAAACAAACGATATGATAGTTTTAAAGATACACACCTTACGTAGTCGCCATTAATGGTAATCGGTGGGCTGCGCCGGGTGCGTGTTACCATGGTTTCGAAATGGACTATTATGAGAGGACGTGCTAGTGTAACTTGATAAATCAGATGTAGAATTTTCGCAATTGAATTCCGATTCCATATTATGTAATAATATTTGTATAATATTGAAAACTGTACCCGTGAGGACCCCAGTCCAGTTTATTATTGAACGTCCCACGTACTTTTCAATTTGAATTTCTTTTTTAATAAATGCTAAATGGTAAAATGTACTTCTCCTTTAATGCTTTTACGAATAAATACCTCAGTTATACTGTGAAGAACATCTACATAGTATTGATCACTGTGTGGACGTGATATAATATACATAAAGGTTATGATAAAGTAGTTATTACGTCCTTAAATTAACTTACACATGTAACAAGGTGTCCTGTCTTGTTCAATACCTTTCCGCTGTATAAGGTCATAAATATAATATAGACAAATACAAAAACAAATCACTTGTACATACAGCGCAAGAAATCATAAAAATACGACGGTTGAAAGGAAAGTCTCTTCTTTCGTACCATCGTGGCGACATATCGTTAGCAATGGGATGTCGATGAATATAAATTGTAGAACTTGTTGAATTGACCTAAAATGAATTACTAGTACTTAAAGTAAAACCTAATACAGCAAAGGTATAAAGGTCATACGAGGCGCTTTGTCAGAAAGACGAATACAATGCCCCCACTAAACGTCTTAAACCTCTTTCACAATTGTCGTAGGAATTTCTTCGTCGCACGACGCTTGCGAATCTACGTCGAAATGTACCGACTTGCGTCTGGAAAGGGTAATTTCGTGGAGCGGTCACAATTGTCGCACGACGGACATGCGACGGCTCTACGATGCGTATTAGGGAACTATCGTGCGTCTGTCGACGGACGTGCGACGGCTCTACGATGCGTATTAGGGAACTATCGTGCGTCCGTCGCACGACGGTCGTACAGTTGTCGTACAAAAATAAGTTTCAGCAGCTGGATATATTTAATCAAAACGTCGAACCAAACTCTTAATTTACGAATAATAATATTTTTTTGCAAATAGGAACTTGCTAAATACTAGTATTAAACTACATGTATGCATAATCAATATAATAATAAGACTGCATTTTGTGGTGGACACTGGTTTCAAACGCGGCATATTTTAGGCGGTGTTTGTTTCGAGATATTTTTGATGTCCACTTGTTATAGAAAAGATGATCATGGCTTTCTTGTGCATAAAATGTTGGAATTATTTATGAAATAATGAGTCGTGTTTATAGTCTTTAGATATACTGGTATATTGTTACTAAGTATACATTGAAATGTAACTAATTATGGAATAAAAACATACATGATTGTTGATATTTTTATAACCTGCTAAGTGATGGAAAGTATGTTGTTGATATGCATGTATGAGAACATTCTGGCAACTTAGATCTTAGTTTATAGCTGAATGCATCTATCATATGTATGTACAATGCAACCGCTCCAGAGCAGCCCTCCACTGAGCAACAACCTCTCTTAAGCAATATTAACATGTTGTTCGAGAAGAAACAATTTAATATGTATACACATTTACCTCTCCAGAGCAACAACCTCTGTAATGTAATGTTTCTCAATGTGTGTCGTTATAGAGAGTTTTTATTGTTTCCAAAGTACACATATTTCTCTAAGAATATGATTTTATCTTAGAGTTGCACTATAGGGTATGCATTTAGAAAAAGGACATATATGTGAATAGTGAATATACACAAGACAGTCGCACGACCATTGCACGTCCATCGTACGTCCATCGCACGTCCATCGCACGATAGTGGTGGGGTTCTAAGTGCATAGTTTGACCTTATTATCACAAACAAATCGTGCGTCCGTCGTCCGTCCATCGCACGTCCGTCGTGCGACGACGTAGGACATCGCACAACGGACCTACGACAGTGACACGCCGTAGAAAACATGTCCAACACTCTACGACGAGGGTCCATGTTTATGTTTTCCGTCGCACGACGGTCGCACGATGCAGAAATGTCTTAAGTCCGTCGTGCGACGGACGCACGATAGTCCCCAAATTTGCATCGTAGACCCGTCACACGTCCGTCGTACGACAATTGTGAAAGGGGTTATACCATACAAACTATAGGTAATGGAAAGTTAACATGTCTAGAACATAAACATGTACGTTAGAACAGTCACCATACAAGGATTTTAAAGCTAAATATACATTGCATAAGTATAATGTAGCAGTCATTATATTTCGTTAAGACGAACACAAATACAACTGTACGTCAAAGGTGCTAAAACATTGTTGTTTGTCTCTAAAATGTCATTGAAACAAAGAACTACAAAGTGGTGGCTTAAATATACACACCGAAAAAGAAATTCAACGTTGAACTTATTTTAATTGACTGCAACATTTTCGTTATATTAGTATACTTGGTACATTCAAAAACACAAACTCTGTGTTTATGAAAGTACATGTAAATTCTAATGGAATATAGGATACCTGCTGCACAAGCCGCTTGGATTGGGTGGTCCCCAAACTGTACATTGTTAGTACCCGAAGTCCTCGTGTCGACTTACCAGGTTTTCACCTCACTCGAAATATCGCTCACTTGGATTATGTAGTCCCCAATTAGTACACACTGTAGTTTAGTTTCACCGGCTCTGATTGTCTAGTGTTAGAGGAACTGCGATTACGGACTCGATCCCAGACTACGACATTATACTAAAGTCGTAAATTAGTACTGACTAGTGTAGCTCCAATGAATGGCCCTTGTTGCTGTACTGGTTGGCCCTAATACCAGGATAATGATGACAGTTGTGACTGGAATAATCTATGTAGGTGGGGCATTGGCTTAGCGATAGGGTACGCGCTTCGGGATCGAGAAGTCCGGGGTTTAATCCCCGTCTGTGCCACTGCTTAATTTATTTGAGCAAGAATAACCAACAATGCTCCACTCGACCAAGATGTGAATTGGTACCTGCGAGTGCGGTGTATGAACATGTACGATATTCCTTGGTGCCATACCTCACTGTTGGCTGCACATCAACCAGGAAAGAAATAGTCTCCCCAGGGAGACTCGAACGTAGATTTCCTTAGGTAGCTCAATGACCAGGATGTTAAAATGACAAAGGGTGGCTGAACAGCTGAACAGAAAGCAGCACTCTCAAGTTTGTAACTTAACTGTTTTGTGCTGAACCTTTTAGCAAAATGAAAACGCAAGAAATATTAACTGACATCTGTATTCTACTTGTCCTTGATATATCATGATAACTGCCCCTGTAACCAACGCTGATTTACCGTGTTTGAATAATTGTTTGTATTTTAACTATGCTTCTGCCAATACAACCAAATCAAATGCGTATCGTTGTTTTTCATCAACTTGTTTAAATCATTTGATTTTGATAGCTTAATGGATTTGTTTGTGGTGTACTATGAAATGACATTTAAACCTTTCTATGCCTTGCTAGATAATGTTATTACACGTTTGTTCCTCTTGTATTGACATCTAGTGATTGCACTTTACAACGATTCAAGCACCGTCCAATATCAATAACATATATTGTATCCATGATCAAACAGGCATGTCTACAAGCCACTTGTTAAATATAATTAAATGAAAGCGAATGATTTGACGCGTGTATAATACAACGAAGAACTTCAGCCATTCTGTAAAGTTTACCATTACAATGTATGTATTGAACAATAAAGGAGTTGGCTGTTTCGTGGTCCAATGGTAACGCGATAGATTGGTAAATAAAAGTTTTATTCTGTTCTGGTTCAGTTCTGCTCTGCTCTGCTCTGCTCTGCTCTGCTCTGCTCTGCTCTGCTCTGCTCTGCTCTGCTCTGCTCTGCCTAGATCACAAATGCAATTCGAACAACGTCAGGTGATGTTTCGTCTAATTAGGTAGGAGACCGGGCGGTCATCGGGGCATTGTAGGATAAATTCTATGTATGGCATATAATCTCTCAAATTCAACATTAGCAAAAATGGTTTCGAAATAAAGTCCTTACCCGTCCATGGTTGTGGAAGACCTTAGTGTGGCATTAATGCGGTACGTGGTATATTATATAAGGTTATTTGCGTTGTCTTGAATTTGATGAATTATTTTTGAAATTTGCAATTTGAGACGAAGTGGAATTGAAAGCTAACACTATCAGATGTAGATCAACAGTATCCTGATTTCCCTCCACAAGTTACTGTACAACAATACTGTAATGTTACAATGAAACGGATAGGTTTCAACACTTACATGTACGTAATTTAATCAATCGACATCTCGGTCATATAACACATTTATAAATATTGGACTTCAATCAAAGTGTTAACACTTATCCGTCTATATAATACTGAATATTATTACAAGTAACAAATTGACAGCTATACATCCTGAACGGTCGACCTCGACTGTTCCATTATCAAGAAACATGATACTTCAGTTTTCACAATTTACTCGCTTTTTCAACCTTAATATGTATATCACTTAGCTGTGGGCACATGCAATGACTTTCTGAATGCTAACCGTATTAACTTGTCAATTTCTTTTTAATTTTAGCACTAACAAACAAGTCTGCTGCAATAAAATCTTAAATATTTTATCAATTAGTTCTAGTATTCGTAGTATGTAGTGTTTCAAACATTACACAGGGTAGTCAGATAACTCCGTCGCTAGCTGAAGATAAGGCGCTAATTAAAATTTATGACGGGTGCACGCATTAGATACATACAGAAAATAAACATATTCCTCGAGAAATTTTGAATAACCACAAGGTTACTAGATGCACAGTGTATAAATGAGTAAACTTCCGGTTTTCGTGAGAATTTTTCACATTGAAATGTAGTAGTAATACAGTGAACGGAAGTTACAGGTGCGTTGCCCGCAATAAGTCATACACGTTGATTGATACAGTATCGCAAGAAATGATACCGTGATTAGGCGTCGCAAGAATTGATACCCTGATTGGAAGACGCAATAAATGGTACAGTGAGTGTACGTCGCAAGAAATGATATGTAGTGATTGTGCATCGCAAGTAATCATACAGTGATTAGGTTTATACGATGTGAGATGTGTACTTGTTGTTACTCGAATTGGAAGTTATCAAATTAAGTTCCGTCATCGTGATGAATAATAAATGAACATCAATAACGATTCAACTGAATTTCCATATTGTCAATACCTTTCATGGATATATTGGTTGTGATTAAATCGTTAAATATCTGAATAATTATGTTGCGTATGCTCTGTAATAAATTAGTAAGTTTATTATTATGATAATAAAGAAGTCGTACAAGGGAAGACATTTTAATTTAAAAAAGTAAAATGAATTGCACGAGTGTCATTATAAAGACATGCACTAGAATACATATTAAATTTCTAATCGTCAATGAAGACATATTTTTTTTCGCGTGAAAATTGAATATACAGGTACCAGAACTTCATTAAGTATACTATGTTATTAATTTATATTTAACTGTACTTTATTTGCAATTTAATCAGATAAGTATTCCTGGTGAAACAGTATGTCTGTGTATGATTGAATACTTTTCAGTTTGAATTACTTTTTTAAAAAAGGCTGAATGGTAAAATGTACTTCTCCTTTAATGCTTTTACGAATAAATACCTCAGTTATACTGTCTGTGAAGAACATCTACATAGTATTGTTGACTGTGTGGGAGTGATTAAATAAGAAAATGATTATATTAGAAAAAACTGAAAATTATTGAGCCTATTTGAATATAAATAACATGTTTAATTGACAACTTCGCAACGAACGGATATACAGACTGTAATGAACATGTTGGAGGGTTGGTGTAAAATTAGACATACTGACATAATATAGAATATAGAATATAGGTATACTTAACATAATATGATAAATAATTATACTTTAATTTAAAGATGTCCATTTTATGATAGATATTCAAGTAGTTATATTATATAACTAACACTGGTTCTAGTCCCCGATCTGTTTATACATGAGCGTTATGCATGCAGCTGTGCCACGGGAGTCTAACATTCACTTAATAAACTATCAAAAACTTTTATAACTTAATCGTGAACGAACCTGATAGCATAGTGCAAGAGCCTGGAGGTCTACCGAAATGTATCATATACATGGTGCTAGTATCGGTGTATCTGCAGCTTGAGGCTCCTCATAAAATGGGAAAGCGGCCTGACGTCTCTTCTGTCGTAGAACTTGTTGAATTGACCTTCGTCAGAAAGACGCTTTGTCAGAACGACGAATGTCGTGCCCCCACTGAACGCCTTAACATACAAACTATAGTTAATGGAAAGTCAACATGTTTGGTACAGAAACTTTCACGTTAGAACCTTCACCAAACAAGGGTATAAAGAATAAATATACATTGCGTAATTATAGTAAAGAAGTAATTATGTTTTGTTAAAACGAACACAATTACAACTGTATGACAAAGGTTTTCTTAAATTGTGTTGTTTATCTCTAAAAGGTCATTGAATCCACGAATTACGAAATGCCGGCTTAAATATACTCTACGAGAAAATAAATTCAACGTTGAACTTAATATTGAAATCTTTATTTTCGTTATAATATATAATGAAACAGGTATAAAACTATGGTTCATGTTAACATATTTAAAATTGTACTTCATAAAATAAACAGCATCATGATCCTCGTACAACAGCCGATACATCAGCCGATCAAGTTCTCAGACGATTCAGATGGAGCATACCCTGTGTGCATACCTTCAATTAAATATACGAGAATGAAAATGGTCGCATTTCTTTTGCGCTGGAGTTTACAATTGCATTTAAGGCACTAGACGGAGATAATATATGTGTAATGAGAGTTTTATATTCAATATAAGGAGGCTTTAGATAATATATATGATGCTTTTCCATTTAAGGCCTGACATTGATATATGATTTATAATGATTAATGTATAGTCATCGCCGTACCCCACGTTTGCTCATGCCTACTACGATGCTGATGCATTGTAGTAGAACGGAATATTATACAGTGGGGTCCGAAGATGATGGTACGAATGCAGTCTTCTACGACGTAAATGTCACAGTCAACTCATAGCTTGATACCTATATAAGTTTGATGACAGTTAGATACACACTGTTCTAAGTGTGCCTCCGTAGCTCAACGGTTAGCACTCTTGTCGTCTAATTGGGCGACCCGGGCTCTAATACAGTTAGAGGCACTCATATGCCTGCCATATTTCAGCACAATGACAGCTGTATCAGACTCGTGGCTTATGATAGGTTGACTGTTTAACGGATACTTTCGATACATATGTAGGTTAAAAAATAATAGCTGTAGTAAGTGATTGGCTGTGTGTTGGATGTTGTATCTTGTATGTTTTTATTTGTCATTCAACGTGGGCATTCGTCTTTTTGATTGCTGGTACTAGTTCGTTCAGCCGTTTGACAGTTGGGACTTGGGTTGATCATTTTCTTGTTTGGTTGTGTGCCAGGCATTGTGCCTTGTATGTGTTTATGTTTTCTGTGTTCGGCTGCCTTCCCTGCCCGACTTGCTATTATCGTTTTGAAAATTAGGCTGCACAAGACAGGGTGACTATTAAAATGAGGCGATTACAAGTACGTTTGATATTGTATACGGATTACTCGTCATAATAAAAAGAGCGTATTTCAAGGCTGTTAATCATGTATTTTGTTTGGGTGTAGTATCAATACGAAATGTCAAACGTTTATCAGGTGTTAGTAAAATGTAAGTATTGAAATCAGAAAATTGCACAATAATCCTGGCTATCAGACCTGTTGTATTATATTACAAGATTTCGATAACCACGACTGAATGTATTTATTTGGGTTTCCACCGAGCTACTTTTTTGTCTCATTCATCCAGGGCCAACTGCAGTTACTCATTAACTTCACTTTTTCCGGGATTTTTTCAACTTTTCTCAGTAGAAAATATTAGATATCAACTCTACTCAGCCGACATGGAAAAATAGCATACGTTTGGACATTCCGAAAGACAATCTCACCAGTTAGCTAACATGCGAATGATGGTTCATAAATATTTCTATTTTTCATAAGTAAATAATCTATAATATACATAAATTTACATAATTATCCAACCAATGATACTATTGATCGATTACTTCAATGTATCTACACTGTCTTGTTCTAAAGTTTGGGACTTACGGTTTATTGCATAGTGATCAGGTACAGCCCCGAATGAATCCATTTGTAAACACCACGCAATGGAGTTGGAATACTTTGACTAAACTCCCGCATGTTTCGATTAACTCTACTTTTCGGAACATCGTGTGAATGAGAAAAAGATTAATAAACAACATTTCCAAATTATGATGCAAGGTGACAGGCGTCACTAAGCCCAATGGTCTTTAGTAATGTAAGCGATCCGTAACTTATTGATTTATATATTTAGCGTGACCCAAATTCATTCATCACGGCATAATTATGTTAATTTTACGCATATTAAATAAAAATTTGAAATCGATAAACACGATGTCGATTTTGTTTGTTATAGATGAAAAACATCTATTAGGTCTCGAATGGCATTTTTAGATATATACTTTAGATTATACTAGTGGATACCTAAAGGTGACGATTCAGTGGTCAGATTCTATAAATATGCTTAATTTTGTAAATATGCATCGTACGTGGGAGTAATATTGTTGACCAACCCGTCACGCACGTGGCCCAGCCTTCACGCACGTCATTTACTTTCATGTCAGTCGTAAAAAGTTCAATAAATCTTTTATCTGGAAGTTACAAGTCCTTTTGTGTGTGGTTTTTCTGAAGCTTGTTTATGGATACTTCAAGATTGTAATAAACTGTGAGAATCGATGACGAACTGTGAACATTACATTCACATTTTCTCTCGTAACGGAAGTTAACCCGGGATACATTTATTCAAATCTTACTAATAAAACATCTTTTCAACAATAGAAATCCGTTGTTAAAACCGATATTGCGTCGATACTGTAGAGTAGAATATGTTAAACAGTGAATATCTTTTCATCTACGTTTTTAAAGTGATATTTCATTTTTTTTAATTCAGAGAAGAAGTAGGTTAATGTACGGAATGTAAAATATATGAAAATAAATTTTATGAAAACAATGACTTTAAATACGTATAAAGCTAAATTATAAGTGGTTAATTGATATTAACATATTTCAGATGTTATCAGTACAGGTGTTTCTTATGTTATTATACGTCAATTATGAAGATTAGGTTATTAATTAAATATTGATTGAGTGTAGTGCTCGTGTGTATAATTTCGTGGCTCAATCAATCCTACTTAAGATTTCAAGACTCACAATCTAGACTTGTTTCCCATAACATATTCATGGCTTTATATTATTTACACTGCTACTACTCGTATTTACATTATTGATGGAAGTGTATGGAACATAGCACATCTGACGGCGTCGTTAATGTAACAAGTGCGTGTAAATCACTTTGATGGTTGTAGTAGTTGTTGTTGTTATCAAATTATGAACAGAATGAAGGGCTTCAAACTGTAAGTAACTTATTCGATCTTATTTTAGTTAAATCACTCGTATTAAGGTTTAATTCACGTTACGTTTATCTGCTCTTTTAATTGCCAGCACCCATTCATTTAGGTAGTCAAATGGAATTAATACGCGTTGTTTTGCAGTTGGCACAGTGTGTAAAACGTTGTTGGGAATAATATATATGCTGGTGGTGGGATGTGTTTCTGTTAAATTAAGATAATATCATATAACTGTAGGTTTATCAAATAATGGATTTCGTAATGTGATTGATCAGGGTAATATCTAATTTGATATTATACACTGAACACTATAATTGTGCAACAATTATGTTAAGTATACGCTAGTGATATATTCATTATTCTCCCTGTTCTTGATTTATATTATTAGTGTGTAATAAGAATTGTACTCTAAGGCACATGCTTTCAGGTTTTACCAAGTGCTTACACATTAAAGTAGCAAAACCAAAGAGAAGATAGTGCAGCGGTCATGTTAAGCTGCAACGATTATGACGTTATGAAAGCTGGTATCCAGTTGCTCTACAGTTGTCACAGCAAACACGGACACCAGTTCATGTAACGTCATATCCTTTGCGACTAAACATGGCCGCTAGAATCTTCGTATTGTATGATTTATACCGATTCTTCTTTGTTCCTATATTACTAACCATTACTCACTTCTCAGAATAAACACGGAAGTGTGTAATCTGACGTGGAAGACCACGGTAGTCCTACACTGAAGCATTTCGTCTCTATGGGATGGGTTTGTTTATGATCGCCAAGGGGAATGTGGAATACCTACGTTACTATCATAATAGATAACGGTTCCCGAACCCTTGATTGTAGAACTGAAGCCACCTTCTGTACTTGTTGCTTATCACTGTCCCTGTATGTTTGTATTTATAATCTTAGTTATTGTTTTGTAACCTCTCAGAAGAATATTAATACATGCACTTTTTCCTGTGACTTTATGCTTTTGCATCGACTTAAAGTTAAACGTGTGTTCTCTACTAAACTATATTCGCCTCTATAGAGTAGTCTAGGTGTGGAGTGTTTGGTTATGATGAGGGGAGTATGGGGCCGCGTCATATCAAGGAAGAAATAAAACTGACACCCATTGGATGGTGCTCGTCACGAAATGGGAACACTGACTTCCATTCAATCATATGCTCGAGGCGACAGTTACAAGAACTTTAAAATTATTTGTAGAACTTCTTTCAAAACAGTCATAAAACAAATTAGTGGTAAAACAATAACGGAAGTGCTTCTTTGTACTTTTAGGGATATGTTTAGCCTGGTCAAGGCTGCAAAAGAGGCGAAAGAATTCACGGACGAATCCGAGTATAACCGAACTGTCAACCAATCGAGACAAGCGCAGGAGGCAGAAGAAAAGAAGGACCTAGCCCCAGTTTTTAACAAACGATTGTTTGCTTCACAAGGGTCTGTGATTATTACGCGGGAGGCCCGACGTCTGATGACAGCAAACGCCTCAGGCAATGAAAAATGTGACCTCAACTCCGCTTTGTCAAAATCTGAGGTTACATGTTTACGTTGCGTTGTCGATGGCTTGAAACTAATACACAAAGGACAAGACTTTGTTAAAGATGTCCTCAGTAAAGTTGTGTCATACGAAACCTACAAAGCATTCGAGTACGTGCCCACAAAATCTTGGGAGGATAGTTTAGCGTGTTATTACATTCTAAATGGCGCTGTGGAAGTTACTTACGATCTAAGGTCTACTGAATCCAGAAACGTGTATCAAGCTAACATAATATACAGCCACGGGACTGGTGAGTATTTAGGACTTGTCAGCCCAGAGGGTCCAACTGAAGACTTAGCCCCTCCGGCAACTATTTACACAAAGGAGTTTACGCAATTTATTCGAGTTGACAGACAGCGGTTCCATCAGCTGATGAGGAAAGCTACATCTCTGATAGACCACAGGAAGAGGAGTTATATATCTAGTCACAGCTTTCTGTCCAAAGTGTCGGACGACGTCAGAGAAAAAATACTACATAAATTAGCAATCCAGGTAAGAATTATTTCAATAATTCGTAGAAACCAACCCACTTATAAACGACGTGAGATTCTATGAGACTCTAACCCAAACAATACACTAACGATACGGTAAATGTGCTCATGAAGTCATTGACGTGATTGGCGTCCTTGAAGCAACATCGCTAAACCTATACGTATTTGCAATCATATGTATCATACATTTTCTTCATAGTCTGATATTATGATCGTGTTTAATTTCAGATGTATAGTAGAAATATAACGGTTACTATTGGAATAACTTTTATGAATGTGGACGCAATACTAGATAACTTCTAAGTTATGTTTTAACATCCAACGTATTGGTGTTGTAATTTTCAAATATTAATAACAAAACACTGGATTGATTATTGGATTGGTTTTTAACCATTATATAGCAGGCATGTAGAAACTCACACTGCAATAGCCATCAATGTGCTACTTACTGAAAGTAGGTTTAATGCAAATACATGCCATTCGTCTGACAGGTTGTTTTCATGAATTATTACCAAATACGATGGTTGAGTAGCGACCTCGGCCGTCGTCCATTAGTAAGTGTGCTGGATTTGTACGATATACGTCCCGGCAGGTCATACCCTTTCGTGAAAATTTAACAACAATGTCGATTTTCTTTCACATACTCATGCATAAGTAACAGGTTGCTTGTGGACGGTTTCGTTAGTACTGGTTATGATACATTGATTTTCTAAGATAACTGCATGATTAGGAGAATCGGCCATCAAAATATAAACAAAAACAATAATTATGACGGTCGCTTGGTGCACATATTATGGGCATGACTATATTCTTTACAAACTTGCCTACCTATTAAGTGGGCTTTGCCAATGATTGACAAAATCGAATATTACATTTTTGCAAAATGTATTAACTGTACAAAACTTGTGTTAAATTATATTTTAGATGGTTTTAATCGTAGGTAACTGTATCATTGCTAAAGAGCAAGAACAAAATTATATCTATTATAGAACATACACTATATCAATGATACAGTTACCTGTGGTTTTAACATTGAGGTAGTCGTGTAGTTTGTGTATTAGTACTACTATACAGTAATACATTCATTTAAACACATGCATGTGTTTTGATAAGCATCACTGTGCAATTTGATCATCTTTATGATATTATTATACGTGACTATAATGCCAAAATAATGTTTCAGTACCCTAAATGTAGTTTACTGTCAAGCAGATAGCAATCTAGTACAATCCCAGCTATACAGAGTTCTTTAAATCACGCGCGTTTCTGCATTTCTTATTTTATGACCGGATAGGATCGGATGTATCCGTACTTTGGCGTCATTGTCTTCCGGCCATTGCATGTTTAGGATTAGATTGAATTTTATTGTACCAACACTATGCATATCAGAACAAAATAGTGTGAACTTTTCGCGTAGTTTTTATGCAATATTAATTTCCAGTTCGTTGTATTATTTCTCGCGTTCTTGAATGTGCAATTCACGTCGCCTACCGTTACAGGAATGATTACAGCCGGGATCGATATGTGTCCTCATTGTCTCAACAAGCGAGCGCACGTCAACTTTAATCTGGAACTCTTTAAAATCAAATGCGACTCTTCAATCTCCACGGATCACGTGGGCAACGCCATAAAACTCGTCAACCTCGCGGATCTACTTTATTATGGGCATATATCTCGGGTCCGAACATTTTTAAAACACCGACGTACACTTGACTTAACTTTATTATCAATAATTTATGCGAGTGATTACTTTATGACCTTATTCAGTGAAGATAAAATGTCACTCTCCAAACCAGGAGATGCACTTAGCTTCATTCGTACCTAAATCGACTCGCACTTGAATTTCGAGTATCAAACAAAGTTTTATGCAAATATGGAGCTAAGTAATAAGACATCTGGCGATCTTTAGTTAAGCACTAAGGCAAAACAAGAAAAACATTACTTTGATCGTCGGTAAGATGTATATCAAATTGTACGAGCTTTAACATTGCTGAACAAACACAGAGCTAATTTCGAGTTATCATCATGACCTAACAAAACAAAATGCAAAGAAAAGAACGAGTCGCCAATAAGAAGGATGTACACATAGGCACATGGTATCAAATGATTTGAGCGTACCTCTAAGTATAGAGAAGGTTGTGCAGCGGTCATGTTTAGCCGCACTTGATATGACAGGAACTGGTATCCATGTTTGCTTTGCGTCTGTATCTAACAATCGGGTACCAGCTTTCGTAACGTCATATCCGTCGCGGCTAAACATGACCGCTGCAAAACATTCCCTATACTTATGGTACACTAAGAAAATTTCAAACCATTTGCCTACGGATGTACAAATTAGAATTCGACCCCATGGCATTCGGTTCAGTCTGATATTATCATAATTTCTAGATAATGTTGTTCATTATTTTTCCTTTGAATATGTGCCGTATGCATACGTTGCACTGTTACACTATTTATGATACAGGAATTTCACCAAACGGTAAATTAGATAGGCATATGAACTTGTGAACATCGTTTCTTAAACGCTAAACAGAGATAGTGTAATATAGTGTGTAGTGTACAGTTTTGGTGGTTTTATTTCAGTCAAACTCCAACAAAAATGCAATAGTACACAGGAGCTATAGTTTATTTTGTATTTTAGTTTCTCAATTTTGTATCGTTAAGGAACGGTGTCAAATTATGTCAGAGTGTACCGATCAACGCGGTTATAATTCGCACACTGTGTGGTTCATTGGATTAATTTTGACTTTATCAACAGTACATTTTTAACATTAAATGGTTTTTGTGCAAATCGTTTGAGGAAATTATAATCATAGTTAGACTTGAGGGATCTTTCAATGTGATTATCTCTGTCATATCTCATATCTTTATACTATATAATGAACTATCTGTTGTTAGACTTAAACCTCTTCTAAGAACAAATTGACTGGTTTGTCAGTTGATATCCTTAAATGATAGACACGTAGTATTTAAATAAGTTATAGTGATTAAAACATCGTTTAGGAAGTGATTAACAACTCACCTTACCAATATAGGTTTTTCGAAATACAAAAACCATATACAAGGTATTGATCATTCATTAACAACAAGTTACATATATCTCTATTCAACACACTATTACTCACATTTAGATAAGGGTCAATAAGTAAATTTTCGTGTCCGTCTTACGTTAAATAAACAAAACCCGATTTACAAGAACGCTGTTCAAATATTAAAATATCATGCAATCTGCTGCTGAATTCGCAACATTTTATTTATTGCATTTGATATTCATTAGCATTATGGCGTCTTTTTCCGGTTACTGATAAGCCCTATAGGCAGGGACCAAAGTTGCAAGAATTATATGGCAATTATTGTTCCTTTTATATAAAATGTTGTTTAAGAACCATAATGACAATAATAGAACGCATTCTGTTATCGAAGAAGCTTAAATGCAGCACAACCATTTAGCAAGGTTGGGCTTAACAGCACTTAAGACATAAACTTTTGAAGCAATCCTTATTCGTTTACAAAATTGCAGATGTAACACTTTGCTTCTGAACATTTCATCATTCAATTTGCAAAATATTCACGAGGAAAATTTGTTGACCCGTATCAGTTTTGAGTAGAACATGTACTTAAATCAAAGAGCCAAACTTATTAAATGATTAGCGTTTGTCATTTCCTTCAAAATTGGCAATAAATCATGTTTAAAGTAAGTTCAACTGTTAATAAATTTTTCGAGGCTATACATACTACGAGTGATTTTGATTCAAGAAAGACAACTCCTCTATGAAAAAGATATAGTATGGTATCGAGGTTACGTTTCTTGAAAAACACTGGCACATTTTTAAATTTAATAAATTGAATTTAGAACTAAATCATAATTCTGACTGTAACTCGGTTATATTTTATTTTTGTTCCAGGAATATCCAGCGAACAGGTCGATACTGACACAAGGCGAGATATCAGAATATCTTTTTATTGTCATGAAAGGTATATAATATACACACATACCAAGTTAGTAATATACAAAGTTTCAAAGTTTATTTATAATAATTCCCACATAAATCAATATAAGATTGTTTAGGTAAAAAATGACCCATGAACAAACACTACTATAAACAGCAATGCAATGGTTCAATGTGAACAATAAATGCATATGCATGAATCATGGTTATATTGGATTTAATGTCATTCATATATAGTTAGTTACACAGTTCATAAACACAATACTTAGCAGGTTTACAGCATAAGTCAACTTTTCATACTCTAAACATAATGTCCAGGCTTATGGCCCAAGCTACTCGCTTGTTGGCGGCCCACACCTCAAACTCAACTGCCTCTCTTCTAAACTCAAACTCAACTTCCATCCCCAGTAACCTGGTCTATGTTATATTTGACCGGCCTAGACATATATTAAGAATACACTTCCTCTAAATACACTGTACACTCGAGAGGTCCCCGGTTCGATCCCAGTCGGCGTCACTGCTTAATTTCTCTGAGCAAGAATAACCGACATGCTCCACTCGATCAAGGTGTTAATTGGTACCTGTGAGGGCAGTGTTCAATATTTCTTACAGGAACTGGTATCCGTGTTTGCTGTTTCAACTGTAGAAAAATTGGGAACCAGCTTCGTAATGTAATATCCGTTGAGGCTATACCTGGTCGCTGCAGTGCATTCTCTTTATATAGGATACCCTAAGGTTATTTGAAACCAAGTGCCTATGACTTAACCAAATACCCTTACCGTATACAATACATGTATGAGTCAATTTCAAATTCGCAGGTTTTTTGCCTCCTCAATTTCTTAAATATTTTTTGTCAAATATAATGGTTTTAATTGTACAATAGTATTGTCCAAACTCTTCTTGGACATTAATGTATAGTTTAGACCCTTAATTAAGACAATCAATATGTTTTTTTAACTTCAAACATAGTCACTTAAGTAAATTGTCTTTGGTGTAACGATCAGGAAATTTAACAATAAATTCTTTAAACAAACTGAATTCAGCTAATTTTCAAGTACATAGTAACTCATCAAATACTCATATCTAAATCAATTTTACTGAAGTTGTAAATTGAATGAGTCACATGAAATTGTATAGCAATACAGTTCACCAATATCAAATCTGAACCTTTTCTACTACTTTGTATTGTATATTACAAACAAAACAGTTTTTTTTTTCTTTCATATATGTAGCATTTCCTGCATGCTATCTTTAAGATACATCTATTGTAAAGACTGTTTTCATTTCAATTACATCATACAACCTGATTTACATTGTTACACCACGGACATTGTTACACCATGGACAGATATGTTACACCACAGACAGATATGTTACACCATGGACAAACACTTTAATATACCTAATTGATCAAATTTAGGAATAAACTTAAGATAAAAGGTATTGCAGACGTGTGTGGTGTATTCAGTGCTACCCAATATCTCTATGCAAAAACAGAAAGGATGTCATGTGATAACAGTAAGGTCGATTTCCTAAAGAAATTGTCCATGGTGTAACAGCTATATTACATTTATTAGTTTTATTATGAAATATAAGGACATTATTATGCTTTTTGCAGCACATATCTGCTTTAAAAATATGTATCAATGAAATGCAATCGTAAGCAACTAAAAATGTCAATATATTTCTGAACTTCATAGTTAATTTACTGATTTTGTCCGTGGTGTAACAAATTTAAATTGTTACATCATGGACAGTTATACCACGGACATTTTTGAGATGTTATCATCATAACATACACATCGTTTATAGCACTTCGATACTGACATTACAAAACTACTGTATAGTATTACATATACTAGTATCTTAAACCAAAAGTGGATCTATTTTGAAAAATATGCTTTCGGATGTATAAAAACAGCGTTACACCAGAGACAAAGAAATAAAAGTGCGACAAAGGATACAAGCATTGAATTGTCTATAGATTTCCAATTATATATTAAATTAAAAACCATTCTTCGCTGTTGTGTGAAGGATGAGGAACTCTTTCGAAATAAAGAAGTTATATTGGTATTTTAGGGGATCATGGTATAAAATTAGGTACCTAATCGATTTCGTTACACCAAGGACACATAGCTATTTGACATGCATAAAACATATTTTTATACAATATTCATTGTATATTTTTGTTAACAATATATTTTCTCTGTATTATTAAATATTCACCATCAAAATGCACATACAAGTTTTGTCTCATAACATATGACAACATGAAATACTGTTAATAAAAGCATGGCACTGCGGTACTGGGACATTAATTTTTTCCCTGTTTTAGGCAGTAAACACAAATACAAAAATTTACTGATGACAAATCATTTAGTTTTGCACTGTTACTATAAAAACAGTATATATAGCTTTATATAATGAATGTTTTACTTTATGTATCATATTTATGTGTACGTTATTCAATCAGGACAAGAAAACCTGCGAACTTTGAAATTGACTCGTATAGGTATTTGACTTAAACCCATGTGATGTCTTATAATAACAAATTGAGTGATCTTTTAGAAATCAATCGACTGATTTATAACAGTTTTATATAAAACTCTAATCACTTTATCAGGACGCTGTCAGACATACCGTGAGGTCTACATACCGGAAGCAGAGAAGGATGTTCTATTCTACCTCACCAGCAGAGATCCAGGTAGGGGACAATTCATTAAAAGCATATTTGAATTTTCAGAAGTTTTCTTTTAATCCATGTTTGAAAACATATGCACAGTTGTTCTTAATTACTGATCAATAAAAGAGATATTACGATAAATATCTAAACGAAAAGAATAACAACGTATATTTGAAATAACGTTTGTTCCTAAAAATATGTTGTATTGTTTTGTACCTGCCCAATATAACATACAAACTTTAGGTAGGTTATGCATGTTCGTGTACTTCTATCAGTAGGGGTTGTATAGAAAATCCCTCCATTTTATCTTGTTTGATGTCAATATTCACTTATAACACATATTTACGACAACACTGTTTTTATTGCAGATGATTTTTTCGGTGAAGAATGTGTATTAGATCATGAACCTAGTGAATGTACTGTCGTCACGGCAACAGCAACTGTCGTCATCAAGCTACATAGGTACGTTCTATATAGTCTGGTTCCCGTCCCCAACTCTTAGATTAATTTACATTAGACGGGAACCAGATTACGTTCTATAGTACTGAGTGCTGTGTATACTCGCTTTATATTTTAACATTTCCTGTAAAACCATCTAAATCTAATTTCCCGGGTGCTTATTCAATATTATTATTAGATGTCAATACTCAGTTGTGCAATTTTCAATTTTGTTTAGGCCTACTAAATCGGCAGAAAATGTCTTAGGTTAAATTTACAATAATAATGCTATGGGAAAATGTACGTCCCACAACTGATATAGTAAACGAAACTGTCTTTTATCATATTACTGTTTGACAAAGGTGGTAACACACACAGTAGATAGATTTGTAATTATTTTCAAAATAATAAAACTTCTTTGATCGAATTAAAAAATACGCGCGTTCTGGTCGTGACGCCTTAAGGGACGTTTTCCTGCGCTCGAGACCGTTTTACATACACAGAAGAATACATATCAATTTAATCGGTCATGATACTATAGAATAGAGCCGTTCAATTATGGTACTAATGTCTATGTTTATGATGTATCGTTTTTGTTTGCAAAATTCCAATTAAGTGATCGTTCAACGCTAGTTATTTTCCAGCTCACAGTATGTGTCGACTTTTTCTTTCTTCAATATAACATTTTGAACACAATATATCAATTCACCAATATTCAGAAGCAGCAAATAATGGTGTTCTTTTAATATAACAATGTACGACAAGTAGTCAGTAATTGATAATTAAATCGCCATTTAATGTTTACTATGCCAGTGGTTAATCTTATTAGCATATTTACTCGAACTACAGCATGCTTTAATTAATTCATTTATTCACATCTAGATTTACTATAGATTCAAATTAGCTGAGAATTGCAAGCGCTGTGTGCACTATGCCTGTTGGTAATTGTGTTCTTAAACTATTCGTTCGCTGTCCGCTTAAATATTTTTACGAACGGAGTCGACTGTCGAGTAATCATAAACGAACGTGTATGTCCAGAAATGAAATTAAAATTTCCAATACATATGCTTATGTCAGTGAATATGACAATCTAAAAAAACCTATACAAATAGTTTATGATATACCAATTTATGGTTGGAAGCGTCTTTCAAGTTTTGTTCAACACCAAAGGATGTTCCTGAGGCGCGTATGGTTATAACCATGATATGATATTACTATCCAATGAACCAGTATATCTAAAGGGTTCATATCATTCTAAATTAAACAAAATCAGTAATAGAATCATATACACTAAGAGGCACTTATAACTGTGCAGTTTTCCATTCCTAATAACTTTTTCGTTTGTAAATATTTGTTAACGAAATTTTGTGTAATTGGTTGTTAGTCGACGCACAACGTAATCCAATATTTAAATCTTACGGTTCAATGAATATTGCCCATTTGACTGGGAAAATAAAAAAATAACGAATTGCACGAGAAAATCGTGAAACAGCGGGAAATAAAATTACACGTGATAATTTTCATTGAATTCATGACCAGTTAACCCAATAAAACACAAAATAAAATATGTGTCTAGAATGACGCCGTGACGTCGGGTATATCAACACAGGCGGCTCTATGTTACTGTTGGCATATAATTAATTTTGGCGTTCCAATAAGTAAAATTATGTGTTATGCAATCATTAAAACCCCTACAGGTATTTGGAGCCATATTCAACCTGACTGTCTGTCCTTTCATTGTTAAAATTTGTCAACGTCATTTCTCAGCAATGACTGGTCGGATTTCAACGTATGTAGATACGTGCGGCATGTTATGCTAGGACCAACTGTCACTGACATCGCCCTTCAAATATGACGTCAATGCGACAACATTGCATAGCTAAAACGCCCAGAAGGACACGTTCTTAGCTATTGGAAAACTGTGCGTTTTAAGCCGGAGCAGATTTCGTGAATTCACAATTTTACGCAACGCTTAATAATGTGCTAGTGTTTCCTAAATCTTTTGTGTTATGAAATGAAATTTACTAAAACATTATCACACATCTTTTTACTACACTTGCTGCAGATTTCAACCAAATATTCCCACTAAATACTGAGATAGTGAGATTTGAGTAAGTGCACAGTTATAAGTGCCTCTTAGTGTACATTTTATATTAAGAACTGCATTGAAGATGGTTCAGAGGGATAAACTGTCTCGATTTATAGACGAACAACGCCACGAAAATCCCAGCGACGAGAATTTGCGAAATCGAGGTTACAAGAATTCCATGTGGAACAAGTATAAACACACACACATCAAAGGGACGTTAAAAGAAGGCGGGAAATTGCAATATCTTAGTCGTCCACAAAGTGCCATGATACGGGAGCGACCTCCTGATGACAGGTAAATACAAAATAGCAACGAAACCCGAATCTTTATGAACGTCTCCCTTGTGTAATTCGCGATACTAGTATCCATTAAACTATAGTCATATTGTTCAGTAGTCCAAACTTCTGTCCATGCTTCTACGAGCACAATCCTTTTCACCTTTGACAAATCTGTTTTAAAATTGCATATTGGATCGCAGGTATAATGATGGTTAGCATTCCCTTAAAAATTCCGACGCTGTTTGTTGGTAATTATTAACTAGTAATACTCTTTTTAGTTTACATTAGCATGGCTGGTTGTCGTGACATCATTAACTAGTTATAAACATGGACCATACTCTGCGGCATCTGTTCATGTTGTTTTGCCATTTCAGTGATATTTATTCGGAAAATATGCGTCAGTTTATGTTGAAAGGTAGTATGTTTGAACCTGTAAGAGCACAATCTGCCAAAGATACTGGAAGTTACATGTACCGGAAACAGCCAAAGAGACCACACACTGCGTTACCTGGTGGGCTGGTGACCGACCTTACACCAACTTTACCAGCAGAAGTTACTGACATCTCTGACAACGAGAAAGAAAATGGTTCGTATTTTCCTAACACATTCTTAAGTACGGATCACTTAAAAAGAATCAAACATGTAAAAAGAATCAAACATGGAAATAGCAATTTGTTTTAAATTAAATTAAATGAATCATGCTGTTTCCGATAGTTTTTGTTCATGTCTTTTGTACAGTATACATTATTGTAAACGTATTACATTGTATTATAACACAAAACATAATTATTTGCATATTATAATTTTAAAATATTGATAACACAGAGTTAAGAACATATAATTAATCAGGGGTTCCATTTGATGCGGGAGTAGGGGTTTTGACCCTTGAAATTTAAAAAAGCCACATTTTGACCATCACTATTGTTATAGAATGGTCATTTTGTCTAAAACTCTATGGATATTTTGCATACAAAAATGACCCTTCAGATTCAGGAGCTAGTGGAACCCTTGATTAATTACGTGTAACTTTGTAACAGTGCCTGAACATTGTGAAGACCACGTAGATGGAGGTGTTCAATACCAACATTCAACTTTAATGACGATTGACAAGGCGAAAGAAATGGAACTTAACATCGCAAAGGTATTTATTTTAAAACAAAGATAGTAAAATATTAGTAATTTAACAACCACTGTAACCTTAAAACATACATGGTCCTGAGTGAGTATATATCAGCAAAAATAAAATGAACTTTGAAATTGTGTTCTGCAATTGAGTACTACAGTTTTCAAGTCATGTCAGGCAACGACAGACAGTTGACGATAAACACAATTATTTGCTCATTTAATTGATATCATGCATTCTTTTATATTTCATTACATTTTATGTTTCCTGTTGCATTATTTAAATAATGCATATTCAGGAAGTTGTATTGGTGGACGGTTTTATGCAATTCATTTACGACATTATTGCGACCTAGTTCAGAAATTATGAAACAATCATATAATGCACATTGCTAAGCTTCAGAGATATGCACGAATGGTATGAGTATTATCCGGTCCGATTACAAAAAGATAATATTAAGTCCGACAGGGAAGACAGCACTCAACTAGGCACAACGTCCAACAAACAATTAAAAGAGTAATTGATCCACCCAAGTCCCTAGTTTCAGCAATCGCAAAGCTACATCATACCCAAGTTGAATGACCAAGTTGCAAAAGTAAAACGGCTTAAATACCTAGATTAGGTTCAGAAATCCTAAATATTTGAAAAAAAAAACTACCAAAAGTTGTTATGTTTACAATGTATGTTTATATGAATGCAACAATTTTAGCACAGACGAAAGAGTCTGAAGGTAACGAGTGTGTGCTAGACGATATATAGCTTGTATGCATGCGTAGCTTATTAAAATTATCTATGTTCTTTTCCTGGTGGTGCTGCGCTTGCGGATCGCATTTCTTTCTAATGTTTCTTTCCAGAGTTGACATATTCCTGTTTGATGTGCTCACGTTTTGTAACTTTCCCACCATCTTCATCGTTTCTTTATACAAATCTTTACCACAGATGTACGCATGGTGTTCTTTAATGCTGGTGCCTAGCATAGCCATGTGACATCTTGTTGAAATGATGCTAAACGGAGTGATAACGGATTTTTTACACTTGCTACTTTACATATGAATTTAAATTTGATAATTTGTGTCAGATTTTGAAATAGTTAATACGCTGTCTTTGAAAACAAATATCATTATTATAGTTTTACTTTTGTTGGTTGATATTTTTTAAACTTTTATCTCATGATTTGTGTGTGTTCAAACTTGAAACCAGTATGAAACTATGATGCTTGACAGTGTCACTTTTTTATCATAAATAAAATGACAGCAATAGCTCAAAGACATGATATTGAAACATACACGCATTTTTTCATATTAGTTTTTTGCTATTAAGCAATGCGATAAGAATGAAAGTTATTCATCATCATCATCTCTCTCTCTCTCTCATCATAATTAGACTTTCAGCTTATCTGGCAGAAGTAAATGGTAAGTTATACAACTATTAAATCACGAAGAGTCAATGTGATAGGTATAATATGTCATTGTTATAACATAAAGTCTTTATTATTACTACATTTTGTATCGTTATTATTGTACAGCTAACCACTAAACCTTTGCATTTATATGCAACAATTATCGGCATTATTGTTTGAATTGAAACCAAACTACCAAATAAAGACCTGATACAATGAATATAAGTGTACATTTGAAATGCCATACAATGTTAGCAAGCTAGGATCACTCCAATACTATCGTAGTACATTATGCCTATCATTGATCGTTGTGTTCATTATCCAAAGCTTGTAAGGATCCATCAGATACACTTAATACTTCGTTTAGCAGCTCTCATTTCCCGTTATACGTCTCAGCGTGGACAACTCCACTAGTTACACTAGTCACTCTGAAATTGTATACTCATGACTTCAATGTATCAATCTATATACTATAGTGTTTGTAATAGAACAGGGTAGGTAGACAGTTATACTAGAGTCAGTACTGGAATAGTTCTATTCTTCCTGAAATTATACACAGTAGCATCCCAACTCATATGGACGTCGTCTCTTAATCACAATATTCACAGGGTATTGACGCATATCGTGTTTGTGATTACAACTAACATGTATGTTTGCCTTATATGTCATAACATATATAGTGACAGTACGGTACGTTGATAATGGTCTTGTGTTTCAACCCTTACCGTTTCTCCACATTCGTTTCGCAAAAATATTTAGCGTTGACAAGTTGACAAAAGTGGAGAAACGTCAATTGTGGGTCGTTATTCGCGTATCGATATGAACATAATTGGATATCTGATGTGATTTCGAGACAGTTTGATGGATTACTGATCTAAATCAAACCCAAGGGACATTTGTATTTGTGTTTCTTGTAGATATAGCAAGAGCTTTTCATCGATACCTTTGCTGATGTATGTATACGCTCGTACCATATTGAAATCAAAGACCACTATCAAGGTACCAATATGTCCCTTTCTGTTCTATGACACATAAGGCAAACATAGACACAAAAATAATACGCGTCAAAACCATGTTACAATACACATTACCATATTATCAAACCCAGTTTTTTGTGTGCTTTCATTGTTCCCAAAGTACCACTGGCAGTAACTAGTATATTCATTATTTACAGAATACTAACAGTAATATGGGTACAAAATCAGTGATAACACATGCGAGATTTCACACAGTTCTGTATACTAGTACATGTAATACATATCGTATCATCCATGAAACACCACTGAAGTTTGAAGCAGTGGCTCATATTATGATGCGTATTGATGATGTTATCAGTCAGTCATAACAAATATTATGAGAAGATTTCACACAGTTCTGCATAATACCATCCATGTGTGATGCGTATTGATGATGTTGTTAAATGATTATATCGATGCTTGTTTACAGGCAATGGAGTCCAGAGAAAGTCTAATGAAGATACTCGATGAACCTGACGTAACTGCACAAATGAAGCACGCTTGGAAAGCCGAGAGCGCTCAAGATACACAAAACTTTATGGTTAGTTTTGATAATTAAAGGTGAAATAGGGAATAAATCCCTACATGCATAACATACTCCCAATGTGATTGATCGTAATGTAGGCCATATTAGCATAATTAGATAAAAAAAGTACTTAAGATGTGATTCAATACTCAACCATGTCATATTTCAAGTAAAATCAAATCCCATATTAAAGTCTGCTAATATTGGAATAGAAATGCAAGTAGATATATAAGACTAACCTAATAGAAAAGGTCATAAACTTGTGACACACTATCGTGTCTACAGACATGTGAAAGGAAGTATTCAACAGAAAAAGCCGAGCACAAAAAAATATATATATAAAACAACAGAGACAACAAGCATACGTCATACCCAAACTGAACAAGAAAAAAATGAAACTAAACCGCTGAAAGTCATACAATTTCAGGTGTCAAAAAGTCATAAAAAGTTAAACAGCGAATAATACAGTATGCTATACAAATACCTGACAAAATTAATTTATAACTGATCCCTTACAAATAGTCTATTTTGAAACTATGGTGTTTATAACAGGTTGCAAAGCTGCTCGTTATCACTAAATGCTTACCACATTCACGTCCTTGACACATATTACTTCTAGATCCAAATCATAATCCACCTTGTCTTATTCATTTTCTAGAAAAATGGTGTTCTTGTAACCATGACATCGGAAGATATTGTTCGAAAGGCCAAGGCGTTAGCGGACACGTATGTTGACAAAGGAAGCCATGCAGATAACGACGAGGAAGAGTATGTTGTTGAGAATTTATGTTTCTAACAAGTTTATACACATGACTGACATTTTCGTATGGTCTATGACATTGTGTTGCTTACAAACTTTAATGAGTTTGGTCAAATGTTGCAACATATATTTCACAAGTTACACAATCAAATATACATGTATCTGGTCAGTAATATACTAAAATATCCCTGATAAATCGTGTGCGCCTGTTTAATACAAATTTGTTGAATATACCAACATTTCCCACGCCTTTCTCAATATCGTAGGTGCACTATGGTTTTATAAATGACACGGTGTATTAACCTGCTAAATAAAGTATAATTGTTATGTTAATATCATGAGAAATAAAACGTTTAATTTTATTACGATAAATAAGTACATGCCAACCGAAAAGATGAAAATCAGTTTATTTCTTGTCTAACGATGTAATAAATATATAATCAAACAAATCATAATTATATTATATCATTTTATAGTAATATACAACAACCAACTTTAGACTAAATAAACTTCAATTTCAGTTGGGATACCATATTACATGCAGAAAACAAACAGGCCAAAATGTTGATCTCTGCAAACAAAATGAGAATAAAAGATTTGAAACGACGTCTCGCAGAGCTCAATAAACAACGGGAACGAGAGAGAAAAAAGAATGCACCGAGACGAGCTAATTATTTTTCTGATGATGACGAAGACGAGGACGACGGTGGTAAAAGGGACAACCGTGACATTGATACGACAATGGTTGCTCAAAATTTGGAATAGTTAATTGATACGCTAAGCGTTAATCAGGACGGTAATGAACGAACTGATGATATTGATAAAAGAAAATTGTAGAAAAGGAAACCGTAACACATATGGATAAATTAGCTGATAGCTGTGCTACTGTTCTTGATGATTCTATTAGTGCTATCGATGGTTATACTAATACGAAACAGTGTAAAGTATTCGGTGATGACGGTTAAATATGTTGTTGTTTGTGTATTGTTTAGAACATCTTTTACAATGCCTAATATTATAGGTGATTGTACACGTAGTATAAAAAACCGGTAGTACATTTACGTTGTCTGAGTGTTGTACTCTATTGTACATGTTTTCTGTTTTATGTACTAATGCAATTACATTATTCGAAAAACAGAAACATTGTCATTCAACGATACTACACGTCTGTGTAGTTATCATTCATAATTACCTCCCTTAATGGTTAATACGAAATTCAAAGTCAACAGTATGTAGTTCATTGCGGGGTGAGTATAAAGGTTTGCTTGAAATATATATGTTTGGTGTGGATTCGATCCCGTCTCCAGCCGGATTAAAACGGAAATACTCCCAAAATTATTAACGTAATTTCTGACCATGTACATACATAGACCATGAACTAGTCCTGCTATCAATATTTCTATTACAACTGTGCTAGTATATGGATATTACCATATAAAATAACCAGTAGGGAAAGTATCCAATTAGGCGATACAGGGAATCCTCTGGCACCTGATCTGATCGGCACATATATTTACACCAAATGCAGACTGATCGGACAACAAAACAATCTGTTTACATAGAAACAATAACCTATCGATTAGAAGATTTGACACCGAGTCCATCTAATTGTACACATCGCATCACAAAGGGTACTCTTCCAAGGTCCAGATGTTCAGAAATAGTCCAAGATGTTTAGTGTAAGTTGTTCACTTAATTCCCCGTTTGGTTAAGTTATATTTTCCGATGGAGAAAATGCGTTTTTCAATCAGGAAAGGGAATGTAAATCTCAGATAGTTACATGGTGGGACACTTTATTAACACTGTCCTGTTGCATACGGTTGTCTGAGGGGGGCCTACTGGGTTTGGGTGCCCTGTAAAACGTTTAACCCCCGCAAAGTGGCATTAACATTTGTCGCTGTCCGTACCAAGTCAAGCGTGCTTTTATGAATTATCCACTTTATAGTTAAAATGAAAATTACAAAACATTGGTCACTGTGCCTGTTTGTAAAACTGTGTTCATTTTGTACATGTGTATCTGCCTTTCTTCAATTTCGTTGTCCAGCTTAAGGCTGCTTCGTTTATTCCAACAAGTTTACAAGTTTACAACGTGCAGGTATATTGTATCTGTTGAATGTTGGTTGTGTGTTGTACTTGTTGTTTGAGGTCGTCCTTTTGGTTTGTTCCTGTCTTCTTTGTATGCTACGTATTTGCTTGACTGACTTGAGGTGACAGGCTGTCGGAGTGGCATAAATGTACATGTATCGTTTTTTGTAGCTGTTAAGTATTTCTTGCTTTTTATTTCCGATGAGTGCTGCCTTCCCTGTCCGATTATTGTTATCTTTTTGCCTCAACAGAACAGTGAACAAAATGGGTTATGATTGGCCACATTGGTACATGTACTTGCAGGTCAGGCTAAATATCTCTGAATATCAGGATCAAGGTAAACATATAGTTTATGCGGTAATCATCTTATATATGCATTCTGAAATATGGAACATGAATTTTTATTACATGTGCAGGTATATCCATGATATGTCTACGATCCATATGCGAAAGTTAATTGTTCCTGCCTATTCTGGCAATATTTGGAGCAAAATACACGAACTAGACAATAGTTTCCCGATCGGACTGATTAAACAAACACACTAGATCAATCATATTGACTAATTCTTTGAAAACACCAATTTAATGAGTTGTTAAACCCAATAACACCCATTAGCATGAAACATTTAGAACTACACGTACAAAATGTACTTGCAAATGATTGAAATAGACATTGTGATCATCAGCAGGAGTCGGACACCAAATAATGATATGTTGACTTTTATGTCGTTGAAAACTAGACCGAATGACATTCACTACAATGTACAAACTATATCATTCGGAGCCTGGTTGTCAACAGATCACATTTAATTAGTACGTCCATAGAATATTATATGACACGTACCTATCGTGTAACTAGTCTATCAGGTTACCAAAACAAAACACACGTGATACGCAATTGCGATGAAGTTGAAATTCTCAAATTTATTAATACATCGAACAGGGAAAGCAACATTCATCTACATCAGCGCACTTAGTTCTAAGCACCTAAAACGACAACAGGTTCGGAAAAACATACCGAATAATGGTACAATATGAGCTGAATAAGTCTATAAACAGATACTACTTTAATGAGTTTATACAACCAACAACTCTTATGTAATACCGTTTTTATTCCGTATTTATTTATTTAGGTCTTATCTTTGTACAACATACATACAATATACAGTGTTCCCTCTCGTAACGTCACCTCTCTCAAGCGACTCCCTCCTTTAAACGACATTTAAAATTCCTCCCATGCAATTTCAACGTTATATTCCCTCCGAGAAACGACACCTCCCTTCAACGACAAACGTCACTCAAAAGTCGTACCGACACTAAGAATTACCTCTCCGGACCGGCATTGGTTAGGTCAGTTGTTGATTGTTTTCATAAGTATTGACACTGTCTGCCAAAATGTGTGGATATGGTATACTAATCATCATTGAGAAGCTTGTAAATCGCTATTTTTCACACTTGCATTGTGACACGATTAACAAATTGTGGTTTGGTCTAATTGGATAATTACGACGACTAAAGTGTTTTCATTCATTGGTGGTCTGTATAATAAATTTAATCAGGGTAAGGTGAGAAAGCTTGTTGCTTCTGATTAAAATAAAGTGACAATTAATGCATCTTTTCTAACAAGAAAAGGAAATCGTTTTGTTTATTTTAAAACAAATGGCGTCGGGCGTACGGTACAGTCTAAAGCCCGTCCGATCCGATCCGTCTTGTATGTAAATTGGTGTACACGAACATTCTGTAATTTTGTATGTACATGTAGTCAGTACTTATTTTCATGGAAATATCGGCGAACTAATTTATTTTTATAGAATTAATAAAGTCATAATCTGGTCAGGAGTTAGCAACCTCAATACAGTTTATTCTTATTTACTAATTATGACACGCTGCTAGTGTACATCATGTACATATTTTGGAGGTTAAATCATGCTATTTAAGCACCAGTCAGTTAGAAGTACAATCCCTCTCCACAACGGCTCCCTCTCTACAACACACACTCTTTCTGTCTCCCACAAATGTCGCTCAAGAGAGGTACCACTGTACATAGCAAATTACATTAAAACCTTGCACAAAGCCATTCTGATAAGACTTATAAGACGCTATATATCACATTAACACTACATTTGTAATATAAAATTGTTACTCTACATACATTTACTTAAAAAGTATACTATAAAGGTATAATTACCATTCAGTTACTTACACATGAAATATGTATCAAACCTAATGCAGTGCATTGACAATTTACAAGAGAACATAATTATTATGTCATCAAATTGAACGGACAGTAACGTTATCCCTTACAACTCGTTTTGAATTATAATCAAATTAAATGCTTCGCTCCCTTGCACTAATTTGTTTATAATTATAATATATGATCTATTACCTATATTTATCACTCATATTGATGATGTTATTAATCTCCAGGGGGTATGATGTTAAACGTTGTAGTATTGTAGACACTTGGCTGATTAAATTATTCTTACAAGAGAAAATAGCGTCAATATTTAAACGTGCAAACACGTGGTATATGCACCATCCAATGAAATAAAATCATACAAACCCTGCGCAACAAGGTACTGATAGTGTCCAGAGCGATGTAATTGAAGAAAACGATGGCGTCAAAGAAGACCCAATGCATCCTGATCTTGATAACATGCATCGGATTAATGCAATGGTGTTTAAGTATGTCTTATTTTATGTTTATTGAAGTGCTATTTGAAGATGTATGAGCCGTTCACCAAGAAAACTTGGCATTAGAATTAAAAGTGACATTGTACAGTAATTGATGTAATAAGGTTTAGAAAAGGCTCTATCTAAAATAAAAAGAAACATTTGTTTGATTTAATCATTAATAATTAAATAGTATTGTAGGATCTACTACATTTATATTTTCTTAAAAAATGTTTGAACTAACTTCCGTCGTTGGTACGGACAACATTACGGAGCAATTTCAATTTCTGTGAAATTTTGAGAAAAAAGAGGGGTTAGTGGTTAAAACAGTAGTTACTTTTCTTTAAAAACAAATAAGCACGATTTTGATATGCTGATTTTGATAACATTTATATCAAGAATTATTCAAGTACCGGATTTGAATAATTCGTGTTCATATTAAGTTTGAATGACGTTTTTGTCTGTGATAGGTGGTTGGATGTTTTAACGTTCTTGTGACGTGTGTTTGTCCTTTGAATTAGAATTTGTCTGCTTGCTCATGCTCCAGTATGTTGTCGTAACTATTCAGTCTGTGTGGTTTGTGAGATTAATGCAATACCATATATCATTGTTTAACATTGTCTAAACTAAGCAGTTCTATTCGTTGACGATTAAAGTAAATCGTGTGGATGTCAAACAGTGACGTATGAAATCAGCGTGAGTCAAAGTCAGAGCAACACACCCAGTTTGGTTTACATCGAATACGGTAAGATTGGGTTTTGCAAAAATGCAAGTACACGGATATACCATGATGTATAGTAAACTGTTGTCGTTAAATTGGTTCGTTAATTCATAACCAGCGCATGACAGGGTGTTATGTAAGATATAGCCATAGGCCGGAACAGTGTATCTCAAACGCCAAACGTGTTTATGGCCTGTCTTTCTCCTTTAATTGTATACTAGTATTTATTATCGTTAGTAAGTGGACCTTCGTATCATTCATTGACATCAACATTCAATACAGGAGTGGTTGAGTCAGCAATGTGGGAAAATCATGTGCCATTCCAAAACATGGTGTGTCCAGGCGCCATCATGAACAGCATGACGTCATTGAGCAGAACCCATTGTTGCGTAACGTGTGAACAAGTAGATGGCTGTGTGTCCGTTTTCTACACGCCTGATGACATAAACAATTGTCACCTTGCGAATGCTAATGTTCTCTCAAACAATAGCTGTATTTCAGAATCGAATGCTAGACATTACATTATCCGGAATCATGGTTAGTACACTACATGTATAGCACTATTCTAAACGGTAAAACAAACTTGATTATACCTCGCTTCCAATTGAAATATTCAAATCCACGTGTAACTGGATCATTGAAACGAATAAAAACAAAATAAAAACAAAATTAAAACAAAAATTGTGCTAATTTTATGCATCTTTTAGAGAGGTATAGTTGATGTGCACGAGAAACTGACCAGACAAACGCTGACGTTAATTTTATTTGTCATAGTTTACGGCAAATCAGTGGATCAATACACTATCAAAGTTGCCACTATTTTGCATTTAACGCAATGCCTTGCAGAAATGTACCTCGATCAACACTAATTCATCGTATAAACTTTGATTTTGATGGTTAGAACAGTTACTCCATTTTACACTGTTTGGGCTGTGTTGATTGGACCTCATCATTTGACTCAAAACAGGGATTCACATTTTATGTTGTAATTTTCTAAAACTGTTAAACAATTTTGATGGGATTTTGCATGGAATCCGTTATTGTATTGGTTATCACAAATAGTATTGCTATACGAAAATGTCTGAAGAAAATTTGTGGTTTAGAGACTTGACAATGTGGCCTCTTTTGTTTGAATATACCGTTTGAACTACCGTATACTGGTTTATGCATGCATATCAATTTCTAGAAACAAAATCTGTATCAATGATATATTAACCTCACTGGCACCAGAACACCAAACTGTGGCTTAAATTATGTCAAAATAAGATTTAAACCAAATCAAACTCAAAAACGCAGATAAATTACACATGGTAATGAAGCCGATTCGCTGTACCACTCGTTTTCGAACTCGTATTTTCCATACGCGCCGATAAATCGTCAAAGTTTTTATACAGTTCGACAGATAAATTATTTATCTTTAAGATGCAACCGCAAATCCGGTACAACTTGCCGTATTTATCAAGTAATACTGTTTTTTTCTTGCCTTTGACGTTTCTGCAATTTTCTTTCACTCTTAACTTCTGGTACAACACCAACAACAACGTAACCTGCTATTTGATTGGTCCAAATTTTCCGCGTAGATTTCCCGCAATATGTCAATTCGTGAAGCCCATTACTATATTGTATACATTTTGATGTCTGGGCAAATTGAGATATTGTTTCATTCACTTTATGAAACAGCAGCTGTCAGATACTGCGTGAGAAAAAAAAATCTTAATTAATTGGACTTTTAAATTTCCCTCCCGGTAATCAGTTGGAAATGAGCAGCCAATCAGATCGACCGTACAACAATAACCGGAAGTTTACAGTGAAAGATTTTGCAATAATTTTGACAGATCAATTAATCACTCACTTATCAAAGCTGTGGTGAGTCGTAGTCTTTTAAAACAGTTGGATTTTCGATTGCATCTAAAAGATAAATCATTTATCTGTCGAACTGTATTAATACTAAAACGAGTGGCACCGCGCATCGGCTTCATTACCATGTGTAATATATAGACAAACTACGAGGGGGACATGTCAATAAATCTGCGTTTTTCAGTTTGTGTTTGGCTTGAATTGGTTTAAAACTTATTTTGACACAATTTAGACCACAGTTTGGTGTTCTGGCACCAGTGATTTACCTGCATTTAAATATTATATTCTTTTACACGTTTGTATCTAACATGTAAAGCACGAGCCTAATGCACGCAAAACGTCTACAACAGTATAACAACACAACATTGTCATAATTCATTATTTATATAATGTACACACCGCAGGTCGATTTACAAAATAAATTATTGATATTGTGAGAGAAATACAAACTGTATCTGCTTTTTCAGCATGACCTGATCCGATTTTCATAAAAGTAGGCTCATAAGAAGCGCTTTGTGATGCAGATTTCAAATAGATATGAGTCTTACAAGGTAGTAAGTAGCACTTACGACCTGCTCATTCTAAGCCAGCAAATGGCATGGATAATAACACTAAATAGAAGAGATCATGTTTGTTTACATAAATATTCGTATCCAAATGTGTCTACCAGCTAGCTACACTCAGTCGCAAAAGAAAGTATACATTGTTTATAATTGAAATTATTTCATCTGAGGTTAAAAGAAACAAACAAAAGGTTAATATTTACTAAAAAGTATGTTTATATGAGATTTTAAGATCAATAAATAACATGTCAATAAATGCAATACTACTTAAATATAGTCAACAGCTTTGACACGTGAAAAATCTAATTAACAAAAACATTCAAATCTTATAAGTGGTTACCTTTCCTTGACTATAATTATAGTATTTCTCGTACATTTACGTTTTGGGTTTTTCATGGCTTAATGAACCCCTGTCTTAAATATTGAAGAACAAACTGTATTAATAAACATCTGTGGTAGTCAAAAGCATGTAAACAAAGTTTCATGCAGAAATATCAATAAATTAAGGAGTTTCCATTGTTTTGACGATTTAACATTTGTGTTAATTTTATTTTTCAAGTACAAAGGCTGTTTACTTTATGTTAGCAGTTTTGCATTTATTGATATGGTATTGTTACATGTAGGTCTTAAAATATCAGACAAACATACAATTAGGTAAATATAAACTTTTTTTTGTTTGTTTTTAATCCTAGATGATATAATGTCATGTTATGTACAATGTATTCTTTCTTTTGCAACTAAGTGTATATTGGTTAATGACAGGTTCTTTGTGTTAATTATACATCAGCTTACCGGTGTGCATATGAAATGTTTTCCCCATTCTAAAAGTTTTAACTATTTCAGTACGAACAATTTGCAATGAACAAGATGAATACTTGACGCTATTGCTTGAGGATGGACCTTTCACGTACAAGTAAGTTCCTACCCGTTATTATAATAAACATTTACAATGTACAACTTAAATATTTTATTCTCGCTCAAGGAAAAAATAAAGCGCCGTGTATTTTAATATTTATTGTCGTTTTATGTTCACACATTGTTTGATCATTCATAAAACATGTAGGGTAGTCTTATATTTAAAACCGTACAAATAAAGACAATTCTATCATAATCATTTACATTGTTCTTAACTGAAGAGGTGTAACTAAACCTATTGACAATTGATGGTGTGTGTCCAGGATATGAGTGCAGCAACTATAGAGCATGATATTAGTATTGTACTTTCTTTCTTTCCTTCCATGATCATAAGAAACCTAATGCCACGTCATCAAACTATCTAAACACTAGCTACCGTCTGACTACCGACTTTTAATTTTAAGATTGGCATTTATAAGTTATTTAAATTTTTTGAAATGCGCTGGGTGTTCAATTGCAAAGTCCTTTGACCGTGTAAGTATTTGAATATTCTAATTCTACTATTCGGCAAAGCCTTCGACAATATTATGACATCCTTGCGTCCTCTTTTCATAACTGGAAGACAGTTTTATAGTAAGTTGTTTATCAATATAGGGTTGTACACGCATCAGTCAGTAGGGGAACAGCTCAACAAGAATGTGCAGCATCAGGTGGATTTCTGGCGAAGTTGTCGACAATACCGAGAATGGAAATAATGTTTGAAATCATGACAACGTGTGCAGGTAACGTAGTTGATACATGTATGCAATTGGGTTGTACATTTCTTTCAAGAATAAAATGTATTTTATTGAAGTTTGTACGAGGGTGATCCAGCATTACGTGGACTTTTGCTCTAATTCAAAAACCGTTATACTTACAGTTACAAATCTCTGGACCATGTAATATTGATACTTATTTCGCAAGTTTACCAACTGTCATTTGGATATGATCGTAAATAACGTAAAAGCAACGTCTATAAGAGGGTAGGGTGATCCAGCATTACGTGGACTTTTGCTCTAATTAAAAAACCGTTATACTTACAGTTACAAATCTCTGGACCATGTAATATTGATACTTATTTCGCAAGTTTACCAACTGTCATTTGGATATGATCGTAAATAACGTAAAAGCAACGTCTATAAGAGGGTAGGGTTATGAATCGCGGGGCAGCTAAGAAATGACGTACGACGTCACTATCACGATTGTCTCATCTTCAAACATTGCTAATCAACTGTTCTTTATTTTCCATAACCCATAATGCTCTTATTTCATGGATAATTAATTGGCCTGTCAACATTTACTGAACTGTACCGTTACCAGTTTGGCAAGATCAGATTTTTCCACCATTGTCATGGTTGGTTGATTCCGACCAACTTAAGCACAAATTCAGTCAACGACGGGCTTTTAACTCTACCCTTTTTGTCTGTCACATCATCAAGGCCTTCTTTAAAACGTTTAGGTCGTTTAAAAATATGCGACCGTGCTACAAATGTATAATACTTGATTTCTCCAAAAGTCCTTTCGTTTGCGTTGGTGTTTTTTCCTAGCTGTACACAGAATTACATTATTATGCGACTATCAAGGAAATCTTGTGACGTCATTTTTACGTTAATTATGATATGACAGCAGTAACACATATATTCATAACATGTCTAATATACCGAAATAAACCTTGTAATATTTCTGAATTTTTAAATGAAGAAACACAGTAACAATCAGCAATAATGTAACAAGTTTTACTGAAACTATCTGAATTGATCCAGAAAATCGGACAGGGATGGCTGCACTCAATTTAACCAGCAGAGCTAAGAAGACATAAAACATCACATACCACAATTACACGGCACACTTCCCAACATATAACTTAACGACAAAACGAACATACCCGCTGAAAGTTTATGTTTAAGCTGTAAAATCATTGACATTTTTTATAGTTTTTTAGCTATAACAAAGGTGAATGCCATAGTTTCAGCAATATAAGTGCTGAATATCCTAGAAGATAACTGAAATAGAAAACGAGTACAAACGCGAAATTGCAAAGGGAGCATTTAGTCTATTTAGTCTTATCGTTACGTCAGAACCATTGGCCTATTCAGAAACGTGGATTTCATTATACATGTATATTTGAATATATTTGATTGCATTAATAGGATTTGGTCAGATAGACTATTGGATCGGAGGATCGAATGTGAATGCAACGAATTACTTAGCTGATAATGCATGGACGTGGCATGACGGCGAGGTCGTTAATATGAACCATACATTCTGGGAGACCGACAGACCAAACAACCCATCCTCTGAACATTGTATAATCATTTATGTCAACTTTGGATGGAAATTCACGGATTATTTTTGTGGGTATGACGCAGACTACATTTGCGAGAAGTAGATAAGCGATGCATTTACGAATCAAGTGCGATCGTTATAGACCTTTCTATACATGTGCGATTAACCTCATCGAAACGATGATTGTACAACTATTGCATACTTACAATACAGTGTAGCATAACCACGTGACTTTTGGCTACATGTCCAAGACGAAATTTGCTTTATTTCGAATAAAAAATAGTCATAAGTATTTCAGCGTAAGGTGTCTAGCTTGATATTTGACCTCCTTTTGACCACTTTAAAAACCAATGAAATGTTTGCAAATAAATTAGGAGTAAATAGACACACGCGTCTGATAGGTTATGCACCAGTCAAAAATTTTAAAATATCTAATTCCCCCTGGGTCGTGCACGGCCCCCGGGAGAGCGGGGTATTCGCTGGTACATTAGAATATTTGATACTCATCACAAAAAATACCGCTAAAAATAACATTTCTGTTTAACAAAGTCACATGTAAACGAAATGTGCAGTAGATAAACACAGAATTATGTTCTTTGCGTTTCTCTCGATACGAAGTGTATGGCTTTATTAACTGTTTGACCTTCAAGTGACCCCGGTCAAGTGAGGAATGGATATGCATGTATAAAGGTAATACCGCGAGATTTTTTTAGTAGCGAGATTAGCTACATTGGTTACGCGTTGGTCTGCTCTGAATCGTATTATGAGCAGTGGGCCTCGAGTTCAAATCTCACATGAGCCTGATTTTTTCTGATTTTCTTTTTTCCAATTTTCGTTTTGTCTATAATTTCTACATTTATTTATGGTAAATCCCGTATACAGGTTTTTTCCAGATATAATGCGTGCTAATTATTAAAATCTGAATTAAGTTTGGAATTAGTATCGTTATAATTGCCGGATATAAGGGACCGTAGGATCTAGACAACTACACATAACTATATTATTATTCTATTCTTTTTTGATCTACTGACAAACAATATGCATGTATAAATATATAAATTTAGTTTGATTTTGTGTTTTTGAATTTCAACGATATGAAATAACGTTCGCATCTTCATTAAAAACAAGTACACCTTTCTGTCATATTTACGCTGTTCATCATTTTTAGAGATATTTCTTGTTTATTTCTTCACCGAATTCTATGAAATATACACGACTCTAACCGGGAATGTATTTGCTTTCCATGCAATTTTGATAATCTGGGAAAAGAATAGGCTTGGAACAGGTTTCACAGGGTGCAGGAAAAATCGGCCAAGCTGCTGAAAAAGGTCTTTTAATATACATGTTTTTCATGATAAGCAAATAATTTTCCTCTTAGCGTGGCGTATAATTAATAGAATTCGGTGAAGAAATAAAATACTTATGGCTATTTTGCTTACGAATTGAAGCAAATTTCGTGTTATCCATTTTTCACACAAGGGGTTCTACAAATGGTTTTCACGTACAAAGCGCACATGTCAATAACTTACTGTAAACTAAATCAGATAGTGAAATGGTAGTGTCATATATACAATGAATTTCAACCGAAAAAGAAACAACTAGAACATATGTTTAATTAACTTTCAAATAAATATAACATTGATTTTTTAAAAAATAGTGTGTATCATATTCACAAAAATACAGATAAATAGTTCAGATGCATGAAAGTAACTTACCATTGTAATCATGCTGTAATGATTCAATCATGCTGGATTATCTGGTTAACGAGGGTGTCCAATTGATTATAATATTTTTTGAAATAACAAAATAAATATATTACCAAGACAACTAGCACTTTTCGTTTTATACAGGTTGTGTGTGTCCGATAGGCTAACGTTAAACTTTGTAAATACGTCAATCATGTACATGTACGTATTATATGTGCTCCACCACAAATAGTTAAAACCCCACGAAACGCCTAGTTTGCGTGCCTTTACATTTGTCAGCACATGACAATATGGCGCGGAAAGGGACTACACGAATACTTATTGTTAGGGGTGGACACCATTAAAATGGGTGTGCTATTATTCGTGTGTTCCGCTAAACTGCTAAACAATGAAATTTTCATACTTAAGCGATGATCTTAATAGTATTGATATTCAAAAATGCATAAAACCTTTAATCTTAGCTTTGAACCGTAGCATGTTCTGAAAATAGCTCCGGACTCTAGCATTTTCATTTCAGCTCCGAACGGTAGAATATTTGTTTATGTCGTCTCCTTTTGCCTGTTTCTCATAATAATAAGAAATATTTTGCTTATCGATTTAGCAAAAACGTACACAACATTGTCATCTAGGTATGAGCATCGATGATTCGCTTTTGAAAGGAGACGGCGCTCAATGTGTATATTGCCGTTTAAATTCTAATTTTATAACTGTTTTTGCCAGAGAACAATTAAGTTTTCCAACAATTGCTATTTGATATTTACATTGAATTAATTTGCGTTTGCAGAAATACGTGCGTACTGGAGTCCAACTATGATATCATAATTGCCAACCCGTTTTTAACATAATGGTAAACAATCGCTGAACAAATTAAAATATCCAGATGTGAGCATTCCAGTGACATATTTGAACATACGGTTTGACAATAAATGTTATAAATGTCTGTATATATATAGTTAAGCCGTACCACTCATTTCATCATGACGAAAATATATTTACATAAATATTGTATAATTTAGCGCGGATGACAAAAGTTTATTTCCTGACCTAGCCCAACATTTTGATTGAAGTGTTAATCACAACTTTTTAGAGGCTCCATGTTGCCTGTTACTGTTTCATAAACAAGTTGAACTACATGTACATGGAGAGATTAAAATGTTTAAGACAAATAGCCTAAGAGATGAGGGCGTTTTATTCAAAACATTTGTCCATATCAGAAAATTGCACCAAAGTTAGTCATATGACCCAACATTAAAACGATTCATCTCTTTCAAATTTTCTATGACATCAAATCTGATGCTGAATAAATTGACACTTTGTATGCTCGTTGCCAAAATTGTTTCATGTTTCCGATTGCAATCATCTAATGGAAGAGTACACATTAGTTCCTCGCCGTATATCAAGCATCATTACATGTACACAGTGAACCACGACTTTTGCAGCCACGTTATTTGCCTCAAACACTTGCAAACAATGCAGTTGTACATCTCCAGAAAATGTGCGATAGAAGTGTACTACACGTGGCCTGGTGCACGGAATTTATTTACACTGTTTTTAAAAAGATACATGTATTCCTTAGCATACATAAAGCTGCATGTGTGCCCAAAATTTCATTAAGATAATCTTTTTCGGTTACATATATAAAACTTTGAAGACCCCAAAAGTGCCCAATTGTAGGCGTATTGCGTGAGCATCAGATTTTTCATGCATTTTATGAATAATATTATGATCAAACTGACTTAGAATTTTGATCTGACATATGTTTTTCCATTGAAGAATTTTATGCTTGTTAATTTGGTATAATATGAAATGTTCTAGTGTAAGTACTTTTAGATTTATGTAAGAAAAACCAATATAGGTACCGGTGTAATGGTCCCAATTCGTGTATGTTATTACTTTCTAATTATTCAATTAAAAGCACTATAGAAACAATAAAAAACAATATAGTTTACATTATTCTAAAGGTAATAAGTTAAATACAATGATGATCTAGCAGAACATCTAGCAGAACATCGAAGAATAGAAACAATAGTTTGAAATTTCATCAAAAAAGTTTAATTTAGTAAGTTGTGTCAAAAAAGTGTAATGTCCGTCCCAACCTTAGATTTTTAAGAATTTAAAGAAAATAATTCTAATGAAACATTTTATGCAATGCATTTGAAAGTGCCAACATCATATAACTTCATATTTAGACTATCATATAACTTCATATTTAGACTAAAATCTATGGAATAATGGAATTTAGAAAATAGAAAAAATCTGTGTAAAGTCCGTCCCTGTAATTTCAGTCCCACTTATGTATGATGTTGTTTTAATGTCAATATAAGTCATTTTATGCAATTTATTCAAGAAAAAACATGTTCCAATGATTATATGAAACTTAATTTAGTTCAGAAATGATCAAATAAATTTTTCATATTTGATTATTTTCCTTTCAGACCTGTGCGTATTTTGTACTACTTAGCTGAAAATGAACACAATTAAGAGTTTCGCTTGGTACTATTTGGATATTAAATACATTGTGTTCATTAAAGATGTTCTATAATGAAATAAAATGATTTAGTAAGGTGATTTACAGCACAAAAGAGGGACAAACATAACAATAAATTAGGCTCATAATATAGAGTTTAAAATGTCATTAAACGTACATTCACACAATTCTGAGACTTAAAACTTCAAAACATACACCAACAAACCCAAACACAGAAACATAATACATGCCAAAATTGTCTAGTACAAGTAATTACTGACATACAATTAACAATACAGATCCCTAGATTGTTGTGTCTATATAGACACTCCAGAGCAGACCCTAATCAGTATACACAATGTGGTACCAATATACAACCAATCAGTATATGCTCTCACCATTTGTCATCTTCAAACAGTAACTTTCATTGTGATCAGTATCTTATTGTAGTACTATTTTGGTAACAGTTAAAATCAAAGATTTAGTTGAACATTATAATATGTTTTATATTAAGGTAATGTTAAATCATATTCTTGTAACATATTAAATATTATTATATTGAGTTATTTGAGCTGAGTCAGTATTCTATTGCGTTCAGCCAACTAGCCGTCTAGCTAAGGAAATAGAGACTTATTGAAACTGTCAACAACTTAGAAAGTCAAGTCAAGTCAAATTATTTATTTACATAAGCAACAAAGTCCATCGCCAAGTAAACATATATACAAATCAGAATTGGCGGTAGAAAAGTATAAGTTATATTATACATGTAAGTAAGTGAAAATGACGAATATACATGGTACTTATAAGACAATTACACATATACTAGTATTAACATCGATACAATAATGCAATAATAAAATAGAAACAATTTTGTATGAAAATATAAATTTAGTCAAGTTGGAATAAATATGTATTACTCATTTTGGTAGCTAAATAAACATATGTTGCTAATTACTTTATGGTCGTAATGTTTTATGAATTCATTAAATAGCGGAATTTATTTAAAGTTGACCAAATGTGACAATAACGCTTGATGAATTTTCTCTAATTTCTTTATAAAAAGGACATAATATATTAACAGGAAATGGTACTCAGTTTCTATTTGCTGCATTCTACAAAATTTGCCTAATCACATATTTTGTCAATATTTCTTATTCTGCCTTCTTCGATTGCGAGTTTAAGCGCTGAACATCGTAATCTACTTAATGCTATTCTATGCGAATACATTAAACTACAATTAAGATATTTGTCTTGTACAAAATCAACCTTAAAGCGTTTATAGACTAATTTAGATAACACATTCAGTTCACCAAACCAACCTTGTACATACTAATCAATAATGCGTTGTATAAAATAGTTAACTTGCAAAGGAGTAACATTTAAATTATTCCACATAAAAGCAAATCCAAGGTTAGATAACAATTATTCACATGTAATGCCCATGAACAACTTAGAAAATCATTTTGTTCTTTCTCAGAAGCATTGAAAACATGAGCCCATTTATATTTGTTTAAGTGATGTTAACATAAACAATAGTACAAACGTTTGTAGTTCAAATTTACTGACGACGTTTGTATTAATATTACACATAATGCATTAGCAAAACAGTATGAAGTTGCAATTACGTGACCAATAACAAACAAAGTAATTAACTTAATAGTTTGTAGTTTTTACCATCCTGTCGTCATGGTGTCAGACTAGTAGCGTTCCCGATCTTTACAATCTACGCAGTATTTTAGTGTAATATATTATTGGGGAACGAAAACCAGACTAGGTGTACGCACATATGTCGTACTCTCCCATAGATAACTTCAACTTTGTTACCTTCGGAACGTGGAAACAACGATGAAAATGCAAGCCGATCTTTATAGTTGGATTTTTATCATATGGATTGGATTGCTTCAATCGTGCCTGAGTAAGTATCATTTTTGCATTACATTGAACATATCTATGCATTCACAACGCGTCCTTGATATATTTGGGTCACACTTAACAAATACATGTTTCTTTAATACGTTTCTAGGACAGATATTTAATCTTAGATGTATTTATGATAAGAATTGTCTAAGATGAAAGTTTGAAACTTAAATTTTGCCTGAGTAAACCATTTAAAACATTACAGCGGGTGTTTCAAAATATTTGTTTCAGTTTCCTGTGTTAAGTTAATTAAATGCTTAAATAATGTCATATTTAAAAAGCTCAACTTAGATTTAGAAAAGATGAATTGTATTTACTTAATCTGTACCCAGAAATACTTCCCCTTGACAGTAAAATTCGAAGTATTTTTCGGTAAACATGAAATAGTGCTATTAAGCGTTTTTGAAACTTTAAGACCATTGCGTTTTGGAGTAGTAAACCGTCTTATTTTGTGTGTTTTTCAATTTGTCTGTGGGCTGACTATTTCAATTGACCGTACATAAAGATAATAAGCATCAACTCATTTTTCCTCCTACATGTTTTTTTGTTTCCGTTTCATGGTTCAATGGCCCACTGTAGTGAATTTATATTAAACGAATATCGAGTTACAATACATGGGTAGCCAATAACACACACAAAAAGTTCGTTGATAAATATTGATAAATAAAAAAGGTATACATGTAGTCGGACAAACATAAATTGGCCGGGCTTAATTAAGCACTAGTAAATAAACACATCAATGACCTTCACATCTAATTAATCAAATAATTTGATAGGCATGGTAATGCTGAACTCATTTATTGTAAAGCGACAGTGGCTCTGTGGTAACGCATCCGCCAATAGATTATGTATCCGGCATTACATTTTTGGTACGCATGATCGAATCCTCGTGTCTTTATTTTCATCATCATAGATATTTTTTTTTATTATTATTAAATTACGAACTGTACAAAAGATCAAACAAGAAAAAAGTCAATATATAGATTATTAGACTTAATGAAAAAATATTTTTCTAACCGAAAAGTCATAAAGTGGGATTCGAACTCGCGCGTAATAAAAACATGCCTTTGTTGTGACTCGACCTTGCTCTGTACTGACTGAGCTATTTTCTCATAGGCTTTTGTAATGAAGTTAATACACCTTACTAGTTCAATTCAGGTGCAAAATGTAAATAAAGATTGTTTTTGTTCTGTTACTATTTATAGCCGGCCAATTTTTGGGAGGCGATTAAGCCTCTCATTACTACCATTGCCCATTTCTTAATACAACATTAACCGCCTTTAGGCTGCTATGTGAATCCGCATTCAAGTAGTTCCAGAAACTGTCAACATTCCCAATACTGCTACATATGTTTCCCCAAATCTTTTAACTGATTTAAGCCAATCAGCAACATTTGTTTATTCTAAGATCAAACATTATTGTGCAACTATTCGTTAAATCGATATTTTGGCCAAAAAAATCACTACACCGGCTGATACCGAATTTGTTTCATAGTACGAAAATGACGTGTTCATCAAATGTCCCGGCTGTAAAGCTATTTTTAGAAACTTCAGACTACGGTCAAGTGATGGTTTTATCAATGAATCGTACACGGTCTGCAAAGTACTGTTATGCAATCATATGGTGTCGCTGTACTAGCTAGCAGCTTTCTATAGACTGTCTCCCGCTGCGAGGGAAGTGATTACAAGACGGTACTGTAGAATCTGATAAATAGGCGCGTAGAATTATTTTAAAGCCACTTTTGATATACGTATTCAATACACGTATTACATATAAATTAATATGCACCTTTTAACAATTATTTAGATACCCAACATGCCTATATAGTCACATATGCCTATTTTGACATTCAAGACAAGATCGGCAGTAAGAAAACGAACAATAAACATGTAAAGTCGGTTTAAGTTTTAGTAGCAGCAACCAGATCGCCTCCCATCGGTACTCTCAGTGCTTTGATTCTTTGTCCGATTATATCGTGATTTTCATTTGTTTAGTGTTGCGTTTTCAAAGCCGCTCAGTGTACATACGTGCGTTAATATATAAAACACATGGCTGCGAGGGTGATAGTAAATAATAGCAACCCAAGAATAGTTATATCACCCGAGGCGAAGCCGAGGGTGATATGACTATTCAAGGGTTGCTATTATTTACTGTCACCCGAGCAGCCATGTGTTATTTATTTTATTATACCGAACTAAATTACAACCATTTTACAAAATAAAATATCAACAAATGTAAACAGAACTTAGATTGTCGTTATGATAATTTTACATGTACAATCTCAGTCCGTATAAGTTTGTAATGATTTGGTGCTATATTTAGTAAATCTTGTCAGTTTCAACATATAAATAGCATGCGGATACCCTCTAGCAGGGTGTTTTCCGGACTCAAATAGAACAAATTTCTATAACTATTCCAGCCTCGTTTTTACTAGTAGTGATCGAACAAAATATCACACGGAAGGTCTATGGGGAAAATACATAGAGAGGTCACGTGAGGTATAATAATAGAGAATATCGGTTTATATAAAGTGAATTACAAGTGTGTATTGTATAATCCGATGTGAGATTCATGCGGAGAAACCTAACGGTGTTTGTATGTTCGTAGCATCTTGTCATAGTTCGTACGGACCATGAGCGCTCTACAGAGATACACTAGAACGATATCCGTACGATGCTCGTACTAGTTAAGAAAAGCCCAACGATGCTCGTACGAGTCTTCGGTGTACGTACGGGCTCCGTACGAACGCCGTGCGAATTTGCCAAAATCAACTCTTACAAAGGGCAAATGTGACCAAAGTATAAGCACAGTATGTTGACTCACTGAACCCCCAACCGGAAGTCGCTGACAACTAGGCGTTCAGTTTCATTTTGGAAAGCTGTCAACAGTAAGTTCTTAATGTTTTTATCAGACTTTTTGAACTGAAGATACTTTTTGCATACATTTTTTCGGCGTGAAATAAACGTCTCTTTAACAGAAAGTCCTATACTAGGTATTAGCATTTAGAACGAAAACGTATTTTCTCAAAATAGACAGCTGGTTAAAGCGTAAGATGATTCAATCACGATAAAATGCCCGTTATTTTGGAAATGCTAAGGAAATTCGAGTAAAATTTTCTTTTTTGGGTTTAATGCCCAACCCTAGATCCAAAATTGTGTCTAAATTCCCAGTCTTGAAATGGTGGTCTGCTTTTTGCGGCGTCTAAATTCCCTAATATCGGGATTTAAAATCCGGCCAATATCTATTTCCGGGACCCGGACTCGTTCGGTGTGTCGAATTCCAACCTTTCGGGAATCGCCCAGATGGCACCGAAGACTCGCGATATTCCCCGAATGTCATCGGCAGTAAATACCCGAGGCAGTGGGACAAACGTTTAACGTCGGGAACACACCGTGAGTTCTCCCGATGCCTCCCGGTAAACCCCGAATCATCCCCGATTAAAATTAATTTATATTAAACCGCGAATATGTCGTCGAAATTTCGCCGAATATTCGCCAAACGTTAAAATTCCAACGAAGGTTTCTGACACTTTAGCGAAACATCGTCGATGTGTTGGGGAAACCTCTGAAGTGCCTCGCATAATTCTTTTTATCGCAAAAGCATCCCCGATCATTCCTCGGTGTTCTGGATGCCTCGGGGATGCCTCCCCGGGATATTCCCAAGCTTTGGGGATGCCTTCGAGATATTCCCTACATGAAATCGCGAGTTCATCGAGTAAAAATCATCAAATGCATTGAAATCTCCCGATGTAATTGCAATCTGACTAAATGTCTCAAGACTTCCGGAAGCTTCCCCGATACATCGGGGAGCTTCCCTCAGACAATGGGGAACCTCCTGATGTCCATCGGCTATACATCCCGACGCATAAAGTCGGGAATATATCGGGAGTTATCCCTATGCGTCCCGCTTCCTCCCGATTCTCAAATTGCCTCTCGACTTCCCCGAAGCTTCCCATTGACCACGAGGACCATGTTCCCGATGCCTCCCGAAAAGCTCATTAATTTCCATCCGGAGTACATCAAGTATTTCGACACCATTTGTACGTTTTTATTCCCCTCCTATCTTTGAAGGGGGGTTATTACTTTGCTTATACATGTATGTCTGCCTATCGGTTCCTTCAAAAACTCCAGAATGCTTAGCCCATAGACCTGAGTCTGTGGATAGTGGTTGGACATCAAAAATAGATGACCGCTATTGATTATACGATCGGTTGGTCAAGGGACTGTATCACTGTGACATTTAACATGAAAATAGGTCAAATGGTTTTCGTTCAATAACTTAACAAGGTCAATAGGTCAAAGTTGTCATTCAACCTTAAACATTCCTGACTATCGGGATGTCATAGGGGCTTACGTGTATTACAATTTCATAAACATCTCTTGCTCCTACTAAGTATTTATTAACCTGCGGCTGCGGCTTGCGGCCTTGAGCCGCAGGTTTTATTGGATTGCCAAAAGTAAAAAGACCATGGAGGGGCACGTGACATGTTCTTGATGGTTTACGATTTCAAAAAAAAATATCCAAATAAGAAGCATTTTGTAAGAATGTCGTGAACAAGACTATTCCATTATTCCATGCGGATAACATCGGTCTTTATCGCATTACAATAGTTTATTTCCAAGTAAAACAGAACTATTCCGAAATTTCACTGTGAACGCGAGACCACGAATCTAAACAGCAGCTGCATAATCACATGTGGAACTTTTGGGCTAATTCTTAAATAAAAGACAACTCTGTGGATAGTGATTTTTGTACCTGTGTGTTTGTACGAGTTGTTTCCCTTTACACCACAAAATCGATAAACATTCCCCATACACAACAATTTCGCTTATCTTAATCCAATCGATTCAGATCGATATCGGCTATTTCGGTTAGTGGTCGTAAATTTTCCGATAGTCACGAATGATAACGGTAAGCTACATAAATCGTAGCCTGAGGGGCTACTGATCAGATAAAAAGATAAGCAGTCGATTTTTCATATTTTCAGATTTATGATTGTAACTGTCTATTCGTCTCGTGATCATGTATACATTTCAATTTGAATTGCTGATGTTGACTTCTGGTAAATTCTGGTATGCGTGTGGTAGTATCTTAGATGACTTCGCTTATTATCAATTTTTTTTTTGTAAATTATGTTATATTCGCACGTACAAAAAAAACAAGACTTTTTAGTACAGTCCAGATTGAGTGATTGGCATCATGAATCAAATAATTAATTTCAGGTGTGTGAGGCGTTTTTTAAGGTCCTCGTGTATATATGCGTTCTTGTCTATTTAATTCAGTTTGATTACGTAACTTTTATTGTAAAGATTTTGCAATGTTTTACACAGAATGTTGTGTTAATAAATAAGTTCAAGTTCAATAAACTGCTGCAATCAATGAAAATAGGCAAATCATAACAGAATATTTGTATTCATAATAAGTCAAACAAATATAATAAAAAGTTAAACCGCCTTAGTACAATACTAATATACAACATTTTATACAATCTCCTATCTGCCTCCATGGAAGATATTTTTACAGGTTTTTACTAATTTTATCCAAATATCGATGGTGTTTTTCACGCATGAGTGGATAATAGCCCATACATACATATATTTAACCGAGGAGGAACGTACATGTCCTTTTTGTAGTAATGTGGAAAATGAGTACCATGTGATATTACACTGTCATGTATATAATGATTTAAGAGCATCTCTTCTTGATAAAGCCAATAACTGTGTACCCCTTTTTAACGTTATGTCTGATGCTGAGAAATTTTCATGTTTATTTTCCAATTGTGATTTAGTAAGAATTTGTGCCAAAACCTGCTTTTTAATACTGCAAAGAAGACAATTTTTAACTTGTAAATAACATGCAATCTTAAAGGATAATGCAATTGATTTTTATACATATTAATGTAAATTTTTATTTGTTTAATTCTGTTTTATGGTTGTGCAGACTACGTTTTGCGCGACTATGTTCCCTTGCAAGAATATAGTTCTGTTTTTATTGATATGTATATATGAATTATCTAGTCTCTTATAGCTCCAGTGTGGAGCGGCAAAGTACTTTTATAATTGTTCAAATATGTAATGTAAATATTGTAAGAATGTACATTGATGAGACTTTAATAAAGATTATCTCTCTATATATAAAGCGATAGCATGTATGACCCTATTGTTTAACTAGATCGATAGACAGTGATCAGACAGGATTAGACTGATAAGGGGCAATAAAACAATTAAAGGATTACACTTCTGCGGCTTTTTATTTCCCGGTCACAAATATGAATACTGACTTAGCTTTATAAGTTTAAAAAGTAGAAACACATACAAACTTTCATTGAAATAGTATAAATGTATTATTTAATGTTTTTTTAAACATTGTTTAAATAAAAAGGCTGTACATAGGGAAAATTTATATTTATGAAAAACTTAAGTCTCGCACATATGGGAAAATATATGAATTTTGAAAACAGCCATGGTAACGTGATACCTTTGAATAAAACCATTTTTTTTAAACATAACAATGCATGAAGGCCATTTTAATAAAAGTTTGTATGTGTTTTTGTTTATTTTCAAACAGATATAATATACTCTTATTAATATACTCATAATTAGTCATGAAATGGGAAAGTACAGGTATATTGTAATGTAGTTTTGTCTAGAACCAAATGTAGCTAGTATTATGACTGAAATAGCCTTATTGATAGGTTTAAATAATGCATAGTGTAGTTTTATTTTCTGTAATATCGGTTTTAAAACATTAAAGGTGATATATTATTATGTTATACGTCCGTGGTCCCTCTCTTGAAATTATCAGTTTTTTACATGGTAAAAGATATGCCGACTTCAATTAAACACCATCAAAACCAACGAATCAATTAGCCACGTGTTAAATGTATGGAACGTGATAATTACACCAGTTTCCCCCTTATCACTTTTTAATTTAAATAAAAAGTAAAGTCAATAATTACGTCTTATTCATTTGATTTAATTACTTCCCACCTCCACGATCAAAAGAATAATTAAAAACCTAAATATCAATGCACACAACACGTATTGAAAAACATGCGTTAAATAAGAAGAAAATGAGTAAATAAAAATTTGAGTTGAAAATTGAACTCATAACTTTGTTCTAAGGGGCTGTAAAATCTAAAAGGCTTTATTTTTCTTTTTTCTCAAAAATACTACACAATACGAAACCCCAAAACAACACACGTATAATAAACGACTAATTTGATAGTGGCTACCCTTTGTGATCTCTTCGTACTTTATAGATCGGAGAAAAACGGAAATAGCCGATGTTTCACGGTATATATTATACTTAATGAATATGGAAACGCGTAATTGAACGCGCATTTCTTCGTTTTCAAACTAAATTGGAAGCAATTTGTACACTAGCAAATTTCTTAAAAAATATATTGTGATAATGCTTAGACATCATAGAATACTTCACGAGGTTATAAAAAAATGTCACTTAAGTAAAAAGCAACTTTATAGCCTGTCAAAAACGCGGTTTTGAGTATTTTGACAGTTTTCATATAGGGTTATATAGGAATGGTAGTCACTAACTTCAAACGAAAATGGAAGCAAAAAGTTAACGTACCATATTAATAAAAATTATATTGAAATAAAGTGCAGAGAATGAAGATTACTTCACGAGGTTATAAAATTTTGTCATCTAATGTTATAAACAAGTTATTAGTGTTAAACCATACGGCTCCTATATAAATATATAGTAAATCAGTGTATCGTAAAACGTTATCGATGTGATCGATTAGACGTTTTCAAGGGAGGCTACTTTGCCGATAACACCCGATAAGTTACAGAAATGTTCCGTATGTCCCGGTCAATAATAAATATAGTGGGCAATGGACTACATCCCGTAGAGAAAACATCGCTAGATTAACAGAAGCATGATATTGATACATGAACTTACCAACTGTGTTCATACAATTTAACAGTGAGGAATTAACTATCATGTATTGATACATGATAAATATTTTCTAATTATTTTGAATTTGTTCATTCGTTCGGCACATACATTTAACACAACCAAATAATTGGAGGATATTTGTTTGTTTAAACTGAATACGATTTATATCTCATCATGGAATTTGTTGTTAGATTGATCGGTATTGTCCGATATTACATGTATTGGAATTATTTTGACAGAAACATAAATTTAACCTTACACCGGAATAAATTCGAATTGCACCCAAAACTGCAAAAAACACATCCTAAACAATACGACTAAGTTGCCAGCCGCAGGAAACTATTTGACTTGTATTTTACTGGAACGGCACATAATTACATGCAGTAAACAAACACAGTTTTACAGGGACCATGTCTATACGTATATTAAACCAAAATTTCATGTTTAAGTTACCCAAGGTAATAACTCGATACATATATGTCACCGATTCTTCGGGTCTATTAGTCGAAGAAAAGGTTTTTGCGACTAAGCGTACAGTCCAGATTTTACAAAATGCGACTAGTGGGTCAGTCATGTTTCAAACATTTTCTTGGAATAAAAATTGCAGCAGTAGCATTGATACTGTTCCATGACTAATTTCTACCGTTGGTTGACACATAACAAGGTCAGATCATTAAATGCAAGGTTGAAAATACGTTTGAACAGACTTATAGTTTTTGCGACTATGCGTACAGTCCAGATTTTACAAAATGCGACTAGTGGGCCAGTCGTGTTTCGACTATAGTCGTACAGGGTAATCGGCATACATGTCCCCGAAAAACACATTTTCCTCAAAAAAGTATCCGTTATGATAGAGCAATGTTTGTGTGTATCGATGTGTTATACATTCATTTACAATCCAGAAAGGGTTCAAGACTTTGTGAACACTAAATATACTATTTTTCAAAGAATTTGTAGGTTCTTTACAAGCTCTAACAAATATCTAATCGTTATTTAACTTGAAAATAAAGTTTATAAGGGCTTTCATCAGGAATGTTTGGTATCTACGTAAACAGTATTTGATGGACTTCATTGTAACTAAAACAGTGCACTGACTTTATGCGATACTAAGGAATAAATTAATAAAATACAAACTATCCGAGACGGTAAACACGATCGATTTATTTTCTGAACGCCTAGTTATCAGCGACTTCCGGTTTGGGGATACAGTGAGTCAGCATACTGTGATAAGGCCAAGTAATCCGCATACACGACCACTTTCCGCTATGTTAAGACTCGTAGAATCATAGAGTGCTCAGAATCCGTCTCAGAGAACAGGGTTTAAGCTTGAATGGAATGCGAGCCGGTAATTGATGATAAAACAATTAATAGGAAGCAGTTGTAATAAAATATACCACCTCTCATTGTTTCCCTTGGCAACTTTGATTCAAATGTAATGACCTCGAACTGGCTCAATTGGTCGCTTTCATTTCCGTAAATACAACGCATTTTAGGTACCGATGATTTTAAAGTCGGTCTTCTACTGACATGTTTTTTCTGCATTTTATATTATTAATTTGATTTTCGTTAAGTGTAATTGTAGTTTTACAGTTTTTTTTCTGTATTAAAGGTGTTTATCATCGAAAACTATGAAAATGCTTGTCGACATTTGTTCAACATGAGTTAAATAGTTATGCTTATTAATTGACTAAAATTCAGGAACCTACATTTGTTTGCCTAAACAAGGCTGCCAGGATAATTAGTATTAATGTATAGCACTACGAATATTACAGAATGTTCAACTAATTTCATGGATTTATCTAATTATTAATAAACTAAGTTGTGTCGGATTAGGCGGTTAGTATGCTTGAAAGGCTTATGGTTAGGCGGTTTGCGCACTACGCGATTTGAATTAGGCTAGCATTTGTCTAGAATATCAGCAAATTGCATGCTAGTATTATGACAGGCCTGTTATTGTATCAAATATGAGAGCATATTGAACAGTTACTTAGCTTGGTGCGAATAAGTACAAAGTATAAGATTGGATTACGTTTGTACTATATTTACCATAGCTAGGTTTAGGCGTTAACTCAAGTCTGGTGTTGGTCGATTATCTGCGAATGACTGGTTTCTCCTAAGTTTGCATTCATGTATACATATATTGTAGTTTCAAAAATAATATAAAATTTGCGAAGACTGAATGAGGGTAACGGTACGACTAAGTTGATTCATAGGAAACTTTTGTGATCTCCAGTTGAACTAATGTGATCGTGGTCAACGCCAAACTCCCGCCTAATTCGTCATAATTAAACATTCATGTACATAAGATGTTTGATGCTTATGTCTTCTTCTATGTTAAACATACATACGTTAAAAAACAGGAATATTCAACACGTACCATTCTTTACTCTTCATTGCAGCTACTGTGCTGTCCCTATGGAAGGCGAACCCGACGTTCCAGAACATGGTATGCCCCGAGACAGTCATGCTTCACATGCCAACAAACAGTTTGGGTAGATGTATAGTATCATGTAATCAGATCAATGAATGTATGTCGGTATTCTATATTGCTGGTCAAGTGTCGTATTGCCACATTGCCAACGTTACACTTTCCACGACTAGTGGATGCATCGCAGTATCAAATGCAACTTTGTATAGTCCTAGTAATGGTAAGACATATTAGTTTATGCATAAGTCAATGGAAACCACGCACCCATTCCCGGGGAAGGGGCGAGATTTTTACTTTTGCTTTTTCTAACCCCTGGTAAAATCCTTAACCCCAATGTCATACAGATGGTAAACCCCAGCTAATTGCCCCGCCCTATACCTCATATACTAGTAGGCCCGAACATATTTCCCCGCTATTATTTTGCGTGAACGAAAGCCCGCACTCTAACGGAATTGCTGGAGACACAGGACAGTTCCCTCGCATTCCACCGCCCATCACCGGGGTTGGGGCCGCTGTTTCAACTGACTGGTGCGTTGGAGAGGCTGGTGGATATTGTTAATTGGAATTTACTTCTCTTTTACATACAGCGTATTTTTATTTTTTATTATGGAATTTACTTCTCTGACATAAACATATTTTTATTTTGGAATCTTCTCTCTGTCATAAGTAATAGTTTAGACATATTGTGAAGTCGGCACCTATTCTGCGCCACCACTTAGAAAGCATTATACTACGGTACACTCTCAGTTGTGATCGCCTTCAATGTTATGTCTGAAAATAACATCATAATTAGTCATTGCTGGTGCCGTCATAGCATCAAACACATACATAAAAATATGCTGCTTACTTAGCATGAAGTAGTTGAATAATCAAAACGCGTCGTTTTGTACACTCAATTTTGAGTTATGTCTTTTTTTATGGATATATTTTTATTGTTTACATTTAATTTTTTATAATTGTATGGTATTTTAGAACAAGTACAACTGTGCCCAGATGATGGAGTATACCAAACAGTACAACTTGCAGATGGACCATACACCTACATGTTAATATAATTGTTTTTTTCTATTGTTCAAGTTTCAACCTGGTATTCAAGAACTCCTATACTTTCCTAATGTTTGTTTCTTTAAAAGGTTTTACTGTTTTTTGTCGCAAAACTGCAAAACAGCTCCATTGTAATGAAAATACAGTAAGACATGTGCACAAAATATGCACAGCAAAGTCAGCTCGTATTTGTCTACGTACTTTCGATTGAATGGGTTGTCACCTTGAATATTAAGTTTACGAAATCGCCCGACTAAACGTACAGATGATATTAAATGAGTGTTGCTTTCATTAAATTCAATTATACTACATTATTATACAAATGACGATTGTATCAACATTTATACATGTACAATAATTAAGCATACTATGTTAATACTTGCCCAACATTCTCTGGAATACTTGATTATATGAAAACAGTTAAATATACTAAAGCTATTATACATTAACATACACTGGTTTGGAGTTCTGATACGTATAAATTAACCACCAAGTTAGAACGACAAACTACATGTATTGTTAAACAAAAGGTTAGCCTTTTGAATGTTTTATTGCGATGCTAACATGATTTCAACGCGCAATAATATCTTATGCCAGTGTTACTTGGCGGCAGTATGTTGTTTATTTTACGTGTTTACCTGCATGCCGTCATGAATGAAATATCTGCACGACGTTGTAATATATCAAATGTTATACAAAGCTGAGTTTGTTCTTTGTCTACGTATCAACTCGTCAGTCATGTTAGAATCCTAATTAACAAATAATCGTACTGTGCGTTGAGGACGTTGAAAGGCCAGTCAACCTCCTTAAAAGATCGGTTGAATAAAACTTAAATCAAGCATGATATTATATGAATATTTGGTACTGAGTTATATGTTATAGACGTGTTTAAATACCAGACAGGTTGACCATTAGCATAATATTATAATACTCAATTACATTTTAGTAATACCATGAGCATTCTAGTACGTATGTTTAGTATTATTTGTATACAGGATCAGCAATGAGAAGGTTATTTGGGAAACGGCTAAAGACCATTGTGAAGGATCAGGTGGATTTCTGGCTAAAGTGTCGACTGTACCCAAACTGCAGATGTTTACTGATATCATGACAACTTGTGCAGGTAATAGTATACATCATTATACATAATAAATATGCAAGAACAATAATGGAAGTTTTGATTGGCAGATCTCACTCCATGTGATACATTATTATACTTAATTAATATTCATGAGCAAGCTGGACGTTTTGATTTGCAGAGATCATACCACGTGCTATATTATTATACATAATTAATATTCATGAGAAAACTGGACGTTTTGATTGGCAGAGATCACACCACGTGGTATGTTATAATACATAATTAAGATGCATGAGCAATCTAGATGTTTTGATTGGCAGAGATCACACCACCACGTGATATGCGATGTTGTGAATGTTACCCTTGTAATTGCAATGTGATATGTATACTAGTATATGTTCACATGACGTCAGTAATCACTTATCTTCATCACAGTATGAGACATTACATAAGGCTACAACTCTTCATTGTCCGTGATCCTTTTATGTATAGCTATGTATTGTAGACGTACAGCGCTCACTGTTATAGCATTGCTTCAAGTGCATGTTAATATGACTGACTGATGCGGCGGGTTGTCAGAGTGACTTATCGTGTTTTTGTCGTTGTTCAGTATTTGGTGCTCTGCTATTTCTTATGAGTGATGCATTCAATGTCCGATTGTTATTATATGTGTGTCCCAGGATTACACCATGTCCGCCTGTTCTGATCTTACTGTATATCTCCATGTTGCTGTTGTTCTGCTTCATTTTTCCAAGGCGGTGTCCAATGTAAAGCCATGTTATGGATATTATTGATGTCATTCTAAATTTATCATTGTAAGTCCTAACCATCATACGCTTCTTTGTTTGAATTCGATTCCAATCTTTCTGTGTTTTCTTTTGGTAAGTTATTCTGTGTTGCCAATTTATTAGGCAAATCCATTCGATTTTTTTTTCTAATGCTGTTGTGAAATGAATTACATCAACTTGTTTGATCACATTCAATCACACGCCAACATGCAGAACCATACTGGATAACAGACTTGACATTACCGTTGTATAGCTGCAGCTTGATTTTCAGACTTAGTACTTGGATGACCACCAGATTCGCTGGTGTTGGGTAAATGATGTTCGTGATTTGGCTTCGACAGCTTGTACCTGGGCTGATTATTTACTTGCTCATTTGGGCACTGTGCCTTGTATGTGTTTTATGTTGTTTTTTTCTCGGCTGGTTCAGTTGGGCATTGTGCCTCGTATGTTTTTAATGTTTTCTGTGCTCGGCTGGTTAAGTTGAGTGTTGCCTTCCCTGTCTGACTTACTGTTATCTTTTTGAATTGGCTTTAGTGTATTTTCCAGCTGCGTCAGTAATTACGATGGTGTAAAAATCAGAAAGTATGTAATAATAGCATACTACCTATGTTTCCGTCCTTAAACCTTACATATTTCGAAATAATTTAAAATATATTATATATTTTGCACAAAATATATACATAGACAGTAAGTATTCATGTATTATACATGAATACTTACTGTCTATGTATAGATATCCATAAATGTCTACGCCATTATCCAAGGCTTTCATTTTGTATATATTTTGTGCACTTGCTATTACAATGTCATATGTGCTTAAAATAAAGTTTAAGCTCTGTTCTGTACGGTTACACGTTATGCCAACTCAGTTGTAAAGGACATGACTTGCCTACAGTGCAGACATAACCAACTTTCTTTCTCGGCAGGTTTTGGTGGAAACAAGTTATATTTTGTCGATGGCAGTAATGCGAACGCAGACGCTACATGGAAGTGGCATGATGGCGAGTTTATCAACATGAACTCAACATTCTGGCATACAAACAGACCCAACAATCCTGAAGATGATCATTGTGTGGCACTTGAAGGAAGACAAATGAATTGGAAGTTCAATGATAAGGATTGTACACGTAAGATGTGCTACATTTGTGAGTGATGTTTATGCAACCACATGTACAATAAAAAAAGTGATCTGTAAATTTCAAGGACAAGATGTTGAAACAAAACCACAAATACATGTTTTTATCAAATATATAATATTTTAGGGCTTTATCAAAATCTTGTTACATATAGTAATTACATAATGTCATTATAGCAGGTTTTCCTGGAGACTGGCTCATATATACTTTATATATTTACTATTAACGTAGACGAACTATAGTGCAAAGTTAATTTCTACTAGAGTGTTCTTTGTTTAACAATCTTCGAACACTGTATATACAAAATAATGTTGGTCAAGACCTAGTTTGCTGAAACTGAAAGGAAAGTGAAAGTATCATAAAAAAGTGTATATATCTTCAAAGCGTTTCAACTCCGAGATACATTTATTTAATGCAACATGATATATTAACAAAATATACCTGTCAAATTGGCTGGTACTATTTACGTCCCGTATCGCCTGACATATTTATGAAAGAAAGAATGTACATGTATACTTTATAGTAAAAACTCTAACGAGTTGAGAAACAGGCAAGCTGTACGAGAATCAAATGTTACAGCAATTACGCGTCTATTTCTAGAAACTCTAATATACTCCCGACATTACTTTTCATACAAAACTTCTGATTATCAATTCATTTGTATTTTTCATTTCATGCCATAGATACCTTATACTCGTGTTATTAAAATTGATTAAATGTTTAAAATGTGTTATTTCCTTCAGACAATTACGATGCTCGTTTTCATTAACGAGGGGGGTAATTGTACCAGCTAAAAACCACTCAATTTCTGCGTGAAATTATGTTCAATGTTAAATGGGAGAAAATGGAATGCGCGCAGTAATTAAATCACGAGTGCGTCGCATCCATACGAGTGCCTATATTTTAAAACGCAACAAAGTACAGCTACATGTGCATTATTGCTATTCTAACAACGCAAATATTAGTAATTTACGGCATCAAAAGGCGACCTATTTTTTATACCTCTGCATCGTTTGATATAACGCGCCGTTCAAATTTACGCCACATATTTTGACTCTCGATTAATCGAATTTAATACAGTTTTGTTCAAATTTGTTAATGCCGTTTCATCATCGATATCTTAGACAAATACACGTCAAGTGAGATGAGAGAAGAAATACTTGTTCAAATAACATTTACAGTGAATTCAGATGATTGAGTGTTTTTTCCTTGGTTGTCAATGACGCTAACTGCTCTACTTCCTGTTCGAAATAAATGGACAGGTATATTGATGCTTACATTTAAACAGGAATGTGCCATTTTTCACTCGACAAGACTTAGTAACGTTGTGAAGAGGCGCTCGTCTAACAAGCTTTCCCCTAAAAATATCAATTATTATTTAAACATGTTATTTTGTTTGGTCTGTTCACATTAATTTGTTTTTAGTATTAATAAACACCGAATTGTAGTATTTATAACAAAACTATAGCAACGGAATATATGTAAAATACTGTTCTGGCAATAGTACCCATGGGTATATGGGAACAGCCATATAATATCGCATAATAAATCAGAGCGCTGTAAGCATTAGAGGCTTGGGGCTAAACTTGGTTTGCTTGGGAGGCAGTTAAGTGGCGATAATGAAGTAAGTGTAAACGGATCGAAAATGTTTTGTAAAAAAATACACATTATCAGTTTGCCAAATCATACTCTGATTCAATCGCTTTCTCACAAAATTGTCGAGTTTGGATTGTAGACAATGACGTAATAACAGGGACTACTTTAATTTACCAAACTCTCAACACTAAAATGTCTGTAACTTTTTTATTACTGAACGGAAACATGTTATGTGGGGTTTTTATTCTTAGTTAGACCATTTCCTACAAGGTGGTGTATGATTTAATGCAAAATTCTCAAAAAAGTCGTTTTCACCTATTCACCATAATCCAAGATGGCGGATTTTGAAGTGAAAAATATATGGAATAACATATTCATACGTAGCCTAACCACAGTGGTAATTTGTACGCGCTCTTGAAAATATTGAATTTTATCACTACGCGATGAGATATAAACCATATTCAATCAAAACAAACAAATATCCTCTATTTCTCGCATTAATAAGTAGAAAACGATTGAAACTACTTCAATAATATTTCTTTTGCACTCTTCATGAAACTGTTATGTGATATAGTGATGCTCTGCATGTTTTAAGGTGGGTTAGTGATATCTGAGTGAAACTCCTTTTATTGTGCATGTAAGTGTAATTGGGAGTTTTGGAAATTAGGATGTGGTCGTCTGCCAATTTGGACAGGCTGAGAAATTGGTATTACGGTAACCTCTTTACATGTATAGCAAAGGTGCAAATCTCACGTGCTTTGTTAAAATTGCTAATAATGGTGCATTAAATACATGTATCTCGGAGTTTAACGCTTTGAAGATATATACACTTTTTGATGATACTTTCATTTTTGTTTCAGTTTCAGCAAACTAGGTATTGACCAACAATTTTTTGTATATACTGTGTTCGCAGATTCTTAAACAAAGAACACTCTAGTATAAATTAAATTAACATCCCCTTCCTGACGTTTATGCCTTGAACATGGTGTTTTAGTCAAGACTCAGCTTCATACCCCACCACATTCACGCTATTCGATACCTTAAGAACAAGAATTATAATCCTGAATTCATAAACTTTGGAATATTAACGATTAAGCAGCATTGATTACACTCGGTCACAGTTTACTTTGAATTCGATGCCCCTACAAAATTGTTGATTTGGGGTCTAACTAAACTGCAAAAATAAAATAACAGTGAGGGCATATGTTAGTCGACACATTAATATGTTGTGCCGTGCATAAGTGAGTTTATTTTTGCAAACGTATAGGCCGATGCACATATTAAAACGTTTTAGTCATGTTAGTTTTATATTTTGATTTCCGGTAATTTTTCAGTCAGATTAAGATAATAGGTGTCGACGCAAAATGGTTGACGTTTTAATCCGTGCATTTTTGTCCGATTGAAACGGATGGTGTTGTGACTTGTAAGTCATCAAACAACAGAAGGTGATAAAAGTGTTGATAGACCAATCTCTTCTGTAGCCGCTAGGTCGGATTTTGTATCAATACGTAATCATGAGACCATTTGTCATTATTTGCTGGCGGCTTAAGTTAATTTGAATTATGTGTGTAAAATACGAACATATAATTGGTTGATGCAAATTTGCACAATCTGTATGCAATCATTTGGTTGGTTAAAACAGAAGCCACGCCCTACTGGTGGACGTTCTGTAAAGGTTTTGGAGGTATTCGAACTTGGTTCTCCAAGCTGAACGTATCAATGGTTTTCCATTAGAATTCAATTACGCAGTTAATATTACATTTGTTTGGATTTTACCAACATTGACTATATCTTGTTATCATATTATTGTTGATTGTGGACTTATTTTTCCCTTTGTAGAATAACTATGGGTTCTATTTTATTAGTTTTAACAAACAACAGCACACGTCATGCAACCGTGTGGGAACTCACGTTGCTTAATGAATGTTTACTTTTTGATAGTCTCGAAAACATAATTTTCTCAAAAAGTATTCTATTGTGTTACCGTAAATATTTCATTGATAAAGCATTATCCCAATAGAGGGGAAAACGTTATCGAAATAACCGTTTTGTTGTAGCATGTACGTGGGTAAAAAAAGGATTGTCTCCCTTGGATATTTTTGGTAAAATCGCTTGTGAACACCGACCGTTTTTGAGAGCTTGGCATTCGCCATTATTGAAATTACTTAATTAATAGTTTCGAAGGATACTCCTACCTTAATTGCAATCCCCATTTTGGTTATTGGATCTATCCTAGTTATCATATATCCAATGCGTACGATTATTGAAAGAATCGTCACTTTTTTGGCATTTTTTATATTTTGTGTCAATGCACATATGAGAGCAACAGAACGTTAAGCACCCTTTTAGGACCGAAAATTACTGAAAGTCTTCACAGAGACGGTATATCCATTATCTATTAACATCCTGGTTCTTCTTAAGGAGCATTCGGCCTTAAAAAAGCCAAACGCCACACCCTCTACAACATTGTTGATTTCGGCTTGAATCATATTGCAAACATACTTAACAGTGAGTGCACATGTTACGTGACACATTATTTTACGCGGTTTAAAATAGTTATTTCATTTATATCGGGTTAACATTAAACTATCAGATATTTAACGGTGTTCAAATATAAGTGGGGCATCTCTGGTATTTTACATTGTTCCTTTGTTTTGTAATTTACAAGTAACATATTTTCCGCAAAAAAGGATAGAATCATCTCATATTTAAAAACCTATTTGAGTCACGAAAGTCTACTTTTGTTACATTTTTACATTTTTTTTACTGTTCATCACATTGTCACGGTTTTATACATACGCCAGTATTCACAATTTGTAATAATATTGACATGTTGTTACGTGTTTATACAGACAAATGTAATTATAAGTGCATGCATTGTATGTTCACGTGGACCTTTGACTTACTGAAATCCAAATTAATCTTCTACATACTAAATCTTTGAACCACGTATATAAATATATGGCACAAACCTTTAAGTTTCTATTGTGTTTCGTTGTTTCAGCAAGGTAAACCGTACAATGGAAATCCTTTTTATAACAATATATAAAACATGATAATATTAGTATTAATTGTCTGTTATGCATGCTGTCGACACACACGAGGGCCGTTAAAGTCACATTATGCCTCCCGATCATCCAGTAAATAGACTAAATACAAAGAATTATGATGTTTTCACAAACGACCTATAATTGACGACAGAATGTCAGCTATATTCGAAATAGAATGCCAAAAATTCAGATTTAGTAAACAGTTACTGTACTACTAAATTTGCAAGAGTTGTTCCCCTTAGCCTTTAATTATGCATTTAGTGTTTACATTTTGTTATTTTGTTTACAAATCAACTGGAGTCTTTATTTTGTTTTCTTCAACCTTATGGTGTTTTCCACCTTTGGGACTCAACTAAAGTGCTCAAAATGCATCATTTTGCAGATAGGTTGCCAAGTTATTGCTTTTTTAAAAATAGCCATTTAAGGCACAATGGGACTTTAACTTTCCATGTGATATTATGACTCATAAGACTAGCGTTATGTATTATATACCATCTCAACAAACATTGCTTATAATCATTGCTATTATTTTAGATGAAATAAAATACCATTCATATCTGTACTTTTTTCTGTTCGTTTATATTTAGTTTGTTTAGCTTAGAATGATTCTAAAACCCCCTTCACAATTGTCGTAGGATTTTCGTCTTCAAACGATGCTTGTAAAATATCAAAAGGTAATTTTGTGGAGCGGTCACAATTGTCGTAAGGTGGACGAACAATGGATCTAATGTACGATGGATATTTGGAGACTATCGCGCTCGCACGACCAAAAAAATCGACGCACGCCAGCCCGGGCCTACGATGAAAAGTCGTTCTAAACCCTTCGTACGATCGACGTACGTACGCCGTACGGCAATAGGATTGACGAACTATTGGCTAGGTTCGAAACATAAGTTTAAGCAGCTGGATATAATAAATCTCAACGTACGATCGATAGGTTTTAAAAATAATAGATTATATACCGTATATGAAATAGGAACACTATAAACACGTTTAATAGCGGACTATACGCAGGCCGTTAGGCATGCGGATGTCGTTCCGCTTTACGATAACACATGTCACGTGATTTAGTCAGAGTTCGACACTAATGGATTTGGAAATTTGTGTTAAAATCCAGCATTGAAAGAATGATACTGAAATATGGCTTCCAATAGAATAACAAAATGTTTTAAAATGCGATATTCGGCAGCTAATAAATTTTCTTTTATTTTTTAATGATGTTTAAAAATATTCCAAAAACTAGAGTAGGCCCCTGTCTAGATAAGAAAAGATAATAATTATCAGTCTTCCATGGTTGCTGTGCAACCCATCTTCTAGATGGGCTATTTCCTAAATGTTTGGAAACAGAAATTGCAGCCATTTTTTAGCCCGCTTCGAAGGGAAATTTTAACATTTTCAGTGCATAAACGATGCTACAAACTGTTATGAGACACATGATTACTCTGAGATAAGGAAGTAAGTCGAGCGGGAATCGTTCATAGTGCAAAATATCAACCAATCTTAAGAAAATCTAATAAAAACGACACCTGTCCCGGTTACTTGAAGTGAAGTTGAAGTTGGCATGTTCCGGTTACTTCCCTTTGCAAAGCGGTTACTTCCCTTTGCAAAATAATAAGTCTAAAGTCCGTTTCGGGTCTTTACGTATCCGGACCGGACTTATAATTCCACATCGTAGTTGTAGGTTATTGTAAAGAAAGTAAAACGAATGCATTTTCGTAATTCCTCGCCGAGATGTAATAAAAAATCCCTCCAAAATCGTCAACAAATGTAAAAATATTCGCGGGATAAAGGTCGCGAAAACTAATTACATGTTGTTGCTATTGGATACAATAAAACCCGTTGTAAGCGGCCATGCTAAGGCGTTGTCTTTTACATCGAGCAGAAAAAGTTTTCAAAATATTTGATTTACTGGACTAATTTATCGATAAATAATTACTCATAAACATACGTTAGCTGTACTATAAAAATAGTGTAAATTTCATTTTCAAAAATGAACGGATTAAGTGAAAATTTAACCCTAGAAGATATTTCGTCAATGGGCAACAAAGAAAATGGCGCCGAAAACGATGCGAGTGCGCCAATTGTGTTCATCTGAGAACGGAGTGTATTTAGCGAACGTAGAGTAAACTACCAAGAATGTATTAAGCATGGAGAATTATATAAATCAATCGGACAATTGATCAGTGCTTCCCACATCACCGGATTACAACGTGTAAACGGTATGTGGCGGATCTATTTGGATAATCTGGAAGATAAAGCACTATTGGTTGCTGAAGGTATTTTTCTCAGAGGATATCATGTACCCGTTCTTATAACCAATCCCCATAGCCTAGATGGAGAGGAAACGGTTAGAATAAGGATACAAAACATTCCCCTATCTGTAGATGACAATATCATCAAGCGTGTACTGACTATTAAGTGCATTGATATAATAGAATTGAAAAGGGAAAAACTGAGAATTGATGGCAAGTTGACCAATTGTGACACCGTTGATCGCTTAATCACAGTGTAAAAGCTAACATTCACCACTCCCATCCCACGATTTATGGAGTTCGGACAATTTAAGGCCAAATTTATACACAAAGGGCAGATAACCAAAGCTCTAAAATGTAAAAAGTGCCTTGAAGACGATCATAAGACCGACGACTGTACTGGTGACTTGAAGTGTCTCAAGTGTATGAAATTTGGACATAAACAAGGTGATTGTGATATGGAATCCAGCGAAAGCAAACGTGAAGACTTTGAACAAAGTCTTCCCTCCACTACACAAGAAATGGATTACAACACATTCCTCTCTACACAAGAACCAGACGATGGAAAACACACATCAACCAAATCGTCGGTCAAATCTCCACACAGGGAACTTCGTTCACGATCGCATCCAAATCACAAATAGACATGTTTGTGAAAAGTATGTCAGGCAATAACGGTACACCATCAAGAGACAGAAGTAGGTCAATCGTCCGCTCATCACCAACTAATCAAGCAGAAAAACAAGAATCATATCGTCGAACCAATGATAACAATACGAAAATTTAATGATCTTGTTTAAACAAACATTTAATCAGCCTAACGACTGCATTCGTTCAATGGACTTTGTCCACGCACTTTTTTAATTCATTTTCCGACGATTACGATTATTCTATTCATGTACTGTTTTTAAATAAGTATACATATGCGCTGTATACTTGTTGTAAGGTAGGGGTTATTAGCATGTTATGTTTTTCAAACATGAAAATTACCCATACTATATCGCTCCTTTATACACTCTCTATGGATGTTTCCTGTAATTATCCCAATATGTTTTTTTCACATTGCTGTGTCTTTGTCTTATCCCCAATATCTTTACACATTACTATGTCTTTGTGCGTCCATATGAAGTTCTTACAACTTCTAGCATTTAATAATTATATACAACTCTATTAACGTGACGTCCTCTAAAATACATCTCTTATCACTGAACACACAAGGATTAAGAACTATAAACAAACGAAATAGACTAAAAGAATACTTGAATCAACAAAAAGTAGACGTCCTATTTATGCAAGAAACACACTACACGGCTGAAATCACAAATAAACTAAACATTGAATTTGATGAATGGGATTCTTTCATTGCTTACGGTACCTCGTCTAGTGCGGGGTGCTCCATTCTTATTAACAAGAAATTAAATTATGATCTTATTGAATCAAAAACATGCATTAATGGAAGATACGTCTTCATGAATATCTCCATTGAAGACAACACATACACATTAATCAATATATACGCATACAACAATAAAATTAACAGAAATAAGTTTTTCGAAACAATTAGTCAATTAATCAATGCTCATTGTCAAGGTTACATCATCATCGGAGGTGACTTTAACGAAACACTCACCGAAAAAGATAGAATCTCTAAAATAAACAACCGAAACCATGTAAATCACTAATTAATCTAATAGATACACTCAAACTCAGCGACATATGGCGGGTTCTAAATATACAAAAACAACAGTATACATGGAAAAGAGCCAATGGTTACGAAAAAAGCAGAATTGATCTATGGCTAACTGAAGAAAATTTAACACCTGCTGTTCTCAGTTCAGATATAAGACCTGCTACTATAACATTCACAGATCACCAAGCAATATCATTGAAAATAACTTCTCAATCGAAACGTGGTCCAGGCTACTGGAAATTTAATAACAGCTTCTTAGAAGACATTGAATACATTGAATATATTACAAATTTAACGTTATAGAAACTTACACAAGCTCTAGAGAACAAGAATCACAACAGGCCCTAAGGGAACTCTGTAAGGTTGACATCCAAAACCATACTAAAGCATTCGCAAAAAAGAAATCAAAGCACAAGAATGACAGAATTGTAAACCTAGAAAAACAACAATAAAACCCGGAATTTTCCGTCTGAATATATTTTATGTTTTGACGATTTGCAACAGGATTTATTTAACAAGAAAATGTGATTAAGATTAAAGATGTTTGATATTTAATCATAATATGATTAATTGAAATGAAAATAGCCTTTTCTCTTGAACAAAAGTACTGTCTGATATACTCATGCAACCCATTACTGTATAAAAAGGTAAAATATCAAATTATGCCTATTTGAAATCAGTTGTTATCTGTGTTTATATCTAATTATGCATTTTTAAATTAGTTACCCCTGAATTAAGTAGAACAAGAATTAAACAAATTGAAAAACGTGCATTATCCATAGACAGATCTATTTTCATTTTGATCGGGCTGACAAATGTTCATTCGGACTGACAAACGATAGCAGGTTCGTATCGTCCTTCGTTACTTCGTACCCAATAGTTCGTGTCAAACCGCTATCGAGCGCTTTCTTGTGCAACGGACGGCTTCTGTAGGTTACATAGACGTAGGAAAGCGCTCGGTAGCGCCTTTTGGAAACGGATTGGTTAGGTAACGGGCTCCAGGTTCGTAACTTCGTAACCGAACAATTTATTGTAAAGTTATGCATCATCAAAAAAATTCCAGTACTAGATGAGCATGTTACAAATAATGTAGGTCCGCTAAACATATGCTGTGCATAAGTTCATATTAAATGCCATAATGATATTCGTCTACCTCCCTAGAGGAACGACGACCTCTGTAAAATAACCAAACGTTATGTCACCCTATATGTGTTGTTCTAGAGAGGTTTTACAGTTTTGAAAGTGTAACAGGGTCAACTTTTACTGATGTGAGACCTCCCGATAGTTAGTTACCTTTTATGTAATATTGTATAACGTAGCTGTCAAACTGGCCGAACTACTTTCGTAGTATTGACCTTTTTAACCTTTGAGGTGTGGCTTTCGGACAATGCTTGTTGTTGATTATCTGTGTCGTCACGTTGTCGCGGGTAATGTAATATTTCCTCGCTAACATATTGGATTTGGAGAAGACGGTTGTCTTTTTGGGACTCTGAGTTGAATTGGGTTTTATGGCTAATAGAGATTTATGGTGGTATGTATTGCTTCTTGGTTTCGATGGTTTAATTGTCATGTATTTCGTTATTCTTGAAATGAGTGTGCTGTTGACATTTCTGATGAATTTACTCTTTCGGTAATTCTGGTATTTACGCGTTTTCGCGACATATGTAAAATGGCAGTATAGACTATTAAACTTCTTTATAATTATCACATCCATTTCTGAGCACATTGTAATGTTAATACTTCAGAGCTAACAGCATCCACTTAACATCACGGGAGATTGTCGGACGTGTGTGAACAGTACCTCATATTGGTGAGTATTGTATAGTTGATGTACTCTGTATTTTGATTGTTGTTATCTAATTGTAAACCTGTATGATTACCTGTGAAGTCGGCCACTAGACTTATTAATGATTGTAATGTATATGTATGTACATTGGTGCTGTCCAAGATGAAATGGTTATTTCGTCTTTCTGTAATGTTCCGTTATACATGTATGGTTATTTCCAGGAACATCATATAATTATGTACATGTATGACTGGGAGTTATTGTTGTTTATTTCTGGTCACAGTCTGTTTGAGTCTGTTCGGATCTGTTCAGTTCGGTTGAGTCTATTAACTTTATTCCATTGGAAGGAACTGTTCGTTATAACATCTTTTGGACTTATTATATGTAACGAACAAAGTCATCATATTGTATTTATATGACACATCAATTTCTACAAATTAAAGGGACAGTATATACTAATTGAATCCAGTGTTGTGTTTTCTGTACTTAATTACACATGCAGAAATACATAAAGTTACAAAAGTACGCATTTTTCTTCAAACAATGATTTTATCATAGAATTGTACTGTAGGGTATGTATGTTGAGAAAGAAAATATATGTTAGCTAGCGTAGTGCGACGGTCGTGCGACACTCGTGTGATTGTCGTACGACGGTCGTGTGATTGACTCATGATAATGAATGTCCGCAGCACTGTCGCACGACCGTCGCAGGACTGTCGCACGACCGTAGCACGTCCATCGCAAATCCATCGCACATCCATCGCACGATGTTGGTATGATTCTAAAACCCCTTTCACAATTGTCGTACGACGGACGTGCGAGGGATCTACGATGCAAATTTGGGGACTATCGTGCGTCCGTCGCACGACGGACTTAAGAAATTTCTGCATCGTGCGACCGTCGTGCGACGGAAAACATAATGGTGGACCCTCGTCGTAGAGTTTTCTACGGCGGGTGACAATCATAGGTCCGTCGTGCGATGCCCTACGTCGTCGCACGACGGACGTGCGATGGACGCACGACGGACGCACGATTTGTTTGTGATTATAAGGTCAAACTAGGCACTTAGAACCCTACAACTATCGTGCGATGGACGTGCGATGGACGTATGATGGTCGTGCGATGGTCGCACGACAGTCTCGTGTATATTCACTTTTCTACGACAGCCGTGAGTCAATCGCACGACCGTCGTACGACAATCGCACGACCGTCGTACGACGCTCGTAAACACATAAGTCCTTTTTCAAAATTCATACCCTATAGTGCAAATCTAAAATAAAATCCTATTCTTAGAGAAATATGTGTCTTTGGAAACAATAAAACACCTCTATAGAGACACATAACATTACAGAGGTTGTTGCTCTGAAGAGGTCAATGTGTATACATATTGAATTGTTTCCTCTCGAACAACATGTTACTATTGCTTAAGAGAGGTTGTTGCTCAGTGGAGGGCTGCTTTTGAGAGGTTGCATTGTACATACATATGATAGATACATTCAGCTATAAACTAAAATCTCAAAGTTGCCTGAATGTTCTCATACATGCATATCAACAAATGAATATACTTTCATCACTTGGCAGGTTATAAAAATATCAACAATCATGTATGTTTTTATTTCATAATTAGTTACATTTAAATGTATACTTAGTAACAATATACCAGTATATCTAACGACTATGAACACGATTTATTATTTCATTAATAATTCCAACATTGTATGCACAAGAAAGCCATGATTTGAATTAGGAATTAACTCTTCTCTCTTTTATAACAAGTGGACATACAAAATATCTCGAAACAAACACCGCCTAAAATATGTCGCGATTGACACCAGTGGACCACAAAATGCATTCTTAATATTATATTGATTATGCATACCTGTCGTTTAATACTAGTATTTAGCAAGTTCCTATTTGCCAAAAAATATTATTATTCGAATATTAAGAGTTTGGTTTGACGTTTTGATTAAATATATCCAGCGGCTGAAACCCGATAATAGTTCGACAATTCTATTGTCGTACGACGGACGTACGTCGATCGTACGACGGTCGTACGACAGACGTGCGACAACTGTTTATCGTAAGGCTGTCGTGCGTCAATTGTTATGTCGTGCGACCATCGCACGACCGTCGTACGTATGTCGTGCGACGGACGCACGATAGTTCCCTAATACGCATCGTAGAGCCGTCGCACGTCCGTCGTGCGACAATTGTGACCGCTCCACGAAATTACACTTTCCAGACGCAAGTCGGTACATTTCGACGTAGATTCGCAAGCGTCGTGCGACGAAGAAATTCCTACGACAATTGTGAGAGAGGTTTTAGTGCTAGTTTGACCTTATAATCACAAACAGTTCGTAAGTCCATCGTGAATATGTCCCAAACTCTAAGACGAGGGTCCAAGATGATATTTCCCGTCTTATCTCCGTCGTACGCCAATTGTGAAAGGGGTTTCAGTGATTATATTTGCTTTCATGTATACTTACGACCTTCTCATTCTAAGCCAGCGAATTATGGAATGTTTCTTGGCATTTACAGCCAGGACTTTATTCAATTTATGCATATATGAAACAATATGATTCGAGCAATAAGTGGCCCTTAGCAAATTTTGAGTGGTGTATATTAAAGTTTCATAATGCTGCTTTATAAAATCATTTATTCCCTTTTGTGTTCAGTAATTGTAAGTAGTTTGCCCAGTCACTTGGGGAATATATTGACGGGAGTTTAGCATCCTCATACATTAGTAGTTAGTCATAATACGAGAATGGAGTTCAAATGCTCAAACCAAAATCATCAAAGGCAATAAGTGGTTTCGGCCAAAAACTTTTGACTAAAAAGTAATTTATTGTTTTTGTGATGTACATGTTCCATAAATTACTCATAACACACGGGAGAATAATGAGCGGCTGTAAACATCAGGGCGAATTTATCGGCAACACATCAGTTTTTTTATTAGTTTGTAGGTTTTCAAGGGGTTTCAAATAGTTCGTTGTAATTTAAAGTTCAGCTGTAAACGTGTAGTTTGCTCTACAGTAACAAAATGGTGGACAAATATATCATGTTTTCGCTATTACAGGGTCGAAATTCCCTAATCCAAAAAGTATTATTTTCCCTCTTTCTGAACAACAGTTCTCTCAAAATCAATTACATCATGTAGCTCTATATCCTTCCTAGATGTATACTATATTAACAAATCAGTCCTTAACTACACACACTTTACACAACGAACGCCTAAATCACGTATATTAGTCAATGGGCCAGTGGGGCGCCCCCCTACGGAATTTTGGACACTTTATTTTCCCGAAAGCCCAAGGTCGGTAGAGTGTTGTTTCCAAAGTTTGCACTTTGGTCGTTGGGGTGTCAATTATAAACGCCGACCAAAATCGGGTACACTCAAATACTAGTAGTCCTTACAGAAACTGCTGTTTGCGTGGAAATGGTGATATGCCTTGACAAATTGGAACTAGAATCATCTATTGAGTTTAAAGGTATTGTATACATGTAGTGGAATGAGTGAATGTGTTTCATCTTGAATATTTTGAAATGTTGGCATATTTGTCATAGCGAAAGTAGTGTAGGGTAAATCCCGCATTGGATCGTCTGTAAAAATGTGTCTACCGCCTTTGACGAACTCAATATGTCTTATATTAAACATGACCCCCTGTTATGATCAGCCCAAGACCAATCTGTCGAAAAGCTGAATGAACTAGTTTTAGCAATCAATAAGCTAAATGACAAACTGAATGGCCCAGTTCCAACAGTAAAACGGCTGAAGGTTTAGCTGTCGGATGCACCGAAACACCTCCACATGTCTGATGCAATTATCCCAATTTCTCCCCCCCCCCATTTTTCTTGCATTAAACTCAGTGAAGAGGATTGAGAATAAATAACAAAAATGTAATTAAGATGTCGTCAGTCGATTTAACAGACTTAACATAAAACATCGTGTGCTGTAAGCCCTATTTTTATATCAATCATGTAATAATATAACAATTATGAAAGATATGCACACTTTGGCCTAGATGTTATTTATGTATAAAGTGTACTGCCAAAACCTCAGTCTTAAAGATTGCATTTTATAAGTTAAACGCATTTACGAGTTACAAGATTAAAACAATGGATACTCAGAGGATTGGTGTTTGTTTTTACTGAATATGGTTTATATCTCATCGTGTAGTGATAAAATTCAATATTTTCAAGAGCGCGTAGGCCCATTTCTATTTAAGATGTTCCCCTATTTAATTTTGGACACCTCGGTTATGAGCGTGTAATGATTTGTACTGAGTTTCCAAACCAGATGTGCAAAGATGAGATCAATAAAAACAATTATTAACTGTAACACATCTACTTATAGATAAATAAACAAATATTTAAATAAATAAATATACCAGATTTATATAGCGCCCTTTTCATGCAAACGCACGTTCAAAGGCACTTTACATAATTGTGGGGCAGCCACAAGGGCGCAGGTGCATCCTCTACCAGTGCAGACACAGCATGATCTGACCAGAGGAACAGACTGAGAGAAAGCCCCTGAAGGGAGAGAGAGACATTAGATACAGGCATGTCCGGCGCAGCAGAATGTGCCTAGCTCTTATTTCGAAAAGACAGCCTGGTTCTTTAATGTGCCCGATGTATAGTACCGATACACAGTTTCCTGGCACTTCCAGATACTTTGCAGACCAAACGGCCAGATACAGCGGGAAATATTATAAATATTTCAGAAATGTTAAGTTCCGATGCCAGGGATTGAACCCACGACCTCTGGACTGACAGCCCAGCGCGTTACCACTGAGCTCAATCCGCTTATCAGGAAAATACAATTATCTCTCCTAAATAACAACTGTAACAAAGCTATTTGCTTATGTGCATTAGTCCATAGGACCGTTTTGTTCCGGTGTCTCATTCTCTTGGACACTGAACGATAAGTATTAACTTCAGTGTCGATCATTGACTACTGTAATTAGCCGCAAAAGAAAGTAATACATTGTACATAACATTATATTATATTATCTGAGATTAAAACAAATAAACAAAAAAGAATATAACGTTATCTATAGTCGAACACTTTTGACCTGTCGCTAATTAATTCCCGTGTGTTTTCGTGTTTGTACAGTAAGAATGGTTTGATGAGTTGAAATAACAACTCTGATTGGACAACGGATAATCACGGATATTCATAGTCTGGTCCCCGTTCCCCAATCTTACATTTCATTAGATAAGACAGACTAGGATATTCATTAGTGACATGTTAAAAGTAACAGGCAATACCGAATTGTATGTTTATCTGATATTTTAAGACGTCCTAACAATAACATGTCAACTAACGCAATTCCACTCAAATATAGTCAACAGGGTTAACTTTGTACTTGAAAAATAAAATTAACACAAATGTTAAATCGTCTAAACAATAAAAAATCCTTTATTTATTGATATTTTTGCATGAAATCTTGTGTACACACTGTTGACTACCATAAGAAATTGTTAATATAGTTTTTTCTTTAAAGGGATTTTTTAAGCAATGAAAATCCAAAAACGAGAAATTGACTTATATGACCACGAAGAGGTAACCACGTATAAGATTTGAACATTTTTGTTAATTTGATTTTTCAGGTGTCAGCGTTGTTGACTATATTTGTGTAGCATTGCATTTATTGACATGTTATTTTTATTGATCTAAAAAGCTCAGATAAACATACTATTAGGTAAACAACAACCCTTTGTCGGTTTCCTGCAGCCCAAGTTGAAATATTTTCCATTATAAACAACGTATACTTTCTTTTGCGACTGAGTGTATATCATAAAACTTTAAAAAGTTACGCTATTTATTGGGTGTTTAATGAAAAGAAATAAGACCGACACTGCTGTATGTCAGCTGTATGTTGATCATTGGCCAGTTGATTGTTCTGATTAGCTCAGACTAGACATTTACACACCAGTGAACCTCTGTTTACATGTGTGTAAACGCGCGTCTTGCCTTGGCTGTTCGAGGAATCCACCCCTCAAATAACTATAATGAACACTTTGAATGTTCGCCGAATATTGCATCCTATTTTCATCCAGACACATATGTTTATTTCTAAAACATAAGACTCACAGTATATGAGTACATAATACAAATATTTAAAAATACAAGTTTAAACAAAATAATGGTCAATGGCAGAGGTAATAATGTATGTATATATGTATGATCACTGAGCCAAATAAAAATTATCGAATATATTATCGAACACTTTTGACCTATCGCTTATTGATCCCCGTGTGTTTTCGTTTTTGTACAGTAAGAATGTTTTGATGAGTTACAATAACAACTCTGATTGGACATAAGCATGGATATTCATGGATGACAAGTTAAGGTAATTCACAACTCTTAAAATTTTCTGTACAAGAAGTATCAAACACCTGTTTTTATGAAGAACACATTCATGATAATAATTTTGCAAACCCATAACAGTTTTGCTCAGCTAGTTTTTAAGATATTTTTAGATTTTGGGGAAGCCCCCTAAAAACTGATATTTGCATTTTACCGAACAAAAAGGACATTTAATTACATGAAACTTGGCATGCACGAAATTCGCATATGCGGAATCACACGATAACGTTTGTTCTAGAATATGCATGTTATGTGTATTTTTAAATGATGTTTTAAAATATGTGATTTTTCATTTTTAAATAATACGAACAAAATTGTTGAACAAAATACTATTTTCGTACATGCAACCAGTAGAGTGACTATTATAGAAGTTTTATCCAAAATTTCATGGCAGTTGCTAGATTTTTTTAATTGACATAATAATAATAATACTTTTATTACCTCCAGTGTTGGAGAGCTCATATAAACAATAAACAAGGACAGCATATATACATGTAAATAAAGAACACAAAGAAAGCCCTCCCACAACTACCCCGACTACAAAGAAATGATATACTTTCTTTAAGAAGCAAAACCAAACCCAGTACATGATAGTAGCAATAAGAAGTAATGAGTAAGGGAATCTCCCACCAGTCTCTATCTTGCCGAAACGAAATACAACATAGCAACTTAGGAGTTATCTTGAGACTGGATACTCATTTGAAATATTTGGTTAGAAAATAGTCACGCTTACATGTATGTATATGGTTAGTATGTATTACAACCTGCACATATTCTATAATAGATTAACAGCACTCACATGAGGAGCAAGCCCAGCAAAATAAACAATCATCTATCACTATCAAGACTCGAGCATTTAAGATTAACGATGTTGTTTGAAATTACATGTTTGGTATAGAAAATTGGAAAATATCGACTTTACATCAGCAAAATTATCAATGTCGATACTTTTGCCCGAGATCATTTCATGACACTGTCTTGTACATGACTTTTTTACAAACACCAAGTAGTCGTCTGCACCAAGTAGAGTGAATATATCTAACCAAAGTTTGTTGCGTAAGCGATCGTGAAAGGGACAATGGTATATATTCTGATATATTAGAGTATTTGCCATAAGGTTACAATTGGCACATAACACAGGCATCGAGAAGGATGTTATTTTTGCAAGCGTATTGACCGCACATTTAAGTCTATTTCTGGTTTGTGGGTGTTGTCTTATGTCTTGCCAATATATACAGGAACGATTTTCAGATATTATTTCTTCAGTCACTAGGTCTCTATGTTTGACGTTGATTCGTTGTTTTCGATGTTGGAACTCTTTGCCGTAAGCATGTTTAACCAGTATTTGTTTCCAAGCTGTTTCGACGGAAATTCCCCGAAATTAATGTATACAATTAAAAAGTCATACAGCATGTATTTCCGTAAAATGCGTATAATGTCCGGAATAAAACCCAGCACTTGACGTTCGTCGTTTACATAGTGAATTAATCTGTTAACGAATTTTTGTTTTGATAAGTAGTTCGGCGAAAATCTACATAGTTGTCCAAAGAATTGTAGCTTTTGATAATCAACTTCAGTTTCAATCGGTGGAGTACCAAACAGGCTAAGGGAAATGTCTGTATCCGTATATGGCGGAAAGTTTTGCATGCGCTTAACACAGAAGCGATGTGAACGTTCTAAAGTTAGCATGCTAGCAGCTGCAATATTATTCCACAAGGCACATCCATACAGAGCTTTAGGCAATACAACGTGTTTGTATATGGTTCTCCATGTAGCTGGGCTGAGACTTCTAGTATTGAATGAATTGTTCATGATACTTAGTAGAGTACAGCGTAACTTTTGCCAGGATTCGCTAAGATTATCTGTTTTACACATGTATTTGTTTATTTTATTCCAAGATGAGTATATTGTCCTCTTCAATTATCTCATTGTTGCCAATATACCATTTTCTGTTATGTATTTTATACGATTTGTCTGATTCATTGAATACTATAATGGAACACTTCGCCGGGTTGTATAAGTATCGCCATTTGTTTGCGTATGAGTTACAAATATCCAACATGTTCTGGAGACCTGTCTTGGAGTATGAGAATAAGACCATATCGTCTGCTACAGTAGGCTTGAAATAATCTTATCGTATACGCAAATGCCCATTTCACTGTTGTCAAGTTCTTTAATTAGATCGTTTATAAATAATAGATATAATAGAGGTGAGCTACAACCTCCTTGTCTTGTACCTTGTAGTATCGGGAACCAGTTTGATGTTATTGATTGGTTACAAACGCGACTTTGCATTGATGCGTATAAACTACGTATCACATTGTAGTAAGTTGTATCGATCTCAGTTTTTATTAGTTTAAACATTTATCCATTGTGCCATACTCGGTCAAATGCTTGTCTTGCATCAAGGAATGCTACAAATACTTTGCTGTTGTTTTCTCTCCCATAAAGAATACACTCTTGTCAGTAAAAATGATGTCATCAGGCACCCTAGGTTTTTCTGAAACCCACCCTGTTGTGTATTAAGAACGTTCAGATTATTAGGTTCAACTTTGGCAAGAATAATAATTTCGAAGAGTTTTAGAATACATGATGTAAGAGAAATAGCTCTGTAGTTATTTGGTTCATCTTTTCGTTTCTTACCACCTTTATGTATTGTCACAATAGAAGCTTTATTCATTTCTGGAGGAACGTAGCCATATACTAGCATAGCTCTGAAAAATTTACTTATTGCATGAGTAAGTGTATAATGACCGTGAATCAAGTGTTCATAATAAACGTTGTCGACACTGCAGCTTTTCCCCCGCTTGCATTTAGTGATTGCATCTACAATATCGTCCACGCATACGTTTACGTTATTTGTGTTACTTGTTTGTTCATCAAGAACGTTAACTCTGTCGTCTATCGTAGATTTCCAGTCCTCATCGTATAATATATTTGAACTTGGGGTATATAGATTTTGAAAATACATTTTCCATTGATTCGTGATTGATTCTAGGTCCCTATAGATAACACCATCAAAATTCATCTCACACCCAGTTTTATTTGTATTTCCGTTTTTACGTTTCTTTATGTAAGACCAGAAATTTTTATTATCAATCTCGGCTAACCCGTCGATTTCGTCGTCGTGTCAGGGTGTTAGGTAAGATATAGCCATAGGCCGGAACTGTATATCTCAAACGCCAAACGTGTTTATGTCCAGACCTGTCTTTCTCCTTCAATTGTATACTAGTATTTATTATCGTTAGTAAGTGAACCTTCGTATCATTCATTGACATCAACATTCAATACAGCAGTGGTTGAGTCAGCAATGTGGGAAAATCATGTGCCATTCCAAAACATGGTGTGTCCAGGCGCTATCGTGTACAGCATTATGTCATGGAGCAGAACCAATTGTTGCGTAACGTGTGAACAAGTAGATGGATGTGTGTCCGTTTTCTACACTCCTGGTGACATAAACAATTGTCACCTTGCGAATGCTAATGTTCTCTCAAACAATAGCTGTATTCCAGAATCGAATGCTAGACATTACATTATCCGGAATCATGGTTAGTACACTATATGACTATTCTGAACAGTAAAAACAAACTTGATTATACTTCGCTTCCAATTGAAATATACAAATCCACAGGTAACTGGATCATTGAAAACGAATAAAAACAAAGTTAAAACAAAAATTGTGTAAATTGTATGCATCTTTTAGAGAGGTATAGTTGATGTGCACGTGAAACTGACCAGACAAACGCTGATGTTATTTTTATTTTTCATAGTTTACGGCAAATCAGTGGATCAATACACTATTAAAGTTGCCACAATTTTGCATTTAACGCAATGCCTTGCAGAAATTTACCTCGATCAACACTAATTCATCGTTTAAACTTTGATTTTGATGGTTAGAACAGTTACTCCATTTTACACTGTTTGGGCTGTGTTGATTGGACCTCATCATTTTACTCAAAACAGCGATTAACATTTTATGTTGTAATTTTCTAAAACTGTTAAACAATTTTGATGGGATTTTGCATGGAATCCGTTATTGTATTGGTTATCACAAATAGTATTTCTATACGAAAATGTCTTAAGAAAATTTGTGGTATAGAGACTTGAGAATGTGGCCTCTTTTGTTGAATATACCGTTTGAACTACCGTATACTGGTTTATGCATGCATATCAATTTCTAGAAACAAAATCTTTATCAATGATACATTTACCCGCATTTAAATAATGTCCTCTTTTCAATGAAAAAAAACCTTCTATTACGAACGTTTCTATGATACTACATAATAGTACTCTACAAAAGAAGTATACAAATCATTTAGAGTCTACACTTAACAAATCTTATAAGTGTGCACGTGTTTTTACCGTATAACTTTTTTATTTATGAATATTTCTGCATGAAGTTTTGTGTACATGCTATTGAATAACACAAGATTAGATTAATAACCATGAAACATCAAAACACGTAGAATGACCGAGAAATTTACGCGTAGGTGCAAATTATTTTTAGATATGGTCAATTAAAATTTTAGATATATTGTTACATTCAAAAAACACAAAATCATGCGATTTTTCACTCAACAAAATGGTGATTTTCAACTTTAAAAAATACAGTTTAAATTGTATGGTCAAAGGGAGGTAATTCTTCCAAAATTGAATTTCAGACAAAAAGTGAGTAGTTATAAAACTTAAAATGTGCTTTATTCTTATCATTGTTTCCTTTTATTTCTGGATCTGTGATAAGTAAATAGACTTGAACCCAAACTTGATCAGCAAAGAGGATGCATAGCTGCATTAACAACCTGACAAACACCCAATGAACACAGGACAAAAATTTGAGACAGTAGCTTTTGTTGATGTCATCGTTTGTTTATTCTGTTTTTGACAATTGTAATCAGATTTTATAAAAACCAATTGAATCGTAATTCCACATGTCTAGGCTGCCTATGTTGGAAATTTCAACAATATCAAATATATATTGACCGAGTTACATGTATGAGTAAATATATACATGCACACTTATAAGATTTGTTAAGTGTATATACTTTGCATGCAGTGCTAGAATGAACGCTAGAATTCCAGATTTTATTCTTCATTTCACATGTCGGATACAGAACTCCGAGACGGTGTGTTAGTTATCCTAACGTTTTTTTTATCGTAACATTTAGTTTAAACAGTATTTATTCAGAAAATATTTAAGTATTGGGAAACATAACATTTAAGATAGTTATTAAGGAGACACGTTTGTATCGAACATGTAAAGCACGAGCCTTATGCACGCAAACGTCTACAACAGTATAACAACACAACATTGTCATAATTCATTATTTATATAATGTACACACCGCAGGTCGATTTACACAAAAAAATATTGATATTGTGAGAGGAATACAAACTGTTTCTGCTTTTTCAGCATGACATGATCCGATTTTCATAGAAGTAGGCTCATAAGAAGTGCTTTGTGATGCAGATTTCAAATATATATGAGTCTTACAATATAGTAAGTAGCACTTACAACCTGCTCATTCTAAGCCAGCAAATGGCATGGATAATAACACTAAATAGAAGAGATCATGTTTGTTTACATAAATATTCGTATCCAAATGGGTCTACCAGCTAGCTACACTCAGTCGCAAAAGAAAGTATACATTGTTTATAATTGAAATTATTTCATCTGAGGTTAAAAGAAACAAACAAAAGGTTAATATTTACTAAAAAGTATGTTAATATGAGATTTTAAGATCAATAAATAACATGTCAATAAATGCAATACTACTTAAATATAGTCAACAGCTTTGACACGTGAAAAATCTAATTAACAAAAATGTTCAAATCTTATAAGTGGTTACCTTTCCTTGACTATAATAGAATTTCTCGTACATTTGCGTTTTGGGTTTTTCATGGCTTAATGAACCCCTGTCTCAAATATTGAAGAACAAACTGTATTAATAAACTCCTGTGGTAGTCATTAGCGTGTAAACAAAGTTTCATGCAGAAATATAAATAAATTAAGGATTTTCCATTGTTTTGACGTTTTAACATTTGTGTTAATTTTTTATTTTTCAAGTACAAAGGCTGTTTACTATATGTTAGCAGTTTTGCATTTATTGATATGTTATTGTTCTTCTTGTTCTACTTCTTCATTTTACAGAGCAGGAGTCCTAACGGACTGTATTAAGCTCAGCGACTAATTACAACATACGTAAAACTAAAAACTGTCTCAGATTTTGCTCCTTAAAAACTGTTAAAACTATATACAGCGCAGCCAACTAACTCAGGCTCGGAGTAGAGTATGGAAGCTCTCCAGTGTGCTTGCTGTCGTGACCTTTGTTGGAAGCTGATTCCAGTCTCTGACAGTTCTTGGTATGAAGGACGTTCCTAGTGTTGTGTTGTGGTGACGCTCCTGGTAAAACTTCAAGCCTCCTCCTGTCCGTGAGTCTCCTGGTTTCAGAAACTGGCTTGAGTGGATGTCCACAATTCCGCGATCGATCTTGTATAGCATCTGCAACCTGGCTTGTCTCCGACGGCTTTCAAGAGATGCCCACTGGAGGTCCTCTAACATCTTCGTGACACATCCAGGGGTCTTCGTTGAGTAGTCGTTGGTGACAAACCTTGCCGCACGAATTTGTACTTGTTCCAGGGCTCTGATGTTGTTCTGTGTAGTGGGGTCCAAAACTGTAGCAGCATACTACATTGTGGGCCTGGCTAATGTCTTGTAGGCGGCCGCCCTGACTTCTGGTGTACACTCCCGCAGGTTGCGACGTAGAAATCCCACAGTCTGGTTACCCTTGTTGACAATGTTTCGAACATGGGTGTCCCAGCTCCATGTGTCAGATAGTGTCACCCATTGGCACTTGCTGCTTCGACTGTCTCCAGGGTATGACCATGTAGTTGGTAGCTGGTTTCAATGAGCTTGGTCCTCTTTGGTGTGATTCGCAGGGCTACACACTTTGCTGGATGGAAACTCATCTGTCATCTACTTTCCCAGGACTCTAGGGCGGTCAGGTCTTCTTGAATGAGTTTACTGTCTTCCTGGCTATGAATGGTCTTGTAAAGCAGGCTGTCGTCCGCAAACAGTTTTGATGCGGATGACTTGATGGACTGAGGGAGATCGTTTATATAAGCCAGAAATAAAAGTGGGCCTAAAACGGATCCCTGCGGTACTCCTGACTTCACCTTGGCACGGTCTGACCTAGTTCCATCCAATACGACCTGTTGGTTCCTGTCTAGTAGGAACGACTTGATCCAGGCGAGGGTATTGTTCCTGACCCCGTAGTGCTTCATCTTCAGGAGTAGGCGATTATGGGGCACTTTGTCAAAAGCTTTGGCAAAATCTAGCAGGATGACATCTACCTGCTTTCCTGAAGCCATGCCGGAGGCGATTTCATGGGCGGTGGTGATAAGGTGTGTTTCACAACTCCTATTTCGTCTAAAACCATGTTGACTGTCAGATAGAATGCCATTCTGGTCGAAATGCTTCATTATACTACTGTTTTATATTTATATTTAATTATTGTTAGGTCTTAAAATATCAGATAAACATACAATTAGGTAAATATAAACTTGTATTTGTTTGTTTTTAATCCTAGATGATATAATGTCATGTTATGTACAAGGTATTCTTTCTTTTGCGACTAATTGTATATTGGTTAATGACAGGTTCTTTGTGTTAATGATACATTAGCTTACCGGTGTGCATATGAAATGTTTCCCCATTCTAAAAGTTTTAACTATTTCAGTACAAACAATTTGCAATGAACAAGGTAAATACTTGACGCTATTGCTTGAGGATGGACCTTTCACGTACAAGTTAGTTCCTACCCGTTATTATAATAAACATTTACAATGTACAACTTAAATATTTTATTCTCACTCAAGGAAAAAATAAAGCGCCGTGTATTTTAATATCTATTGTCGTTTTATATTCACACATTGTTTGATCATTCATAAAACATGTAGTATAGTCTTATATTTAAAACCGTACAAATAAAGACAATTTTATCATAATCATTTACATTGTTCTTAACTGAAGAGGTGTAACTAAACCCAATGCTAATTGAAGGTGTGTGTTCAGGGTATGAGTGCAGCAACTACAGAGCATGATATTAATATTGTACTTTCTTTCTTTCCTTCCATGATCATAAGAAATCTAATGCCAAGTCACCAAACTATCTAAACACTAGCTACCGTTTGACTACTGATTAACGATTTTTAATTTTAAGATTGGCATTAATAAGTTATTTTAATTTTTTGAAATGCGCTGGGTGTTCAATTGCAAAGTCCTTTGATCGTGTAAGTATTTGAATATTCTAATTCTACTATTCGACAAAGCCCTCGACAGTATTATGACATCCTTGCGTTTGCGTTCTCTTTTCATAACTGGAAGACATTTTTATTCAATTCAATTCAAATATTTATTGTACAAATGGCCTCCGGCCCATATACAAGAAATATACACAGAACATACAAAACTATACAATGGTCAAATAACATAATATTATAATAGTTTTCGTTTTTCAAAGGCATGATACAAACACATTCTTTATTATTGTATGGTTTTTAGCAGCTAGTAGAATGTTAAACTTAGACAGGTTAGGATATTTACAAAATTTATCAGGTATGTATTTAATTCTTATTTCAGCGTAAAATGGACAGATAAGTAGAAAATGAAATTCGTCTTCTATAGTATTTTGACAGTATTTACAATAACGTTGATTTCGCGGTACTCCCTGATGCCTGCCAACTTCTATCATCAGGTTATGAGAAGAAGATCTAAATTTGACTAAACATCAACGATATTTCATTATGTCAATACAATGTACATACGTTTCAATGCAGAAATCAGTTTTAAAGTTGGTATAAAAAGTCAAAAGTTTGCCGTTGTTGTTACACTGATCATTCCACGTTTGGAGTTTATAGTATGTTGTTTATCAATATAGGGTTGTACACGCATCAGTCAGTAGGGGAACAGCTCCACAAGAATGTGCAGCGTCAGGGGGATTTCTGGCGAAGTTGACGACAATACCGAGAATGGAAATAGTGTTTGAAAAAATCATGACAAAGTGTGCAGGTAACGTAGTTGATACATGTATGCAATTGGGTTGTACATTTCTTTCAAGAATAAAATGTATTTTATTAAAGTTTGTACGAGGGGTGATCCAAAATTACGTGGACTATTGCTTTAATTAAAAAACCGTTATACTAACAGATACAAACCTCTGGACCATGTAATATTGATACTTATTTCGCAAGTTTACCAACTTTCATTCGGATATGATCGTAAATAACGTAAACGCAACGTCTATAAGAGGGTAGGGTTATGAATCGCGGGGCATCTAAGAAATGACGTACGACGTCACCTTCACGATTGTCTCATCTTATGAAACGTTCCAACACTGCTAATCAACTGTTCTTTATTTTCCATAACCCATTATGCTCTTATTTCATGCATAATTAATGTCAACATTTACTGAACTGTACCGTTACCAGTTTGGCAAGATCAGATTTTTCCACCATTGTCACGGTTGGTTGATTCCGACCAACTTAAGCCCAAATTCAGTCAACGTCTTTTACCTCTACCCTTATTGTCTGTTACATCATCAATGCCTTCTTTAAAACGTTTATGTCGTTTAAAAATATGCGACCGTGCTACAAATGTATAATAAAAGTCCTTTCGTTTGCGTTGGTGTTTTTTCCTAGCTGTACACAGAATTACATTAGTATGCGACTATCAATGAAATCTTGTGAAGTCATTTTTACGTTCATTATGATATGACAGCAGTAACACATATATTCATAACATGACTAATATACCGAAATAAACCTTGAAATTTCACCTAGTTGTCGATACTATATTAGACAACACGATGCCATAATTTGTAAATGAAGAAACACAGTAACAATCAGCAATAATGTAACAAGTTTTACTGAAAATATCTGAGTTGATCCAGAAAATCGGACAGGGATTGCTGCACTCAATTTAACCAGCCCAGCAAAGAAGACATAAAACATCACATACCACAATTACACGGCACACTTCCCAACATATAACTTAACGACAAAACGAACATACCCGCTGAAAGCATAAAAATTATGTTTAAGCTGTAAAATCATTGAAGTTTTTTTAAAGTGTTTTAGCTATAACAAAGCTGAATGCCATAGTTTCAGCAATATAAGTGCTGAATATCAAGAAGATAATACATAACTGAAATAGAAAACGAGTTCAAACGCGAAATTGCAAAGGGAGCATTTAGTCTATAAGTAATATGATACCGACGACAGTGCTTACTTATCGTTACGTCAGAGCTATCGGCCTATTCTGAAACGTGGATTTCATTATACATGTATATTTGAATATATTTGATTGCATTAATAGGATTTGGTCAGCTAGACCTATATTGGATCGGAGGATCGAATGCGAATGCAACGAATTACTTAGCTGATGATGCATGGACATGGCATGACGGCGAGGTCGTTAAAATGAACCATACATTCTGGGGGACCGACAGACCAAACAACCCATCCTCTGAACGTTGTATAGTCATTTATGTCAACATTGGATGGATCATCTTTGTGGGTATGACGCAGACTACACTTGCGAGAAGTAGATAAAAGATGCATTTACGAATCAAGTGCGATCGTTATAGACCTTTTTATATTATGTGCGATTAACCTCATCGAAACGATGATTGTACAACTATTGCATACTTACAATACAGTGAAGCATAACCACGGGACTTTTGGCTACATGTCCAAGACGAAATTTGCTTTATTTCGAAACAAAAATAGCCATATTTTAAGTATTTCAGTGTTAGGTGTCTAGCTTGATATTTGACCTCCTTTTGACCACATTAAAAACCAATGAAATGTTTGCAAATAAATTAGGAGTAAATCGACACACGAGTCTGATAGGTTATGCACCAGTCAAAACTTTTAATATGTCTATTCCCCCCGGGGTCGCGCGCCGTCTTCCCCCCGCCCGGGAGGGCGGAGTATTGACTGGTACATTAGAATATGCTATACTCATCGCAAAAGATACCGCTAAAAATTACATACATGAATGTGTTATTCGCGTTTCTCTCGATACGAAGTGTATGGCTTTATTAACTGTTTGACCTTAAAGTGACCCTGGTCAAGTGAGGAATGGATATGCATGTATAAAGGTAATACCGTGAGATTTTTTTAGTAGCGAGATTAGCTACATTGGTTACGCGTTGGTCTGCTCTGAATCGTATTATGAGCAGTGGGCCTCGAGTTCAAATCTCACATGAGCCTGATTTTTTTCTGATTTTCTTTTTTCGAATTTTCGTTTTGTCCATCATTTCTACATTTATTTATGGTAAATCCCGTATGCAGGTTTTTTCCAGGTATAATGCGTGCTAAGTATTAAAATCTGAGTTAAGTTTGGAATCAGTATCGTTATAATTGCCGGATATAAGGGACCGTAGAATCGAGACAACTACACATACCTATATTATTATACTATTCTTTTTTTGTTTACTGACAAACAATATACGCATAAATATATGTATAAATATATAAATTTAGTTGGATTTGTGTTTTTCAATTTCAACGATATGAAATAACGTTCGCATCTTCATTAAAAACAAGTACACCTTTCTGTCATATTTACGCTGTTCATCATTTTTAGATACATTTCTTGTTTATTTCTTCACCGAATTCTATGAAATATACACGACTCTAACCGGGAATGTATTTGCTTTCCATGCAATTTTGATAATCTGGGAAAAGAAGAGGCTTGGAACAGGTTTCACAGGGTGCAGGAAAAATCGACCAAGCTGCTATAAAAGGTCTTAATATACATGTATTTCATGAAAAACAAATAATTTTCCTCTTAGCGTGGTATATTATTAATGGAATTCGGTGAAGAAATAAAATACTTATGGCTATTTTTGTTTACGAATTGAAGCAAATTTCGTGTTATCCATTTTTCACACAAGGGGTTCTACAAATGGTTTTCACGTACAAAGCGCAAATGTCAATAACTTACTGTCAACTAAATCAGATAATGAAATGGTAGTGTCATATATACAATGAATTTAACCGAAAAAGAAACAACGAGAACATATGTTTAATTAACTTTCAAATAAATATAACATTGATTTTTTAAAATAGTTAAATAGTGTGTATCATATAGTGTGTATCATATAGTGTGTATCATATACTGTGTATCATATTCACAAAAATACAGATACATAGTTCAGGTGCATGAAAGTAACTTACCATTGTAATCATGCTGTAATTATTCAATCATGCTGGATTATCTGGTTAACGAGGGTGTCGAATTGATTATAATATTGTTTGAAATATCAAAATAAATATATTACCAAGACAACTAGCACTTTTCGTTTTATACAGGTTGTGTGTGTCCGATAGGCTAACGTTAAAGTTTGTAAATACGTCAATCATGTACATGTACGTACGTGCTCCACCACAAATAGTTAAAACCCCAAGAAACGCCTAGTTTACGTGCCTTTACGTTTGTCAGCACATGACAATATGGCCCGGAAAAGGGCTACACGAATGCATTTTGTTAGGGGTGGACACCATTATAATGGGTGTGCTATTATTTGTGTGTTCCGCTAAACTGCTAAAAAATGAAATTTTCATACTTAAGCGATGATCTTAATAGTATTGATATTCAATAATGCATATAACCTTTAGTCATAGCTTTGAACCGCAGCATGTTCTGAAAATAGCTCCGGAATCTAGCATTTTCATTTCAGCTCCGAACTGTAGCATATTTGTTTATGTCGTCTCCTTTTGCCTGTTTCTCGTAACAATCAGAAATATTTTGCTTATCGATCGTAAATATGGCGATCCACATTATAGCTATTAAATTATAACTTAAAATGAAGCTGTGATTCGTTAAGGACAGGTTTCAGTTAATTGATTCGAACCATAGCATAGCATATTGCGGTTTACGAAATACGCTGTAACACATTTAGCAAAACGTACACCATATTATCATCTAGGTAAGAGCATCGATTATTCGCCTTTGAAAGGAGACGGCGCTCAATGTGTATATTGCCGTTTAAATTCTAATTTTATAACTGTTTTTGCCAGAGAACAATTAAGTTTTCCAACGATTGCTATTTGATATTTACATTAAATTAATTTGCGTGTGCAGAAATACGTGCGTACTGGAGTCCAACTATGATATCCTAATTACCAACCCGTTTTTTACATAATGGTAAACAATCGCTGAACAAATTAAAATATCCAGATGTGAGCATTCCAGTGACATATTTGAACATACGGATTGACTATAAATGTTATAAATGTCTGTATATATATAGTTAAGCCGTACCACTCATTTCATCATGACGAAAATATATGTACATAAATATTGTATAATTTAGCGCGGATGACAAGAGTTTATTTCCTGACCTAGCCCAACACTTTAATTGAAGTGTTAATCACAACTTTTTAGAGGCTTCATGTTGCCTGTTACTGTTTCATAAACGAGTTGAACTACATGTACATGGAGAGATTAGACTAAGACAAATAGCCTAAGAGATGAGGGCGTTTTATTCAAAACATTTGTCCATATCAGAAAATTGCACCAAAGTTAGTCATATGACCCAACATTAAAACAATTCATCTCTTACAAATTTTCTATGACATCAAAACTGATGCTGAAAAAAATTGACACTTTGTATGCTCGTTGCCAAATGTTTTATGTCTCCGATTGCAATCATCTAATGGAAGAGTACACATTAGTTCCTCGCCGAGTATAAAGCATCACTACATGTACACAGTGAACCATGACTTATGCAGCCACGTTATTTGCCTCAAACACTTGCAAACAATGCAGTTGTACATCTCCAGAAAATGTGCGGTAGAAGTGTACTACACGTAGCCTGGTGCAAGGAATTTATTTACACTGTTTTAAAAAAGATACATGTATTCCTTAGCATACACTAAGCTGCAGGTGTGCCCAAAATTTCATTAAGATAATCGTTTTCGGTTTTAGATATATAAAACTTTGAAGGCCCCAAAAGTGCCCAATTGTAGGCGTAATGCGTCAGCGTCAGATTGTTCATGCATTTTATGAATAAGATTATGATAAAACCGACTTAGGATTTTGATCTGACATATGTTCTTCCAATGAAGAATTTAATGCTTGTTAATGTGGTATAAGATGAAAGGTTCTAGTGTAAGTAATTTTAGATTTATGTAAGAAAAAACAAAATAGGTACCGGTGTAATGGTCCCAAATCTTGTATTTTATTAAAAAATAGTAAAAATAAAAAAGTATAATTGTTATGTTAATATCATGAGAAATAAAACGTTTAATTTTATTACGATAAATAAGGACATGTCAACCGAAAAGATGAAAATCAGTTCATTTCTTGTCAAACGATGTAATAAATATATAATAAAACAGATCATAATTATATTATATCATTTTATAGAAATATACAACACCACCAACTTTAGACTAAATAAACTTCAATTCCAGTTGAGATACCATACTACATGCAGAAAACAAACAGGCCAAAATGTTGATCTCTGCAAACAAAATGAGAATAAAAGATTTGAAACGACGTCTCACAGAGCTCAATAAACAACGGGAACGAGCACCGAGACGAGCTAATTATTTTTCTAATGATGACGAAGAAGAGGACGACGGTGGTAAAAGGGACAACCGTGACATTGATACGACAAATAGTCACTCAAAATTTGAAATGATTAATAACAACAGTCCAACTAATACGCTAAGTGTTATTCAGGACGGTAGTGGACGAAGTGTAGATATTGATAAAAGCAAAGACGATGAACGCGATGAAACATTAGAAAAGAACGCAGAAAATATATGGATAAAGTAGCTGATACCTGTGTTACTATTGATAATTCTATTAGTGCTATCGATGGTTATTCAAATACAAAACATTGTAAAGTGTTGGGTGATGACGGTTAAATATTTTGTTGTTTGAATGTGTATTATTTAGAACAACGTTTACATTGCCCAATATTATAGGTGATGTTTGTACACGTACTAGTATAGAATACCGGTAGTACATTTACGTTGTATTCTACTGTACGTAATATTATATGTTTCCTATTTCATGTACTAATGCAATTAAATTATTTGAAAAACAGAAATATTTTCATTGAACGGTACTACACTTCAGTGTAGTTATCATTCATAATTATCTCCCTTTATGGTTAAATATGCACGAAATTCAAAGTCCACAGTATGTAATTCATTGCGGGGTGAGTATAAAGGTTTTCTTGAAATACATGTATATATTGTTGGTGTGGGTTTGATCCCGTCTCCAGCCGGATTAAAACTGAAATACTCCCAAAATTATTAACATAATTTCTGACCATATACATACATAGACACTGAACTAGTCCTGCTATCAATATTTCTATTACAACTGTGCTAGTATTATGGATACTACCATATAAAATAACCAGTAGGGAAAGTATCCAATCAGGCGATACAGGGAATCCTCTGGCACCTGACCTGATCGGCAAATATAGTTACACCAAATGCAGACTGATCGGGCAACAAAACAATCTGTTTACATAGAAACACCAACCTATCGATTAGAAGATTTGACATATAGACCATCTAATTGTACACATCGCATCACAAAGTGTACTTTTCCAAGGTCCAGATGTTCAGAAATATTCCATGATGTTTAGTGTAAGTTGTTCACTTAATTCCCCGTTTGGTCAAGTTATATTTTCCGATAGAGAAAATGCGTTTTTCAATCAGGAAAGGGAATGTAAATCTCAGATAGTTACATGGTGGGACACTTTATTAACACTGTCCTGTTGCATACGGTTGTCTGAGGGGGGCCTACTGGGTTTCGGTGCCCTGTAAAACGTTTAACCCCCGCAAAGTGGCATTTGCATTTGTCGCTGTCCGTACCAAGTCAATCGTGCTTTTATGAATTATCCACTTTATAGTTAAAATGAAAATTACAAAACATTGGTCACTGTGCCTTTTTGTAAAACTGTGTTCATTGTGTACATGTGTATCTGCCTTTCTTCAATTTCGTTGTCCAGCTTAAGGCTGCTTCGTTTATTCCAACAAGTTTACAAGTTTACAACGTGCAGGTATATTGTATCTGTTGAATGTTGGTTGTGTGTTGTACTTGTGGTGTGAGGCAGTCCTTTTGGTTTGTTCCTGTCTTCTTTGTATGCTACGGATTTGCTTGACTGACTGAGGTGACAGGCTGTCGGAGTGGCATAAATGTACATGTATCGTTTTTTGTAGCTGTTAAGTATTTCTTGCCTTTTTATTTCCGATGAGTGCTGCCTTCCCTGTCCGATTATTGTTATCTTTTTGCCTCAACAGAACGGTGAGCAAAATGGGTTATGATTGGCCACATGTACTTACAGGTCAGGCTAAATATCTCTGAATATCAGGATCAAGGTAAACATATAGTTTATGCGGTAATCATCTTATATATGCATTCGGGAATATGGAACATGAATTTATATTACATGTGCAGGTATATCCATGATATGTCTACGATCCATATGCGAAAGTTAATTGTTCCTGCCTATTCTGGCAATATTTGGAGCAAATACACGAACTAGGCAATAGTTTCCCGATCGGACTGATTAAACAAACACACTAGATCAATCATATTGACTTATTCTTTGAAAACACCAATTTAATGAGTTGTTAAACTCAATAACACCCATTAGCATGAAACATTTAGAACTACACGTACAAAATGAATTTGCAAATTATTGAAATAGACATTGTGATCATCAGCAGGAGTCGGACACCAAATAATGATATGTTGACTTTGATGTCGTTGAAAACTAGACCGAATAACATTCACAACAATGTACAAACTATATTATTCGGAGCCTGTTGTCAATAGATCACATTTAATTAGTACGTCCATAGAATATTATATGACACGTACCTATCGTGTAACTAGTCTAGCAGGTTACCAAAACAAAACACACGTGATACGTAATTGCGATGAAATTGAAATTCACAAATTTATTAATACATCGAACAGGGAAAGCAACATTCATCTACAACAGCGCACTTAGTTCTAAGCACCTAAAACGTCAACAGGTTCGGAAAAACATACGGAATAATGGTACATTATGAGCTGATTAAGCCTACAAACAGATACTACTTTAATGAGTTTATACAACCAAAAATCCTTATGTAATACCTTTTGTTATTCCGTATTTATTTATTTAGGTCTTATCTTTGTACAACATACATGGAATATACATAGCAAATTACATTAAAACCTTGCACAAAGCCATTCTGATAAGACTTATAAGAGACTATATATCACATTAACACTACATTTGTAATATAAAATTGTTACTCTACATACATTTACTTAAAAAGTATACTATAAAGGTATAATTACCATTCAGTTACTTACACATGAAATATGTATCAAACCCAATGCAGTGCATTGACAATTTACAAGAGAACATAATTACTATGTCATCAAATTGAACGGACAGTAACGTTATCCCTTACAACTCATTTTGAATTATAATCAAATTAAATGCTTCGCTCCCTTGCACTAATTTGTTTATAATTATAATATATGATCTATAACCTATATTTATCACTCATATTGATGATGTTATTAATCTCCAGGGGGTATGCTGTTTAACGTTGTAGTATTGTAGACACTTAGCTGATATCAATTAAATTATTCTTACAGGAGAAAATAGCGTCAATATTTAAACGTGCAAACACGTGGTATATGCACCATCTAATGAAATAAAACCATACAAACCCTGCGCAACAAGGTACTGATAGTGTCCAGAGCGATGCAATTGAAGAAAACGATGGCGTCAAAGAAGACCGAATGCATCCTGATATTGATAACATGCATCGGATTAATGCAATGGTGTTTAAGTATGTCTTATTTTATGTTTATTGAAGTGTTATTTGAAAATGTATGAGCCGTTCACCAAGAAAACTTGGCATTAAAATTAAAAGTGACGTTGTACAGTAATTGATGTAATAAGGTTTATAAAAGGCTCTATTTAAAATAAAAAGAAACATTTCTTTGATTTAATCATAAATAATTGAATAGTATTGTAGGATCAGCTACATTTATATTTTCTCAAAAGTTATTTGAACTAACTTCTGTCGTTGATACGGACAACATTACGGAGCAATTTCAATTTCTGTGAAATATTGAGAAAAAAGAGGGGTTAGTGGTTAAAACAGCAGTTACTTTTCTCTAAAAGCAAATAATCACGATTTTGATATGTTTTATTAAAATAAGAATATGATTTTAGAACGCGATGCAATTTATAAACGTTTATATCAAGAATTATTCAAGTAACGGATTTGAATAATTCGTGTTAATATTAAGTTTGAATGACGTTTTTGTCTGTGATAGGTGGTTGGATGTTTTAACGTCCTTGTGACGTGTGTTTGACTGACTTAAGCAGCAGACTTTCGGGATTGGATGCCTGGTTTTGTATTACATGTTCCTGTGTTAGTTTTTTATGTTGGGTATGTCCCGCGCCTTTTCGAGTGAAGTTGTTTATTTTCTGTGCCTTTTTGCTCTTGCGTGTCCCACTGTTTCTGTTGGGCGGTGCTACTTCTGGTAGTTTCGTATTTTGTTTAATTATTATAATATGGGCTTGTATCTGGATTTAAATGCCAATTCCGTTTACAATTTTAAATAATTAATAACATGTCATAATTTCTCCGTATTCACTTTTTTGACCGGGGCCAAAAGTTCTATAGAGCTAGGAGTTATTTATTCGTATTTGCCGGTTGTCCTCGAACTATTTCGTCCCCGCGATTCGCATCCTACCTGGTTCGTTCATGAGTTGATGTACAACTGTTGAGTTATGGGTGTAGTTTTCTGTCCCCTGGGGTCAATTAACGTAGTTGTAAGTCCCCTACCGGTTTTTGTCCGGAGGGGACTATAGGTTTGCCATCAGTCCGTCAGTTTTGGTTCTAACGGGAATTGTGGTTGATATGGCAACAGAAACACTGAAAATAGCTTTATACCGGTAGGGGACTTCTGTGTTGCTTGCAATTCTTGATGGCCTGTTCATTACGTCATATCTTGATGTGTTCAATGACGTCATTTTACTTATTGAAACTATGTCATTCGGCTATGTCTTTCAGATTTGTTGTTGCTGAAATCGGACCTGTCAACGTTTTAATAATGTTACTTAACTTTTGGGACTAAAAGCTGCTAAAACTATGTAGTTCAGCAGTTTTACTGTTGTAACTAGGTCATTCAGCGTAGGCATTCCTTCTTTTGTTTGCTGATTATTTTCTATTCAGCTTTTAAACAGTTGGGACAAGGGATGTTTAATTTTCTTGGTCGGTTTAAGATTTCTGACAGCTAATCCTAGGCATTATAGTCATTTTGCTGTGGAAACTGGGTCATTCAGCTAGTAATAATTTATTATACTTTTCGACAGCTTGGACTTGGGCGGATCTGTACTTGTTTAGTTGGGCATTATGTCGTTATGTGTTTTATGTTTCCTGTGTTCGGCTGGTTTAGTTGAGTGCTGCCTTACCTGTCTGACTTAATATAATAATTTTGTCCTTTTAATTAGAATTTGTCTGCTTGCTCATGCTCCAGATATATTTGACTGACTGAAGCAACAGGGTGTCAGAGTGGGATGTCATGTTTTCGTAACTATTCAGTCTGTGTGGTGTGTGAGATTAATGCAATACCATATTTCATTGTTTAACATTGTCTAAACTAAGCAGTTCTATTCGTTGACGATTAAAGTAAATCATGTTGATGTCAAGTAGTGACGTATGAAATCAGCGTGAGCCAAAGTCAGAGCAACACACCCAATCTGGTTTACATCGAATACGGTAAGATTGGGTTTTGCAAAAATGCAAGTACTCGGATATACCATGATATATAGTAAACTGTTGTCGTTAAATTGTTTCGTAAATTCATAACCAGCGTATGACAGGGTGTTAGGTAAGATATAGCCATAGGCCGGAACAGTATATCTCAAACGCCAAACGTGTTTATGTCCTGTCTTTCTCCTTCAATTGTATACTAGTATTTATTATCGTTAGTAAGTGGACCTTCGTATCATTCATTGACATCAACATTCAATACAGGAGTGGTTGAGTCAGCAATGTGGGAAAATCATGTCCCATTCCAAAACATGGTGTGTCCAGGCGCCATCATGTACAGCATGACGTCATGGAGCAGAACCCATTGTTGCGTAACGTGTGAACAAGTAGATGGCTGCGTGTCCGTTTTCTACACTCCTGATGCCATAAACAATTGTCACCTTGCGAATGCTAATGTTCTCTCAAACAATAGCTGTATTCCAGAATCGAATGCCAGGCATTACATTATCCGGAATCATGGTTAGTACACTATATGACTATTCTGAACAGTAAAACAAACTTGATTACACTTCGCTTCCAATTGCAATATTCAAATCCACAGGTAACTGGATCATTGAAAACGAATAAAAACAAAATTAAAACAAAATTAAAACACTGTATTAATAAACTCCTGTGGTAGTCAACAGCGTGTAAACAAAGTTTTATGCAGAAATATCAATAAATTAAGGATTTTGCATTGTTTTGACGATTTAACATTTGTGTTAATTTTATTTTTCAAATACAAAGGCTGTTTACTATATGTTAGCAGTTTTGCATTTATTGATATGTTATTGTTAGGTCTTAAAATATCAGATAAACATACAATTAGGTAAATATAAACTTTTTGTTTGTTTGTTTTTAATCCTAGATGATATAATGTCATGTTATGTACAATGTATTCCTTCTGTTGCGACTAAGTGTATATTGGTAAATGACAGGTTCTTTGTGTTAATTATACATCAGCGTACCGGTGTGCATATGAAATGTTTTCCCCATTCTAAAAGTTTTAACTATTTCAGTTCAAACAAATTGTAATGAACAAGGTGAATACTTGACGCTATTGCTTGAGGATGGACCTTTCACGTACAAGTAAGTTCCTACCCGTTATTATACTAAACATTTACAATGTACAACTTAAATATTTTATTCTCACTCAAGGAAAAAATAAAGCGCCGTGTATTTTAATATTTATTGTCGTTTTATGTTCACACATTGTTTGATCATTCATAAAACATGTAGTATAGTCTTATATTTAAAACCGTACAAATAAAGACAATTTTATCATAATCATTTACATTGGTCTTAACTGAAGAGGTGTAACTAAACCCAATGATAATTGATGGTGTGTGTCCAGGGTATGAGTGCAGCAATAGAGCATGATATTAGTATTGCACTTTCTTTCCTTTGTCCCTTCCATGATCATAAGAAACCTAATGCCACGTCATCAAACTATCTAAACACAAGCTACCGTCTGTCTACCGATTTTTAATTCTAAGATTGGCATTAATAAGTTATTTTAATTTTTTTAAATGCGCTGGGTTTTCAATTGCAAAGTCCTTTGACCGTGTAAGTATTTGAATATTCTAATTCTACTATTCGGCAAAGCCTTCGACAATTTTATGACATCCTCGCGTCCTCTTTTCATAACTGGAAGGCAGTTTTATAGTAAGTTGTTTATCAATATAGGGTTGTACACGCATCAGTCAGTAGGGGAACAGCTCAACAAGAATGTGCTGCGTCAGGGGGATTTCTGGCGAAGTTGTCGACAATACCGAGAATGGAAATAATGTTTGAAATCATGACGACGTGTGCAGGTAACGTAGTTGATACATGTATGCAATTGGGTTGTACATTTCTTTCAAGAATAAAATGTATTTTAATATAAAGTTTGTACAAGGAGTGATCCAAAATTACGTGGACTTTTGCTCTAATTCAAAAACCGTTATACTTACAGTTACAAATCTCTGGACCATGTAATATTGATACTTATTATGCAAGTTTACCAACTTTCATTTGGATATGATCGTAAATAACGTAAACGCAATGTCTATAAGAGGGAAGGGTAATGAATCGCGGGGCAGCTAAGAAATGACGTACGACGCCACTTCCACGATTGTCTCATCTTATGAAACCTTCCAACACTGCTAATTAACTGTTCTTTATTTTCCATAACCCATTATGCTCTTATTTCATGCATAATCAATTGGCCTGTCAACATTAACTGAACTGTACCGTTACCAGTTTGCCAAGATCAGATTTTTCCACCATTGTCACGGTTGGTTGATTCCGACCAACTTAAGCACAAATTCAATCACCGTCGGGCTTTTACCTCTACCCTCATTGTCTGTCACATCATCAAGGCCTTCTTTAAAACGTTTATGTCGTTTAAAAATATGCGACCGTGCTACAAATGTATAACAAAAGTCCTTTCGTTTGCGTTGGTGTTTTTTTCCTAGCTGTACACAGAATTACATTATTATGCGACTATCAATGAAATCTTGTGACGTCATTTTTACGTTCATTATGATATGACAGCAGTAACACATATATTCATAACATGACTAATATACCGAAATAAACCTTGAAATTTCACCTAGTTGTCGATACTATATTAGACAACACGATGCCATATTTCTGAATTTATAAATGAAGAAACACAGTAACAATCAGCAATAATGTAACAAGTTTTACTGAAAATATCTGAGTTGATCCAGAAAATCGGACAGGGATGGCTGCACTCAATTTAACCAGCCGAGCAAAGAAGACATAAAACATCACACACCACAATTACACGGCACACTTCCTAACATATAACTTAACGACAAAACGAACATACCCGCTGAAAGCATATAAATTATGTTTTAGCTGTGAAATCATTGACGTTTTTTTATAGTGCTTTAGCTATAACAAAGCTGAATGCCATAGTTTTAGCAATATAAGTGCTGAATATCCTAGAAGATAATACATAACTGAAATAGAAAACGAGTACAAATGCGGAATTGCAAAGTGAGCATTTAGTCTATAAGTAATATGATACCGAACACAGTGGTTACTTATCGTTACGTCTGAGCTATCGGCCTATTCTGAAACGTGGATTTCATTATACATGTATATTTGAATATATTTGATTGCATTAATAGGATTTGGTCAGCTAGACCTATATTGGATCGGAGGATCGAATGCGAATGCAACGAATTACTTAGCTGATGATGCATGGACGTGGCATGACGGCGAGGTCGTTAATATGAACCATACATTCTGGGGGACCGACAGACCAAACAACCCATCCTCTGAACATTGTATAGTCATTTATGTCAACTTTGGATGGAAATTCACAGATCATCTTTGTTGGTATGACGCAGACTACATTTGCGAGAAGTAGATAAAGGATGCATTTACGAATCAAGTGCGATCGTTATAGACCTTTTTATATTATGTGCGATTAACCTCATCGAAACGATGATTGTACAACTATTGCCTACTTACAATACAGTGAAGCATAACCACGTGACTTTTGGCTACATGTCCAAGACGAAATTTGCTTTATTTCGAAACAAAAATAGCCATAAGTATTTCAGCGTTAGGTGTCTAGCTTGTTATTTGACCTCCTTTTGACCACTTTAAAAACCAATGAAATGTTTGCAAATAAATTAGGAGTAAATCGACACACGAATCTGATAGGTTATGCACCGTTCAAAAATTTTAATATGTCTAATTCCCCCTGGGACGCGCGCCGTCTCCCCCCCCCCCCGGGAGGGCGGAGTATTGACTGGTACATTAGAATATGCTATACTCATCGCAAAAGATACCGCTAAAATTACATTTCTGTTTAACATGTAAACGAAATGTGCAGTAGATAAACACAGAAATATGTTATTCGCGTTTCTCTCGATACGAAGTGTATGGCTTTATTAACTGTTTGACCTTAAGGTGACCCCGGTCAAGTGAGGAATGGATATGCATGTATAAAGGTAATACCGTGAGATTTTTTTAGTAGCGAGATTAGCTACATTGGTTACGCGTTGGTCTGCTCTGAGTCGTATTATGAGCAGTGGGCCTCGAGTTCAAATCTCACATGAGCCTGATTTTTTTCTGATTTTCTTTTTTCGAATTTTCGTTTTGTCCATCATTTCTACATTTATTTATGGTAAATCCCGTATGCAGGTTTTTTCCAGATATAATGCGTGCTAAGTATTAAAATCTGAGTTAAGTTTGGAATCAGTATCGTTATAATTGCCGGATATAAGGGACCGTAGAATCGAGACAACTACACATACCTATATTATGATTCTATTCTTTTTTTGTTTACTGACAAACAATATACGCATAAATATATGTATAAATATATAAATTTAGTTTGTTTTTTGTTTTTCAATTTCAACGATATGAAATAACGTTCGCGTCTTCATTAAAAACAAGTACACCTTTCGGTCATATTTACGCTGTTCATCATTTTTAGAGACATTTCTTGTTTACTTCTTCACCGAATTCTATGAAATATACACGACTCTAACCGGGAATGTATTTGCTTTCCATGCAATTTTGATAATCTGGGAAAAGAAGAGGCTCGGAACAGGTTTCACGGGGTGCAGGAAAAATCGGCCAAGCTGCTGAAAAAGGTCTTAATATACATGTATTTCATGAAAAGCAAATAATTTTCCTCTTAGCGTGGTGTATTATTAATGGAATACGGTGAAGAAATAAAATACTTATGGCTATTTTTGTTTACGAATTGAAGCAAATTTCGTGTTATCCATTTTTTTCACACAAGGGGTTCTACAAATGGTTTTCACGTACAAAGCACAAATGTCAATAACTTACTGTCAACTAAATCAGAGAGTGCAATGGTAGTGTCATATATACAATGAATTTCAACCGAAAAAGAAACAACTAGAACATATGTTTAATTAACTTTCAAATAAATATAACATTGATTTTTTAAAATAGTTAAATAGTGTGTATCATATAGTGTGTATCATATAGTGTGTATCATATAGTGTGTATCATATAGTGTGTATCATTTAGTGTGTATCATATAGTGTGTATCATATAGTGTGTATCATATAGTGTGTATCATATTCACAAAAATACAGATAAGTAGTTCAGGCGCATGAAAGTAACTTGTAATCATGCTGTAATTATTCAATCATGCTGTATTATCTGGTTAACGAGGGTGTCGAATTGATTATAATAATTTTTTGAAATAACAAAATAAATATATAATACCAAGACAACTAGCACTTTTCGTTTTATACAGGTTGTGTGTGTCCGATAGGCTAACGTTAAAGTTTGTGAATACGTGAATCATGTACACGTACATATGTGCTCCACCACAAATAGTTAAAACCCCACGAAACGTCTAGTTTGCGTGCCTTTACATTTGTCAGCACATGACAATATGGCGCGGAAAAGGGCTAAACGAATACTTATTGTTAGGGGTGGACACCATTAAAATGGGTGTGCTATTATTTGTGTGTTCCGCTAAACTGCTAAAAATGAAATTTTCATACTTAAGCGATGATCTTAATAGTATTGATATTCAAAAATGCATATAACCTTTAGTCTTAGCTTTGAACCGTAGCATTTTCTTAAAATAGCTCCGGACTCTAGCATTTTCATTTCAGCTCCGAATGGTAGAATATTTGTTTATGTCGTCTCCTTTTGCCTGTTTCTCATAATAATTAGAAATATTTTGCTTATCGATTTAGCAAAACGTACACAACATTGTCATCTAGGTATGAGCATCGATGATTCGCTTTTGAAAGGAGACGGCGCTCAATGTGTATATTGCCATTTAAATTCTAATTTTATAACTGTTTTTGCCAGAGAACAATTAAGTTTTCCAACGATTGCTATTTGATATTTACATTTAATTAATTTGCGTTTGCAGAAAAACGTGCGTACTGGAGTCCAACTATGATATCCTAATTGCCAACCCGTTTTTTACATAATGGTAAACAATCGCTGAACAAATTAAAATATCCAGATGTGAGCATTCCAGTGACATATTTGAACATACGGTTTGACAATAAATGTTATCAATGTCAATATATATAGTTAAGCCGTACCACTCATTTCATCATGACGAAAATATATTTACATGAATATTGTATAATTTAGCGCGGATGACAAAAGTTTATTTCCTGACCTAGCCCAACATTTTGATTGAAGTGTTAATCACAACTTTTTAGAGGCTCCATGTTGCCTGTTACTGTTTCATAAACGAGTTGAACAACATGTACATGGAGAAATTACAATGTTTAGGACAAATAGCCTAAAAGATGAGGGCGTTTTATTCAAAACATTTGTCCATATCAGAAAATTGCACCAACGTTAGTCATATGACCCAACATTAAAACAATTCATCTCTTACAAATTTTCTATGACATCAACACTGATGCTGAAATAATTGACACTTTGTATGCTCGTTGCCAATTGTTTCATGTCTCCGATTGCAATCATCTAATGGAAGAGTACACATTAGTTCCTCGCCGTATATCAAGCATCATTACATGTACACAGTGAACCATGACTTATGCAGCCACGTTATTTGCCTCAAACACTTGCAAACAATGCAGTTATACATCTCCAGAATTTATTTACACTGTTTTAAAAAAGATACATGTATTCCTTAGCATACATTAAGCTGCATGTGTGCCCAAAATTTCATTAAGATAATCTGTTTCGGTTACATATATAAAACTTTGAAAACCCCAAAAGTGCCAAATTGTAGGCGTATTGCGTGAGCATCAGATTTTTCATGCATTTTATGAATAATATTATGATCAAACCGACTTAGGATTTTGATCTGACATATGTTTTTCCATTGAAGAATGTTATGCTTGTTAATTTGGTATATTATGAAATGTTCTAGTGTAAGTACTTTTAGATTTATGTAAGAAAAACCAATATAGGTACCGGTGTAATGGTCCCAATTCGTGTATGTTATTACTTTCTAATTATTCAATTAAAAGCACTTTAGAAACAATAAAAAACAATATAGTTTACATTATTCTAAAGATAATAAGTTAAATACAATGATGATCTAGCAGAACTTCGAAGAATAGAAACAATAGTTTGAAATTTCATCAAAAAAGTTTAATTTAGTAAGTTGTGTCAAAAAAGTGTAATGTCCGTCCCAACCTCTGATTTTTAAGAATTTAAAGAAAATAATTCTAATGAAACATTTTATGCAATGCATTTGAATATGCCAACATCATATAAGTTCATATTTAGACTTAAATCTATCGAATAATGGAATAATTTAGAAAATAGAAAAAATCTGTGTAAAGTCCTTCCCTGTAACTTCAGTCCCACTTATGTATGATGTTGTTTCAATGTCAATATAAGTCAGTTTATGCAACTTATGTAAGAAAAAACATGTTCCTATGATTAAATGAAACTTAATTTAGTTCAGTGCGTATATAGTACTACTTCACTGAAAATGAACACAATTAAGAGTTTCCCTTGGTATTATTTTGATATGAAATACATTTTTTTCATTAAAAATGTTCTTTAATGATGGGTCTGTATACTTAAAAGTCAAGGGGTTAATATAATTTAATCTCACTAGAGCATTTAAATTCTAATTATTGAATAAAAATGTTATCTGTAATGCATGTCCCTGTAATGTCCGTCCCCTAATATAGAATGTTGTTTAAATGTGAATTAAAAGTGCTTTTAGGTATCCAGTTTAAGAAAAATATGTTCCTGTGCATGGGAAAACCTTACCATAGATCAGAAAAACAAATATACATATTTATAATTTAAACATAGATACATATTTTAGAATACTTAATTTAAAATTTACAAAATGAGTACCCTTATTGTCAATATTAGGAATTTTAGTCTACCGTTTTCTTCAAAATTGTTTTATAATAATTATTGTGGTTCTGTATGTTGAGAGTTAATGTGATAAAGTTATTTTACTTAAATTGTGTAAATGTGTTTAAAATAAATGATTTAGTAAGGTGATTTACAGCACAAAAGAGGGACAAACATATCAATAAATTAGGCTCATAATATAGATTTTAAAATGTCATTAAACGTACATTCACACAATTCTGAGACTTAAAACTTCAAAACATACACCAACAAACCCAAACACAGAAACATAATACATGCCAAAATTGTTTAGTACAAGTAATTACTGACAGACAATTAACAATACAGATCCCTTGATTGCTTTGTCTACATAAACACTCCAGATCAGACCCTACTCAGTGTACACAATGTGGTACCAATATACAACCAATCAGTATATGCTCTCACCATTTGTCATCTTCAAACAGTAACTTTGATTGTGATCAGTATCTTATTGTAATCCTTTTTGATAACAGTTAAAATATAAGATTTAGTTGAACATTATAATATGTTTTATATTAAGGTAATGTTAAATCATATTCTTGTAACATTATATAAATGTCTTATAGACCAAGGATTCACAGTTCAACTATTCAAATATGGTTTATCACCAAAATATATATTTTTCTCTATATGTAATTTAATACTGCACAAATTTTATTTTAAAATTATTAATAATTATCTGTACAATGTTTGGATATCATATTTATTATTTTACTACTCACAATAATGTATTGAATTAATTTTTGATTGTATTTTACGTCACTTCCGGTATAAACAAAAAACGTCTAATCGATTGTTAAAAATTAAACAATAATGGCTGTAAAAACGGATTTGTGTTTCTCGTCGGAATTCATTATACGTGGAGGACAAGTGTTCACCTTCACACGGACAATAGCTGGTTTGCAGAAAAATGTCGATTTTGTGTTTTTGATCGTGATCTTTTCCCGACTGATACCGAAAAATTATGCCCAAAAATCAGTCACGCATGATTAAACAATTGCAAACAGTTACATACTTTGACCGTTAAAATCGCAACACTGTGAATTATTGATAAAGACTATACATCATAACAGTAAATTAATGGGTAAACGTAAAAAGAAATCGCGGAGAACAAGCAGTAATTCAGACATCGAAGAATCAACGAATAAACAGTTAAAATACGACATCACTTTAGATACAAGTGTTAGAACAATATTATCCGAAGCAAATAGTGTATTATTTGAAAGTGAGGTATTAGCAGACTCTAGCTACACTACGATCGGAGACACTGAAAAACCAAATATGGCATCCAACACACATGAAATGAACATAGCCACTTTCATGTGCGAAATCCGTATTGAAATGAAAGTCGTGATATCAACTGTTAACGACATCAAATCGAGCCAGGATAGCATGAGAAAATCCTTTGACTCTAAACTAGATAAAATAAAAAATGAATTCCTTGCAACCATTGAACACAAAATGCGAGCAATACATGACGAAATAAGTCTAGATCTAAGTCGGGAAAGTGTTCGTATCGATAACCTTGCAGCACAACTACAGAGATTTCAGGCAAGACTAGATAATGTCGAACACTCAGTACCCCAGGCCAATTCAGATGAATCTGGAAATAACCCCCGTAACCATGGTTACCAATATGGTAATCTTGAAGATCCAAACATTTGTGTCATGGTTAGTGGATTACCATACTCAGATAATGAAAATGTCATCGAAAAATCCAAAGATCTTATCAAAGCTCTAGGTACTGATGTTGCAGCGAGTGCTACTGTCACCGACGCTAAAAGATTTAGAACATACATACCAGGAAAAAGTGGATTAGTGAAAATCAGCTTCCAGAATGTGCATGAGAAAATAACAGTGCTTAAAAACAAAAACGTGTTACGTTTAACGAACGGATACAAAGAGATATACATTAAGAGCTGCAAGTCACTCGCTGAGAGGCTTATTGAACTTAACGCCAGGACACTCCTGCGTCAGATCCCACATGGAAATAACTTCCGGGTGGACTCCAACGGACGCATCCGGGCACGCCAACAACAACAACAAGAGCAACAACAACATGGCGATTAGGAAGCACCCCGACCTACTGGGTCCATCACCCTTGCCCATCTAAATGTTTGTGGTTGGACACGCGAAAACCATAATTTAAGGGAGAGTATTGTTCGCGCTATAGACGCAGATATCATGTCATCAATTTGTGAAACGCACTTAAGTAATCAAAATGTGATAGAACTTGATATTTACACATGGTTCGGGTTTAATAGAACTTTAATACATAGAGACGTACCAAAAGCTTCCGGCAAAGTTGGAATATTGGTAAAATCGTGGATCCATGAACAATACGATATAGACATTACAGACAAATCGATGGACGGAATGTTGCCTGTCAAATTCACACACAAAGTAACGGAAAATGACTTTTTAGTGTTCTCCTGCTACCTACCACCAGCAAACTTAACAAGAGGTCATGACGCTCAAACATTCTTCGCTCATTTACTGACACAAATGTACATACATAATGATTGTGATAGCATGTTTATATTAGCAGATTTCAATGCCAGAATCGGTTCATTGTCGGACATTATGAATAGCTGCGACGCGATACAATCACGTAATGATATAGATACCTGTGTGAATAGACATGGACATGATTTAGTCGAATTCCTTAACGACGCCAAGTTTTGCATTTTAAATGGACGTTTTGATAAAGATGATAATGCATTTACGTCAGTTTCACGGAAAAGAAAGGCCGTTGTTGACTATATTTGTGTTCCACATGATGTTTTTGACAAATGTCTTCAATTCAAAGTATCAACGGTTCAATCAATAGTTGACCTACATTCATTGCATGAACTCCTCGGGACAAGGTCAAAATTACCTGATCATTCTGTTGTGATTACGGTGTTTGAAACGGACTATAATTATGAACCGACCACTGAAAGCACGCCAAGTAAAATACAGTATAACCTGAAGCGCATACCCGATAATTTTATGACCAGCCCTTTAACCGGACAGGCGATTATGAATGTTATCAGCAGAATTGAGTCGTCAAGAGAGCACCAACATGATATTGATTCAATATATGACATTCTTTGTGGCATAATTAAGGACGAAACGGAAGCCAAACTTCCGAAATACGGAAACTCAAATAGTTCCAATAAACGATTTAGACACAGAAAACCATTCTGGAACGATCGATTACAATCCTTATGGAATTCGATGCACACGAAAGAACGCGATTTCCTTAAATACCATGGCAGAAATCATACAAGGACACGCCTTCACACGAACTATATAAGTGCGAGAAATGCATTCGACAAGTGTTTAAGACAAACCGAACGTGCATACAGACGAGAAAAAGCTCTCGATATAGAAACTATGTCAACGAACAATCCCAACGAATTCTGGCGAAAAATACAACAGCTCGGTCCACGGAAAGACAAAGGTGTTCCGATTGAAATTGTGAATGAAAGTGGCAACGCAGTACACGAGGAACCCTTGGTGTTTGAACGTTTGCAAAATGACTTTTGTAATCTCTACAACTGCAACGAAAACAGTGACTTTGACGAAACACACTATGAACAGGTGAAAACACACATATTACTGCTTGAGAGCAACATGGACGGGCCGTTATACGAATCAAACAACGATCTGAATTCCAACATTACAATGGAGGAAATCGAGTTTGTCGTAAGAAAAGCGAAGACGGTTCGGCGTGTGGGATAGACGAGAATCTGTATGATGTACTAAAAAACCAGGCTATCATATCTGCTCTGAAACACTTATTCCAACCTATATTTGACTGTGGTGTTATACCTAGTGTCTGGCGAAAAGCGATTATATGCCCGATCCTCAAGGACCCAAACTCAGACAAACGTGTTCCGATGCACTATCGTGGTATAAGTTTACTATCATGTGTCAGCAAGTTATACACCTCATTCCTCAACAATAGACTATCATATGTACTAGAAGACAACAACATTCTCGTAGACGAACAAAACGGCTTCCGGAAGTCCCGATCCTGTGGAGATCACGTGTTTACTTTAAATAGTATCATACGTAACAACAAATCAGTGTTCACCTGGTTCATCGATCTTAAAAAATGTTTTGACTACATATACAGAGACATGTTACTGTACAAACTGTTGCTTAGTAACATTGACGGCAAAATGTACAAATCAATTAAATATAATAATATACAAGTTCATCATCATGTGTGCGTATAAATAACAAACTCACAGACTGGTTTATCTGTCAGACAGGTGTGAAACAAGGTTGCAACTTATCACCCACATTATTTGCTATTTTCGCCAACGATCTCGCTCAAGAAATCAACAACTTAGACCTTGGAATACCATTAGACGACATAAAACTCTCAATCCTTATGTATGCCGATGACATTATGCTAGTGACCGACAGTGAGGACAAATTACAATCTATGCTGGACACTATTCATGATTGGTGCAAACGATGGAGGGTGCTTATCAACTCTAATAAATCAAAATGTATACATTTTAGAAATAAGCATATCCCGAGAAGCGAATACAACTTTAGGATAGGAGACAATGCACTAGAAACTGTATCCACATACAAATACCTAGGCGTTATCTTTCACGAAAAGAAAGATTTTTCACCGAACAGCGATTCACTCGGAAAGGCTGTTGGTCGGGCCCTTGGTGGTATTATTAACAAAATTCACAACCTAAATGACTTTGGTTTTCAATCATACGACAAACTGTATACGTCATGTGTAGTACCCATTCTAGACTACTGTTCCTCAGTCTGGGGATTCAAATGTTATTAACAAATTGACAATATCCAAAACCGAGCCATGAGATACTTCTTAGGAGTACACAGATTCACACCTGTTCTTACGATGACTGGAGACACCGGATGGCAGCCTAGTGTGTATAGGCGCTGGGGAAACATGTTACGCATGTGGAACAGACTAGTCGTGATGGACGATAATCGTATCACCAAGAAAGCCTTTACCATGGATTATAACAGTCCCAGTAATAATTGGTCATCTGAGATCAAACACGTTATTACAACACTTGGATTATCTAATCATTACGACGACAGATCCACCATCAGTCTATCACATGCACGGACTCTAATAGTTAATCACTATTCTAATATCTGGTCAGTTAATATTCAAAACATAACCAAACTACGAACATATCGTATTTTCAAGAGTGAATTCAAGTGCGAAAACTATGTGAAGTTAAATATAACAAAACGAGAACGTTCTATATTGTGTCAATTCAGGACAGGAATCTTACCTTTAAGAATAGAAACTGGACGATTCACAAGCGAGCGTCCTGACCAAAGACTGTGTAGACTTTGTACATCAAATTCAGTGGAAGATAAAAAAAACACTTTTTATTTTACTGTGATATGTATAACGAACTCCGCCAAAGCTCATTTCCTGATTTATTTGACAACAATGATATAAATATTGATAACATACTCATACATGTAATAACATCACAACCAAGAACATTAGGAAAGTTTTTGCTTTGCGCCTATCTTAAAAGAAGAGATATTTTATTTCGTTAACCATGTTATCACCTGTATTAGGTATGTAATAGAAACATTCACTTGATACCATACAAACCATACACACGCGTATGTACTTATATAATGATGAGGTATGTACTTGGTACACATGCTAGGAAATTAATATACAATATTGTGACCATTCTTCATGTTGTGTGTTATGTATAATTTACATGTGTCATAACTATTGAAATGCTTGGTCCTAAAATGATAGCATATCATGTACCACCCATATACTTGATGCTGGCAACTGTTTATGTGTAATTATGTACCTGTATGAATTGTACACTATGTCACATATATAAGTATATATAAAAAAATGTAATCATTTATGTGATAAACTGTTAATAAGTCGTTAAATTATTCGCAATATGCCTACTATATACTGTTGAATATCATGCAAATTTGTACTTGATTATATACATTTATTTGTCCCTTATAACTCTTTATTATGTATCAACACCATACCTTCTACCGAATATTACCTGATCTATAATTCTACGTTGCTTAAACCGTTAAACTTCTTGAAACCTTATATTTAGTATTATCATGCATTACATATATCACACGAAATTACGATTTACTCAACCATTATTGTTTAATTTACTTACCGGATTTAAATTACCTACTATTGTTAAGGTGACTTATAGGCCAATTGGGCCGGGTGCCTCTTTACTTGTGTATTGTAAATATGTTTGTTGTAAATATGTATGCACAAGTCACTATAATAAACAATTTACTTACTGTATCAACTAAGCATCCGTTACAAACTGATAATGAAATGACTTTCATAACCAAATTACATGCCACAAAACTTGCTTTTAATGAAGTAAAATTTTATATTTTGTTTTAGAAAATTGCTTCTATATATATATATATATATATATATATATATATATATATGTATACGCATTTGAAATATAATTTATCAATCATGTATTATGTTTTACAACAATTTGATATCAGAAGGTGATAAAGGGATATTTAGGTACTAATAATTATACCAAATTTAATTTATTGCTCATTCATGACATATTTCAATTTCATTTTAGTAATAAAATCATTATAGTCCGGTCTATAAATGGGATATTTAGGTAAGACCCGGCATTGGACTGTATAGTAAATATTTGTTGGTATTCTGTTAGGGAATATGTTGTTATTGAAGAATCTGAATGATGCTAAGCTGGTATCATTGAGCATTTTGAGAAATTCAAGATGGCGTCCAAGATGGCCGCTAAAATTAGAAAAAATGACTGTGGTACTAGAAATAAGTTACAAATTGCTATTTTTGCGGGTTGATTGTATTTTAGATGTTAAAACATAATAATTGATAAAAATTTAACATTAGTTATTGATTTAGTGAATCTTAGATGGCACCCATGGCAGCTGGAATCCAAATCACGGCTATAATGGCCTCCACAATTGCCAAATTGTACTAAAACTCAATTGTTTTAATTATATGTGTACCAGTAGTGTAATATATGATAAATACACAAAAAAAACGTCCAAGATGGCCGCCATATTAAAAACAATATGTAAGTGGATCATAAAGAAGTTACATATTGATAGTTTGTAGGATTATCTGGTCTTTTGGGTTCTATTCCAATTATAGGTGAATGATGTTAGACTGTTCTCACAATGTAGATGCCATATCACTTCCATGTTCGTCGTTTTACGGTTGAGGTTGTGTGTTCATGCCTCGTCCTGTGCCAAAACTGACGCCATTTTCGTTCTTGTATGGTGTTGGCGATGGATTTCTGCTTCATCCCCTGTTAAGGCGTCCAGTTGTTCATTATGTCTTGGTCGTATATTTTCCCAATTCTTTATGGACATTCTGGTTGAGGAATACATGCAGAGCCATCATCTGTCTACGTGGAGTCTTCACTATCTGCTCAGTCAGGTACAAGGTCTTTAAAATATACAGCTATATTGTCTTGGCATTGAGATGAATAGCTTGATGTCTGATTCGATCAAGTTGTTGCTGGTGTTCCATTGTGGTTTAAATGTATTAAAAGCCATGCAAGCTTTACCTATCATAATCTTCAAAATTAATTTAAATCCTCCCCTGTCCGTTCTAACACGTCTCAAGAAGATGAAGGTCTCATTATCAATGTTTTGATGCTCCACAAGGCATCTTGCATGATTAGAGCATAGCGCATAATGTTGCATCGCAAATCGTTTTGTCTTCTTGACAATGACCAATGTCTTTGGTTTTGTTGGCAAGACAATGTACATTGTTTAGCACGAGACAAAGCTGTGGGAGATGCCAGCAACCTACATACAGAAGATGTTGCTGTTCACTACATCCAATCTGAAGATATACTAGTCAACAGTACACATTAAAAGTCTGTGTGAGACACTAGACCGATACATTCCAATACCACCTTGACCATGCGGCATTCCTTTCACTATGCAAGAAGTCTTATGTCTCCCACACATCACTCAACAACTTATTATAATTATGCTAAGGTTGGTGTATGAGCTTTCAACGCTTGCTCTTGGTTAATTACGGAGGCTTTTCTTGCAATCAGCCTAATAATGGGTCGCTAAGTAGCATCACTTCTGGTAGGATCAATGCATAGTTCTCCTTCTGACAAGATCTTTTATGACCAGTGTCATCATGTAATCCTTAACCTATTATTTTAGTAATCAATTTGCCACAACCCTCATGTCGATTCAGGCGCTGTCTTTACCTTCTTCCTATAGTTCTCTATATTACACTTGGTATTTTAGATATCTGGTCCTTGTTTGCAACAGTCTGTCTGATATTTATCATCTCGTCAGTAAGCCAAGTTTTGTACATCCTCTTCTTGTATCCCAATTGATCTTTAAAAAATTATTATTTCATTCTATATCTGGCGTGTAGATGTTGTGCCAAGCTTAAAGGGATTCCAAGAATGGTATAACTGTCAAATATGTAATCCACAATAGATAAAGTCGATATTATTATTAGTACTATTATTATTACCAGGTATGGTCTGGTCTGGTCATATTTTACCCGTAAATAAACTATTATGTCATGCAGAGATCTTCCCCATACTACATAATATTTGGTTTAAAGCGACCATATGAGATGACCTCCATGTGGCCTCGTAGATTCTTGGGTGTTGGAATCTTTTTCATTCAATAACTTAACACATGAGCATCACATGGCAGCATAGAATATACTTCGTTATTAATGATCATTTCTTTACTGGTGATGGCATTTATATCACCAACTCTTTTTTTTCGGGGTTTTGAACAAATATGAGTTATTACCTTTTAACTGTCTGGATCGGCTGGGCATTAATTATTACACAACCGAGACTCACTGGAATTTGGACCAAACCCATGTTTTGATGGGGACAGAATACACCTGATTGGTTGATTTTTGAAAGCTACCTAACAAGTGCACGGGGTCGCGTATTATACAGCATGTACATGTACATTGATTTTTGTAAAATTGATCAATATAAATTAGTTTATTTGGAATGAATACTTGATGATTTACACTAAATTTACCAACCGACCAATGACAATGACTGTATGGTTAACCACTTCGTTCACGTTTGGAAGCCATCTTGGATGCCATTTTGAATAAGTTATCGGGTCAATTGCTTTTAATTAAAGTTTCAATTAGAGTATTTACAACATATTGCAGTACTGATAATATTATAATTAGCAATTTTGATTACACTTCATGGTTTTTAATGAAATATGCCAATTGGTCAATTATGACGGCCATTGTAGCCGTTATTTTGATTTCAGCCTTCATGGATGTTATCGCAAATAGACTCAAACAAACAATAAATGATGATATAAACAAATACGTCAAATACATCTTAAGCTGTCAATCAGCAAAAATAGCAATTTGTAACTTCCTTCGTGCGTCATCGGAATGTTTTTACTGGTTTTGGTCGCCATTTTGGGTGCCATTTTGAATCAGCTAATGAGTCAATAGTTTCGAAATGAAAGAAAGTTTAATTTTGAATAATAATTACATATTACAGTACTGATATAAACAAATAGGATTAAAATAGATGATTTTTAATACAATTTACCAATTTGGGCAATTATTGCGGCCAACGTAGCCGCCATTGTGATTTTAGCTGTCCCGGATGCTATCTTATATCAACTGAATCAATGAATAATTATAAATATATTATTAATTATTGTCATTTAATCATTTTAAGTACAACTAATGAGCAAAAATAGCAATTTGTAACTTATTTTATGCACCCATGGCATTTTTTCTAATTTTAGCGGCCATATTGGACGCCATCTTGAATCTTTCAAAATGCTCAATGGTGCCAGCTGGGCGTCATACAGATTCTTCAATAACAACATATTCCCTAACAGAATACCAAAAAAATATTTACTATACAGTCCAATGCCGGGTCTTTTTCATAATTGACCGGACTATTAGTTGTAAAACAGTATATCATGCTTTTCATAAATATGTAAAATAATCAATTTTGGAGGATTACTATGTGTTTATTGATCTTTTAAAGATGGCCTTTTTGTTATTTTGTAATGTTCGTCCCTTCTTTTTGCTGCTGAAAAGTGGTTATTAAACCTGGAAATACCAATTGTTTAAAGTAGGTCATCGGCTGGGGGATGCACTTTATTTAAGCTGAGTCATTCTTCTGTTGCGCTCGATTTGTTCAATCTTGGAAAAACATTTTTTCTGTCTCAGAAACATTAAAAATATGAGCTCATATATCTTTTTTGTAAGTGATTGTATTATGAAAAAACAGGACAAACATTTGTAGTTCAAATTTAGTGACCATAATGCATTAGCAAAACGATATGAAGTTACAATAATGTGACTAGTAATAGGAACGAAGTGCTACGCCAGATTTCCTATCAAAGAACAATCATCGCAATTAACCTAATGAGTTTGTATTTATATTTTTTACCATTCTGCCGTCATGGTGTTAGACTAGTCTGGTTCCCGATCAATACAATCTACGCAGTAAAGCGTAATGTAAGATTGGGAACGGGAACAAGACTAGGTGTAAGCACAGATGTCGTACTCTCTCATAGGAAGCTTAAATTTTGTTACGTTCGGAACGTGGAAACAACGATGAAAATGCAAGCCGATCTTTATACTTTTATTAGTTGGATTTTTATCATATGGATTGGATTGTTTCAATCGTGCCTGAGTAAGTATCATTTTTGCATTACATTGAACACATGTCTGCATTCACAACGCGTCTTTGATACATTTGTGTCACAAAAAACAAATACAAGTTTCTTTAATACGTTTCCAGGACAGATATTTAATCTTAGATGTATTCATGATAAGAATTGTCTAAGATGATAGTTCGAAACTTCAATTTTGCCTGAGTGAACCATTTAAAACAATACAGCGGGTGTTTCAAAATATTCGTTTCAGTTTCTTGTGTTAATTAATTTCTTAAATGATGTTATATATAAAAAGCTCAAATTAGATTTAGAAAAGTTGAATTTTATTCACTTAATCTCTATCCCGAATTACTTCCCCTTGACAGTAAAATTCGAAGTATTTTCCGGTAAACCTGAACTATTGCTATTAAGCATTTTAAAAACTTAAATACCACTATGTTGTGTTTTTCAATTAGTCGGTGGGTTAACTATTTCAATTGACCGTACATAAAAGTATTTAGCATCAACTCATTTTTCCTCCAATATGTTTTGTTTGTTTCCGTTTCATGGTTCAATGCACCATTGTAGTGAATTATATTAAGGTGCATTATAACCCTCGAAAATGCTTGAAAAACACACACTTGAAAAACGTTATTTCAAACACCATATATCATCTGTTTTTATTATATATGATAGGAAACCATCACTTTGGCGTGATGTAAAATATGCCATATAGTTGCCTAATTGAAATGCTAACGCTAAAATAAAGCCGATTTTCGAATGAAAAATACAACATTTTTTTCAAAATTTCAAACGTTATCATTATGGTATTTTATAACACGAACTCACTGGATATACTTTATAATCAATCGTCGCAAGGGCATGCCAGGCTTGAAATTATATGCTGGTGTTTTGTTGACGAGAAAAACACCTTCATGTCTGTGTGTAAATTCGACAAGGAGGTCGCCATATTTGCTGCCTCCTGTCACCGCAGTGAACGTACAGCAACATGTTTTTCAAACATAGTAATCAACATAATCGACTGCCAGATCGAATAATGAACTTTATTGCGTTCATAATGTATCAACTTTACAAACGATCATACGATAATAGCATTGAAATCCAAGTATTTATTACAGTTGTCATCTCGTTTGTTTACGAATTTCGCGCTGTGCAGCAAATTTATATTCATGCGCCAAAAGATGAATTAAAATAGTGCGGTAGTTTATCGACGAAACCATTATGATACGGTGTTCATAATGCGTCGTTTATAACAAAGGATGACATAGAATACAATATATACTTACGGTTTAATTTAAGTCCCAATGAAACATCAATATCAGCATTTTCCTATCCCAACACATGCTGCACATGTTACCGAATTGACAACCTGAGTTGTGTAACGCGGCTTCCTGTCAAACTTTATTTTAACTAAATTACAAAAGTAATATACGTTTTTAAATAATCAATTACGTTGGTATAATCATTACAAACACTTTTTTGTAATTCGATTGTCTGGATCGTTCCTCGATCACGTACAGTTTGTGTAAAATCGGTCATTACACAGCTGTCAAACTTATTTCAAATGACACGGACAGTCCGTGCAAATGTTTCAACGTGCTCGGTAAGATTACGTATGGTGTGAGGTTACTGTCATGCTATACTATCGTCTGCAAGCAGTTGTTTCAGTAATTTGTAACCATTTTAACCCACAAACTGACCAAATAGAGCAGTTTTCCCCTTGCCGAAAGAAACGGGCTAACGGACGGAACAAAAATTATCAGGGACCGGTACGACTATAACGATAAATAAGCCAGCTCTTTGGTATATAAACAAATAAAATACAGTGGAGGGGAATCTTATTAAAAGTGTTTATTATTGACAGAAATGCTAAAGCTTTAATTAATTTTTCATAAACATGTTTAGTTCTTTCTTGGCAACTTAAAACTTGTCCAAATAATCGAGTTTTAAGTCTTATAGACCCGATAAAATCGGATTTGGACAAACCAACAACTATCTGGTCCGTCAGGCCCACCTTACCCTAAATTACAGTCAACTCTCATTATCTCGAATTTCACGGGACCGTGGAAATTACTTCGACATAACGAAAATTCGAGATAGAATTTTCGGCATCGAAGTTGCAAGTTTTCCAGTTTCTGTCATTTTACGCCGCCATATTGTTACGGTCGTAAGAACGACATATTCGTGATAATTGCTTGTTGTGATATTTATGTACATGTATTCCTCCTCGAGAAAATGCATTTTATTTTAATTATTATTTTTACAAACAATTGTTCGAGATGACATGTTTATTGATGTTAGTACGTAACCCGAAGCTTTATGACATGTTTGCGCAAATTGTTGCAAACAAATATTTGTTCAACAATGGAAGGCGCGAAAATTACAGGTAAATCGAAGATTTCAGACTGGCGAAGTGTGAAAAATATTCGACGCTAGTCGAATACGATCAGACTTCGACCCGACTTCGAGATGAACAATAGATTTGAAGTGCAAATTGGTTAATCGGGACCAAAAAATAATTCGACATAACGAAAAATTCGAGCCGAATTCGAGCCGAAACTTCGAGATGGGTCTCGAGATTTCATATAGACCAAGAAGGAGAAAAATCGGGACTTGAAAAAAACTTCGACATAACGGAAAATTCGATATAAGCGAGTTCGAAATAACGAGAGTTGACTGTATTTAGGTTTTATTAAAAGTAGTCCTTCACACATACACATGTGATTTATTTTAATTCATGTTGATGTATTTTATTGTTCAAAATAAATGTATTTTGACTGTTTTTTATTTAAAAAAAATGGGCAGGCATGACCTTGATCAAATATTTGACAACTAAAATTTCTAATTTTTCTAACAAAATAAATGAGACTGACATTTTAAAAAATGTATACCTATTATGCAATTATCTTTTTATAAATATATCTTGATTTGAATTAGGCTAGCATTTTTCTAGTACACTCATTAAAAGTTATAAGTACACCAACACAGTAAATTGCGATACATGCAAACAGTGTACATGTATAGCATTTTGCTTCTAGCTTGAAATATTACACAATATAGATTTATAACATGTATGATATTATGTTTAAACATGTTAGGACGTGTATATGTATTTTATGTCTCCGTATCGTAGATGTGGGGTTTATTACTTTACACAAGCATGTCGATCGGTCGTTTGGTAGACTAAATGTTTTCCGATCAATAACTCCAGAACGATCGGACCTAGAGCCCACAAACTTTAAGTGGAGGTTGTTCATCATCAGCAGATGAAGCCCATTGATTTTGAGGTCGCTATGGTTCAAAGGTCAAAATTACCGTGACCTTCGAATACACAACAGTTTCTGATCCAAAACGTAAGAACGGTGGGTCCTATGATCGTACATCTTCACAGTCTGGTTGCAGATTATCCAGAGAGGATTTCTACAAATTTGTAGGTCAATGGGTCAAAGGTCAAGGTCGGGATGGCCCGAAGTACACATGGCTGTTCGGTTGTCATGAGACATGCATATTTTACAAACATCTCTTGTTCTTTCTGTATTCAGAATTCTTCAGATTTTATGTTTTTCGGGGTTTTGGTATGCTGGACAATGTGTAATCAACATTGTAAGACATTGTACAATACTCAGTGTTGTGCACGTGCATTTTTCTGAATTGTGATAATTCACGGTTCACTGCTTACACCAAGCCAATTACAAATATCCAATTATCGGATATTGTGGTTATACTACTCGCATGAACACTTGCAAACAATTAACAGGCTACCATGTATAATAAAAAAGATACAAGAGTAACAAGTTGGTGTACTTATAACTTTTAATGAGTGTATATCAGCAAATTGCATGCTAGTATTATGACAGGCCTGTTATAGTATCAAATATGTGAGAATACGAAACAGTAACTAAGCTTGGTGCGAATAACTACAAAGTAGCAGATTGGATTACGTTTGTACTATATGTATCATAGCTAGGTTTTGGTAGTCTGGTGTTGGTCGATTATCTGCGAATGTTTGGTTTCTCTTAATTTTGCATTCATCTCGTATACATGTTGAAGTTTCAACAATAATATAAAATTTGCGAAGACTGAATGAGGGTAACGATACGACTAAGTTGATTCACAGGAAACATTGGCGATCTCTAGTTGAACTATTGTGATCGTGGTCAACGCCAAAGTCCCGACTTATTCGTCATAAATAATCATTCACGTACATAAGATGCTTATATATAATGTCTTCTAACTATGTTATACATACATTGGTTAAATAACAGGAACATTCAACACATACAATTCTTTACTCTTCATTGCAGCTGTTGTGCTGTCCCTATGGAAGGCAAACCCGACGTTCCAGAACATGGTATGCCCCGAGACAGTCATGCTTCACATGCCAACAGACAGTCTGGGAAGATGTATAGTATCCTGCAATCAGATCAATGGATGTATGTCGGTATTCTATATTGCTGGTCAAGTGTCATATTGCCACATTACCAACGTTACACTTTCCACGACCAGTGGATGCGTCGCAGTATCAAATGCAACTTTGTATAGTCCTAGTTATGGCAAGACATATTAGTTTATGCACAAGTCAATTGAAACCCCGCACCCATACCCGGGGAAGTGGCGAGATTTTTGCTTTTGCTTTTTCAAACCCCTAGTAAAATCCTTAACCCCAATGTCATACAGATGGTAACCCCCCCCCCCCCGCTAATTGCCCCGCCCTATACCTCATATAGATACAACAGTATTTCCTCGCTATTGTGTTTACGCGAAACGAAAGCCCGCACTCTAACGGCATTGCTGGAGACACGGGACAGTTTCCCCGCCACCCACCGCCCATCCCCGGGGTTGGGGCCGCTGTTTCAATTAACTTGTGCGTTAGAAGTTCTGGTGGATATTGTTAATTGGAATTTACCTCTCTTTTACATACAGCGTATTTTTATTTTATTTTTTATTATAGAATTTACTTCTCTGACATAAAACATATTTTTATATTCATTTTGGAAATTTCTCTCTGACATAAATAATAGTTTTCACATATTGTGAAGTCGGCATCTATTCTGTTAGAAAGCATTATACTATGGTGAACTCTCAGTTGTGATTGCCTTCAATGTTATGTCTGAAAATAACATTATATTTTTTAAAATCATTGATTGTGACGTCATGGCGTCAAACAAATACATAAAACATATGTTGCGTACTTAGCATGAAGTAGATGAATAATCAAAATGCGTCGTTTTGTACACACAATTTTGAGTTGTTTCTTCTTTCATGGATATATTATTATTGTTTCCATTTACTTTTTTATAATTATATGGTATTTTAGGACAAGTACAACTGTGCCCAGATGAAGGAGTATACCAAACAGTACAACTTGCAGATGGACCATACACCTACATGTTAATATAATTGTTTTTTCTATTATTAAAGTTTCAATGTCGCTCAAATTGCACGTACAGAGGATATTGAATGGGTGTTGCTTTCCATAAATTCAATACTAACCCAACATGAATTTAATATTCTATTGATAACACGCCCTTCCTAAAGACACACCCTATCTTGTTTCAGCTAGCCTGGATAAAAGATAAATAAGAACAAATAATTGTCGGATGCAGTTTAACTCGTACACATGAAATGGAAAATTTTACATTATTATACAAATGACGATTGCATCAACGTTTATACAATAATCAAGCATAGTTAAAATATGTTAGACGTATAATTAACATAAACAAACATAGTAAACTTTACAATTATAGCTGTTTTTGTTTTATTTACCTTTTGCGTGGGAATATTTCTTTTGGCTAATTTTCATTTTTCATACTCACTGTGCACATAGTGTGCATTACTAATTTTATGGAACTACATCTATCATACGTATGTACAATGCAACCTCTCTAGAGCAGCCCTCCACTGAGCAACAACCTCTCTTAAGCAACATTTACATGTTGTTCGAAAAGAAACAATTTAATATGTATACACATTTACCTCTCCAGAGCAACAACCTCTGTAATGTTATGTTTCTCAATATGTGTCGCTATAGAGAGGTTTTATTGTTTCCAAAGTACACATATTTCTCTAAGACTATGATTTTATCTTAGATTTGCATATAGGGTATGAATTTTGAAAAAGGACATATATGTTTACGAGCGTCGTACGACGGTCGTGCGATTGTCATACGACGGTCGTGCGATTGACTCACGGCTGTCGTAGGATAGTGAATATACACAAGACTGTCGTCCGACTATCGCACGTCCATCGCACGATAGTGGTGGGATTCTAAGTGACTAGTTTGACCTTATAATCACAAACAAATCGTGCACCCGCCGTAGAAAAGTTTGAACATGTCCAAAACTCTACGACGAGGGTCCACGATTATGTTTTCCGTCGCAAGACGGTCGCACGATGCAAAAATTTCTTAAGTCCGTCGTGCGACGGACGCACGATAGGCCCATAAATTGCATCGTATACCCGTCGCACGTCCGTCGTACGACAATTGTGAAAGGGATTTTACGTGTTTACCTCCTTGACGTCATGAATGAACTATCTGCACGACGTTGTAGTATATCAAACGTTATATAAAGCTGACTCAGAGTTTGTTCTTTGACTACATATCAACTCGTCAGTCATGTTAGAATCTTAGTTAACTGATGATCGTACTGTGTGTTGGGGACGTTGAAAGGCCAGTCAACTTCCTTAAAAGATCGGTTGAATAAAACTAAAATCAATCATGATATGAATATTTTGTACTTCAACTTCATACTGCCGACGATCAATAACTGATCATTACTGGCAGGCACTGAGGTCCCGAGGTATATGTTATAGACGTGTCTTTAAATACCTGACAGGTTGACCATTAGCCTAATATATCATAATATTCAGTTACATTTAAGATACCATGAACATTCTAGTACGTATTTTTAGTATTATTTTGTATATAGGATCAGTCATGAGAAGGTTACTCGGGAAACGGCTAAAGACCAATGTGAAGGATCCGGTGGATTTCTGGCTAAAGTGTCGACTGTACCCAAACTGCAGATGTTAAATGATATCATGACAACTTGTGAAGGTAATAGTATACGTCATTATACATGCACTACGCCCAATTTCTAATTGGCCACCCTATGAACTTTGATACTATGGGATATATTCAACCAAGTCATATAAAGTTGTGATATGTTTTCATTATACACACTTATCTATCGATTTATAAAAATTAAACACGTGTTAAGGTACAAAATCATCCATGCTGAAATGGCGTTTGTGCATGTGGTGCCCGTGCACGGCATGGCATATGTTCGTATTTGGTTTGATTGTATTCTCCGTTGATTGCCTTTTATGAAAAACACTAAACTGTGAGAGATTGAATAATGTGTTACTCGCTCAAGCACCCAGAATGATGAATACCGGCACCCAAAACAGCGAAGTACGCCACACGTCTTTTAAAAAAATGCAAACTCTTAATTTACGTTTGATTTAGCGCCAATTACTGTGAGAAACATCTTTTACTATCAATTCGTTCCGCAATGCTCAAACTCGCGAGGATTCATGTTTTTTTATAAACAGCAATCCACAGAGGATGCATTCCAACCAAATATGAACATAGTCCACGTCGTGCACACGTGCACAAAAGCTAGTTTGCACTAACCGTTCCGCATGGATGATTTTGTACCTTAACACGCGTGTTTTTTTTCTGTAGATAAATAAATTAGTGCGTCGAATGAAAACATACACACCTTCATATTTACTGATTAAATATATCACATAGTATCAAATTTAATAGGGTGGCCAATTGGAAATTCGGCGTAGTGTAATTAATATGCATGAACAATATGGACGTTTTGATTGGCAGATCTCACTCCATGTGATATATTTTTATACATAATTAATATTCATGAGCAATCTAGACGTTTTGATTGGCAGAGATCACACAACGTGATATGCGATGTTTTGAATGTTACCCTTGTAATTGCAATGTGATATTTATATAATTATGTTCACATGACGTCAGTAATTACTTATCGTCATCACATTATGGGACATTACATAAGGCTACAACAATGTCTCTTCATTGTCCGTGGTCCTTTTATGTATAGCTAGGTATTGTAGACGTACAGCGCTCACTGTTATAGCATTGCTTCAAGTGCATGTTAATATGACTAGCAGATGCGGCAGGCTGTCAGAGTGAGTTATCGTGTTTGTGTCGTTGTTCAGTATTCGGTGCTCTGCTGTTTCTCATTAGTGATGCATTCAATGTCCGATTATTATAATATGTTTGTCCCAGGATTACACCATGTCCGCCTGTTCTGATCTTACTGTATATCTCCATGTTGTTGTTGTTCTGCTTCATTTTTCCAAGGCGGTGTCCAGTGTAAAGCCATGTTATGGATATTATTGATGTCATTCTAAATTTATCATTGTATTCTTACCATTTTATGCGTCTTTGTTTGAATTCGATTCCAATCGTTCTGCCTTTTCTTTTGGTAAGTTATTCTTTGTTGCTAATTTATAAAGCCAATCCATTCGATTTATTTTTCTAATGCTGTTGTGAAATGAAATACATCAACTTGTTTGATCACATTCGATCACACGCCAACATGCAGAACCATACTGAATAACAGATTCACATTACCGTTGTATGGCTGCAGCTTGACTTAGTACATGGATGAACTCCAGATTGGCTGGTGTTGGGTAAATGATGTTCGTGATTTGGCTTCGAAAGCTTGTACCTGGGCGGATCATTTACTTTTTTATTTGGGCATTGTGCCTCGTATGTTTTTAATGTTTTCTGTGCTCGGCTGGTTAAGTTTGGTGTTGCCTTCCCTGTCTGATCGACTTACTATTATCTTTTTGACTGGCTTTAGTGTATTTTCCAGCTGCATCAGTAATTGTGATGGTGTAATAAACAGAACATTATGTAATACCTATGTTTCCGTCCTTTAAACCTTACTTATTTCAAAACAATTTAAAATATATACATGTATACTTACTATCTATGTATATACGTGGGGTGATCAAAAAGAAATGAGACAAACGCTGTAAAATGACAAAAATACTGATATAAATACGAAAAGTTTAATACTTTTTACAAAATTTATCGTCTCTCTGCCAGCCGAGTTTCATAAATATCCATTTATTCTTTGCAGAGATATCTGTGGTTTCGCAACCTTGGGTACAGCGACTCGCCGCACACAATTGACGTTAATGACGTCATGTACGTGAACGGTTAACTATTCGGACGTCACATTGCTTGAAAAAATCGCTGATGTCTCTATACATAATGAATACATTTACTATTTATTCAGTATTTAGCAAGAAAGAATGATAGTTTGTATAAACACATATCAGTAAAGAATATCAAGAATATATCAAATAATTCTTCCATCATTTTAATTCTAAAGACGACTTCCGTGAATGACGTCCGTCTTGGCGAGTGACGTTCAAAACTGATCGGTCATCTAATGCATTTCGGGTCTCTGCTTAATGTACTATTTAAATTATATTTTCCGTCACAAAACATTAATATGTACTAACGATATATAAGTATACTTCTGGCAGACTTCTCTCCTGGGGTGCTCGTTACCATGGTTTCAAAATGGACTATTATGAAAGGACGTGATAGTCTAACTCGATAAAGCAGATATCGAAATTTCGCAATTGAATTCCGATTCGATATTATGTAATAATATTTGTATAATATTGAAAACTGTAGCCGTGAGGGCCCCAGTCCTGTTTATTTTTGAACGTCCCACGTAGTAGAAAAATATGTTTTACACGTACAAATCGGCCTTAAATGCACCCAAACGAATATGGTAATTTTATGGTTAAAACACATAAAATTTACAAATTATAGCATTTGTCTCATTTCTTTTTGATTCCCCGCGTATATCTATAAATGTCTACGCCATTATGCATGGATATCAGTTTGTATATATATTGTGCACTTGCTATTACAATGTAATATGTGCTAAAATAAGGTCTATGCTCTGTTCTGTACTGTAACACGTTATGGCAACTCAGTTGCAAAGGGCATGACTTGCCTACAGTTCAGCCAAAACAAGATTTTTTTCTCGGCAGGTTTTGGTGGAAACACGTTATATTATATCGATGGCAGTAATACGAACGCAGACGCTACATGGAAGTGGCATGATGGCGAGTTTATCAACATGAACTTAACATTCTGGCATACAGGCAGACCCAACCATCCACACAGAAATCATTGTGTGGTCCTCGAAGGAATACAAATGGATTGGAAGTTCAATGATGAGAAGTGTACACCTACGCTGTACTACATTTGTGAGTGATGTGTATGCAACCGCCCGTACAATAAAAAGAAGGTTATCTGTAAATTTCAAGGACAAGATGTTGAAACAAAACCACAAATACATGTTTTTTTCAAATATATATATACTTTATAAAATTATATTAACGTAGACGAACTATAGAGCAAAATTAATTTTACTAGAGTGTTCTTTTATTAACCTGCGGCCTTGAGCCGCAGGTTATATTGGATTGCCAAAAGTAAAATGACCATGGAGGGGCACGTGACATGTCCTCGATGGTTTACGATTTCAAACAAAATAAATACAAAAAAGTAGCATTTTGTAAGAATATCGTGAACCAGACTAATTCCATTATTCCATGCGGATATCGCATTACAATAGTTTATTTACCAAAGAAGCAGAACTATTCCGAAATTTCACTTTGAACGCGAGACCACGAATCTAAACAGCAGGTGTCTGCAGCTGCATAAGATTCCCAGTCAGTAATAAATATAGTGGGCAATGCACTACATCCCGTAGAGAACACATCGCTAGATTAACAGAAGCATGGTATTGATACATGATATTTTTTTTCTAATTCTTTTGAATTTGTTCATTCGTTCGGCACATACATTTAACACAACCAAATAAATGGAAGATAATCGGTATTGTCCGATTTTACATGTATTTGAATTATTTTGACAGAAACATTAATTTAAACTTACACCGGAATAAATTCGAATTGCATCCAAACTGCAAAAACCACATCCTAAACAATACAACTAAATTACAAGGCCGCAGGTAATCACCCGCAGGAAACTATTTGACTTGTAACAATCTTCGAACACAGTATGTAAAAACATATTGTTGGTCAAGACCTTGTTTACTGAATAGTTGGGAGTCCATCAGCACAAAAGTCGCTTATTTGTCATGGTCCATGGCATTTTTTAGTAGAAGTGTTTCAATACCATATTTGGATTGCCCAATACCAGTTGTCTATGGTTTGGGTGGATGCCACGCGCAAAACCCTCTGTGAAGGTCACACCACTTAAATGCTTCCCAAGCAAACGAAGTTTAGCCCCAGGCCTCTAATGCTTACTGCGCGCTCTGATTTAGTATGCGATATTATATGGCTGTTCCCGTTTACCAATTGTTCACAAGTACTTTTGACAGAACAGTAGTTTACTAATACATGTATTTCGTTGCTATAATTGGGTTTTAAATACTACAATTCAGTGTAAGCAAATACTACAAACAAATTAATGTGAATAGACCCAACAAAATAACATTTTAAATAATAATCGATATTTTTATGGGAAAGCTTGTTACACGAGCGTCGCTTTACCACGTCACTTGTCGAATGGAAAATGGCGCATTCCTATTTGAATGTGAATATTGTGCATAATTATCACGCCTTGGTTTCTCATAAATTAAATATGTTTTAAGATATTCATTGTGCCTATTTTGTTACGCAAACGTAGTGTCGAGAGTATATAAGAGTTTCTAAAATTTGACGCGTCATTGCTGTAACACTTGATACTCGTACAGTTTGCCTGTTTCGTAACTCGTTGATTTTTGTCTTTAAAGTTTACGTTCATTCATTCATAATTAAAAACCTATTTGAGGCAAGAAAGTCTACTTTTGCTACATGTTTACATTTTTATCACTGTTCATGACATTGTCACGTCTTTATACATACGCCAGTATTCACAATTTGTAATAATATTGACATGTTGTTACGTTTTTATACAAACACATATTATTATAAGCGCATGCATTGTATGTTCACTTTGACCTTTGACTTACTGAAATGCAAAATAATCTTTTACATAATACATCTTTGAACCACGTATATAAATATATGGCACAAACCTTTAAGTTTGTCGTGTGTTTTGTTTCAGCAAGGTAAACCGTACAACGGAAATCCCTTTTTATAAGAATATATAATAACATGGCAATATTAGTATTCATTGTCTGTTTTGTCTGATCTCCACATACACGAGGGCCGTTTATGTCACATTATGTCTCCAACAACTGTTTTTCCCGATCATCCAGTAAATAGACTAAATACAAAGAATTATGATGTTTTCACAAATGACCTATAATTGACGACAGAATATCAGCTATATCTGTCGAAATAGAATGCCAAAACATCAGATTTAGTAAACTGTATGGATGACAAACTACTATTTTTGCACTAGTTGCTCCCCTTAGACTTTAAATTATGCATTTAGTGTTTACATTTCGTTATTTTGTTTTCAAAGCAACTGGAGGCTTTATTTCGTTTTCTTCCATCTTTCGGTGTTTTCCACATTTGGGACTCAACTAAAGTGCTCAAAATACATCGTTTTGAAGTTAGATTGCCAAGTTATTGCTTTTTGAAAATAGCCATTTAAGGCACAATGGGACTTTAACTTTTCATGAGATATTATGACTCATAAGACTAGCGTTATGTATTATACACCATCTCAACAAACATTGCTGATTATCATTGCTATCATTTTAGATGACATAAAAGGAACATGTGTATCTGTACTTTTTTCTGTTCATTTATTTTTAGTTTGTTAGTGCTAGTTTGACCTTATAATCACAAACAGTTTGTGACTCCATCGTGCGTCAAGCGCACGCCCATCGTGCTACGACGTAGGGCATCGCACGCCGGAGTTACGACAGTCACCTGTCGTAGAAATTGTGTACATGCATAATGTCCGTCGTGAGACAGACGCACGATAGTCCCCGAATTTGCATCGTAGACCCGTCGCACATCCGTTTCGCGACAATTGTGAAAGGGGTTTAAGTTATTTTGGCTTTCATGATGTATGTAGAATAATCAATACATGTATATACATGTATATGAGTCAGTCTCCAGGAAAACCTGTTATTTTGACAAAAAAAATGATTTTGAGGTTTTTTATTATTTAAAAGAGTAATCTTAATGAAGCAAAATGCAAAAGCATTTTTATTAGTATCATGAGTTTTAAGGAAGTTACAGCTGTTTTGTTGAGGCCATATTCAGACCCTTTTTGCGTGACGTCGCAAACGTCATTCAAGCGATATTCGACATCGTTGTAACAAGTACCTTATAAATACTGCATTTGATCAATTCCTTACATAAACTGGTCAAAATGGTATCAAGTTTTAGAATGATGTTTGAAGTTTTAAAATATACATCCAAATTGTGAATGTTCATATTTAGAGAAAGGCTACTACTGTTTTAATCAACTAACTCCTTGTTTTTCTCAATCAGAGTACTTTTCTGAAATTGGTCACCATAGCAACGAAGTGAATGATTTTGACATAATGCATAAGACATTTTAAAGCTAAGATATAGTAATATATGGATAAATTACTTAAAATTGAATCTATAGATATGTCATTATTTCTTATTTGAAAGCTTTTTCAAAACCTTGTTACATGCAGTAATTACATTATGTCAATATAGCAGGTTTTCCTTGAGACTGGCTCATATATACACCTTCTCCTCCAGAAACTGTCCTGTCTCCAGTAGAGTGATATCCTAAACATTTTATGTACCATATAGAATAGAAGTCTTTGTACATCGAATTTTATTTTATTTTTGAGTAATTATTCATTTGTACACTATTTCACTGTCTGGTGGCCATTAGACATGCAAACGTAGAAAATGGTTTAGTTTTTTTAGACATCTTACAAGTCTTAGTGCATGTGTATCGGCGTCTCAAAGCCGATATGGGTATCCAAACTGTGTACACAAACAGTATTAGATTTTTGAAACCATTGTTTAGGATGTTACGATATTTGGATGGCGAGCATGTGGTTCATTTCCAACTTAAATTACATGTACATTACTTTTAAATATCTGAACCTAAAAGGTAGTTGATGAATAGGACATTACATTACCTTATTTTACCGTTCAAGATAAATTAAATAAAATATTCTTAAATATGACCTGTTTGGTTAGATAAAAGTGACATTTTTCCAATCATTCGATCATTATAAGTGTACAACGACCTTCGAAACATGACCCTCGGACGAGTCCATTTGCTAAGGTTGAAACGATATTTACCGTTATTTTGCTGATATATTAAGGATATATATTAAAAACTCACGTGACAGCGTGGCCTAGTAGTTAACGTGTTCTGGGGTGGTATGCAATATTGATCTAATTAATTGGAGAATAAGGATAGCCAATCATATCGCCTGTTACTGACCAATAGTTTAATACGATATGATCTGATTTGTTGTCCTTATCCTTAAGTTAAGTAAGATCAATATTAAATACCGCCCCAGGTATTTAAAGATATAAGTTACAATTTCGAATATGTGTTTCTATGTTGACAATATATCCCTTTCAAATGGATTAGTTTATTATTAAAGTATAGTTACGTCCGAGTTATTGTAGTACTTATGATGTAGTCTACACGAGTAGATAGTGTCAATCATCATTGGTACAAGGAAGATTATAGCTCCACTTGAATTTCACTTTGAGCAACCCTCATATATTCATTTAGCGCTTTCATTTTTTAAAAGTATTTCCAATCGTTTGTTTTTTTGCCGATAATAAAAGTAAACGAATCTGAGCAGTCAATTGAAACCACAGCCCGAATCCGGGGAAGGGTGGGGAACTGTTTCATGTTTTACCTGCCCGATGTCCCATGTTTTGTGCACATTTTCATGATGATACATGCAAATAATTGAACATCTCTTTGAACAAGTTTATCAATATATAGCTTATAAGCATGCATTCGCAGTGGTTCGTCCGCGAGGAACTTGCTCTACCTCAACGACCGACAACCGGATGGCAGTCTATCAACTGATAAATGTGAACACTATTTATATATTAGTTCTTAACTATTCCTGACATAACACCAAGTCTGCATAGATACTCTCATGCAGAGATCCCGCTATTATTCATGGGGATATCCAGCTACATTGTCACAGGTTGGTTCAACCCGCTTTTTGTTAGGGGCTTGACCAACTACGCACCTTCAAAGAATGAGTTTACAACTAGGACACTTATCGCATGCATACATGGTGTTTCATAATATCTGACCACATTACATGGACATCAATTTGACATTTATCTATAAAATGACGTTTTCCAAGAATCTAAATTCCTGTCTTGCATCGATAGTAACATTGTCATGTTATATATTGAATAAAACTCCTAAATGTTAGCTTTCCATTACCAGCATGTTTTCATGGCATTCGGTTGTAATGGGGTCAGATATTAGGTACTTCTCTTGTCTTATAGGGTAACCAAATATTACCCCAAGTCAGGACCCAAACCCTCTGCCCCATATCTATCTGCGTGATTTACTCCATACAGAACAAACATCTCATCTATTTATAGTTCAGTTGATAGAGTGCTTAGACTAATTTGCTGGCTTAGAATTAGAAGGGGTCGTAAGTACTACTTATGACCTTATAAGTCTCATGCATATTTGAAATCTGCATCTTAATGCGCTTCTTAAGAGCCTATTTTCATGAAATTCGGAATAAGTCATGAATAATAGAATGCGTCTTGCCATTTACAACCAGAACTTGATTGAATTTATGCATAAATTAAACAACATAATTTGAGCAATAAGTGGCCCTAAGCAAAGTTTGAGAGGTGTATATTAAAGTTTCATAATGCTGCTTTACAAAATCATTTATTCCATTTTGTGTTCAGTAACTGTAAGTAGTTTGCCCGGCCTTAGCAAATTTTGAGAGGTGTATATTAAAGTTTCATAATACTGCTTTACAAAATCATTTATTCCCTTTTGTGTTCAGTAATTGTAAGTTGTTTTCCCAGTCATTTTGGGAATAATTATATTGACGGGAGTTTAACTTCTCAGACATCAGTGGTTGGTCAAGTTCTCAGACGATGTTTCGGATGAATAATACTGTGAACGAGAATGAAGTTTACATGCTCACACCAAAATGTTAAAAGGCATTAAGTATTTTTTGCCAAAAAACCTTTGACTCAAAAGTAAATTTAAGTGTTTGTGTGATGCAGACTAATGTAGCTGTTCCTTGAAGCACTCACAACACACGGGAAAATAATTAGCGGCTGGAAACATCAGGGCGAATTTATCGGCAACAAACCCGTTTTGTTTTTAGTTGTAGGTTTCTAAGCGGTTTCAAACTAGTTCGTTTTAATTTAAAGTTTAGCTGTAAACGTGTGGTTTGCTCTACAGTAACACAATGGCGGACACATACATCGTGTTTTCGCTATTCGGCTAATCCAAAAAGTATTATTTTCCCTCTTTCTGAAAAACAATTCTCTCAAAAACAATTATGTACATCATGTAGCTCTATATCCTTTCTAGATGTATAATATATTAACACATTAGTCCTTAAATACACACACTTTACACAACGAACGCCTAAATCACGTATAATAATCAATAGGCCAGTGTGGCGACCCCCACGGAATTTTGGACACTATATTTTCCTGAAAGCCAGTGGTAAGTAGAATATTTTTCCAAACTTTGCACTTTGGCCGTTGGGGCGTTAAGATGTGTTGGGGGTAAAACGTAAAATTTTGTATACTTCTATTAGGTGGTATCATGTACTCAATAAAGAAGGAACATCCACCACTAGAGTTACAATGCCATGGACTCCAGGAGAAAGAAGGGGAGGACCCTAGAAAAATTGGAGAATATCAGTAGAGAAGGGGTCGAACACAGACGTCAGGTTTGATGTACAGTTTGGTACATACCATCTTGCTGTCATTCAATCTCATTAAAATCAGTTCCTAACATTTGCGCCATTCCGCTGTTAGAGATCTGACTACACTCCGTAAGAGGTCATGTCCAAATAACCTCTCTGGTGCACAATGACGTCACGTAGCCTCAGCAGTGTTACACCGCACTTTCAGATTTGTGAAAGAAGCGATTTGATTGGATGAAGTAAAGTTCACATTGAGATGACTCCATGCGTAGTGTCCTTAGATGCTGTATCAGTGTAAAGTAGTGAAGAGTAATAAGGGTATGCTTTTAATGAGAGTGGCTGTCAATGTCATTCATGGGTTCTGGTTCATAACTCCTGTATAGGAGGTCAGAACAAGAATAATCAATATAGACGAGCCAAAAAACAAGCAGCGTAAATTATGTTGTTGTTGTCGATACGATCAAACCACTCGCGTGCTGATATGTTCACTTTTACAATATAAGTTTGGGTAGATACTTTTGACAATTTGAAGATGTAAATTGAATACTGGTTCAGAGCAATGAACATTTCTACGTTTGAAGCATGATACACTGTTTGGCATATACCATGTAGTGTCTTTAGAGTATTTGAGAGGTGTTGCAGAGAATCTTACCAATATGTGTCAGGAATGAATTTAATAAAGTATATGTCTCACAAGCTAACTTTGCTGTCTCTGTAAGTAGGGGCAAAAATATAATATTAGGTCAAACAGGGAAGGCAGCCCTCAACTTAGCCAGCCGAGCACAGAAAACGTAAAAAACATATTAGGCATAATGCCCAACTGAACACGATATGTTCAGCCAAAGACCAAGCTTCCGAAAAGCTTAATGAACTAGTTTTAGCAATCAAGAAGCTAAATGTCAAATTGAATGACCCAGTTCTAACAGTAAAACGGCTGAAATACCGAGTTTTTGATGTCGGATGTGCCGAAACACTTCCACATGTTGAAATTATCCTAATTTCTTCCAATTGTTCTTGCATTAAACTCAGTGAAGAGGATTTGAAATAAATAACAAACATGTACTTAAAATTTCGTCAATCGATTTAACAGACTTAACAGAAAACAGTCTGTCCTGCAAACCTGAAGTTTATATCAATCATGTAGTTAATATAACCACAATTATGAAAGATATGCACACTTTGGTCTAGATGTTATTGTTGTATAAAGTGTACTGCCAAAACCTCAGTCTTAAAGATTGCATTTTATAACGCATTTACGAGTTCCCAGATTAAAACAATGGATACGTAGCAGTTATTTGTTTCTTCTCGATTACTCTTTTAGTATAGGGTGAAACAATTCTACATATTAATCTCTTAATAGTCACTTCATTCCTAACGATATCCATCATCGTGAGGGTATGCTCAAAATTTAGTTTTTAAGATTTTACTCCCCAGATTTTCGTTTGAAGCCATGGATCACATTGATTTTTTTAAGTTAGCAAATGCAATATAATTGTCCAGGTCGTATAATGCATATGACATGTTTTAACAATAAATGCTTAATTGATTCGTGTGTAAGATTTGACTGACAGTTTGACCAAATTTGAGTGGAATGTATACAGGCACTGTCTTGATGCTCAGTATTTGAATTAATTATCGTCGATCAACGTACGCTTCGATAAACAGAATCTAAGGAACTTGACTAACCATTGTCGCTCGAGAATGAGTATTTACAATGCACATAGTTTATTGCATGGTAATATTACAATGCTACGTTTTTATGGTGATAAGAAATACAAAATATATGACATAAATTGGCAGAGATGGCTTTGAAACGAAAAAGCATTTCGTTAATGAACAGCATTGATTAAAGTGAAACAGTGTGTCATTGAAACGAAAAAGCATTAATGAACAGTATTCATGAAAGTGGAACGGTGTGTCATTGAAACGAAAAAACATCAATGAACAGTATTCATTAAAGTGAAACAGTGTGTCATTGAAAGGAAAAAACCTTAATGAACAGCATTCATTAAAGTAAAACAGTATGTCATGAAACGAAAAAGCATTTCGTTCAAACCAATATCCCTTAATCAGCTTAATAAGAAATAATAATCAGATAGAATATAACTTAGTCTCATTTCGTACGTTAATTCATGATTTGCGTTCGTCTCAAGAAACCTTTATCAAAATCATCCAATCAAGAAATTACAGGAGTACAGAAACAAATACTAACTTATTAATATACTTTATTATCTATGTTTCAACAGAGCGTTACTACAATAAATGTTTGCTGTATACGTTTTCAAAGACGTTTTTCACCAGAAAAAACACCCTTATCTCATGTAACCTAGTAATAACAGTAACCTCTTCATGATTGATTGATTCCTCACCATCTATTTGGAACATTTGATCCATAACATTGAGTAATATATATGTATATCTCTCAAATTGATAAAACAGCTCGTCAGTATGCATGGTGGATGTTTCTTTGTAGTTTCATTACAAGAATAGGTTGTACGAATTGTACTTCAGCAAGTCGTTTAACATTATAGCTTGTGTTTCCACGCATCTTTGTGATATCATTATTATAGTAATATTGAAATAATAGTGTGATGTATTCTGTGTAACATGTCTAAATATAATTACTGTAACATTACATAGTTTCGTGCTGATTAAATTTCGCGGATTTTGATAAAAATGCATTTTCATGGGATCTGAAATTCGTAGATAACAAAACGTGGAAGTGTAAACCCATGTTCTGTATATGGGGGGTCGATTAATCGTAGGTGGTAGATTTCGTAGTCAAGGTTAAAAATGAAATCGACGAGAATTCCCCTTCCCGAAGAAAAACACACTGTTACCAAAAACTCACTTAAAACCAACTTATTAGTGGGTTTTTCCTGCGTTTTTTGACAAAAGTATGCTAAAAGCGAGTTTTTCTTGGGTTTTTTGACAATAAGTGTGTTTTTTGTTGGCTAAAGTGGGTCTTTTTATCAAATAAGTTGGTTTAAGTGCGTCTTTTAGTACAGGAAGTGTGTTTTTGTTGGTCTTTTCATAAATGAAGTTGGTTAAAGTGGGTCTTTAACGAAAATAAGTTGGCTAAAGTGCGTCTTTTGAATAATGGTATTCTCAGAAGTGGGTTAAAGTGGGTTTTAAGTTGGTCTTTTACATTTTTGATAATTTTTCGTTAGTTGAGCTTCGCATTAAAAAGACTCACTTAAAACCCACTTCTGAAGGAAGTTGGTCTTTTGTTTTGAAATGTTGACATTCACTGAACACAAGATCTTAGATCTACTCATATGTCTCATAGTTCGAATGTAACGCATGATCTATCACGTATATTCTCATTTGGTATTTCAATTGGTGTTTATGCATGGTAATATGTTTTTTAATTTTCACAAAGGACATGTTATTTAAAGTCCTTCATGTAAATTAAATATCCTGTGCTAAAAACAACGGACCTTATTTTTTTAATGCCGCCGCGCGCAGTTGAAATATGGCTGGCATATGTGTGCCTCCGCCCGGATTTGAACCCGGTCGCCAACTTCATTGGCTAGTGTATTTGACAGCATCATGTAAATATACAACAACCCATAATAACATTAAAATTAATATAAATTATATTGGTAATGACGAATGCAACATATCGAACTATACGTATATGATTACCGAGGGGTGAAAAGCTTATCAATAAGCTTCAGTTTAGCTTATTCATATAAATGCAAAGTCCTGCAAACGCATTTATAATGTTTCACTCAGTTTAAACTGATTGGGCTGAATCCGAATGTATTACATAGGCTTTCTTATCTGCCTATGTTACAGTCGCAACTGTATTTCACGCGGTACTACATGTATAAATAAAACACTGATATATTACACAGTAAGCGGTCCAGGTAAAATAGATATGGGTGGTGGATTATATTTTTGACAACGTGGCATGTGTAATATATACATTATGACATAATTGATCACGTGTTGCACAAAATCCAGACAATTTCCCAGCGTGTGGTCTGTTTAATTTGCCTATGGCTATAAAACACGGCATCTTTGAACAGTGATTTACACATTCCGAACTGTATGTCACGTGGGGCTATAGATAAAACATTAAGATAATTACACAATAATCGGTCCAGGCTTAATCAACTGCCCAATTAAAATATAGATAAGGGTGGTAGCTAGATTAAAAAATTGACCACGTGACATGTTTGGATCCATATGATATAGCTTGTTGGTCACTTGCGACAATACAGAAAACAGCGAGTGGTCCTGTACACAATGCTTTGACTTAAATTGATCGAGTAAATTGATTGTAATCAATGAAAGCTACGTTGAAAATAATCTGGAAATATTTTTTTTATTATACACGATATGACTTCCCGTCAATTTTTGTCATGCACTTAGGCTACATAGTTGACGTAATTTTAGTTCGGTAGCATTATTTTTAAGCGCTAAATATGAGCTGACACATATACATGTATATACAAAAATGTACATGTAATAAATGTCTATGTAAATATATCTTCGATTTAAGATTTAAAGACACGCTTTTTTATGATTGAGTTTGATATATACACAATATAGTTTTGTTACTTAGTAGCTATAAAGATCTTACAGTATTATTTGGTAGCTAAGTGTTCACAAATTGACATTTAAAGTCACGAAGTAGGCCTATTTATTCTGGTTTATTCTCGCACGTTATTTTTTTCGACTTCGCGGTTTATATTATGATTTATGCAGTGTGCTACATTTTCAATATGTGTTGGCGTCTCCTTATTCATTATGAATGATATAGAATGTATTTGATAAAAACTTACTTGGCCAGAGAATTAAAAGAAGTATTGTAATAGCCTACACTGACTAACCTACACTAAATACCGAAACTAGAATTTGTATACAATATATAAATCACTCACATTAATTAACCTAGGGGAAAACAGAATAACTATTAATTTTTCATAAGCATTCGCGAATACCGATCGGAGATTTTATCTATGATGCTACTCTAAAATATTAGGACAGGTATGGGCTAATTTGACCATGACTTTCAATGAGCGGAAGTGCTCTTCAGTAATTACTACAAATGGTCGCTTTAAACGACAAGAAATACGTCGATTAAAGCGGTTGAGAGGCGATTTATCATGTATCTAATTGATTCAGTTGAACCAGAGGGGAAGAGAATGTTTTACGGTAAGTTGATACCTAATTTTACGAAGAATATGTAGCATTTTAGAGGCTTTAGAGCGGTAGATCTATTCAAAAATGCGCGGGTCTTGGAGTTTGTAATATGCGGTCCCTAAAAGTCGCCGCTCACTATCAGTGTCATCTGCTATTTTCTGTTTACTAGTTTTGACATTCATTCTGTTAGGTATAGCCTTTCCTCCCGATATCGACAATCGCACTGTGCTATTCCAGTTATATTCAGTCATGACTTGCAAAGATCACTAGCCCTGTTAGTCAGTTAAGTTGTTAATTTGGACAGTGTCAGTGTTCATTGACACTGGCTGATTGGTGGCGAATCCAGGATGACTCCTCTTGATTAAGGCTAGCCAGTCATGTCATTGTGACAAGTAGCCAGTAGTTATGCATTATGCTATACAGTAGCTTAAAGCAAGGGATCTATACCAGACGCTACAGACTACAGTACCATATTTGACAGCTGGTGTATTGCGTCCTTGGATCGAACCTGAGACCTCTCACACTCGAAAAGGACACTCTGTCTCAAGGATATCAAGGTCTGAGTCTCAATGCTACAGATTATGTCCCAGGATGAGAAAAATGCTAGCCTGACTGAGGCTTGAACCTGGGACCCTTCGCTGACTGGACAAATGCTCTTCTGACCCAGTCATATTATCCTGTCAGTGATAAAGTGCAAGCCAGCAGTTAAATGGAACTTGCTATGCTGAGCTTCAAGCAATGGAATACCAGATTACCAGTACTATTTTTGACAACAGCATGTTGTGGCATGGGATCAAACCCGAGACACTCTTCTCTAGGCTATCAAAGTCTTGGTCTCTATGCTACCGCTTTTGTTACCGGGTCACCCGTGAGAAAAATTTGCGGTCTGACTGGGAATTGAACCCGGGACTGTTTGCTTGCAAGGTGAATGATCTCCTGACGGAGCTATTTGGTCACACTTACATGCTGTCTCACCCATTCTGTGAGCAGATTCAGACCATGCCACTTAGTTGAACCAATCCGCAGCACACAAAATAAAACTCGGCTAGAGTCGGCTAGATAATCAAACTTGTAAGTAAACATAAGCTCAAGTGAGCTTGTGAAACTGGCTGCACAGGTCAGAAATTAATAAGCATATCAGCAAGCTTATCTTTTCTATCACTCATTCTATTAACTGGCTGGCATAGCGCTCTAGCGCTGAGCACTGAGTTCAGGCAATGAACTGTGTAGCCCCGATTTTACTAGTGAAAGAGGAAGAATGGGACTTGAACTGTTTGTGTCAGTTTATCAGCTTATTAAGTCCTGCATGAATTGTTGTACACCTATAATGGTTAGGGAATGTAGATCCCGTTTTTAATCATCATACCAACAATTTACGCTTAAAACAATTCTGGTTTGTGGACCATGTATTCAGTGCTTACTAAGTTAACTGTTATTTACCTAAAAATATTTTACTGTTCATAGGTGATAGACTCACTGGGTAGACTTGTGATGGTAGAGATCCTTTTATTGTTGGATGTCATCAGAAATAGTTTACAACTGACAAAGTGTCGAAACAAGCATACAAAATAGAGTAAGTAAAATTTTATTTGGTGTCAAAGTTTATTCATCTGGCAAGTAATAGTTTTATATTTCTACCTTATATTTTAAACACACTGCATATAATGCAAACTATACAGATCTGCTATAAATAAGTTTGGAGCTACCTCAGTTTAGCAAACATTGATCAACGTTTGAAATGCAACATAAGTATCTAATAATTTTACTTGCAGCACAAAGTGGGAAAAAAATTTAAAAAATAATGTACAAAAAAATGTATGTGCTTGTAGCAATATTGGCTAATTCATAACCATGGAATAAAATCTTCATATGTTGAAATCCAAGTTCTTGTACAGGTACAGTACCTGTGGCTGATTAGTTAAAGTGTCTGCCTTGGGGCTGAAAGGTTGTTTGTTTGAATCCCAGAAGGGGGTCCATTGATTCAGTATGACTGTTTGGTGAGCACCCGGGTAGGTAAATAAATTCAATATGGTTAATGTTACCTACCACAGGCTACCAGGCAGATGGTACCTGACATTAAAAGGTAGGTGTCAGGAATGTCATCATGTATATGTGCTGAGAAATTTTGTGCCTTACTTGCCAAATTGGGCGGCCCCTTAATTCGGGGAACATAAACACTTAATTGTATTTAATCAATCTTATATTCAGCATTCTTTATTCTCCAGTGACATCCAAGAAGAGACCTCACTAGTCTGTACAGAAAAAGATCGAAATTGATGCACATAGGTGTAGCTCTACTGACTGATGCCTATAATATTTGTATCTGTTAGGTATGTGTTTGTTCTTCACATTGCTAGGTGATGGCATCATACAGTACAGGTTCAAATCTCACTATAGGAGTACAAGTGCAAAATATTGATAACTAGTATGAACTTTCTTGATGTGAACGTCTTCCAGTTTGCAGTGCTTTGCTGTTAGACATTATTATACCATTCTGCCTTAAATTTTGTAACCAAAACTTCAATTATATTTGGTGTTTTTGAAACTTTACTCAAACGTTTCTAACGGTGGTTGAGTGGTAAGCGCTCTCGACTACCAATATAGAGGTTCCTGGTTTAAATCTACACCAGGGCACTGGAAAAATCAGAAAGGCTTATCAGTGTTTACCACCAACAAGTGATGAACTGGTCTGAAACCCACAAACACAAACTTTCTGTCTCTTCCCTCGAAGCCGGAGGTCATTGGCCAATTAGGTAGGGATAAAACCAAATAACCACTAACTACGACTGTCCAAGTAGAACGCAAAAAAATGTAATTATCAATTTTTTTAACAGTAATAGGGTATATGAAAATATGACCAGTGTTGAATTATGTAATTATATGCACGTCACACTTTCAGTCTGTCCATCTGTCTGCACTATTTCTATGTTAGCATTAATTGGTGTAATTTCCAACAAACCATCACACTACTCAGAAGCTGACAATACTGTATTGGGGCAGTATCTAGGTACTTTCATCCCAATTTCAATGATAGCTCTTGTTTGAAATGCTGTATTATACATGCATTCTATTTATTTTACAGATCAACACCAACTGTAGCTGAAGGTTTCAGAAATTCCAGGTCCAGAAAAAAGTTAAAATCAGTTTGTTGAACCACACAATTTATGAAATCATTATTTGTGCCAATTAGGTCCTTGGGTGAATTCGCACTGAAGACAAAATAGCGCAATGTTGGAACACTTCATCATATTCATATTGATTACTAGATGAAGTTGAGGATGGACTTCTGACCTGTCTATATGTACAGCAAGACAATCTGACAGCACAGACTCTATTTTTGAACAGGAACTTTCCAAACATAATAGAACATTCCAGATACTATTTTGAATGGGCGGTTTTTATGTATTCTCTCTCTGATTCATACAAACATGTATATAAAAACATAGAAATATGACAAGAAAGACCAGACAGGGTTTGGTTAAGTGGTCTTTGTTAGCAGGTGTTTTTTATCACAAGTTTGTGTTTTGCAAGGTTTGCACAGGCCTTGAAAAGTCCTTGAAATATATATTAATTAAGTGTTGCCTAGAACAAATGCCAAAATTGTGCTTGAATTTAACTGAAAATCCTTGAATTTAGACAAACAGCTTTGCATATCCATGCACAGTATATGGATGTTGTCAAAATAACACATTTTCAACTTCGATATTTTGTTTACTATCATTCCTATTGCATTTAAACTTGGCACACTTATTTATTATGATAAGTCAATCATACCAGACTAGGGTCATAACTCTAGGATGATTTTGTAAGGAGTCATGGTCCCTTTTAACTAAGGTATTTTGGTTAAAGTTTATAAAAAATGAATACATTGTTTACTATCAATGCTATTGCATTAAAACTTGACACATTTATTTATTGTTATTAGTCTCTAGGATGATTTTGTAGAGTTATGGCCCTTATTCACTTATACATTTTTTTACTATCAATGCTAATGCATTAAAACTTTACACACTTATTTATTGTCATTAGTAAACTCCACTAGACATGGGTCATAACTCTAGGATGATTTTGTTAGAAGTTATGGCCCTTTGTAACTTAGACATTTTGATTAAAGTTTTTAATTAAGTTAAATATTTACTCTCAATGCTGTTGTAATGTAACTGGGTAGTCATACTTAACATCATAAGTCAACTTTACTAGACAATTTCTATAATCATAGGATTATTGTGTAAGGAGTTATAGCCCTTTTAAACTTAGACATTTTGGTAACTTAAAGTACTTTAAAGTATACTATCAACATTACACTTGGGGGCATAATTATGTCCCTTACAGTGGCAGCTCAGGTTTTCCTTTTTTATGCCCCCCTATCGATAGATGGGGAGGCATATAGTGATTCACCTGTCCGTTCGTCCGTCTGTCCGTCCGTCCGTCCCGGTTAACCGAAATTGACAGTTTCTTCTAGCATTAATATGGCTTGCTACAAAGCTTTCATACTTGCATGGATGTTGTATATAAACACCCTCCACACGCCTGTATCACCTGACCTCATTTTGACCTTCACCTTGACCTAATTTTGGACTTAGACTTATTGAAGGGCCAAATTCTTGGTTAACCCAAATTGACCATTTCTTCTAGCATTAATATGGCTTGCTACAAAGCTTTCATACTTGCTTGTATATTGTATATGAACACTCTCTACACGCTTGTATCACCTGACCCCATTTTGACCTTCACCTTGACCTAATTTTGGACTTGAACTTATTGAAGGGTCAAATTCCTGGTTAACCCAAATTGACCGTTTCTTCTAGCATTTTTATGGCTTGCTACAAAGCTTCCATACTTGCATGGATGTTGAATATGAACACTCTCCACACACCTGTATCATTTGATACCATTTCGACCTTCACCTTGACCTAATTTGGACCTACACTTATTGGAGGGCCAAATTCTTGGTTAACCCAAATTGACCGTTTCTTCTAGCATTAATATGGCTTGCTACAAAGCTTTCATACATGCATGGTTGTTGTATTTGAACATTCTCTACAGACCTATATCACCTAACCATTTTGACCGTCACATTGACCTAATTTTGGACTTATTAAGCGTCTAATTGTTGGTTAAACCAAATTGACAGTTTTGTTTTACATCATGTCCATCATGGTGTTGCCTTAAAACTTGGCATACTTGTTTACCATCATAAGCGCCTTACATTATCAAAGCCATGCAACACTATCCAACATTATTACAGAATTACGGCCCCTGATTGACTTAGCTTTTTATGGGCAAGGCTTCCATGGGGGCATCAGCGTTTATTGAACGCAGTCTTGTTTTTCTCTATGATTCATCTATATATGATTACCAACACATAAGATAGGCAGTCTTTGCAGGCAGGTTATGTACTCGCGGTCTTTGCTCACAGGTGGTTCAATTGTATTATCTGTAAGATATTTATATATGTCATCTTTATTTCCCACTGTGACTCACATATTAACCTGCAGATTGATATATATGTACATGTATTTGTTATAATTAAGAAGTTTTCCCTCATCTGATTTTTTGCTTGACTATTTGAAGAATATAGAGAGCTATTGTACTCGCCCATTCATTGGTGTCCACATCATGCTTTTGGTTAAGGTTTTTGGTGAAGGCTACTACATTTGGCAATATGTATATACCATATCTCATATACTATCAATGATATAGCACTGTAACTTACAAAACTTGTACATCATCATAAGTCAACAGTACTTGTCAAGTGCAATAACTCCATTTTGATGTTAAGTAGAGTTCTTACTTAGACATATCTTTGTTAAAGTTATATTTGCAAGTTACATTCCGACCAATACTGTATTTCATATACAATGAGATTGCATTGAAACTAAAAAGTTGTATAACTTATAGCCTGTTTTGAACTTAGATTTATGTGGTAAATGGCTGCGAATAGTCGAGCTCGCTGTCTTGTGGACAGTTCTTGTTTGGTAGCATTATTACCCTTTTTGGACTTACATGTACTTAAAATATCTTGATTCAGTTTTTTATGTTAACTTTTCCAAAATTATACTTATACATGTATTTTTTTTTCATAATAATTTAAAATATTTTCTTTCTAGGGTTTTGCTAGATTTTGGACCTAAAAAAATCTTATTGCATTTTGGGGCATATTTGCCAAAATAAATCAGACCTTAGGAACTTTGTTAGGATATTTTTATGCATCTACTGATGCAGGAGGCATATAGTAATTGTCCTGTTCGTTCGTCCACACAAAGTGACAGGGTGAGCTTTTGTGATCACTCTTCGTCCGTCCACAATTTGCTTGTGTAGACACTGTAGGTCACAGTTTTGGCCTAATCTTTATGAAACTTGGTCACAATGATAATCTCAACAAAATCTAGGTCAAGTTCGATATTGGGTCATCTGGAGTAAAAACTAAGTCACTAGGTCAAATAATAGAAAAACCTTGTGTAGTCAGTAGTGGTCATAATTTTGGTCTAATATTAATGAAACTTTGTCACAATGATTATCTAAACAAAATCTAGGTCAAGTTTGATATTGGCTCCTTTGGGGTCAAAAACTAGGTCACTAGGTCAAATCATATAAAAACCTTGTGTAGTCAGTACACAATTTTGACCTATACTTTATGAAACTTGGTTATAATGATCATCTTGACATAATCTAGGTCAAGTTCGATATTGGGTCATCTGGGGGTAAAAAACTAGGTCACCAGGTCAAATCATGGAAAAACCTTGTTTAGCCACTAAAGGGCACAATTTTTACCTCATCTTTATGAAACTTAGTGACAATTATCATGTCAACAAAATCTAGACCAAGATGATATTAGGTCATCTGGGGTCAAAAACTAGGTCACTATGTTAAATCATAAAAATACTTGCAATTTAGGCTGAATTTCTTAAACCTTATTCATGCATGTACTACTACAACAGTTGAGGGACCTAGGGCCCTTTGGGTCCTCTTGTTGTTTTAAAATGTTACAAGTTGTAGAAACTCAAATATCTTTTTAAGTCCAACAACACATTGCTTTCAAACTTGGCATATGTGTTTACCATCATAAACAACTTAAATTTTTAAGGCCATGTAACACTATCCAACATTTCAACAGAATTATGGCCCTTGATTGACTTTTCTAGTTTTATGAACAAGGCTTCCACAGGGGCATAAGTGTTCATTGAACACAGTCTTGTTTAGTTTAAGATGGTAACCTCTCTTTAGATGTAGGTGCAATGTATTTATCTAATTAGCATATAGTGTCATCTGTATAATTATACCCCTGCAAACAAAGTTTGAAGGGGGGTATACTGGAGTCACCTTGTTGGTTGGTTGGTCTGTCGGTCTGCTAGCAAAATTGTGTCAGCTCTGTAACTTTTTCGTTTCATACTGGATTTTAAAAATTGCTCGGTACAAATGTTCACCACATAAAGACAGTGTGTCATGCGCAAGACCCATGTTCCTATCTCAAAGGTCAAGGTCACATTTAGAGGTTAAAGGTTATATAGTCATGGAAGTCGTGTTTGCACTGTAACTTTGTCGTTTCTTACTTAATTGTAAAATTGCTTGGTACAAATATTCACTACATCAAGACGGCGTGTCATGTGCAAGACCCAGGGGTGGTATTCACAAAGCATCTTAAGTGAAAACTTAAATATTTTGACTTAAGTTAAAAATTTGTGCTGCTAACATGTTCCGCAATTTGAAAAATATTCCATGTTTTCTTAGTGATTATTATAGCTGTTTACATAATGCTTCGAACTATGTAAAATATTAATCATCTTGATTTTTCTTGCTTAGCTGATTCAATTTAGAAAATTTAAGATTTTAAGAAATTTCTAAGTTTCCTGCTAAGATGCTTTGTGAATACCACCCCAGGTCCCTAGCTTGAATGTCAAGGTCACACTTAGATGTCAAAGGTTATATAGTCTTGCAAGATGTGTCCCCTCTGGAACTTTGTTGTTTCTTACAGGATTTTAAAATTGCTTTAAAATAACATTCCTGTGTCAAGGCAGTGCTGTGGGATTCATCACTCTAGTGATAGCTCTAGTATTTTATATAAAACAAGTTAAAAATTGATGTTATAAATTTTGTGATTGTAGGACGTTCAATTTTCTCTATTTGACTTAAATCGCAATATTATTATTTTTCCAATAAAATGCTACACATTATACAAGTTGCTTATTATTGTTGGATAAGATTTTGTAAGACAAGTTTGCAAGTATCCAGTAATAAAACTTGGAATACTAGTTAACTTTCAAAAGTGTAATACATTTCAACACTGCAGATAACCCCGAGATGTGTATTTCCCCAGTTATTGCCCTTGTTTGTTAACTAAGAAGTTATGGTAATTTTGTTTTAAAAACTTAAATATAAAACTTTGTCACCAAGTTTGAAGATGATCACAGTTTTGAGGTAATTATAGTACCATAACCAAAGAAGGACTGAGCCGATTTGGCCTATAATTGAACTTGGCCTAGATATTATGCCCATAAACATTTGTTGTCACCAAGTTTGTAGATAATCAAATGAAACTGTTTGTATTAGAGTACAGACAAAATTACTGTATGCAGCTGCCTGCCTGCCAGCCAAGGGCGTTCTCGTCAAATGTCCCGTTTTCAACATGCATATAAAAAAGGGCAGTTACTCTGTAAAAACAAATCACAGGGTTACCCTAGACTTGTTTGCACATAATCACTGGTTCAGTGTATTGTGATATTTTAGTACTTAGTATACTTATTTATTTCATGTGGATTGTGAAACAATTTTTTCCACCTTTCAAATCACTTGACACCTCATTCCTGATGTTATCCATCACCAAGAGAAGCCAGTTTTGCTTCTATGCTGAGCATATAGCAAGTAACCAAATTTCTGGTACCATTGTTATTTCCTCTTTGGTACGACCTGGTTGGAATTGAACCTGGCACCTCTGGCATTAGAAGCAGATGCTCAAATACTAGCCTGATAAGCGGTTTGGAATGGTACGATACATGGTCATCAGGCTCTGACTTGCAGGGGATGAGCTCATTTGGCTTCTGCTTTGTTTGCTAGGGGAGCCCTTGCCCGCGGGATCCTGCTGGCAGGTTAATGCCGTGTGTGCCAGCGAAACCCTTGCCTGCAATGAAGATGTTGTCCGGGTTTCTGCTCTGTATGCTAGCAGAACCCTTGACTGCGGGACCTCCCTGGCTGGGGAGAAGCTCACCGGGTTTCTGTTTCGCATACCAGTCAAACGCCTGGCAATGCTTGCTTGCGGCCCTTGCTCATATACGGTGTCCCGTTAGGGCCATCGCCGCATAGCTATAAAAGGTCATACTACGATAGTGAAAATTCGATAGTAGGATGATGAAAACGCGATAGTAGGATAGTGAAAAGTCGATAATACGATAGTGAAAAGTCGACAGTACGAAACAACGATAGTGAAAAGTCGACACTATGATAGTGATAACACGATAGTATGATAATGAAAACACGAAACAACTACAGTACAATAGTGAAAAGTTGATATTATTTTGAGTTTTCACTAGCGGGTCATAGCTAGATTCCTCATTTAGTAGTCATGTGACCATACGTCATGATTTAAGATACGTCACAGGTGATGGTATAAGGTTATATGTATGTATTGTTAGTAGCCGTAATGGGACACCGTACTCATAGGAGAGGAACTCTGTCAGCCTCGAAACTCGACCAGTTCCCGGGGAGATGGAGCTTTCACAGTGGAAATGACATTGCTCCCCACGTAGAAGTCCTGGATCACATTATAGGGTTGATGTGAGCAAGTATGACGAAAGGGCAGAACACCTATTAGGTGTGTGACCAGGTCCAAAAAGTAGCCAGAAAGCAGCAACAGAGCATCTCCCCTACCAAAAACTACATACTTTTTGCGCTTTTCGCATCAGGGAACCATGGCTTGGCCTTTGATATGCCTTGGTAGTGGCAACCAAGTCATTGAGAGGGCCATCGACGCCAGCCAGACAATTCTTAGGTTGAGATGGTGGGTGTCTGTCGCAGCTGCGTAGATCCATAGGATCTACCTGTAACAGTAATGCCCTGCCAGCCAAGGGTGTTCACATAATATGTCCTGTTTTCAAAGGGCATATAAACAAGAGGATCCAAAGGGCCCTAGGTCGCTCACCTGTCGTAATAGTTCATGAAGGCCCCCATAGTGACATACTAAATCATTTAAAACTTCAAAGAATCAAGTAAAGGTAGCCTCGGTTGCATGTACAAGGTTAACACATAACCTTGTTATTTGTATCAGATAACCTGTATTGACCGATTAGATCACAATTGTGACCAATAGTGCCTACACCAGGTTTTTCTAGCTTTTCCCCGGAAACCCGGCCAATAAAAAACTTGACTTAGATTTGTTGAAATGATTATTGTGACAAAGTTTAATAAAGAGTAGGCCAAAATTGTGAACTCTAGTGACTATACAAGGGTTTTCTATGATTTGACCTAGTGACCTATTTTTTTGACCTCAGATGACCCAATATCAAAATTTGGCCTAGATTTTGTTAAGATGATCATTGTGACAAAGTTTCATAAAGATAATGCTAAAATTGTGACCTCTCAAGTGTCTACAGAAGCAAATTGTTGATGGACGGACAAATGGCTGACGGACGAAGGGGGATCACAAAAGCTCACTCTGTCACTTTGTGACAGGTGAAGTTAAAAGGGCAGTAACTCTGTTCAAACACATCACAGGGTTACCCTAGTCTTGTTTGCACATAATCACTAGTTCAGTGTATTGTGATATGTTATTAGAGGCTTGAATTTCAAATAATGGTTCAATCTTCTAAAAAACACTGTAAAACCTCAAAACAACATTGATGTCCATTTAATGCTCTGACCTTTTATTCTACAAAACAATAAAATACATCAGCAGAGAAAACAATAATACATCTTCAGACAACACACTGACACCCATCAGACATCTCACAGAAATCATGTACAAAGTTAATATATACATTTGAATGTCATTTACCATATAAATAATTATGTAGTTTGTCAAAGTTGATTGATGTCATGTATTTACAAAGTTTTATGACTGCAGCTCAAATACACAGTGTATAAGCCTAATCACTGTATCATTTCTTGCGATACTATATTAATCAACTTGTTTGCCCTATTGCGAGCAAACGCACATGTAACTTTCGATCACAGCATGACTTATTGGGAGACTATACAATTCAATGTGTATAACGTATTGCAATAACTGGAAGTTGATTGTTTATACACTGAAAAATGTATTAAGTTAGGAGCAACAAAAGCAAAATTTCACCATTTGAAGGGTCATAACTCTGCTAATACTGGTCAAATAGAATTAAAGTATACAACACATGCTGACTAATATACCTATGAAGTTTAATGATTGTAGCATAATTGCATATGTTTCAAGACACAACACATTTTTTGCACTATTTTTTATTGATCACATTTGTCAATATCTCCTGGATGGACTTAGTAGTTCATGTGATTTTGCAAACTTTATTCTTTTTAACCCCCTTGCATGGCCATTATAGTCAGTAATGACTGTTAGCCATAATCGAAGTTGATGATTATGAACATTTTGTGACGAACAGACAAATTTATATTCCCCCAAAAAATTACATTGGTTTGGGCATAAGAAGGGACAAGTAAGAATTTTTACCTTAACACACAGCAGTAACAAGATTATTGTAAATCATGATATAAGAATGACATTCGAAAGATATTCAAAAAAACCGAATGCTGCATGATATACATTTGAATATAATTTTTAACAAATTGAAGATATCTTGTGGAGTCGGTGTATATTTTCCAACATCTAATGCCAAAGGTGGACTTTGATGGTATCCACTGGATGGATGACACGTCCTGTTCAAACCACTCATGAGAGTGTCTCTGTCTTTATATTGGCCGGAATAATCACAAATCCCAAACCTGTTCTGGCAGCCACATCAACTGTTCTACCTAAGAATAAAACAAGTGGAGGTTATTAAATGGAAATTTTAAAGATATATCAATATAGGGTATCATTTTGTGAAAGGTCAGACAGTACCTGAAAACTTGGATAGCAAAGTAATAAGATGAATCTACACACATGAACATATTTGGGATAAGAAACAGCTGAGCACATGAAACATAGCCAATTTGCCATTCAACCCTTTACTCTATATATTCCTTTTTTATGCATCTAACCTTTTAACTTTGAAATATTAACTGGATTTTCAGAAACACATATCATTAATAGTAGAATCAATACCTAAATGTAATTTTTCAAATGATTCCCCATAGAAAATTAATCTGGAATTCCAGTGGAATAATTGCATTTCAGTGGGATTCATTGGAATTCCAGTGATATTTTTACCACCATTCCACTGGAATCATTTCACCAGACTAATTATTCCACCAGAATCCTTATCCCATTAGAATCAGTATTCAACTGGAATCAGAATCCACCATAGTTCTACAGGACCACTGGTATTTACAATTCTGGTGGAACTCGATTTTTTCGGTGGAAGTTTAATTGGAATTCAGTAGAATATTCAGTGGAATTCTGTTGAAAATTTTCACTAGGGCCCTGTTTGGAGTTTCTGTACACAGTATTCAACTTATATCACTAAAATAGAGATTTGAGTCTAGTTTGTGGTAATTGGATTACCAATCTATTATTAAGGGGAAAAGTTTCATAAGAAAAAGCACCAACCTTGTAAACAAATAGGCTTGAATAGCTCAGGCTCCTGTAAAAGCGCAGCCATGAAGGCAGATATCTCTGCTGAATTTGTAGATCTGATCTCAGCTGATATCAGCTCTCAATCAACAACCCCTGAAAAATGTCCAAATGCATTTTATTACTTTGCTGGTACAAGTAGTATTGATATCAATTTATGTTCTTTCACAATATGATACATAGTATTATTACAAATAAATAAACAATGCAAATACTTTTGAACTTATGTTGTTGAGTGTTACTCCCTTGGAATGGATGTACAATAGAATATACATGTATTCAATTAGATTTCAACTCTACCTATTTGACGATTTGTTGATATTTAAGTGTAAGATTGAAATTTATTTGACAGAATGATCTCAGAAATGAATACATTGTATTGTGATCAATATCTCCACAAGAAGTATATATAGTCATATTGATTGGCTTGATTAAGAAAATCCTGGTTTTTAATGTAATGTTGATGTTACAGTTATGACAACATTTTCCTTTAATCTATAATAATATTAGCTTATAAAATGATAATTTCCCAACAAATTATCAAATCTCGAATTTACATGTAGTTAGATCTACCTGGATTTTTTTCAGCATGTTCTCTGTTACATTGTAGATCTACAGTACTCTTGCTATATAGCGTGATACATTCTCCTAGTTTCTCTTCACTGGTAACCCATTGTATACAGAATGCTATAGGACATTTTCAAATCTTTATCCCTCGGTGGTATGCAGCATATGTAGTCCTCCATGTTGCAAACAAGTTCCAGGATTTAATCACGAGTGCTTGAATGAATGTTTCATTTTATGGTATTAAAGTGTTCTGGTGAAGTTCATCCTTTCATGGCAACCGACTGACTAGCAGATGTCTTCTGTGACTGAATGCCGGGACCTGTTATGTATAAACACAATAATTCTCATTAGTAAAACCTGCCTATAAAGACCACTCTTTGTATAATTATGTCTACATAATACATGTATGTGTTAATAGGAGGCCCTTTTTAAAAGGGCCTTATAACTACACACAGAAGGTCTGATTGAGGTCATTGCCGGTTCTGTAATCATGGATAGGTTGTCTATAACACATGTATACCTTTTTAGTATTGAGATCATATATGATAATATGGTTGTGAAGTAGTGATGACCTAGCCCACTGACCTAGCTAGACCTGTGACAAAGTGGGAGACTGTTCATTATATCATAGAACGGATTTATAATTTAATAGTCACAATGAAAGCACCAGGATACTCACAAGGTACACATATCGAGTATCAAATCAAGATTTTTTGCTTTTGTATTGCCTGTTTACATACAACATGACGTCAGTTTCGTCTTTTTTATTACCAAAGGTTAATCCATATTGAACATGGAATCGAAAGAGAAATTCCTGCTCTACATTTGTGCACAAGGAGCAATGTTTTCGTTCCCTTGATCGTGAAGAAAAAAATCCTAAAGCTCCTTGGGTGGAGGTCAAAAGGCGACATAAAATCAAACAAAACGCAAGTAAATCGGCAAAAAACACATATTTCTTATTCGTATTTCCTTTTTTCTTTGCTATATGCCTTGAAAAATTATCAGACAATCATTTCTGCTTGCTCGTTGATAATGATTTCAACATCGATATAAATAATCAGAAGATTTTTAAACGTTTCCCGCTCTGTTATTGTCGATCCTTAATTGAAGGATTGGGACCGTGGTTTCTGACTGGTGTATAAATCAGCCATAAATCGGCCATAAAAACCTTCTTTGACTTGCATTTCAACTTTTTCTTTTGTAATTAGCTACAAAAATTATCACGCCGTAATTTATGCACACTTATTCGCTATATTTATCAATATCCAGAAAAAATTAAACGCTTACCGCTTTATTACTCCAATGTTTACCATTGTGCGTCGTCTGTTACACTTCTACTAGCGTCCGGCTGCGGCGCTCTACAAACAGCGAGTCAGGGTACCAGACCACCGGAACTTAATTAGCCCATACCTGTCTTAGTCTGGTTCCCTGTCGTTCTATAGTTGTTTAGGGGAGGTAATCCAGACTAATACCTGTCTCTACTGTAGACGAAGTATGACGTAGTCGGAAAATGAGACACGTGGTACCAGTCAAGCTGGAACCGAAGTAGCGATACACGGTCCGGAATTACGGGTTTTAGCATCTCGCCCATGGATTTGTTATCGTTTCCGGCGGAAAATTTGAATCGAACAAATCGAAATTCAATGTTTTATCAGGTAATAATCAATTTGTTGTGGTATTTATGTATTGTTTTATCACAAATTAAGAACTACACATATTTTGGCACCCTCCAACTATAAACAGGCCTGTGATTCTTTCTCCTTCAGACTGATTCCATTTTCAAAGTTTTTGTCTCAAATCTTCGAAACAAAATGGTTCAGATTCAGACTTTCAGTGTGACCAGACAGCCAAACTGTTTCTAAGTGTGCTGCATTTTTATTTCTGACAGTCCAGCAAGTGTACTTTAACACGTCGAGATGGTTTCACTACAATGTGGCCTACTCCGAAGTAATTATTTTTTCAAGTGGGTGGGGTAATGTTTTCCAGACTTTATCAAAGTTTATGCTCTGAGCAATCACAGGCTTGTATGTCACGGTCTGAACCTGTTCACAGTATGGGTGAGGGAGTGTGTAGGCAGCCGGCTAGCTCAGTCGGTAGAGCATTCGCCCTGTAAGCGAAGGGTCCCGGGTTCGAGCCCCGGTCTGGTTGCACATTTTTCTCACCCTGTAAAATACTGACTTATGTGATTTTGTTGTCCATACATTGGGTTTGAACACTCACTAATAGTGATAATAATTTAAATTTTATTTTTTAGACCACATACACTTCTCGGTCTGGCTATACCCCCCCCCCCCCCCCCACACACAAACATTATTAAACGTATCTGGGACATATAAAAAATATTCGCAAATGCCTCTCTAGCTTAAATAACACAAAGATAAAAATGTTTGTCTGAAATTTCTCGCAAACCTTCCTTGAGTATAATCGCGTCATGTTTAACTGACTGTGCAACTGTCCCGCCTATATTTGGTGTCCTTCGGTCAAGCACACATTACTATACACGACGATGATAGTGACAGAAACCGATATTCACCCCTGCCTCCACATTTTGCAAGAAAGTTGGTAATTTTAAACTCAAAATGCGCCATGCACATAATCTTTCGACAATGGTTTCCCGTCCGATCCACAGGCCCTCTATGCGATTTTATTGCCGGAAAAAGTATTACTCTTATTTAACCTCAAGGTAAATTTGTCCGGCTGGAATTCTCCGAGGGTAGGGAATACAATCGTGCCCATAAATCCATCATTTATTCACCGATCTTTAATATCAATCTTGGTGTCAATCGTTAGAGGAATGATTTCTCTTTAAGGAAAAATCGCTGTCATAACATATTTTTACACACAGCAAGTAATATCCGACCGCAAAGGGTCATAAAACTTAAAACATAACATAAAAGGCCATTCCGAAAACATCTGATTGCAGAAATTTTCAGATTGTTCAACTATTGACGATATCGTAATGATTGAACAAATTCCTTCGGTAGTTCTTTCCAGTACATCAAATAGAATAACGTTGTACCCTTATAGTCTCGATAAATAGTGTAAACCTAATAAAACGAACCTTTTTCTTCACATTCTTTGCTGTAGTTTCGCTTTCAACGGCCATGAGTGCAATGCGCACGCTCACGAAGTTTTGTAAGACGTCCTTTCATTAGCCAGCGACGAGCACCAACGGAGGTGTGTCTGTCGCTGACTAATGAGACGATCTCTTAGATAATTCTGTGCGCATGCGCGTTGGCCGGTCATGGATGTTGTCAGACGTACGATTGAAAACGTATCGTGAAGAAAAAAAGTTTGATTTGTTACGTTTAATCAATTTATCGAGACTTTAAGGGTACCGCGTTATTCTATTTGATGTACTAGAATGAACTACTGAAGGAATTTGTTCCATCATTACGATTTGACTGTGTTTTAATCGTTGATAGTTGATCAATCTGAGAATCATGCAATCAGATGTTTTCTTAGAGCCGTATTGTCACAATTTGTGACAGTTTGTGGTCAGATATGACCTTCTAATGTGTTCACATATGTTTTGACAGCGATTTTTCCTTAAAGAGAAATCATTCCTCTAACGATTGACACCAAGATTGATAAGATCGGTGAATAAATGATGGATTTATGGGCACGAATGTATTCCCTACCCTCGGAGAATTCCGGCCGGACAAATTTACCTTGAGGTTAAATAAAAGTAATATTTTTTCCGGCAATAAAATCGCATAGAGGGCCTGTGGTACGATCAATACGAAAGAATGGCGTTGAACGTTGGAACGAGATATTTAAATAAACCTTTTGGAATACCTCGTTTGGGTCCAATGTTCAACGCGCGATGTAATTCTTATGTACTGGGGTGGGAACCACCGTTCAATTTGTCGAAAGATCATGTGCGCGGCGGAAAATTAGTTGACAATTGTAAACTTTCTCGCATATTTTGAAGACTAGAGTGCCAATGGAGTATTGTCAGTATAGTCATCGTAAAGAACAATTTGTTATTGACGAAAGATACCAGAAATATACGGGAAAGTTGCAAAACTAGTTTTACACGATTAGTTTTTCTAGGTCAGTGTGCGAGAAATTTCAGCGAAACATTTTTATCTTTGTGTTTTTTAAGCAGTAGAGGAATTACGTAGATTTTTGTATTGAATATCAAATATATCCAACTCCTCTCAGCACTGCTCCAGACCATTGCTTTCTTTAAGTTTCTTATAAATTCATTTTTATATAGTTCACTGCATCGGTAACGCTCAATAGCGCTTTGCTGTGCAACAGTCCGATATCTGCAAACGCTAGCCAGTAGCATATATATGTATTTTCCATTTTGTTCGCTGTTATGAAGCAAGCTGTTTCCAAGCAGTGCTATTGAGCAGTTTGGTTAGGCAGTTGGAGCTCCTGAAAATCTGTTGAACCAACAGACCTGACTGGCAACAGGTCGGACTCAATATTTCGAAAATTTAATGACGATTGTTTAGAATTAATTAGGAATATGACAAGCTGTACCATCTTTTTCAGTTAAGAAGTCATGCAAGGATGCATTGGAGATATATGCGGAGAATGTTGATAGAGTGACCCTTACAGGAGGGTGCTTGTGGCTCAGTATAGGTGGGTTCTGACTTCATTCAGCATACATGTAATTTGTAAAATCATTGTATATACAGGGTGTTAAAAAAGTTTGTTCTCAAAATTTAAATTCATACTAAGTTTTATCTCAACCATGTACAGAGTGTACAATTTTAATTTCTTACACTCATAGCTTCATTTAATGCTCGAAAGATTAGAGCAATGTAAAACCTTCTGGAATTTAACCTGAAAATTTTACATTTACAAATGTGCATGTCGTCAGGAGGAAAATGCCTGTATTATGCCTTAAAAATAGCCCAAAAAATCACTGACACATTTTATTTTTTCATGTTAAACATATTAATTATTCTTAATATCTTTAGTAAATACAGAAGTCTGCAAAATAAATTTACCCGTTCGCTCTTTCTGTTATATACTGCCATCCCCTGAGGTAACTTCCAGGTCAATCAGAACACCTTCACATCATGTCATAGAACTATCGGATTATTTTGTAAGGAGTTACGGCCCTTTTGTAACTTAGACATTTTGGTTACTTAAAAGTATTTGTGTTTACAGTACTATCAACATCACACTTCAGAGCATATGTCCATTACAGTGACAGCTTTTGTTATGACATATGCTTGTACATGTCTAATCATTTCCTCTTATTCTTGCAGCACATCATTCAAGCTTTAATAGATAACAGCATCAGGTGAGACTAAAAAAGCCATGTATCATGACATTATTGGGGATGCTGTTTACGTCAGGCAACTTGTGGTCTGCTCCATGAAATGTGAATCCTATAGACAGGACCAACTATAGATACAAAAGTTGAACGAAGAATCCCTGCTGCAGAAAGAACAGCTATCATTGGTAATTTGCAGTTTATTAATAATGTGATTTTAACTGAACTTGCACACAAGTTGTATTCAAGTTTCTTGAACTGGGTGTATCCCATGATGGCTTACATAGAAACGACCCTTTAAGGGGCCAGGAATTGGCTAATTTGGTCTGGTGTGTGTGTCAATTATTATGATGAAGGTTTTTATCACAAATCCATTTTAACCCAATTTTAAGGGTGTTATTTCTGTTTGTTTTTTGCTCTTATAATTATATCCACGTTATTTTATGTGACAGCAAATTATGGAACAATGTTTTTCGTGTGTGATAACAAATGTGTGTGACATCTCAAGATTTTAGACGCCAAAACGTAACGTCGCTGGCTTAAATATGTTATTTCTGATGTTGTTTTGGCCTGGTTACTTAACTATAGTTACGTGTCACAGTGATAAAGATTGCATTTCTATCTGAGCAGCATATCGCACAATCTTGTTGTCTACTTGGCATAATGATATTCACTGATAAAATTATTGTGGGAGCGAGGTAAAATGCTTTGATTTTCTGAGCAGCATGTTGCACAAAGTCATTCTCTGCTTGATGATATTGAGAAAATTATTGTGGAGCGAAGCGAGCTAGAAAAAATGCATGGTTTTTCTTAGCGATATAGGCCTACCACACAAACTCGATCTCTACTTGATAACGTTCAGTCATGATTAAGTTACCGTTACATGATTAAATCCAGTTTTGTACTGGTTATTGCAGATGTTATTTCTGACAAGTTTGACATTGCCCGATGTCAAGTCAAGGAGAAGATGCGGGGATAGCTAAGACGACTTAGGATCATGTTTCAGTAAAGACCTGCTTTCGTCCTTCTTTTTTCTGGACCAGAATGTTATAGAAGGAACCACATGTTACCAACAGGAGATTCACAAGTGCAGTGGTTATAATAAGTGTCGCCCCTGTGGTACATCAATTAAAACACGTGTAGTAGAATATTATCTCTTACTTAAGGCTTTTTATCTATTCTAATACAACCAGCGGATTCAGCTATATACACATAGAGGAAATCACGGTGCGCATGAACTGCCAATAAAACACAGGTACGGCTGAATAACTTCAAACTGCAAATATGCCTTCCGAGGAAGAAAATAGTGCAGCGGATAATGCATTGATCTGTTGTCAAATGCGGAATATTGGCTTTATTAGAATCGAAATAATGAATATGTACAGGTCTGTGTTTTATCTATAATAAAGCACAGACACTTGTTTGAATGCATACATTAAATCACTAGTGCTACGCACTCATGATTTAATTACTACTCATCCGAACTTGTGACTGTGCTTTATTCAACGATAAAACACAGGTACATTTTCATTATTTCTTAATCAAATTAGGGGCCAAAAATGTCTACTTACTTTTATTTTATTAGCTCACCTGTCACAAAGTGACAGAGTGAGCTTTTGTGATCACTCTTCGTCCGCCGCCGTCCGTCGTCCGTCCACAATTACTTGTGTAGACACTAGAGGTCACAGTTTTAGCCTAATCATTATAAAACTTGGTCACAATGATCATCTCAACAAAATCTAGGTCAAGTTCGATATTGGGTCATCCGGGGTCAAAAAATAGGTCACAAGGTCAAATCATAGAAAAACCTTGTGTAGTCACTAGAGGTCACTATTTTGGCCTAATCTTTATGAAACTTGGTCACAATGATCATCTCGACAAAATCTAGGTCAAGTTCGATATTGGTTCATCCAGGGTCAATAACTGGGTCACAAGGTCAAATCACTTCAATATGTCATTGGGTCTAAATGTGATGTAAATTATAAAGCATTAGTCAATATGAAAACCTTGTACATGGAATAGAAGCTACCATTAGTGGTGCATGAACTACTAGGACAGGTGAGCGACCTATGGCCCTTTGGGCCCTTTTGTCTATACATTTTATGTTTTTCCTGATTATATTATATCAGCTCTATATATGTTTGATTATAAAGTTGTTTGCAATTTATTTTTATCATGCACATACTTCTTAACTAACTGTCATGAAGGGAACTCTCATTATGCTCCCCATCTTCGATGAGTGGGTTTATATTGCTTGGCACATGTCGGTCGGTCTGTCGGTAGACAAAATGGCTTCCATTCAATTACTCGAGAACGCTTTGCCCTAGGATCTTCAAACTTTATATGATGGTTGGTCATCAACAGTAGATGACCCCTATTGATTTTGACCTTAACCATTTCTGACTATTCAAATAGTTTCTGTTCAATAACTCAAGGACACTTTGCCCTAGGATATTCAAACTTTATATAGAGGTTGATCATCAACATTTTGAGGCCAGTAGGTTAAAGGTCAAGGTCACAGTGACCTTTGCCATTTCTGACTATTAGGCTGCCATGGGGGCATACATGTTTTACAAACATCTCTTGTTGATTTTAATGTCCGTCTAACAATGTTATCTATTGCAACCTCTCCAGAGCGGTTTTCCATTCAGCAACAACCTGCTTAAAACGACATGCCCGGTAATCATTTTGTTAAATAGTAACATTTTACTATATATTATACCTCACCAGACACAACCTCTGTACAACAACCAAACTTTGTGTTTACCAACGGGAGTTGCTCTGGACAGTTTGTTCTGTAGTTTAGTCAAAATGTAGCAAGCTTTGATGTTTAGAACAATGAATTTAATTTGCTTATTTATGTCAAAAAAGTTATTATATTTATCTATTTATGCTATATCTTTTTATTAATGCAATGCCTTTCTGTATGTATCTACATTATTGTTCACCAGGTCTTTCATGTTGTTTATATGTAAAACATTGTTTTGTGTTTTGATTGTATTGTTGTATATCAGTAAGAACATCTTTATTTTTTCAAGTAAATATTTTATTAATTGATATTTATTGTTGTATTCTTTATTAAATTTAAAAAGGTATGTCATTTCATTTTAATTGATCAAAGTGAGTTTACACAACTAAAACAGCATTTAAACCTGGACTCCTCACATTGCTTTGAAAAGGTATTCCATTTAATTAGTTGTAAGGGGGGTGTACTGGATTCAGTTTCTCTGTCTGTCTGTCCGTAGACACAATCTTGTGGACGCAACTCCTCCATTCAGTTTTGGCAGGATTTCGCTCAAACTTTCACAGATAAACAACCTCAACATATAGATGTGCATGAAGAAAGGAATTTGCGCTGCCATGAATTTTGGCATAATTATGGCCCTTTGCCGGTGGGGGTATATTAGTCTGCGGAATGGCAACTGCTCTAGTTTAAATTGAATAAAAGTGAGTTAAAAGCGTGTTTAAACCAAGCTAAAGCTGGCTAAATGCGGGTGGAAAGTTGGTTTCTTAGTGAGCTAAACGTGAGTTTAAAGCGAGTTTAATGCGGGTTAAAACCGTGTTTAATGCGAGTTTAAAGCGTGTTTTTTCACAGCTAAAACTCGCTTTTAACTCGCTTTAAACTCACTTTTAGCTCACTAAGAAACCAACTTCCCATCTAGTAGAAGTGTGTTAAAGCGAGTTTTTTGACGCATAAAAAACTCACTTAAAACCAACTTATTGAGAAAAAACCACACTTACTTGAAATAAGTGAGCTAAAAGTGAGTTTTAAAACCCACATTTATATAAGCGAGTTTTTCAGCACAGAAAAAACACACTTAAAACCAACTTATTGAAAAAACACACTATAAACCCACTTTCTAGAAATAAGTGAGCTAAAAGCGGGTTTTAAAACCCACATAAGCGAGTTTTTCAGCACAGAAAAAACACACTTAAAACCAACTAATTGAAAAAACACACTATAAACCCACTTTCTAAAAATAAGTGGGTTTTAAAACCCACATAAAACCAACTTAAGTGAGTTAAAGCGAGTTAAAACTGTGTTTAAAGCGTGTTTTGCCCGGGTTTTGCTCAGAAAAAACCCAGTCGGTAAGCTAAAAGACGCACTTTTAGCACGGTGCCAATACCGCAGGGTTTAACACGGTTTTAACCCGCGTTTAACCCGGGTTTTGCTCACTTTTTGGAGAAGGGTCACCCCCTCGAAAAATAATGATTTTACAGGTCCTCTCTATGCTTCAGAGCTTGAGGTCAATCTGATGACAAGTTAAACATCAGGGCTGGTATTCACAAAGCTTCTTAAGTGAAAACTTAAATATTTTGACTTAAGTTAAAAATTTGTACAGTTTATATGTCCCACAATTTGAAGAAAAATCCATGTTTTCTTAATGATTATAGTAGCTCTTTATATAATGCATCAAAACTATGTAAAATATTAGTCATCTTGATTTACTTGCTTAGCAGATACACTTTAGAAAATTTTAAGATTTTAAGAATTTTCTAAGTTTTCTGCTAAGATGCTTTGTGAATACCACCCCTGATTTGTATAATAAAATACAGTTTAAACTGAAATGTAACCACGGTAATAAATACCTTGGAAACTATAATGCTATGCTCATGGTCATCTATTGATATGACCATGCATCTTTTATCCGTCAATTATACGTCCTTTATCCGTCCATTATCCCTCCTTTATCCGTCCATTAACCGTTGTTTTTCCGTCCATAAACCGTCCATTATCCGTCCTTTATCTGTGTATCCGTCCTTTATCCGTCCATATCTACCATTCATTCTCACTCCATCTCCTAAACTACTTGGCTAATTTTGACTTCAATGCTTGGGTGCACCGCTTTCAGATTCCTTCACATCCGGTTGATTTGTTGATGCAAGGTCAGTGAATTTCACTTTTAAAATAATTGTTATAGTAAAGGACTGGGAAATGATATAAAATCGGGTCAACGAATGGACTTATGACCCACGGTCCCACAGATTGAAAAGATTCACAATACTAAAGTATTGTTGTAGTGCTTCATGTTTGTTTTCTTTCCAAGTAAAATATATATAGTACGGAGAATTTGACACAATACTCGACCTTCTATTAGTAGAATTTAAAAGCTGATATCGTGTTTATACAAGTATTTATAACCCCGAGTGTATGTTTTCGTACGCGGGATGTCGCACGAAGACGCTCGATGTGTAAAACAAACACACATCTAAAGTACAGAAATTGCGCAATTTGCTCGCGAAAATTTATATAAATATTCAAGGCAAGAAACTTGTGATATATTCATGCAAAAAGGTCAGGATCATGCCAACTTCTCCGTACTATACCACACAGCACGGTAGAATAATTGCTTACAAGGTTTACGCTGACATTTATTTTACTAATGTTAGTACAAATTGTATATCTTCCGTAAGATCCTGAACACATTTCAGAACACTGAAGCGAATAAGACAAATAGGGATATGTTGGCATGTGATTTCAAGTGATATATGGCCCCATATCTATTTAATATTTCCCCAATTTAATTCTGGACATCTCGGTTGTGAGCGTGCATTGATTGGTACTGAGTTTCCAAACCAGATGTACAAAGATGGGATCAATACAATTCTGATTCTTATTTTGATTAACAATTATTAACTGAAACATGATTCTTAATTTGATACTTTTTAAAAACTTATTAACTGAAACACATCTTCTTATAGACCAGGGCCCGGAATTACAACCAATACTTACACTCAAATATTGAATTCAGTCTTTTTTGGTTCAGAGCGACACTTTTTGAGAGCAAGAAGTTGTACAAAATGTAATAATGTTAAATAGGTACTAAATATTATTATTGGCTTATTTCATAGTGAAATTTAGTGTATTTGTTAACTTTAAATGTAATTGGTCAGCCTGTGTGCTGAGTGTGGCACTCAGATTCAACAATTACATATATACGTGATAAACAGTACACATTGACAAAGAAAATGCGTCAAATGTTATTTTCAACACCCATTTAACACTTGTTAACATTTCCTCATCAAAAGTGGCTATCTAAGACAAATAACAGCTCATTAAATCACATTTTCAATATTTGAGTGCTGATTGTAATTATTGGTTGTTATACCGGTGGTTGGATCTAGTTACGTAGCATTATCGGACAGTCAAGCTGTACAATTATATGTCAGAAAATATGCTTCAAAGTTATTCACATCGAATAAAATAATGTGTGACACTTCAAGTCAAGTCAAGTCAAATACCTTTTATTCTCTCATTTCATGTTTACATGAAAAAATGAGGTTAACAAAATGTAAAGACATTATCGAGGCTCATAAATATGGTTCTACACACATGAAAATACAAGTACACAAAAAACAACATTGAGTTAGTTACCAATAAATATAAGTATGTTATTAATATTATAACCAAGTGTGGTTATTTGTGGAGAGTCACATATATAATATGATGTTACATGTTTTTTTGATGATTCTGTTAATAGAGAAACATTTAAGAAGCTAAAGAGAGAGGAGAATAACAATACACTCTTTCTTTGTTAGTTCTTAATAACAAAAGAAAAATAGCTAGTCTTTACTGCTTGTGTATCCATTTAAACTTGGTTACTTTATATTTATCATGCAAGTAATACCTATATATAGAACATATTAAACATGTATGTGCACAAAATAATATAACGGTTACATATATTTATATATATACGCACGCACGCACGCACATATATACACATACATACATACATACACACATACATATATATATATATACATATATATACATATACACACATATATACACATACATACACATACATACACATACATACACATACATACACATACATACACATACATACACTTACATACACATACATACACATACATACACATACATATACATACATACACATACATACACATACGCACATACGCACATACACACATACACACATACACACATACACACACATACACATACATATACATACATATAGTAAACATGTTATAGCGATACCAACATATATAACATCATGTACATTTGACGGAACGAGGTGAATAATTCAACCACATTACAAAAGTAAATCTTTCTCGAAAAATGCGAAAATGAAAGATCAACAGAATGTGGATTTACAAATATTCCACATATATTTTACACACAAAAATATCACTCACTTCTCCCACTCAAACATGCACATTCACACATATGGTACATTTCATGTAACAGTATAATGCATAGTAAAAGATCACAACAGCAAAAAGTATGATTCTGAGCTCAAGGGTGGTAATTAGAAGTTTCACCAATAACATTATTACCGTAAATGTAGTCACAGCTCATCGCGTACTTAAAAGTATAGTTTTAACAAACTTGCATAAATTTAGTCGAATTGTTTGATCGGTTGTATTCATAAGTTGTTACTGTACTTGTTTTCGGCAAGGAAGTTGTAAACATCAATCCGTCATCACCGTCCAACTTTTTTCATGCCGCAAAACGCGCAACTTTCGCGCATGCGCACTTCGTTAAACTTGTAAAATTAATAGAACTTGTGTTTTTCATGGCACACCGGACCCAGTAATTGGGAGGCGTTTAAGCCTCTCATTACTACCATTGTCCATTTCTTAATACAAAATTAACCACCTTTAGGCTGCTATGTGAATCCGCATTCAAGTAGTTCCAGAAACTGTCAACATTCCCAATTCTGCTACATAAAATTATGTTTCTCCAAATGTTTTAAGGATGCTGGATCGGTTTAATGCGCATGCGTCATAGTACGTTTTGTGCCTTATCAATGTAAAAATGTGTCAAATAATCTAAAATAAATCAAATTGAACAGTTTTGATAAGTATTATGCAATAAAATTAGAAAATACTTATCAAAATGACGGTTTGCATTCCGAGAAAAATATTACATTGCAAAATAGGTGGGTGGGGTAAAAAAAAATATTGCTATTTATGCCAAATGACTTTTTGGGAAGTCAGGTTTGTTTGGTAATGTTTGTTTATTGTGTGTTGATGTGTTTTCGCGATATTTACATGTTCAATAAATTTTATTTTAAGCGTTTTCATTGATTTTCTCAGCATTTTAGCCACATTTAACCAAAATAAAAACAAAAATTGCGAAAAAGATACCTCGGTGACATATATTTTTTATTGCATAATTTTGAAGATCTATGTCACTAGACTTATTTTACAAAATATTAAAAAAAGTTTAAGGTGGGAAAAAAAGTTATTAGGATTTTACCTGGGTGCTATTTTGCTGCATTAAATATGAAGTGGTGGGGTAAAAGAGCAATTATATATATTAGACCAAAATTAAATATACCCTTTTTGGTATCTTGATCATGTATAACAATGTGTACCCAAACTATATTGAAAACTATTTTATTATTTAGATCACAGACATCAAATAAAAATGTCAAATTTGAACACCACCACCAATTGACCAATTTCCATGGAATTATAAAAATAATTCATACACACTTCAATCAGGGCTGATTATCCGAAAAACGAGTTCCGTGACCCTTTTTTTTTTTTTAACAAATTTTGTGTCAGTATAGTTTTCTTTACTTCCTGGCAAAATTTGAGCAAATTCTGAATGTGGGATCCTAAGCGCTCCAACATCCTTAATTGATTTAAGCCAATCAGCAACATTTGTTTATTCTAAGATCAAACATTATTGTGAAACTGTTCGTTAAATCGATATTTTTGCAAACAAATCACTACACAGACCGATACCGAACTTGTTTCACAGTACGAAAATGACGTGTTCATCAATTGTCCCGGCTGTAAAGCTATTTTTAGAAACTTCAGACTACGGTCAAGTGATGGTTTTATCAATGAATCGTATACGGTCTGCAAAGTACTGTTATGCAATCATATGGTGTCGCTGTATTAGCTAGCTGCTTTCTATAGACTGTCTCACGCTGTGATGGAAGTGATTACAAGACGGTACTGTAGAATCTGATAAATAGGCGCGTAGTATTATTTTAAAGCCTCTTTTGATATACGCATTTAATACACGTATTACATATAAATTAATATGCACCTTTTAACAATTATTTAGATACCCAACATGCCTATATAGTCACATATGCCTATTTTGACATTCAAGACCAGATCGGCAGTAAGAAAACGAACATTAAACGTGTAAAGTCGGTTTAAGCTTTAGTAGCAGCAACCAGATCGCCTCCCACCAATACTCTCAGTGCTTTGATTTTATGTGCATTAGTCCATAGGACCGTGTTGCACCGGTGTCTCTCCTACTCTTGGACGCTGAACAATTAATATTGACTTCAGTGTCGATCATTGACTACAATATCATAATACTTTACACAAATTAAAAAAATGTATGCGATATATTGGGTTTGTAATGAAAAGAAATACAACTGACACTGCAAGAGTATTTATTGTTCCTGGCTAACATATAATCGTTATTGTACATGGCTGTGTCAGCTGTATGTTGAGCATTGGCCAGTTGATTGTTCAGGTCTAATATGGTTTTTTGTAACCACTACCGGAATAACACGCTGAAAAATACAAATCATACACAATGGCATGTGATTATAACAACTGGTATAATTCTAATGTCGGCAAATCCCTGCATTCTGGCTAAGACAAGGCATTTACTCACCAGAGAACCTCTGTTTACACTTGCGTAAACGTCCGTCTGGCCTTGGCTGTTCTAAGCATCCACCTCTCAAATTGCGATAATTAACACGTCGAATGTTTGCCGAATATTGCATCCTATTTTCACCCACAAATATGTGTATTTCCAAAACATAAGACTTACAGTATATGATTTCATACTACACATATTTAAAAATACAAGTTTAAACATAATATGGTCAATGACAGAGGTAATAATGCATGTATAGATGTATGTGTGATCACTGAGCCACATCAACATTATCGAAAGTACAATATAAATTGAAACACGTACATTTACAACGTTTTTATTTGATTAAAATAATGTATGAACACACATGTTGGTTTTCACTAGACTGAAAAGTGGACTGGAAAGATTGCATTTACTAACAATTCTATTATTTGATATGTCAAATATTTTTCTTTGTCTCGAATGGCCACAGTGTGTCAAAATAGATTCTTAAACAAACGACTCAGTGTTAAATTATTATTTGTGGGAAGCGGTGGCCTAGATGTAGGGTGCGCGCTTCGGAATCGAGAGGTGTCGGGTTCGATCCCACTGCACCACTGCTTAAATTCTCTGAGCAAGAATAGCCCACATGCTCCACTCGACCAAGGTGTGAATTGGTACCTGTGAGTCCGGTACATGCTCGATATCCCTGGGCGCCACAGATCGATGTTGGCTGCACACCCACCAGGGGAGAAATAGTATCTCCAGGGAGACTCGAACTTACGTTATCTTAGGTAGCCCAATGATTCGAACAGGGGAATTAAGTTAAAATGTTAAAGGGTTGCTGAACGGCTGAACCGCTGAATGCCGCCATCGAAACTTGGTAACTTAAGGGGGTGGAGTGAGAACGAAAGTGGAAGAAGGGGGGGGGGGGGGAAACAATCATTCTGAATGTTTGAGAAAATAAGAGGGCTCAAACAGACAGACTTATATTGTATGTATACTATCATTGAAACATAACGCCAACAACTCGTAAAAAATGGGTCACCCTTTTAAAACAGTTTGTTTTTAACGAAAGTGCGTGCCTTTCAGTACTCGTTCACAAACATTGGTAAGTGCCACGAGCCAAAACACATACCGTGCTTACATTAGAGCTCAAGGGAACTAACTCTAATTTAGTTTTTGACTGAAAAATGTGTATTTTAAAAGATATTCAAGAATCATTGCCATATTTCTACTTACGGTTTACAAGGTCATTGAAGTTTTGCATGATACAAGTTCATAAATATGTTTCATTATTATTTGTTTGTAAGAGTTTGTTCGTTATACTATTGACCATGTCTCAAACAACAAACTTTGACTCTTAAAGTTATGTAGACTCTGTTTGTGAACGAGCAAGATTTGCAATGAAACCGCTGTCATGCTTCAATAAATTCACTTTATTGATACTTATTTTTGTTTAACTTCAATGGTAAATATAGTAAATCATAATACTATATGCTTACTATATCCAATACATTTCAATTTTAAGAATAAAATGCTATAGAAAAAATACGTTCAATCTCACTGTAAATTATACTATGTTACCTTAACTTATAATAAAGAGTGAACCTACCGCCATTATGCAACACGTGATCCAACTGATTGATGCCCATACCAAACCTTTCCATCAATATAGCGTTAATACGTCCAATAGTCTTCTTGCTTGGTCTGGGACGTCTGGTGTTCACGAAGATATAAGGGTCGTCACAACGGTCACCTAACACTGAGAATTTCGTACAGCCCCAGTAACAGAGGAATGTTTTATAGTCAGTCCCGATGACCACCATTTGACTGCTTATGCTGTTGCCTGCAATAGTAGAAAACAAATATAACGATATCTCCTACGACGGTTTTAAAGGATGCACAAAACCTAGCTGGAACATTCCTCTTGTAAAGGCTACTTAGACTGATCCTCGGTCACAAATTGATTATTACCTGCGAGCTTGATTGGATAGTTTCAATATTTGAACAGCTAGGTAACAGTGTAACGGCTATATACACTTGGAACGCCTCGGGCTTTTATAAAACGATACTAGTGCATGTACATAGAATAGTCCGTTGAGTTCCGACCAATCGCACCGATTTTCAGCTTCTCTCAGTAGTATAGTTCAGATAATTTGACATGACTCTCGACCTTCTATAAACATAATTTAACAACTGATATATTGTCTATATTTATAATCCCGGTTGTATGTATTCATAAGCGGAAAGTATCACGAAGACGCCCGAGATGTCATACCAACACAATTCTAATTGACGATATTGCACGATATGCTCGCGGAAATTTATATATTCAACACATGAAATTTGTAATATATTCATGCGTAAAAGTCAGGATCATGTGAAATTCTCTGAGCTATTGTGTACTAACAGTACAAACTTATCATGAGTATGTACAATGCTGTCACACACGACTATATATCGTAGTTTCCACTTCATTATAAACATGAGGCGTGAATCATAAGTCAGATAATCAGTCATTTAAAACATTTTAATTACAATATGTGAAAATGTACTCAACCCGTTACTACATGGTGACGTGTTTGAACGCAACACGTACACATGCATAGTATATTGAAACCTTTGTTGAGATGGTACACAAAAACTAGATACTAATTTTTTATGAAACTACTGCAGCTAAGTAGACAGAGTTTCTACTGAACACAGGACACTTATACTTCAAAATAACTTAATATTAAAACCGTTGTATACCGGCTGCTTTATAATGGTTTGGAATTCTGACGCGTAGGAATTACCCACGAAGGCCGTTAGCCTCAGCTGTAAATACAAAGCGTCATCTTCTGGAACGACAAACTGTTATAATTATAATAAAAGGTATAATATGGCTTTGAATATTTCATTTCGATTCTAACATGATTTAAATGCGCAATCATATTGTATGAAGCAAGTGTTACTTTGCGAAAGTGTGTTATTTACTTGACTTGTTTACCTGCTTGTCATCATAAATAGAATACCTGCACGAAGTGACGTCATTTCCATCGGTATATCGAACGTTATACAACTGTATGGTTTATTCTGTGTCTATAAGGGCAAAATCTTCGGTCGTGTTAGACTAGTAATTGGTTCTCCTTGGATGGCACAAATACAACTATTTGATATCGTCAAGGATCACGTTTGCCAACATTTGCATGTTACAATAATTATGATTGTTGTTTGCGAACTTTTTTGGACGATGATATCCGAGGACGAATCATCTAGCCATGACTACAAACTAAGTATAGTTGGTCGTACGCATCTGATGTATATTAGCAATATATAGTACGGTATCGTTTGAGTTAGTTGCAGGAAAACTGGAACCACTTACCGAAAGAATCTTTAAACATGTAGACTCCAGGTGTCGGCGTAAATACCATCTTCCCAAACACATTATTGCAATATTTAGTTCTGAAAGAAAATGGAGTAACATGTATCAGCATAAACTAGTTTGCGGTTCCAATAAAAACGACAAACCAATGTCGATTTGCGAAACTTTTGACTCTCGGTATATATAAAGGATACCACCATCTGTATATTTAATACTTTAATTGAGAAAAAACCACAGGGACGAAGTAAAAATTACATACCCCCATGTAAGCCTGACCGTGATAGCATTCTTTCCATCGACTGAATAAAATGGCTGGATGTTCACAAATTCTTTCGAACCAGAATATGAACATGGTGGCTTACGGAATGTACAGAACCATTGTCCCATTAGCTGCAACGTGTAAGAGAAAGTTGTAATGTATAATCAGTCGATGAAAACACTTAATTTATTTTTAAATAAAAATAACAATTAAATGCATTCACGATTTACCAAGCACGTGCATATCATTTTAATGCATACTTATACTCTTTCAATATACCCTTCAGTTAATCAGCCAGTCGACCATGCAATACTGAGATCATCCAAATATTGTGTATATGCAAAGCTAGAGTTATATGGGCTGCGAACCAAATAAAATATATTTTTACATTTAGACGAATGATTAATTACAAACTATATGTGAAATATAATGATCCATGGCTATGATTATGCATGTTTGTTATTACAAGCTTTATAACTGATGAGTTTAAAAAAGATATGTTATATTTAAATAATTTATATATTTGCACTAAATTTTGTTTGTACTTAATGCTCCCGTTTCTAGAAAAATTGATTGACATTTATTATATTAGTAGATTCTAGAATATTCTTTATGTACACTATTCATAGAATATAACCTACATTTTGTATTAATGAAAACGCCGAATTTTTGCGGTTAAATGAAACTTATCATTAAATGTTGATCTTAACAGACATGACGTTATATATTGGCGCTGACCAAAATGCATGAAGATATATTCTAAGCTAGTTAGAACATATTAAGTAACTCTTAACGACTAAATAGGACTCGCTTCGCTTCGCTCGCTGCGAAACTTAATATATTATAATTATAACATAGCAAATGCCGTCATTGTTTATAGTGCATCTCGGTGGCTTATGTGCGAACAAAACAATACGCATGTAAATCAAGAGGATATTTAAATAATAAAATGTAAACTTAAACAAAGTGGTCCAGTACAGTAGTAAGAGCTACTGATTGCTGATCCGAAGGTTTTGGGTTCGATCCCGCCTCCAGCCGGATTAAAACAAAAATGCATTTCAGTGTTTCCAACCTAACATAACTAATATAAACTTACTAACAGTCTTTCGGACGAGACGTTAAGCGAGATTCCGTGTATAATGCTTAACATTAGCACATAAAAGAACCAGGGATGCTTCTGGAACTGGGGCATCTTCTGCATCATGCACTTTCCCTCAAACACTAAAGTGACTTATCTCGATGGGGACCTCAACCACCTGGAAGTCCGGTGGCGAGGATAAAAAAGCATATAAATCTAAATTAAACAATGCCAAAATAGAACATTATACAAATTGTACAAAATACGCACCCCTTGTGCATTGACACCAGGTATAGGTTTTTGTATGTTGGCCAGACTTGTCAATGCGTGAGCACACGTCGCCATCAGGACGAGCACAAGGAGAAGACTAGTCGACATGATGTCACGATTCGCTCTGACACTGTTGAAATTCTACCCTGAAATATAACATGATTACACACCATGTAAACATTCAAACTGACCATACTGTACTACTTTTAAAACACCACCAGGACAGGTACTACAGCTTCGTGAAAATAAATGGCGCCGAATATGGCTTACATACTAATATAAACAAGTTTCAAGTTTCAAGTTTTATTAGCAAAATCGGCAAATAATATGCCTTTGGCCAATTTACAACAAATATATACAAGTACATATAAGTAATATACAAACACATGGCATAGTATCCAACAGAGATAAATAGCAAATTACGAAGCAACTGCATCAATGGCTACAGAGCGTTTTAACATAGCATTATAGGTAAATTTAGCTATATTTTTAATGGTAGTAGTATTATTCGATGACATTAAAAATACAAATTTGTTCAAAGTATTCCATGATCTGGGAATATTATACATAATACGTAAGTCAGAATAAAATGGACAGCATAGCATGAAATGATATTCAGTTTCTATCATATTAGTATTGCATAAACAATGAGCGTTATTCGTAGGGTGACAAAATGGCGCCGAATATGACTTACATATAAACAATGAGCGTTATTTGTAGGGTGACAAAATTGCGCCGAATATGACTTACATATAAATAATGAGCGTTATTCGTAGGGTGACAAAATGGCGCCGATTATAGCTTACATATAAATAATGAGCGTTATTCGTAGGGTGACAAAATGGCGCCGAATATGACTTACATAATTATAAATAATGAGCTTTATTCGTAGGGTGAAAAAAGGCGCCGATTATAGCATACATATAAATAATGAGCTTTATTCGTAGGGTGACAAAATGGCGCCGAATATGACTTACATAATTATAAATAATGAGCTTTATTCGTAGGGTGAAAAAAGGCGCCGATTATAGCTTACATATAAATAATGAGCTTTATTCGTAGGGTGACAAAATGGCGCCGAATATGACTTACATAATTATAAATAATGAGCTTTATTCGTAGGTTGAAAAAAGGCGCCGATTATGGCTTACATATAAATAATGAGCGTTATTCGTAGGATGAACAGATATTGTCCTCAATATGGATCGCAGCGGGTCATATTTGTTGAGATTGTACCACATCCCCGAATATGGCTCGTCATATTCAGCGCGGGTCATATTTGGTTCAACACGGCTAAATGAAAAAATAGCAAAATCACGATACTATTGAGTTAGACGAACAAGACTCTTAAACGTTTCTGAATTTTGAGCAAAATATAACATCCAATTACAAAGTTACAGAGCTTATAAACTAACCACTCCTGCTTACTTTTTGAGCGACGTTATCTGACGTAACGTTAACCCCAGTTTTTGATATATTCTTGACGTAAGCTGATCAAAATTCATTTTAGAATTAAGTTTTTATTTTAATAAACCATATCAAATTCGCGAATGCTTGCTTTTAAAGCAAAGTAGCTACTATTTTTAACCACCCAACCCTCGTTTATCTCAATATGAGTACTTTTCTGAAATTTGACACCATAGCAACGACAGAAATTATTTTATCATAATTCATGAAAAAGAATCTAAGAGATATTACTATATTATTCGAAATCAAATAATGAAATCAAAGAACATGACCTTTTCTCATATCAGAGCCTTTTCTAAATATTATGACATAAATGCTATAATAATGTCAAAAAGACCGGTTTTCCAGGAGAACCGCTCAAATAAATGATCGCCATTTTTCTGATGTCCATAAAACAAGCGTTTTTCTTCAACGTTGCATGTTCAAGTGAAGATAATTCCTCTTCAAACATGGTAACACCGGGATTGTTTTGCATCATTCTGTTTCTAACATACAAACCTTGAACACATTATATGTTTGTAAAATGTTTTGCCCTAAAACTGTCTTAACTGTCCTTAATTAAAGTTACTTTCCTTGAAATTATTCCGTTTTAAAGTATAAAACATATTAATCGTTATCTTATCAAACCAACCTTTCTTGCTACGAAAACAATCTGAACTTACCCGTTTGGTTTATATAGGGACTGTTTCGCATGATCAGCAATCCAATTACTTAACTTTGATTGGTGCATTGAACTTCATCGTTCAATTGAATCAAGATTTTTCATGAGAAGGATTTAATGCAGATGACATGTCAATATGACATTTGTCATTCGTCATTTCATTTATGCAAATAGAGAAAAAATATGTTACAGCTGGCCCACTGGTTTTTAAAACTTTGAAGTATAGTTAGCCATTTCTACACGTATGATATTACGATTGAATGTTCTTAGACATCTGAAAACAAGCGCTTCTTAGAAAAGGGAGGCGGTCGATCAATGTGAGTAATTGTTCCTTTGTACTAAACTGGATTTATGATAGGATGTAATTGTATATCACAGTTTTTGCCCGAAACCGACTCACTGCTATCTAGACAGGTTTCGCCAGTTAAAAACTGTTACCGTTTGTTGAAACATATTTTAAAAGTTAGCGTATAGCGGCGATAGCTGTTCAGTGGTAATATACTGTTACTGTCAATCCAGAGAGCGTGGGTTCAATCCCCGACATGGACGTATCGGAAATATTTATTATATTTCCCGCTGTATTTGACCGTGTGTACTGCAAAGTAGCAGGTAAAAGGTGACGGGAACATTACAGAACCAGGCTGTCTATTCGAAATAAGAGCTAGGCGCACTTCTGCAGAGCCGGACATGACTGTATCTAATTTCTCTCTCTCTTCAAGTTAGAGCATACTGTATCTGCACTGGTAGAGGATGCACCTACGCCCTTGTGGCTGCAACACTATAATGTAAATTCTCTTTGAACGTGTGTTGCATGAAAAAGGTCTATACAAATCTGGTACATTTATTTTGTTCATATAAAGGTGTTTAGAAAGAACTCATTTTCGGCTAGAGCATCGAAGATATCTCGCAAAAATCGTTTAAAGAATTTCCGGTTGTTTTTAACTTTGTGTTGACTTGCGTTCTTTGCCAAAGATTAGTTACATACCACGTGATATGTTCACACTGATTTATTGAGTCTACGTTTATTTAATAAAAAGACCGCGGATGTGGTAATATTTGGGAACGTATTCCGAACACGTGTTTTGTGGAAGACCACAATTAGATAAATTATTACAAGAGCATCCCATTGATGTAATGTTTGATTGATTTATGTATGTTTGCAAATTTCTAATTCAGTAGTAAAAAGGTTTTCTAGAATATGGGCTATTATTGATGTATCACTGTACTGTGAGAAAGATTGATAACTATTTAGTAATTAGTGGTGTTCGTTAAATTAATTGGTACAACTAGATACTTCATCAATTTATACATATATAACATATTGAAATGCAGTGTACACACACCTGTCACTATACTGTTGGACCGAACTTAAAGGCCGGATACGGAGTACTGAGAATCACCAACCGGCAGGCAATTAAGCATATTTGTAGATAGAGGCGTATGAACTTTTACAGTTTTTTATACAGGTTACAGTGATATGATGCATGTAAACAAACACATTCGTCTGCTCATTTATATCACAATACATACTGAAGTTATATCCCCGCCACACACCAGTCGATTATAAGCCGATGTAAAGCATCATAAACGGGACCTCGTAAGTTTAGTTGTATTTGGTGGGAAACACTGAAAAATATTATATTTTTTATCCGGCTGGAGTAGGGATCGATCCAACAACTTTCAGATCAGCAGCCAGTAGCCCTTACCACTGGACCACTTGTCCACCTTGAGTATGCCTGTGTCCGTTTTATACTCTTATCCCGGTGTTTAAACTTGACACGTTTCGTTCACCTGATTCAACTTTAATTAAATACTAATTGTTCGTTTCTTTTATCACATGTATAGACACACATGCACCCCGTCTCATGTGTCAACAATTGAATGGATCATACTGTTGATTCAAAGTTATCTGTCACAACCGCGTAAACAAACATTCAACACGATCGATTATTACAGGTGTGTCAGGATTAAGTCCTAACATCATATTAAGTACATTTACATGAGCAAAACTTTAACTGCCCTATAGTTCGATTTCGAGCATTGAGCCGTGACTGCACTTTTAATATTTTAACCACTAATCGATATAGGTTGGTATATGTTTGAACAGTACGATAAGTAATACAATTAAGGCCAAATATTTCAAGTGTCTGGTTGGTCGTGACGGCAAAGCGCTTGATACTTTGTAAAATAACTTTTGTGCGATCAGGGCGAGTTCGAAACCCACCAAAATAGTTTTTCATTTTTATTATATTTTTTTAATGCACACAACTTGTAAAATCCGTGTAATACTAGTATATGTGACCAACCCACATTTGTTACATGTATATTGTAGAACGTTTTGAAGGCTAATCAACTGAATATAGGCTGTCAGTATGCTCGAAATACACCAACGATCGAAATGAGTGAAAATGATAAATATGTTGAATCGACACCAGGTCCTTTCAATGGATAAATTAAAAATATAAACAAAATCTTTAACTAACAATCTCTTCACATAACATAAAACAACGAATTAAAAAAAATGAGCGAATCAGGGAATCGAACCACCGACTTCTGGGTTAGAAATTCTGAACCTTGCCGACTGCACTAAGCGTTTGGTTCGACAAATGATGTGGCGGTGCACACCTAATTACCTGTATGTCTTAAAACCTAGCAAAGCAACCGGCTCAAATGTAAACTTGGCAATTGTGTGACACTATGGGCTAGAATAGATTTTGAATGTGATTGTGTTACATGTATGTACCATAATTGTGAAGTAGAACATATAAGGTTTTGCGGACAATTCCAAGTTGTGGATATCAATACATTAACATTTATGGCGCCTACGAACTAAGCTTTTCAAGATGGCTTTATATTATTCGCATAAGTTTAATTTCATAGATGTAATGTCGGTCAGAGATGTTTAGAAATAATACGCCATTTTGTCATGTTTTGAAATACATGTGACCTAAACAATCTTATATTGATTTATGTGGAATTTATTTTGAATAAACTTTGAAACGTTGTAATGCAACAGACTCAAAGTTGTCATTTTCAAATGTGTTTTTGTCTACCGTTCATCTTTTACAACATAATACTGCATTTCAGTTAACTTTGTATACAATATAAAGCAAAGACCAAAAACACTGTCAATTACATGATTAAACATCATTCCAAGATTTTGGCTTTAATGGATACTGATAACAAAGGAAGGATAACAAACTCATATTAAATTACCACATTTATAATAATAACACTTATAATGATACATTTTGCTGTCTATAATTTTATCAAAGGTAGTGTGTATGTCACATTTTACACATCATAAGTCTCAAGTCACAAGTCACAAGTCACAAGTCACAAGTCACAAGTTACAAGTCACAAGTCACAAGTTACAAGTCACAAGTTACAAGTCACAAGTCACAAGTTACAAGTCACAAGTTACAAGTCACAAGTCATAAGTCACAAATCAAAATCTTAATTGAAATACAGAAATAAAACAGACGTTATAACCATGCTTTACTTTACGATTAAATGAAGCATTAGACATGCATGTCAAAATTAATAGAGCAACATACACATGAAATTATACTCAAGTGGCTCAGCATAACAATACCGACTAACAACATGCCATAATTAGTTATACAAATATTTAAATCATGGAATATGCTGTAAATTGGTGAACTTCTGAATTAAACACACGCCTTTCCAACATCCCAAAATCAATTGGAGTACATGTATATCATCAAGGTTTTGGTGTTGTACTATGTCTTAGAGATCCTATATCATAAACATTCTTATTTTGTGCCAGTCAGTCCAGATGGGTTTGTATTTTTCTCTCGACTATATCAACCATAACTTCTATTTGAGTATATGAAGGTTCATAACGAGACAATACTATTGTGCTCAACTTGTGTGGGTTTATTGTAAGTATATGCATTTCTGTCCATTACAGTAAGAGAGTTGTTCACAGCCTTTTATGCAATATTCCACAAGAGATATTTTCAGGATTCCACGACAGATATTTCATTTATCTCCACCTGCAAAAACAAACAAACATTTTAATTACACTGGTCATTCTATTCACTCCTCTAACGATTGTGACGCTAAATTATTATCTAAAGTTGGAAATATATTATTGCAACGTCAACGCTAACTTTGTTTGCAATAACATATCGATCAAGAAGAATTTTAAACCTAACTCTTATGTAGTAGAATGAGTGTAATTCCGTGAACAATTGTTATTTAATCAAACAACTAAAACTGACTTACCTGTCTTGCTATATATATTAAAATCCGATTCACGTATCATCCGTTTTTATCCACGTTTTTATCCACGTTATTGTTGGGCGTAAGGGAAAAATAAAGCATGCAAATATATTTATAGTTTGTTTGGTCACAACTCCTAAGTCACAAGTCACAAGTTATAAGTCAAAAGTGCACCCTGGGGCCTATGCAAGTCACAAGTCATAAGTCATTAGTCATAAGTCAAAAGTGCCCTCCAGGGCTTCCATAATAGCTAGATGTCTGTAAGAATCATATCATTAAAAAATGCGCTCCGAGCGTAATAAATGATAGTCTACCCGCCAAAATGGACTAGTCGGATAGGTCATGGCTCAGAGTTCAAAATTGAACTATATAGCCGAGTGGTTAACAGCTATTACATTGTATATGGTTTTGTGGATCTTATTTTGAAAATGTATACAACTTACTGCGAGTTCAAATCCCAACAATGCCTAGAATTTTTAAATTTTGCTTAAACTATGTATTTATTAATAAATGCTTTTGCTCATTCCGGTGATTACATACATACAATGAATAAACTAGATGTATTCGCATTTGTATTCCAGCATACCAGGATTGAATTCATCCTACGAAGCTGGAAATTTATGCAATCATGTTTTGCATTCAATGTACTGGTAAATATAAAAAACATAGTGTATCTATATCAAGCCAGCAACTTTTTTCGCAAAGAAAAGTATGATCAAATTAAGTTGTCAAAAAAAAAAAAAAATATAAAACATCAGAAAACTACATTATAAAAAAGCATAACAAATAAAATGCGTATCAGACTGGATTCGAACCATTACTTGGATTTCACCAATGCTTTATGCTGATACCGTGCATTTAACGCACTACGCTAAGAACGCTAATGAAATATACTATGCTTATTTTAATACATAAAGCTATGGTCAAAGATGGTATGAGTAAAATAAGAGTGCTGATTGGTCAATACATACATTTACCTATTAAGAAATGGAACATTCTGGCGGTTTTGACAGATATCTTTGAATCGACAGTACATCGAGTTTAACCATAAATAACACTGAAATAGACTACTATATATAGTGCGCCCATGATAACCACAGGTAACTGTATCATTAATAAACAGTACCTAAAAAAAAATTAAAAAAATTTTTTTTGTTAAATTTAGAATTCTTATACAAGGTATATTTCCCGGAGAAGTGATCGTACAGTCACTGGGTGTATTTTTTTTTTTCATAATTTAAAGCATTTACGGCATTATTCATCTATTTAAAGCTGTGGGTGATCAAAAACATCTTTGTGAATCGAAAGCATTCGAAAACATGCTTAAATTTACCTTCGTACGATATAATTCATTGTTTAAACTTTGATTTTATTTTTCGAGGGCGTAAAACGCTGTAGGAACGACTGTAGTGGTTTTTAGTGTGTCTGACGGGTATTTAGAACGTATTTTATAACGGTCGTTTTCATTGGCGTAGTATACATCGTTTGTACGCTGGTTACCAAGTCCTGGGAAACCCCAATGAAATCAACCAATGAAAATCGTTGTTACAAAAAGGAAATCACGCGCATCATTCGGAACGTTCGGAGAAACATGGAGTCATTTTGACATTTAAATATGCAAACGATTCGTTTTTCGGCTTACACGTATACATTCACTGAAGTGAACATGTGTCAACCAGGTAAATCTGTTCCAACTTTTTCGTTCTTTAATTTTACCGCATTATTATGTTTCTACACAACGGTAAATTCGACATATGTTGGTGATTTCCTCAATATTTCCGTGTTTTTGTTTTTATTTAGTCCACCCCAGTGACCGGTTGGTCACCGTGAAAAGTATTTATGGTATAACTGTTTAACTACTTGACCAATTTCGATGGGATTTCGCATGAAAGTAGTTATAGTCATGTTTTTTACGAATATAATTACTTTATGAAGATATCGAAAGCCAATTCTTGTTTTTGATACCTGGTCAATTCATGGAAATACACCTTGTATAAGAATTCTAAACTTAACAAAAATAAATAATTTAGGTACTGTTTATTAATGATACAGTTACCTGTGATGATAACATGAAAGGCGGGAAATTTTGGTATAGTCCATTTAGGTGGATTAATCAGGTGTGAATGATTTATCCGTTATGTTTTTTTGATAATCTGATCGAAGAAAAAAATGACTTTGGAATTTGTTTGCTCTACTACAGAGACTATAGATCTAGCCTCTGGCTGCCAGGCAGCACCACATAGAAAACCAGGCGAACAAATACTTCGAAAAGAGTGTTTTCCAATCTAAGAGACGGGTTGCACAGATATTCCCTATAAATAGTTATTATTTGATAATACACTTGTGTAATAAAGTTTTGACGTGACGTCACTCAAAGTATAGGCGATATCGTCAAAGTTGCGCGTTTATTATAGTGAAAATAAGTAGCTATACATATGATAAAAAGAACATTATATTTGTGACTTTCCACATTGAATTTATTAAACTCGTTGAATAAAATCGATAAAATGCTCGACAGAACCTCACATTTTATTATTTTATTAAACTCGTTTAATAAATTCAATATGAAAAGACACTCATGTAATATCCTCTATTTATTTAATGCTAACTGATGAGATATGGAGTTCTATCAATGAAATAAAACCTATATCAGTCACTGGTTATCATCTACAATGTGACTGATATAAGCTCCGCCCCCCTAACAGGGACTACTTTAATTTACCAAAATCTCAACACTAAAATGTCTGTAACTTTTTTATTACTGAACGGAAACATGTCATGTGGGGGGTTTTGTTCTTAGTTAGACCATTTCCTACAAGTTGGTGTATGATTTAATGCACAATTCTCAAAAAAGTCGTTTGCACCTATTCACCATAATCAAAGATGGCGGAATTTGAAGTGCAAAATATGAATGGAATAACATATTCATACGTAGCCTAACCACAGTGGTAATTTGGCATAAATAGTACCAGTTTTGACACCATAAAAGCATTAATTAAATATGATATTTGTTTGTTTTGATTGAATATGGTTAATATCTCATCTTGTAGTGATAAAATTTTAATATTTTCACTCGCGCTACGCGCTCTTGAAAATATTGAATTTTATCACTACACCGACGTCGCCATATTTTTTATTAACGTTGGATTAAATAAAATATGTATTTTTTCAATAATTTTCATGATTTGAATCAGGCTTAACGTTATGAAAGAATATGTTAGGACTCAAAAGTTTCGCAATTTGAATACTTTCAACCATTCACTTCTTTCGACTCCGCAATTTTCTAAACCGGAAATAACTTTTTCTAAAACGATTAGTACCGATTCAAAACTCTGAAGAACATAGGCACGTGCGTGTTACTGGTGTGGGTATTTACAATTTGTTCGCAGAAATTCATAAGTCCAACGCAAGAACTTGTTATATATTCAAGTATACAGTAAAGGTAAATATCAGGGTTGGTATTTATAAAGCATCTTAAGTGAAAACTTAGAATTTTCTTAAAATCTCAAATTTTGCTTAATATGTGTATCAGCTAAACAGGAAAACTAAAATTAACAATTATTTACATTGTTTAGAAGCATTATGTAAAGAGCTACAGTAATCATATAGAAACCATGGGTTATTTTTCGTTTCTTGTGAAATATGGTCAGCTCAATATTTTATCTTAAGTCAAAATATTTAAGTTTTCACTTAAGATGCTTTATAAATACCGGTCCAGACCCAATTCTCAGTGCTGTAGGGGAGACCGGGGCAATGTGTTACACGGGGCAAAGTGTTATATTATATACACTGCATTTTTCAAACCTATAATGTCCTTATATTACATCATTATTAATGTTGATGTTGTCATTTTTCGAATCGCCATTTTATCCGCTATGTTGTTACCAGTTTAACATAACATTAAAAGTTTTACAGAGCGAAAACACTTTTTTAGACATTTTTGTAACTTTTTTACCATTTTTCAAATGTCAATTTATTCTGTATTCACGATTTGGTTCATATTTTGACTTATGTGCCAGGGTTTGAGTACACGTCAAACATGACGTAGCAATAAGAAATATGATTCGGTCACCTTTGGTATGTACTACATGAGTGATTGTATTCATGTAAGTGTGTTTGCGGCAAAGTGTTAATGCAAAAGGGCCACCGGGGCAAAGTGTTACATTTTTTTAAGTTTATCATTTTAGAAAGCATAAATCCTATACAGCTCTAGTAAAGGTGTGTACACGAAACTACACTTAAAATTGACAAATCAAGTTCTTTGATTAATCAATTTAACTATGCATCAACAAATTCAACCGCTTAAAACTGGTTCGTATATGTAACACTTTGCCCCGACTTTTTGGGGTTATTAAGGGCGGTCAAGTATTAGAAATATAACTAGGTACCTAACAATCAAAATCCAACCATCCCCAACCTTTCCATCCTCGCCTCTTCACCCCCGTTTATGTATTTGGATTATTTTATTTAAAAATTCACGTCATGTGTAATAAGGAGTAGGGGAGACCGGGGCAAAGTGTTACATTTTTCAGTTTTATCCCTTTTTACAAGTTCTTTCATTAAACAGTTTTTAATCACTGCAGGCTTATGTGTCGATCCCCTTTGGGTAAACCCCTAATAACTGTGAATACGTCTGGACTAAAACTAAAACAGTAATACTACAAAAGAGTGTTTATTAAGGATTGCGACATTTAGCGTTAATGTTGCGACATTTAACGTCAGGCCAGTTTGTTGCGACATTTAACGTCACAGATGCGACATTTAGCGTCAGGGGGATTGCGACATTTAGCGTCGGTTGCGACATTTAGCGTCAGCCGTGCGACTTTTAGCGTCAAGTGCGACATTTAGCGTCGATGCGACATTTAACGTTGCTACACAGTGCAAATGACGCCATTATTAATGATTGTTAACTCAAACTTGAACTCGATAAAAGTCAACAAATGTGTTTAGTTTAAACAAATAAGTAGCAATCATTATTTCAAAGTATTAATGATTAGTTTAATTTGAAAGTATTAATAATTAGTTTATAAATCAAAATAATATATATATTCAATACATACATACTCTCATGCATGCAAGAACATTCATATAAATACACACAAACAAAAAGTACCTGGGATTCATGTCATGAAAAAAAAGGGTTCTAGGTCATAGAACTAGATCCATTACAGTTTTTCTTTCGAACGGAAGACAGAACTCAGGTTGCAGGTGCAATATGTCATAATTAATCAATGTATCTGACAAGCGCTATATATTAGTTTTAACATTAACACAGAAAGGAAATGAAAATATTTTACAGACATTAAAATGATGAATGTTTTTGATAAGATTTCAGCTCAGCAATATTTAGTTTCATTTCCCCCTGTACAATATCGAGGACATACCGATTCGTTTCCGATGATGAACTATGACTGACTTGCAACAGAAGACTGATTAATACGCCGATACTCTAGACTAACTGAATCCCGAATAATATGCCGATATTCTAGACTAACTGAATCCCAATTAATATGCCAATATTCTAGACTAACTGAATCCCGAATAATATGCCAATATTCTAGACTAACTGAATCCCGAATAATATGCCGATATTATAGACTAACTGAATCCAGAGTAATATGCCGATATTCTAGTCTAACTGAATCCCGAATAATACGCCGATATTCTAGACTAACTGAATCCCGAATAATATGCCGATATTCTAGACTAACTGAATCCCGAATAATATGCCGAAATTCTAGACTAAAGATATTCTACACTAACTGAATCCCGAATAATACGTTGGTATTCCAGACTAATTTACACTCTGAAATTAAATACTGAACTGTGTTGGTTTAAAGAAAGGCAAATCGCTGTTTCAAAAAAGTATAATTTGTATTATGGTAATTTCAGAGTTTTTGAAGCTAATTTCACTGTAATACATTGCAAGTCATGACGAACATTATCATAACTAAACGTATACAAACAATAAACGCCTCGATTGAACGGGAAGGATAATGAAATTTGACTCAGTCCTCACGTTGGATAACGGTGCTATTTTAAATGAGTATCGTAAACTGGTTATAGTTGGTGTTTCTTCAGATTGCACTGGTTATATTTCTATTTGTTTAAGATATAAGAAATGACATTGTCGTACATGAATCATGATATCGGTTTGAACCGTAAATAGTCTCATTTTGTACAAGTTATCGCATTAATTTCTAAATCATTATAATTTAGTGGTTACAATATGTTTGTGAATGAACGTATTCCTCCGGTAAGCCTTCGATAATCTGAGTAACAGGTTGGATTTTAAAAATGAGAAATTAACGGAAGACATAACGGAAAATTAAGCTTTTCGACATGCTCTCAGACATGTGCCGACAATTTGTCCACGAGCGATTTATTCCAATACTTACATTATGAAAAGGTGCAAAAGAACATCTTTGTTCAGAAATATATCGAGTATAACAGATAACAGTAGTACACAGAAACACCAACCATGTTGATTCAGTTATACATGTACAATGTTGTTCAAAGGCAAATAATAATATTGACAATGTTGACAGTTTCTGGAACTACTTGAATGCGGATTCACATAGCAGCCTAAAGGCGGTTAAAGTTGTATTAAGAAATGGGCAATGGTAGTAATTAGAGGCTTAACGCCTCCCAAAAAACGATAATAAAATTATAGCAAAACAATTAAAAGCCCATATTATGTCTAAACGTATAATTAAGGTAATGTACCAACTCCGCCTCGCGTGCCAACCACCGACCTAATGACGTATAGGAAGAAGATTTCATCGGGAAGTAATTATATTTTTGACATAATATTAACCCACAAACTGCACTCATCACAATATTGTACGTAAAACGCAATCAGTTAATTAAGATACGTGGTTTTTGTCGCACTCTTTGAGTAATAAATAAAATCTCTCTATTTGAAACCATTTAACCTGGTATAATATACCTAAGTTCGTTTTATGGAAAAGACATTTGTAGATCTAGTATACATTCTTTGTTTTGGAAACTTTTTGGTATTTAGCTATGTTAATGCGTTATACTGAATACGTGATATTCTGTTGTGCGAAGGCGCTCCTAAAGACCTATATTTGTGTAATCTAAAGGCGTTCACATGTAATGTGAAGATATTCTACAAAATACGTGGTACTCTGTTATGTTAAGGCATTCTACAGAAAACATGGTACTATGTTTTTTGAAGGCATTCTACTGAATACTCAGTATTATGTTATGGGAAGGCATTCTACTGAAGACGTTGTATCATGTAATGTGAAGGCACTATATTGAAGACGTGGTATCATGTTATGTTAAGGCATTCTCCTGCAGACGTGTCACCCTGTTATGTGAAGATATTCTACTGAAGGCGTCGTATCCTGTTATGTGAAGGCATTCTTCTGAAGACGTCGTATCCTGTTATGTGAAGGCATTCTACTGAAGACGGCGTATCCTGTTATGTGAAGGCGTTCTACTTAAGATGTGTCATCCTGTTAAGAAAAGGCATTCTACTGAAGACGTGGTATTATGTTATGTGAAGGTATTCTACTGAAAACGTGTCATCCTGTTATGTGAATGCATTCTACTGAAGACGTGGTATTATGTTATGTGAAGGCGTTCTATGGAAGACGTGGCATCCTCTTATAGGAAGGCATTCTACTGAAGATGTCGTATCCTGTTATGTGAAGGAATTCTACTGAAGACGTGTCATCCTGTTATGTGAAGGCATTCTACTGCAGACGTGTCACCCTGTTATCTGATGGAATTCTACTGAAGACGTGCCATCCTGTTATGTGGAGGCATTCTACTGAATGTGTGGTATCTTGTTATGTGAAGGCATTCTACTGAAGGCGTGGTATCATGTTATGTGAAGGCGTTTTTATGAAGACAATTTATCCTGTTATGTGAAGGCGTTCTACTGCAGACGTGTCACCTTGTTATGTGAAGGAATTCTACTGAAGACGTGTTATCCTGTTATGTGAAGGCATTCTACTGAAGACGGCGTATCCTGTTATGTGAAGGCGTTCTACTTAAGATGTGTCATCCTGTTAAGAAAAGGCATTCTACTGAAGACGTGGTATTATGTTATGTGAAGGTATTCTACTGAAAACGTGTCATCCTGTTATGTGAATGCATTCTACTGAAGACGTGGTATTATGTTATGTGAAGGCGTTCTATGGAAGACGTGGCATCCTCTTATAGGAAGGCATTCTACTGAAGATGTCGTATCCTGTTATGTGAAGGAATTCTACTGAAGACGTGTCATCCTGTTATGTGAAGGCATTCTACTGCAGACGTGTCACCCTGTTATCTGATGGAATTCTACTGAAGACGTGCCATCCTGTTATGTGGAGGCATTCTACTGAATGTGTGGTATCTTGTTATGTGAAGGCATTCTACTGAAGGCGTGGTATCATGTTATGTGAAGGCGTTTTTATGAAGACAATTTATCCTGTTATGTGAAGGCGTTCTACTGCAGACGTGTCACCTTGTTATGTGAAGGAATTCTACTGAAGACGTGTTATCCTGTTATGTGAAGGCATTCTACTGAAGGCGTGGTATCATGTTATGTGAAGGAGTTCTTCTGAAGACAATGTATCGTGTATTGCGAAGGAGGTTCACTGAAGACGTGGTATTGTATGAATGAAATAAAGACAAACATAAAATTCGTTTATTTTAAGAATATCCACTCAACACGCACCTTCAATGAAGTTAGTGGTGCAGTTTTCCTACAGTTAAAGAAATGAAATTATTTCTAGCACCAGTAGTAACCGGCATACTACAAAACATGGAGTGGAGTCGTGGAGTGGAGTTGTGGAGTGGAGTCGTGGAGTGGAGTTGTGGAGTGGAGTCATGGAGTGGAGTATCCTTAGATGAACACCTATAAAAAGTTGAACTGAACAATTAATAGCTCAGCTTTGGATAGCAGGATGAAAATGGCTATAAAATGTCATTACTGTGTTCTCATGGGAGTTCTAATGATCTGCTTCAATTCAAAACGAAATACACTAGTGCAAGTTGCTGGTTAAAACATTTCAGTTTGATGCATTGTTTTAATTTAGTAATTAATAAATTCTATAACAATAAACATGTATTTATTTAACATAAACATTCATTTATTTTTGTTTATTTATGTATTGATGAGGATAACATAAATGAATAATGTACTTTGTTGGAGCTATTAATTATATATTATTTAATTAATTATTATTTCTAAAATAAGTTTATTTAATCATATAAAAAGGAATAGGACAAAACCCAAAATGATTTAATAAACAATTCAAAATTTGATTAAAGCCATTATGCATTTCATCTCCATTGAGCTCAATTCCTCTGTGATTTGTAATTATGGGCAAGACAGTATCCCATTTGCTGACCTTATTATTGCTCAGCTGAACTTTATGTAGGAGGTCGTCTGAGGATAATACCAGTTAGTGCTAATGTATAGATTTAAACTTAAGTATGCTTATTGCTTTGCAAGTTTAATAACACCTGATGCAAAAACTAATGTTAAATTGACATATGACTTACCTGTGTTATTTTGTGATCGCTCTTCTGTTCACAATTGCTTGTGTTATTATATACCATTATTATTATTATATACCAGATTTATATAGCACCCTTTTCATGCGCAATACACGTTCAAAGGCGCTTTACCCAGTAATACCGATGTAATAATACCAATACAGTACCAATTCAATACTAATACAATGCCGATGCAATACCAATACAATGCCGATGCAATGCCAATACAATATCTATATTGATACCAATACAGGCATGATGATTGTTAAAAAATCAAGTGTTTAGTGTTGTCAATTAGTAATTAATAAGAGCATATTAGAATGCCATCAGTCTATAAAGTATCAACTGGCACTTGCCAATGGTTCTGAAATTCTTTGAATATTGTAAGTCTCTTAACACTCACGTTCCCATGAGATCCCAAGTGACATGCACATTAACCTGGTCTATGCTGAGATAATATTGCTGGACTGCCCAGTGTCAACAAATTTGATACATAAATCCTTGGCAGATTTCTTAAACAAGTCAGTTATGGGACCTTAACAAATACCAATGTTGAATGTTAAACATGTACTACTATATATATCTTTATTTCCCCCGTTTTCCGGAGATATACATTTGAACAATAATTACAAACAGAGACATATTATGTAGAAACATGTATACAATTTGCAAACAAAAATATACATTCAAGAACTGCATAGACAAAATATTCTTGCATACATACCGAATCACAATACAGAATGTATCTAGACCCACACATTCACGACCGCACGCACGCACACACACACACACACACACACACACACACACACACACACACACACACACACACACACACACACACACACACACACACACACACACACACACACACACACACACACACACACACACACACACGCACACGCATACAAACGCTCGCACACACACCTACACGCACATACATGGACACCAACACTCAAAGCGCCTGTTAGGATACATCTCATGCAATTATTGTAATTGTCTGATAAATATGTATGGCATGATCATCAACAGTACAGAGATTTTACAAATTTTGCACAGCATATGAAAAACATCGGATAAAGTTCGACATCCAATATTTCACACAATCCACTCCACGACTCCACTCCACGACTCCACTCCACAACTCCACTCCACGACTCCACTCCATGTTTTGTAGTATGCCGTAGTAACCAGCCTCCTTACCAATCTCACACACCAACAGCATGTGTCATTAGTATTTCAACAACATCAAATCATAACAGGGGGTTAAACCCATTGCATGCCCTATCATATAACACGACATATCCATCAATCTACACACTAATTTATCTCCATTACATTCATAGACTAAACAATGTCGAGGAACGATTATCCGTTGTTTGTATAATTAGCTACCTTAGTCATTCGTCTTACTGACCACTCGACCCACTCGACCTGGGTCAGGGTGACTGACCAGTATTTGCGATATATTCCAGTTCAATCAATAATCTATAGGCTTGATAAGATAGACTAAATGGATGATCATTCTTACGGCAACAAATCAACATGCACCCACTATATTCTCATCGAGTCGGTGATTTTTGTCGTCCCTTTATAATATCGTGTTCAATCAGTCCGTCTGTTAGAACGTATCTCTAGTTATTATGATTGTAACTCATTTATATAACACGTTTATTATGCAAAATACACGTTCAAAAAAAAAACACCTTTCATAAAATATTTTTTTCATTTTTTGATATGAATATCCTTTACATAAATGTATACATTCAATTTAGCATAATGGTTTTTATTAAAAAACCTGATGGCGACTTGAAAAAATAAATTATTTTCTGATATGGTTATACACTGATGGGTTCAATTTCAGCTACCCAATTTACCTTAATACTCGTTTGATTTTATTAAGTTTGGTATCAAAATGACGGCATTGGATTACCCTTTACGAATATATAAATATAACTTATTCGGGAATTTGCTTTCCTAAAATATACCAACATACCAAAGTGTCGCGTTTTTAAATCCGTTAACCATATATAAACGGACGGTACATACTTATTGTCCGTTTATTCAGGTTTGTCACTTGTATACAAACATTGCTCTATCATAAGATTGTATGTATGTATAGTGTCAAACATTTAAATAGGAGAAAAAGGCAATGCAAACCTAGAACATATTCACTAAGCTACATACTAATACACATACTATCCTTTAAAATAAGACATTTTAAATAAGAACAATTGCTACGTTTATGTACACAATGTTATGTGAACAGATGAATGACCCGAATCATTGATGTATACCATAGTGATATATATGCAATGTGTATCTTGACAAAAATGATGGTCAATACTGAGTTTCGCATGTTGCACAATCTTATTATATAAGCATCACGTGGGTACAGTCGTGTCACGTGACATTAAATTTTGTTAATGTGAATCCAATGATTTAAACAAATATAACGGAAGTGGAAAAAAACCTAGAACCTGATTGCAAAGTAATGATGACAAAATGATATTTGATCAAAGCATAGGTAATATTTACACTGGATAACAGAAACGCGGACTCCGAGTAAAGAGTTTGGTAAATTTGTTAACGGTATGTATTGAGCAATGGTAACGATTGTTGTACACTTAATCTATCTACATCTACCTGTCACTGCTGGGAAAGAAATAATGAATTAAGACAGAGGATTAGTGAATAGGATTAAATATATGACTAGAGATGATGCAAACGAGGACTTAGAGTAGTAGAGTAGATCTACCCCCATTGTATTAATTAGTGGTAAAGCAGTCGGTGGTTTTAATGATATGAGAGTATTTTTTGTAGTATTATAAGCTGATGTAGTTTGAACCTTTGAATGCATGGATGCGAATTCTGTTAGTCATCAATGAATATTGGAGTAAGAAGCTAAGTGTTTACTGAAGTGTTTAAGTAGATTTTGAATGTTTTTTTGTCAAAATGGGAAAAATGTGATATTGAAAACATCTTACGATATAATGCATATAGACTAGTTGAAGATTAAAAAATCTCGTATATCACAATGTGGATTTATATTCTTACTTTAAATTTAGATTTTGTGAATATTACTGGATATAAGACTTCACCCTCGTCTGACAAAATGGACGATATTTGAGTCGCGTTTAATTTATTTTAGCGATTTATTTGTACGTATGTGATTCGTATTAAAATAAACTGACATTGTAAATAGTGATCTAAACTGACACACTATCCACATGCTTTCTTTGCCTGATATCGGACCTACGTTGACTTTGTAGCATATTGCCCCTCGGTCAGTAATTTTGCATTCGTATTGAACGTTCATTGCATGGAAATCATACAAAAATATAAACTCCGCGGACAGTTGTATTCATATTAGAAATTGCTGGAAGTCATGCTATCGACCTTTGTTTACTTTAAATGATACTCCGTGATCATTTGTGTTCGTTGTTTAACGTTGTTGGAAATAATTATCAGGATATAACTTCGCGGACATCTATAACCGTATTGGAAGCTGCTGAAAATTATATTAAACTATTACTCCTCGGACAGTTGTGTTCAGTGGTTGTTTTAATGTCCTGTAATGAAGTTGGTGATTATAATATTACTGCAAACTGCAGTGGCAGTATTTGGAAGTCTTATATCACGTGACGTTGCTGTGAGTTCTAAGAAATGGAATAAACGGAAGGGTGGAAATTCACGAAATGAATGGAAAGGGAATAAAAGAAACGAAAAGGATAACGGTGCGAATGAGAAATGGGTCGTAGATTCAGTAAGTACTAGTACTATTATGTAATACTTTCGTACTTCGCAGTGCTAGGCTATATACACTCGAGGACTTTAAAAACGCCTTACGTGACTTAAAGTCATATATCGCCTAAATTATTTATTTTATTGAAAAATTATTCAATGTGTTAGTTAATTAATCTTTTCTACGTATAATTCAATTTGGTTTGTAATAAAATGTTATCTCGTTATTTCGTAAGAATACTGCAAGCGCACTCACCCTAGTCAAAAGTGGGGAATTTTCGAGATAAAGAGATATCAATTTTTTACAAACTAAATTGAATAGTATGCCGAAATAATGGTTGAATAGGGTTCAAACAAGAGATGTTTGTAGAAAAATATATTTATCGAATTTTTGACAAACGTGTGCACACACATTTGGTTATCTTCGTATTTAAATGCACTGACAGAACATGATTGCTATCTCCAGGGTACTGTTTTATCAAAGTACTCAAGTAGATTCTTTATCATTCTTTAACAGCTGCAAATTGGGGACAGGTATTGTTTGTAAGAGTTCATTAACCTAATCTATATTAGTATTGCAACTCTATTTACCACACTTTATAGTTGTGAAAGTATTATGACGAATTTAAATTTCATCGTAAGTTTAAGATTTCTGTAAATGCTTTGATGAAACAGTATCCGGGAGACTGTAGATGTGTACTACTATGATAGAGAGGGGTGTGCTATATCACATGGATCGTGGAATAACTAGGCAACTGCAAAATCATATACATTGTAGTTTCGCGACGTGGATTAATGTTCGCTGCGTTCGTAAATTTGGCAAGTTCGTGATATTTTATGCACGTGTTCATAAACAACGACAGAAAACGCAGAATTAAGTTCTGTTTGAACTGTTAACATCACAAAAATATTACCTCACGATATCGAATTCGCGAAAGTTGGGCAGCGCGAAAATATATGACCTTTCAGTATTTACGACAGTTTGAGTTTGTTAAATGTGACTCCAGTCGCCAGTCAACACCTTAATACAACAGGTCAATAGGGGATTACTTTAATTTTAAAACAAATCAAGTTCGAATAATTGGCTCCAAACAATTTTGCGGACACGATCCTCATTAGGTTGGTCAAGCTCAGCATACTACAGCATACATCTGGAATTCATACATAGTTTATAATTGAAAAAAAATGCTGCTTGTTAATAATAATTAGACGAAATTTCTGCTAAAGAATTCATTTTTTACTGTTTGCCGAACATTAGCTGTTGACCAGTATAAACCGGGTGTTATGTTTGACAGTCACGTAGTCGCTATCTATAATGCTAGCCGAAACATACACACGCCAATGAGATAAGTTATGAACCCTGACCACATACTGGTCTGGAAAATGAAATCAGCTTTGTTTAACGCGTTCACCTGTATTAATTTAATCGAACGTGAAATTAGGTTCTCATAGTATATACCAATCATTTCAACCAAGACTTGTCCCTCAGTCAGTGTATCTGTAGGCGGCAGCACAATGGCCGAGTCCGCGCCCTTGACCCCTGAAACAGACGTCTGGCGTTCTAGTGTGATACCACTGAAATATTAAGATAGCATTGTTTTAAAGCCAGTGTCCAATATAGCTTACTGACCAGCACATAAATCAATCATATACAATAATGAATGATAACCTCACGACATTATATCTTAATTCCAGACTCAGAAACAGAAGAAATATTGACTAACTTATATTTATGGGTACTGTACGTCTGACTTTCCATTGCGAACACTTTTTCCTAGCCACGTGTTTTATTTGTCGTTTAGGTTGTACTAATGTGAAACACGTGTTTAGTGAAAATGAAAATAAATGATTTGAAGAACCAGACAAAATTAATTCAAAGATGATATTGAAATGCGGTTAGACGTTAAAATGGTAGATTCTAAATATTTTCCACGCATGCGCAGCAGGTGGTTCTCTTCCGTTGATTAGAGTACAGTAAAAACACATTATGTTCATTCATATTGATTTAAACTAATTTAAAACAATTTAATGTTCTCTTAAATTCTTACTGGTATTTTCGCTTCGCACACGTGGATTAGTTTTATTATTTGGTTGTTCATTAGATCGATATATTTCAAACCCTAGTCTGGCTACCGACAGGATACAGGGTGTCTGTTAAAGAAAGTTTACAGTTTCGGTGTATATTTATCAAATCGTATCTCAAACACAACGAAATCTTGTACATGTTTAGACAATTTACGATTATTTTCTGGTACAAATTTTAAGTTTATCATCATGATGATAACTCAAAACTTTTTAAGAAAAACATCGATTTACTAAAATGCCTTATTGTTGTCCGTGACGTCTATCTGGTGATGACGTCACCAAAATGTATGTCGTTCGGACACTTCCGAAGTTGCACTCGCTCTTTAACTCGTACCAGAAAAAAAACTTACAACTGTTTTCTAAACACGTACAAGTTTTTTTTGTGACCGTAAAACGTAAAGATTTGATAAATAGACATCGAAACTGTAAACTTCATGCTTAACACCCTGCATAAGTATATAAATAAACTGTTTATTTTAAAATGTTCTTTGTTTACTCATCTTGTTTTTTTTTTGTCAGACTTGCTTAATTACTATTGTGGAAATGGTTGCATGAAACCGGAGAATGCTCGAGAGTCGTCTTCCGTAAACAGAATGTCTGGGTCGGTATATACAGAGCATTACATGCGAACATTTTTTAATTCAAACTCAGATTCAGACTGTGTGTGGTAAATCTGGATAATATTATTCCCGTATTACATAATTCGGTATGAACTATTTTTGCACATTGAACAGGCGATAAAATAATAAAATGACAGACTCGATAAAAACGCAGGGTTAAGCACAAAACAAAAGTTAAACAAAACCGCAATGTATGCGCTTCTTAAATAACGAAAAATGGGAGAAAATCATGGACGAAATTTCAAAGTGATACAGGTGAAATACTTGAAATAGTCGCAACAATTTTATAAGTTTATTTTATCAGTTACTCTATGATGGAACAAATTTGTAACACACGGATTCGATGCGTGTAGATATTGTTTGTAAGTAGTGATTAAAGTAATACCCAACAAACAGGTGTCTGGCTGTCTATAGTGTGAATGCCATCTCTCGTCGGATCTTTGATAATTGTATTGACAAACATCTCACGTGTATCTCATATACTCAACGCACTCGACTATCATGCTAGGAATGATCGCATGCAGTTTGTTTGGTCTGCTGGGAATTATTGCATCGTACACAAAGGTACAGTGAAATCTGTATAAGTGGTCACCTGAAGGATGCAATCACTTTTGTAAACAGCCATTATCAATAAATTGCTGAATAGATATATGCCAAACACATTAGTATGTGTTTTGTATTTTCTACCAGAATCAATTCCTTGTTCCAGTTTATACTAATTTATTTTAGGTCGATTGTGAAACAAGTTTTTCCAACTTATATAAATCACTCTCGCCATCTGATTCCTGATGTTATCCATCGCAACAATGTATGAGAGAAAATTACAGTTTTACCAAAAATCAACAAAATTCTATGACTATGACCATGACAAATTATGCGTGTGAACTACAATAATTATACAAAAACACAACCTTGTGCAATTAAGCCAGTTACTTCTGCGGAGTATGGTGATTTTTGTTTTATAACGGAACGTATTCAAGGCGCGTCTGTAAAATGTCTCTGCTGAAAACTATTATAATTCCGACTGACATCATTTCACATATTCATTCCTAATCTCACGTGAGGGATGCAATACATCGTCTGCTATAATTAACGTCTGCTCAAGTCGTTCGCTTGTCTGAATTTGTTTTTTATTTTCATTTCGGAAGTCTGAATGTTTTTACGTATGTAACGATTTAAACGCACCACCAATCTAGCAGATCAGACAACATAATTTGGCAATGTTGTATACAACAAAACATCTAAGTTATTTATCTCTTATATTATCAAGCGGGAAAACGCGCGCTTTTTGCGACATCTGTGCCCATTTTTACGACATCCAAGACCACTTTTTGGCTAACACGAGGCACAATGCGTGGTTTTGTAATTTATGGCACTTTTTGTATCATTTAAGATCATTACTTGTCTCATAGCATTTCTCCACTTCTCCAAGCATTGGGATATAAAAAGGTTAACAAGTACAGTTGGCTACACTACTTCGTTGATGATACAAACTACAAAGTACATTTAGAGTTTCGTATGTTCGATATAGATTATCTAGGCTAGTGTAGAATATATTTTAAAAGAAGATGATTTCTGGTATGTTCAAAGCCATAAAGTGATTTTTGACATCATTCCCGGACCTATTCGTAATTAACGAATGGCAAAATCACTGGAAAGTAACTTAAATAATTTACATTCATATATTTTACTGCTTTTTAATGCAATGATAAGCCATTCACCAACTACCCTGATTTCCAACAACCAGATGTTGGTATTCCAGGGTACATACATCATAGAACTTTAGATAGATTTGCTATACTATTGAAAATAAAATATGCTTAAACTAAATTGTATATTCAAGTTTGACACATATGAGACATTTAAACAATTTAATGTTAAATGGGACGTAGTTAATACGTATCATTTCATTATGTATTGTTATGGGTGCGTTTTAAATCAAACGAAAGTGACACTTTCGCGTGAATTACTTCGGATGAATGTAAAGTCAACGAATCGACCTAAAGATAATTCGTTGTTTATAAACTATGACGCATAGCTACTTGTTCTTTATTCCTAAATGGTGAGATCAAGTCGTGAGATTTATATTTTAATAGTAATAAACATTGTGCTTTTTTGAATTTTATACACGCGGCTAATTGCACTATACGGTGGAATGTTGTTGACATTTTTGGTCTGACTTTGTGTAGTGCTGAGAATTTGATACAACTCTCGACCTTCTATTAGCATAATTTAACAGCTGATATATTGTCTATTTTATATTCCCGGTTGTATGTTTTCATAAGCGGGAAGTATCGCGAAGGCACTGGAGGTGAAATTCCAACACAAATCCGAAGCACCGATATTGCCCGATTAACATATTCAACGCAATAACCTAGTAATATATTCATGCATAAAGGTCAGGATCACGTCAAATTATCCGTGCTTTATTAAAGATAATTTTTAAATGCATAAAGTAAAACTTCTGTTAGAGACCGAAGCTAATACCAACAGTAAGAACTCAAATTCCAGGTCATTGATGTGCTCTATACATTTAACTCCTTCTTATACCAAAACTAACTTATTCCGAATACCAGTTTTTATACCATTCGTGGCCTTATTATAGAGGATTTAGGGAATGTTTACAACGAGAATCGCGCTCAAGTGTGCATGAGCGAAAATTCAAAATTTTAGTTGCTAGTGATAAGTAGGATCTAGTATTTTATTACTTAAAAACTAATGAATATGTATGTGTGTTTTATCGTTGAATAAAGCACAGTCACGAGTTCGGATGCATAGTAATGAAATCACGATTGCGTAACACAGGTGATATATTGTACACACCCGAATGAGTGACTGTGTTTTATTAAAGATAAAACACAGGAATATAATTATGCATTATTTCGATTTTAACATTGCCAATACTAGTACTCCGAATTTGACAACATATCAATACATGGCCGAGTGGTAAGGGCGTCCGCCTTGGAAGCGGAAGATCGAAAGTTCGAATCCCGGCGGAAGCTGGGTTAGAACTGATGCGATTGGTTGGTGAGCCGCCAGCTAGTTAAAGAATGGTTACCGTAGGCCCATCTCTGCCAGGCATCCGGCAATAAGAGAAGGGATTCGGGAGGTTTTGTGCACACGAAATATAGGTGTCTCATAAGTCAATTTGGCTGGCCCTTTCAATAGGGGTGACACTATAATAAACAAACACTTTACTTTACTTTACTTTTATAACCGCTGCACTATTTTCTTCCTCAAAACGTGTATAAGCTATTTGGTCGTAGCCGTTTATTTTGGTACTTCGTGTACATCTCGGTTTCCTCTATATGTCTAAATAGGCGAAGCCACTGGTTGTGTTAGAATGCACTATCAACTGGTTTTCATTGCTCATGATGCAAGATATAGAGCACAGGTGAAATAATTATATACTTTATAGTTTATACTAATTTGTTTTAAATTGATTGTGAAACAAGTTTGTTCAACTTAATATATTAATCACTCTTGACAACTCATTCCTGATGTAAATAGTGTTCCCTGTTAAAATTACTTTCGCCTTTTATTTGCTCATGATGTATGATACAGAGAACAGGTGAAATGAATAAAAAATGACTATCGATGTTTTTTAAAACAAAATCAAATCAAATTGGTTCCCTATTAAATTATAATTACACCGTTTATTTGCATTCCTGGAAAGGTTTAAACTGTAAATAATTGTTTCTTTTCAATCTTTATCTTCGGTACAGTTACCTGTGTGTGGAAAGGACTTGATCTTATTATTAAGCTCTGATTTTTTTTCAATTTCGGAGATTTCACGTGATGTTGTTTGCCGGTAGCTAATTACAATGTATGTAATGTTTTTTATATTGAATAAATACTAATGATACAATTTTTGACGTAAATGAAATGTTCTTATTTTGCTGTTATTTTCACAGATATTTTACGATGATTATCAGTCTGACGCACCTCCTCCAGTCGACTCATCGGAGTCGCTAGACGTTTGTCCACCAGTACCGGATGTAGTATCAGATGACGCATGCGCACAAACAAAATGTCAACGTGATACAGATTGCAATGATGATTATAGATGTTGTTTTAATGGATTTATATTTACCTGTTTACATGAAATACTACCCGCTCCAGGTATGATATAACTCGTTTAATCAGGTCAGTCACCTTTTTACATAACATTGTGTATATAAACATTGCAAATTATATTACTAATTTATAGATTTAACATATATTGTATACATTGTATATGAATAAAGGACTTGGAGCATAAGATACTGATTTACAAATTGATTTAAAAAACAATAAAAATATAATGTTTATATATGGTATTGCAATGTATGTACAAAAAAGTGACAAACCTGAATAAACGGACCCTACTGTAAGTGTGTCGTCATCTTTAATCGTTTGTACTGTCCAGTTAGGATAATAATATAGCAGTGATCGGGTCCACCATAGGGTGTAAACCCAATTATAAAGGGTTATCCAGACATCTATGTTTTCAATACTAAACTATAGTCCAATTAGGGTAAGAATAATATGACGCGGTGAATTGTAATGCCATATATCTTAGCTACATAATATTATGCTGAATATTTCAGCAAAATGTAATGCTTATTGGCCGAGTTATGGGTAAATACATACATGCATACATATAAGCTATGTAAGTGTAAGTGTTGCGTTTTCAAAGCCGCTCAGTGTATATTTGTGGTCTTGGCAGACAACATTAATGGTTTATTTGTATATTTTAGTTGTTGACTGGAGGAAAGAGCCGAGAAGATCCAGAACAGGTATTCATATGACATAATATCATCTTTTTACACAAATCCATATAATTCTATCATGATAATTTTAAATATACAGTGTACATTTCTATTTATATTGTTTAACCATGCGGGTGTGTTTATTTTTGAACACCCTCGTGCATAGGCCTACCGGAACAGACAAGTGTTGACATACACAATATTTCCATCTCCTGTGTTTCAGGTATATCTTGGTTAATTCCAGATCCAAGCAGCACATCCACAGAAGGTAAGAACAATGTATTACAAAGTCCATGGAGGAGCACGTGACCTGTTCTCGATGGTTTACGATTTCAAAAAAATATCCAAAAAATGCATTTTGTAAGAATGTCGTGAACCAGACTAATTCCATTATTCCGTGCGGATAACATCGGTATTTGTCGCATTGCACTAGTGTATTTACCGAAGAAGTCATAACTGTCCGAAATTTCAGTGAGCGCTAGTATAAAGATAGGATCATTTTGAGAATTTACAACATACACACCTGGCATATTCCTATCAAGACCTTCGCTTATTATATAAATGTCAAAATATATCTCAAGTACTATATCTTTTTTACGCTATGGAAACTGGTGGTACGTTTACAAGCAGTGCAACAAGTTATGATAAACTTGTCATTATAACTGTTCTGGACGGAAGTCCTGACTTGGCGGGTTTTATACCGGACTCAAAAAAATTGCTATACACATATTGAAGATGCTCTGCAGTCTGAAGATAAAGATACACGAGTTTATATTCATGTTTATAATAAAGATTATATTTCCGATTCGCATAAATGATACACAAGTAGTCGCATATGACGTAACGAAACGATACAAGTCGCAAACGATTATATCAGTCTAAAAAAATGAAAGTTAATTAATAATAATAAATTATTAAACGCAGAAACATATTGCGACGTTAGCTATACACAAATGTACAAATGTAGTACAAACTCGATGTGCGTGAAGTTAGCAGCCAGTTGCCAGTAGCCGATTCAAAGTTTTGAAATGGCAGCTTGGCAACCTAGCTGACAATTCGAATTTTTCTATCGAATCGGCAACTGCGAACTGGCAGCCAGCAGCCAATTAAAATTTTAATATAGGATCGAATTGGCAACTGCGAACTGGAAGCCAGCTGCCGGTTCGCAGTTGCCAATTGATTCAACAAGAAAATTGGAATGGGCTGCTTATCGCCGGTGGGCGGTTTCCAATTCGATTCTACAGTAAAATATGAATAGGCTGTTTGCTGCCAGTTCGCATTTGTCAATTCGATTTTACAGTAAAACTGGACTGGGCTGCTGGCTGCAGGTTCGCATTTGCCAATTCGATTCTATAGGTAAATTGGAATGGGTTGCAATTCGCAGTTACTGTTGCCAATTAGATTTTTCTGAGTTAAAATATTTTTTAAGAAAAATATTTGAATCGGCTGCTAGCTGCCAGTTGCCAGTTGCCGATTCGATAGAAAAATTCGAATTGTCAGCTAGGTTGTGAAGTTAGCCGCCATTTGCCAATTCCCGATTGAAAACTTTGAATCGGCTACTGGCAACTGGCTGCTAACTTCACGCACATACAAACTCGTGGTCTTACTCTAATAGGTAATAGATGCAATGAAATAATAACAACGGAACGGATTTGCATGGAAACAACGTTGTCTGTTGAAGCAGTCTCGATATGTCATATTATTCCCGTTCGTTTCCGTCGAGATAATTTAAAATCTTACGAAACAACTTTCAAAAGCGAGACTTTTGTATTTTTCTGACGTCGTTTTCATTTTCTTTTGTTTAAAGTTGAAATGCTCAAATATGTGTGTGCGTATGCGAGTCATTTTATTATAAAAAAAATATGTCAAAATCGTTACATTTGTGTGCCTCGCCTTTTGACGTTACGTCTATACATTCACGTGGTGACACCATTTACTCACTATAACTCGATCAAAGAAAGCTTCATCCGATAAACACATGCTCTGTATGACATTAATGAGCACTACAATAGTAACAGAGTACACTGCCCTCCAAATGTTCACACTCTAAAAAATTGTATGATTTACTTACATTGACAAACGCCAGTGTAGTGTCATGGTTTCTTTCAAATCCTATATAAATGATTACATTTTATCATTTTCTTATTTAGATAACATTAGTCAGTATTTATCTGCAATAAAACTTTTAAATGTTACACTGGTGTTTTGTCAATTTAAGAAAATCATAAAATTTTAGGAGTGTGAAGGAAGTTTTGGAGGGCAGTGTATATCTGTGATTGTATTCATCAACGTTAGATCACTAGACAACAAGTAGTGTATACGTCACATGGTACATTTTGTACATAGAATAGCCCGGTAACGTTCACAGACACAATTATCATAGTTTGTTGTCTCTATAAATTAGCCGAGACGGTTCTTACCTGGCGGTACCCTTTGATGTCTGATAGGCGGCATCGTTTGATATTACGTTAGGATTACTGTCGGCTTAATTAACTGCTAATTTACTGTTTTATAAACACATAAACAGATGAAAAGTTGCCAATCACCGTATGTGTTTCACTTGTTTAAGATTTAATCAAAGTTTCAAAGTTTATTTACATATAAGCGCATGAGTCCCGAATCGGGCAGCATCAGCAAAACAATTTATACAATTCATACATAATGTTGACACGTGACAAAATGGAAACGACTTTACATAATATTTACATGGTTTCAATACATATATGTAGCAAGCAACAGTAGAAAAAAGAAACATCATTTATATCATCAGATTCATAAGAGTATATAGAGAGTAAGCAGCGTCAGCGGGTGAAAGATGAGTTTATAGAGGAATGAATTAACAGAGAGTGAATAGTGTTAATAATATTAGGGTACTTGAATGTATCGGGAGTAATCATGCAGAAATAATAGTATACATCACATTCAAAACAAAAGATGGCTACAGTATAGGAAGTAGTAGTGGAAGGGATAGAACTGGGATGTCGATATAGAAATGATATTAGAATATATTAATCGTATATATATATATATACATATAGATACATATATACATACACACACATACATACATACACATGTGCATACAATGTTAGAGAAACAGTAATTAAACAAAATACATGTATATAAGTTAAACACAATGAAAACGGAGATAATTTACAAGTCAATATGTACAAAGATAAACAAAATTACATGTAAAACAAAGTAGTGGAGCATGTATTGTTATGTACAAAAATGTACTATTATTTGAAATGGTTCATTATCTTCTGACATAGTAATGCGATATTTGATAATTCTACTTCATTGTCTACATTTAAAAGCTCTATAAATTTTATAAAATTAGGTCTGTTATAGTAATAATGTTTGATATATTTAGTTCTTATAAGTTTAAATTGTTTGCATTTAAGTAAGAAGTGAAATTCGTCTCCCAGATCATTACAATATGGGCATTTTCTATCACGCAGTGGAGTATTTTGCCATCTGCCTGTTTCAATAGGTAAGTGGTGATTTCGTGTTGTAAACGAAATTAAACTTTTGGTCAAATATGAAGGCAGTTTATTGATGTATTTACTACGCCCAAAAGATGATTTTAAATGTTTGTATAAGTTTGTATCGGTTGATCGAGTAATATTTGAGTTCCAGTTTTGTATGAACATATCTTTAAGTTTTAGATGGGTTGCTTTATTTAGCCATTTATAATTATGAATGCTTTGGCTATACCATAGACCAGACATACCACAGTTGCATATGATTTGTTTAATATTTTCCAACCAGGGTATTTTTGTATCATTGTTAGTGCTGAGACTATATAAAACTTGATACAGTTTTGTGGACAATTTCGATTCATTCTGATTGTATTTATTTTCGATCATTTTACCCCAAAATAATATCATTCTGTTTTTAATGTCAACTGAAAGTGGTGTTATCCCTAGTTCTCCATATATCATATATGACGGAGTAGATTGTTTTAACTTAAAGATATATTTAAAAAACTTTAATTGTATTCTTTCTAACAAATCTATGTTACCATAACCCCATATTTCACATGCGTATAGTAAAATAGGCTTTACCATTTTTTGGAATAAGTCTATTTGTAGATCATAGGGTAACATAAGATTATTTATCTTTTTAAGTAAAGAAAACATTGCTTTGTTTGCTTGCTCAGCTAGATATGTTTTTGTTTTTAAAAACGAACCTGATTTAGAGAAATAGATTCCAAGGTATTTGTATTCATTGACAATTTCTATTTTATTGTCTCCAATTTTGAATTCTATACCATTTGGAATTCTTCCCTTGCATATAATCATTATTTTAGTTTTCTGTACATTTATGTTGAGTTTCCACCGGTTACAATAGTCCTTAAAATGATCAAGGGCATTTTGTAGGTCATATTTCGAATCGCTGAATAAGACTGTGTCGTCCGCGTATAATAGGATAAACAGTTTTAAAAATACTGTTGCTCCGTCGTTTGTATTAATTCCGTTTACATTGTTTACATTGAGATATTCTTCAAGATCATTAAGAAAAATACTAAAAAGGAAAGGTGATAAATTTTCACCTTGTCTGACTCCTACTAACCAGTCAAAATATGCAGACGTACCTTCGGATGTGCTTATTGTTGATTTTATATTTGCATACATATTATATATAACATTAAAACATTTCCCATTAACATTTGACTTCCTAAGTTTATTCCACAATCCAATTCTCCATACAGAATCAAACGCTTGTTTAAAATCAATAAAACAACAATATAATTGTTTGTGGTTAGATTGTACTAAGTCGATCAGTCCTTTTAGTATAAAAATATTGTCAACAGTTGAAAAATTGTTACGGAAACCTGCTTGTGTTTCATGTATTATGTTATATTTATCGGCATAGTTATTCAATCGAGTGTTTAAAATGGATGTGAACAGTTTACCGAGACAACTTAACAGTGAGATCGGTCGATAGTTTTCTGGTGATGAGGGATCACCTTTATTTTTATAAATGGGTTTTATTATACCAATGGTCCAGCTTTCTGGAATATTTCCACATTTAAAGATTAAATTTTCATTTACCGGGTCGTTTTGTTCGTTTAATGATTTAAAATAGTCATAAAAATCGTTCAATGTGGCTGTTTTACCTTCTGATTTATTCGTGGGATTTATAGTTTGCCAGAATTTTTTCGGATTAGTTCCTTTTATTGATTTGAGTTGTTTTATTTTCACTTCACTGGATTCAGTACTTGTTCGTTTTAGGACACTTTTATATTCTTTACTAACTTGTTTGAGTAAAACTTTCAGATCATTAGTTTTATACTTATTATACGCTTTTCTGATCTTATGATATTTATCTCTCATGTTTTGGCAGTAGTTATTATACCATGGTTTTTTAAATGGCTGTTTTTTAATACATGACTTGATTGGCTTCATGCCGAAAGTTTCTACAGAATTGGTAATGAAAAGGTTTTGGATTTCATTTGTGATCTCGTCAACCGAGTTTTGATCTACATTTAGATTTTGGCCTATTGCGTCAATTTTTCGTTCGATTTCTGATGCTTTATTACTGTCAAAATTTTGAACAAAAATATTAGCCTTATCAGCGTTCCATAGTTTTATTTTTGGCGCTAATTCCGGTCCCGGTATTTCATTTTCAATATTTTGTATTGGATGATTATCGGCGATTCGTAGAGTAAGTTCTATAGGACAATGAACATCTGAGAATAGGTGACAAAAAGTTTTGACTTTTAATGTTGAGATGTATTTAAAAATACCCGTTGATGAGATGAAGTAGTCAACGGTACTTGCATTTTTGCAAGTGAGTGTCGGTTCCGAATAATCGGGGTTTATTCTGCCATTAAGTATGAACATGCTGTTGTTTTTACAGAGATCAATCAATCGATACCCGTAGGTATTGGTGTTTTTATCAGCACATTTTCTAACTATATCTATGTTATATTGTTCGAAACATTTTAAATTGTGCGTATCTTCATCATGCAACTCACGCAGATCAAATGTATCAGATAATACATTATCTATATGCGTAAAATCGTTGAGATCGCCACAGCGTGAGTTAAAATCACCAAATAATATAACATTTTTACTGTCTGCACAGTATCTCAAAAGCTCATGTTGAATTTCTAAATATGGGTCTACAGATGCATATCTCGACCCTGAAGGTGGGATATAAACGATTCCGCATTTAACATCCCTTTCAGACTTAAACAGTTTTTGTGAAATTGTGAAAAATTTGATAAGATCACACTTATCATAGTTATCAACAGAAATATAAGGCATCAATGATTCTTTAATCAGAATGGTAATCCCACCAGATTTATATCTAGATAATTTGCGCCTATGAAACATTTGGGAAACAAAACCGTGAACGTGCACATCGTCAGATTCATCGCTTTTAGTTTCTTGTAACCCGATTATATCGTACTCGTTTAAAAAAGATACAAATTCAGGGCACAGTAGTTTCGATTTTAGACCACATACATTCAATGATAACAATTTTAAGTCAGTGTATTCTACATTCACATTTGTAAATGTTTTTATAGTGTTCGTTTTCTCGTAGTCGTTTCCTACGCACCGTTAGGCATTGTTTATTGTATTTTCGTCGTCCATTGGTGACTGAGCACGGGATTGAGTACCGTTGGAATGTTCATCGTTTGTAGTTGGTCCCAGAGGCGTAGGGAGGGTGATTATAGGGGATGGTGGGAGTGTCACTTTTAGGGGAGATGCACAAGTAGTTTTAACAGGTTCTACAAATGATGTGGAAGGCATATTGGTCCCGGAATCAGTGTCACTATCCACATTGTAAATAAGTACCTTCTTACGGTTTTCATCATTTTCTAGGGGGGATGAAGCTTTTTTCTTGCCTGCCGGGGTTCGAACTGGCATCGCATTTGTCGGTGTTTCGCTTAGGGCAGAGAATTTATTCTGGGTAGGTATGGCATGAAATATTTGATTTTCACGTTTGCGCGTGAAAGTCCGTGATTGGTAGGGTGTATAACTTTTGCCTCGAAAGTTTCCGCTGTGGTGGTCATTATTTCCCGTGAAATTTTGCCTGTCGCCGTTTTGCCATGTTTTGGGCAGTTGCTTTTGTTGTTCGAATTGTGTTTGAGCCGGAATAACCTGTTCTCCATTAATGAAAAGTTTATCTCGCACCAATCGAACTTTATTGTTAGTATTTCCTCGAGCAGCCTTTGCTATCGGATAGAGCAGTCGACGCTTGCTTTCTATTTCCGAAGGGAATTGTTCCGCTACCCCATAGTCCGTATCGCTTAACGTTTGGAAAGCCTCCATTCTGACTAGTTCTCTGTCCTTATAAAATGTAAACTTGACAACAATCGGGCGTGGTCTCACTTGGTCCCTTTTGTATTTTCCGGGCCTGTGAGCTCGGTCAATTGATATAGGTTGGGATATATGTTATGCACGGTTTTCCGGCATTTACTGTTGTTGGAATAAAGTAGAACTAACGACTGTTCGGATTTCCAAACTTTGTATTTTGCGCGTGAGAATTCTCACAAGTCCACAATCAACAATAATATAAGAACAAGATATAGTCAGTGTTGGTAAAATCCAAACAAATATAATTTGAACTGCGTAATTAAATTCTAATGGAAAACCATTGATACGTTCAGCTTGGAAAACCAAGTTCGAATACCTCCAAAATCTCTACAGAACGTCGACTGCAGTGTGTGTGTCTTCTGTTTTAGCCAATCAAATAATTTCATACAGTTTATGCAAGTTATCATCAACCAATCATAAATGTGGGCGTAAACTTTCGGACATCTGCTTTACCTAAACAGACCGCGTTCCTATGTGACGTAAGATCTGTACTTAATCGATTAGTTAATTCGGAATATACAATAATCGTGTCATCAGTCATATCTATATTACATATAAGTATCTAATAAAATTGCCAGATACAACTTAGTACCCTGATAATCTAATCGTTAAGCCTACAGAAGTGAAATTTGCATAATTGTAAAGCCTGTAAAAGGTGATAAAAATATTTCAAGTAGAATTATCAGATGTTGTCAGCGTGATACTTTATCTGTTTCTATCCTTCTTTGTTTCATACATTACTGTTCATTTCCTATTTTCTTTCTCTTTCTAATTTGTACAAAATATCAATTTAAAGAATACAAAACACTAAATATATTTACAAAATGTCCTCAAAAACTTACACACAAAAATGGCCTGAAAATGCCGCATTACACATACCCATGTCTTCTTCTATGAATTTCCGAATTTTGTTTTCACAATTTTCGCCGTTTATCCGAAAATCAGTCGCTTCTTCGATGCCAAATATCAGGAGATTTTCTCTCATACTTCGCCATCGAAGATCCGTCAAGTTATCGTTTGTTTTCTGTATATAGTCGACAGTGTTTTCGTGTTTGTTTTCCATTTCGTTCAAGCGTTTCTCGATGTGTTTCAATTTGTCGTCTATAACCGAATTGTTTGTTGCCATATCATCATAAATATCACTATAGTGTTCAATAGTACGTTCGTATTCGGTCATTTTAGTTTGTATCCCATGTACTTCCTTACTTTCGACATGTACTTTGGTATTAGTGGTGTGGATTTCTTGTTTCAGGTTAGTTATTTCAGACAAATGTTGCTCCACCTTTAACAGTTTTTCATTCTGTATTGCCATGTTGTTTTCAGAAGGTTGCCAACGTTTGGTATGTTCGTCAAGCATAAGTTGTATATTGTTCATCTGTTGACAGAGGTTCACTGCCCATTGGGGCACACTGTTATCCGCCACTGTAATACCATGATGATGACTACCTTGTTGAGTGTATTGTCCATTGTAATTACCGTTGTATTGATTCGATTGGGAATTATGCTGTATATTTTGCATCGGTTGACCAACTGTCTGTCCTTGATTTTGACCGGTACATACATTATTTGTGAGAGCTTGGTTTTGTAATAATTGGGTATCTTGGGGTTGTTGAGTGTCCCTGTTCACAAAATATGAATTATTTCCAAACATTACTGCACGCGTTTGCTGAAGGATTTCAACTGAATTTGTTTCTTTACAGTTTTGTTTTGCCTTGGTGCTCGGTCCTTTGACGTTCACTAATTTCGTCGACTGTGATTGACAATGTCCTTTGTTTTTATTTCTCGGAGGCATAACTACACATCAACATTCCACAGTTGTAGCACGTATAAGCACTTTTCGGGTATAAATCATAAACAGCAATTATCAGGTATACAAAAGTTTTACCTGCAGATTTGTACACAGTCGAGGTTCATTGTTCTCCGATTCAAAAGTACAATCCTTTATATTGTCCGTTATCGTGTTCATAAAGTTAGTCTAGATCCACAGAAACACTGTATATACCTTTGCGATTGTTTATAGACTCAGTATAACATCACATAATGAGTCAATTAATGAATATTCCATATTTTACGAGAGCTTCAAATTTTCACATACAGCCGCCATTTTGATCACGTGACCAAAACAAAAATAATCAAATTAACCAACATTTTAACAAAAGTAATTAAAACTTTTCCTAAGAAATATGATAGGTGCTAAATAGAACATCTCTGTATGGAGTTGAGTTTATAATCAGATTATATCTACCACGGACTGCAGGGTGTACACTGTACAGATACAGTTATCAGTGGATGTGAATTAATGACATCATAACCGGATTATCAAAGTCAAAGTCAAATACCTTTTATTCTCTCATTTCATGTTTACATGAAAAAATGAGGTTAACAAAATGTAAAGACATTATCGAGGCACATAAATATGGTTCTACACACATGAAAATACAAGTACACAAAAAACAACATTGAGTTAGTTACCAATAAATATAAGTATGTTATTAATATTATAACCAAGTGTGGTTATTTGTGGAGAGTCACATATATAATATGATGTTACATGTTTTTTGATGATTCTGTTAATAGAGCAACATTTAAGAAGCTGAAGAGAGAGTAGAATAACAATACACTCTTTCTTTGTTAGTTCTTAATAACAAAAGAAAAATATCTAGTCTTTGCTGCTTGTGTATCCATTTAAACTTGGTTACTTTATATTTATCATGCAAGTAATACCTATATATAGAACATATTAAACATGTATGTACACAAAATGATATAACGGTTACATATATTTATATACATACGCACGCACGCACAAATATACATATACATACATATATACACACATACATATATATATATATACATATATATACATATACACACATATATACATATGCATACATACACATACATACACATACATACACATACATACACATACATACACATACATACACATACATACACATACATACATACATACACATACATACACATACATACACATACATACACATACATACACATACATACACATACATACACATACATACACATACATACACATACATACACAAAGACGACTCAATAATCACCGCCCAACAGAAACCAATATCATGTCATGTAGAAATTGTAAGACGGGCATTGATCGAGGCAGGGACGCTGCCGTGGAATCGCAACCGCGTCCCTCTCTACCTCTAGACCATGGAGACACTACAGTAAAACTTCGTTATCTCGAGGAGTGATCGGGATAGGGAAAATGCTCGATATAAACTCGGTGCTCGGAATAATGATACTCATCATAAAGGTGTAAATTAATATACAGTATACAGTCATTAATTTCGCCGGGACTTCGAAGTTCCTCGACATAGGCCGGATGCTCGTAATATCGATACTCGTCTTAATGAAATGTTCATGTATATCGCACTAATCACTTAACATTGTATAACGCGGATGCACGTATATATCGGCCATAAGTATTTGTCAAGGGCTGGTATTAACAAAGTATCTAAGTTAAAAACGATTGTGGAAAAAAAGACAACTATTATTCACGGGTGGGTATTAAATTTGTTCTGGTACAGTACTTACATTCTTTGTTACACGGGTGTTAACTTGGTGTTCTGTCGTTGTGATGCGGGTGGCAGATTAGAAATCAGTTGCTGTAGCGCAGGTCCAGTTAGGTTGGCGGAACTATAAGCAGCACTATTTCTATAGTTAGAACTTACAAGTTCTGATATTTCATTTCAGTTGAATTGTGCAGCACAAGCCCCGTTGAAGACAATGAAGATCCCTTATTGTGTCCAAACGGTCATTATTGTCATGTGACTGACCAGGGAGACCTAAAGAACGGTATACCTAACTCAGGATATTGTGTTAAAGAAAGTGAAAATACATGTAAGTGAAGCTATCCTAGATTTCATTTTCTATACATAACCTGATACGTTAATATCAGATTTATTAAGTACAAGGTAAAATTGAACACAACATAGTCTCTGGTTCCCGATCTTTACAATATTCGCTTTAAGTTTGGGGACGGGAACCAAATATTTGAAGTAGTACGCTATACATTGTATTTATAATATTCAGTGGTATGCTATATTTTACAGACTCACCTGGTGAAGAAGATTTAGTTTTAACATCAGCATTACGGCAACGACAAGTGTGTAAAATGGATAACATGATATTGTTAGAGGGAGCCAGTATACTTTTAAAAGATAAACATTGGTAAGTTCCCAGTGTATAAGCGAGTCAACTTCCGGTTATCGCAATAAGTCATACACGTTGAATTATATATTATCCCACTGATTAGTCACAGAATGATCAGAAATCACAGATGCTTTTGCTCGCCATAGGTCATACAAGTTGAATGTTTAGTCTCTCAATTAGTCATACAGTAACCAGAAATCACATTTGCCTTTGCTCGCCATAGGTCATACAAGTTGAATTGTATGGTCTCCCAATAAGTCATACAGTGAAAATGTTTGTACGCCGTGATGTGGGTATAGTCTGTTAGCAACGAGTGGGAACCTAACAAACACGGCCCCGATCTCCCGAAGCATCTCAAGTAGAAATCTCATCTCAAATTGAGTGTTAACTCAAATCAGGGTCTGAATTTGTGATAAATCTGATGTTTAAACTATTGAAATTTTACTGTTTTAAACTCCGAATTAAGTTTCTGTTATTGTCTACGATCGCTATTTCAGGGGTTTTACAAGTCTGCTATGACGCAGGCTGTAGGAAGTACATGTAATAACTTGCGCGACCAAAAATCGTGCGGCTGATGTGGCACAGGGTTAAGTGACATTTAGAAACTCTATATATGAATTTGAGAATGCAATTGAATTTTTAACTTCTTTCCCATTGTGTCCTAAGAACTTTAAAATAATTTCTATTTTCCATTTACTATTTTCACAGTCGTTGTAAAAAGGGTTTAATATCATGCAAAAATAGATCGAAAAAAGTGCGAGCCAAGAAAAACTCGAAAAAAGATGGAGGACAGAGAAAATATAGAAAAAACAAACGACGAAAAAAGAGTAAAAGTTAGTAAATGTACAATGTTACATATTTCAGGGTTCGTAAAAAATAACTGAGAGTTGCTACATAATGCTTAGGAAAATAAGTGTTTGTATATTTTCTCTACATTATCGTGGAATATGGTATCTCGCTGATGTACTGGCGAATACTTAACTTGGTAATACAGTAACACAGCATTAGTGATTATTCTGAAATGATTGCTAATCATTGTTTAAGTAAGGTTTGTAATGAAGCAAACAGTCTTCATATGACTGATGTTGACTTATCATTATTTAATTGTTATCATAATAAATCTACAATGAGACGTAACAAGGACGAACTTACGTCCATACCACTGAATGATAAAACCTTCTCAGGACGTTATCCTAACATGTCTTAAGAATATACTAACAATAGTCAACTTCCTTTTTGTTTATCCTACCCCCGAAGTGGGCGGTATACCCAGAATGCAGATTTAGGCTGACTGACACAAGGACACCTTTCTATGTTAAGAACACGAATTCACTGTCAGTAACACACCTGAGAAGAAATGCACACGCGGTTGAGTTTATATATCCTTGAGCAAGCGAAAAAAAAACCACAAAAACAACATCCCACAAAGAAACATATTGCAAAATTTAGGGACCAAGTAGTCATTTGTTTAGGTCGCGAAAACATGTGAAAAAGACGCAAAAATCTACATCTTCGGCTAACTATGTTGATAATACTTATATTTGCATACGCTAATTATAAAATAAAAATTATTATTTTCTTGTTTTGCAGAAAGTGATAAACCTTCGTGACACCATTTGTACCGCAAAAACTTAAGTCATTCTACATAAATCGACATCTTAATGTGTATGGCACCATAGCGTCGTGGAAAAGAAGTCTGATTCGCGTAACAACGTCAACTCACCATCACTGTATCAATAACCAACATATATGCATTTTCTTAATAAAACAAATGTTTTCCAGTTGTTTTTGTATTGTACCAAGTACCACGGAATGCGGGCTTGTTGGTGAAGGCTATGAATGGCACACGAGTCATGTCCCGGTCATACGAGAATTGAATACATTGCTTGTAGAGTCTATATGGAAGTTTGGATGCCTGCTAAGTCAACACTTTGGCTTTTCTTCATACACTAGTAGATCTAGTCACTGTTTGTAGAAATGGTATCTGCGGGTTCGACTCTCCACATGTTCAGACGTTTGCTGGGTGTGTGGAATGGTGAGTTAGTACGGGTTAGGATACAGTGCAGGAAAAAAACTGGATAGGTAAATCTGCCACAATACGTGTACATAACTGAAAAATGTTCTGAAGTATCAGCATAAACCCAAATACACAGAAACAAACAACATGGTACGGCGTATATGTGCGGTTACTAAGAGTATTACAGTGCAGCAATACCACGTGACTCAGGTGTCACTAGATGCATCAAATCCAAGACGAATTTGTCAACATTGAAAAACGAATAAGCCGAATGTATTTTATTTCTATACATATTTCTATGTTAGGATATGCAAGAATTACTTTTACAGACTCCAGAACTTTTCCATTTATACTTCAATTGGACTATTAGTTGAACCTGTAAGAAAAGTTAAATCTAATTGGCGTCATGATTTCAACATAATTTCCACAATCAGAAAATACATCGACACGGTAAAATATGCACATATTTGCTGTTGTGTTCGCACGCTTACGTGTTCTTATATCTGCAGTTAGATAAGAACATATCAATACTTGTCACACCACATTTAGAGTAAGGAGTACTTTTTTCACAAGTACACCGTTCAATTATGTAAGTTTGTTTTTACTGTACCATTAACCGACTCTAAGTTCATGCAGGAATGTAATTTAAAGTTTAACCCTTTCGATAGTATGTGTTCTAATAAGCCATCTCGCTGTAACATTATAAGTAAGTTCTTAAGATTTTGTTTCGATTGCTTATTATTAAAAGCTACACACTCCAAGTTCCATGAAGGTATATGTTGGAAGAAGCCATTGACATGTCAACAATATGACGTAACCTGTACATTACAATGGAGGGCTAGTCTGCCATCAGAGGATCGAACTAGTCCCAAAGTTGAGTTAGGTAGTACCTTCCCGTGCCATACGCTATACTAGTATATCTTCCATCAGTTTACGGGGAAAGATGTCTGTTATTGCTGGTTGATAAATAACAAACAAAGGGTGTGAACTCTGATTATGCAGAAAATATTTTGCTATCAATGTAATGGTTACTTGGTATACGGACAAACTCAGACAGACACTCCCACATGATACCATAGGTGGTATTTCCATTGTGTGAGATCAAAGGAATGACAAGTTCAAGAAAAAGACATTAAGTGGCGATGGAATGAATTGAATACATTTATATTGTGTTAGGCCACATTTCCAACCATATAAGGTAGATCTCGTGTATGCGGGTTCCATGGAACGGATGAACAAAGCAGACAAGTTAGGTTTGTAAGTAGTCACATACATAGCAGCATTTAACCTAAACTGAAATGTAAACAATTGACTTACAGTTCTTATGATAACAGAATGAATATATCACTTACACAGGTATTTGAACGTCTTCATTGTAATATTGGTATCTGGTGTTCAACTCACAAGTGCTGATTACGATTGTGTGTGTAACTATAATGTCGAGGCAGAAGTACACGACCATGCAAACACTCAAGGAGCAGCTATTGGATACATGTATGAATTTGATTGCAAACCACTAGCAGATGCCAATAGTCGGGGAAACTTTTATCAAATAATGTTCGAAAGAAAGGTAATCTAGTAGTTTGCAGTTTGGTCTGATTAATTTCAGGGGCTCTGTTATAAGCATACCTCACATCAGTTTACGACTGCCGAACACGTGATCACTTCTGCGGGGGGCCTTTTTAGATACTCGCTTAAGTTACGTTTGACTCTGACTTCCGAAATACCATTCTGCACATCCAGCCAGATCGTAGGCATCGCAATGCTTATGTTCAATGTTCGTATCGCTGGCTTACGAGTTGCTCTGATCAGCAAACAACAAGCCAAAATAATCGCCATATTTCCCCGACCGAAATAAATCTGGTTTAGATGCGCACCCTGGTATAGTCGAAATTACACCGGGGATATGTAAATCAAGTCGGTCCAATGATATATAACAATAGTGCATTACGCCTACTTGTAATATATACATGTATCTTGAAGTGTTTATTTTGATCGTTGAGGCGTTTGAAATAACCATTAAAAGAACAGGACCATTTACTAGTAGCTAATGTTTATACTTTATCTTCAATTCAATTATATTCTTTATCAGGATGATTCAGACCACTAGAACATACACAGTTAACTCTGCAATTGAGCGCGTTTTGTTTGCATGATTTTGAACACCTAGTATTGCTTTACGACGTAATGCAACGCGTAACAATGAATAGGTGTCCGTAATGTCGAGAGTACAATTGCACGTATGCTATATAAACATGTAGTATTTTAGAATACATTATACGGGTAATGTTTTATACAGATTTGTTATCTTGAGAAAGGTGATGATGTTGAGGTTCAAATATGCCAAGGAGACATACCATCTACTGATTTAGGTAAGTGTCAGCATGTATACAACTATTCATGTACGCCGTATATATTGTAATCAGGACAGGTTGGAACCACCGAACACATGTTCATTTAGTTCAATGTAAAATGATTATATTAAGTCAGACAGGAAAGGAAGCACTCAACTTAACCAGCCGAGCACAGCATTCATTAAAAACAGACAAAGCACAATGCCCAACTAAACAAGCGCAGATCCGCCCAAGTCCAAGCTGTCGAAAAGTATAATAAATTATAACTAACTGAATGACCCAGTAGAAAAGATTCAGCAACCAAAAGGCGGAATGCCTACGCTGAATGACCTAGTTACAAGGTGAGGACGACCGGTCTCAAATTTCAACAAGTTTTAGTTTATGGCCAGTTTTCGCTCATCAAAGATAGAGAACAATTTAGCTATCGCGCGGATTGATCACATACTGATTAACCGCTACTCTACTTTCATATTTTGGTCTAAAGGTTATAAAATACAAGATTAAACAGTTTCTAAACCCAATTTTATGATTCCAAAGCAGACTTTTCAATCCATACCACAATTTCTAGTCAATCCAATGTTTCTTTCAGGACTCTGTTACCATTTTGGCCTTTTATGTAGTTAGTGGGTTCCTTACCTACATATACACTGTATCAAGTCGTATTTAGAAGGCAAAAGAAATACAAGTGATTTGGCCTACTTTGCAGGTTTATACATGTACTCGTATATAAACATCTTGCGTAACCACAAACACATGTATCTGCAATTGTACTACGAGCAAAATACTGTGGCATATATTAATATTTGTATATTCCATACACACGAAGGACATTAATTTTATACATAATTGTATTTTAATACTTACATATATATTTATTTTTTATCTACGTCTCATCTTTGTGCATCTGACATACAATACAAATATATACAAAATACAATTTACAATATAAAATGTATATTCTGAGTAGTAGTCTATTATAACTCCATCGCGATAAATTGCAGTACAAAAACAAACACAATATTGCCTATATTTTTGTTATGGATTAAAATCAAGGACCGTAACGCTTACCAATGAAAGCGTTCACACATTTAGCACAACATGTAAAGTTTTCATGCTCCTAAATATTCAGAAACGATAAATATAGCGGATATTGTGTTTGGTTTTGTATTGCAATTTATCGCGTTGGAGTTATACCTAAATGTATTTCAACTACATCCACATATATAGTTATAACGAGTGCTCCTCATCAAACAACACTAATATCAACGACTGAAATTGCAACGACAAAGATCCCGTCTACTACAACAGTAACGCTCGCTACCACGGCAACAACCACACTTCAAACTACTGCAACGACCCCGCCACCAACTACAGCAACGACCACGCCGCCAACTACCGCAACAACCACGCTTCCTACTACCAGAACGACCACGCCTCCGACTACCGCAACAATAACCACGCCTATTCAAACTTCAACAACTGCTCCAAAAACAACACTACCAAAACCATTAGAAGGTAAGTACGTCCATATACACGAAACACCGACTTTATTGTTTACATATTGTAGCTGTATTTAACATTTGCTTGCATACACCATTTACAAAACCATAAACTGAGAAATATGTGACGTGAAGCTTAAACAAACCATTGGACGTCTATGATCGACCTTTAGAAATACTGAATACACTACAAATGCATCACCTTTAACAATCAATATTACAACTTGTTTTCAATTTGTGCTAAATCATTTTGTATTTTTCCATCCATTACACAGTCATGGATTATGTTTGTTACTCCACCATTTGTATTACATTGTATTTGAGATTAATTTTGATATGTGTTTCTGGATGGGAGTTGGTCGTGTGAACATGATTTGATCCTAGGCAATGCAAAATGTACAACTCCATCATTATTTTTAAGGCAGAACAGACCTGTGTCCAGACCAAATCAGACAAACTCACTATTTGCATAATCATGGTCAACTAGGCCAGTATGGCGAATACTGCTACGAGTTAGTGACAAATAGGTCAACCCAGATGATAACAGCGGAGCGACAGTGTCAACTTGTACGGGGTGGACATCTCGCTAGCATTGTAAACCGAGATGAACAAAACTATATATTAAGACTTCTTACCAACAATAAAGTGACGGATCCTGTGTGGATAGGTTTAACTGATTCCGGAACTACTGGAGAGGGAACTTGGAGATGGACATCAGGTATCTGTGCACATAAGTATCCATATTATTTTATAATGATCAAATACTGTAGCGCCGATACAATTCAAAGGCACACAGAAACGACGACAGCGCCTAGCCATCCACACAAGAGTCAAACATAGAACGAACCATCCATATCCCCAAGCAAATATTTCAAGCAAGCCTATATACTCACCCCGCAATGAAAGACACACTCTGGACTTCGAACTCCGTGCTATTCTAAACTCTGTTTAGACGTACTTGAAGCAAAGCGTCTTTGGAACTGTCTTCTTGTTAGGATTAAATATTTGAGATACGCTCCAGTTTTTAGCCATCGAAAATCAAAACGTCCATGTCCGTTAGCAAACAGTTTTTAATAAATCACCAATAATCGAAGAGCAAATGGCGAACATTGTATACTTTGCTCAATGAGCATGTCCTTTGAGCGCACATAACGCTATAGATAATAAAAAAAAAGGAAAATAAAAATAGCAAATAGTACGCCTACGTACATAACTTGCAATATCGTGAATAAATCGTGTTGACGTGCCTTTAATGAACAAAACTAGTTTCAGTACATTGGTGTACGATGTGTCATTAAAACAAAATATTCATCAATACGTAATAATGTGTGCACTGATCTGCAGTTTCTAGTGAATGCCGCATTCCATGTACGATTCAATATAACTTTCTTACAGAAGTTGTGTGTTGGGGATGTGCCGTGTGATTGGGGTCTGTGTTATTTCTGTTTTCTGTGTTCGACTATTTCAGTTACTGCTGTATTCCCTGCTGTTTTTGTTATCCATTTAAAACTATTACAGGTGAAACATATGCCTTCAACAATTTTGGGTCTGACTATGCCCATCATTCAACACATACACACAATAACGATGATTGTGTGATAGTAAAACCAGGCGGAGAATGGACCGATGTACCTTGTGGAGTAGTATTTGCGCTTGGTGTTGGATTTGGGGAGATGCATCCGTATATCTGTCAGTACAGTAAGTTGTGTTTATCTTAATCCTAAGTCCTAATGAGGAATTCCGCATCGGCGATGTTCTCCCGATTTCTTCCGATATCACCCGATCCATCACAATTCCTTCCGATACCACACACTGTCTCATGCCTTCCTCGAAGCTTCCCCTAGACCACGAGGAGCCTGTTTCCGATGTCCTGTGTATTAATGTAAACCGGGAGTACATTGGCGAGGCAAAAAATGCATAGTGGGACCTAGGCTTTGTCTGCAATACATGTACAAATATTTGATATGAATATATCATAAATGATTATGTTGTTGTTATACACGATACAGAAGGTACACACTAGATGTGGAATCTCTCCGTTGTTGGCATTGGCTCAGTTTAGCATCGTTGGAATGTCCGCCGTTAACAATGATAGTAGTTACATTATTTACTGTTTGCAATATGTTTGTTTACACACTAGCGTTTTCAGTTTTACCGACCCATTTGGGTTTCTTTATTAAATGGTGGTCAAGTTTTATATACAAAAGCTTGTAAAAAAAGTCAGTTCAAAGGATACAAAACGTGTTTATTATAATATAGAGGTCACAATTTAGCTTATTCCTTAATACTAAGCCTGTTTGCAATACGATGTACTAGTATTTGTCTCTAAAATATCCAGACCAAGTTCAATAATGAGTCTTTCGGGTTAAGAATTAGGTCAGTAGTAAAAAGCATTATTTAATATCTAACTTAAACAATATAGATGTAATTTTATAGCGAATTCCCTCTCCAACTTCTCAATATTTCGCTGGCTTATTATTAAAAGACTCATGCATATTTGAAATCGTCATCTCAAGGCGCTTCTAATGAGCCTGTTTTCATTAAAATCGGAATTGACCAGCGGTTTAACAAACATTCCAATGTAAAAGAATAGTACTTCAAGTGATTTTATCGACACCAAACCGACCCAATGTTTTACATTTCAGCTATAAACGTCACGAACTTACCAACAAACAGTCCACTACTTGGTATACTGGTTGGTTAATTCTGCTTAAATAACTGATGTAAACATAACAAAAAAGTATATGTATAAACTGGGACACATAAATCTATTGTTATTTATTATCTCCGATTATTGGATTTTGAACTATAGTAGAACTTCGATGTGTCAAACAATTGTGTCTCATATACACTAGAAACGTTAAACAGGTTATTTGATTCAGCAAATTGATGATGTACAAGTATACAGTAGAACTCTCGAACAGGTAGATGACTCGAATAACCTTCCCGGTCCAAAGGCATTTCGAAGCCTCTACGCTCTATTGTATAAGGATACAGCTTTGGGGGGGGGGGGGGGGGTAAGTTATCATACAAGTTATAACCTTCACTAGACAGTGTCTTTTATACAGTTTAATGGCTTGTTATGAATGACGCTGATCTTATATATAGTATGTCTTCTTACTACATTTTGAATTGAACGGTAAAGCATACTCAAGATTAGATGTAGGTAAATACAGGTTGTTCAGGCATTTCGGTCAAGGATAACCCATGAAAGTGCAAGCACTTTTTTCCAATGAGGTCCTGTGTTTTTTTTCTGAAGGGACAGCAAGTAGAAGAGCAGAAGTTGTGATACGAGGAATCAGAGTGAGTTACCCTAGCTCAATCAGAATAGACTCACTGTTTCTTTAACGTTCCCGGTGTATAGCACCGATACACGCGAGACTACCTCTGGGTTTCAAAATAATTCATCTCTTGTCTAATTGTGTGTATAAAATAAATATAACAGTTTCATGTTAATATTTATTTTATAACATAATAAGAGTTTTTCATGAAGATTGCTCATGAACTATTGAGGCATTGTTTGTTTTACATAATTCATAACCATTGTCGTTCCAATTTTGTACAAATCTAACAAAAATTTTGAATTATTTAAATAATTCACTAAAACAACAATAGCATATTGTTTTTCATCAATGCGTATCGATGCTTAATAATATTCTATATCGTTTAATTGGTATAAACATTGATATGACCGTTCCCATACTATGGTATGATATCTGTTCCGCTACATATTAAGCACATTTATGTTCTTTCCGCTCATTCTGGTTGCTTTCTGCTATGTTTATTTGTACATACTTTTCGCTACATTGATAATTCCATTCCGCTGAGTTCTTATGTAATCTTTATCAACCGTCACCAATGCTCTCTCTACTAAGAAGAATGGACAACTTTATCTTGTATATGAATATAGATATACACGATCTCGTTATCGGACATTCTTAATGCTCTAAATATTATTGTAAAGTTCCTTTTAGTTCAAGACCACACGATACCAATATGATAAGGTAAGGATTTTTTGTGTGTATTAACTACACTGACTTCATAACATATATACGCGTTAATAACTTGATTATGCATTGTAATCTCTTTAACATGTTGGGTCATCTTTGTCTTTGTGAAATATTCTTATGAAATGTGATAATTCTTTTTTGTGTTCCTGCTTTAATTGAAATCCTAATTACGAGTAGTAAATTGTGACATTGTACTGTATCACATATGTGGCTATGTATCATAGAGACGAGCCTCATAAAACCTGCACTAGTATTCACAAAGAATCTTTTAAAAAAAGGAAAACTTATAATAGTTTGCCTTATTATATATATAAGTTAAATACTTTAGCTGTGTATATTTCCCAAGAAACGAAGAAAAATCAATGATTTCTTTTTGATTATTGTAGCTCATAATATAATGCTTATAGTAAACTATGTAAAATCAAAGCACTGGTAGTACTAGTGTGTGGCGTACTGATGCCATTAAATCCAATATCGAATCCAGGTTGTATCATAATTTTATGTCACAGTTCTGATAAGCCCACCCTTACTCAAACATTTGTGCTGCTAAAGACACCAAGAGAACCAGCAGTTACCTGGAACTTACTTAAGTAACTATGCTGAGCATCAATGAAGGGATATTTACAAATACCATTTTTAACGACTTGGAGAATTCGACCAGTGTCAAGATAAATGACTGTTTATTCTTCGTATGACCACGCATGTTAATTAAATGTATATGACACTCTATATTAACGTATGTAAAAGGGGTTAACATGGTGTCGCTCACACATATCGATCGGCCAATTAATGCTTTAAAAACAAGTTTTACATTTTATAAAACCTTAAAGTATTAGCTTTTAAAACAAGCTTTAATGAACAAAATCGATCGAATATTAAATTAATAATTGATGATTTTCGACCGTTGATTGAATTTTTATTTGGTATAAAACGGGGTATTTTAAACTTACTTTTACGCGGAACGGATTCTTACTCGTCGCCGTGGATTTAATAATTAGGGTATCGTGTTGATTGTTGTCTAAAAGAGAGACATATATCTCTGCTTCATTACAACCTTTAAATATTCAAAATCGGATAATAGATACGAAAATTATGAGGTCTTATATAAAAAAGGGTAGAAATTGACTAGTGCGTTTAACGCTTACCGCGGTAACATTGTTAATCGGCCGATGTACGTAGAACTATTTCAGTCCCCCCCACCAGCTATATATAGCATCAATGTTTGTATACAACATAATTAGGTCATCGTCTGCAATGTGCAGCGGCGGAGTGATTTACATACGTTACAGTATACGATTGAAAACCGTGGGAACTATTTTAGATTCCCGCCACCAGTGAGAACATTCATTGGTAGTAAAATATAGTCCGTTGCGGAATGATTTGCTATAAATATCCTCTAAAAATAAAAGTCTGATATAATTGTTGGTCTTAATATAAGTAAATGTTGGTAATGTAAACAAATCAGGTTCAATAATACGTGTAACCTGTGTTGCATGCTTGTAATATTGTTCAAATCATAGAACTATTTATTTGCCGAGGCCTAATGCGTTAAATTGGTCGTAAGCTGAAAAGTGGTAATATCATTGTGTGGCGTTACGCCACACAAAAACAATGTTGATTTTTTCGTTAAGCTGATACACTTAAGAAGATTTTAAGATTTTTCGACAATTCTAGTTTTCTCTTAAGATGCTCTGTGAAAACCAGCCCTGATTGACATGTTCAATCGTTGTTAACATGTTGTACACGTATACCGTTACCATTACAACAACTCCATTTCTGAGCAAGGAATTGACAACTGCATAATCTTGGCTAAATTTCAGGTTTATATGGCTCTGCATTGTTATAGTGTCCACGTGCAGGGCTGACTATGACTGTATATGTAATTATAACGTGGAGGCCGCAATCTATGATCAACCAAGCACAACATCAAGTCATGTAGGCTATCTGTATGAATTTGACTGTAAACCAAAAGCTGGTCAACCATCCGGGACTTTCGAGAAAATTATGTTCGAGCATAAGGTACATTTGCTGTATAGTTCTAGCGTCAATAAGTTTCGATTTTGTTCATGAAGTAACAGTTCAAGTCATTATAATGAAGAATGACCCTAATTCCAATTTGAAAATGCTTCTCTTGTATTATAATGTTGAGAGTAGGGAAGCTAAGAAGACCTACCGACCTTGCCGGGTAGCTTTCTGCCATACCCAGTCTACATACTGGAGTCACTCGAACTTGCATGGCGACAGGCGGTCAACCAACAAAATCATTTAGTCACATGTATACGTTTAATAATGTTGTCTGTTCATGGGAATATAATATGAGATATATACATTTTTAACACGATATATCTCAGGAGTACATTGTATTTATTTACTTTTTCTGTAAGAAACTAATGACAGGCTATACTTGCATATTTATGTTATATAAATAAATAACCTACGTTTGAATATTCCCTAGATTGCTACGGAAAGGGACTCTTTTAGGTTCTATATCATTGGTTTATTATTGTTTTGTGTTGGCAGTATGCTTATATAGAGAAGAACAAGCAGGTGGAGACACAGATATGTGCTGGTGAGATTCCTGATGAGGACAAAGGTAACAATGCCACTTGTGTCTTGTATGTTTTAATGTTTTCTGTGCTCGGCTGGTTAAGTTGAGTGCTGTATTCGCTGTCTGACTTAATATAACATTTTTGTACTTCTATTTAGCTCGACTGTGTATTCTTTGCTTAGTTAGCATAACGTTTCTATGCAAAGTGATGGATTTAAAAATGGCTACAATGATTGCATTGTTTACAATTAAGACTATGTTCTACAACAATATTTATCTTATGTTGAATGCATGTGTAAACAGTTTGTGTGTTAAGTTTAAAAATATTTATTTTACATTGATTGCGAACAAACTTCTTAATCACTTACGATGACTGCTTCTATCAGTACTTACATAGATTGCAATGGGTTCAGATTCAGTCTCACTCATGGTTTGAATCGACAACAACCAACTTTGCACCAGAGGTTAAATCCGTCGACTACCATACTTTATTAAAATATGTGAAACAAATAAAGTGTAGACTATGATATACAGTTTAAGCGAACACTGTCAGGTAATTTTGTCATATTGCACTTTAGTCAATGGTCTGGTATTACAAAACGCCAAAACAAAACTAAAATAATGTTATCAGATGCTTTTTCTCAACTGACTGATCCGACTCATATGTATGTTGTATCAAATATTCGTGATAAAGAATGGAAAACATACTATATGTCTTTACACTATGTTTTTGTAGTGGTTACTGCTGCGCCCGTGACAACTGGGATGACTTCTCCTCCATCAACTACCCAATCAACTACAGCCTCTGCATCATCTACCTCAACACCAACTACAGTCACATCGACTACACAATCAACAACACCAACATCTACCTCCACGTCAGCAACAACCACGCCAAAACCATCTACCCCAACAACAACAACGCAAACAACATCTACCTCAACAACAACTCAAACAACATCTACTTCAACAACACCTACATCGACAACAACTACCTCCACGACGTCAAAACCAACAACAACGCCAACAACAACAACGCCAACAACAACTACCTCAACAACAACTACCTCAACAACAACGCCTCTTCCTATCACAACAGATCGACCAACAACCACTGGAACATCTACACAGACTCCACAAACAGCTGAAGGTAAACTAAAGTTATAAAGTTTCTTCTCAAACACTTGTGGTGGTAAAAGATCGCTATTGACAATATTGCCAATGTCACTCTAACTTAGTGTATTAGATTTGATTTCTGAGATACTAAAATGTGACATAATATATGATAACCAGAGCACCGCCTACGAGTGTTGGTTACCAGCCTTGTATGTATGAACTCCCGTGTGTATTAAAAACGATTATATTATGTCAGACAGGACAGGCAGCACTGAACTTAACCAGCCGAGCACAGAAAACATTAAAAACACACAAAGCACTGAAAACACGGCATCCCGTCCCGAAAGTCTGCCGCCTCAGTCAGTCAAACTAAAACGGAGCGAGAGCCATGTGACGAGTAAACAGCAACCGGACACCACACACCACAAGGACAATATTCAACATAATTATATATAGTGTCAAGTTGAAAGCTGAGATAGTGTTTGAGAAAATTCAGGTCATGTGTAAAATGTGCCAATATTTCTATGTACTAAGTCCAAACAAGGACATTTAACTCCATAAATATAGGTTACAGAGTTATCAGCCTTGTCAGTATGGACCCTCATTGTCATGGTGAATAACTATGTTGATTTTCAAGTTGATAACTTTGATAGCCTTTGGGAAAATGACTCTGACAAGAAATTTAACCAACGCACACGCAGACGCACACGATCCCGTCACAACAATAGCTCAACTTTTCTTCTTCGAAAATTCGAGCTTAAAATGTGATATAATGCATAATTAAAGGCTTTATGTGAAGTAATTGAAATATTATGTGTATGATGCACATAAACGTCATAACACAGGTTACCTTTGTATACGCACTTCTCCAGCAGGGGCGTAGCCAGCCATACGCACTTACGCACGTGCGTAACATCAATTTGAAAAGTAAAAAGATAAATACAGCCAAAAAATGACATTAAAGTCAAAATCTGATAGAGTTGTACTTTATATCACAAAGTTCGATTTTCTTACCACGAAATTTCACCATTTTTATTCAAAACTTGAAAAAATCTTCTACGGGAAGGGACACCCCTCCCTAATCCACCCCACTACGATACAATATATGTACCCATCTTGTCATACCCTTCAAATCATTCAATATTCTATGTAATCAATGATCTCAACGAACATGAGGCACCATCCCTTCTACCCAATTCAAGGCTTGTGTGCGTAACATCCATTCAAGCCTGGCTACGCCCCTGTCCAGTATAAGCAAGTGTCAGTCAACAATTTGTGTACGAATATTATTGTTTGTTGTAACTGTTACTAAACGTTTACCGTACCTTATAATGGGATTAATTACCAACCAATACTTGAAACTAGGGCAATCAGCTTCGCTATAGCTGAAACTAGGTCATTCAGCGTTTTGACAGCTGGACTTTGTTGGGCTTTCGATGTTTTGACAGCTGAAACTTTCAGCGGTTAAGTTCATTTTCTCTTTCAGTTATGTGTTTGTCATTATGCCGTGTAATTGTGGAATTTGAGTTTTTTTTGTTTTCTGTGCTGGGCTGGTTAAGTTGAGTGCTGCCTTCCCTGTTTGATTTTCTATTTTCTTTTTGCTCTTCTGCAGTCAACTGTCAACACTTTACAAGCGCCGAAGACATGTTCGTGGTCAGTGTCACGACGTAGCATAGCAAGCGGGTGTTCTATCGGCATTTGTGCATTTTATATACTAATACATTGTACTATAGTAGATGCTGCTTCTTCTCCAATGCGGATTAGATGTCAGAAAATGAATCCTAAAAGCACACCATGATTAACCTGTTCGGTAATTTCAGGACACACTGACCTCTGTCCCGACTACATTAAGAAAACTGATGTCAACTACTACGCTGGGTTCCTCGGACAGTATGGCAATTATTGTTACGAGTTAGTGAATGGTTTGACACAGTGGGAGAATGCAAGACGACATTGTATAATATACGGCGATTTGGCTCATATTCCAAACCAGAACGTTCAGAACTACCTCACTAAATGGTTAAACTTCAACAATTTTACAGCACCCGTCTGGATCGGTCTAACCGACAGTGGTGATGCTAACGAAGGAACATGGAGGTGGTCAAATGGTAAATATTGAGCTAAATGTCATTGCTTGAAATTTCCTTTTTTTGGGACATGGGTAGTTCATTATATATGTCTGACTCTTGTGAGGGTGGCTAGTCGCTACCATCGTTTCTTTGTGGATAGTACAAATCGCCCATATTTCTAAAAACATGGATCTTTCAAGCAAGCCTATATACTTATTCTGCAATGATTGAATGACACACTGTGTACTTTGAATTTCGTGCACTATGAACTATAAAGAGAGGTAATTATGATATGGTATTATGATAAACAAAATTTACGATTAAACAATAATCGTCGTACAGAAGTCATTAAATAATGTATAAACATGTTACTTACATATCATCGATTGTAACTTTTAGGGGAACATTACAAATACAACAACTTCCATAGTGCATATGTACAACATACTACACAAGACCACAAACTCAACGACTGTGTGGTAATGAAACCAGGCACATGGGAATGGACAGACGTTCCGTGTGGAGTAACGTTTCTATTTGGTGCAGGGTTTGGCGAACATCATCCATACATATGCCAGTATAGTAAGTGGAGTGCTAACTATTACGTTTATAAATATAACGAAGTCCATTACAGTTTTGTAGTATATAGTTCTAGTTATAAAGTGCAACGTCTTGAACACGCTCTTCAACCGTTTGTCATAATTAATGATGGCACGCCATATCACTTAATGCATTAAATACAAGGTGATTCATAATATCTGCCACAGTTTCAAACTATTATAACTTTTCGTTCCTGTACAAGATATGTATGTTTCATATATCATATGAAAGCTGATTAGATCAAGTTTTATCTGATTTAAACGACAATAATAATGTTGACATCATGGCGTCATAAACAGATGTGCAATTTCCAAGACGTCGTTTTCAAAGCATAATTAAATGCAGCTTAATTTTGATAAGCTCTGGTTTGAAAGCTATTCTCCTATAATATAACTATCATAGCAAGTCACAAATAGTATCCTGGTTATGATAAACTATCTAGTTTAACGGCACACTGGCTTATTGAATGGTTTTAGTAAATTGTATCTATAGAAGATGGCAATAATTAGGTCACATTAGCAAGTTAGCATTGACGTTATCATCGGTCAAATAAACGTCACATTGAATTCAATTCCATTTGTAGACTAAAACATGCATGAAAATATGTAATATTGTATATCAAATAAAACTTTAAAGCATGTGTTTCAGATGTGCAAACTACTTGTGGTTATATTCAAACATATCAAAACTATGTGACAGATATTATGAATCACCCTGTACCTTAACCAGTTTATCTAATATATTTTTCTTTTATACATCAATTTCAGATATTTCCGATGCAGTTGCCCATGTTCATTTTGGAAATGTGTTTGTTGGATAACATCTGATATTGAATATTGAATGCTTGTAATTAAAGCATTTTGAGAATCATACGTTTTATGTTGTTACTGTGTTGTAATGTTTTCTCATTGGTTTAAAAATCGTCGGCGTCATATCAAAATATCGTGGACCAAACGCTAAGCCAAATAACTAAAAAATATCTCATTTATTATAGTGCATAGTACATTTGAATCAATATTTTATGGATCAAACACAACGACTAGATCACTAATAAGGTAAATAAAACTGTTTCTGATACACAGCATTTGGTAGATCCCACGATGAATGTATGCTACATGACAATATTCGGACGTCTAACACAATACGGAAGCGTCACCTTGTATTTACATAGTACATCTAGGGAAGATGGTCCAACCTGGTTCTTTCTGACTACAGGTTTACTGGCATCACATCAGACCAAATCATATGGCAAACACTGTCGGTGTTGTGTGTCAAACCTGTTATAATGTACCCCACTATACACCCTCAACCGGTCAAATTGGGTTTAAATCAAATATAATTGTGTTCAAAAGTGCATAGGAGTCAAGGATATATGTGCTACAATCCAAACTAAATCATTAAGTGTTTGAAATAAAACTAGAGCATTGTTTTAAACATGGAACCGTGTTACCTCACAAAAAATGTAACTTTATAAGCTTTGTATTAATATTGTGCCTTTGGAGACAAATTCTAGTTATGGCCCGGTGCACCGGATTGATCCAGGTATAATAATCGATCGGAGCATACCCGTTATAATATTTCTGTGTCACGGGTTGTTGTATTCTCCGTTATTATATTTCTGTGTCACGGGTTGTAGTATTCTCCGTAATTATATTTCTGTGTCACGGGTTGTTGTATTTTCCGTTATTATATTTCTGTGTCACGGGTTGTTGTATTCTCCGTTATCATATTTCTGTGTCACGGGTTGTTGTATTTTCAGTTATCATATTTCTGTGTCACGGGTTGTTGTATTATCAGTTATCATATTTCTGTGTCACGGGTTGTTGTATTAGTAGTATTAGTACATCCGTAGAATCCGCCTGAAGAAGATAAAAATTAAATTACTTGGAATTGAAATTATGAGCCAAATGAAGTATGTTATTACGAGGTTATTACACAATTTGTATTATTAGTGTTATAATTCAAATTAATTCATGTATTGTTTGAAATAAAAGTAGACCATTGGACTGTTTAGAACAAAAACCAATATGTGAAGTACGTTGCCTCTCACAAAAACTTATCTTTATAAACAATGTGTTCACATTGTATCGAGAGCGAGTCATCTAGTTATGGTGCACCAGGTCGATCAAGGTTCAAATACCGGTCGGAGGCAGGTCATATATTTTCACGAACAATTAATGCAGTCAGTGTCAAACTCACTCTTTGCTTTTTCACGACTCGATCAATACTGGTAATGATGTTGTTATCCAACCGTGGGCCTAATGATTCGGACGCTTCAGCATTAAGTGATTCAGTCCAGGTCAAGCTAGGTATTTTAGTATCAACGAAATAAAATGTTAGTTCTAATCAAGTAGTCAATATCAAATCACCCTCTGCATTTTAGCGACTCGTTCACTTGTGCTTTGGTGACTCGGACGCATCAGCATTGAGTAACTCAGTACGACTTTCTAGCTGTATGCAGTATACGACTCGTCATGATAAATAATTATGCTTATGCACAGTTGTTACTTGTTTTCTTTAAAAGTATCGTTATTATTACTTGTTCAATTCAATCTTTCACGTCATAGATTAAACATAATGCAGTTTTAAACATGGGGACATAGCGTTTTCAAAATAACTTAAGCTAAGCAGAATTTTAGGAGTTGATGGATATACAAGTAATTCGTTTTAATACATTATGGACACCGTTAAAAGAACCATTGACAACATTGAAATGACCAATACAGGGTTTAAAGTTCTTAAACTACTTGAACATAAATAATAAACTGGAAACATAACATATATAAATGAATAGTGTATGATATTCATAATAATTACAACACTAACTGAAATAAAACAATGAACTGGAAACAAAAACAAATGCAAAGCAGTAAACTCGAAATATAAACCAAAACAATAATTGGAAATAAACAATGAAATGGAAACAAACAACAAACTAAAAACAGTAAACTGGAAAAATAAATAATAACATGAACTGAAAATAAACAACGAACTGGTAACAAAAACTAACTAAAACAGTAAACAGTAAACTGGAAGAATAAACAATAACATGAACTGAAAATAAACAACGAACTGGAAACAAAATCTAACTAAAACAGTAAACTGGAAAAATAAACAATAACATGAACTGAAAATAAACAACGAACTGGAAACAAAAACTAACTAAAACAGCAAACTGGTAAAAATAAACAATAGCACTAATTGACAAATACGATGTACTGGAAACAAAAACTAACTAAAACAGTAAACTGGAAAAATAAACAATAACATCAACTGAAAATAAACAACGAACTGGAAACAAAAACTAACTAAAACAGTAAAGAGTAAACTGGAAGAATAAACCATAACATGAACTGAAAATAAACAATGAACTGGAAACAAAAACTAACTAAAACAGTAAACTGGTAAAAATAAACAATAGCACTAATTGAACATGAACGATGAACAAAACATGAACAAAAACTAACTAAAACAGTAAACTGGAAAAATAAACAATAACATGAACTGAAAATAAACAACGAACTGGAAACAAAAACTAACTAAAACAGTTAACCGGAAATAAACAATAGCACTATTTGAAATCAACGATCAACTGGAAACAAACAATAACTAAAACAGTAAACTGGGAAAATCAATAATTACATTAACGGAATACAAACAATGAATTTAAAACAAGAACAAACTCAAAACAATAAACGTGTAAAATACACAATAACACGTATTAACTAACAGTAAACAGAATAGCAAAGAGTGCACATATTAAAAATCAAATTATTCAGTCAAACTCGTTATGTTAAGATAGAAAAAGTACTTACATTGGAAAATCGACAAACACTATTCCTGTATATTGCACCCTTATGCGGCTACCACCTACAATGTAATATGGAAAACATAAAGTAGACTTAATTCAACAAAATATTTAACTAACAGAGCTCATTCCAATAACTGCAAAATAAGTGTACATCTCGGTCGCCTCATTGCTTATACATGGAGAACAACGTTTTGCTGATGCAGGAGCTCATCTGATATGTTTCACTTTAAATAAGTCCATAACGCTTGCCTCTAGTAGAACATGGTTGCATGCCTTGTTTAACGCAGTAAGGCATAGGTGGGAAACTGTGGTTAGTTCATGAACTAGAAATGCATGCTTTGGACAAATTATGTCGAGCCTAGGCGCACATTGAAAAAAACACCAACTCAAATGTGCGCCAAGTTACATCTAATCCCTCTATTCATCAAGTGTGACATTGACCTTTGAGATAGGAACCTGAGGTCGGGCAAGACACTCCACCTCATGGGCTGAACGTTCATGCCAATTATAAGAAAGATTGGTGATTGCATGACAAATGTATAATCCGGACAAGCTTCAATTTGACCTTCGACCTTCAACTGTGATCGCAACCTTTGAGATAGGAACTTGTGGGTTGTGCATGGCACTCCTCCTAATAGAGGTGAATATTCATGCCAAATATAAGCAAGATTGGTCACAGCATGACAAAGTTATGGTCCGGACAAAATCGGACGCACACACTAACGCACGCACTTACGCACGCACATGTACCAAAAGTGGCCCCTAAGTATCACTTACCGCAAACGAGCTCGACAATAAAGATAAGTAAACATAACCGCTTGAAGGACAAGCTGTATTAGATATAAATCGGAAGGAACCTAGTACAACATTTCAAGTACCCATTGTCGTCATGAACAAGATCCCAGGAAATCATCAGAACGACCACTGGATTCCAATGTAGGACACATGAAAACTATTTAAACCGCATCGGGACAGCCTTAGACCCCATTAAACCATGATGCAACCTTGGTTTCACTGCATTGTTACCAGGGATCTTCAAAGTGGTGACACTGTGACCTTCCAATTACATTCAAGGATAAGTTAACTAAAGGTGACTAAGAGAATTCGATGTATATATAATAGGTATCTTCTCTATTTAGAAATTCTTACATGGAAAGAGGAGCTTTTATTTTGGGTGTTTTAAACCGACCATACAGCAAGCATTAATCGGAATAGTCGGTACGGCATTTACCACTACAATACAATACCTTTATTTCGCTCACATTTACATGTAAATATGAGGTAAATAACATTCAATACACACAGTTAAGGCTACACCTACAACATTTGTATTAAATTGCAACACATATTATACTCATTATAAATGAAAACTGTGACAAGTCATGTTATAATATGGAATACTTAAGTACTAAATACATACATTTCATCATTAACACTGGTATCAAACATTTGTAATTATGATCTTACCGTTATCAATAAAATTTAAACAAATTTAAGTATTGTACGAGGTGTTCCGAATGAGCAAGCATCACATCCAATCGTGAAAGCTCGGCCATTTACGTGTGTCTCCGGTAAATAGATCAGAATGACATCATATTAAGCTAAGTGTAACAATTGAGAACTGCGCAAATACGTATACGTCGTACATCATTCGTTTAAATAAAAAAAACTTAGCAATTTATCAAACTTTACAAATAATATAGTTCAAGGGAAGTAAGTCTGTGTCGGGTCCGGAGGCTAGTCCGGACTAATGCGAAAGTAGCGGGTTTATATTAAGACATTCCCCGGACTCAGGTTTCGGAATCGGAATTATTGCTACATGTACGAGGGTCGTTCATTTACTACCCGGACGATCGATATTCCTGGGAAACTAATAAACTGATATTGGTGAAAGGTTACAGTAATACATTCACACCAGTCCTGAATTCACATACGCAATTTAAACTTGTTGCGACGGCGGGTTTTAACAAGAACATGTAGCGCGAGTCGGCCCAAGTCGACGTCACGATGTTGTGACGTTACGCCATTTTCGCTCCTAAAATGTGACAATTTTTTTCTATTTGGTCATCGTTTCGGAGCAATAAGCCATGCGAGGACACATATTTACCATTTTAAGATGTTCGGTATTGATGTTAAATGCTGTACAGGCTCAAGTATTGATCGTTAATTTTATTGTCGTAAGTTTCAAAGCAATAGCTTGCAAAGGTATTAAGAAAAGCGGACCTAAACACAAAACTTATCCAACGCCGATGGCGATGTGATGACGACTTGTATTTTTCTGAAAATCAGATTCATGACCTAAATACGCAATTTTCATTAATTAATATTTTTTACATGTGTATTATGTCAACATTCGCTTGTCTTTGTCTCATTGAGATACGTACTAGTTCCACATATTAACTTGTCTGATTTATAGATATCGAACGATTTCATTCTTTGAAGATTGTACGGGGTCCGTACGAGCTGTGAACATGCGCTTTTGTATTTTAACGTACCTGTCTGGTAAGCCCTCCTACGCCAGGTATTTTGTATAAAAACTAATAACCCCATACATGTACAAACTTCTCCTCGATAGCCTAGTGGTTGAGCGCCCGCTTCGGATGCAGGTCGTCTTTGGTTGTTCCAAGACCGAGTCAAACCACTGACGAAATAAAAAGTGCACCAGATATTGCCTTGCTAGACATTCAGCATAAATAAGAAACTGGCGTCTCTTCTCTCATACCTTCGTGGCGATGGATACCACCATCGGGAATGAGGTGTCGAGAGTGATTAATATATGTTTCAGAATCGACCTTAAGTAAATTAGTATAAACTATACATTCATATAATAAGTTGTTACCAGCACTGTCCCTGAGAAGTTTACACCACCCTATATGTTTGTCCTGTCTTCCACCTTTCTGTCATTTTTGTCTTAGTTTGTCAGAACTGCAAAACCGAACAGGATTATTTGCATTGTCGTCCTCAGTCCAATCATTTCGAAACTGTAAAATAACAATAAAACAACCTATAAATCATGTAAAAAAATGGAATACAAGAATAAAATACACATAATTATATCACAACTTATAAAGCCAATCGCTGTATGATTTATTGGGATACTATAGAATTCAACATGTATGAATTATTGTGAGCAAATAATCCGTGATTTCCGATCACTGTATGACTTATTGGAAGGCTATACAATTCAACGTGTTTGACTTATGGCGATAAACGGAGGTTGACTTTTTTTACACTGTGCATAATGTTAGTTAGTGGTTGGTAACCATGGACATCAGATTAAGTCCCAACGCAGGACACGAAATACATATCCATAATAAAGACGCTTTTATTTCAAAGAAGCTTCAGGCCAAAGGTCCGTCAAGTGTATACTCCTTACTACACAACATACCTAGCATAATACCTTGAGTAGATAACACACTTGATTACTGATCATTTCCGAAACGCTTTTCAGTGTTCCCCACCCAACTAGAGATGAACTGGGTGGAAACGCAGAAGTAGTCTCGTGTGTATCGGTGCTATACAACGGGCACGTTAAAGAACCAGAGAGTCGCTTTCCCTTCTACTCGCTGTCCCTTCAGCAAAAACACAGGAACCGATTTGAAATAAGTGCTTGCACTTTCATGTGTTATCCTTGACCGAAAGGCCTAAATAATAACATTCTTACAACAAATTGTGTCAGTCTGGCAGTTTAAATTGGACAACGATGTATAGCAGAACGTCATTTTGGCAATTTTCATAAAGTATTGCTGGTATACCTATATTCACAGCCGTGATCAGCCTTATATGCATTATAATGCTATGCTGAGTAGGACGCCATGCTATACCTGATCAACAATGAGCTAATTCTTTGTGTTTCTGCACAACACAGTGGTCTCGAACCAGTGACCTTCTGCTTGTAAATTGTACAAACGGATCTAATCAGATAAGCAATTATGTTCTACAATGTACTACATGTAGTATATATACAAGGCTACTCATCCATCTATTCATCGTTCTTTTAATGATCAAATGATGTAATTTGTCCAATGTCTAACTGCTGATACTAAATCAGCCGCTGAGACTTAATCTGTTAATCAGACTGAAACAGCTTTATAGGGTGAATGGCAGTACTCATTTTAAGTATAGTAAGAACAGTACAAAATGCACTTACGTTATCATTTAGCTTCACAATCCAACTTAAAAAACGATTCTGCATTTCAGCTATTTTATAAGACGTACTAAGGTATAAATGTTCAAATACACATCAGATATTTGTGTGGCCTGTGCGTAGGTGCCAACACGTGATATATCGCTTTTGAAGCTCAACAAATAAACTCGCCTGAAGCGATTATATTTCAAATATTTGAGATGTATTGAAATAATGCGTGGAACAAGAGGGGCGATGAATTGTCGTTATTGACAGCATACATGGAAGATAAGACCTGTGTGTGCGGGCTCAACAGTCCGGTCGAGACCCCTCTGAGGAAACATAGCTATGCGGACTTCGACTGAGCAAAAACGTTCCAGCTGGTTATACCCCTTTCTGGGGGAAAAGCTTGTCAGACGTCCACTTAAAAAAATACGGCTGCTGGTACCGCCCATGGAAAGGTGGTCCTTTATAACATCATGCGATTTATACATTATATCGCTTAGTCGATAGACTTTGATCTATCAATGACAATATTTATTTCTGCTTTAAGGTCACCGGCCCATGCAACATATAAAAAATGCACTTTGATCTATCTGTGCAATGGGTGTAAACATGTGTCGAGGATATTGTGATATTTACAAACATGAATCGGGATAAGTCAACTGTTGCAAAATTTACGGTTAATAAAGCAAACACACGTGGTCCTTGTTTTACTAAAAACCACTGATAAATCGTGCACGTTTGATTAAATAATCTTCCTATGTAGTACATGAGTGCACTTAAGGCAACCTTTTTTGTATTCATGGATAGTCGATGGACGGCGAATGGTCACGAAATAAATACTGAAATAAAAGTTAATTTCCCTAGTTTTATGCTAATAATAAATAACAATGCATGGCTTCATATTGTTGAAATGACCCCAATGATACGTAATAGGAGTAATTTAATCTTTGAGATGGGAGTGTGTGTCTGAGATTGATATGACCCACATGTTACATAAATTATACGGGATTTGATTTGATTTTACTCGGAATGTGACGCACACTTTCTGTCTCAGACAGTTTTCATAGTTATGAACCTTTCGTGCGCGTTATAAAGTCCCATTTTTCTATGAAGTAATTTCCATTTCAAGATGGACTCAAAACTTGCATTCCAAAACAGGTACATTTTTATTATAGTACAATTTCTAGATCATGAACGTCTGATGTATCTAAACTTCTGACTCGGATTTGACCAAAATCTCAATAATGAGTTAACCACATGAATTCACTGAGACCACGGGCGATACAATATTGGGTGTCACGTGCATACGCATACCTGTGTGACGTAGTACACATTATATGTTCGTCTGTCACACGTCCATTACTTGTAGAAACTACTCATTCATACATGGATGACGAAATACCCCCAACAATATTTCACGTAGACGTACGTTACACATTGCCTTTTGCGTCCTCAATTATGTTAATTGTCGTAAGAAGGTAATGTAAAGACGTCCACACTACAGTTGTACCACAGTAACATACACACTATCGTGAGCTTTATATAGTTCAGTGCAATATCTAAGTATGTCACTGCCCTCTATTTTCATCCTCATCTAGGTCAATATGTCACTAGCTTGTTTACTACTACAGGCGTCAGTTAAAGAATTAAGGGGATGTTTTAGGGGTTAACGTGTCAAAACCAATCGTTAGTCAATATGCGGCTGTTAATGTGACCAAGACGGATGTTCGAGTGTACGGCCTACTTGAACTCATCAAAACAGAGCCACACACTCTCTCAGCATAAAATTGGTTTTCCTTACAAGGTAAATAATTCTAAATCTCAGATAACCAAACTCTTCCATTATTATGGCTACATCGATAGAACAGTCCACGTCTTCATCAATCTAATGGTTTTGCACATGAGAGGTCGAATTGTAGGGTATCAGTTTGACATGTGTCAGGTCGTGATTACATATATCCTGTTTCAATCTAATCAGCCAGCATGGTTGACAAACTATACACGTACCCACTATATACATGTAGATAGTAGTTTTATTAATGAAACGTACTCAGACATACATAAGTCGTACTTATTAAAATATTGGAGTTAAACAAACAACGCATGTTTCTGTAATTCTAACATTTTGGAGTAATCAGTGGGTCGATATTTCGGAGTCCGCGTGGATAATATATTTATATGATAAACACGCGTTGTATTACATATACTATATCACATGAACACAATGAATACCCTTGTGTTACATATATGTTATATAATGCTAGTATGCTCGCAAGTGTCTGGCTCCTACGACTGTGTATGTAACTACAGAGTTGAAACAACGGTTTATAAAGAGGCTGATATACACAGTGACATTTTGGGCTATATGTTTGAATTTGACTGCAAACCACAGACGTCAATTTACCGTCCAGGATGGGAAGTCATTGAATTCGAGCATCAGGTTGGTTTGATAAAACTCGTATTGGACCACGTATATTTGACGTATAATGCTTTAACACGTATATGTTGTGTCATTCGAAATAAACCGCTAGTTTTCTATGTAATATGATTTCTTCAAAATGTTCAAAATATCTTAAACCGTCATTTGTATGACGTTTGAAAAACTTATATCCTTTCCGCTACCATAGCGTACTAATGCAGATTCGCCGGGATGGCCATTTCGGCTTTCCGTAGTTTACGACCTAAATGCCCAAATTCGGGAATTTTGCTGTCATGGGTACACATGCATCCCATTCTTCAGGATATTACGGGCGGCCCAAGGTCGTGCACATGTTTTTGGGGCCGCTGGTCCCCTTTAAAGAGGGCTTTGAAGGTAGGTTTTCCAAAACTGAAATTACTCGTCATAGTCGCCATTGCGGTACGAATCCATGTGGAATCGCATTAACAGTTAGCGCCAAAATTGTGCTATAGAGGGAGTATAAGGCTAGACAAAGGGGTCGGGATCAATGCCCTAAAGTGTCCCAACATTAGGCATTGAAAGCTAAAAAAGAAGAAGAAAAAGAAGTTATTCACACAAGGATCACCGTTAAATCAACATGTCCAGTGACCATTAGTCGAAATGTTGACAATTTTGCCGACTTCCAGTTGAGTTTTTATCAGTGCTGCAAGTCAATAATGTCTCAGGGACGGAGTATAGGTTCCTTATGAGTTTCTCCTAGCCCCCTAAAAATCGTGGTAGCGGAAAGGATAAACCGTTAGGATGGTAAAAGGCTATGAGTGGTAGCGTATCTTACTCTTGCTCCAAAGATACTAGGTTAGAAACTCGTATTGCCCCAGGTGGAGTTAATACACTACGAGAAGGCTTAGTAGCACACGTGAAACCATCGACCGAGTTTTATACTTCTTTTAAGAAATAGCTTTAAGAATTATTACAGAGAAACTAGACGTACATGAATATTTGTGTTTGCAGATTGCATATGTGACACAAGACGATCAGATTCAGGTCCAAATATGTACGGGAAGTGTACCACCGGCAGATCGCAGAAGTACGCTGAATTTTGTAATTTACAATTTTACTAGTGTTAGTTAGCCAACAAGATAACAAATGCTGTCTTAATCAGGCCCTGGTCTCCCGAAGTATCTCAAGTAGAATATAAAACTCAAAATGAGTTTTGCTCAAATTAGAGTCAGAATTTGAGATAAATTTAAAGTTCGAGCTCTTGAAATTTTACTGTAATAAACTCAGAATTATATTTATCTTATGTGATGCCAAATTTGATTCCAGACTCGAATGGAAGTTATTGCAGGGACCCAAAACAACATATGAGATCTGAGAACTTGCTCAGATTGCATATTATTATGTCTTGATTTATGAGAGTTATATATATCGAACTATGTGATCTGTAATCATATCTTATGATACTTTTATATTGCATAAGTAAGAGGTCGTTTTCCTAGTGAATGTTATTACATTTTCTGTACATCCGGTCACATACGCTTATATTTTAGTGCAATAGAGAAAGGTTTTTGTTCAATTACGTTGTTTATTGCAGCGACGCCCAGAGCATCCAACACAGAACGTATACAACCTACGAATGAAAGATCTACGTCAAAGGACCCATTAAATATAACTCATGTCGTTCCAGTCACTACAACGTCAAAAGCTTCACTATATACATCCGTTCTTGTTACAGTAAAATCTAATATTACTTCTTCTTCGTCTTCAACCAACATCCACCGCAACAACACAACGATACACAGAAATTCGTACAACACTGCAAATACAACTAGATCAACATTGACGTCTAGTTATTCTACAAGTCTTAATACATTAAACACTTCATTCAGTACCCATGACAGTAATGATAATGTTTCAACTAGTACTACCATGATGCCATTAAATCATTTAAATACATTATCAAATGTCACAGACAGTTCGACACTATATCCATTGTCTACTTCAGGTATAAATACAAACACCCCTTTAAATAATTTACAAAACGTTACCATGACTACTACAAGACTATCAAATAACAACACTGTGTCCAGTACTAGTTCTATTTTAGCGGTTTTAACAAATGCTACACAGTTCACACCATCTTTAACGACAAATTCTACACGAGTCATGTCATCACAACTGATGGCAAATGCTACAAAATTCACGCCATCACAAACAACAAATGCTACACGATTCGTGTCAACAGCAATGACCAATGTTACGGAATTCACACCATTACAAACATCAAGGGTCAATGTTACCATTGACACAAAATACACAACAACTGATAGTCATAATATATTTACACTGACCTCCAAGAACAGTTCATCAGCTACAGTGCCAACTGTTAGTGTTTCGCCAACAAATGTTACTACAGTGACATATAATGCAACACGATCAGGGTTGGATACACAAACAACAAAGGTACATACCTTCACAGCATCAACATCTATAATACCAAGAACAAGAACGACTACAAGTATCACGCCAACTATAACCACCAGCCAAGGTATCAGCTAAAGCATGTTAGAATCACATTCGACTACACTTGAATGTGTATGTCCCTAAATTAGATCTAAGTACTATCAAAGTTATGCATTATTGTTGCTACTAGCTAAATTTAAGTACATGTAGTTTTCTAAATCGATACAAGATATGCATTTTCCAAAGATCGTAACGCATAGTATTTTTAGATCTTTAGCATTTTCAGAAAATGGAAATATTATATGTAACATATCAACATTTAGATATAAGAGACATAATATTAATAATGTCAACTCATGTCACTAACAAAAGTCATGTAAAGATATCGTATGCTACATGTTGTTTGACCAAATTATCTATCAAGGTTATACCAGTGTTGGAAGTTAGAAGTGTTTGTTGTCCTCGAGGGGATGTATACTAATTCGACGCATGTACAGCCGACTATCGTATTTGGTATTAACGTATGTTTGACTACCTGCTTGTATTATGGCGATGTTAAAATATGGAGGCAAATACATATATCACCAAAGCCACATTTAACTAGGAATATAACACTCTTTAAGAATACATGCATGCGCCTACAGTCCAGTTAGGATATGGTGACAGTGACGTTGCAGTTTATGTGTTCTCAAAGTATAGCAACCATTGTCTGAACATGTATAGCGAAATGGTATGTTAGTTTAGCATTGAAAGGATAGTTGTTTGTACAGTATAAGCCTTTATAGTTGGTTTTACACCGTTATTGTGGACTCTTCCTCTGCGTCACTGGATTAATATTACCCTGACTGGACTGTACCTCTGCGTCACTGGATTAATATTACCCTGACTGGACTGTACCTCTGTGTCACTGGATTAATATTACCCTGACTGGACTGTACCTCTGCATCACTGGATTAATATTACCCTGACTGGACTGTACCTCTGTGTCACTGGATTAATATTACCCTGACTGGACTGTACCTCTGCGTCACTGGATTAATATTACCCTGACTGGACTGTACCTCTGCGTCACTGGATTAATATTACCCTGGCTGGACTGTACCTCTGCGTCACTGGATTAATATTACCCTGACTGGACTGTACCTCTGCGTCACTGGATTAATATTACCCTGGCTGGACTGTACCTCTGCGTCACTGGATTAATATTACCCTGACTGGACTGTACCTCTGCGTCACTGGATTAATATTACCCTGGCTGGACTCTACCTCTGCGTCACTGGATTAATATTACCCTGACTGGACTGTACCTCTGCGTCACTGGATTAATATTACCCTGACTGGACTGTACCTCTGCGTCACTGGATTAATATTACTCTGACTGGACTGTACCTCTGCGTCACTGGATTAATATTACTCTGACTGGACTGTAAGTTATATAATATTCTGTCAGCCATCTTTACAACGACGAAATTAGACATTAACGTATATTGTAGACTACTATTATACGGTTATACTGAAGTTTCTCAATTAATATATTGCAGTGAAGGACAGGGTGGATTTATGTCCATATCAATTCCTTGCCAACGATTATAACGTCGGGAATCACAACTACCCACATTTTAGACAGTATGGAGATTTCTGCTTTGAAATACGCCAGGGATCAAAGAGTTGGTCGGCAGGTTTGAGTGTTATAAATATTATCATTAATTGTATTTCATCGTGCTATGGTTGTGTTGAAGTATTATCAGTTATATGCTATAAGAACACCTATTGTACCGGTATGTCCAATTGCTTTCCATTTCAGCCACAATTGTGTCATTTGGATATTTGCCAATAATTATCAAATATGACGCTCATTGGCAGCCAGAAACGTCCAATGATTGAGAATTGTTGATACCTTTTCAACGTATCATATAATTGTAATATCATATTAGGCGAAGATCGCAAATTCTCGGACGCAAATTTAGACAAAACACTATTATAACGTTTTGTCTGTTTTATGCAAACCTCCTAATAACCCTTCTGTTATACAGATTTCTTTTCAAACGCAGTTCGCTAAATAGCAACACAAATAGTAAATGATATTGTTAATGAAAAGCCGTAGTTGCTTTAGATGGAAAAACTCAGAAAAGGTTTATAGTATATCGATGTGCAAATTGGAGTTTAATTGTTTTTACACAGCACATGATGATTGTTTAGCTCGAGGAGGAGAACTTGTTGTTATGAACGACATTGAGATAGAGAAACGTGTACACAATGTAACAATGTCAATGCACTATGGGGATGGTGTATGGATTGGACTTCGTGTTGCTAACACACAGGACGACAGATATGTCTGGGTGGATGGTGAGTATTAAATATTAATATTTATACCGCGGGCTAAGAAGGATAAGGTTGTGTTTTGTTTTATTGTTTGAAATCTTACGAAGGATAAGGTCGTAAGTACAACTTTCTCATGTCATTGAGAAAACGAGAAATATATGTCTGAACATTACTCGTTTGCATCTTCAGTATGGATTACATGACAACTTCCGAAACCTTTTTCATTCGGCTTTTTGACAGCTGGGACTGGGGCGGGTCAATGTCTCCTTCGGCTGTGTGTGGGCATTGTGCTTTGTATGTTTTTATAGGTCATTGGTTAAGTTGAGTGCTGCCTTCCTTGTTTGACTTTATATTATCTTTATGCATGACAGCTGGGACTGGGGCGGGTCAATGTCTCCTTCGGCTGTGTGTGGGCATTGTGCTTTGTATGTTTTTATAGGTCATTGGTTAAGTTGAGTGCTGCCTTCCTTGTTTGACTTTATATTATCTTTATGCATGATAGGCACAGTAGAACGTTAACAAAAAAGTCACATATTTGTCACAAACTGGGATCCAAGATTTACACTAGGTCAAACAGGTTATGTTTTATCGCAATATTGACTACGGACATATACTATACAAATGTGGAAAGGTTATCTTTGTAGCATCCGGGAGAGCTCGTTAGCATTGGTTGACTATTAATGCCTGGACAACTGGTTACTAGATAAAAAAACCGTAGATAACTTAGACGGTGACCACTCGGATGAATTAAATTCGATATTTTACCAAATCAACTAATATCCTATAGATACATTCCTATGAAGGAATGCAGAAGCAAATACTAGTATATCTTAAATAGTCTTATTTACTGATTTTAACTGGATTCTCAGACTTGGGAGTACTTCTCTATGACATTATTTCATCACAGGAAGTGTTCCAGCTAGTTCAACTATAACTAGCCATAGCCTTGATACTCCTGGAAGTACTTCTGGTAGAGAATGTGTTGTTATGGTAACCCCTCGAACATGGACAAATGTAGTATGTCAAGAAACTCGCCATTGGGTTTGTCAATATAGTAAGTATAACATATTTGTAAGTTCTAAGCAATTATTATCTTACACAAAATATACCAAAGAAATAAAGCATTTATTTGATACAATGATCAATTATGATTATGTAGGGTTGGGGTACTAATATTTGTGTTTCATTATGTTGTAATGTATTCAAACAAGTACGCCACCTTACAAGATTTTAATCCATTACAAAATATAGGATTTAATTGTATTCTGTACATGCAAATGTTACCTTATACAAGTAGTTCATTTATTTTAACTTAAGAATGGTAAGTTAGTGAACAAACTTAAAAATGGTTTTCTAATGGAATTATGTTTAATATATATGCTGCACATTAATTTACTTTTAATTTGTTTTGCAGGTATTTACTAATCGTTGTAATGGAAACAAAATAGTATATAACTTGGTTATGAACAAACTCGCTCAGTAAATGGTGAATGTACAAGCTGGTGAATAGAGCTAGAGAATTCCACATCGGCGATGTTCTCCTGATTTCTTCGGATACCAAGCGAATCACCTAATTCCTTCCGATATCACAAACTGTATCATGACTTCCCTGAGGTTTCCCTAGATCACGAGGAACCTGTTCCCGATGTCCAGAATGCTCATTAATGTCAATCGGGAGTACAGCGCCGAGGCAAAAATGCTCAGTTGGACCTAGGCTTTAGCTATGACTCCGGACACTATTTGTAGTGAATGTATCTTCTTTAAAGTATATGTGGTTACATAATCCACCACAAATCTATGCCCGTGTAATGAAATGACAATTCTTGAAAACATAGTGAACATTTAAGCAGTTTATTTTTCCGTTGTTATACATTAAGGAGGACAACAGGGGTCGGTACTGAAAATAGAAATTATACACACATCAAATATAAACATTGTTTACGTCAACTATTGTATGAAAACATTTACCTGATACCCATAGACTACGTATCGAAGCAGGTCGATATGACCAACATAGAGTAGAACGATATATGAACGTTATTGTACTTTGTGTAATTCAAATAATATTGAAGATGAATACCATTTTGTAATAATATGCCCTGTCTATAATGCAATTAGAAACGGTTGTATAAAACCTTACTTTGCCAGACACCCAATTGTATTTAAATTCATACAAATGGTAACATCGCAAAACAAACGTATATTTTTTTCACAAGCATTTATCTTCCGACATTTTATTATTAATAACACCGTTCTGTTCTGTTCAGCTCTGTTTTGTTCTGTGAGGTTTGCTATTTGAACAAGTTAAAACACTCGTATGGTATAACTTATAGATATAATCCGACCTCCTCTGAGCCGTAACCTTTGAGTATACACTATATAAAGTATATAGCTAAAAATGCAGTCACGGCTCAATACTTGTTTTCGATCTATACCAAAAACACCCGAAGATTAATGAGTCCCCAAGTATATACATGATTGTGTATAGACAGTTAGCGATCAGGTTGGACCCCAATAAACGTTGAATATCTTAAAAGGTATAATGCCAATTATAGAACAAAAATAGGTATGTCTTATTAAATAAACCTTACCAAAACTCATATAAATGACGTAAATTACGGGTCCACAGAAAAGTTTACTTTGCATTTACTTGTCTTAAACAGGGTAAATCATATTGGTAATACAAGTGGCAAACTGGTTCAATATAATAAATAATTATTTGATTATGTGGACAAAAAATCTGTTTTATTTTATGAGTAAGGTTTATTGTTACGGTTGATTTATTAAGATATATCATTTTTTGTTCTAATAGACACTGAACTTTTAAATATATTTTACATTTATGGGGGGGGGTTCAGCCTGATGGCTAATCGACTATACCATACTTACTACTGGCAAATCCAGGGATATGACATTGGCACCCCATACGAGACACCTGAACACAGTACATCGTCCCACCCATATTTCCGTAATGGTACAAGTAGCCCACAGTCCTCTATATTGTGATATTGGTCAATCAGTCGTCCTGGCATCCAATTGTTGTATGTACTACTCATACCTGTACAAACATAATATAAAGTCAGACAGGAAAAGCAGCACTTTACTTAACTAGTTGAGCACAGAACACATTAAAACATACAAGGCCCGATGCCCTACTTAACCAACCGAGCACAGAAAATGTAAAACACAAACAAGGCACAATCTCCAACTAAACAAGTAAAAGATCCGCCCAAGTCTAAGCTGTCAAAGAGTATTAGTTTCAATAATGTTCAGCAAAAAAGCTGAATGTCCTAAATGAATGACCCAGTCCTAACAGTTCCAACAGTAAAACAAGTAGTGATGTATTTTAGTATAATGTGTTATAGTGTTAATTGTCACATGACCATGTCAAGCGGCGATGGTAATTAGAAAAAGTAACTACCGGACAAGGAAAGCAGCACTCAAATGAAACAGCCGAGCACAAAAATATGGCAATTTATAGATTTATATTGAAATAAAATTGTTACTACAATATAAAAGTGAAACACTATAACAACGACATCGGTCACTTACAGACAACGTGTTATAGTCAGTTTTAAATATCAAAATCCATTGGGCAGGAGCCACAATGTCACTAAGTACGCCCGCCTGGGGACATGGTGAATGAAAATTAAAAGGTCATTATCCAACAACGCCTGTGCCGATAGGGCATATAATCGTAGATATTAAGCCCATAAATATTGTCACTAAGTTTGAAGACGATCAGATGAAAGTGATTGAATAAGAGTACAGACGAAATTACTGGACACTCCCACACCTTCGCGGGCGGGCTGCACGCGAAGGTGTTCACATAATCCGGTTTTCAACAGGGGTATAAAAAGGTGCGCTTCCGTATTTACCCGTAGTAGACACTATGTACAAAACAGGTCAACTACAATATAAATAAATATAAATAACCTAACTGTTTGAAAATAACGATAAACATCACACAGTTATGATTCATAGAAGGGCAAGTTAGTACTTAGTGTAGTAAGCTATGGTGTTGTGATCCGGTAAATCGGGTTTACTTAGTTGAATCAGCAGCAGTATGTCAACTGAAAGGTATTTAGAAACGGCGTTAAATGTGAATAAACAAACATGGTTTGTTCGTCCGTAGGCATACTCACCCGAGTCCCACTTCCAATGTTCCTCACTAATCGAATCTGTATATCCGATCCAAACTGGTTTGTTCATGTGTGCACCCTGTAAGAAGGAGGCAACAAAGCCCTGTTGGTTCGAGTTTAATATGGAAACCAGGTTTCCTCCCTTTCCATGACAATTCTTTCGCGCGTTCGTCCAATTATCTGTTTTATTAACAAACTCATAGCATGAGCCTCCATTGGTTACTATAAAATCCGGGTTTACAAAACGTTGACATCCAGTCACCAAAGGTGCGGCTGAAATTGAATCAAATAGTAGGTATACAAGAGACAGCAGCAAACCTTGTGTAAAACAAACGAGTCTGCAACCAACCTATATTAACTTATTAAGTAATGTTATCCTTATAAGTTATGTGGATCACATATACCCGACAACATACATTAATTGTCCAACATGTGCTGGATCTATTACCAATAAGGATTCTGGTACAGAGCTTGGAAAGGTCTCATGATAAAATAAAGTAATAGTTGTTGGATTAATTTACCCTCGCCACCGGGATAACCCATATGGGCGAGCAGAAAAAGTAATTAGGTAACTATTCAAGCTTTTATAGCAGAGGTAGATCCCAGATGATAGCGTTAATTTGAGCACAATATTAAGACCGAGGGCCGATATCTAATGTTGTAATAACTTGTGGCCCAATCCTTTTGTAATGAAAGCGATATTATAAAACTTTCTCTGGTTTACTTTGACTTTATGCTTCTATTCTTTCTTAATAGTATTATGTATGCAAACCATGTATTGTGTTGTAAAAAATTCATGCAATAAAATATGATTAAACTATATTAAGACTTAATTAACGTATTAATTAAGTGTTGTTTCACTATACTCACTCGTTATGGTCGTCGGCTTTGGTGTTGTGGGTTTTGGCGTCGGCATAGGTGTTGTTGTTTTTGTTGTCGGCATTGGTGTTGTTATTGTTGTCTTCGGTATAGGCGTTGTTGTTTTCGTCGTCGGCATAGGCGTTGTTGTTTTTGTCGTCGGCACAGGCGTTGTTGTTTGTGTCGTCGGTTTAGGTGTTGTTGTTTTCGTCGTCGGCAATGGTGTAGTTGTTGTGGTCGTAGGTAAAGTTGTTGTTGTAGGTTTTGGTGTTGTGGTTGTGGTTGTTGTTGTTGCAACTGTGGTTGGGGCAGTCGTCATTACAACTAAATAAAAAACAACATTTATAACAATGTATTTATGTACTATCGGCTTTTATAAGTAGTATATCAGCAATGTCTCTATTGCCCTTATGTTAGATATAGATTATGTTGACCAATTCCGAAATGTAATTTTAGACGTAAAATAATTTAGTGAAACATTCCGGTCAAACAACGTCCCACAAAATATAAGTCATGGTAATCAGGTCAATTACGAGGGATGATCAATATATTCGAAGACTTTCCTTCTAACTTTTTAAATATTGATTCTAGAACAATGAAATTACCAGGCAGAAAGATCTATCAATTATCTAGCGTTCTAAGTAATTAATTATATTGTGACGTCATAATGTTCTTGATGACGTCACTTATTGTGACAAAGGTTCAGCGCGCTCCGTCGAGCGTGACGGACAATTAATAATCATAGAGCAGAGGCATTTCATTAAGATTAACACCTAACTTGGAAAATCCTTGCGATAGCTCGAATATGACTTGACCAACACGTATGTGGATTCTTTGCACTCCAAATTAGGTATCTACCCATGATTTCGTTTTTATGTGATTGTAGGGACTCTGTCAAACTGACGCCATGGTAAAATAAGAATTAAATCAGTAATTATCTCCATGTGGATGAGTGCATGTACTAAGCCATAGCTACGGAAGTGCGTAAGCTGTCCAACCCTCCAGGAAGCGAATATAAATCTGCCAGAAGGTGACTATAGCTCTCTACTAACTGCCGAACATATTGCAGCCATTAATTTTTTATTATTTCAGTAGATATAGTTAAACCTTTGCGGTTGTGCTTATGCTAGTTAAGCATAACGATGCAGCGAGGACGAAATGCACACAATATACATGCCAAAATGACTACTACAAAAATGAATTTAAAAAGATGAATCAGCTACAAAAATACATCATCCAACTCCGACAGATTGCTGCATAAATCAGTCGCAAAAATTGAACAAGAGCCATCAGACAAAAACGAATTAAAAGGACTGTTACACATCACAAGGACAACCCAAAAATCAACACTAGACAGATACGGTTACATATAGTCTGCATGTATTTCTAAAAGAAAGGAAGCAGCCTTACGCTGTACCTCGATATTGCAGAAGGGCAGAAACAAAATAAACAGTTCCATAAAAGGTACAGTGACAGTGTAGTTGTCTTGATCCTGTCTTAACTGTGAAGTGGCACTCGTGATTGAATAACTACACATCTGAACTTGTGTCTGTGTTTTATTCTACAAAAATACACAGCTACATATTTATTCTGTTTAATTAAAGTATAACCTGGTTGACGTAATATCACGTGACAGACAACATACCTTTATCAATGTCAGGAACATTGCCTTGACATCGCTGTATCTGTATGTTGGATGACAGCAGAACATATCCAAGCTACAAGCAGATAATCAGTGCTAGATAACACACAGGGAATACACAGCTTTCACTGACTTGATCAAGTAAAACCATACCAAGAGTAGCAATTCTAGACTATAAGTTAGCTAACATGGATAGTGATTCCTGTATGCGTTCCACTCACTGTGTTTTTTTATTTCATAACGATCCTTCGGATCCGTCGTCTTCTTTTAACAATTGCTGTCATTTAATTACAAAGACCATGTAATGATTACATAATACACATTCTTGTGAATTGTACATATCTGTCCAAGTCTGTGTGCAGTATTCTACTAACTTAAAGTTGCAAATGCCATTTCACAAAAAAATGTGAAATAGAGGATCTTGCATGAGTGCTCATTACATACGAGTTTTATTAAACGAGTGGACAAAATGATATGACACGAGGCTTTGCCAGGTGTCATATTGTTTTTGTCGACGAGTTTAATAAAACTCGTATGTAATGAGCACGAATGTAAGATTCTATTTATCACATAACCTTAGAAAACGCTCATTATTGTTCAAAAGGATGATGTACGCTGCATAAGTTTCAGCCAAAATTCAGCGGTACAATGAGCGCGACGTCATGGCGCCGTTGATATTATCCTGACGTCATTGACGGATCAATGCATGGATTGGCTAACGTCACGTCAAGCTCATTTACATAATTATTTATTGCACAGTCTGGGAGTACCGAACAATATTTACGACACGGCTTTACGGCACTCCTGGACCGCAGGTTATATGATAAAAATAATTATTGCACAGTCTGGGAGTGCCGAACGATATTTACGGAACGGCTTTACGGCACTCCTGGACCGCGGATTATGTGATAATATCAAATATTAAATGAAGTATCTCAAGGAAAACAGAATTTCGACATATAACCACTTTTAATCCGGGATGAATTAACGGGTGTGTTAAAATATGGAATGTTTCATTAAATTCAAATTTGAAATTTACAATGTAGATGTATATATAAAAGTCACCTCAACCTTATTAACCAGTCACCTGCTTTACGCAACCGTATTGAACGTTTCTCTTCACACCCCCTCGATAGCCTAGTGATAGAGCGTCCGCTTTGAGTGCAATAGGTCTCGGGTTCGAACCAAGTCGCGACATACCAAAGTCGTTAAAAAACTGCGCTGGTATACTCCCATGTTTGAGGTTCGGCATGATAAGTTCTAGGCCCGGTGTTCACAAAGAATAAATGTTCAGGATCAAGCTTATAATCACAATTCTGTGTTTGCTATTTCTCTTAAAGTGTTCGTACAGTTATGAAATTCGATATTAATTAGTTGTTACATAATACCGACACTTCTTCTACATAACACGTTTCGAACTTTAAATTCACATTATCTCTTCCAAAACGTTTTTCCCTATTGTCCAGTAAATAGACTAAATACAAAGAATTATGATGTTGTTCACAAATTACCTATAATTGAAGACAGAATGTCAGCTATATCTGATTCCTCTTTGTTAAAGAAACGAAATTTCTATCAACATATTTTCTGCATTAAAAATTAATTAACATTGAGCTTGAGCCTGTTGTCTCCATATAACTGGAATACTAGTGACCAGGGCTGGTATTCTCAAAGCATCTTAAGTGAAAACTTAAATATTTTGACTTAAGTCAATATTTTGTGCAGTTCATATGTCCCGCAATTAAAAAAATAATCTATGTTTTCTTAGTGATTATAGAAGCTGTTTACCTATTACTTCAAAACTATGTAAAATATTAAGCATCTTGATTTTCTTGCTTAGCTGATACACTTAAGAACAAATCAAGATTTTAAGAAATTCCTAAGTTTTCTGCTAAGATGCTTTGTGAATACCAGCCCAGTGGAACTTGGTCAAAATATCTAAAAATAGATCTCTTGGCATAATGTTAATATACATTAATGTGATTTTGTTTCGGTTATTTAACATACCTTTTTATCATTTCCAACAGCGGAATATTTTGGATCCAAGCCAGGGATTTGATAAACTGGTTTACAGTCGAATTCGTACATATATCCATCCACATTGGACGATGGGTCTGGTTGGTTGAAGATCTCTAGTTCCACTTGATATGAACATAAGCACGAGTAGTCACATAGTACATCAAGTACACAGAGGGCCAATACGTACACAAACACATGTAGTAGCATCATCATTGTCGCAGCTAGTAAATGAAGAACGTTCGAAAGACATTGGTACATGTACAAGCATCAAATAATTACTTTACATAAGCACACATCTATCATCCTGATATATAAGCACCGTTTCTACAATATCGACTGGCCATTATTTTGTTTAACAAACAGAAGATAAGATAAAGTTTATTTTCCAATCATGTGTCATATTGTATGACATGTTAATTACAGATAAAACATAATGAAAACAATTATTATAACCAACATTTTTCTGAAATAAATAAGGCTTGATTCTGATTTTTAAAACACAATAAATAAAGCTTCATGTCTTAAAACACCGCGTATAAACCAAATCACTGTACTGATTTTTGTGATACTATACCATTCAACGTGTCCTCATTAATGTGATTGAAACATCCGATGATTTTTCATCATTGTAATCATTATTGTAATACTATACAATTCAATGTGTACTTATTATTGCGATAACCGGAAGTTTACAAGAGCATGATGGAAGACGTGACTCTTTAACCTTCCGGTTATCGCAATAATGAAGAAAAAGAAGATAGTATAATAATGATAATGCTTTTATTACCTCCAAGGTTGGAGAGCTCATATACATGTGCGACAATATATGCAGAGAAAGCATATATGCATGTAAATATAATACAAACACTAAGAAAACCCTCCCTCAATTAGCCCCAAAAACATGGGTGTTTCTCGAGCAGCGTCATAGTAAGGAATAGTAATACCACCTTTAAGGAGACCCCCACTTCAAAGAAATAATGTTTCCTACAATGTACTTTTTAATAAGTGAAGTGAGTTAGGTATCAACCGTTCGTATGTATTTTAAGAATATTTCACGAATCATAGTTTCCCTACTATGACATGGGGTTGATCGTCACAGTAATTAAAATATATATTATACAAAACACATGCAGTTTAAAGTGTATTGCATTTCTTTAAGTGTATGTATTATATACCAAATATCTCCTTTAGGAAAAATCACATTACGTAGGACTTTTAAGCGTGTTTTCGTGACATTGTTATTTGTGACTTGTATGATTATTATGCACAACGTGGCCGTACATTTGTCTCACTCTACCGCCGGGTGATGTATTGACCAATTACATACATACTTAATGAACAAAGAATCATTTCGAAATAATCCATTGTTGTAGAACTCTCATTGCTTTGTGTATGTATTTACGTAGGCCTATACTCGTTTGAACCTCACCTCGTAATGACGACAATAAATACAACATATACTTAGGAAATAGATCGCTGTTTTGTGTGATATACCGGTGAATAGATCACGGTTTAGAGATCATATGCGTAGGAATTAATCACAAAGGCCGTAGGCCTGTGTGATTAATAACTATGCATATGAACGACAAATCGTGATCTATTCACCGGTATATCACGCAAAGCTGCGATCTATTTGCATTCTAACACGTGTAATTTGCACAAATTTAAACGGACTATTTTGTTTGCGAAGTTGGTGGGTTATTTATCATGTTGCTATTGACAACTTCCGCTGTTCAAAGAATCGTAACGTACGCCCCTGGATTTTTAAATTTCATTGATAAAAATCGCGAATTATACGCGGGAGATAAATTAAACAGCCGAAATTCTACCGTGATATACCGTGTATTAGATAACGGTACAGCTCTTTACGTTTACATGGAGCAAAATGCAGACAGTGTTAGAATATGACGTAACGCACAAAACTGGAACCACCCCGTCAAGATCGATTGTCGTCGTTAATTGAGCCCATACTTAATACTTTCAAACGTTTCTATGTGCATAATATACATATCGTTAGAAAGCATATACAATGACGAATTGAATGATATAAGTTTCATGGAGACGACAACTAATTTTAATATGAAAAATAGGCAACAAAGATAAAATTTGACTCAAAAATGACGTGTCACAACGTTGTGTTTTAGCATGAGAAATAAATACATGGTATATTGGCGATAATTTTATATTCTTTATCGTAAAGAGAACAACTGAAGAAAAGAATATCAGAATACGGTTGTATTGATGTTTCCAGACATATTTCTTTATTTTGAAATTGGAGACATACTCGGCGAATGCCGTCACTTTTCATTTGTCCACATATTTTCCCGAAACAAAATTATTCATAACGTTGAAAAATTAAAACAGTCAACTACGGCAATTATTTTACATCATTTATTGCAAAGGAATTCACATAAGAAAACTATCATAGAATACGTTTTCATTGTTGTTTACATAAATAGTTTTTAAATTGGATACATACTCAAAAATGCCGTTAGTTTTTCTGTGTCCCCCGATTTTGTCCCACGCGCGTAAAAATAACAATTCAATTTATTATTATTATTTTGAAATCGGGTATATACTCGAAAATTGCCGCTTGTTTCCCTGTGTCCCACGCGCGTAAAATTAACGTTAAAAATAAATCATGAAATTTCGACCACAACTTTAAAACATTTATCTCTAAAATAACCGCATGACAATATACCTTTTTATTTTTATTTTCTTAAACAATTTTGATTTCGAAATCGGGACATACTCGAAAAATGCCGCTAGTTTAATTGTCAGTGTCCAGTGATTTGTCACATGCGCGTAAAATAACGTTAAAATTATACATGAAATTTCGGCGATCATTTTATACCACTTATCGCAAAGGCAACCGCGAAAGAAAAAACATGCCAGATTACTTTTCGATGTGTGTTTATACTGAACTATAACTGAGTTACTAAACTATAACTGAGTACATTGTGCGACGTTATTTCTCACCAGTCGGACAAATCAGTGGAGAAAGCAAAAAATATATAAGTTATAGTTAGAACATATTAAGTAAAGTCATTAAAATTTACTTAATATGTTCTTACTAACTTAGAATATAACATTCTGCATTCTGATTGACCGATGGAAATTAACGCCAACGCAAGACGTCAAGTATGTTAAGAGAAAATTTTAATGATTAAATTTCCATTTAACCGCGAAAATGCGGCGTTTTCATTGGCTCATAATGTACGTTATATTCTAAGTCAAGTAAGTCTCCTGTCTAAAAGTTAAAATTTCATTTGAAAACTAACACTATCGATTGTCCAAACCAAATATTTACAGTAGCAACGTGTTAGTTTAACTTAACAGTAAAAATAGATTATCTACATTTATCACATAACCTGCGGTCCAGGAGTGCCGTAAAGCCGTGCCGTAAATATCGTTCGTCACTCCCAGACCGTGCAATAAATATTTAAATTAGCTTGACGTGACGTTAGCCAATCCATGCATTGATCCGCCAATGACGTCAGGATAATATCAACGTCGCCATGACGTCGCGCTCATTGTACCGCTGAATTTGGGCTGAAACATATACAGCGTACATCATCCTTTTGATCAATAATGAGCGTTTCTAAGATTATGTGATAAATAGAATATTACATTCGTGCTAATTACATACGAGTTTCATTAAACTCGTCGACAAAAACAATATGACACTCGGCAAAGCCTCGTGTCATATCATTTTGTCCACTCGTTTAATAAAACTCGTATGTAATGAGCACTCATGCAAGATCCTCTATATAAATGTCAATTTTATGTCTAAAAATGATCGGTTAACACAAAAAAACGCAAAGTCAACAAACAACGTCATTTGACGCAACGTTTAGTGGTTCCAGTTTTGTGCGTTACGTCTTGGCTTTGTGAACGTTACATTTAGGACCATGACTTACTAACAGTGAGTCTATAGACGAACTTTCATACATGTATATCTGTAAACGTTTGTTAAAACCAACCAATCTCCATTGTGACCAATCCAGGTAAGGCTGTATCCCATGAATGTGTCTATACCATAGAATGTTTGAAATCCAAATACAAAGTCATGCAACTTATCTTTGTAACTTAACTTTCAGATGGGTATCAATAAATTTAAGCAATAATTACCTTTGTTGTAGTTATAGTCTCAGTGTATTGTATATATGTTAGATTTGTAAGTAGTGCCTGCTATGACCCTACAAGTACACATAATCAGTTTGATAAGAGAAATAGGTCGCGTATGTGTATATCTGTCTAGTGCTATGTCTATATCAAGCCAAACTGTGGAACCATTTCCTCTGCGCTGAAATAAATTACGTCGTAGACAAAATAAAGTGGCTAAATGTAACTATACTATATGATAGCTATCATTCGTACTTTGTACTTACAATGTTATTAACAACTTAGATGCTTGACAATACATTCTGTATGACTACGTTAGCTTCAATATAATACGCATTAAACTAGTTTGCTATGAGTCCGACGCATTAACTAATAAGGTTTTGAAAAGGCTCTGGGATAAGAAAAGGTACCACGTGCACCTATTGATTGTATTTGAGTATTTTCCCCTTACAGAACTATATCTTAGCTTTAAGTGTTTCTTTCGGAAAGATTCTCTGATTGAGAAAAACGTGGAGTTAGTTGCTTATACAGTAGTCTTTCTCTAAACGCGAACATTAACAAAGTTGATATATTTTAAAAATTAAAATGGTATTCTAATTTGAACAGTTGAAGGTAAGATTTAATCGAATTCTGAATGTATGAAATACTTGTTATATAGTTACGTGTAATAACGCCGGAGTGACGTTCGCGACGAACAGACACTCTACACAAATAGCTGTAAGTTTCCTAAACACCAATATATTAACATAACGTCTTTGCACTCTGCTTCATTATGATTTGTCTATTCATTCTGGAGTTAGTCAAATTAGCAGGTTTTCCTGGCGACTGGCTCATTTATTTGTTGCGTAATCAGTAAGCCTTACATTACAGAGGATGAACAATTCGCTGGAATCTTAGGTCAGCTCGGACAGGTTATGTTATGTGCTTGTAAAAGAGCATGGCCGCCGTATTCGACAAAAAAGGTTGAACAAATACAGACTAACTGCATTAAAAACGACAAAAAAACAACAACAAACAATTACAGTTAGTAGTTAGTGGCGGACTATACGTTGGGCGAAGCCCAACGGATAAGATCCGGTTTACGATAACACATGTCACGTGATTTGGTCAGAGTTTGAATTCACTAATGGATCTAAAAATGTTTGTTAAAATCCCACACTGAAGCAAAGATACTAGAAAATGGCTGCCAATAGAATAACAAAAAAAATTAAAATGCGATATTCGGCAGCTCATAAATTTTCTTTTATTTTTTAATGATGTTTAAAAATATTCCAAAAACTAGCGCAGCCCCCTGTCTAGAAAAGAAAAGATAATAATTATCAGTCTTCCATATTTTGCTATGTGCAACCAATCTTTTATATGGGGAGGGCTATTTCCTAAATGTTTGGACACAAAAAGGCAGCCATTTTTTTGCCCGCTTCGGAAGGAAATTTTAACATTTTCAGTGCATTAACGATGCTACAAACTGTTATGAGACACATGCTTACTCTGAGATAACGAAATAAGTCAAGCGGGAATCGTTCATATGCGCGAAATATCAACTAATCTTAAGAAAATCTAATAAAAAAGACACATGTTTCGGTTATTTCCCATCGCAAAGTTTGCAATACAATTAATTAACGTCCGTTTCGGGTATTTACGTATCTGGACCGGACGGTGATAATCCACATCGTAGTTGTAGGTTATTGTAAAGAAAGTAAAACAAATGCATTTTCGTAATTCCTCGCCGAGATGTAATAAAAAATCCCTCCAAAATCGTAAAAAATATTCGCGGGATAAAGGTCGCGAAAACTAATTAAATGTTGTTGTTGTCGTTATTGGATACAATAAAACCCGTAATTTTCCGTCTAAATCTCTTTTATTTTGTAACGATTTGCAGGGTTTATTTAACAAAAAAAGGTGATTAAGATTAAAGATGTTTGATATTTAATCGTAATATGATTAATTGAAATGAAAATAGCCTTTTCTTTTGAACAAAAGTACTATCTGGTATGCTCATGCAACCCATTAAAAAAAAAAGGTAAAATATCAAATAAGGCCTATTTGAAATCAGTTGTTATCTGTGTTTATATCTAATTATTCATTTTTAAATTAGTTACCCCTGAATTAAGTAGACCTAGAATTAAACAAATTGAAAAACGTGTATTATCCACAGACAGATATATTTTCATTTTGATCGGGCTGACAAATGTTCATTCGGACTGACAAACGATAGCAGGTTTGTATCGTCTTTCGTTACTTTGTACCCAATAGTTCGTATCAAACCGCTATCGATTGCTTTCTTGTGCAACGAACCGCTTCGATGGGTTCATAGAGGTAGGAAAGCGCTCGGTAGCGCCTTTTGGAAACGGCTTGCTCCAGATTCGTAACTTCGTAACCAAACAATTTGTTTGTGAAGTTATGCATCACCAGTACTAGATAAGCATGTTACAAATAATGTAGGACAACTGACATAGTCCGCTAAAAATATGCTGTGCCTTAGTTCATATTAACTTTCCATGAATCCCAGTGGCTGCTTGAATACAGCTTGACCGTATACTGTATGTATACTTTCTATAACTAGTAAATGATTACTCTGGATGAAACGTAGACTCTTTATCTTAGACAATCAATGAGGTACATTATCAGCGTGTGCAAGAAGACAAACCATTACATAGCAGCAACTATAAGTATGTACAATGGCGAATGCAGGCTTTGTCAGAAGTATGAAACCAATATCGACAGTTCTAATTGAGACTAATTCTGCTTCAGGCAAGAAGGATTCTTACAGGTTAGACACAAGGGAGATAGCCACTACCGGTGAAAAACAGTTTGATATGTATTTTCCATCATTAATGTTAATTTTACATTATTCATATGAACCGCAACATCAGAAGAATCCTGATGAGATTTTTGCACAAATATTGAATTTGAGCTGTTCAGGTACTCATACCGTCATATTTATACGATGTTAAATCCTTATCTTAATACTTGAGGCACACATGGAAGATTGGGAGCCTCATTTGAATAAAGTATTTACTTACTACATGTGTATATTAGTAAACAGTTCCGGAGTAAACACTTGAAAAGTTATTACGCACATGCAACATTTAACAAGGCGTCATTAAGGGGGCACATTGTCAAAATACCCATTTTTCAATCCACGTGGTTAATTAAATATAATAACCAATCGGACCGGGAAGATAACACACAGTAGAAATTGCAGGGCACTTAAGGCGCATAAACACAAAAATACGTCACATACCACACGTACAAATCTCAATGACAAAACGTCGCCTTAGTATTATCACAGGAACTTGCATTTATAATTTGGAAAAAAAATGAATTTTTTTTGTCACTAGGCCTACTGTACTATTTTATTTTAATCTTTTTTTTTCTTTTTTTTAAAATTATAAATGCAAGTTCCTGTGGTATTATCTTGCGCTAACTACACAATTTCACTTTTCGAGAAAAAGCGCTTCAAAGATACAGATATGATAATCTCACTCAACATTGGTCGATTTGCAAGAAATAAAAAATAGTATTATTTGTACTAGAATAAGCTACCTTCACCGTGAATTTTAATACCCCATGAGCAACAGTTCATTCTAAAATTAGAAAAGTATTTTAGAGATAGCTCATAAAGTGTAACAATATTTTGATTGTCTTTAGTGTTATACTGAGCTATCAGGAGATAGCACTTGAAATAAGAACGTTTTAAGTGAAACTGTTTCATTTATTGTTGATCCTTTTCATTTCTATTTTGAGCTATCTACAAGGAATGACGTCATTTTAAGATGTTTTGTGTCAAATCAAGTGACGAAATGCTTCTTTTTGATTGGTTGTTCAAAATTTGTTAGGATTGTAGTGAGCTATCTCACGTACATAGCTCAAAATAATCCTTACTTTTGAGTGTGAAATGTTGAATTAGCGCAAGGTGTGACGCGCAAACTTCGTAACGGATGATTCCATTTTGGGCGCATTAGATTCCAGATCCAGGGGTGTAATTATCTCAACAAATGATTTTTTTGTATATAGCTCAAAATAATCCTAAGCCGACGAAATATTGATAACAAGAAAACAAATATAACGCTACCAACAGATACAAAATATTGTAATTAATCGGAGAGGGAAGGCAGCACTCAACTGAAACAGCCGGACAGACAGAACACATAACAAAAAACAACATAGACCACATTTACACGACACAATGCCCTTAACAACACTTAAGGAGAAAATATGAACATAACAAACTATTTTTTCTCAGTATTCAGAGTAAGTGGTTCTGGGAAGCTAGTGTTCTATCTAGTCCCGACTTCCGGATACTATTTTTAAAACTCCTACGTTTGTGGTTTCAGTTTCGTATCAATTATACACAAGTATATTTCGCTGGCTTAGAATTAGAAGGTCGTAAGTACTATCTTATAAAAGTCATGCATATTTGAAATCTGCATCACGAGGCGCTTTTTATGAGCCTATTTTTATGAAAATCGGAACTGGTCATGTTGACCAAACTGAAGTTTAAAAAGCTTGTATTTCTATAAGTATAGAGTATATAAGCCTAGTTTGCACACAGATTATTCTTGTTTTCTCAAAATCTTGTACTTATCACAGTGTATAATCGAGTCAACTTCGGATTGTCACAATGCACGTTGAAATGTATAGTCTCCAATAAAGTCATACAGTGACCGTAAATCACAGATGTTTTTGCTCGAAATAAGTCATACAAGTTGAATCATACAGTCTTTCAATAAGTCATACGGTTACCGGAAATCAAATAAATGTGGTTTTGCTCGCAATAAGTCATACAAGTTGTAGCGTATAGTCTCCCAATAAGTCATACAGTGATTAGGTTTATACGCTGTGCTTACGTTTATTCTGTTTACATTAAACGTATAATATTGACCAATATTCAAGGCTAGTGGTTGCAAAAAGTTGTTTATATTCAACATGCTTTATTTTGATTAATGCGTCTTGACATGTTTTTTTGTAACTGCATCTAAACAAATACAAAGCGCATATGTTTTTATGTTCCGGTCCTACTAAGTAGGGAATCAATTAATAATCATACAAACCGGATGCTGAACCACTTTTTGTACTTCGAAATGCTCCAATCCGTGTATAATGAGCAATATAAACCCGGACGCGAATATAACTTTAGATCCTTAACGCCAAATTGCGAAAAGTCGTTGAGCAGTGTAGGAGGCTGTTTTCTACGGAGAAACAACAATGTTTATTAAAGCAGGGAATTATAGAATATGTGTTTATACCGCATTATTTGTTTGTGCGACGTGCCTCTTGTGTACTGAAGCGAAAAAGACGAATCGTAAGTAGAGTTTTATAGTCATATCAGTATTCATTCCGTAAATAATCCCTTTAAAGCCACCTCAATTTTAATACCAACACCATATTTTGATCATTGTTTAAGAAATAATGCATAATATATATGGTGGATGTTTTATCATAGAATAAAGCACAGTCACGAGTTCGGATCTCATCAAGTCCACCATACCCTAAACTAATTAGGATTTATTAAAAGTAGGCATTCACACATACGCATGTGGTAGATTGTTATTCATGTTGATGTATTTTATTGTTCAAAATAAATGCATTTTGACTGCTTTTATTTAAATAAATGGGCAGGCATGACCTTGGTTTGACAATTAAAATTTCTATTTCTTTTTAACATTTTGTTACCAAATAAATGAGACTGACATTTTGAAAAATGTATACCTTTTATGTAATTAACTTTTATAAATATATTTTTATAACAAGTGAATATAACAAAAACACTCGTTGATATAGATTTTTTAAACTTTAAGCAACAAAATGGTACACGAGACTTATGGGTCATTATCCAGAAAAGGTATTTAATTCACTGAAGAAAAATACACATTTTTGCCTCTTAGAGTGAGGTCTGTGAAGTTGGCTGTTAGCTGTTAGATGTTAACTCAGATGTTAACTCAAAAAATATTTTCCGAGTTTACTTCTGCCAGAAGTTAACTCAGATGTTAACTCAGAAGTTAACTCAAAAAATATTTTCCGAGTTAACTTCTGCCAGAAGTTAACTCAGATGTTAACTTCTGCCAGCAGTTAACTCAGTTGTTAACTCAGATGTTAACTAAAAAAAACTCAGAAGTTAACTCAAAAAATATTTTCCGAGTTAACTTCTGCCAGAAGTTAACTCAGATGTTAACTCAGAAGTTAACTCAAAAAATATTTTCCGAGTTAACTTCTGCCAGATGTTAACTCAGATGTTAACTCAAAAAATATTTTCCGAGTCAACTTCTACCAGAAGTTAACTCAGATGTTAACTCAGAAGTTAACTCAAAAAGTATTTTCCTAGTCAACTTCTGCCAGAAGTTAACTCAGATGTTAACTCAGAAGTTAACTCAAAAAGTATTTTCCTAGTCAACTTCTGCCAGAAGTTAACTCAGATGTTAACTCAGATGTTAACTCAAAAAATATTTTCCGAGTTAACTTCTGCCAGAAGTTAACTCAGATGTTAACTCAGCAAATTGAAAGCAAGAACCTAGTAATATAATATTATTCATGCATACATATCAGGATCACATCAAATTCTCCGTGCTATAATATCACCAGTGCGGGCTTATGACACGTCATTGATGCCCTTGGGCCGTATTCAATATACATCTTAGATCTGTTCTTAGTTTCGCTCTTATCCTCAGATCTTAATCTTACGGAAGGATAAGATTGATTTTAAGAATAGGTTGTATTTAACATCAATCCAAGAGTCAATCTCGCGTAAGAATACCCTAACTTGTAAGACCGAGAGCGTGCTGGAATGTTTATATAAATTTACAGATGAACAATGACAGTTCGGCAATGTTTTGATACGTTAAATAAACTGTACTGTAACCTTGTCAACGGGAAAATTTAACGTGGTTCATCAGTACATGTAAATACAAAACGCGAACCTTATAGAAATCACTACATGTCTCATTAATGAAAACTGTATGAAAGTACATAATAAAATTTGGTGTTGAAAGCGCAATGGTGTTGAACACCAAAGTAAATTAAGCAATGTACTACACTGTAAAGTAGGATAAAAACATTCGAAAGTGCTATTCCGCGCACATTGGTGGTGTGCAGTGCGTCAAAGTATTTTGACAGTTAAATAGCGGAGATGGCATTGATTTGGAAATATTATTTCTGTATTATATGTTTTTCATTTCTATATAATTATTATTAGCTTGTTGTTTCAGCAACTGCAGTAACATCATCACCAACAAAACTTTGTTCACACATTATCGTAAAACTCGAATCAATGGATCGGACGAGTAATTTTTAAATATGAGGGTCGGCCTCATGGAAATTAGGCATATTTATCTATATACTTTTTTTAGAAACTTCCCGGTGCATTGAAACATTATAAATGGCTCGCAAATGATTGGTGTCCGTGTACATTTGAAATGGAAGCCGCACCTAAGGTGCCAAGAAAATAAGAATTTTCATATTCTGTGCAGTCCTCAATTACGAACATATCAATACATGCATGTCAATTGTTTAAAAGCCCAAATAATTAACTTTTGATAATCAACACATCGTTTTGTCACATCAACCTAGCAACAGCCGTGCATTCTTTACACTTTTCTAGGATCTTCTTTCCAAGATATCGCTAACGTTTCGTGCTAAAATCGTAATTCCTTAATGATATGATAATGTACAGTCACAATTGCAATATTTACTAATGGTATGGATGTCTGTGATCTTATATGTGGCATGGTTGTAATTTTCAATTTAATTTACAGTTGTAAGATATCGTGTACAATAGTCACTTGATCTACACATTTCTTACCTACTCTGACAACAATACCAAAGATCCACCTTGACCGGAGGATATTGCAAAAAACTGTTGTTATCACGTTATTAATATAAAGTAAGTTACATGTACAAGATACAGTATGGAAGTTAACACAGTAAGTATCTAGCACAAAGACACTGTTCAAGCTGCATTGAATCTTATTAATACTGATGGCAATGCTGGCATTGAGGAGAAAATCTATCACGATCGTGTTGGTACGAGAGATGCACATACAATTTATTTTAATATTATATACCAGTATATTTTAGCTGAATAAGTTTGTTAAATCAACTGGCGACAGCGCACTGCCATGTGATAAGTTGAAGGCCGGTATGCCATGAATACGTGCCTGTGTGACTGCATCCACGTCCGTCATAAAATGAACTGGTTGAAAGATGTTGGACCTATTCCATGTCTCCGAGTTCCGCGTCCGTATGCGTAGCCCGTATATCGTGTCCGCAACAAATCGTTCACTGAGCGATTTTTACTCATGCAAACACATTACACGGATAACACACCAAGATGGAGGGCAAACTTGGTCTTAATTTTGAGTTGCCTTACCCCAATCACACGAGTGTCGGAACGAGCCGGAATGCCGTAGGAATAGCGATTAGGGGTACTTTCTTGTATGCTCGAAGCTTATTCCATCTGTATTCCGAGTACATTCTGTCTAATAATAATTTATACTGGTCATTACGAATGTTTTCAAATGATCTAAACCTAAACGGAATATTTATTCAAATATTCCAGATCGCATACCATCCGAATAGCCGGAATGTCACCAAAATGTAGAATTTGAGGTGTATTCCTGCGTAATCGAAGTACATTCTTAACATATTCCGTCATATTCTGTTTGTATTCGTAGTACATTCCATAAAGTCCGGCCTATTCTTGCGGCCACTTCGAATGTTTTGCGCATGTTCAAAACTATCGAAATCGATTCGAAGTCGGCGGAAAATCGAACGGCTATTGAAATGTATTCTTCCTACATTCTGATTACATTTTAAATATTCTTACGGCATTCTGACTACATTCGAAACATTACTTATAACCACTATACGTACTGTTATTAGACACACCATCCGTGCCAGAGACAGTAGAAGAAGTAATTCTACTGTTGCTGCACGTGCTAAATCCCGTGCAAAACGGTCCGATAAATGTGTGTACCGCAGTGTGAAATCATACACGTGTGCGTTCTCCGCTATCATTCCAGACGGATTCGAAGTCAATTCGAGTTATATTCGAAGTATATTCGAATTGTGTTTGAATTGTATTTGAATCGTATTTGAAGTATTCCAACGGCTTTTTGACAAGGCTTCGATAATTTTGGTCAATTCGAATTATCATTTGGAATATGTTTCGAATTATTCTTTCTCCATTCCGACTCATTCGGGCCCATTCCGGCTGATTCGAGAAACGTGTGATTGGGGTATTAATGTATTATTAATTTGAGGTACCAAACTTTTATCAAACGAGATGTAATTTATAACATAACTGTGTACAGTAATAAGTTTTATAAGTACGTTCTTCAAAATGATAATAATAATAATATGATAAAAATAATAAAGACTTTATTTTACGAGGAAACTCATTTGACAAATTATATTTATAAATATCATAATTTTATATATAATTGGGGAATTTCATAAAAGAGTTTCAGTGAAAGGATGTGCGAAATCGATATGTATAGGATCTACAATAAAAGGAAGGTATAAATCAAAATAATTAATCAATTAAATTTATAATTAATCACTATAAAGCTTAATTATATATAGGGACATCATTAGAGCCAGCATATCATATATCACCATGTAAATTAAAACAATGATATTTTTAAAAGCATGCTACGGAATTGAAACATAAAACATACTGCAAGCCATTCTGCAGACTGCATATATATATATATATATGGATATACATGTATATTGAAGTAATGATTATGACTAGCCAGTCATTCAATATTTTAAGTAGCAGAAACATGGGGTGTTTCAAAATAAGACGGCTTCACCCAGCGTAGACATAGTTTTAAGTTTAAAGTGTTAAACTGTTGAACAGAAGAAGAATTTTTGATATTATGAGGAATAGAATTCCATATTGAGGTACCGGAGAAAGCAAAAGTGTGGCGAAATAATACCATAACACTTGTTCATTTCATATGCATAAAAAAATCAAATAATCTCCGAAATGTTGCGTACGGATATAAAATTCGCTTTTATCTTAGTTTTAAGATCAACGGTAAGGAAGCTACTGAGCTTGTGGCTCAAAAAATATATTTTTGAGTTAACATCTGAGTTAACATCTGAGTTAACTTCTGGCGGACAATATCTTTTTGAGTTAACATCTGAGTTAACATCTGAGTTAACTTCATTTTTTGAGTTAACATCTGAGTTAACTTCTGGTTCGGAAAATATTTTTTTGAGTTATCATCTGAGTTAACATCTGAGTTAACTTCTGACAGAAGTTGACTCGGAAAATATTTTTTGAGTTAACATCTGAGTAAACATCTGAGTTAACTTCTGGCAGAAGTTGACTCGGAAAATATTTTTTGAGTTAACATCTGAGTTAACATCTGAGTTAACTCGAAAAATATTTTTTTGAGTTAGCATCTGACTTAACTTCTGGCAGAAGTTAACTCGGAAAATATGTTTTGAGTTAACTTCTGAGTTAACATTTGAGTTAACTTCTGGCAGAAGTTAACTCGGAAAATATTTTTGAGTTAACATCTGAGTTAACTTCTGAAGTTAACTCGGAAAATATTTTTTGAGTTTACATCTCAGTTAACACCTAACAGCTAACAGCCAACTTCACAGACCTCTTAGAGTGAGCCTTAACAACCCGTCAACACATAATACTGCAGCCCTTTATACTTCCTCGAACGTTTGTTTACAAGACGTATTAGTCACGTTTTTGTTAGGTAATTCGTGCACATCGTGGTTTCCTCTATGTGTATACAGCTGAAACGGATGGGTGTGTTAAAATTACATATACATACCCTTTTCACTGTTGTACTCCTTATTCCACCTTAAGTATTAATGGCAACTCAATAAAACAGTTTTATTGAGTATACTTACTGCAGTCGTCTTATTATTGGGGTTTCACTTTGTATGTTTTCCCGTTATTGTGAATTACGATGTGACGTCATGACACGGCTGATAAACGTTCATGCGGTCTAGTATATATATATCTTTATTTCCCCCGTTTTCAATTTAATTGAACTTTTAAAGTGATTTTATCATGGCTACGGTAATTTACATTTATGTTAACTGAAGTGGTGTGGCTAAATCCGATGATAATTGATGGTGCGTGTCTTAATTCTCAAAGGAATGAGTACAAATACTACGATAATATTATACTGCACTGTAGTAATAGCACTCCTATACCATTGTTTCTACTTGAACCGTACAATAGCCATATTTTAAGACAAAATTGACTAGCATTTCGAAGAATAATGTAAAAATGCTAGATCTATTTTGAGAAAGCAAGACAAACTTCATTACTAATACAGTAAAACACACTTTCTGTACTTTACTATGACCTCTCCCGTTGTTCATGATTGAATTGTACAAGAGTACACAACTTTAAAATCAAAATGTATAGTTAGATAAACCAAAATCGTTCGGGCGTAACTGTACTTTTAATAACGAAACAATCCATGTAAAAGGGGTGTAGTCGGAAAAGAAACAATTATTTAAAATTGAAGCTTACATCGTCCTCCATGACGCAGTAGGCTAAGCTACTGCTTATGGATCTTAATATAACTTTTTGCTTTGGTTCGAATCCCACCCATTTAGATTTTTTTTTAATTTTGCTAAATAAAACATATGCGTGCATGTCTATTTTATATATACTTCTAAAATTTATTTATTTCCTTTGTATTTTAATCCTTGAAAACATTCCCACGTTAAGACTGTTGAACAGAAACATTGGTCAACGGTCACCCAAACTGTGCTCCTTATATTACCAGCCTGGGTAAACGCTTATTAATTTTGACGTTTCTACAGAATATTCTTAGAGTGGTGATTCCAGCGCACCATTGATGAAAATAGTTTGTAATTCAACCCGTTTGTCATCTGAACAATAAATTCAATATCCAGGGTGGATTCGAAAAATAAAATAAACAAAACAAAGCAAATTTTCATTAAACCTAAAACATAATTTTATTATTCATTAAGTAATAAAATATAATATTATAAAAAACTCATGTATTATGATAAAACAATTATTGAAAACGAGTTTAGCAGCGGACTCGAACCTACAGCCCATATAAAAAGTTTGCGAATGTTGTGAGTATAGACCATCTTAACCACTAGGCCACGCTGTCAACTTGAAAGCTAACGTAAATTTTTAATACATATCCATAATCTATCAGAAAATAACGGTAAATATCGTTTCAACCTTAGCAAATGAACTCGTCCTAGGGTCATATTTCGAAGGTCGTTGTATATCTATAGTCCGACCAGGATAATGCGATATTTACAAACATGAATCGGTTTGGTTAACTGTGGCAAAATTGGTTTTACAAATCATTTAAATAAACAAATAAGGTCAGTATTGTACTTAAAACTTCATTGTTAGTTGGTGCACATAATAATTGTAATCCACCTTTGTAGACCATACCAAATTTACCCGCCATTCACATTATCCTAGGCGCACTATACCGCCTTTCTTTTTATCGTGGACGCACTATAATTGACATTTTTATGCGTAAGCAAAGGCTAGTGTTTCTTCGGCGAACAAAACATGACTATCCATCCATTGAGTATTGACTAGTTTACCGTTATAGTACTATAGCTTTACATGTTGTCATGAATTATGTTGAAATAATTGACATGGTTACTAGGGTTAAAAGTAGTCTGATTGAGTAAAGCGAGGAGTAAGTTGTTTTAAACAGTAGCAGCATTCCTCTGTTTGGTATCTGTTTAAATTAAAGCATATTCATAAAACGAGAAAATACTTTAACAGTTTATGTCGCGAATTTATCAAATACTGTATTAATGAAATACTTGTTACAGTTACGTCGAATAACGTTTGAATGATGTTAGAGACGTCACGCAAAAAATCGAAACAGTGATTGTACAAAAAGAGCTGCAACTCCCTAAAATTCAAGATATTAACAAAATTTCGCTTGCACTTTGCTTTATAATGATTTTTCTTTTAATTTAAGGACAATCTCAAAATCATTTTTGTCAACATAGCAGGTTTTCCTGGAGATTGGCTCATATATGGAGAGACGGGGAGAAAAAATGGGATTACCCTTCAGAGGCCCAAAAATAGATTTTATTGATATTGTAGGTGAAAAGAAATATGGCTGCGTGGTACCCGAGGAGCCCACATTTGGCTTCATTGTCTTCAATGATAAAAAGAAGTCGTTAAAGTACGAATGTTTTGACCGTTATTATTTGAATACAATCCGGAAACAAAAGCCCAGAAGGTGCAGACATGGGCGGTGGAGCGGGAACCCGTTAATATGTGAATATTTTGAACCATCAAGTAAGTACGATACATACGACATATACACTCGGCAAAACTTATAAGTACACACTTGTTTATTTGCCCATAGCTCGGTCAATACGTGTTTGATCATGCTGACAATTTCAACATATGTAGATTGGATATGTAGAATTACAATACAATCGATATTTTTAACAAACAGAATAAACTAATGAGGACATCAGCAAAATCTAAAAAACACAATAATGCTGTGTGTTCGTCGGGCGATTGTCAGGTTGTTAATGCACATATGGCCCCGCTGTGCTGATACAGTACTGTTTCAAGTCTATGTTTCTACTACGGACACAGTAATAAAGAAAACAATGATAGGAACAAGCCCAAATTAGGTTTAGAAATATCGACTTTGCATCAAAAATGCAATTTTGGACATGGTTAACTCCCCTTGACTATAACAATAAAAAATATTTTTAAAAGTAAAAAAGAACATCGAATTATTTTGTTGATATATACATGTATATATATTGCTCGATGCCTGTGTTAGGCTGGTTTTATATACGTGGAGATGATGTCAACGAAACATATCACCATCACCAGGTATTCAGCATTTTTGGTTGCGTGCTAACCACTATTATATAACCAATCCCTTCACTGTCCAATGTACGTATGAAGTTACACAAACGTACCAATTCTCATTTGTATTATTATAGAACCACTTTGTCCAAAGTTGAATCATCCAGAAAACGGTAAGGTGATAGTGGAAGGTTACGAGGCCGGAAAACAGTCCGTGTTTTTGTGTAACCAAGGTTACCACATCGAGGGGTCCAAAAAGATCACGTGTCAGGGCGGACGTTACTGGGATGGCATATTTCCTATATGCAAGAGTAAGTATTAATTTAATTTCATCAAACATTTTACGTCACAGGAGCGTAGAATAAAGTTATTATATAAAAATGACAAAACAGCTGCAGTGTAACAAAGCTTTCACGTACCTCGTCGTTTAATGATTAGTATAGTCATTTTAATCAAGTTTGTCACTTGCATACAAACGTTGCATTGTTATTGTTTCAAACATTTTAATTGGAGAAAAAGGCATTGCAAACCAATACATTATTTACTAATCTACATACTTCCAAGAGTGATGCCATTACCATTATGTTAGGGAAAGCTGTATAATGGGGAGCGGTGGCCTAGAGGTAGGGCGCGCGCTTCTGGATCGAGAGGTGCCGGGTTCAACTCCCGTCTGGACCACTGCTTAATTTCTCTGAGCAAGAATAACCCACATGCTACACTCGACCAATGTATGAATTGGTACCAGTGATGACTCTGTCTGCACATATTCGATATTCCTGGGCGCAGATCGATGTTGGCTGCACACCCACCAGGGGAGAAATAGTATCCCCAGCGAGACTCGAACGCAAGTTTCCATAGGTATCCTAATGACCAGGTGAAGTTAAATTGCAAAAGAGGGGGCTGAACGGCTGAACTGCAGAAAGCAGCCCTCGAAAATTGGTAACTTTACTTTTGTTTTTGTGTGGCCACACAATGATATTACCACTTTTCAGCTTACGACCAATTTAACGCATTAGGCCTCGGCAAATAAATAGTTCTATGATTTGAACAATATTACAAGCATGCAACACAGGTTACACGTATCATTGGACCTGATTTGTTTACATTACCAACATTTACTTATATTAAGACCAAGACTTATATCAGACGTTTATTTTTAGAGGATATTTATAGCAAATCATTCCGCAACGGACTATATTTCTACTACCAAAGAATGTTCTCACTGGTGGCGGGAATCTAAAATAGTTCCCACGGTTTTCAATCGTATACTGTAACGTATGTAAATCACTCCGCCGCTGCACATTGCAGACGATGACCTAATTATGTTGTATACAAACATTGATGCTATATATAGCTGGTGGATTCTACGTACATATCGATCGGCCAATTAACAATGTTACCGCGGTAAACGTTAAACGCACTAGTCAATTTCTACCCTGCTTTATATAAGACCTCATAATTTTCGTATCTATTATCCGATTTTGAATATTTAAAGCTTGTAATAAAGCTGAGATATATGGCTCTCTTTAAGACAACATTCAAGACGATACCCTAATTATTAAATCAACGGCGACGAGTAAGAATCCGTTCCGCGTAAAAGTAAGTTTAAAATATCCCGTTTTATACCAAATAAAAATTCAATCAACGGTCGAAAATCATCAATTATTAATTTAATATTCGATCGATTTTGTTCATTAAAGCTTGTTTTAAAAGCTAATACTTTAAGGTTTTATAAAATGTAAAACTTGTTTTTAAAGCATTAATCGGCCGATCGATATGTGTGAGCGACACCATGTTTACCCCTTTTACATACGTTAATATAGAGTGTCATATACATTTAATTAACATGCGTGATCATACGGAGAATAAACAGTCACTTATCTTGACACTGGTCGAATTCTCCAAGTCGTTAAAAATGGTATTTGTAAATATCCCTTCATTGATGCTCAGCATAGTTACTTAAGCAAGTTCCAGGTAACTGCTGGTTCTCTTGGTGTCTTTAGCAGCACAAATGTTTGAGTAAGGTTGGGCTTATCAGAATTGTGACATAAAATTATGATACAACCTGGATTCGATATTGGATTTAATGGCATCAGTACGCCACACAGTAGTACTTTCAGTGCTTTGATTATAATATAATACCACATCCGTCCACAGTTACTAGTATATTTACATTTGATACTTCAAGTTATCCTTGTATCAATGTAGGTCATGATACAAAACAAACCAGCTGTACATGTAGCTTCCCTGAATTCAAAGCTATTAACAAGTCAAATAGTTTCCTGCGGGTGATTACCTGCGGCCTTGTAATTTAGTTGTATTGTTTAGGATGTTTTTTTTTGCAGTTTGGATGCAATTCGAATTTATTCCAGTGTAAGTTTAGATTAATGTTTCTGTCAAAATAATTCCAATACATGTAAAATCGGACAATACCGATTATCCTCCAATTATTTGGTTGTGTTAAATGTATGTGCCGAACGAATGAACAAATTCAAAAGAATTAGAAAAAAAAATATCATGTATCAATACCATGCTTCTGTTTATCTAGCGATGTGTTCTCTACGGGATGTAGTGCATTGCCCACTATATTTATTACTGACTGGGAATATTATGCAGCTGCAGACACCTGCTGTTTAGATTCGTGGTCTCTCGTTCAAAGTGAAATTTAGGAATAGTTCTGCTTTCATTGGTAAATAAACTATTGTAATGAGATAAAGACCGATGTTATCCGCATGGAATAATGGAATTGGTCTGGTCCACGACATTCTTACAAAATGCTTCATTTTTTGGATATTTTTTTTGAAATCGTAAACCACCGAGAACATGTCACGTGCCCCGCCATGGTCATTTTACTTTTGGCAATCCAATATAACCTGCAGGTTAACAATTTGCATGTTGCTTCAATATTGTTTTTCTTTTGAATTATGGAATATTAGTTGGAAGTCCATCAGCACATAAGTCGCTTATTTTTCATGGTCAATGGCAATTTTTAGTAGAAGTGTTTCAATACCATATTTGAATTGCCCAATACCAGCTGTATATGGTTTGGGTGGATGCCACGCGCAAAACCCTCTGTGAAGGTCATAAATGAGGTCAAAGGTCAATTAAATGCATATAGCATACATCAACTTGAAATTGCACCATATATTGGCCAATTCTCCCAAGCGATATCGGCCCTATGCCAAAATAGTGCCGTTACCATCATCTTATTAAAACTAAGTTCCCAAGCTTATTTTTCTCGACACAACATATCTACATACCGTGTGCTCAACAGTTATCTACATATCTTAGTCATAGTTTGGTTGATCTTCCCTGACAAAAGAAAACACTTATATAATTATATCAAATAGTGCGACAGTTATAAATTTGAGTTGAACGTGTCCCTAAATCAGACATAGTAAAGTTAAACCCTATATTCAAACATTTAAGCTTACAGTACAGCAAGTGTAATTGCGTCATAACTGTATATATATAAAATTATGACGTCAAATTGTTTCATTTCCCGAAAATGGACCATGTTTTCTGTTCATGAAAGTTTTTAGTTTGTTCGATAGGATAAGTAAAGAGATGTACTGTGTTGACAGAAGCTGGTTGTGTCTGTTTGTATACACATTCTTTTGTTCATCTAAGAAACGTTTTTCCTTCACATTATATTTTAATATCATAGTATGGTCATACTGTAAAATAAATTTTACCACGAAACCAATATATCTGTCATATTTTAAATTAATTTGTTAGATCTATCTTAAATGTAACTATCACCGTAACACGTGTTTACCGAAGTTCAAAAATCTATTTTATAAATATCATACTTCAGTGAATCTATGATACCAGGAGACATATTTTCCATTTTGTCGTAGATGTGCTAACCATGAGAACATACATACAGTTTTGCGACACATATAACAAAAGAACAACCATGGAGTTTTTAATATTTATAGAATTTTTGTGACTTATACATTGTATAATTGTTCCCTACACACAATTTCTCCACACACTGCTTTAAACCGATCAAAACAAAAACAAAACACATAGCTATATCCATGTTTAACTCACGATATTCATTGATGTTGTGTCTTTTTTATGGATTCTGTAAGTTTAGTTGCTTTAGTAGAGCTTGGCAATTTCTGTCCACACTTCAGCATATCCTAGGAAAGTTATAACAATTGACAACTGACGATAGGTCCTGTGGGTGGATCTACATTCCTAACAACAAATCTGTCCTTATAGCATTTAGTAAAATCAGGTAGCGTATTAGCAAATACAACAACATGTCATTATATTACTTATTTATAATACTTTTGACGCTATTATGTTAGTTTGGGTTCATGTGTCATTTTACCCCCACCCAATTTAAGCAAACGTGTGCCCTTATTAAAATCAATGAGAAGGTAAGTGTCAAGTTAACATATCAATAGCTTAGTATCTCACCATTAAATAAGAATCAATTAGGCTTTCAAATAGCAAATATGACGACATTATAACAAATATATGGTTCATACATGTCAAATTTTATGAAAAATATTGCTAATTTTAGGTGTTCTTATCAATATTCATGAGTATACAAATGCATTAATTTATAAAACGTTATTTTTATTAATAGCCCAGTGCATTAGATATATATAAAATGCGCTCGTTTGACCTTTGACCTAATTCTGAGAAAACGAGGCAAAATCACAGATGGCATCTACACACATATCAATGATAACATATAGCATGGATGCCACCTTCTACTCTCCGATGCCATGGCCCGTCACATTTTCTCCGTATGGACTCCCGACTATATTCCAAAATCAAACCTTTTATCAAAATCTTATGTTTTCCTGGAGACTGACTCGTATAATTTGTATTACATTCATTATTGCATGTCTTTATTGTTTCAATGTAGGTCATAAGACAGCTCTTGATGTAGCAATGAACTTCAAGGACAAAGTTGTACACACACTGTCAGCATCCACTGCTCAATCAGAAGATGGCGTACAAGGTCAGTAACACATTCAGCTACTGTTTATTTCAATAGCCGAATAGCACAGCTCAGTCTCACTAATACATGTAGATAGTCTTCATAGGGACAGTCTCCGGTGTCAGCTTATTCGGTGACATCATTAGAACTTGTGGAGAACGTGTTTGCTATAGTAAGGGCATTGGGTAAACTGGGCGGCTCAATGTCATACCTAGATCGGGTGGTATTCAATATTGGTCTTATTTAATAGGATAATAAGGATAACCAATCATATTGCCTGTTGCTGACCAAGAGTTTTATATGGTGTGATCTAATTGGTTGGCCTTATCCTTAAGCCAAGTAAGACCAATATTGAATACCATCCCAGGATCGCTTTCATGTAGAGCTAGCTACTAGTATTGTATACCACCCTGGGAGTGTCTTGACGTATGACGCGTTTAATCCTCTCGCGTTTTCGCGCCAGCGTCAACTATCCAGCACAGATAAAATGCCACTTTGACAGTCAGTTCTTATAATGACCATGTCCATTCTACAACTGTAAGGAATCTATTGCGAAAAGTTCATTTGCTCATCACGAACGTAGGTTCACCCTGGCGGTTCATGTCACCGTATTGCTTTAGTGGCGACCCCGCAAACAACATCAACATCTAACCCCCACTGGTACGTCGATGTCAGCCACCCTCTTCCAAAATGTCTCAAATGCCAGTAGTCCTCCTCGGCGAAAGGTAGGGAGATATACGCATGCGTAGTACAATGTACATGGACTACAAGAATGAGGGCTGTGCGGAGGGCAAACTAGGGACACACCCTGTCTTGACGATCTGTTTTTGTAAATCGACGCATCATCATTCTTGATTACACAATTTGAAAATTAATAGAACCTTACGTTCACATGCGTTTTTTGTAGATAGAAATGTATTTGCTACAGACCCAACTTAAACATACGATAGTAATATTTAGGATAATGGACTATTGAAATCATATGTTTTATTTCAGCTCGACTTAGTGCGGGAAAGAATGGACTTGATATACTGCTACTGCTTGATACGTCTTCTAGTATTGGTAAAAAATCCTTAGCTATAGCAAAGGGGTTTATGTGTAGATTGGTCGATATATTCGGTGTATCAGAGGATGAAAAAGGAGGTAATACAATCTACCACTAATGTATATATAAGTATATGAATTAATATTTTTTATAAGGAAGCCTTTTTTATGATGACTGGAATGTGGATTACATGTCCATTAAACGCCAAAGTCAGAACGCCATTATGTGATCACAATGATAGAGCTGTAGCGTTATAGCTGTAATTAAGCTGTAATTAAGCTGTAATTAAGCTGTAATTAAGTAACGTTTGGCGTGAGGGCTGATAGCTTATAACGGCCCACAGAACAAAATAATACCTGCCGTAACATGGCGCCCATTGTGACGTTGTCTTAACTTAATGCTTTCATGTTTAAGATCGGATAACGTGTTTCTTAATGCAAGAATAGATAAAAGTGTACATTGTCTTTGAAGAAACTTCTTGCAGTTGGTTTTGGGACGTTGATGTCCTGAAAGAATAGTAAACGGTTACTAAGTAACGAATTTGCGTTTATGTTCCGTGTATACACAGTCCACTCAGTATTCCTTTCACTCTCAAACTTCTGTCATTACTCCATTTATCTTCACTCATTTTATGTATTGCTCCTTTCTAAGTGGGAGCACAGGAGCTACTGTGGTCTCCTGTTAGGAACGCAGGCGCTAGTACTAGTATTGAGACCTCCTTTACGGAGCACAGCTTGCTATATATACTCACGTTTTGTCATCATTTGTGAGATACGTATATTCGGTGGAAATGAATAGTCACGTCTTGTCGTTAGTGTGTGTTGTTCCTCGTTCAGTTAGGAGTCTAGATAATCACACCTCTATCGTGTAACGGCCCTCGATGACATAATACTTTAATACCACGTTGGTGGTTATCTTATCTGCGCCCAGCTCAGTGTCACCATCTTAACATTGTATTTGTTAACGTAATTTGACACAATTATATGTTTTAGGAGGTAATGGAACACGTTTCGGTTTGGTGACGTTTAGCAGTGTAACAAACCCCGTATTTAAATTTAGTAACAAAACGGCTAGATCTAAGAACCAGGTGAAACGGTTGATCAACGGGGTGCAGGTTCGTAGTAATATAATATCTCATTTTCTAACATACGAGTACATTGTACTTGTGTATGAGCCGTTCTTTGGGAAAACCATTATGTTGTCACTTTGTGATAAGGGTTTTGACACCTGAGATTGGGACATCGTAACGCTGGTTGAGTTTTATTATTTTACTGATTCAGTTTTGTGTTGGGCACAATTGGTTTGTGAACTTTCTTTTGAGTGTGTCGATTTGTGTGCTTTTCGTGTACGTCTATTTCTGTTGAAAGCCACCTTTCCGATTGGTCTTAAGTTTTTTTGATTTGAACATGGTCCTAAAAATGATAAAAAAATCAAGTAGTTGATTCATATAGCTAGTTCATTTTGATTTAAATATTCTCATGAATTATGTTCAAACTTCAATCCTAAAATCGTTGCTATGGTGGCACAATTCTTAAAACAGACCCATAATGGCCCATTAATGGGGGAGACGAAGGGTTAGTGGTTAGAAACAGTAGCTACTTTGTTCTAAAGGTTTATCTAAGTTGACAATTTAAAAAAAAACAATAACGCAATTCTAAATTGTGATACAACATGTTTTAATCATACTTTTAAAATTACCCAATTCTGGATTCTAGCATATTTAAAGATTAGATTATTAAGTTATTATTAAGTTATACAGGGAAGGCAGCACTCAACTTAACCAGCCGAGCACAGAAAACGTTAAAAACACACAAAGCACTGAAACATTACATCCCGTACTGAAAGTCTGCCGCCTCAGTCAGTCAAACTAATACGGAACGAGAGTTATGTGACGAGAAACCAACAGCCGGACACCACAAGGACAATCTACAACATATATATAGTACACTATACATGTAATTTTGAAAGATACGAAGCAGCCTTGTGCTGGACAAATAAATTGCAGAATAGCACATACAAAATGAACAAAGTTCAACAAAAAGGCACAATGGCGAAATAGTTTTGTATTTTACTATAAATGTGACCATACATACATAAAGGAAGGTTCACCAAAGGACAGCCACATATGTTACGTTATACAAATAACGTTTGAATGGCGTTTGTGACGTCACACAAAAGGAGACGTAAGTGGTTGTTTTAATTGGTCTGTAAATTTATAAATGGAAGTTTTGTTTTTTGAAAACTGTTCCTAGGGGTCTTGACATTTTAATGCTAAATAATCATAATTTTCGAATTAACTTCTGTGTCCGAGATGGGCACCTGAGATCTCCAGCTCTACACATATTTGATACATCCGCACTGTGTTATAGGTATGCATAAGTTATAAATGTAGTGGAATATTTTACTGAACGATGATTTATTTTGCGAATATTTAGAATACTGGTGGTGGGACGAATTTGTTAAAAGCACTTACTGATGCTGTAAACCAAATACTTGGTAGTAAAAGGACGAGTGCAACAAAAGCTGTGTTCATTATTACCGACGCAGAAGATGCCACGAAAGATGTAATGAGCAAGAGGCGTCGTAATATCATAAAAGACATGGCTGCTGTGATACAAAATAGTAAGACATTTTGTTCATACCTTGTCAGGTCCACACGATAAAGTAATATAAATGTTACTTAAACACCATGTAGTAGTTGTAGATTAATTAAAATGACAAACATATGAGCCATGCAGTCTCCAGGAAAACCTGCTATTTTGACAAAACATTTGATTTTGAGATTTTTATTATCTAAAACAGTAATGCTATGGATCTGCGACGACAAATATAAATAATAGGTTCGGGAAATAACATTGGAAAAAATGCCAATGTATGGACTAGTATATGAAGTTATAATCTGTTAAATGTTTAATATCTTAAAACATAAACAACATGCAAGGCACAATGCCCAACTGAACCAGCCTATCACAGAAAACATATACATGTTTTAAAGACGGCCGTTCATTGTCTTAGAACTTATCAAACAATACTCGTATATGTTACCCATTTCCTGCAGATCCTATCATATTTGATTTGTAAATATATGGTACTAGGGCATGACAGACATGAGGAATATCGATAGTAAATGCATATCTGAAGTTGCGTTAGGTTAACGCTTTCGTTTAAAGTTTGATAAATATATATTTTTAAACGCATTCCCGTGTATGAAGGTCTTTTGAGAGATAAGAGATAATGATATGAGATATAATACAAACAATAACATAATGTTTCACCTTTAATTCCACCATTACCTCAGTTATAAAATATCCTTTATGCTTGTTTCTATCCTGTGATTATTTTAGAAGCAGAGATTTTTGCAATCGGAGTCGGTAAAACAGTGGATAAAACCTTAATTGCTGAAATTGCCTCGAATCCGTACTATGAACACGTCTTCTATTTGGAGAAGTTTGAAGATTTGTCGTATATTGGTGACGTCATTTCTGAGCAAAATATAGGTCAGTATAATAAGTCCCATGATCAGTTAGTTAACCTAGGACGTACAATGTACAATGTACATGCTTTAACCAGAAGATGCTGGCGTTATGTTTTGATGAACAGTGTACAGTAAAACCCCGATAAGACGAGCATCGTTATTACGAGAATCCGGCCTATGTCGAGTTAATTTCAAAGTCCCGGCGAATTTGCTCTATGTTGTATATTAATTAATAGACTTCGGATATGTCGAGCAACTGGCTTATCTCGAGCATTTGGCTTGTCCCGATAGGCACTCGGGATAACGAGATTTTACTGTATATATGAAAAGCTTGTTTCCACTATTTGACAGAACTGCTCTTAATGCCGTCGATAACAATTCATATTCCACTTAATAAGAAAGAAATAAATGTTGAAAGCAATATTTGGTCTGTTTCTTCACTCATATATAACTAACACCATCAATGCTGACGAGACGTATTTATAGAAACTATAGTGACATTCTAAACATTGATTCAGAACAAAACAACTGCTACACAAAGGTCAACACAAGGCAAGCATGTTTTCAGTTAGCAAGGACAGACTCCTTGCTCTGAAATGTCCCAATCAGCTTCTTCTGGTGAAAAGATATCAAACAACCAGTGTAAAATACATGCTCACATTCTTAATTTTCAGATTATGCACAATGTGGTGTTTCTGGTGATACAGCTTCATCTCAAGGACCACATACATCTAAAAAGGTAACTTTATTTGTCATATCACAGTTTTAACGTCTACAGTAGGAGTTTTACATACGTATACTGTTTACAAGCATCGTCCACAGAAGTCGCAAACGTGTTCTTGTTCTTCCATATCAGCATTATGTGTATGCAAATTATAATAACTGTTGATACCTTGGACGATCATTTACTGCATATATTCCATGCTAAAGTAGACAATATTGAACATTGGTCTAGAACCGAGTATGTGATCCACAATAAATGAAGTCGCTATGTTTATTATTATTGATATTATTATCATAATAGCATTATCATTATTTGCTAAAATTAAATGTTTGCGATAACCATCGTACATGGTGAGTATATATTTGTAGTCGTGGGGATTTTATGATATCAAGATGGTGCATGACTAATGTGTGCAAAAACTTTGAAACGGCTGCTATATATAAGCATTTAAAATTAAAAATTGGATTCCAAGATACAATCATACATATTAATAGAACTAACAGATGTTGTAAACTATCGTTGTCAAAGTAGGTAGAATATCACTTCGTTTCATAATATCGTGATTTACGACAGACTTATGATATTGTAGGGAGCTTTACCGTGGTTAGGATGGTTGACTGTGTTTGCTCAAGATGGTACCAGCTGGACGTGTGGCGGGGCTCTACTGTGTGATAGATGGTTTATGACTACCGCCTCATGTGTATCATCACTAGATTCCAATGACACAGTAGTGGTAGCGGATCCCAATCAGGTAGTGTAATATCAAGACGTTTTCATCAAAATCATTTTCAACGGTTCATTGAACCATGAAACGCCAAAACACGTAAAATGTACACGAAATTGACGACTATAAAAGGTGGATTTAAGATGGATTAAAACATTACATAACACAAAATAAGGCGTGTTTTCACGCAGCAACTTGCTGATCGTTAACTTTAAAAATGCCTAGTAACACATTTTTCAAAATTATGGACATTTTTTTGTCCAAGGGAGGTAATTGGTTGGTAATGCCAATTTGATGAGAAAAATCGGTTTTTCGAACCAAAATGCTTTATTTTGAGCATTGTTGTCTGTATTGCTGTCTCCTTGATTAGCACATACACTCAATAATTTTAAAAACGCCTCACATGACTTAAAGTCAAATATCACTCAAATTATTTATGTTATTGAAAAAACATTCTTTGTTCATGCTTTTTTAAAAAAATTGACAGGTGATTGTTGTACTTGCACATGCGTATATACTATTGTGAACATCTTATAAGCGACATGATGTTTGTTAAAGGACTTCGTATGTCATCCCGCATATTCGGATAAATTACGCCTATAGTCGGTATTGAAAATCCCACACGTTTGCCTGTGGTGGTTTTGCTTGCAGTATGCTCAGTTAATTACGAGATGTTATATTGTAACAAACAGATGACAGACAGATGACATTAAATTGTGCCACATTGACTTTTGTTTACGTCTTTGTATAATTATGCTCCTGATATGAAGCATGACAATGAATGACTTACATAATAATATAACATAATATTTATGCATGTCTAATGCAGCAAAAACTTCAATATCAACAACACTCCCACGAATTTAACCTCAATTTTAGATTTACCAATCTCGGTTTATTTTAGTTCTTTATTTCACCCAATGTAAAGATCAATTCAATAAGTACCTACTAGTTTCCAGCTTCAAAAGTCCTTTGTTATTTTTATGAAGGTTTTACTGTCATTAGTTGTTCTAATTACTTCATACATATCAAATAATTAATACAACATCACATACAAACAACTGAACATACAACACATATACATTTCATCATGTGAACACATAGTATGTAGTATAGTTTATTTCCAAATCCAGAAGGTCGTAGACCCATGAGGACAACATATTTACATACTACGATCATAGTGGCAAATGTACAGTTATCAATACAAAACATATATACATGCATAAATGTACCCTTACACGCACACACTCACGCACACACACTCACACGAATGCCCACACGCATAAATACTTCTAACACACCATTTTTTACACTGCTAATGAAAATGATGATATATGACTACTGAATTATAAATATGGAACATAATACAAGACAACAAAAACAATGCAAATGTTTTGTATAGATAAATAATAGCCTAGTTAATCATTATAGTATACAGTGTTGCGTTTATTGAATGCTTTATATACAAACAAACCTAAATTCTTTAACAATGTTTTATTGTTTGTGTTTAACAATTCAATAAATTTAAACATGTTTGGTCGTACTCTATAATAAGTAGGTATATATCTATTACGAAATTCGTTATATAGCGGACACTGTAAAACAAAATGCATTTCATCTTCTAAAGAATTACATCTGATACATTTTCTCTCATCAAATGGAACGATATTTGACATATATCACAATGCAATTCAAACAAGCAACCATCATACTATACATTAACAAACCTGATTTAACTTATTGTTTAAATTTTGGAGGGTGGGTGTGGAATTAATTTTTTTAATCGATTTGACGAACAAAGACGTGTCGGAAAACTGTGACAGTGACGTTGCAGTTTATGTGTACGCAAAAAATCACAACCATTGTCTTAACAGATAGAGCGAAGTTTAGTATGTTAATTTAGCATTGAAATTATAGTTGTTTGTACATGGTACAAACCTTTATAATTGGTTTTACACCGTTATAGTGACTCCACCGCTGCGTCACTAGATTTTTATCTTGACTGGACTATACACACGTGTACGATTTGTTAAGTGTACATGTAGCTAGTAAAGATATTTTAGCTAAGGAATGTGATAATGCTGCGGTGTCTTTGTGATAAGGCGGGAGTTTTAATTTTTTTGTACATTGTAGTTTTGTTTTCAGAATAATTTTCGTGTAGTTACAGTATAGTAAATAATGATAATTCAGTATTGATGTCATTTAAGATTATTTAAATATCAAATATTTCTTGTAGCTGCATGAAACTCCACTTGGAGGGTCGTATCATTATGATGATTTCCACTCACCTGGCTAAAACCTATTTAATGTTATAATCGTTATATTCACTGGACCATATGTACATTGAATGCAATACTATTCGATTGCAGATATACTTGACATTAGGTGACGCGAAGTTGTACAAAAATGATGAAACGGAAATAAGTCCGGTTATATATGACGTTCGTGTGCACCAGAATTACACTGGTAAAAAGATAGCAAATACAACGGTTCGTGAATACGACATTGCACTACTGGACCTTGGTGAGAATGAAACTAACCGACCAGTTCTACAAAAATACCTCCGACCATTATGTTTTCCTTCAGGTATGTCCCCTGGTATTTATTCCAATACCTGTTCGAATGATTAGATATACTATAGTACGCCCAGGATAATGAGAATTGCGGGAACATTTGGCATATTCCACAAATGTGGATTGATCAGATGTGCACGATCTGTCAGTGATGTTTTCAGTACAATATGGACCTTATCTGTTTACTTTAATAATTAGTACAACCAATTTTGCAACAGTTGATCAAACCAATAGATCACATTATCCTATTATCTAAATTTATAAACCCAGTCGTATGTTTTCGTAAGCGGAGAGTATCACGAAGGCGCTCGGGGTGTAATACCAACACAAACCTAAAGAACCAATATTGCACGATTTGATCGCGGAAATTTATATATTCAACACAATAACCTTGTTATATATTCATGCATAAAGGTCAGGATCATGTCAACTTCTCTGTGCTATATACGCATTATACTGTTATACTGAAGAATTTAAGCAACAGGTCTGTAAAATCTATACAAAGTGCTTAAAATCCGTGTAATAACTGTACCAACCATATACATCATATTCGCAGTGTATACACAAGTCTACGAGTATAGTCTTGCAATAAGTCGTACAGTGATCGGAAAGCACAGATGTTTTTAATCACAATAAGTATTGCACGGTGAATTCTATAGTATCCCAATAAGTCATACAGTGATTTGGTTTATACGCGATGAAAATGGTGTGTCTGGATAATTGGCACGACTCTCAACATTCTATTAACATAACTAAACGGCTAATTTCATAATTATTGCCTATTTTATTACAACGGTTACATACGTTTTTACACGCATGTTAATTAACATGCGTGGTTTTTATAAGCGGGAAATATCACGAAGATGCTCGAGGTAACAAATCTATAGGACCAATAGTGAACGATTTGCTCGCGGATGCAACACCTCATTAAGAACCTTGTACAAATGTAATATATTCATGTATAAGTTTAGGATTATCTCAAATTCTCTGAGTTATAAGTAACAGTTTTCTGTTGACAATAAATGATGGTTTTACAGAATCTTAAACGTTATTCTGGAGTTTTTACGCGTTTCGTTGGGCATTGTGCCCTGTATGTGTTTTGTGTTTTCTGCGCTCGGTTGGTTTAGTTGGGCATTGTGCTTTGTGTGTTTTAAAATTTTCTGTGCTCGGCTGGTTCAGTTGAGTGCTGCCTGCCCAGTCTGACTTAATATTATCTTTTTTATATTGCATATTGCAGATAACGAATCGATTACAGTGGCTGATACAATGCTGGAATCCATGATGGCATTTCCTGATACACATAGGGGTTACACGGCTGGCTGGGGACATGCGCCAGATAACTTCCACTATACCGATATGGTTTTCCAAGAACTGAAACAGATGGAACAACGGCTGACAAAGGGCAAAATATGCGAGAAGATGTATCCAGACTTAGATGCGGATAAATTCTTTTGCGTCGGACTAGGATATGCGTATGTAACACAACTTGTTGTTAGGAGATCATTCTTCCGACCAATACTCATTCCTGTATATAATTATTAAACAGCAATTCACTTTATGTTTTGATATTTCACGGGTATTGGGCTAAATAAAATATAGAACAATTGATATGAACTTCGCGACCAACCCTTGTATATATATCCATTATCGAAACAGTTAATCCTAACAAGTACTAGAAGCCCTTTTTTGTGCTCTCTTCAGTATAATTTGATTAATAGAAATTCGTGAAGGCTCGTCGACACAATAAAGGTTGTATCCGGCACGTAGTTCAGTCACAAGTAGCACATACTCCAAACTTTTATACCCATCCCAGCAAACATAATGTCATTATGTCGATCAAACGCCGAATAGACGTATTCTTGTAGCCACGTCGGCAACCTAACTCCACCGTCTGAAGTCTGACGTCGGTTCAACTATGTATACACTGACCTTACTGTTTGATGTTTTCAGGACACCCGATGTTTGTAAAGGAGACATTGGTGGACCGTATATGGTGAAAATGCAGAACAAACTGTTTTCCGGATTAGGACTGGCCCTCCACACTCGCAACTGTCACGAGTTGCAAGAATTCAGCGTGTTCCTCAACATCTTGCATCCATCTATCACAGAGTGGGTGATACCTATACTGGACGGTTGTAACCGATACCATCCATTGCCAAAGCCAACACTCAACCCCAACAATAAAGCAAAGATAAACTATTGTGACGTTAAGTAAAAAGAGAACATTGATTTACGAATTGGAAATGTTTGTGACTTTATTATCAGCGTCTATCACGCACTATATACAGGAAGCTTTACAATCACAAGCAGTATAAGTTTGTTGATTACGTTCAATGTAAATATTTACAACAACAACAACATTTATTCAGCTTATAAGCCATAGTATGCTATACCTGGTATGTATATTGTTTGTGTGTATCGGCCGGTGGCCTAATTAACCTGCAAGTAAAGAATACAATACAATACGATATTGCTTCTATGTATCTTTGTAAGGATGCATTTATATAAACTTGACTCGTGCAATAATTGTAATTCTTAAGTTTGCGGTAAAAAACAGACTGGTATATGACGGAAATATACCCTGCACATTTTTAATTACTCTAAAATATTTAAGTTGTCCACTAAGATTCCGTCCGAATACCAGCCTAGATCATAATTATGTCCTTAGCTTGATAAATTAAAATTGAAAGCACAAGGCTGCTTCTATTCATCGAACCCCCGCTACGCAGCAGAAGTACCATTCAACTAACCACATTCATAACTTCATAGATGAACAGTCACGCTAAGCAAAACTGCTAATGGTTTACAATTTCTGAGAGAAGTTTTTTAATCCCGCAGAGATTAGTGAATGTAGGGAAATGCAGAACATTCCTGTAACCGACCAACAAACACACTTACGTGTATATTTTTCATGTCTATCAATAAAAACCAACGGCGACGAATATCAGTCAAATATACTTCACGGTATGAATTCCGATACAAAGTACACCGCTTTTCAGTTCCATGAGAGAATTGTTCTGTTTTCATATGGCCCTGACGGAACTGAAAACCAATGTAACACTCAGATACATGAAATCTAAGTTCCGTTCGAGCGTTACATCGGTTTTCAGTTCCGTCAGAGCCATATGAAAATAGAACAATTTTCTCATGGAAATGCGAATCGGTGTATCGGGATTCATACTGCGTACTTCGTGGTTCCATGGCAAGTATCGGCAGACAACTACACAACTATTGTTTTATTGTTATTATACCATATCTATATAGCCGTTTTTTCATGTATGTATATTTATACACGTTCAAATGTGCATTACTATCACGATCGTAAGACATGGTTAAAAATATACATGAATTATACAACTATGGACAAATTCATAAATCAACACACCCCACCGCTCATTTTTATGTAAAATACACAATATCGGTTGTTCAGTCCATCTAAGACAACGCTAATGTGTTTGGTGGGCGCCAACGGAAGTCGGACAATCATGCTCTACCCACGACAGTATGACGTCAGCACAATAGTAATGCACCAGGTCTGCTGCGGAAGTGGTGGGGAGAACTGAACATAGAGAAATGTGTTGGGGGGGAGATAAAAATCAAAACTGCTACAAATGGTTATGGATATTTAGAATTCGTCGAGCGACGAACAGAAACTAAAATAGTTGTAAACCCCAGGGACTTTCGTCAAATTACGCCTAAAAATGTGGGCGAATTTAGACAACCCTGGTCGAGATCCAGTCTCCGTGTATAGGAAATATGAAGCCAAGCGTCCGGCTGGGTATTCCCTAGCCGAACTTTCATTCTACATGGCCACATCTACAAACAAACTCACCTGCTGACAGTGTTTCTTTTTACATTTGGAATCAGGGTCCAAAGGTGGGGAATAATTAGCGCGCGGAAAAGCTGAAATTGGGAATTTTTACTTCTTGTTAAATTATCCTTAAATGTCTTGTTAGGTTGTTAGTTGGTGGTATTTTAAGTATTTTGCATTCATTTATCAACACAATTTACTTTATTTATGTGTAAGAAATGGAGCAAGACTCCAAGGGGAAATTTAGAAATCTTTAGGGAACAATATATAGGGGAAAGTGGCCTAATATCTTCATGAATTTTAGCGAAAATAACACTGGCTGAAAATTACATTTGAAATTAAACGCAGTCAACGCGCGAAACTGGAACCACTAAACGTTGCGTCAAATGACGTTGTTTGTTGACTTTAGGCGGAGTGCGTTTTTTTGGACAAAAAATTTACATTTATATATATAATCTATTTTAACTGTTAAGTTAAACTAACACGTTGCTACTGTAACGATTTGGTTTCAACAATCGAACGTGTTAGTTTATACTGAACTATTACTGAGTACATTGTGCGACGTTATTTCTCGCAAGTCGGACAAATCAGTGGAGAAAGCAAAAATAACGAAATAAGTCGAGTAAGTCTCCTATCTAAAAGTTACAATTTCATTTATAAACATAAATAGAAAGATATTCTGGCATGGTTATTTTTCGCGGCTGCCTTTGCGATAAGTGGTATAAAACGATCTCCGAAATTCCATGTATAATTCACACCGTATAACGTGGTGTGTTAACACTAGCATGATAGTTGGACACTACGAGAAAATCAAATAGCGTATTTGGACAGGTGTAAGTTTTTAAGCTTTAACCTATCAACGCGATGGGTTCTATAAGAGCTGTTTGCAGTTTCTTCAAGATGGATAAATGGCCGATATATCGCTCATATAGCACCAATTACCTAAGATTTTACCTTTTAAATGACTTAGTAAGGTAATATATCATAACCTTAATATAAATAACCCATGTCAACATTCTAGAGGTCACATTTTTTAGGTAATCTTAATGAAACTTGCTCACCGTGTGTGTCTCTATAAAATCTGGGTCAAGTTTCCCTAATCTTAATTAAACCTGGAACATTGTTTGTCTCTGTAGCATCTAGGTCAAGATTGATATTGGGACATCTAGCGTAAAATGACAGGTCAATTGGTCACATCGAAGAAAAAAAAAATTATAATCCAGAAGTCACATTTTACCTCATCTTTATGCAACCTGGCCACAAAGTGCGTCTCTGTAAAATCTAAATCAAATATTAATATCATACCATAACAAATACTGGTTCTACCTAAACTGCTAGTCATCAGGTGAGCGCTATAGGACCAATGGCCCTCTTTTTGTCATATTTTTAGTTATTTCAATCCGTAAAGCGTTTGAATATGGTTGGTTCTGTATCTCCATCTGCACGAGCAATCGGTTGAATATTCATTTCTCGCATACCTTTCTATTTCATATTTCATATAAAACTAACACATAATATGATATTTGAATGTTGAAATTTAAATAGATGATAACTCAGATTCTTAAAAATATATTTGTGACTTGCAGAGATATTTGAAAATGTGTATTGAACATGTGCATTTTTGAAGAAGTTAAAAAGGGCTTTTACTGTGAAAATAAAATCGTCGTATATAAACCTTGCCACTATAAACAACTATAATAAGTCAGTAGTGAATATCTTCAGTTATGCCTGGGATATTTGAAAAGTTACATGAAAAATGAGCATTTTGAAGAAATTTTCTAAGCTTGAAATTGCCATGAAAATAGTTTTACAAGTAGGCCTTGTCAGTATTAAAAACTACAGCTTGTTTGAAGTCAATATGTTTACTTATGGCAGAGATATTTGAAAATGTCCATGTTTTCGCACGACGACACAGACGATGACATTATCTCGGGTTTTCCTTGAAAACAGCTAAACATCATCAATGGCAGCTATATTTATATCAAGGTTGTGCAATATTACGTTACTAAGTCATTTAAAAAATAATATCTTCTCGGTAATTGGTCTATTGAAGCGAAGCTGAGCATTTTCAGGGTTATCATGACGATCTATACAATAATACTAGTGTAAATAATACTCAGACTCCCCTACAGGGTCTATTGAACCGAAATGACTCTTAATCATCAGCGACATTTATCCTATATCGTCCGCAGACTGAATAAATAGCACAGATATGCATGAAAATAAGCATAGTGTCAGTGTTATCCACCTCTATTAGAAAATTAGTGTCATTGTTATCTACTTTAAACAGAAAAGTAGTGTCATTGTTATCATTTTTCATCTACCCGGTCCAATTTAAACATGGTTATCTCCGCAGTGGTTTGACTTTTCGACTTCAAATTTGGCATGTGTATAGATGAAACATTGTATGATATATACAGGGTGACAAAATGTATGCTTTTTGGAAAAATACACAGAAATCTGTAGATAAACGGCAGAAAACAGAATACCTGGTTACTTATCAAGTGATAACTCGCTTGTTTTCGTTTCTTTTTGTCAAGGAATACACCGATATATCGGCCATTTATTCATATCAAAGAAACTGCAAACAGCTCTTATAGAATACATCATGTTGGAAGGCAAAAGCTAAAAAACTTACACCTGTCCGAATACGCTATTGTATTTTCTCGTAGTGTCCAACTAGTATCCAAAATCGGGGGACACAGAAAAACTAACGGCATTTTTTGAAATTGTATCCAATTAAAAAAAATCGAAACTATTTATGTAAACAACAATGAAAACGTATTCTAAGATATTTTCTGGTGTGAATTCCTTTGCAATAAATGATGTAAAATAATCGCCGTAGTTGACTGTTTTGATTTTTCATCGTTATCAATAATTTTGTGACACGTTTCGAGTAATCTGTGGACAAATAAAAAGTAACGGCATTCGACGAGTATGTCCCTAATTTCAAAATAAAAAATACGTATGTAAACATCAATACAAACGTATTCTGATATTCTTTTTTTCCAGTTGTTCTCTTTATGATAAAGAGTATAAAATTATCGCCAAAACACCATGCATTTATTTCTTATGCAAAAACGCAACGTTGTGACACGTCATTTTTTAGTCAAATTTTATCTTTGTTGCCTATTCTTCATATTAAAATTATTTGTCATCTCCGTGAAACTTATATCATTTGATTGGTCATTGTATATGCTTTCTAACGATATGAATATTACGCACATAGAAACGTTTGACATTATTTAGTATGGGCTTAATTAACGACGACAATCGATCTTGACGGGGTGGTTCCAGTATTGTGCGTTACGTCTGTAGGATTTAGTAAACTGGCCAGTATTGAAGTTGAAGTTGATGTCACGAATAGTTAAAGCTGCTGGGATCTCTGGAAAGAAACTATCCAACCACAGTGCAAGAAAGTACCTCGTCCAGCAACTATCCGAAATCAATGTACCTCCGAATCAAATCATGTAAAACTCCGGACACAAAAATGTATCATTTATCAAAAGTTACAATCATAGTACTTAGCGAACAACAACACAGAAATAATTCATCAATAATTATTATCAAGGCCATAGATGAAAATCAGACAGCCACTATTAATAATGTGCGTGACTCTTTCCTCGAATTCGTCGGTCCGAGCGCATTCTTCAGTTTCAAGTCCATGTTGGTTTCAACCATAGGTAACTGTATCGTTGATAAAGAGTAAAAAAGTATTAGTATTTTATTTATAAAATTTATGTTATCTTAAAAAGGTGCATTTGTACTAAAGTGGTCAGATTATCATGGTATTAAAAAAAAGAATTGGCTTTCGATATCTTCATAAAGTAATTACATTCATACACAAAAGTGTTAGAACTACCTCCATGCAAAATCTCAAACAACTTGATCAACTAATTAAAAAGTAGTCAGACCTAAGCCATGAAATGTATATCAAGGTGTCCAGTCAATCACTAAGTTGCATTCAATAAAAACGAAAACGTGAACTTTTATTTTCAATGTGTGCGATTTCCACGGCCCTACCTGTTTATTATTTATTCAATTTTTCATATCTGTACGCCAATACAAAGAGGCAGCTCTCTAATTTCTGAGTATGTAAATATATTTAAAAAGACACCAGTATTAATGAAACGCTTATTTAAACATAGTGCACCTCAGTGACCGTCTGGTCAATTTTCTGTCAAATGAACCTTTCTAAGACTGACAACATAAATTTGATAAAAAAAAATATTTTTACTCTTAGTCAATAATACAGTTACCTGTGGTTTCAATAGCATAAATTCGCTTCACAAATCGCGATGGAACTTTTAAAATACACGTTTTTCAACACCATTTTTCTTTAGTTCAGCCTATGAGGAAAATACTCCGTATTTTGTACTCTGACAGGGACTCCCAGTGATTGAATTAACCCAATGTGCACGTATTAGAAAGGTGATAGTACTTCGGATGAAATAACTATTCTAACACGATCTGCGGATTAATCCATTAAACATAGAGCGGCCCTGGCCATTTATTATTAACCCCATAAAACATGGTAACAATTTCGCTGTTACAATTTACGCCCCGTATCACATGACCTATTTATGAATGAATAAACGTAAACTTTATAGTAAAACTTTAACGGACCGCTAGTTTCACGAGAATCCAGTGTTACAGCTATGACGCATCTATTTTTAGAAACTTCAATATACTCTCGAAATTAAGATTCAAAAAAGTTTCTGATAACCAATTCATTTATATTTTTCATTTCATGACATAGATACACTATACTCGTGTTATTGAATTATTTCAATGTTTAAAATGTGTTTTTTCCTTCAGAAAATTACGAAGGTCGTTTTCATTAACGAGGGAGGTAATTGTACCTGCTAATAAGCCACTCAATTTTAGCGTGGAATTATGTTCAATGTCAAATGGGTGAAAATGGAATGCGCGCAGTTAAATAGTGCGGGATATTATCGCATTTAGAATCGAAATAAAAACTCTGTTCGTGCATTATGTCGGTGAATAAAACACGGGCACTCGTTCGGATGCGGTAATTTATATCACTCGTGCTACGCACTCGTGATTTAATTTTTCCGCATCCGAACTCCTGCCCATGTTTTATTCACCGACAAAATACGCGAACAGATTTTTATTTCTTAAATAGAACTATCCTGGGTATTTTAAGTATTGACACACGTGAATATTATGAACATATTTCTAGGACAAGGTCAGGGACGAATTATGGATTTATGTTCCACGTTGTTAAACTAGTTTTATCAATGATTTCAATACTCATTATATGAATGTTTGTGTAAAAACTAAAGATTTTATGTCTTTTTTCTTGCCAAACCACCAATAGAAACATGCACTTCTTGTTTTGTGGTAGCACACTGTAGTGAACAGTCAACAATATACTTACTGTATATCTATAGGTTATATACGAGGGTCATTCAATATATAATGCAAACTAACGCATAACGTTTTATATATAATATTAATCCTTATAACATGTATATAATCATTCAAAGTAGCCTTCTATGAGATCAATGGCTGACTTCTATCATTTCGATAGACCTTCATTTTGCGTTGCTAGGCAACTGTGCACATACACTCTTAACTGCATGACCGCAGCCTACTTATTGCGATGTAAATCAGAATGTCGAATCTCCTGGTAACTTTCGTCTCATTTCTGGTTGGTCTGAACGTATATATACATAATACACGTCTTATCTATAGTTAAAATAATGGAAAGAACGTTTTGCCCTTCCGCAATAAAACGCTAAAGCAAGCCGGTTACTAGTTTAAAGCGACGTTTGTCTGTTCGGACGTCAAACTTTTGGCACCTACCGAGCGCAATCCTTGCACATGGTTAACCTGTTCCGCAAAATCGATTGAACCGAGTCAAAAGCACCCCCTTTATTCCTGGACTTTCGTTTTGCATGTGAATATTCTGTCAGCTTTTAAAAATTATCTCATTGTTTGCTGTTTAGTATGGGCCGTTACATAGATATCCTGCCCTGCACACTGGTATTCTTTGATTACATTTCTGCCGATCGTATTTTCATTAAATTTTGATAGTCTCACCACTTCGAAATATTAAAGAGGGCATTTTAACACAAGCCTCTGGTACATAAGGCAATTATAAATTGGGAAACTTTTGTATCGACGGCACTCGATTGTTATGTTAACTACGTTAGTCTTGTGACGTTACCGCGTCCATGTTAAATCGAAGATGACGTTATCGACGTAAAGGTCCTTAGAATTTCTGAACGAAACGAAAATGACTTAAATATTGATTATGCGAAATTTCTTAACGAGTTTTAGAGATAATTTATAGTTTGCATTATATATTGAATGACCCCCGTAGGTCGTATTTCTTATACAAAGGTTTGTGCATCACAATCTATATATAGACAATTAGATCTTCCATTGCCTTTTTATTGTTTCCGGTACGGAAACCATCGCCGTGTTTGCAAAATGAATATATGATAGTTTTGCTACATCTCATGTTGTATTCAAAAAGAAACTCCTAGGGTAGGGATAGTATTATGCTGCGCATACGTATTTAAAATGTAATCGAACATGTAAGGTTCGAGTTGTTTACAGCATGGCATTGAGTTAACGGTCACTAATAAAATCAGTACACGTATCAAGTTGTTTTCACTACATACACTCGAGGAACCATAGGCTTTCCCGCAATCATCTTGACCTTTGACATCGACGCTAACATGTCTATAAAAAACACTTCATGCAACATAGAATACACCTACATTATATATGGATGCAATCCTAACATGTCTATAACAACACCATATTTAAAACATAGAATAAACAGACATTCTAAAGATACCATCCAAACATGTCTATAACAACACTAAATAATATTTAAAACATAGAATACACAGACATTCTATGGATACCAATACCGATCTGATGACGTCAAAACATCAATGACGTCACTTAGTACATAATCAGCCAGATTCAAATAATCGACCCAAGTTTGAAAATGAAAACTTGAAAAAATGACATCAAGATTTGTCCACAACAATATAAGATCTGGAAGCTTTAGCATGTCGACAGTAATATTCCATAATATGGCTCACAACATTTTTATGATTAACCGACAATCTTCCCTTGATTTTAAGCAGTCGAATGGTGGTTACGGAAGAAAACTACGTGGGTCTGGGCATGTTGTTATATCTTAGAAGTAAAATTCAAACATCATTTACTCTAATTTACTTTGTACTAACTTCTGCATAGGCATAACATTAAGGCTGTGCAAAAATTATGTCTTTAGGTACAAACTCGATTTGAAAAATGACATGATAAAAACCTTTTTGAAAATTGTGATTTGATAAGTTTTTAAACCAATAGACTACATTTTTAATTTCAAACACATCACCCATCTTAAAGAAGTAAAACAATGAGAATTATGAAGAGAAGTATTCTGTTCCACTTATAGTACCATAAATATTTGTTGAATGCCATATCTGATAACACTATTAAAGATATGCGTTTCCCTCCATTTGGTTACGGAGGAAACCTAAGTTATCTATGTTTTAATTATTTTTATTTTGTCTCTTTAAGACTGTGTATTTTTACATTTTCATCATTTTTTGTGCTTCTAGTGACGTTGCCGTATTCTACACATAAGAAAAAATATGCGAAATATCACTTTCTTTTTATGTAACTCATATACATTATGTATAAAGAAATACTGTTTAACTACGTACTGCCTAAAGTAACGACTGTCAAGAACGTTGAAAGGATGGTGTTTAATTCAGAGAACGTGTTGATATAATGAGTTATTATTGAACACTATCAGTTAACAACTTTTCAAGCGAAATGGACAGTTGACTTACACAAACAATGCTTGATTGTCAAGTGGTTATGTCGGAAAATGAGTAATGACAGAAACATACTGGGTTATGTGCAATGTTAATGATCTTACAAACCTTAATGAACTCATTTCACCTATAGCAATCGTACATGTACACGTATAATAGCTGTTTAGTCTAATATCAAGCATGTGACATTCGAAATTCAACCGAAACTGTTTGTAAAGTTCTAATTTGTGTAGTCGTATTCTAGCCAACAATTGATTTATGTGGGTTTAATCAAATACATTAATAAAAATGCTACCTGGAGTTTGCATTATCAAAGACTCCACTCAAAGACACGCCTATTCCCAGATGACTGCATTCTCTAACGCCAGATAAAGACCGAACAAGACCAGCAGATACTTCAAGAAGACCTGGACTCTCTAGCCAAGTGGGAGAAACTCAGAAATGTAGTGTTCCTAGGGTAACTAAATCTATGACTCCTCTTCGTTCAAACTATATCATGAAAGGCGTTGCCACTGGCGGATGAAAAACCATCAACATACTTAGGAATGGACCTGCAATCAAACCTTGGCTGGAAAACACATATAGACAGAACAACAAAAAAGGCAAACAACATGATAGGCTTCCTGAAACGCTACCTAAGAAATACCGTACCAATGTATATGTAGATGTAGAAATTTATTTTAACTATTGATACTCGTTTTGGCCAAGGCCTCAACTGTAGTAGGACTGATTTAAGCCATCAGGTTTAAATCAGTGTTTAACCTCTGTTCTTGTATACTGCACTTAACTTGGGTAGATTGACAAATCACTGAACCATTCCTAATCATTGTACTTGTGTTTTCATTGGCTGAAGTGATTTGTCAGCTCACATTTTGGGTATATATGGCCAACACTTGCCTAGTATCATTGCAAAGGTCGGCTGACTGTCCAGTCAGCGCTGCCAATAAAGCTTAGGCTTTGGCTATCTCTCAAGATACTTAGGTATCTGACTTTTGTTGTGAGTATCTCACGACCCTTGCAAATAGAGTCCGTTGTCATCGAAGCATATTGCTTCGGACATTTCCTTTGAATTAAGGGGTTCTTGCATTCTAACTTAAATCTACATTCACTATTCAACATTCTCCTAAATGAGGTTGTAAATTGTATTGTATTATGCTGGGATAAACTAAATGTAATATATATAAATTACTTTGATAACTAAATTAAATACTGTTCATGTAACTTGGTGTTGTGTTATTCTTGTAGTTAGGCATTTATTCATTATATTGAGGTTGTTGTACTACCACATTACTACCACTATACTCTACACATTGGAGACCACCACAATACTCTACACACCACTAGTATATTATTGCTACGTATGTAACCACTCAGATCAGACCGACTGAGTGGATACAAACCCGTAATACTTATACCGGGTCAGAAATCGGATCTGTTACATTGGTGTCGTGATCTAGTTCTGGGGTGTTGTTTAGATTGTGGTTAATTTGTAAATTAAATTAAATTAAATAGGAAATTTAGGAGGGAGGATAAATATAATCTTATTCTATAAATTATAAACCTGAGTCATTATTTATAGTGTACATTGTACATTATTAATCATAAGGTGGAAATAAAGTAGTGATATAATTATAAGTGTGTAAAATAAATGTCCATAAATTTATATTATTTAACTTTGTGTATTTGATTATAAATGTGGTTTAAAAGTATTAAACTGTAAAATAATGTGTAAGTATTAGACTGTGTGTACATTTGGATAATCATTAACTTGTGTGTATATAGGGTTAGTAATGGTGAATAGGGTGATTGAGTCTTATAATCACATGTGTATTCTTCAATAAATTTATTCAATATAAACCCTAATTTAAGGTAGAATGGGAACATAGTATATTGTGTTGAGTAGTGTGTAATATTTAATTATTTTGTGTGTACTTACTGTAACATTGTTGTAAAACTAAATAGTAAGCTTTCATTGTGTGTACTTACTGTAACATTGTTGTAAAACTAAATAGTAAGCTTTCATTGTGTGTACTTACTGTAACATTGTTGTAAAACTAAATAGTAAACTTTCATTGTGTGTACTTACTGTAACATTGTTGTAAAACTAAATAGTAAGCTTTCATTGTGTGTACTTACTGTAACATTGTTGTAAAACTAAATAGTAAGCTTTTATTGTGTGTACTTGTATGTAATTGATGTTTGTATAAGACTTTGAGGACTGTGAGTGTATGTGAACACAATGAACAATGTCCGTTTTCCTCATGAATCAGTGTGCATTACACATTCATGTGAGTCCAATGGAATTGATAAACATTACGGGACTAATCCCTTTATCAAAACTTCACAGTTAAACCATGATGTCTTGGGGGAAAATTTGATTGATTTAACAAGCCCTACTCCTTTGATGGGAGACAATTGTAGATTACCTTCAAGGGCAAATCCTTTTAGGTTTGATTATGCCCCCGTCGAAGAGCCACTCATACCTGTAAAGTTCAATAATTTTCACGGGACTGATTCTAGGGACAGAACTGTAAGGGATACCACAATTATTGAACAGGGCAACTCACGATCATCTGTAAATTCTAATACAGACTGGAATCTAGATGATTTTCACATTATGATTTCTGCAATGTTAGACAATAAATTAGGAAACTTCCTTTCAAAACTGCAACAAGAGAAATCTATGTGTAATCAATTAGTTGTAAATAGTCATAGCAATTGTCCAGCTAATGTTTGTCCACAAGATAAAATTCATGTAAATAAGTTGCAATCGCAAACTATTGTGAGGAAAAGGGGTACCCAAGAGGGTAGTGAATTCAGATGTGGATTCTGTTTCAAAAAGGGTCATGATAAAAGCAGATGCTTTGGGAAGCGAGGTACATCAGTGAAAGATGGGGGTGTTGAGAGAAGGGTCATTAGGCAATGAGGCTTATCAGTTAGAGTTGAGAATGATTGGGAGATTGTTACAATGTGATTATAAAACTTAACTTTTGTATGTAGACTCTTTTTCATTATTACGTGTGGCGAGAAAACTCTAAAATCGTTACGATAGCTGGCGAGAAAACTCTAAAATTGTTACGATAGGTGGCGAGCAAACTCTAAACTCATTATAATAGGTGGCGAGCAAACTCTAAAATCATCTTTTTTCATTATTATTATTATATGGCGTGTATTTGTGTATTATTACGGTGATGATGGCGAGAAACTCTAAAATCATTGTAATTGGTGGCGAGCAAACTCTAAAATCATTGTAATTGATGGCGAGCAAACTCTAAAATCATTGTAATTGATGGCGAGCAAACTCTAAAATCATTGTAATTGATGGCGAGCAAACTCTAAAAGTATTGTAATTGGTGGCGAGCAAACTCTAAAACCAATTATGACAATTGTTAGCATATAAACTTGATGTTTTGTTATGAGCTGAAGTATAAATTTACCCGTTCTTGATTTGAATAGCAGATATAAATTAATACTCAATTGCATCTCACTTAAATGTTAATAGTTAACATTTGCTTTATGTAACTGCATTATATCCATGTTACTAAGTTGAGCTTGTTTGGTGGGAGTTGATACTCTTATGTTGATCAATTCAATGATCAACTTATAGTTTGAGTTCAGGCTTTGTATGTGATTTACTTATATATACTTTATGTTGTATTGTGTATTTACGAGTGAATATTTGTGTTATGCATTGAGTAGTTGAGACATATGAGGTACATAGATTATATTAGGATTGGTATTATGAGTCAGTGTACTTTGTGAAGACTTGTATTGTACAAATTACTGGTTACATGCATTTATAGTTGTGTATGGTGTTTCTATGAACGTCATAGTTCATTTGCAGTTAGCATTTGTGAATTATGTTTATAACTTTATAGTTTGCTTATTTATGGTGGGTTGTGTATGATATATGTAGATTTGTGAGTTTGTGAGGAAACGTGTATGTTTTGACAGTATGATTATTGAGTATATGATATATGGATACTATCATTAGATGTGTGTGATGTTTAATATGTCATATTTATATTGTATCAATTGTTGTCCATGACTTGTGCTTGTATTTTTTCAATTTTGTTGGTTGTTTATTTATGTTTGTATGATATGTCTGTGGGCTTGATATCTTGCATGCATGTACTTTATACATTTCAGATGATGTATTGTCCACTGATGTCATTTGATTTGTTTACTTTGATTTATTTATTGAAAATATATGAAATTTAAGGAGGGAGGAATGTAGTAGGACTGATTTAAGCCATCAGGTTTAAATCAGTGTTTAACCTCTGTTCTTGTATACTGCACTTAACTGGGGTAGATTGACAAATCACTGAACCATTCCTAATCATTGTACTTGTGTTTTCATTGGCTGAAGTGATTTGTCAGCTCACATTTTGGGTATATAAGGCCAACACTTGCCTAGTATCATTGCAAAGGTCGGCTGACTGTCCAGTCAGCGCTGCCAATAAAGCTTAGGCTTTGGCTATCTCTCAAGATACTTAGGTATCTGACTTTTGTTGTGAGTATCTCACGACCCTTGCAAATAGAGTCCGTTGTAATCGAAGCATATTGCTTCGGACATTTCCTTTGAATTAAGGGGTTCTTGCATTCTAACTTAAATCTACATTCACTATTCAACATTCTCCTAAATGGGGTTGTAAATTGTATTGTATTATGCTGGGATAAACTAAATGTAATATATATAAATTACTTTGATAACTAAATTAAATACTGTTCATGTAACTTGGTGTTGTGTTATTCTTGTAGTTAGGCATTTATTCATTATATTGAGGTTGTTGTACTACCACATTACTACCACTATACGATACGCATTGGAGACCACCACAATATTCTACACACCACTAGTATATTATTGCTACGTATGTAACCACTCAGATCAGACCGACTGAGTGGATACAAACCCGTAATACTTATACCGGGCCAGAAATCGGATCTGTTACACAACTAACATTTTTTTCTAGCTCTGGTTTTGGCTAGACTACATTCACATAAATTATTATTATTGTCAATAGATTATTATTACTATTATGTCACGCTGGTATTTTAAGTGACATAATCATTGTAAAGGGGAAATCACCGATGTGAGGAGTATGGCACCGCAGATAAACGAAATCATAACCGTTAAATAAACTGAAATGATCTACTTTCTATTATCCAATGAAATAAGAGATATCTCTGTATCATGTGACTGTTCAAAATGGTGGACGACATGGGCTCGATTTTACTTCCTTATTTTTTAAATCGTTAATTCAGTTTCCATGACATTTTGTTTAAACTGTAAACATGGTCCGTGTTCTTAGATGTTTTAATTTTCGGTCGTCTGTGCCCAAACAAACTGAAGATAAACCGGTGTGTTTGGCTGCTGGAGGAAACAACTATGTGTTCATTGGGACCGATCAGTCGACTATCCAAGTGTTCAAGAAGAGCACAGTTCATACGAAAACTGAGTGGAATGAATATTGTGTATTTCAAACTGGTGCACACGTCTCACAAATAGAATACAACGAGTCAGGTAATCACTACAGTGTATCCATTTACACAACTTGTCCAATGGGTAAACCCAAGACCCCTAAACAAGTTGGGTACAACGCCAGATTGAGTTTGTAAACATTTTAGTCTATTTGTAAAAAAGTGATATAACCATTCATAATCAAATTTTTTTCTTCAATTGCTTGGTGCGGTGTTGCAATAAATATATGAAATGTTTTGCAGTTTATCCGCCCTGCGTTAAAATAAAATTCAACGAACATTTACGTAACCATGTTTTGTACCTGGACATAACAGTTACGTGAGTCACGTAAATATTCATTGAAGGCAGGGCTGATTAACATCGGCCCTAAAACAACAAACTAAATGCATAAATAAAATTTGGAAAATAAAATATGAGTTATCTCCCTTTTAATTAAGATAAGTGCTTGCAAACGCAACAGTGAACTTACATATTTTATCTTTTTTCACCTGGAATAAAAGACAAAATACCTATATGGTCTGACGATTTAAGGGGGGTGCGTACGCCTTCTTCCGCCCTTGTTATTAAATATCTCAATACATACGTATATTGGTGCATTGGACTGTACATGTATACATGTGTACTATAATATCTATTATCAAAATTAATTATAAATGTTATACTCCGGTTTAGGTGACTATATTTCTACCATTGAGAGGAAGTCCAACAGGCTGGTTGAAGTTGTTTCAGTGAAGGTCTACCTGAACTGGCATATAGCTGCTACTGATCATCAGTTTCGTACAAGAGTTCGAGTGGCAGGTCTCGGATACAGAAGCAATAATGTCCAGACAGGTGAAAGATTGGAGGTATATATAAAATATTCTGTATATAATTATATGCATTCATAACACATACTGTATACATGAGCCGTTCCCAGGGAAACAGGCTTAATGACATTAAATGGTTACTATGTTATGAGATTTAGAAAAAGGCTCTGAAATGAGAAAAATGTCATACTCTTCGACTTAATAAAAAAGTTTAAGTACATTTGTAATTGGACAATAAAGTACTTAAGTACTATATATTTACAGTTTACTTTTTCACATAATTTATTATAATTTATATATATATTAGTTTTGTCATTGCTATGGTGACCAACTTCTGAAAAGTATGCTGCATTAGAACAGTACCCTTGACCTTGAGAAGGAACACTTCAAGGCTAATGCTGTAAACACTTCATGATTTGAGTATGGGAGAAATTTATATATACATGTATCCATATACATTTATACAATGTACTTGATAGTGATTGCTATATTTACAGGTTGTTGATGTAACATGTGATAAAAATGCCAAGTTTTTAGCATCTTGCCAAGAGACAGGTAACCTTGGCATCGTCTGTGGTAATGATGTAAAGCTGTACCACCTTGTAGAGAAGACAATACCAAACTCACAGACGACCTTTCTGGATGTCATATTGTTTCTACAGCTACAGTTGAACCATACAGTGAGTCATATAGACCTGTGTGAGGACTATTTAGCTTGTTGTTCCTCTGAATTTGTACAGGTGAGTTAGTTGGTGCATGTAGTTAGTAAAGGGTGTAAAGAAAGTTTGTTCCGGTTTTTGAAAAGCTTTTGTACACAAAACAAATATATATATTTGCATCAAATTTCGCATTTAGTATCCTGGTACAATGACAGCATTATGTATAACAGTTTCAGATAATTTGCCTGTCACTGTTTTTACGAATGCAATGAATAAACTTGTTTATCTTGATTCGAAGGTGACGTAAACGACGTCGTGACCGGGTTAAGTTCGTAATACTCCCTTTGTTATCCCCTCACTGTATCGCTTGGTATGTTTTAAACTTGTAATGAACTAAACTAATTTTTAACCTTACATAAAAACAAATCATCATCCACGTTATGAGGCTGTAAAAGTTTTCGTTTTGGCAATAAATGCCTTTTGTTTTCCCATATACATATTTTTTTCAAAATGACGCGTTTTTGTCTATCCAGACGTTTCGTTACTTTTGGAGTTATTTATTTACTCTTTACTTGAAAAATGAGGCACGTCTTCGCCAATGCCTTTTGATGTTCGGAGAAGTTGTTCCTGTAATTTTCTGCCGTTATATTTTACACAGTCGGTCATTTTCTTTACCCTATTCTCAAATCTGGTCATGTTTCATTTTTGCAGCTATTTCTGTTTGTAGACTCATCTTTAAAATGACAGTCGACGTTACGTTAACGTAAGCTTACTTTCGCGTTCTATAAATCCATGGCAACAGTGTCAATCAGAACGAAATCCTAGCAAAATTAATACACAGTTCCTAAATTTAGTACTGTACCGTTGTTCCAAATTTCATAATGTTTCGCTTTGTAAAAATAAAAATACGATATACTTCCTGACCGGAACGAACTTTCTTTACACCCTTTATGTTCGCTGTAAAGTAAGCATTTACTCTATAGGTCCTTAAAGTTTTATCTAAATACCTACAATAGTCTGGCCCTTAATTTAATTTTAAAATATCTACCATATTCTGGCCCTTAATTTAATTTTAAAATATCTACCATATTCTGGCCCTTAATTTAATTTTTAAAATATCTACCATATTTGACACTTGATTTAATTTTAAAATACCTACCATATTCTGACCCTTGATTTAAACTTTGAAAATGCCTATCCATTCAGACCCTTTACCTTTTATTTAAAATAATCAGTGATTGATGATTTGGCACCTATAACACATTTATATGATTTCCTTTTCAAGGTCTTTCAAGTAAATGTAAGCAATGAACACAAGTCTATGATGTCAGAGGTAGAGCAAGATATCACATCATCAAGTAAAGTCAATCGTAGAAGTTCAAGTGTACACTCAAGTCTAAATATTCACAGTAATTTAAAAGCAAGGTAAGATAGACTGAGGTTGAATGTTTGGATCATTGCTGATTAAAAGTTAACTCAGACCAGTTATCAACCAAATATTTTCATTTTAATTGTGAAACTTTAAAATATAAAACCTACATGTTTTCTGCATGCATCATTCCAACAGCTTGTTTTAGCAGCTGCAATATAAACACTCTACTATATAGTAAATGATGAGCATACTTATCCTTTACTTGCGAGTCATCTTTCTGCTGAAATATTACAGGCTTATGAGTGCCTCCACCTGTATTTGAACCCAGGTTGCCAGATTAGACAGCAAGCAAGCTAACCATTGAGCTTCGGGGGCACACATAGACATTTTTTGATTCACATTAATTTTAGTGAGTTTAATTATTTTACAGTTCACCATCAAGTTTGTTTAAAAGTCGACACAAAATGAATTTGAGGGATGTTACAAAGTTTTCAGCAGTTGGGGAAAGAAGTTCATCCACCCCAAGTCCTGCATTGAAAATCTCATCACCTGTAAGATTGCTTTATTTTATTATTTCGTCTCATCGTACTACAAGCGATTATCCAGAATTAACCACAATGTGTCGATTACTAAAATACAATTCGTTGCAAAGCACATATACAATGATTTTTCTGGAATTTTCAAGTGATTTGCTGTAATAACAATGACACTGCCTTACTTTGGTTGATTCTGTATAATCTCTCGTATATTGATTTAAACGTATTAAGCATGGCATGCTTCTCTTGCTAATTCTGTTAAAATTGTTCAAGAATTTGTAATATTAGAAATGACTATTAGTAATTAAAATAATTAACAAATATTTTTTTTTCGTAATAGAACAATAATTAGTCACCTACCGGTTTTTTACCAGAGGGGACTATAGGTTTGCCCTCCGTCTGTTCGTCATAAAATTTGATTGAAAATAATTTATAAAGGTCAAAGCTTCTATTGCCAGTAGGGGACTTTTGTGTTGCTTGCAATTCTTAGTGACGTGTTATGCGTAATATCACAGCAGTGTGTTAAAAAGTTGTCCCCCTTATATTTGCCTAGATCACATGTTCAGCTATCGAGGATGATACAGACTTCATACACTGGACATTTCCTGATCAGCTTGCCATGTCACAAGGTAATACCAACAATGACACTGTGCAACTGAAAGGTTTAACAAATTTGGGTAAGGAAGAAAAGCCAGAGCCCCGTCTACCTGAAGTTAATGATTACAGAGGTATGCAGTTTGTTTTGTTGTGTTATATAGGCTTATTCTTTTTTTTAAATTTGAGGCTTATAGTATGCTTATCCTTGGAGGAACATATTGAAACAGGGTTACCCACTGACAGGGAAAAGTCAGGATCACACAAGATCAGGAAGTAGTCTGGTGTATCTGTTTAGTCAGCTTTAAATTCCTTACTATTGTTTTTATTCCAATGGCAAAGAAATACAGCTTCATTTTCTCTATTTTCATTGCCCATTATAGGCAATGCCTTAGTTCATATTGATTTGTAGGACAGGGACGATTTCAATATTTTGAAACCGGTTAATCATTGGTTTGAAATCGAATCGAACCGGTTAATTGGCCGCCATATTGATTAAGGCGTTTTCTTTCATGATGACCAATCAAGGTACGCTCAGCAGCAGATTTCATGTGCGTTTATTTGATCAGTCAAGGTATACAAGGTATACAAAACCCAAATGTACTTGGTGTGTTTTTAATGTTTTCTGTGCTTGGCTGGTTAAGTTGAGTACTGCCTTCCCTGTCTGACTTAATATAATCTTTTTTAGGTTAAATATGATCATATAATTATGGATCGTTTCTTACCCAAACCCACCCAACTAGTTTGCTTGTTTCTGTGTTGATCAAAACATTCAGGCATATTGTTGCCAAAGATATATTTTATACACGCAGTAGCATACAATTTACTGGCATTGTAGGATACATGTATGTGTTTTGTTTAGAACGATTAGCGGTTTTGCAAAATTGAAACCGGTTTCACCATGTAATTGAATCGTATCCGATTAACCGAGTAATCGTCCTGGTCCTATTGATTTGGTAAAACTGGGTTTGTATAATATAGTTAAATGGCTGAAGTTTCTTTCTATCTTTTCAATCAATAAGATTCTTTAAATTTTCTGACTACCGGTATAAGTTATTGATGTTATAAAATGTGAACCTCTCACAGTGTTGAGTGATTTCTGTGTTTCAGGCGGCAGTCATTTATCAACAGGGGAGACTACTCTGACACAGATTTTTTATGAATACTTGGACCGGAGTGATTCCTCATGGATACATGTACAACTTCTCCCAACATATCTTATAGGTCGGTGTTCAATTTCCATGATAAATACAATGATGCTTTGTTTAATGTTACATATAAACAGCACCAAAAAAAAATGTTGTTTGTATAATCATTACCCGAAGAAACCTTTTGGGTGAACCATTGTGATTAAATGAATATACATTAATTGTTATTCGTGTTTAGTGGTTATAAACAGCAAGTAACAAGTGCGGCTATCAAGCTATTTTTACCTGTGTGACCTAGACTGTATTTATTTATTGACTGATACTTTTACTGTCTAATGATGGTATCAACCTAGGTCTAATCTCCAAAGCATCTCAGATAGAACTCTCATCTCAAATTGAGATTTGCTGACTAATTTAAGACAAATTTCTAGTTGGAGATCTTGAGATTTTGGGTTTAATAAGTACAAGTACGAGGGATGATCAATATATAACGAGAAAATGTTGATATTTTTGCCGGTAACAGGCCAAATTTCCCCCTGTCCTGGAAAAACAAGGCCGGTCCATTCTCCCCCCCCCCCCCTGGTCCATTTTTTCCCCCCTAAAAATTCAAATTTACTATGATATTTGAATGTTATCTTGGCCTCTTTTTTCCCCCCTTGGCCCCGTTTTCTCCCCCTAGAAGTTTAAGTTTCTAGTATGATGATCGAATGCAGCATTGGCCTCTTTTTTCCCCCTTGGTCCCGTTTTTCCCCGCTAGAAGTTGAAGTTTCTAGTATGATGATCAAATGCATATTAAACCTTGTACTTCTAGGACAAAAACACAGGGACAAGAGGGAGTGAAGGGGTGAATGCTTTGTTTGCTTAGACATTGTATATTTAGCAGGGCAAATTGGACTGAATTAGGTAATGGTTTATCATCCTTGTTCGAGACCTTGAACTACTATGGAGGAAAAGACGCCAATGCTGCATTTGATCATTATACTAGAAACTTCAACTTCTAGGGGGGAAAAACGGGGCCAAGGTGGAGAAAAAATAGGCCAATGCCCAATTGATCAACATACTAGAAACTTCAACATCTAGGGGGGGGGGAATGGGGCCAAGGGGGGAAAAAGAGGCCAATAGTGCATTTGATCATCATACTAGAAACTTCAACCTCTAGGGGGGAAAAACGGGACCTTAGTGGGGAAAAAGTAAGCCAATGCCCAATTGATCAACATACTAGAAACTTCAACATCTAGGGGGGGGGGGGGGGGAAATGGGGCCAAGGGGGGAAAAAGAGGCCAATAGTGCATTTGATCAATATACTAGAAATTTCAACTTCTAGGGGGGAAAAACGGGGTCAAGGGGGGAAAAGAGGCCAATGCTGTATTTGATCATCATACTAGAAACTTCAACTTCTAGGGGGGGGGGGGGGGGAATGGCACCAAGGGGGAAAAAGAGGCCAATGCTTCATTTAATCAACAAACTAGAAACTTCAACTTCTAGGGGGAAAACGGGGCCAAGGGGGAAAAAGGCCTAGATAAAGTGTAAGACTTGATCAAGAATAGTGTTTATTAGGGAGGAAAAAATGGACCAGAGGGGGGAAAAAAGGCCTGGGCCGGATCTTTTCCCTGGGGAAAAAATGGCCGGGGGAAAAAAGGACTGCTACAGTAACAGGCCAAATTTTCCCCCTGTCCATTTTTTCCCCCGGGGAAAAACTGGCCGGGGGAAAAAAAAGGACCGCTACACCTCATGTTATTTTTTAAAAAAAACTGCGTATTGTCAAGGTTACCTTTAGCAACCATAGATTTAGCATGATGTTGCTGTAATCATGAATATTCAGGGAAACATTGCTAATGTATGTTATTACTTCCAGCTAAAGTTTAAGTAAAATCGAAACCCAAGTGTAAGCATTTTCTCTTTATATACTGATAATCCCTCATAATGTTGTCATTGTGTATATTTTAGGAAAGAACGAGGTGGCATCATTGTCGGGTAACAGAAGTATTGTAAACTCAAGTAGACGATCTAGCCTGGTTGGGATGTCATGTTTCGTGAGTGGACATAGAGTTGGCTATATGGTATCCCTTATACCAAAACCTGTCATGATGTCAACTTATAAATACTCATCAGATGCCTTACAGGTTGGAATTAATTGTAATTTATCAGTCTGAGTACTGAGTGTACCAAAAATATATTTATGCCTCATGAATTGTACACATTGGCAAATAACATGTATCGAATGTTATTTTCAACACTTATATAAATATAACAATTTCACACATTATCCTCATCTAGATGTGCAATCTTGGACAAAAAATAGCTCATTATGTTACTTTTTCAAGATTTGAATGCTGAGTGTAAGTATTAGTTGTAATTCTGGGCCCTGGACTTTATTGCAACCAGTACACTTGGAGGCACTCACAACAGTGCTGTTTTGATACCAAATAAATTTTTGTTTGTTGATATTTTAGGATGAAATTTTGTGTATCTGGTTGTATGTCGACACACAAAGTAATCCACTATTTACATTTAATGGTCCAATGATTATTGTTAAAAGGGCTGTGAAAATGACAATTTAACGAATTGCTTGAGAAAATGGGGAAACAGTTCGAATAATATTACACATGACTGTTCATTGTGTTTAAATTTATGATCCATAAACCCCACAAAACACAAAAGAGGACATGTGTCTCGAAATTAATGTCGGGCTTATCAACACTGGTGTCTCAATGTTGCACTAAATTTTGGTTTGAATATCACTATTAATGTCATTCCAATAAAATGACATAGTTTATAATATGTTTTGCAATCATTATACCTTCAGCTTTTACGCCAATTTGTTATTTTGATACATTTTATACAGTAGAACTAAATTTGATTCATCAAACAGTTTTTCCTCCAACACCCTAGTAACCAGGTAACCAGGCTCTTTGATCGCAGCAAAGTATGAGGTACTAATATGCTGTAGAATGCCGTTTGAAGGACCGAAGTTCTGCTGCATATGGTTACAATACATAGTGTTGTGTTTCTCAGCTGTGTGATTAAGGACCATCTAAGGCTGCTTATGGTTTATACTAATTTATTTATGTTTGATTGTGAAACAAGTGTTTCCAACTTATATCAATCACTCTCGACACCTCATTCCTGATGTTATCTATCGCCACGAGGATAAGAGAGAAAGGAAGCTTGTTTCCCTTTTATGCTGAACGTCTATAGTAATAAAATTACTGGTACCATTTCTATTTTGTCTTTGGTACTCAAAGTGGACGCTCTACTACTAGGCTATCAAGGAAGCTTAGACTACTTATTGCATACATGTACATTTTGTATGCTATTTATGATTACAGATAAAAACAAACGACAGATTATTGTATGTTTTATCAGAGACTGGTTTAGAAGTGTATACAATAAGGTCTGGTATGGCAGCACTACACAATATTGAACAATTTGATCATGTTACCAAGGTATATATTAAACTACTGTCATAACATTTCAGCAGTTTTTATAGCTATTATTGTAAACCAATTCACTTTCGCTAATACTAACTTACATGTTTTGCTTATAGCCGGCATATTTGCGACTACAAATTTTTGCAGTTTTAGCTCATCTGTCACATAGTGACAGGGTGTGCTTTTGTGATCACTCTTAGTCTGTCTGTCCGTCCACAATTGCTTGTGAACACACTGGAGGCAACAGTTACGGTCCAATCGTAATGAAACTTTGTCAGAATGTTAGTCTGTATACAATCTAGGTCGAGTTTGAAACTGGTTCATGTGGGGTCAAAAACCTAGGTCACAGGTCTAATCTAAGAAAATGCTTGTTTACACTTTAGAGGACACAATTATGGTCCAATTTTCGTAACACATGGTCAGAATGTTGTTTGTATGATATCTAGGTCAATATTGAAACTGGGTCATGTGGGCTCAAAAACTAGGTCACAAGGTCAAATTTTAGAAAAAGCTTGTGAGAACATTAGAGGACACAATTATGGCCCAATCTTGATGAAACTTAGTCAGAATGTTTGTCTATATGAAATCTAGGCCAGGTTGGACACTGGGTCATATGGGGTCAAAAACTGGGTCACTATGTCGAATCTTAGAAAATGCTTGTGATCCATTAGAGGACACAATTATGGCTCAATCTTCAGGAAACATTGTCAGAATCTTTGTCTTTATGAAATATAGGTCAAGTTTGAAACTGGGTCATATAGGGTCAAACTAGGTCACTAGGTCAAATCTTGCAAAAATCTGGAAACAGCTTGCAATAGTGGCTGAATTTTCCTGAATCTTATTCATAAAATATAAATGATTACTTAGGTCACCATAAGGGCTTTAATGTCCTTCTACGACGGGTGAGCAACCCGGGGCCCTTTGGGTCCTCTTGTTAATTTTGCACCAAAGTCCATATTAATTTTTTTAGCACTTTCGCTGCGACTTAATTTTGCAAATTTTGCAGAATTAAATCACGCCAAATAATTTCTTGGTTAAGGTTTACAGTATTTTAACACATTCCTACAAGAATCACTTTTCTCAATTCTGTCCAGAAATTTTCATCAAATCTTTTTATCTTGTTACATCAAAAATGAATGAAAATAAGTCTCCAATTATCATTTTATTGGTGATGTATTGTTTGCTCCAATGATGCTTTATGAACTTGGGCATCATTTATACCATGAACCTTCCTCTCCATTGTATTATTGTTGTATTATAAACTGACTGGCATTTGTCTGGTGATGTTGTCCAACTGTGCAACTGGAAGCAACTTTGACTGGCATTTGTCTGGTGATGTTGTCCAACTGTGCAACTGGAAGCAACTTTATATAAAACAAATAAATCAAACTATACTTTAACTATGTTATTTCCAGACAACTCCCTCACCTGATGTGGATATATGTATGTGTGGTATGCAGACATTTCTGGGGCCAAGGGAAGTCACTCTTACTGATAGATTTGTCATCCTATATAATCATGTGTGAGTACCTTTATGTTGTTAGGTTGATGTAGAAAATATGTAAAATTGCTCTCCTATTATACAAGGGAAGTTCACAAATAATGCAACCGCTCCAGTGCTGAATTAGATAGAATTAGGTGAATTGCATTCTAACATGTTACATGTTTCATTCTGTGAGAAAATCATCAAAATTGATCAATGTGCAAAGCCACAGCTCTATTCTGTTCAGGGTCGACTCTCAACCACTGGGGTAAATTTAGCAAAAAGGAGATCGACAAATCATGATGTAGTTCAGTTTGAGCACCGCCAAATGATGTTCAATTTTATTGAAACTATCTTGAATAGTGCGATAATTTTACTAAGCACTGTTTTCCGATGCAAAATGCCAAAGAGATTTCCAGAACAAAACGCATTTTCTTTGAAAAACAAAATCCATCAAAAAGTTATGGTAAAAGACTGAATTAAAATTGAAAAGCTTATAACTGTTCTTATCTCTTTACAACTTTAGAAAGCTAAACTGATTTTAAACAAAATTTTAAATCACTGTTCTTGCATTGGAACAAAAAAACGCAATATTTCAGCTTTAAAAGGTTAAGGGTACATTTCAGTACATTTTATGCAAGGGTAATGCATCTTTTTTACAGTGGCAATGGTCAGATGAGCATCTGCTCCCACAAGGTGATGTTCTTGTTAGAGATTAATTTTAACTATAATTTGCCTTGCTGAGTGCAATTTTGTTCAAATTATCTACCCTTTTTAGCTCACCTGTCGCATAGTGACAAGGTGAGCTATTGTGATCACTCTTCGTCCGTCGTGCGTGCGTCCTACATTGACATTTTTGTTTTGATTCGTCAAAAAACATGGCCGCCAGTGGGTGGGGCGCTGTTTTTTCCTATATAATATATCTATAGTAAAACCTTTAAAAATCTTCTCCTAAAAGTACTGGTTGGAGTTCACTATAAATTGGTAGAATTGTTCCTTGGGTGCTCCTTTCTACAAATAGTTAAAAGAATTATAATCCATGGCAACTGATAAAAAAATCTTTAAAAAATCATTAAAAATCAACCACTGACCAGATTTCAAAATAATTTTACAGAAATAGTTGTTGGATGACCCTCTTACAAAAGTGACATTTTTATTGTGATGCGTCAAAAAACATTGTAGCCAGTGGGTGGGGCGCTGGTTTTCCCTATATTCCTATAGTAAACTCTTTAAAAATCTTCTCCTCTAAAAGTACCTGTTGGATTTCACTATAAATTGGTTAAATTTTTCCTTTGGTGGTTCTTTCTTAAAACAGCTAAAAGAATTATAACCTATGCAGAACTCTGGTTGCCATGGCAACCAATAGGAAAATCTTAAATAAAATCGTAAAAAATCAACCGCTGGCCAGATTTCAAAATAATTTTACAGAAATACACTTAACAAATCTTATAAGTGTACACGTGTTTTTACTGTATAACCTTTTTATATATGAATATTTCTGCATGAAATTTTGTGTACATGCTATTAAATAACACAAGATTAGATTAATATCGTGTTTTCTTCAAAATTAAATAAAGCGGATCACTGTAACATCAAAACACGTAAAATGCACGAGAAATTTACGCATAGGTGCAAATTATTTTTAGATATGGTCAATTAAATTTTAGATATATTGTTACATTCAAAAAACACAAAATTATGCGGTTTTTCACTCAACAAAATGGTGATTTTCAACTTTTTAAATTACAGTTTAAATTTTATGGTCAAAGGGAGGTAACTCTTCCAAAATTGAATTTTCATACAAAAAGTGAGTAGTTATAAACTTAAATTGTGCTTTATTCTTAGCCTTGTTTCCTTTATTTCTGGATCTGTGATAAGTAAATAGTCTTGAACTCTAACTTGATCAGCAAAGAGGATGCATAGATGCATTAACAACCTGACAAACACCCGATGAAGACACGACAAAAACGTGTGACATTAGCTTTTGTTGATGTCATCATTTGTTCATTCTTTTTGTGACAATTGTTATCAGATTTTATTAAAACCAATTGCATTGTAATTCCACATGTCCAGGCTGCATATGTTGGAAATTTCAACAAGATCAAACACATATTGACTGAGTTATGAGTAAATATAACCATGCACACTTATAAGATTTGTTAAGTGTAGTTGTTGGGTGACCCTCTTACAAAATTGACATTTTTATTGTGATTCGTCAATAGACATGGCCACCTGTGGGTGGGGCCCTGTTGAAAGAATTATAATCAATGCAGAACTCTGGTTGCCATGGCAACTGATAAGAAAAACTTTTTAAAAAAAAACATGAAATATATGGTTCTACTGGATCAATGTGTGCACAGGACTGGTGAGCGACCTAGGGCCCTATGGGCCCTCTTGTTGAATTGGATGTCAAAGTTTAGGCACATGTTAAAGTATAGGCACACTCTCAAATATTTTCATAGTCCATTTATGACTCCGGTGATACTTTCCATACTTGTTCGCCATCATGACTCCAACCCCTACATCAGAGTAGGCACTTCTTATAAACTCATAATAACATTATGTTGCTTTTATTATACTACCCAAGCATAGCACTGAGAATAGTGGATCGTACTGTTTGAGGACAGCTCTTGTTGTTTTTCTAAATGCCTCATGCTCTATTTTCATTCTTTTTACATGCTTTCAAAAAATAGACCTTATAGGTAGGTAGAGAATGTTTTATTTCTTATTTTATCAAATGAATAGGATTTAAAGATAATATAAGTTCTACTGTTTTCAATTTCTGATTTTTTTTAAAATGGGTGAGCATTTCCTTTTCTTAAAATTTACATGATGTTTGTGCATTTCTGGTTGGTTGTATTAAATGATTAAATGACAAGTTTCCATACATTGTATTTAACGACAATTTGATGGAGTACTGTTTTATCAAAGCACTAAGAGAAATCTTAAACTTATGCTCCCATTCCTTATAATATCTTTACAACTACAAATAGTAGAAGTTCTTTAACAGAATCATTGTTAATATTGCAGATCCATTATCAAAATATGTAGTTGTTAATTAATATAAAGAATTTAAATTTGAACGTTACTTAGTTTAAGATTTCCTTAATTGCTTTGATAAAATAGTACTCTGGGCCCCGTTTCATAGACATATCTTAGCGAAGATCTGACTTTTTGTAGATTCTCTTGAGCATACTAAGTGAACCAACATATTTCCGTAAAGTTAAGAAAGTAATTTGTGATAGTTCTAGTTCACATAAATATGCTTGAATGTTGTAGCCGTCTTATTTTTCTCAAACTAACATGAAAAAGCCAAATATTAGCTAAAATATGACTATGAAATGGTCCCTGGTGTGTTATATTGAAAAACAGGTTTTGATGCATTATTAAATGGTTATAAACTCATCTTATTTGAAGATGCAGACCCGTAAGATATAATTATATTACATATTAAATATGGTACCTTTGTAACTTCAGAGAGAATGCTTGGAATGTTAATATCATGGAGGAACCTACAGTCACTGAATTATATCAGGATATGGTATGTATGCTCTCTCTCTCTCATCTACAGGGGTTCAATTTGACTCAAGAGTAGGGGTTTTGACCCTTGAAATTTCCAAACTGCCACATTGGTAATTTTCTCTTAAAACCATGGGTATTTTGCCTATAGAATGGTAAAATTTAGTAAAAACTATCAAAATGACCCTTCAGATTCAGAAGCTAGTGGAACCCCTGCATCTACCTTTTAAATCCTTGCAACCAGGGGTACGCTACATGTAAATAAGACAGACGTCATCAATGTGAAATATAATAAATGGATCTATGTAAAATGATACTGCTTGTGTAATTAAATGAAGCCTTCACTGTGTGCCTCCTTTAAATGTTTGTATGACAAAGTCTCTAAGTTTTCATCTCATTCTGACATTTCTTATATTTTAGCTGAGATTTGGAGAGAGATATCAACAAAATGCTCCAGATACATATCATCATATGTTGCTTGAATGTCACATGATGCTTACATCTTGTCTGATTGGTCAGTCCATCAACCAATCAGAGGCTTCCACTATAGAAGATCTTCTACATGAGTCATCAGCATTACTGGGAGATTACTATTCATTGTAAGACGATTCAACATTTCTAATAATTTTTAATACATATTTGGACTCGTTGAAAATCTTTTTTAAGAAATTTAAATTGATATAAAGTTCTTCTATGCTAGAGATAGTAAAAAATTGGACAGGTATGGCAGCAGTCAACTGAAACTGCCGAGCACAGAAAACATAAAAAACAACACTTGCTTGTTCATTTTAAGGTCTTTCATTGATGCTAACTCAGTTTGTTAATACTTTTTCATTTAAATGCTTACTTATTGATGGCCATTACAGCTTAAAAACATCAACTGATGTATGCCTACTTCTATTTCAGTATATATTATGCATCACAAATGTGGTGCAATATGTTTTGTTAGTTTGGGTAAACTTATGTTATGTCCATTGTCGCAATATTAGTTTCTTTTGTTTTAGTAAAGCGCATCTGCAAATACTATAAACCAAGAAAGTAGTTCACGTGATATAATTTCATGTAGTTTGTGAGTGGTACAATTTTGCAAAATTATGTTGCTGCGAAAGTGTTAAAAACATTAATTTGGACACTGTGGGAAACTCAAAAAAGCAAAAGTTTGTAGTCACGAATATGCCGACGATCAGAAAAATGCAAAAGTTAGTATTTGTGAAAGTAAATTGGTTTACAGTACTATGTTGTATTTTCAACTGCTACACTTGTATTGTTTCAGACCGGACTGTCCAACATGGCATCTTTGTCTACCCTACTATACAATGTCAGGTCTAGGTACATCAGATATTGTAAGACAAGCTGTACAACACAAACTTCACTCCAAACAGGTAACATTGATTCTGTACTATGTATTGCATTTAGCACACTTCTTTGGCTACCACTCTGTCAATGCTGATAATATAATGTGTATATCTTCTGGACATGCATTGTTGACCTGCAGTATTAATCTTTTCTGTTTACCCTCAGTGTTGGCATTCACTGTTGACCTTCGGTGTTGATTTAAAGTGTTGACCTTCAGTGTTGGCATTCATCGTTGACATTCAGTGTTGATTTTAAGTGTTGACCTTCAGTGTTGGCCTTTACTGTTGACCTTCAGTGTTAATCTTGACTGTTGACCTTCAGTGTTGACCTTCAGTGCTGATTTGAAGTGTTGACCTTCAGTGTCGATCTTTACTGTTGACCCTCAGTATTGATCTTTACTGTTGACTTTCAGTATTGATCTTTACTGTTGACCCTCAGTATTGATCTTTACTGTTGACTTTCAGTATTGATCTTTACTGTTGACCCTCAGTATTGATCTTTACTGTTGACTTTCAGTATTGATCTTCAGTATTGACTTTCAATGTTTGTCTTCAGTGTTGACCTTCAGTGTTGACCTTTGGTATTGATCTCTACTGTTGACCTTCAGTGTTGGCATTCACTGTTGACCTTCAGTATTGATCTTTAATGTTGACCCTCAGTGTTGGCATTCACTGTTGACCTTCAGTGTTGATTTGAAGTGTTGACCTTCCTTGTTGGCCTTTACTGTTTACCTTCAATGTTGAATGTACTTTAATGTTACATATAAAACATATGGTTACTGAATCAAGTAGATATGTGACGACTTCTATGTATATACCCTGTTAGTCAGTTTTGAAGTTCTTAAAACATTGTATTCCATTATAACACTTATCAAAATGATGCGCTGACTAGTGACTAACCATGGGCATATTAGAAGTTGAAATAATAGACATAAATTTTGTTGTGGTGATGCCACATATATATTGAATAGAGTTATCAGATGTTGACATCTGGGTAGTAGCAGGGAATGAACTTTTACTGCAGTGATTGATAGACTAAAGAAAACAACTTGGTACATCTACTTCATACAGAACAGCTGAGAGGTAAATTTGACTATCCCCCTAAAACTAATGTGATTAACCTCTTCTTGGGATCTCGCCCATATGGATTTCCAGTGGCGAGGATAAATAAAAGCATATAAATCATGGTGATTTTGTATGATTTTTTAAATTGAAAAGGAAGTAATATTAGAGTGTTTTTTAACATCAGTTCAAAATGTTAATGTATGATTTGTTGCAGGCATCAAAATATGGACATGGTCTAATTCAATATCTTCAGTACGTATTGTTCTTAGATGAAGATCCATTGGATATCAAAAAGGTAAAATAAAGTCTTCCCTATATAGTTTCAGGGTTCCCACAGTCTGGGAAAAGTCAGGGAAAAACATTATTTTTTCAAGGTCAGGGGAAAGTCAGGGAATACTGAAATTAGTCAGGGAAATTTAATACCGAAATTAGTCAGGGAAATTTGGAAATTGAGCAAAAGTCAGGGAATTTTTCATTGAAGCTGTCTCTAAGTGTCATTTCCTATGAAGAAAATACCTAAGACTGAAACTTTAAACTTGAATTTTTGATGTTTATATGCAGTTTTCACTTATCTTACTTTTGAGGACAATATCATGCATGCTTCATGTAGCAATTTAAACTAATATTTGTGATTATTTTCATAATGTAAACAAAAAATGTCAGGTTCCAGCATGTCCAAGAAATGTGTGAGATTTGATAAATTGGCATCTGATCATGCGAGATTAGAGTCTCAAATGCGTGAGAGTCACGCGTGATGCAGGAGATCTAGCATGTATGCTTAAAAAATTAGTGTAAATTTTGTACTGCAATGCTAATGTTTCCACTAGCCAAATATCTGATTTTCAAAATTCTGTAAGTGTTGTACCCGTAGACATATCCACTTATATATATACAGTATTATGTGTATACTTACAGACAGAATGTGATATGATCTTGGAAGTGTGTCACGATTCTATGCCGGAGAAGTTAGCAGATATAATACTGTTCTCACGCCTACAAAATTACACCCCCGAGATTGCTCTCAACTTACTCAAGTCTAGCTCTAAATCTCGTGCTTTACTGGATACAAAAACAAAGTAAGAGGAAAATATTTAATTTCATTTCGTAGAACCTACTTAGAAAATATGAGGTCAGTTTGTCTGGTATCCACTGACTGTAGTAAGGAGTGTTTTAACTAGTTAGGGCCCCGCAAAAATTTTTTTGCGTGCCCTATAGTAATCACCCTGTCCGTCCGTCCATCCGTCCGTCTGTCCGTCCGTCTGTCCACATTTTTAGCTCACCTGTCACAAAATGACAAGGTGAGCTTTTGTGATCGCTCTTCGTCCGTCGTCCGTCCGTCCGTCCGTTCACAATTGCTTGTGAACACACTATAGGTCACAAATTTAGCCTGATCAATATGAAACTTGATCACAATGATCATCTTCATACAATCTAGGTCAAGTTCGATATTGGGTCATCTGGGGTCAAAAACTAGGTCACTAGGCCAAATCAAAGGAAAACCTTGTGAACACATTAGAGGTCACAATTTGAGCCTAATCTTTATGAAACTTGATCACAATGATCATCTCTATAAAATCTAGGTCAAGTTCGATATTGGGTCATCCGGGGTCAAAATCTAGGTCACGTGGTCAAATCATAGATAAACCTTGTGTAGTCACTAGAGGTCACAATTTTGGTCTGATATTTATGAAACTTGGTCACAATGATCATCTCAACAGAATCTAGGTCAAGTTCGATATTGGGTCATCAGGGGTCAAAAACTAGGTCACAAGGTCAAATCATAGAAAAACTTTGTGTAGTCACTAGAGGTCACAATTTTGACCTTGTCTTTTTGAAACTTGGTCACAATGATCATCGCAATAATATCTAGGTCAAGTTCGATAATGGGTCATCTGGGGTCAAAAACTAGGTCACAAGGTCAAATCATAGAAAAACCTTGTGTAGTCACTAGAGGTCACAGTTTTAGCATAATCTTTACGAAACTTGGTCACAAATGATCTACACAACCAAATCTAGGTCAAGTTTGATATTGGGTCATCCGGGGTCAAAAACTAGGTCACAAGATCAAATCATAGAAAAACCTTGTGTAGTCACTAGAGGTTCCTGTTTTGGCCTGATATTTACGAAACTTAGTCACAATGATCATAACAACAAAATCTAGGTCGAGTTCGATAATGGGTCATCTGGGGTCAAAAACTAGGTCACAAGGTCAAATCATAGAAATAGCTTGCGTAGTCACTAGAGGTCACAATTTTGGTCTAATCTTTATGAAACTCGGTCACAATGATCATCTCAAAAAAATCTAGATCAAGTTTGATATTGGGTCATCTGGGGTCAAAAACTAGGTCACAAGGTCAAATAATAGAAAAACCTTGTGTAGTCACTAGAGGTCACAGTTTTGGCCTGATCTTTACGAAACTTGGTCACAATGATCTTCTCAACAAAATCTAGGTCAAGTCCGATATTGGTTTATCTGGGGTCAAAAACTAGGTCATTAGGTCAAATCATATAAAAACCTTTTGTAGTCACTAGAGGTCACAATATTTTCCTAATCTGTATAAAACTTGGTCACAATGATCATCTTAACAAAATCTAGGTTAAATTCGACAGGTGAGCGACCTAGGGCCCTTTGGGCCCTCTTGTTCAAGTTATTTCTTAATAACTTTAAAACCATTATAGGTCTTGACTTCAAACTTCAAACATAAGCTCACAACAACAGTACGCTATTTTATGGCAAGTTATATAACTCTCGCTACAATATTGGAAGAGTTATGGCCCTTTGTAAAATTCAAATTTTCATCAATTTTCAGCTTTTTTTCTTGATAACTTGAAAACCATTGAAGATATCAACTTGAGATTTTAAACATAAGCTCACAACAACTAAACACCATTGTCTTGCTACAATATTGGAATAATTATGGCCCTTTGTTAAATTCAAATTTACTCATTTTTCATCTTTTTTCTTCGTAACTTCACAACGGTAGTAGATATTCAAATGAAACTTGCTATAATTATTGCCAGTGATAATACGCTTATCTTTAGCAAAGGGCAACAACTCAAGCTTTGATAAATTTTGACTTATGCCCCTTTTCAGCTTCAAAAACTATTAACATTGGTCAAAGTTAAAAAATGGTTCAAGATATTCAAATGAAACTTGCTATACTTACTTCTATTGACTACGACAATAAGTACATGTATGTGGAGCAAAAACAATATACACATTTTTAGCAAAGGGCGACAACTCTTTAAAACTTTAATAATTTTTGACTGATTCCCCTCAACACTTGTACACAAAACAAACAGATTAATGTAGTTCTGTTTGGTGTATTTCCATCTTGCAAACAATATTGGCCGATCAGGAACAGGGCAATGTCAATGAAACCAATATCATGATTTCATGAATTCAGTGTGCAATTTTAGTCTGTCAAAGATATTGTAAAAGTCAAAGTTCATCATGGTTTCTATGTAGGAAATTAAACCTGCGCTTGTCAAACAACTTTAATTGAATTTTACAAGGCAGTGAATTACTTTATTTCAGGCATCAACACATGAAAGTTTGAGATATGACTTTGTTATTGTGTCTGAGTACAGAAACTTATAGCGCTGATAATTATGCAACCCCACTATACTTTTACACTCCTCCCCTCCCCCTCTAACGACATGCTACCACGGGGCCCTGTTCACGACAGTGATAATTCTAGTATTCTAATAATTATTTAGATTTTGGAATAATATATGCTTGGACTTGGACTTTCAACTTTTTGACAGCTGATCAGACTTGGACTTTCAACTTTTTGACAGCTGATCAGACTTGGACTTTCAACTTTTTGACAGCTGATCAGACTTGGACTTTCAACTTTTTGACAGCTGATCAGACTTGGACTTTCAACTTTTTGACAGCTGATCGAACTTGGACTTTCAGAGGTTAAGCTCATTTTCTTGTTCAGTTGTGTGTTGGGCATTGTGCCTTTAATTAAATTGTGTTATTGGGGTTTTCTGTTCTCAGCTGTTTCAGTTGAGTCCTGCCTTCCCTGTCCGATTGTTAATATGTTTTTTAAAACAAGTTACATTTGCGCATCAGGAAAGAGTATCACTATTCTCCACAAATTTTAACACACATAATTCTGACTACAGGTTAAATAATTTCTACAGTATAGATACACTGGCTACAAATTGGTAAGCGCAAAAACAAACCTAATTGCTTATGAGAGGTTGTTGCTCAAGGGAGGGTCAATTTGTGTATGAGGGGTGTTTCATAAATAAGAGCATTATTTATGAAACACCCCTCGTTTATCTACATGTTGTTGTATTCCCAGAACAAAGGAAAGTCTGGCTTATGTGGCTTTGAACTTACAACTGTGTGAACCAGAAGTTGCTGTATCTGCTTTGTCTCATATCGATAAGGTAGGTTTTATGTATACTATAGGTCATAAACCACTAAATAAATTTGTTCTTTAGATCTGAGACAATGTAATGTGAAAATTGTCAGCCTGAGATTACATCAGTCTATGGCTAGTTCGCACACATATATCATACTATTTGTGTGCATCCAATTTTGGTCCACGTATGCATTTAGTGGTTTATGACCTATACAATTTCTTGAACTTCCTTGGTTGTCCAAAGGAACATCAGCTTTTGGAACCCACTGGTCTTCCAATGTAGGGAATTTAGAGATATGGATGGGTCTAGGGAGGGAGCATAAATGTATTTTCTTATTTCCTTTGATCTTTCCTTGGAGGGCAGAACATTGATACTATAGAACAAGGTACTATGTTTTTTTATGCCTGAAAATGAAGTGAAGTGTTGTATCACATGTTAAAAAAATCTAGGGACAATGTCTAGATAATATAAACCACTGTGGACATACCATGTGGTATATGACGTGATTTATGATACATATTGCCATGTGACTGATACTCAGCACCATGGGACTGGTTCACAGTGGCATTGATTTAAAGTTAGTTGGTTGGCTGTGTTAATGTAAGTATGAATTGTGTATTAAAACTTTGCCTTTAAATTTGATACCCATTATTCATTGTAATCCTACTATTGTTGTGCCATTCTTTACAGAATGATTTAGTGCAAGTGTGTGTTGACAATCATCAAATACTGTGTGTAACCATGACAGAGTTCTCTCCCATGTCGCAGGTAAGGTTTTCAGAGTTCTCTCCCATGTATCAGGTAAGTTTGACAGAGTTCTCTCCCATGTCTCAGGTAAGTTTGTCAGAGTTCTTTCCCATGTCTCAGGTAAGTTTGACAGAGTTCTCTCCCATGTCTAAGGTAAGTTTGACAGAGTTCTCTCCCATGTCTCAGGTTAGTTTGTCAGAGTTCTCTCCCATGTGGCAGGTATGTTTGACAGACTTTTCTCCCATGTCGCAGGTATGTTTGACAGACTTTTTTCCCATGTTGTTAGAGAACTACACGGTCAGAAAACTTATGCATGTATTATATTTTTCTTTTATATTAAAGAAATATGTACAGTCCAAAGCTAATGGTGTTGTACTTTTACAAATTAAACACTTAACATCCAATGAAAAACACATTTTGATTTTGTGTGCACTGTGCAGTTATTGCAGTGTAAATCTTTTATTTTCAGTTAATCAGAAGCCATTTTCCTACAATCTTGATACAGATATTAGTTTTACTACATGACAAAGGTACCATGTCTATGGATCATGCTATAAGCCTTCTACAGGTAAACCAATCACAATTCCTGTTCTCCCATTTCTTACTTGCATGGATGAGAATAACATGCCAGCTTACAATGCCTCACTCATGTGTGACCTCCATAGCTCAGTGGTTAGCGTGCTTTCTAATCTGGCGACCTGGGTTCAAATCCAGATGGACGCACACATATGCCTTCCATATTTCAGCAGATAGCTGTGCTCGGCATATTGTACAAGCTTATTTCTTATTACTAGATCTTTGGGCTGGAAGGCTAACAATCCGACTGACTATTTCAGTCAAATGTAGACAATGTTTAACTTGTGAGTAATGATAGCAGAGTTATTGCCCTTGGTCATCTGATTGCTGGGGTTTGAGTTACTTTGGATAATAACTCTAGGACTATGAATAAACAGTATGCATGTCTCCAAAATACTCCCGAAAAACAATTGCATTTCTGACATCTGAAACGCTTGCATTTCATCTGTATTAACGCGACGCGATCACCGGGATCTCACAGGCTAAAACATTTATTGACAAGCATGTGGGATTATTTTAATTGACCAACAAAAGATAATAATAAGGGTCATCATCTACTGTAGGATAAGCTCAGATGTATAAAGTTATTGTTGTATCGGTAAATGTGTTTAAAGCAGTTTGAATAAGGTGTGATGGATCTATTGTTCAGCTTGATTGACCTGTTGGGGGCTGAATGGGGTCACATACGTACTTGATTCTTAATTTGTTTTACTTAATGATCCAACATAATGACCATGGAGAACTCATTTTAGTCATATTGATAACACATTGTATGCATGAACCGTGCTAAACACATTTTGGATGATGACAACGATTTACATAATTTTAGTCGTAATCTCTGCTAGGAACAACAACATATCAATAACATATTAAAATCTATTCACAAGCCGACCAGGACAAGAAACCAGATGATTTATGTTGCAAAAACTTTTATTACTGTCACAACATCGTTAAGATTTATATCAACGGTCTGAAAAAAATTTGAGTTAGCGGACACCGTAACTTCACTTAAGAACAGAAATCGAACTTAAGTTTAATACTGTAGGGATGTAAGAAAGTGAACGAATACATTGGTGTCAGAAACCAAATATTCAAATACTGATTTTGGTATTCGGTCCCATCTCTACATTATCTTTGTCAATCAATTACCTTTAAATTCATTTTAACAGAAAATCGTAATCCTATGGTCGAATGGATTAGCTTGAAAGCCTCACCAAACTTCTTCTTTTTCTGCATTCTATCTTTTAAGGCCATTTATATCTTCAGTTGAGATGTTGTGATGAACTGCACCGTCTTCTGTAGGTTGCTTGTTTGTCTGGAAAGACATATTATTGTTCAAACTTTCCGTCGTGCTACATCCAGATGGGACAGATTTGCCGTAAAACAATGAGGCAGAGCAATCACTGCTCTTGCATAATATCATTTTGCTATAAGTGTATGCAGTATTCCAGGTTGATGGTAAGTTCCAATAGTGTTCTTTATATTTCAGGGGAAGTCAGGTATCCCAGAGATTCACAAAAACACACATGTAAGAGAATATCTTGAAACACTTGTAAATGGTAAGTAATATCTACTCTAAATCATCTATATTTGCACTCAGGAGGTGTAAAATTGAATTGACCCATTGACCATAAATTCACAAGACCTGGTCTCAATGCTTGTCTACATATTTGAAGTGGAATTTTACATGCATTCAGAAAACCTGATTTCAATGTTTGTCTATAAAGTATCAAGGCCAAGTTTGACATTGGGTCAACTGGGTTAAAAAAACTAGGTCATTGAGCCTAGATTACACTTTTGTCTGTGTGATTTCATGGCATTGTTTTAAAATCCCACGCTCTTTTGCCGTATACAAAATAGATAGGGAATAGTTTCCAATATCAGTCCAACTTGTGAAGATTACAGTTTTACTTAGGTGATTGATATTGGTTCTCTTGTTTATACATCTGTTTGGTGTATTCATGTATTGTTTTAAATACAGACCATTATCGCTCTGTGAAAAACAACCCGACATCGGTATCATTCATGTCAGGTTTTCTGTATCTGCATCATGCTTGTACGATGTGCTATTTGTAGAAAATATGCCAACTTCAATGACGTCATGACCTTATTTAGAACAGATGTTGTGTTATATGTTGAAAATATGCTGATATTCATGATGTCAATAAATACACATTTAATGTGTTTGCGTTTTTTCCACTTTTGCACAATAAAAGGAATAATACTGTACTTGTATCAATCCATTAGGCCTTATTACCTATTGCTTATGTTATACCACATCTCACTTAACGTCTCATGAGATACAGCATTACTTATTAAAAACAACTCTAGGTAATACGGCCCAATGGATCAACACACTTCAGTATATTCCTTATGTATCACATGATATCATACTGGCTAACTTTTATAGTCTCAAAAAATGTTGTCCTATTAAAGAATGTTTCAATTTGAATACTTATGTATGATACAAGCCACGGCAATTTGATATAAAACTGATTTATTGACAACATACATCTTTTAGTACTTGCAGCATGCATGCATAAAATAATACTTTAGTACATGTACAAAATATCATCCTGAAATAAAACTGAAATTAAGCAATGAACAAAATTAATTCAATATAGTAATAAATAATCTGATTTAAAACCTTCGTTACACCATTGTTCAAAATAAACATAATGCCCTATAGCCTACCTATCAGACTGAAGTGCACTTGGAGTGCACATTGGTGTGCACTTGGAGTGCACATGTAGTGCACACCATGTTTAAACCTTGTGCACACCATGTGCACTTCGTGTCAAGTTTAGTTTAAACCATACTGTAGCCAGCTATAAATTTTAGAAATAATTGATGGTGAAGATAGAACCTCATAGGGTTTATAAGAAGATCCCAAACATTCAAGAAGGTATTCAAGAAGGTATAATGAATCGTATAATACTTATGCTAAGTATAACATTTATGAGGATGGCAAATATTCTAGGAATATTATTTTGACATCATTTAGCTGGCTTAGAATTAGAAGGTCGTAAGTACAAAATCAATGTTTTGAGAAAACAAGAAAAAACTGTCTGAATACTTACGGAAAAACAAGCTTTTTAAACTTCAGTTTGGTCAACATGACCACTTAAGATTTTCATGTATATAGGCTCATAAGAAGGGCCTTGAGATGCAGTTTTCACGTATGCATGAGTCTTATAAGGTAGTAGTAGACGACCTTCTAATTCTAAGCCAGCGATATGTTCTAACTTGTTTGACTTGATATTTCAAACATGTGATATATCTGTACATTTCAGATGATTCAAGGAAGTTAAGTTTTGATGAAGTAGTGGTAAGATACCCTTTGATACATTTGTAATTAAAACTTTCTAAGTAAAATTAAATATGTGTAGTTGATATTGTCATATTTTGTGTGTCTCCAATTAATTGTTGTAGCCAGTATTGCATTTTTACTCAACGTCAATGAAAAGTTACCACCCTATTGACTCTTATATTTTAAAATTCATTTTATACTGTGTTAAAAGTCGAACACAACTATGTTTTGACCTTACTGTGTAGTAACAGCTATCCTATTTAACAATTATATTCAAATGCACACACTATAAAACTTTTGTATCGATAGGTCATATTGTATACAAAATACAGAGGTATATATAAGTGGTAACTTTTCAGTGTCGCCCAGTATATATGTTACGATTATGACAAAGTAATACTTTTTTTAGTGTTCCTTGGTTGGATATAAATTAATCCTCTTTCAGTTGGTTACACTTTACTTCACCGAGTGGTTTTTAACACATCTACCATAGTCACTTATTTATGAGTTATCTGCCCTTCAAAAAAGTGTTTCTTCTCCAAATTTGCATATTCAACGTTTTCAAGATAATTCCTAAACAAACATGTAATACACTGAACATATTCTATTAATGACAAAGTTTTCCCTCAAGAAACTGCCACTAATGCCCTTTAGTTAGTAAAATGTGTATTTTAATCCCAGGCATCTACTGAATATGCAGGTGGCATATAGTGATCGTCATATCCATTTGTTTGTCTGTTGTATTGAAAATGTTAACAAGAACTGTCAAGCTCTTAAAACTAAAATATTTTCAAAGTCCATCAAGGCATTGATTTCAAACTTGGCATACTTGTTAACCATCATAAATACCTTACACTGTCTAAGCCATGTAACACTATCCATTATTTCAATATGATTATTGCCCCTGATAGACTTAGCTAGTTATTTTTTACAGGGCATAAGCCTTTACTGAACGCAGTCTTGTTTGTTCTGTTACAGCCACAGTTGTGTGACATATACCTACAACGTTTAGCAGAATGGGAATCTCCATCTATTCGACAGCTCACTCCATCACTGAAATGTAGACTGGTAAGTATGGTATGAAGATATCAGGACCATATGGTGTGGTATCAGGACCACATGGTGTGGTATCGGGGTCACATGATGTAATATTGGTTGTTCTGTTAGTAAAATCATGTCTGCTCTGTAACCTTGTAATTTTTTACTGGATTTTTAAATTGCTTGGTACAAATGTTCACCACATCAAGACGGTGTGTAATGCCCAAGACCTAGGCCCCTAGTTCAAAGGTCACACTTAGAGGTCAAAGGTTATATAGTCATGCAAGACTGTAATTTTAAATAGTATTCCAGTGTCAAGGCAGTGTTGTGGGGGTATGATTCATCACTCCAGTGATAGCTCTACTTGTGTCTGTAACATGGTGTTATTCTGGACATATTGTATCTTTCATTGCAGCCAAATGGGAGTGGTCACTTTGGAAGAAGACATGTCTGGTTGGACAATTTACCACCATTTGCTGGTGCCCAGTCTATCACCAATACATGTAAATACGTGGTACATGTCAGTGGAAGGCGTGCTGGGATCCAGTCAAACCAACTTCTGCTGCAATGTCAGAAAACTGATGAAACTTGTAGTTGTTTTTTGTGTAATGAAGATTTACTCAAATTACAGGTAGATAAAAGTTTAAAACAAAGTTTCTAGTATTGTAATCAATGATAAGTCCAAAACAAATCAATTTTGGGGTTTTGACAAACCTAGGGCCCTATTAAAAATATTTTAAAATTCAGACTTAAGACTAAAAAAAGGTTTATTTAGTTTCTTTACTAAATTAAATGTATTTAAACCAATGATATTTTGTCTCTATAATTACCTCCTGCATTCATATGCAAATTCATTTTTAATCAGAACAAAAATGTCTTTTATGATCATATGAGAGTAAAAAGAATATTTAACATTTATACTCCCAAGTCAGAGTTTCAAACTTTTTAAATAGTTTGTAAATGAGGTCCCTATACATGTTTGTTCATATAATTTCCATATTGTTTATTTTTATTCTACAGGCGTTGCTATGTTACACAGACATATCCAGTATTATATGTGAGAAAGTACAGACCAGTCTACAGTCTCATCAAGGAACATGCTACTATAACTCTATCAATATCCTGTGCTTGTTGAAAACAGACACCAAACAAGCTGTTGAAATCGTGGCTTTAAAACATTCTAATATTGCTGCTGAATTTGGCTCTGCAGTTATTAAAGATGACTCCGAAATGGTAGGAATGTTATTGTAGTAGATTGACATTATATGAATTGAATGTTAAATGCCGGGTATATTAGCAACTTAAAAAAAAAATATGTTATATAAAGCCTAGGTTCCGCTGAGCATTTTTTGCCTTGGCGATGAACTCCCAATTGAAATTTAAGAGCTATCAGGACATCAGGAACAGGTTTCTCGTGGTCTAGGTGAATCTTCGGGGAAGTCATGAGACAGTTTGTGATATTGGAATGAATTGATAAGAATCGCGTGGTATCGGAAGAAATCAGGAGAACATCGTGCATGTGGAATTCCCTCAGTGGGACCTAGGCTTAAAATGTTGATACTAAGCATATAGAGAATAATAGGTTAGTGCCATGGATGAGTAAGTTTATTTTGCAAGAAGGGGGAATTTATCGAGTGAGCCGAAGCCAAGCTGGATAAACATTAACTCCATCAACGATAACTGGACATGCTCTTGACATGGGGGTATTCTCAGGCTACTTTGCAGTGAACATTCAAAGCCAACTCACATGAATTTCATCTGGAGTAAATATACTTACATTAATGTTTCTTGTTTAATTATGGTTGATGTTTAATGCTCTGTATTATTGTTTTATTTCAGTGGAGAACACTGCTCAATTGTTTGCTATCTAGGGTTGAACGGAAAGGTGACACGACGACTGACAAGACTAAGACTGACCATACTACGTCCTATATCGCTGTACAAGTTGTTAAAGGTAATATCTTAACCACTGTTAACAAACTTCAAACTTAGGCGTTCAGGTTAGTTTATATACAAGCGTACAATTGCCCAACTTGCTATGTATAATAATAATAATTGTATAGTATGTTCAAGGACTACATTTACAACCTTACACTTTTTGGTTTCAAATGTCTTCTCAGTGAGTTTTTGTTTGCCTCCCTGTTTTCCAAGTACAGTCTGATGGGAGATAAAACTGGTGATCTTTGCAGACAGGCTTTGTAATAATGGTCTGTGTTCGACAGTGGTCTTTAACAGATATGGACTGTATATGATACGTCTATCTGGGCGGTGTCGCCACCTATGGTGTGACCTTTTAGTGTTTATTGTCCGCCCAGTTATGTCATTATAAACAAATAGTTTGCTATATTTTATGGTTTTATGGCATTTACAAAGATTCCCATTTTCATTATGGTGTGCCCATTTTCAATTCCACACCTTTTGTCCTGCTGTACCTTATTCCATACAAGTTCAACCCAGCTTTGGACTGCACATCCCAGATCTTGAACAATACATAATAAATGGACTGTATATGATATTACTGTTTTTGGAAGATTACGCAAGTTCTGGAACACCATATATGTTGGTTAACAGTTTGCAATGAATTATTTTATTGACTAATCACTTGAATATTATGTTCTCAAATACATATAACTATATTATAGTGACAAAACTACATTTTCAACATTGAAGCTGGACCCAAAAATAACAGAAGATGCTATATAACAAAATGTTTGGGATTATCAGACTGCTAAAATTGCAAATATTTTGGTACACCTTACTGGTTAACTAAGCCACTCAAAGGCATTTTGCTGTTGTACTTACAGTGTTGTATCCTCTTTGATATATATGTGATTTAACTGACTGATTGATTGTTGTTGTTTTCCAGATGTTTTGCAAGAAATGTCTCACCAACTGAAACCTGATATTTTCCTGCAAGTGTTGCCTGGCAACGGAAACTTCTTTTTCTTCTTGCCTTACATACAACATAGTATAGAAACATTCAAATGCAATAAACTGAAAGATAAAATACTTGCTATTGGTGATGCGATGTCTGAGAAGTCTGGAAAAGTGTAAATACTATACAACCTTTTCTGAACAACATATGCTTTCGGATACACAAATTTTGGATGTTGTTCGTTTGAAGGCTGTTTGCTATGGAGAGGTTTAATTGATGGTAAATGGAAATATCTGTCATGAAATTATAGTGTTGTTAAAGGGAAATGGTTGTTTAAGGGAGGACTGATCTGCATAGGTTACTCTGTAGTATGTTAATGCAGATTCAAAACTGGTTCAACTGAATGTTCAAGTAGAGCTAATATCAGACCTATTAGAATGTTTCTTAGTAATGCATACATAAATTAAATAAAAGGACCATTGTGGAGACTCTTAAAAAATGGTCTCATTATCGAGTTGGTCTTAATATTGAGGGAAAAGAGTGAAAATATAGTCTTATTTTAGTTGGTCATATTACCATATTGAAGTACAGTAGAACTTCGATGCCTCGAACAGTACTTGCCTCGAACACCCTAGATGCCTCGAACTAGTTCTTCGGTCCCGTCAAAATTCCTTCTTTATTCATATGGTAAACAGTAGATGACTCGAACAGTATCTAGGTCGAACACTCGAACTGATTGGACGGTCCCTTGCTATGATTTACCCGTAGATGAGTCGAACAATACAAGTTTTCGCACCTTTCATTGACTGTTGATATCCATTGTCCGAACGCGGGTAGTCGGCGACAAGTTGTGATAATTACTGTACCAAACAATTAAACAATTGTTTGTGTTCGACTTCATTGTATAACACGTTTTTAAACATTTATACATCCATTAAATGGTTAATGAAGGCCGTCCAGGATATTGTAACTTATTTATTTTTAAACAAATCGAAATAAAATAATCTTTTTTCAACGTTTGTCAAAAGAATCTGTTACATTTCCATTTATTGATTTGTAGTCGAACTTGACCCAGGACATGATGATAGTATGTGGCTCGCAGCTCGTATATAAATATGCTGTTTAACAAGAAACCTTACACGCGTGAACACTCGAAGAGCTTGTAGGAGATAAGTCAGATTTCATGTCAATTTGGTAAACGGTAAACCTATATTGTTTCATTATTTTTATTAATAAAATTACAAAAAAATGTAGACCTATATTAATTATACACATAAATTATGCAATATACACACACAATTTGTAAATTTACACGTACAGACATGAGTTCGAACTTATACCCATGCATATTCTTGGATACCATAGATGCCTCGAACACCCTAGATGCCTCAAACTATTTTCCTGGTCCGAAGGTAGTTCGTGGCATCGAAGTTCTACTGTAGAGTTATGTGAGGCTCCACTATATAGTTTCTTCAGATTTGTTTAAAGTACATGTTTTTACCTCCCTTATAATGTGGTACTAATAGTATTTTGATAAAATCAACATGGTAACAACATTATAATGAGATATTTTTACTGCTGGTTAAACCTGTCTGTAACATATTCCAGACTCCGACGTAACAAAATATGGTTTGGGTTGAATTTTAAGACAAGACAAAATACTCTTATTTTATTTTACTTTCAGTACTTATGTTAGGGTATTTACATTTAAAATCTAAGAATTTTGTTAGACTAGAATCAATGAATTCCTAGATTGTTATCCTGACTTGTACCTTATTTTTATGAACCAGCATCTACTGATGCGGGAGGTAATTTTCCTGCCCATCTGTTTGTTCGTCCGTCCATCCAAAAATGTTAACTAAAACTTTAAAACTGGAATTTTTCAAAGTCCATCAAAGCATTTCTTTCAAACTTGGCACACTGGTTTACCATCATAAATACCGTACATTGTCAATGCTATGTAACACTATCCAACATTTATGCAGGAATATGGCCCCTGATTGACTTAGCTAGTTGTTATGGACAAGGCTTCCACCAGGGCATGAAGCATTTACTTAACACATTCTTGTTATATAAAATGAATGGCACACCATTAAAATGGTCAATATACAATGTATCACAGGATTGAAGAAAGCAAATTAATTAATTTGAAATTTGAATGAAGAAGCACTCTTTGATGAAAACACACATTTCATCCTCCTATATTCAATAAAATTTGGGACAAAAATCTAGCAATTCTTTTGACGGGCATAATATTTTTAAGAATTTGTGAGTAGTATTTTCAAGACGTACTGCATTATTGATGCAAGTCTAGTGTTGGTGCAATATATGTGCAATATTTGTGAAAGTGTAACATTTATCATCGGTCGAGAGTCAAAATGTTTTTCCTAACTTTACAGGAGAAAAAAAACTTTCATTTTCAATGTACAATTTTACTTATTTTGGCACACGGTTGGTTAATATCTTTTTAAATTCCAACATTTTTACTTCCAACCGATGATAATTAGCTTTTTATACGATTTCCTTTTTGTATGCTTATTATATGTTTACATGTGCACACATTGACAAGTACGTACATGGTTATGAATATTTTTGAATGTGATAGTTTGTGACATAAAAGTAATTTTATTTTGTAATAAAAAATGTTTACCAAAGTCTAGTTTTAGTTTTTAGCTAAGCTGTTGAGTGTGATTACCCCATGTACAACATCTAAACACATGTTGATGTACCCCATGTACAACATCTAAACACATGTTGATGGAATTTCACACAAATTATTCATCAGTTTTTCGTGTAACAGTGCAGTACACCAGGCACCAGGGACAGTGTTGTTAATGCGGTTGTGTACCTGTATTGCTGATCAAGTTAGTTGACAATTGCCTGTGCTTGTCACGGCGACAGAAATGTAGATTAAAGGTTACAGTGACAGTTTATAAACGCCGACTTTTGCCTACTTTAAAACGGCTAACCCCCAATGAATTGTACTAGGTCATCTGGTGTCAAAATCTAGGTCACATCAAAGAAATACATTGTTAACACTCTAGAGGTCATGTTTTTGCGTAATATTTATGAAACTTGGTCACGATGTGTGTATCTGTAGAATCTAGGTCAAGTTCGAAATTAGGTCATCTGGAGTAAAGATATAGGTCACCAGGTCACATCAAAGAAAAACCTTGTTTATACCTTAGAGGTCACATTTTTAAAGGTACAGGGAAAGTCACAGTTACCTCCCTTTAATCAATCAATAAGAAGTTTGTATCGCAATAACGCGACATACCAATTATACACCGCTTTTATAGAGTACCAATACACATATTCAAGTAAAATATTCTCGTCTTTCGATACAAATTTTGTATGTCAAAATAATTGTTACAATGTTATATATGTGTTCCAAAATTAATCAGAATATATGATAAATATACTAAAAGAAAAGTGTTATCATATTGAGTTACACCTTAATTAATATGTAACATGTTATCTTTTAATTTAAAAGCATGATAAATGTACATTCAAGATTTCTTAAAAAAAGTACTTACATGTTCACTGTAAAATAATTCTATGGTTTTATAAACACTTGGAGATCTGTAAAAATATGGCACAAAATGTTTTCCTTAGATCTTTATACAGAATACATTCGAAAAGGAAATGTCGCTCGTCTTCTAACATATCTGATTGTACAGATACTTCATTTAAAGGTACTGCCGGTTGTTTCCACCTACCTGTTTCAACATTAAGTATATGCGATGCAATCCATAATTGTGTTGAAGCAACTCTGAACTTGTTTATACTATGGTAAACGGATTTAAAAACGCGACACTTTGGTATGTTGGTATATTTTAGGAAAGCAAATTCCCGTATAAGATAGATTTGTATATTCGTAAAGGCTAATTCAATGGTGTCATTTTGATACCAAACTTAATAAAATCCAACAGGTATTAAGTAAAGTATCACACGAATAAGACATTGGTCCAGAAAACAAAAGTAACATGGTTATCGGCGCATGGTTTTATCGTTAAAGATGGCCAGCCTGTATAACAGATCGAATTTTTACGTAAGGCTAGTCTGACTTCTATAAACAAATTCTTAATTAAATTGAATATAATAAATGTCATATCCAACTGTTATTTAAAATGTGTCTATATATGACACGGAAACATTGTTGCAGGAAACATACACCGTTGTTTTATAGACCTGCATAATGTTTTTATGGTCAAGGGGAGGTAACCATGTAAGCAATTTGGGTCAGAATGCGACTTTATTTTCTGGATCGACGTATCGATTGTACTATATATTTGTTAATACTCATCTCATTTTTATCATTTTAGTACCAAAATGACGCCAATATATTTACCTTTAATCTGTATTATTCCAATATCGTCATAACCTGTGAAAGAATTGTCTGCTATAGAACAACATACCCCAGTGTCGCGTTTTTAAATCCGTTTAGTATAATTTTACTCAAATATGACTTAAATCTAAATGTGGTAAAGTTTTGATAAAATCTACTCCTTGTAGAATCGAATATCCTACCAGTTTTGTATAAAATTGTCTGTAAGTCTTTGTTTGAGTAAACTTAAAATTAAATTTACATTACCTACGCCCTGGGATAACCAATGGATCCTATTATTCCGGATTAATCCGGAATTCAGGATTGGCTGCAATGGAAAGAATGAACTTTTCTGCAGAAAATAAAAGTTATTTGATAAAAAAATACCAAGTATTGACTGAGTTATGGTCATTTGAAATTCTTTAGCTAAAATTTGACAATAGAACTATGTTTGGAACTGAGTTTTGGTGTAGATATGTGTGGTAATGGCATTCGAAACCGACTTGCGTCTAATATTCAGGATTGGGCATTATGCCTCAGTAGAACCCCTGAATTTAACTGTTACCATACATCATGAAATTTGCAAGTGAGTCGACTAAAGTTCGCAATAAAGAAATCCAGTTGATATTTGGAGAATTAGGCAAAACGAATTTGTAAAACAAAATAATGTTTCATATAATAAATTTCGGTTTAAAATCTTAGAAACAAATGAACGTTTTTACTAAGTTAATTAAAGTTATATACAATGTACTATTAAATGATATCGAGCTGTCTCCAAACGCAGTGAAAACCCCAAATCGTACTAACATAATTTAAAATGTGTGTTATGAGTTTATCAAATAATTCAAGCGAATTGTTTATGCCAACTGTTGTAAATTGTGATACCGGTAATGTGATAATTGATTTTCAAAAACTTGCCGTATATTGGAACTGGACAAGCTACACTCAGTATGTGAGGTGGTGTATCAATTACTGGGCCAAAGTAACGCCCACATAAAATTCTTATAGAATTGTCGACATCGTCTCGAGTTTTGGAGACCAGAAAGGTAAAATTGGTATATTTTGTTCATCTGAAACAAAACAACACACACACTATCCCGGTGTATTATAAATACATGCTTTCATTTATACGCATACTACAGCAGAGCATGCTATAAATATATTCATACAGTTATAAATACACATAGACAGGAACGATACCGCGCAAATTCTTTACCTGAGACGACAGCATTTTTAATAAGATAAACATGTGTTTTTTTATTATTCAAACATGGTTCTAATCTGATATATTTAAATTAGTAATCAACCGGAATCGTCCATCCTGCTAAGTTTCGTCTTTTTAGCGACGAAATTGAAGAAAATTAACGTAAATTATAAACACGGACGTTGATTGTTAAAAAATTACGCGCGGTCTAGTCTAACGCATTTTATGACTAGTAGGGGTTTTCTAACTTCACACTTTTGGGCCCTCATGATGAAGTTCTTTAACGTGTGAGGACTGACGCACGGAAGGACGGATTTAGCAGTTTAGGCTGTTATGCTGCTGCTTCTAAATCGCATTGCTACACCGGACAGAAAAGGCAGTGTCTATATGTAGTATGTATATATAAGTAGCATGAAATATGTACATAGACTAGAAATGAAATAACGGCCTACAACGAGTTTCCGTGCAGATGTGGCGATCATATTTCTTTTGCTTCTACATCACACGGCTAAACCGAAAGGAAATAACATAGTTTACGGTAATGTTACGTGGAAAATATTGTATTGCCGTTTGAATAAATGAACTTTAGTCACTCTTTCTCTATCCAGAATTACTTCCACTTGACTGTAAAATTGGTAGTATATTTCGGTAAATCTCAAACATTGCTATCAAGTGTTTTTGAAACTTCACGACGACTATGTTGCGGAGTGGTAAATCGTTTGATTTTGTGTTTTTCTAATTTGTCGATTGATTGAATATTCAAATTGACCTTACATAAAATAATAATCGCATCGTACATATTTGTACAACCAATTCCCCCTACGTGTTTCGTGTTATCCATTTCACGGTTCAATGCACCATTGTAGCGAATTTAGATGGACAGAACATCGAGTTACAATCCATTGGTAGCCAATGACGCGCACACAAAATTTCGTTGAGAAATATTGATAAATAAAAACTTTATCTTGATTTTCATTAGTGTTGCGTTTTCAAAGTCGCTCAGTGTATGTGTCTCATGTGTACCACGCCAAACATATATTTTTACCAAAATAATTAAATGAATGCAGTAGAAATCCAATGATATACATATGTAGATGCATTGACAATGGTTTAATGTGTACTCATAAGTTCTGTACACGAGAATCACGCAATTATCATACACTGAGCGTGTGCGGATCCAGATGGGGCGGGGGGCTGGACCCTGGCATTTTGGTGAATTGTGGTCGTCTAATACATGTACAATGAGAGGAGTACGCCTTGGGTGGGAGTCTACTGGGTACCAACCTGGATAAAATATAGCTGGTCGGACCCCCTCTCTAGCAAAATAACCCGAATCCATTCTCATACATGTATTGCCGGGTGCCTGGCAGAGTTGGGCCTACATTTACCATTCGTGAACTAGACGGCGTCTTACCAAACGACTACATCAGTTAAACTTAACTTTCTCCGGGGTTCGAACTTTCGATCTCCCGCTTCCTATACGGACGCCAAAAGCACACAACCACGGTCGCGGTAATATGTCATGGATCAAAGTCTGGTGCGTACCTACTTGGAGGAAGGTTGCTGGTCGGATTTTACGATGATGATAATTCGGGAATACGATGATGATAATACGAGAATACGATAGTATGATGATAATGATAGTAGAATACGATAATGATAATACAATATTAGATGATGATAATACGAGAATACGATAATGATAATACAATATTAGATGATGATAATACGAGAATACGATAATGATAATACAATATTAGATGATGATAATACGAGAATACGATAATGATAATACAATATTAGATGATGATAATACGAGAATACGATAATGATAATACAATAATAAGATGATGAGAATACGATGATGATAATACAATAATAGGATGATGATAATACGAGAATACTATATAGTATGATGATGATAATACGAGAATACGATAATGCTAACACAGTGCTAAGATAATGATAATACGAGAATGATAATACAATAATAAGATGATGATAATACGAGAATACAATAATGATAATACAATAATAAGATAATGATAATACGAGAATGCGATGATGATATTTGCGATAGAACGATAATGATAATTACGAGAAAACGATACTAATAATACGATAGCTCAATGATGATATTACGAGAATACGATTATGGTAACACGAGAATACGATAATGATAATATGAGAATAGCATAATGGTGATATGAAAATACGATATTGTTTTCATGGATTAATCAATGTTGTGTTTTTGCTGTTGGCAGAGTCTTTCTATCGGAATTTGGATACATGATACAGTTGCAGTATCAACATAATAGCAGTGAATGTTATAGTGTGTACAACAATGTCATGTGTTATTACATGTACATTCAAAATAGTATGTACATAAATGAGACGAAATAAAGAATATATATATTCAAAATAAAGATATTAAAAGTCCGTGTACAAATGTCGTTATGCTCGCACAGTCTGTTTGTCTTCCGAAATTTCAATGTTTCAATATTTCAATATACACCATATACTCATAACAATTCATTGTCACAAGTTAAGCAGTTGAAATGATGTTCACTATCTACATCCTAATGGCGTCCCATGCGATGCAAAACCATGCAAATTTCAATATCCGTAAGGATATCATACGATACTCGCACGAGTATTTCGTAGTGTCCGCACGAGCCTCGTGCGGTGTCCGCACGAGCCTCGTGCGAGATATTACAGCCTTGAAAAATATCTACGAGCTCGTATACAACTCGGGAGCTCGGTGAAACATTTTCATCGAGTCGCCGAGTCCTCTACGAGTCACGAAAATCCGTACGATGCTCGTACCAGTTTCGATATCCGTACGGGCTCCGTACGGACGCCTTGCGAGTTCGCCAAAATCAACTCGTACGGAGCTCGTAAGGAGCTCGTAGGACAAATGTGACCGTAGCATTAGACTCATTTCGCGGCAGATTTATTATGTTGTGTGAAATTGTCTGGCTGCTCGGAAGCTAGAAGTTTAATTTGCATTAAAAAACGGTTCCGTGCAAATACCTCAATAATCCGTTTTGTTCTTTTGTCAGAGTTTGGTTGTAAATTTGACAATAATTTCTTTTGCTTCAACATCACACGGCTACACCGAATTCAAAATGCAGTTTACAGACTTTTGCGAGAAAAACGCTTCCAGGCTGCTTAGATTCCAACTTGACGCTGCTGGCTGCCAACTTCACACTGCTGGGCTGCTAGGTCGCCAACTTCACGCTGCTGGGCTGCTAGGTCGCCAACCTCATGCTGCTAGGCTGCCAACTTCACGCTGCTAGGCTGCTATGCTGCTAGTCTGCTAGGCTGCCAACTTCACGCTGCTAGGCTGCCAACTTTACGCTGCTAGGCTGCCAACTTCACGCTGCTAGGCTGCCAACTTCACGCTGCTAGGCTGCTAGGCTGCCAACTTCACGCTGCTGCTAGGCTGCTAGGCCGCTAGGCTGCCAACTTCACGCTGCTAGGCATGTAAGATTTTGATAAAACAACACTTTAAACTATAATTTGAACAACACACTTTACAAGAGGTGTGCGAAGTGACCACCACATATTTCCATACTAGCGTAAGACGACGTCGAACGTTCTGAATGACGTCACTGTGCACGCTCGTAAAATGATTTAGACCCATTTGTCCGCTATTGATTCTTTAAAATCAAGTCAAGTGGTTGGTTTTTGGATAACCCACTTTCTCCTTTAAGGAACTCCATAAGAAGAAGTTCAATGGAATAAGAGGGGGCGAATGTAGTGGCCATGCATGGGCTGTCTTGAGACAAATCATCCGATCACCTAAATCTAATGTCCGTCATAAATTGTCCAGCATGACATTCCCGGTGGGTAAAAACCGTCTTTGTACCAATCCATTCATCTTTTCAATTCAATACATTAGATCTGTTGTAGTGTTAGGTGCATCATTCCTCGACACCGTGATGAAAATGCTCAACATTCTCATTCATGCATCCTCTTCGACGTCTACCATTCCTCCAAGTGCTCATGTTCCTCACAGTCCACTATGTCTCCAATTTTGACACATGTCTACTAATTAGCTTTCTATTTGATACTGATGACTTAGGATTCAACATTTTAAGTTTCCTTATATCAAATGCAGGCTATTTGCTTACATTATAGTACAAATTTACAATTTATGCGTCTTAGGCCATCTCGGAACTCTTAGAATATGATGACATCGCTGATGGCGTTACCATACGTAACTTTGTCATTATATGACGATCGTCTTTATATTCAACATAACCTTAATTCAATATTCTTTCCGTCAATACCAAAACAATAACTACACTGCTAAAATTCCCAAAGTTATTAAGCATTATTTGTGGGACATGTTTTTTTTGGATAACCCTGTACTAGCCAACTTCATGCACCTGTATCGACTTGCACATCCAATTCATATAAGCGGAGATAGCTCACTAGTAACGCACTGAGCTGCCAATTCAGAGGTCGCGGGTTCCATCCCTATTACTATTCGTAGTAAGTTCCGTGTGGACGGCAAAAGTATCTGGTGAAAGATGCCAGGAAGCTGTGTATCGGTGCTATTCACCGGGCACATTTATAAAACAGGTTGTCTATTCGAAAAAAGAACAAGGCGCACTTCTGCACCAGACATGCCGGTATCTAATGTCTCTCTCTCCCTTCAGGGGCTTTCTCGCAGTCTATCCCGCTGGTCAGATCTTGCTCTATCTGCAATTGTAGAGGATGCACCCACGCCCTTGTGGCCGAAACACTCAAAGTGAAGCGCCTTTGAACGTGACGGTTCGCATGAAAAGGGCGCTATATAAGTCTGGTATATTTTATTTATTCATTTATATTGCTGACGATCAAATGCACGAATTTACACGTGTACCGATCGATCAATTAAAGTAGAAACGCTAATATAAGATGTGCATGTATTAATTATCGATTAGTTAGCAGGCGACATTTATAAATTAATTGTGGTTTACCAAAAAAATTGAATGAATACTTAGAAAAGTTCGTGTTTGTACTTCCTTGTTATGATAAGTATCCAATCAAATCGCAGCAAATGTAAAAGAATAAACTTTATAGATATTGAACACATTCACGTTTATGACGGCGAGATCAACGTATAAAACAGGCACAGACTCTAAGTAAGTGCAATTTTGGTTTTTGAAATGTGTCGAGATGTAACACGCCGGGCTGGTAATAGAAAGGACAATATGTTCATGATAACAGTTCTTAAATCTTCTACGTATTCTGTACGTGTTTAATAAACTATGTCTGTGTCGAAGGTGTTTAGAGGTATTGTTTTGTTTATGTGTCTGTACATTTTCCCTTTTTCATATATTTTTCGTAATATAACAAAACACTATAACATTAAATTACATACATACAATCTATAAATAAACAATGCATGTAAAATATAAAACGTGACAGCAACTTCCCACCTGAGATGAATCAGTTTATTCGAGTCATAAATATTGTATACTGTATTTTTCTGTACGTAACAATCCTTCTTAACTACTTGACACATTCCTAAAAATGGCCACCATGTATCCCATGCTCCATGAAATCAATACGATATCGAATTGCTGACAACAAGGTGCTTGTCATGGCCTAGGCACACCATCTGATGTCTGTCTCTCAAGTCAGTTTATTGAATAATGGTTATAGGAGGTTATTATTTAAGAATGTATCCGTTTGGAGCTTTTACATTGTAATTTACGTATCTGTCGATTTTTGATTAACAAACAAGGCGTCACTCGAACGGATTTGTTACAACGGTCATCTTGTTAGACAAACATACGTCTACATGTAGGCGAGAAAAAAGTCAAATACAAGAAACATCTTACTCTAAAAAACTTAAAAAAACATGACTTTTTGTGAATTTGCTCAAATTGATGCTATGGTGTTTATCAATATTCTGAAACTTGGGGCTTGAAAATTAATGTTAATAAAACTAAAATATGTGTTTTTGAAAAACGTAAACAAAATGTTTATCCTGATTTTACCATAAACGGAGAAATTATCGAGAGAGTAGACAATTTTATATACTTAGGTGTAAAATTTACATATAACGGTAATATGTCAGGAGCTGTAAAATCCTTGCATGATCAAGCCCTTAGAGCTTATTATAATCTTTTGTCATTGTTTGATAAAGTAAAATTTGATATAAAAACGAAACTTTCATTATTTGATAAAATGGTGGTACCTATATTGTTATACGGCGCTGAGGTGTGGGGAATTTATAACAACACGAGTTATAAATGTGTTGATAGATTACATATAAGGTTCTGTAAATATATTCTTGGAGTAAAAAATCAAACTCCAAACAGTGCTGTACTTGGAGAACTTGGTAGACTCCCTTTATCGGTCATCTGCAAAGAAAGGTCTTTAAAGTATTGGACTAAAATTATGAAAAATACTGAATCACCTATGTATAAAATGTATAATGATCTTTGCCTTAATGTACCAACTAATTGTTGGGCAACTAGAATCAACTCTGTAATCGATCACCTTGGTTTTGGTTATGTAAGACACACTTTCGATGTAAATATTAACTATTTCCCAACAATACAGCGTAGACTACGGGACCAATATTTGCAAGAATGGAGAGAATCTATAACCAATATGCCAAAATTAGAATATTATTGTAAATATAAAACAGAATTTAAATTTGAAGAATATCTTAATAATATTACAAATGATGACCTAAGAAAACATTTTTCCAGAATGAGATTATCTTCTCATAGCTTAGAAATAGAATCAGGACGTTTTAGAAATATAGAAAGGGAAAATAGACTTTGTATTTTATGTAATCAGAATGTAGTTGAATCCGAGTATCATTTTATGTTATGTTGTGACACTTACAGAGCCATAAGATCAAAATATTTCCATAACATATCATGGCCTTGTATACAAAAGTTTTTCTCTCTTATGTCAACAAAAAATAAACATTTGCAAATTAAAGTAGCCAAATATATTAAAGAATGCCTGCTTATAAGAAAAAATACCCTGGAAATTTTAGCTGTTCCTTAATTGTATGTTGTAAATAAGTTATTTACATATTGATGTATGTGTATATTTGATGTTCATTTACATTAATTTTGTATATGTATGTATTTTGTCTTTGCCATAGTTTTTTTGTGTTTGTAAATGGCCAAAGGCAAGTTGTTTGCCGATTATGCCAATAAAATTGTATTGTATTGTATTGTATTGGTGTTATGAATCAATAAAAAAGCTCAAACTTTAAAAAAGAATATACCTTGGTCATCTTATTAGGGCTTTTCAGCTACAATTCTCACAACAAAGTAGGACATGTCTCTACTCTCATCCAATGAAATAGTCTCCTTTTAAAAATGATTAATTGTAATTATACCATGACAAACAATAAAGTGTCTACACTATGTAGTTTGCTATCAGCAGCCAAATATTATATATGCTATATATTACAAGTAAAGATCTACCATTAGACAAAGGAGAATATTTACAATTTTTTTGTACAAATATTACATTATTCGAACTATTGGATGTTTAAACTAGGATATTCAGCTATTGTATCACTGTTGAAACTAGGTCATTCAGCTTTTTGATAGCTGAAACTAGGCCATTCAGCTTTTTGACAGCTGGGACTTGGGAAGTTCCTTTTATCTTTCAGTAATGTGTTGGGTATTGTGCCGTGTAATTGTGGTATGTGACGTTTTTATGTTTTCTGTGCTCGACTGGTTGAGTGTTGCCTTCCCTGTCCGATTTACTATTATCGTTTTGCAATTGCCCATTATACACACTTTCATAAATCAGCAGTGTGCTAAAGACTAAAGCCAGTCATTTATAGTGAAATTTTATATTAAGCAGTAAACAAAACTATACCATGCTACGTCATTTTTCTCAAAAGAATGGTTCATTGGTTTTGTGAAAAGTTTAATGAACTTTACAAAATCCCACTATTGAGTATAAGTTCTTTCTCCTAATCGGTTCGTTTAATAAAGTTACCATTTTGTCGTTTTGTCATTAGATCTTAAATGCACCCGATACCTTTATGATATCAAGACTTGTATAATACAGAATGGTTATAAAATAACGATACTAATTAATTACACATATTAAAACGCTTTGTCTTTTGTAAAGTATGAAACTAATCAATATAATGTACGCTATGAAGTGCATGGCGTGCACAAACTATTTGAAAATAATTTATAATTTGTAAAGACGTCTTGATGATGAACCAAACATGCATTGTTAAAATATCAAATGTTAAAGTTAGATAATTGTATAACTGAATAACACACTGTGTAGGATAGATCCGCATTGTGTTAAACAATGCAAAAATAATGGGTCGTACTATGGTAGGAGATATATGCCATCTTTGAGTTTTCATGTAGCATTCATCTGTGTCTCAGTATGTAAACATTGTCATGTATAATAAGCCATCCTTGAATATTGGTGTAGCATTCATCTTTTAGTTGAGAGTCCATCAGCACAAAAGTCGCTTATTTTTCATGGTCCATGGCATTTTTTAGTAGAAGTGTTTCAATACCATATTTGAATTGCCCAATACCAGTTGTCTATGGTTTGGGTGGATGCCACGCGCAAAACCCTCTGTGAAGGTCATAAAGAGGTCAAAGGTCAATTAAGTGCATATAGCATGCATCAACTTAAAAGTGCACCATATCTTGGTCAATTCTACAGGTATAATGGTCAAAATGGTATCAAAATGATGCTAATGAATTGGTCCTTCATTTGCAATGATTTTATGCAAATTATCACATTTGCATACTCATAAATATTAATGAGGAAGTCAAAAAATGGTAAATTTTTGTTAAAAATCTACTAGTATAGTTGACAAATGTATGCCATATCTTCCTTATTTCTATTATTTAAATATCCAAATTGTACCAAAATCATGAGAAGACAAAGAGCTTTCGTTAAATTTATATTTTTGGATAAATATAATTTAATTCCACCGAGAATAACCGCCAAATGTGGGTGGGGGTAAATTGAAATCAGAACGTAAAAATCTCAATACAGTCAGAATCAACATTAAACACTCATTAAACATGTTCCTTATATCCAAATATGATTTATTTGTGGAATTTGATTTTGACTTACTTAAATATTATGCTAATTAACTCATTTGCATATTTATGAATATTGATAATCTATTGTACATGTATGACAAGAAGCGTACAAATAAGGATCTACATCTGAGTGATAAACAAGCAGTGTCTTCTAATAATTATACAAAATGCAATACATATGTCTCATTACACAATATATGCTTGTACATGGCGTTTAGAACTGTATTATTTATTCTTATAATCATCGGCAAACCACTAGTTTCTACCGTTATTATAATCCAGAGAATTTGATACGACTCTCGACCTTCAATTAGCATAATTAAACAGCTGATATATTGTCTATATTAATAATCCCGGCTATATGCTTTCATAAGCGGGGAATATCACAAAGACGCTCGATGTGTAATACCAACACAAATCTAAAGAACCGATAATGCACGATTTTCTCGCGGAAATTTATATATTCAACGCAAGTACCTTGTAATATATTTATGTATATTAAAGGTCAGGATCATGTCAAATTCTCTGCGCTATAAAAACTATACCAATTCCAATCAAAGAAAACATGTAGTGTCGTCAACGTAAAATGTCGCCTGGTACAGTAGAACTTCGATGCCTCGAACTACCTTCGGACCGGGAAAATAGTTCGAGTCATCTACCTGTTCGAGGCATCTATGGTACTCAAGTATATGTATGTGTATAAGTTCGAACTGATGCCAGTATGTTAAACCGTACAAATCGTCTGTGTGTGTGTATTGCATAATTGATTTACATAACTATTGCATGTGTATCATTTTTGTAACAGTATTCATTATAATAACAAAATATAATAGTTTGACAAAATTGACATGGAGTCTGATTTATTATCTTCGGCAAACTCTTCGAATGTTTAAAAATCCAAACAATACTCGGAAATATTTATATAATAATTGACAAATCTTACTAAGGTTTCTTGTTATACATGTATACAGGGACGTATAATAGATATATTCTTCCCAGATGTATAGTGTATTTATATTAAGGAGCGCACGGAATATCCTTATGACCGAGGTCAAGTTCGACTACCTATAAATAAATGGAAATTAAACAAAAACTTTTGATATATATACAAGTACGAGTACTTTAATTTAAAAAAGGATTATGTTATTCTGATATGTTGTTGCTTCTGAATTTCATTAACGAAAATAAGTTAAATTACAATTTCCCGGTCGGCCTTCATTAACTATTTAATAGATTTATATAAAGTTAAGTCTTTTAAAAACTGGTTATACAATGCAGTCGTACACAAACAAGTGTTATTTACAGTAATTATAACAACTTGTGACCTTAATACACAGTCATGTCGCCGACTACCCGCATTCGAGCAATGTATTTCAAGAGTCAATGAAAGGTGCGAAAACTTGTGTTCGACCTAGATAGTGTTCGAGTCATCTATTGTTTTACTATATTTCATTTGTTCTTTATTTCAGTCACATTATATATCACAGAAACATTATTATGTGACCATTCTAGTACAGACTTATATTAGACTAATAAAAATTCACAGCAATAGTACATATTAAAAATGCACCTATATACACACATATTATTAATTTGTAAGCATTATTTACATACATATAGCTAAGGGACTGCTGTTAATACATTGTTTTAAAAGGTTGTTAGGAATTCTTTTAAATAAGACATGTATGATCTAAATAATTTTCAAGTCGAAATTTTTTAATGACGGTCCCTACACTACTCTTTAAGATTTTGTTAACAGTGTCTGTCAATACTGATATTTCACTGTAATAGGATATACGATCTTGAAATTACAGCGTATGATTTATTGCCTTAATTATATCGCAAAGATTTTTAAAATATACCAATTATGTGTAATTTGCATTGAATTATTTTCTATTTGAGACTAACACATGGCACATCACAAGTACAGTTGTCATGTAATTAACAAAAACATTTACAGTTTTCAGATTTCTTGATTAATAGACATGTTAGACACACTCAACTTTGAGAAGTTTTTTTGCCGATTTAAAAATACCGAACCTTTATTGTACGGTGAATAGAATTTTACAATAGTAAATAGATTATATAATGAATATAATTATTTAACTTTTCGCCAGTCATCTGGCTGATAGCTAGGCGTCCGATAGCCATTGCCAATCACTCGTCAATGGAGACATTGTATAAATGACTCCTAATTATTTCATTTTTACCATATTTATATAACTCTTTTATCATGTAATTACTCATTCAAAAATGCCAAAAAAGCTACATACACACAATAATGACATGTTTAAGAGTGGGAACGGATATAAACATGCTAGCATACTATATATGAATAAAGAAGGGATTTTGCCGGGACCGAAGAACCAGTTCGAGGCATCTAGGGTGTTCGACGCAAATACTGTTCGAGGCATCGAGGTTATACTGTATATTAACCTCTTAATTAATAAGTTGGTATTTGTTAACACACTACCGGGTAAACGTATGTTCTTTTAGTTGCATGTATAGAGTCGTATTGGAGAACAAGAAAACGTTGTTCTTAGCCAATTGCAGTTCATTTCTTTCGTACCCTGACTTGTCCGTACTCTCATAATGTTTATAAAGCCTTAGTTAATACACTTTGTTGATATTTTATTCAGTAGCAATGTGTAGTAAGTAATGATGATTAGGACGGTATTGAATGCACATATGAGTAATTACCTTTTTGAACGATTCTATTGTGACTTTACAAATCATAAGCTCATCAATAAAGACTACACAACTTGGAAACAAACGAGGTAGAAAAGTCGACCGATGCGTCGAATTATATCTGGTCCTGATACTAGTATGCACATGCCACAATCAAACGATTACATCTTGCTAATGAGTAAAACTAAAGTCGATACTCGCTGAGTTACTTTCCTTAAGTTTGCGAACAAGGTCAGAGACGTTGCTAAGAAAGAACGAGCTTGTTGTAAGAGAAAGCTACCACAATGTACAGAAGACAACGAAACGACGCGAAGTATGCCAACTGTCATCAAAAGATGCGAGGGTCATTTTCATGCTTTGGGTGCTTCAAGCGAAGGATGCATTACTTACTCCTCATTCAGTTCTCTTCATTGATTCCTTTTTTGTTCAGGTTCAGTCTCTATTGTTCTTCGCATTGCGGTTTTCAGTCTTGTTCTTGGTCTCTTAATGCAACGAGGTATCAATTGAGACGCTTGAAGCTTATGTATACATGTCCCATTGCGTATGTCTTTGTCTAGGGGATAAACTATCGATGGAGATTCGGGAGGCATCGTAAATAGGTTGCTCGTGGTCTAAGGGAAGTATCGGGGAGGTCATCAGACAAGTTGTGACACCAGGAGGAATCATGATAATCAAGGAGTATCGGGATGCATTGCAAAAGCTATCAACGTGCTCCAGACTTTATGCGTCAATTCTTCTTCCTCGGGAATATACTCCCGATGGATTTAAGAGCTTAGAAGGCGTCTAGGATCCCATGTATCTCCGGGAAGGTATCCGGTGTCTCGGGTAAATTTCCGTGAACGTTTTGGGGACTCTTGAGACATCTTGTAACAACGCGAGTACATGTACATACGTAGGGAAAATCAAAGCATGCACATTTTTACCCGATGCATTCGCGCTGTCATCTCGGGAATATCCCGGGAAGGCATCCTAGAAGCGCACCAGAGACTCGGGAATACCAGTAACCATGGATACTTATACGCTAGGCAGTGATATTTTGGGGACACACTCGCGGTCTCGGGATTGAAATTCTGAAGGGAAACTTCGGGTAAGTCATGAGACATTTTGGGTCATCGTGAGGAATTGGGGTGGGGGTATCGGCAGCCATCGGATGACTCCCGATGTGGTCCTGAAGTTATACGCCTGTCCCACTGCCTCGATGATTTACTCTCGATGTACATATAATTTTCAGAACATGTCTCCAAACGACCACCGTATCATTGTGGGGTTCCTCTCTTTGGCGGGATGTGAAACCATTTTTCTGCAGGAAAAGATATGACCTTCTGTTGGATATTAGAAGAGACGTACATTCAGATGAGACAGACAGTTGTACAAGCTTGTTGGTGACCCCTGTTTGTTAAAGCTCTATAAAACAAGGTTTGAAATGCTTCCGCCAAAACGTTAAACAAGAAGTTAAGTTACTAATATTCGAGGGCTGCTTTCAGCAGTTCAGCTGTTCAGCCACCCTTTGACATTTTAACTTCGCTGGTCATTGGGCTACCTAAGGAATCTTGCGTTCGAGTTTCCCTGGGGAGACTATTTCTCTCTTGATGCGTGTGCAGCCAACACCTATCTGCGGCGCCAAGAACTATCGAACGTGTACAGACATCGCCCTCATAGGCACCAATTCACACCTTGGTTGAGTGGAGCATGTGGGTTATTCTTGCTCAGAGAAATTGAGCAGTGGTCCAGACGGGGATTGAACCCGGGACCTTTCGACCCGAAGTGCGCGCCCTACCTCTATGTCACTGCTCCCCCAGTGATGTGAAGTGATGCGCTCGAACTACACGCCACAAGAGCAAACTACCAACCACGTACTTGTATACGGATACGAGCCGATGCATCCGTAATGAATACAGAAATCAAGACGTGATCTACTAATTCTTCATACTGCGTGCATCGAACTGAGAAGGTGTTTGTAAATTCACGTGCAAATATATCCACAGCAAATGTTCACAATCAATCTCAAACTAAACAGCGACATTGTAACTTGTCTTATTTGTACATATATACACTATTACTTCATGAACGATTTGTGGCGTTTTCTATATAAATTCGTAGTTTAAAATTGCCAAGAACGTTATTGTATTTAGCACTTAAGGTGGTATATGCACCTTGTGTTTAATTATCAAAGCTCCCACGGACGGGCATTGGTACCTGTCGTTTCTCGGTACTCTGTAGATGTTATTACATGAAAAGCATGTGTTAACTCTATATTCATTCTAATTTAAACAAGACATGAATGAAAATATAAATCTGATTTTGTATGAAAATATAATACTATGTAACAGTATTCATGCTTTAAAATGAACCATTCCCCACCCATTTTGAGCTTTTTCAAAGGAACAAGTAAAAGTGTATAATGAACAATTTGCAATACCATTATGATTATCATCATCTTTTAATATTCATATAGCATAATTTGAACCTAATTTTATGTCTGTTCCTATTTATCACACTAAACTCGAAATTACTATTTGAAGTGCACGTGTAGGCCTACGTGTAGGTAGCTCATTCCTCCTTAAACAAATGTTGACATATTTTAAATGAATTGGTCCATTCCGAAACCAATATAATAGTTGTTACTTGTAAACCCATTCAATAAAGCAATGCAAACATAATTATATTACTTATTTATAATACTTTAAACGCTATTGTGTTAGTTTAAGTTTATGTGTCATTTTACCCCCACCCACTCTAAGCAAACGTGTGCCCTTAAATCAACGAGAAGGTAAGTGACCAGTTTACATATCAATAGATTAATATCTCACCATTAGATTAGAATCTTTAAGGCTTTCAAATAGCAAAAATGACGACATTATAACAAATATATTGTTCATACACGTCGAATTTTTATAAAAAATATTGCTAATTTTAGGTGTTCTTATCAATATTCATGAGTATACAAATGCATAAATTTGTAAAAAGTTATTTTATTGATAGCCCAGTGCATTAGCTTCATTTTGATACCATTTGTATAAATTTTGACCGAAAACTGACAGAGATATAATGATTTTTTTAGTGAGATATATAAAAAATGCACTCATTTGACCTTTGACCTTATTTTGAGAAAACGATGCAAAATCACGGATGGCATCCGGCCGTTTCAGATTATACACATATCAAAGATAACATTTAGCATGGATGCCACATTCTACTCATCGATGCCATGGCCCGTCATATTTTCTCCGTATGGACTCCCGACTATTTGTCTCAACATGTAAACATTACCATGTATAAGGAATATTCATGTGTCATTTTTGCAAAACGTACAATCGTTGAGTATTCATGTAGTACTAATCTTCGTCTCAATATGTCAACATTTTTATGCATAGGGTGCCATCTTTGAATATTCATGTAGCATTCACCTTTGTCTCGATATGTGATCATTGTTAAGCACACGGTGTCATCTTTGCGTAAGGTGCCATCTTTGAGTATTTCGGTAGCATTCATTGGTGTCTCAATTTGTAAACATTGTCATGCGTAAGGTGCTATCTTTGCATCAGGTGGTATCTCTGCATAATGAGCCATCTTTACAAGGGTGCCATATTTGAGTATTCGTTTAGTATTAATCTTTGTCTAAATATGTAAACACTATCATGCCTAAGGTGTTATCGTTGTATATTCATGTAGCATTCACCTTTGACGCGATATGTGTCATTGTCTTTTATAAGGTGCAATCTTTGCATAAGTTGCCATCTCCGAATATTCATGTACCATTCATATTTTTTGTCCTACTGAACTTGGGGGAATTAGCATCAGTTCATGATATCTTATCCGAGTTGGATGTAATATATGGCAATGTTAGGTATAGCGAAAAATTAAAAGAGGTATTTTATAGTGAGACTCAGCGCTCCGAGTCAGGGTAAGGGTCAGGTATACTCAAGCCAATCACAGTCAAATGAGGCAAAAATGTGTATGACTAACAGTGAGAACCAGGTTCTCAAGCAGCTTGAAATGTTGTTCACACAGATGGCGAAACTGCAGACAAAATTTGAAAAACTTGATAAAGATTTTCAATCTATAAAAAGTAGTAAGGATTCTTTAAACTCCAAGAGGTCCCCATCAATGGGTCAGTAGGGGACCTGCATGCTTTTGTAAAAGGCCCATCTGAGGTCCCTCTCGTTGGACATGCCAATGCGACGGAAGTATCTGTTAATGACACTATTTGTCGGGCCCTGGTTGACACAGGCTCTATGGTGACCACTCTATGTCTGTCATTTTTAAAAAAGTTACAATCTGCTAAATTGTACAGTATAGTTGATTTCAGTCTAGATTTGACTAGGGGCAATGATGGTGTAATTCCATATGAAGGTTATACCTAGTTAGATTTGTTAGAGTAGGAGTTCACCGTGTCCGTCAACATCTGTCCAAGTATAGTTAAGGTTACGCCTGGTACCTCATTTTCGAAAATTCCTGTCCGGATATGTAATTTGTCTGCTAGGCCTGTTAATTTAAGTTCTAAATCTGTTCTATGCCGTATAAATGAGGTGAGTGTTGTTCGTCCTATTGACCCTCTTGAAGGATGCAAACCTAAAATACATAGCCATGAAAAGTCATTAGAGGAACTTAACATACATGTCCCTGAGGACACTTTAACCTCTAATCAACAGACTAGGACAAAAGAGTTTTTAACAGATTGGAAACATATTTTCATCCAGTGTTTGTGACCTGGGGTGTACGGATGAAGTACAACATGATATAGAGTTAGATAACCCTACTCCATTTAAAGATCCTTACCGGCGTATTCCTTCGCGTATGTATGTACATCAGTCGAATGTTCTAAGTACACACTTTGTAATTTTCATTTAACTGAAAAAGTATTAGACCTATCAGTGAATCGAATATACCATTGGAATCAGAAAACTATTGTCTATCAAGTTGAGTTAATCACCATTCTGAAATATAATAACAACATACTAGAAAACGACCATTTATTTCACTGCTTAAAACAACAACATCTCACATCAATAGCATGTATGACCACCATCTGTCCTGATGATAACCTGACATCCTCTGAGGCATTGAATTGATAATGATGTGTACCAATTGCTGCGAGAGTGCATTCCATTCTAGTAAAGGGTTCGTTGTGAGGTTCTGTATGTTCTGGTGTTGCCGTCGTGCTCGGAAGCGTCGCCCCAACTCATCCCAGACGTATTATATCGAATTTAGGTCCGGGCCTCAAGGCGGCCTTTTAATCGTGCAACCTAAATATGAAATTGCATCAAAATAAAAGTCCATGTGATAAGAATGTGCTCGTATCTTACAAAAGACATGATTGGTCGAAAATAATGAGTTTTGTCAAATTGTAGTAGTAATTCAGACGACAAATGCCTATCGAAAGTTACTTCTATGATCAACCTCAAATTGCTCCATACAAATTAATGGACCTATTCTGTTCAATTCAACGATTCCACATTATTTCACGATCTTTAAGTGATACAACCATCAGTCAGATGTTGCCAGAAACATGTTTTGATGCATTTAAGGACTAAATGAAAATGACGCCATGTGACGTCTCAATTTTATATCGAGTCAATAGAAACATGCAGTTTTTTCGTGAATTCAATGCAACTACCATAATAATAAGTGTGTGCATGTGTAAACAACCACAAAACAGCCAATTAATGAATTAAATCTTACCCGTCTTATTGGCATGCCAGTTTCAAGCATTGCTTTTGCACTTGCGCACTCCTGAAGCGTCATTTGCTTCATATGTTACGAAATATTTTTATGGCTTTTTGTTAGGGTATCGAATGTTAATCGGTATGAAATGATTTAAACATATTTACACATATTTGAGATGTGTGCACGAGAAAAATGTGATTTTGTCATTTTCGTCACGCATCAATGATTTTCACGTAGATCTTGGTTTTTCTTCTTCTGTATAAAAGTCAATCACCAACATATGATATCTTAACAGTTTTATTTAGTTTAGATGATTATGTTCCTGATTTATTATAGTTCTAAAACTGTTTACTTGAAGCATTTGAAGGAAATGTTGGAGGCAGGTGCCATCAGAGAGTCTAAGAGTCCATTTTCCTCTAATGTAGTTCTTGTTCGCAAGAAAGATAATTCACTTCGTTTTGTATAGATTATAGGAATTTACAGTTTAGCCGTACAGTTAAGGATGCAGATGCTCTTCCTCTGATAGAGGAGACTATTGATGCCTTTGCAGGGTCCAAATTCTTTTCGAAACTGGACCTTCGTTCGGGGTATTGGCAGGTTCTCATCAAGGAAGAGGATAAGCATAAGATTGCTCTTCCTCTGATAGAGGAGACTATTGATGCCTTTGCAGGGTCCAAATTCTTTTCGAAACTGGACCTTCGTTCGGGGTATTGGCAGGTTCTCATCAAGGAAGAGGATAAGCATAAGACTGCTTTGAGTTTTCGACCGTTAGGGTTTTATGAGTGTAACAGGATGGCGTTTGGGTTAACTAATGCTCCCACAACGTTTCAACGTTTGATGGAACGTTGTATGGGAGAACAACTCCGCCTATGCCGACCCCAAGCCCGGATGCGAAAGGAGGAGGGTTGTGCGTAGGGCCAGCACCCAACCACATAAAAACAAACCACGCTACAGAAACCCGAACCACAGCAACACAACAGGAGGATTTACGGTATCGACCCGGGGGAGAGCGAATGAAACAGAGAAATCTGCGGACAAACCTACTTTCTTCCAAGAACGTCTCACGGATAGGACTTTGGAATGTGCGAACATTATACGAATCAGGACGAGCAGCTCAATTGGCCAGGGAAATGGAGAAGTTCAGCCTAGACATCATGGGCCTAAGTGAAGTCAGATGGACAACAGCTGGAAAAGTCATGCTAGCCTCTGGTCACACTCTACTGTTTTCTGGACCACAAAACGAAGGAGACCATCACCACAACGGGGTCGGACTGCTTCTCACCAAGACTGCTCACAAGAGTCTTCTTGAATGGGAACCAATCAATGACCGGATCATGAGAGCAAGGTTCAACTCGAAGTTCCAGGAAGTCACCATTGTTCAGTGCTACGCCCCGACAAACCAGGCTGATGATATCACCAAGGAAGAGTTCTACGCCCAGCTCCAGAGCGTCCTAGACAAGGTCCCAAAGCGTGACATCACTTTAGTGATGGGAGACATGAACGCCAAGGTAGGATGCAGTAACATCGGAAAGGAGCTTATCATGGGGAAGGAAGGGGTTGGAGATATCAACGAGAATGGAGAGTTGTTCACTGACTTTTGTGGACTAAATGACCTTGTCATAGGTGGCACTATATTTGCTCACAAAGACATCCACAAAGTCACATTGACATCACCAGATAAGTCAGTGAATAACCAGATTGACCATGTTGTGATCTCGAGAAGATGGAGAAGAACCCAAAGCGACGTCAGAGCTTACAGAGGAGCAGCTATTGGATCCGACCATGAACTCCTCATCGCAAAGCTCCAGGTCAGAATTGCAAGTGTCAGAAAACAAGGAAACACCAAGAGTCCACGCTTCGACGTCACCAAAATTGAAGACTCCTTAAGACAAGCAAGAGTTCTCCATCAGTTTGAGGAACATATTTGAAGCTTTGACAGACGCAGATGATGACTCCTTGGAGAAGAAATGGGATCATGTAAAGAACACATTCTTATCAGTCTGCAAAGAAAGGCTCGGCTTCCGAACGCGAACTTACAAGACCTGGATCTCCAACAGTACCATCAAAAAGATTGAAACCTAAAGAACAGTCCGACAGAGGCTTCTCCAAGCAAAGACCAGAGAACAGACAAAAAGAGTCCAGAGTGAATACAGAACCCTACAAAGGGAGATAAAGAAGAGCTGCAGACAAGACAAGCGAACTATGATTTACCACCCGGCAGCGACAGCGGAAACAGCTGCGCAACGAAATGATATGACAACCCTATACCAGATAACTCGCCAACTAGCAGGACGCAAAAGCAACTCCAACATGCCTGTGAAAGACCGAAATGGAACTATCCTGTACCAGCCAGAAGACCAACTGAAACGGTTGAAGGAATACTTCGATGAGCTTCTGAATGGGACACCGGTCACACATCCCCCACTATAGAAGAGGGTCCAGAACTGACAATAGGCACAGGACCAATAACCAAACAGGAAATCACACAAGCCATCAACAATATAAAGAACGGAAAAGCTCCAGGACCTGACAAGATCCCACCAGAAGCGATGAAGGCATCAGCAGACGTTACTGCTGACATCATGTTCGACCTCATCCAACAGATCTGTGACACAGAAGAAGTTCCTGTTGAGTAGTAGACAGGGTACCTTGTAAAGCTACCAAAGAATGGCAACCTGAGCGACTGTAACAATTGGCGAGGAATCCAGCTGCTATCCATGCCCAGCAAGGTGCTGTCAAGGATCATTCTAGAGAGGATGAAAACCGAAGTCAACAAACTCCTTAGAGAAGAGCAAGCAGGTTTCAGAGCAGGAAGATCATGTGCAGACCAGATTTCAACTCTCCGAATCATCATTGAACAATCCATTGAATGGAACTGTCCACTGTATGTCAACTTCATCGACTTCAAGAAGGCGTTCGAAACAGTGGACAGAGACACTATCTGGAAGATACTGATGCACTACGGCATCCCAAGTAAGATGATCAACATCATTCGGAGCCTTTACAACAACAACCTCTGCCAGGTCATCCACGACATGGACCTCTCTGAACCCTTCCAAGTACGCACTGGGGTTAGACAAGGTTGCCTGCTCTCTCCTTTGATTTTCTCAATTTATTGACTGGGTTATGAAGACGACACTGGATAAACCAAGAGGGATACAATGGTCCCTTCAGAGCAAGCTGGAAGACCTTGATTACGCCGACGACATTGGTCTCCTGTCCCACACTTGTGCCCAAATACAGCAGAAAATAGAGAAGCTGCAGGAAGAAGCCAGAACAACAGGGCTAGAGGTCAACATCGACAAAACTAAATGCCTCCGGATCAATCCAGGCATCCACATAGAAGGACAAGCCGTTGAAGATGTTGACAACTTCACCTATCTGGGTAGCATCGTCAGTAAGACAGGAGGCACAGAAGAGGACATCAAGGCCAGAATAGGAAAAGCCCGCCATGCATTCGCAACAATGAGACCAGTGTGGTAAAACCGACACATCCACTGGAAGATCAGGCTATTTAACACCAATGTCAAGACAGTCCTCCTCTATGGTGCTGAAACTTGGAGAAGGACTAAACGCCTGGACAAGAGTCTGCAAGTGTTCATCAACAAATGCCTCAGACAGATTGTACAGATAAGGTGGCCAGAGAAGATTTCAAACCAGGACTTATAGGCGAGAACAAGGCAGCTACCCGTCACCGACTCCATACTACAGAAAACATGGAGGTGGATTGGACACACGCTGCGAAGAGCCCACCCCAACATAGCAAGGCAAGCACTGGATTGGAACCTCAAGGGACTAGAAGAAGAGGAAGGCCAACAAACTCCTGGCGCAAAACACTGGCCATAGAGCAAGACTAGGATGTCATGGGGAGAAGCAAAAGCCCGGGCCATGGACCGAACCAGATAGAGAGCTGTGGTAAAGGCCCTATGCTCCGACCGGAGTGAAGAGGACTAAGTAAGTAAGTAAGTATTGGAGAACTACACCTTCGTGATTGTCTCATTTTTTTGGATGATATTATTATATTTTCTTATTGTATTGAGTCACACTTTAGCCGTCTGGAAGCTGTTTTTAAACGTCTGGAGTTTTATGGGTTGAAACTCACAGGTTCAAAATGTGAATTTTTCCAGTCCCAGGTACAGTACCTAGGTCATAGTGTAAGTGCCGTGGGGTCGAGACTGATCCAGAAAAAATCAGGGTCCCACAGAATTATCTTGTTCCCACTTGTTTAAAGGAACTCCAAAGCTTTTTAGGTTTTGTATGGTATTATCGCAGGTTTATAACAGACTTTGCGTGTATTGCAAAGCCATTCAATGCTTTACTTGTAGGACACCCGACCAACAAAAAATGCAAGACTAGGAATAAGGCAAACCCCTGGAAGTGGTCTGTTGAGCAGCAGTCTGCATTTGACACCCTTATTGAAATGCTTACCTCGCCCCCTGTATTGGCTTATGCTGACTAACGAAAACCATTTACTGTGAATGTTGATGCTAGTTGTCAGGGTCTTGGGGCGGTAGTGTATCAGGAGTATGATAGTGAGGAGAGAGTTATCGCTTATGCAAGTCGTGGTCTTAGACCTGCTGAGCGTAACTATCCCGCTCACAAGCTTGAGGTTTTGGCGTTAAAGTGTGCTGTTGTGAATATTATGTTTGCAGTACTGCTCAGTTGGATGCGACATCGCACAGGTGGTTAGCTGCATTAGCAACTTCTCCTTACAATATAGGAGTGGCCGTTTAAACATTGATTCAGACAGCTTGTCTCGTCTGCCACCTCCCCAACCTTTGGAACCTTCTGTACTGTTTAATGATGCTAACAAGGCTGTTTGTAAGTTTCATATGTGTAAGGTTGAGGAGGTTCCTTCTGTTGAATGCATTTCACTTGATCAGCATGTTGCTATTGATCCTATCAATGAAACTGTAGATAATGGTGTTCCTGTCAGTGATATTGTTTGGAAAGAGGAGCAGTCAAAGAATCCTGTTACTAAGAGAGTTGTCAGTCTTATTTTTTTTCTGTTCATCGGCTGTGCACTGGAAGGTCCAGAGGTAAGACGATTTCTGCGTGAACGCTCATCCTTGTTTGTAAAGGAGGGAATTTTGTATAGAAATGGTATGGTCAGTGGTCATCCTGTTGTTCAAATTATTCTACCTGCTGTTTTTCATGAAACCGTTTTCATGGGTTTACATGACAATGCTGGTCACCAAGGTAGAGACAGGACCCTTTCACTTTTAAAGTCCGGATTCTTTTGGCCCGGGATGGATTATTTCGTTGAAAATAGAGTGAGGCAGTGTCCAAGGTGTATCAGACGCAAGACTGGTTGCAGTCCAGCTGCCCCTCTAGTATCTGTACATTACCATCCGAAGCCATGCTTGATTCTATATGGTACATAACAATGATTAACACACTTATTCTTGGTGCACATAACACTGTCAAGAACAGCTATCCCATGATCTGTATAGTACATGTATACCACAAAGTCTGGCACTGCCAATTCCAGCTCTATGGGTACCTAACACTACCGGTATAACAAACAGAGGTAGGTGCAACAATGTAAATCTAAAATAAATTACTTTAGTTTCAGCTTTATTTACTTTTTATACGTATTTTTCATGGCCATGAGGTATATTCCTAACACGTTGAATACTTGTACTACTATTGGAATTGTAAGTTATATCATTATTCACTATAATATTGAATAAACTTTCCAATGCACTTTGTATCACTGCGCAACAATCATTTTGTATTTCATAAATTACATATTGTTAACATATGTTAGGATTTCCGTTATACGTTTACAATGACTGGGTTGTGTTTATTATGTTGTATTGTATTCTGTATACTCATGTGTCGTTTATATGATATGAGTTAATAAAGATATGTTCTGTTCATAAAAGGCATACTAGTATTAAGACAATGTTCTAGTTTGAACTTGAAAGGTCATTGATATTGACAATGAAGTGTTTTAATTTATGGTACGATATAAAGTTTAAAAAGCGTATCATCATTCACATATTAAATTGTACACTTAAACTGTCTTTTTAATAAATATGAACCAGTCTCCAGGTAAACCTGCTGTATTGACATTATGTAGTTATAGTCCGTTTGCGCGAAACAAATCGTTTAAAATGAAGATTTCTCATTATTTACTGCACCTACAAGTATGAGATTTTGCACGGGTGAATGAAATGTATCTACCTAATATGTGTACATAAATACAGTATAACCTCCGTAGAGCGACATCCGGCGGAGGCAGAAAAAACTGTCGCTCTGCGGAGGTGTCGCTCTGTAGAGGTCGACTTTTTCAGAATGTCGTTGATAGACTATCGAGTGTACATAATCCCGGTAATCTTAATCGATGTCGTTTGTTTGTGATTAAATACATAAAATTAGATCTACTTGTAGCCGCGCGTTTTGCGACATAATTCTGACGATTATTTAATTAATAAGATCGATGATTATATAGATACAAAAATGCGTACATTTCACGGGTCTAGCAACTCTCAACATTATAAACCGATAATTATTATAATCCACGAAGGTGCGAAAAATAGAAAACAACATCCTATGGATTATGTAAACACATGTGAATATGCCGTTGTACAAACACACCTGTCGCTTCTCAGAGGTAATCCATACAAAAGGTATACAATTTTAACGGCCGTTTGCCGCTCTGCGGAGGTGTCGTTCTACGGAGGTTAAAATAAGAGTGAAAACGAACGGGGGGAAATAAAAGTGCCGCTCCTCGGAGGTTGTCGCTTCACAGTGGTGCCGTTTCGGGAGGTTATATAAGTATGTACATGTATGAGTATATACATAGCTTATGTTGCTTTGTGAATAAGGACTTGGTTTTCACTGCTTTTTCGTGATATTATTATACACTAACCTATATACAAGCGATATACCCAAACAAATCGACTTGTACGGGCCTCATAAATTTCGCTTTCATCACAGCAATGTCAGTCGCGCTGATCACGGATTATAACAGTTAAAATCAAAGCACTGAAAGTACGGTTCTGTGGCGTACTGATATCGATATCGAATCCAGGTTGTATCATAATTTTATTACATACAATCCTGAAATCACTACGATTTTAACGATGTAATTTCTCCACAACCAATTCATCCGAGCTAGAAAGAAGTGCCTGCAAAACTCAACTGATATCGTAACTTTCGACCATTTATGAGAACTTTTGTTTACAACAATTTAATACTTTTTTATTTGTTTGTATTGTGTGAACTTTTTGAAAGCTTATTTTGATGAGAAAATGTATATGTGCGTATAAATTCCTACGCACTGTAAAATGACTAATGATTTTTGAGGGGCGATAAAATGTCACTGTTAAAAGTAACCCGTTGAGCAGACGAACTTAACACAATTCTTGGTTTTAACATTCATATTACAGTTAAGCTAGAAACTTCTAATCTAAAGTGTGCTTGTGTTTTACTATTTACGATATTTTGCATTTGTTGATAGTATTGATCCCCGTTACCAGAGATCTTCAGCTAAATAATTTGGATCTACCGTTAGAACAACCCTTTTCCAAGCGCTGTTACATACATTTTCCCGCCGAAAGTCGAGACCATATGAGTTATTTATGTTTCGTCTCCATCTTATTCGCTCGCGCTATTCGCACCATATCCAGTTCCTACGCAGGTATAATTATGGAATAAGGACTCTATGTACGCAATTTTAGTTTCTATTTTTTTTTCTACATCAGGTATATTGCCTTTATGAGTTCTAGTATTGTGATGGGTCCGTTGAAATGTGATTTGAATGATTCAGCTGCTATCGCGTCTCAGAAACCTTGTCACAATATTAACATTTGTTTTGAAATTCATTACCATTAAATGTGAAACCCTATAAATTATTACCCAGAATTGCGATTTCCACCAGTAGCTATACTTCAGTACTTTGATTTGGTATAAAACGGGATATTTTAAACTTACTTTTACGCGGAACGGATTCTTTCTCGTCGCCGTGGATTTAATAATTAGGGTATCGTGTTGAATGTTATCTTAAAGAGAGACACATATATATCTGATTCATTACAAGCTTTAAATATTCAAAATCGGATAATAGATACGAAAATTATGAGGTCTTATATAAAGCAGGGTAGAAATTGACTAGTGCGTTGAACGCTTACCGCGGTAACATTGTTAATCGGCCGATCGATATGTACGTAGAATTTTTTCAGTTCCCCCCACCAGCTATATATATCATCAATGTTTGTATACAACATAATTAGGTCATCGTCTGCAATGAGCAGCGGCGGAGTGATTTACATACGTTACAGTATACGATTGAAAACCGTGGGAACTATTTTAGATTCCCGCCACCAGTGAGAACATTCTTTGGAAGTAGAAATATAGTCCGTTGCGGAATGATTTGCTATAAATATCCTCTAGAAATAAAAGTATGATATAATTGTTGGTCTTAATATAAGTAAATGTTGGTAATGTAAACAAATCATGTCCAATGATACGTGTAACCTGTGTTGCATGCTTGTAATACCAGTCCGTTGCGGAATGATTTGCTATAAATATCCTCTAGAAATAAAAGTATGATATAATTGTTGGTCTTAATATAAGTAAATGTTGGTAATGTAAACAAATCATGTCCAATGATACGTGTAACCTGTGTTGCATGTTTGTAATATTGTTCAAATCATAGAACTATTTATTTGCCGAGGCCTAATGCGTTAAATTGGTCGTAAGCTGAAAAGTGGTAATATCATTGTGTGGCGTTACGCCACACAAAAATGACAGTAAAACATCAATGGAATACCAGATTACCTCCCTGCGTTAAAGTGTCCAAATGCATGTAATATGAATATACAATCAAGAATAAACTTGTTTATATAATTAATTGAAAATTATGAAATTTGAAATGGGAGTAGGTAGAATGTAATCATGGCTCTGTGTAAATGTTTATCAACATCTGATGAATAGATTTACAGACATTTAAAATTTAGACGATTTTTTTCGCTGCAAACGACCTATACTGCATATAACAAGCTTTTAAAAAAGCTTTCAAATAAGAAAAAATGACATATCAATAGATTCAATTTTAAGTCATTTATCCATATATTACTATATCTTAGCTTTAAAATTTCTTATGAATAATGTCGAAATCATTTACTTCGTTGCTATGGTGAACAATTTCAGAAAAGTACTCTGATTGAGAAAACGAGGAGTTAGTTGTTTAAAACAGTAGTAGTCTTTCTCTAAATGTGAACATTTACAATTTGGATGTATATTTTAAAACTAAAAACATCGTTCTAAAACTTGATACCATTTTGACCAGTTTACGTCAAGAATTGATCAATGCGGTATTTATAAAGTACTTGTTACAATGACGTCGAATAACGTTTGAATGATGCTTGCGACGTCATGCAAAAAGGGTCTGAATAGGGCCTCAACTAAACAGTTGTAACTTCCTTAAACATCATGATATTAACAAAATCTTTTTTGTATTTTGCTTCATTAAGGTTACTCTTTTAGATATTAAAAAATCTCAATATCAAATGTTTTGTCAAAATAGCAGGTTTTCCTGGACACTGGCTCATATATAAGTGGAATTAAAAATACCGAAAATTGTATGAATAAATGTCATCTCGGACATCATGGACATGCATAAAACAGTTATTTTCCACAAAGCTATTATAACATGCTGAATAACAGTAAATATGTACTTTTTCTTACCATATCGTATAGAAACAAAATATAATTAGCATAAAAAAGATGAGAAGAAATATCAAATTTTCGTCTATTTTGTTATTTTCCCTTGAAATAAACTTGACCTCAGCCTCAAAGTGGTCATTCTGGTATGTCCGTTTGGTACACACCTTCCAATGATTACTATGAATGCAAACATTTACCATTACATTCAATCATAACTTCCTCACTAGAACATAAATTATGTATGACTTTGTAATTTATGGCGGCCATATTGGCAGCCATCTTAGAAAAACCTCAATTGTGACAAGGCTTCATACAAAAAATCCTGAGAGAGACATCGTCCTGAACATTTTCGTACTAAAACCTTTCTTGTGCATACTCTAAACTTAGGATAATTATGAATGCCGAATCAGAAATTTGCAAGGATGTCATCTCGGACATCATGGACATGAGTAAAATGGTTATTTTCACAAAGTTATGATATGCTGAATTAAAAAGATTCTTTGAATAAGAGAATAATATTTATTTTACCAAAACTTCTAACACTTTTTTAACACAAATAAATTATACAATATACAAATAAAATGTATTTACTAGTAAAAAGGTAGAGCAAAATATCATATTTCCAGCTATTTTGTACTTTGACCTAGAAATGACCTTGACCTTGATCTCATAGTGGTCAGTGTAGTATGCCCATTTGATACACACCTTCAAATGAATACTATAAATGCAAACATGTCGAATTATATTCATTCATAACTTCCTCACTGGAAAATAAAAAAAATATATAAATTGGCTATTCATGGAGGCCATCTTGGCGGCAATCTTGGAAAATGCTCAAGGGTGACAAGGTGTCATACAGCAGATTCTTAGAGAGGACATCCTCCTGAACATTTTGGTACCAAAACATTTTGTGCATACTCCAAAGTTAGGTTATCCCCTCTGGCATCTGGACTAAAATAGAAACTTGCGGTCAGCTGGTGTCAAACGCGGCATATTTTAGGCTTTGATGGTTGCGAGATATTTTAGATGTCCACGTGTTATAAACAGAGAACAGTTGATTCCTTATTCAAATTATGGCTTCCTTGTGCATAAAATGTTGGAAAGTAAATGTTCACAAGACTGTCGTGCGACAATCGCACGTTCATCGAACGATATTGGTATGATTTTAAATGCCTAGTTTGGCCTTATAATCGCAAACAAATCGTGCGTCAATCGCTCGTCCGTCGTACAGAAAATTTTGAACATGTCCAAATCTCCACGACGAGGGTCCATGATGATATTACAGAAATTTCTTTGGTCGGTCGTGCGACGGTTGCACGATATTCCCCAAATTTGCATCGTCGTCCCGGTGCACGTCCGTGTATGTGTTCATGCTTGTATTGATTGGACACAATAAGCACATTTTGTGCCACCAAGTGCGGAAAACCAGTCATTTTCGAGACGGATACCGATGCCAGTGCATACATCAATACAAATAAATATGCTAATATTATTATGTTCACGAAATTTTAAGCTTTCTCCGCGGTCTATAAGTATTTTGATTATTATATAGACAAAACTTCCGACTTTTTGTCACATTTATCAAGTTTAAAATCTAATATGACGCATGTGGTCGACACAATTACATCTCCGTGTCGAGGAAGAACCACTGCTCACACACAAGTTCGTCGTTTTACTGGTGTAGGCACGAAATAAATGTAACAGGCGCAAAATATCTTACCTGTCGAATGTAGTCATTCTCGCCGTAGGCTGACACATACTTATTCAGGCTAACATGTCTTGTCAGAGTACACGGGGTGTTCAATAATATGGTACATTATTACATTCGTTTTTTGCAGGCACCAACTACATGCACAATGGGCTTCTTTGATAATGCTGTAAGTGTCATAAAACGTTTTCTAGAATGGCTGAATGAACATTTAGACGTGTTGGAGATATTTTCCGCCGCACTGAATGGGCTTTTGGGCATAATTGAAAGAATGCAACAATGGTGTAGGTAAGCAGGAACATTGATTTCCTCTACGATGTTTTGAATCTATATAATTATATTAAAGAAGTACTTACTAGCATAAAATACATGATACAATTGTAGCTGTCCTTTTATTTAAGGCTCGAACTGTAATTTATAGTGCAAAGGTGCCTGATTGTATTCAAACCCCTTTTTTTCTTCAAATTGAAAATTGCAAAATGAATATTAATAAAGCAAATTTGTCGAAGCATGACAACACTTTCATTGCAAAGCTTATTCGTTCCCAAACACAGAAACTGTCAAATATGGTAATCAAATCATTCTTACAATATAACTCCAGTGAACAAACTCTTTCTTTTTCAATACTAAAAAAATAGATACTTTAATAGATCTGCAACACAACATCATCGTTTTGGATGGTCATTGAAGTTGTACATGGTACAAGTTACTTCAATTCTTTCTTTGCAAGCGTTTGTTCTTTGTTTCATTAACTGTGTCTTTAATGCAGAAATTTGCACGCGTGACTCGTGATTTAATTACATTCGAACCCGCGACAGTGAGGTCGGGAGGTTACAATCGGGTGTCCATGAGACATGTAGCCTTGAAATTAAACATGTCAATTAGCGATATTGTACGAATACGGAACCTGTTTCAAGGTAATGGAAATGCATGTACACTGCATTGCGATCGAGGTCGAAAACACATGCCCGATACCGGTAGATTGGCATACAAGCTGAACGCAATGGTTCCCAGCCTGCTTTGTCGTTGCGTAACAACTTTCAAAACGCGACTGTAAAACGGATTTTCACTCAAACAGTAAGAACTCGATTGTACAATACTAGAATCAAGGTCAGAGGTCATGGAATTGAATAACCATGACAGAGTACGCTTATGCTGGACCATTCGCCATCTTGAATGGTCACTGCAAGATTTGACTCCTGTCTTTACAATGAATCGAGATTTTGTGGAAACTTCACAGATAGACGGCTAGAGTGTGGATAAGTCCGAATGAACGATTTGTTGACGTCTGAATTGCTAAACACTACCAGTATGGTGATATGGACAGGAATAAGTATGCACCGCATAACACATCTCCATATCATTAAAAATCTTGGTGTCTTTGACTATAAACAGACCCGATCTGCTCAGGTTTTGTGTTGATGAACGATAATTCGCCTCCCCATATATAGAACAAATCGTACCAACTAAACAGATTGGATTCGACTACAAGGTCCCCGGACCTAGTTCGTTAGAATATGCATGGGACATGCTTTAACGGAAACTTCTAGCCGCTAGGTTCAACCAAACAGCACGAATGAGCTTCGCGTAGCCCATAATGAATAATCATACTTATTTGTAGCACGCATTTGCGTTGTCGGGCTAGTACTGATGCCACTCGGAGACATGCATGCTATACAAATATATTTCAAATAAAAAATCCGAAGAAAACCAGAATAATTAATATTTATTCAAATTATTTATTCAAATCTTTCAAGAATACCTATAATAGGTAATTTACAAACATATTTTTTTTAATCTATGCATCAATGAAAAAACACGATACGAGGAAAAAGTTGCCCTCAGAAAATTTTGAGTAGTATATAAGATTTTCAACCATAACGCAGTCATGCTTTGATAATTTCGCCTTTTGATATCCATTTTTTTATTAACCTCAATGGTTAATACATAACATTAAGTCCAGTCATTCTAGCTCAAAAAAAGGCCTAACCTAGAACTAATTGCAACAGAAATAAATTATGCACCAATGGGAAGTACAAACCTTAAGGAAAAGTTCCACAAAATTTAACGAAGGGAAAGGGCTAAAATCCAAGATGGCGTCCAAGATGGCCGCCATAAATTGCCAAACTACCAAAAGTCATTGTTCAGATGAGGTTGTTCCATTCATGAATATAATAATAATTATTTGCATGCAACCTGTTCATTAAATAGTGTGCTTCAAATTGTAATATAATAAATTAATGACCACAAGGTCAAGGTCATTTCAAGGTCAAAGTACAAAAACACGGGAAAATTCATATTTCCAATATAATCTTTCTATATATAACATACATTTCACACTTTATGTGAGTATATAGTGATAAAAGATAAGGTAAGTGTATATTTCCACACTATGAATCATATTGTAAACTTAAAACATCAAAATATTGTGAAAACAGCCATTTTTATACAAGATCATTATGTCCAATGTGGTATTCTGAACTTGACCCTTCATTATCAGTCACAATTATTATCATTGGTTGTGACCATACATTTGTCAATGGTACAATTATGGGTAATATGAATATTATTAATGTAATAATGTAGTTCAAATTGATATAAAATTGACCTCTTCAAGGTCAAGGTCATTTGAAGGTCGAATTACAAACCCCTGAGTATTTGATCCTTTACCTCATTACTATTAATGGACATATAGATTTTGTACAATTATTGTGCATTCAGGTTATTGTAGATGTAATAGGCTGTTTACATATTATTTTTAGTTATGTGTTGAACCTTAATGTTCAGTCCCTTGAAAGAAAACGGTATCATATGATATGCATGTTGATATTACTTGTATACTGGTATATACGATAGTAATCACCATAAAATATTTTCCCATAATATGTTGATAGATACTCAAATGTGACAAGATTTAATTGTTACTTGCACCACATTTTTTATATATTTGTGGAAAATAGTGATAAAACAGTGTAGCTGCAATTGACACTGATCACCCATGGGTCAAGGTCATTTAATGTCAACTTTTTTATTGTATTTCAAGCGTATTTACATCAGGTTATTTTTTCTTGTTGTTGCTTTGAAAGTATAGTTTTTATGTTTTTGTATTTCTGACAGTAAAAGTCATTATATGTGGTGTCCCTCAGTCAGGATCATAGAACTGGTGATGCATAGGATGGCTATTACCAGAAGTGATAAGTCTTACAAAGGCACTGACTCGACTGCTCCAAAAACTTATTTGTTCCCAACAGGACTTTAAATAGCTTCCCATAGCATTGGTTGGCTGTTCATATGAGGAACAGGTGAACACTCCCAATGATGCTGAGCCCCACATATGACCATCAATGACCTTTCGAAGAAGTGCCGATCAGTCACATATATGACCTGGGATAGCTGTTGTGGCGATTACCAGTATTCATCAGGTCATTATATGTCTGCTCAGTAATGAGCCCCCATAGACCATTCGATGACTGTAGCCAGTTATGGTGCATATTAGAAGTGAGATATGCACCTCATAGTAAATATACTGATGGTTCACAGCTGTGGTGGATTCCAAATAATGGGTATTAATTTGTCCCAAATATGGGATTGGATGGTTGTACCCAGCAGTGGTTTAGATGTATTCACTATTGATGATCCCCTATATGTTGCTGTATGTATGATACCAGAAACGACGAATAATATAGAGCAGGTAGGATGAATGTAACTAAAACTGGTAAATCCTGAATGACCAACAGTGGCAGTTCCGGACACAAGCGTTTTTCCATATAGGACACAAAGAGGACCTTGAATAACTGCTTGCAATCCGGACAAGTCCAAGTTTTGGCCCTGGACGGCCATTCCCTATACCCATGAGACACTCATATGACCTCAGATAGCTGTTCCTAGCCATCATAAGTCACCCATAGAGTCTAGAAAGACCACTCCAAACAATGACAAGCTTCCTATGATATTGTATGAGTCACACATAGGGCATGTAAAGACTGTTCAAATCTCTAGTGTGACCCCAATAAGGCATTGTATGGCTACAAGCAATGGTGAGTCACACATAGGGCATGGAATGGCTGTTCCAACTCCAGTGTGTCCCTTATAGGGCATTATATGGCTGCTACAAGCAGTGATGAGTCACACATAGGGCATGGAATAAGTGTTCCATGCTCTAGTGTGTGCCATATAAGGCATTGTATGGCTGCTTCAAGCAATGGTGAGTCACATATAGGGCATGGAATGACTGTTCCCGGCTCTAGTGTGTCCTTTATAGGGCATTGTATGGCTGCTTCAAGCAATGAGGAGTCACACATAGGGCATGGAATGACTGTTCCAACTCCAGTGTGTCCCTTATAAGGCATTGTATGGCTGCTTCAAGCAATGGTGAGTCACATATAGGGCATGGAATGACTGTTCCAACTCCAGTGTGTCCCTTATAAGGCATTGTATGGCTGCTTCAAGCAATGGTGAGTCACATATAGGGCATGGAATGACTGTTCCAACTCCAGTGTGTCCCTTATAAGGCATTGTATGGCTGCTTCAAGCAATGGTGAGTCACATATAGGGCATGGAATGACTGTTTCCGGCTCTAGTGTGTCCTTTATAGGACATTGTATGGCTGCTACAAGCAATGGTGAGTCACATATAGGGCATGGAATGACTGGTCCAACTCCAGTGTGTCCCTTATAAGGCATTGTATGGCTGCTACAAGCAATGGTGAGTCACAAATAGGGCATGGAATGACTGTTCCAACTCCAGTGTGTCCCTTATAAGGCATTGTATGGCTGCTTCAAGCAATGGTGAGTCAAATATAGGGCATGGAATGACTGTTCCAACTCCAGTGTGTCCCTTATAAGGCATTGTATGGCTGCTTCAAGCAATGATGAGTCACACATAGGGCATGGAATGGCTGTTCCAGGTTCTAGTGTGTCCCTTATAGGGCATTATATGGCTGCTACAAGCAGTGGTGAGTCACACATAGGGCATGGAATAAGTGTTCCATGCTCTAGTGTGTGCCATATAAGGCATTGTATGGCTGCTACAAGCAATGATGAGTCACAAATGGAATGACTGTTCCAGGCTCTAGCGTGTCCTTATAAGGCATTGTATGGCTGTCACCAGCAGTGATGAGTCACACATAGGGCATGGAATGACTGTTCCAGGCTCTAGTGTGTCCTTTATAGGGCATTGTATGGCTGCTACAAGCAATGATGAGTCACACATAGGGCATGGAATGACTGTTCCAGGCTCTAGTGTGTCCCTTATAAGGCATTGTATGGCTGTCACGAGTAGTGATGAGTCACACATAGGACATGGGCTGGTTGTTCCAGGCTCTAGTGTGTCCCTTATAAGGCATTGTATGGCTGTCACGAGCAGTGATGATTCACACATAGGGCATGGAATGACTGTTCCAGGCTCTAGTGTGTCCCTTATAAGGCATTGTATGGCTGTCACGAGCAGTGATGAGTCACACAAATTTCAAAAACGTGCTGCTCGTATTATTTTGGATAAAGAGTTTGATACACCGACAGAACAGTTATTATGGCAACTAATCTGGATGAAATTTTCAGATCGACTTAGCTACAAAAAAGCAATTCTTGTTTACAAGTTACTCAATAACCTATTCCCATATTACATGGAGCAACTTTTTACATATAGAGACAACAGGTCATTGAGGTCATTTGAGCAAAGACTTCTTTCTGTACCAAAACCGAGACTTGAATGTTTCAGAAAATCATTGACATACTCTGGTGCTAAATTATGGAACTTACTTCCCCATGATAAAAGGGTATCTGAAAGTGTTAACACATTCAAAAGCAAATATCTGAAGTGGTGGTTCTCTGGTGGTCAATAAAACTTTTCTACAAACCATTTATGTCAATAACTTGCTACTATTCATTATTTATGTATAATAGTACATTTTAAACTTAATTCTCTTTCAGCCATGTCATTACTTGTTTGCTATTGTTGTTCGTGTTAATTGTTACTATTATCTTCGAATATTACTGTACATAATTTGTAAATGTGTTAATGAGGCTCACAGGGAAGACTGGGTATACCTAACTGTGTTGTCTCTTTAAATATCGTCTTTATTATTATTATTACACATAGGGCATGGGCTGATTGTTCCAACTCCAGTTTGTCCCTTATAAGACATTGCATGGCTGCTAAAAGCATTGATGATAGGACATAGGACACGGGATGACTGTTCTAGGCACTTGCAATAGAGGCTGAATGTTCTGAAATCGTATTCAGAAAATGTAAATGATTACCTAGGTCGCCATAGAGATGTACTATAGCATGCATTACTACGACAGGTGTGTGCTTGGTTGTGTAACGGTTGTTGTGTGCATAAAGGGAGGTAATTGGATAATAATGCACATAGTAAACCTTGTTGGTTGTCATTAGAGTAGAATGGCATATATAAGGCCAACAAATCACCCTTAGTGGTGAGCTAGCTTTTCACTGATGGGATTTGTTAGTGTCTGTACGTCTAGTGCACGTTACAGTTGGTTCAGCTGGGCGTTGTGCCTTGTGTGTTTTTTATGTTTTCTGTGCTCGGATGGTTCAGATTAGTGCTGTTTTCCCTGTCTGACCTTTTCACACGAATGTACCTGGTGTGTTGCTTTCTGAAATAGCTAAAATAATTGAAATCTCTAAATGACTGGTTGGTTGGTACCCATTTGCCAATTGGACAAATAAGCTCATTGGGTCTAGTCGTGGAAAAAACGTGTGTATGCAATTGGTACTTCATTTCCATTGAATCGTTCTAAAAGTTGGTCATCATATTTGTCATCATGGTTGGAACATGATTGCTCGCTTGTCCTTCCATGACATGTCAGCGCTTCAACACTTATGTATTTACCATTATTTAATGTAAAATTTGTAACTACTAGTATTTGAGTAATTCAAGTATTGCAATTATACTTTTCATATACAATCTACATGCAGTAAATATATTTCTACTTTTACCATAAATCAGTACATGTATGTTATTTTAAAGTGTAATGTAATTGGCCCAATGAACAATTTACAACTATATAAGAATTAGTTTGCTTTAAATTGTTTGCCATGAAAATAAAATTGGTTGAAAATACTTCAAACTGTTTTTCTCCGTACACATCTCTACACATAAAATATTGAAACATGATCTCCTAATTTGCTCTCACCATAAGTCTTCTCATTTGGTGATAAGCTACATCATGCTGACAGTTAATGAGGACACAAATGGCCATTGGATTAAACACCGTGAAAATAACAATTACGTGCTGGATTAAATACCTACTGTGGAAAGCTAGTTCTCTCTGGAAAGTCAATACACTGTACTGAGCATAAATATATTAATTAGTTGGATCATTAAAGCATAATATAATTGAAGAATTATGTTATGAACTTGTATAAAATGGTTGCCTTCACAAAAAAGCATTGTATATTTAATACATGTACATGTATGTTACTTTTACTGAGGAATTATACCATTGCTAACGCTTGTGTCTTTTTTTAGCCTCACTGAATGTGAAATATGTATGCTAAAATAAATAAAAAAGAGCGTAAATGTTAATTTTCTGGCTTTTTCAGTACTTTGACTTTGATATGACCTTGACCTCAAAGTGATCATTACTGTAGGTCAGTTTGGTGCAAACTATTAGATGAACCGTTTCCATGCAAATATATATAATTGTATTCATGTATGAAACACTGTATTATATTTGAGTAATGTGTTATGCAGTTTTACAGTTTATGGCGGCCATCTTGGACGCCATCTTGGATTTTTGCCCTTCCCCTCATCAAATTTTGTGGGACTTTTTTCCTGTTATTCAGTATGTGATTACCTTTATGAAAATCACTTAAAAGTTTCTGTTGCAACTAGTTCTACCTTAAATGGTATTTTGCCTGGACTAATTGTAATGCTATGCTTATTGATTCCAAGATATTTCAATTTGAAAAAAAAAACTTTTGAAAAACCATCCACTTCCCAACTGTTACTATAGATTACTCTCCATGGTATCCTTAAATCGATTATGTTTTATGTATTGCCGACTAAAGGTACTTTACATAATACAAACAATACAAGTGCAAACAAGAAATATCTTTAAAAAAGATAAACAGCGTTAAGATAGCAGATATGAGTAATTGTTTCAATAAAGATGCGGACGTTATTTCATTTCGTTGAAATTGAAAACACTAATCAAACTAGAATTTATATAGTTATCCATGTCAATTGTTTGTCAGTAAATAAAAAAGAATAATAATATAGGTATATGTACTAGTCTAGATTCTGCGGTCCGTTATATCCGGCAATTATATCGAACTATAGTGATTCCAAACTAAACTCAGACTTTAATATTTAGCGCGCATTGTGCCGGAAAACTGTAGACGGGACTTAAAATACCTCAAATTAACGTCGAAATTATAGACAAGAACAAAATGGGAAAAAATAGGATGATTTAGGACATGAACTCGAGGCCCTCTGCTCACAAAATGAAATGTTGTAGACTAACGCACTACCAATAAAGCTAATTCCGATACTAAATTTTCAAGCGCTGATTTACTTTTATAAATCCATTCTTTACTTGACCCGGGTCACATTAAGGTCAAACAGTTAAATATAGAATTAATAAGAAATACACTACGCACTTAGAGAAACGCGAATAACAGATCTCTGTGTGTATCTACCGTACCTTTGGTTACAGGTTTAACAGAAATGTAACTTTTTCGCGGTATCTTTCGTGATGGGTATAGCATATTCTGACCAATGGACATAAATAATACAGTATAGTTTCTTCTATTATTTTTACAAACATTTCATTGGTTTTTAAAGTAGGTCAAATATCAAGCTAGACAGCTAACGCTGAAAAATACCATTATTTCGATATGTTGAGTACTTGGTTTGTACTTAGTGATAATGTAGCGATGGATATATACTGTAGCTGTTCTTATTTCTTGTTATTGTAGCGACAGGAATGCCAGAAAAAAGGCTGCCAAGATAGTGAAAGAGGAATCAGAAAAATGTTTACAAACCATAAGACAAAGGTTTGATAAGGAACTTCCTCATGACTTCCAATTCAAACCGGAAGTGGATAGGCAAGTGCGTGAGATTCAGACTGCAATCAGTTCAGACACGGCTGCAATGGCCTAACATTCGTACCATGTTATGGTGTTGACGAAATGGACTGATTGAAAAATCACTTTGATAAAAAAATAAACATATTAATGTTATTTGTAGTTATGTCGGCAAGTATGAGTTTATCGTTGTAACTCGACTTAACACATGATAATAAAAACTACATTCCCAGCACAGTCGTGTTATTTATAAACGGTAACATTACAACCAAAGATCAAACATACACAGAGACATTTGAGCCCTTCTCTCGTCCAACAGGGCTTAATGACTATATGATTTATATAAGGTTTTGAAAAGGCTCAGGAATGAGAAAAAAATGTCATAGATCTACGTGTTTAGTTTCTTTTTTAGTAGTTGGTAAATATAGCACACCATGTACCATGTCTTAGATTATATTTTTCTCATGAATTTAGTTTTGATAAAACTTCCATCGTTGCCATGGTGAGCAATTTCTGAAAAATAAACATATTGAGATAAACGATGGGCGAGTGTTTAAAACAGTACTTAGCTACTTTTATAAAAGCAAGCATTCATGATTTCAATGTGTTTCACTAACATCAATAAGAACAGCGTTTTTTCATCAGATTCAGTAGAACTCAAGTTATACCATGTATATATCACAAATAAATACCACGTAATATTTCTTTCTGACTGCTGATTACCTGCAGACTGCAATACATTGAATTGTATTTCCTGGTAGTGGATTACATAGTCTGTCTTCCCCCCCCCCCTCTTCTGCTATTTTCAGAACATCATCTGCAAAATTTGACAGAAACTATAAATCAACACCATAAAGGAAGGTTAAAACATGGATCTGGGAGCTTAAACGTTTTACAGTGCACCAAACCAATAACTTACCGAACAGACAATCTTTTAGAACAGGACAGTGTAAATAAAGGTTTCCCGGCATGTAATGCTCCTAAGACTTGAAATGATGGATAAAGTGTTATACATTGCGTAAAAAACCCCATCCTTAAAAATCATAATATTACAAACGCATAAATGGTATGTCATAGTTCCAATTAGTTTGCTACTGGCAACGTTGGAAAATACAAACCATTAGGCCACATGACGTCAAGTGACGTTGCCATAGGAAACTGCGTTCGTTTTGACTTTCTAATAATTTAATATTAACGATCAGACGTAAACAAATTTGAGATAAATGTATCTACATATTTTAGGAAGTTTATAGACTTACAACGACAAATAACAAAATTACTGCACTTGTCCGCGTACTTGTTGTCTCCACTCGTTGTATTGTGAGCCTTGGGATGGAAACCAGACTTAAACCTGCTCCACGAAACACCCAAGTCGAAAGGCCCCATTGTGTGTCTTGCAGTTGGCTGGCAGTGATACAATATATTAAGTTATAAAAAGATTCCACGGGCTTACACTGCATAACTTGATGCTAACTGATGACATACGGAGTTCTATATATTCACTGTTTATCACTCACTACAGTGAGTGATGTAAGCTCCGCCACCCGCAGGGTCTCATTTGATTACAACACTGAAATGTCCGTAACGTTTTTATTACTCAACTAAAACATGATATGTACGAGGGTCATTCAATATATTCGTAGACAATCGTTCTCATTTCATTATTATTGCATTTTAACAATAAGTTATAGAAAGAGAACGCAAACTCGAGGTTGTCTTATTTTGTCGAGGGCGTAGCCCGAGACAAAATAAACAACCAAGAGTTAAGTTTTTCTTTCTGACTTATATCATTGGCTGTCACTTTGTAAACATAAGGCGTGTCCAAGATTTTTACAATGCTGACCGATTAACATGTCCAATGAAAATCAATAGCACGGTGTTGTGATTTTAAAGTTGTGGACTCCCATACAACCCGACCACGACAATCGATAGAGGTCACGTTGACCGAAGTAAAGTACAATGAAGTTGTATGTATACAGTGCAGGATAATATTATCCTGCACTGTAGTAATTGCACTCATTCCTTTGAAAATAAAGACACACCCCATCAATTATCATCGGATTTAGCCACACAGCCTCAGTTAACATCAATGTAAATTGCCGTAGCCATGATATAATTTCTTATAACATTACAAACAGTAACTTATTACCAACAGTCAATGAAAATGTATCGTCAATAATGCAAACTAGTAGCATGTCATCAGCCACTGTATTACCATGGAAACGCATTACCACCCCGACCGACGTAACGTGCCTTTTTCATTTGTTCAACTAGTTATAAATTCCGATTAAGTTAATATACATTCTGATGATTCTGCCAGATTATTACAAAATATTATCTTGGGGTTTCATGAAAGTATGAAGTTATTTGGACGTCGAAGTGGGAATTAATCAAAGCACTGAGAGTGCTGGTGGGAGGCTTTCTGGTTGCTGCTATTAAAGCTCAAACCTACTTTACACGTTTTATGTTCGTTTTCTTACAGCCGATCTTGTCAAACATCAAAATAGGGTTAATATGTGACTTTATAGTCATGTTGCATATATAAACGATTGCAAAGAAGGTACAATTTATTTGGCAAACATGTCTTTTATGCGAATATCAAAGTCGGCAGTAAAAAATTACAAGCGCCGATTTATCAGATTCTACAGTACGCTTACAGTAAACACTGACCGAGCGCAGCTGCATTCCGATACCGAGACGCTAGTATACACTCACGGACTTTGAAAACGCCTCACCTAATTCAAAGCCCAATATCGCTCAAATGATTTATGTTACTGCAATATAATTTGAGATGTGTATTCATTGATCTTTCCTACGTGTATATCAGTCTAGGTAGTGATAAAATGGTGTCTCGTTATTTTCTGGGAATCCTGTAAGCGCACTCACCCTAAGCAAAAGTGTGGGATTTTCAATACCGGCTAAGGGCGCAATTTATCCTAATGCGCGGGATCACATTCGTCTACAAAGTCCTAAAACGAACCCCCTGTCACTCATAAGATGTTCACAATAGTTTCTAAGCGTGTTCAAATTCAACAATAGCCTGTCATTTTGTTTAAACGAGCATAAATAAATACTGTAGCGCACAGTCAATAACAAAATAATGTCCACGCATTTCACAGACATTCCAAATCATCAAGTTTTAAGTTTTAGTGCTAAAATTGGTAAATTCAAAATCCTATCCTTTTAAACATGTTAATATGTGGTAGGTTTGAGCGTGTGTAAAAGTAAACCAGCATTCTGAAAACTTGTAGATGCTTAAATAAATGGATAGAAGACGATTAATAAGTGTATTGGGCGAATTCGTGTGCCTACACCATCTCACAAATATGAGCACATTAGGAGTATAATGCCTCGCATAGTCTGTATTGAAAATCCCACACTTTCGTATAGGGCGATTGCGCTTGCAGGATTGCCAGAACATTACGAGACAACATTTTATAACAAACTCAACTGATATACACGTAGGAAAGATCAAATAATACACATGTAAAATTAATTGCAAAAACATAAATACTTTAAGCGATATTGGACTTTGAATTAGGTGAGGTGTTTTTAAAGTCCGTGAGTAAATATCTGGTCAGTACTACGCTATAAGATTACATAACCGATAACAGGCATTGCAGACGATACCAGGGTAATAGCTATTCATTCATAATAGCAAGTTGTGGCCCTGATCTCGAAGTAGTAATTTTCTGGACTGTTATTTGGTTAAAACAACTACGTCTACATTTTATTATTTACGTTTAGTCAAAATTAACACGGTGTTTATTTATATAGGCCCTATATTTCAGTGTCTTCTAGTTGGTTGCTGGTTTATATTACATGTAAATACTTCGGAACTACATCGCTTAGTCAATAGTGCATAATTATTCTAAAAATAGCTTCTTACAGATCCTTCAATAAAAATAGCTATAGAGGCGGGACATATGATTAACACGTCATTTTCATATTACGAAACAAGTCCGATATGGCCTCAGTGTAGTAATTCTCTGCAAAAATATATATTAAACGAACAGCTTGACAATAATTGTTGATCTTAAAATAAACAAATGTTGCTGATTTAAGTAAATCAGTTTAAATATTTGGAAACACATATGTAGGAGTAGTGAAAATGCTGGCAGTTTCTGGAACTACTTGAATGCGGATTCACATAGCAGCCTAAAGGCGGTTCAGATTGTATTAAGAAATGGGCAATGATCCTAATGAGAGGCTAAAACCTCCCAAAAACTGTTTTATCAAGACGAGTCGCGTTTTAAATAACGTCAAAATGCCTATTTCTTTACGCAAGGAAATGCATACGACCATTGAATTGTGCATGGGGCTTGGAAAAACACAGCAGCCACACAAGAGCTGCTACAGAGAGCGGAAGGAGAACATACATCATGCAGTTGTCTTGTTTTAAGTGGTGAAAACAAACTTCTGAAGCGCAGCGTGGTATTTAAAGCGATACATGGATGTGCAGATAGGCAAACGTAGTGACGTTTCACGCAACGTCCGTCGAAATGTGCGAGGTGTTTTCATATTACTATACAACCGTTAAGCCAAGCCTTAATCCTTAATCCTTAACTTAGACTACATAAGATATTGTGAAAGATATGTTAAATCATATACTATTTGAATGTTTATGTTTATTTCAATGTTAATAACATAATTTCATTTCGGGCTACCATTTGAGAATCACTAAAACGTCAATAACGTCGCTGACGTCAGATCATACATTGCGGTGTGTGGTGGTACCGGTATGGTGATATTTTTATTTTAGCCATATTTTCTTTAAAAATGCGTTGTTGCACGCAATATTTTCAGCACTTGTGTCCGAAAGGCTGTAATTTAACGTGATGTAGTTTGATTTTCTCTGTGTCATCGGATGTTAAATTGATTAACACAGTCTACGAATTTATTGGATGACCCACGTACCTTTCTTAGCTTGATCATTTCCTACAATTTGATGTACGTTTCAAACAAAATTCTAAGAAAAGCTATAGGCACCATAATCAAAGATGGCGGATTTTGAATTGAAAATATAAATGACATGATGTATTCATCCGCAGTTTTATTCACACTTGTAATTTGTCCTTAATTTGTGTCATGTTTGACACAAGTTACGCGCTCGTAAGATATTTAATTTTATCAATACACGATGGGATATAAAATCGTATTCAATCAAAACAAACAAATGTCCTACACATTCGCTTGGTGAGTAAAGCAGATACATGACAAAGAGATCCGACCGGTTAATACATAATTATATAGTAAGGTAATATATAGTTTACAGTTTACAGTTTAATTGGTATAATCGGCATTTGAAATGCCTTTGACCATTTACATAATAAAAAAAAGATGGTCAAGACAAAATAAATACATACATTTTCATTACATACAGTGTAAGCATATACACAGCATATCAAAAAAGCAACTACATGTATATATGAGCATAATTTATATCGATGTTCTAGTCCGTTTATTTGTGCTGACGTGAGGAAATATTCTGCAGACAAGTAAATATATAATTAGAAGGTATGTTGGTGCAAAACTGGAAGTTATGTGTACAACAAATTTAGAATCAAGATTATATATTAAAATGGATGGCATGTAGATACATATACAATAAATTTAGGATCAAGAATATATATTAAAATGGATGGCATGTAGATACATACACAATGGGACAAAAATTCGAGACAATACGTATATACAGATGCTGGTAGACAGGCGAATATGTCCAACAGGAAGATATATTTTCATCAAAAAGAATAACAACATGCAAATACATAAAAGAAAAACACAATATATATATATACACAATAACTTACATAAGGCAGTCGGCAAGTTAATATTTACAATAGGGCGAGTCTATTTTCTCTTAACTTCGAGGCATAATATACTAATTTTGCGTTATTTATGATAATTTTATTATTTGTGCTGGACATAATGCTATAAAATTTGTTCAATGTTGGCCATGCAGGACGCGGAATGAATTTCGAACGTAGTTCATTATATGTTTGACAGCACATAAAGAAATGGTATTCCGATTCTATAGAATTGTGGGAGCATAGTTTACATATTCGATTTTCCTTTGCTATTCCGGCCTGTCTTCCATTTTCTATTTCTAATTTGTGGGACGCTAATCTAAATTTTGAAAACTCTTTTCTAATATTGTCATTTGTAATTAGGTCTAAGTATTTTTCAAATTTATACTCCGTTTTGAAATTCTTATAGTAAGACATTTTTGACTGGGAATTGAGGGTATCACTCCATGTCTGTGTATATTGATCCCGCATTCTTTGTTTCAATATGTTATAGTAATTTATGTTTATAGTATGTAGATTATGTATGTTTCCATACCCTAAATTATTTAAAATTGTTGTAATGCTAGAGGCCCAGTTATGTGTTCTTACATTTATCAAACACTGTTCGTTATAGAGTTGAAACATTAAAGAGTTGGGATTATTTTGTATTTTTAGCCAATATTTCAATGCTCGTTCCTTGCATATTACTGATAATGGGAATCGACCAAGTTCACCCAACACTGCAGTATTAGATGTTTGAGTACGTACTCCTAGAATTCGCTTACAAAATTTAATATGTATTTTGTCAATTTCCTTGTATTTATAAGCCCCCCATACTTCACTGCTGTACAGAAGAATAGGTACAACTAGTGCATCAAATAGGGATAGTTTTGTTTTAACATCTAGACTAACTCTACTAAACACGAACAAAAGATGATTATACGCTTTCAGCGCTTGTTCTTGTAATGCCTTCGCAGCATATATCATGTTACCGGTGTAATGAAATTTTATTCCGAGGTAGCAGAAGGAATCAACAACTTCTAATAGTTCCTGATTTATGAACCATCTAAAATCAGAGTTACTCTTCCTATTTTCAAAGATGCATACTTTCGTTTTACCTATGTTAATCTTTAATCCCCACTTGCGTGAATAATTTTGTACATTATTTAGTTGATTTTGTAGACTATTAGGGTCTGTGGTGAATAGAACGATATCATCGGCAAACAACAACATGTATATAGATAGTAAGTTGATATCATCATCCGTGAGATCATTTTGATTTACTATCGTATTGATATCATTTATAAATAATATAAATAGTAGGGGAGATAACGGTTCTCCCTGTTTCAAACCAAGTGATACACCAAAGAAGTCTGAAAACGATAAATGAAGCGAATCTTTGACACACGATTTGACATTCTGGTATAATGATTTAATCATAGTGGTCATTTTGCAACTCAGACCTGATTCAATTAGCTTAATCCATAAAGCTTCATGTATGACGGTGTCGAAAGCCTTTTCATAGTCGATAAAAGCACAGTATAATTTCCTTTTTTGTGATAATATGTTTTGTATGATTGAATGCAGGATAAAAATACAATCGGTTGTACTGCGTTTATCTCTGAAGCCAAATTGGGAGTTGTTAAATAAATTTTCTGATTCACACCAGGTATTGATTCTATTTCTTAAGGTCAATGAGAATATCTTTGATAGAGTGTTTATAATTGTTATTCCTCTATAATTTGAAGGTTCGTTTACATTCCCCTTTTTATGTATAGGGACAATATAACCCTTACTCCACTGATCTGGGTATACACCACTTTCATATATTTCATTGAACAGAGTCACTAAATAAGGCGCTATGAATTCATTGGAGTCAATGAAAAAATCTGCTACATTATTTGTTAAATCGGCGCTTTTATTTCTATTCAAACTAGAAATTGTTTTTTTAATTTCACTCTCTGTGAATGCGACATCTAATGTGTCAATATTTATGTTAGTATCCAGATTCTCATACTGCGAACTATCAAAATCACTATCATGCGGCGTATTTGAGACTTTGTTGAAATGCTCGACAAAATCAGTTAAGCTTATGTTGGCTTGGTTTGACTTTGCTTTCTTTTTATATTTATTTATGTATTTCCAGAATTTCCTAGAGTTGGATTTGCTTAGTTTAGTTAATGTTTGCTTTTCAGACATGTGAAATGAGCGTTTAGCTTTACGTTTCACTTTACAGAAACGATTCCTGTGATATAAAAAGGATTGCAGATTATCAGCAGTTGGACTATATCTATGTATACGTTTATATTTTAGGAAATCGGCTTTCGCTTGTGAACATTCATCATTGAACCATTCGGCCTTTTTAAGCTTTGCGGCTTTGGATACGTTCCTTTTAAAAGTTTTCCCATGTAGTTCAAACGATATATCAAAAATACGATCGGACATGTTTTCGATACATCCATTAATATCAGAGTCACCTCTTGTTAAATTATTGATTACGTCATCAAAATATTGTTTATTATTGTTTAATGTGTCATGTAGCTTATTATGTTCAGTATTTTCCCAGATTATCCTTTTGCAGTAGGATACATTTTCTGTGTTGGCAGTTTCGTTGCGTAGAGCCAGACAAAATTCGATTGGACAGTGATCCGAAAATTCGGTTATGTCTAAAACATTCATTGACTGAAATAATGAAAACAGTTTGTAATCAGTGATCACATAATCAACAACACTCGCGGCAAAGTTATTTGAGTTCAACTTATAGCATGTGTATAGTCCTTGTTCAATGCGACCATTTGCAATACATAATCCAGTTTGTTTACACAATGTTAACATTTTGTTTCCAAAGCTATTTATTCGCGCATCATTAGATGAACGCGCTGGGATATTACATGAGCTCTCATCAACTGGTATGTCAATATAACGGTTTAAATTTATGTTTTCGATAATATCCGAGGATATACCAACCCTCGAGTTGAAGTCACCTGTTAGGAAGACATCACCTCTATCGCTAAATTTAATAATATCATTCAGCAGTAAATTGTGAAAATCTAGTTCAAATAACGGTGAATGGTTGTTTTTATACAGAGTTGAGTCTTCTGGCGGAATATAACAACAGCAAAAATATAAATCATTCTCAGTGTTAAAATAAGATTTTTTCATCTTAAACCAAATCACACCTTTTTCATTCAGATCAATCAGTTCGATATAGCCCGAATAAATAGCTTTGAAATACACAATCACGCCACCGCTGTGACGCCTTGCCTTTTTATTATATTTCGGTCGCGGACATGAAAAACAATCATAGTTACTGATGTCAATATTGGCAATTTCCGAGTTCCATGTTTCGGTGAATAACAATATATCATAATTATTGATGTACTCAATAAAATCATTGTCACATAGTTTGTTAGCAATCCCATTCACGTTCCAAAGAAGGAATTTTAGCTGCTTTGTTGAGTTGCCTTCCTAGGTACTCGGTGCAGCTTGGTGGTTTCCTGGTTGGTTGTTATGGCTTTGGTTACCGTTTTGGTGTCGTGGTGGTAACACAGGAGGGGGGTAGGGTGGAAGGTGATCAGCTGTATAGACAGTATTGTCCATGTAAAGTTTATCATAAGATAACACGGCTTGTTTCTGGTGCTTTCTCGCGTCTATGAAGTAAGGCACCAATTTACGTCTACGGTCAAGTATAGGTTGAGGGTATTGATCGCTTACACCAAACTTAGTGTTTTCAAGGAGGTCACGTGCTTTTGTTTTGATTTCCATCTTATCCCCGTAGAAATTCAGCTTGGCAACAATTGGTCGAGTTTTGTTGGCCGAGTATTTACCAATTCTGTGTGCTCTGTCAATTTTAAATCGAGTTTTTGCATCTTCAATATTTAATGAGTTAACACAGAAATCCAATACTTTGTTCATACAATGTTCTGCTTTTCGGTCTTGTGGTGTAGATGGTTCGTTGAACCCATAGAAGATTAGGTTGTCCCGCATTGACCTCGATTTGAAGTCCAGTATATCTTCTTCACAGTCAGTGTTTTGTTGTTTCTGTTGGTCTAATGAGTCTGATAGAGTTTTGTTTATAAGTTTAACATCATCAATTTCATTTTTGAGTTGAGTGTTGTTCAATTTCAATTCTTCACATATTTTACTGTCATACTGTCTACTAGCTTCAATGTCGGTTACAGTTTGTTCCGTAGTTTTGACCCTGCTTTCAAGAAAAGTCACCTTATTTTCAACTACCGAAATCTTATTGTTGATGGATTTTACATCTTCTTCAATTTTATCCAATTTATTCAACTTGGTAACCATATTCTTTTGAGTGGATTCAATAGCGCTTAGTCTATCGCATATGGTTTGGAGTAGTTTTTGGTCCATTGACTTTTCGGTGGTGACAGGTGATGGTGGTGGCGGGCTGGATGGAGGTGGATGCATCATACTATTTTGTGGGGTATAGTACTGTAAATGCGGTGGATAGTATTGTCCAATATATGCCGGCGGTGTCGTCTGATATGGATTATTTACAGGAGGTTGTGATTGTTGTTGCTGTGACTGTGGCGTTGATGGAGGCTGCAGGGAGACACTTCCGGTTTGGCTACTCACAATTAAGCATTTTTCTGGTTGCTCGCTCGTAGCACCTGGAGATGCTTCTGACTTCGATCGTTTTTGTCCAGATTTTCCCATACTAACGATATAGCTAATAACGGAGTATCAAACTGTCGAACTAACAAACCTTGTCTCAGAGTCCACGAGAAAGTGATCACAAGATTAATCACCGTCTCGGCTATATCCACAAACAGTAGTGATAGTCCACATTTATATATACACACGTTGATTATAATCCGTTCACATTCCAATACAAAAAAGTTTGTTTAGAATAATCAAGTTATGGATGAAGTATTGGTCACCTGCTATACCTGTATCTGTGTATTGGTCTTTTTTATTTGAACAAAGAGAGAATATTTCCAGTGAATAAATCATCAAAATCCAAATGATTCTTTTACAAACCTCACAGGTATAAGGTCATCCCGATCTATAGCTTTGATTCCACTTATTTTATTGTATAATCCATTCATTTATCACATACAAGTTCGCATTTTCATTTTCAAAATTGCACAGAAGATTTTTTCGCGGCCATCACTACCGGAAGTCACGTGACACATAGTAAGGATATTACTTAAAGTGGCTGACCCTCAAATACCTAACTCAGTAGAAACGAGATGCTTATATAACACAATATATTTTGAAAAAAAGTATTATAAAGATCCAATTTCAAACGTTAAAAGTTTATTGAAGTAGATTTTGAATACATACGCATTTATTTTGTGTTAAAAAATGGTATGAATATTAAATGTAGTGTCTGAAAATTGTGTATAAAAGAAAACATGACTTATGTCCCATGAACGTATTTCAGCCAAATTCAAATAATCGACCCAATTTTGAAAAATAGCCGTCGCTCGACTTTGCCTGTTTATAACTTATGATGTAAGGGTTATGCATAAATATTTTCTATTATTTTAGCATGTCTAACGACTTAGGACGACTTTCCCAGATTTTTAGCAATGTACGACTCGTGGAAACTAATTTTTGAAGGCTAGTAAATGGAGAGGGTATAGCGTTTTCGCATGTCGCTTGGCTGACTTGTTGACTTTCATTGACGAAAAGTGTACATTATGTATATTCAATACGTCAAAATGCCGTGTTCTCACATACTCGGTATGGCATGGTATCAAAAACTGAAAGGCTTTGATGAATAACTTGCATTTTCTAACTTTCCGTTCACATTATGCCCTGTCGCTTGATTTCGTGTTTCCTACCGTAACTATTTTGATAAGGTTTTCATTTTACAAATGAGTAGCTTAAATTGTGATTTATATATATGAAATTGTAGCAATGACACCCAATCAGCAAATATTGGGTACACCTTTCACTCACATACACTTATATTACATATATCAGATTTGTAAATCATGGTTTCGTTTGTCCAATTAGTTTCACTTTCCTCCGTAGCCATCTTTTCATACATAATCAACCGTTGTAGATAAAAATTGGCTTTGGTTCTACATAAACAAGACATAGTTACGCCCAAAAAGTATTTTAAACCACACTTTTAATGAAATACAGTAACTCATTTAATATATTGAATTAGACACGCAAATTTTACCCTCCGTAACTATTTCCTCCGTAACCAAATTTAGTGTTCGTAATATGTAACGATATATCGCATATAAGCCCTCATAAAACATTGTTTAATGTATTGATATCTCTACAATATACTTTCTGCTTAGCACAAGCCCCTGATGAAGGTCGGTTGATGCCTCACAGTTTAAAAAATCGAGTTTCAATCGACACACCAACTTCTATTTAAATTCATCATTATTTTAAAACTTTAATTATGTGTTCAAAAAGAAATGTTTTAATTGCAATTTCTGTTTACGTAAGTGTGTAAGTGCATGATGGATCAAAGTTATAGCCAATGAATTTTCACTTATGGAACAGTTGTACATGCATTGTACATGTGTATAAATATCGGTTACGGAGGAAAATAAAATTGATGAAATAGTTGCAGATCATTTTTCTAGATTGTATAATTAGCACGATGCCTTTAAACAGATTTTTTAAATTAAACACTTTGTCCACCTATTTGCAAACTTGATTGTAAAAGCTACGTATCTTGATCCTATGGAAGAATAATTGCTTTTTGGTACTTTGATTTCATCAACTTAATCATTCCATGGTCATCTGTGTTGTAGTTGTAGTAAGGGTTCACTGTTAAAGTGCAGGAATGTTATATTTAAACATTCCTGAAGAATAAGTACTTATATAATATACTGGTAGACAAATCATTTATTAAGGCAGTCCATTTTAAAAAGGGAATGTCCACTCATTCCCAAATGAATGACCAAAATGTATAATCTGGGGACTGTACGTAAGAAATCTGTAACAAAGTCATACTTATTTTCATTTTTTTTATTAAAATGATAACAGTGAAACAAAATAATCAATAAAAACGATAAATTTATACATTATTCACAGCTACAGTGTACTACAATTGTTAGCCGGCTAACTTTTTCTGAATATGGGGTGTTAGTTGAATTTGAAACAAATGTTAGCCAGCGTAGCGTTTTCAGATATTTGTTAGCCGGCTAACTTTTTCTAAATTTGGGATAAGTTAGTTAAATAATTAGCGAACTTGAAACAAAATGTTCGCCAGCGTAGCGTTTTCAGATATTTGTTATGCGGCTAACTTTTTCTAAATTTGGGATAAGTTAGTTGAATAATTAGCGAACTTGAAACAAAATGTTAGCCAGCGTAGCGTTTGAAAATATTTGTTAGCCGGCTAACTTTTTCTGAATTTAAAATGGGTTAGTTGAGTAATTAGCCAATTTGAAACAAATGTTAGCCAGCGTAGCGTTTGCAGATATTTGTTAGCAGGCTAACTTTTTCTGAATTTAAAATATGTTAGTTGAGTAATAAGCCAATTTGAAACAAAATGTTAGCCAGCGTAGCGTGTGAAGATATTTGTTAGCCGGCTAACTTTTTCTGACTTAAAATATTTTAGTTGAATAATTAGCGAACTTGAAACAAAATGTTAGCCAGCGTAGCGTTTTCAGATATTTGTTAGCCGGCTAACTTTTTCTAAATTTGGGATAAGTTAGTTGAATAATTAGCGAACTTGAAACAAAATGTTCGCCAGCGTAGCGTTTGAAGATATTTGTTAGCCGGCTAACTTTTTCTAAATTTGGGATAAGTTAGTTGAATAATTAGCGAACTTGAAACAAAATGTTCGCCAGCGTAGCATTCGAAGATATTTGTTAGCCGGCTAACTTTTTCTAAATTTGGGATAAGTTAGTTAAATAATTAGCGAACTTGAAACAAAATGTTCGCCTGCGTAGCGTTTGAAGATATTTGTTAGCCGGCTAACTTTTTCTAAATTTGGGATAAGTTAGTTGAATAATTAGCGAAATTGAAAAAAATGTTAGCCAGCGTAGCGTTTGCAGATATTGGACTATTTAGCCTGTACTGCATTAGCCGGCTAACATTTTCTCAATTTGGGATAAGTTAGTTGAGTAATGAGCCAATTTGAAACAAATGTTAGCCAGCGTAGCGTTTGCAGATATTTGTTAGCCGGCTAACTTTTACTGAATTTTGGATGTGTTAGTTGAGTAATTAGACAATGTGAAACAAAAGTTAGCCAGCGTAGCGTTGGTAGATAATTAATATTTAGCCTGTAATGAAAGCGTTAGCTGGCTAACATTTTCTGAATTTGGAAAGTGTTAATTGAGTAAATAGCCAATTGCAAACAAATGTGAGCCAGCGTAGCATTTGCAGATGTTCGACTATTTAGCCTGTACAGCAAGAGTTAGCCGGCTGACATTTTCGGAATTCTGAAAGTGTGATTATAGTAATTAGCCAATTTTGAAACAAATGTTAGCCAGCTTAGCGTTTGCAGATATTTACCATCTAGCATGTTCTGCAAGAGTTAGCAGGCAAACATTTTCTGAATTTGGAAAGTGTTAATTGAGGTAGTAGCTAATTTGAAACAAATGTTAGCCAGCGTAGCGTTTGCAGTTATTTGACTACTTAGCCTATACTGCAAGTGTGCAGAGAGAGACAAACAATAAGGCGAAGTATTTCCCTGGGATCCGGCGGAACTTTGTTAAAAATACAAAATATCTAAGTTAAAACTGGTCATAACTCGCTTACAAAATAGAGAGTTATGTCACTTGTCCAGTGGAGTTTACGAATGACAATAAATATTTGTGTCAAGTTTCAATGCAAAAGCATGATAGTAAACAAAATATTTAACTTTTTTAAAAACTTTAACCAAAAGGTCTAAGTTAACAAGAGCTGTCCCCAAACAGCGGGCTCAGCTATTTTCAGTGCTGGATAGTAAAACTTATCCCACAAATTGAATGCAGTTTTTTTATTTAAAAAGGGACAATAGTTTACACTGATAAGTTGGTGTTTCTCCCACTTATTTATCAGGTAAAAGGTCTGATTGTTCAAGAGCTGACGTTCACTAGCTCAATAAAACCTGCATGTAAAACTTTAACCAAAATAATTATAATTTAATAAAAAGGGGCATAACTGCAGTTAAAATCAAAACTGGTACCATTGACTAATGATGACAAAGAATCGTTGTAATTGTAAGTGGATAGTAGCTGAGATATGGCCTAAATGAAACTTGCATGCAAAACTTTAACCAAAAAAAGTCGAATAGGGGAACAACTCCAATTAAATTCAAAACGGGGTTATTGCATTTGACCAGTACCATTGACTAATAATGATGCTCGCCATAGGTGTTTGTCACAGAAAAAATACTCAAATAAGACAAGTTTCAAATTTATATATTAAATACTGTACGAGTTATGGCATGGCATGGGCATGAACTAATTATGAAAAAGTACCAAAGGGAATAAGAGTTATGGTTCTTGTGTACTGCACCTTCCCTCAATGAGATATTTCACCTATGAAGTTTCAAATTGATATCTCTAATACTGTATCAGTTATTGACCGGACAATAATTAAGTATGAAAAATTACAAAGGGGAATAACTCCACAATATGCAATGAAGAGTTATGGTTCTTGTGCACTGCAATTCCCCTTAATGAGATCTATGCACATACAAAGTTTCAAATCAATAGTAGTAATAGTTTTTGAGTTATCATCCAGATATAAAAATATATCGGACAGACCGACAGACTGACAAAGCGGTGACTACATGCTCCCCCAAACGTTTTTTAGGGGAGTATAACAAGTGTTCTCAACTAGAAATTCGTGCCCTCGGGCAAATTATGTCAAGCCTCGGCGCACGTTGAAAAATGGCTACAACTTAAATTTAATTTTATATATAAATTTATATACCTCCAACTGTGACCTTGATTTTTGAGATAGGAACCTGGGGGTTGGGCATGGCACTCTCCAATTAACATTGGCATGGGTGTCAACAGGGCCACATTCAAAATCAGGAAAATCGTACGGGCCAACCATTTGACCTTGTATAGCCCATTCGCATGTTGGCATTAATTTCACATGGCTATGTTTGAGATAATATGCAAAATAGACACTTGTTTTATTTGCTATCACATATTTGTTGCATTTTGCAATATTGTCATTGGTATTTTATAACATTTCATTCGCCACACGACTTTTCGTCGCCGATTTCTGTATCGCACTCATTTTCAGACAATAACTTTGAAGCAAATGGCTCTAAAACTGAATTTTGACATTAAAACAATTTTTGGAAATAATGAATGTAATGTAATATCATTGCATATTCATAATCCACCATTTAGAAAATCATAATATAACAAACGCACAAATGATACGTTATCGTTTGCTACGTGCAATGTTGGAAAATATGAACAAGAGGGCCTAAAGGGCCCTAGGACGCTCACCTGTCGTACTAGTGCATGCAAACTCCTATGGTGATCCTACACATTTTCTGAATAAGATTTAAGGAAATTCAGCCTCTATTGCAATGGTTTGACCATGTGACCTAGCTTTTGACCCCAGATGACTTAATTAATATCAAACTTATACTAGATTTTGTTGAGATGATCATTAGGATCAAATTTCAAAAAGATTAAGTCGAAATTGTGACCTCTGGTGACTACACTGAATTTTTCTATGATCTGACCTATAATTTAAACAAAAATATTGGAAAAAATATTTTCCTCAATATAACTGTACAAATACATGCTATAAAGACAAAACAGTACCTAAACACTAAAAAAATAACAATAAAAAAATAAAAATTATGGTTCCAGTGGGGTTTGAACCCACCACCCTCAGTAGTAATTACATAATTTAAAGTGTATTTAAATAAAACTATTGTATGTGTTTCAATATTAACCACGACTAAAGTTTGTATTACATGTGAAGATATTTAGAGTACAACAATGAATACAACATACTTGCAATTGATCTAAGCATACTCAAAACACCATAATGATTTTCCTTAGTTTACATTGTACTATTTAAGTAAAACATGTAAAAGAGCAATGGAATGCATCGAGGCCGCATTCCCCTCTTTTATTCTGAAAGGGGCATGCGTTCATTTTGTATTAATGTGTATGATATGCAATGCCCTGGTGGAAGATTGTGTGTGCTGGAGGTCGGTACGGCACAATGGATAGTTGTGTCCTGTATCATAAAAGCGCCGAATGGAGGGAGGGGACCAGTCAATCAAAACATGACACGTTTATTTTTTCGGATGAAATTTGTGAATTTTTACCTTCTATAACAACCATCAAGAGACAATTTTTGGATCTATGTTATTCTTGAAAACTGTGTCTTGTGAACGGAAATGTAATATTGGATAATATTGTGTCTATGGTTGGTAATTATTGAAAATACTCGTCACTCATCTATCTTTCATACTGTTATGGTGGACGCCATATTTGCTGATGTACTCTAATTTTGAACTGAATGTTTTGATTACCAACGTGTTTACCCAAGACCTCCGCTCGCCAAATATTTCAAGTATACTGCTCAACAAAAGTTTGTTACATCATGAGTAAAAGTAACAGTAAAGAGGACAATACATGTGTTGAAGTGTCGATGGTAGAAGACAAGGAAAATGGTAACGAAAACATCAAAACCCGTAAATGTAAACAAAAGCTAACTACTGAAGCAAAACAACAGAAAGAACCAGCTGAACCTAGTAGCAAAAAGAAAGGTAAACAAACCCCTACTGATGACAACATCCCGGAAATGTCAGAAATTAAAACACAACTCAAAGAAATGAATGATAAATTATCTAATGTTATAACCAAGGGTGACGTCTCTCTAAAGAACATGATAAAAGAAATATTGAATCAAGTGAAAGATGAACTATTAGACTCAGTATCAAAACGAATAGAAGTACTCGAGGGCAGATTGTTCGATAAAGAGAAAGAAAACGATGAACTAAAATAGAAAATTACATCACTCGAAAACGAAAATCTAAACCTTGCAGATGAAAAGGACCAACTTAGGTCAGATCTCGACGCAGCAGTCTACAAATCAGACTTATCAATAAACAGTCTTGAACAATATTCCCGGCGAAATAGTATCCGGATAAACGGAGTGCCAGTTACATCCAACGAAAGTGCCGAAGAAACCACGTCACTCGTCTGCAAAGTTTTAAACGAGAAGATGCAAGATATTCACCTAAATCTCGCACTAAGTGACATCGACATCGCTCACAGGATTGGTAGACGTAAACAGAACAAACAGCAGATTATCGTTAAATTTCAATCTCGTCTACTGCGTAACTTCATCTTCTACAACAATAAACTGCTGAAGAAAACAGGAGTTTTCATTAGTGAAGATCTAACCAAGTTAAACTTCGAGGTTCTATCGAGCGTGCAATCAAAAGCCCCGGACGAGATAGATGCTGCATGGTCTAAAGATGGACGTATCTTTTACCTCAACAATAATGGTAACAAACATGAAGTGAAAGAAAGTGAATTCAAACACTGGATGGAAATGAAATTGCCAGAAAAAGAACAATCGGAGTAGATCTCATCAATTTATTCAAAACTTTGGACATAATTATGATAAAAGCAGCGCGTATACTTTTCTGTGAAGTGTAAATTCAATGATAGCCAGTTGTGGTATTATACCTCTCTGTGTTTATTTAACTCACGACAAATATAAGTCAATGAAGGAAATCATGAATGTATTACTACAATAAACGCTCGAACGAATGTGTCCTACTTCATAAGATTGTGCGACCTACAATAATCATATATGTATATTATGTACTTTAATTAATACATTTCGACATTGCTTCGGTAAATCAATAGTACTAAGTTATGTTAATTTTTTTTTCATCAAATCGATAGAAGTACATAACGCACACATGATAGCACAACAAGTTATTACTCCTATTACTACTGTATGAGTAATAGAATAAATGATTAAATAAAACTATCGCATACAAATCAGCAAAATATTAGTATTACAAAGTGTCTATATCCAAATTAATGTATTGTCATAGTATAATTATGATGCGGTTTCTTGACCCATCGAGATGGACACGTTTTGTTCTTTCAATGTGGCTCCGCACTGGATACTGGTAATCATTATTATTCTGGAGATTGCAAGTCTGTGGTGTGTAAGTGTCGTTTGTTTACGTATTTGAGGGGTCAAAGGCGATGTATGGCTTATGTATGATACACTATAGTGTTTAATGCTTACATTATAAGACAATGGTGTCGTAATTTCTGATATTTATTTTTTTCCTAATATGTTTCCTTGCATTTCGATATTTCGCCAAGGTTACATATAACAGGAATCTTCAAGTGCGTTGTATGTTTGTATACATTTAGCTAGAATGAAGCTTATACACACTCGCGTTTTTATCTGGGAACGTACTCATGTCTGCATGTTTATATTTCTCTATTAATAAATAATTTCTGTGATTCCCTTCTCGTCTCCATTACACGTGAAAGGTCACGAAGCTATGGAAATATATATAATAATGTATACTGGCACGTTGCGCACTTGACATACATACATTCTAAGATATGGTATTTTTGTCTGTATTATAATGTATTAGATGTGTAGTCTTCCATGTATGATTTATAACTAGACATTAGGAACATCGTTATGTTTTAGAGCTGCAAATATAAATATTGCACGCATGATTTCTTTGTTAGTACATGCTTTAAGTACAACTTATATTAATTATATTGCTTTACGTGTATTAACCCGATGAAGTGCGCGGTATTAAAAATACCGTTTTCGGATTGACAGCAACCGATTTTTTAGAATTACACTCTCATATCCAACATGGTACATACTTTTGATGGCAAATTATGCTTTATAGCTACCAAAACATATCTATTATAATGATATTAAAAATTGATGTACATCTTTTTTTTGTACAAAAACATCCCCTATACTTCAATAATGATTGATATAGCAGTACGTAAAAGTAGTTGTCATGTCCTCCTCGTATCCTTAAATGTTGACAAAACAGGGTTGAAATCTTATCTTTCTGTGTGTTGTTTATCTATATTGTAATATATGCAATACGAGTATTAATGTAATCTAGTAACGGCAGTAAGCATGGTGATACTTGTTGTACCTTTTACACATGATTATGGGGCTACACTTGGAATATGTATTTTTGCTTTTTTGTATTTTTTTTGTTTTTAAGTACATGTCTATATTCTATTTGCTTACACGCAAATGTCGACCCTAATGAATATATTTAAGCAAACATATAATAATACAACACTATGTAATAATCTAACCTTCACACATTACAAATCGTTTTTACAAATTATTTCTAATAGGAACGTTATGCTTGTTTTTTTCGCCTGCATGCTATTTATCTTACTGGCAATATGCATTTGTAGTATATACATGCACGTAATGGTAATAATTGTTGATAGTTGTTGTACATTATACAATGACAATGACAATATTTTATTTGACATGGCGGCCACCGGCCCAGAATCAACATACATTATTTTACATATACATGTACATACATCTATATTGTACACAAGCATAAATATAACACAATTACATGCATACACACATATATATCACATACATTTGAAAACAAGACAACATAATTCAACGCATTTGAAATACAATTTCATTTTGATTTATATTACCGCACAACAGAGCGACACAAACATACAATGTCAAACAGCAGACGCCAACATGCGTTTTCTTTCAATAAACCCATAATAAACATACATAGCAAGGTTTTTTATGGTATGCTCATTTCTGTTGCTCATTAATATATTGAATGATTGCATGCATACTCTGTTGTAATACTTTGGTGGAATATATTGAGCTCTTAATTGTGATAGGTTTGGACAGACTAATACAAAATGTATTTCATTTTCCACACCGGAACCGCAGAGCTTACATATACGTTCATCTCTTGGGGTATTTTCGTAACGCCCTCTTTCAATACGAAGATCATGTGATGAAGTACGTAAACGAGCTAATGCACTTCGAAATTTACGTACATTTAAAATATCTAGATATGTTTCATGAACAATAGAACTTTTGTACATATGATATGAATACAGTTTAGCACAATCGTGAATAGTTGTGGTCCATTCCTGTAAATACTGGTCAGTCAATCTAGTAACAAATTGTTTAACAAATACATTTTCATTTACTACATACTGGTTTTCCCATACATACCCCATACCATTTGAAAACAACAAGTTTTTTACGCTGGTTACCCAATTTTTTTACCGTGCTCTGACAGATAATATAACATATTGTAACATTTCTTTACTAGTCTATCATCAGATAATTTGATTATTCGGCACCCGTATTTGATAACACGTTTTGCAGACAAAATGTACATGGGATGTCGACCACAGTCTCCTAAAACAGCAGCGTTTGTGGTACGCTTATTTACACACATGTAACGTTTACAGGCATAGTTATGGATTATTTCAACAGATGTATGTCTTTGAACACCCCATATTTCAGCACAATATAATAAAACAGGCACTATTTTAGTGTCAAAAATGTTAAAATAGGTGCTACGTGGTAATTGGCCATATTTATACATTTTGGATAAAATGGATACAAGAACACGTTTAGCCTTACAAGCCTGATCACTCGCCATTCTGAAGAAAGATAACTGGTTTGTAAATGTTGTTGGAATTATATATGAGAAATAGTTAACTGTTTCTCGCACATGTCCATTATATGTCCACCCTTCATGCCTAGATAAACATCCACCTGGTTTAAAAACCATTACTTTGGTTTTGTCAATGTTAACCTTGACTAGCATATTGTCACAGAAAGTTTCTAAAAGATTGAGGTGTCGTTGGAGACCGATAATGGTATCGGCAGCCAACGCTAAGTCGTCCGCAAACAGGAGACACAATACTTCCGTAATATATGGAAACAACTGTATCCCACGAGAGTCTGACTGTTCATACATTTTTACAAGTTCATTTATGAAAATTACAAATAATATAGGTGACGCCATGCATCCTTGTTTAAGGCCAACCGGACAGTTGAACGAGTCTGTTAAACCACCGGAAGTTCTTACACATGCTTGGACTGATTTATATATTGCAGTCATAGATTTCAGTAAATTACCTCTAAAACCATTGTCTATGCAAATCATCCACAACTTATCTCTATGTATCATGTCAAAGCATTTCATAAAATCTATATATGCAACATAGAGTTTACCACCCGGTCTAGACAATTGCTTGTTGATAATTGACTGAAGTATAAATACATTGTCAGTGGTAGAATAACCCTGTCTAAAACCGGATTGTTCCTCTCGAATCTTATTATAAACGTTTACATAGAAAGTAATACGTCTGGTCAAAATACTTGCGTACAATTTACCGCAGATATCCAACAATGAGATACCGCGATAATTTCCTGGTGCATTTATGTCACCTTTTTTGTGAAGAGTTATTATTACTGCCTTACACCATGATGTTGGGAATTCTCCTGATTTGTACAGTCGATTGAACATTTTGTTTATGATATGAATGAGAATATCAATACCATATATAAAGAATTCCGGGAGTATATTATCTTCTCCTCCTGCTTTACCGCGTTTCAAAGACTTGACAGATTTCAATATTTCTTCATCAGTTATATCTGAGTTGAATATACTGTCTTCGAGCTCATCAAGCTCTGTTTCTTGTACATTATTTAAAATATCGTCTACACTATTGTCTATGTCAGAGCAAAACAGCTGCTCAAAGTGGGCTTGCCATTGGTCGGGAGTTATTGAATTGTTTACCGTCCGCCTCGAACCACACATCGTATTTAAAGTTTTCCAGAAAGACCTGGGATTTGTTGACTTACTGATTAAATCCTGTAGCTTGTCACTATTGTAAGCATTTCGCTTTGAGTCACACAATTGTTTGAAATCATGCTTAGCATTAACGTATCTGTTCAAATTTTCTTCGGATCTATTTCTAAGAAAATTTCTTAATAATACGTTTTTATTATATTTGGATGACCGACATTCAGCGTCAAACCATTTAGGCTGAACATGTGTGGTAATACGGCTATGTCTTTTACAACATTCGGCGCTTTGATAGAGGATATCGTTAAACTTTTCAACAAATTCGTCTATGCTACAACTTGGATCTAAAATCATATTTGTCATATCATTTACACATTCTTGTGAAAGTATATTTACCAAATTTCTTCTATAAGTGTCTGAGTTAGTATCGTCAAATACATAACGAGTTCGTTGTACTGGTTCCCTGTAAATAGTTCTGTTTAAGACACGATTACATAGAATTTTGCATGCAATGGGCATGTGTGAAGATTCTGATCTCTCTTCAACTTTAAAATGACAGAGACGGTTCCAAATACCATCAGTAACGATTAGGTAATCAATGACACTGCATCCAGTTGCACTAATGTATGTAAAATGGCCAACTGATTTATCGTCATATGCGCGACCATTTACTATACGCAGTATATAAGACTTACATAGTTCTAACAAGTCTTTGCCAAACGAATTAAGTTTCTTGTCACATGAGACTCTAGGTTCTATATTTTCATCAGGACAGAACAATTCAATATATGGTTCAATGTCAAATGAATTACATTTGTTATCTATGAAGTCAGGGTTATTTGATGTTCTTGCATTTAAATCACCCAATATCAGCAGGTCAACCGTGTCATTTACTCTTAATTCAGTAATTAACTCTTCTAATAATTGTATACCTTTTAAGTCACGGTCTGTATAAAAGGGTGATAACGCCGGTGGTAGATATGTAAATACCAAAATAGTTTTCTTGTCGGACAAAAAACCACTTTTAACTTCAAGTATAACCGCAAAATCGACGTCAGAATTTAGTCTTTGTACAAAACCGTCAAACTCCCTTTTAACGAAAACCGCTATACCACCCATAGGTCTGCCATGTACACTTCGTTTTAAACCATCTAAAAAATAGCATGTATAGTTCGAAAATTTGTCTAAGAAAAGACTAGTGTTTATAGTCCATGTTTCAAGTAAGCTAAATATGTCAAAATTATTCAAATAGTTTATAACATCTTGATCATCAAATTTAGACTGAATACCTTCAATATTCCAAGAAACAAAGTTTAAATTGTCCTTGTTGTTTGAGCCTCGGCCGTATCCCTAGTCAACTGTCGTTTCAGTGTTTGACCAGTGAATAGTGTCATCATTGTTTGTTTCCGCTTCCATTGACGTTTCATTTTGACATTCAGTGATGCTTTCTAGTGTATTAATGGAGTTACCCGTCGTACTGCCTTCCTGAATGTACGTGGTGTATCTTGCCTAGGTGAAGACTGCTCTTGTTGGTCGTTGCTGTCACGTTCATACATTTTGCCATTGTAGAAATAACCAGTAACACCCATATTTTTAGCATGTTTCAATTGACTTCTTTGTGATTTAGTGAGATCATTACTGACCCGTATCCCAAGCTCCGTCATATTTGTACCTTTGGGTTCATTTCCTTTCGTTGATGTTCCTGGTCCTGGGTTTAACTCTACATCTCCGGATAGCAGCAGTAGTCGAAACTGGAGAGCATGTGCTGTCTCGGATAAACATCCATCGAGCTGTATAGTTTGAAGTTGCTTCTGGATTTCACCTTTGATACCGACCAATGTGCTGTCACAATAATGATAATGCGTATTAGCTGACGCTAGAATTTCAACTGAATACAATAGTCTTTCGGTAATAAACATCAGAGCAAGTATAAGTGTCATTGAGGCAAGTATTCGCATGTGAATATCCGTCCCGTTGGTGCAGGGTTCATAACGTGTTTTATTTAGCTTTCTTTTAGTTTCTATGCGTTTGCGTGAACAGTAATAATGTCCAATACGAGCCCTGTACAACATTATATCAATACCCATTTTGGTAAGTCACTAGTGAGCTTCCGTAGATTGTGTACAGTATAGCGTTGTCCACCCAAATGTACAGTTATTTATCTCACACACTGTAATTACAGCGGATTAGGATCATAGTTAGCATGGTGATTTGTTATCATAAAACGTTTACACAAGATGTCAATGACTTGGCAAGGTGACATTCTTTCAAATTTCAATAATATATGAAATATTAATAACCTTTCTGTATATTCCAGCAATATCCTCTTATTTTGATGGGAATAAATTTTACCAAGTTTTTGTCCACACATTCACAAGCACAGTCATATAAAATATTTATAGATAACTTGAGTATAATCCTTGTATTTTAGCATTCTTTGCAGAGCGAAAAAAGCACAACCGTCTTGTATCACTACTATATATATTATACATGTATATGCGTACTGATTTGTTTCATCAGTGGGAACGTTTTTATGCCACAACCTACCTTCTTTTAAAGAAGTATACATGCTATATGTTAACACCAAAATGTATATAAGACATCTCAGGTAACATATCATAATACAACAATATGCAATTATCCAACCTAGACACATTTTTGACATCCTTTTCTACAAACGATTTCAAATAGAAACGCAATGTTTCTTTTCGCCTGTATAAGCTTAAACCCCCTGTCCGACAGGCATTTTTTCCAACTTTAATCCTTCTATATCCTCTTCTTTCTTTTCCCAGACCCCTTTTCTCTCGTCTTCTCAGTTCTTACAATTAAGGGGTATAGCTTCAAATACAAATTCTTCCATTTCAAATACAGAAAGTTTAATATTTCCATGCGCAGTACTGTTCATTATAAATGATACACACTATACACTGTAGTTAATGAGTATTAAGTTCTGTACGCTTAACGTCAAGGGTATAGCATCGAAAACAAAAAGAATCGAATTGTTCGAATGGTTGAAACTTAATAAATTTGCAATAAGTTTTTTACAAGAAATACACTGTACACCAAATAATTATGATGAATGGAAAAGGGAATGGAAAGGTGATATATTCCTCAGTGGTAACCAGTCAAATAGCGCAGGGATAGGTATATTCATAAATGAAAATGTCAACTTTACACTTAAGTCCTATAAAGAATACAAACAAGGACGCCTCCAATCATTAAATATAGAGATCGACGGTAAAAGCCTACTTCTCGTGAACATATACGGACCTAATAAAGATGACGAGGAACTATTAAATATTTTAGAAAACATACTTATAGATAATAGTGATGAAACATTTGTAATAGGTGGTGACTTCAACACAATAATTGATGTAAATATTGACAAACTAAACGGTAACAAAAACACACACAGGAAATGTTCAAAAAGAATTCAAGAGATCATAGAAAATAATGATATATACGATATTTGGAGACTAAAGCATCCCAATTTGAAACAATTTACATGGCAATCTAATCATAAACCACCAATATATTGTAGACTAGATTACTTCTTAGTCTCGTCCAACATCTTAAATCATGTGAAATATTGTTATATTAAAATGGGCTTTAAATCTGACCACTCCGTTGTTACATTTGATCTTCAACAGAACGGGGACGAGGATTCTTCAAAATAAATAACTCAATATTGTTAAATACAGATTTCCAAACAAAAGTCAAGCAGGCAATTAATGAAACAGCTAATATAAATAAGGATTCAAACCCAAATACTTTATGGGAACTAGTTAAAGGCACACTCCGGAACGAAGCCATTAGATATTCCAGTAAACTACAAAAAATAAACAAAGAAAATGAATTAAAAATACAACAAAATATTGAAAGATTAGAACGTAAAATCTGCTCTGAACCAAGTAATGAAAACCTACATAACAAACTACTTAACCAACAAAAAACATTAAAAGATATAACTGAAGAAAAGATTGAAGGCATTATTTTAAGATCACGTGCCGAATGGATTGAAGGGGCGGAAAAAATACTAAATATTTTGCAAATCTGGAACGCAAAAGAGCTGAAAGTAAAACCATGCACCAATTGAAAACTGATAATGACACGATAGTTACAAACAGCAATGATATTTTATCATACTGCAAAAACTTTTATGCTGATTTATACAAAATTAACGAAAGTCTAACCCACAATAATACTTTTTTCTCAAATGGACACAATACCTTATCGGAAGATAATAAAACCCTCACTAGTGGAATAATTTCAGAATATGAATGTTCCATCGCACTAAGAGAAATGAATAATAACAAAAGCCCTGGTTCAGACGGGTTATCTGTCGAATTCTATAAGATATTTTGGAATGATATTAAAACATTCCTAATTATCTCACTAAATTACTCTTACGACATAGGGAAGTTAACAGAACTTCAAACCCAGAGTATCATAACATTAATACCAAAAAAGAATAAAGATCCTTTGTCAATTAATAATTGGAGACCAATATCACTATTAAATGTCGATTATAAAATTGCCTCAAAAGTCATTGCTAATAGAATAAAATAGGTTGTAGATAGTATAGTTAACGAAAACCAAACTGGGTTCATCAAGGGAAGATATATAGGAGAGAATGTGAGAACAATTATTGAAACAATAGAAAAAATGCAACTTAGCAATGAACCAGGTCTCATATTCTTTTCTGATTTCCAAAAAGCATTTGATAGTTTAAACCATGAATTTATGTATAAATGTTTAAAAGAACTAAATTTTAGCGATTCGCTCATACAATGGGTTGAAGTTTTTTATGCAAATGCGAAGGGCTGTATAACTAATAATGGTCATTTTTCTGACTTTTTTAACATTAAGAGTGGTGTACGGCAAGGATTTCCTCTATCACCGTATCTTTTTATCCTATGTATCGAGTTTTTATCTATTTCTATAGAAAACAACGATGCTATAGAAGGTATTAATTTAAACAATAAAAGCACAAAACAAACTCTTTTTGCAGACGATGCTAGCTTTCTACTTAAAGGAAATCGAACGTCTTTTGAAAATCTTATAAAAACCCTTGACGATGTTGGTAAAACATCTGGGCTTAAACTCAATAGAAACAAATGCTCAGTCCTGCGCATTGGAAGTCTAAAAAATACAGATATTGTCTTTGACAAAGAATTTGAATGGACTTCGTCGGAGGCAACTACGTTAGGAATTACCTTCAGTAATAAGTTGTCTTCAATGTATGATCTAAATGTAGCAAATAAGATAATAGAATGTAAAAATGTCCTAAAACAATGGAAAAAAATGGAACTTAACACTCATTGGAAAAATAGCAGTTCTAAAAACATTTGTTCTTCCAAAGCTAATTTATCCACTAACTGTGTTACAAAACCCACCTGCACATTTTATAAAATTGATCAATACAATTTTCTTTGATTTCTTGTGGAATTCAAAACCTGATAAAATATCACGTCAACAAATAATTCAAGAATACAAATACGGGGGTCTAAAAATGATAGACATGGAATGTTTTATAGATTCATTAAATGTAAGCTGGATAAAAAGAATTTTTAATTCAAACGCCAACTGGAGTTTTCATTACAAGACCGAATTAGAAAAGTATGGAGGATTATTACTATTTAAATGTTATATTACTGAAAAAGACTGTAAAAGTCTCAATATAAATTCAAAATTTTTAATGGATATATTGATTTCATGGTCTAAGGTCAACACCCTAAACACTAAAATCCAAACATCCAAACAAATCATCTGGAATAATTCAAGTATAAAACATATAAATAAAAATGAGTTATTTTACAATAAAACATGGTTCAGTAAAGGAATCCAGTATGTAGAACATATATTTGACTTCAGACACAAAAGATTTCACAGCTTCGAGCAGATGAAATTTCTATATGATGTCCCTAATGGAGATTACTTGAAATACTATACCCTCATTAAAAACATACCAAAAGAATGGAAGACACAAATGCAAGACGAAATTATAACATACAACCCACCAGACTACCTAATCGATAGACTAAATGGAAAAAGCAAATTAGGTAAGATTGCATATAATTCATTAATCAAGACTAAACTACCAACACAACCAAAATACAAACGAAAATGGAACCTCAGGTTCACCATAGAAGACACAGAATGGGTTAACATTTTCCAACAAACGAATATTATTACAATAGACACTAAACTTAGAGAATTTCAGTATAAATACCTCATGAATATAATACCCGACAATTCATTTTTACACAAGTGTCATATAACCCAGTTAAGCTTATGTGATTTTTGCAATAGACAACCAGACTCTATATACCATATGTTCTGGGAATGCCATATTGTACAAAGTTTATGGGCTGAAGTTAGGTCATATCTAGTACAAAAACTTTCAAAAGACTTAAATATCACATTTCAAAATATTTCAGTTTGCAACATTATAAAAAATACAGAAGAAGATGGGCTTATTACCAACTATATTATACTGCTTGCAAAATATTTCATATTTAAATGTAAATGCAATAAACACACACCGACAATTCAGTCATTTAAAGAATACATCAACTATCGAAAAAAACTGGAACAAACAATCGCACTATTCAAAAATAAACTCCAAATCTGTAACAGAAAATGGCAGAAGTTTTCATAACTTGCATAACTCAAATAGTGATATTGTGTAAATTCCCCGAACCCGCAACCATTTCTTATTATCTTTCTCTTACTTTCCTTTCTTACTCTCTACAACCACAACCTATCTTCTAAGCGACTGTCCTCATAACTCTTCCCCTCCCCTATATATATACTACAAAAATCATAATGACATTAATGAATAATTATATTATAAAGAGTCGTGAATTAGTTTCACGTTTATTTCGACAAAATTGTTTGTATATAATGTATTGTGTATAGCTGTATAATATGTCTTATGATAATAAAAAATGTTAAAAACGATAAAAGCGCCGAATGGCTCTTCTTGACAAAAGCCTATGATACAGAGCGTATAATGGAAGTACCCAACCTTGATAGGTACTCAATGGAGCCAGGAATACATGGTAAGGTAACTCTCACGAGTCAGAAATGGCATTTTAAGTAGGTAGTGCTAGGTTCCCCAATGAGTGCACCTGACTGCATTAGGTACTACAAGGACACATAGATGGCTATGTTGAACAGTGTAAGATATCCCCCATATTGCCAGTAATATCTGTATTCGACAGTGTTAACTATCATATGGTCCAATACTAGGTACCAAAATATCTAGGACACTGGCTGAATTATGCAGTTGCATTAACCAAATAAAGCCCGACCGCTGTGCCAAGGAGTGACATATACCACACAGAGCTACAGATGAGCTGCGTATTGGGGTAATTACCCAATTAATTTTCATAACAACCCAATCGATTTTGAGAGGAGGGAGTAAGAAAAAGCAAAGACAATCAGAATTACTCAAATAGAAAATTTTAGTAAAAAATAGTATATAAAGATCATTTACCCTATGAGTTTTATCAAATACCCAATTAAAATTTGTCAAAACCTTATCTGTAGCTCTGCCACATGAAATAATGAATGGTTGTTCCTATGAATACTAGGATAGGTACCCTACATAGACAGGAATGGGTGTGTCAATAAGTGCTAGGTGCCCAATGGAGCCCGGCCAGGGTTTATCGAGGAGGAGTATTAAGTACTCACTAAGCATGGCGTTTTAAGTAATCCACAAAAAGGTCACAGCCGACACAATGAGTGTAAGGTACTGCACTGTGCAATGAATGGAATATAATGCCAAGCTAATGATGATAGAGACCACAAGAAGCAAATCATGAATTTTCCGATCACTGTTAGATACACCATACCGTATGAATTGGCTATTCCAGGCAATGTTAGAAATCCCACAGAGCGAGTAATGGCTGTATAAGCTTAACAAATATTGCACGTTCATTGTTTTTATTAACCTGCGGCCGAAGGTTATATTGGATTGCCAAAAGTAAAATGACCATGGAGGGGAACGTGACATGTTCTCGATGGTTTACGATTTCAAAAAAAATATCCAAAAAAAGAAACATTTTGTAAGAATGTCGTGAACCAGACTAATTTAATTATTCCATGCGGATAACATCGGTCTTTATCGCATAACAATAGTTTATTTACCAAAGAAAGCAGAACTATTCCGAAATTTCACTTTGAACGCGAGACCACGAATCTAAACAGCAGGTCGTCCCTTTGGCGCAACAAGGTTGTATCTCTCTATACACTATATAGTGAGATACAACCTTGTTGCGCCAAAGGGACGAGGTGTCTGCAGCTGCATACGATTCCCAGTCAGTAATAAATATAGTGGGTAATGAATGCACTACATCCCGTAGACAACACATCGCTAGATTAACAGAAGCATGGTATTGATACATGATAAAAAATTCTAATTCTTTTGAATTTGTTCGTTCGTTCGGCACATACATTTAACACAACAAAATAATTGGAGTATAATCGGTGTTGTCCGATTTTACATGTATTGGAATTATTTTGACAGAAATATTAATTTAAACTTACACCAGAATAAATTCGAATTGCATCCAAACTGCAAAAAACACATCCTAAACAATACAACTAAATTACAAGGCCGCAGGTAATCACCCGCAGGAAACTATTTGACTTGTATTCATTTATTAACTATATGCTTTATACTGCCGGAGAGTTACATTCAAATTAAACAATGACGGTTTCGGTTTTAGATTTTTTGTTAAGTTTTGTATGCATTGGTATTTTGTGCAACGTTATGTTTAGGTACAAGTCAATATCTAAATTGCGAAATATCTTCATTGGCTTTATGTGTACGCGGTAGTAGATTATATCCTGTTTCAGTATTTAAGTCGCCTAGCACCAACAAAAAAACAGTGCTTTATATTCATATAATTATGTACTACCGTATATGGTTTATACTGCAAACATTGCGCCGGAGTGTTCCATTCAAATAAAACAAAGACAGTTTCGGCTATAACTTTTTTTTGTTAAGTTTTGTATGCATTTGGATTTTGTGCAAAATTATTTTCAGATACTATCAGCGTATCGACCTTGTATATTATGTCGAGTTACGAGGTTTCAAGTCGCTTTGTACCAACAGAATTGTGACATCATTGTTAACAATATAACTGGATACGTTTTGTGCACGCCTTGGTATCATATTGCAAAATAATTGTCGAACGACGTGGTTTTAAATATAGCAAATACTTTAACAATATATACGATGGGCGTTCAAAATATATTGTTCATGTCCTTTGAATTTTTCTAAGACAATATTTAGAATTATTCTACGACTAATGTTTAAAATGTGAATATTTCTTCTCTATGCATGGAAATTGCATGGCTTACGTTAAAAATTAAGTAATATGTATTGAATTAAGGTATACTCGAGTATACTGCCCTTATTTTCATTTTGAGCAGAATTTGTTGTAGTTGTTAAGAAAAATAAACGTCATCATTCATTAAACTGCAACATACGATACTGAATTCGTATGTGTGCCTCAGAGCATAACATAAAAATGAATTTATTTGTTGTCTACGAGTAAGACGGTCGACAACAAGGGAGACCAGTCTTTTTCATACAAAATTATACTTGTTTGTTCACGCACCAATGACTTCGTATCAATTATGTTTTGTTCGCAAATACTTCCCAGAAATTAATGTTGATGACCCCCACACGGTTTAATTTCGGCCAATGTATGTTAGATTTGTACATTTTTTTCGGCATGTCGTGTATAAACATGCGCTATCAGCTTTATTCCGCAAAGATAGCACGCGAGACTCTTTGAATAGTAAAATTCAACCTTCGTAGTCATTCACAAATTATTAGATCCAAAAGAAATCTCGATATCGCGATTTGCTGGTAAGAAATATAACATCACTACTCACCTGTCATCAGTGTTTACCTCTGTTGGGTATTCGTCACTCGGTGGCGTATTCGTCGGGTTATACCGTGTGTCCAAGGAATACTTTCTTGTGTAATATGCCAAATTTTAACCAATAAAACTAATAAAAAAACAACTAGCGAGTTGGTCTCATTTCTACACATATATTCGCGACTTTAAAATTATCTTATTTTGTACAAAAAGGACACCAAATCCTGTTTTTTTATGGCAGACATGCACATTATTTTAATCATATGCAAAAAAGTTTATATCCCGAAATGAAATTTAAGTGGACATTTGTTCTCTTATTGTGTGCTATTACTAACCTACGGAATCCTGTTCGGGCCACATTAAATTTCGCATGTCTAACATGTGAACAGGCGATAATTATCTCATGGAGAGATACACTTGTACTAGCGAAATTTAACACCTTCGCGAAAGTTTTCGGGCGATAATTATCGTCTTAATTTTCGCATGTATGTCTCAATTTTGGACAAGCGAAATTTAACGTTAAATTTCTCGTGTTTTTAGTCCTATGATACAATTGCTGAGCAAGTAGGACTATTTACCTGGGTAGGATCATTTTGACGGACTGATGGTGCTGCATGTCGGAGCCGATCATGGGTAGGGCTAATTTCAAACCATTAGAATGTGTGCATATAAAATCGTGTAAAACACGGATGGATAAAGAAAGAACAAATATTTCTGCGGGGTATTATCGCTGTTCATGAAGTCACTTTTGGCAAAATCTGCCTGTTAACGGGGTGTGGATTAAACTTAGCTATAATCGGTCACCTGGTCATGTGACTAGTGATAATCCGTCACCTTACCACGTGATCTGACGGACTTTTAATTATATGAGAGACACCGGTTGCAATTCCGTGCCCGGGGTGAGGTTTTCCTAATCTAAATGAGCTGATGGTTGATCGGTTATTTATTTCGACTTACCAGCGTCTACACGACGTCTATCGAGATGTCTGACGTCGTTGTTTATCATGAAGTCACGGAACGAACGTGACGTTGCGCGCTGGTTAATGAAAGAGTGACAATATACTCCCAAGTCTGATCCCCTTACTGAGCAGATTAAGCGACTGGCACTAACCTATTATTCTCTATTTATTGAATGGCACTTGGCATTTATCAACCACCAATCCATTATAATGTATGGGTTCAAAAAGGGTTTAAACGTTCAAAACCTTAGTATATACGGGCATAGATGAGCTATACTTCCAATCACTTAGAATACACGGGTCTATTCCTACAATTGTTCAACTCTCCATTTTCGATAGTTGAATTTATATAACATATATACCAACTGTCCAATGTAGCTGTCCATTGTGAATGTCCATTATGGCTGTCCATTCCTACAATTGTTTGATAGTCATGTCTGTATTTATATCACAAATAATCAACTGTCCAATGTAGCTGTCCTTTATGAATGTCAATCCTAGCTTTCTATTCCTATAATTGTACAACTGTCCATCTATAACAGTTGCATTTATATCACAAATATACAACTGTCCAATGTAGCTGTCCATTCTAAAAGTCTATTCTGACTGTCCATTCCTATAATTGTTAGATAGTCATGTCTGTATTTGTATCACAAATACACCAACTGTCCAATGTAGCTGTCCTTCCTGAATGTCCATTCTGGCTGTCCATTTCTAAAATTGTTTGATAGTCATGTCTGTAATTAAATCACAAATATACCAACTGTCCAATGTAGCTGTTTATTCTGAATGTCCATTCTGGCTGTCCATTTCATTTATTGTTTTAAAGTCATGTCTGTATTTATCTCACAATTTTACCAACTGTCCAATGTAGCTGTCCATTTTGAATGTCCATTCTGGCTGTCCATTTCATTTATTGTTTGAAAGTCATGTCTGTATTTATCTCACAATTTTACAAACTGTCCAATGTAGCTGTCCATTTTGAATGTCCATTCTGGCTGTCCATTTCATTTATTGTTTGAAAGTCATGTCTGTATTTATCTCACAATTTTACCAACTGTCCAATGTAGCTGTCCATTCTGAATGTACAGGGTGTTAAAAAAGTTTGTTCTCAAAATTTAAATTCATATAAAGTTTAATTTTAGCTCTTAGGTCGTTAGTTGCAGCTCTTAGGTTTTGGTCGCAGCTCTTAGCTCGTAGGTCGCAGCTCTTAGATCGTTAGTCGCAGCTCTTAGCTCGTAGGTCGCAGCTCTTAGCTCGTAGATGTTTACTCGTAGGTCGCAGCTCTTAGGTCGTTAGTCGCAGCTCTTAGCTCGTAGGTTGCAGCTCTTAGCTCGTAGATGTGTACTCGTTGGTCGCAGGTCTTAGGTCGTTGGTCCCAGCTCTTAACTCGTAGGTCGCAGCTCTTAGCTCGTAGGTCGGCGCTCTTAGCTCGTAGGTCACAGCTCTTAGCTCGTAGATGTGTACTCGTTTGTCGCAGGTCTTAGGTCGTCGGTCGCTGGTCTTAAGTCGTAGGTCGCAGCTCTTAGCTCGTAGGTCACAGCTCTTATCTCGTATGTCGCAGCTCTTAGAGCGTTAGTCTCAGCTCTTAGCTCGTAAGTCGCAGCTCTTAGCTCGTAGATCGCAACTCTTAGGTCGTTAGTCGCAGCTCTTAGCTCGTAAGTCGCAGCTCTTAGCTCGTAGGTCACAGCTCTTAGGTCGTTAGTCGCAGCTCTTAGGTCGTTCGTCCCAGCTCTTAGCTCGTAGGTCGCAGCTCTTAGCTCGTCGGTCGCAGCTCTTAGCTCGTAGATGTGTACTTGTTGGTGGCAGCTCTTAGCTCGTAGGTCGCAGCTCTTAGGTGGTAGGTCGCAGCTGCTCTTAGCTCGTAGGTCCCAGCTCTTAGGTCGTTAGTCGCAGCTCTTAGCTCGTAGGTCGCAGCTCTTAGGTCGTTAGTCGCAGCTCTTATCTCGTAAGTCGCAGCTCTTAGCACGTAGGTCGCAGCTCTTAGGTCGTTAGTCGCAACTCTTAGCTCGTAGATGTGTACTCGGTGGTCGCAGGTCTTAGGTCGTTGGTCCCAGCTCTTAGCTCGTAGGTTGCAGCTCTTAACTCGTAGGTCGCAGCTCTTAGCTCGTAGGTTCGCAGCTCTTAGCTCGTAGGTCGCAGCTCTTAGCTCGTAGATGTGTACTCGTTGGTCGCAGCTCTTATGTCGTTGGTCACAGCTCCTAGGTCCTAGGTCCCAGCTCTTAGCTCGTGGATGTGTACTCGTTGGTCGCATCTTTTAACGCGTTGGTCGCAGCTCCTAGCTCGTAGATATGTACACGTATTCCCAACCAGCTCTGAGTTCGTTATTGGACTTGACAAAAAAACGTAAACGGTAGGTGTTCATGTGAAAACCACTAATGTCGGGGGACTAGGTGTCCATGTGAAAACCCTGAATGGTAGGGGACTAGTTTGCCTTGTGAAAAACCTAAATAGAAGGGGATTAGGTGTCCGTAGGAAAAACCTAAATGGTAGGATTTCATGTGAAAACCCTACATGGTTTGGGACTAGGTGTCCATGTGAACAACCTAAATGGTAGGGGACTAGGTGTCCATGTGAAAACCCTAAAAGGTAGGGGACTACGAGTCCGTAGGAAAAACCTAAATGATAGGGGACTAGGTGTCAGTAGGAAAAACCTAAATGATAGGTTTTCTTTAACATGGTTAGGGACTAGGTGTCGATGTGAAATACCTGAATGGTATGGGACTAGGTGACCATGAGATGACCTAAAAGGTAGGGGACTAGGTGTCCATGTAAAAACCTAATGGTAGGGGATTAGGTGTCAGTTGCAAAAACCTAAATGATAGGTTGTTATGTGAAAAACCTACATGCTTGGGGACTAGGTGTCCATAGGAAAACCCTAAATGGTAGGGGGCCAGGTATCCGTAGGAAAAACCTAAATGATAGGTTTTCATGTGAAAATCCTACATTGTTGGGGACTAGGTGTCCATGTGAAAAACCAAAATTGTAGGGGACTAGGTGTCCATGTGGAAAATCTAAATTGTAGGGGACTAGGTGTCCATGTGAAAAACTTCAAAGGTAGGGGACTAGGAGTCTGTAGCATCAACCTTAATGGTAGGGGACTAGGTGTCAGTTGGAAAAACGTAAATGATAGGGTTTCTTTTGCAAAATCTACATGGTTGGGGACTAGGTGTCGATGTGAAAAAACCTGAATGGTATGGGACTAGGTGAATTTGACATGACCTAAAAGGTAGGGGACTAGGTGTCCATGCAAATACCTAATGGTAGGGGATTAGGTGTCAGTTGCAAAAAACTAAATGATAGGTTGTCATGTGAAAAACCTACATGCTTGGGGACTAGGTGTTCAAGTGAAAAACCAAAATGGTAGGGGTCTAGGTGTCAATGTGAAAATCTGAATTGTAGGGGAATAGGTTGCCATGTGAAAAACCTAAGGGGTAGAGGACTAGGGGTCCGTAGGAAACACCTAAATGATAGAGGACTATGTGTCCGTAGGAAAAACCCTAAATGACAGGTTTTCTTGTGAAAATCCTACATTGTTTGGAACTAGGTGTCCATGTGAAAGACCAAAATGGCAGGGGACTAGGTGTCCTTGTCTTGTGAAAAACCTAAATGGCAGGGGACTAGGTGTCCATGTGAAAAACATAAAAGGTAGTGAACTAGGTGTCCGTAGGAAAAAACAAATGGTACGGGACTAGGTGTCAGTAGGAAAAACCTAAATGGAACGGGACTAGGTTACCATGTGAAAATCCTTATGGTAGGGGACTAGGTGTCCGTAGGATTAACTTAAATGCACATGGACACCTAGTCCCCTACCATTTTGGTTTTTCATATGGACACCTAGTCCCAAACCATGAAGGATTTTCACATGTAAACCTATCATTTTGGTTTTTCCTAAGGACACCAAGTCACGTAACATTTAGGTGTTTTTTTCTACGGACCCCTAGTCCCCTAACATTTAAGATTTTTACAAGCCAAGCTAGTCCCCTACCATTTTTTCACATGAACACCTACCCTTTAGGTTTTTTTGTCAATTCCAATAACGAACTCAGAGCTGGCTGGTTATTCAAACTCAGCTGGAAATTCGACTTTTGTTATGTCGAATAACGAAGTCAGAGCTGGCTGGAAATTCGACGTCAGCTGGAAATTCGACAATTTTGTCAAGTCGAATAACGATCTCAGAGCTGGCTGGAAATTCTAACTTAGCTGGAAATACGACTTTTTGTCTTGTCGCATAACGAACTCAGAGCTGGCTGGAAATTCGAACCCAGCTGGAAATTCGAAATTTTTGTCAAGTCCAATAATGAACTCCTTGCTGGCTGGAAATTCGACGTCAGCTGGAAATTCGCACTGGTATAAAATTGAATAATGAACTCATAGCTGGATATTGGACACCAGCTGGAAATTCGATATTTCTGTCAAGTCCAATAACGAACTCTCTGCTGGCTGGAAATTTGACGTCAGCTGGAAATTGGCACTGGTAGAAACTGAATAACGAACTCATAGCTGGATATTGGACACCAGCTGGAAATTGGCGTGTTTATGTGAATATCGAACTCTCTGCTAGCTTGTTATTGGCGTGCAGCTGGAAATTCAATATCTAACTACGATCTTCCAACTTCCTGCCAACTTCTCGGAGCTATGCATAATAGAAAGTACAACTGCCAACATATTTTGAAGGCTTAAATTGCCAACTCTCAGTTGTTCTTGACTGACCCTCGTACACAACATGTGAATAGCACATGTTCTACAATCCATAACGTACGTCATGACGTTATCTATTAACACGCCTTCGATCAGTGAAACTAATAAAGGAATTAGGGGTAAATCCCACTGAAACATTCAATATGATCAATAATATGCATAGGACGATTTCTAGCAGTCATAATTTGGTCTTAAAGGTGGAACCACACTATAAAAACGTTCCTAACCCATATACAAGTTTGGTATCATGGTAAACTTTTACATTTTAAGACAAATTGAGGCATATAATAAACAGAAAATTTGTTGATTTTTGGTGTAAGATCAATTTTATTTCACTCGTGATCACAGAAAATTAAAATTTTTGACGGGTGGAATATTTGCAATTAGTCGAAACGTCAGATATTTTTGAAACACAAAAATGTCAGGCACGACGTTTTTCCCACTTTGTTATCACGTTATTAGATTAAGTGTAAATATATTAACGTGACTAGATTCGCAATTACATAATGCGACGAATGATACCAACTAATTACCTGTCGTGTAATTATGAAGCCCTGTGTGTGTTATTTCTTGCTTCCTGTGCTAAAGAAGAGTATGAAGGATATTAAATAACTATCAGATGTCATGATATAGATGTATTTAGAATCACCATCTGGGACATTCAAAAATTCAAGTCTGTATGATGACAGATATCAAGACGTGACTAAGGTATTAGCAATCGTCTACAAATGTCTACTAATTCTACATACCGCGTGCATCGAACTAAGGTGTTTGTAAATTCACGTGCAAATATATCCACAGCAAATGTTCTCAATCAATCTCAAACTTAACAGCGACATTGTAACTTGTCTTATTTGTACAAATATACACATCTTTAGCACTTAAGGGGGTGTATGCACCTTGTGTTTAATGATCATACCTCCCACGGAAGGGCATGGGTACCCGCCGTTTCTCGGTACTCTGTAGATGTTATACATTTGTAACAGGAAAAGCATACGTTCACTATATATTCATTTTAATTTAAACACAACATGAATGAAAATATCAATTTGGTGCTGTATGGAAATATAATATTGTATAACAGTGTTCATGCTTTAAAATGAACCGTTCCCCACCCATTTTTATGCTTTTACAATTGTAAAAAGTAAAACTATATGAACAATTTGCAAAATCATTATGATTATCATCATCTTTTTATATTCTTTTGATATAGTCATATTTGAACCTAATTTTATGTTTGTTATTATTTATCACACCAAACTTGAATTTATGGTGTAGGTCTACGTGTGTGTAGGTAGCTCATTCCTCCTGAAATGAAAGTTGACATATTTTAAATGAATTGGTACATTCCAAAACCAATATAATAGTTGTTACTTGTAATCCCATTTAAATCAATGCAAACATATATTACTTATTTATTCAAAGATAAAATTTCAAAAAACAACTGTAGACAGTAATCACTATTTAATTATATAATTGCCTTTTAGAAAATGACGAACACATATTACCCAAACACTATATTAATACATATATGTACATGTAGTAGATATAGACTTGCCTGATAAGCATATGTTAATAGATTTAATTAAAGTGGCATATAATGGCCATGTTGACTTGAACTCTAACTGGTAACGCTGTTAGAGTTAAACACGCTTTAAGGAAGGCAACAACCGAGGGCATGGATTCACGATTTATTTATCAAACCGTATATCAATTTACTGTAACAAACTACCGAGATAAATATGTCGTACACAGTCATAAGATCGAGTACGCTCTAGGTACTCGAGTTGAAACATATCGGGACGTACGCTCAAAGTACCCCGTAATAAGACCGAGTACGCTCCAGGTACTCGAGTTGAAACATATCGGGACGTACGCTCCAAGTACCCCGTAATAAGATCGAGTACGCTCCAGGTACTCGAGATGAAAACTATATCGGGACGTACACTCCAGGTACCCCGTAATAAGACCAGGTACGCTCGATGTACCGTATAAAAATCATGTCTACAGTAAATATGTATTTTAACCAAATGTGACTTATCTAAACAAATGAGACCTTTTAAGATATGCCAGTTTTTTATTTGAGACAACGCTCGGACAAGTCTTAAATGCTCATAAAAAACTACAGTCAGATGACTGAATTTTGTAACCACAGGGACCTCAGCCACCACTGGTAACTCAGTAGCGACCGAGAGACACCCCATGGAAATGCAAAATATATTTTGTATTGAGTCAGTGTTAATAAACACATAGATATGCCCTCGGTTGCCTCCAAGCGACAGAATTTTCCGCCACGGAATGAAGAATAATATAATTTTGACATCTTTATTTTTATTATTTTCATTTCCCCCAAAATTCTTATATAAAGATTTAATTTGCTTCGCGAATGGCAGCAATTTAGAAATCCAGACCAGCGGCTTTCGTCATCGCGAAACAATCACACTGTCTAAATGTCGATATTAACCGTTGTATGATAGCTACATTGCGTTTGACCAATCTTGTTAAATCGTTACGTTTTTTAACAGGCGTGTTCGCCCCGGTTACTCTAGGACGTACACCAACCCATATTGATTTTAAACCACGGAAGGCTTGGCGAACGTACTTAACTGCCTCTAAGTAACATGAAAATGCAATGGGAGACGTTAATAAGCTCTCTCCCCTAAGTACTCTCTAAAACAAAATTTGTCTTATCTGCGGATTACTCTGCTTTTATCCCTGCTTGGTTTGTTATGCGTGGTAGTTATTAGGCTAAAATATAGGCGTACATTGGCACACATGTCGTCTCTTTCCAAACGACTGATAAGCCCTATGCAGCATAGTGGTAAGACTAATATAAAGGTGTTCCTTTCAATTATATTCTTATATTGTGTGAAACTAAAATGCCAATAAAGTACTGAATGCAACACAAACATTTGATTGAGGTCGAGATTATAAACGCTTTAAGAAGGTACGCGCGCCTTTTATCTAAAGATCAAACATTTTTCATCATCCAAAAATGACAGAAAATCATCCCACGTCACGAGTCCCGTTATCGAGACACAGCTTTCAAACGACCTATCGTTGTATTACATTAATACTATCTAATTTTTACATTTATGACACCAACATATTCATTTTAAAAGTGTTAGGTATTCTGTTCCTGTCTAATCAAAGAATTGTGTCTTATATGGTAATTTGCCTGAATAAACTTGGTTTGCATTTTGGAATGTAATACAACATGTATAATAATTTTTGAAAAATTCAAGTAAAACCATCGTTTAAGGCAACGCCCGGTCATTTAGCGCTATTTATGTCTATTTCTCAATTATCTTTGTGGAAACCTAATTAATCTTTTTTCCGCTTCATTATTCACAGTAAGACATTGTCGCGCCAACGGAAAGAAACGTTCGGGCACCGTACTTTTCACGGTTCGGATTCATTTGGTTTTAATGCAGACGGTGGAAAAATGTTCCAATAAACCCGTGGAAAATACTAGAAAGCTGTATCGACGGAAACATTCATTCTCAACTCCTATATTAGAAAATATGAATCAAACGGATTGGCTGATGGCAGACAAAACTTGCTTAAAACTAAAGATCCAGAATGATATAAGTTGCTGTGAGATAAATTTGATCGATGATCCCGCCGATTAAAAATTGATGCATCGGTCTAAACTACCCGAGCGGAGAATCTGCGATCCGTGACGATTTCTTTTTGTATAGTACATAACACCAGCCCTACGTTCAAGGAAAGTAACCTGCAAACATGTTTAACCACCACGGGTTTTTGTCGATATAATCCTATATCAATATATATATATATCCTCGCGAGTTCTCGTTAGTATAGGAGAGACTATGTTTGGTATACAAAAACTTTCGTGCCACCAGCTGGCTATTGGTGATTGTTCATTCATCCAACAGATTGTCAGTCGGCATTTTGAATGAATACGGTTAATCTCCCCTATAAATCGATTATTTAGGTCGGTCACTTGCTCACATAATGCTGTGTACAAAAACATTGTAATTGCTCAGATTTATGTCTTATTTAGTATATATTATGTTTATTAGCGTATACCTTAGTGAATAATGTATTCGTTTTCACTGCCCTTTTCTCAAATTAAAATGTTTGAAACAGTAAAATACAATGCTATTATACTGCAATGCATGCATACAAGTGACATATCTGATCAAACGGACTATGCGATGAGAATGTTTTGATAAGTTAAATAACAACTCTGATATGACAACGTATCCGCAATCTAAGTTGTAGGACAATAATATCGTGAGATTGTCTAGCCGACACTAAATTCTGAAAAGCGTGGCCCACGATGTTAAGTATAAATAAACCAAAAGCCATGAGTAATATCTAATACTGTACAACGGATATAATGTGTGTTAATCTATGATACTATTCGCTTATTGAGTTCCTCGGAACCACCTCCAGTCCTTACTAGTGCACTTGCACACTAAAATTAAAATAATGTCCGAACTGCACACTCACTAAGTCTTGACCACCTGGTATCAGCGCTGTCGGAAAGATTCTCTACTATGCGGATGTTAAACGTGTCTTCCAGTACCGAGACATGTACATCTGGTTTACCTACCAGTTTATCTCAAATGTTCGAAACACTAAATACCGGCCAATATCCACCCATCCGCCGTGCCGACAATTCATGAGCGCGCGTAAATAATACACTCGGTGTTACTACCGAAATTTGAGAAATATAATTCACGCAAATCTAATGTGGTTTACGATAGTATTCGTGACAAGGATTAAATGTATAAACGAACAACCACGCATTACCGCAAAGATGTTTTTGATTTCGTTAAAACAACACACCCAATTATACCCGACGTATAAATGGATTATTTAGGTCAGTCACTTGTTTACATAAAATCATGAACATTAACATTGCAATTTCTCTTACGAAAGTATTATTTCAATATAATTATATTATATGTATAAGTATGCACCTTAATGACTAAGGTATTGGTTTTCACTGCCTTTTTCTCCAATTAAAATGTTTAAAACATTAAAACTACAATGTTATTATATTGCAATGTGTGTATACAAGTGACAGACCTAATTAAACCGACTGTATAGGCACGGATTATTCATTGTTGCAGACAATCAGCGACTGTGTATCATAATTAAGTCAGGTGTTCAAGTCGATGTGGCGATTCGCTCCTGGTATATATATATATACAAACTCTTTCAAGACAATAAAATACAAAGTACCAGTGTGTAAGTAAATAACTAGATTATGCATATTTTTGTTATAATTTTATGAACTTATTCGAATATAGGTATACTAAATAAACACGTTGATTTTTTCAGTGGTGATAGATACCCCAACATAAAAGCATGCCTCTCCTTTTCAAAATACGAGTCCGTGTTTAGATAACCAAAGTTAAATGATTTATATACCTATATAGTGTCATGTTCCACATGATTTCTGTTTGTTTTGAAAAGAGACATAGACGGCACCTGTGAACTTATACTCAAAAGCAACCCGTGACGGTTCACGACCTTCAGTCAACATTCTCCTACTATTCAAACCTGTTTAACAACTTTAATCACAAGCATACAATACACAATTGTACTTTAGATATATATACCATACTGCCTAGTATCCACCTTTATTCATTTTATTAGAAGAACAGTATTGACGTATTCGCCCTGACGCATTTTCTGTTTAAAACAGACGGTACATGTAAAAACCGAGTATAAACCAAATCACTGTACTCATTATGATACCATACAACCCAACGTGTACTCATTATTTTAGTTGAAACATCCGGTGATTTTCCATCACTGTACTCATTATTGCCATACTATACAATTCAACGTGTACTCATTATTGCTAGAACCGAAAGTTGACTCGTTTATACACTGTGGTAAAGTTATGTCGTCTGAGCGACCCGCGTAAGCTCGTGCACGCCATGCACTAGATAACAACATTTTGAGCTTCATTACATGTAAACATAAGCACTTGTTTGCCTTACAGGTAGACATGTACCGCTATATGACAGCAACCTTTCGTCAACATTTTCAAGGGGCTGGGTCTGAGCAACGCCAGCGTAGACGACGTACTATTTAAATAATGAGCCTCAAAGGAACCAGTATTGGTGTACTGCTAACACCAACTTTAACATGCACTTGCCCAGCATGAAATGAAATTTCCCAAATTATGTCATCAAATTCAATAATATTATTACCTCAACTAGGCTCGGTTCCGTCGTCTAACGCTGGACTCGTTCTCTGTGACCCACGCCATATGCCCCATTTCCTCATTTGACACTAACCGGCATACTACGGTTAATACAAGCTATTTTAGTCAGCTCAAATAATAATGCAACTTTCACCGTTGCTGTCGGACAAACAAGTGGTCATATACGTGGCAGAACTTGTGATATTCACGCTCGGTGAATATCGGAGTCACGCGAGAGTTACCATGACAACCACATAGCGTCGCCGTGTAGCAATTGACGGGCTGTGTGTATCCACCCGGCAACCACGTGAATTTTCCCGTAATAAATTAGATTAATTCATAGGTGAATTAATCTATTGTGTTCGTTTGGGTTCATTTGTCATTTTACCCCACCCACTTTAAGCGATCGTGTGCCCTTAAATGAATGAGAAGGTAAGTGACCAGTTAACATATCAATAGCTTAGTATCTCACCTTTAAATAAGAACCATTTAGGCTTTCAAATAGCAAAAATGACGACATTATAACAAACATATTGTTCATACACGTCGGATTTTTATAAAAAATATTGCTAATTTTTGGTGTTCTCATCAATATTCATGAATATACCAATAGATAAATTTATAAAAAGTTATTTGTATTGATAGCCCAGTGCATTAGCTTCATTTTGATACCATTTGTATAAATTTTGACCGAAAACTGACAGAGATATATTGATATTTTGAGCGCAATATATAAAAAATGCACTCATTTGACCTTTGACCTAATTCTGAGAAAACGAGGCAAAATCACGAATGGCATCCGGCCGTTTCAGATTACACACATATCAAAGATTACATATAGCATGGATGCCACATTCTACTCTCCGATGCCATGGCCCGTCACATTTTCTCCGTATGGACTCCCGACTATCATGACCATTAAAGTAGAAAAATGCATTTTGGCACAAAAAAACCTGTTATCAATGACATTAGAAAACTAGGTTAAATTATCAATTGAAATTTCAAAATCATTGTAAATAACAATTTAAACGGTGCATATTAAGGTAGAATTGACGTCTTTTCAATTTGTAAAGCAATCAAGAACCATTCAGTCTGGGCTTTTGAAGAATACTTTACAATCTTGCGGTTACACCAAAGCAAATTTAATCAATATTTATAATGATCTATGAGTATTTCCAATCTGAACAAACAATTATAATATTTTGTTATAAGCTGATTCAATTTTATATTATTTACTTAGTGTCTTCTTGTTGTGCGTCGTTATATTTACATTGCCGAGGCATATATTATATTTTTAAAATACTAGACCCACGCAAAGAAACTGCGCAAATATTAAAATAATATACAATAGCTCAATGAACGCCTTATCAGTAGAAGCGACATATTAATAAAAAAAATATTGAATGCAAAATGCCATTCTAAATTATTCTTTTCAATAAATTAAAATTATTATGTTTGACATGCCCCATACAACCAATAAAAAGAGGCTGTCACAGACTGCCATACCCCCCGCCGAAGTAAAAATAATTGTTCCAAACATTATTGAATACAAGCAATATTGTTAAACTAAGTTATGTGAAAAATTGGTTTCAATCCCGTGAGAAATGTTTGAGATGCACAAACGATTATATCCAATATCCAATTATACTACACACAAAATAATCAAAAAGATAATATTAAGTAAGACAAGAAGTACATTCGGTATTTCATCCGATTTAAATGTACTGTCGAAACTATGTGCATTCAGCTTTTTGACAGCTGTGACTTGGGTGAATCATTTTCTCGTTCGTTTGTGTTTTTGGCATTGTGCCTTGTACTTCTGTATGTGTTCTGTGCTCGGCTGGTTATGTTGAGTGCTGCTTTCCCTGTCCGACATAATATTATCATATTACACGAAAACCAGGTTAACGGTGACCTTTATCCAAATAGTCAATCCCAATTGTTGTCTTTACAAAAGATATATCTACCATGTGAGCCAGATTCATCATGACATCGCATTCCTAACTAAAGTGTCTAGATCAACATATAATATTTGAAGAATGTTAGTTTTGTTCTTCCTACGTTCACTAATAAAATAGCCTTTATAAATATAGGATCCGTCATGAGTTGTCTTTCGAGATCAACATTTCTTAAACGCGTCTAGAAAACACAGGTTATTAAGCGAGCCTTTGGCGAGTTTAATAATTTGTTTTCGTGACGAGTTTAAGAAATGTTGCTACCAAAGACAACGAATGGGGGATTGTTTTTATCACATTATCATAGTTACCAAGTCAAAACAACGTGAGAAACAACGAATTCAAGCCAGCGACGTTACGAAAAGCTTGTGACGTCACGTATTTGTTATCACAGGTGTTGGAAAACATCATCGTCATTTGTTCTCACATGGAATATCACGGTATTTATGTAGTAAATAGAGTATCCTATTTCACTTGTTCTAATTTCAAAGTTCTAAAATCTAACACTCTAATGTCTAACTCCCAATGTCTAAGTTCTAATGTGTAACACTCTAATATCTAACGCCCAATGTCTAAGTTCTAATGTCTAACACTCTAATGTCTAACGCCCAAGGTCTAAGTTCTAAAATCTAACACTCTAATGTCTAACTCCCAATGTCTAAGTTCTAATGTGTAACACTCTAATATCTAACGCCCAAGGTCTAAGTTCTAATGTCTAACACTCTAAAATCTAACGCCCAATGTATAAGTTCTAATGTCTTACACTCTAATATCTAACTCCCAATGTCTAAGTTCTAATGCGTAACCCTCTAATATCTAACTCCCAATGTCTAAGTTCTAATGCGTAACCCTCTAATGTCTAACTCCCAATGTCTAAGTTCTAATGCGTAACCCTCTAATGTCTAACTCCCAATGTCTAAGTTATAATGTGTAACCCTCTAATGTCTAACTCCCAATGTCTAAGTTCTAATGTGTAACCCTCTAATGTCTAACTCCCAATGTCTAAGTTATAATGTGTAACACTCTAATGTCTAACTCCCAAGGTCTAAGTTCTAATGTGTAACACTTTAATGTCTAACTCCCAAGGTCTAAGTTCTAATGTCTTACACTCTAATATCTAACTCCCAAGGTCTAAGTTCTAATGTGTAACACTCTAATGTCTAACGCCCAAGGTCTAAGTTCTAATGTCTAACACTCTAATGTCTAACGCCCAAGGTATAAGTTCTAATGTCTTACACTCTAATATCTAACTCCCAATGTATAAGTTCTAATGTCTAACACTCTAATGTCTAACGCCCAATGTATAAGTTCTAATGTCTTACACTCTAATATCTAACTCCCAATGTCTAAGTTCTAATGTCTTACACTCTAATATCTAACTCCCAATGTATAAGTTCTAATGTCTTACACTCTAATATCTAACGCCCAATGTATAAGTTCTAATGTCTAACACTCTAATGTCTAACGCCCAATGTATAAGTTCTAATGTCTTACACTCTAATATCTAACTCCCAATGTCTAAGTTCTAATGCGTAACCCTCTAATGTCTAACTCCCAATGTCTAAGTTATAATGTGTAACACTCTAATGTCTAACTCCCAAGGTCTAAGTTCTAATGTGTAACACTTTAATGTCTAACTCCCAAGGTCTAAGTTCTAATGTCTTACACTCTAATATCTAACTCCCAAGGTCTAAGTTCTAATGTGTAACACTCTAATGTCTAACGCCCAAGGTCTAAGTTCTAATGTCTAACACTCTAATGTCTAACGCCCAAGGTATAAGTTCTAATGTCTTACACTCTAATATCTAACTCCCAATGTCTAAGTTCTAATGCGTAACCCTCTAATGTCTAACTCCCAAGGTCTAAGTTCTAATGTCTAACACTCTAATATCTAACTCCCAATGTCTAAGTTCTCTAGGCTCAGTATGTGACTATCTTCAGGGATCGTTACAATGGTAACCAGGGATCCTTCTTATAATGTCTACGGGAAGGTCTCCACTAGAGACTCCTAGAAACCAATGGAAGGATCGTAAGATACTCTTAAAGATAGACGCCGTAACACCATGTGAAGGACCCATAACAGTGGTAAAATCCGATTTGGCCGGGGTAGTATTTGGGTACGTGCTGACTGCCTATGGGTGGGCGGATTGTACATGAAAAATCAGATCGTGTCCGACCTGGCTGTGTGTAGACTTTCAGTCTTTACCGTGTGGTCATGACCAATCGTTTGCACATTTCTGAGGTTTTTGTTAGTAGCGGTATCCATACTGCTTCGATCCTGGATCGGACGAATTTGGTAATACATGTAGTTGTGATTGTCAGAATGAATGTACTCTGTATTTCACATGCAAATTCTGTATGAACTTAAATACCTTTCAATAATGATAACATAATCTTTTTTTTTTAAAACAATGTCATTTATCAATTTATTGTTGTAGTTTATTGCAAACGCGTCTTGCAACTTTGGACAAAATACTCTAAATCAAGAGATACATGAGTAATTTGGGCTCAATTAAAATCAACTGTATATATATTAGTCTGTGTGCCTGCCTGCCTGCCTGCCTGCCTGCCTGCCTGCCTGCCTGCCTGCCTGCCTGCCTGCCTGCCTGCCTGCCTGCCTGCCTGCCTGCCTGCCTGCCTGCCTGCCTGCCTGCCTGCCTGCCTGCCTGCCTGCCTGCCTGCCTGCCTGCCTGCCTGCCTGCCTGCCTGCCTGCCTGCCTGCCTGCCTGCCTGCCTGCCTGCCTGCCTGCCTGCCTGCCTGCCTGCCTGCCTGCCTGCCTGCCTGCCTGCCTGCCTGCCTGCCTGCCTGCCTGCCTGCCTGCCTGCCTGCCTGCCTGCCTGCCTGCCTGCCTGCCTGCCTGCCTGCCTGCCTGCCTGCCTGCCTGCCTGCCTGCCTGCCTGCCTGCCTGCCTGCCTGCCTGCCTGCCTGCCTGCCTGCCTGCCTGCCTGCCTGCCTGCCTGCCTGCCTGCCTGCCTGCCTGCCTGCCTGCCTGCCTGCCTGCCTGCCTGCCTGCCTGCCTGCCTGCCTGCCTGCCTGCCTGCCTGCCTGCCTGCCTGCCTGCCTGCCTGCCTGCCTGCCTGCCTGCCTGCCTGCCTGCCTGCCTGCCTGCCTGCCTGCCTGCCTGCCTGCCTGCCTGCCTGCCTGCCTGCCTGCCTGGTTTCCGTTCAATAACTCAAGAACACTTTGACCTAGGATCTTCAAACTTTACATGGAGGTTGGACAGCAACAGTAGATGACCCCTATTGATTTCGAGGTCAAAGGTCAAGGTCACTGTGACCTTTTCAATTTCTGACTATTTAAATGGTTTCCGTTCAATAACACAAGAACACTTTGACCTAGGATCTTCAAACTTTACATGTTTATGTTGAGGGCTGCCTTCCCTGTCCTTAAGATCTTCGTTCCGATGTCGGTACTGAAAATAAAGTTTATTTTGAATGGCCTTACTTACGAAGTACCGTATATCACTGCTTGTTGTACTAGTTTTCTATCAATTACTTGCGCAACAGAAGTGTCAGAATATACGAGACAAATTGTTGGAATACTATCAACATTAACAGATACGGTAACATATTACTCTTAGTCGTAATTCATTCGGAATTGCTCGGTCTCTTCTGTGGAAATCTATATCAAAGGGAGGTCACTTGTACAAATTCTACTTAAGTTACTATACCAGACCATACCAAATATAAAAATAAAATGTAAAAACTGACATTGAATTACTTTGTAACACAAAATATAAATTGAAAGTCGTTGACCAACTACATTTGTACTTCAAATACTCAGCATTTCCAGTAATAGCTCCTGGTACAGTCAACTCAATCAAAACCGGTCTCACAGAAAACCGGACTTTCGATCCGGTCCAGACTGGGTCCGGTTTTGAGGGATTTTACTGTAGTTGTGATGATGCTTAATAACGAATTTGTTACACGTGTAATTTTGTATTTATAGAGCGAACACTGTTTTCAACAAACTAAGAAGTTAGGTCCCATGAATTTCGTTATAACGAGTGTTACTGTAAACCCAACAATGTTGCACTTACAAGGGGTGATCAATAAATACACTAGATCAGGTAATAAATATTTCAGAGCACTTTTGCCGAAACTTTTTGATCATCCCTCGAACTTAGCCTTTGAAGTGTCAGTAACCGTCAGAAGCTCTCCTACAACCTAGTCCAGATATTACGATTAGATATGAAATGTACGTTTATTTGCAGTTATATCTAAGAATATGATTTCTGTAATAAACGAAAATGCATCCGATGTGTATACTTCAGATAATTTTAGTGCAGTTGATATGATAACCATACCTCAATCAAAGGGGTCATTTCATTGTAATGGGGAAAAAAACTAAGCATGCTTAACGAAAACCAACATATCTTTGGTGTTTTTATGGCAATGGAACATCCAAAAAAAACTCTAAGTACAAAACATGTTTATTTAATGAAGCCTGCTGAATGATTTAAAGTGTGAGAGAAAAACAGAGAGAGACAAAGCCACGCTTTTTACACTTCATACATGCCAGCGAATCTGTGAAGTTGGCGCTTAGGTCGTACATCGACAGTCAGATGTTTACTCATTTTTATTTGAAATGAATAAACAGCTTTTAGCTCGTTGGTCGCAGCTCTTAGATCGTTAGTCGCAGCTCTTAGCTCGTAGGTCGCATCTCTAAGCTCGTAGATGTGTACTCGTTAATCGCAGGTCTTAGGTCGTTGGTCCCAGCTCTTAGCTCGTTAGTCGTAGCTCTTAGCTCGTAAGTCGCAGCTCTTAGCTCGTAGATGTGTACTCGTTGGTCGCATGTCATAGGTCGTTGGTCCCAGCTCTTAGCTCGTAGGTTGCAGCTCTTAGCTCGTAGATGTGTACTCGTTGGTCGCAGCTCTTAGGTCGTTGGTCGCAACTCTTAGCTCGTAAGTCGCAGCTCTTAGCTCGTAGGTCGCAGCTCTTAGGTCGTTAGAAGCAGCTCTCAGCCCGTATGTCGCAGCTCTTAGCTCGTAGGTCACAGCTCTTAGCTCGTAGATGTGCACTGGTTGGTCACAGCTCTTAGGTCGTTGGTCGCAGCTCTTAGGTCGTTAGTCACAGCTCTTAGCTCGTAAGTTGCAGCTCTTATGTCGTTAGTCGCAGCTCTTTACTCGTAAGTCGCCGCTCTTAGCTCGTAGGTCGCAGCTCTTAAGTCGTAGATGTGTAGTCGTTGGTCGCAGCTCTTAGGTCGTTGGTCCCAGCTCTTAGCTCGTTGGTCCCAGCTCTTAGCTCGTAGATGTGTACTGGTTGGTCGCAGCTCTTACCTCGTAGGTCGCAGCTCTTAGCTCGTTGGTCCCAGCTCTTAGCTCGTAGATGTGTACTCGTTTGTCGCAGCTCTTAGGTCGTTAGTCACAGCTCTAAGGTCCTAGGTCCAAGCTTTTAGCTCGTAGATATATACTTGTTGGTCGCAGCTCTTAGCTCGTTAGTCGCTGCTCTTTTCTTGTAGATGAGTACCCGTATTCCCAACCAGCCCTGAGTTCGTTATTGGACTTGACAAAAAAACCTAAACGGTAGGTGTTCATGTAAAAACCCTAATGTCGGGGGACTAGGTGTCATGTGAAAAACCTAAATGGTATGGGTCAAGGTGTCAGTAGGAAAAAACCTCAATGATAGGTTTTCTTTTGAAAAACCTACATGGTTGGGACTAGGTGTCGATGTGAAAAACCTGAATCGTATGGGACTAGGTGACCATGAGATGACCTAAAAGGTACGGGACTAGGTGTCCATGTAGAAACCTAAGGGATAAGGTGTCCGTTGCAAAAACCTAAATGATTGGTTTTGATGTGAAAAACCTATATGGTTAGGGTCTAGGTGTCCATGTGAAAAACCTAAATGGTTAGGGACTAGGTGTCCATGTAAAAAACCTAAATGGTAAGGGACTAAGTGTTCATGTGAAAAACCTAAATGGTAGGGGACTTTTTCTTATGGACTCCTAGTCCTCTACCTTTTAGGTTTTTCACATGGACACCTAGTCCCCGACCATTTAGCTTTTTCACATGGACACCTAGACCCCTACTATTTTGGTTTTTCACATGATCACCTAGTCCCCAAGCATGTAGGTTTTTCACATTAAAACTATCATTTAGGTTTTTGCAACGGACACCTCATACCATTCAGGTTTTTCACATCGACACCTAGTCCCCAACCATGTAGGTTTTTCACATGGACACCTAGACCCTTACCGTTTTGGTTTTTCACATGGAAACCTAGTCCCTAACCATGTAGGTTTTTCACAACAAACCTACCATTTAGGTCTTTGCAACGGACACCTTATACCCTACCATTAGGTTTTTCCTATGTACACCTAGTCCCCTACATTTTAGGTCATCTCATGGCAACCTAATCCCATACCATTCAGGTTTTTCACATCGACACCTAGTCCCCAACAATGTAGGTTTTTCAAAAGAAAACCTATCATTTAGGGTTTTTCCTACTGATATCTAGTCCCATACCATTTAGGTTTTCCTACGGACTACTAGTCCCCTACCTTTTAGGTTTTTCACATGGACGCCTAGTCCTCTACCATTTAGGTTTTTCACATGGACACCTAGACCCCTACCATTTTGGTTTTTCACATGGTCACCTAGTCCTCAACCATGTAGGTTTTTCACATGAAAACCAATCATTTAGGTTTTTGCAACGGACACCTTATCCCCTACCATTAGGTTTTTCCTATGGACACCTAGTCCCCTACCTTTTAGGTCATCTCATGGTCACCTAGTCCCATACGATTCAGGTTTTCACATCGACACCTAGTCCCCAACCATGTAGGTTTTTCAAAAGAAAACCTATCATTTAGGTTTTTCCTACTGACACCTAGTCCCTTATCATTTAGGTTTTTCTTACGGTCTCCTAGTCCCCTACCTTTTTGGTTTTTCACATGGACACCTAGTCCGCTACCACTTAGGTTTTTCACATGATCACCAAGACCACTACCATTTTGTTTTTTTTTCACATTGACACCTAGTCCCAAACCATGTAGGTTTTTCACCTGATATCGTATCATTTAGGTTTTTCCTACGGACACATAGTCCCCTTCCATTTAAGTTTCCCTTCGGACACCTAATCCCCTTCTATTTAGGGTTTTCACAAGGCAAGCTAGTTTCCTACCATTCAGGGTTTTCACATGTACACCTAGTCCCCCGACATTAGAGTTTTTCACATGATCACCTACCGTTTAGGTTTTCTTTTGTCAAGTCCAATAACGAACTCAGAGCTGGTTGGGAATACGGGTACACATCTACGACCTAAGAGCTGTGACTAACGACCTAAAAGCAACAACCAACGAGTACACATCTACGAGCTAAGAGTTGGGACCAACGACCTAAGAGCTGTGACTAACGACCTAAGAGCTGCGATCAACGAGTACACATCTACGAGCTAAGAGCTGCGACCACGACCTTAGAGCTGCGACCAACGAGTACACATCTACGAGCTAAGAGCCGCGATCTACGAGCTAAGAGCTGCGACCAACGAGTACACATCTACGAGTTAAGAGCTGCGACCTACGAGCTAAGAGCTGCGACCAACGAGCTAAGAGCTGCGACCTACGAGCTAAGAGCTGCGACCTACGAGCTAAGAGCTGGGACCAACGACCTAAGACCTGCGACCAACGAGTACTTATCTACGAGCTAAGAGCTGCGACCTACGAGCTAAGACCTGCAACCTACGAGCTAAGAGCTGCGACCTACGAGCTAAGAGCTGGGACCAACGACCTAAGACATGCGACCAACGAGTACACATCTAAGAGCTAAGAGCTGCGACCTACGAGCTAAGAGCTGCGACTAACGAGCTAAGAGCTGCGACCTACGAGCTAAGAGCTGCGACTAACGAGCTAAGAGCTGCGACTAACGATCTAAGAGCTGCGACCTACGAGCTAAGAGCTGCGACTAACGATCTAAGAGCTGCGACCTACGAGCTAAGAGCTGCGACCAACGACCTAAGAGCTGCGACTAACGACCTAACAGCTGCGACCAACCAACGAGTACACATCTACGAGCTAAGAGCTGCGACCTACGAGCTGAGAGCTGCGACCTAAGAGCTAAGAGCTGCGACCTACGAGCTAAGAGCTGCGACCTACGAGCTAAGAGCTGCGACCTACGAGCTAAGAGCTGCGACCTACGAGCTAAGAGCTGGGACCAACGACCTAAGACCTGCGACCAACGAGTTCACATCTACGAGCTAAGAGCTACGACTAACGAGCTAAGAGCTGCGACTAACGATCTAAGAGCTGCGACCTACGAGCTAAGAGCTTCGACCAACGACATAAGAGCTGCGACCAACGACCTTAGAGCTGCGACCAACCAACGAGTACACATCTACGAGCTAAGAGCTGCGACCTACGAGCTGCGAGCTGCGACCTAAGAGCTAAGAGCTGCGACCTACGAGCTAAGAGCTGCGACCAACGACCTAAGAGCTGCGACTAACGACCTAAGAGCTGCGACCAACGAGGACACATCTACGAGCTAAGAACTTCGACCTACGAGCTAAGAGCTGCGACCTACGAGCTAAGAGCTGCGACCTACGATCTAAGAGCTGGGGCCAACGATCTAAGAGCTGGGACCAACGACCTACGACATGCGACCAACGAGTACACATCTACGAGCTAAGAGCTGCGACCTACGAGCTAAGAGCTGCGACTAACGATCTAAGAGCTGCGACCTACGAGCTGCGATCAACGACCAACGACCTAAGAGCTGGGACAAACTACCTAAGAACTGCGACCATCGAGTACACATCTGTACAACAACACTACATACACCATATAATATACCTACATTGTACGGATGCCACTCTTACATGTCTACAACTAGTCCAGTCATTTTACAGTAAAAATAGGCTTAACCTCAAACAAATTGCAAAAGAAACAAATTTGACTGTTTTGGCATCAGAAAACATTGACAGATAACATATCAAAAGTCTAGAAAAATATAGGTAGGGGAAGTTGCCGAAAAATTAACATTTCTAAGGTCACTATTGGAAACACAATAGCTGCTTTTATGACAGTGTTTATTTTCATTTCCATGTAACCTATGTGCACATATCCATAAAGTACATAGTAAAATAATTGGAATATGAACAATATTATAAACGGATGAAAATAACGTGACATAGATAACAAATAAGACCATTTTTGATTTAATACAGATTCTTAAAAACCAGTACAAGTGGGTGGGGTAATGGAGTGAGACAATCTCAGAAACAAGTTCCGATGTAACCTCTAGATAAACAAGGTATACTGCCAACCGAAATAAATTGTTATATGTGAAAGTTCTAACACTGCAATCATAAATTGCAAATATGATGGCGTTCTGTGGAATTCAAAATGGCGTCTAAATGGCCGTCTTCTTTAGCATTACCAGTTAAAAATGAAAATAGATTCCAGAAAATATCAGGAATATATGACACAATTCATTGAAATTAATGTCCTTAAATGATGTACATGTATTAAAGAAACCACAAACGTCTGTTAAACAAATATTTTAGATACACTATTTATGTTGAAAATCTTCAAAAAGCAATGTCAAGGTTATTTGCAGGTAAAACAGATACAGAGGCAATTTCACCTTTCAAATCACTTATGTCTTTGGTTATGATTTATAATGTTGATTAATACATATCTAAATACACTTTTGTGAATAAATGGTATAATATGTTAAATAAAAAACACTACTTTAATTAGAACACAGTGCATCCATGCAATATGACGTATGATATGTGGTTTTATTACCCCACCCACCAATTTCACACAATGAATGTGTAATCAAGTATTTGGGAAGTTTCACAAACTAACTCCGTCGTGCATAATGTTTATTAAATCATAAATGTAAATTGGTACACATACAAAATTTGTCATTTTTTATGCCGGAAATCACTCCGAGAAATTCAAGATGGCGTTCAAGATGGACGTCATGGTATAGGAAAAGTCATTAATATGACTATATAGATGATACAGGTATATTACTTCCAACTTTGTATTCTAAATTTGTATCGGTTCTGGTCAAGCCGGCGTGTTCAATCAAGTATTTCTGTGAATCACTGGTTGTAAATAGTATCTCCACTTCATTATCCTTGGATACTACTTTATATGTATGTATGAATCCAAGATCAAACTGGCAATCTGGTCATTATCATGACATGTATTATGTCCTACAATAGTGCTAAGTGTGTGACTGTGGAGTGTTGTAAGAATGAACTGACAGTAACTGTTGGAATACATGTTCCATGAGATAAAGGAACACATATGTATTTCAGAGAGTATGAGACATCAAACAATTTAAAATAACTTAAACAACATGTATAAATGTATCCGTAGGAATTTCTAGACAAAGGTTGATAAAGTTGTACACTGAATCAAGCTGTTAAGGTACACCGATTGTCCTATAGAGCATTTCTTCATAAATCTCCTGCTTTTCAACACTACCGGATTCTGATTGACAAATTGACGAAAACCATTTTTTCTAAGTGAGTAATTATCTTTAGAACAATCAGTAACATTTTAGAATTTAAAATGCGTGTTTAGTATCTTGCCGAGTCGGCCAAGACATATGGGTGCTTTTCCAGATCAGAAGATCATGTTGGACTGGTGATAAATACCTTCCACAGCAAGTGAATCACCAGTATACACACAATCGCACACCTATCACGAACATCATCAGTGTTTGTCCTTTCAATATAGAAAATTGAAAGTCAAAGTGTATAGACATACAAGTCCGGAAGTATGTTTGTTTCTGTAACTCAATTACTTGGGTAAGTGTAGTCAACAGAGCAATCCTAAAAAAATTACAAGCAGACGAATAAATTGTCCAGTGCTGATATGTCAGATTGCCAGCAGGAAATCTGTATCAAGTAACATGAACAAGTATATTCATAAACTAGTGAGATTCCAGATTTATCTTAAACAAGAGGTTTAATTATAAGGAATGTTTAATTCAAAAAGGCTTGACTCACTTACACATTTCAATTGGTATAATTTCAAAAATTAATGCAAATATCGAAATGGAGATTGCGTTTGAATGTCAAATGATGCACGAACAACGATAGGATTTAAAGGTAGATTTATGATACACCGGTTCATGTCTGACATTGAACCAAAGTGCAAGGTCCAACCTTAGAGCTTGTCAGGAAATGTTTACGTGCATATTGTTTATTTATTTTTGCTAACCTTAATGTTCTCTTTTCCATGTCTTGCAAAATCTGTTAAATAAACGCTGGCATACCCATTGCATGTACAGGACTGGGTATGTGATCAGATCGATACGAAACCTGTACTTGGTCGGTGGACTATTTGGCTCTGTTATGGACATTGCTGTGCCTTTTAGACCCAGTTTGCAAGATGTTAGATGTGCTTTCCATGTTAACCAGAATCGGTTCAGGATTGAAGAGCTCGATGTTACGCTTAATTATCACCAGCATAATTATACTAGTATCATAAATACAAGGCACAATACTAGATCGCCTGTGTTTATACTTGTCGGAATACTTGTTAACATCTAGAGGTTCAATGCCCGACCTTACACCTGCTTGCTAGAATGTGTCCATAGAAGGTACACGCTCGACATTAGATCTTAACTCAATGCTGACTAGAGAAGGTTCAGTTAGACATTCTTACTAGTGTATGTCCACAGTGCAACACTCGACCTTAGATCTGCATTGAATGCTGCAGGGGTAGGTCCAATTAGACATAAGCTCAATGCTTACTAGATTATGTCCACAGTACAATGTTCGACATTAAACACACAGGACAAGGTTCAGTTAGACTTACGTTCAATGCTTACAAGAGAAGGTCAAGAGTGCAGGAACCGATCTTAGACCAAATTGAAATATTGGATTAGATCAAGTTAGGCTATACGTTCTATGCTTGCTGGAGTATGTTCAAGTAGACCTACATTGAATGCTTGCTGGAATACAAATGTAGGGCCAGTTCAGACCTACGTTCAAGACTTGCTAAAATGGGTCCATTTAAACCAATGCTTGCTATAGTATGTCGACAGTGCAACGTCCGACCTAAGACCTGCGTTCAATGCTGGCTAGAGATGGTCTACAGTGCAAGGCTAGATCTAAAACTTAAGTGCAATGCATACTTGTAAGATTAGGTCAAGTTAGACCTACGTTTTGAGTTTGTTTGAATAGGCCCAGAGTACGTTCAGCCCTAAATCTAGACTTGTGTACAAAGCTAGGTTAACGTAAGTATGTAGACTCTACATGTGTATAATATCACTCATTTTATTCATCAAAGACACAAACAATATCAATAAAAACATACACAAACTGTATTGTTACCCGTAAGGGCGATTAAGACAATGTCCAAAATGCGCTTCCATATAAAGGAATGTTATGCATAATCTCAACGTCAAAATAACGCCGATTTATTTTCTTAAACCATCGTAAAATATTTGACTTTTGTCTATAACAAGATTAATTACAGTTCCCAATTTTAAATAATCAACTGAAATGGTTTATGTGTACGTATTATTAAATATTTAAATGACATATTCACGGAAATATGACGAGATTATGCCTTCGTAATTACACAGTTCATCGCACGAGCTTAGTTGATATGACGTCACTATGGCGAGTTATATTTGCCATGTCGTAGTTCGGAAAAATGAACAAGTTTAAGGTTAAATTTCATCGTTTTCCCCACCTTAGATTTTTCTAGACTTTTTATATGATTATAAGCATACATTTATATACATGATTATCGAAAAAAATATTCTTTTGCAATTAGTTTGAGGTTAAATCGTAGAATGACTGGACTAAACAACACTACATACACCATATAATATGCCTACATTCTACGGATGCCATTCTTACATGTCTACAACATCACTATATACATACACCATATAATATACCTACATTCTACGGATTCCGTCCTTACATGTCTACAACATCACTACATACACCATATAATATACATGTACCTACATTCTACGGATTCCGTCCTTACATGTCTACAACATCACTACATACACCATATAATATACCTACATTCTACGGATTCCGTCCTTACATGTCTACAACATCACTACATACACCATATAATATACATGTACCTACATTCTACGGATTCCGTCCTTACATGTCTACAACATCACTACATACACCATATAATATACCTACATTCTACGGATTCCGTCCTTACATATCTACAACATCACTACATACACCATATAATATACCTACATTCTACGGATGCCGTCCTTAAATGTCTTCAACAACATTACATACACCATATAATATACATGTACCTACATTCTACGGATTCCGTCCTTACATGTCTACAACATCACTACATACACCATATAATATACCTACATTCTACGGATTCCGTCCTTACATATCTACAACATCACTACATACACCATATAATATACCTACATTCTACGGATGCCGTCCTTAAATGTCTTCAACAACATTACATACACCATATAATATACCTGTATTCTACGCATTCCGTCTTTACATGTCTACAACAACACTACATACACCATATAATATAGTTACCTATATTCTACGCATTCCGTCTTTACATGTCTACAACAACACTACATACACCATATAATATACCTATATATTACGGAGTCCGTTCTTACATGTCTACTACAACACTACATACACCATATAATATACCTACATTATACGGAGTCCGTCCTTACATGTCTACAACAACACTACATACACCATATAATTCACCCACGCATTCTACTGATGCCGTGTGTGCGGTTCACCAGAATTTGTATTAATAAGATGAGCGTTTGTACGTTATGTTTAACTGTACTGTAATCGCATTATATTCTATTTTGTAGGGGACAGCAGTGCAGATAATTTCTGTAATAACGCTCCCTTGATGCATCATTTTTCGTTTGATAATGCAACAATCTCAGATATCTTACATCACCTCAACCCAAACGTCAAAATTATAGTAATGTTGCGCAATCCTGTTGAAAGGTAGATACATACTTCTTTATTTTGCTTTTAATACTCCATCACTTTGATTTTCCCTTGACCTTCAATCTGGAGTTATATTTCAGAGATGGTTAGCAATGTGTCTATTGAAACTAAAACCTCATTTAATTACAATAGGGACATCCAAAGTCAATGACGGTCCAACTTAAAACAACCTACAACAGTGATAATTTTTCAAGAAGACAGCCATTTTATCTTAGGACTACTTAGTACTGTACACATGTTATTATATGAAGGATAAAGAATTTTAAAAAATATAGAAGCTTATTTACAGTTTGTATAAAACTAAATTTCTGTAACAGTTGTTTTTCGTTGTTTTCAATGATACAGTCATGGGCACCTGCGGTACAATGGTGAATAAAAATGAACAAGCACTATAATATAGATGTACAAAGACCTTTGTCATGACACGGTCTTAACGCTCTCGACTACCTTTTGACGCTAAGTATAGATAATATATTAGAATTATAAACAAATTAAGTGCATGGGAAAGGATTATATAATCGGCTTATACACTCCCCAAAAGTTCTAACCCGCCAGTTTATATTTCATTTCCGTTTTGTGAATAATGCATGTATTCACCTGAAATTTCGCATACCGATACATGATTAGGAGATACAGCTGAGTATTGGTTTATCTTGACCGTTTTGTAGTTAATTGTAGTGAAATCGGTGTAATAATGCATGTGGACCAGAATTAAGGCGCACATAAAAAATCGGCATTACTGATGACTGTTCATCTTGAAAAACACATAAAATGCTGATACTGACTCGAGAGGAACACTCATGAGATTACGAAAAACCACTGTGAACACAACTCATAGTTGACATTTTTTTCTTTTATTAATTTTTTTTTTAATAATGCATTTATAAACATGAATGGTTACATAATGACATATGAATATCCAATGAAGCCAAATATTTGTTTAGTTCGGCCTACTTACGGTCTAATTCACCGTTTTAGACTTGTTAAGTAATCAAACATAATTGAAACGTGTAATTCATGCGCGTCGAATAGCACGTGTTTATATGTACGGTTTTAATGTTAGTGAAGAATATTCTACCCTTAGTTTTGCTTTTTATTACAAAAATGCTTTTCTATTTCGTTTGTAATTGTTATTTTAATGATTATTTCCGTTTTTTCATTCACAGGAACCTTCAATTTTTGAATTCAACACTCAAGAAAAATTTGCAAATTCGACATTTCATTGAAATAGCCTTTGTGAAATTTTGTTGTAAGATTCTTACACTTCATCCGTGTTCGTTTTGCGTCAATATCGGTATGTTACGTGTTTGTCTTTGAGGACAGACATCGCTTGTGCCAAATGTTAATGAACACGTGTTTGTTGCGTTGCAATATGCACGTGTACATTAACAATTTGGGTGAAATATGTTGTGACTTTGTAAAATCGACGTCATTACGTAACGCGCCTGTAACGAGTAACAGGGCCGTTTATCTGCCGAAATGAATCAATAATTAAATGCAAGTATTAATCAAGTATTGGTATGCAAAATTTCATGAGTGTATGTGCAGTATATTAACAAAATTACACCTAATTATGGTGGCGGGTTAGAACTTTAGGGTAGTGTAGTATACCTGCCCATTTCTTGGTGGACTCTATAATGGGCTTTAGATACTTAGCGTCAAAACCCAAAAGGTTTGCAACAAAATTGAAAATCCTAAATCTTTGAATTGTTGGGTTGAAAGTACTTTTCTCTTCCACGTATCCATGAGAATATCGTTTATTTTTAAACTATTGTCGTCCTTTTTTCGGCACGCTTAAATGATCACACGGTCGAAAAATGGTTAATCGTCTATTCATGCACTTGCAAATCGGGTATTTCATTTTCCACTTAATTTTCACTTTACACTTTCTTCAAACATGTCTGTGATAATAAGTACACAATTAGGTTTTTAATTAAACAAGACATGCTCGCTCAAAAAGATTACCAAAATGGGTAATGATGAACATAGTCGTGTATATTGGATGCTGAAGGCTGGTGTTTCACTAAGGCTGCTTTCTGTCGCGTTATAATGTCATGTCTTGATCATTACTAGACTGTGGTATCAGCTGAAACAGACAGTTCGTGTATATGCCATACCACGTGGGTCAATACAGCTGATATAGACAGGCATTCTGCTGAAACTTTATCACAATATTTAACGACATTGTTGTGGCTTAACCGTAGTCAACCATACAGCTAAATCAATATAAAACTTGCATTTGAATTGTGTTTTTGTGATAACGCACCGTTTTTACAATTCATCATTTGGGTAAAACCATCATATCCAACTATTTGTTCCATTTGTATTCGTACATTTGACAATTTTTTTACCATTGGAAGGCATGGGGACTCCACGTAAAATTGTCCATATGATAATAACTATTTGAGATATTTCTTATGTGCAAACATATTTTGTAGTTTGATATGTCTACAATATAATGCACTAAATTTCATAGTTGTATCTTTATGGGATCAACCCTTTAATATGACTATCACTCACATTGAACAAAGAAGGAAATGAACGGATTTGATATCAAACTTGGTTACTTTCTTGTCCGTAGTTCTTTTGTTTCTCGGGGAATATATTTTGTGCAAACTTGATTAATAGTTTAATTTCTTCCCGTTAGATTGGTGTTTTGATATAAGAAATGTGATAATTAGATCTGCCCCCTTTTTACGGTTTTTTAAAACATGTATCATTTTATTTTGGTAAAAAAGTAATACACATATTTAATTTGCACATTGTTAATTGTTTTTTGACGCGCCCCGCTGTGATTGTCACAGCAAATGGGGTAATAAAAGTGGTACATTCGCGTGAAGGGTTATAACCGCTATATTTCTATAACCGCTATATTTCCTGTATACATGCTTTAATATGATTTTAGAGATTTGAAACTTTGACTTTATTGCCGATTTGGAAAGTAATACATGCATTGAAATAATTAAAAGTGAAATGTCATAAGCTCACGCATAATTCACGAAGTAGCTCGAGATGTAATAGAAACACAAATTTGAAATACCGATATCGCACGACTTGCTTGCGGAAATTGATATTCATGTATTCAAAGCAAGAACCTTGTAATATAGTCTTGCATAAAGGTCAGGTTCAGGTCAAAATAGCCAAACTACATTTGTGATAACTTGAAAATGAATATATGACTTTGTTGGTTATATGATTGATGTTATGATTTGATTAAAACCATGAAAACTGATTTAGTACAAAAAAATGTATTTGTTTAACATTTCAACTCTTCATAACTTTGAAAGCACTTGTCCAACATAACTAAGTTGAACAAATGTTTCATCCCGATATCTTGAAAAAATAAAATATTTGTGACAATTAGAGGGAAAATTTGAGTTTTGTCGGGTCCGCAAGCGCGCGAATATTCTCCTATTAATTCAAGAAAAAAAACGCTCCATTTCACGAAATTAAAATTGTCATAACCTTTTTATTTTTCAAGATATTAAAAAACCAGTTCCATAATTGTATGGTCTATGGCTCAAAGATGCAACTGAAAAATCAACCGTACAACATACTTGAAAAATCAGCAGTGGTTGCTAAATTTTATTTAAACTGTACTTTGTGATATTGCACACATACTCAAGCATTGTACAGTAACTAACTAGTACAGTGTAGCAATACCACGTGACTTTTAGCTACAGTTACAAGAAGAAATTTGTAAGCATTGGAAAATAAAATAGCCATAATCGATTTCTATGAAATATACGCCACGCTAAGGGGAAAATTATTTGCTTTCCATGAAATATAAGATCTTTTTCAGCAGCTTTACCGATGTTTCCATTACCCCTGTGAAACCTACATGTTCCACGGTTTTACAGGGTAATGGACTAAACGGCACATCCGCTGAAAAAGATTTTCTATTTCATGGAAAGCAAATATTGTTCTCCTTAGCGTGGCGAAGATTTCATAGAAATCGATGAAGAAATAAAATATTAATCGCTACATTTGTGTTCCAATGTTTACAAATTTCTACTTGGAACTGTAGTAAAAACCACGTGGCATTGCTACACTGTAGTAACCGTTTATTTTTTTATCATCCATCGAATATGCATGATAATAAGTATACATATCGTGACATGTATTGCGGTTACTAGTATAACAAATGCATAATTGTTAGATTCCTCACACATGATCAACGAATTCTGAATGATACCACGGAAGCATTTAAATGTTCCTGATGATACCTACCTTATGAACAAAATTTCATAATGACGGAGATATGCCCATAAAAAATCCTGGTATGCATCATATACAAAATGTCAAAAATACCAAAGTGTAACTGAACGCACAACCCCCCCCCCCCCCCCCCAGCAAATGATATACACTAATTTAAATGTATTTATACACTCCGACAACCCGCTGAGTTAGCATAGCGCGATTACGCAATCGAGATAAGATCGATCAGATTAAAACCGGTATAACACCAGTCAAGGGAAGGTAACTGTGGTCGACTTGATAACACATTCAATACAAATGGGACAAATAGTTGGATACGGTTACGATCACTTATCATTTATGGTCAAAGAACGACAATGCTTACCTGAAGTTACCTCCCTTGCACTATAAAATAGTTATAATGGTAGAATATTCTAAAAAAAATGCTGTCGAGCTAGGTTAACGGCAAACATGTTGCTGAGTAGATAACCGCCTTTTTTGTAGGATACTTTTTAATGGTAGATTGGTCGATAGAATAACATAACATTTCGTGCAAAAATATCTATAAATAATATATAGTATATGGTACCAAAACGTGCACAAACATTTGCTTTGTGTAATGTGTATTTTTGAAATGTTGGGTTTTGTCATATTCGGTGTTCATATGGATAAATACATTTCGTAAATTTGATAATTGTTCTGAATTTATATTAGTTATATATCAATGTACACATGTGTAGTTTTTTCAGCATAAAGGAGTTTGTGGTTCGAATAAGAAACAAAAAATAAAAGACAAAATAATGTTGATTTGCGGAACTTTTGATGCTCAGTATAGTATATCTTACTGTTTTTGTCCAATCAAAAGCCAAGTTGGGTAATTTGGCTGTTGTGCCATTGGGTATTTTATTTCTGTGTTTGAGGAGGAGTGTTAAGAAATGTTTGGTGTGTCATAGTCATGTTTTGCTTAAACTATCATCGTCATGTACGAGAGGCGTTTTCAAGTTCCATGAAAACAGATCTAAGATGTTTATCGTGTGTTCAAATCACTTCAAATTTTGCAATTAAATAGAACAATTCATGATACATATTTATTGTAATATTAATCGAACGCGTTTCTTATAAATGGAATTGCTGCAATAGTTACGTCAGAAATGGCTACCCGGTGCAACGTTATCATTGACCATACGTTTTTAAAATGTTCTGAATAAATCTCACTCAGTCAGTCTACTGACACATACAATTAACCTGTCACAATAATTACAACGTTTGACGCGACGTCACCCGTCAGGCCGACCCTTCCTGTGATCATCTGCAGCATTACAACTGGCATTTTGAAAGCGTTGTATTATTCATATCCTACTCAGTGACATACAACCTTCCTACTGGCAGCGGTCATCAATTCTAATGTTTCAAGTCTAGATTTTTCTGTCCAAAGACAAAAACTGATCAAGTTCCAATGATCTTCTGACATTTTGGTTGTGGATTCAAATACGGCAACATCAGTATCGCAACATCATTGTGGAAATATTGAAACTATGTGATGAATCGACCAAAATGTTGTTATGCTGTCCGACGCGAACTTTCAGTGCAGTCATTTTAGGTCGTTGTTAATTGGTTAACTGTTTAGTTGGGGGTAATGTGTTGGTTAGTTAACGATTTCAAGGACGTGACGTCAAACTTGCACAGGATGGCTCTTCCCGACGTTACCATCAATTCAATAAGAACGGCACTTTACTATAAAATTGTAAGAAAAATTAAGAATATATTGCGAATATATGTCTTTGACTCACTCCATCGAGTTTTAGCAAACATCAAAAATTCTATGAAACATTTCCTGGAACTTAAAAAACGGCCCTCGTAGATGTCAACTTTATTATTCCAAACACATACACTTTTATTAAATGGTACTTTAGTAAGTTTTAAATTGTCTTTGGTATGAGAATGCTAATTTTGCAATTCATTTGGTATTGTATAGATAGATGATCTTCAGTTTTTTTAGAAGATAGTCCCTCTTGTAGACTTTCCATGGATGACATTACGTGTATATTTATACTAATGTTTTTGCCGATGACATGCTTGTATTTGTTAAAACGGTTGATGATCTACAATACAGTTTAAAGTTATTACATGTACATGGGGTGATCAAACAGAAATGAGACAATTGCTATACGTTGTCAGGTTTGCGTGTTTTAACCATAAAATCATACTTGTTTAGGTGCATTTAATGCCGATTTGTACGTGTTTCCATTTAAAAACTGTTTATTAATAGCGCGTAAAATGTAAGGTGTCGCGCTATGTCACCACACAACAAAACGTCGTCAGTTTTCGCCGTATGGTATGGAAAAGCTTATGACTAATATTTTATTAAATATCCCATCAACATTTGTCAAATTAACTGGACATAACATCAACACATTGAATAACCGTGGATGTGTCTCTGTTTAAAATATATGACGTGAAAACTAACAGTACCTACTCGAAATATACGTCATATTTCAGCACAAAGCTCAGCTTGGAAATTAACCGTTTTATCAAAAACTGGGAGAAAAGATCAATGATCATACGAACGCATGTTTGACTAGCAATGCGGTTTCTGATTAGTTTAGAAATTATGGCGGTGTTGAAATAATATTACATGTTGTTAAGCAACTTACGTCTTTGCTGAATATTGCTTAGATTATTAGGAATAGTTCTACAAGGAAACAAGAACATCATAATGTAGAGCTCGACGAGACGAAGAAAGGATACCAAACACTCCATTTTGCCAAAAGTTGACTTACGTCATGAGTGGCGACGAGTTGTTAAAATATGTTCAATAACAAGTTTGTGTGCGTTCTATGTGTTCTTATTGTCGTTTTCAGGTTATACTCCAGCTTCCTCAAATTTCTACACGGGACTCCGCAAGAATTTCATAACATGACAGTACAATTAATTGCCCGTGTGAAAGACTGCTTTAAGAATAACAGCCCCCTCCCCCTATCCTAGAAAAATTGAGTGACAGAATCGCGCTAGAAAAAATAAGGTGTTTATGTCAGCAGAATGGTTTAGATGTTATTTTACGAGCGAAGCGAGCACGAAAAATATATACTCATAATTGTTCGATTAGACTAACAATCAAATTACCTATGTCACGACAATTTTAGTGAGGTGTACGTCATCTTCCTCACCCTTTAAAAAGCTGCCCTTGCGAGCCAGGCTTCAATGTCAGGTTATTAATTGTATACATTTGTACTTACTTAAGAGACTATAGCACATGTTCCCATGTTTTAAGTAAATTCTACATATTTCCTAGCAACACTGTGTTTTCATACATTTTTTTTCAAATGTATTTAACACAGAATTTATTTATCATTTTAGTTTGGAATACGCATTGGGCTATATTCTGAACATTTACAAGAATGGTTCCGGGTCTTTCCGCGTGAGCAAATAATGGTGATTAAACTGGAGGACTTCTCTACAAATACGGACAGTTATATGAAGAAAGTCTTCTCATTTTTAGACTTAGGTATGTACAGTGGTATAATTTGATAATTTCATCTGATTGGCACAACAACATCAGCCAAACCATTCGACAGCCGTCGTCATGCTAGTCTCATTCATAGAATTCAAATTTGTCCCGAGTCTTACTATGATAATAGTGTTTACCTGTCTCTTGAATTTGTTTAGTATTTTCAAATCATGCCATATGAATGTCACGTCGCAAAGCACATCCCCTCGTCAGTCTATAACTCTAGCGCGATAAATTGCAATACAAAAACAACCACAAACTCCGCTATATTTATCGTTTCGGAATATTTAGGAGCATGAAAACTTTATATGTTGTGCCAAATGTTTGAATGCTTTCATTGGTAAATGTTACGGTCCTTGATTTTAATCCATAACAAAAATATAGGCAATATTGTGTTTTTGTACTGCAATTTATCGCGTTGGAGTTACATACATTGTAGTTCAATTTTGAACCCTGAGCCATGACCTATCCGACTAGTCCATTATTGCGGGTAGACTATCATTTATTACGTTGGAGCGTGATATCATTCTTACGGATATCTGTTTATAATCGGACTACAGTTTAGTGCAGTCGGCAACGTCCAGAATTTCTAACCCAGGAGTCGGTGCTTAGAATCCCTGATTCGCTATTTTTTTAATTCATTGTTTTATGTTCTTTGAAGAGATTAAAAGTTACAGATTTTGTTTATATGTTTTAATTTATCCATTAAGAGGTGTCGATTTTTCAATACATTGGTCATTTTCACTCATTTCTATCTTTGGTGTATTTCGAGCTTACTGACATCCTATATTCTGTTGATTAGCCTTCATAACGCTTTATAATATACATGTAACAAATACGTTTTGTCACATATACTAGTATAACACGGATTTTACAAGTAGTGAGCATTAAAAAAAAATATAATAAAAATGAATTTTGGTGGGATTCGAACTCGCCCTGGTCGGACAAAAGTTATTTTACAATGTATCAAGCGCTTTACCGTCACGACCATGCAGACACATACAATAGTTGGCTTTAATTGTATTACTTTATATCGCACTGGTCAAATCTATACCAATTTATATTGTATACCTATTATGTAACAAGGATTCTGATTGGCTTAGACGGCCTGCACGAGAGGTGTATATATTTACTGAAACTAAATACCAGATGTACGTAGATGCCTCGGCGGTACCATCTGATATACATGTATTTGAAAGCGTTAGGTACGTAATGTTGATTTTATACTTTTCGAATTCGACATGACTTTATCATTTTGTCGTATTGCAGCGCCACCAAGCCACACACTATTACAGAAGCTATCCAATCCTGATAAAAAAGCTAACGCCCGGCAAACGGAAGACAAGAACAAAGGAGAAATGCTTCCTGAAACAAGACGCATTCTTCAAGACTTTTACCGACCGTTTAATGATGACTTGGTGAAATTATTAGGACAATCATTTAATTTTGATACATAAGGTGCTGACAGTTCTTAATGTGTATGTTTTATTCAGTTATACAGTTTATGTTGTATATGTTGCTGTTACGTGTATCAAATCAATACACACTCTCACGCCGAAATTAGCATAGAGTGAGAAATAAAATTAAAGTGAAATTACCACTGGACTACAAATAACACTTGAAAATACTACCAAGGTATAAATATTCGCGGTGGATTAATTTTATTTAATTTCGCTGATGAACTAGATCCCCTCGAATAATTGACCTAAAATACTTATGAAGATTTTTTTCTTGAAATATCTTAAATCCACGAATATAAGAATCCATTTAACCAAGAAAAATACTGGCAAAATATGTAAATTTTACAGTATATATGGATGAGGTGACATTAAGGTACTAAGTTACTTACGAGGATGTTCAAAAAGAAATGCAAACTTTTAATGGACACAACCATCTACAAGAAACTCTCAGAAAATCTTCAAATCACTCTACTTTACACACTATTTTTTGAATTCAAGATTAAATTATTGTGAAACAAGATTTTCCAACTTATATTAATCACTCTCGACACCTCATTTCTGATGTTATACATCGCCACGAGGGTATGAGAGAAGAGAAGCCAGTTTCCCTTTTATGCTGAGCGTCTAGCAAGGGAATTTCTGGTACCATTTTTATTTCGTCTTTGGTATGACGCGGCCAGGGGTCGAACCCGAGACCTCCCGCACTCGAAGCGAACGCTCAACCACTAGGCTATCGAAGAGGCGGTTAAATTATGTTTTGTCGTCTTCAAAAGGTACAGCAGGTATGTACTGCAATATGACTGACCACTTAGGTTTTCTTGAAACGTACATACGCTCTACTGAATGCGAATTAAGTCTAGGATTGAAATTCTAACTAGTCGCATGAGATGATGTCTAAAGAATATACTTGTCGATCAAGCAAAGTCACGTGTATTTCCACCAAAAACTACTTAACATATGCCTAGTAAACAGATGCCTAGTGCTAATAGGCAATCTCATTTGAAAGGTACATACTTATATTACATTCCAATATTCACAGGCTTGTAAGAACTAAAGAATGATTATAAAACACCGAACTTTTACAAAATGGCATTTAACCAATACACACATTCAATGACATTTGTGGAATTCTTCACCACCAAATACACCCATTTAATACCCTTTGGGTACTAAGCAGGACCAAATACACTAATAATGGGCCATTTGGAGACGTACGAGGGGTGATCAATATATTCGTGGACTTTTTATCTAGCAATTTTGTTTTGTCAGCTAGGCTCAAACGCAAATTAGCATTATTCAAAGTAGGCTATCTCCGAACGAATGCACCAATAAAATAGTTTTATTCATGTAACGGGTGCGTGACGCTGGTCGTCATGTAACGTCAATCCAAGCGTCACCGTTTGAGCAGCACCGAGCTCCTTTATGGACTTATATCCGACCCAGTGTATACGATTGATTTACTTTTAATACAGAAATAGGTCATAAATAGCCAACTCCGGAATGTAAGGCGGAATAGAAATTGTCTCGATGCGTTATTTGATTTTAAACTCTGAAAAAAGCGGTTGGCTTAACACGGTAGCATCATCCCGATGAAGAAGGAATCACGACCTAACCAGATTAGGGCGTACTTTCTAAAGAACTCCTTTCAAATGTTTTGTACTCTATACTGATCGTAGAATTCGCCAGTAACATATCGTTCAGAAATATGCCTCATATTTCTCAGAAATTAAGGATGATTATCCCTAACCCTGTCTTAATTATTCCGTTTATTCTTATTTTACCATGGCGTCAGTTTGACAGATTCCCTACAATCACATAAACAACGAAAGCATGTGTATATATATATCACTGATTTAGAGTGCAAAGTATCCCCGTACAAGTTGATCAAGTCATCTTCGAGCTATCGAAAGGATTTTCCAAGTTAATTAAAACACTAGCTAGTTGATAGATCTATATCGTCTGGTAATTTCATTGTTCCAGAATCAATATTTAAAAAGTTAGAAGGAAAATCTTCGAATATATTGATCACCCCTCGTATCATCCACGAATACACCCGTGCGACATTCGGGGTATTAAACACCACCAAATGCACCCATGCTAATCGTTTAAGTGAACTCACCAATACATAATTCACCCATTTTAGGCCATTTAGTGAATCAACCAACACCAATTACAATGTACACACATTCAATGCTCTATGGGGTACTCGCAACCACCTATTACTCCCATTCAATTTCCTATTCGGTAGTTACGATCACCGAATGCACCAATTCAATGCCCTATTGGGTACGATTACCGAACACTCGAGTCTGTAGCAAACATGTCTTAAAGCAAGGCAACCTCCTTACAGGGACACGGCCATTAGCATCGTCTTTAAGACTGTACGGGCAAAGGGAGGTAACCGCTTTGCAAAGGGAAGTAATCACTGCGAGGAGTTTGACAGCAAGGGAGATAAAAACTCCGTCGCAATGCGTTGCTAAGGGAAACTTGGTTGAGTTTGACCACCATCATGGATGCCGAGGAGAAAAACACAGACTGTGGATCATTGTTACATAAAGAATCTCGTGAAACATATACACTTAGTCGCAAAAGAAAGTATACATTATATATAACATGACATTATATCATTTGAGATTAAAATAAACAATCAAAAAGTTTATATTTACCGAATTGCATGTTTATCTGATATTTTAAGACCTCACAAATATAGCCAACAGCGTTTGTTCTTGAAATATTCTTCAATATTTAAGACAGAAGTTCATTAAGCAATGAAAAACCGAAACACGAACAATTTACTATTATGGTCAAGGGGAGGTAACCACGTATAAAATTTGAACATTTTTTATAAATTTGATTTTCAGGTGGCCAAGTTGTTGACTATATTTGTGTAGTATTGCATTTATTGACATGTTTTTGTTGATTTCAAAATCTCAAATAAACACACTTTTAAGTAATTATTAGCCTTTTGTTTGTTTTTTTCAACATCAGATGAAATAATTTCAATTATAAACAACGTATACTTTCTTTTGCGACTGAGTGTAATTAATTAATTATTGATTATTTTGATTCATTAATACTTATACATTAGTATATGCTTCTAAAGTTTATATACATGCATGCATACATGTTTGATTATTGTTAAGGTCTCAGCTGACGTACTTTAATTTTGTTGTAAGTTTCAACACAAAAGTCTAATTTTGATCTTGATTTTGGCACAATGGGGTTCATTACATTTAAGACGAATATTGCATCAGATATTGCATCAGACAATTAGTCGTTAATTTCATTGGTTAAATTGATAATTAACATATAATGTGGTTGGTCAACATTAGCCCCACCTTACTTGTCAAAACACATTCTACATGCTATAGTTGTATATCGCAAAATCACTATTTTCGAGTCAGTGTTTTAAGTTTCAGTTTTTTAGTTTCAGTGTAAGTCTTGGACAGTTAGAAAGTTAAAGAGAAGTACTGACTATTTAAATACTATGCTTAGATCAAAATTCAATCTTAAGAACTTATACACTCCGTCGCAAAAGAAAGTATACATTGTACATAAATGAAAGTATACCGCCGGGGGTTTACAGAAACAAACATAATGTTAATATTTACTAAATACTGTTGATTCAAAGTTATCTGTCACAACCGCGGAAACAAACATTCAACCCGATCGACTTTTACAGGTGTGTCAGGAATAAGTTTTCATCATTAGCACAACTAAATGTTAAACACTTTAACGGTCTAATAGCCGAGTTGTTATACCTATTACATCACTGTAAGTCTTTTTTGAAAAATTATACAACTCACGAGTTCAAATCCCATCAACGCCCTGATTTTATTTAACTTTACTTAAATTTGATATTTTATGCTTCTGCTCTAATTCCAGTAATTGCATTTTGTATAATGAATAAACTATACGCGTGTGCATTGTGGCACGTCATGATTGAGTGCATTCTATCAAGCTGGAAAAAATTGATTAATGTTTACATGGACTGTACTAGAGTGTATCGACAAAAAAATTAACATATATAATTATAAAAAAATGATATTTTTTCTGGCAAGGAAAGATATGATGAAATTAATTCGTCGATGTAAAATAATCAGAAAAAAATAAAATAACGGAAAAAAGTTTGCTTCAATCTGGATTCGAACCCTTGTATAAAATTATGAGGTCGCCACTACACTGTTACCAATCATTTAATGACATACGCTACAAGCTTATGAAAGAAAACGTAGCTTATTTTAGTACGTACAGCTATGATCAAGGATGGTATGAGTAAATTGAGAACGCTGATTGGTCAATACATACATTTACCTATTCTTAAATGGAACATTCTGGCGGTTTTGACAGATATCTTTGAATCGACAGTAGTATGTTTATCTGGCATTCTAAGATCAAGCGACAACATTTAATCGATACAATACTGCACAAACAGAGTCAAAGCTTTGGGACTTGATAAATCAAATTAACACAAATGTTCATACACAAATATGTGTACATGCATACATTTACCCATAGCTCGGTCAATAGGTACTTGATATTGCTGAAATTAATTTTCAACATATGTAGCTTGGATATGTGGCATTACAATTCAATCGAATTTGGTACATCCGATTGCAATTACCACAAACAAAATAAAAATGATGACATCAACATATTATTATAAGCTTATGTCGCGGTATGTTCATCGGGTGTTTGTCAAATTGTTAATGCAGCTAGATGCCCGCTTTGCTGATAAGGTTCGTTTTCAAGTGTATGTACTTATCACGGAGACGCAAATAAGGAAAACAAGCTTTACAACAAAGCACAATTCAGGTTTAGAAATTATCACTGTTTTCTCATGGTTACATCCCCTTGACCTAGGAAAATGACTATTTATTTTTCAAAACTCACAACCATCATGTTGTTAAGTGAAAACTCGCATTATTTTGAGTGTTTTTTTATTGACAATATACCTAGTCCAATTTACCATACATAAACATAATTTGTACCACTGTGTGAATGTCTGGTACATTTTACGTTGGCGGTGGACATATAAAATATTTGTGTTAACTCGTTTGTTCAGGTACCGACGCTGTTGACTTGATTTGTGGGGTATTGGATCTATTGACACGCTATTATTGATTTTAAAATGTCAGATAAACACACAGTTATGTTAATACAAAATTATTTCGTTTAGTTCTGTCAACCCCAAAGGATACAATTTAAAGTATGTACAATGTATACTTTCTTTTGCGACTAAGTGTATATACAGGACAACAAAATATAGAAAACGAACGGGTGTTTAATTATAGTATGAAAACGGTGATTTTGCGCATACGTTAACGGGATGAAAACCATGCGTAAACATAAAGATTCACGCGCTGTTAACGTCCAGTTTTACGTATGCTTATTTCAGGCCGCGGCGGCGACTATAAACGTTATACAGCGTCAATTGAACAGTAATTCCCATTTTATTTCTAACTACTAATTAGTTTCCGATAATATTTAAATTATAAATATAACCAAACCCGAAATTTCCATGTTTTCTTGGTATTTGCCGATCCCGGATGTCGACGTGCATAACAATACCTGGTATGACGTTACGTTTGTTTTCGCGACGTCGCATGTTTTTTCGCGTTATAACATAATTATGCAGATTCCTCGCGGGCTCGGGCACCAACAGTCCCTCGGGACTCTGCAAATGTTATAGCCCGAAAAAGCATGCATTAACCCTACATTAATGACTTATTTGAAGTGAGAGACAAAGGTGGTGGTTATGCTACACCATGAAAGTACTTGTTTTAAATAAGGAAATTCGTCTTTTTTACTCACGTAATTCACGTAGTTCTACAACTAAGGATGCTGGGTCGGTTTAGTGCGCATGCGTTATTTGTCATAATACGTTATGTGCCTTTTAGATGTAAAAACGTGTCAAAATCATATACAATAAATCAAATTGAACAGTTTTAAAGTAGTATGCAATATAATTAGAAAATACTTGTCGAAGTGACGGTTGACATTCCGAAAAAAATCATTACATTACAAAATAGGTTGGTGGGGTATAAAATAAAAATATTGCTATTTATGCCAAATGACTTTTTTAGGAGTCAGGTTAATTTGGTAATGTTTGTTTATTGTGTGTTAATTAAGAAATAATGAATACGTAGCTATGTTTAGTTGAGTAATAAAATAAAGGCACATGTTTGGATGCGTAGTAATTAAATCACGAGTGCGTAACACGAGTGATTTTATGTACGCATTCAAACGAGTGCCTATATTTTTATAACACAACAAAGCACAACTCATATTTATTATTTCGATTCTAACATCGCCAATGCTTTACCACTTATAGCATAACAAGACAGGTTGACGTCAAACTACTTTCTTTCCTAGGAACGTTACCGTCAACGTTACGTCATTTGTCATTCTATATGACGTCAAACGTGACGTCATCAATCAGCTATATTTTATCGCGGTAATAAAATATGGTAAGCTCAATATACGCAAAGAAGGCAAATCTCACGTGCTATGTTAGAATGTGTTTTCGCGATATTTACATGTTCAATAAATTTTATTATAAGCGTTTTTATTGATTTTCACAACATTTTAGTCATATTTAACTAAAATAAAACAACATTTGTGAAATAGATACCTCGGTGAAATATATGTTTTATTGCATAATGTTAAAGATCTATATCACTAGACATATTTAACAAAATATTTAAAAAGGTTAAATACAGGAAAATAAGTTATAATTATTTTAACTGGGTGCAATTTTGCTGCATTAAATATTAAGTGGGTAGGGTAAAATAGCAATATTTATAAGACCAAAATTAAATTACCATTTTTGGTAGATCTACCTTGACCATATATTATATATATATTATTCTTTATTAATGTCTCATCAATGTACATATACAATTATTATAAAACATCATAAAAATCCATATAGTTATATATACATTGCCATTCTATGCAGAATTATAAGAGACAGTGGTACATAATTATCTGACATATTATCACAGTTTAACTTAATCACATAGACCGTGTATAACAATGTGTACCCAACCTATACCGAACACTAATTTATCAGATCACAAACATCAAATAAATATGTTAAATTTGAATGCAATTAGAAAAATAATTCATACACACTGAATAATTTAATGTTTCATATCGCTCAATTTACGTAAACCTAGCTGTACGATTATTACACCAACAATACAACTAATCTATCATAACAAAACAAAATCATTCTACATATTCAGTTGTATTGAGAATGTTATATACGTCTCAAAGTACACCGCAAGTGCCACATTATGTCTGAAACAAAATAAATGTAATAATATTGTTCATTGTGATAATATGTCTAATTTGACATTTCATAAGATCTTCCAGTTAGGTTTATGATACCGTTATCAGTAATATAGAATCCTAATTGTAGTTCATTAAGACGTTTTATTTGACTATTTCACCACCGTGACTGATTCCAATTTTACTAATTACGGGAATTCAATACTGATAACAGTATATAACGATGCAGTAATTGTGTAGCTTCGGTATTTTGGGTTGAATGAACTACATATTCATTTTTAAATTAGTGAACAAATCTGCCGATGATAGTAAACACATTGAAACGGTTTGTTTGTGGTGAGATTTGAAGTTGCGTCTTAACCGAAGCATCATGCTCCTCGCATTGTCAATAGGAGTCAGGTGTCGCCAACTTTTTGTCCAAATATGTTTTGAACCTAATGAACATAGTAATGTGCACATACAGTTGACACTTTGGTAACACATACGAGGGTCATTCAATATATCATGCAACATATCACATACATTATTCGATATAATATTAATTGCTGAAGCATTGTCATAATATCTTAAAGTATCTGTCCAGGTGGACAATGATCGTCGTTCATCCTTTCGACACACCTGCTATTCCCTTTGCGAGGCAACTACACACATACACCATAAACTGCTCAGCCACGATTTATTCAACCTTATGTACATCAGCATGTCGAAATTTCAGGTAATTGTTGCCTCGTTTTCGGCAGGTAATATCGTATCTAGGTATAATATATCGCTTAAAGTTTGGATAGAAAGTTGTTTCCGTCTATATTCAAGCGCGAACGCAAGCTAGCAATGAGTTTGGAGCGACGTTCGGTCAGTTCTGACGTCAAAATGGGGGTACCCAAGGAGCAGAATCTTGGGACAAGGTCAACCTGTTCCGCAAATTATCTGGGCTATCTCATATTTTCTGTCTGGTTTCAAATGTTCTCTTTTTTCTGTATGAAATATGTCGATGCACAGATATTCCGATCAGCACGCTGGTGTTTGGTAACTGTAATTCTGCCATTCGTATGTTCATTTAAAATATACCAAATTTATATAGCGCCCTTTCCATGCGAACGCACGTTCAAAGGCACTTTACATTATTGTGTTGCAACCACAAGGGCGCAGGTGCATCCTCTACCAGTGCAGATACAGCATGATCTGACCAGAGGGACAGACTGAGAGAAAGCCACTGAAGGGAGAGAGAGACATTAGATACAGGCATGTCCGGCGCTGCAGAAGTGCGCCTAGCTCTTATCTTTATAGGCGGATTTAGCTCAGTGGTAGCGCACTGGGCTGTCAATCCAGAGGTCGTGGGTTCAATCCCTGGCATCGGAAATTGACATACCTGAAATATTTATAATATTCCCGCTATATCTGACCGTGTGGTCTGCAAACTATCTGGAAGTGCCAGGAAGCTGTGTAACTATGTAACATACTCAGGAACAACTAGAGGTTATATACATATGGGATATCACTTGTTCACTTATATTATGCAATAAGATTGTTTCTGCTGCTACACAGTACGGTTGTGTATTTTGTATGACCATTCCCTTAATTCAGCTGGATCGTCAATCATGGTGATTATGTACAGTGTAAGCCGTGTGTAATGTTAATATACGTACTTTTATTGTACTTGGGCTGTTGTGGTAAAATGAGAACACAAATAGTATATGATACATTCTATTGTTCTATAATACTTCCCGGAAGTCAATGTTATACTGTGAAGACAAATCATTGACAATTATGTTTATCTACTAGACAAACATAACAATTGTATAAACAGCGATAATTACAATTATGTTGATGTTGTCTGAAATGTTGAATTAAATGATAACATTCCCTACTGTATGTATTTGACAGACCCTCTGTTTAAAGCCGATGTCCCTCGACGATGTACTCCAGATGGTAAATAATGAGCTATCAGGACTTCAGGAACAGGTTCCTCGTGGTCAATGGGAAGCTTCGGGCAAGTCATGAGACAGTTTGTGATATCGGAAGGAATTGTGGTGAATCAGGTGATATAGAAAGAAATCGGGAGACCATCGCCGATATGGAATTCTTCAGTAGGACTTATATTTATTGACTACCATAACTGTTGCGTTTTTATAAACCCTGAATTGTATATTGCTTCACGGTTTATGTGCTTGTCTTTACAAATATATCATAAAACTAACATACTATTTTATAAGGTAAATCGTGTACAACTAAACATATTTGGTTTGCTTATACCTTATTAAATAACAAATAAGAAATAAATATTTTACATCGTGCATAAACAATGTATATAGCGATGGAAATATATGTTCATTACGTGTGAAAACAAATCATATAATGTACGTCAATGCTCATCATATATCAAGAAAGTTGTCAAAACAACAATTGTCGCTGTACAAATTAAGAGAAAATCATTATCTCGTTTCGTTCATTGGTAACATATGTGGACTCTATGTCACTATAAATCACAAAGAGGTCAAACAGCGAACTCGATTATAATGGTGTATATACATAGTGTCCAGTGCACGCACGAACATATATGAGTTAGATATCTACCTTTTACATATTTGTACTAGGTGGACATATTTACATAGTTTTTAATCTTGAAATGTACCTTTACATTGAAAGCCCATGTTGCCATTTTAAAGTTTGCATTACGTTTTCATTTTAAGGTGGAAGGGTATTTTTACTAAGCAAGCGTTATGCGTTTGTAAGGTCAGTTTTACGGCGCCAAAAATGATTATAATTCACACTATGGGCTTGTTTAAAACGTAACACTTGTTACATCAGCTTAAAGTTGCAATTAATGCCTGACAAATATGTGTGTGTAAACGTGTGGATTTTTTCTGACGTCATTGGGGGAGTCGTAGAAAGGCAGTATTTATAGCCTGCTTTTTCAGTGAAATTGCCGCAAAATCTGTAAAATGTCAGCTTTAGGGCAAACAATTCTAAAAAAATGAGGAATTTCACGTTTCATAAATGATATTTTCTTTATCCATTTTGATATTTTTTCTGTATCAAACATGGGTGTTTGTGTATAACTATGAAGCATGGTCACTTTAATAGGCAACTAACATGAAAAAGTGTTTAATTTTAAGGTGCTGCCTCACATATTGGTGTATTGCAACAATAAAATAAAATTGTCAAATATTCGCAAAATATTGGTAAAGTTGACTTTATATCCCATAAACAACCACACTGACATCTCAAATAACTTTCGAAACATCGACATTCTGACGTTATTTAGTATTTTTACACTTAAAATTATGTATTTAACACTAATATCACTTAAAGTTTCATGAACTGTGTTCGCATTCGATGAAACGAATTGCAAAACAAACCGAATACTTCACTGTTGTAGTTTGCTAATGTTACAGTTCGATCACGTGTGAATTACGTACTTCACAAAGCATATTGGAATATATAAATAAATATAAATAAATATATTGGAAGGAAACTCTGCTCTATCTTTAAAAGGAAGAATACTGAGTGCGCGATATCGAGAGTGGTTTAAATTGCTTATTTGCACATAATCTTACACAAAGAAACAGTAAGCGGCTTTCTATTTCATAAATACTAGGTAAGGTTGGAAAATTACGCCCTCCCTTTTTTAGCCGCATCTGTGAGGCAGCACCTTTATACAAAACTCAAACTCTATTTCTTGCCAGTATGCCCCAAAATGGCCAGCAGAATCCTACAAATCCCATAAAAGGTGGGTTCACAACTTTTTCACAATTTTGAGACATCATATTAAACTCATTTTTTGGAAACATTGGTACAGAGACAAATATAAACAATGTTGACAGTAACATCACATCTGTTTTGAAAGTCAGGGTGACTATATATAAATTACTAAGGATTGTCTTTCGGTCAAAATACTGTGTTTGAAAGGCGACGTCATCATAACGTCACGGCGCGACCCGCCTCCATGGTACATGGTATATTTAACGTTTAATATATTTTTTATTGTTAATCCAATTGCTTTAATAGTTCGCGTGTTTGTCAGTGATAGATGAAATTTTATTTACAGCCAATTAGTTTTCTAAATTTCTCATTTACCGCGCTGCTATTAAAAAAGTCCTATTACTTCTGGAACAGCCTACGTATATATAAAACAAATGAAAATGATAATTTACGAGAAGCTATTTTAAAAGATTTTGATAATAATTATCTTCACGATAATAAAATCGTTTATTTTTTAATTATGTGAATGATTAAATAGTACAGACCGCCAATATGGTTGCAAAACACAAACGCTATTTTAGCAATAGAAAGACAGACAATTCCACGATTAATTAACTTACTATGAGAACACCACATGGGGGCAAAAGAAATACGAAGAAAGATACGACCAAAAACTGATAGGATATTAACCCATGAGTTTACTGCAACGGAATACCTCGCCTACTAGACTACGGCGCCTCATCACTATGTGATATTTAGAAAATGCACAAAAGACATTTCTGAGTAAGCGCTGGAGAGTTAGAAACAGGAGAATGATTTTGAAAGTTGATATGTTTACGCTTAAAAGTATCTGCTTTGAAAATCCAAGCATGCTATAGTTTGTAGGTGTGTACGAGACAACGTTGTGACGTGCACGAGCCTGATGTCCCCAAGCCGACGACATACTTTTAACACCGCGTATAAACAAAATCACGGTATGAATTATTGGGAAACTATGCAATTCAACTTTTATGACGTATTGTGATTAAAAACATCTGTCAGTTCCGACCACTGTACGACTTATTGTAAGACTATACTCGTACAGTGTAACGTATATACCTCTTATTGCGTTAACCGGAAGTGGACTCGTTTATACAAAGTTTAAAAGTATGTTATTGGAATATAATTGTGATGTAGATTCCTTTCAGACACAGCTTACTTATTGCTCAATACAAATTAGTTAGTGATTTTTGCATGAAGTAATCATGGAAATGCGACAATACGAATGACTTTTGTATTTTACATTGGTACATGACCTAAGTTTTTCTATTTAAGCTACATTTCTTAAAACATGTTTTTCTGTAAACAATGAGGTTTATTATTTATTGCTGCATTCAACTGGTGTCTCGCTGAGATGAAACAATATATATACGGGAGTCATTAATTGAACAAATATGTTTTTAAATTGATAAAAACGTAGCCAAGTAATTTCGTGGAATTTGGGTTCTCCAGGTTCAATTCCTTACATAGCCAGCCATAAATACACAACGTGAATACTTAATCATCTATTAATAATATGATATCGCTGACGATCCCAGCGATTGAATTGCATGTGTATTGTTAATTTTACTACGACTGTGTGATAACAATTGATGACGTCATCTTCTATTTTCGGAAAAAACCCTAAAGATGTCCTGGTAACTATGGTAATATGATAAAAATAATCCGTCATTTGTCTTTGGGATAAACCTTTCCCAAACTCGTCTGAAAAGATAAATTATTAAGCTCGGCAAAAATATAAAGAATAATCAGACAGGGGAGACAATCTTTAACAGAAAAAGCCGAACACAAAAGGCACAAAAAGGGACAAACAATAAATATAAAACACAACTAGCATAATAGCAAGACTACTCCACAATACCAAACACATCTAGCATAATAGCAAGACTACTCCACAATACCAAACACATCTAGCATAATAGCAAGACTACTCCACAATACCAAACACATCTAGCATAATAGCAAGACTACTCCACAATACCAAACACATCTAGCATAATAGCAAGACTACTCCACAATACCAAACACATCTATCATAATAGCAAGACTACTCCACAATACCAAACACATCTATCATAATAGCAAGACTACTCCACAATACCAAACACATCTAGCATAATAGCAAGACTATTCCACAATACCAAACACATCTAGCATAATAGCAAGACTACTCCACAATACCAAACACATCTAGCATAATAGCAAGACTACTCCACAATACCAAACACATCTAGCATAATAGCAAGACTACTCCACAATACCAAATACAGAATTGAACAAGAAAAGCTCGCATAATAACTTGTGCCTTCTGGACTCATTGAAGAAATGTTAATTTCCAAATGACAATTCACGGCGGTTATTAAGTTTCTCTAAAGTTATATACTTACCCTACGCGGTCGCATGCCTGCTGAAGTTGTAGGCGACATTATTGTAACATGGACGAGCAGCTATTACAAAATACAACAAATGTACATTTAAAAGGCATAAAGTCGGTAACGATCCGGAACATATGTACGAGTAAGTACCAAATGCGATACTGACATGCATCCCCACCAGCCATATGCTGCAATACCGAAATGTGCATTTCGATATTATAAGCACATTGAGTATTAAAATATGTGTGTGTTAATCATATTCAGTTTCTCATTCAGTTCTTATATTACAATTTTATATAAATGTGTGCAAATCTATATTTAGAACGAGTATCATACAGATGTTGATTGGAAGTCGGTAGACACTTCAGGTTTAATTTATCAGAAATATATAATTTCGAGTAATTTAATAATCATGTTCAATTCATCTATCCTATCTTTACTGTCACATTTAATGTATACACCAGACAAGTTGGTGCACGTATATGTCTGAAATTAAATTTGGAATGATTCAACCACGATAGCTTTATTGGATTACATGGAACCGTAAAAGTACGTATAAGTAAACAAACAACATCACTTTCCAAAACTGGTTGCTACAAAGCATGTCAATATATCGCTGGCTTAGAATTAGAAGGTCGTAAATACAAAATCAATATTTTGAGAAAACAATAACAAAATTGTCTGAAATCTACTCGATATTTATGGAAGAACAAGCTTTTTAAACTTCGGTTTGATCAACATGATTCAGCCTCATAAGAGCGCATTGAGATGCAGATTTCAAACATGCATGAGTCTTATAATTCTAAGCCAGCGATATACGCACAATTATACCACAAGTTATGTTGTCGTAACATGATTATTATAGAATGGTGATATATATATATATATGCCCAAATTCGGATATGTCAAAATCATGTTGCCAATTCAGTTATTATACAAGATAACGCTGTCAAATACATTTCATATACATGTATGGTCAGTCTGTGAGTAGCACTGTTTAGGTTAAATTGTGCACCTATATCCTTTCCGCTACCATAGCGTACTAATGCAGATTGCCGGGATGGCCATGTCGGCCTTACGTAGTTTTCGACCTTAATTTTGCTGGCATGGGTACACAGGTATTCCAGATTGAATGATATTACGGACCCAAGGTCGTTCACATGTTTTTTGGCCCGCTGGTTCCCTTGAACGTAGATTTTTCAAAAATGAAATTACTAGTCCTACCCGCCATTGCGGTACGAATCCCTGTGGAATTGCATTTACATTTAGCGCCAACAAGTTTTTATTTTTCTATACATGGATTATAAGGCAAGACAAAGGGGCCAGGATCAGTGCCCTAAAGGGGCCGAAAAGTAGGCCTACCAAGCTAAAAAAGTAAAGGTCACCGTCACATCGTCATTTCCGGTAACCTTTAGTCGAAATGTTGACAATTTATCCTACTTTCACTTTGGGGCAGGTGTGTAGCATCCGGATGTATCCAGTTTTTATCGGTGCTGCAAGTCAATAGTGTCTCAGGGACAGGGTATAGGGAGTATATGAATTTCTCATGCCCCCAAAAGAAGCAGCTAAGACTTGGGCGGATCATTTACTCGTTCAGTTGTGTGTTGGGCATTGTGCCTTATGTTTTTTTTTTATATTTTCTGTTGTCCGCTGTTTAAGTTGGGTGCTGCCTTACCTTTCTGACTTAATAGTATCTTTTTGTTTGAATGCTTTCATGGAGGAATATACGGAATGGTATTTGCAGTTGCAATATTACATGCTGAGGTAACAGATACCAAATGAATTTCCCCTACCTAACAGTAAACGATATCAATACGACAATTTTATGACAATGTTGCCAATAATGTGCTGTGTTTATTTGCGTAGCATATAATCGAAAATAAACAATAGTCAGTGTGTTCAATACAATATTGTTGTGATTGTGTCTGTCGTTCAAGTTGTGTAAAGTGATTTATATAAGACAAGAAAGGTACTTTGGGATTTCATTTATTTGCTGTTCATTTATAAATTGAATATACATTTTCGACAGTTTATAGGTATGAACTGTCGGGAAAATCACGCCTAATTTGAATAAACGACGTTGGGCTTTAATACGTAGGAACCTTCACCATTAGATAATTTTTTCAAAATACCGAAACGAGAGACATAACAGACCTACATCTCTTTAGATATTTTAAATCACTTTAAATGGTTGTGGATCATTAGGGTGCAGAAAGTCTTATATAAGTAAACATATTTGTGTTCGCTAATTGTGTATTGCCGTTTTGTATAAGAACGCTTATAAACGTCAACAACGTTCGCGCAATATAATGACGACTTTAACAAAATTGTTTACCGAACGCAACAGTACGGAGCTGTTGTAGTTATTTACTGTCCCATGCCTTATTAGTAATACATTGTTTTTGAGTAGGTCTGGCAGTGTCATTCAATGCAGATTATTCAAGACGTTAATGTGCGTACTTTGATATGCTATATAACACGTTCAAATGACAGCAATACTGATAACAATGATCTACTCGTAGTTTGAGTTATTGTAACAGAGTGTAAGGAATTCATGAATCAGGTTTGGAGTTTAAAACTTTAAGAATGATTAAGATATCAAAATATGGCAGATCAGTGAACATAAAGAAAAAAACAAAACACCGAAATGATATCAGAATCTAGTAGAAACACAAAAAGTAAAACGGCACTACAGGATGTGTAATCTAACGAAATAATTTTCTCCGAAACAACTTGACAAACAAATGAACACATTCTGTGTTTTGTCATGACATATGAACAAATTATGTGTTTTGTCATGACATATGAACACATTCTGTGTTTTGTCATGACATATGAACAAATTATGTGTTTTGTCATGACATATGAACACATTAGGTGTTTTGCCATGACATATGAACACATTCCGTGTTTTGTCATGACATATGAACACATTCTGTGTTTTGTCATGACATATGAACACATTCTGTGTTTTGTCATGACATAATTATTAACACATTCTGTGTTTTGTCATGACATATAAACACATTCTGTGTTTTGCCATGACATATGAACACATTCTGTGTTTGGTCATGACATATAAACACATTCTGTGTTTTGCCATGACATATGAACACATTCTGTGTTTTGTCATGACATATGAACACATTCTGTGTTTTGTCATGACATAATTATTAACACATTCTGTGTTTTGTCATGACATATAAACACATTCTGTGTTTTGCCATGACATATAAACACATTCTGTGTTTTGTCATGACATATAAACACATTCTGTGTTTTGCCATGACATATGAACACATTCTGTGTTTGGTCATGACATATGAACAAATTATGTGTTTTGTCATGACATATGAACACATTCTGTGTTTTGTCTATGAACACATTCTGTGTTTTGCCATGACATATGAACAAATTATGTGTTTTGTCATGACATATGAACACATTCTGTGTTTTGTCATGACATATGAACACATTCTGTGTTTTGTCATGACATATGAACACATTCTGTGTTTTGCCATGACATAAATTCCTCCACCAGCTTGCATGGAAAGTACATTAAAGTTTGCAATTTGTTGGGATTAAACAGGTGTGTGTCTTGAATTAATTTGTCAGCCTCATGAATCACAATTATAGGGTAACATGAGCGACAGGAAGTTAGTAAACCAGACGACGGCATGTGTAATCTGGCTTGCACATTGTAAGGTTTCGTATTAATTACAGCTGCTAACTTTAAGGACTTTAAAGGGACTGCCTCACATATTGGTGTATTTCAAAAATAAAAGAGAATTGTCAAATATTCGCGTAATTTTGGTATAGTTGCCTGTTTATCCCATAAACAACCACACTGACATCTAAAATAACTTCGGCATTTTGTAGATATTTAGTATTTTTACATCAAAAATTCTATAGGGTATTAATACCCTATAGAATTAACACTACAATTACTTAAATTGCCTGCACTGCAATTTGTTCGCATTTGATGAAAATGAATAGGAAAACGAACCAAATGCCTCACTAATGTTTACGCTGTAGTTTGGTGATGTTATAGTTTGATCACGTGTGAATTACATAATTCACAAAGCATGTTGGAAGGAAAGAAAGCGCTTTTTCAAGAAAAAAATACTCAATGGGCAATATCGACGGTGGTTAAAATTGCTTATCTGCACCAAATCGATCTTAAAGCAACCTTCAGTGGCTTTCTATTACATCAATACTTGGTTAGGTTGGAAAATCACGCTAAACAAAAAAGTTTGCCCAATCTGTGAGGCAGCATCTTTAACCTACCGCATGTGGCATTCGGTTGAACATTTTGTGGATTGATCTAAATTAAAGAGAATCGTAATTGCTGTTGAAAGCCATGCCATTTCAAGTTCCAAACAAGGAAACTTATACAATTATCGAGGATAAACCCTTCCCATAGTCATATTCCTGAACTATAGTTCAATTTGTCACCTGTTGGCATAATTATGTAGAAGTATTGTTTTTGTTAAAACTCGTCGCCGTAAAATATTTCATTATTATGTTTGATATAGATAATAGTTTCCACAGGGTATGAACCTAATAAATGTATACTTTATTGGGAGACTATACAATTCAAAGTGTATGACTTATTGCGATAGCCGGATGTTGAATTGTTTATACACTGTGGTTCATGTGCGTTGTGCGTCCTTCATAAATATAGACGATATTTTTGTTTAAATGTAATATTCCTATACAGGGCGCTCGATACATTGTACATTTTACATAGTGATGTTTCTTTTTATCGTATACTTATAGTCTATATTCTAAATGATGTACCCCTTAAGCATAGGTACTGCTGAGGAATTCCACATCGGCGATGTTCTCCCGATTTCCCCCGATATCACCCAATTCATCACAGTTCCTTCCGATATCACAAATTATCTCATGACTTCCCTGAGCTTCCCATAGACACCCGAAGCTCATTTATTTCCATCTGCAGAACATCACCGATGCAAACAATACTCGGTGGGACCTAGTATTGACATGTGTAGAGTAATACCTTTCAATCTTCGCAATTATGTTATTATCCGCATAGCGTACTATACTTAGCGTCACCAGTTTTGCAACAAAATTGAACATCCTAAAATTTTGAATTGTTGGGTTGAAAGAATTTTTCTCTTCCACGTATCCATGAGAGTATCGAACTACTTTTATACCCATGTCGTCCTTTTTCGTCACGCTTGAATGATCACGCGGTCGAACAATTGTCAATCGTCTTGTCATGCTCTTGCACATCGATATTTCATTTTCCACTTATTTTTCACTTTACACATTCTTGAATAATGTTTGGGATAAAAAGTTCACAACTAGTTTTTTAATTAAGCAAGACATGTACCTTTAGAAAGATTACCAAAATAGATAATGATGAACAAAATCGTGTATATGTGATGCTAAAGGCTGGTGTTTCACTAAGGCTGCTAGGCTGTGGTACAAGTTCAAACAGACACATTGTCTATATGACATACCACGTGGTGACAGGTCAAGGGGCAATACATCTGTTATAGACAGTCATTCTGCTCAAACTTTAGCACAATATTCAACGACATTGTTGTTGCTTAATCGTAGTCAACATACATTTAAATCAATATAAAACTTGCATTCGGATTGTGTTTTTGTGAAATCGACACCACTCGTAACAAAGCATCATTTGGGTGAAACCATGTTACGAACACTTATCACTTATGGTCAAAAAACAACAATGCTTACCTGACGTAACCTCCCTTGCACTACAAAATATTAATAATGGTAGAATATGTCAAGCTAAGTTAACGCCAAACATATTGCTGAGTGGAAAACCGCCTTTATTTGTAGGGTGCTTTTAATGGTAGGTTGGTTGATTGCATAATGCAACACTTCTCGAAAAATATCAATAAATAGAGCGGATATATGGTACCAAAAAGTGCACAAACATTTGCTAAGTGTAATGAGTATTTTTGAAATATTGGATCATGTCATATACGGTGTTCATATGGCTAAATGTATTTCTTTAATTTGATAATAATTATTGTTCTGAATTTATATCGGTTTTATATCAATGTACACATGTTTAGTTGGATCAGCATATCAAACTAGATTGCGGTTCCAATACAAAAGACGAAACAATGTTGATTTTCGGAACTTATGTCGCTCAGTACGTGTATATATGTACTCGTACCTCATTCAACATGATGTATGCATTATTGAATTAGTCATCAGCATTATACTTTGTACAAATATATACATTGCAATGTAGTTAAACTTGTATTTTATACTGGATATATGTGCTCCTATTAAATAAATCATCGTCGTATATGTTATTGTTTAATAGGAATATGCATTACAATGTGAATGCCAAATGACACAGAACCAGTATATTACACTTAACAACGGTCCCTGCCAAAAGGAAATAAGGAATATTCATCAAAAAGATTGTAAGCCAAAATATGTCTGATGCATTAAAAGAAAATACTTTTCACGTCGTAATTTGGCAAGATGAAGTTGTATAATGTGATCACATGATTGTAGACGTATAATAGTTGTGGTTGTTACTTTCATTGTGTTAAGCCTAGGTCCAACTGAGCCATTTTGCCTCAGCGATGTACTCCCGATTGAAATTTTTGAGCTATCAGGACGTCGGGAACAGGTTCTAGGGAAGCTTTAGGGAAGGCATGAGACAGTTTGTGTTATTACCTAGCACTCTATATAACGAGTAATTCGTTATTTTTGACTGTTTCATGTCTTAATGTTTGTTTTTAGATTCAGGTATGAAACAGTTCATTGCCAGGAGGGCAACAGTTTTGACTGTTACACCCCTGGATGAACTGTTACCTGCGCACTACGATGCGCAATATAAATTCCTGCAAAAACACCCTGCTAGATCTATAGCGTATTTTTAATATAACTCTTGAACAATGTTTTGTCCTTTTTTGCTTTATTACATGCCGATTTTATTTGTTTGATAATAAAATCATGGGGATAATGACAGTCTTGAATTGATAACAAAAAATATCCGCTATTAGTATGACAAAATGTCTTAGAAATATCCTTTTTGTTTGTTGTATAAGTAGAACTTTACTGTAGTTATATAGAGTATTAGGTAATAAAACAGTTATTTCATGTCTGTTTTGGGTTAACAGTCAAAACTATTGTCCCTCGGTATCGGGGAAGACATTTTGAACTGTTGCCTTCGGCATATCGGCCTCGTGCAACAGTTCAAAAGTCTTCCCCGATACCTCGGAACAATAGTTTTGACTGTTAACCAAACACACATGAAATAAGTGTATAATATCGGAAGAAATTATGATGAATCGGGTGGTATCGGAAGAAATCGGGAGAACATCGCCGATGAGGAATTCCTCTGATGGACCTAGGCTTTAGTACTGACTCATTGATCTTGGATTTATGTTCCGTAACTAAGCTACAATGTCAGTTTATCGGACGAAAAGCAAATAACCGATTTAATATATCTCACGTAGTCTCGCATGTTTTGCATTCATACGCAATATTAAATTACCTACACATTCGGAGTTGTACGTATGTAATAGCGTACTCGCAACTATCACGTCTGTTACAATGAACCTCGGAGCTTCGTTTCCCATTTCAGGTTGTTTCGCCTTCTTATATGCTGCATACACTCGCTTAGGTGTTTTAAATTGTGTGTACATATACGTCGGTCCTATATTTGTCGAATTTGTCGAATGTCCACTTCCTCGTACATAGCCATGTTATCCTTACAATTGATCAATTAGTCATGTCAATGACCAAATATATACAATAATGGTACACAGTGGCAGGTTGGAATGTATAATCAAAATAAAAACGATAATACGAATATTTCTAAAAGCATATGATTATTGTCAAAAATACATCAACATTTGCGAAATTTCAAAATCGTATTACGTGAAAACAAACATGATATTTATTTCCAATGAACGCATATAAATGTTAATTAATGAAAATAAACATAATATTAGTTTAAAAAATATATTGTTTCACTTTTTATTGTTTGCATGTATAAAAAGTGGGTGGGGAACGGTACAATTGTAAAGTATATAGGTGTACAATACGCCACTACAATTGTTCATATGCATATGCTTATAAAAATATGTAGTGAATTATTTAGTTATATGAAGTAGGTAGCTTTGAAATATTTTTCATAAAATTTCATTTCATTCTAATATTCAAATTAGGCTAATTTACGCAAATTTATTCAAAATTAGTACTTTTTGGTGAATAGCTCCCTTAAAATGCTGTGATTCCTCTTGTTATTTGACTAAACTGATGTTCTATATGATTCTCAAATTTTATCCAATTTTAAATAATTTTCGATCGTTAAATATTTGTTAACGTTCATTTGAAAATCACATTTTTTGGAAAGTGGGTGAGGTAACTTTTTATCATGCACAAATACCGAATATCGTTTTATATGATTTTATTGTCATTTTAAGATATTTCGGAGAAAATTCGATCGTTAGATAAAAGGCGCGCGTACCACATAAACTGTCATGAATGAAGTCATGTAACTTCCCTTTTATGCTGGCATTCAAATGGTATCGTACATAACAGTTCACTTTGACAACAGTCGTAAACAACTAACACTTTATAGTTAAAACAATTGAAAAGAAAACCTTTTTGGATACTGCCTTTTTGTGGAACTGTGTAAGGATGCTTCGTTTCTTTTACAAGTGCATGTGCACTGTATCTGATGGGTGTTGTTTGTGAGTTACCCTTGTGGTGTGTGATCGTCCATTTTGGTATGCGCCTGTCCTCTGCTTCTTGCTTTGAATTCGTTCGACTGGCTGCGGCGGCAGGCTGTCGGAGTATGATGTCATGTTTTGTGGATGTTCAGTATATTGTGCTCTGTTGTTTTTGATGAGTGCTGTCTTCCCTGTCAGATTATTATTATCTTTTGTACCATGCCTTCAAAACACCACAGTATTAACATATTAACCATGCAACATTAAACAGATCTGCTCTAGACTGACCACAGTTCATGCATTTTTTTGATATGACGAGTTTGAGACAAGACATTATTATCAAAGATAATATCCAATTTAATGCAACAACACTAAATGACATGAGTGATGCTACACATATGGCGTATAATTGTGTTCTAGCACCCAAGATGTCAATGTCCAGACACATAAATTACTGGACGATAACTTTGTCTGACTTAATATACTGTTTTTGATATAAATTATCAACCTCAGCTATTTGGTCATCATACAGGAATCAGTAAACCAGCCACCGATGGTATAAACTAAAGTGTTGGTGTATTATGTTGGATGCTGCAATGGTACTGGTATGTTGACATACAGACAATCGACACGCTGCTCGGATATAATTGTCTGATTGTCATATGATTCTAGTATGATTGATTGCGTGGTATTGTTTAACATTACTGCGATTGGTAATGGTCATGCTTTAGTCTGCAGTGGATACATTCGGAGGAGACATTTGCAAACACCTTATGAAGAACATGTATAAGATAAAGATATACATGCTCACTTTTAATTATTCAATATTAAGCTCGATCTTACACCTGTCAATTAAACAAGAACAAGCTTCGAACATGACAATATGACGAATATGTCCTTTTTGTTGTAAATTAAATTGTGGAAAATGAGTAGCATGTGATAATACACTATCATTTATACAGAGATTGAAGAGAGTCTCTTCTTGATAAAGCCAATAACATCGTACCACTTTTTAACGTTATGCCTGATAATGAGAAGTTTTCATATATGTTTTCCAATTGTGATTTAATAAGAATTTGTGCCAAAACCTGCTTTTTAATACTACAATTAAGTCATGTTTTAGATAAGTCTTGTAAATAACATGTAACCTTTATTAATAATGCCGTTGATTTTTACATATATTTATATATATTTGTATTTGTTTATTTCTGTTTAATGGTTGTGCAGATTATGCTATGCGGGATTATGTTTCCTTATAAGAATATAGTTCTGTTTTATTGATATGTATATATATACACTATCTAGCCTCTTATATTACCAGTTTGGAATGGCAAGGTATTTTTGTTATTGCCGATTTATGAACAGAAAAAAGATTACCTCTCACAATGCTTAAGATGTTCTTCTGACGCTGGATTGCAGTAATATATTAGTTCAGAACTACGCGCGATCAACAAGGTCATGAACATCTCCATACAATAAACTACGTCATGTGCACGTAGGAAAACAAAGTAGTAAGACGATTTGCCTTAAGCAACCACAAAGGTTAGACGCATGTGTTAATTATATTGACATTTAATCATTTTCAAAGAGGGATTATTTCTTTAGCATTAAGAAGCATGAGTAATGAATTACTTGTAAAGGGAATTCCAACAACTATAACGCAATATTTAGTCATGTAGTATAGAACGCATACTTTTGTGCAAATTAGTAACATAACATTTTCATAAGCTTCTAAAATACATTGGTGAGAATTCCTCTCAATCCCGAGGTATGTATCCCGATACACCGCTTCCCAGTCCCGCCAGATAATTGTTTTGTTTTCATATGGCATACGGAACTGAAAACCGATGTAACGCTCGGACGGAATATATAATACATGACATTGGGTATCGGGATACATACCGCGCATTCGATCGATCACATATCATTCTTGATAAAATCTTTTTGAAACCACAATTAATCATGGGATATAATTATGTTGACTGGGTTGCACACATAGCATATGCCTTATAAATATGGAGAGTGAATAGTGTTTAAAAAGCAATATTTTGATGGTAAAGACGCATACCAAATTTAAAAGCAATGCCTTGATGCACCTAGAAAATATTTGAGTTTGAAAAAATTAAGGTTTATGTTTTTTTTCAATACAAATATATCTAAGTCAATACACATTAACTTCAGGGAAAGAACTGAATTCACATCAAGGTCATTTCAAGAGCTGTCATTATGCTTGTTGTAAACAAGGTTAGACATGTTGTCTGTCATAGTGTGTTTTTGAAATATAAATATACAATTATTGAGAACATTCAACCGTTTAGAGTAAATTCGTCTCGTATATAGAGAAATGTAGTTATTTAAGTGGATCATAAATGTCGTCATTATTACCATTAAGTTATTTTGTACAGAGGCAGTAAGATCGCCAGACAAATGAAATTGACCTCTGACAATGATCGTGACAAACAAGATGTATTGCTTTTGACATGTACTGTTGTATGGAATGAACCAATTGCTTTTATACCATACTATTATTTTCTAATTTGCGTAATTTCGTACCGGTATGTGAAATGCATATTCCAACTCTGCAGTATCGACATTATATTTATATGTTGCAATTATACTAATGTGGATAAATTAAATACGGGATGGTTCTAGTACTTTTTAAATGCGAATAGTACGAAAATATAAAATAGTACCATTGAAGCTGTAACATGAACGGATTTAAATGTGTTAATCGGAAGTCGAAATTGATATTTGAAGTAAAATACAAATCTTAAGTAGAACTTACGACAAAAACCTTTTACAGAACAAGTTCACTTAGTGATGGCTGGAAAATATATTCAAAGAAGAATGGCAACTTTGGGTCTGTGTCATAGCTTTCAAAATGACATACACGCGATAAGACACTTATATAATTTGCCAAAATAGCTTGAAACATTTCTAATCACTGACGCAAATGTAGAATACAATACAATTTTATTCAGTGCAGTCTATCATGGAAAAAATGATTGATGATATCATTTAAACAGTCACATGCACGGCATACCATTTATCTTCTTTTCTTTACGTTCACTGTCTACACTATCATAGCGATAAAGGAAGCAGTCCTCTTGAGGCCATCCTTCTTGCCATGGAGCTTCTTGTCTAGGATGGTTGAAACTGACCAGGTGGCACTGCTGGAGTATGTGCTCCGTTGTTTGGTCTGTCACACCACATGAACACTTTGGTGCTTCAGTATTTTGTATGAAATCATACTTTCTATAAATTAGCATGGTAAGTAGATACTCATACATATAAGGCATGTATTATACTTTGTGGAATAGTGCACCAATTAATACCCTGACAAAACCTTAGTAAACATAGAACGTACCACCTAACGTTCCATCTTAATCACGGTCGACGCCTCATTGCTGATGTTATTCATTGCCACAACGGTTTGAACGAAGTACGTTTGCCGAGTGTCTAGCAAGGGTACTTCATGTATCAATTGTGTTTTGATGGCAGCTCTACACGATTATATTGTAAGTCGTACAACGTCACATAACATAGAATGGGGCATTTTTAAATGATGACCATTGAATGTGATAGCAATAAGAATTTATCCATATGTCGTTCATATATTTCTTGTTTGTAAAATAGCGGAATGGTGAAGGTCATAACTTCCTTGTACATTACTTATAATTCCTGTGAGAATTTATAATATAATAGAAATGTCTGTTGATGATTTGCATCTTGACAGATATAAAATTGTATACCCATTGATCAAAAACGCGCAGACATATACTGTGTATTCAACTATTGGCTGATAATCCTTCCATTATGTCTTGCCTTACAGAAAGCGAGATTAACATTTTTAGCTGACCTTTGGGTTCTAATATTCCCAGTTGATTTTAGCTTAGTACAAAATATCAACAAGATACTTGTTTTGACGTGTTTAGCTTGTTCAACAATTTGGTACTCATATACTGTGGTAGATTGACCTTAATAACCAGCTTGTCTAGAATTAACTATGAACCAACACTAACTTATACATGGGTCACTTTAAATATTTTTCATGTACAAAAACAGAAAATGTAAATAACTTACTCTAAACTAAGTATGTTCGTATATACAAAATATTCAACTCATAAAAGCAACATTTACTGAAAATATGTTTGATTAACTTTCAAATAAATCAAACATTGAACTGTGTATCATGTTCACAAAAGTACACGAAAGCAACTTACCATTTAGTCTTCGTGCAGCATCTGCATGTTATTTAACCAGTAGCATTAGACACATTGGTCGAAAATAGGATGTATACCTAAATGTACTGTCATTATCCAATCATGCTGGATTATCTGGGTAACAAAGGTGATGACAGACTATGAAAAACTTAAAGTTTGTAAGATACGGAAATATTCAAGTTTAAAAAGTTTTCAGTTAGCAGTTTTGCCCAGTATAATAATTTCACGTTTGAGCGGCACATTTCACCCCACGTCGAGCCGCGATTTTTATCAGAAGACGCCAAATCTGGAGCGATTTGAAGTTTAATGCAAAAATAACATTTTTAGGAATGATTTAGCCGAAACATGGATATACAAATATAAAAAGTTTGCGCACCGGCTCTACACAACTTGCATTCGATACTCAAGCTTAGTTGTAAAAGGAAATAGATGCCCGGTATCAAATACTCGAAACGGAACAATAATTAATGAATAAACCGCGACATATGGTCAGGAAAATGATACATAGTACTGAAATGGGATAAGTTTTCGACAACCTCGTATTATATATGTTGTCATTACTTTAATCTTCACAATCTGATATACTGTAATATCAAACCAGACTCCCAACTTTGACAGAGCTTGTCAGGAATAGTAAGATTTAATTCGCAACCAGTCAATCACTGTGATCACCAGGGTAATCGTACATACCTCATTATGGTACCATCCAGTATAATTATGTCTAGTTTGAGAAAGGTCACATCTTGTAGTCCGGAACATTTTCAACGTATTTACTTTATTTATTCCTGATAATGTTTGGCACGATATCTGAAAGTAATTTATTACAGTGAGTTCTGCTAATAAGACCAGTGAAACAGTGGTCTTATTAGCGAATCGGTCTTAATAGCGGACCTTTTTTGTTCTAAATTTAATACTTTGGGACCAAAACATTACAAAAAGCTGCGTGATTTCGAAATAATTGAAGCGGTCCTATTAGCGGAACTTCACTGTATTTCCCAAACAGATTTATTTGTCTGGACGTTGACGTTATGACGTATTTCTTCCTGATTGACTGATTCCATTATTTTAACTCCCATATAATTGTATTTCATTTGTGAAAAGTGCGCACCCTTATAAAAAGAGTAGTTCGTAAGTTGTATTGTATATTTCTGTTGTCGTAAATACAAAAATTGAATTGTCATTAGTAATTGGATTGAGCTCTTGGGTTTGTGTTTTGCAATAAATCAAACGAATAGGGGGGTCATTGCCTTATAACCAGGACAGTGTGCATGTTTAGGTAAAGAAAACTTTTCGTTTTTGTAGGCCGCAAGAAAGATGTTTGAAAATTACTGAACATTCATGCATTAAACAAATGTGTCTCTATTTTTCCTTTTATATTTGAGGACAAAACAAGCGCCAGCAAACCTGCAAACCCTCACAACACGTGTTCTTACTCGATCAGTTTGATGATTGAAAAAATGATACACCTCTTATAAATATATTCTGATATTAAATGTGCGATAGCAAATTTCTACACTTATATATAGCTTCGTTAGAAATGATGCAATATGTATATGGTGTAAAATAAAACGTTTACTTATGTTAATAATATCGAGTTGTTTCAGTATAATAAGTACATGCATGTGGCACATACATTACAAGATCAACCTCAAAGAGAAATAAGAAACATAGTTAAAAACCATAATTACGATTTCTTTGATGTAGTCGCAAGTTTATCACCTACACGGCGACAAATCCCTCCCTTCCATTGTTACTGGCGCACTATTTTCTTCCTCGGAACGCTATTCTGTTATTGGCCGTAGCTGTGTTTTCATAATCATTGATCACTTATGTAGACATGCTGCATCAATTTATGACACTTCACAGTAGATTTATTTTCATTTTCACTATGTCTATGTTTAATACATATACAGAAATAAAATAAAATAAAAAACAATTATAATCACAAGCTCAATTTAGATATAGAAATACCGACATTTCCCCCACTTTATGGCTAAATCCAACAGATTACCTCCCTTCCACTATACAAAGAGTAGTACTTCTCAAGAGGTGATACTACAATCATCTTTTAAAAGCAACGACCACTATGTTGCTGAGTTGAAAACCGCCAAGTATATCATGTTTTATTTTTAATTTGTCGATTCATATAAAGTTCCAATCAGCCAAACATTAAATAATTTACCCCAAATCGTTAGCTCCTCATACAGTTTACTTTTTTGTCGTTTGTTGGTTCAATGTATATTTAGATTTGATGCTGGTGGACAAAAACTTCCTTGTGATTCAATATCTTAGTAAACACAACGGTTTCCGATCACTAACGTGACTGTGTTTAATTGCTGAATGGAATTTGCATGGCAATGCTATGTGATACTTTAATAGTGAGTATCCCATTTATATATATACATTCTTCATGAATTGTTTATCTACAAGTTTTTAATGATCTTCAATACCAAACAAGGCGATACCTAATGGAAACAATTTACTTCGTTAATTCTGTTAACAAGTTTGAAATACGATATGAATTATTGTAGATACTCTCGTAACAGAAGTAATTTATAAATATCATATTTCAATGGATAACACAAATTGCCAGGAATAAGAATCCAAAATCTGAATTATTGCGACGTCCGTAGACGTCAATCAATGTAAAAAAGTTATTTTCAACGTTAATGAATTATCACATTACGTAGTTTTTTATCTACAACATTCCAAACAATAATCATGTAACCTGTTATCTTGTGTGAGAGGTTGTAAGTTAATAGGTATCCGTATTCTTCTGTTGACGATTAATATCAGTCGTAAAAACAAAGTTCGCTGGATAAGGTCAAAGACCGATTGCCAAGTACATATGGCATCAAAAGTACACAAACAAACGTATACAGTAGAGGAAATTGCCCGGTCGGTGATTCCCTTTTACTTGCCCGATCGGCAATTCACATAATTACTAGTCCAATCGGAAAATTGTGCTGCGAAAATTGCCAGATTGGGTAATAGAAACGCCCACTTTTGAAAAACTAACCGATACATAAGGTTATTTGACAAAGCGATAATCTAAACACATGTTTCTTATCCCAAAGGGTATATCTGAAATCATGCCGTTCGAATTTCCATTGAATTTCTAGATTCTGAGATGTGTAGCCTTACAAACTACCAATAGACCATTATAAATATTGTGTTCACTTGCACGTTTAGGTCTACTATTCAAAATATATTTACTTGCTCTATCGGGTTATTTAAGTTGCTGAAACGGGAAAGTGAACATAACACACTTAATATCTCATACTCTAGACAATTCAAAGTATTTCTGAATGGTATGATTTTAGATAAACCTTTTGTTGTAGGAAATATGCAATCAGATCATCTCCATGTCAATTATCCTTATGCGCAGGGTTGTTTTTGAAAAATGGGCATTTCTATTGCCCGACGTCCTCCACTTGCATACCAACACATTGTCTGCAACTAAAAAATACAGTTTTGAAATATGGAATGTACCCAACTAACGGGGCTCTTTAAACATATACATCGGGTTATCCAGGCGGAATGGTAACACATCTGGCAGATGCAAATGCATGTAATACTAGTAGATTTGCATAAACAGATCGGTATGTTTCATATTCAAGGATTTTTATGCTCCTTGTATTGCCAATGTATTAGTGCCAATTGGTATTAATAAAGAAATAAAACAGATAATGACCTATCGGGAAGGGAAGGTTTTACTCAACTAATACAGGAGCAACATAGATCACAATCACACTGCACAATGACCAACACTAGATAAAATGAAACTGACTCGCTGAAAGCACAAGTGTCAGCTGTCAAAAAGTCGTGAGACCTAATTGCATTTATAAAAAGGCTGATAGACAATGTTGCAGCTATACAAACACTTGAATGAAATAATTTCAGCTTTTTAAAGCTGTCATATCAAGTTTCAGTTATAAACTCGCTTCTTGGCGTCATTGCGCTAAAGTCGATGATCTAAGGATATTGATAATTAGGTTGACTTCATGCTTCCACAGGTGACGAATAATCGATCTAATCATTTTTACTTGGAACTACCCACTTAAATTATGTTTTGTTGTCAGATGTTGAAATAAATATGCCTTTTTTGCAAAGTATTTTAACATTTATTTCCATGACGTTGTTGCCAACGTACTAGATTTAAATGCTATTATAAATTATGAGTGCTGGATTTCTATAATGAAGAGCTGAAATCAAAGTTGAAATAAAAACATATCGGCTCATTTAAACGACCATTGTATACTGACAATGAACGTTTAATTTATAACGTTAGCACGCCTAAAAATACCAGAGCCTGGAAGTAGGCATAGTTGAAAAGAATGAAAATGTTTTGGTTGATCACCCTCATAATTTCAATTTGTCAAACAAATGTGAAGACTATACTGACAAATATGTCTATAAAATCATCAAATTAAATTTAATCTTTAAAATGAAATGATTTCTCATGTGCCTAATAGTTATATTAATATTATATTAATAAAAACAAATAAATAACAAGCAGAAGATGTGATTTAAGATAGTTATGTTCATATATATTACCATGATAGTTGCAAAATTATTTACATTCTACAAAATATATAAAGCCTGAATTCCTAAATAAAACTCCAATAAGTGGGCATGTATCACTATCAATTACATTGTCATGCACATGCTTATACCGAATAAAATACAGGTTCACCTTGAAATTATCAAGATACAACATTGTGTATGACCCCACCCACCATATTTCTTGCTTTAACGATGTATACATTCCTATTATCTAAACAAAATATTTTTGAAACATATTTTCCATCATATGACAGTATAAATGCATGATTTAAATACACAACATTACATAAACACTTACAAAATATGCTCCCGTGGGATTTAAACCCACGACCCTCAGTAATATGAAAAATTATTTCAAATTTAAACAAAGGGGGATAATTTCAAAATATAGGGTTATGCTTCTTTGTCACTGCACTTCCCCGAGTTGTTGTTTATTCACTTACCAAGTTTCAAGTCTATACCTCAAATAGTTATGCTCCGGACAAAAACTATTTTAGAATTAAAGAAGGGGGCATATAAAGTTATGGTTCTTGGTTACTGCATTTCTCCTAGTTGCCATATATTTACATACTAATTTCAAGTCAATACCTCAAATAGTTTAAGAGTTATGCTCCGGACAAAATATGGGACGGAAGGAAGGACGGACGCATACTATTACTATATCCCTTTGCGTTCGGTGGGGGGGGGGGGGGTAAGAATAGCATTTTCACTTGTATAGTTTGTGAATCTATTGACGGCTTAAGCCATTTCAGCTGCTATACATCGTCTGATGCATGATGACCTCCTACGATTTCAAGAACTGTTAAGTTTCAGAGCTTGGTGTAAGTTGATCGGTAAAATGCAGAACATTTAAGAGCAGTGCCATTGTATTCTTCTAATATACTTTTCATCTAAATGTCTGTATACATACTGGATGATCCTGTTTCGAAGCATACCGTTGTATTCTAAATTTTATAGCCAAGAAGTGAGCGATTTGGTAAACACGACCATTCTGAACAAAGCAATATACGTCGACTATAAGGTCACAAATCCTTCTAGAATTCGCTTTGCATCGAATAGAACATTAAGACAAGATCATAAATTTGTCTGGTATCGTTTACTAACATGTTATACATCAAATATATAAAATTGTATATAGTTATAATATGTCCGGCAGTGATGTTTAGTTCATGCGAGTGAGATAAATATTATCCCAAACCGAATATTCCGTATCTTTGTGATGTCTGTAGGAAGGCAACCGTACTATATGGAAGATCTAGATTATATGAGAACAAGGAGTACAATATATATGTTATAACAATAAAGCATAGAATATGGTTAAATAATTAATAATACATATATATTGCCACATTCGCTATGGCATACACTATGCACCTGTCGTTCTAGTCACGCGATGGTTTAAACAACATGTTCTTTCTGGGAACTGCACAGCTATGTAAATTCAGTATTTAAAAATTGGGATTTTATTCTGTAATCGGTTTTAGTTTAAGTCAGCGAACCAATTGTGCACCGCATGAATTTAAGTTTACCTATCTAACGACCTTCCATTTGCAAGTCATATTCTGTATTAACCCTGCATTTGACGTTATAGTTGATTGTACATGTACATTTAACGTAGTTGTTTTCTACATGTATATCGATGTAAACTTTGTGACGCGTCTGTTCCGTATTTCGTCTTTATCAAATCAGACAGAGAATGTAGCACTCAACAAAAAAGATATCTTTAAAAAAAGATATACAGCGTTGAGTTTAATGACAGTCTGCGATTGTTACGAGTATTTTTGTCAATACATTTGCGAATGTAGTTAATTTTAATTGGTTTATATACCAAACGAAACGCTGTACATTTTTGTATTACGACAGACAGTTCCCGTTACTTATATAATATCAGGTAACAGTTCATGCGGGATACTGGAAATTATGCGCATATTACGTTATAATGGATGAGCTAACTGTTTGTCTACCACACATGTGGCCGAGCGGAGGGGTTTTGTCTACCTTTGATAATTTTGTCCACCTTTATAATGATAAATAACTACCATACATAATTGGGATGAACATGTCACGTTATTGTATTCTTCTCATTAAAAACTAAAGTGCACACTCTAAGTTTTTCTGTATAATAAAATATTATGTTTTTGTGTTGATATTGAAGTACATGATCTATTGATGTCAAGAAGTTTAATAAAAGGTTAAGATAAAACATAGTTACAGATATTGTTAATCATGCATGTTGTTTGATAAGATACAAAACAATGTCAATTTATTCAGTATTAGAGTATTCATGCGATCAAACATTTTTTCCAACAAACTAATTATTTGTGTTTTATTTTGTGTTTAGAAGTTTAAAACCAATCCAAAACAATAGTATTTTTAACATTGAACAACCCCTTTTTACATTGCTTGACCGATTCACATAAGCCAGCTGGTATAGTAAGAGGTCGCATAAAGTTCCACACTATTCTTTCTTAGAGTACACTTCACTACTAAAGCTATGGGACAACAAAAATGCGAGGATAGTACTATAATTATGTTTAGCACAAGAGAAAAATGCAATAATTAAAAATCGGGCATAACCTTTTGTGAAAAGAATACAATATTCTATTGAATCAAATTCTTGCATTTCAGTCACCCAGGAAATATTTATAAACATTTCATTGGTTGTTAAGTAGGTCAACATTCAAGCTAGACAGCTAACGCTGAAAGTTAAACACGAAGGCACAAATTCGAACAACACTGATACGAAAAACGACAATGACAATCACAAAGGGGACTAAAATATGAAACTTAACAGCTAAGTTCATGTATGTATTTGACTGACCACAAGTACATGCGAATGCCACAACACTATAAATTGTATAGCCCTGCACAATCGGACATGTATTGTTAAAGGAAGATTGAGTTCCATTTCTACAAAATGTTGAAATTTGAATAGAAATAAAAAACTAGGTGAGTTAATCCTGCTACACTACACCAATTGTGTTTAAAGCCCTAATATCTCCTAACACTTTTTCCTGATCATTCAGTAAATAGCCTCAATACACGGCATTGGGATGTTTTTCACAAATGAAAAATAATTGACGTCATAATGCTGTGGAAATAGTACGCTAAAATCACATTTAGTTAAATAAAAGAGTTTGACTATAAATTAAGCATTTATTGTTTACATTTCGTTATTTTGTGTACACACCACATGGAGTCTGCATTTCGTTATCTTTCATCTTAAGGTGTTTTCAACCGTTGGAACTCAACTAAAGTGCCCGAAATGCATCATTTTGCAGATAAAAACGTCAGAAATAATGAATTAATGTCGGCGATGTTATGTTTTCGGGCCAAAAGCTGGTGACGTCAGATATTTGTCATTAAACACGTTCGAGGGCATTGTTCAGTGATTTGTTCTCACATGGAAGATAACACTAGTTTAAATATACACTCTCACTTGCGGGAAGAGTGTTCAGCCACCCCCCTCTGTGTGCAGTGTACGTGCTCATGATGATATGTTGTATAATATCGACCGGAGTTAATATGCTTGTTTCGGTAATAAAAGATAATAGAAAATCGGACAAGGAAGGCAGCACTCAACTTAACACACAGAGTACAGGAAACATAAAAACATCACATACCACAATTATGCGGCACAATGTCAAACGCATCACTGAACGAGAAAATGAACTTAAACGCCATAACGAAAGCTGAAATACATAGTTTCAGATATAATGATGAATGCCCTAGTTTCAGCAATAAAATGATTGAACGACCTCGCTTTACCTATACCGACGAGATATGCTTGTTTCACTTTCGTGTCCCTATTTGAGGTGTGTATGCAAATTCCGTATCGAGGGGGATACTATTCACTACTCCTTCTCAAACACAAGAAAATATACACGACTCTATTGACATCGTGGAACTATTACATTATCCCTTTTAGTGTTTACATGTAATATACGTATATATATCTTAGAACAAATATGTTGGGAGCTTTGCCCGTTATATTATAGTCAAAGGTGACAAATTAAATGCAAATAACATTTAAACATTAAATGTGCTGCCTCGCGTATTGCTGTATTGCAAAAATAAATAAAATACACGAATATTGGCAGCTATCACTTCAGGATAGGTGATTTTATTTTGAGGCGGCCAAACATTTATTGTCTTGAACCTAAACATTTAAAGGTTTTAACCTTTAGTGATTTTCACATTGCGTAAGTTACATGCGCACCGCTTTCCTTTCTTAAAATAAAAATGAGAGACTGGTCTTTCATTTCTTTAATGTGATCTGAATCCTGCTTGTTACTGTAAATTGTGGTATTAATTGTGGATGCTGCTAGATGAAGGTTTGGTGACAACTGATTAGTCAGGTTGAGGTCTGGATGGTATTATTTTATATCTGATTTTAGATGATTTCAACAATCGAGATGGAACAGACGAATTCGATTGCATCATTCATGGTCAAGGTTTTTGTCTGTCTGTTTAGATTATCATGATTGACATGTAGTTGTGTTTATATGCAGATAGCTATTGTTTAGTACGGTATCTCTGAACATTCTAAAGAATATGACACGCTGAATTGTCATTTTATTACATAATTCAGTGGCGTAGCCAGCGATGCGGACGTACACGCGTGCGTACATTAATTTATAAGGAAAGTAAAATGATAAATTTGGCCAAAATGACATTAAAGTCGCACACTTTTACAATGTTGAGGACCTCAAACACAACCACCAACTACGCCCCTGAAATTGCATTGATATGGGATGACGTCATTTTCTGATTTATGACGTCACTCGTAGCTTGATATACAGAGTTGTTCCCCATGATAAATTATGTATGGTTATTGGTTAATCTGGTGGAAGATCTTAAACATCACTGCAGATTGCTGACCAGAGTAGGCCCTTGTGCTATTTGATTCCGACTTGGTATTAACAGACCGTCCAAGCTTGAACTTTAAGGTAAAAGCATCTAGGCCTTCGAAGGCTATACTGATTCAAATCAAGTGAATGATGTTTGGATAATATGAACTAAGGCGTAGCCTACTTGGGGATTTATATATATTGAATAAGTTCTGCCATGAACAATCGAAGAGCGTCTGGTGGATGTAGTGCCTGTAGCAAGGTGTAGGTGCGAGTTATTCAGACAGAGTGTTTTTATCCGAGCATTGCCACCAGTGAACTTTTGGAAAAGTTGGCGATATATCAACAGGGATATAGTCATATCATTACCTTCATGCAGCCCACCTAATCAGGCTAATGTGTGTAAAGTTTTATTATGCATGAAGAGAAATAACTTATTAAATATGTATTCATTATTGTTAGATAATTGTACTTTTATGGCTATATTTATATTTTTCTTCTTTCACAATTTGGCCAAGACTTTAGATTGGTGCATACTGAACGGAGGCTTTATTGTGGATTGTGATGGAAACACCGAATGCAGAGATATTGCATCAATGATCATCATGGAAGATAGAATCTATTAAATTGAAGGATAAGGCGTATAATTTTTATTTCTTTTTCCCATTGGATTCAGTTTGTATATAATTATATTGTCTATCCTGAATTGTTGACTGAAATTGAGCCCTTGGCTTGTGCACGTTAACTCGGGCTGTATCTACATATTTGCATGTGTATAAGTGATGCTTAGGTTATATCAATATATGGAATCTTATTACTAGTTAAATGACATACATAGAGCCAGTTTGCCAATTACCGAATGGTTCCACTTGCGGAACAAAAGTATGGCTAGTTAAATGACATACATAGAGCCAGTTTGCCAATTACCGAAAGGTTCCACTTGCGGAACAAAAGTATAAGTGTGATTTTGAGTTAGTGGAATGCATCCTTGTAACATGGTTTTGGATTTAGAAAATAACTATTCAATTTTATATTGAAAACTTGTCACCTTAATTTAAGATTGATAAATTTGATAAAAATATGCACGTACCGCATTGAAGGGCTGTTGCGACATTTTATGAACCGTGCATAAACAGCAGGGATATTTAACCGACAAATTTTCCTTCATTCAAGATAGTTTAATTTATATTGTGATGTTTATGATGGTAATTCCAAAAATTAATGCCATCAATTTTGATATAAATTTATTGCATTAAGTAAATCAGTTTCTAACCATTTAGTTACTGTTAAGCTTGCACATATAGTTACCAGGGCTCTTGTCTGATTGGATATATCAACAATTTCGGCAGTGTTACCGAATGTGTTAATGGTAGAAACTGTAATTCAGTCTTTATAAGTCGAGTACTGTGAATATCAACTACTAATCTTTTTTGTAGGAATGTCATGAATGTGCACTAATCACAACGCAAAGGAAATGGTTTGTGTGATGTATCATGTATAAGTCAGCAGAAATTGTGTGGACTGTTTGATGGCTTTTATGTTAGGAAGTGTGTGTATCTTGAGTCAGTCAGGAGACAATCCGGTAGAATTAACAGTATCGTTAACCAGGTGGTATATTTAATTTTTAATAAGGAATTGTGATATGAATGTTACATAAGTACATTAAATGTAAGTTTTACTCAGAATATACAATCAGAGTTTGTATAGAGAAAATTTTGTGGACATGCTTGTTTGTAGTCAGTATAATTACCAGCACTGGGTTTGAACCAAATTAAAGATTGTTTTTATTAAATCAATTGAATATGTTTTTGTGGTGAAATCACACATACTCATGTTGGTATGGGACAGGTGTATTTTCAGTGCTTAATATTAGGCAGTGATTATAATATACAGCAACTTCATCACAAATATAGTTAGTTCAAGCAAAGTTTACATACTGGAATTTGAAATTAATTAGGGTGCTTTGTCTGACTGTGGTAATGGGTCAAGTTGCTATCTTTCAACCTATTTTAAGTTGCCTAGCTATGGATATTGTAGTGGTAATTTTTATAAAAAGTTAAAGATTTAGATTATTTAGTGTAATTTCTAGTTATAAATGCATGCTTTAGTCCCCCGTGTATGAGGGTAGTGTGTACATAAAACTGTTTGTGGTATGGGGTGTAATACTAGTAATTTTAGGTTGAGTGTAAAACAAGTTCTTGCAACTCGGCACCTTTTTTCCTGACATAGCTATCACCACAAGGGTATGAGAGGCAAACCAGTTTTCCTATTGCTGAGTGGAAAGGAGTTACGCACTAAGTTACTGATACAATTTTTATTTTGGCATTGGTGTGATTACACATTATCTTCAACTTGTAAATAGTTAGGTTATTAGAATAGGGAATGTATCCGGTCTAAAGCCCATGTGATGTTCATTAAGCTATTATTATGCACATGCTAAGCAAAAGTGGTGAGTCAGGTGATATTAATCTGGTAGGGACATTTGCCACTTGAGGTAGTAAATGATCCAGGTAGGAGACATTTGTTAGTTTAGGGTTATGTGATAATTGCCAGGATCAATAGATGAATGGTATAGACTGGTGCAATCCAGTAGTCATGACGGAGTTATATGTCCCTTACATTTTACCAAATTATGCATCTAGAACAATTTGTTAGTTCATAGCAGTTGCCAAGTAATTGCTTGTTACCACATGTCATGAGACATTTTGTTATTCTTCGTTTATAGTTGTCTCGATAAAATATCTTCTTTAAATTCATGTTGTTAGTTAAACCACCTGTGCATATGAACAGTACATAATTATATGTTATATTAATATTATAAACTGTTAAGAGTGCTTTTCTGCAAGGTTCATACAGGCCATGAATGTGGTTTCAACATTGAAAAGTACTTGAATTTAGTGCCACCTTGAAAAAATGCCAAAATGTTACTTGAATTGAACTGAACATTCTTGAATTCAGGCCAACAGCCTTAAATATCCTAAAAAGCTTATTGGTGTTGTTAGATGGCACATTTATTATCTGTGTAAAAGCACCTTTAAGAAATAATAATTAAAGTACATATTAAAATGTATGAGTGTGAATGTCACTGTTATTTGATAATTGAGCTCGTTCGGGTATGACTAGAAATAGAGTATAAAGTGGCAGTGAATTATTACATTTTCGTACTTTTTAACCATGGTGAATGTTTGGAAAAACACCTTGAAAATGCATATTCTACCTTGAATAGTCCTTGAATTTTGGTGTGAGAATTTTGTATGAACCATGTTCTGTTACTATTGCTCCTACTATCATATTGCTTGCAAGTTCCATCATTTAGGACCTTGAACATGGTTCCACACAGTCCATTATGTGTTGGTTGTACAACTCCATTGACTAATTTATAAGAAGTGACAAGTTGGCATCTATTTCTGGTTATTAGTTCATGGTTTGCTGGTAGATTCAATTTAGGGCTTGCCTTTACAATTTGATACAGTAGATCAATTGGATTAGTTTAGTACACAGTTTTGTGGTATGTCTACAAGGGTTAGTTTTTATAGAACTTCCAACTTGTGCTGTAATGTAACATCTACTATGCTTTCATAACCATCCTTTGTCAGTTGCATTTGCTGTAGGCTTGCAAAGATCAAGGTTGCTGTGTCCTGTTAATTAAGTGGCTACCAAAAAGGTCTTCCATACTGGCAAAAGCTTGGATATTGTATGGATATCATTGTGCTGATATTATCTCCCTTTAAGGTAATTGGCTATCCAGTGTGTCATTAGTAGCGAGGGGAAGTAGTTTTTTTTTTTTTTTTTTTTTTTTTTTTTTGTGTTTAACTTATCATGTGCTGGTACGAAAATTTGTTGACCCGTTGGGGCCCATTTTATTTATATGTTGATCTGCGCTCTCTTGACAAACGGTTGTTTCGCAGTAATGGCATACATTTAACGATTTATCAGAACAAATACAAGATGCAAGTGGTTAAGTTTTGTACACGGATCTGTCTTGTGGTATTGTAAAACCACTTGTTTGTGAATTTACTTTGCCAAGCAAATATCAAGTAAACTATAAATATGACTATATTTTACAGCATTTAAGCGGCTGCTGTTTTGCATTAAGCAGCAATGAATATTTGGTGCAACCTTGAGGGTGGTATAGTGTACAGCTACTAAGCCATAGAAAGGCAAACGAATTACAAACTGTTGCTATATAGAATGCATTAATTATTTAATAATCAAGCCGTTGTTGTTTTGCTCTCGGCTACCCATGTTTTAAGTACAACGATGACTGATATTATACTAATGAATTTGATTGAGTTGGATTGAATTGATTGGATTTGAGTGTATTGAAATGAGTTGAATTGAATGGAATTGAGTTAAGTTGAACTGAATTGAGTTTAGTTGGATTGAATGGAATTGATTGGATTTGAGTGTATTGAAATGAGTTGAATTGAATGGAATTGAGTTAAGTTGAACTGAGTTGAATTAAATGGAATTGAGTTAAGTTGAACTGAATTGGATTGAATTGAACTATTGTTTAGAAATAAGCCGTTGATATTTTGCTCACGGCACTCGGCAATGTTTGGCTTTGTTGCACGGCGGATTTCGCTGGCCCCACCATTCGTGGCGGTGGTCCCTGCACACCGGTCCATGGCGTACCTGGACCGTTGTGTAGGGTCCATATGGCAGACAGCTTAATCCATTTATTATATATATAAATAAAATAAGGTGAGCCCAACACCTGTTACCCAGAGTTGGCTCAAATACTAATTCTATCTGTTCATTGTGAACATCTTGATTTATTGATGTTGTTGTTGTTGTTAGGGCTAGCCCTTTGTATTGTCGGCAGCCCGAATTTGTAAGCCGTGGCCAAACATTGCCAAACTTAACATTAAATTTATCTTAATCAGTCATCTAGTTTGTTAGTATATTTGGAGCTTTGTAGCTGTTCACATTGGTCAATCTTTGTCCGCCTTCAATAAATAATCGCGTATTGTTGTTACAGTTGTCTGTATGCCATTAACAACCACACTGACTTAAAATAAATTGCGAAACATCGGCATTTAGAATTTGTACATCCACAATTATATAGGGTATTAATTCCCTATAGAATAAACACTAATACGTATTATTTAAATTGCCTGAAATTTGTTTGCATTCGATGAAAACGAATTGCAAAACGAACTGAAATGCCTTACTAGTGTTTATGCTGTAGTTTGTAGATGTTACAGGTCGATCATGTCGGAATTACATAATTCAAAAGACATTTTTGAAGGAAAATAGACGCTATGTTTTAAAGATAAAATACCGAGTGCACAATATCAATAGTGGTATAAATTGCTTTTTTGCCATACATCTTTCATACAGCAACCGTCGGTGGCATTATATTACATTTATTTAATACTTTGTGATGTAGGAAAATTACGTTATACAAAAAAGTTAGCCCAATCTGTGAGACAGCACCTTTATTATATAAATTATTTCTATAGTAGTAGTAGTTAAGTGTAGATGCTTAAGATTAATAACTTGTAAATGATCCCATCGACTAGGTATACATTATATTTAATGATAATGTGGTGTAAAAATGAAGAACTTCCACTTGGCGCCCAACGTAACGACCCACCTGAACGGTGATTATGTCAATACATTTTACTGTTCATAAATCATATCATGCCAAGAGCTATATACATGTAGTTTAATTCGGTACTAAACAACTTGATACGATGCTTATTGTTCATTATTAATACAGTAATATTTATTACCTGCGAGCTTGAGCGAGCAGGTATATTGGATAGCTCAAAGTAAAAAGTCCATGGAGAAGCACGTGACCTGTTCTCGATGGTTTACGATTTCAAAAAAAATCCAAGAAAAGATGCATTTCATAAGAACTAATCAAACCGGCCGTTACAAGATTTCAAATTTTTCTTGAACGAAATAGGTTAGTTTTATGGTTAATGTGTTAGGATTACGGAATTTCGGGTGTTTACCAACACTTGATCGGTATTTTTTACCCAACCGATAATTTTCTTAGGCAAAAAGATGTCTGACGTATGTCGGCCCGGGCAAGTCGAAATTCTTAGAACGAACTACAAAATTATCCTCAAAACCCGTCCCTACGATAAAAATGTACACACAACTCGATTAAAACAGTATAATACACGAGTTTAGATCGTTTTATCGTTGGATAAATTCTTCGCTAACGTTTCATACTCAACACTTTCGTACCACTTCCCACAGTTCGTCCTGAATATTGTTTCGTACTCAACACAATTCGTACCCGTCACTTCGTAAATTATTTTTCGGATTTTTTTAGGATCAGCGGGTAAAATTAGTGCTGGTTGTTTCCCTTGATAAAATTAACAACATATACAGTTTCATTTGGTCTCCAGAGTCATATTAGGAGAATTACCATTCAGTGTTAATGTCTATTCAGAGACTTAAAATTCTAAATGTCTCTTGTGTATTGTCATGGAATTATCGGAATTGGTTTATGGTCTTTGATATTGTTGAACACTGAAAACATGTCTTATGATAATACCTTTTAATGGACTAATACAAGGTTTTATTTATAAGCATATACATATTATATGGAACAAGGGAGTCATAATATGCAATTATGTTTCTTGAAAATTGGTTTGTTATACATGAAATGTTTTAACAATTTGTTGATTTGTTTAGTTTAAACAATATTTATGTCTTTATAAACATATAATAACATTCATTTACACATATTAAGGATTGAGTAGAAAGCTAAGCTGATTTGTTTCGTATGTCCAATTATCGTGCATATAGTTTTCCCAATTTGAAAGCTACCGGCTTACCGCGCTTATTTTTGTCACAATTTTGAGATTTTCATGCTTAATTTTATACACATCAGCTGTTGAATTATGCAGATAGAAGGTCGAGGATCCAGTCAATTCTCTGTCAAATGAAGTCGGTACATCAATTTCTCGCAGGAACTATTTGACTTGTTGTTCAATTAGTACACCATATCGTTTTGACTACTTAAGTTTAACACATAATATGGTGCAATTGAAACAGTAAAACCAGATAGACTGTATCAAATGGTTTTGATGATGTAATAACAGTTGAATGAATTGAATACCAATTAAATTCTTAAATCAGGCAATACTTAATTGGCTTTTACCTGGGGTGTTTTATTGTTTATTGTTTTGCATGCCTCTTCCTAGTACACTCTATTATGCCAGTTATTTTAAATCCAAACGTTATTATAAAAAATCATGCCCCAGACTTGATTCTTATGCTGATGGAACATATTAATGATTAACATAAACAAACGATCCAACCACGGACCTTTTATTGAACATAGTTATTGTCAATACAGTAACCATCAACAGACACATTTGAAATATACAGTATTTGTCTGCATAAATATACATTCATGACGATACAAAATATGAAGAATGGAATATCAAGTACATGTATGTGATTTATTAATTCACTCAGTGTCAGTGGAGTGTATACCACTACATATAGATTGTCTGCGGAATTGGTACGCTATCCAGGAGACAGAACTACATGCATTATATTGACAGGAAGCTGTTAACTCATAACATTATCTTCCATATCATACATATAACACACACTGATACGAACTGTTCACAACCACTTGACATCGCCACCTGTAAGTGCTTACACAACTATCGAAAATTTTAGAATTCTGACATTTTGATTATATTTTAACTTTCCTACAGTTATATTCACAATAGTTAATAGCACATTTCTCTAGATAATCTAAGAAACGTAACTTAGCACATTGGGAACATAGCATTTTCCATAATTTAATCAACCAATACTTCGATAATACGTAATATATCTAAGTGGTGTTATCATTTTCAATCTTTCGGTAAATTGAATGATAGCAAACCTTTCAAAACAGATTATATACAATAAAACTAAATCACTCGAAAGTATATAGTTTGAATTCGATTACGGGTAATACATGTACACCAATATATTTAAAAAAATGTCGAGCATAGCCTTTATTTGCCAGTCAGCTTTCTGCTGACATATGGCAGGCATATGTGTGCCTCGCCAGATTAGACGACAAGCACCCTAACCACTGAGCTACGGTGGCCGTACATGTTTCGTCTATGTCAAGTATTTGATCAATTCTACTGAGCGCAAAACTAAACCATCACGTATTGACGTTCATGATCCTCTTCAAATCAAAACTAAGGTATTATTTTCTTGGTACACTGCATAGTTACATGTAGCCAAACACCACAAGCGGCTGCACAAATAACTCCTCTTATGACTAAATTTGAAGATTGTTTTTACATCAATGGTCAATTCATACTATAACGCTAACCTGTTAAATCCACTTGGCATTCCAAAAGCCCAAAACAAAAAACCTCTTCAATTTAAAAACGTTTTATGCCCACGCTGAATAACCATGTTTCAACAACAAACAGACCGAAGCACCTAGTGCGTTTATCTATTGTCATACATAACTAGTATAACCAGCAATTTCCAAATGATGCGACAATGGGAATACACCAGACCAATCGCTCAAATTTGACAACATCGCAAATTATGAACTACGATATACCATGTACCTCGGTGCTGAACCTGCATAAGATTCGTCTCCACTATTTATATGCGTGCATGCGACAATGAGTGCACATCATCTAATGGATTACATAAAGGCAGCGTATGATGTACGGCCACGTAGACATGACTGTCATATATTTCCGTACATATTTACAACATGAACCTATTTCTAGTACATTATTGAATTTGATGTGAATACTATTGATTTAACAGCTCTTGTCCGTCTTGTCCGTCTTGTAAGTTGTACGTATGTACTTCAGTCGAATAAAACACAGCACCTTAATGCTACACTAGGCTAGTTTGAAGGTTGGATATCTGTGGATTCAAAGCTATAAAACAGATTTATTATAGACTTAATTAAAAACACGGCCTTGAAATTATTATTGTTTTATGCAATGTAACTTCTGAACAACATGAAGGGTCATTGTACTGTATTGACAATAAAGGGCAATACGAATGAATGGGTTATTTTTGGGAATATTCATATTCATAATATAGTAAAACATGAGCGTTTTTGATGTTACCATCACTGACATAAAATTGAGTTTAGTGTCAAAGTTATCGACAAACAATAAATCACAATACGCTCATATACATGTACGGTACAACCGACGATTTATCAAACATTAAATGTGACATCAATTAATGTACAGTGATTTGATATTTGACCCAACATCACACCAAACACACATACCGCTTTATTTGAGTGCGGATCGCTAACCGCAGATTGTCTACTGGGCCGTTAAAACAGAGACAGTTGTCGATGGAGAAATATGTATTTCAAAACAAAACCATGCTACATGTATTCGATTCGGCAAATAAATGTTTGTCCTTGTTGTATCTTCAAATGTATTATGGTGTAGATTTAGATATGCTGTTGTTTGGCTGAACTATCAGATTGCACAAAAGAAGGGATACAAAGAACAATATTGGACAATACAACATATCGCTACAAGTGAACATACTAAAATATATTGTCAATAATGTCGAATGTGAAGATATGTTTAGATATGTGTGGAATTAAAAAAGATCCAATTAGTTTTGCGAAATGTTTAACATCAACTCATTCTATGAAGTCGAGATTAATTCCGTTGTGAGAATAATGTAGTTCGGTTGAGGTTTTATGTTCTAGGTCATTGGCATTCGTCAATAAAATAATCTACATTATTTTAATCAAATCATATTAAACTTTAAAAACTTTGTTCCTTACACTTCATAGTACAACCACCTATGTTCTAATTTGACAAACGTTACTTGTCAACAAAGTACAGTCATTTAAATGCTTGAGTTGTATTTTATAATGATGGAAGAAGTACAAAACTGTTTAGTCCAACCCTTACTCTTGAATTAATTAACATGTGGGATATTATGGCATTGCGATAACATGAGTTTACATTCCCATAATTATATTAAATCATGCATGAGTATCTAATTGCATGTCAATGTTTTATAAAAGTCATTTGGAATCACATTGCATTTGGCATTGGTATGTTGTTCAAAACTTATGGAAACCATTTAATAGGAATACTACAATACTATAATAGTACAACTGATGTAAGTAATGGCTTTTGTTAACATTGCTGGAAATTGGCGCTGTAATAAAAATGATACATTGATTGATTACTACACGTTCACTAAAGAGTACATTAAACTATCCTTTATAGAGCTTGGCATCTCAATATGGGGAAACAATTGTGATAAAATAGTTGCAATATTGTAGTCTATTCTTGTCATATAAATCCTACTTAGAATGTTTATTTTAACCAATGAAAAAAAATGGTCCGACCTTTTTACACTCTACAGCTTCGCCAATCCATACAATATATCACGATAGTTATATATAAGTCGTTATGGGAACTTGACGAATGTGTGTGCATTAACACTCTGTACATATCAAATGTTTGAAGATCATTATGAAAGCTGAGAAACAGGCACATTAAATGTCGTACTGCCATGTTGAACTTCTTTCGCATTAAAAGCATCCGGAAATATCTCACTAAAGAGGCTACTGAAATTTTAATTCTATCACTTGTTATTTCCCACTTGGAGTATTGCAATGTTATTTTGTACGGAATGACCGATAGTGATTTGAGCAAAATGCAACGTATTCAAAACATGTGTGCCAAATTAGTTTTAAATCGCAGAAAATATGATAGTTCTAAAGATGCACTGTATGATTTACACTGGTTACCAATTAAAGCCAGAATTAACTTGTTTTATTGGTAATGCACCCCTCTACCCCAAGACGATCGGGTTTGAGATCATCATGTTATGCTGACTTTAGCTCCTACGTTGTTCCTTTTAACAAAAGAAAGACATTTAACGACCGTAGTTTTAAAACAGTTGGTCAAAAATTATGGAATTGTCTACCTGTAGACATAAGGCTGTCCGAGTCTTTAGATGTTTTTAAGAAGAAGCTGAAAACACACTATTTTAGAGACTTTTAAACGTTGTTTTAAGATGTAACTGTCAATTCTGTGCAATAGGATTTCTTGCTGGTTGTTTTACCTTTTATTGTCATGGCTCATAATTAATTTTATGTTTTAGTTTGTAATATTGTTTTATGTATTGTCATTTATAACCAGTATTTTATATTTTATGTATGATTGTACAACGCCATTGAATATGTAAACTGTATAAAAATAGGCGTTTAATCAAATAAACAAGTTTCATTAATTTACAGCTAGTTTCTGCAACGTAACATTCAGACACATTTAACATAGATGATAGAGGGAAGGACATGTAAACACATTAGTTACTTACGTCTGCAAATAGGTTGCCAAAAGATGAACCAACTGAACCAAACGAGCACAGAAAACATAAAACACATGCAAGGCACAATGCCAACTAAACAAATAAATGAAATGATCCGCCTAAGTTCAAGCTTTCGGAAAGTAGAAAAACCATATGTGATAAATCACTTATAAGTACATGTAATAGCACCTGACAGTAGTGTGTTTGATATAGAAATGGACAGACACAATGTTTAGGAGAGACGTTCTCAATGGTTGTAATTCAGTATTGCTGACAGGGTATTTTATTGCTAAACATAATTAATAGCCATTGAAAATTGTACAAATATTTTAATCAAATCGAAATGGTAAGGTATATCTACTTATATAATAAAAATGTAATAATCAAATGGCCCCGGTAACATTCAACAAAACAAAATAGTAGAAACGACGAACGGACGGTGGAAGAAAAGCGACCACAAAAGCTCACCTTGTTTTGGTTTGTGACAGGTGAGTAATAAAAGAAAAAAACGCAAGAGAACAATTATACCTGTTTGAAACCAATACATTTTGTATTTACACTTTTGTACTGAGACTCAACGAAAACAAATACTAAATCGGAATGAATTGAGAGGCGCCTATATAACGTATTAGATGTGTTCCGTATGTACAAAATATCATTATAAACACATGGGTACCAACACATATTATGTTGTCATACGAGTATGCAAAAACGGAGCCATGCCACATTCGACATTCCATATACACCATAAACCTGATCAGAGAGTAATTAAATTCATTAATATCAATTATGTTGCACAAAACGTTGTCAAAATACCTATTGTTAACACAAGTTTTCCCTTGACATGTAACAAAGTGAACAGTGGACACTTGCCGGTCTCAAACAACCCACTCATGTTTATTGTTTTAATGCTGTGAATTTGATATTTATAGAAGCAAAAGGAGAACAGTGTAAAAAACGCATTTATTCAGAACCCCTTTCTGTATTTTGAAATATACAATGATGTGATCTCTTGTTTGGGGAATATTATGATCCTACATGTGGAACGTCGTCTTAGTTAGTATGGTACCACAACATTCTTCTAGTGTTTGATAAAAGTTCGGACATGATATATTATAATGGTAACTAAAAAGTTCGAACAGATATTTTATTTTTGATAAACTTAACTGTGCATTTTTGTTAATAATGGAATCGTTCTCCATGAAAACCAGGCTAAGGGACAATTTTATGAAAATCAAGATAATACAGCTTAGGTCCTATAAAGAATACAAACAAGGACGCCTCCAATCATTAAATATAGAGATCGACGGTAAAAGCCTACTTCTCGTGAACATATACGGACCTAATAAAGATGACGAGGAACTATTAAATATTTTAGAAAACATACTTATAGATAATAGTGATGAAACATTTGTAATAAGTGGTGACTTCAACACAATAATTGATGTAAATATTGACAAACTAAACGGTAACAAAAACACGCACAGGAAATGTTCAAAAAGAATTCAAGAGATCATAGAAAATAATGATATATACGATATTTGGAGACTAAAGCATCCCAATTTGAAACAATTTACATGGCAATCTAATCATAAACCACCAATATATTGTAGACTAGATTACTTCTTAGTCTCGTCCAACATCTTAAATCATGTGAAAGACTGTTATATTAAAATGGGCTTTAAATCTGACCACTCCGTTGTTACATTTGATCTTGAACTTGCGTCAACAGAACGGGGACGAGGATTCTTCAAAATAAATAACTCAATATTGTTAAATACAGATTTCCAAACAAAAGTCAAGCAGGCAATTAATGAAACAGCTAATATAAATAAGGATTCAAACCCAAATACTTTATTGGAACTAGTTAAAGGCACAGTCCGGAACGAAGCCATTAGATATTCCAGTAAACTACAAAAAATAAACAAAGAAAATGTATTAAAAATACAAAAAAATATTGAAAGATTAGAACGTAAAATCTGCTCTGATCCAAGTAATGAAAACCTACATAACGAACTACTTAACAACAAAAAACATTAAAAGATATAACTGAAGAAAAGATTAAAGGCATTATTTTAAGATCACGTGCCGAATGGATTGAAGGGGCGGAAAAAAATACAAAATATTTTGCAAATCTGGAACGCAAAAGAGCTGAAAGTAAAACCATGCACCAATTGAAAACTGATAATGACACGATAGTTACAAACAGCAATGATATTTTATCATACTGCAAAAACTTTTATGCTGATTTATACAAAATTAACGAAAGTCTAACCCACAATAATACTTTTTTCTCAAATGGACACAATACCTTATCGGAAGATAATAAAACCCTCACTAGTGGAATAATTTCAGAATATGAATGTTCCATCGCACTAAGAGAAATGAATAATAACAAAAGCCCTGGTTCAGACGGGTTATCTGTCGAATTCTATAAGATATTTTGGAACGATATTAAAACATTCCTAATTAACTCACTAAATTACTCTTACGACATAGGGAAGTTAACAGAACTTTCAAACCCAGAGCATCATAACATTAATACCAAAAAAGAATAAAGATCCTTTGTCAATTAATAATTGGAGACCAATATCACTATTAAATATCGATTATAAAATTACCTCAAAAGTCATTGCTAATAGAATAAAAAAGGTTGTAGATAGTATAGTTAACGAAAACCAAACTGGGTTCATCAAGGGAAGATATATAGGAGAGAATGTGAGAACAATTATTGAAACAATAGAAAAAATGCAACTTAGCGATGAACCAGGTCTCATATTCTTTTCTGATTTCCAAAAAGCATTTGATAGTTTAAACCATGAATTTATGTATAAATGTTTAAAAGAACTAAATTTTAGCGATTCGCTCATACAATGGGTTGAAGTTTTTATGCAAATGCGAAGGGCTGTATAACTAATAATGGTCATTTTTCTGACTTTTTTAACATTAAGAGTGGTGTACGGCAAGGATGTCCTCTATCACCGTATCTTTTTATCCTATGTATCGAGTTTTTATCTATTTCTACAGAAAACAACGATGCTATAGAAGGTATTAATTTAAACAATAAAAGCACAAAACAAACTCTTTTTGCAGACGATGCTAGCTTTCTACTTAAAGGAAATCGAACGTCTTTTGAAAATCTTATAAAAACCCTTGACGATTTTGGTAAAACATCTGGGCTTAAACTCGATAGAAACAAATGCTCAGTCATGCGCATTGGAAGTCTAAAAAATACAGATATTGTCTTTGACAAAGAATTTGAATGGACTTCGTCGGAGGCAACTACGTTAGGAATTACCTTCAGTAATAAGTTGTCTTCAATGTATGATCTAAATGTAGCAAATAAGATAATAGAATGTAAAAATGTCCTAAAACAATGGAAAAAATGGAACTTAACACTCATTGGAAAAATAGCAGTTCTAAAAACATTTGTTCTTCCAAAGCTAATTTATCCACTAACTGTGTTACAAAACCCACCAGCACATTTTATAAAATTGATCAATACAATTTTCTTTGATTTCTTGTGGAATTCAAAAACCTGATAAAATATCACGTAAACAAATAATTCAAGAATACAAATACGGGGGTCTAAAAATGATAGACATGGAATGTTTTATAGATTCATTAAATGTAAGCTGGATAAAAATAATTTTTAATTCAAACGCCAACTGGAGTTTTCATTACAAGACCGAATTAGAAAAGTATGGAGGATTATTACTATTTAAATGTTATATTACTGAAAAAGACTGTAAAAGTCTCAATATAAATTCAAAATTTTTAAAGGATATATTTATTTCATGGTCTAAGGTCAACACCCTAAACACTAAAATCCAAACATCCAAACAAATCGTCTGGAATAATTCAAGTATAAAACTTATAAATAAAAATGAGTTATTTTACTATAAAACATGGCTCAGTAAAGGAATCCAGTATGTAGAACATATATTTGACTTCAGACACAAACGATTTCACAGCTTCGAGCAGATGAAATTTCTATATGATGTCCCTAATGGAGATTACTTGAAATACTATACCCTCATTAAAAACATACCAAAAGAATGGAAGACACAAATGCAAGACGAAATTATAACATACAACCCACCAGACTACCTAATCGATAGACTAAATGGAAAAAGCAAATTAGGTAAGATTGCATATAATTCATTAATCAAGACTAAACTACCAACACAACCAAAATACAAACGAAAATGGAACCTCAGGTTCACCATAGAAGACACAGAATGGGTTAACATTTTCCAACAAACGAATATTATTACAATATACACTAAACTTAGAGAATTTCAGTATAAATACCTCATGAATATAATACCCGACAATTCATTTTTACACAAGTGTCATATAACCCAGTCAAGCTTATGTGATTTTTGCAATAGACAACCAGACTCTATATACCATATGTTCTGGGAATGCCATATTGTACAAAGTTTTTGGGCTGAAGTTAGGTCATATCTAGTACAAAAACTTTCAAAAGACTTAAATATCACATTTCAAATATTTCAGTTTGCAACATTATAAAAAATACAGAAGAAGATGGGCTTATTACCAACTATATTATACTGCTTGCAAAATATTTCATATTTAAATGTAAATGCAATAAACACACACCGACAATTCAGTCATTTAAAGAATACATTAACTATCGAAAAAAAACTGGAACAAAAAATCGCACTATTCAAAAATAAACTCCAAATCTGTAACAGAAAATGGCAGAAGTTTTCATAACTTGCATAACTCAAATAGTGATATTGTGTAAATTCCCCGAACCCGCAACCATTTCTTATTATCTTTCTCTTACTTTCCTTTCTTACTCCCTACAACCACAACCTATCTTCTAAGCGACTGTCCTCATAACTCTTCCCCTCCCCTATATATATACTACAAAAATCATAATGACATTAATGAATAATTATATTATAAAGTGTCGTGAATTAGTTTCACGTTTATTTCGACAAAATTGTTTGTATATAATGTATTGTGTATAGCTGTATAATATGTCTTATGATAATAAAAAATATTAAAAACGAAGATAATACAGCATAACATATGTAGAAATTAAGACAGCCAAGTTATGCCCTTACATGTATGAAAAGTTAATGAAAGTTTGAGCAAAACACAAAAATTATTTATAAAGTTACAGACCTTTAACACTTACCACTCCCTTCTTATTTGACGTAACATTCGTACATTCACAAGTCCAGTATTCCATAAATTATAATGTAAGTTTTTCAAAATTGTATATTCTTAATTTTAATGAAACATGTCGAAATCGTGAATGTTTACTTTTAGAGAAAAGCAGCTATTGTTTTTAACCTCGCATTTTCTCTATGTGGGTACTTGGTCACCATACAATGTATCAACGACAAAAGTATGTTAAACTTCACATAATGCCTGAGAAAAACAAATAAACATAAAAAAGTACTACGTATATTACCAAATTAATTAAAAATAAACCAGGGAACATGACTTTTCTCATTTCAGAGCCTTTTTGAGACCCGGAAAATAATATAATTAATATACTTGATAATGCCACAACGCCCAGTTTGTCCTGGATAACTTGTATTAAGCCCGGTTTTCCTGCAGTGGAGAGTTTATCAGTTATGATATGTATTGACAAAGTTATAGATACCGTCGATTGTTCACGAATGTACGCATATAGATTCATGTATTCATGAAATCGAATTATTCAGTGATTTGATTATTCTAAACAAATACCAGACATAAACGTTCATTTGGCTTGTTTGATGTGTACATTAAATGTGACAGTATAGATAAAATACATAAATTGAGCATGACGTTTTATAAATGCATTTCTGTGATTCACATAAATCGTACGTGTCTACTGACACCCATTCACAAACCAAATACTAATCGTACCAACTATAGTTTGATAGTTTACCTTACTTTTTGTTCAATCAAACGCCAAAGATTTTCAAATGTTTGGACATCTTATCCATATATTTTTGCAATGGACATCATATCTATAAAGTGGTTCATTTAGTCAATTTGTTATGTTGGGCAATGTGGCTGTTACCAAATATGGAAAACTAGACCCGCCTACCCTCTCAATTGTACTGTTATTCTATCAGAATTTATCAGCTAATAGACATGCATGCTTGTCTATTTTCACTCTCATTACTCCATAGATGGGCATTCTATTGTTTGCTATTTGTTTATAATTCCAATATATGATATATAACCTATACTAACAGAACGTAAAATAGAAATACGGGATGTGTAAATGAGTGGTTCAGACACTAACCATGAAGTGATACAGTTACATGTACGCAAATCATATTTATGGAGTTGACTTATGACAACTCATACTCTGATTGCGATTGGAACTAATTATAGGGCCCACAAAACTTTCTGCTAAACGGTATTTTAGTTGATTTATAAAATTATATTAGTGTATGAATAGATAAACTTTCTCTGAAATATGCTAGTATATATCGTTTTAAGGCATATGATAAATAAATCGCTAAAATAAGTAGTTTCATAGGAAGCAGATGTTTGATTCGTGCCCATCAATTGTTCAAAGGCTGCACTTAATCACAACAAGAACATTGCTGAACGGTTTCAATAACACTAAAATTACAACATCCGTTTTAAATCTAGAGAATAACTGTAGTTTTTGTTTAAATAGCATAATGTTAAATCACTTTATTGCATGTGCAAGCTATTTTGACTATTATGAGAGCTGTGAACCCATGTACAAATTGTTACATAGCACGTATGCATTTCTATAATAAGTGTCTTGTTTTAATAGATGATAAAAGCAATTAATGGAAGTAGAAGTCACCTTGTCTGTAAGGTCACATTAAAATTTTACATTTGTAGCAATGGGAACGAACATTGGGAACAGATCCACATAAAATCCACACCACAGCATATAACTCAGTAAGAGAAATGTTTGTTGAAATGTGGCGCAAGAGATTATATTATTATGCATCGTTACAGCTGATTATAATACCGTTTGTGTCTTAGGAATTGTCTATTTGTATTTATATTATCATGTGAAATTTTACACATTTATATTATATTGACAATCTTGTAGTTTCATATGAGCATAACTAAATTTAGCATCATACAGGACACGTTTTAAATTCTCTATATTTAGAGGTCCAGCCTACCTATCCTCTTCGTGCGCGCTGGTACATAAGGCTGCAACCAGGTCTCTCCATTGATGTCTGTCTTTCGTAATCTTATATTTAGGGGTACTGATAATTTAATTGAAATCATTCAAGCAACATGCACACATTTTCCACGTAACATGATGATTTCTAATAAAATCCACTTTTTTGCATTAAAAATATAAATTTTGCAAATTACCTGCATGGATTATTTGTTGACCCTTATCAAAATGTTTAGTAGTATATTCACTAGCAAACAATCTTTGACACATTTTCAAACATACACAAATTGTATCTGCTTTAGCAACTAGTCGAATAAATTCAAAATATCTTCTAAAACAATATTGAAATCATAAAATATTATATGTCACCAGGCTCGTTTTCGACATACATGGCTATCTATAATGACCTACGATTGTATTTAGTTCATTTTGGCTATTTTATGCATATATGACACCATCATGTTCATTTTAATATTTTTATTATATGCAACCACTTTTAAACAATGCATACTATTTTGTGTATTCAATGGTCATTCATGTTGACATTAGTCATAATTCTGGCTACCTGGTGAACAAAGCCAGTATCTGTACATGATGAATAGTTACCCCGCCTACTTGCAAAAAAGTATGATTTTCAAATGAACGTCAAAAAATATCTATCAATGGAAAATAATTTAAAATTGGATATAAGTTGAGAATCAAATAGAACACCAGTTTAGTCAAATAAAAATTAGGAATCACCATCCTTTTTTCGGAACTATTCATCAAAAAGTACTAATTTTGAATAAATTTGCATAAAATTAACCTACTTTGCATATGGGAATGAAATAAACTTGTATTCAAAATATTTCAAAGTGTAGCTACTTCATATAACTAAAGCTTTGCACTTCAAATTTTATATAAGCATATGCATTTGAACTGTACTGACTGTACACCCATATATTTCACAATTTTGCCACAATAAAACAATCAATCTGTCTACCATTGAACGTGTCATATATATCAGGTATTTCATTTTTAGATCGATGTTTCTGATTTCATGACTGTTTCGTTGTTTGATTGTTTTATGTAGTAAAACACATCTAGACCAGATTGCAACCGTTTCCCGGTCCGATGATGCGTTAAATAGTGGATTCCTGTAGGGGCTGGAAAACCCGTTTCAAACCTGTCTCTTGTATATAGTAATGACGGGATGATAGGGAATTTCAAAACTCTGAATTTTGTGATATAATTTCTTAGGCCTGTGGTTTATATAAATAACAAGATCTACCTTCCAGTGATAGACATCAGTTTCCGAAAGGTATAATTAAGGACCGAGAAACTTAAAGCTAATGAAAGCACATACCACAAACGCACAACAAAATGAGAAGCACACAACCGAAAAAGAAAAATAAAACAGTTACAAAGGACCAATTAGAGTACAAGAAACACTACAAATTGTATAACCATGGAACTCCATCAACGATGTTCAAATGTTGTCAACAAATAGATAATAATGCATCCGTCAGGTAGGAAATGTGCAAATGACATCCCATCGTAATGTGGTCAATTTCTGCGCGTTAGTGAGGTGAGATAAACGTCGTCAGACGGGCATACAATACTTGAAGTAATAAAGGATCTACGAAAAACGCCATCAGTTGCGCTTAATTTTGCAATTATTGACTAAAGTACATATATCAGATGCAATTTCATTATTAGAAGCCAAAATAGTGCGAGTAAACAGCAGAACAGGAAAAAACAATATGAGTTAACCACAGGTCAGAAGTTTGTTAGCAGTTAGGCGAGGATTACTAAAAAATCCATATGGTCCACAGTATATACTGAGAGAAGGAAATATATTGACTTATATGAGTGTCTGACTTGTCTGTTGGTGGTGCGTGTACACATGATCATTAACATATCTATATTTCACCAGTTTGGTCGTATTATATCTGTCACAACGTCTGTTACGGATGTTTTATTGTGGCAGTAAGTCAAGTAAGGCTTGTCTGTTAATATGTGTATGAGGTATGTGTACATACATGATCATAGTAATATCTATATGTCATCGGTTCCGTCGTTTTACAGCTCTCACTCGTCTGTATACAAGTTACAAAGGCAATCTATTTGGTGGGATCTTCGCTCTAATGATATTGTTCAGGTAAACAAACGCATACCAATAAGTTGCCATCTTGTACTGGACGTAAAGGGCAATATGACAACATTAAGCAAATACCATATAGATCTAGACTAATTGAATAGATGTATTAACCAAGTGTCCATAAATAAGAGAAAAGGCATTGCTATTGCTCTAAAGGGTCGCACCCTGTAATCAGTACGCTCATAAATATGCCAAACAACACGATGTGAAAAGAAACTACTATCGCAACAGCGAAAACATTTTAAACTGGATAGGATAATCATATAATTTATTATTCGTCCGTAGTTTTTGGCAATGTGAGCATCGTTTGCATGACACGGTCACCGTGATGCTACACTATGTCTAGTTTACAACGCTAATGTTATACAGGCAGTATTGTGATATATTTGATTTGGTATTGTGTGAGGGTGACACAGGGGCAGCCTTTTTGTAACCATGTGACTGATAATAGTTCAAATATAGCACCTTATTATGTCAGGGGTTTACTGTATATCATAATGCTGAGATGATCGGAAGGTGTCCTCGAGAACAAGGGTGTTGTCGTCATATAAATTACAGTGCAGTCATAAAAGTCTAAAAGTTCGGTTCGACAAATGAACTAGACGAGCAAGTATCGTTAAATACCATAATAACAATAGCTAACTGAGGTTGTTCTTAAAATACTAAATGTACCATAGAAGACTACATGGCACTTAGTGCATCACGTAAAACTTATATAAGGTCGGCAACGATGCAAGCACGATATTTGCTAGGTAATGACTGCGAGAAACAATATGCAATACGTTAAACTGTGTTTTATATTATCTTCAAAAATGCTCTCTAAAATAAGCTATGTTTTATGTAATTTACTCAGCATTGGGTTGTATTCCGACAAGATGTAGGTGTTCAAACGCATTAACTAGCCCTACACCGAAAAGAAGCAGAACAGGAAAACACGAAAAAGAAGACGATTAAGAAGACGAAGGAAAAGACGAAAAGCAAGACGAAAGAGAGAGAGAGAGAGAGAGCGCGTTGCATTTCCGTTTTTTTGCATTTTACACGTCAATATCTCTTAGTTTGTATGCCTGTGTTCAGCGCCGGTTATTTAGTATTTTTCTATTAGTTATCAGCCAGAACTAACCGTGATTTGTGCAAGTGTTGTGGTCACCTGTCGTCCGTTGCTCGCTTCCATTAGATCGACAGTCGGCATCACAGAAGCATTTGCAAACATTTCATAAATTCTATATTGGGCGACGCACATTGTAAATTTCAACCAGTTATATCAGTCGTTACTGTGTTGCAACCACATTGCTTCATTTCGTTCTACCGGAGTAAATCCTCAAATAAAAATACTTATTTAGTTAAAGCACTATACATGGTCGTCAAGGGTAACATGTCGCTTTATTTATAAGACAGAACCTTTTACTAAATACATTCGCATTAGAAACTAATTATAGAACGACGTTCCAACATACACTCAACCAAATTCCTAATCGGTTACTATTCAAACTGATGTATTTTTGAACACAACTATAGAAAAAATTTATTAGGTTCATAACTCAATGGTCTTCATGCGCCTAAGCAAATTCAATTTTTGTTTAACACAGTGCCGTCAACAATGTCGAGTTATTGCCCATCGTATATAAAACGGATTTTGATGTGTTATGCATTATTTGTTATTGGAAATGATACAAAATGTACACAATACCACTCAATGATGTGTATTGTTGACTTGATACTATCAAGTTGGTAGTATAAATAGAACATTACAAAACCTTGCCTTTTTGTGAAACGATGTTCGATTTATATATGTCCTTCTGCAATTTCATTTTCAAGCATAACGCTGCTTTGTATCCTTCAAATAGCATGTGCACTGTTGTTGATTGTCCTTATGATGTGTGTCGTCCGTTTGTTATGTATATTTTGTTTGTCACCTGGTTCTTACTCCGGTTTAGTTTGACTGGCTGAAGCGGCATTCTTTCTTTGTTGAATGTCGTGTTTTTGATGTTGCGTTGAGCAGACAATCCGAATCCACACAGAAACCATAACCATCTTATTAGCAAGATCATTTCATATGTCACTAAACTTTATTATGTTCCTTGCTAACTTCACCCAAACAATCAAGGAGCAGTGTATATTACATTATAATACGGTGCGAAAAGGCATCATGTTTGTTTACATGCAACTGGTAATGTGTCAGATAAACATCAGATTTAATTCTATGTAAACGCCTTATGACAGCAATCGTAATTGCTTTATGTAGAATACGGCAATTATGTTTATTCATGTTTACCATATTTCTGTAGGAATTGAAAACGCCTGTTAAATGACACGCAGTGGAATGTGTATATTTACTGGTCGTTAGTGAGACATTCAATTTGGTGTTTGGCATTCTAAATTGCCACAAATTCGGAAACAACAAAACAATTTACATTGTCATTTCCAATTTTGTGTCGCGGTTGGATAACTACTAACATGCTCCTAACCGGAAATACAGCTGCGTGTGTAATGTTTTTATGATGAAGCTGTGCCTCATTTCTTGCTTTATGATGACTGCGAGGAAAGTAATCAACATGACGATGTCGTGGAAATGTGGTTTGTTCTAAATATCGTTTGTGCCCGCCTGCATATTTTGGTTCTCTGTCGGCGATGGGACATACATTTTGTAACATGACAATAACAAATAGAAACAACAAAATAGCAGGAATGGTACACAACTGGCGTATTGATACAAAATTTGTAGCTTTGCACGAAAATTACCTTGCTGAAAATGTTTGATATTGAGTTTTTTTCTGTGTATTTTGATCGCATTTTTAAGTTAAATTGTTTTTGTTGGTTTCAGTAATCAGGTAAACACAGTGTTTATGTTGAAATGCAAACATATGGGAACCGCATCATATCAAAGACGAAATAAATGGTACTCATACATGGTGTTTAATAAATGTAGGTAGTTCCGTTTACAAGAAGTTTCGTCTTTGGAAAGAGGATGTCATTGAGCGAATCCCGGACTTCCAGCGTCGAGGAGGTAACGTTATATTGTAGCGACACTCAAGTACGTCAAGGGGATAGTAAGCCTACATGTGTACCATGTATTACAGTGATCTTGATCTTCCGTGGTATCTCAATCTGAGCAAAATATCAGCTCAAAGATTTAACTTACGTTTATCGCGAAATCGGGTAAACAAATTGGTCTTTCAAAACTGAACTATTGTTCTAGGTTTATTATAGTTAACATTTAAGAGTGCTAGATTCAAATATTTATTAGACGTAGAATAGATTTAAGTAAAATCTGCATTTGAGCTAATGTTTAGACTTAAGATGCATTGGGAGATTGGTGTATGGTTGTGTGTTCATGTAATAGAGCTACTATCCATTGTAAGTACCACAGTATATAACTCAACATTGTTCAACACTGACAAATCGAAACAAAACAAAACAAATGTAATGCTGAACATTTATGTTTAGATAGGTTTTGTTATTTGAATACAGGCAATATAATCAAGTTAGTCCTTTATCGTTGCACCAGAAGATCGTTTTAACATGTCGTTTGTGTCAAGTCGTTTGTGTACAATTCCTGAAAATAGAAATGAGAATTGAGCCATAAAATCAAATACATTACAACTGTACATGTAGTGATTGTTGGTACTGATTGTTGGTACTGACTGTTGGCATTGATTGTTGGTAATCATTGTTGACACTAATTGTTGGTGCTAATTGTGACACTAATTGTTGGTGCTAAATGTTGAGACTAATTGTTGGTACTGAGTGTTGGTACTGAGTGTTGGTATTTAGTGTTGGTACTGATTGTTGAAACTACTTGTTTGTACTAATTGTTGACTCTGATTGTTTGTACTAATGGTTGACACTAATTGTTGGTACTGAGTGTTGGTACTGATTGTTGGTACTGATTGTTGGTACTTATTGTTGGTACTTATTGTTAGTACATATTGCTGGTACAGACTGTTGACACTAATTGTTGGTACTAATTGTTGGTACTGATTGTCCCTGTTGTCAATAAATATAAAATCCGTTTTGAATTCACTCATGACTATGCGTACCACGCATACTAATCACTAATGGTACTTTATTAATATTCACTTATGTCAGTGAATAGCATGTATGCTACTTCATTAATCTTATACAACAGTACATGTAAGAGTATGGTATACCTACCTTAGCATCGTCCCTAGACTACAGCTGTACTCTAGTAATGACTACTTCCTTTCGAATCAAGATGACCACCGTCATAACCATACCCGCTACCATGACCACAACCATGCCTTCGACCATGACTTCCACCATATCCCATACTGCTGCCTCCCATGCCACCAATTTTACCCAGCATACCGATGATCATTTGCAAGACAACTACTGAAATAACGATGACCATATTTATATAGTACATGTACTGGTAGGTTGAGACTTCACAAAACAGATCACTCGTGATGTATTAAGATGAATATCGTATTTACAGCTACTAACAACCTTGCATATTCGAAGGCGCATGTTAAGAACCATATTTTTCATTAAAATTGGAAGAGGTCATGCTGACCCAACTGAAGTTGAAAAATCGTGTTCATCATTATCTCTCCCAGAACATTTCTTTTACAAATTATTGCTTTTTGAAAATAGCTGTTTAATGCTTAATGGGGCTTAAAGATCATAGTTACGAGTTTCCGACAAACATGTCTTGATTTTATTGTTTTCAAATTATGGTATTTTACAACCTTGTTCTTCTAAGGCTAAGAATCATGTTATAACATAAAAAAGCATTATTTTCAACATACTATTGATTTTCAATCATAATACTACTAGTATGTACGCCTTAATGGAATTTGTTTTCAAAAATACCTGTTTACGAGTGCAGAAACAGTTACAATATATTTTAAAAGATTTACACGATTCATTACATTATAACATTGGTCAAATCAAATAAAGTACTTAAAGTTTATATTTTCAACTTTATTTCGTAGCACAAAAGTTGGTACTTACTCAATATGATGAACTGAAATAGTCCCTCAAATATTCCACTGCAACCACCACCACCTCCACCCATACCAAACCTCCACTACCGAAACCTTCGTATCCACCTCCATAACTACCGTATCCTACAGAAATAAGAGTAAGATAAGATGAAGGAGCGAGTTTATAAATAGCTTTCTACTCAATCCTGCTATGTGTAAATGAATGTTTATTATATGTTTATAAAAAATAAATGAGCCGTTCTCGAGGTTAACCGGGCTTAGCGACAAAGATATGAAAATCATGATAATATAGCATTAAAAAGACAAGACTCTTTTGAACAGTATTTGAAAATTAGAGCAAAATATGACATCAAATTACAAAGTTACAGACTTTTAAAACCAACCATCCCCCCTTCTTTGTTAGTGGCGTCGCGTCATTCAAACGTTCTTTGACGTTAACAAGAAGTTCATAAAACCAGCGTTTGATGAGACATACCCTCGTTTTCTCAATATGGATACTCTTCAGAAATTGGTCACCATAGCAACGACAGAAGATATTTTAACATGATTCATGAGAAAAAAATAAATCTAAGACAACGTTCTATATTATCCCAGAATCCGGTTTTTGAAAAGCTTTAGTACACAAACAAATAAATATATTTGCACCAAATTTTGCATTCAGTCTACTGGTACAATGACATCATTAGGTGTAACAGTTTTAGCCGATTTGACAGTCAATTGTTTTTCAAACGCACTGAATACATTTGCTCACGTGTTTCGAAGATAAAGTAATTAAACGCTGTCGAGCCCGGGTAAAGTTCGAAATACTTTGTTGACCACTCACTGTATATTTTGGTATGTATTAAACTTGTAATGACCTAAACTAATATTTAACATTATATAAGAACAAAACATCGTCCATCTTATGAGGATGTAAGATTTTCGTTAAATGCCTCTTGTTTTCCCATGCACGTGCTTTTTCAAAATGACGCGTTTTTGTCTATTCGGACGTTTCTTTACTTTTGAGTCATTTAGTTACTCTTTACATGAAAAAAGCGGTCCTTTGTAGTCCTTTGTAGTCCAACAACCTCTATATAACAACATCTTTAAATTTCCCTCAGCCGATATTTACGATACATTTACTTTCGAAAAAGCAACATACTCTAAACAACGGCCAATATTTTCAGCTTCAAAAGGGTGTCCCTCTACAGATGTTGTACTGTAATCTTAACAGGCTGCACATGACTATAACGGAATCATTGTTTATACAATCAATACTAGCTCTTATTTATTATACCATATTTATATAGCCCTTTTTCATGTATATACACGTTGAAAAGTGCTGTACAGTCACACTTTAGACATGGTTAAAACAATATACGTAACTCATACAATTATATATACACACAATTGAAAATCAAGGGTATGACTAAAATACGAAAAAGGAGATTTCCCGACAAAAAGGACGAAAAGGAAATTCCTCAAAATACTGACAATGACACCGCTGGTGTTTGATCACAATTCAAGACATTTTTTATTGACCTATTTCCGGTGCGCAGTGCGCCGGGTCCATCGCATGGCCACTCCCGGATAGTTATGCATTAAAGTTAGTCCAATGAGTCAAAACATCTCACTGAAAACCAACTATCTCTCTTATACGACGAGATTATGCACCACATGTACAACGAAAGACACTGTTTACTAATGTAATAACGTTTCAAGAACAGCGTCATATACCACTGCTACGAGAAACTGTCTTCAAAGGTATAAATGTACCTTTTAGAAGATCCCTAAGTAGTCAAACTAATAATCAGCCAGTATAAGTATTTGTAAAACAGTGTGTTTTATCGCTTTCTTGAATGACGGTAATGTTTTACTATCTCCGAGTGCTGTTGGCAGTGCATTCCAGAGCTTCGGTGCTGCAGCCATGAAACATCGATCGCCGTACGATACAGTCCTCATCCTCGGCACAACTAGAAGTATAGAGTCATTTTGTGACCTAAGCTGTCTTTGTGGAGTATATACATGTAAAATTATATTGCAATAACATAATTCTTTGAGCGATATTGGGCTTTGAATTAGGTGATGCGTTTTTAAAGTCCTTAAGTGTATTTCCAACCTACTTCTGATGTAGCCTGGGAACTATCCACGTAGTGCTTTGTCAACATGAGTCAACACAGTGTATTCCACTCTGTTTTGTACAGGTAACCAGTGAAGATCCCTCAACACAGGAGTGATGTGATTGCATCGCGGTATCCGTGTGATGAGACGGGCAGCTGTATTTTGAATATTTTGTAGTTTGTTCAGAATGTTTTTGGGGAGCGACACAGCAATGAGTTGCAATAATCCAGTATTGATGTTACTGAAGAAATGATAAGGGTTTTCGTTGCATCAACACTCAATTATTGTCAGATTTGACCTATTTGTCGGATCTTCAGAGTCTACAAGTTTGTCCATGTTCAGATGTGAATCCAACAAGACACCAAGGATTCTCACTACCGATGGTGGTCATATCACAGCATCACCAACTTTCACTGTAATATTATCAGCATCATTGGTATTCCGTTTTTGTACAAACAGGATTACCTCTGTTCTGTCTGCATTTAGTTTCAACAGATTGTGTTTCATCCAGTGCAAGATATCCTTCAGACATGCTTCAATTCGTAGAAGTGTTTCATCGCGTGAAACGCAATCCTTCGGTTTGAATTCCATAATTATACAACTGAGAGTCATCCGCGTAGGTGTTGAAGTCGATGCTTTCTGCAGATTGCACCCACATGTTTTGTATACATGATGTAGTTTTTGGGACAAAGCACAGAACCCTGGGGTATGCTATAATTCATCAGGACTGGTTTCGAAAGTTCACCATCAATACAAACAGTCTGTAACGGTCACACAAATAGGATTTCATCCACTCCAATGGCTTGCCTACTATACCAAAATGTTTTTCAAGTCTGCGTAAAAGGGTGGTGTGATCAATGGTGTCAAATGCTGCTTATAAATCAAGCATGACGAGGACAGTAGTTTTATTCTGGTCTAGAGAACAAAGGATTTTGTTTGCACACGAAGTAAAGTATTGATTTAATTATCGTTTTATTTGTCTTAATTATCGATTGACGACTTGTCATTAATGTTCAGAATTTTATAGATTTGATATATTCTGAAACAAACCAACAGAAATGTTGCCATGCATACTTTTGGATCTGAGAAACTAAACATTTTCAGCCAGATTAAAAAAATCGACCCAATTTTGAAAATGAAAAGTTGAAAGAATGACATCAAGACTTTTCCACATCAATATAAGATCTGAAGTTTTAGCATGTCGGCAGTAATAATACATAATATGGCTCACAACATTTTTATGGTTAACCGACATTTTCCCCTTGATTTAAAGCAGTCGAATTGTGGTTACGGAAGAAAACTACGTGGGTCTGGGCATACTGTTATATCCTAGAAGTGATAGTCATGACATGATAAAAACCTTTTTGAAAATTGTGATTTGATACGTTTTCAAACCAATAGACTACGTTTTTAATTTCAAACACATTACCCATCTTAAAGAAGTAAAGCAATACGAATGATAAGAAAGTATTCTGTTCCACTAATAGCACCATAAATGCCTTTGTAAGATCCAGAAAAATTGTTCCAACAAGATTTCCTTCATTTATTGCTTTTATCCAGTTGTCAATAATGGCAGTCAGGGCAGCTTCACATGTGTGGTGAGCTCGAAATCTAGATTGATTTAGGTGAAGGAGAGTATTGTTTTCAAGAACGATTTTTAAGTTATTACTGACGTGTTTTTCTAATACCTTCGATAGAATTGGTAATATTGAAATTGGTCTGTTATTACGTTTCTCACTTTTAGACCCCTTTTAATGAATAGGTGTAACCTTTGCTCTCTTGAACAATGATGGAACTATTCCATTTGATAAACTAAGGTTGAATATTTTCTCTATGCGTTTGGATATTATTTAGCACTTTCTTTAAGAAATTTGGGTCCTATACCATCTAGTCCAGTTGATTTACTTATATCAAGGTTTTCTAGCTCTTTTTCTATGAATGTGCTTGTTACAGCAGGTATTGAAAATGAAGTGTCCTGTACACAATGCATTTCAATGAATTTACATAGTTTTGTTTTATCGCATTCTGCGAAGGAGAAACAATTTTGGGGAGCAGACTTGAAAATACCAATGAAATAGTTATTATATACTTCAGCTGTTTTAAGTGGGTCTAACATTTGAGTTCCCTCATCATCATGAATGAAGTTTGTTAGGTGATTTGTTACTTTACCAGATAACTACCTAAGATTCTTTCATTTATAGTTTCCGCATACTAGTAGTACGTTTTCTTAGAATTTGATATTAGAGTTTTAAATTGTTTCGCAAATGTTTATATTGTTCCTCATTATTCAACTTCTTTGCTTTATCGGCAGAATCGAGGATAACACTATTTTAACATTTTTGTTGATTGACAATATTTTGCTTATCAAGCCTTTGAACTGATCAAGGGTTGAGTCACATGTTTCGGCATCAGATATATTGTTGATGCCAATATGCGCTATTATAATTTCACTATTTATCAAGTCCTGTAATGTGGATGGTGTATCAATCTTTTGCAGCTATATCCGCAACTTTGGCCCCGGGATGGGATTGTATTTTTACGCACAAACTTTCTCCAGAGAACTTCATGGGACTGAGTCACCAAGTATCAAAATATTTGGATTATGTGCTTGTGGAGGTTTCGAGTTCATGTAGTTTTGTGACTTATTGGTAGATGCGTCAATCTTCGCGGGGAAGGACTTGTTCTATCAGTGGAGCTTCTTGGTTGACTGGTCGGTGTTGATTTATTGGAATGAGAGCTGTTTTGAATTGCATCCTTCTAATGAACATCCTTTTTGTCCGGGAATTAGCCAATTTCTGTTTTCGGGTCGGTGTTGCTGAAGAAACCTTTGTTTCCGAAACCTTTGTTAGAGTTTCTGCCAAATGCTGGGCTTTATTTTCAATACCGTTGCAAGTTGTTACGGAAGGCATATTTTCTGTCCTATTTTTTAGAACAGTAAGTATTTCATTCACTTGCACCAGTTGGTTCTTTATCGCATTGACATCTGACTGAACCATACTCACACATTCTTTTTTCTGTCTCTATTGATGAGAGCTTCTTTCTCAGCACTTTATTTTCTTGCTTTAAAGATTGATTGCTAAGCTTGAGTGACTTCACTTCATCTTCAAGAAGGGGTATCTGAGCATACAACTCACGTTTATCAATGCTATCACTGCTGCAGTTTTTCTCAGAGCTCTGCATATGAAGTTGTTCATTCAGTGCTTTGAGCACCTCATTTTCTTGTTGTAGTGTTGTACACTGGGAGTACTGGGTTTGCTTGTTTTCTGTATCAGTGAGATTCGCCTGAGTTGTAACGGTCTGTCACACTCATATGTTGGTAACAATGAGTCCCATGTGTCAATATACTTTGGTGCTGTGTCGCTTGTAGTTGATTGTATTTCTGAGTTTATTACTTGTTGAGAAGTAAGAGTGAAGTATGAGTCTCTGTTAATTGGTGATGAATAGTTCACAGGTGTTGATGTTATATATAACTTCTTTCTAATAGATTTAAGACTGGGCAGCTTTTTCGTTTTATGTTTTGACTTTGGTTCAATATGATATGTGGCAATTTTCGGAGTGTCAATGTTCTCATGTAATTTTGTGTTGTTTACTAGTTCTGTACTGTTTTCCATAGTTTGTGCAGTTATGTTCTCAGGTAGAAATGTCTCCATGGGTCCAGTTGTTATGTGTTCCACTAACGATTTGAACTCTGTATCTAGCCAGACTCTACATCCAGAGCATTGAATTAGCAGAGTTTTGGTTATTACAACCTTCTGATTTTGCATAAACTGTGTTGCCGAAATTCCTTTACGGTTCTTTGTTTCAATAAAATCATACTGTTTTTTCAATAAATCTATAAAGGTGTCATAATAATTATCCCTGTAAAATACTATTATGGTTTTATGACTTGTTGGCTGTCTTTAATTTTACAAATTCCTTCTCCATTGTTGTAACTATAATCTACAAAGGTGTCCAATTTGTTTACAAGGTCTGGTTCATTGATTGTAGCCATTGTCTACGTAATGTGTTTTTAGCACCTTCTTTGCCCTTTATAAAAGATCCTTTGTATAGGAATTATGAGAATGTCCAGGTATGTTTTATTAGTTATACAAAACCTACTGTAGGTGTGAAAAACAATAAATCCCTATATGTTTTGAATCACTTAATTTTGTATGATTTTCTCTAAGTATTTAGCTAATATCATGAATTTTGTTAAATTAAATTTTGTGTCACTCACATAACTTAAATGTTCCAATAATATCCTTCACTAAGATATTAAAATCCAATTTTTAGTCCAACAGATCACTGATATATTTCAAGTATAGCACAGAGCAAGTAAAACATGTCCAGTCAGTTTAAGGTCCATGTAAATGAATCGGTTAGGCCACAACAATGTCGTTGAATATTGTGTTAAAGTTTTAGCAGAATGTCTGTTTGTCTATAACAGCTGTATTGACCCTTGACCTGTCATCACGTGGTATGTCATATACACAATCTGTCTATTTGAGCTGATACCACAGTCTAGTAATGATAAAGACATGACAGTTAAAAGCGACTGAAAGCAGCCTTAGTGCAACACCAGTCATCAGCATCTCAAATACACGATTTTGTTCATCATTACCCACTTTGGTAATCTTTTAAGCGTTCATGCCTTGCTTAAGTACAAAACTGAGTGTGTACTTTTTATCACAGACATGTCTTTTTCTCAGAAATTACTGACAGAAATCTTCCTTGTGTGACCATCTAGCAAATTCCTAATTTAAATGTTGGTTGCTTTCAAAACATGACCGCCAGCAAAGTCCCGTCTAAATTGAATTAAAGAGGTACACATTCAGCCTAGACTAAATAAAGGTACAAAGAGAGAAAGCCTGACAGCTACGGACTAATCGGTGATTAAGTTAACTTAGAAGCTCCTGGAAAGAGATTGTAATCTGTTATTTGGCAACTTGAGTCAAATAATCTTCTTGTCCCGATACAAACTGTTTATCACTTTACAGTATAACAGCTGGCTTACTATAAGACTCAATATATTGACGACGCTTTTCAAGAAAAACAAATTGTTGCAGCTTCTTGATTGACCCAAAACTTTCTACTTCTGAATCTGCTCCAAGATTGTATTTCTGGACATATCCTCCGCTGGTTCAATAACTTCTTGTGTTGTCCTAAAGGAAATAAATACATTTGTCTCTTATTTCAGCGTAAACAGTTTTGTTAATTAGTTCTAATACGGACGCCTAATAGTTTTACGTCATTTATATGTTCCACAACTGGCCACAGGGTCATAATTTCACATAACAATCCCTTTGTACACCGTACAACATTCCCTCATTAGGTGGGCAATTAAATTTTATCACCATGGGCTTATTTATAGTCTGGTGTCTCTCAGTGTTTGAACCCTACTGCCATAATTGATAATGTGTTTTTGTCCAGGCTAGCGTAGTTACACGTTGATAATGTTCGTAAATAATACAATTTGCAACATACCGGTATTTAATAAAACCAACCAATGTACCAGTGATATACTGTTAGTACTCGGTTCGGAAACCGTTAGTTGATAATTTCTAAACAACAAATAATAAATTACACAAAAAGAAACAATTACAGATCGAAGGCATTTGATGATAGTTGTCTTCTTCATATTGCATTATATAAGTAAACAAAAGGGGTACGTTTTGACGAAACGTCCACTAGCACGCAGTAATACACGAACAAGTTGCACCACATATTAAATGAAATATGTACGACTGCAAAATGCAGAAAAACTCATGCAACTATATATTCTCAAAGCTGATTAATTATGTATTAAGCAACGTAGTCCCCGTTTTACGGATGAAATCCATATTGATGCGTTTTATAATGACAATCAATCAAATGGATATTTTGTGCATGATTGCAATATTGTAACCATTTTCTTGCAATGAGGTATTATATTTGCATCACGCGAGACCAGATTGTACTTATCCTAACATATAACAATATATTATATCAGATTGTCCAAGTAGATGCACGACAAAAGTAACAGACGTTTAGCATGTGGAATGTATGTAATCCTGTATATTTATGTTGTTCCAAGTTGAGACAAAATTACTTGAGTGCTGGTTGTTGTGATAGTTTTATTAATAATTGTATGCGTTGTACAATCTCTATTCCAAGAAAATGGAACTGGCTTGACCTTAAGCACATGGAGCACAAAAATATGAGCACGTAAATTGTGAATATCTGATACCAGTAAGCACTTTAGGTAAACGCTTGCTGTTACCTGTTGATAATGTTTCAGTTGTATGTACCCTTCACACGAGGAGATTTCGGTACATATCGCTGGCTAAGAATTATAAGACTCATGCGTATTTGAAATCTGCATCACAAAGCACTTTTTATTAGCTTTTTTTCATGTTGAACAAACTGAACTTGAAAAAGCTTGTTTTTCCATAAGTAAAGAGTATGTTTCAAACAGTTGTTTCTTGTTTTCTCAAAATATTGAATTTGTACTTACGCTTTTTAATTCTTTAATTCTAAGGCAGCGATATGTATTGGCTTATACAATTAGTCATAATATTACATATGCATTGTTCAGAAATGATATGTATTACCACTTTCAAGAAGCTCTCATTCAAGTTTCAGCGTGTATATGGAACGCATCGGTTTTAATTCAGAAAATATCTTTATAAGTAAGCGACTTTAGCTTCCCAAACTTCGTTGCTTAGGAATTTGTGCAACTGTTGAAATTCGGGTGACCCAAATTACACTTGCACCTCAAGCTTTCATACACACACCTCTAGCTGTCATACACACCAATCCCTAAATGGACTACTGCAGTAAAAGGCAGATACATTCTACTCAATATGAGGACAATTTGATAAAGTTGTCTCAAATGGTTTTGGAGATATCAAGAAATATCAAAAGGTAGCGTTAGAATTTCCGTTAAGTGTATGCCGAAGTATTGGTAGAATAATCTGTCAGAACAATGAACTTCAACTCGATACGTATGTTTAGCATTTCCGTACAATAGACAAAGCACCATAAGGGACACACCGCATGACCTTAGAAAAGCAAATATCAGTCCGTCACAAACAAATAATGTTATATATGTGTGTACCATCAAGTTAAAGAGTCTCCTGTTGACACGTTGGGGCTCATAATTCAGTCTACGTTCTCGGAGTGGAATTTTCTGCTATTTTCCTATTATCTCTCCCAAAACTTGTTTTCCGACCATAAAGTAAATAGACTAAACACAAAGAATAAGGATGTTTTTCACAAATGACCTATAATTGACGACAATCTGTTTGCTATATCTGTCGAAATAGTATGCCAAAATCACATTTATTAAAATGTACGGATGACAAAGTACTAAGTTTGCAAGAGTTGCTCCCTTAGACTATAAATTATGCATTTATTATTTCGTTAACAAACCAACAGGATGTTTTATTTCGGTTTCTTCCATGTTGTGGTGTTTTCCACTTTTGAGACTTAATTAAAGTGCTCAAAATACATCATTCTGGGGCTCATAATTAAGTCTACGTTCTCAGAAGTATATGTTCAGCTATTCTGTACACACTAAATCATATAAAGACATGATATTGACTTTAGAGGTATTCATTAGTCACAAATGTGATGCATAATGTGATGCATAATGTAATTATTTGAAAAGACATGTGTCAGCATAAGTAGACTAAATGATATTTACTGCTTCATTTATCATGTAATGGTGCATATAATTAAATAGATGATTATAATTTGGTAGACACAGCTCTTTATTTTATCAATGATACACAGGGGGGTTCATGAATCTCCACATTGTCAATCATTTATACCAGAGAAATGACACTTCCAGCATGTTATATGAAATTGATATTATAATTACTCAGTTTTAATAAAATAATATAAGCGCCGGATATCATTTTTACTCGCACCGTATGTGGACCCAATCAACAGCAGTGCAAATGCCGTCTTGAATACACGAAACAGGCTTATGCTAGGCATGTCAAATCTAAGGTCACTACCGAGATTGCAAAACATACTGTACATTTCACTATTTGCACATAGTATAATAAAAATGTATATCCCTCAGATTTGATGTGGTCTTTGACAGCTTAAACCTGGACTTTCATCGGTTGTTAATTCATCTCCCCGTTTAGTTGTGTGTTGGGCATTATGCCGTGTATTTGTGGTTTGTGTTGTTTTTTATATTTTTGTACTCGGCTGTCTCGGTTGAGTGCTGCATTTACTGTCGTTCAATGCTGTCTTCCAATAAACACATTGCCGTAAAGATTATATTGGGTTTGAATAAATCGGTCAAACTTCATGTTACTCCAGGGAAATTCAGTTAACATAATATAAAGCAAATGTTGCGTCACAGACACATGCGATTAAACATTCATGCGTCATGTGATTTGGTTTTGAAACCATGCGTAGTGTTTGTCATTGAAAAACAAAAATTAAAACCAAGGACAGGGATCAGGATGTCTAGAAAATCATTGGATCATAAAAACCATCACCTGCTCAATATGTAACGAAACTATATTGCAATCTAAATTATCTCCCCAACAAAGTACGTTAAACAATGTCTGCATTCGGATTGTTTATGCCGGGTTTAAAGCCACACTAACCGTAATTCAACGACATTGAAACCGTTATTTGAGGACACACGTAGAAAACAATACGTCGGAATATTGTAATGATATTGGTCTACTAGTAAAAACACACAGGTTTAGAGCACGTACAATTAATTGAAGTGACCAGTGTATATGGAATGCACTCGGAACGCAGACATAATACATTTGAACAAACATGAACGTACCTCGAATTGCCATTCCTGCAGCATTCTGGCTCATTACAACTCTTACGTGGAACGAGTATTAAAGACCTATATTTTGGCACTGGCCAAAATAGATTTAGGCTATTTTTTCTCAGTATGTTATTTTACATAATATTTGCATATTCTGTAAATTAGTTGACTAGAGGCCCAAGTAATAAAATAATAAAACAATGATAGCAACAAATGTATACATGTATTATATGATCTACAATTTCACACTTCATTCATTGTTAAATGTCATATGTATGAGCTATTTATTTCTTGTGTATAGGCCGGTGGCCTGTTTTGCGCAATAAACTTTGTAACTTGAAACTTGATAGATCCCTGTATGACAGAAAAACGTTCGAAAAACGTATATAATCAACCTGACTGAAAATATGCCTTATATCTAAGAAAGCTTTAAACTTAATTTAAGTCATAAATTTATACATGATGAACATTTTGAGATTAAGGGACACCATATGGTGCCTTTTAGCGTTGTAACACTTTATTACACGTTTCAAAGTATGACAATAGCATCTGAAAGATAACAACAATAGTGGTCAACTGAAAACAACAACAATCAAACAAAACATTGATAAAAAGTAGGTTATTCGTCTCAAAGCTGCAATATTGACTGTTGGACTGTTAGCTGCAGTTAAATGCTCGAGTTTATCCCAAGTTCACCTTATTTGGAAGACAATTCTTGAAGTTAACAACATTTGTACCCAATGGATACCATGCTCATTATGTGGTGACCAAAACGTCATCTTATTTTAAATGCCAAGAACATATTGAAGTTATACCTCCAGAACTTTCAAATTGAATGAGGTTTTAACGTTGTATAACAAATCATGAAACACGTGCTTACTATCATTAACCAAGACTGGAGATGAAATGTCAAATATGTGCTACCAGAAATTCTAAGAAATCCGTATGTATAAAACACACACAGTCAGTGATGAAAATGATACATTTGGATTTTTTCACCAACAAAGGTCCTGTAATTGAAAACCTGAACCAATAGGCAAATATGTTACAAGAAGGTTCTTTAGATATTTTGTGCAGGAAAGACTTTTGACATATTTCGTAAACCGTCGAATTGTTAATCGAATCGACCATAAGTGAAAATGCCTCTCCGCCGAGGGCTTCTACTGTAAACTACTTTTGAACAAAAGCGCATGATAAAGCTTTATTACCAAGTCTATTCTGTAGACCTAGTCTAATGCGACTAATTTTTAGTTCCTATACTTAAATCTCATTCAGTAGACCATAGGTACGTTTCCAGGAAATCCATGCGGCCAGTCAAACTACAGTACATGAGTGTTGTACCTTTTACAGACGTCAAAACATAACTTTAATCTTGAATGTAAAAGTTAAATTAGTGTTCAATGTGTGAAGGGGGGTCCATTGAAGGTTTTCTGTGAGTTTTATTGTAAATGGTTCTGTCAATAAAAAAGTTATAGAGTAAATACCAATTTTTTCGAACACCCCTCGTAGTGCTTTAGAATTATGACATTAAAATCACGTTTATAATACACTTTGAACATTTCGGTAAAACCTAATGGTTATAATGTAACCAACATTGTACTTAAATGTTTATTTTTACATTACACACATTTGCTGGTAATTAAAGCTAGAACATAATGCCACAAATATGCACATCAATTCATGAAGTGTTTTACACAAAGTCACATTTTCACAGCATGAACCCACTTAGTATTCAGTCCCTGTAATATTATAATAAGACAAGTGAACATACAGGTATCACCACGTCTTGACTTCGCATTGCTTAATGCACGTTCATAATTCTTTATTCACTGCGGATCGGCTTTTAATAAACTTCCGTTCTTGATGGTACAATTTCTAATATGATGCCTCTTACTCCCATTATTTGAACTTCAAGTGCGTCATGTAAAATGTTCAATTGTTTCTTAAATGCGTACATGCAATGTAAACATTAGTTGAACGAGTTAATAGGAATCAAGCATGTAATAAATTGATATAACAAACGCGCTTCAAACATAAAACCAATCATTGTACAAGATTGATGATATGATTATGTAGCATTTGCTGTTACTATTCACTTCGCTTGTACCATAGTTTGAAGCAAAAGTAATCTGCTTCGAAATATCAAATACATTTTGAAACGTGTAGAGAAGATTAGACATCCATTGGATGTAAACTTACAAATATCACATTTTGAACACGTGTATAGAAGATTAAACCTCCATTCGATGTACGCTTAACATGTAATACATAATAATACTTCCGTACAATAGACTAGGTACCATATGGGACACCCCGCATGACATTAGACAAGCAAATTAATTACAATCGCATGTATATATATTACGTGTATTTTAAGGAAATAATACCACGGTTTCTTATACTCTGACACGCCCACTGATTCCATTAAAAAAGTGTACATTATTTTCGTAAGCAGACACTTTTGTGAGCTATAAGAAAACTGTTTCACTCATAAAATAATTGCCATAAATGGTCAATTAAACGAAAACTGACAAATCTGTAACAGTTAAATAAACGACACAGTAACTGATTGCCTAAAGCATAAAACTTGGAGCTAGGAAATTGTATAAACACACAGCATGGATTAATATGCTGCATTACTGTAAAAAACATCAAGTTTGTGGTGTTAAATTATATTCAATGTCTTGGTTGAACTATATCATAAAATTCAATCCTTACAATTTATCAACACCCAAACAACTATGCAACAATGGCTTATTTTTTATAATCCCCAGAGTAAAACTTCTCTAAATTGACTGATTTTACAGTATTATTATCGGTAGCAATTGAAACAGAACTACAAACCATTTGTAAGCTTGAAACATGTATTGTGCAAATTGACTGCACGAAACCGGAATTATATACTAGTACATCAACCTTTTTTTTCCATTTTTTTCATGAGAATTGGTGATACCATTAAGTATCACTTCAAAACAACATTATATCAATAAATAAATCCATGTGAAAAATGTATGTTTAAACTACAACATATGTCATTATGTTAAGGATCATACCATAATACAATCAGTTTTTTCAAGTATAAATCAATTACATTGTCTTAACATTCACAAAACAGTTAACAATCTATTAGAAGCTTTTTATATGAACCTGTTTGAAAATATTTTCATGGATTGTCTATTTTTAAATACAAAATAAAAGACAAATAATATGCACAGATATGTACCTTTGTGCATCAAGCCTGTATCATCAGTCACTAATGTGGAAACCTATAGACGTGTATTCTTTATATGGTGGGTGTAATAACATATGGGCACACTTGATGTTTACTCAGTAAATTTTCACATGCTAATAAATGCTCAGCACTGTATGAATGGACAGTTAGATAATCCCTAAGGATCATTAGGCCAAGGTTATTTTGAACATTAGAATTATATTTTCTAAAATGCAAAACATCTTCTGTTCTTGAATTGTGCCAGAATAGATTTTGATAATCATTGTCACTCTGGTGATCGTTTTGTTTTTGTCAGAGTATAAGTCAGATATAGTACTAGTTATTCGTCAAAAGTGTCTTCTTACAAGGGTTATTGTACAGTTTTGTGAGGACAAACAACAAATTATCCTCGGCTTCGCCTCGGACAATTATGTTCTTTGTCCTCACAAAACTGTACAATAACCCTTGTAAGAAGACACTTTTGACGAATAACTAGTACTGTATCTATTACATATATTGTGACATATGTTTGAATAATTGTAGAAACATGATTCTATAATAATTATTGTGTATTCAGAAATATGATCTAAATTAAGAGGGCTGATCAAACAAGTTCGCGGGAGACAAAATTACTGGAATTCAGTCAGATAATATGTGAGGTATCTACTTGTATCTCAACAGTTTTACACCCACTGTTTATTGTAACTGCAATGTTAGAATCATTTATAGTAGTTTAAGGCCAAATAATCCAAATGATGATTATTGCACTATCCACAAGCTCCAAGGTATGTGGGTGAAGGCTTGATGGACTTCGTAATCTATATTTCACATTACATTTCGTGATCTTAAGGTATCGACAGGTGGGTTGCGTTGGGATTTGAAGCCGAATCTTGAAAATGTCACAATGTTCCTGACATTGTGATCAAACAAGTGACAAAAATGTTGTCATCAATGTATTTCAATCTGATTCACAAAGCACTTATATCCTTTTGTGACTGATGGGTGACAGGGTCAACACAACTTAAGGTGTTGCCTGATTTTCAGAGTGAATGAAGTCCTATACTATACTTAGCAAAACTTCTAACCGGACACTTTTTAAAAATGAATATTACCGTAACATGTTAACTTACAGACTTCAATTTTGGCATAGTTTTAGCATTATAGGTTAAGTACAGAATACAGGTAACCCAGTGAAAAAACATTCAAATTCACTTGTCCATAGCGGAATAGCCTTAAACCACAATTTTGCACGAGATTTTTCCGGAATCGCGGTTTTCATGATTAGTGTGTATATTTATCATAGAATGGGGATTGGTAGGTTTGAAAAAAAAATAGTCGAAAACACGTCGCGTATGTCAATGGTAGACCGCGGAAGAGCGTTCGGTATGCTCATTGTTTGGGGTTTATACGACAGATCAGTGTAACATTGATATACACCATTGAATCATTATTTTGTTTCATTTTCCAAGTGTGTGAATACAAATACGCAAGATATAAGAAAAGTGTTATATAATACCCCAATCACACGAGAGTCGGAATGAGCCGGAATGCCGTAGAAATAGCAATTCGTGGTACATTCTTGTATGTTCGAAATGTATTCCGACTGCATTCCGAGTACATTCCATATGTTCGGACCAGTTTGAATGTTTTAACATGCTCTAAACCTATTTCGTTTGAAATAAAATACATATTAAAATAAAAATGAATAAACTGTTATTCAAAACTCTCTGTATGTATTGATACTGTCCAGATCACACGGCGTCGGAATGAGCCGGAATGCCGTAGGAATAGCAATTCGAGGTGTATTCCTTCATGATCGAAATGCATTCGAAACATTCTGTCTGCATGCTGAGTCAATTCGTAGTGCATTCGATATATTCCGGCCCATTCCTGTGTCCACTTCGAATGTTTTGCGCATGTTCAAAACTTTCGAGATACATTCGAAGTCGGGTGGACTATCGAACGGCTACCGAAGTGTATTCTTCCTACATTCTGATTACATTGTAAATATTCGTACGGCATTCTGACTATATTCGAAACATTACTTAAAGCCATTATAGGTACTGATATTAAACACACTACCCGTGCACAACCCGTGCATTAATCCCGTGCAAAACGGTCCGATGCTTGTGTTTACCGTATTTTGAAAACATATGCGTGCACGATCTCCGCTATCATTCCTGGCGGACTCGAAGTGTATTCGAGTTATACTCGAAGTATATAAGAATTGTATTTGAATGGTATTTGAAGTATTCCAACGGCATTTTGACAAATCTGTAATAATTTTGGTCAATTCGAGTTATCATTCGGAATGTGTTTCGAATGTTTATTCTTTCTTTATTCCGACTCATTCGGGCCGATTCCGGCTGATTCGAGAGTCGTGTGATTGGGGTATTACAGTGCGATAAATGTTGAATGATTACCTCCCATTTGGAGTTCATTTCAACAACTGTAAACTTTTATTGTATAATTGAACATTTCTGAATTATGTTTACTTGTTTAATTTATGATATTTGTACAAATCTAAGTTTTAATGGTGTTATTAGCACACAAAAGTGCATTTTTCTCCATTCAGACTGTAATAAACAGACACTAAAATATACCAGTGATATGAATAAATTCAATTTCTAGTCTCATTCTAGTCTTTTACAGTCTCTGGATCAAATGAAAACGATACCAATCTAAAAAAAGAATTAGGAACACGATTTAAGAACCACTTTCGTTGAGTGTCAGTATGTTAAAGAAATTCGTAAGTGTCTTACCAACTCGGTTTATTACTGAATGGGTTACCTCCCCTCCATTATAAAATATTAACTAAAGGTAATCTTCAAAACAATGCTTACAACCACTTTTAAAGTCAACGACAATCATGTATATATTTTTTGGGTTATTTGAATGAGTCGATCAATCGAAAATTATAATTAACCCAATAAAAAATTGTTTGTCTCAAACAGTCAATTCCTTAGACATTTTTCGTTGTTCTACCGTTCTTGGTTCAATGCACCGCTGAACTGCATTAAGATAGAAAAAGATATCAGTTACACTCTCTGGACCGCCAAGATCACACATACACAATTTCGTTAAAAAATATTCATTAATCAAAAAAGTTACCTTAATTCTATTAATGTTGCGTATTCAAAGCCGCTCAGTGTACATTTGTGAATTTCATCTGGATGGGTTGTGTAACTGAATTAAAGTTTTAAGCATGATGCAAAAAAAAGGAATTTTGACCACTGCGTTACGACATATTGTTGATACTTTCAAATGATTTTTAGAAAACTCCTATCTCTAATACCAAATATATTAACCCAAAACCTAAGTGTTCGGTTAGAAGTTTTGCTCAGTATAGTTTTGTAATTTACGGAACTGAAATTCTAAGTGTACATATCAATAACTTTGAAACCATTTGATAAAATATTCAGTAAGAGTTTGATATTTTTTTATGTATTTATCAAGGTCGTATAAAACCATCGACGATAAAGATAGTTTGATAATTTAGCTCTTTATAAAATCATTATCGTGTCCTTATGCAACGTATACTAGCATATCATCTTTCCACAAAGTCCTTAGTGGTCGAGTAACACTTTAGAGAATGATTTGTACATTGGTATGTTAAGCACCAATGATATGGCAAGTATCGCGCCCCATGTTGCAAATCATGCAATATAATTGGTGCTTAAAAGGTCCGTAATGACCGTGGCCATGCCTAAGACGTATTCTGATTTACATCAGTACATGAAGTTTTCAGCGAGATAATCTCCGAGATCAGACTCAGCCAAATTATTGAACTTTCCACGAATAAAAACTAAGAACTATGGTGGAAGGCGATTTGACAAATGCGCAACCACCCTGTGGAACAGTCTGCCAATAAATATAAAACATTGACTCTCTGCTGATTTTCAAAAACACACCAAACACTCACCTGTTTAAAATGACATATCAGTAATCAGTAATTTCTTAATTGAATTTACAAGAAACTTACCAACTTTCAAGGAATTAACTTGAAATCGCATGCACAGCGCTTACGAGACTTGTTAGGTCCCTACCTGTTTTTAACCGTCCGTCTGTCCGTCAAAATTTATTCCTGACATAACTCAAACAGTTTCCAAACTAGGTTTATGACATTTGGTATGTGGATAGGGGGAAATCAGGGATTATGCACTTCTAAAACTATTTTGATTCTGACAAAAATTGTGGTTGCTATTGCGACAGAAAGAGTGAAAATATGTCCAAATTCTTGATCTTGATTTGCTATGGATACGGAAATTCTTCGAAATGTGGGATCCTGTCATAACCCAAACAGTCTACAAGCTAGGGCTATGAAACTTGGCATATGGAAAGGATTATATAAGGAGATTGTGTACACTTAATTATGTTTTAATCTGACAAATATGTGATTGCTATGGATGCAGAAATAGTTGAATTAGTTCCCTTTAACTGGATCTTTCTAGTAACCAAACATTGACACTGCTGGGTTGACAATTGTTGGTCTATGCATAGACATCAATGTTTTGATGACACCTTAATACTTCACAAAATATGTGGTTGCCATGGCAAGAAAAGCATTGCAAATAATTTAAAAGTCATGGCTGAAACCGGTAGGGGACTTCTGTATTGCTTGCAATTCTTAGTGACTTGTTGTACAAGGCGCTATACAAAGGTATAGACATTTTCGAATATATTAGACAAATGCGGTATGCTGCTTTAACCTTTGAAGTGGTTGTCGTGTTTAAACTGTGACTTTTGCCTTCCCTTCCCTGTCCGATCTGTCTTTTAATATCACATATTTGTATTAACCTGCATCACAACATGCATATGAATACATATAATTCTTTTTTTACCGTTGTATATATGTATTATAGTCATCTCTTCTATTCATATACGGCGTTAGTGTTGCTACGTCTGTACGTATTTGATGGATTTTACGATAGTTCGATGTGTTAGACCGATCTCAGTCCTTATTATTCCTAGTGGCTTCTGTGTTAAATATGTGTATACTGTAGCTTCATTTGAACATGCATGCTGTGAAACGTGTCACCTATATATCACTTACACGGTCATCCGATCAATACTGACCTTGTCTGTCTGTGACATACAGCACAGACAGCTGTCAAACTGTATACATAGGCATTTAAATGAAGTATTGCGTGAGTCAATATAACATGCCTTTCAACGCATATGTTATCTCAAGTTACAAAATGCAAAACATGTTATAGAATATGGGAATGAAACCTGGTTATTAGACGTAATGACAAGAGCCTAACCGATTATAATTAATAATCATTTAAGGGATGCAACATAATTTATGGATTATGATGTACAATGAAACTCTTTTAGTCTGTTTATTTATCGAAGTTTCTTAGTCCTATGTAAATATGCGATCAAATTTCAATCGAATTGACTATTATAAGGGTTATTGTTATTGGTCGTCAGAAGCCTTTGTTTGTTACTAATCCGGTGGCGTTTATTTAAGACGACTGACAAAATGTTTTAACCCGACGAGAGAAACACATGTTTTAGTTGTTGAATTAGTTGAATGCTTATCCATTTTACATTGATTCTGAAACAAGCTCTTAATGCATCATTCCTAATGTTATATATCGTTACAAGTGCGTTACAAGATAAATCAAGATTCCATTTTAACTCGACTTTACTTACACAGCATCGAGTTATTGACGTGACGGGATCGTCTGTGTGCGCGTCTGCTAGTGCGTTGGTTAATACTGTCAAAGGTATCCACTTGAAACTCAACATAGATATTAAAAAACAGTATATTAAGTCAGACAGGGAAGGCAGCAGTCAACTTAACCAGCCGAGCACAGAAAACATTAAAAACACACAAAGCACAATGCCCAACTAAACAAGCGCAGATCCGCCCAAGTCCAAGCTGTCGAAAAGTATAATAAATTATAACTAGCTGAATGACCCAGTAGAAAAGATACAGCAACTATCACAAGGAGAGTCCATACTGACAAGGCTGGTAACCCTTTCCTTTGACCTACATTTATGGAGTTTTCTGCCCTGTTTCGACTTAGAACATAGAGATAGTGGCACATACACTGATTTGTTACTGGGGGAACCCCAGTATTCGAATTACATACCAATCCTGAAATCACTACGATTTTAACGATGCAATTTATTTACAACCAATTCATTCGAGCAAGAAAGAAGTGCCTGCAAATATCAACCGATATCGTTTTTTTTCAACAATTTATAAGAACATTTGTTTACAACAATTTAATAATTTTGCATTTGTTAGTGTTGTGTTTTTTGAAAGATTATTTCGATGAGCAAATGTATTTGTGCGAATAAATTCCTACGCGCTGTAAAATGACTAATGATTTTTGAGTGGCGATAAAAATGTCACTGTTAAAAGCAACCCGTTGAGCAGACGAACTTAACACAATTCGTGGTTTTAACATTTATATTACACCTTAGCTAGAAACTCGTAATCTAACGTGTGCTTAGTTTTAACTATTTGCAATATTTTGCATTTGTTGATAGTATTAATCCACGTTTCGTCCTTTAACTTACCAGAGATCTTCAGCTAAATGTTTTGGGTCTACCGTTAGAACAACCCTTTTCCCAGCGATGTTACATAAATTTTCCCGCCGAAAGTCGAGACCAAATGAGTTATTTATGTTTCGTCCCCAATTATACGTTCGCGATATTCGTACTATATCCAGTTCTTATGCAGGTAGAATTATGAAATAAGGACTATGTGTACGTAGTTTTTAGTAACTAGTTTTTGTTTTTCATTTTCTTGCGCCCGTGTTAATAGTATTGATCGAAGTTAAATTAAATTACCACAGATCATCAGCAAAATAGTTTGCGTCTGTCGTTAGAACAACCCTTTTCCCAGTGCTGTGCTGCTGTGTATACAATTTCCAGACCATATCGCCTATTGTGTTTCGACCTCTATCTTATTCGTTCTTGCGAAACGTACCCTATCCGGATGGTTTATAATTTACATACTTATGCAGCCGAAGAATTGTGGAATTATGACTTTGTGTAGCTTTTATTTTCGTGCGCCCATTCATCTAATTATCAAATGCTTTTCATTTTATTTATTACGCGAGTCTGACCTGCAAAGATAAATATATAAAAAATAATTCAACGAGTATCTTATGACGTTATGTGAGTGAAAAACGAAAAACGCAATGAAACACGCCGGAATCGAGCACACGGTGTGACATATTACTAATTCAAAAGAACTACAGCAGGTATATTGCTTTCATGAGTTCTATTGTAAATATGTGGTGTGATTTGATTGAGTCAGCTGCTATCGCGTCTAAGAAACCTTGTCACAATATTAACATTTGTTTTGAAACAAATTACCATTAAAGGTGAACCACTATGATACCCAGAATTGCGGTTCCACCAGAAACAGTACTTCAGTACTTTGATTTTCAAACACTATCAAAGCTTTCAACTTGAAAGTCAACACACTTGTGATATGTGATTACCTACATCTACTGACAAGAGGAAACAAGTATATCCATCATTTTGTCAGAGTTATTCCCATGTTCTGCCTTTGTTTATTTACACAAACATGTCAATTTCTCAAAGTCTATCTAAGATAGACACAGTTATCCAACATCATCAGTGGAGTCGATTGATTCCGACAAGAATGGTAACCTTGTGACCTATATTTATGAGTTATCTTCCCTTGATACTCTTAAAATTTTCACATACATATGAACAAGGGTACTATCAAGTACAAGGAAGTCGAGTGTGCAGCAATCGTACGCGGTAATGGTCTTGTTAATGCTAAGTTTTAAGTAATGGACCTGCTACACGTAGTATTAGTCTTTTAACTGTAAACATACAGACAGACTAGCTTTGTAAGGCACACACAGTCGTGTTTTGTACAACAATGAACACCATGCAAGGTTTAGGTCCGCTAAACATCATCATTAACACGTACATATCGATTATGATTTACAAGATGAGCTCAACCTCGGCATCCGATCTGTCGACACGATTTCATCATCGACACGAAGAAATTAGTTTGTGTAATCCAGCTGTTCCTTTTCTGTAATGATGATGTATGAAATGATATGGTATAAGTAGTTGTTGTATTATCAGTCTCATCTTTATCTTCATAAAATTAACTTCCTCCTCATTTAGCATATTAATACTTCAGATTTGTACTTTTGATAAACCTATGATAAGTTTAGTTTAATGTTGATGCATTCTTCTACATCTGTAGTTGCCATTATAACCTTAAAGATATATATTTACGCTATTTGAGCCACTTAGTGCTTACGAACAGACGGATATAAATGGGCGTACATTTTGGGAAAAGCATACACGTGTAGGCTTACATACATTCTACATGCTAAGACACGTGTTACTTTTGTACTATCTCTATTTGAAAATTTGATATACTGTAATTCTTAAGCATACGTACACACATACTCCAATCTCCACCAGTATCCCAAGTACACATTTCAGCTCAAATTGAGTAATTTGCCTAAACCAGAGTCTAAATTTGAAAAACAATCTGAATTGTGTTGGTTTTGTTACTGTAATCAACTCCGAATAAACTAAGTGTTTCCGTTTAAAGATGCCAAACAAAGAAGTTATTTCAACAACACATGGCGATATTTGAGATGAAATTTAGCTCAGATTGAGGAGCTTCAGAAGATCGGGGCCCGGTCACGTCTGATGCATATAATTGTAAGTGATACAATGTGACATAAAGCGGGATGATGTCGTCCGGATGTCACCCCGGGCGATATCGCCGAGTCTGTTATTTGTTATTGTTCAAACAGGACAGTGACACTGTATATCTATTTATAATAGATAGCCAATATTATGAAAGTAGAATATGGTAAGACATTGATCTTGTTGAAGAGCCTATTATTTTTTTATGTGTTACCTTTGTATTAACCGTATGTGCACTTAATCTATCAATTATTTAACTGACCCACTTACATGATAAATAAATAGGGATAGTGGAAATTCTGATTTCTGAAAACAGAAACTTGTACACGTCGTCATCAGATATACCCGAAGAATATCAAGTACTTTAGTCAGATTGATTCAGACCCCATTCCCACGACACGCATGTGCTGCTAACATTCCCGGTATTTATCTTAAAGCAAGTAATGGGACACAGCTTCGCCATATAATTATCACATGCGCAAATGTGCTTCCAGTTAAGAGCATGCAATAACCGCGAAATAGAAATGTAAATGACTATGTAAATTATGTTTGTGTTTGTCTAACTTCGGGTAATTCAGAATTGCCAAACGTCAATGTCTCAATAACAACTTGTAAATATAAGCATTCTACTGCGTGTCACATAACACACGTATTCAATTCCTAGAGGAACTCAGTAAACATAAATAAGCAGAAGTCTCGTACTCAACATAAAGAAATAACGATTACCATCTTAAGGTATTTATATTGAATTAAATATGATGATTATCTGACAAAATAGCAGTTCCATGTAAACAAACAAGTTTGTTTATTTGAATTGGTGTTGTTTCGCACCGTATTATAACGGTAAAGTACATATTTATTGGAATGTTTGAGTGCAGTTATAAAGGGGATGATATATAGTTTAGTAGGATAATAATGTAGCTGATTAGATGGTTATGGTTTCAAAGTATATATAACCGCATTTTACGATAACCTTATTATCCCGTAGCATACCAGAACGATCAACAGATTTTAAAAAAACACCAGTATAAAAAATAACTGAATTTTGTCAAAATTCATTTTCGGCTGAAATAAATAATTGACAGTGTCTCTCCAGTTCATAATCTTTAAATAAGGCAAATAAAATGGAAATTTTATTTTCGGAATACCCCGCTAGCAACACTTCTCTGATTCTGCATGTTTTGCACGTGTAGCTCAGTCGCGTCAACATAACGGATCGATATTGACTTTCAATTGTACACTGTATGTTTGAATATCGATTCCTGGCGAATGGAAAAGTCAAAGATCGACCACGATCAGACCAGCCGAATGTTATGACCCCGAGCCAGGCGGCAACACTACACAGTCTGCGTCATTCGAAATGGTTCCACATGACTGCACATGAATGTACATTATTGCATTATTCCTTTAATAATTATCAATTAAAAGAAACATCTTTTAAGTTCAATTGGGAATAATTTTCAGGTGCCGTAGAAGCAACGCGGGAAATATCCTAACAGATTGACGACAATCACAAAAACTGATATGCTAAACTTGACTTTAAACCCTCTGAAGTTCACACACTGAGCAAATCTAGAATCTGAACTCGGTCATACGGTTTTAGGCAGGCAGCCTCAGCCACATACCATTATAATTTAAGTTAAGTGCTGCTTGAAGAGAGGGAAAATATCACACAGAACATATTTTCTATCCTATTATGCAATGTATGTTATCCTTGAGGAGGAGGGCGTCACGTGCATGCATCAATGCCGCAGGTTCATATACCCATTAGTGAAATTACGACTTTCATTTTCATGGGTCCTTCTAATATCATAATTATTTCAAACTCGCGATAATTACATGAACTTGACATAACTCGTTGCGTAAAAACTGAAGTTTATTCACCCAAAGTTAAATAACCATAGATTTACGTTTCCATCCATAAAACTTATAGTTCATAGGAGGTGCGTTTTTAAATCGTTTGCGTGTACGTCGGTAGGCAAACGTTACTTATGCACGATCAAAACATTGCTAAGTATTATAGCAAATAGACGTTATACCCTTTGTAACACATAAGCAGGTTGTTCTGGTAGGTTACTTCTGGAGTATATCCGAACTTCCACTTGCTTTTGTTTTACGACATTAAAGTTTTGAATCAGTTACAAATAACCCTATAAATTTCATATAAAAGTGTACGATCCGGAATACAAAACTTCGGATTACCTTGTCGCTGCGGCTTTTACTTCATTGCGGTCTGCCTATACGTGACGTTCGTGCTCTGCTGATGTTGTTGAATGCAACCTTCTTGTCCGAGTTGTTATTATGTTGTTGCTCAACTGAAATGGTGTTAATGGAGTAAGTGATGCGTTCATACTGACTACAAAACAAACATCCATCCACATAAAGAAATATAAGCGATATTACAAAGTGTGTATCATAACATAAAACGTACCGTGGATATTTTCTCAGTAGCATATGTTCTGATATTTAATGTAAACGCGTCCATATTTAGTGATTGCCACATTGTTGGCTAAGTGTATTTATTATTCACCATTTGATGCATTTATATACTGTCGTGAAAGGTAGATTGTCGTCATAAGTAGAGTAAATGGTATTTACAACGTTATGCCTTGTATAATGTTACATGTAACCGGCAGTAATAAGTTTTTATCGCTGTTTGGTGTATCAATGGTACACTGGATGTTATTGGATCTTAACATTGTCAATAATTTATACAGAATAACGGATATTTACTGCGTTGTCTATGAAATAGATATTGCAAATGCATCGAAATATTTAATGTATGCACTGGATATTATTGTTACTCATATCGTATGATGTTTGTTTATCTAGAAACCATCACCAATAGTACACATGTTATTTGAAATAAACGAAAATGCCTAATACTGGACATGTTAAAGCTAAGAGCATACCGACAGAGCAAACGTATTGTGCACGAACTATTTGCAAGAAATATAGAAATAATACATGTTTCCAAAGATCCAATGCCGTCTTCGAATAAGCACACTGACGAGTGCAATGGGCCGGTTGAAAGAGGATAACTTATTGGGATTTAATAAAACACTCATACTTTTCAGATTTTCAGTTTACAGAACTTAAGCAAATGTTGCGTCACAGATAGATGTTATAAACCATTAATGCGTCACGTGATTTAGCTTTGAAACCATTCGTACTGTTTGTTATTGCAAATACATAATTGAAAAAAAATATTGTTTTAAGTCAACGGCAGAACGTGAGATAAGGATTTATGGAAAATCATTAGGTCATCCAATCACCACCTGCTCAATATTTATATAATACTTCTATGCCATCTAAATTATCTTTCCCTCAAATTACCCTGTGAAGCATTGTGTGCATATTAAGATTGTTCATGCCGGATTGAATCCATTACTAAATTACTAACAGTATTTTACTTGGATACTGCAACATGAAGAGACTCGTAATATGTCGTTTTTACAGGACAAACACACATGTATGTGATACGTTGTCAGAATATTGTAATGATATTGGTTTCTTACGATGCATATGTGAGAACGTAATTCAATATAGAGCTTCGGATGAGAATTAATGGAATGTACTTCCTTATAAATGAAACGAAGTTAACCCTGACGATCTAGTCAAGTGTCTGGTGTTTTAATTAGATATTCTATTTTAGAGGATGTTCTCCTGTCGGACGAAATGAAGGAAGCGAGGCCGCGGTACCCAACGTGTGAGAATGTGTAAATACTATAGTTGACCTCTTCGCCATTCCTTGTATAGACTCTAATTTGTGCGTGTGGTAGCTAAGTTGGGTCTACATGTACTATGCGTGGGCGGTGCAAAATATAATCGCACATGGACAATGAAGTTTACCCTTTACTGTTAATCTTTACTTTTTAAGTATTTCGCCCTCTTTCTTACAGCTGAAACTTGGCCGTTGAGCTTGTTATAGCGGCAACTAAGCCATTAACCTTTTTACAGCTGCAACTAGGTTTTTCGGCTTTTTTGACTACTGGAACTTTGTCTTTCGGCGGTTAAGTTCATTTTCTCGTGCAGTTATGTGTTGGGCAATTTGCTGTGTTGTTTTTATATTTTCTGTGCTAGGCTGTTTCAGTTAAGAGCTGCCTTCCCCGTCCAATGTTTTTATATAAACCACTCCTGAAGAAATCATACAAATAGTTTCTTTATAAGCAAATTTTAATTGCATATTGTACGTATAGTGCGAACAAATTAACGTGATCCCCGAACCTTCTATAGACGGGATATCAATTCAATTGTTGATTTATTGTCTATACCTTAATTTCGGTCTGTGCTTTCACAGCGGGGCAATATGCACGCGTTGTACTATGAACACTGATCACCGCCAAGCCTCGACTTTATCGCAGGCAATGATTCCACTCAAGAGGCTTGTAATATATCCATGCATAAAGGCACGTTAGTGTCCCAACCTCCTTATTGTGTATAGTCCGTGGAATATCAAACAAGATGATCTGAGAGTGATGTTTATATCGGAACAATACTCATTAGGTCAAAATTTGTATACCACTTAAACGTTGTTGTGCTGGTTTTACCCTGAACCATGTACGATATAACTCAGAAATGATGTTTGATGCAAAGGAGTCACCCAATACGTAAGCCATGAAGTGTTTTGCTAGTTATCCCTATACTACAAACTGGTTGGCGGAAGAGCATGTTAATATTGAATGATAATTGATTCCAGGAAAATTTGTTAGAATTGTTTGAAAGCTGAGTAGTGACGTTAAACACAGGCATACGAACTTGAGGAGAATCTCATTTAAGTCTAAGTGCCATACACCATATTTTCTTGTCAGGTTTTAGCGTTGGTAAATACGGAAATACGACAATAAAACCAAATAATAATCATTGTAAGGAAATAACATAACGAACTATTTAAGAGAGCATTTCTTTGATATCAAAATAACTTTTAAAAGTACTTCAATGTTGCTTCCTGTAGCGATAGACATAGGAATGTCGTACGAGTATTTAAATGTGTACCGACCTAATTGTTTTGATATTTGAAAGTGATTACAATTTAAAGGAATTATTGTGTGCTTGTGGTCAGAACTTTGTATACGTGATGCCTTTCATGTCCGATTTGATTTTCTATTTCTGTACACATTCATATTCAATTGAACGTATTCGCCTCTAGTGCGTTCTATGCGAACAATGATTGAGATCGGTTGATGACACGATTACTAGTATATCATATTTGTTCGCCGGGGAATCAGCGTATAAATAAATACATATATGATAATTAACTAAATGTGTCATATCGCTGTCGATCTCCTTAGAGATTGATTAGATATTCGTCAACAATCTCGATAATTATCAAACGTGAAATCGGATTATGGTAATGTGTTGTTGTTTTTCGTCAGATATGTTATTTTGCTTTTTCTTACTTGTGTACATGTAGTTGTATAATTAACTTGTTTATAAGTTACGATATGTTTCCATTGATGCCAGATATAAAATCGGTCAAAGACCGTTTCGACAAAAATCGGTCGGACCGACTGTCATATTCGAACAAACATCATTATTCAACGAATGATATGTCAAACACTGAAATAACATATGTTGTTATGATTGTAAATGAACCAAGATGTCGCAGATATCAGACACTAATAATCTGTCAAGTTTATCAACCATTTATTGTTGTTTTTCGATAGAAGAAGTTTATCAAACGTATACACTTAACCGATTTAAAAACGGAACATCGGGTTGTTGATAAATTTTAACCAGTTAAGGAGCTTCAATTGTAGTGAAAAATTGCACATGATGAAATCAATACATGACGTAAAATATGTGAAAATTTCAATGTAATCAAGATTTAAATGGTCACACAACCAAATCACGAAACGTATTGTTCAACAATGTCAAATTCGCAAAATTAATAATGTATTGATAAGCTGCATCTTGCTATGCAAATCAGGCGTCTGTGCCCCATTGGCGGGAAAATATGGGATTATGGAATGTTGTTCCACACATATATAAGGAAAACACGTAACACTTTAAACGATCTGAAGTTTCTGCTTGATGATGCACTTTTTGACGGTCACTTGTGCCTGCCTTCAAATTAAGCTCCAGGAGAAAAATTCAATGACCTCCTCAGTCGTAACATGAGCTGTAAGTAATTTGTTGCCGATCTAGCATACGCTGCATTGTGTCCGATGGTTAAGATAATACCTGTCCTAGGTCTATGGCATCTCAAAACCGTAATCGAAAGTCGATAATTGAATATGTAAGGGTAAATAAGAAGACAGAAACAATAAGCGATTTTCAATTTGGGTCACACTAAGCATTAAACAAAATGTTATGAAATGTATTTTTTAGCGAAATAACTAAATCGTACGCATCATTGCCTTTAAACTGTAGGTAAAGCACCAAAATTTGTTGACCGGAGTGGTGTCTTCATAAATAACATTCAAGGTGCCATCATTCTAACGTGCTTGTATCGTCAGCATAACTGACTCTGACAATCATAGGTGTAAACTGCTTCTTGAAAATACTGTGTAAGTCTAAAGATCATCACCAGACGACAGTTAAACGACTTCGCCATGACTAAACGTCACATATCTGCTTAAAGCACGTCAATAGCGCCAGTATGTTCTATATATCCTAAAAGCGTTGCACCGTATAGAACGCATTTCTTAACTCAATTGATGTTTTTCGATCGAGGTATCGTTGTGCTACAATTTGACGGTCAAATCGCCACGCCCTGTGGTTTTGTTCTGGTGTCATGTGTAAATAATAAAAATGGGTTAAATTGAAATATTTAATCGCGGAAAATCATACCAGGCGTACGACGCTCGTCCACGTATTGATTTAAACTCTAACTCATTTCCAATATTAATTGATACAAAAAAATACCAGCCACAAAAATAGTTGCGTTTCTAAATCGGTTAAGTGTATTGAGGATTATTTCCATTAGGCTTTTTCGACTAGGCTGTTTCGTGAAGCAAGTTTTAGCCTGGTTCCCGTCCCCACAATTACAGCACTACTACAGTAATACAACTGTAAAATTAGAACGGGAACCAGACTCCAAGAAACAGCCCAGTCGAAAAGGCCTAATGTGTAAAGGAATTTCAACAATTGTTTATTCAACGGTAAACACAACTGCACATAGCGACTACATTTTTCTACTGCTTGTCCTTGTATGTGTTAATAAGGTTATGTCTATAAGGCACTATGAATATTTCAGTACAACCTACTAGTTATAATGTTACAACGTATTTTAACTCTAGCTATTATGTACACCACTATTTACTGGTCAGATAAACTAATGATTCAAAATATTTGTCGTTATATAAAGTATTGCAATCCGTCGTAACCGTTATGCAGTTTGATCATTTATAGCAATAAAATCGTTTGGCATGATATAGTTATTGCATGTTTCTGCTCCTGGATAGTCTGTTATAAAATCATTGAAAATATTTTCCCTGTGAGAGATACATTAGGTTTTGAGTACGGCTTCACTATCCACGTTCCCACAGAAAAGCGTCGCCATCCACTGTAAAGTAGGTTATCTTCGTGTCAACATTAGGTAGTATAACAGGGTCCTGAGAGCAGATTTCCCTTATGTTGACAACCTCTACCAATAATCAGATAAATAATTACACATAATTGTAACATATAGGGTATGTGGCACGGAAATAACACATGTACCATCGTACACAGAGACTATAGGCAAACATGATGTCACAGATATTGACAATAAACTTCTATTACAATGACAAACATGACAGTCGCGATAAGACCCCATCGGCTAGCGAAGGTGTAAGTGCGCTATACTTACTTCGGCAAATGGTTTAAAGTGGTTGTGATAGTTTATATCCTTTCAATAAACTGTGTAATAGTGTATCATGCTAATGCATTTTCATTTACATACTCGTAAATATAATAATGCACAAACCGTTTTTTAACTGCTCACAAAGGTGTCTGTTTACGAAAATACAAGATAGTTTGTGAATAGAGTCAGCGGGCGTATCGGCATTTAACATAATATGAAGAACTAATATATTAAAACCAATTGTTGTACCTGATGAAACTGCATTGTTCTTTGTCGATCAACTACCGTATGCATTTCAGAATTAGAAAAACTACCGTTCACTCCCCATTTACTTTAATTTCCGGAGTATTGTCTACTATTATATTGTTAACAGCAAACCACAAATACATCAAATATGTAATTGCATTTATTGACATCCTTTGGTCTGAATCATTAAACGTTAACGGATGAATACCTAAGTAATACGGATAAGATTCGTGCATTGAGTTATAGATAATTCATTCATTACCTGCGAGCCTTGAGCGAGCAAGTATATTGGATAGCATAAAGTAAAAAGTCCATGGAGGAGCACGTGACCTGTTCTCGATGGTTTACGATTTCAAGAATGTCCGTGAACCAGACTAATTCTATTATTCCATGCGGATAACATCGGTCTTTTTCGCATTGCAATAGTTGATTTACCGAAGAAATCAGAACTGTCCGAAATTTCAGTGAGCGCTAGGCAATATTGAGACCATGGATCTAAACAGCAGGTGACTGCAGCTGCATAAGCACAGCGCTTCCCAGTCAATTGTCATGGACTTATCGGAATTGGTTTATGATCTTTGATATTGTTGAACACTGAAAACATGTCTTATGATAATAACTTTTAATGAACTGATGCGAGGTTTTATTTATAAGCATATAACTATTATATGGAACAAGGGAGTCATAATATGCAATTAAGAGTTTTGAAAATTGGTTTGTTATACATGAAATTATTTAACAATTTGTTGATACATTTCGTATGTCAAATTATCGTGCATATAGTCTTCCCAATTTGAAAGCTACCGGCCTATCGCGCTTATTTTTTCTCTCACAATTTTGAGATTTTCATGTTTATTTTTATACACATCAGCTGTTGAATTATGCAGATAGAAGGTCGAGGACTGTGTCAAATAAAGTCGGTACATCATTTGCTCGCAGGAACTATTTGACTTGTAAAGTACTGGGGTGCATCCAAAATAATGTCACTAGCGTAGCTCTAATTTTCCATATATATTGCGTACGTCGATAATATTGGCACAATGTTTTTTTCTTATTGCCTGTCTTAGGTTTTGACCAATTTCTTACCGACCCTAAGACAACAAATATGAACGTAGTAAGGGGAAATTGACACCCACTTATTACCATTATTGAGAAATTAAGTTCTCGTAACATAATGTTCATTATTATGTTTATGAAAACTTAATTTCTCAATAATGGTAATGCATTATCGATGAAAGTGTGTTTATATTAGAAATAAGAGGGTAGATCCAAAAGTAAATTTCACTGATGTTATTAATTAAGTTACATACGTCTATATAAGATATTTAACATTATTTTTATGGCAGTTTGACTTCAAAGATTTTTATAAAATTTAATATGCAACATAATTATGAGTGATACTTAGGCTTATATCGCGTATATATAGCTTTGAGTGATGCCAGTCAATTTGTAAATCTGGATGCCAGCAGCATTGTAACGTATGTTTGTGGTCTATGCTATTTCGTGTTAGTGTATGTCTTGCTTCGCTGTTTCTGTGGCAAACTGTCTTTCCTGTCCGATAGTTCATTATACTTGTTTACTTGTAAGCGGAAGCGTTAGTGTTTTGTGTTTAATTGACTGAGACAGTAGAAAGTGCGGGATAATTCTGTGTTTTCTCTGCTAGATTAGCCAATGACCTCCGTCCCCGCGGGAAGAGACAAGTGTGTAATACAACTATTTAGGGTGCGATACCAAAATGGTTTTGAATACCTGTAGCTTGCTTGGTTCTTCAACGTGTCCGGTGTGCATTACCGATGCACGCGATACTACTTCTGTGTTACCAAAGAGTGCCTATCTACAGTTTGGTGCGAAACACTGATAAATAATCTAACCAGGCATTTCTCGATCCTTAGTCAAGAGCGTTATCCGTTCGAACACCGTGTCATTCAGCTCTAGTAACATAATGATTTTTGTCGAGCCCACTTGCGGTGAGCGAGACTTGGTCGCCACTTTTGGTACTTGCGTGCGTGCGTAAGTGCGTGCGTCCGATTTTGTCTGGACCATAACTTTGTTATGCTTTGACCAATATTGCTTATATTTGGCATGACTGTTAACCTCTATGAGGAGGAGTGTCATACCAAACCATCAGGTTCCTATCTCAAAGGTCAAGGTCAATGTCTGAGGTCAAAGGTCAAATTGAAGCTTGTCCGGACCATAACTTTGTCATACATTGACCAATTGTTCTTATATTTGGCATGAATGTTAACCTCCATGAGGAAGAGTGTCATGTTCAACCCCCAGGTTCCCATCTCAAAGGTCAAGGTCACAGCTAGAGGTCAAAGGTCTAATGAAGCTTGTCCGGAGCATAACTTTGTCATACATGGACCAATCTTTCTTATATTTGACGTGAACATTAACCTCCATGAGGCAGAGTGTCATGCCCAACCCTCAGGTTCCTATCTCAAAGGTCCAGACAATAACTTTGTCATACAATGACCAATCTTTATTATATTTGGCATGAATGTTAACCCCCATGAGGCGGAGTGTCATGCCCGACCCCCAGGTTCCTATCTTAAAGTGCAAGGTCACAGTTTGAGGTCAAAGGTCAAATTGAAGGCTTTTTTTAAGTTTTAGCCATTTTTCAACGTGCCCTGAGGCTCGATATAATTTGCCCGAGGGCACGAATTTCTAGTATGTAATTGGTGCAGTGTATAATATATGCATCCATTCTCTAAGGTGGCTGGTAGACGACTATCTTGATTGAATGTATTGCATGATGAACGTGTTCAAAGATCACATCGTGCTGTATTCTATTTTATTGAAGAAAGATAGCGAACGCAACAATCAAACGGGACTATAAAGAGGTGTTTATCGCAGAAAGGAGATTAATTAGCGAATTAATAGTATTTATTAGGATGTAACGTTTTCTTCCTGAACTAGAATCATTCTGACGTCCGATAAAACCATGATATAACACTTCAGACCGATCCGTTTGTTAATTAATTAAAGATGAGCAGTGACAATAAACATTGATTGGACTTTTTCCGTTTTCGAAAAAGCGACATTCGTAATATAACCTGACACTGCAATTGCTTAATTCAATTACCATTGGACATGTGCCTCTAATCAGAGAAGCTGTGTTCGCATTATAAAATTTAACGAACAGTTACGTTATTTCTGGATTTAATTAAATACATTTTGCCCTGTTGGTTATATTGATGAGTAATGATGATATGACATGACATAGTTCGAATCATCCCATGAATGATTGAAAGATTCGAACATCAAAGACAATTTTAAGTAAGACAGGAAAGGCAGCACTCAGCTTAACCAGCCGAGCACAGAAAACATAAAAACATAAAATGCCCAATTGAACCAGCCGACCACAGAAAATATAAATATGTATTTTAGTCTCAATGAGCTAGTTTCAGCATTCGAAAAGCTGCATGTCCAATCTGAATGACCCAGTTCCAACAGTAAAACGGCTAAAATACTTAGTTTTTTGCTGTCATAAAAAGAATTTAAAAAGCATGAAGAACTGAATGTCAAGGTTTCAGCTAAAGTGCAAAATATGGGTTGTGAAACGTGTAATAATTATAAGAACATACACATTCATGATAACCTCTGGGTCATATACCTAGGTATATGTGCAACAACGCTCATTTCTTAGGCGTATTGGTAAGGCTCTTTGTCTGGTTTTGAAGTATTTAAGTTCTGTTGTCGAGAACTGCAAATTATAACACATGCCTGAATTTTATTCAATTGAACAAGCAATCTCATTAATGTCGGACCCTAATATTTGCTCCATGCCTTTACGATGTTAAAGATCTGACTACACTCCATAAGAGTTCAAATGACCTCTCTGGTGCACAATGACCTCACGTCATTCGTCCTCTTATTTATACATTCCGTATTTGAATTTCGGCTTATCTTTTATTCGTAACTACATTTGCTTTTTGTACTACTATTTCGTTCGTGAATGGATGCCGGTAGACACTATGATTTCAGTGAATTACAGGAATACAATAAAACGTCATGTTCAATTTATTTATTGTATCTATACTGTCACATTTAATGCACACACCATAAATGTCAATGAACGTTTATGTCTGGCATTTGTTTAGAATTATAAAATCCCAGACTAATTTGATTTCATGAAAGCATGAAAATATATGGCTGCGTACTTTCGTTAACAATCGACGACATCTATAACTTTGGCAATAAATTGCATAACTGATAGCGTGTATACTATTAGTACATGGATATGCTTATTATTAACTGACGTATCAACATTGTACAGTTACTTGGATTTTTTAACCATACTATTCTACAATGTCCGTACTATTATCAAAAACTATGAGAAAATGGTACAAACTTAAACCATTTGCCACCTGTTTGAAAAAAAATATTCGTTCAAGAAAAACAATGCTGCATAATCAAGTGAATGATTACCTGTACTGCTACACTGTTCTTTTTTCACAGACTAAACTGCTTTAAAAACTTTGAGTAAATATGTAAATTAAACAAAATTTAATATATATGTAAGTAGGACAAACAGAAACAATTTTGACAAAAACCTTCGGCAGAAATATTACACTAAGCGAAACAAACAGTTAAGTTGTTTTAAAAACCAAAGTAATATCATTAGCAATGTTCATTCGCGGACTGACATTCTTAAGTTGGTAAGACGACCAGCAGTTGTTCATAATCGGTTTCCATGTTACTGGAGACAATTGTGTTAAAAAATTGAATTTTATACAACGATTGCGCAACATTATTTATGTTATTGGAATTACTTTATCTTCGATCAGCTGTGTCGTAATGTGTATGGAAATGCCAAACGAATTCGACATGATACATAATTTGCATCACAGTACTGTTTCTACAAGTTCATGTTACAAAAATGCGTGTTGATACTCATGTCAATTTAATAAAATATTATGTACAATAATCATGTAATACGCTTTACTTCTGAATCTCTTTTTATATATTCCTCTGTTTAGTCAGCAAATAATGCCATACTACTATTACCATGATTAAGAATGTTTCTCATTAACATATTGTTCACTTATATTAAACTGGTGACAGAGGATTGCCATTATTTATATCGCAGGCTTAGAATGACAAGGTCGTAAGTGCTACTTACAAATTCGTAAGACCCAAATATATTCGAAATCTGTATCGCAATGCACTTCTTATGAACCTATTTTCACGAAAATTGGAACAGGTCATTTTGACCTAACTGAAGTTGAAACAGTTTGTTTTTCAATTAGTAAAGAGAAGTTGTCAGACAGTTTTTTCTTGTTTTCACAAAATAACGTTTTTGTACTTACGACCTTCTAGTTCTAAGACAGCGATATATAAGGGGTGCATCAAAGAGGGTGTGCAACCTAACAAAGACATATCTAAATAATGTGTTTAATTGTGTCTTCTGATATTAGCTATGTCAAATGTTTCTGGATGCAACCTTGAAGAAACTGGATGTTTAACTAATTTCGTCTGTTTATCATCTAACGTAATGATCTTCAAATATTTGATATGTACAGAGTGGTAATGCGCACATATTCATCAGGTTTCCTTGGTGGTTGATATATGACTATCGTGATATATTGTATGGGTTGGTGGAGCTGTAGAGTGTAAAAAGGTCAGACCATCATATTTAAATTTGTAAATGAAAATAAGTATATAAGTAGGAGTTTACGGGCAATCTATTTTCATATATATTTGACCGGCATATCAAGTATTTAGGTAATGACAGAACTAGACTACGATGCAACTATTGGATTACAGTCGTTTCATCGTATTGTGTTGCTAAAGCCTAGGTCAAACTGAGCATTTTTCCCCTCGGCGATGTACTCCCGATTGGAATTAATGAGCTATCAGGACATCGGGAACAGGTTACTCTTGGTATAGGGAAAGCTTCAGGGAAGTCATGAGGTAGTTTGTGATAACGAAAGACATTGTGATGAACCGAGTGGTATCGGAGGAAATCGGGAGAACATCGCCGATTGGGAATTCCTCAGTGGGACCTAGGCTTATGCTCTTTAAAGTATAATTTAAAGTACTCATGATATTGTTCTATAACGTGCAGTGATCATGTAATGTATCATTGTTATAATAGCTTCGATTTCCAGAAGTCCTCTTGAATGTAACAAAACCATGGCATTACATTATACTAATACTCGAAAATTAGCATTAAATGTATTCCATTATTCTTGAACAACATTCCAATGCCAAACCAAGATTTACTATTGAATCCATTTAATTATTAGAAAATCATGTCATGCAGAGAGTTATTCATGAGCGAATTAATGGAATTATAGGAATGTAAAACCTTCTTCCTGAACACAGAACTATCCTTAACTACATTAAGACTTTTACCAGGAACAATGCTATCGTACTTTCGTGCTGTTAATTAATTAAAGAGTAGCAGTTGTAATAAACAAGGGCTTTTCTTCTTCTATCATACTGTAATCAAAATCAAACATAACAAGGGCTTCATGTTTTGACAATGAACATGTTTGCCTAATCAGAATATTTGTGTCTGAGCTATGAAACTCAAATGATATTGTTTGAACATTTTATGTGATTGGATTAAAACAAACGGACATATACTGACTATATTAAAGCTTCGTCCGAAACACATGATCGCCCAACATAATTAATTTTGACTCCGTCATAGTTTTAATGCTATACATTCCACAAGATTAATTGGACTTTTTTCTAAATGCCAAACATAGAATGATCTATCTTCAAATTCGACTGAATTGTGCAAATAATTTAGCATAATTGTTAAGATACTTTATAGTCCAGTATACCGGTTGGTATACATTCCGTTATATTATCTTACAGTTCAGTGGAATAACAGGATATAAAAGTAATACTAGACTGAATATAACTTTCAGCTACAACAAAAACTATTCTAACACGAACTGCGGATTAATCCATTAAATATAGAGCAGACCTGGCCATGTTTTATTACCCCAATAAAACATGGTATCAAATTGGCTGTTACTATTTACGCCCCGTATCACGTGACATATTTATGAATGAATGAACGTAAACTTTATAGTAAATCTTCAACGAAACGCGATGACAAGGCAAGATGCACGGGTATCCAGTGTTACAGCTATCACGCATCTATTTTTAGAAACTCCAATATAATCTCGAAACTAAGTTTCATAAAAACTTCTGATAATCAATTCATTTATAGTTTTCATTTCATTAAATAGCTACCCTATACTCGTGTTATTAAAATTGTTTCAATGTTTAAAATGTGTTATTTACTTCAGAAAATTACGAAGGTCGTTTTCATTAACGAGGGAGGTAATTGTACCAGCTAATAAGCCACTCAATTTCAGCGTGGAATTATGTTAAATGTCAAATGGGTGAAAATGGAATGCGCGCAGTTAAATAGTGCGGGATATTATCGTATTTAGAATCGAAATAAAACTCTGTTCTTGTATTTTGTCGGTGAATAAAACACGGGCACTCGTTCGGATGCGGACAATTAAACTACTCGTGCTACGCACTCGTGATTTAATTTTTCCGCATCCGTACTCCTGCCCATGTGTTATTCACCGACAAAATACGCGAACAGATTTTTATTTCTTAAACATGTTGCTGGCTTAGAATTAGAAAGTCGTAAGTACAAAACTGATATTTTGAACAAACATTTGAATAAACTTTCAGGTACAACAAGGGATAATGTGTATAATCAGAATCCTATAGCAAGGTTTGTTTTAATATACATTTCCTCCAAATACAGCCGTCCCTATTATAGCGACCCCACTTACAATCTGCGTGGTTATCGAATAACGTTTTATCACATAACCCGCGGTCCAGCAGTGCCGTAAAGCCGTGCCGTAAATATCGTTCGGCACTCCCAGAGTGTGCAATAAATATGTAAATTAGGCTGACGCGACGTAAGCCAATCCATGCATTGATTCGCTTATGACGTCAGGATAATACCAACGTCGCCATGACGTCACGCTCATTGTACCGCTTAATTTTGTCTGAAACCTATGCAGCGTGCACCATCATTTTGAACGATAATGAGCGTTCTCTTATGTGATAAATAGAATCTTACATTCGTGCTCATTACATACCAGTTTTATTAAACTCGTCGACAAAAACAACATGACACTCGGCAAAGCCTCGTGTCATATTATTTTGTCCACTCGTTTAATAAAACTCGTATGTAATGAGCACTCATGCAAGATCCTCTATTTAACATATGGCGTGCTTGCAAAGTAGTGTGCGTCGCTTGGTCAAGTAATAATTCACAGTATATTATTGAAGTCACAATTGGTGCTTCATAAACCATAGTTTGTAACTTACTTGTATATGAGCATGTGTTATGAATTGTTTTTCGGTGGTTTTGAAAATACTTGTATATTCAATTTTATTTCAGCGATGGAAACATCACAAACTCTCGCGTTATGGTTGTTCATCAAGCGCTGCTATGAAGTAATTCATTTGTAAAGTTGGGTGATGGATCTATGTCGATCAGGCAGTATATTAAGCGATACATCATGATGACCTTGGTGTACTGCATTGATACCGTATGAATTGACCATTTCAGTAAAGACAATATGAAAATGGTTTGTCATACAGCCACTGGTAGATCATCATACCAAGGACAAGACGCTGTCAAAACGATGGTTTTGGATTTGACAGAAGTATGCTTGTAAGTTTGTTAATTTAGAGTTAATTTATCGCGCTTGCTAAATTAAAACAATGACGTTTTCATATTGACGAAACAAATGCAATAAAGGTTAATGATGTTGGTAAGGTCATACATGTAAACAAAGCAATAATTATAAAAGCATACAAATATAAGCGCAACAATTGTATACAAATATTATGTGTGGTGGACTTGTATTTGTTGAAATGATAAAGTGCCTTAATATCAATGTCACAAGGAAATTGAACGAACCACTGACAACCTTTTACCATTTAATTCGTTTCACAAATAATAATAATGATTTGACCGAACAATTTCACTGAAATTAAATCCAAAAATGGTATTATAAACTGACAGAATGATGGTTAATACTAAGTTATAAAATCAACCTTATACTGTTGTTCATTCCATTACTAAAACATCTGTCCTTGACTTCAATGTCGCGCTGAGTATTTATATCTGAGCTGATTATCTAATAGTACACATGGAAAATCATGAAACATGAGACAGCTCCTAACAGTAGGACTATACACTATGAAGGTTCGGAGCGATTATGTCAAACAATGTCACAGCACGAAACACAATCTACAAGGTCTACATAATGAGTTTGTCGGAGCAAAAATAGAAAGGAACATTGTGAAAATATGTATTGTAGGAAACATGAAATAAGTAGACTAACACATCCACCAGCTCCTAATAAGGTTTAAATACTTAACCCCTGACCTAAGATCTAGAGAATGACCCAGCTAGTATCAAAATATACAAATATATTCAAGAGGTGATAAATTGGTGTACTTACTCGTAAGTTACCCATAATCGAATCTGAAAACTGTAATGATGTTATTCACATTTTTGACGTCGCGGGAGCGTAATAAAGTCATCCCATAAATGAGATATATTTTAAAACATCGCCAAATAGTATCCAGCCTCATAACACGGATACCATACAAATACATTCAATATTTATTTAGTCACTGCCATGTTTTATTTATTTCTCGTATTAATTCTGACATCGCTAATGCATCCACTAAACAATTTATTGTACACTTTAGAGTGTCTTGTTTCTGTTTAGAATAATCACACTGGAAAATAATTAGATTTTCAGAAAATATGAGAACGTGTTTGCTGCAATTTCTTAACACACAACACCATATATAGCAATAAACATCAAAATGAAAGCTAAAACGTTTGAAAATGCATTTAAATTTAATGGCATTGCTCTTTTGAGAAATGTTTGATTTTGATAAAATAGTTTTCTGACTTATTCATTGTGGTAAAAATGAAAGTGACAACATCATAGTGTAACACCATGCACACGCGACACAATCACTTCCGCCAAACAGACAATTTCACCAATGAATAGAACAAGTTTCAAAGTATGTTACTGCATTTAGAACAACTCTGAAGATGTAAGGGATGGGTACAGCCAAGAAAGAGATACCGGGTATACCACGATTTCTACCAAACACCACGATATATACCATGGTATACCGCCACCTTTATTATAATACCAACAGCTATGGTATAGTAGTCAGAATATAATGGAAAAGGCTATTTTTACGAAATACGACAACGACTTAAATTAAAGTAATAAAAATACTATGAAAACTAATTAATTAATTTGAGAAAAAAAGTGATGCTCGACTGCACACTACGAGAAATAACCATATACTGAGCGTCAAAAGTTCCACAAATCAACATTGTGGTGTCTTTTTTATTGTAACCGCAGACTAGTTTATGCTGATACAACTATACCTGTGTACATTGCTATAAAACCAATATAAAATCATTACAATTATCAAATTTAAGAAAGTTATGTATCCATATGAACACCGTATATGACATACTCCAACATTTCAAAAATACACATTAGCAAATGTTTGCACACGTTTTGGTACTATTTATCGCATTGTTGCGTCTGTGGTGCTTCTGCACTTATGGAATAACGGTCACATACAATAGTAACGTAACCAACGCTAGTAGAATACAGTTATCTGTAAGTGTTCACAGGTTTCACAATGCGTCTTGCCTAGAACCTGCGCAGATCACCGGAGCTTGATGACGTCATTGACCGGAATGGTCATACCGAAATGGTGAACTACTGAAATGGCAGCAATGGCAGGAATGGTAGATTCACCACATGTCTTTAAAACACGTACGTTGATGTTTCAAGTAAGAATCAGCAAGGGCATACGTGATTTATGTCAGCCTATAGGGATATGTGGTGTGCTGACCCGAGTCGCATATGATATGGAACGTTCGATCACGCTAATTTTGAATATGTTCTACTATCAAAACCTGCAAACCAGCTGTTCAGTTAAATTCATGCAAAAAATACCAGTTTACTACTATCAAAACAATTAGGCCCGGGGTTGATTAGTTTGTTATTACATGGGGATTAAAAATGGCTAACATAATAACATGTACAAGGGATAAAACAATAAAACACCCGTCTAAAGTCAAACTTAATATTGCCTGATTTAAGAATTCAATTTATATTCAATTATTTATTACTGTTATTACATTATTAAGACCTTTTGATGACGCCCATCTTGTTTTATTGTTTTTATTGTACTATCTGTTGTGTTGCACTTAAAAAGTAAAATCTATATAACGCACTTATTGAAGAATACAATATTAGTTTATTTTTATATCATAGTTTATGTTAATAAACAATTAACTTAAATCAAAGCATTTGTTACCGAATATAACTGATGCCCTTGGCATGATATGATTTATGATGTATTGACTTAAGCACCATGCATGCATGATATGTTACGTTGGTTGCCAAGTGGAAACACGTATGTTTTCACCACTTTATAACTCAAGGTGTTGCATACACAAGTGGCTGCACAAGTCATTAATTTCAAGTAGCTACACTTATCTTAGCTGCCACTATTGTATATAGAACGAGTCAGTGCATTCAGTTATTTTTATAGTACCGGGTTTTTAACATGATCATCGACCGTCTATTAACATATTAAGTTAGCAATCTCATTAAAATCAGGCCCTTATTACGCTTCACTACTTTACGCTGATATAGTATCTGACGACACTCATTATGGGGTCATGTCGATGTGAACTTTACGTCATCCAATCAAATCGTGTATTTCACAAATTTGAAAGTGCGGTGAAAATGTGCTGAAGCTACGTGACGTCATTGTGCGCCAGAAAGATCATTTGAATATAACCTCGGAGTACATGACAAGTACGTAGTGTAGTCAGATCTCTAACAGGGTAATGGAATGGAGCAAATGTTATGATCTGATTTGAATGAGATTGATAATCTTGTCAATATCCATAACACCGGTTGTATGTTTGTATAGGCCGGGAGACGCTCGTTATACAAACACACAATCTAAATGACCGGTATAATGCAACATTGTAATATATGTTTGCATAAATGACTATGGTAATGTGATCAAAAGAATCCACCACTCGTTGTCTTCGGGATCAACATTTCTTAAACTCGTCACGAAAACAAATTATTAAACTCGCCAAAAAAGGCTCGCTTAATAACCTGTGTTTTCTAGACTTGTTTAAGAGATGTTGGTCTCCAAAGACAACTCATGACGGATCCTATATTTCTGTGTGATGTTTTCCCACACTTCAATTAGCACCTAACGTAAATTATAATGGTATGTGGCTGGGGCTGCATTGCTCAAACTCAGATTCTAGATTTGCTCTGTGTGTGAACTTGAGATGGTTTCAAGTAATATTTAGCATAACAGTTTTGGTGATTGTCGTCATTCTGTTATAATATTTGCTGCGTTGCGTCTACGACAACTCAAACCAATGCCACGGAGAAGGTTAAAGACAATACATTCGCGAATAAATCTCGAAACCGACGAAAATCGTTCCAAATTGTACTTAAAATATTTTCTTTTTTATTGATAATTATTAATGGAATAACGCAATCATGTACTTTGGACTAATCCACTGACTCTCGGCATTCGTCTGACACTCTGTGCAGTCATGTGGAACCATTCCGAGTGACGCAGCATGTGTAATGTTGCCTCCTGACTCGGGGTCATAACCTTCGACTGGTCTCATCGTGGTCGATCTTTGGCTTTACCATTAGCTAAGAATTGATGTTCTAAGCACACACTCGATGTGTCGTGGCAGCTGGACCACCATGCTACGACACCAGGGCTCCTTTTAGCTTTCAGCAAACCCCAAAGCATCCGAACAAATATTTCGAGCTAATCGCAGCCGAAAAAGACAATTTGAAAATATTTTATGTTGTTTGTTCATGTGTAAACGTACAGTATACAATTAAAAGTCAATATTGACGGATATGTTGACGCGATCGAGCTGCACGTGCAAAACATGCAACATCAGAGAAGTGTTGCTGGCAGGGTATTCCGAATATAGATTTTCCAATTTATTTGCCTTAGTTAAATATTATGAACTGGAGAGAAACTGTCAACTATTAATTTCAGCCTAAAATGATTTTTGACAAAATTCAGTTATTTTCATACTGGTGCGTTTTTAAATCTGTTGAGTGTGAGAGACATTGGGTTAATTTACATAAATACTTAGTTATCCAAATTGAATCACGAGTAAAGTTCCATATATCATAACATTGTTACGCAGTCGAACTGTAGCATTGCACAGACCATTATCCAAACAATAGAGACACACGATATGCACTGAAATATAAGCAGACATCTTCATTTCCATGTTTCAATGCCACACTGAACAATCGAACGCAGATCTAATGCAGTTATGTTAAACATGACCATGAATTGATTCAATTCCCAATATAATAATTATATATTCAGCGTATCGATACTATGTGGTTCGGTTACTCTATTTGATTACTATATTTTCGTCATGCCTTACGTGGCTTAACGAAATCAATGTGAGTTTGCCTGACCTTGAATATTTGGCCGTGAGACTGTCTAAACATGATACGATGACTTTAAAAAGAGACTATTTCATTAACATATATTTCACGACATAGATTAACCTGTTTCACCAAACAGTTTCAACATTTGCAATAATTGTCTTGAAGTTCCTTGTTATGAAATAACGACAACTATTTAAAGCTTAACCTTTCCGTGTTTAATTGAAACACTTAGAAAATTGGCTACTGGTTTCATAACACAACTCGAATTAGGTAAGCACAAATTATTCATCAAGTTGTTAAGACTTTTAGCATAGTTTATGAAACTGTAGTCGTCACATATGAATACCTTTTCTATATTCGGAATTAACAAAATCTATAAATGTCTTTCGGATTGGGAATAATTATGTCCATTATGCATAATATCGATTCAAAATTAGTTGAACATGCTTGGACAACAGATGCAAGTATAGTGTGGCACACTAACCTATCCCCATGTTTCGCAACCCAACATGAATTACTAGAGAATGGTACTAGAACTGCTGTTTAGTTCCAAACCAGCCAACTATAATATCATACAAGCTAAAAAGGGCAATCGAAAGTCATCAGCACCCAATATTCGTCATTTTTACGAGGCCATGATCGTGGTAAGCTACCAATTTGAGAACTCATGTCCGAAGCTGCAGGGTTGAACAGTTCACAGTATTAATATTGTGGCCACATTGATACATGGTTCCAGCAGCTGTACAGAATCATGTTCAGGTTTGTATTTGTCATAGTGCCGTGTGCTGATGGTTTGTGTTCCTAGTATTGCTGTTTTGTGTGTTTCTGTTTGTGCTGTAGGGTGCTGTCTTCCCTTCCCGATTTGTTATTATCTTTCTGTTACACGAAATAAAACAAAATGTCGGTCACACATGCGCGACCATGCATACTCTGAGATGCTAGCCGTATGATACATAAACTGTGTACATACACGTACTGCAACGTCAAAATGCACGCTAGATACAACACATAAGCTGATATTTTGATATTTGTAAGGCATTAGAAATATATGCTCATTTCATGTTGTAATGTTTACAAACAATGGCGACAGCTGGTCAGCTGATTAAACTTTTACCGATATCAAGACAGGTTCTAAGTTTACAATTATCATAGTACTGATATACTGATAAAATTCCCTTCATTAATACTAAATTTAAAGATCGTTTTGTTTAAACCCTTGCGTGACTATCAATACAGAAGCACATGAGGCAATGGACATGTTTTGTCATTTACTTCACCGTATATATTATTAATTTAAACTTTTATTATTGTTATAAAACAAAATTTCACTCTATGTGCGAGTTCTGGGTAGACTCGGGTTCCATCCGAACGCATTTGGTTTCTACACTTGTTCTGCTTTCACCACTGAAGAGTCGAACTCTGGTAACACCAACTCCTGGCAGGGTTTACTGTTTCCCTCTTTCTATACGGTGCGCAAAATGAGCGGGGCAAAATCTGTTTTAGTTTTTACCAGGACCAAGCTTTGATTGCTTGATATGTTTAGATGCCTGAATTGGTGGGAGTAAACATCAATCCTGTAATAGCATACCCTATCCTAGAGTTTTACATCTGAACTCGCCCCATCAATCAAAATCTTCCATATTATATCGCTGCCTTCTCCCAGACATCATAACGATGTGGAATATTCGGTTTTGAATGATATGTATCTCTTACTTGAACAGGCTTTTATTTCTGGACATGTTACGACTATAAACAATGTTATATGTCCGATGAATAACATGTTTGCACACTAAAATAAACATATTTATGTGCTTGTCTTAATGTTTCAAGTTATATTGAATAGGGACATCAACAAAGCTTATCGTTGACTGGTTTACGTCTACAAATCGCTCAAATCTTACGACTTGGGCTATACAATTAACATTTTAAGATGTAGCCGTATGTTTTGAAACATGATGAACAATATGAAACGGTAATAACATAACACTGATTTTAAAAGCTACTGAGCTACTAACATCTAGTCCTAAAACCCAAAATCATAAAAATAGAATTTTGTTTGTATAGTCCGTAAGCTACTTGGCTGAACCCCCATAAACTTTAAATATCTTAAAAAGTACGATGCGAATTAGAATAAAAATTGGTTTATCTTCATAAATCAACGTAACCAACTTTCATGAATTATAACAGAATTTTTGGTCTACAGAAAAGTGTACTTTGCATTTACTTCCAATGTAAATGTTTTAGTCTAAAACAGGGTAAATACGTATGGGTGATTGAAGTAACTGTAACAGCAAAGGAAAGCACATTGGTCCAATATAACTGTACATTAAATAACACACCAGTGACGATTGCAAATATATAATGAGGCCCATACATCAAAGTGTATGTGTTTTATGTTTAAGCTCACGTCAAGACTCAACATTTTGTTTATACAAATGATCATTACAAGCAGACGATGGGCCTCAACTATATACACATTGATGACCAGTCAAATGTAGGTCAAAGTTATCCATTTTTGCCCGTTACAATTATTACAAATACAATAACTACCTTCAACTTCATGAGTTCGTAAAATATTCTGACATTTAAACACAGAGTTGGTTAAGGTAATTCAGTGTACCATACCAAATTTCAATCAAATTGCGCAATTACTTTAAAGGATATTTATGAGTCATGGCAGGTCCAGCCTAGTCGCAAACGGACTATCAATGATTACACTCAACATCATGCTTTCACGTGATACGTTACTTGAATATTGTAACTGAAACTTCGTGTATCGGCGAACGTTTTTTGAACCTTTCAATGTTCAATTCCTGTTTTGTTTAATACCGATACCTGAAAAAGAGATGCAACTGATTATTGATCTAGTTGCAGTTAAACCCGGCATGTACATTCGGTGTATTGCGTACACAACCAGCTGTTTCTGCTATATACACATAGAGCAAATCGCTGTGTGCACGAACTACCGATAAAACGCAGCTACGACTAAATAACTTCAACTTGCAAATAAGCCGTCCGAGAAAAAAAACAGTACTTGTTACTATGTTTTGATGCCTTATCAATTGCGATATATTGGCTATGTTAGAATCAAAATTATGAATATTTACCTGTGATTTATCGTAGCAATTAAGCACAGTCGCATGTTAGGATGCGTACATTAATTACAACGCATCCAAACTCGTGACTGTATTCACGTAAGTTTGGTAAAATTGCTTCTATATGCCATTAACAACCACACTGCCCCATAGTTGGGTAGAAAAATAACGTCATACAAATAGTTTAGCCCGATCATTAAGGCAGCACCATTAATATAATAAATTGTAGCATTTTGGATGAAAACTATTACAATATACTGCCAATGTTTCGCACGTTGTGTTGTCAGTGTGCTAGTTTAGGGATAAACAAGCAATAAAATTGAAATTACGCAAATAATTGAAAAATGTCGTTTAGTTCTGCAATACACCAATTCAACATCTTAAAAAAAGTTGTTTACGAAAAAATTGCATTGACCTTTTGTAACTCGTATATTTATGACATGTTGTTGTTGGTGTATACAAAGGGCATTCGGTCTCTGCATGACCTTATTCAATGTTTTACGACCGATATATGCGTCATCAGCATGATGCGAGTATTAACTTAAAACCTGCTTCACTGACGACAGATACTATGTAGCGTGATTTTTTTATTGAACTTTGGAGATAATATAAAACATGTACGTAAAGTGATACTTCATTAACGTTTATATTACTTTTTTACCCTGGTTGATATCTACTGACGTCGTTATAATTAGTTTTCTTACTCTTATATCAGTCAATTTGTGCTATCAGTAGAAATGTGATATATAAATTACTCTTGTTACTAGTTTCCCAATACATATCATATTTATTTCAAACTTGCTAACATAATAAACAAAGCCAATTGTGTAATTAAATGATCACTTGTAGAGTTACATTTTTATGAGGGGTGTGTAAATGGGATCAAAAGTAACTCATATTATTGTCATGCAAATACCACCAGTCCCATTAGCAATGTCGCGCGGAAGACGACATGTTTCGCGGAAGAATCCGCGGCCATTACCTGAGGCGCTGGAGTGCTTCGGGGATACATCCTCGGGATACTCTCTGCACAACACAGCATTCACATGTACCAAATTGCACCATAGTCGAGTGGAGCATGGTGTGTGAGTTTTGATCAGAGAAATTTAGCAGAAGCGCAGACAGGGGATCGAATCTGGGAAAAATTGAACTAACGCAAACGTCGGAAACTCGTTCTCCTGATGCCTCCCGATATCCCCTCGATTCATCACCATTCCTCGCGATGTCACAAATTGTCTTATGTTCCCGATGTCTCCCGAAGCTCAAAACATGCTCAGTGGGACGTATGCTTAAGCATCACGGTTGATAAACTAATTGTTGGTGTTTAAATGATATCTTAATGTATTCAAATATAATGTTAATACCTAAAGCATGCAGGGAGTAATTCTTATTAAGTTTTCTGGCGCTTGGTTTGTTCTATTTTTTTGGGGAAAGAGTAGATCTATACCCTTCAGTTAATAAATCCGACAAAAATGAACACTTGTTTTTATTGCACAAAGGGCTAAACTGCCATTACCATAAGGCCGTGTCCTCACTACAAGTTTTAATCATAACATAACACAAACCAGATAGCCCAATCAGATCTCAAAAGACAATCCATGCACCAACTAGGACAACACAACACACTACAACATTACAAATTACTGTTTTTATAAACACTTGTAAGGGTGTTAAAATAATGGAATCCGTCAATCAGGATGAATTACACGAACTTCTAGTATAATGCTCAACATCAAAGGTATATTGACCAGACATATAAATCAATTAGGGGAAATAGTGATGCACATTCTGACACCAAACAGAATATTATGAAACGTGAGGAGATACAGCAACTGTAATAATAGAATTTCTATACTACGTCTTATTTTTATAGGATGTATACAATTGTCCAAGAAAACAAAACGCGACCTTCTATGAGTGATTATTACATAACACAACTCCATCATAACTGTATTTACAGAAACACATGATGCAATGCTGATATTGTTTGCCCGACTAAGATACAAAAGATGCACCTACGAGGGGTGCTCGAAATGAAATGCAACTGGCCCTTTAACCTTTTGTTGATAGAACTATTTACAATGAAACTCACATAAATCACCCATTGGGCTTAAAACAAGTATAAGTTTCCTGCAAACAGTATTTGTAGAACCTGCCAGTTACATATTTGCCCATTGCTTCTAGTATTTGAATAGCAGGACCTTGTTGGGTGAAGAAAACACATTCGTCACTGACTAATTTCTGGTAGCGTATTTATGATATCTCTGCTTCAGTTAATAAAAGTGAACATAGAGCCAAATCCTGCTATGTGCTATTTCTTTATGTTTTCAGCAGAGCAGTTTTTAATAACCATTTGTTAAGATGTGGTTATTGTTAAAGTTAAACTATTAAATTATGTAGACAGTTGAATACTTTAAACCCTAATATGAAATATTTGTGAACATTGTAAGGAATAATGTGATTTAAATGCCAAAATATTTTTGGGTTTTCAAACCCTCACTCAATGATACAATTTGACATTTGCCAGATCCAAATGTAATACGATATATATATGTGGCAAGCAGCTGATGATAAAATAATGGGAAACCTGTCCACACTATACCACGCTTATTTACACTAGACCGGTAGGCAAATCCACTTTCCTCCTGATACCAAAATATTTAAAATGTCAAACCATATTATTGTCATATATATGTATATGGAGTTTACGATAAACGTCCATGTGATGAAAATTTTAGAAACTTTTTATCATATTCAGTGATGAAATCCTCTGGTATCATATAAATTGATGTTTGTGGACTAACAAAACACATCAAGAAAATATTAAATGGTTCATGGTCTGATTAAGCTTAAATGTCAGTGTAAATCAGAATATCATTCAATGCTCAAATTGCTTCCGTAACAGATGTAGCATTTTGGCATATAAAATGTAAAGGAAATGTGACTTGAAAACATAAAAAATTATGCAATTGCGATTGTAAATACACGTATATAGGATAATGACCAATACGGTTATGTACTATAATTGCAGTTCACCATGGCCACAAGCTACGAAACCTTTATAATTAATTACGAAAGTCAGTGTTCACTGTGATATCCATCACTGTATTCATATACAATTACATGCCGTAATAAATAGTTTTTAATGAATTTATAAATGTCATGTCGTAACTAATACAGTTTTTCATAATTTTATAAATTCATTAAAAACTTTAATATTTACGGCTTGTAAATTAAAATTTAAAATGTGTTGGTATGTTTGAATTACAAGCAGGTATGAACATTTAAAATATTAACTGGGTAATAAAATACAGAATATGTTTAAAATGAAAATATGTTTTAGGATTGACACAGCAACTTAGATATGTACTACAGAAATTGAAAACTTCAATATCTTTGAAATGTATTATTTATCTTTTTTGCTTTCGACAGACAGTTGTAGTGCTGTTTTATCTCTGCCTAATTGGCAAATGACCTCAAGGAGAAGAGATAGGTTGATGCTTGCGTGATACAAGGAATTCAGACGGGATGTCCTAGTCCAGTCATTCTGACTAGACTTCCTTTGTCCAGACAGAGATTCAAACCTTGAAATTCCAGATTAGTAGTCGAGCGAGCTAAGCACTTGACCACCGTTCCACTATGATATATAATATATATCACTTGCAACAACTGGACCACGTGTCATTCCATGTGGTATTTTTTATTGAGATAATACATAAAGCTTTAACAATCTTTTGCATATACAGTAGTGTTGGAAGATATTGTCATAAGAGATGTATATTTTCCTGATACACGTATTTGTCTAAGAGTATAAATGAATCAACTTCCAGTTATCGCAATAAGTCATACACGTTGAATTGTATAGTCTACCGATGAATCACACAGTGACGGGAAATCACAAGTGCTTTTACTCACAATAAGGCACATACTTTGCATTGTATAATATCCCAATAAGTCATACAGTGATTAGGTTTGAACGCTGTGATTGTGGTCATTTCTGTTCTACCTTAGAAAAGTTAATTAATAACGCTTGACCACTACTTGATGCCAAGTTAATGCATACTAGCACCTTCCTTAAGTTTGCTTACGTAGTGGCTAAACAGTATTTTAACTGAATGTCTTAATACAAATTCAAGTGTTTAAAAGTTTTTTTTCTGTTTTTCATGTATTACAATTCTTACTTTATACACCTTTATAATCAAACATTACACAGCTATGTTAATATCCATCTCGACGAATGAAAATCATTAATTGATTCGTAATAAATAGTTTATTCGTTTAAATAATACATGCACCGTTCCAAAAAATAATTCATATTAGCTGTTACAAAATTAACAAATTCAAGCACATACACGTTTACTAAGTAAGTTATACTTACTGTTATAATTAAGAATTAGCTAGTTTTATGTTCTTTATTTAAGATTATTAGAAGAGCTTCTCATTTACAAAAAGATTAAATAAATGAAAGCAATTTAATGTGTTTCTAAACGCACAACATTTAAATTCATAAGGAATACTAGTAGTCAAAATAATTTTCGCCAAAACTACATTTTTCTCTCTGTATAAGGTATTCCTGTTTCAATCACACATAGCTAAATGTATACAATCCATTTTAGTCACACTTTGACATCTTATTCGAGTGAAGCTGCTATTATTATACAGCAATATAAACAACAACTGTGGTTTGACATTTAACTTACAGCGATGAAATTGTATGTACTACAGACCAGCACCCGGTGCCTTGTTGTTGACTTATATAAATTGACAAATCAAGGCTGATGTCATTTAACCAAAATGTCATTGTTTTATATGGAACAGTTGAGCGGGAAAAATATTATATTAAGACACACAAATGTTATTGGTAGAGATTGATATACAGATTTGATTCATTCTAACAGATGTTAATGTTACATCTACGAAACTATTAAGAGGCCATTGATTTAAAACTGGTTTTGCCTCCAGTCAGTTCTGTAGATACACGATAGCTCTAAATGACTATTATCAATATTTAATTAATTAAGTTCGATATTTTGAAATAATTTTGAGAATAAATAACAATGGTGATACGGAACTCATTTAACTAAAAAAGTCAATTTGGCCAAGTTTATCAGATAGAAGGTTTTGGCTGTAACCCCTCGATATGTTTCATTCTCTGTTTAACTACGTAAAACTTTGTTTTGAAACTGCTTGGGGTATAACTTTAATATGTTTTGGCATTTAAAAAAAGATATGTTTTGGTAACCAATTAATGATCATGGTATAAAGAGGATACAAATGTTTTTAACTTCAATAATTTATTTCCAAATGAAGTGAACATGGGATAAACTCGCCCATGTACTAACTGCCCAAAGGTCAATATTGCAGCTATGTCACGAATAGCCTACTTTTTACCAATGTTCGGTTTAATAGTTGTTTTTTAGATGTTCGAGGTCTGCGTTAAACACGTAATAAACTTATAACATTGCTATAAGACATTCTACGAGGTCAGTAAATTTCAAAATGATCCTCATGTGTATCCAAATGTTAACCTTATTTTGACGTAAGGCATAATTTCAGTCAGTGTTGACAAACGTTGTGCACAAGTTGTTTTAGCTTAATGCAACTGAGTAAATGTATACATGTATTAAGCAGACACTTAACCAAGCCGATAAATGCAAGTTAACCCAATTTTACCCAAGATATGACAATATTGTAATAAGTACACATGCCGAATTTGACGCGCAAGAATCCCGAAAATAAAAAGATATGCAGGAAGTTGTATTTATTTTCAAACACCCCTCGTACCATGTAGTATATTTAAGGCCCTGTCACACATAACGAATAGTACCCGACATTCTAACACGATCTGCGGATTAATCCATTAAATATACTGGTAGAGAAGACCTAACAATGTATTATTCCCCCCATAAAACATACCTATCAAATTGGCTGTTTCTATTTACGCCCAGTATCACGTGACATATTTAAGAATGAATGAACGTAAACTTTATAGTAAAATTTTCTACGAGTCACGATGACAAGGCGAGTTGCACGAGAATCCAGTGTTACAGCTATGGCGCATCTATTTTTAGAAACTCAAATATACTCTAGAAACCAAGTTTTATTAAAGCTTCTGATAATCAATTCATTTATATTTTTCATTTTATGAAATAGATACCATAATTATACTCGAGTTATTAAAATTGTTTCAATGTTTAAAATGTGGTATTTCCTTCAGAAAATTACGAAGGTCGTTTTCATTAACGAGGGAGGTAATTGTACCAGCTAATGAGCCACTCAATTTCAGCGTGGAATTATGTTCAATGTCAAATGGGTGAAAATGGAATGCGCGCAGTTAAATAGTGCGGGATATTATCGTATTTAGAATCGAAATAAAAACTCTGTTCTTGTATATTGTCGGTGAATAAAACACGGACACTCGTTCGGATGCGGAAAATTAAATCACTCGTGCTTTAATTTTCCGCATCCGAACTCCTGCCCGTGTTTTATTCACCGACAATAAACGCGAACAGATTTTTATTTCTTAATTAACTTTCGAATAGGACTTGAGTTCAGTTCGTACTCATTAGTATAAGTTGTTGTACATCATTGATAGTGTTCGTATGGATGCGATTGTGTTCCTTTGTGGCCGATTTGTTGGAACATTACTAACAATTTCGGTCAAAATTCGTCAAAAACCATTAAATTACTCTCACATTCGCACCAGGTTTCGTAAAACGGTTTCGGCATGTGTGACGGGGCCTTTAGTAACACATCAACAATTAAGTCAAACCTCTGAATTTCAGTGCAACCATACAGGATGATAGACTAGTTTTTGCTATGGCATATTTACATGTAGCACTTGAATGTATATGAGATGTTTCATTTTCGTTAATGATCGAAGTGTTCGGGTACTATTACTTGTAAAGTTTTCTGGAGCTTCTTTTGTTCTCAAATATAACAGGAAATAATCGAAGCACTTAACCTTATGCAAGCCTAAAGCAGTGTTGTCAAACATCTTTATTGTCTCTACACAAAGGTCCATACTCTTCTTGTCATAAGGCAATGTCCTCATTATAAGTTAGATTTATTGCACAAACAGGGGAGATCAAACCAAGTACGAACGACAAAACATGCACCAACGACAACAACAAAACACAATACAACTTACAAATTACTGGCAGTTTATACGCGTGTGTACACATCGCAAAATCACGAATCCCAGTTATATGGGTGTTAAAATAATGGAAACCTTCAATCGGGATGAAAATTTGATTGTTTAACATCATAAAGACAATGTCAAGACAAACAAATATGTTAGTGGAGATACTGGTGCACATCCAGACGCAGAACATTATTGCAAATAAAAAGGTAGGTTATACTTAAGAATAATCATACTGATATTTAGATCGTTGACACATGAGTAAACTACGTTGGAAATGTTCCAGACTACCAGATGTGACCTTTCTCAAAATGGACATAATTATACTGGAAGGTTATATAATGAGGTACGTAAGATACCCCTGGTGATCAAGTGATTGACTGGTACGGATTATATCTAACGACATGTGACAGGCTGTCGGTGTGAGAAGTCTGGATTTATCTGTATATCGTTGTATATCAATGTTGTATATGTAAGTAAAGATAGCACAAAGGTTGTCTGTAAATGTGGCGAACAATAATAAGTAAACCATTTCAGCAATATGTATGGGTTTCCTCAACAAAGGGCTCAAACCTACCATCCGATTGGAGCAAGTATTCGACCATTAAAAGAAGAGCACCGAAAGCCTGAGAAAAATACATAACACACATATAGCCTCTATGATGAGAGAAGGCATAGAAAACACAACGATCTTCTAGAACTACATTAATTCAGGAAGATAATGAATGTGTATCACCCCTAAAGAAAAATGGTATCAGTTACAGCTCGGACAAACAGCTGATATACTTAACGATCAGTTCTCCTCCATTTATTTAAAGATGATGACACACCACCTATTACTCCCATGCCCCCTAGTAATTATTCGACTCTGAACCACTTAAAACCAAAGACAACCGTGTGTTTGATGTATATGCATAGCACATGTTTGAACGTGATGATGTTACCGTCATCATACCCAACAATTGATGTTAGTCTTAAAGATGCATATTGTGATATTACTGAATTAGTTGATAAATCAGTCAGTCAAATGTAGCATTAATAAGTAGAATTGACAAGTGGTATTGCTTGTATACCATGAGTAATATGTAAATAAACTCAAACACATATTACGACACCTTGATTTACGATGTGTGTTCCTTCACCTGACTGAAATCGAGGTGACTAGAAAGTCAGTAAACACTGTCTTTTCTACGATGTGCGTTAGTGTGTTAATGCTTTGTCAGTTAAGAAGTGCACATATCTACAATGAACAGTGCATGCATTGAAAACAGTATTATCACACAAATTGCTGTCCGCTAGACGTAGTAATGAGTTTATAGTTGGTAAGTTGTGTTTAAATGAAATAATATATTATTCCTTGTCATGACATCCTTATTCAACATCTGCATCGGTAATCATAATTGATTCAAGTTATCATTAACGAACATATAGAGCAGTTGGTCAACTAACCATCGTGTGCATGTCATTTCATTACCACACAAAGCCTCCAGTCATAACAAGCCACCACAAAAACATTTGAGAGCTTTCCTTGAGTGTTTTACCAACAAATACTAAGTGCAACGATCTGTTAACATTATCACACATGTACATGACTCTAGCCAACAAAGGAGAGCATTTCATATTAAACATATACTGAACCAAAACGTTTTATAACGCAAAAACATGACGGTTGTAAAGAAGGACTTCATAATTGTATAAAAGAGATTGTATAGTTCGGAACAATTGAATTCGTATGCAGCCTTTATTATTGTACATAATGAAATTAATAGTACCTTAAAGGCAGTCGATCCATTCCATAGCACAACGTCCTTTTTAATGGTACATGCAAAAAGTAATGTATTTTGTTTGTCGCATTCATTGTCAAAGCTGGGTTCACATGCCTGTCGGCCCTACTGTCTCTGTACAAAGTAACTTAATGTTTATAATGACGGTATTTATAATCCATTTAAATAACAAAATGTCTTTATACACGCAACATATGTACTCTAAATGGTTAAATGTTCTCTGTAACAATTTTACTTTTCAAAGCACCCACCCTAACAAACATCATGTATTGTTTACATCAAATACAACCATAGCTCTTACAATAATTGCTCTATGACCTTAGTATGTTTTTCGTTATTTCCTCAAGTTTTGCTGTGATTATATTATGATTCGTCGAACACAAACACATTCGACAGGGTAAGCAACACGCAGCAGAAACAATAAAGCACAACCAAGCACACACACATAAACACTTTGGAATCGGAGTTGCAGCCAATAAACAATAGTTAGGAATTACTATGACATCCACCCGTCACACGGGCAACCCTCACAAGGTAAAAGCACTGTGACAAACATATCAACAGCGAACTAAACTCGCATCACCGAATTTCTTAGCTAGATTTTGACGTCTAATGCATTTCATCCGCATAAACAACAAAATTACGGTTTTTGTAACTATACATCCATTTATAACGTTTCGCATTGGTATAATGTCATTCAAATTTAACGCGGATAATTAAAACTGTAATCAAAATGGGGAACGGTATATATCGTGAATACATATTAGGTGTCTGCCGAGGGCAAATGATAAAACAATTAACTATTTCAATGCTAATCTATGAATATGTGTAACTTTTTTTGCCGTATACAAGCTGTATACTGCTTTACATGTATACATATCGATGTTGTATAATTAAGTATTGAGAGCACATATGACGGATGTCTGTAAAAGTGTCGAAGAATTATGTCCTGGACAAACGATTTCATGAAAATACTAAAACATCAGTCTTTAAGTCAACTTTGTTTAAGACGAGACGATAAGGAATGGCATTCAGCCAGTATTTCAATATGCATTATATGTCTGCGCAATATAATCAAGCGTATTCAATGTTAAATCCGTAAAATGTAAATCATCAACATACATTTCTATTATTGTACATATTCTCATAGGACCGAAATACATTAAATAATACGTATACGTAAATCACAATGATAACGCGACTACTCTATCAGTGTTTTCAACTGTATTACCGTTCACTACAATGTAGTGACAATGTCAATCTTCAACATTATATTATGTCATAGAGGCATACGAGGGTGATTTAATAAACATGTACAATGTTACCTATTGTATATGTTATTAGATAAAATATTAATTGTTCAACCATTGTCATAATCATCCTAAATAACTTTCTTGAAGGTCAATGATCGACTTTCTTCATTTTCGCGCTCGGTTAATATATGTTTGGCATTGTGCCGTGTTGTTTATCTGATTTCTGTGCTCGACTGGTTAAGTTGAGTGCTGCCTTCCCTGTTCGACTTTCTTCATCATTTTGGCAAATGGTCTATTCCCGTTGCTAGGCAACTACGCAAGGACACCCTAAACTGCTCGGTCACGGTCAATTCAACCTAAGGTAATCAGCATGTCGAATTCCCAGGTCATTGTTGTCTCGTTTTCGGGAGGTAATATTGTATTTAGGTATCATCTATCGCCAAAAGTTTGTATAGAAATTTGTTTCTGTCTACATTCAGCCCGAAGAAGCAAGTCAAAAGTTGCGGCACCAAAGTAGCTGAAACCTGGTACATGTCCAACATGTTCCGCAAATTGAAACGAATAGGGCCAAAATAACTGTCAGTTCAGTGGACTATCTCTTAGCATGTAAATAATCTGTCTTATTTTACGGCGATGAGTTAAAACAAATATAGTACGTTCAGAGGGATTTCCAAAAAGTGACCAGTTGGTACTTAGTTTATACATTAAACAGTACCGCAATTGGTAAATATATGACGTATTGCAGTGAACATATATTAAGATGTTCAGAAATTCTATTTGGAGAAGGATGTATTCATAGAGAGTGTTATCAGGTGCCGTTTTTTGGAAAGTAGGAAAGTGTTAATCGTGGCTTTCGATAACATCAACGATTCACTTTACATCATTCCATATACTGTTCCACCGAATGTCATATGAAGTCAGTTGAACTCCTTAGAGCTATAAGCAGCTGGCTTCATAGGCAATTGTAATTAATAAAACACCTTATGGGGTAAACACCAAATGGCACATGTCGTTGTCTGGTTTGCCAACTTCATTTCGCTCACGTTACCCTATAATTGTGATAGATCGTTCCATGCGACAGACAAATTGATTCAAGGCATACCCCTGTTGCATTTCAGGACGATCTTTTTAATTGCACCAATAAGTCCATGCGACAGACAAATTGGTTTAAGACACACACCTGTTGCATAGACACATTACAATCATTTAATTAATTTATACATTTCATGGCGTAATTGCACAAATACGTCTCTCATATTAACTGATGAAACACGTTAAGCACAGACGGTACTGTTTTAGGAAGATACCGTAATATATTCGAATGATCAACCTCTAGAATTATATTGTAGACTTTTTTATACAAAATGTAGCTGATACTATGACAATGAGCTTTTTGACAGCTGGGTCATGGATTTTCGACTTTTTGACACCTGAAATTTATTTTCATTTCATTATTCCTGCAGTTGTGTATTTGCTCCAATGTTCATTGACTGTCACAGCCATAGTGACATGACAATTAAATTTTCGTAGGATAGTAAATGAAAAACAAATAAAAGAAATCCCTAAAGGCCTACCTTATCATACATAACTTAACAACTATATGTATAACCAAACATGAAATAATTACAAATAACAACAACAACAATATTATTGCAGAACGGATTAGCGATTGTTTATAATCAATTTTGGAAATAACACGTCAAGTACATGCGTACCGAATACAATGTTCGCAAATGCGTCATAACATTGGCGTAATGTTACAATCGATGGTCACATTGTAAATAGGGCAACTAATTAGGTTACGGTTACTTCAGGCGCTACATTACAATAAAAAAATTATTGTAAATAATGTAAAACTGACTAGTGATTTGAAGCAATACATACACTGTTAGCATCATCATTATTAAAAGTACATGCTGCTAAATACTAGGGGTGTTCGAAACGAAATACAGCTGACAGCTTTTTATTGACGTAATCATTTACAAATAACTCTTTTTACTCCTAGTACACTAATTTAACATACACGTATGAATACAAGACTGAAGGACATGCATAGTATATTGATTAATGCACATCATATAATGACATACTGACTTAATATAAGGTCACATCGGCATGATATAACGTCTTGTTGACTCCACATAAGGATTGTTTTGCATAGTATGAGGGATGATGCAGAATTATGTGGACTTTTGCTCTAGTTCGAAAACCGTTATACTTACAGTTAGGAATCTGCATATTGATAAAGAGGCTAAGTATGTTAATATTTAAAACACAAAAACATTTATTTTGTACGTATAAGACAGCAAAGCCTTTCCATAGGTACAGTTGTATTGATTGTCATAAGGTTTTTGATCAATTGTCATTACGGCCGCGTGAATCATCGATGCGTTTTTATAACTTATTCATATTTGGCGTATGCCTGTTTACTTGCAAACATTACTGTATGAAAACAGAAATTAAACAGTCTATCCATAAAGCCATTGTACTTGCAAAGAAAGCAATAACCGAATAATGCACAGTACAATCATTGTAGAGTTACCATCAGACCAATCGCTCAGATTTGACAACACTACAAATGATGAACAACAACATTCATTGTACCCCCAGTCGGTGTCTAACTTGTTAATATGTGTCCGCGCATAGTATTAGATGTATCTATGTACGTATATACTTTCAGGCTACACGACATTCACTTCACCTAATGAATTACGTCAGGCCAGAGTAGGATGTGAGGTTACGACAACGGTCGTGTCAACAAACTTGTCATGTATGTTACATAAATGTTAACAACATGAGAGTATTTCTAGTACAAATTCGTAGCTAAATATAGAATCATAATTGCAATAGCTCCGTAGTATATGTGAATTAACACTATGCTATGCCAGTGTAAAGATGGTTGTGCAAAATTGTCTTTCAAACAGATACATTTAAAACATATAATGATCATTTTAGCTGTATATAACTGCCAACAAGCACTCTGCATCGTGTCTCACAGACTTTCGTTGTGTTCCATGTGTGGTGAAGTTTTCAATGTCCGCCCTGATGGTTCTTTCCACACTGAAGTAATTCTCACAAACAACAACTCGAATATTCAATTTTTAAATTTAATTTCATGAATAACACAAAAGTTCACAAAAATATTTATTTTTACACCCAAAATGAAATTCACAGTTCAAATTAAATCGACATGCGTCCGTCTGATTCAAGATATTAATGAAGTTAAGCGGCCCATGTCAATGGTTACGGCGCTATATATACTAAGGCTTCCCGCCAAACCATACTAAAAAAACCGTGATACTCTATATGACACATGACAAGTTTATGAAAGAACGGAGCAGACGGAGCAAACTGTAATAATACATACAATAAAAACAAAGCTACCGTAAAGAAAACGTGTCAACCTATTTAAAGTAACATGTTTATAATACAACGGAGCGGACGGAGCATACTACAGTTACAAATATAATGACAATATAGCTGCCGTTAACACAACATGCCATGGAGATATTTGTGGAAGTTTACAAGTTTATAATGTAACATAGCAGACGGAGCATAGTGTAATAATGCATATGAAACAATGTCATTGATACACTTAAGAAAAACATCGCGAACTCCGCGACACCATGAACGCACTAAATAATTATTTAATACGTCTGTATCTGATCTTCTAATATGTAGACAAACATGTATACATTTTGTTTTATAATTTACATTTTATGTCAATCATATATATTATTTGCAAGTCAGCTTTCTACTGAAATGCAGGCATATGAGTGCCCCCACTCGTATTTGACACCGGGCCGCCAGATTAGACGACAAGCACGCTTACCATCGAGCTACGGAGGCACAAATACCACATTTCCGACTCAAGTTATTAACCATCTGCCATGACCGACCCTAAGCCGGATGAGAAAGAGGTTTTTGTTAAGGGCTGGTACTCCTATCATGAGGTGGTGACACTGTCAGAAGCTGTCGTGAAAGCCACATGTACCAGACAGCTGACCAATATAAGAACAAATTGAACAGTGAAGGCAACAGTCAACATAAAGATGAGTTCGTTTAAATTAAAGTCAGAATATATTGAATTGAACTGCGTTAAAGTACATTAAAATATAATCAAAAAGATTATAATATGTCAGACAGGGAAGGCAGCACCCAACTTAACCAGCCGAGCACAGAAAACACATAAAGCACAATACCCAACTGGAAACACGGCATCCCGTCCCGGAAGTCTGCCGCCTCAATCAGTTAAGCTAAAACGGAACGAGAGTCAGGTGAATAGGAAAATAACAACTGGACATTACCCACCAGGACAATCTACAACAAATATCCAGTGTACATGCACTTTTGAAAGATACGAAGCAGCCTTGTGCTAGACAACGAAATTGCAAAATGGCACATACAAAATGAACAATGTTTAACAAAAAGGCAAAATGGCGAATTATTTTTGTATTTTTATTATAAAGTGGACAATACATACATAGAGGAATATTGACTAAAGGGCTTCCGCCTTGGTACGGACAGCGACAAATGTCACTGGGGGCTTAAGCGTTTAACAGTGCACAAAACCTCACACTTACCCAATAGACAACCTTATAGAACATTACAATAAAAGTTTCCCGCCATGTAATGCCCTCTTACAAAAAGGCCTCAATGACAGGTAATAAAAGAATGTAAAGCATAAAACATTATATGAATAGCATCCATCTAGTAGCACCCAGAAAGTACTCAATGACCTATTAGAAGTCAGAGCAACAAGAGAGAAAAACATTTAAGGGTACGACAAGACAATGTAACATACATACATCAATGTCATCCGTCCAAAAAGGCTTGAGGTAAGGCCTATCATAGAGTCTGGATATTGCCCGGTCATCGCACAATGAAATAGGAAGCATAATGGCGAGCTGTAAATGGACCCACCACTCATCATGCAGTCCTTTGCAAAATTAAAGGGTCATATCCTCTACTCAGGAAACGTTTTATAATCTTGATAAACATATCATGAAAGTGGCTATGACCCAAAATCTTACAGTCTCTAATAATGTGCTGTAAAATGTGATTTAACCAACACGGGATTAACATTTTCACTAATTACCTACTGTTTAATTGATTCAATTAATGTGTACGAGGGGGAATCAAAACGTTCCTACCGGGTACCTGTCGTTTGTTTAGTACTAGATTAATATTACTGGAAATACAATGCAGCAGATCAAGGAGGCGTTTATGAAGCCATCAAGTGAAACTTCTAAGCATCTGTATTTCGTTCGCTCATTGCCTGTTTTCGAAAACACATTAGTGACATCAACTTACCGATGCGACCTTTGATATTGTATAGTTGTATACTTAGCCTTATGGAACATGGATATATTTGCCGTGCATTAGTATTCTATACATAATCAATAATATAATTAAGCTAAACACTAAACTGACAACGTTGCTGTTCAAGAACGTAATACAATGTACTTATATTCGATCGAAGCCGTATATACAAGGAAACACATTAATCATACACCCACCATGGCTTGCAAACCGCCTTTGATGAAACGCTTTTAGAAATAATAATATTTTCTGAGAGATGAGGTATATATTTCATTTTGAATAATGGTTTCCAATTAGTGCGACGTATTATTATCGAAGGGAAGGGTGCTTTATTACAAATACAAATTACTATATTAATGAATTAATTAATATCCATTGGACATGTTAGATAATGCATGTAATTTGCGAATAAGCCTAACAATCATTAACAGTTTTTATCGACATAGTGTATTTACTGATTTCTGAATCATTTACAGTAAACAATGTATAAAAAATCCGTCTCCGGAAATTAAAATGAACATAAACAATGAGTAAACGGTCCGTATTTCTAGTCATGAGAACAAACACAGTATGTATCCATTAGCTGAGCTAATGTGGTTTCCACACAGCAAGAAATGCATTTTAGAAAAGGAGGAAATGCACTAGGTAGCAAATGCGCCTCAAGCGTTGTTAGTGTATCATAATTATACTCCTTGGTATAATTTTTATCAACATTATTCTAATGATATAGTATCCCAACTCACATGGTGGATGAATAATAATTGTTGCAATTACATTCGAACAACTTTTTGGCAGGGAAGGTAGCAATCAACTAAAGCAGCCGAGCACAGAAAACATCACAAACACACAAAGCACTGAAAACACGGCATCCCGTCCCGAATGTCTGCCGCCTCAGCCAGTCAAACCGAAACGAAACGAGAGCCATGTGACGAGAAGACAATAACCGAACACCACACACCACAAGGACAATCTACAACATATATATAGTGTACATGCAATTTTGAAAGATACGAAGCAGCCTTGTGCTAGACAACGAAATTGCAGAATAGCACATACAAAATGAACAAAGTTCAATAAAAAGGCACAATGGCGAACTATTTTTGTATTTTTATATTTTTACTATAAAGTGGACAATACATACATAGAGGTGGTATAACCAGTTATTTTCTATTTAGGACCCTACGTCCAAAGCCATCTTTAGGGCAGGGTGATGTTGGCAAAAATACTCACGCAGAATATTGACCACGTGATTGAATTCAGTACTGCCAGGTGCATGTGTAACCGTGGTAATCCATGGCCGTTACCTATCAATAGGATGTTTCGGAGACAGGTGCAAACTCGGGCACAAGATGTCGTTCAATGCTAGACAATACATAATGTGAGATTTATCGAAAGAGCGTAGCGAGCTAGAAAAATTGATTGCTTATCTGAGTAGCATGAATATAGTAACAACAAGTTGAAAAGTAGGTAGAAAAACACGCTTTTTTTTTGAAGCATACCACACAAACTGTTCAATGATAGTTCGAGCAAACCCATCAAGAAAAACAGGCTTATATGAGCAGCATACTACACAAGCTCAGTTTCTACTTGAAAATGTTTAATGATAAATTATTGAGCGAGCAGAGCGAGCTAGAAAAACAGCATTGGTTTACTCAGCATCACAAGCTCATATGCGGTTCCTAAACATAACACTTTTAACCGAAGCAAACGTAGACTTTATTCAAAAAAACCTTCATTATATAATAGTCACATTGTTTCTTGAATCGGAAAATTTTGATATACGTAGTAGTTGACATGTGTCGTGTGTTTACTCATACGTGCTTTCAAGTTTTCATGTAATCCAATAACGGTGAGGTTGAATCATTCCACAATAAATTCCAGACAAATACGTGTATCAACTTGTCTGAGGTATACATTAAAAGTGACAGTGTAGATACCATAGATAAATTGAACATGATTATTAAATTACTTGAATTTATTTATTTCTGATAAATTAAACCTGAAGTGTCTACCGACGTCCATTCATTCACCATCTAGATAATAAAGGGTTCGTAATACAGCATAGCACACGTATTAATACAAAAAAGGAATGTTTGTACTTGCATTTGCACTGATCCGGAAGCGAATTTATGCAGATAAATATACGTGTTCAAATGGGGTTTCATGTTAGACGTAAAGCTCACTGTGAACTGCGCCTGGATGACATATTGTTGTCACATATAACAACGCATCATGATACGATAGGTGCTCAACTTATATTCGAACAGAGGGCAATAAGTCTTAAAAAACACAATGCCATCTTCATGAAATGGTTGACTTTTGTTAGAAAGATAATGCAAATATGAAACAAAATGAGTGTATTTACTACTTAACACATTTTCTGACATGGCTCAATAGAAATAAATAGATTTGATTGTGTTAGTATGGCAAAATCCCATGTTCAGTTTTGTTCACTAATAAGTTGAACACCTCTCGTATACAAAGTTTGTTCAACAAATTCGCGGGAAATGTTGTTTGATACATAAATATAATTTTAGTTTGCTTGTTAGATATTGCATAAAGAAATATACAAAAATCATGATGAATTTTCGAATTTAAAATGATATTAGTATACTTTGTATCATTCATGTAACAAACTCATACGCAGTATTTTGTGAACCTGTTCAGCAAAACCAACTCATCACTTACAATACATTTTTATGTTATTGTGCCAGTGTAAAATAAATGACGTAAAGACAAACACAGCTGGCGTAAAAAGCACGTCAAAACTTATAGAACTAGGTATAATATTTCAGCCGTTTCACTGTCGGAACTGGGTTATTCAGATTGTGCATTTAGCTCTTTAATTGCTGGAACTAATTCAGCCATCCTTTCGCCAGCTGAGACTTGGGCGGATCATTTACTTGTTCAGTAGGGTATTGTGCATTGTGCTTTTATGGTTTTTTATGTTTTCTGTGCTCGGCGTGGTAAGTTGAGAGCTGCCTTCCCTGTCTGACTTCACATTATCTTTAGACAAAACATCACAGCTTTAAAGTATGCAGTTCGATCATAATCTAGGAGAAATGTCTAAACAAACATTCAAAATGGTGAAGTCGCATAACTATATATCGTAACCGCAAAACGTTTTATGACGTTTATCAATCAGCGATCCAAAGGACTAGTTAGATGAGCGATTTATTATGAACGTCACTCGCATGAAGGACGTCATACAAGGGAGCCGTCCCAAGATTGTAATGATGGAATATGATGAATTAGTAACAACTGAAATGCGTTTATACGAATGAACAATCTTTGTAAATATATTCAATAAATATAGAGAAATGACGATTTGATAGCTATATGGCATTTAAATGATTATGTAAAAATATATAATACTTATAATACGCCTTTGATTGTGTGCGGCGGATCGCTGTACCCCAGATTACAAAGCTGTTAATTTATCTATTACATTGTATGACACTTTTCCAGACGAAGAGGTGCTATATTTGGTGACTTTTTTCACTATCTCTTGTCATTTTACAGCATTTGTCTCATTTGTTTTAATCACCCCACATGTAACCACAGTTTGGTAACGTAAACATAAACTATTAACATACCCAATATCATAGTTTTGCTTGCATAGTTTTTTTGTGAAAAGGTTAATGAACATGTATTTGTAAATAGAAAATTACATGCAATATACATTTATGTTTGTATAGTATTCTTCACGAACGAACGCAGACGTTCAACAATTCCATTACTTTGATCACCAGCGATATAACATATAGCTAATTAAATTAACATGTTCTCTACTTACGTATATCAGATTTTGTAACTCACTTCAACACGAATTTTTGCTTATCTAAGAATGTTTAATTACTAAAATTATTTCACAATTAATTCGTCTTATGTATATTGTTTCATCTCAATAAGATACCAATTGTATAGCACTAAAAAGATTCTTATCAATCTGTTTTTATTGACTTAAGGTTTTAGTTAAGCTACCCAACTTTTAAAGAATACTTTCAGAAAATAGCAGTTTTGAAGTACGAACTTTATTGTTGTCGGATTTCCATTTTCATTGAGTAATTATTTAACCTACTATAGTTTATTTCGCAATAAGTGAGCGAGGTTGAAAGGAATCTACACTGAGCGGCTTTGAAAACGCAACACTAATGCAAATCAAGATAACTTTTTATTTATTATTTTTTCTCAACGAAATTTTGTATGCGCGTTATTGGCTACTTATGGATTGTAACTCGATGTTCTGTCCATCTTAATTCGCTACAATGGTACATTGAACCACGCAGTGGATTAAACGAAACACGTAAGAGGAATTGGTTGTAAAAAAATGTACGATGTAATTATTATTTTATGTAAAGTCAATTTGAATAGTCAATCCATCGACTAATTCGAAAAACACAAAACAGACGATTTACCATTCCGCATTATTGTCTTCTTGAAGTTTTAAAAAACGCTTGATTTACCGAAAAATACTACCAAATTTACAGTCAATGGGAAGTAATTATGGATATAGATAGAGTGAATAAAATTATTTTTTGTCTGAATCTAAACTGAACTTTATATTATCTGTGTTTTACTTTATTTCTGTCTCCATGATATGCACGTACTCTTGTTCCTAAACTTTATACGAAGAATAGGTACACATCGGCATTAACAATCTGAATAACGCAGAAGGACATAGGGCATAAAATTAGCTTTTGTTTATGACATCATTGTTTTATTGTGGCTGTAAAGGGTCTCATCAGATTGTCATGGAATGAAATGGGTTGTAATGCTATAAATCTTAGCTACAAATGCTGAATATTTCAGCAACATTTAATGCATATTAGTCGAGTTATGGGTAAATACATACATGCATACTCATACACTGTGTAAGTGTAAGTGTTGCTATTTCAAGGCCGCTCAGTGTACATCATGTGCCTATACTTGCAGTTAAATAATATATTAAAATAACACACAGCTGTACTTTAAAGTATGGCGTCGAATTGTGGTCACGCGTCTAGTGCAATTAGCAACGTAATGAAGTAGTCTTGTACATATCATGTATTTGTAATGAAACAATACAATATGATTCTTCGATTTTCAAAACAGATGCATTTAAGCGTAAATATACCAACTTTCAAAATTCATACTCACGTTTGTCAAAACAATGTAATGATTCATGTATTGCAGATATTGATTTCAAAAAACATAATTACAAATTGAACAGGGAACGCAACACTTATCAGAAATAGCAAAGTATGAAATGCGGAAAAATAGTTTCACCTAATACAAAGACGTTATACACTAGGTAAAAATATATTATGGTGTGTTACTAAAAACTATATGCATCATCATATTAACCCAGACCGCTGTTTGAACTCTTTGTGTTTAATTCTCACCTAGAGTCCACGTAAGTTACAAATAAACACAACCAGATAATGATGCTCTCTTTAATGTTCGCAGCAACAATTGATATTAGATTGGTCTATTTTAAAAATGTGCACGAATGTGGTACCAAAAATAATTTCTATTGTGCTATGATTCTTCAAGGAAGTCAATGTAATTCTATTATGTGTTAATTATATTTATCTACTAGACAATGTAACGAGTTTATAAACAGTGAGACGTAATTATATAAGGTGTGTAATGTTACAAATTAATGATAGAACGCTCCTCTATATGGTATAAAAGTATAATTATATACTACGTGAAAATAACCATAAAACGGTCATTGTTCATTGCTTCCTTGTTTAAATTGTCACGAAATGTAAACATAAGTCTACGTGCGACATAGAACTATGGAACGCATTGCTGCGGATTGTACCACATTCGTGCACATTTTAAGATAGACACATCTAATAATATCACAATACAATACTTCAACAGCCATTAGCCGTCAGACTCACTATATTGATCAACAGCCTCATTGAAATTGTATTTAGCATTTTAGGCAACCAGGCCATGCCCACAAACAAAATATCCATAACATATTTACACGTTACAAGATACTATATTATTATAGATCATCGTGTTGAATAAAGCAAATTACAACACAGAATACACGAACAAGCAAACTCAAACGTCCAAATATGAATGAACAAATGTGCTCCAATATGTACATGATAAATATATAATCTGTATTTAACTAAAGGGTAAAGAGTTTTTATATAGCTAAAGCTGTACTTCACTTGTAAAAAAGGTAATCAAGCAATCAAATAATAAGCATCTACATGATCCAGATCGCTGTTTGACCTTTTTTTGTTCAATTGTCACCTGGAGTCTTACTAATGTTACAAACGAACGCAACTAGATAATGATGCTCTCTCAATTTGTTCAGCAACAATTGATGTCTTGACAATTTGCTTGATATTTGCCGAGCATTGACGTACATTATATGATTTATTTCACACATAATGAACATATTCACATTCACCCCTATTAACAATGTTTATCTACGATATAAGATATCTGTTGTTACACTGATTATACGTAACGAATACTCAATGCAAACACGTTAGTATTTATTATATCACGCGTTTCTTTATAAAAAAGTCTTCCAGTGATGCTAGTGGTACTCATAGATTAAGGCTAAACATTTTCTGACATCTAATCCCCATATTACATGCACAGTATGATCATCGTTACTCCTTATCATCTGCAATCATGTACACGTTAACACAATCCGCAGCAATGGCGTTCCATAGTTTTGGATCGCGCCAAGTTCAGACATCAAACTATGTACCTACAGTATATGACTCGAACGTAGACTTGCGAGCAAATTTCGTGACAATTAATACAATGAAGTAATGAGCAATGTATGGTTGTTGTTACATTTTTTATATAATTTTTATACTAACAGCAACAGTTTAAGTATCGTCAATAAACCTATAGGTCTGTCACATACACTATAGATGAGCGTTGAATCATTCAATTTATAACATTTGATAGCTTATATAATTATGTCTCGCTGTTTATAAACTCGTTACAATGTCTAGTAGATCAACATAATTATCACTTAATTGTTCCTATAGCATCAAATTGACTTCCTGGAATAATTAAAGCCTAATATAAATAACTGTTGTTATCCACATTAGTGGACACTTTTCAATATATACAAATGTAATATTAACGCAATAAAATAATTCTAGAGTCATTAGCCGTCATAATTTTTAAACTCATTCTATAGATGAAACCTTATGTCGCACTTTTGGCACACGGACCATGTCCCTAAACAAAAATAATTACATTTCATATTTGCAAGGTACATACTGTATTGTTATAGGCCATCGTGTTGAATTAAGCGAATTGCAAACAAATTACACCAACGATCAAACTCCATACAGAATATGAGTGAACACATGTTCTCTAACATTTACATACATTTGTAATATATAATCTGTATTTAACTAAATGCTTTAAAGATATTTTGTACAGGTAATGATTCACTTCATTAGTAAAAAGGTTATCAAGCCATCAAATGCATTGATGCTTGCTTTTATTCGCTTGATATATTTGAATCGCATCTAGACGTAACACAATTACACGAAGTTTATGGCATCATATGCGACATAAAATCGGTGCATCTATTGTGTTTGTTTGATAACAACACAATAACATTGCCCCATGCATGTACATTCTAATAAAAGGATTCAATCGTCTTTGAGCGACCTGTCTGAATGTATGCTATGCATTCGTTGAAGACTCGTAGACTTCTATTACTGCCATATTGTGCCAAAGGTAATCCTTGTGATCAGTAAATAATAAATGCGATGTTGTTGAATTAACAAATCAGACATTTAAATGACGAATTATCCTATAATTGACATGCCGTTTGAATAACGCTGTAAAGGAAAACACCGTTGACAACAATACTTTCCTTAAGCCCCATACATTTTATACGATTCTCAATAGTACAGACTATCGCTGACCTTTCAAATATTTTATTATACATGTACCTCTTGTTGTCCTTGTATTGTCCTTCACTGTGCTTTAAAGTTTCTTTAAGGATAATCGTTGAAACTAACAACAAAAACGGAAAGTCATTGACCAAACAACATACTCCACACTCTCAAACGCTTGCCACCTAAACTGTCATCACCACAGGGCTAAACAACTTTAAGCATTAGAATGAGTACTGTTGTTATATCTGGGGGAATTGTAACAACAGTCAAATAGACATTCTAATCATATTTCAAAAGCGAACAGCAGTTATTCTTCACAAAAACTTCGATACGTTATCTAAAGAGATATTTGCTACTTTAAAATGCATGACTTGTCCTGGTCGACTTAAATACCGGAAATATAATATTGTATACAAATATTTAAATGACATATGCCCAGCATATTTGAAAGATAAATTCCATAAAATTCATGAGATTCAATCCCGCCATCTTAGATCTTCGGATTATAAATAAAATATCTATATGTAGAAACCAAATTTAGAATTTGCTCGAATATCACTGGATATAACTCAACCCGACGTATATCATATAGAGGAGTTATTGGATATCCATGTAATAACACTTGTTGACGTCATTCAATTGAAGTCAATGTCCTGCAACAGCAACGAGGAATGATTATTCAATATATAACGAGAAAATGCTTATACTGTTGTCAGAACTACGCACAAACATATTGGATATGTTGAACGATGTTCCTAAGGGTGACTGTCATGAGTGTTTTTCAACTTGGTATGGCATTCTCGAGGACGTATAAATATTTGATAAAAAAGGATTGTATGAAAAGTGTTTAAAATATAATACAGTAGGGCCTAAAGAATGTGATCGTCAAATTGATCATAGTTCAATTCTGAATTACGATAAAAGGTGCTAAAATGACGTTGACCCGCCTACCGTTTCATAGGTCGGCATATATGTTCCAAACTACTTATTATTCGATATAATTGAACGTGTTTATACCGTTTTCTTTTATCATAAAAATATGTATTAACCACCTCATAGTTTTAGAAAAAAACATGTAGGCCTAATAGAAAAGTTATAAGGCATCCCTCGTATATATCATTATACTAAAATTATAGAGTGTCAACATGATCTCGATATTACTGAGACCAGCAAACTTTCACACACGCTTCTGTCACCCACTCTAATGATAGGAAAGCTGTAATGCAAATTAAACAATAGGTAAGATATGATGAAATACTGCAGGACTGGTATTTTCAAAGCATCTTGAATAAAAAACTAAAATATAGTCCACATCAGCATGGAATATACACAGTAATTTACAGAAATACATGACAAATATCAGAAACATTTCAGAAAGACTCATTGAGTCAATACTAAAGAGGCAAAACAAAAACAAAACAGCAGTGTTAAGGAATTAGTACATGTACAAAATAGGATATACAAATTGTAACTCTGTAATGTTTGGATTTGGATTCTGATTAACAAGTTTCAAGTTTCAAGTTTTATTAGCAAAATCGGCAAATAATATGCCTTTGGCCAATTTACAACAAATATATACAAGTACCTATAAGTAATATACAAACACATGGCATAGTATCCAACAGAGATAAATAGCAAATTACGAAGCAACTGCATCAATGGCTACAGAGCGTCTTAACATAGCATTATAGGTAAATTTAGCTATATTTTTAATGGTAGTAGTATTATTCGATGACATTAAAAATACAAATTTGTTCAAAGTATTCCATGATCTGGGAATATTATACATAATACGTAAGTCAGAATAAAATGGTCAGCATAGTATTGCATAGTTTACATTTACGGTCAGAGCGGGCAATATTTGTGTATCTACCAACTTCAATTTCGAGAGAGTGTGAGCATAGACGAAACTTTGTTAAAGCTAGCTTGTACTTGTCGTTCATCTTGATATCTAGATATTTTTCAGACTTATATTGACATTTAAATTGTTTGTAAAAATCCAACTTAGATTGTGAATTAATAGTATCAGCCCAATGCTGAACATGCTGATCGTAGATACGTTGTCGCATAGAATAATAACACATTTGATTGATAGTATCCAAGTTCCATACATAGTTAAAGCCAAGTGAATCAATCATATGTTTAATAGCCTTAGACCAACTATCTTTAACATTCAAAATGTGAAAACGAGCATCATTAACTTGTTCGTAATGTGTTCTTTGTATTAGCGAGGCATGGGAGTTCTTAATCTTGCACCAATATTTAAATGCTCTTAACTTGCACATAACAGATAGTGGAAACCGTCCTAACTCTCCAAGGACTCCCGCACTTGAGGTTTGAGTACGAACGCCTAAAACATGTTTACAAAATCTTATGTGTAGTTTATCTACCTCTTTCATATCATATATACCCCAAACCTCGCTACCATACAAAAGAATAGGAACAATCATAGAATCAAACAATACAATTTTAGTTTTCATATCACACTTAACTCTGCTAAAATAGAAAGAAGATGGTTGTAAGCTTTCAAAGCTTGATCGTTCAAGGCTTTTACAGCATTTTTAAATCGTCCATTATGACTAAATTTAATTCCTAAATAACAAGTTATCAACAATATCAACTGGTATACCATTTATGTTCCACACAAACGATTAATTGTTTTACGTCTTTCAAATATACATATTTTGGTTTTACTAACATGTATCTTAAGACCCCACTTAGAAGAATAAGTATGTACTGCATCCAGTTGTGCTTGCAAACTATCGGGATATGTTGTAAACAGAGCTATGTCATCAGCAAAGAGCAACATGTACAGTACAGAGACAGTTTACTTATATCATTCGGTGCTAAATTTTCATCATCTAGACACTCACTAATTAACAAGGACTCATACATATAGGCAAAATTTAAGATAACAGAAAAATGTTCAGAGCTTAACTTTTGCTATATGGTCACTCTCGCTCATTCTTGTTTACATATCTATTATATTTTATATAAAGAATGTTATAGTTTGAAGGTTTTCATCTGATCCGCCATCACGATAAATAAACATAAAAAGGGATCGAAATACGAGTTACAAACTATCCAGACAGAAGTATCTAAAAGTAACAAAATACAAATGAACATACCACATTCATTCACATTTTAAGATTTTGTTGTACCAATGCAATACACGCTAAAGTTACAAATCATTCTTTATTTTGTTTTATAATATCGCATAGGAAATGACAAATGCTATATCCATAATAAGTTATTTTCTCAATAATTAAGTTTTAGTGAGCAGATAGGTCACATCCCTTATTCATTACATTAATCATTAAAGTAAACAATATACTAACTATCTAGTTGACAAGCTTCTTCTCGCGGATCTTCTTAAATAAAATACATACGTGACATATGACCGAAACGTGCTTAATTAAGTGATGTTAACATGGACACTATTTGCAGTACTTTCATAACGTAGCATCAGACACAACTTACATGTCGTGCCGTTTTCAATAACAATACCAACGAAGTCTGACTCCATTCTAAAACAAACATCCCCCACCCCATAGCATACAAAAACTAAGTGTTGCTGTAGTGAAAATATCAACACATTTCACAGATAATTTTACAAACAGTATACATTCAAACAATCTTTATTTTTAATCGGATGTATGTACAAACTAAGGGACATAAGCTATGTAAAGCAAGTGTCCTACGTAACCGAAGCACATCATGCGTAAAAGTATGCGTGTCCGTAAACAATGACCTCACCGCTACAAGACTGTTGCTTTTTCAATGTACACTAATTGTTCATTTTTTATCAAGAATTGGTTGATACTTTGCAGAAAAATAAATCAGTCCTGTATGTTCTTATTTGATCATCAAAGAAACTCATTTCAATACTTTGTTTTGGCATTAAATCTCACACAATATGACGTCTCCATGTAGTCTGGTTTCAAACGTTATAGCAAAATATGAAGGTGTCTACTTAGAATATGTTTTAGTTTATAATTATGTAGACAGTCTACGTTTGATCTCAATATGGCATTGTTTGTATTGAAGATACCCTAGTGCTTTAGAGACAATGTGAATTGTGTGGCAATTCCTCCCGTACTTGCCTTTGTTTTTTTAAGTAGCATAACTGCATGTACTTTATTAAGATATCAAACAGCAAGTTAGGTCATACCACTATAAGATAAAAATACGGGTGCGCTACATGCATCATGGTCAATGTATTTTAAATGCGAACATATGTGGGAGTATTGTTTTGTTTCATAGTGTGAGACAGTGTCTGTATTAATTCGTTTATTGTCAGATGACTCTTGTAGCCTGTCTACGTGGGCAGATTTCTTCCATGAGAACAGAAATCGTTGAAGCCTAGAAATAATTAGATTGATTAGTGAACATGTACTCGACAACGCAAATGTTGACGCAGAATAACAACCCTTATTTAGATCAGTTTGGAATGAACAAAGAGTTAATTAAACCACAAATACCGTAGCTACATAATTATTGCATCGTTATACTTTTATCAGTACTCGCTTGATTAGTGAAATCTGAATCAGTCCGGTGGTGAAATAGCCAAATTAAACTTCTTAATGAACTAGAATTAGCATTCATTATTACAGATAAGCCTGAGAACGGGATAAATTCAAGTCTAGTCAAATTATGTATTGGCATAAACAACAAAGTCAATCTCTAAGTAAACATATATACAAATCACAATTGGCGGTAGCAAATTTTATATGTTATATATACATGTAAGTAAGTGAACTAAGCCTTATATGAAGATCTTATTATACATCAAAATAGACAAATTCCACAAATAAACCATAATTACATGTCTTGTCTATTAGAAATATTATAGCCCGAGCAGAGTGTTTTGTAATATACAATGTTCCCCATTACAACTTGTCCCTTTGGTGGAACAAGGTTGTATATCCCTATACACTATATAGTGAGCGCCAAAGGGACGGACTGGCTCTGCTGAATGTTTCCTTTTCTGGCCCCGTAAATTACAACGCATTTTCATGCTCACTCCACTTAAACATGAAACATGATTAAATTGTGCTCCTTAACATTTCATCAACCAAACTATCTACACTTGATTGGGAAATGTTACTCTACTTTTCGTAAGGCTTTCTATCTAATATGAAAATGTCCGTAAAGCATGATACGTTTTACTTTTACATGTAAAATCATTTGAAGTCAGAGAATAACATTGCGGTGAGCATGAACAAGGTTTGATAACTATGGTACCCATTCTGATTCAACAATTGCAGTGTACATTTATTAATACTACAATTACTTTTAAGGATAAGAAACGTTTAATCATTGATTTCATTTTCATAACAGTACATTCAAAATTAACTTGAATCACTTATTGGAATTCTATAAACGATTTAGAAGATTTCACGAGTCAACTTGATAAAGGTGTTAACAAAATATGGCTTGTGTAGAGAGTCAAAATCAAAGAAGGTTAAAACGTAGTGAAGTCCCTGGTATACCCCGGTATCTTTTTATCGGCGGTACCTAGCCATACTTGACTTCATGCAGTATGGTTGCTTCAAGTCGAGGTTCAATGACTATTGTATTTGTGTGGTTCTTTTAGTTCACACTGTATCGGCAAAACGCAATGGGTCCGGTTTAACGACGCGGGTCCGGCTAACGTAACGAAAATGATCCTGCTAAAAAATGGTGGATATCAACAATAATCAGCAGGTGAGTGTAACATTTTTTGACGTATTTTGTATCGTTATTCTTGAATTCTGAAGACAGGAATACTGTTACGGAATGCCCACGTTTGTCCTACATGCTCGTAGCTACTTGGTTTTGTCTTGCATCAATGTATATGCACGTAAGGCACGTTGAAAATTATGATTCAACCGTAAACAATGCAAAACAGACATGAAATGCGGACATTTTAGACAAATTAGACAAAGTAAAAGCTTACCAAGTCAAAACTGTGTACTTGCATGTATTGTAGGGATATATTTCTTGCCCCGATACTCATCTTTTATTAATTCTATATTTATATAGGCCAAAATATAATGTTTTCAAAGTTGAACGAACCAGAGTCCGGTTTTCGATACAACGAAAATGGTCCGGCTCGTGTTTTACTTGCCATAACATCTATTGCAATGTCATTATCTTGTATTACTCTGACTAATTTTATCATCATTTTCTACTTTTTGTTGCTTGTGTACAACTGCATAATTTACGTGCCCTCACATATGTCAAATTATGGGTTCGAGCCCCGGTCTGGTTGCACATTTTTAGATGAAAATATACATTGTCATACTAGATGAATCTTTAAAGTTGACTTGAATATTTGTCTAGATTGAAGCCATAGTAGGTTCGTATATGGGTCCTTTTGGGACACAAACAAAGACAAATCATAGACAAACCTTGTATTTGCTGATAGTTTCCATTTGGTATTTGTAAAAGTCTGGTGTCAATGTATTCTCAATGTTTGTCATGTTGTCAAGATATTTTGACGACAATAACAATACAATACAACATTTATTTCGTCAAGGTTACATGAGTAACAACAGACATATATGGGTAAGCGTAGTAACATACATAGTACAATATTAAATATATTTCATAGCAACTTATTTGTAGTTCAGTATAACAGAAGTTTAACATATTTGTAAAAGTGGTGTCCAATATTAATAGTTGTGCATAACTATAAACTATTAAGATGTTTTTCCGAATTAAAGAAATTCATATATATATATATATATGCAGATCGTTACTAAAGAAGTTACATAGCGTTTTTACTGTTTACTTTTCGAAAAAAAGTATGGATACATTTGCATGGTAGCGTTTCTGGTGTAGAATATATGGAATTGCATAGCAACATACGTGGTACAGTAGTGGAAAATAGTATTGCAATATCATGGAAGTTGATTATTAGCGTATAATATCATCATATTTGGTACAGTATTAAAATACATGACAACATTATATAATTAGCAGTAAAAACTACTGGTTTTAAATATTTCAAAACCAACAACAAAGTACAAATGTAGCACAGTATACACTATGACAGAATGTGACTGTCGCACAAACATTCAAAAATAAACAAATGTGTATAATCCTTTTACCATTATTGGAATAATGAATACATTTATCCACTTACAGCGTTTATCAGATAGGAGACAAAAATAGCGACTTTTTTTAAGACATCCATGTTATCATTATTGAGAAGTTGTTGATATTTGATTACATTTGGGAGCGTATAGTAGTATCTATCTATGAATAATGTGCGTTTGTTCTGGAGGTGGCTATATACAAGCAGATAGTGCATATTGTCGCCTACACCACCTCTACAAAAAGTACATGTTCGTTCGTTGTAAGGGGTATCATCCCATCTCCCGGTCTCGACGGGGAATTTATGGCTGAAAGTACGAAACTTCAGAAGTGGTATAAGGTATCTAGATGGCAAGGAGATTAGGTAGTTTTCGAATTCGGTATTATCTTTGAAAGTTTTGTATTCTTTCCCTTTATTCGACTGTTCAAGTTTACCACTTCAGTTTTGTTTAAATTGGTCTATTAAGCTCTGTTTTATTAACAAATGTAAATTCTTGCTTTGTATAGCATTTTGATTAATAAAGAGGTCAGAATAACCAGTTGAATCTAGAATATTTCGGACACAAGATATCCATTTACGTGGTTTGTTACCATGAATAAGATGTTTGTATATCATGTAGGAGAATTTATCTGTACTGCCATTGATAATATTTAGCCAATATTTTATCATTCTAGTTTGAAAATAAATAGTGAGTGGGTAACGACCAAGTTCGGCATAGAGAATGTATGCCGGTGTACTTTTTCTAGAATATGTTAATTTCTAAGAAATTCGAGATGAATCTTTTCCATTATATCCGTATTTTCGTAACTCCAGATTTAACAACCATATGATAAGATAGGAAGGATTGTATGGTCAAATAGTTGCAGCTGTAAGTCGATTGGTAGGTGGAGGTTATAAATACGTTTATATAACAAGTACATGGCTTTTCTAGCTTGTGATAAAAGATGGGACCTAGCTTTATAGAAACTTCCGTTTGGTGAGAAAAAAATACCACGATATTTATATGAGTCAACAATCTCAAGTCTGCAACCAGCCAATGTAAAATTGTAGTGATGAATGCCTCGTCTATTTGAGCCAATTACTATGAATTTTGTGTTGTTTGTGTTTATTTTAAGTTTCCAATTCTGACAATATTGGTTAAAATCATTAAGACATTTTTGGAATTCTTCCGCAGTCTTGCTTACAATTACAGTGTCATCAGCAAACAATAAGACAAGAATTCTTATAAATTTCAGCACCTCGTTTTCCATAAATTCTAAATTAATACTTGTGTTTCCATTGTCAGATAGGAACTTTTGTAAGTCGTTTAGATACAACGAGAATAACTGAGGGGATAAATGTTCTCCTTGTCGGACTCCCGAGTCGCAAGAAAAGAATGATGATATATCGGCATTTACCTGAACACAAGATTTAATATTTGCATACATATTATGAATAACTCTAAAGAACTTTCCGTCCACCCCGTTACTTAATAATTTTTGAAACAGTTCAGATTTGATCAGATTGGCTGCATGCTTTCGCATTCTTACATTTTCCAATCATTTTATCAATTTCATCAGGGACGATTTGTGTATTAAGAATTTCATCAGCGTTTTCAATATTTGGATTAATTTCTATATCATCAGTATCTTCAACATCAGTACCACTATTTGCGTTCTTAAAATATTCGTAGAATTCATGTAAGGTTGGTGTTGTCTCGGTTTTATTACGTTTGAACTTGTTAAGAAAATTCCAGTAGGATTTGGGATTTTTTATTTTATGTTCCGCAGTTTAGACTGGTTATGAAAGCGGTGCGTCTGTATGTGTGAATTCATTGTGTGTTTATAGTCGTGGCTCGCACGCTCCAATACCTTTTGAGCACGTGGAGTTTTAGTCAACCGATACTGTTTACGAGCGCGATTATAAATTACTCGTTTATTGCGACATAGAGGCCCGTACCACGGCTGATTTATACGTCTGTTAGCGTTTTCATGTGATGAATAGTTCGAATTGCGTTCTGCAAAAGTTTTAGCGCTAGAGTCAGAAAATATTTTTGAAATAGAATTGACAATGTCATTTATCTTTTCTTCGCGCTGTATATTGTTTACTGCGATACTGTCAAGCTCCAGTTCAACGGAGGCTACAAGGTCGAGATCAATATTTTGTAAAAACACAGACCCCTTGTCTTGTCACCATGTGGGTTTATTGCTTATATGGGGTATGTTATTAATACATTGGGATTGTTGGTTGGGAAAATTCAGTTTACATGATACTAATGAGTGTCCATCAGAAAATAAGTGGTCAAGTTCGGTAATCTCAAAGTCAGAGATTAGTTTCAAAACTGACAATGAACAAATAATGTAATCTATAACTGATACATTTTTAAATGTAACATTTCCTATTGTCTTATCTGACCGACATGCATGAACGTGTATGTACAGCCAACCAACTGATTGTTCTTTTTATTTATTTTTCAGGAAAACACAAGGTTCCAATGTGACCTATGTGCAAAGACATTCATATTTATTTCGACCCTGTCTAGGCAAAGACTAAGTCATGGAAAACGTTTGAAGGACATTAATTAGTGTGGCAAAAGTTTAACCGCAAAGTCTTCTTTTCAAATGTTTCACAATGTGCTGGAGAAAACCGCCCAGTTGCTGATAGGGATGCTACTTTTCAAGGAAATGTTCCTTTTTCCCTCAGACTTGCGAATGTTTTATAGAAACTGGTATAGAAGTAAAATACCGCTATTTTTGCTTTCGAAGCCGTAGGTGATGTCAAAGTAACATTGCATTGCTACACTGCTCTTGTATGTAACTAGTTCATCATCATAAATGTGGACATAATACGTGGTATGTGACGTAATTGTTGGCAAGGAATGCAAGTAAAAATCTAAAACACAATCGTAGGTTATTTATTCTTTGATCGAATTTGAAGACACTCTTTATGCTCAATCCCAGAATAGGTACTATCCATGCCAATTAATATTATTGAAGGTCCTTGAAAACAACACAACTGCTATCAAGTCGATTTCGACCGAGGACCTTTCGTAGAAAAATATTACGTCGAATGGACAATACTCAAATTGGTCTTGAGTTTCGAGTAAATATCGTTAAATCGAACTAAGAATAAAATAGTTTTTACTTGCTTTAAATTCTTAACCCCCCAAAATTACGTCACATGTCACATACCACATGGTTTGACCACATTTTTCATGGGATAAACGTGACAAAAAAACAATCACATCCAGAACATATTCTATATAAAAACAACTATAGGCATATTGGTCAGATTATTGAAAAGAATAATGCACTCATCGCACATAAACAGTTTACAGTTTATTTGAAATACGTTATGCATTATGCCGGTGAGTAAACAAAGATACAAAATGTAAAGGAAAAAATAATTACATATTTATACATGGTCAACAGTCAATTAATAATCTAATTAGGTAACATATACACCCATTAAAACCCCATCACACTAAACTTGGTCTTGTTCCTTATTTTTATTATTTTATGATGTATTCTTTTGTCGAGAGTTCAATGCAGATACCTTTCGTGGCTGATTTGTGTAGAGTATAGCGATCTATCCACTAGTCAATGTTTTCACTAAGAGGGGGGATTATATATGGGGATTAGATTTGGATTTATTGATTTTTGGAAATTGGTTGTCAAATGTCCCTCCCATGTGCAGATAGTCCTGTCTAATTCCTTGGGTGTGGTTGTTTCCCTATGGTAGATTTTCACTACTACAATAGGCGACTGTCTAATTCCCATCCCAGGTCAATAAAATACGGACCAAGTCTAACTCCTGCTACATGTGACGACAGGGTTAATCAAAGTCCCATACATCGGGAAAGTTATTCCCCGTGCATCCCCGCCGCCCATTCTGGGGGAAAACATTGCATTGTACTACGACTTATTTTGTTAGAAAATTATATTCATTCATAACTCTAAAATAATACTATGAATGCATTGGATATTTTGTTCGTTCAAGTTGCTGAAATATAGGAACTTTGGGAACGTTTCAAATGAAGTGTTGAAAGGCTCATGAAATCTCATTTATGTCGAATATTTTTGTTATATCACCATTGTACTTGGTTCGCACGTATAATGGAATTATAGTATGTCAATATATAATTATGAAATATGTGCAGTGGTTTTAAATTATCTGAGTGTACCCTATATACGTTACGAAAGCTGATACACAGTTTTCATGCAGTTGCCTTAGCGTAACGGATGCCATATATAGTTCCTGTAACGTCATATCCGTTGCACATGGCAGTTGCGCAACCTTCTTTTTATAAAGAGACCCTTTGTATTAGACAAACGTTCGTATGTCGAAACAATATTTTAGCAGGAATTACAAACATGTATCGTTGGTTAACATATGTTACTATATTTTATCTTCAGTTGAGAAGTGTTTAATTTTCTTTGATTCTGATGTATAGTATTTAACAACTGAAGCAAGAAATGCAAAATAAATAATATGCACATTCCAACTTTGTGTTAACTAGTAGTATCCAGGCAGTACATGCACTTTGCACGTGATTTCTAAGTTGATATCCTGCTCGTTTTAACTAGCGGGTCAATTTTGGATTCATCACATTTAAAATATTCTTTCCGCACGAGGCTGCATCTAAATTCCTGTTAATTGTTCCAGTCTTTCTGTGTAGATTGGTCATTCTTTTATTACACCAGCCGAAGCTGTGATCCCTACAAAATATAAACAAAAAACAGGTAGAGCATTAGCTAAATATTTCTAAAAAATGTCAATACGTGTATGTATTTGTTATTATTCACAGGGTTTTGAAAGACGTTTTTATAAAAAAAACTATCATAGGTGTCCTTTAAATAAAAGAAATAAATACATGTATACTAGATTTATATACAGCGCCCTTTTCATGCGAACGCACGTACAAAGGCGCTTCACACAGAGTGTTGCAGTCACTAGGGTGCAGGTGCATCCCGGAGCCTACCGGTGCAGATACAGCATGATCGGACCAGAGGGAAAGACTGAGAGAAAGCACCCGAAGGGAGAGCAAGAGACATCAGATACAGGCATGTCCAGTGCTTCATAAGTGCGCCTAGCTCTTATTTCGAACAGACAGTCTGGTTCTTTAATGTGCACGGTGTATAGCACCGATACACAACTTACAGGCACCTTTCACCAGATAATTTGCCGTCCACGCGGTCCGATATAGCGGGAAATTGCTACGAATAGCATTTCAGAAATGTCAAGTTCTAATGCAGGTGATTGAACCCACGACCTCTTGATAGACAGTCCAATGTGTTACCACTGAGCTAAGTCCTTTGAGAAGACGTTTTGTTCAAAATAATCTTATAAATACGGGAGAAACGAAGTGATATACGTGTATTTCAAAAAATGCTAAATATTAATGTCGATATCTTTACATAATTCCGATGCAAATATAATTGTAAAAAGCAAGCCTGACCATTTGGGTTGTATCGACAACCGGACTCTGATTCGTTCAACTTTGAAAACGTTAGATTTTGGCCTATATAAATACATTATTAACAAGAAATACCTTTAAAAAAGATATACAGCGTTGAGTTTAATGACAGTCTGCAATTGTTATATGTATTTTTTCAATTCATTTATAATCAAGTTGACTGCACACTTAATATACGAAATAAAGAATGGTCAATGACATTTGTGCAGTTTAACCTAGAAACGTGCATTTTCACGTTATTGTATTCTTCTCATTAAAAAACTAAAATGCACACCCTAAGTTTATCTGAATAATAAAATATTATGTTTTGTGTTGATTTTGAAGTACATGATCTGTTGATTCAAGAAGTTTGATGAAAGCTTAAGAAAAGATATGGTCACAGATATTGCTAATAATGCATGTTGTTTTACAAGATACAAAATAATGTTAATTTATTCAGTATCAGAGAATTCATGTGATCAAACATTTATTTCCAACAAACTAATTATTTGCGTTTTATTTTGTGTTTAGAAGTTTAAAACCAATTCAAAATAATATAGTACTTTTAACACAGAAACATCCCTTGTTTACATTTCTTGACCGACCTTCAGATAACCAGGGAGTTTACATACTATTTATAGAACAGGTCCTAATATAACCTGTAGCAGACTGTACTGATGAAGTATACTTTATAGTTGTGAATTCCTCCATGTAAAGCAAGAGGTCACGTCAAGTTCAACTCTGTAATATTGTCTTGTACACTGCAGAACTAAATCATGATATAGCAGAAAGGCCAGTATAGTACTATAAGTTTAGCACAAGAGAACAGTGCAATAATTTTAAATCGAGTATAACCTTTTGTGAAAAGAATACAATATCTTATTCTATCAAATTGTGGAATTTCATTCATCCCTGAGAAATTTATAAAGATTTCATAGGTCAACATCCAAGCTAGACAGGTAACGCAGAATAAAAGATGAGTAGCTGGGCAAGAAATGTAACCCTACAATACATGCAAGTATATAGTTGTGTCTCGGTAAGCTTTTACTTTGTCTAATTTGTCTAAAATGTCCGCATTTCATGTCTGATTTGCATTGTTTACGGCTGAATCATAACTTTCAACGTGCATTACGTGCATAAGCATTAATGCAAGACAAAACCAAGTAGCTACGAGCATGCAGGACAAACGTGGGCATTCCGTAAGAGTATTCCTGTCTTCCGAATTAAAGAATAACGATTCAAAACACACAAAATTGTAACACTCACCTGATGATAATTGTTGATATCCCCCATTTTTAGCCGGATCATTTTCGTTACGTTAGCCGGAGCCGCGTCGTTAAACCGGACCCATTGCGTTTTGCCGATACAGTGTGATAGTTTTGATGCTTTACCGTGAGCTCTGCTTTAATTCTTTAGAGTACAGTATCTACTTTCCAATTAACCAGTACATGAGTGGTTCAAATACAGTCGCCGTATGGTAGAAATAACATATTAAGGTCTCATCAAGTGTTTAGAAACGTTTATCCCTTGATTTTATATTTGATAAATACCAAATGTATGATTACATGTTGAAAAGTTAATCTCATTGATAACGACTAACAGCGAGTATATCGAATTTGTTGAACTATTAAATCGTGTTAATGTGGTCTTCCTACTGTTTCACTGCTGCGATGTAAAGTAAAGGTTAATGATAGGATCACGGATATTGTTATTTAATAGCATTCCATTGGTAAAAATGTAATGGGAACGTGCTTAACTTCCGATATAACATAATGTAATATGTGCACATATTTTAGATATATAATAATTCACTACTATAATACGGATATTTTAGCCTAAGTAAGTAAGAAAGTAAATAAATATTCAACGAAGCTACACAATTGTTTTTCCTTTCTTCCACGTGGGCCTCAAGATCAAATACCTTTTGTTAGAAATAATAATAACAATACAGGACCGATATATAACACGATTTGCTCGCAGAAATGGATATGGTATATTAAACGTATGAACCATGTAACATAGTCAAGCATAAAGGGTAGGATCAGGTCAATATCTCTGTACTAGACCACACATATAGAGTCCGTCATCTATTAGTACCATGCACTGAGACCAGTCTGTGAGCCCGAAAGTCAGTGGATAATTATGGTAGTCCGAGCACCTAATTTTTCGGACAAACATTTTACACATAAAAGTCCATAAACGTTTGTCGCATTTTGTGTTCATACCCTTTAAAAGAACATGTTTGGGACTGTCCAGGTATTCTCGATGGTCATAATGGATACGGACACTCTAGACCTCATTGGTGGTTGTTGTACCTGTAAATCATATCAAGATAAAATATTTTGTGACGAATATTATCATGTTTTACCATGAATAAAATTAATCGCGAACATTAACTACACTAACGATCAATTACGGGGAATAAGTAGCTTAAATATTGTATATCAAAAATAATTGGTATCAGAAAATAAAGTTTAATAATTATTAAGCATTAATTAGATTTCACCAGACATAATTCACGGTAAAACATTAAGACTTCGTTTCTGATTTATATTTTGTATGGATTATCAGACAACGACTTAAAAGAAAGTTGCTCTGAACATATCTGTTGACGTCACATAATGCACAGTCAAACTAAATTAAATAAGTATAATGATAGTATAGTTGTTTCACATTATTGGTTTAAATGGTGCTACCACTCCTCTCATGAGAGAATACTATGCGGTCTTACGCCGTAACGCACAACTATGAAGCATAAAACTGTGGTATTATGTAAGGGTAACTGATTTATATCACACTAATTGTTGCACAGGGGACTTGTCAAACTTGATTGTTGCATATGAGAAAGAATAAACTGAAGACAGTTCTATGTCTTCATCAACACCAGTGATAGAGCCATCTCCACAAGGTATTATGCATTGGTTGTACACACGTCGCTATCTATGCACGTTGCAGCTAGTAGTTTCAGTGTTAGACACGTATGCATAGTTTCAATCAGCACCCACTTAACGTATACCTCAAAATATTACTAAGGAACAAATTTGAACAATTAAATTATTAATTGGAAAACATTGATCTCACCATCTGTAGGAAACACGATGTTCATACTGTCTTGGACTAAGCTTTTATGATTGTTTTTGGCATGTTCATGTGCATTATTTCTTATCACTGACAGTTATATCCTCTAAAGCTAAGTTTTCACAATATTAACGTTTGTACCAGCGTTAGTCAGCGTGTCGAAATCTAAAAAAATAGGCCCAAACGTCGGTAAAATAACGTTCGTGAGGAGCAATATATTGGTTCCCACTGCGAACGTTGTGAATCTAACGCACCGTAACTTTTGGATATGTTTGCTAGCGCTTGGCAGCGTTCGACAGCGTTTTAATCAACTTAATTCAGAGTTTAGGAACGTTTACAAACGGAGCACAACTTACATCAGTGTTTATTTCCAAACGTTGACAAAGTTTTTGCTAGTTAAAAATGTTCAACGAACACAACGTTCTTCAGCATTCACCAGCGATCATCAACTTTTCAAAACGTTTAGTAGCCTCTATTCCTATAACGTCGTGCATTCCTACAAGTTCGTGCATTTTAGTAAAACGTTCATTTCTTCGCTAAAAATCTCATTTCTGTGTCCAAATTAAGTCATTAAAAAGATATTTATTCAGCTGAATAATGCAAAAAATGCGACAAAAACAGTGTTCGATACGTTCACGGTGAGTTTTGTCCGAGCACCGATTTTACTGTTTACATATTCACCGCGAAATAGGGTGACATTTGTTTTCCTCAAAATTTGCATTAGATACGGTATATCTATGATTGGAAAATGGTGCTAACTTACAGACAAATGATCAAACTTTATTTTACAAAACTTTTAATGGCGAAATCTTTCCCGTTCGATCCTAATGACGTCGTCAGTTTATGGGCACGAACTTACAGGTCACAAATGTTTATATCAAGACTGCTGACTGCATGTAAAATTGAGGCCGATTTTGCCAGGTTTTGCAGTTTGACATTCAATTTTTTGTTTGAATTTATTAATAGACAGGTAATTAATAATGTTTATCACATGGTTGATGCCAGTGTGTTTGTTTTTGTGCAGATGCGCCCATTTCAAATATAAGATGCACGAACTTGTAGGTATACTGGTTTTACTAGCGGAGCTGAACGTTTGCCCAGACGTCGGTAAACGTCGGCCCAAACGCCAGAGTGTGACCCAAGCTAACACTAGTCTGTAACTATTTCTCGATTCTGCTGAACATAAAAGTGTTTGAAAAATATAATGATAAATTTGACAGCGAAGGTACATTTGTAGCACCAAAACGAAATCGCCGCGTACAAAAGGCACACAACGGAACACACAAAAAAGAAAAAGTACTTACCACAAGCCTACGACACAATGCTCAAAACATAACTGAAGAAGCACATAAAACTGATAAACCGCTGCAAGTAATTGCAGTAGTTAAAAGGTTCTAAAAAGTTCAATAATCAATGTAATGGTAAGGCCTGAATTTAGGTTAGATCATTATTTGTATTTCGTCACTAAACAAGAATAGCGTTCCAATAACGTGTGATAAAACACATTCAAACTAAATGAGAAAGAAGAAAATCAAACATTCTGATTGACAGACTGTCCACGAGGAGTTCACTTAAACAATCTGCTTATATTTCCCAAGTGAGAAACAATACATCTAGACGAGACGGTAATCCTCGCTGATGTATTGTATCCGAGGAGCAATAAATGCAGATGGTCAATTCTGTGATTGAATTGAATCTATAAATGATAGACCAAGGCAATTAAAGAAGACATATATTCCTGGGTGGTGCTAGTTATACCGTGCAATAGTTCAGAGTGTTAACGAACGGAGATAAACGACACATAGCTATCATGATTTTGGAAACTTTCATTTGTTCAATCCTGAGGAGAATTACATTACATTACATATAAGAGTACGTGAATGGCGGGTATAGTTATTGCAGAGAATAAATGACTCACTCTAACTCACTTCCTAAATATGATGTGTACATGTATGTGTGTGATGCACTACGTTACTTGTCCTGTTACATACAGTAAATCTAGCGCTTACAGTTTCTGTCTACAGACAAACATGATCTGATTGATTGTCTGGAAAGGATTATTGATTAATGAATGAATGAACTATTTTGCAATATGTCATAGACATACAAGAATATGATGGAGTATCATACCGTGAATTTAATCATACAACAACAAATCCGGTATAATTATAACAACCTTGTATTGCCAAGCGTTGAATCGTTTCGGAAAATAAGAATAGTATATAATTAAATGTAAATGAATTTGAATACACGCAATAGTCTCATTTCCTGCCGGAAACTAGAATCAATATACTGCTGTCACTTTCTGTTCTGAGGGATAAAGAATATCATGCGCGTTTAAAATCTGTGTAATGCCTTTGTTACACTAAAGCGTCATTTAAGATAATAATATGTATTTATTTGTATTTTGGTGTGTTTTGTTGCAGGTTTTCTGTTAACCGGACATTAACAATCAACCAGTATCAACTAGGATCTTCGGCATATAACAATGTCTATATTTTGGAGAGCATGGTCGTAGGAAAGGCCTAGGAACATCATACACCGACAGACTAAGTATTTGAACCCAGGCGTTCTGATGACAGGCGCATATATGTACTGTCCTTACCACACAGCCTCATTTATTAATACAAAACCTGACACTGCATCAGTGGTTTGCGTGGTGCACATGGTGCAAGTCTTAAATATAGACCTTGTTAGAATGAAGTTTTTGTATTGCGTGATGATATTATAATTTGAATTAAATTATCAACTCTGTAGAAAAAGAGCGCAATCATGCACATGTCATACGCGTTTCAGTAGTTTTGAATGTATGAAATGCGAGTTGAATCGAAGATAAAGAATACAAGTATAACGTAAAATTATGCAGTATCTTGGTAATTTGTTTAAGTAATTTCAATTTCACGAAGGACACGCAACCATTTTAGATGCTAGATACAGATAGCTAATTTAAAATTATTGTGGAGATATCAAGGTTATGAGATCGATCAGTTTTGAGCCTGTGCGATTTTTAACTAAGTGTTCATGGAGTCTAGTAGCATCGAGGAATAATAAATATCATTTAAAACTACATATTCCTCGTCTCACATACAAATGGAATCACCGCAAATACGCGTTACCTTATCAATTAAATTATATGTTTTATATGATACAAATTCAAGAAGTGATACGATGTAGGCTACTGAGGTGACAAGCAAGTAACAGGTTTGGCCCTTTTGCAGACAGAATTTGTACGTCGTGTGGAATTTACACCCTGGCAAGGAGGCTATACGAGAGACGTCGCCGAAATATAGGAGACTACTTGTATATGAGAAGTGTTAGGATAACTGCTGTTTTATGGTACATTGACAACTAATGACCATATGCATATTTTAAGTATACATCGTGCAATTAAAATATACGATATGTATAAGCAATGATAAGGAACTTACATTAATTCGTTATTAAAGAGATTTGTGTGCAACAAACAATAAATAATTAAGTGACTGAGACTAAGTTACTAACATCATTTACATTACATTATTGCTACTTATAGAATAGCATATAGTGTATTTGCATATATATACTATATAGCGTATCAATAATTACAATGTATACATTGACCTTACATTATCTCAAAAGGTACCAAAGTTTATTGTACAAACCAATGTCCTTACATTGTAACTATATAATCTATAAGAGGGATTCATTTGCGATTGTTCAAAAACGCAATTCTCGTAAGAAAACCTATTGACAAACTGTCCAGTCAATGCATGAGTAATGATGATTGTCTATATTGCGTGTCAGACATTTATTTGCACGTATTTCCCATGTGACACTTACCTAACTTGTCAACATACAGTAGCCAGACCCGCACCGTGTACTGTGTAATATATCACGCGTTATATCGGGCATTTAGTTGACATGGTATGATTATTGCGATAATATGGAAACCGATCAGTAAACAAGTTGTTATTGCACAAAATATATATCCGACAAATATTAACCTAAATTTCTAAATTCGACCATGTGTGTGAGCTAATTAGATCTTCTGGCCTGTGTCCCTGTTCCATTTTATTGGTGGCCGTGGCTGTCCATGCGGTTTTCTTCCGTGTGACGCTCTTTTAAAACCTTTATAATAAAGCCTATGCCGGATATAGATACAGACCTTATGTTAATTATCGGTACGTATCTTTAGATCGCAATATCAGATAATTCAGAAATTTGAACCCGTGTTTCGCCGGATTCTTGTACTTCAACTATCGAGAAATCGCTGTTAACTACTTCCTAATACCTATGTCAAAGTATGCTGCTTATTTGAAATGTAATCAATTGATATATCAACGATAACGTAAACCTTGTTTGAATCGCTAACATTAATGGGTTCACGAACTGCTGATGTTTGAGCAACAGCAGAAAATGCATTACATGAAACATTACAATTTCAGAAGTCATGTGATTTGCACTAAATGTTTAGTGCACCAGTATCAAGAAAGTATATCACACAAACAAGATGATGCATTCACACGTTGAACATGCAACATATGCCTCGTGTTATCTTTATTTCTCTTAATTCCGAACAATGGCAACTAATTCTAAGAACGTTTAATTAAACTGCCTATGTTAGTGTTGTTTTGATGTGTTTTATCTTTCGAACAAACAGCAAGCATTGCATCTTTGCATTGATAATTACTCTTTTCAGTAATCACCGACAGGGCAGGATTGTAATATGTTCCCCTTATCATATAACACATTTACGTTATATTACGTTCCATTAAAAACTTCACAATTAGTTATCTTCTATTTTGTAACATCTATCAAAGCAGTAAATGGATAAATCAGGCAACTATAGGTAAAAATACACTATTCGCGCTCCACAGTGGTTCGTGTTGTAAAAGTGTCAAATAACACGCATTTCAAAAGACTGATATTTCGCCTACTTGAATTGATGGGTGATTGATGATTGGTTCCTTCATTATATTTACTTCCCTGCAATCGGGAGCATTTGTATAAATTATATGTGTTTTATCATAGTGTTGACCTTTGACTCCTATGTCCTTAATACTAACATGTCGAAGTTATGGTGTATTTTGCTTTAAGTATTGCATATTATGTGTTCGTTCGAATATTATAAGATTTTTTCACATTTAATATATTTTTCGCCTTTTATTAGACATAAAGCTTTCCCTATCCCCCTTGTTGAAGAATATTAAATGAATGTTCCATGCCGGCATGTTTGTACATTTGTGAATTTACGATTGTATTTAAAAGCAAGCGATTAGCCTATAGTACATGCTCCCTTCAGAGAATGTCATGAGGAAACACATACAAAATATATAGTTCATAAAATGTAGATTGATTGATCTTTGAGCCTTATCGACTCTCACTAATCAGCAAGTACATGTACATGTTTTCACATTTATAAAACACTTAGTGCAGTAAAATATAACTATTTGCACTGCATGCATGCGCCCGCACAAACTCGGCAACTTACTCCGTCAGCCGGCTACAAACAGTTATCCATAATCGGAGGTACAGTTAATCACAATAACAATCACACGTCACAAGGACAACCACAAAACAGCGCCTGAAAAAAACTATGTGCTAATAGCTCTTTGAAATAAACGAGGCTGCTCAATGCTGGACCTCAACGCTCCCAGAACAACGAAATACCTAGGAAAACCATTGACATGTAGATACAAAACTAACAGTATCGTTTTACTACATGTATGAAGTGGACGATATATAGATATATGAATGCTGACTGTAGGCCTCCCGCCTTGGTACAGACTGAACCAACATTTTAATAACATGATATGAAGACAACATGTGTATTGCCTAGAAGTTGGTGTGTAATAAAAGCGGCAACAAACATATCAATCAAGTTAATAAAATACATTTTATTACCGCAGAATGACGAACAAACCAGCTGCAGTGTTCATAGTAAGTCGTTTCATGTAATTGTGTAACAACTATGGTATAAAGTTGTCGGACAATTGGTAATTACGATGCGTTAAGTTCGGTCAACACACAATGTAATTGAATACAAAACACAATCAGCTCATAGCCAAAACTTCTAATAACAGGACAACATGCAATCATATTATATAGAATAAGTTCTAAAAGATAATAGAGTCATTGACATTATTTTGCCATCGGGGAACGACCCTAAAACACATACAACATCATTAAGTGTAGAGCACCATCTATGACAGTATATATCATAGTGTGTTTGGTAATGAAACAATTGTTTGACAGACAAACGTGGAATCCAAAGACTATTTCAGCATGACGTTGTTACCATTAAATATAAATATAGATTGCGTCTGTGATAATTACCACTTGGTCCGGATACCATTGTTGCGCTCTACACCATGTTAGTAATGAGTAATGCTTACATCCAGAAACAATCGTTATGGTATCTAGTCACCATAAATGATTGGAGGTTGTTACGTTAGGGGATTTAACGTTTTCTACTTTTTCATGCGGACAACGTACCAATTTTGTTCTAGGCTAAGGGATTCCAAATAAGCATTTACCATTCATTAAAACAAACGATGTCACATAAGGAGTCGTTGAACTCTTAGCAGTTCGTTGAATTGCCATGTGTATTGTTGTTTTAGTTTTCAACATATCGTTTTCAACAAATCATTCAGTTGTTTACATTTCCCAATCGGAAGAAGCTAAGAATCAATATCAACATGGTACAATATGTTAGATTTCAGAGACCTGGTGACAATTTGTTGATATATTATTTTGCGGAACATTGGGAAGCATACTCACATAGTCCGCGGGGGCTAAATGACAACTCAATAAAACATCTAGGTCACCAATTGTTCCATCTACCGACGGAACTAACAGTCATGATGAAATTCTCAACATGTGATCAAGTGGCGTGGTTGTTCTCTTAGGTATATCTCGACTTGTTGTGGATAGGCCATTCAGCTGGGATATTTTACGTATTGAAACTAGGTCATGCGGCTCAGGCGTTCGGCTTTTTTTGCTGTAACTAGTTCATTCAGCTGAAACCATGCCTTATAATGTGTTAATACTGTTATTTAAGTTTTAAGGCTGCAGGCAGCTAAAACTATGTATTACAGAAGTTTTGCTGTAGTAACTAGGTCATTCAGCGTGTGTATACTGCCTCTTGTCTGCTGAAACTATTCAATTCAGCTTTTTAACAGCTGGGACTAGGGCGGATCATTTTTCTTGCTTAGGATTTCTGATAGCTAAAACTAGGCATTATAGTGGTTGTAATGTGGAAACTGGGTCATTCAGCTGGGGCATTTAGTTTTTTTAGGTTGCTGTAACTAATGTATTATACTTTTCGTTAGCTTGGACTAGGGTGGATCTTTACTTGTTGGTTGGGCATTGTGCCTTGTATGTGTTTTATATTTTCTGTGCTCAGTTGGTTCTGTTAGACATGGTTGTGGTAAATTATTCGTTCGGTTTTGTGTTGGGCATTGTGCTGCGATATTGTGGTCTCTGTTGTAACTGTACTTCGCTGTTTGAGTTGAGTGTCCTATTGTTTATTATATTTTAGTTGAAATGTGATGGATACAATTATAACATTATGATGTACTGTATATTCCCTGTAATACTTCAATAAGTTCGATTAATGAATATCAGTTATTCTATCATGGTTAGGGTTACCTAACCCGTATATGTAATTATGTGGTTACTGTACCCAACAAATTTCCATTTGAAGATGGCACCGTTGACACAGGAATAACAGCGAACAAGCGATGGTTCTAGACTAGTTTAACAACTGAAGGTTATCGCGATCTCTAGTGGTGAGCATAAACAAAGCCGCCACGATTAGGTACTGCCATTCAGGCTTGAAATATGTCATTTAAACATACATTTTGTCGGTAAATGTTTCCTTTTATTTCCGCTACATGTACATAATATAACACGGCAACCTTAGCTCATACCTCTGCTCATTTCGTCAGTCAATTAGTAAAGTTCTATAACGTGCATAAATTTCATTGCCTTTAATCAGGGATAATACTAATTATTTTACAATCAACCAAGTTTGATCACATCAACCATGATGTTAATATATCAGTACAGGATAGCGTCCGTGAGATGGAGATGTGTACCTTACATCAAAGATCACATAAACACACGATTAAATATGTTAAGGACCTGCCAATAAGGCCTGACCTCGGTCAGTCAATCATACATGTTGTCGGTAAATGTTTTCTGTTATTTCAGCCACATGTACCTGTACCGAAACTACATCGTAAAAGTATTTCGTTAATACAGCGCTATATTTTGAAATTTCTATTTGGTCAACCATTAGTATTAGACACCTTATTCCTGATATAACTGTATACCAGAGTATGTTAAAGGTTGTAACAATTCCTAAATTTGGTCTTCGATTTGTCTCGGCCACTGAGGCAAAAGCACGAGCATTCCAAACTCGTGTTGGACGCTTGGTCGACCTATAATTGTGGTGTCTGTAGCTCTGTTGAGAATTTGGCTAATTGATACTTTTCTGTGTTATTAACGTCACAGTAATAATTTTTTGACTAGATGCAACTACCTACTGATTTATTAAAGCATTCAATAACTGTTTACGGAAGCAAACGACATAGTCATGAACATGCATTGGTAAATTTATATTATTGAATTAAACCTGGAGAAAACGGAAATAGCCGATGGTTCTCGATCATGACCGGATGTCAACCCGGGCGAAATTGGAATTATATAGGTTTGTACATAGATTCTTTTGGCGCACATACAATTGAATGGTGGAAATGTAACGACCGAAACTCAGCATTAAAATGTGGATATAATTTAATAATAAAGAGTATACTTACATCTGTCTATCAAATATATTATGCACATTGCAAATTTGCATACACGATATGTATGTCGTGTTGGAGTATCTTAAGGTGGGATGAGAGAGAGTTAAAACACAGCAAGCACATTACAGGAAAGAACAGACATGCACATTATTTGATACGAAAACTTATGTCATCAAATATACTATGATATCCACATAAACATAACGGTATCGCCACATACATATCCATAGGGAACACATATTTACAAAATTTAAAATCCTAGGTGTTTAGGGGGAAAATCAAGCAGTTAAATATCGACTCTAGTGTATGACGAGGGAATATGACGGAATATGTGATCTGCCTAACGTAGTTTGCAGTTTTAATCGACTACAAACAATCATATTTGAACGATCAGCAACTTGACATGACTGATGTTATGTGGTTTTTAATAAATCGAAACTTCTTTAAAACGCACTATTCGTCACTTAAACCGGGAACATTTCCATGCAGAGCTGGTAATTGGTACACTTTTCTTTATTGTTCCTTTCGTGCTTGGCTGTTTCTGTTGAAAACCGTCTATCTTGTCTTTTTTTGTTATCATACATTGTATGTGTGAAACCTTTTGATGGTAGTGACCTTTTGTTTTGATACATAACAAAATGGTTTCATTAATATAATCCTATGCAGTATTGCTGATGCACTGTTTGATATTTTATAGGCGAGACTAAGGTCAAGTGATATTACTCATCATTATTAATTGGTTAGAAACTTTTATTTTAAAAGTCCCAAATTCGTTTCTTTGACGTGTCTGTTTGAGTAAAGGCCACGTATCGACGACACGACATATCCGACAAATCAGATATTTAAGTGCGGTCTATGATAGGCAGGATCAGAACGGTTAAGGAAAGTGAACCTGGCCGAGTAGTCATGGGTTAGCATATTAGTATGTTCGGGAGGCGTAACTCTACGGTCTCCGGAGTATTCAGGGTTTGGGGTTTTCGTTTAATTTGATAGCCATTATCTATTTGGCGTCTGTTGCTTGAAATGATATAACTTTTTTAATTTGAGATTGGTTTAACTGTAGGAAAACTTTTTTCTTCATAGAATTAGGTTAGGAACCACGTTGATAAAGTAGTGTGCATCTTTTTAGAGGTATTTTATTTTTTGTTGAATTCTAAATTAAAAAATGAAGGTTGTTGGTTAATTAAAATGTGTGTAAATAAGCTTGTACTTTTAGTTCATTTAGTACTTTACAAAACCACTATAATGTCGATCACGTAATGCCGTTATATGGCGAGGTATGAGATTCATTAAGCTTTACACTGCCAAAATAATCACTCCATTTATACAAATCAAGATATGAATGCAAGCCGTAGATGTTGCTCACAGGAGTACACAAAACTTCCAAATCCCAAAACTGAATGATATAAAGATGACAAATTATGTTATACTGAAACAACCCTTCGTGATCACTTACGCCACGATGTCAATTTGTCAGTATATGGTAGCAAACTTGTGAAGTAGATGTCGATGTGCTTCTATGGTTACTTCGGTACCGTTCAATCACTGACGTAAAGGTCTTACCTCTGTCATTCAAGCACATATGTAAGTCAGTTCAATAGTTCTTTGACTTCCGTGTAACCTTAGTGATACTGTAATACCCCAGGTAACTGTATCATTGATAAAGTGTAAAAAACACTTAATTTTATTATTAAAAAATATGTTTACTCTCTCTCAATGATACAGTGTAATACCACAAATATTTATCATAGTTTAGGCTGTATTCATGTATATAAGTAACCGGTTTACATGAAAAGATTTCACTAACCTAATTGGTAAACCCGTGTCACCTTTAGAGGAGCAAGTGGTTCCATGTATTTTGTCTTTGATGCATGTACATATATGAAGAGGCCAAATACCCCAACATGCAGAGGTCTGACACTCTGTCACAAGATTATCAATGCAAATAGTTGATGACACATAATCAGTCTTTTTACACTTTCCTTAGATGAGAACTAATAGCATGCTCGATTCGTAATTGAATAACGGACGTTGACCTTTTGTCAAATTGGAAGTTTGCTGTACCATAATTGTCATTACAATCCTTCACTGACTAGACATAACCCCATACTGTATTACTGGAGTATGAAAACATTTGATCATTTGGTTGGGTAATACATTACATTACATAATTGTCGAAGGATTATCCGGGCAGTATTTGATACAGTATGTGCATACGTATAATGTCCTCACGGCAAACATATACACGCATTGCGAAGATTGTCATATCAATTTCATCGTGTTTTTAGGAATATATTACTGACAACCAAAAAACAGAAGTCACACATTACATGTTTCGTCAAGCTGTATAGAAAAGTTACTGCTCACTCTTGCGACCTATAATAGTTAAAACATATATTTAGTATATGTGTGGTGTCATTCATTGTAGTCAAAGCATAATCAATTTGATAATGAATGTATATGATTGTAGTGATGGAAAGTGTTTGAACAAGACCACAGGTCAACGTCAAACAGTGAGTTGCCTTTGTCTAGATACACTTAACCGATTTAGAAACGCAATTGTTTTGGTGGCTGGTTTTTTTTGTATAAATTATTATTTGAAATGTGTTAGAGTTTAAATCAATAAGTGGGACGAGAGTCGTACGCCTGATATGATTTTCCGCGATAAAAGATTTCAATTGAACGCATTACGTCATATTGGTGTCACACAACCACTGGGCGTGGCGATTTGACCGTCAAATTGTAGGACAACGATACCCCGATCGAAAAACATCAATTGAGTTGAGAAATGCGTTCTATACGATGCAACGCTTTTAGGATATATAGAACATCCTGGCGCTATTGACGTGCTTTAAGCAGACATGTGACGTTTAGTCATGGCGAAGTCGTTTAACTATCGTCTGGTGATGATCTTTAGACTTACACAGTATTTTCAAGAAGCAATTTACACCTACGATTGTCAGAGCCAGTTTAGCTGACGATACAAGCACGTTAGAATGATGGCACCATATGAATGTTATTTATGAAGACACCACTTCCGGTCAACAACTGTTGGTGCTTTACCCACATAATAAAGGCAATGATGCGTACGATTTAGCTATTTCGCTAAAAATACATTTCATTACATTTAGTTTAATGTTTAGTGTGACCCAAATTGAAGATTGCTATTGTTTCTGTCTTCTTATTTATCCTTACATATTCAATTATCGACTTCCGGTTACGGTTTTGAGATGCCATAGACCTAGGACAGGTATTATCTTAACCATCGGACACAATGCAGCGTATGCTATATCGGCAACACATTACTGACAGCTCATGTTTCGACTGAGGAGGTCATTGAATTTTTCTCCTGGAGCTTAATTTGAAGTCAGGCCCAAGTGGCCGTCAAAAAGTGCATCATCAAGCAGAAACTTCAGAGCGTTTGAAGTGTTACGTGTTTTCCTTATAGATGTGTGGAACAACATTCTATAATCCCATATTTTCCCGCCAATGAGGCACAGACGCCTGATTTGCATAGCAAGATGCAGCTTATCAATACATTACTAATTTTGCTAATTTGACATTGTTGATCAATACGTTTCGTGATTTGGTTTTGTGACCATTTAAACCTTGATTACATTAAAATTTTCACATATTTGACTTCCTGTATTGATTTCATCATGTGCAAATTTTCAATACAATTGAAGCTCCTTAACTGGTTAAAATTTATCAAAAACCCGATTTTGCGTTTTTAAATCGGTTAAGTGTAACGGCAATAAATGATTGCTTGGATTAATACTTTACTTTCGATAGTTAGCGGAACATTGTATAACTTGGTGAATCCAAATATAATGGGTGCTTGTTGGGTATTAATCTAGTAAGTAATAGCTTACGTAAGTAAGTACATTTTAAGTCATACAAGCGTGTCGAAAAGGGACGACAATAGTTTAAAAATAAACACTTACGATACTCTCATGGACGAGAAGATATTTAAATACAACAAGTAAACAATTAAAAAAGGGGTACTGGTGTCGAAAATGAAACCAATGATTAAATGTTTTATATCGTTAACTCTAGGTAAATAGAGTATTAATTAATATATGTACACTGCAATTCTTCTATGAGAACAGGCCCCATGTTTTTAAAACTTTGTTCTTGCTCAACCCATTTTCATACTCAAACCTCAAATAGTTCCACATGTAACAGTAAAACGTCTCATGTTTTACGATTTTTTATATTAGAATGATAGCCTTACGGAATGTAGAGTAACATTTCCAAATCAAGGACAGTTGGTTTAGTTGATGCTCTGTTAAGGAGCATATGAGTTGAATTGATCATGAAAATGCGTTATAATCACGGGGCAGAAAACAAAAACAACGTGTTATAATATTTCTAAAAGAAAAGATATATAATTATGTTTCATTGTGGATTTTTATCTATTGTAATAGTGTATAAGATCATCCAATTAGGTTAATGATCCGTTCTCAGGCTTATCCGTAATACTGAATGCTAATCTTGGTTCATTAAGACGTTTAATTTGGCTATTTCACCGCCGTGACTTATTTCTATTTCACCAATTATAGGAATACTGATAGCAATATAACTATGCGATAATATTGCAGCTAAGTATTTTGGGATTAATTAACTCGTTTTTCATTTCAAACTGATCTAAATTAGGATTGCTATCCTACGTCAACAATTTTGTCGTCGAGTACATGAACACAAATCAATCTAATTATTTCCAGGCTTCAACAAAATCTGCCCACGTAGACAAGTTTGAAGTGTCATCTGACAATAAATGCATTAATACTGATACTGTCTCACACTATGAGATAGAACAATACTTCCACAAATATGTTCTCATTTACAATACATTGACCGTTATTTGTTTTTCTGTACTATATAGAACGTATAAAACTCTTAAGAAATAAAACTACAATTATATTTAAACAAAGTGGGTATTATGATTGCATAATACATGTGTTCGTCTTTTATCGACTTCAAGATTTTTTAATGCACCCGGATATATGTATAAATCCGGGAACATGCGGTTACCGTCTTCAAAATTGCTCAACTGGATATTACGAAACTTACAGTTGCTAAAAAAGAAAGGCAACGAGTTGACATTAGCCAATTTTGATCCATCAACGCTTGGTCGCTATTTGTCCGACTAGAAACTACTGGAACGCAATACTGGGTTTGGCGTTTGGACGACCTGGCCATGAACGATACACACACACACTAAGATCACACAAATAGTAGCCTGAAGATCATCTTCCTAGAAAGTTTGAAGATAAGAAATGGCATGATTTTGTGTCGAGAAATGCAAACTCCACAACTTCCAATTACGAATGCCGATGCTCTTTAGAGCTACTGAAGTTCATGGTCGACGTTGGGTGCTATCTAGAGTAGGCAACGAATTACGTGCTGCGAGATTTATTGAGTAGACAATGTATTATAATGAAAGAATGATTGCAATGTCAGAAACGTCATAAATGTGTTTTCTATAAAATTTAGTTCATTTTATTACTGATATGTCTACATTAAACGAAGAGTGGATGTTCCAAGTCGGCATTTATATCGTACATCTGTGAATTAACGATTGTATCTAAAAGCAAGCGATTAGCCTATATTAAATGCTCCATTCAGAAAATTCCATGAGGGAACACAGACGTCCATAAAAATAGTTCATATAAAATGTGGATGGATTCATCTTTGAGCCTTAAGTGTTATAGTGGTATATGTTGTTTGTTAACTTGCGCAGCTAATACATGCTGTTTTACATGTTTTAGATAATATAAGTGATTAATACACTGACGTAAATGAAATACTAATAACAAAAAAACATTTAAGTATCGTTTTGTAATACTAATACATGTAATTGTGTTATTTGTTGTTATTACTTCAACACAATATTAATAAATCATGTTTTACCATTGCTTGTCATTTATCAATACCACCAATGTGCGTCATCGGCTCTCACTAATCAGCTAGTACATGTACATGCTTTCCCATTTTGAAACACTTACTGCAGTGCCAATTGTGATTTACATTGCATGCTTGCGCCCGCACAGACCCAACATACGATAACGAATCTCAATAACAATCACACGTCACATGGACATCCACAAAACAGTACCTAACAGAGCCGTGTGCCAATGAACACCATTGACATGTTTATGAAAAGACACTGTATCAAACCTAATTATGTATTAGCGTTTCTACTACATGTATGAAGTTGTCGGTACATAGTTATACTGACTGAAGGGTGTCCGCCCTGGTACGGACATTATCTACAGTTCGAGGGTTGCCTGCAAGACTGTAGTACACCCTTCTTTAATACTAAGCAGTGACGACAGTTTTGCGGGCAACCATCGATTTCAATAACAAGATATGCAGACAACAAGCGTTTCGCTTAGATATTGGTGTGTAATTAAAGCTACAACAAACATATTATTCAAGTTAATAAAATACATTTTATAACCAGCGGAATGACGAACAACCCAGCTGCGTGGTTCCTCGTATGTCGTTTCATGTTATTGTATATCAACTGTTGTATACAGTTGTCTGACAATAATTAGTTTACGATGCTTTCAGTTCGGTCAACAACCAATGTAATTAAATACACAGTCAGCTCAAGGCAAGAACTTCTAATATAACAGGACATTTTCAAGCAAGTAATATAATATATGTTCTAACAGATAAAAGAGTCATTGACATTAATTTGCCACCGGGGAACGACCCTAAAACACAGACAACATCATCAAATAGAGCACCATCCATGACAGTATATATCAAACACATTGTTTACGGTAACGAAGGTTTTTTGACAGACAAGAAACAGTAATTAATACTCGGAATCTCAAATCCATTTTAACGTTCTGTTGTTACGAATAAAACATATTACGCCTGTGAACACTAACACTTGATCCGGATACGATGGTTGCGTTTAAGAGCCGGTTAGTACTGAGTAATGCTTACAACCACAACCAAGCGTTATGGTGTCTAGTCAACATTTATGATTGGAGGATGTTATGTTTGGGGGTTTAACGTTTTATACTATTCCATGCGGACAACGTTCCAATTTTTGTTTCAGGCTAAGGACTCCTCATAAGCATTTTACCATTCACCAAAATAAACAATGTCACATCATGTGTTGTTGAACTCCTAGTAGTTAAGTGAATTGATATTTGTTTTGTTGTTTTAGTTTCATACATATTATTTCAACAATGATCCAGTTATTTACATTGTCCAGTCAGAGTAAGCTAACACACACTACCAACATGATCTAATACGGTGGAGTTCAGAGGCCTGGTGTCAATGTGTATACGTTACGTTGAGGAATATTGCCAAGCACAAGCACGTACGTCCTAGGTGGCTAAATGACAAACCAATTACATCTAGGTCAACAATTGATCCATCTACCTACGGAACTCACACTCATGATAAAATTATCAACATGTTACATGACCACGTATTTATTGTATACCCTTTGTAGTATACACTATTTAATAGGTCATAATTCATTTAAAAAACCTTGGTCTTTCAAGCTTTGAAACAGCTGAAATGAGGTCATTCAACGTTTGTACATTAACTGAAGCTTTTTGAAAGCTGGGACTTTGATTTTCGACTTGGTGGCGGCTGAAACATGGACTTTCAGCGGCTAAAGTGGTTTTTGCAAACAATTGTGTGATGGGCATTGTGCTGAGTTATTGTGGTCTCTGTTGTCCTTTGTTTGTTATCTTTTAGTTGAAAATTGTTAAATATAATGATATTATTATGATGTGCTGCCCTATAATGTTTCAACAAATTCGCTTCAATAATATCAGTTATTCTATTAACTTCAAGTTTACATGTAATCATGTACCTACTGTATCCAACACATTTTATTTTAACAAAAACGCCTTTGAAGAAACCATAAACATTTTACACAGGTTTTCGCACCTTTCATTAAGTATTTAATTCCGTTTCTTTTCTTAAGCTGGGTATGGCCAACATAATGACCTATTTTGGACGCATACCGATCAGACCTCAGCAAAAAATGGGATAACATTTAATGTAAAAAAAACCCTGACATTTTAAATTAACGCTCTTGTCTGTGGGTTGTTATACATTTGTACAATGGACGTGAAATCCAGTATTGACAATTTTGGATATGAATATGGCGTCAAATTACCTAACATTCAGAGAAACCGAGAACGTTAGTAAAATAGACGCACTCAATATTTATTCATCAACAAAATACAATGTAGAAATAAAAATAATGAGCCTTTCTGATGTGCAATAACCGGTAATAGTCTAACCTTCTGACGTCCAATTCATACACAACAAGACTAAGGACGGATGGCTTTTGTCAACAGTGCATATTTGGTGTCGTATGTTATTCGTATGTTATACCAGTTGTAATTTTGGGCATATTTAATCAAAGTCCAATGCCAATTAGTTTAAAATCAAACTTCGCTCGACACTATGATGTCAATATCCCTGTGTACGTATGATAGTCAGATCTGATGATAACATACACAATAAACGCGTGTGGTCAAACAAACTTAACAACAAAGTTTAACATAATTACAATGATAATTAGTACCCATCGAAATGCAATTTATGCCATTTTATATATTTTCCTTCTTTTAGCTGTATGTATATGTACGTGGGGTGATCAAAATGAAATAAGACAATTGCTACATCTATATTACTTTGTCTTTCATATTGCTTTTTGTAAATGTACATACAACATGTATATTATGTCAATGTTATATGAGGCTGACAGGGAAGACTGGGTATACCCAACTGTGTTGCCTCTTTAAATAAAGTTTGTATTATTATTATTATTATGGACAGGTCAAAAACCATATCAAAGTTCACACTTACACACGATACAATATGGACTGGCGTTTAGCGCTAACTATATTCTTAATTTAAATCGATTTGGTTCCCCAAACGCCAACACCTATATTTTATTTAAATGTGCAGTTTCAAGATGGTGCCGTTGAAACAGGAATAAAAGCGAATAAGCGACGATTTTATACTAGTTTAACCACTGAAGGTTTTCGCGGTCTCTACTTGAACTATGGTGATCATGGTTAGCTCAGAAATAGCGTCGGTAATTGCTTCCTTTTATTTTCGCTGCATGTACCTAATAGTACACTGAAATCCAGAGGCATGATAAAAGTTTATACTAATTTAAAAATCAGTCAGTCAACTGGGTTTTAAAAGCTCTACAACATAAATAAATTTCCTCATCTTCAGTCAATGGCAAATACAAATTATTTTGCACTCAACCATGATTGATTACATCAACCATGATGTTAATATGTCAGTACATGATAGCGTCCGTGTGATGGAGATATGTTAGTTCATATAAAAAATCACATATACACACGATCAAATATGTTCAGGACCTGTCATTAAGGCCTGATCTCTGTCAATCTAATATACATTCGCCTGAGTGGAACGTTGCTCTATCTACCAATTTCAATATTTCGAGAAAATCGAGTTTGAAGTTTCAGTTGGTCATGTTTCTGTTATAGTTCAAGATGTGTGGACAATATTGTATGTGAATATTCAGCATTAAGGACAGATTTAGAATATCAAGTTAAATATTTATAAAATGTTGTATGCGTTTATTTATTTAAATATTTGTTTGGAGATAGAGCAATTTTGTCAAAATATTTCATTTTTTCTTAAAGGTGAACTGCTCTATCTCCTGATACCGGAGATAGAGCAGTTCTTTATTGAAAGATATGGAAATAGAGCAGTTCTTTATTGAAAATTATGGAGATAGAGCAGTTCTTTATTGAAAGTTATGGAAGTAGAGCAGTTCTGTATTGAAAGAGGAGATAGAGCAAATAATTACTGACGCACTAAGAGACACATGTACCAATAACTTGATTTGATTGGCTAGATATATTGTTTGCAGGTGAAGTGCTCCAACTCCTGGAGTTGAAACAGTATAAGAATTAATTTAAGATTTATTTTGTGGAGATAGAGCAAATCATTACTGAGTATCTTCGTTTATGTTGGACGGATTTATTATTACATTAGATATTATTGAAGAGCTCGGTGAGACGATTTCAGTGATATAAAAATCTCAATTTTGACTTCTTTACTCAGGCGATGTATACATCTTGTTTGTACAAGTTTATTTTTATTTAAGCTACATGCACCTATACTAATACTACATGCTAAAAGTATCTAGTTCAGACAGCAATATCAACTTGTAATTCCTATTCGGTCATTCATTAGTTTAGTTCTTTTAAGTACTGTAATCACACTTGACATCTTATCTTGATATAACTGTATACCAGGACATATAAAAAGACAAAAATCCTAATTTTTGTCTTCGATTTGTCTCGGCCTCGTTCCGTACTATGATCGAGTATGTTGATAATTGGCTAATTGATACTTAATCATAAATGTCATAGTAATAATTTGTTGACTAGATGCAACTTCCTACTTAATTTTAAAATCATTCAATTACTGTTTATGGAAGGAAACAACATAGTCATGAACTTGCGTTGGCACATGTATATTATAGAGTTAAACCAGGAGAAAACAGAAATAACTGATGTCAACCGGGGCGTAATTAGCATCATACATTTTTGTACGTTTCTATTAAAATAAATCTCAGATTCTTTTGGTGCACACACATTTGAATTGTGGAAATGTTACGATCTGAACTCAGCATTACAACTGTGGATATAATTTGATAATAAAGAATATTCTTAGATCTGTCTATCAAATATATCATGCACAATGAAAATACGTGAGATGTATATACATGTATATCGTGGTGGCGTATCTTAAGGTGTTGATAAAGTTGAAATAAAGCAAACACAATACAGGAAAGAACAGACATACAAATTATTTCAAACGAACACTTATGTTATTATATCAACTATGATAGCCATATTAGCATAACAGTATTGCTACATACATATCCATAGGGAACACATATTTACATATATTTAATCCTAGGTGTTTTGGGAAAATCAAGCAGTCTAATATCGACTAGTATATGACAAGGGATATCTTGGGGTATGTGATCTACCTAACGTAGTTTGCAGTTTACGACGATTACAAACAAACATATTTGAACGATCTAAAACTTTGACAGATTATACTGAAGTGACTGCACTTATGAAAACGTCATTGGTAATCAATCGAAAGTTCTTCAAATCGCATTATCCGTCATTTTGGCTGGGGCCATTTTCATGCAAAGCTTGCAATTACTAGTACAATTTGCTTTAGTGTTCCTTTCGTGCTTTGCTGTTTCTGTTGTATACTATCTACCCTGTCCATATTGTTATTATCTTTGTGTAACCTTTTGATGGAAGTGACCCTTTTTATTTTTCTGATACGTTACAGGGGTTTCTTTATCATCACACCATACAGACTGAAGAATATTAGATGGGGAAACCTAAAAACATACAATGCATACGAGGAATAGCATGAATAAATTTGGGATTCATTAAACTATACACTGCCACAATAGTCACTATATTTATACAAATCAAGATATAAATGCCAGTAGTAGATGTTGCTCATAAAAGTACACAAAACTTTCAAATCAAAATATTATATCATAAAAAGATCATCAATAATGTTTATACTCAACAAACCGTTCTTGATCACTTACGCCATAATGTCAATATGCCAGTATATGATAGCGTACTTGTAAAGTAGATGTCTATCTGCTTCTAGAGTTTACTCTGTACCGTTCAGACACTGACATGACGTTCTAACCTCTGTCATTCAATCACACATGTTTGTCAGTGCAATGGACCTTTGACTTCCGTTTAACCTTAGTGATATTGTAAGACCCCAGGCAACTGTATCATTGATAAAGAGTAAAACAAACTTTATTTTATTATAAATAACATGTCTTTATCAATGATAGAGTTTCCTATGTGCAGTACTAATCATATTTATATTTGTTTACCTGTATAAGTGTGTATAAGTTACCGGTAAACATAAACTATTTCATTAACCTGAAGAAACCATCTACTGTAGGCGAAACGTAGTTGACAAATGTAATTCGTGTTTGGTGGTTATCATTCTCGTCCATCAGAGTATTCTTCACCTGTGACATCACACACTGGTTCAAAACGACGCATTTCGAGCGAAATGAACGAAACATCAACAAATCAAATATATTTCATTCATTTTCTGTTTATAGCAATGCCAATATATGTTACGGGTGTTTCCGGCTCATCGTCCAATCAAAGTCGAGCTTTAACAAACAAAATATTCAAATTTATCGATCGGAAAATCAATCGAAGAAAAAAATATTTGTAATGTTTTTGCATCGTTATGAGATAATATTCAGAACACCAAAAAGTGAAAATGAATTATTTATAGCCAGCTAGACAAGGAATATTTTCACAATTTTTTCTTCGTGGGCGAATTAGTCCCGAGCGCACCTGCCGGCAAAACTGACTGATTGTTTACAAATTGGTTTACTCCCGTTCGAGGCGTTCACAGACACACAGTCTCAGTTTCACCTCTATTATTCAATGATATCTAATGTCCATGGCTTATTGTAATTGCCGTTTGCATTTCTGACAAAGCTGTAGATCCATTTCGAATCACGGCTTTACTGCGGGACCTCATCGTCAAAGACCTACATATTCGTCCGTACGTACTTTCATTATTTATTAACGGCTGCTTTATAAATTATATTTAATTAAAGATGTACTTCATCCAATTATTTTCGTCAATATTTAAATTCCATAACTCGATCCTTGTTAACAGTTTCTCGTGAGTTAGTTTATAAAACTACCCGCGTAGCTATATGTAACATGTTTAGTAGGGAAGCTCGTTAAGAAGTCTTCAAGCAATCGGTTCAATGTATATATGTAGTTCGTCTTTGATGCATGTACATGTATGAAACGGCCAAACATCCCAACATACAGATGTCTATCTGGGCGCTTTGTCACAAGATTATCGAAGCCGATGACACATAATCAGTCTTTCTACACTTTCCTTACATGAGAATTAATAGCATACTATTGAATAGCGAACGTTGAGATTTGGTCTAATTGGAAGTTTGCTGTACCATAAATGTCATTATAATCCTTCACTGACTAGACATAACCCCATACTGTATTACTGGAGTATAAGAACATTTGATCATTTAATGCGTTATATTACATCACTGTCGAAGGATTATCCGGGCAGTAATTGATGCAGTATATGCACACGTATTATATACCCTCACGCAAACATATACACCCACTGCGTAGATTTTCATACCATTTTTTAACAATATATTTTTGACAAAACACGTCTCTGATGAACTCAAACAGTTTCTTGAAAGACATTCCTTGTTGCACACCTCACAATCAGGATTCAGAGCCAAACACTCTTGTGAAACTGCACTTACAAATATAGTTGATAACTGGATCAGTGCAATAAATGATGGAAAAATTGTTGGTACATTGCTCCTTGACTTGTCCAAAGCATTTGACCTTGTCAACCACAAAATTCTTATAGACAAGCTCAAATATTACCATATGTCATCAGAGAGTATAGCATGGATAACTTCCTATCTGTCAAACAGAACACAGAAAGTGTGTGTTTCCGCAAAACTTTCAGACCCAGCTGAAATAATATCAGGTGTTCCACAAGGCTCAGTCTTGGGACCCCTGTTATTTCTCATTTATATAAATGATTTACCATACCATGTTGAGTCTTCAACAACAGACATCTTTGCTGATGACACAACACTTTCAGCATCAGGAGATACAATTCAAGACATTCACCAAGCCCTTCAATCTGATCTTGACATTGTAGACTCATGGTGCACACAAAACTCCATGATAATCAATGCACAAAAGACAAAGCATATGTATATAACAAAACCAACCAACAAACCCAGCATCCCAGACATCAAATTAAAACTACAGAACCATGATATTGAAATATCAGAAAGTGAAAGACTTCTTGGAATCAATATAGATAACCAACTCAAATGGAAAACTCACATTGACAAAACAATAAAAAAATGCAACACACAACTTTATCTATTAATGCGAATCAAACAATACTTAGATGTACCAACAAGAAAATTATTTTTTAATGCTTACATTCTCCCACACCTAGATTATTGCTGTTCAATTTGGGCTAACACAGACAAAAAATCCATTGACGAAATCATTAAATTTCAAAAACGGGCAGCACGCATCATTCTTGATGTAAAAGACTTTGACACTCCCTCTGAAGTTCTTTTCAATAAACTTCAATGGATGAAATTTGATAAAAGAGTTGAATATAAAAAATCAATTCTTGTGTACAAATCACTCAATGATAATCAGTTTCCAAAATACATGCAACAAAAATTTACCAAATTAAACCAAATTCATTCATGTAATCTTAGATCGGTAACAAATGAAGAACTATTTGTACCATCACCAAAATTTGAACTTTCTAGAAAATCACTTGCCTACTCGGGACCAAAAATCTGGAATGATATACCTAAATCAGTACGAGCATCAGACTCAATACATAAATTCCAAAATGCATACATCAAATGGAAATACCCATAGTTAAGCATTGCAACAAACAGACCCATCATGTGAATATATTTTCAGTTAAATATAATTATTCCAATTTACTATTTGCAAATGTAAGTGATAAAATGTTTATTTTCATGAACATATACTATGTTCAATATAGTGCTGTCCTATTATTTTCTTTGTAATTAATATGTTGTTATTTATATTTGTGAACTTGTCTTTGATGTAATGTACCTATTTATATATTTATGTATATATGTTGAGGCCCATATGGAAGATTGCATTATTGTAAATATGTTAGCCTCGTAAAATAAAGACTTTACTTTACTTACTTACTTATTTTTGACAACCAAAAAAAGAAGTCACACACAATTGGTAATACGAACGATTACTCATACAAGTTTCAAGATGTATATAACAGTTTCTGCTTACACTTGCGACCTATAATAGTTTCAACATATACCTTGTTATATGTTGTCATTAACTATAAACATTATGAAATTGATCTTGAAATATATAATTGTAGTGTTGGACAGTATACGATCAAGACCAAAGGTCAAGTTGCCTTTGTCCAAATAACTGCAATAACTGATTGCTTTGATTGAATTTCATACTTTACTTTCGATAATAAGCGGATGATATAGCTTGGTGAATGAATCAGCATCTATTAGGTGCTTGGGAGGTATTAATCTGTCTTGATAGAATTGCTATTGCTAGTAAAGCGTAAACTGAAGCCGGACTTAGTCTAGTAAATATATGTATACTGTACATCTACAAACTTGGAGCAGATCATACGGAGAAATGATTGAATACAGCATTAGGGAATGTACATTATTTGAAATGAGGACTACTCGATTACTAAGAACGCCAAAATGGCACGACAATGTATCCACAGATCGGCCACAAATGACTTACACACTGTAATATCAAAGGTGTAAAGACAAACCCTTATATACATATACGCATATGCGGAAAAGGAAGTTAGTCAGATAGGAAAGTTGTATGGACGAGTAATGGACCGTAAACAACAACGGGGATTTGATGTTCTTCGTGTTTTACAAAACAAGCTAGAATTGTACGCGGTTTTTGAAGAGGGGTGACGTTAAATATAACATTAGTGAGTTACTATCCGGTACCCGTGAGTATTACCCTTGCTCTTCACAAATCATCGCGTACAATAGCAACACAGTACTACCCTCAATTGCCGATAATTAATGTATCCCAGGAAACATTATCCGCTTGCTTACTTATATGTATTTGTACATATATTTAAATATATAATTGAATCGTGCACTTATCAATTGGATGCCATACATATGTTACATTGTATTAGAACAGCTTAATACTAAACAATTTGTGATTAGAAATGTTTTGTTAGAAAATGCCTATAACGAAGTACCCTTTTATCTTAAATATCTAATAGATTTATCAAAGCGAACACTTTATCAAACGACCTATGAATTGGTATATTCATTTAGGTATTTATATTAAATATATCATTCAATGACCTACAATAAACACATTTTGCGGGTTATGTATAAATTATTTAGAGCATGGTTGGTTTATAATGATGTTGGTTTTCGTTGTGTCAGTATTCAAGAGGCTTAGAGTTTAACAGTGTATTTCATAGATAGATAGCTTTTATTCAGAAAAAGGCTTTAAGCCTATCATTCTACAAACATATATACAATTATAAACATAGCATGTCAATGGTGGTGTCAGAACACAATTTAGAAATAATGTATATGCATATATAATATATATAGTATGTTCAAAATTATAAAGTAATGTTCTAAAATTATTAGATAATAGACATCCTAAGAAAACATGAAATTCATCTTCCAGTTTGAAAAAAATATCACAAGTCATTTCATCATATTGGATCGCCAGCGGTCTATGCCATCTGCCACCTTTTACTTTAAGGCGCAAAATACTACGTTCTAGTTTCAGTGTTAAACTATTTGGAATAAATGATACATAAGATTACAGCCTCAGCTTTTGGCTGCAACTTTATAATCTGGTTATTCAGAGAAATCGTGATTTTAAGACATGAGAACATGCTGACACATCCATTTTAAGCTAATTCGTACTAATTTATCACGATAGTCAAACGCTTTCAATTCGTCTTATTTACACCGATTTGCAAACTTCCGTTCAACTGAAAACAGGTGAGTCATCTTAACTAGAGTTTGAGAAAGATCATGGGAAACAATTACTTGAGTTAGGCTGGAACATTTGATACGAGAAGTAATTATAGTACCATGACAATAACACGTGTTACAATGGAGAAAGGCATGTATGATGTAGTTTGTTCTTACGACAGATAATTTAAAACGAAATTAGAAGCAGGGTTAGTGTTTATAAAATACCGGTATTTAGGATGGTACCGCGGTATCGTACCGCGGTAAAATGATATCACGGTTACCGCTCACCTCTATCTCCAACTTAAACAATTGTATGTAATCTGCATGTATGACCAATATCCCCTCTTAGTCTATCCTATTCACTTTATTTGTCTATACATCAGTATACTAGACATTCCAAAGCATCACAGAAACAGCGGTAGCATCTGGCCATCCAAGTGCGAGTGAGACATTGAACAGACCGTGCATATCCCAAAATATGATTTTTTACGATCTATATGCTTTTTATATATCCTCGCCAACGAAAATTCATAGGGGCGAGGCCAATAGAAGAGGTAAGTCTTTAGTTTTGGGGGATATTGTTTGATACAGAAGATGCCCTAGTTTTAGAAGAAGCAGCCCTGGTTCATTTACGTACCGCATGTAAAGCATTATACTCGGGACCTTGCTTAACGTCTCGTCTTAAAGACGCCGTGATATTTAAATTAAATGCAATGTTTCTGTTGCCATAGCAACCACCATTTTCGTCAGAATAAAATAGTTAGACGTGCAATATCGCTTTTTTACCCCTATCCACATAACAAGTTTCATAAACCTAGCTTGAAACTGTTCGAGTTATGTCTGGAGCCAGATATTGGACGAACATATAGACAGACGGAGGGACGGTGGGCAAACATGTAGTATAATAATACGTTCGTCACTTTGTGCAAGAAAAAAATAATCAAAACAGCTACAAAGTCATAATATTTAGCATTGCATTTCATTCATGATTTCCTCACTGAAACATAAAATTGTATATGAATTAAGAAATAATGAATACGTAGCTATGTTTTGTTGCGTAATGAAATATAGGCACGTGTTTGGATGCGTAGTAATTAAATCACGAGTATGTAGCACGAGTGATTTAATGTATGCATTGAAACGAGTGCCTATATTTTATAATACAACAAAGTACCTCTCCTATTTATCATTTCGATTCTAACATCGTCAATGCCCTGCCATTTATAGCACAACAAGACAGGTTGACGTCAAACTACTTTCTTTCCTAGGAACGTTACCGTCACCGTTACGTCATTTGTCATAGTATATGACGTCAAACGTGACGTCACCAATCAGCTATATTTCATCGCGGTAATAAAATATGGTAAGCTCAATACACGCAAAGAAGGCAAATCTCACGTGTTATGTTAGAATTGGCAATTTACGGCGACCATCTTGGGGAACAACTTAGAATGTGGACTATAATGTATGTATCAAATTATAAAAAGTTTGACTGGGAAGGCAATCAATTGAGAGCTTCATAGTTATTGGAAAAACCCTGTTAATGTATACGTAATTGTTAATTAGTCCGAGAGTCCCCGGACTTTTAGTGCAACGAAGGAGGCCAAAGAAATTCTTCTGAAATGCTTTAGGTTATCTTTAAATAAGCTTTAAGTTAATATTGGAGTTCCGAACTAACAGGGTGGTAACATTAATATACTAGTAATAAAGGAGACAATCATCAATCAGTCATCAATCCAAGTAAACGAAATATCAGTATTTTGAAATGCGTGTTCTTTGATACCTTTCACTGTGCAGCGCAAAAATTTCAAATGTTGTAACTGCTTTAGTGTGTGTTACAAAATAGAAGTGAACCTTATTTGAAGCTTGTAATGGAAACGTAATTTTGTTATAATAAAGGGGATATATTACAATCATGCCCTGTCGGTGATTACTGAAAGGAGTAATTATCAATGCAAAGATGCAATTGTTACTGTATTTTTCAAAAAGTAAAAAAAAACGTCAAAACACCACTAACACAAACAGTTTCATTAAACGTTCTTATAATTAGTTGCCATTGTTCGGAATTAATAGAAATAAAGATAACACGTGGCATTTGTTGCATGTTCAAAGTGTGAATAAATCATCATGTTTGTATGATATACTTTCTTAATGCTAGTGCACTTAACATTAAAGTCAGTCCATGGAGTGCAAATCACATTGAATACTGAAATTGCAATGTTTCATGTAATACGTTTTCTGTTGTTGCTCAAACAACAGCAGTTTGTGAACCCATTAATATTAGTGATTCAAACACGGTTACGTTATCCTTGATATATCAAATGATTAGATTTTAAATAAAAGGTTATATTAAGTCGAAGCATCATGCATAAAATAGGTATGAGGAAGTAGTTAAAAGCGATTTCCCCAAAGTTAAAGGTAAAAAATCCGACGAAAACACGGGTTTAAATATTCTGAATTATCTGATATTGCGATGATGGATCTTAAGATAAGTAATTAATATAAGCTTTGTTTTATTCCAGCATAGGCTTTATTATTACGAGTTTAAAGGGCTCACACTGGATAAAACCGCATGGACAGCCATGACCACCAATAAAATGGAACTTGGGCAGAAGATCAAATGTGCACACAAATCTGATTAGACACCGATACCCGAATTTAGAACAATTCTACCGATACGGAAGTCGTGTAGTTCAAGAGAATCAGGTTAATTTTTCTGGGATATAGATTATGTGAAATATATAGACTTGCTTGGTGATCTGTTTCCATATTGTCGCCATAATCATACACTGTCAAGTTTTGAAATACTAAATGCCCGATATAACACCTGATATATTAGACAATACACGATGTGGGTCTGGCTACTGCGTGTTGATGTGTTAGGTCAGTGTCACCTGGGAAATATGTGCTAATAAATGTCTGAGACGCATTTTAGACAATCGTCATTATTCATACATTTACTGGACAGTTTCTCAATAGGTTTTCTTACGAGAATTGTGTTTTTTAACCGTCGCAAAAGATTCCCTCTCAAAGATTCAATAATTAAGAAAATTGGTTTGTATATGTCCTAACTTTGGTACATTCTGAGATACATGCTTACAGTGTATGCATTTCCTTTTAACAACGTAAAGTCAATGTATACATTATGATATCTGATACGCTATATACATTAATTTTGTAGAATATATGCGTAAGGTTCGTTTACTCATTTATTGTTTGTTGCATACACATCACTTTAATAACGAATTAATAACATCATGTATTAATGATGCCGTATCGTTTCCATTGCACGATTTACACTTTAAATTAAATTAGCACATGCTCATATAGTCTAGGTCCCAGTGAGTAATTTCCCATTGACGATATGAAATTACACATACTTTCTCCTGATAGCTCCTGATACTCCTGATATGTTTGCAGAACCTTTCCCCGACGTCCAGAAGCTACATTGCCATCGGGAATACACGGACGGTGGTTCTCACTATGTATCTCGGTACCCCCCGAATAATCCCCGATGCATATTGGGGATTAGATCTCTAGACCACGAATGTGTCAACGAAATATCGTTACCCAAACATTTAAACATCCCAAAAGGTTCCGGATAATCAAGGAAACATCGCCGATATGTCGGGGAGGCCTATTGGATTCCTGACGGAATACGTTGTTATTGCGGAACTTTCCCGATCATTCCCTGAGGCTCTGGGTGATTCGGAGATGCCTCCCCAAGATATTCCAGAGCTTTTGAGAGTTCTCCCCGGGATATTTCAAACCTGAAATACATGCATTGAAATTCCCCGATATACTCGCGATGCTACTAAATGTCCCAAAACATCCCGTGCAGTGATTCATACTTTTATGTGACACGAGGAATATGTAGTTTTGATTGGTATTCAGATTTCGTGATGCTCATTGAACACTTAGTTCAAACTCGCACATGCTCAAAACTGATCAATCTCACAACCTTGATCTTTCCACAATAATTCTATTTTAGCTACTTATGTCGAACATTTTAAATGGTCGTGTGTCCTTCTAAGTATGGAATGGAAATTTCTATAACAAATTAACCAGATCCTACATTATTTGACATTAAATATGAATCCTTCATCTTCGATTCAACTCGCATTTCATACATTCAAAAGCACTGAAACACACATGTCATTTGCATAATTGCTCTGTTTTTCCAACAAAGTAGATAATTTAATTCAAATAATAATATTATCCCGCAATACAAACATTCTTACTATTATTTAAGACCTGCACCATGTGCACTACGCAAATCGCTGATGCAGTGTTTTAACAAATGAGGCAGAGTAGTAAGGACAGTACCTATATGCGCTTGTCACCAGAACGCCCGGGTTCAAACACTTGGTCAGTCGGTGCATGTTATTCCAAAGCCTTACCTACGGCCATGGTCTCCAAAATCTACATTTTTATATTCCGACTTACCCACTAAGTACTGGCCGATTGTTTATGCCCGATATGTTGGTTAACTGAAAACCTGTCAAAAACAACCCAAGATACAATAAATGCATATTTATTTATTATTTTAAATGAAGCTTTAGTGCAACACTTTGATTTGTATTGCACATAATATCCTTTATCCGTCAGAAAAAAGAAAGTGATAGCCGTATATTGATTCTAGTTTCCGGCAGGAAATGAGAATAGTGCGTGTATTCAAATTCGTTCAAATTAATGATATGCTATTCTTATTTTCTGAAACGATTCAACGCTTGACAATACAGGGTTGTAATAATTATACCGGATTTGTTGTTGTATGATTGAATTCACGGTATAATACTCCATCATATTCTTGTATGTCTATGACATATTGCAAAATAGTTCATTCATTCATTCATCAATAATCCTTTCCAGACAATCAATCAGATCATGTTTGTCTGTAGACAGAAACTGTTACCGCTAGATTTACAGGATGCAAGTGGACAAGTGAGTTAGAGTGAGTCATTTATTTTCTGCAATAATTGTACACTTACTCATATACATGTACCGTGTATATTACATTCTACTCAGTATTTAACAAATGAGTGTTTCAAAAAGTCGTCATAGCTGGATAGTGAGTCGTTTATATCCGATCGTTAACACTCTGAACTATTGCACGATATAATTAGCACCACCCAGGAATACGTGTCTTCTATAATTGCCTTGGTCTATCATTTATAGATTCAATTAAATCACACAAGTGACCATCTGCATTTATTGCTCCTCGGATACAATACATCAGCGAGGAATACCGTCTCGTCTAGATGTATTGTTTCTCACTTGGGAAAATATTAACAGATCATTTATGTGAAGTCCTCGTGGTCAGTATGTCAATCACAATGTTTGATTTTCTTCTCCCTCATTTAGGTTGAATGCGTTTTGTGACACTTTGTAGGAACGCTATTTGTGTTCAGTGACAAAATCCAAATAATGACCTAACCTTAATCCAGGTCATACCATTACAGTCAATCCTATGACTTTGTGACTACTGAAATTAGGTATTGCAGCGGTTTATAAGTTTCATTTTCTTGTTCAGTTATGTGTCGGGCATTGTGTGCCTTTCGTGCTCGGCTGTTTATTTTGGGTGCTAACTTCCCTGTCAAATTGTTCCTTATCTTTTTCAACCATTTCTATGTTCAGCACAATCGAAAAATAGCCGAAGTTAAAGGCACTTGTTAGAGGGAATTACTGTCAGTTATAAGAAATCATTCACAGTAGAATGTCAAAGTTTCTATTATCTTTTTCAACCACTTCTAAGTTCACCAGAATCGAGAAAAAGCCGAAGTTACAGACCATTGTTACTGGGATTGACTGTCTGAAATAAGACATAATGCACAGGAGCATGCCAAAACAATCATACAGGCTTGGTTCATGACTAGTTTGACTATATGAACATCGTGTTTCTTCAAAACGGTGAGATTATTGTGCTGCATTAAATCATCTAATTATTCCAATTTGTTCCTTAGTCATATTTGAACGTATTCTTCAGCTGTATGCTGATTGGAACTATGCATATATGTCTCACTCTGAAACAATTAGGTACAGTTTGTATATACAGCGACGTGTGCAGCTGCTTACAATTAATGCATTACACCTTATAGAGGTGACTCTGTCACTGGTGTGGATGAAGATATATAACTATATTCTCAGGTACATCAATTTATTTTTTGAAATTTTCCCTGTGCAACAATTAGTTGCATATAAATGCTAGAACTAAATCAAATACCGTTACAGAATACCAAATGTGTATGCTTCATGCTAGTAGTTGTGTGTTGCGGTGTAAGACTGAATGGTATTCTATCGTGTGAGGCGTGGTGGCAACATTTAAACTACTAATGCTCATTGTAAAACATACTCATGTCATACAATTTCACGGCTTAAAGTAGCTCAACCTATGTATTTCAGCAGTTTCATTGTTGTAGCTAGTTATTTAATTATTCCATTGAGCTTTTTTTACAGCTAGGTGTAGGGTGGATCATGTTTTTGTTCGGCTGTGTGTTGGGTAGATTTTCTTTTTAAGATGTCTTACATCTAAACATAGGCACTGTAGTCGTTTAACTGTGGAAACTGGGCATTCAGTTTTTCGGCGGCTAAATCTAATTCATTATTCCTTTCGCCAGCTTGGTGGATATTTACTTGTTTAGGTGGGCATTGTGTCTTGCGTGTTTTTAATGTTTTATGTACACGGCTGGTTGAGTGCTGCCTTCCTTGTCTGACTTAATGTTATACGTTTTATTTGATTTCGGTCGACAGTTAAATATGTTTCACTACTGAGATATTAACCATTTTCGACTCTTCATTGCAGTTGGAATTAGAGATGTTAACAGGCTAGTTCTTCAATGCATGGGGGCGTTCAATAAATTCGTGGACTTATGCTATCATACAATTCTGAATTTATCGTTACACAACTTTCAAAAAACAAGACCCTCGTATGTATGTACGCTTATTCATGTGTCGTTTATTACCGACAGAACTTTGCACGAACTCGGTTTCCTGTGGCACAGTTACTCGATGTGTACAGGCCAATGCTTTCTTAGGTGACGTTTCAATAATGCATTCTAATATGATGATTTGCCTAAAACGGTTTGACGTCAACATATATTTTTTAGAGTAACTTTTTATCAAATCGATGCCTGATAACAAATGCTAAATATATATCGGAGGCGAAATCATAGTTTGATGCTGTGAATTGTGTCTGATTTTGAATAAAAAAACATGACATGAAGAACATAAACATTATTGGTAAAGTATAATGAGTAAATGTGATTACTGCTTAATAATAACTATTCAACATATATGTTCTGATAGCATTTATACATGATAAACAATATGTAAGCTACTTTTTAATTCCCCCTAATTCACTTCAATGTAGTTATCCTTTGCCATTACCTGTCTTCGTTGTAACATACGCTAATATTCTCCAAACAAATATTTTATTTTGATATGTTTTTCAGGTACTAAACACGACTTTTTATTATAATAAGCGAAAATACCTTGACAGTCGACAAGTTTTCATTTCAAAGGGCATGAAGATACAAAGCAACAGATTACTGTGGCATTTTGACTCTCGTGCTTACAGACTGGACTGGTGGCATGATACTAATAGATGTCGGACACTATATTTGTGGTATAGTACGAAGATGTTGACCTGATTCTAACCTGTGTGCATGAATATATTACAAGGTCCTTCAGTTGAACTTAATTTCCCGCGAGCAAATCGTGTAATGTATCGGTCATTTATACATTTTTTGGTATTTGTGCTTGCAGTATTAACATAAGGTCTTGACTCCCGACGAAATAACCGTATTTTAGTTATGAGTTAATATATAGGTTCAATTATTGCCTGTAATACATATCTTATATCGGATGAAAAGCAGGTGCCTTAAATTACACTTATACCAATGAAGTGCTATTAAATAACAATTTCCATGATTATATTATTAACCTTTACATCGCAGAAATGAAACAGCAGGAAGACAATATTAACACGATTTAATAGTTCGACAAACTCGTTATACCCGCCGTTCGTCGTTTCTATTTAATTAAAACACTTCTTAAGCGCTATATTACCAATTAACATGGGATTAATGTAATTCTTTATGGACTATATGAAGATAATTTTACATATGGTGTGTTGTGGTAACATAGGATAATTGCTTTACCTAGCTTATGTTCCTTAGTTCGTAGATATATCCGATTCAAAATAAAGATTGTTTGCAAGTATACGGTCTGTAAAATTATTAGTTAAATGTGTTGATTTTTTACTACATCAACATTTAGTTTGTGTATGCCAGGTGGTAGGGGATGTTTGGTTTAGAATGGAGTCAGACTTTGTTTGTATTGTTAGTTAAAACGGCACGACACGTAAGTTGTGCCTGATGCTAAATTCTAAAAGTAATGGAAATAGTGTCCATATTTACACCCTTCCATTTAATTAAACACGTGTCGGTCATATGTCACGTATGTATTTTGTTTTAGGAGATCCGTCGGGAGAAGCGACGTACGTCTGTTTGTATAATGTCGCCTCATTATTCCAACAATTCATGGACACATTGGTTGTCAACTAGATAATTAGAATATTATTTACTTTGATGATTATTTTCGTGAATACGGGAAGTGACCTATCATCTCAAAATATAACACTGTGCCTTCACAATTCTACACTGTGACACTCATTGTTCATGTGATTTATTAAGAATATAACTTATGAAGAGCATAGTATGCATCTTAATGAACTGTGGTGAATGTTTTAAACTTCATTTTCTCGTATCACAATGCGAAGACGTGCAGATGGACCAATCAATAAGTATAAATGTTTTCATCATTTCTGTATAGGTTTTCACACTTCCAAGTAAACGGATTTTGAAAAGAAATGTCGGGTAAGAACTTAGAAGCCAATGTACCCAAGGGATGATTTGTCATTAACTCCACTATATTGTATGCATTATTGATACAAACAATTGTATACTTTGTTGGCAGGAGATCTTAATCTTTTTACACGGTTGTCGTCTTACATACGTCATAAAGATAGGAAATACTTGGTTTGGAATGATACCTATATCCCTCACATGAACTAAACGTCATAATTAACATATAAAAACTATAAATGGTTGTATATGATTGATATGCAGCAAGTTTGTGAACAAGACGAGACAAATGTATGTGCTCATCTTAATTTCCTATGTGTAACTTTATAGTGTATTGCATTAGTAAAACAAAATCTTAAAATGTGATTGAATGTGATCTGCAAATTAGTGTTCTGTAACAATTGCTGTCTGGATAGATTGTAACTCATATTTCGATCCCTTTGTTTTGTTTATTTATCGTGATGGCGGATCAGATATCAACTATAACACTATGTATGTCCACGTAATATATATATATATTAAGAAGAATGCGCGAGAGAGATCACTCAGCCAGAACTAGGCTCTCAGGTCCGGTATCTTCAACGTAATCATGTAATCTTAAACTTCCCCTTTGTGTTTCAATTAAACAAGCGAATCAGTCCTTGGTAATTAGAAACACAGTTTTCAGTCAGTATAAATCGAGTTTCACAACATTCCAATCAATTCATCCGAAAATACCGAGTTAGATTTTGTATATCATATTTTTATACCATTACCTTAAGACCATGCTGTTTCGTTTTTGTTTTGTTTTGCCTCCTTATTATTGACTCGTGAGTCTTTCTGTTATGTTTCGCATTTCATCAAGTATTTCTGTAAATTACTGTATACATTCCATGCTGATGTGGACCATATTGTAAATTGGTCAAGAACCAAATATGTCATCCACATTAAGTATAGTCGTTAATATTAGTATTATGTTAGTTACAATAATCGCCAACAAAAATATATTTTCTGCAATTTGCAGGAAATAGGTGCTGCACAAATTCCTAAAAAATGTGCATTTTTTGTCATTAAGATGCTTAGAGTATACCAGTTCTGCAATATTTCATAGTATATTACCTTTTGTTTTATTTGCACTACATCTTTCCGATCATTACAGTGGGTGAAAGAAGCTTTTGTGTGAAAGTTTGCTCGTCTCAGTATTATCGATATCATGTTGATGTTCTATAATAACAGTATAATGATGTACATGCTTTGCAGGACATTGACTTCAATTGAATGACGTCAACAAGGATATCTAATAACCCGTCTATATGATAAACTTTCGATTGAGTTACATCCAGTGATATTCGAGCAAATTCTATTTTTTTGTTTCTGCACTTAGATGTTTGTGTTTACAATCCGCACATATAGGATGACGGGATTCAATCTCATGAAATTTCTGGAATTTATCAGTAAAATATGCTGGGAATATGCCATTTAATGATTTGTTTACAATAATATATTTTCGGTGTTTAAGTCATCGAATTTAAAGTAACAAATAGTTTTTCAAAGTATCAAAGTATTTGTGAATAGTTACTCTGGCAGCTCGCTTTTGAAATCTGATTAGAGTGTATATTTTACTGTTGTTGCATTTTTCCCAGATGGAATAACAGTAATATACACGTATGTGCATTAATAGGAATGTGTATGTAGTGTTTTATTCTTCGTAGAAGATACAGTTTTGAATTCCATATCAATTTCACTTTCCAAATGTATGTTCTTATCAACTATAACCCCTAAAAGGTGCCGTTAACAAGACCAGTCAATTTGATCTTCGCTAAATGCAGAAAGAGGCCCGGATATTATTGAGCTTTATTTGTAGCACTAATTGTAATTGCCTTTTTTTGGCATGAAGTGCAATCGAATTGTGTTGACACCATGAATATATTTTGTCTACATGTATATAGCTATGATAGTTCGTTTGAACTTCTTCATAAGATGTACCAATGGTTGTTATGGTACTATTATATGCAAATATGTCAGTAAAAATATTTGTTAATTCTGTTGGCATATCATCAATATACATTATAAATAGTATATGCCCAGGGACAGATCCTTGTGGACACCTAGGCACTGTTTATCAAAGCATTTACGCTAGCGTAACTCTTTAAGTTTTCCGTACATATTGCGTACGTCGATTTTATTTCTGCAAATGCGTTTTTCTAAGATATGTTTTCTCATGTTATGTCGTAAGTATTGGCGTAATTCTACGCAAGGTCGGAATAGCAAATATGAACGTAGTGAAAAGTTTTTGCCACGCACTGTTGATTTTCGACTGTCACCTGTTGTTATAGACCGTGATTAGTAATATAAACATATTTAATCATCAAAATTTATCGAAATTTTATGTATATCTATTCACTCTTGTTCCCGTTATATTGTTAATATTGTGGCCCGGTCTAAGTTCAATATTTTATGTAAATGTATGCAACAACTTGCGATCGATTAGTAAAACACACTTAAGGATTTGCGTAAGTGACAAATATATGCGCAAACTTACGCGACATGTACGCAATGTTAGTAAAACAGTACCCTGGTGTGATATGACCCGCTTCTGAGAGCTTCCCAGGTTTGTTTGTCAAATACGATGTAAACCATTTGTGTGCTTACTTGCTGAAACTGTATGATTTTAACTTGTTGAGAAATGTTGAATGGTTCACTAGATCAAGTTCCATTGACAAGTCCAGAAACGCCGTTCCGACAATTGTATGCTCAGTAATGAAGTGTATCCATCTACAAAATATCGATATTAAAGCAGTTTCACAGGAGTGATTGGCACTAAACCCTGAATGTTCTTTGAGGACTGGGTATTGCTCTTCAAGAAATATTTTTAGAGGCCAGATATATGACTTTCAATATTTTTTGACAAGATCGGAAATACTTTTTTGTGGATGCCGTGGGTGTTACGTTTGCTTTTTTGGACAACTCAGGAAACATTTGTTTAGAAATACTCACATTCAGTATAAGAGCAACTGATTTGGATATTACCACCGCAAATTTTTCAGAAATGTGGGACTTAGGCCATGAAAACCTGCAGACTTCGTTAGGTCAATTGCTTTATTTGTACTTCCAATATTCTTTTACCTTGAGCTCGAAAAATTAGTGTCCTCTCACACCTTTTTTGTATCTTTGAGAAAAGACAATAAAACATTTTCATGAAAAAGTCATAATTAAATATGTCAATTTGTTTAGGATTCACAATTGGGTTGTCCTGATCGTCATTTATAGGATGTGTGTGAGTTTTGGAAGTGTCTCCTGATTTCCTCACACCACTCATTCTAATGTTTAAAGTAGTAGACCTCGCGTTGACAGACTTAGATGCCAAGCTTTGCAGTGTGGAGTCTGTTTTGTTTGGTCAATGACCTATCAGTTTTGTTGTTTATTTCAACGGTACCCTATAGCTTGTGTATAGTTGGTTTTTAATTGGTGTATTTCAGTTTTGTTTTGTTGCCCTTGTTATGCCCTTCATTGTGCCTCGACATGTTTGATAAAATGGTGTTCATAGACAATATATAATCTTTAAGAGGTCAGTGAAATGAGAGTCAATACTATAGAGATATCGGACAATCGTAGTAAATATATGGGGCTTTAGGAAAGTATTGTTTTCAACAATATTCTTCATAAGCGCTTTATCATACGGCATGGCAATTATACAAATGTAGGACCATTCGTTGATTAAATGTCTGATTAATTTTTTCAATAACATCGCATTTATTATTTACTGATCACAAATATAACCTTCTGCCCAATATGACAATTATGGTAGAAGTCTACGATCATTCAACGAATTCAATTGCATACATTCAGACAGGTCGTTCAAAGACGATGTGATTATTTTAATAAGATGTACATTCATGGGGAAACGTTATTGTGCGCTTATCATCCAAAGTCAATATATGCACCGGTTTTATGTCGGTGTATGATTACCATACACTTGATGCAGTTATGTTACGTCTAGATGTGATTCAAAAGTATTAAGCGAAAAGAAGCAAGCATCAATGCATTTGATTGTTTGATTACCTTTCTATAAATGAAGTGCAGCATTAGCTGTAAAAAGTTAAATATAGATTATATAGTATGTACATATTGGAGAATGTGATTTTGTTCTCTCATATTCAGAAATTAGAGTTTAAACGTTTGTTTAGTTAGTATTGCAATTCGCTTAATGGAGCTCGATGATTCACGATAATAAAGTATGTACCTTGAAATTATATTTCATATATTTTTTTTGGGCATGACCTGGTGGCCTAAAATGCAAAATAAATTGAAAGATGAAACCGTTCTTCTTTGTTGTATATGGCAGACCCATAGGTTTAATGACGATACAAAACTGTTGACCTTACTGTTCATTGTTCATTGTTTTAATGGTTACGAAATGTAAACACATGTCTACGGGCGAGTCACATACGTACATAGTATGATGTCTGATGCGACCCAAAACCATGAAATACCATTGCTGCGGATTGTGTTAACTTGTACCGAGTATTAGCAGTAAATAATGCACTAATAAACTTGTTTAAATTGAGAATATGTTGCGTATCATCAGCGTAACAATAAATATATAAGTTCGTAGATGAACAATATTTATAGAGGTGAATGTATATATATAGTAAAATAACTATGTTCATTACGTGTGAACAAAATAAATCAATCATGTTTTGTACGCCAATGCTCAGCATATATCAAGCAAATTGTCAAAACATCATTAGTATATTGTTGCTGAGTTGTTTAGAGAGCATGATTATTTAGTTTTGTTCATTTGTAACTTACGTTGGCTCTAGTTGATAATTAAACACACACAGGTCAAACAGCGATCTGGATGACGGTGATGCCTACTAATGCACACACATGCATACGCTTGATATGTGCATAGTACATAACGTCATTGTATTAGGTGAAACTCTTTATATTGTTATGACATTGATATATTTCTTTATGTTGAAAGCCATGCTACATGTACCATTTCAAATATACCATTACCTTTTCATTGTAACGTTTACTTGTGTACTCTATTTCTCTGTGTGTTCTTTGTTGTGCATTTCATATTGCGCTGTTTCTGATGAGTTCTGTTGCGTTCCCTGCACAATATGTACTTATGTTTTTGTAATCAATAATGCAATCATTTCATAGTTTTTCACACGTGAGTATGAATTTTAAAAGTTGTTATCTCTACGCTAAAAAGTATCTGGTTGGAAAGTTGAAAAATGGTATCGTTTGTTTCATAACAAGTACATGATCTGTACATAACTACATTATTACACTGCGACTCGCAATTACTGCAATTAAATGTTTTTGATGTAGATTCCATTCAGCCTCGCTAACTAATTTCTAAATAAAATTTAGAAGGTTATTAAATTAATCAATAATGAATTTCGTACTTTAAATCTTTTGTAATTGACTAAAGGTTGTAGTTAAGCTACATAACATTTAAAGGATACTTCCGAGAGAAAACACCTTTTATTGCTATATTCAATTGGTGTCTTGCTGAGATGAAACAATATGCATAGGGATAATTAATTGCACATACATTATTTTAATTACACTTCTTAGCTAAGCAATATTTCGAGGACTTTAGGCCTGGTGTTGTGGGTAACACGATCTGATATCATCAGACAAAATGTTAATTTAATTAGCTATAATTATCGCTGGCTTAGAATGAGAAGGTCGTAAGTACAAAATCGATATTTTGTAAAATCAAGAAAAAAATGTCTGCAAACTACTCTTTACGTAAGGAAAAACAAGCTTTTTCAACTTTAGTTTGGTAAACGATTTGTCCCGATTGTCATGGAATAGGCTCATAAGATGCGGCTTTTGTTCCATATTTCATATATAATTGAGTCTTATAAGGCCCTAAGAGTTATACATAGCACTTACGATTTTCTCATTCTAAACAAGCGGTACATAATATCGCTGGCGATCCAAGTGACTAAATTGAACAACATCTGTGTTCGTTCGTTACTTATTCTGTACAAACCTGTTTGCATGTAATTTGTTATTGGTGAATAATTGTTTATAATTATGATAATTTACCGAACTAGGGTTGCCAATTGCGTTATTAAAACAAGAAATGAGACAAATGCTGTAAAATGACAATGGATAACGGTGTAAATATTTTCATTAATTTAATTAGTATGCAAATCACTAAATGTATCTCCCTTTGTCTGCAAAAGTACAATGCACATGTATACTTACAACGCGACTGTGGGGTTATGTTGAATTTTACCAGGAAAACAAAGAATGTTCTTATGTTTTATTTGCATCATATTAAAAGTGAACTTGTTGTCGTCTTTTTGGTACAAAGATCAGACAAGTATTTAATAATATATTGCACTATAAATACATCCCTCCAGAAAATATAAGTCCCAAGTTTGACAAATTGGTTATTGTTAGCATGTAACAACTTTTCAAACTGATGCAGACTCGCTATTATCTTTTTGTCAAAGTGATGTTAAAATAATTTGATATGTCATTTACTTTACAGAATTTACCACTGCAGTCGTTGTAGCATGACTTATTTTTTTTTTTTAAAAACAAGATTCTACCTCAAAACAGACTGATCATATATTGAGCGTTGATCTAATTGCCGATAAGCTTGCGATTTTCGTTTTTGGAACTAAAATCTTATCTATGTATAATTCCATTAACTTACATATTTGGGTATCAAAGGGTTGGTCTTTAAGACCATATATAATATTACTCCTAGTAAAAGTCAACTTATCCCAGGATCGCTTTTTTAAATCCTATAATCATATACATGTATAGTACATCCATTATTTGAAGAAAAATTAGCAGTTTCGTAAACTTGGGTACATATGTCGTACTTTGCGATGTTCTTTATAATTGCTCCGCCAACAATTTGATTGCTCCGCTAAGAGTATGATTGCTCCGCATAGTCTAACCATATTATGATGGATCCGCCTGATGCGTATTTGTGCTTTCATTCATAATCATGCTCCGCCTGGTGTTTTACGTCATATAAAAGGTCGGTTCACAAAAAACGTTAAACGCATTTTGATATCTGTGTTTATTTATGATGTTACTTAAACAACAACGGATCGAATAAAAATATAAAAATAAAATTTATTTGTTCTGTGTCAAATAATGCATTTAAATGTGGCAAATAAGGTGAAAAACATCAGAAAACGATTGGATAATCACAGCAATAAATGAAGGTGAATTTCGCAAATAAAAATAATTGGATTGATGCATTACATATAATTGTAATTTAGTAAAGTAAGATTGCCCCCACAGTGACCACCGCATACAGTCGACGTCAATGGCGAATTGTAAGTATTATATAAATGGTTTTAAAATAACAAATTGAACGCCAAATTGGTACATATACTGTTTCAATAGATTATAACTTTCTCAGTACTAGACAAGAACGAATATTCATTCGTAAAACGCATTTCAGTTGTTATAAAATCAAGACTAATTATTCGATCATGTTCATTCTAAGGACGGCTCCCGTGTATGACGTCCTTCAAGAGAGTGACGTTAAAAATAAACCTAACTAGCTACATTTTTGTAGCAATTTGGATCTCTGCTTGATATACTAGAGTTTCTTACACGTCACAAAAACTTGCGATTTTTATACCCCTGCCATGCGAATTTCGAATCAGCCGGAAAGGCCAAAATACTTCGAAACAGATTCCGAATGATATTCGTACAATTATTGCAGCTTTGTCAAAATGGCGTTCAAATACTTCGAATACAAATGCAAGTACCAACATGTCTCAAACACAATCCTGTAATACTTAAAATTATCAGTCTCGTTCTGACATGCCACGTGTGCATTACCGTACAAGTTCATTGAGAGTCAAGTTATTTGTGTCGAAATAAGTGATCAGTTCTACTAGTGCTATTCTATATTTGGAACCCTTTATTATCTAGATGGTGAATGAATGGACGTCGGTAGACACTTCAGGTTTAATTTATCAGAAATATATAATTTCAAGTAATTTAATAATCATGTTCAATTTATCTATCCGATCTATACTGTCACATTTAATGTATACACCAGACAATCTGATGCACGTATGTTCCCGGGGAATTTGTGATTGTTTTAGAAAAATGAATTATTTAAACTAAGTTTACGATTGCTACGGTTAAAAGTTTCACGTTTTTGAACCGCATATGAGTTTGGGCTACTGTGTAAAACAATGCTGTTGTTTAGCTCGATCCGCTTGCTCAATACATTTTCATTAAACATGTTCAAGTAGAAGTATGCTGCTCATATAAGCCTGTGTATCTGGATGGTTTCGCTCATACTATCATTGAACAGTTTAGAGGTATATTACTTAAAAAAACAATGCGTGTTGTTCTACCTAGTTTTGCTACTTGTTTGCGTTTGTTCCATCTTGATGCGTTCCTTTCTGTGCATTACCTAATCTGCTGTCTCTGACCCGTTTATTGTCATATTTATACTACTCAGATAAGGAATCCGTTTTTCTAGCTCGCTACGCTTGTTCTATAAATCTCACATCATATATTGTCAAGTATAGAACGAGTTCGTGTGTTCGCGTTCGCACCCGACTCCGAAAACACCTTATTTATATGTAACGGTCATGGATTACCACGGTTACACATGCACCTCGCAGTACTAAGTTAAATCACGTGGTCAATATTCTACATGAGTATTATGGCCAACGTAACCCCGCCTTATATATGGATTTGGACGTAGGGTCATCAAAAAGAAATTAACTGGTTATACCACCCTTTTCATTGCAAGTCATTATGGAATGGTGTTCAAAATTGTTGCTGAAAAGTTTATCCAATAAAGGATTATACATATCGACAAAGGGATAGGGGTCAATGCTCTAAATATGCCTAAACGTAGGTCTGATTTCGCACAGGTTTGACGCAAGGTTCACTGTCATATCATCATTTCCGGTGTAAAGTGATCTCAGTGTTTCAAGGCAATCATGTCTACGGAACATCCATCAATGTCCAGCGAGTATCAGCAGGGTACCATGTGAACTTCAAGAAAAACCAATATACTTTGACAGACATGTGTACTAGAAAATATACTGTAGCATAAAATGTACGCAAATTTGGTAATCCAATATAAATATATCATAAAGATAATAACATATAAGACAGAGAATGCAGCAATCAACAAATACATGTGCAGAAACTACCCTGACTACTTTTGGGCACAATGAGTTTTGTTAGATAAATTTATTTGTAAATATAAATTTTAATCGCAATTATCCCTCATCCACCATGTGAGTTGTGATACTATATCATTACAATAATGTTGATAATAATTATACCAAGGCGTATATGATACACTAAACAACGCAAGAGACCCATTTGCAACCCAGTCCGTTGCTTTGTTTTCTAAAATGTTTATCTGCTGTGTGGAAATCACATTAGCTCAACTAATGGATACATACTGTGTTCGTTTCCATGACTAGAAATACGGACCGTTTACTCCTTGTGTATGTTCATTTTAATTTCCGGAGACGGCATTTGTTTACATTGTTTACTGTAAATGATGATAAATCAGCAAATACACTTCAGTGATAAAAACTGTTAATGAATGTTAGGTTTATTCACAAATTACGTTCATTGTACGATATAGTATAGTATATACAATGTTTATTAATTAATTCATTACTATAGTAATTTTGTATTTGTACTAATGCACCCTTCCCTTCTACGATAATGCACTGCGCTAATTGAAAACCATTATTCAAAATGGAAAATATTACTCATCTCTCAGATGAATGTTATTATTTCTAAAAACGTTTCACCAAAGAGGGTTGGTAAGCCAGGGCGGGTGTATGATTACTGTGTTTCCTTGTACTTAAATACGGCTCCGATCGAATATAAGTATAACGTTGTCGAACAGCAAAGTTTTTTGTTTAGTATAATAATAATTTTATTGCCTCCATTTTCTGGAGATATATACATGTAGTTTGCATACAACAATTTAAAAAGCTTAGTAATTTTAGTTATATTCAAATAGTTAATGATTATGTACAGGATACCAATGCACGAAAAATACATTCATGTTCAACATGAATTAGTGAAACTATACAGTATCAAAGGTCGCATTAGTATGTTGTAGTCACTAATGTGTTTGCAAACGACAGGCAATGGACAAATGAATTACAGATGCATATTAGTTCCACTTGATGGCTCCACAGACGCCCCCTATATCTGATATTTCCAGTAATATCAATTCAGTCCTAAATAAACGACAGGCCCAGGGCAGGAACCTTTAGATGCCCCTTCGTACACTTTAAATAAATGAATTATAGAGAAAGGGGGTGGATAAGGTAAAAATGATTACTTTAATGACAAAAAACACGTTTGTACAATTATCATTAGTCAGGTACAAAGTTGGAATTCTCCAGGTGTCATGTTACCCATGTACTACAGTGTAGGAGCTGTTGAAACATATAACTTCATTTGGTGTGTATTCTGAGTAACTTCGAATATTCAATAGAAATGCGTTCATGTTGTTTATATATATGGACACAAATGACAAGTTTGTTGACATGACCGTTGTCCGAATAGTACGGCCTCTTCTGACTTGACGTAATTCAGTAGGTGAAGTGAATGTCGTGTGGCCTGAAAACGTATAAATACCATACGGAACATTGCTGTAACTTATCGGGTGTTATCGGCAAAGTAGCCTCCCTTGAAAACGTCTAATCGATCACATCGATAACGTTTAACGATACACCGATTTACTATAGATTTATATAGGAGCCGTATGGTTTAACTTTAATAACTTGTTTATAACATTAGATGACAAAATTTTATAACCTCGTGAAGTAATCTTCATTCTTTGCACTTTATTTCAATATAATTTTTATTATTGTCGTACGTCAACTTTTTGCTTCCATTTTCGTTTGAAGTTTGTGACTACCATTCCTATATAACTCTATATGAAAATTGTCAAAATACTAAAAACCGCGTTTTTGACAGGCTATAAAGTTGCTTTTTACTTAAATGACATTTTTTTATAACCTCGTGAAGTATTCTTTAAAGTCTAAGCATTATTACAATATATTTTTTAAGAAATTTGCAAATGTAGAAATTGCTTCCAATTTAGTTTGAAAATGAAGAAATTCACGTTCTAGTACGCGGTTTCATATCGTTAAGTATAATGTATATCGTGAAACATCGGCTATTTCCGTTTTTCTCCGGTCTATAATGGCCGAGGAGATCACTATGTGTAGCAAATAAGACGTTTATTATACGTGGGTTGTTTTGGGGTTTCGTATTGTGTAGTATTTTTGAAAAAAAAGGAAAATAAATCCTTTTAGATTTTAAAGTCCCGTAGAACAAAGTAAGGAGTTCAATTTTCAAATCAAATCTTAATTAAGTTTATTTGAACATTTTCTTCTTTTTAAACGCATGTTTTCAACACGTTTTGTGTGCATTAATATATATGTTTTTAATTATTCTTGTGATCATGAAGGTGGGAAGTAATTTAATCAAACCAATAAGACGTAATTATTGACATATACATTTGTACAATTTTATTTAAAAAAAGGGAGGACACTTGTGTAATTATCACGTTCTATACAATCTGGGAAGAATATTATACGTCCCTGATACAATATAAGTATACATTTAACATGTGGCTAATTGGTTCGTTGGTTTTGCCGGTGTTTAATTATAAAGTCGGCATATCTTTTACCATGTAGAAAAACTGATAATTTTCAGCAAACTTTACGATAAATCAAATAACTCGCTAAATATTTGTTTCTCTTAAAAAATGACGAGCATAGCCTTTATTTGCCATAAACAATTCTAACAACATGATCACAATGGAATTTTTCTATAATAGAAATATGAGAGACTGTTAACATTCAAAGTATATTAATAAGAGTATATTATATCTGTTTTAAAATAAACAAAAACACATACAAACTTTTATTAAAATGGCCTTCATGCATTGTTATGTTTAAAAAAATGGTTTTATTCAAAGGTATCACGTTACCATGGCTGTTTTCAAAATTCATATATGTTCCCATATGTGCGAGACTTAAGTTTTTCATAAATATAACTTTTCCCTATGTATTTACTTTTTATTTAAACAATGTTTAAAAAAAACATTAATGATACATTTATACTATTTCAATGAAAGTTTGTATGTGTTTCTACTTTATAAACTTATAAAGCTAAGTCAGTATTCATATTTGTGACCGGGAAATAAAAAGCCGCAGAAGTGTAATCCCTTAATTGTTTTATTGCCCCTTATCAGTATAATCCTGTCTGATCACCGTCTATCGATCTAGTTAAACAATAGGGTCATACATTCTATCGCTTTATATATATGTATGTATAATTATGGGCTATTATCCACTCATGCGTGAAAAACACCATCGATATTTGGATAAAATTAGTAAAAACCTGTAAAAATATCTTCCATGAAGGCAGATAGGAGATTGTATAAAATGTTGTATATTAGTATTGTACTAAGGCGGTTTAACTTTTTATATATTTGTTTGACTTATTATGAATACAAATATTCTGTTATGATTTGCCTATTTTCATTATATCGCAATAATTGTATAATTGATTGCAGCAGTTTATTGAACTTGAACTTATTTATTAACACAACATTCTGTGTAAAACATTGCAAAATCTTTACGATAAAAGTTACGTAATAAAACTGAATTAAATAGACAAGAACGCATATACACACGATGACTTTAAAAAACGCCTCACACACCTCAAATTAATTATTTGATTCATGATGACAATCACTCAATCTGGACTGTACATTTTGTACGTGCGAATATAACATAATTTACAAAAAAACAAGCATAATTTATATCGGGATTAAGAAAATATTTGATAATAAGCGAAGTCATCTTGTTGTTACTAAGATACTACCACACGCATACCAGAATTACCAGAAGTCAACATCAGCAATTCAAATTGAAATGTATACATGATCACGAGACGAATAGACAGTTACAATCATAAATCTGAAAATATGAAAAATCGACTGCTTATCTTTTTATCTGATCAGTAGCCCCTCAGGCTACGATTTATGTAGCTTACCGTTATCATTCGTGACTATCGGAAAATTTACGACCACTAACGGAAATAGCCGACATCGATCTGAATCGATTGGATTAAGATAAGCGAAATTGTTGTGTATGGGGAATGTTTATCGATTTTTGTGGTGTAAAGGGAAACAACTCGTACAAACACACAGGTACAAAAATCACTATACACAGAGTTGTCTTTTCCTTAAGAATTAGCTCAAAAGTTCCACATGATGCATGTATATACTTCTAATACCATGCACGGACACATATACACAAGTTAGACACCGGCTGAAGGGACAATGAATGTCGTTGTTCATCATTTGTAGTGTTGTCAAATCTGAGCGATTGGTCTGATTGTAACTCTACAATAATTGTACTGTGCATTATTCGGGCATTGCTTTTTATGCAAGGACAATGACACTATAGATAGACTGTTTCATTTCTGTTTTCATACAGGAACGTTTGCGAGTAAATTGAGATGCACCAAATATCAATCAGTAATAAAATCGTATCGATAATTCACGTGTCCGTAAGTGCAATTGATAATACACAATTTGTCAATCAATACCTTTGGAAAGCCTTTTCTGTCCTATACGTACAAAATGAATGTAGTTGTGCCCAAACATAAATATATTTAGCCTCTTTATCAATACACTATACCAAACAAGTCTTATATGTATTCAACAAGACATTATAGCATGCTAATGTGACCTTATATTAAGTCAATATGTTATTAGTTGATGTGCATTAAATTTTATCAATACGAGGGGTGTTCGAAAAGAAATGCAAGTCCATGCATATATTTGTATTTCCTGGGATTTCGTGCTTCAAATTTGGCGTATACTTTGCCAAACCATCCTTATAAGGTGCAGTAGTACATAATTTACAATAATTGTAATTAATCGCCTGCAGTAACCGTTACCAAATTAGTTGCCTATTTACAATGTGAGAATTGATTGTAATATTACGACAATTGAAAATAAACATTAGTTAGTCCGTTCTGCAATTGTTATTGTTATTGCGGTTTTGTAATGCTTTATGTCCTATTAAAGTTGTTAAGTTGTGTATGATAAGAAAGGTACTTTGGGATTTCATTCATTTGTTGTTCATTTACTTTCATTTGTAAATGTATTAATCATGTCATCTGACGGTGCCGTTCAATAAATATTTGTGCCAACACACAACTGAACGAGGAAATGAAAAAGAAGTTCCAGGTGTCAAAATGTCGAAATACCACGTATTTGAAGATGCATGGTTTATCATTCGAATATATTACAGTACCTTCATATGACAATATTTGCTGTGGTAAATAGAGTATACATCAGTTAATATTAGAGACGTATTTGTGCAATAACGAAATATTGCGCCATGAAATGTATAAATGCATTATAAGTTTGTAATTTGTTCTATGGAACAAGTGCGTGTCTTAAACAAATTTGTCTGTCGCATGAACTTATTGATGCAATTACAAAATCGTCGTGAAATGTACAAATACATTAAAGTTTGCAAATTGTTGTAATGAAACAGGGGTATTCCTTGAATCAATGTGTCTGTCGCATGGAACGATACATCACACTTATAGGGTAACATGAGCGAAAGAAAATTGGTACACCAGACGACGACATGTGCCATTTGGTGTTCACACCGTGAGGTGTCTTATTAATTACAATTGCCTATAAGCCAGCTGCTAATAGCTCTAAGGGTTTCTACTTACTTCGTATGCCATTCGGTTGAACAGTATATGGATTGATGTAAAGTGAACTGTTGATGTTGTTGAAAGCCGTGATATAAACGTGTTCTACTTTCCAAAAGACTCTCTAAGGATACATCCTTCTCAAAATAGAATTCCTGAACATCTTGACACATGTTAACTGCTATACGTGATATATTTTAATGCATTACTGTTTAATACATGAACTAATTAGAAAATGGTTACATTTTGAAATTCATCTGAACGTATTATATTTGTTTAAACTCGTCGCCGTAAAAAAGACAGAAAATGGATATGCTAAGAGATAACCTACTGAATTGACAGCAGTGCTGTCCTCATTCGTTTTAACTTGCGGAACATGTTGGACATGTACTAGGTTTCCGCTCCATGGGTACCCAAACATTTAATGTCAGAACAGACCAAACGTCGCTCCAAACTCGTTGCCAACTTGCTTTTGCGCTTAATATAGACGGAAACAACTTTCTATCCAAACTTTTAGCGATAGATAATACCTAGATACGATATTATCTTCCGAAAAATGGACAGCAATTACCTTGGAATTCGATTTGCTAATTTATATTAGGTTGAATAGACCGTGACCGAGCAGTTTAGTGTGTCTGTGCGTAGTTGCCAATCAACGGGAATAGAAGATCTGCCGAAACAATGACACAAATAATAGACAGTCGGACAGGGAAGGCAACACTCAACTGAACAAGCTTAGCACAGAAAACACAAAAAAAACATCCATTATTTGTTTGTGTTCGAACGAATATTTCTAGAAGAATAATAACAGCAAAACTTGAGGAAATAACGAAATCATACTAAGGTCATAGAGTAATAATGGTAAGAGATATTGTTATATTTGATGTAAACAAGACATGATGTCTGTTAAAATGTGTTTTTCGAAAAGTAAAAATAAAATTATAGAGAACATTCAAACATTTAGAGTACATAGGTTGCGTATATAGAGCATGTTTTTATTCAGATGGATTATAAATACCTTCAGTATAAACATTAAGGTATTTTGTATAGAGACAGTAGGACCGGCAGGTATGTGAACCTGATTTCTGACAATGAATGCGACACAAAAGATACGTACTGTTGACAAAGGGCATTATTCTATGGAACGTATCGAATGCCTTTATGGTATTGTTAGTACAGTACCTAAGTTGTTGCATAAGAAATTAATCGTTTCGAGCAATACAACATTTTTCATATAATTATCAAGTCGTCCTTTACAACCGTCATGTTTTTGCGTCGTCAAAACATTTGTTTCAGCTCATATTTTTAAATGAAAAAAGGATGCGTCGGGTTACGGCCATGAGCGTCTTTGATATGTGGAATGAGATTTGCACACTATTTGATATCGAACTAACTTATAGGGAGGCCATCGCCTTATGACAAGGACAATATGGACCTTTGTGTAAAACAAATAAAGCCTGCTATAGGCATGCATTAGGTAAGTGTCTCTGTTCCTTTCTATTGTATTTGAGACAGAAGAAGCTTGTTGAATGAAACATCACTTATACATTCAGGTGCAAAATATGCAATATCAAAAACTAGTTATCAACCTGTATGATTATTTTATTTATGTTATTGCCAATTAAACATGTTACAATGGCCTATGATGTACTGAATTCGGAGGTTTGACTTAAATGCTGATTTGTTACTAAAGGCCCCGTCACACATGCCGAATCCTGGCGAATATTGGAGAGTAGTTGAGTGATTTCTGAAGTATTCTTACCGAAACTGTTGGAAAATCTTCCAAAGGAACAGAATCGCATCCAAACGAACACCGCCAACGATGTACAAACACTTATAATAAGGGAGCGAATTGTACTTAAGTTCTATTAGAAAGTTAACATTGGGTAATATTCGTTATGTGTGTTGGGCCTTCAATATGCAACGTGGTACGAGGGGTATTCGAAAAGAAATGCAACTTCCTACATATCTTTTTATTTTCAGGATTGTCGCGCGTCAAATTCGGCATGTTTACCTTTTAGGCTATTGTCTTCTCTCGGGTAAAATTTGATTAATTTCCATTCATCGGCTTGGTCAATTTGTATTCTTAATATACACTTACTCAATTGCATTAAGCTTAAAAAATGTGAAAAACATATAGCAAAACTGACTGAAATTATGCCTTACATCAAATAATGTCTGGATTTTGATTACGTAATACACACAAGAAACATTTTAAAATTTACTGACATCGTATGATGTGTTTTAGTAATGTTCTAAAACCAAGAGCATCTAAAAGACAACAACTAAACATTTCATTGATAACAAGTAGGATATTCGTCTCATAGCTGCAATATTGACCGTAGAACAGTTATTACAATCATACTTGGAAATAAATTAATGAAGTTAACAACATATCAGCATCGTATTATGTGTTTTTGTAAATACATTTGTGATGGAGTTATACGTGTATTATGTAATAATCACTCAAAAGAAAGTCACATTTTGTTTTCAGTGACATTACTATCCACCATACAACAATGAGACTTAGTATGGTAATCCTAAGTGTACGGCTTCTGTACCTTATCATGTTTCAAAATATTCTGTTTGGTGTTTGAATGGGCTTCAATATTTCCCGAAATTGATGTTTATGTCTGGTAAATGTACTTTTGATGTTGAACAATATACTAGTAAGTCTCACTTTCACCATTTAATTAGTTCATATACATGTATACATCTACGAAGTGACTTCAATCTTCCAAAACCTCTGTTACACTGTTAACGTGTATAATAGGAACATTCAGGGGGCCCTTTATGCACTACGTGGTCAAGTTATATGACGGGCTAGGCTTCTTAACACTGGTACCTTAGAATGAGAAGGTCTTATGTAGCACTAACCACCTTCTCTATAGAAATAATTCATATTTTAAATATGCCTCCTATTAGCCCATGTTAATGAATATCAGAACAGTTCATGATGACCAAACTGAAGTTGCAAATGCTTGTTTCTCATAAGTAAAGAGTAGTTTTCAGACAGTTTTTCTTGTTTTCTCAAAATAGCGTTTTTGTACTTACGACCACCTTCTCAATGTAAGCTAGCGAATGTTCTTAAATCTTTCAAACTGTTTCCTATTTTTGGCGACGTCCCGCGTGTAGCCTCCTTGTCAAAGTCTTGAAATTGCAAAAAGGGACAAACGTGTTACTTGCTTGCCACCTCAGTATCCTAACACTTGAATAACCTGTATCTGATAAAACATATAGCTTCATTAAGACAGCGCGTCGTTGCAATGGTTCTCATTTGTATGTGAGACGAGGAATATGAGTTTTGAATGATAGGAGATTTTTTTCAAAACATAAGGTTTTGAAAAAAACATCTCCGAGACATCTGAGTTTGGCTTTTTTCCTAAATCAGCAGCCTATAAAGGTCGTTCGGGCCGTACCAATTGTCTTCGCGGTATTCGTAACTACTTGGGTCTCTCCGCCATCGGCCGAAGTTTTGCGCAACCATTAATGCATCAAAAACAATGTATTTCCGGTGTCGTCAGTATTCTGAAATGACGTACGAGGACATATTAATCAAATATCGACACTTTGTACATAGCGCAAAAAGTTGCTTCTTTATTTTTATGTTATCTAAAATTATTCAGATCTAAAACTACACTTTACAAAATAAATAAATAAAAACAGGTCCGGAGCGATAGCCAGGAAATAGGGGAAGTAACTCATCATTCTGTGATTTTATTCGTCTGAGAAGCCGATCATCGATTACACGATGTAAGTACTTGTTAAGCAAGGAAAATCGTCTTTAATACTGACATTTAACATACTTATATAAGTACAAGTTTCCACAAGTTCATGTTGTACCCGTTCCTTTTCGTACCTAGGACCGAAATAATTAGTCCCAGTTTGTACCAAAACAAAATGTAAAATGACTCTTCAGTATTGTGCTTTGGATAGCAATGTTTATGAGATTATTGTAGTATTTTGTACATAATTACATTTCTGATATGGGTCTAGACTAAGGAGAGAAATGTATTTGGCCAGCTTAACCAGTTTTAATTTAATTTTTCAACTGAGCCGCTACAGACTACAGTGTAAACTGTACGTGTCCAATAAGTTTGACTAATGCCTGGATAACTCAGTTAGCATCTCGCCTATAGTCTAACCAACTTGACGTGTGTATGATATGATATGATTCACCATATCGACATTACCGGATAAAGCGCGCTTTCAGAGATTACGGAATTATATAAACTTGAGCGAAAATGTGCGAGATATTCTGAATATATGTGAGGGTGGTGGCTACATATACCATATAGGGCAACCAGGTACAATAATCGCGATTATTGAAGGCAAAATATAAGAATCTTTAAAAAGTCTTACTAGAACACGATGACAACATTATTTTACGACCTCGCTGCAGGCAACATTTTTGCCTAAATAATATGTTTAACTTAAAAAATGCATATATTTTCTCCCCATCGGTATCGAGCTACAGATATAAATTTCAAATATAAAGCTTTATTTAAAGGTGCCGCCTCACAGATTTGGCTAAAAATTTTGTATATCGTGATTTTCTAACCTAACCAAGTATAAAGCCACTGGCGGTAGCTTTATGAAAGATTTGGTGCAAATAAGCAATTTTAACCACTCTCGATATCGCCCACTGAGTATTTTTTTCTTGAAAAAAAGCGCTAAGTTTCCTTCTAACATGCTTTGTGAATTATGTAATTCACACGTGATTGAACTGTAACATCAGCAAACTACAGCGTAAACATCAGTGAGGTATTTGGTTTGTTTTTCCATTCGTTTTCAACAAATGCGAACAAATTTCAGGCAATTTAAGTAATAGTAGTGTTAATTCTATAGGGTATCAACATACTATAGAATGTTTTATGTAAAACTACTGAATAACTACAAAATGCCGATGCTTCGCAAGTTATTTTAGATGTCAGTATGGATGTTTATGGCATATACAGGCAACTATACCAAAATAACGCGAATATTTGACAATTTTATTTTATTTTTACAATACACAAAAACGTGAGGCAATCCCTTTAAACATTGAAAAAGGAATACTTATATACACTCCCGCTATACAGCCTATTGGTTTTTACCCCCCTGACTGTTTAATTCCGGTTCCGGAAAAACGGGTATTATACTATAATGTCGATATTGAGAATGAATTATGTACAGACAAGTACATGCGTAGTTTCAAAATATATTGGATTCATGACTAAAACCCCTTTCACAATTGTCGTAGGATTTATTTCGTCGCACGACGCTTATATATCTTCGTTGAAATGTACCGATTTGCGTCTGGAATGGGTAATTTTATGGAGCAGTCACAATTGTCGCACGACGGACGCGCGATGGCTCTATGATGCATTTTTGGGAACGATCGTGCGTCCGTCATGTGACGGACGTACGGCGGTTGTGCGAAGGCAGGACATAACAATTGACGCGAGAAAGCCTTACGATGAACAGTTGTGGCACGTCCGTCGTACGATAAAAGCATTGTCAAACTATTAGCTGGTTTAAAAATAAGTTTCAGCAGCTGGGTATAATTAATGAAGACGTCTAACCAAACTCTTTATTTTCGAATAATAATAAATATTTGCAAATAGGAACTTGCAAATGCTAGTGTTAAACTGTCCACGATTAAGTTTTCCGGCGCACGACGGTCGCACAGTCCAGGCATTTCTTTGTCTATTGTGAAAGGGGTTTAACTCTGACTTTTAAAATGTTTGAAATTATTTGTTACTAGCTTCATTCAAATGAGAGTTAAGAATTAAGAATTTCCCTGAAAAATATGCTAAAGGTGTCTGTCTGTAGGATGCCTGAAGCCAGTATAGGATTTAATTACTGATAAGGAAGAGAACTGTGTAGGCAGCCACTTAGCTCGCTCGGTAGAGCATTCGCCCTTCTTAATAAATGGTTCCGGGTTTGAGCCCTGGTTCGGCTACATACTTTTCTAACCCTGTTACATTATGAACGTTCCCACAGATGGTACCATGTACTTTGCTGTATAAACTGTTACATATAGTCAGTTATGTTAGATTAATCAGTCAGGGGTGTATATAGCCAGTGATACTTATGTACGCAAGTGCGTAACATTAAATATAAATATAAGTTCCAAATGTTCACGAATCGTGAGGACCCCCAACCATAATCACCAACTTCAAGGCTTGTGTGTCCATTGAAGTATGGCTACGCCCCTGTCGTAGTATCCGATATTAAACAATTCTGATGATTTGGCTTATTATTCTGACTAATAAATTTAAACATACACCGGAATGATCATGTAGCGCGGCTGTTCACTTTGGCATAATAATTTTTAAAATGGGTCATTCAGCTGGGGGTGTTAAGCTTATTGGAGCTAGGTCGTTCTTGGTTAGGCTCGACTAAGGCTTGTTGAAACTAAGTCATCCGGCCGGGGCTTTCGGTTTTTATTTATTACTGTATTTCCGCCGTTTCTAAGTGGGCATTCAGTCTTTTGACTGCTGAAACTGTTTCATTCAGATTTTTGACAGCTGGGGTTTGGGCGGATCATTTTCTCGCTCGGCTGGGTGTTGGGCATTGTGTCATGTATATTTTTAGGTTTTCTGTGCTCGAAGTTGAGTGCTGCCTTCCCTGTCCGACATAATGTTATCTTTTTGATCAGCATCCTAACTGCTAATAAAACTCATCCTAAGCAATACTAGCAAATTTTCCGGCAGAAAATTATTGGAATTGTACTTTCCCTGCATGCATTCATTCTAATCGTGAACGTATTTCAGTTTGTCTACGGTAAATATTGCAATGCATAAAGCCAGTGTGATCAGAATGACATATATTTGAACCACCTCAGGTCTTTCAGCGCTTTGAATCCTGTTTACCCTTAAGTACATGTGGTTAATATGTATACATATTTTTTATGTAAGCTGTACATACATAGATTCATCTACATTATTTTATTAATTAAGAATGAAAAAATCTCCGTTAAAGGCCATGCCTTAGTTCATATTTATAATTCCGTGATGCTGCTGGACTCCTTGGACACTTATGTTAAAATTAGCACAGTCTCAAACTTGTTTCATCTTATAACCACAATCTTTCCATATTAATTTTATTTCAACAATCTATGTCTTGCATCTTAAATGACGTGACGTCACCTCATGGAACGAACATGACGTGGCGTTAGTTAATGAAAGAGTAACGAGTATGATCCCCTTACTGAGCAGATTAAGTAACTGGAAACATAGAATAATAGGTTAGTGACGTGGATGGAGTTAAAGTATATCCGGCTCGGCTTCAGATATTATCGGATTCGCCTACGGATCCGATATTTTCCTCGCCTTGCCAGACACACTTTTTCATCCACGGCACTAACCTATTATTCTCTATATTTTAATATTTTGCGTGTTTTATATTAATAGGGGAATTCCCCAAGGTCGCGAAGCGACCGGGGAATCACCAGTAACGATTACATGTGAAAACGCACGATTGTTGTTGTTGTTGTTGTAATTTTGCATTCGCTAACGCCGTTAGTATTTTGACAGACCGGATCTCTATGGTCACTTGGCAGACGGACTCTTGCTTCCGACTTCCGGTAGCACGAATTTGATACCGAGAAATCGATAACCGTTCTTGATTCTATTTTTATTTTTTAAATGTGGAACATAAATAACAATCATAGTAAAAGACCAGAATAAAACTATAATTAAATATTTATTGAATAAATGTATGATGCCAAAAAACCTTTAAATAAAAAAAATCAGTCTTCCATGGTTGCTGTGCAACCCGTCTCCTAGATTGAAGACACTCTTTTCCATACGGTTTTAGAAACAAAAATGGCTGCCATTTTTGTGCCCGCTTCGGAAGGCAATTTTAACGTTTTCAGTGCATAAACGATGCTTCAAACTGTTATGAGACACATGATTACTTTGAGATTACGAAGTAAGTCGAGCGGGAATCGTTCAAATGTGCGAAATATCAACCAATCTTAAGAAAATCTAATAAAAACGACACATGTTCAGGTTAATTCTTTTTGCAAAGCGGTTACTTCCCTTTGCAATACAATTAATATAACGTCCGTTTCGGATCTTCACGTATCCGGACATGACGGTGATAATTCCGAATTGTAGTTGTAGGTTATTGTAAAGAAAGTAACACGAATGCATTTCGTAATTCCTCGCCGAGATGTAATAAGAAATCCCTCCAAAATCGTCAAAAAATGTAAAAATATTCACGGGATAAAGGTCGCGAAAACTAATTAAATGTTGTTGTTGTTGTGATTGGATAAAACAAAACCCGGAATTTTCCGTCGGAATATCTTTTATGTTTTGATGATTTGCAACAGAGTTTATTTAACAAGAAAAGGGGATTAAGATTAAAGATGTTTGATATTTAATCGTAATGTGATTAATTGAAATGAAAATAGCCTTTTCTCTGGACAAAAGTACTGTCTGATATGCTCATGTAACCCATTATAAAAAGGTAAAATATCAAATTAGGCCCATTTGAAATCAGTTGTTATATATGTGTTTATATCTAATTATATGAAAACTAGTAACCCCTGAATTAAGTAGACCCAGAATTAAGATATATTTTCATTTTGATCGGGCTGACAAATGTTCATTCGGACAACATTTTTATTTCTGCCAGTCCGACTGAAAGCCTTTTAAAGTTTTCGCATCTGAACTTTTAAGCAAGAATGATAAATGACTAAGCATTATTTCGCTATACCTTCTACGTGCCTTCTGTCTGGGAGCCAAAGACTATTAGTGTCAAAGACCTGATGGGAAATTCCCTACTTGATGCAGTGCATTTGTTCATATTAATCGAGTCTGTGTTGTTAGGACTTAATATAAATGCGCATGTCACCAGAACACCAGGGTATAATACTTGGTATGTCAGCGTATGGTGTTACAAGGCCTCTTCTACGGTCATGAACTCCAAAATAGATACCTGCCAAAACCAGCGCCAAAATATTAATAAATTCATAATATTCTATATGACGCTTTATATATGTAGTGCAACAAAGGCAGAACAAACAAGATTTGGAACGCGCATGATATCTTTATCCGTCAGGAAAGAAAGTGATAGCAGTATATTGATTCTAGTTTCCGGCAGGAAATGATAATTTTGCGTGTATTCAAATTGATTCACATTCAATTTAATGATATTATTTTCCGAAACGATTCAACGCTTGACAATACAAGGTAGTAATAATTATACCGGATTTGTTGTTGCATGATTGAATCCACGGTATGATACTCCATCATATTCTTGTATGTCTATGACATATTGCAAAATAGTTCATTCATCCATTCATCAATAATCCTTTCATGAGAATCAATCAGATCATGTTTGTCTGTAGACAGAAGCTATATTTACTTGATGCAGCATAACAAGAAAAGCAATGCATTACACAAATATACATACGCAATGTATTTAGGCAGTGACTCAGAATATTGAATGAGCCCTTTATTCTCTGTATACAATAGCTATACACGGCATTCACTTACACCAATATTACATACATTCCAATCAGTTTTGAACAAATAACGCTGGATAGTGGGACGTTTATCTCCGATCGTAAACACTTTGAACTGTTGCACAATATAATTAGCACCACACAGGAATATGTGTCTTCTATAATTACCTTGGTCTATCATTTATAGATTCAATTCAATCACAGAAGTGACCATCTGCATTTATTGCTCCTTCGATACAATACATCAGAAAGGATTACCGTCTCGTCTAGATGTATTGTTTCTCACTTGGGAAATATAAGCCGATTGTTAAAGTGAACTCCTCGTGGACAGTCTGCCAATCACAATGTTTGATTGTCTTCTTCCTCATTTAGCTTGAATGTGTTTTATCACTCGTTATTGGAACGACAATTTAGTACAGTGACAAAATCCAAATAATGATCTAACCTAAATTCAGGTCCTACCATTACAGTGATTCTTGAACTGTTGAGAATATTTTGACTACCGAAATTAGGTATTGCAGCGGTTTATAAGTTTAATTTTCTTGTTCAGTTATGTGTCGGGCATTGTGTTGTACATGAATGCTTGTGGTATGTGCTATTTCTTGTTGTGTGTTCCCTTGTGTGCAGTTCGTGCTCGTCTGTGCTACCTTCCATGTGAAAGTTTCTATTATCTTTTTCAACCACTTCTAAGTTCACCAGAATAGAGAAAAAGCCGAAGTTACAGACAAATGTTTCTGGGATTGACTGTCAGAAATAAGACATAATGCACAGGAACATGCCAAAACAATCATGAAAGCATTATCAAAGATAAGCTGGACTGTATGAACATCATGTTACCTTAAGATGGTGAGATCATTGTTCTGAAATAAATCATCTACTTGTTCAAATGTGTTCCTTAGTCATAATGTGACGTATACTTTAGGGACTCGCTGATTGGAACTATGCATGCATATCCCACTCTACAGCATGCATAGAAAGCGACGTGTGCAGCTGCTTACACGTGATGTAATGTATTATATCTTGTAGAGATGACTCTGCCACTGGTGAGGATGAAGACATTTAACTGTATTCAGGTAATTTATTCTCCGGTGCTACAATTAGTGTGATATAAATCAGTTACCCTTACATAATACCACAGTTTGTATGCTTCATAGTTGTGCGTTACGGCGTATTTACTGACTTTCGAGCTTACAGACTGGGCTCGGTGGATGATTCTACTCAATGCCGGACTCTATATTTGTAGTTTAGTACGGATATTTTTATTGATTTGATTCTTACCTGTATACCTTGATATATTACAAGGTTCTTACTTTGAATACATCACTTTCCGCGAACAAACTGTGTAATGTATCGGTCCCTTTTGTGTGTGTTGGTATTACTAACAGAAGGTCTTGAATCATGCTAAAATATCCGTATTATAGTGATGAGTTATAACATATGTAAAATAGTTGCCTGAACTACATAACCTTATATTAGTTGTAAAGCACGCGCCTTTTACACTTATACTTTTGGAATGTTATCAAATACCAATATCCATGATCCTATTATTAACCGTTAATTTACATCGCAGCAATTAAACAGTAGGAAGACCATATTAGTACGATTTAATTGTTTAACAAATTAGCTATACTTGCCGTTAGTCGTTAGATATGAGACGAACTGTTCAATTTGCAATCATACATTTGGTATTTATCAAATCTGAAACGAAAGGATAAACGTTTTTAAACACTTGTTAGAGACATTTAAACCCAACATTACTATTTACTCCGCTTCTGGAAGAGTCTGGCACAACATGTGCAGTCTAGCCACACCTAAATATATTATCAGTTTAACTTTATCTTACACACACATTTGTACCATATTTTATATAATTGCATCGTCTCCGACAGCGCTTGCTAGTAATAATCAGCAATTGATTGTGGGCAGTCGGAAGATGAAGTAATGTAAGAATTTTTCTTTTTAGGATTTCTGACAGCTTAAACTAGGCGTTATAGTCGTTTTGCTGAGGAAACTGGGTCTTTCAGCTAGGGCATTCAGTCTTTTGATTGCTGAAACTTATAATTCATCATACTTTTCGACAGCTTGGACGTGGGTGGATCTTTGCTTGTTAAGTTGGGCATTGTGCATTGTATGTGTTTTATGTTTCCTGTGCTCGGTTGTACTTTGTGTGTTTATGATATGTTCTTTGCTCGACTGGTTAAGTTGAGTGCTGCCTTCCCTACTGACTTAATATAACCTTTCTTATTGACCACAGGCACAATCATTCAAAAAGTTTTGCGTTATTCCTACCATATGGCGACTGTAACTGAACCTAGGTTAAAAAGGTATACATTTACTGAATAATTGGACACTGAGTAAATGTTTCACTCTTAAGATTCAAACCATCACAACTAAAGGAAACAAACAATGGCAATAGTCATTGAACATAATCGAGAAGGAGCGAAACGGTAGCAAGCGTCAAGTAGGGCTGGGTACCCCCAATAAAATATACCATGTAAACCAAGGTTTTCAATACGTTTTCACTGCCTTTGAATTTGACTCACTGCACGAGTCATCTTTTGTTTACACTATTAACAAGTTTACGTCGTTTATACGATGCATACTCTTATATCTATTAGTAATCTAAACGTTCACTAAACTAGTAAAGATTCCATTTAAACATTACTGCCAATGATACAATTTGTTCTTTAGAGGACTTCGCTTTCAATCAGTCGCTGAGGATCAAGGATTTCGGACAATAGTTATATTTGACCAATTCTCTTATTGCTTAAGACTCGTGAAATCTTCTAAACGGTTCAAGTACAAGATTCAGGTTCATTTAGATAGGGTATTAAAAATGATATCAATGATTAAACGTTTCTTATCGTTCAGTTTAAGACAATTTAGTATTAATATATGTACGATGAACTTCTTCTATCAAAACAGACCCATCGGTTATAAACCTTTGTACATGCTCAACTTAATGTAATGTTCAAACTTTAAAATGTTTTACGGATTTTTTTATAGTAGATGGATGGCCTTACGGAACGTAGAATAGGAGAGATCACCGTATTCATATACAAAATGCCCACCAGCAATCTATTGGATGAATGAACAATAAAAACCTGTCATTCACCAATAGCTTGCTGGTGGTACTAATCCCTTTGTATACAAACAAGATCTCTCCTATAGCATTTCTCAATCAAGTGTAGATGGTTTAGTTGATGTACTGTTAAGGAGCAACTCATGTTTCATGCTCAAGTTGAGTGGAGCATAAAAGGCGTTATATAATCATGGGGCCAGAAAACATAGCATTCAAGAGCCTCAGTTGTAACAGGAACCGTTCTCAGTAATACTGAATGCTAATCTTAGTTCATTAAGAAGTTTAATTTGGCTATTTCACCGCTGTAACTGATTTCTATTGCACCAATTATGGGAATACTGATAGCACTATAACGTTGCAATAATTATGTAGCTACGGTATTTTGGGTTTAATCAACTCCATGTTTATTTCAATCTGATCTAAATTAGGGTTGTTATCCTGCCTCAATATTTTCTGGTCGAGTACATGTTCACTAATCAATGTAATTATTTCTAGGCTGCAACGATTTCCGTTCAACTCCTGGAAGAAATCTGCCCACGTAGACAGGCTTCAAGAGTCATCTGACAATAAATGAATTAATACAGACACTGTCTCACATTATGAAACAAAACAATACTCCCACATATGTTCGCATTTAAAATACCTTTACTTTAATACATGTAGTACATCCGTATATGTTGTTCTATGATATATAGAAATTATAATTTATTCGAAATAAAACTACAATATGTGTACATAGTAGATATTATCCATGCTGTTTCAATATCTGCTTATAGTAAATCGTCAAGAGTGATAATATAAGATATGTGTTCGTCATTTACCGACGTCAATATTGTTTCAAATGCACCCCGATGGATGTATGTTAGTATCTGAGTAATTTAATGTTATGATTTACGTGTCTCTCGCTACCAAATATTCCGTCTTTAGTAGCGTATTACGAGTTGATATAACTCTACGGTTATGTGTAATAAACGAAATATAACTTTCTATATGTGCAAACCAAATGGATTTCATATACTTAATAATGTCATTACCAATTATATACACATTTTGATAGTGTCTGAAAATAATTAAATTAGGTCTTTATGATGTCTTTATGATGTTTTGCTGTTTTATTACCACAGTATTGTGGTGGTATGACCTAACTTGCTGTTTGATACGTTAATAAAGTAGTTATGGTACTAAAAAGAGTATATTAAGTCAGACAGGGAAGGCAGCACTCAACTTAACCAGCCGAGCACAGAAAACATTAAAAACACACACAGCACAATGCCCAACTAAACAAGCGCAGATCCGCCCAAGTCCAAGCTGTCGAAAAGTATAATAAATTATAACTAGCTGAATGACCCAGTAGAAAAGATACAGCAACCAAAAGGCGGAATGCCTACGCTGAATGACCTAGTAACAACAGTAAAACTGCTGAACTACATAGTTATAGCAGCCTTTAGTCTCAAAAGTTAAATAACAGTATTAAAACGTTGAAAGGCCCGTATAGTGGGATGACCTACTAACTAGCTGAATGACCCAGTTTCCACAGCAAACTACGACAATATTCGGGAGGAAATGCCACAAACTTCACATTCTCTCTAATACCTAAAATACAAACAATGCGATATGTAGATCAAGCTTAAACTGTCTACATGATTATAAATAAAACATATTCTAACTACACATCTTCATATTTTGCTATAACTTTTGAATCCAGACTATGATTTTGTGGATATTTTACATGGTCATATAGTCTGAGACATAATGCCGAAAGAAAGTTTAGAAATGAATTTCATTGATAAGTACATATATTTATGATTAATGTTTCTGAAAAGTCTCTACAAATTCTTGATAAAAATTGAACAGTTATTGTACATTGAAAAAGCAACAGTCTTGCCATGTAGAAGCAATTTGTAGCGATGAGGTCTTTGTTTAGGGACAAGCATACTTTAACACATGATGTGCTTTGGTTACGTTGGACAATTGCTTTACATAGCTGATATTCTTAGTTTGCACATATATCACACCACTAATATTTTGTGTTGAACTGTGCATTTATATCATATGTGTATGCGTGTGCGTGTGCGTGTGCGTGTGTGGGTACGTGTGTGTGTGCTTGTGTGTGTGTGTGCGTGTGTGGGTACGTGTGTGTATGCTTGTGTGCGTGTGTGCGCGTGTGCGTGCGTGTGTGTGTATGTTGGGTGTGTGGTATTGCATGTAAGTGTGTGTGCTTAGTATGCGTAGTTATACATGAATATATATATTTATAACAATAATTGTAAACATGATCCATGGGCATTATGCCTTAATTTTTTGAATTAACTGTATATATCCGATTCAAGTAAAGATTGTTTGAATGTCTACGGTTTGTAAAATCATCAGATAAATGTGTTGAATTTTTCACTACCGCATCATTTAATTTGTGTATGGTATGTGGTGGTTAAGAATGTAGTCAGATGTTGTTGGTATTGTTATTTAAAACGGCACAACATGTACGTTGTGTCTGACGCTACATTCTGAAAGTATTGCAAATAGTGTCCATGTTTGCACCATTTAATTAAGCAAGTGTCGGTCATTTGTCACGTATGTATTTTGTTAGTGAGATCCGTCGGAAGAAGCGGCGTACGTCTGTTTGTATAAGGTCGCCTCTTTATTCCAGAAACATTGATTGTCAACTAGATAATTAGCATATTGTTTACATTGATTATTTTCGTGAATACGGTATATGACCTATCATTTCAAAATATAACAATGTGCCTTCACAATACTACACTGTGACACTCATATTGTACATGCGATTTATTAAGCACTCAACTGATGGTGAGCATAGCATGCATCTTAATGAACTGGTGCGAATGTTTAGAAGTTAAATAAACATTGGCAAGTTTATGGATATGTTTGATAAAAACTTTATTCTCGTAACAAAAGGTGCAGACGTGCAAAATTTACTAATGATCACGGGTAAATGATTTTATTATTTCTGTTTATGTGCTCATCTTAATTTCCTATGCGATATTATAAAACAAAATGAATAATGATTTGAAACTTAATCGTGTATTGCATTAATAAAAAAAAATCTTAAATTGTAATCGAATGTGGTCTGTAAAAAAGTATTCTGTAACGTTTGCTGTCTGGATAGTTGGAAACTCGTATTTCGATCCCTTTAGTTTGTTTATGTATCGTAATGGCGGATCAGATGAAAACCTTCAACCTATAAAACTCTGTATATAATATATATGTAACGAAGGGTGAGCGAGAGATACCATTTAGCAAGAGTAAAGCTCCTAGGCCTGGTATACACAACGTAATCCGGTAAACTGTATTTCTGTAAATTACTGTATATATTCCACGCTGATGTAGACCATGATGAAAAATGGTCTAAAATCAATATGTCCTCCACAATAAATAAAGTCATTATTATTATTTTAGTTACAATAATCGCGATAATATATTTTGCAATTTTCGAGAAATAGGTGCAGCACAAATTCCTCAAAATAGTTTAGTTTCTTTTCTTCAAGATGCTTTGAGACTAAAGTCCTGCAATATTTAATCATATCTTACCAGCACTACAGTTTTCCGACCATTACTTTCGGGAAGGAAGCTTGCGTGAAACTTTGCTCGTCTGAATAATATCGAGATCATGTTGACGCTCTTAATTTACAGTATAATGATGTATATGCTTTTGCAGGATATTGACATCAACAGAACGACGTCATCAAGTGTTATTGTCCTACAACACTGTAATAAGTTTCATTCATTTATTTTAATTTTAAGGTTTGGCAATATATTTGTCATGGCTGGAATTGTATAATCATACATGTATAAATAAACAATTAGCATATTACTTAAATTGTCAAGTACAGTATGTTCCGTCATCGGTCACAACTGTTATGATAGAATATGCCAAAAAGGGACGTGAACGAAGCAGATTTTCTACTTTTGTTCAGTGGTTAGTGTCGCAAGAATCTTTATCTAATAATGTCGACCATTTATTAGATGATTTCTTTATGGCACCAATCGCTGAGCGTTATGATTTATATCGTTTCTGGGGTAAGACAAATGGTTTATTCTCGAGCTAATAAACTTTACATTACATGGATATTCAATAACTCGTTTATATAATATACGTCGGATTAAGTTACATCCAATGATTTGCGAGCACATTCTAAATTTGGTTTCTGCACATTGATATTTTGTTTACAATCCGAAGATCTAAGCTGGCGGGATTGAATCTCATGAATTTTCTGGAATTTATCTTTAACGTATGTCATTTAATAACGAGAAAATGATCCGTCGTAGTCCTAGCTGTCAAAAAGCTAAATGAAATAGTTTTAGCAATCAAAAGGCTCAATGTTCACGCTGAATGACCTCGATGCAACAGTAAAACTGCTGCAATTCATAGTTTTAGCAGCCTTAAATGTTCTAAAATGTTGAACAACAGTATAAAAACGCTAAATATTATGGTTTAAGATGAATGACCAAGTTTAAATCTGATTTTCTAAAAAATCTATAAGCCCCAGCGGGATGACCTAGTCCCAATAAGTATAAAGTCGTACTTGAATGTTTGTTTTCCAAAGGTGTTTTTCTTCAAATTTAAATGTGGCAGATACAGTAAGCACATAATTACATATAAACTTGAAGTTAATAAGATAACTGATATGCATGAAGCTAAGTTATTGAGTCAATACAAGGTATATGCAGTACATCATAATGCTATAATTGTATCTAATAAATTTCAACAAAAAGGATAGTAAACAACCGGACATAAACTGCCGAGCATAAACACAACAGAGACCACGATAACACAGCACAATGTCCAAGACATAACTGACCGAGATAATGACTGTAACAGCTGAAAGTTCTAGTTTCAGCCGTCAAAACGTCGAAAGTCAAAGTCTCAGCTGTCGAAAAGCTAGAAGACCTTTCTTCAATTATAGAAAAATTGAATGACCTTGTTTCAGCTGTTAAATATGATAGATCAACAATTTTCAAAAAAAATGAATGAACTATTGAACAATGTAATTCAATGTATAATAATGTGATCATGAAACATAATGAGAAGTTCATCATTTGTCTGTAGATGGAACAATTGTTGACCCAAATGTAAATTGATTTATCATTTAGCCCCGGGTGAAGTATATGCTTGTGCTGGACAATGTTTCTAAACATAACGTATCAACACATTGTCCCTAGGACTCTGAAACCAAATGTAATTTATCAACAAATTATCCCAAGGTGAACTCCAAACTATTGGATCATGTTGATATTGATTGCTAGCTAACTCCATATGTACAGTGTAAATAACTGGGTCATCGTTAAAACAATAGGTCGAAAACTAAAATCACAATACAAATGACAATACAATTAATTACTAAGAGTTCAACAACTCTTGATGTCTCATCGTTTTTTAACGAATGGTGTAATGCTAATGATAATGTGGAGTCCTTAGCCAAGAACAAAATTAGTAAGTTCAATTGTCCGCGTTAATAAGTAGGAACACGTTGAACCCACATAACTAAGACCCTTCAATTATTTATGGTGACTTGATACCATAACGATAGTTTCTGTGTGTAAGCATTACTCAGTACTAACATGCTCTTGAACGCAACCATCGTATCCGGATCAAATGGTAATGAACACAGACGTAAAATATGTATATTTATTGGTAACAACAAAACGCTGAAATGGATTTTGGATTCCGCCTATTACTGTTTTAGTTCTGTCAAACAAGACTTTCTTTATCATAAACAATGTGTTTGATACGAGGGTTGTTCAAATTGGAATGCAAGTGATGCTATATCTTTCTTGTATCAATGATTTTTTAAGAATAGTTAGCTGTATATCGAAGAACATTGAATTAGCTTTAAATTGATACATCACATTTTAAAATCCGTTCAGTGTAGCTGTAACAATACGTCAATTAACACGGTCTACTCGTGTATACTAATGCTTAAATTATTGAAAAATGTCACTTTTTTCTGGCCAAATTCGGTCCTATCTAAGAATCGTTGTTTCTTTAATGCGGGAGCAAATACAATATTTTACATAACATATTTTGGAATGGTGGCATGTTATGTCTTTTTCATCAACTACATGATAGTTTACGCAATTTCAAAGTGGTGTAATTTTATTTGGAAAGGAACCCCATGAACGCCATCCGAATAGCGCAATATACTATAAAAGGGTTGCGAAAATCATATTTGTTTTGGAAACTGGTGGAATGTTTACAATTAGGCAAGTAGCTCAATGTGTTGGTACATCATTAGGAGCTATTCATACAATTATCAAACATATTACAAAAATTAGGACGATAAGTATACTTTGGATACCCCTATCTGCTTAGAGACGCCAGCACACATGCCGTTGCAAACTGTCCACAAAATAGTTGAAACCAGTTTCTAGATAAAAAAGTCGACCGTTTGCAAAATGTAATGACCATAAACGAGACACGGGTTCACTTTTTCACCCATGCGACAGATCCTTAAACATATATGGGCCAGCAAAGACAGAACAAAACTATGCGTTGCAAAACGGACCACGTGCGCTAGTAGAAATGTACACCTTTTTCTATATAAACCAAGTTTCTACCATTAAATTTGATGTATAAAATAGACAATGGGTAAATGCCAAGCTTAAAAAAGGAAAATTCCTTCAGAAATTGAGGAAATACTCCGACAATCGCTCTCAAACCACATGTTTGAAGGATGACATGCTATTGCAGAGCAATGGGCCTCCACCTGCAGCAGCCATTAACGCGACTTTCTGAGAAGCGTGAAGGTTATTGAGCTTTCCGACCATCCTGATTTGTCAAGCAATGTCCATTGTGATCTGTATTTGTTTTAAACGACTCTAAAATTACAATGTCGGAAGAAATATCTGATACGTTAAGATCTCGGTTTGGCACGTGTCCAGTTTATGCACAATGACCCTATGAATGATAATAAAATCGCACTTTAAAAATGGAATATCTGAATGAAACTTCGCGTATACACCGGAGATGAATACTGCAATAGGATCAAAGGCTAGTTTCAATAGAATCTATTAAGGAAAAAATGTATGGGCTTGGCTTAGTTGCATTCCAATTTGAACAGCCCTCGTATGTACTGCCATATATGGTGTTCTATTTGATGATGTTGTATGTGTTTTAGGGTCGTTGCACGATGGTAAATTAATGTTAATGACTCTTTTATGTGTTAGAATTGATTTTGTACTACTTGATTGAATATTGTCCTGTTATATTAGAAACTCTGGCCATTAGCTGATTGTGTTTTGTATTTAATTGCATTGACCGCAATGAACGCGTCGTATGCTAATCAAAATCATTAATAATTGTCAGACAATAGTATACCGCAGTTGTTATACAATGACATGATACGAAAGCAGCTTGGTTGCTCGTCATTCCGAGGCAATACAATGCATTATATTAACTTGCTATATAATGTGTGTTGCAGCTTTTATTACACACCCATTTCTAGGCAATACGCAGGTTGTTTGCATAATAGTATATTTTTACGGTCAAGCGTCTTATATCTACGTATCGTCCACTTAATACATGTAGTAAAACGATGATAAATAATATTTCGTTTTGATACAGTGTATTTTCACAAACATGTCAATGATTTGCCTTGGTATAACGTTGTTCTATGAACCTATTCGTCAAGCATGAAGCTGCGTCATTTATTTCAAAATCATGCACACGGTTTATGTAATGTGCTGTTTTTTGGCTGTCCTTGTGACGTGTGATTGTTATTGAGATTAGTTATCTGTTGGCTCTTACTCTGATTATGGTTAACTTCCTGAGACAGGCTGACGCAGAGATTGAGCAGGCGCAAGCATGCGCTGCAAATAGTTATATGTTACACCGCACAAAATGTGAAATCATGTACGTGCTGATTAGTGAGAGCCGATGACGCGCGCGATGCAAACGGAAAGCAATGTTAAAAACATGATTTTATCAATATTGCGTTGAAATAATTACAACAAATAACACAATTATGAGTTTTACAAAACGATGTTGAAATGTTTGTCGTTGGTAGTATTTCATTTACGTCTGTGTATTTATCACTTTTAATATCTAAACATGTAACCAGCAGCATGTATTTGTTGCACAGGTTAACACCAAACATATAACACTACAGCACTTAACGCTCAAAGATCAGTTAACACAAAAATAAAATACTCCAACACTTAAGGCTCAAAGATCAATCCGTATTATATGAACTATTTTTATTGACGTATGTGTTCACTCATGAACTTCTTTCTGAAAGGATCATTTAACTTAGGCTAATCCCTTGCTTTTGTATACAATCGTAAATTCACAGATTTATAAGAAATAAATGCCGACATGGATTATTCGCTCTTCGTTTAATTTAGACATATAAGTAATAAAATGAACACATTTCATAATAAATTCACTTTTATAATATTTCTGAAATGTTAACATTATAATCCATTGTCTCGTAATTCGTTGCCTACACTAGATAGCATCCCACGTCGACCATAAGCTTTAGTAGTTTTTAAGAGCACGGCATTGTAAACAATCGCATTCATCGACACAAAATCATGCTATTTCTTACGAGGGTTGTTCTAATTGGAATGCAAGTGATGCTATATCTTTCTGTATCAATGACTTTTTTAGAAAATAGAGAGCTGTATATCAAAGGTCATTGTATTAGCTTTCAATTGGTGCCTTACGTTTTAAAATCCGTTCAGGGTAGCTGTAACTATAGGTTAATTAACATTGTCTACTCGTGAATACTAATGCTTCAATGATTGGAGAAATGTCATTTAAGAATCGTTGTTTTCTTAACGCGAGGGAAAATACAATATTTAAAATAACCGATGTGTCATACGAATTATTTTTAATATCTCAAAGGTCAAGGTCACACTTAAGGTCAGAATTGACCATAATTATGCATCAAGATACGGAGTAAATGGGGGCTATATTGGAGGCATGCTTGAGGTTGGTATTTTGGTTTGTCGGTTGGTCCATCGGTAGGTCCGTGCAAAATTTGTCCGCGCTATTTCTCACTTACCAATGGTCTGATTTCAATTAAATGATCAGTACCATGTCTAGTTTATGCATATCGTCGGGACATGTTGGTCAAATTAGTTTTAAGGGAGTTATGGTCCTTCGTTTTTCTACGCTTATAAATTTTGTCCGCGCTATTTCGCTGATAAAAATGGTCGGAAACTTCGCATGACTGATCAGCATAGTATAGTTTCTGATGTAAACCGAATGGTTTATGATGATGAAAACTTTGAATTTGACGGTGTTATGTTATGCAACCTTTTGTGAGCTCGATGTTATCTCGTCTGCGCTTTGATGTTATGAAGTTAGTTGAGCTCAGATTTTATAGATATATAGATAGATTTATTCGACATAAAATGAACATTATCATGGCCATGATGATATCAAAACATACAAATGCAGTAAATAAATACATGTTGAAGCATGAATCAATAAAATAGCCATGCCAAATCAACATTAAATGTCAAGGATAACACAAAAAGGGTTCAAAGGAACCCTTATTTCTATTGTGGTCCTTGATATATAATGTTGTATGACATAGGAAGATATCTCATTTTGCATGAACTAAAGATTTATATTAAATAAATAAAATTACATATCACAGTTAAATTGCTATTAAAGTATGGTAAATAGAACATAATTGACAAACATGTAAAATTATGAGAAAGAGAATACTAACAATGATTAAAACATATCAGGTTCGCTATAAATAAATGTAATATTGCTGATTTTAAATCAAAAAAATAATTAAACATGCTATCACAGTATATTTAAAAAAATAACAATGAAATGTCACAGTTCGATGTTTTGATGTAATGATGAAGTTAATACTGCAGTCATAAAGGGAAGTAATCTGATTTGCAATGAGACAAAATAAAAATATTTAACTATCTATCGGACATTACAGTAATATAGTAATATATAATTATAAAACATAAATACACTATTAATATTACATAGACTTTAAGAAATGGTCCTTAACCTTTGATTTGAAAGAAGATGTAGTTCCAGAAGATGTAGTTCCAGAATCCCTTATGTATTGGGGCAAATAGTTCCAAAGATAGCATCCCATATAGGCAAATGACCTTTTGCCAAAACCTTTGACAATTGGAATGGCATATATCTTGTTGTCGGACACGTTATTGCAAGGACCGTCAGAGTTTGGAGCAACTTTTACTCTTAATATTGTTGAATAAGTGTGCACATTGGTGACGGGATTAAAATTGTCATTCATATATAGTGGGGCAAGGTTTGAATTAATCTTAAAAACATGACAAAGTGTAATTTGGTTCTCTCTATCAGTAACGGGCAACCAATTAATATCTTCGAAATGTTCCCTGCCTATGTGAAATCTAGGAAGTAAATTCAAGACAAATCGGATTAGCTTGTTTTAAGTGACCTGTAACCTGTTTTTTTAAATTTTGAGCTATACTGTTAAACCAGACTGTTAAAGCATAGTCAAAATGACACTGAATTAGGGAAGAAACTAAAAGTCGTCTTGTGTGCCGTGTTAGAAATTCACTTTTGCGATATAGAAATTTTAACGTAGCATTGGATTTTTTAATAACTGATCTAGCCATAGAGTCAAATGTTAAACTCTGATCAATGGTCGAACCAAGGTATTTAACTGATTGTTTTGATTCAAGTGATAGACCATTGCAGTTGATTTTAAGGTTAGACTGGGCTGTTAGCCGTTTTTAGACCCAAATAAAATAGATTCTGTTTTGCCAAGGTACAGAGATAACTTATTACAAACCCGCTACTTACTGACAATTCTCAAGTTATGACTTAAAGGTGCTGCCTCACAGATTGGGATAAATGTTTTGTATATTGTAATTTTCCGACCTAACCAAGTATTGATGTAATACAAAGCCACTGATTATTGCTTTATGAAAGATTTGGTGCAAATAAGCAAATTTAACCACTCTCGATATCGCCCACTGAGTAATTTTTCTTGAGAAAAAACCCGCTAAGTTTCCTTCCAACATGCTTTTTGAATTATGTAATTCAAACGTGATCGAACTGAAACATCAACAAACTACAGCATTAACATCAGTGAGGTATTTAGTCCTTTTTTCAATTCGTTTTTATCAAATACGAACACATTTCAGGCAGTTTAGGTAATAGTAGTGTTAATTCTATAGGGTATTAATACCCTATAGATTATTGTATGTAAAAATACTAAACAACTACAAAATGCCGATGTTTCTCAAGTTATTTTAGATGTCAGTGTGGTTGGTTATGGGATATACAGGCAACTTTACCAAAATTACGCGAATATTTGACAATTTTATTTTATTTTTGCAATACACCAATATGTGAGGCAGTCCCTTTAAAGTATTTTCAATGTCATGCTTGTTTTTGGCCGAGACAAGGATTGCAGAATCATCTGCATACAGTATAGTGCGGCCAAGATATGATGGCACAATAACATTGTGTAAACGTCACTGGTTTGATCAGCCCATATAAAAACGCGGGTAGGTTAATAAATAATGATCATCTAAGTGCTGTTCAGTTATTTTAAACTACTTAAGGATAAAGATATCTGTGCTTATTATATGGCCGAGTGGTAACGTCACTAATCACAACGCAGAAGGTCAGGGTTCGAATCTCATCAGAATCTTTTTTAATTTTTTGTCGCGAATAATTTTTCGCCACTTTTCACGAAACTCGTGTATTTGTGGGTGTATTACTTATAACCAGATAAACTGTGTAAACTGCACATTATTTAATCGAACTATGGCTAAGCCAGGACGATACATTGTGCCTAATTTATTAAACTTCTGTACACAAGATGCATCAATGGAACTGCCAGTGATTCCGTTGTCCTGTCCTAGGAAACGAACTGCCGCGATGATAGGGGTATCTTAAATGATTCTGTCACAGACACTGCTGATGAACAATGTTAATTCATATAATTTATATGTACATATTTACGTACAGAACATAATTTTTATAAATGATTATTCTAGATAAATAAAACATAATAAAAATACAGAATAAGGAAGGCATACGAATAAAAAAATGCAACAAGATTATCAACGTATAACGGGATATACTAAGAAAAATAGTTAACTAGAACTGTAGAATAAAAATAATGACAAAGGTAATATTCGAACCAGTAACCTCCATCAATATTGTTTTTGTATTTCCAAAGCTTTACCAACTGAGCTAGCGAGGCACGTGTAAACTTGTCACGTATATTTGCTCACATTGCAAAAACATAACACAAAACAAGCGTTTATTGACCATGACTTTAAATAAACATCCCTTTCTGTTGAAAATGAACCCATCGGCTAATTAGCATGTGTATTTGTTATTGTGCCATCATATCTTGGCCGCACTATAACAGTTTGTTATTTATAGCGGCCGACATGTCATTAACGTAAATTAAGAAAAGTAATGGACCTAAGATTGACCATTGAGGGACTCCACAAGATATATGGGCATTTAAAAACTGAAAACCTGAAAGTTCAACTAATTGACGCCTATCTGAAAGATACGAGGACAAACAGTGCAGTGAGGATTCTGAGAGACCCATAGCCTTCATTTTCATTAAAAGAATGAAATGACTAACTGTATCGAATGTCTTTTGGAGATCCAAAATAATCATGCCAACAAGGTGACCTTTATCCATTTGAAACTTGATATAATCAGTACGATGAATAAGACAAGTATCCGTAGAAAATATACGACTGAATCCGGACTTAAACTCGTACAGAAGCTTCTTCTGAACAAGGTATTGCTCTAGTTGATCATATATGACCCTTTCCATGACTTTGGAAACAACGCTTAATATTGCAACTGGGCGGTAATTTCCTACATTCGTCTTATCATTCGTTTTATATAAAGGAACTACGCGGGCAGATTTAAGATCATCTGGAACCCACCCTGTATAACACACAGGTTAACAATATGTGAAAGAGGACCAGCAATAAGAAGCGAGAAGGAATTCCATCCAGCCCTATTGCCTTATTTGGACAAAGTTTGTTCAAGTATTTAAAAATTGTGTTTTCTGGTACTACAGACAAAGAAAAACTATTTGGTTTACATGTTATACCTTTTGAAGGATAGAAATTAAAAACAAAACTACTACCAAAATTACTTATGATATTTGGTAATTTACTGACTAGCTTATCAGCAACAGAAGCATACAAACTGTTAAATGTTTCTGCATCTTTCCATTTATCAAAACATATGCTACTATCGATATTCAAAACAAATATACTGGAGCTCAGAGCATTTTTACTAGGAAGTCCTAGGTATTTTAGGCACTTCCATAAAGACCCAAAGTCATTTTGATTATTTTCAACGGATGATTTAAAATAGCTCAAGACATTTGTCCCAGTGCTACATAGTGTATGTCCTTGTTACTGGGATGTTAATTATTTGTTCCATCGTAGTCAACTCGCTTGTGAGGTTCCTGTGATGTTTTTTACACACACACACATAGAAATATAATATACATTAATATTACTAAATATCTATAACATCTTGCAACTTCCAGTTCATAATTTATTCTCCGCTATCACATCTTGTAAAATTCATGATGTATACATTCCTTTTAACAATGATCAGTCTATTACATAAATATAGGCCCACGTATTTACATTAGTCTACTCTCGCCGACACTTTTGTAACTATTCCATTTACTCAAACATAGCGTCTTCCCTAACGTACGTTCAAATACTAACTGACTCGCCAGCGCGACGAAATCATACATCCTATACACATCAGCCTCTCTTACCATGTTGTGTGTTATCAGGTGGCAATTAACCCATATCATGTTTCTAACTGGCCACCATAACTGTCTTAGGTTAAAGGTCAAAAATGTTTTCATGGACATATTATATGCTGACCCATGCATCTTATTAATTAACGTGCATATACACTGTATATTCTAAAATTAGCCGACATAGTATTGTAATAAATAATTTCTACGGCCCACACTAAGTATATTTGTGCATATTTTGGCACACGTTGGTAGGATCAACTTTAAGGGAGCTATGACCCTTTGTTTTTTACACATATAAATTTTGTCCGCGCTATTTTTCTGTTACTTATATTCTGATTTCAATGACATTTTGTAAGAATGATAAGTACAAAGTCTAGTTGTGCATATAATCGGCACTCGTTAGACGGACACATTTTAAAGGAGTTATGGCCCTTTGTTTTTTACACTTTTAACTTATGTATGCCCTTTTCCTCTGTAACACTTGATTCAATTTCAATGAAAGTCTGCATTACTTATTATTACGAAGTCTAGTTTTGCATATTGTCTGGGCACATTGTGCTGTGCCAAGCGGTATCTGGGGGTATTCATCACTTTCAGTAATATTTCTTGTTTATGGTGTCTGGACCATAACTTTGTCATTTACGTCTGTGACAAGGCGGTATATGAAGGTACTTTTAGTCACTTTGTGGCAGTTCTAGTTTAATGAACAAATATAACATATGTACAAGATGGAATATTGCCGCTTTATAGTTTACAATTATAGTATGCTTTATTTTAGTGTCTGTTTTATGAAGAGCACAGCAAACAACACAGCATTGCCAGACAGACAGAACACGACTGTTATGTACCAGAGGTGTTCCACTTAAATTTGAAGCATTATTATGATAATTTTTTTATCTGATATTTTACGTGAGCTCAATACAAACAATTTATGTCTTTCCTTTGCGGAGTACATGTAACATATAAACACAGTTTTAATAAACACTTACAAATGGATCATGCCAGGCATTTGGAGAACAAACAATCATACAAATTTGGATGGTTAAAATTTCACTTTTATTGTCGACATTTAATATTCGCTGACTCTAAAGTACATATATTGGTGCACCAACGGTCGATTTCAGAAACCATTATTGGGGTATGGTATGATTTTAATTGTGTGCGTTTAATTTGTCATTCAGCTCCGTATTATCATAATAACAAAATACATAATATAGCGCACACTATGTTACATCACTATAATGACAGGAAACGAAGTTTACTTAATAAATAAACATCCATGCCACACATTTTCAAAAAGCAGATGTTCTTCTGCTGCAACGTCGCCAATGATATATATAACATCACCCATTTGGCGTCATCTTTGCAGGAGACGACACCGCTGTTCGCTTTTTTATCGTGTGTGTCATGTCATCCTTACAAGCGACAAACATTCTTATGACAAATGTAACCGATATTTTAGAAATGACACGGCATATCAATGAACAACGAACACTCGATGAAAGCTTCTATCAGAGTATTGTCTAGCTTACTACTATGAACAGTAGCCTAGAAAGAGTGTTGATTTGTATAATAACGTTAGAACACACATTACTAGTGTATAATTATCATGGTACTTGACACATTGCCATACACAATCAAATTATTAGTTTTCAGGTAAAATATGATGGCCAATACTGTTTAAATATTAATTGGGTGCCTCTTGGTTTCACTATGGTTTCACCTTATATTACCAGTTTACGACTTATTTATAAATGTATAATTACTGTACATTAAACTACACGTCAATACATAAACAGTGTTTTAAACGTTGGTATCAATCAATCATCTTTTTTGTAATTATGTATAATCCCCCGACGATATGTTAACAATTTAAATGAAAATAATGCATTTTATATGTCCTTGTTGTTCGATCGTGTACATAATCCATTGTATGCATGTTTTCTTTTAATCTGCACTGATAACATGCGGTCAGTCGACACTGCAAAGTTGATATTATCCAGTATTTTATTCACAAGGCTAGACTGATCTCATGTGAGCTAATACAGTTAAATCTACCCACAGAAGCCATTCCCGACCACTTAATAGCTGCAATATTCGATAGCCAAGTACATTTAGTACAATTTTTGCATGACAATGTTACCTTAAGAGAAAGGAAACATTATCGACTCGTCCGCATATGCTTTATTTGGAACTGATGGTCGAAGGAATATTGATACGTGTATTTTGAAGTATAGTCAATACAGACGAATATATCATTTCCTAATAAAATAACTTAATTTCATTTGGAATAATATATAACATATACATATATAGAACAATACAATTATAATACTGAAAAGAATGCAATTCCAATAAGAATAGTTTTGTAAACGATGAAGTGTATTGGTAGAACATGACTTTATCAAATTATATTAAGACAACCATTCTAAAGGTAACCATTGGGTATATGAGTAATCGATGTTTTAAGAGTATGTTTTACAAATATTTGTTTTAAATAAATTAGTACGTATACACTTATACAAATATATAAAAGTACACTTTCCTCTTGATATTTTCTAAACGGTATGATATCACTGCATGCACATGTATTTAAATTAGTAGAACTTGTAAATTGGAACAGGTCCTTTACTTTTATATCTGATGTGAGGAGCACATCTACAAAACTACCGGTGTTTAGGGACTGATCTACCCTGTATGTCCCCTAACGAGTATTAGTTTCATCCATTATCCTGGTTTTTACTGCTATTGATATGCACAACGATTCACAAAGTAACGATTATATAATTGTGTGACATACCATTGGGACACCAAAGCTCGAAAATATAATTCTTCTATCTACAATATTACCGTATTTGGTTATAGCAGTTCGTCTTTTAAATATTATGTCAGGATTATGTTTGTACATGTGTTTCTGATCTAACAAATCGTCAAAACCGACAGATCGCTGGCTTAGAATTAAAAGGTCGTAAGTGTGCTACTTACGGCCTTATAAGACTGATACATATTTGAAATCTGCATCAAGAGGCGCTTCTTACGAGCCTAAGATCAAACACTGGAGTTGGAAAAGCTTTTTTCCCATAAGTAAAAAGAAGTTTCAGACAGTTTTTCTTGTTTTCTCCACATATTGATTTTGTACTTACAACCTTCTTATCCTAAACCAACAAGATATATTATCATATACTCTGCATCATATATCATAATTTAGCTCTTACAATTGAGACATTTTGGAATTTGAAATATATCGAATTTAAATACCCTTCTTCATACTTGTCACTTTGTATTTTAATGAAAGATGAGTGTTTATGTTAGACTTTTGACACATACTTTTTCCGCCCTGCATTACTTGTATTTCAACAACAGAATTGTATGTTGCAAGAACGTTTTCGGGTACCGTTACGTTTACTTGAAATGTGATGTATTTAGAAGTGGTGTATTTAAATATCAGACATGATATACTGGTTTCCAATGCTGAATTTATGATGTGGTGATTTCGGCAAATCACGTTCAGAATGTGTAGGAAAATAATATGTAAATGCAATATTGCACAACATTGTGATTCTTATGACACAACCAAACGGCTGAGGAATTTTCAAATAATTCAGTTTCAATACTCAGAAAGAACGGTGACACTACGTCAAATTTGTATGAAATGTTGAATGATGTCATGAAGGCAATGCGTCATTAACATGTCATTAATGGTATCTTATATCTCAATGTGTAAGCGTATGGTGTATTACATACGCATCAACGCAAATCAAAAAAAGTTTGTGTAACATATAATTCCGGCTGGTGGAGTGATGTGCATGTACACTGGCAATACAGCTAACGAAGCCAATCGGATATGAAGCTGTCCATGTTTATATTTGTTTAAATTAGTCTGCTGAAATTTCATATTCTGAGACTACAAATAGATTTGTTGTTATGTTTGCATGCGTATATCTATTTAAATTGTTTTTAACCATGTCTTAAATGTGATTGTACAACACTTTTAATCATGTGTAATTATAAATATGGTATAGTATGTGCGTAATTTCTGTAGGTCCTAGTCAATCTCTTCACACTCGTTCAATCGCCTATTGACTCAACAATAACAGAAAACTCGTTCAGTTTGTTAATGGTACGTATATTTACATCATACCTTAGAAATGTTTTACAGCAAATAACGATCTTAACGTTATCACATCAATTGTAGCTAGCATATACCAATATATATATCAGATTAACCATGTTAGTGCTTGTCAAGCTGTTTCATCTTTTACACAATGTGTTTAGTTAATATTATTCTAGATAATGACACAGGTACATATCATACCCATTCTACACAAGTCATTGCATAGCAGTACTGAGCATGGCTATTGTGATATTTATTTTAAAACGCCGTGTAACTGAAACAAAGTTTCCCTACATCTAAAGCATACGCGGTAAGCTATATATATTAAGAAAGTACGTACACTTTTATCACAATATAAGCAAAACAATATAAATGGTAATCGGGTTTGGGTTTTATTTCATAGTGCGCATTTGTGTCTCTTATTCTAAATTTTAAATAATTCGATTCCTGTAGAATTGTGATTCTTATTTGAAATTCCACAAATTAATCTATATTTAGTTATGTGTGTGTGTTTTATGTATCTGAACCCAAATAGTGTGTTGCGATATTCGTTCTTTATTGCATGCATTGCTTCAGAATATAGAATATACTAACATAAGGACTATGTCGTTCTTTATTGCATGCATTGCTTCAGAATATAGAATATACTAACATAAGGACTATGTCTGTGCAACTTTTTATTTAATAAAATGTGACCTTAAGTGACCTTAACACAGAATGTACGTTACCAAAATATTAGTATGTGGTCATTTAAATGAACAGATACATAAAAACTATCGCCTCAAAAGAAAAAGACAAATCGGACAGGAAAGGCAGCACTGTAGCTCCACTGAAACAGTAGAGCACAGAAAACATAACACAGGCTACAATTTCGCAGCACAATGCCCAACATACAACTGAACGAGAAAATGAACTTAATCGCTGAATGTCAACAAGTCTAACGTCAAAGTCCCAACTGTCAAAAGCTCAAAAACCTTAATTCAGCTATAGAAACGTTCAATGACCTCGTTTCAGTTGTAATAAGCTGCATATCATAGTTTCAGCTGTACAACAGGGCCGAAAGACCTAGTCAGGAAGTAATAAAACATTTAAGAATAACAATAATGATGGTAGTAATCGATTTGATAAAAGTCGTTTCGTTAGGGAATGTATCATGATGTAAATACTTTGCGCATAATTGGCATGTATCGTTTATGAATAAAGACTTTTACCCAACAACCAACTGAAAGTTCTGATTACGTGATTTGATGAACAGATTGGCCTGTGTGACAGATGGGCTAAACAACAGTTTACATAAGACTACATTTTATTCCTAGATTATCATCCCCATTCGCTTATTTCTCTTTATTTTTGCGACCAAGACCAGTATTCACAAGACATCTTAAGGGGAAACTTAAACATTGTAAATTAAATTTAAAAAAATGAACTGCATATATTTCCAAAACGAAAGAATAATAAACCATAGGTTCCTTGTGATTAGTGTACAATGTAGCTCTTTACTTAATGCTTCCAAACTATGAAAAACATTAATAATCGTTTTTCCTGTTCATCTGATACACTAAAAGAAATTTTAAGATTTTAAGAAAATTACTATCCAATACCTTATTAATGGATTTGTATATTTCGGCGTCTAAACAAGGGAGTTATATTCAAACGTTTAAACTTAATGACTTACAAAAAAACTAAAATAATACGTTTCAAACGTATGAACCCTTTTTAAAATAATGTTTTAGATACTCTAGCAATTATTATTTATTGGCCAATTCAGTTGCATATGTTGTGCGATTGTATGAAATACGATTAATGATTTTAGGTTGTATTCAGTTTCTACATTATCGTAACAGATGTGTTATCTTTACATGTATCTCCATGGTGAGAGAACATGTAATTATAACATGGTATCGTGTGGATTGTATATTCTAGGAGTTTTATATGACAAATGTATACAGGCTTCAGGTTAACAAAGGAACAACCTACAGCAAAGTGTCACATATTCACTGATGCACACACTGTGTCACATAGGTTGATAATACAATGTATAGGTGAACATGAAACACGATGGTATTGAACATGTTGTAATCATACATGTATGAGCAATTAGAAATCAAATTACCGATGTACATTTGATGTATAACACCTTGTATTGTTTCAGGTGATTTTTCGGGCAGCGTTGCTTTTAATTTTTGAACTTATTAGTTTGATAGCGTGACTGTTAAATGATATATGCCATATCCAATAAATGACAGTACTTGGACAAATCAGGTATATCAGCTAGGCACTATTAGTATATGTAATACATACAAGCAACGTTTGTAAATTAAAACATAATTGTGTTTTTGCTTCATTTCTCCACGAAACTAATGTCAAACAGAGATAGATCTGTCAAGAATGTTCACCCGCTTCGTACAGTGAATACATGTCATTCTTGTGCTTGCTATTATTACGTTGATTAGTCAAGTAGTATACGGATATCAGTCGTATCTATGTCAAAACAATGCCGAGTATGCTTCAATTCGTGGCCAATTATCCTCACAATATATGTTATGTACTACAAAGCATTAGATGCCATTGGAAATGCATTATTGTCTAATGGGGTCATATCTCACCTATGTGTTTACTGTTACGACATAAAACGTAGGAATAAACATTGCTACTAGTAGCATCAACAGACTAGTATACGCCTATATCATCATTGGTAAGCGTTTAACTGAACTTCCCGTATCTCAAATTTAATCGTATTCAATTAGCCTTTCATTTAACTAGAGAGATGCCTCACGTATTGGTAAAATATTGTTTCTGAGCGGCAGTGGTTCAAACTATTGGTAATTCAATAGATATATGGAGTATTCTAGAGCCTGAAGTCATATGATTCTTGGGATTTCATTCACTTAAAAGCATCAACTTGAATTCATTGACGGAAACAATTAAGTTCAGATTGTGAGGAGAAGAGACTTTGGTGAGATAGCGCTTACAGCCTCTTGAAACGGGTTGGGGATAACTAATTTAGTTGTTTAAAACAGAGCTCCAAACTTAGTGATACAATTGCGTATACACCGCGGTAAGTAATGTCATTTTGTACGTTTCATACTAAACTTTCTTACGCAACATAATACACCATTTGATGAAAACAATACATTGATATAAACCCTCTGGACGGATATTATATAAATAACACATGGCTGCGAGGGTGATAGTAAATATAATACCAACTCGGGAATAGTTATATCACCCGAGGCGAAACATGATTTCAGTAATATTGCGTTGAAGTAATTACTACAAATAACACAATTATGAGTATTACATCACATTTTATTATCGTTTGGTCATATTCATAGTTGTGTTATTTGTACTTCATTTACTTCGGTGAATTTATTGCTTTTATTATCTAAAACAAGTGAACAGCAGCATGTATTTGTTGCACAGAGTAAGAAAAACATAACGCAATATAACACGTAAGGCGCAAAGATTAATCAACCACTTTACATAAAGTATGTTTATTGACGTCTGTGTTACCTCATATCTAGTATAATCGCTTGCTTTTAGATATAATCGTTAATTCACAGATGTAAGGAATAAATGCCGACTTGAAACATTCGCTCTGCGTTTTATTGAGACATTTCAGTAATAAAATGAATCACATTTTATGATAAATTCATATTTATAACATTTCTAAAATTACTCTAACATTATAATCTACTATCTACTCAATAAATCTGGCATCGCGTAATTCGTTGCCTACTCTAGATAGCAACCCACTCCGACCACGAACTTTTGTAGTGTTTAGGAGCATCATCATTTGGAAATTGGAAGTTGTGGAATTTGCATTCGTCGACACAAAATCATGCTATTTCTTATCTACAACCTTTCGAGAGAGGTTGTCTGTGCATGACTGGTTCGCCCCAGTAGTTTCCAGTAGGACAAAAAGCGACCAAGCGTGGATCGAACAAAGTTGGCATTACCAGTTCCCCTTAGCAACTGGAGGTTTCGCAGTCTCTAGTCGAGTAATGTTAACCACGGAAAGCGTATGTTCCCGGATTGTTGCTGTATCTCTAAAAGCTTCACACTGAGGTTGACAAATCTAACTAAAAATTTTATATAATGACTTTCATTTTCAAAATAGTATCACCTTAAATACTGATTGAACACGTAATAATATGTTTTTATAGCAACGATGCTATGTGAATGCTCGTCGTATAGCAATAATTCGAAACTGTAAAATACAAAATGAATAAATAAATATACCAGATTTATATAGCGCCTTCTTCATGCGAAGACACGTTCAAATGCCATTTACATTATATTGTTGTAGTCATAAGGGCTTTATCCAGATACTTTGCATTACACACGATCAGATATGGCGGAAAAAATATTATAAATATTTCAGAAATGTCAAGTTCCGATGCCAGGCAAAGACAATAGGTTACGTATCGATTGAACACGGACTTTAATTTAGATAAAATACACTGTAAATGTTTCATACTTTGACTCACAATTTATGTATTTCCTTTGTCAAGTACATGTTACATATAAACACTGTGTTTAAAAAAACTTACAAATGGATCATGACCGGTATTTTGGCGAACAAACAATCGTATTCATTTGATGGTTAAAATCTTACTTTTATAGTACACTGAGTGGCTTTGAAAACGCAGCACTTACACTTACATAGCTTATATGTATGTATTTACCCATACCTCGGCCAATATGCATTAAATATTGCTGAAATTTTCAGCATTTGTAGCTATGATATATGGCACAACAATCAATTTTATTCTATGACAATCTGATAAGACCCTTTACAGCCACAATAAAACAATGATGTCATAAACAAAAGCAACTTTTATGCCCTATGTCCTTTTGCGTTTATTCAGATTGTTAATGCCGATGTGTACCTATTCTTCGTATAAAATTTTATTCACTCTATCTCTATCCAGCATTACTTCCCCTTGACTGTAAAATTGGTAGTATTTTTCAGTAAATCTGAAACATTGTTATCAAGTAGTTTTAAAACGTCACGACCACTATGTTGCTGAGAGGTAAATCGTCTGATTTTGTGTTTGTCGAATTTGTCGATTGATTGACTATTCAAATTGACCTTACATAAAATAATAATTGCATCGTACATTTTGCAAATTAAATGAAACTTAATGCATTGTATATGTCCATGTTGTTCGATCGTGTACATAATCAATGTTGATACATGTTTTCTGTCAATCTACACTGATAACAAGCGGTCAGTCGATCGTGCAGTGTTTATATTATCCAGTTTTTTATTCACAAGGCTAAACTTATCCCCGGCGGGCCTATACAATTAAAACTACCCACAGAAGGTATTCCCGACCAAGTAACTTAAGTACAATTATTGCATGACAATGTTACATTAAGAGCAAGAAAACAACATCAACTCGTCTGCATATGCTTATATTTGGAACTGATGGTCGAAGGAATATTGATACGTGTATTTTGAAGTATAGTCAATACAGACGAATTTATCATGTTCTTTTGTATTATATATAGCATATGTATATAAAGCCAGAACAATACAATTATAATAATGAGAAGAATACAATTCCAATAAGAAAGAGATGTATACACGATTTATGTTTATTGGCAAAACATGACATTAGCCATTTCTATTAAGAGAATCATTCTAAATGTACTTAGCAATTTGAATTAAGGTTGTGGTCATGAGACATGTTAATGTTTGAATGGTTGACCAGCTAGAGAAAAACGATACTATATCGCAAATGCGTTTATCAATATGCAGATCATTGGCCTCGTTAAGATGAGAACCATCCGGTAAGTGATTAATCTAAATTGTAGGAGTATGTTTCACAACCGAAGTACACTCGGTACATTTGAATGACTCTGTTTTCTCTTGATCGTGTTTATACAATATGCAGGAAACCCGAGCTAAGCGACCTAAGTAAGAAATAGTTCACATCACTGATGGCTTTATGGCATTATATGGACTGGCTAGTCAGCCCAAGTAATGTATATGGCGCGAAGCGAAGCTGAGTTCCATTTACACAACGCGAATATTCAATTTCAATATTATATTTTTTTAACGAGAAAACATTAAATACATTTGGTTTTAATTCATACACTACATAAAACATTTTTATCATTATGGGGAGACCTAACATCTATGTTTTGTCTTCCTGTGTAGGCCTATTCATAAAATCACCCAGAAATGTAAAAACAAATTGGATGTTTTATTCAAAACATACATAAACTTGTAGCAAAGGATATAACCAAGAATATGAATAGTGTAAATTCTGGTCTAAAATTAGAGCGTCCTATGCCACTACCATATTACCTGCCGGTCCATATTTTTTATAATATTGACCGGCTGCTGTATGTGGAACATGCAAATCAGTCAGTCTATCGTTGGATATATTGACTGATTGAAATAACAAAGAAACAGTTGAATGAAATTAGGGTGAGGTATAATATTATGGTATATAACGTTACAAGGTTCAGAAACTGTTCATAAGAGTCTCTTTTATCTAGCGATATATTATCATGCTTTTTATATTTTGTCACTAAGCCTAGTTTTCCATATGTTTTAAGGTACTTGTAGTAGAACTTGTTAATAAGAAAATGCCCTTTACTTTAATATCTGCAGTCCGGAAGACGTCTACAAAACTACGGGTGTTTTGTGAATGATCTACCCTTTATGTCCCCTAAAGGCTTTCATCCTTTTTCCTGATTACTACGCTATTGCTGTACACATGCTAAATTCAAATAGCAATGCTTAGCTTGGCGACATGTGTTAACACTGTAAATTCTTTAAACGTGCGACAGTCCTGACACTGTACTTAACATAAGAATACGTATCTCCCTGGGATCCGCACAATTAGTACAAGCTGGTGTAGAAAAGTTCGACAGCATAATATATATAATTATATATACATGTATATCAGATTAACCATGCTTCTGACTATAATGTTATCATATTTGTTTCTAGCAGTTCGTGTTGTATTATGTGTTCTCTTGTATTTGTGATCTGAAGTTTTGTCAATACCGACCGATCGCTGGCTTAGAATTAGAAGGTCGTTAGTGCTTCTTACGACTTTATACAATTGATGCATATTTGTTTATAAATATCTAAACAGGTCATGTTGACCAAACTGAAGCTGGAACCACTTGTTTTCCCATAAGTAAAGAGTAGTTTTCAGACAATTGTTTCTGGTTTTCTCATAATATTGATTTTGTACTTTTTTATTCTTAGACATTAGACACATACTTTCCCTGTTCTGCTTTACTTGTATTTCCGCAACAAAATAATATGTTGCAATAAAGTGTACCGTTACGTTTTCTTACGCGGTGTTGTACTTACAAGTGATGTGTTTAAATACGTCAGTAAGTTCCAATGTTGAATTGATGGCTTGTGATTTTGTGAAACCATTACGTCTTACATTCTACTAGTAGATAAAGCACGTACATCGCGTGCAGGAAAACATATGACTCGTGTAAAAGCTGCAAATATTGCACAATGGTGTGATTCTTAAAACACAACCAAACCAACGGGTGAGAAATTGGCAGAATATTTGACTGTTCAAATGACGTCAAATTGGTATTGGAACGTTGATTGCTGCCATGAAGGCCATTATTCGTTTACTTTCAATAAAACTTGTATCTTGCGAGGGTTGATCGAGACGTTCGTATATTTTTGTTGTGAATCGTGTTGTTTTGCTCATAAGGAATAATAAATAATACCTTTACAATCTTCTATGCATGATCAAACTCTCTTACATGTATAAAGATTAGAAAAATACATCAAACAGTTACATAGTTACGACGATTCCTAACAATCACTATGCATAGACGCCGCATACCAGAAAAACTAAACGACGTCATAATTTATAACGTCAAACGCAATGTAGGTCCAATGTATTTCCCCACGAAATCACAACACAACGCTACTAATGTCTGATTTTTGGCATACCTAGCTCTTTCGTACTGAACTCATATATATTTATAGGAGATTTCTCATGCTTGTTGACTATCTGTCTAATGGTTTTAAGTCTTTTTTTTTCGGATGATTCCTCGCACTTTTCAAGTTCACACGAAATCACTGTCGCTGGCAATCTTTCTCTATTGATGATTCGATTGATCTTCTGTGTACTTTGAATCGTTTGTATTGTTTGTTGGTAACTGCCGGTCTATACGCTTTAAAAGTGTCGCACATTTTCATTATTTCATTGGTTTCTATGTTACTTTGTTAAACTATGTTACAAGTCATATTTTATATCAGTCTGTACTGTATACCCAAGTGAAATACATTTCCGTTTAGTTGAAACAATTGCTTTTTTTCGTGTACCTTAACTGTGTTAACATTTTTTTTATATTTAAACTCACAAGAACTGAGCCATTCCTGTATGAATGTTTATAATCCTATATTACATGTATAACCTGTACTAGGATTGAATAAAGTTTGTTTGACTTTGACTTTGGTTTCAGTCAGGTTTTTTGTTCATATTCCCACGCAACATTCTATAACGCGCCTCAGTTCAATGTCACATGTTGACGTCATATCGTTGTTTCCGTTTCATTACCTGTTTAGATAAAAGAGTGCTAATTTGATAACGGATGTAGTAAACAACATTATAATTTATGGAAATGGCCCCATGACGTTAAAGTATAATGTGTTATATTTGGGTGAATTATAGTCACACATAAGACTTTAAAAACGGCATTGTTTCAGGAGAACGAAAGATTAAAAATATAGCATTTTTGGTGTGCGGCAACCACGTGTAGAACATTGCCAAATGTACCGTTTGTCGCATAAGTCGGCGGATTTTTAATCCGTTCTATATTTCAACGTCGATCATGATGATCATCGTAAAAGTGAAGTTTCATCAATATTTAACTAAAACTAAATAAATTATAAGCAAATTATACGAACTTCGAGATCACTCCTCTTATATCCCAATGTGTTAGCGCATAGTGTTTTACATGTGCATCAACGGAAGTAAAAAAACATTAGGTGCTTGACACTATCATTAGAGTAGTTGAATCAATAATAACTGAAAACTACAGTTTGCTACTTGTACATGTACGAGGGGGTATCCAGAAGTAACTGGACCGATGCTATAGTTTTTGCCATAATCTTATTTTTACACTGAAACATTGCAAGGATATGCCTCATAACCTAAGAGCTGAGGGCGATTTATTCAAAATTGGAGTCCATCTCTTAAACTTGCACCTAAGTTGGTCATATGACTGAACATTAAGAACCAATAAGTAAATTTTGAAACATATTAGTGAAAAACTATACAAAACGGGTATGTGTAAGTGCTCAGTACCATTTTCGCGTAAAAATGGCGGCCATCTTGGACGCCATCTTGTATGCTGAACGGTTGTGAACGATGAAATTTGTAAGAAATGGATTTTCTTAATGTTCGGTCATATGACCAACTTAGGTGCAAGTTTAAGAGATGGACTCCAATTTTGAATAAATCGCCCTCAGCTCTTAGGCTATCAACATGTTAGTGATTTGTATGTACGAGAGGTGATCAACAAATACGCAGACAAGTGCTGTAGTTTCTTTATTTATCATTGTAAGTCGTTGAAATATAACATTAAATTCATTATTTCCAAAATTCCGTTTTCGAGCTATTTGCTTCGAATTTGTTGTCTGAAAATGAATGCATAGAAATATTCGACAAGCGACATCAGAGACAACTATGTCTCAGACATGTATGTGGGTAGAATCAGATGTTTAAAGAAAGTACTGAGACATTCAAGGCGCCATAGAACAATGCCGAATGACATCACCGGTGATCGAGTCGCGCGGAGACGCTGTAAACTACAGGCGTTGAACACCAGAGAAACATGTGACATGACAAGTGTGAATTTTGAAACTTAACATACGATGTAGACGAAAGAACATCATATTTAGTACGACGACATGTATATAATGTTATTACGAATTGTTTTATCTATATATGGAATGTATCGGCATAAAATCGACTGTTTAAACAAGTAGTCATTCTGAAGTATGTCTATTGATAAACGACGTCATAAGACCTCATCTTACCACTCAGCGTCACCTATCGTCAAGTTTCATATGTAGTACCTTTGGTATTTGCGTAAATACCTTATTTGCGTGAATACCTTGAAATGTTCTGGAAAAATCAAGGAGGCAATGTTTATTGTAGCTGACCGTGTGTTGATTATGCGTTGGATCAAATAGTATTGTAGTAATCGACACGGACACAATGCCTGGATCGCCCATCGTATATCACATCTGAGTTTTGTTTTTTCTAGAACAGCTAATAACGATTTTAGCGTTATCAAATAAATCGTAACTAGCATATAACAATATAAATATCAGATTAACCAAGTAAGTGCTTTTCAAGCTGTTTCATATTTTACACAATGTGTTCAGTTAATATAATCCTGGAGAATAACAAAGGTACATCTGAAACCCACTCTACTCATGTCATTGTATAGCAGTACTGCTCAAGGCTATTGTGATCATTTTCACAATGTATACATGTTGCCTTAAGTAATGTTAAAATAAAGGAATGTTGTTGTTATTGTTAGCTGGTTGTATTCATCAGCAATAGACGGATGTTATGGAAAATGCCATGTAACTGCCACAATGTGTCCCCACATCTAAATCATATCCAGTAAGCTTCATATTACGATAGTACGTACATTTTATCAATAATATAAGCAAAACAATATAAATGGTCATTGTGGTTGAGTTTTAGATAATGTTGTGTCATATTTGTCTATATTAGCCGTCATTGTTTGCAAATTTTACATAACTCGTTTATTAAATTCTGATCTGTATTAGAAATTCCAAAAGTTTCTTTGAATATTTAACTGTTTGTATATGACTTTTGTGTGTGTATCCTGACCCAGATATTGTGTTGCCAAAGGGTTAATTAAATGGCTCCTTGACATTCGTTCTTTAGTGCATGCATTGCTTCAGTATGTACTCGCATAAGTCTATGTTTGTGCAACTTATAATGACTTTTACACAAATTGTACGTTATCCCCTCATAATGTAGGTCGGTTCGGTGAGGAATGTACAATGACATAAATGCATTGCATATAGTTGACATATATCGTACATGCATCAAGACTTTTGATCCAACAAACAACTGAAAGTTCTGATCACGTGATTTAGTGAACAGATTGACATGTGTGACAGATGCGCTTAATAACAATTTATATCAAAATACATTTATTTTCCTAGATTGACATCCCCATCCGCGCGTTCTCTTTACTTTTGCCGACAAGGGTCGGTATTCACAAGACAACTGAAGGGGAAACTTAAATATTTTAACTTAAATAAAAAATGAGCTGCATACATTTCCCAATAAACGAAGAATAACCAGTGTTTTCTTTGTGATTATTGTAGCTCTTTACTTTTAAACGCTTCCTAACTTTGTAAAAAAATATAATCTTAATTTTCCTGTTCATCCGATACACCTGACCTTGGTAATTGATTTATATATTTAGGCGACTAATAAATATCTAACGAAGGAACTTTTGTGCTCACGTTTAAACTTAAAGACTTACCAAAAACTAAAACAATACGTTTCAAGGTTATAAACCACTAAATGCATACGCCACCCAAATACCCGGATACACTCAAATAGTCCTTACAGAAACTTGACAAAATGGAACTAGAATCATCTTATTGAGTTTAAATGTATTGCATACATGTAGTTGAATGAGTGAATGTGTTTCATATTGAATATTTTGAGATTTTGGCATATTTGACAAAGCGAAAATAGAGTAGGGTAAAACCCACATTGGATCGGTCCGCGCGTCTGTGAAAATTTGTCTACCGCCTTTGACGAACAAAATATTTCTTATATTAATCATGACCCCCTGTTGTTTGTCTTTTTTTGTAATAATATAGGTCTGTGAACTTGCCATAGACTTTAAAATGTTATAATCTGGGGCTGACAATTGTCACTTTACATTGAGATAAAGAACACTTTTATTTAGTGGTTTGTGACCTCAAACGTACGAAGCGTTTTTTTAAATAATGTTTAGATACTCTAGTAATTACTATTTATTGACCAATTCAGTTGCATATGTTGTGCGATTGTATAAAATACGATTTATGATTTTAGGTTGTACTCAGTTTCTATATGATTGTAACAGATGTGTAGACTTTATCTCTATACTAAGCGAACATGTAATTATCATACGTATCGTGTCGATTTTATAGTATTGACAAATGTGTACAGACTTGCGGTTAACAAAGGAATAACCTACAGCAAAGAGTCACATATTAAATGCTAAGGACCATTGATGCCCACACTGTGTTACACAGGTTTATAATATAATGTATAGATGGGCAATTAATATGATGGCACTGACATTATATGGTACATGTAAATAGATAATATCAGGTCAGGCAGCAATCAACTTAACCAGCCGAGTACAGAAACATAAAAGCACATACAAGACACAATGCCCAACTGAAAAAGTAAATGCCCAAGCTGTCGAAAATCTATGGTATATGTAGACATCATATTTTATAAGCGTATTACCGTATTTATTAATGACATTATTATCTTTCTTGCACATAAGCTTCCTATTGTTGTAACGATGTAAAATAGTATTGTTTCAAGCTATATTTCCGGGTAGCGTTGCTTCAAATTTAGAAAGTATTGGTTTGATGTCGTGAGAGTTAAATGATATATGACATATCCAATTTAATACAGTAGTTTGAGCAGGCCGGGTGTATCGGCTAGGCACTTTTGGTGTGTGTACTTCATACATGCAACGCTTGTAAATTAAAACATAATTATGTATTAGCTCCATTGCTACACGAAACTAATGTCACATCAAACAAAGATAGGTCTGTTAAGATTGTTCACCCGCTTCGTACAATGAATAAATGTCATTCTTGTGCTGGTTATGTTTACGTGATTTGTCAAGTGATATACGGATATCAGTCGTACCTATGTCAAAACAATGCCGAGCATGCTTCACTTCATGGTCAATTATCCTCACAATATACTAGTATGTCATGCACTGCAACATCATTAGATGCCATTGAAAATGCATTATTATCTAATGGGGTTATATCTCACATATTTGTTTATTGTTACGACAGAAAACGAAGGAATAAAAATAGCTGCTAGTAGTAACGACATGCTGGAATGCGTCTAGATCACCACTGGTAAGGGTTTAACTAAACTTCCCGTAGCTTAAATCCAATCGTATTCAATTAGCCTTACCTTTAACTAGAGAGAAGCCTCGCGTATTGGTAAAATATTGTTTCTGAGCGGCAGTGGTTCAAACTATTGGTAATCCAATAGATATATGGAGTATTCTAGAGACTGAAGTCATATGATTCTTGGGATTTCATTCACTTAAAAGCTTCAACTTGAGTTCATTGACGGAAACAATTAAGTTGAGAGTGCGATAAGAAGAGACATTGATGAGATAGCGCTAACAGTCTCTTGAAACGATCTGAAGGATAATTAATTTAGTTGTTTAAAACAGAGCTCCAAACTTAGTGATTCAATTGCGTATAAATCGCGGTAAGTAATGTAATTTTGTACGTTTCATCGTAAACCTTCAAACGCAATATAATCGTCCATTTAATTAAAACAGTACATGGATATAAACCCTCTGGACTGATATCATAACTTATACAACGGTATGGATATTATTGTTTTTATGTTCAGCAACAATAACATCGTACATTAAACTGGATTTTAAAATGGGAAGAATAACTTATTTTTGTATCTACATGTGTAGCTGCGCAAACATTCAATACCATTTTTGAATTTTCGTCTAAACGGAATGTAAAATTGTCGTCCATTGCAAATTATTTGTAAATAGATTATAGCGGCAGAAATATTTAATTTCCAATTATGCTGATATGCTGATTCTGTTAGCATGATTGCATTATTTAATCATACGTTAATTACTCAAGGATTGAATGTGTTTTACAATTTTTTTATTGTTCCAAGCCCTTTACAATATATTTCTATATTTCAATTATTATATTTCCTTCATGTATCAGTGCATACTCTACTTTATGTTAGTTGGGTATAAACCAAATGCATAGCATTAGTTGACACTGTATTATTAAAAATGGCATTCTCATCTACGCGAACATGTGCTGCAATAGTAAATAAGTAAATATGTTACCAAACACGCAGATAATGTCAAGATAATGTCAAGTCAATGCACAGAACAATCCATCTCGAACACGAAGCCCATGTCTTCAAAATGAAACAATCACACAAAATAACACATTACGACAATCATCGAGACCGCTACACTGATGCATGCTACTTTGACGGCATGCATGTCCTGCATTATACCAGGATATTACCGAGACTTCCAACATCGATTTATTCCTTTGTTCGTGTACATTGTATTTTTTGGCAGCGCTTGATTTCATAATACAACACAACACATAATAATATTCACCAATGGAAGTTTCAAAATGTAACACATTGAAACGATACACTTGGAACATCGATGTGTATTAGATTGCTTTTTTTTTCAAATGAAAAAAAAACTTTATTGAACAACTTGAATGAGTGATAATATATATATGAGCCAGTTTTCAAGAAAACCTACTATATTGACATTATGTTATTAAGTAAGAAAAATGCTTTGTTTTTACAAAGGAAAAAAAACTTTATTGATCAACTTGAATGAGTGATAATATATATATGAGCCAGTCTCCAGGAAAACCTGCTATATTGACATTATGTAATTAAGTAAGAACAATGACATATCAATATATTTATTTAAAGTCATTTCCCCATATATTACTATATCTTAGCTTTAAAATTTCTTATGTCTAATGTCGAAATCATTTACTTCGTTGCTATGGTGACCAATTTCAGAAAAGTACTCTGATTGAGAAAAACGAGGAGTTAGTTGTTTAAAACAGTAGTAGTCTTTCTCTAAATATGAACATTTACAATTTGGATGTATATTTTAAAATTTAAAACATCTTTCTAAAACTTTATACCATTTTGACCAGTTTTCGTCAAGAATTGATCAAATGCAGTATTTATAAAGTACTTGTTACAACGACGTCGTATAACGTTTGAACGACGCTTGCGACGTCACGCAAAAAGGGTCTGAATAGGGCCTCAACTAAACAGCTGTAACTTCCTTAAAAATCATGATATTTACAAAAATGAGTTTGCATTTTGCTTCATTAAGATTACTTTTTTAGATAATAAAAAATCTCAAAAATTAAATGTTTTTTTCAAAATAGCAGGTTTTCCCGGAGACAGGCTCATATATAGAATAGTGCATGCCCCTTTCTTGGTCATTATATGTTACATTGTTTTTAATGTGTCTACCACAACTGTTATCGATGCATTCAGTGATCGAAATCATATTTCAATATTAAGACTGTCACAATACGAATAGAGCTGAATATGCGATCACATGCGGGTGCGAATAGTAAAGAGGTATTTGTTAGTATTCTTATTTTTGACCAATAATAATTAAAATATATGTAGGGTTCCTTGTCATTAACATTTACTTTCCGAAAATTACAATACTGATTTAGTTGCAAATGGGACACTTAAGGTACAATGTATCAAAACAAATAAAATACCTGCCTGTATATAAGCACTCACACTTTCGTTCCAAAATATCAATAATGTAGACATACCGTAATTCGTATGGACCATTAATGTGTTACAAACGTCATAACATTTTAATTGAAATGATTTTTGACTTTAACTATTTGGAGAATGACGTAATGTTTATGAAATGCATAACTCAGATCAAATATTAAGACTATTGAAACTGCCAACATCAAACGAGTAATGCGCTGATTTTCACAATATTTATTTTCTTTATCATTTCATAGCGATTCTCTGTAAATAGAAAATAACAACAAGTAAATACACAGATTTGAAAATACATATAAACAGAATCTAATAAATTATGTTTACCTGTAACAAATATAATATGACGTGAAAAGAATCTATACTGTACATTAAATATTGAAGTGAAACACAAATAAAAGATAAATCTAAATAAAATAAATATACATGTACTTCCAAACTAAATAGATCTAAAATAAATAATCTGCTTACCGAATTTGATGTGTTCTTAATTTAAACGTACATGTGTTTCAGATTCACATTTTCAGTTACATACAGTTTCAACAGGATCGATGTTTTTTCTCACACGTTATATTATGACGACAAACAAACAATTTACGTCAAATGACGTTCAATTGCGCGGAACGTAACGTCAACAATTGCGCGAAAACTAATATAATGATATACGAATAAAAAATAAGAATTTTACATAATTCTTACAAAGACATAATTATGTTATTTATTTCGTTTAAATTAATACACTGAATATTTTGAACAGTGTTGTGCTGCATGAGAACTATTCATAACACGTCTTGATGGTAGATGCTGCCTTGCACTAAGTACGGAACCAATTTAGCGTACAATTCATAGCGATAATCAAACAACACATTTCTTATTTGCAATACGGAATTACGACTCTTACATATTAAATATTTCAAAATCAATTAAATGCATAATAATTAACGCTAATCACTTATTTTTATGTATCATTCCGATGCGGATAATTTTTAGATCATGTTACAATAAAAATGCTATTGAATGCGTGAAAAATATTATATTATGAATGGACAAAACATTTTATTACGAATCGTATTTGCATAATTATATTATACATATTCAATTACTTATATTAATATTTATTCCATCACTAGCTTATTAACTGTGCATCTTGAAACAATTCAGAGTAACGACCGTTTGTGTCGGAAAATATTACTTGTGTAGCAATAATATAAACTACTCTGCATTACCGCCTTTGTATAACAATGTAGCCTCCTAGACGAATCATGAAACGGTCCATATTCCAAACGGAATATTTCTATCTATTAATATCAATGTGCAAGATTCGTACAAAAAGGGTGAGAAGAACAACACGATGTTTCTATGCAAAGAGATCGCTAAATACAGTTCCTTACGGTACAATAAAGGGTTACACAAACACCGACCTGAACAACCTTCAATCATGAAAATAAAGCAATTTCAACGTAAAACTACTGGAATAAGAAATAGTTTTAAATCGTGTAAGCCATGCGCTCTATATTATAACGCTACAACATTATAAAAATCTGACAGGATAGACGAGAAGCTAAAAATATTTTTACCAATAAACGTAAATTCAAAGAGTCATTTCTAATTAGACTAAAGTTGGGCATTTGATTGTTTATAGTTGATACATGTTCATTGTATTATAACTGGTTTCCAAAGTGAAAGTTTCGTTGTGATTGTGTGTTGTATTGATATTCTCTTAATTAATAGGCAACAAAATACAAACAACATCTTCACTGAATATTCAAAACCGAAAAGTTCGCACAGGAGCTATCGTTACATTTTCCACCGCCGTTTTGCAGTCTGATATTCATTTCTTATATCAATATGATGTTGCAATATTGCAACACGCAACAAAGCACTTACATCGCGAACAACTTGTATATATAAATCTATTGATTTCACCAACATTTGCATTCACCAACCTTATCGAACTATTTATTAACTTAAATTAATACTACATACTGGCGTAGTTATATTGTATTTATTGGCAATCGGTGTTGCGTTTTCTTTATAAATGATGGCAAATTACATGTATTGAATCATTATATGAAATGGACAATCACTTCTAAATGCATTATCAAGCAAACCATTTGCTATTTTCGCTATGATATGGAATATGATTAAGCTGTGCAAAAATTACTTCAGTTCATTTAATGCTTATAAACGATACAATAACGCACCAATATAGGTTGTGATTTAAAGTTGTTCTATTGTTGTGTAACTCGCAAATGTATGTATTCTAATAACGCCATTATCTTTGTATACGATTTTGTATATATTTTGTGCACTTCCTATTTCTATGTAATCCATGCTAAAAAGGGGGTTATGTTCTGTTCGCTCTACAGTCAATACGGTCATAATTGAAGCGTGTCAGTGAGCATTTAACGTACGATCCATGGAAGCAGACAGACGTGTAGGAATCTGAGAGAGTATTTGGTATTGCTGTACAAACTTAAGTTCGTGATAATACCCCTCGAGTATAGTGAAGGTTCTAATGTTATAACAACAGACATGTATCTTGCCCAGGAAAAACAACCTTCACCTTCCATGATAACCTGATGATAGAAGTTGGCAGGCGTTTGTGTAAATACTTGCAAATACTCTAGAAGATAGATTTCATTTTGTACTGTCCATTTTACGCTGAAATTAGAATTAAATATATACCTGATAAATTTTGTAAACATCCTTATATGTCTAAGTTAAACATTCTACTAGCTATTAAAACAGTACCATGATAAGGAATTTGTCTATGTATTTGTATCATGCATTTGAAAAAATAAAACTTTTATAATTTTATGTTATTCGACCATTGCATAGTTTTGTATATTTATGTGTATATTTTTTAATCTTCACTTTCATATTCTATTATTTTCCATGGTCAAACACACTATAGATAGTTCATATGTTCATAAAGAAAACAGACACATGAATATGTGAATATGTTATTTTATTTCAAATGACTATTATGCTTAATTGCATTTTCTAAACATGACACTTTTAACTTTTCAAAATAACATTTACTATGAACATAGATGGGGGACATGAACCACCCGCCATCGCTACAATATAATAAAGTACATTTAAACAAAAACCTCAATAAAAGCAAACAAACAACATATATACAAACAATATTATGCGGAGGTGGGGAGGGAGGTGGACACAATATGTTGAGTTATGGATGGGCGTGGCTACAATATAGGTGGAGTTGGGGATGGAGGTGGATAAACAAAAAGCGTCTTATCGTTCTTGTTAAACAATGGCGACTGACTTCATATTTATATTTAGCACGCGTCACCTATTTTTACGAGGGATCGGTATAAAACGTATTTCCTGTCAGGGGTCAGTAAACGCGTATATTGTTTTACAGAGGTACGACTCAAAAATATTTATTTTCTATAAATAACTATTGTATATGGACCGGAGGCCATTTGTACAATACATATTTGAATCTTGAAACCATAACCATAGTGTCAATATGAAATTCAAAACGAAGGTAACAAATCAGACTTGGCCGGTAGCACTCAACATAAACAGCAGAACACGAACGGCATAAACGGCACATACTAACATTACAAGTACAAGCCACAAATACACATGCAAACAAAAAGACTACGGGGCATGTCAAACTGTGTTAGAGCTGTAAATAAATTGCATTAGTATAAATCATTATGTTTACGCATGTTTTCGTCCCGTTAACATAAGGACAAACGGTTTTAATGCTTTAATGTACAAACGTAATACGAACTGAAAAATATAAGAACCAATTCATAGTTATCGTATAATTCACATCTTAGAAGGTATGAGGTACATTATTACCATGTGCGGTCACTGGCTGTATACATATGAGGACAATCTGGCTTTTAGTTGAATTAGGGGCACTACATAATTCATTTTATGCTTTGAAACAATACAATGACGTACTAATATAGGTTGTAATTTAAAGTTGTTTTATTGGTGTTTTCAGTAGCAAATATATGTATCCTAAATACGCCATAATCCATGTATACCATTGCTATGCTATTTCTTTGTAATACAAGCTAAAATGGAGGTTATGTTCTGTTCGTTTTATAGTCAATACGATCATAATAAAAGCGTGTCAGTGAGCATTTAACGTACGATCCATGGAAGTAGACAGACGTATAGGAATCTGAGAGAGTATTTGGTATTGCTTTACAAACCTAAGTTCGTAATAATACCCTTCGAGTATAGTGAAGGTTCAAATACCCCTTGGGTATAGTGAAGGTTCATAATTTTATAACAACAGACATGTTTCTTGCCCAGGAAAAACCTAACTACCGGTCAAACACCTTCACCTTCCATAACCATACTGTCAATATGAAATTCAAAAAGAAAATAACAAATCAGACTGTGGCAGTAGCACTCATTAGACACAGCGGAAAACGAACGGCATAAACGGCACTTACTAAATTTCTCAAGCCACGCATATACACGCACACATGGAATACTACGCATGCGAAACTGCGTTACATGTAACTCTATAAATAAAGGTTGCATTTGTCTTGTTGTTCTTCTATCTTCTAAATTAGGACCACTCTAGCAGTATATCAAATCAGTACCGATGAAAGACATTCATTAGCTATTTTTACCATGCATCTACCGCCACAATGCAGAGGGATATGCCTAACTTTGTATATTAACTTATTATTTAAAGCCCGCCATCACAATTCACCTTCATTAGACAACACGGTCATATACAACTAGCTTTATATTCCACCAACATGGCCAATCGACTCTTTGATGAAGCCTTATCAAAATAAATATTAACCATATCTGCCATGCTGTTTTGGTACTTCCTTTATTGTGTTCAAATTGATACATAACGCCAAATTGAATTACATATGAAATGAAAGGTTTTTCCTTAATTTATCAAATCATGAGAATTTAATGACGATAAATAGTCTATGTGATAAATAACAAATATTGAGATTGACGTGCAATCTGTCTCGAACTATCCGGGGATTCAATATAATTTGTCATGCCATCATAAACAACATCACGACGCATGCTTTGTAATTCAAACTTGTTTTATGAATGTTTCTTATCGCATAAACAATGCACAATATAATTTTTATTCGAATTATCACTTTTAAATCGTCAACACAACTGCAGAGAATGATGGATGTTGTCTAAATTTGAAAGGCAAAGACACACTTAAACGAAATGTTTTTTATTATACTTAGATTCCCCATTTGCCTAGATGATCAATCATAGAATTGTTTGATAGTTTATATCATTAACCTTTTACGTACTAATTACGGCATTTTGTTTATTAGGAAACAAATATGAATGACGGAATGTTTGTGGTATTCTGAATTGAAACGTTGGCACAAACGTTAGTTTGTATAGCTGCCAACGCCAGTATACCAAGGGAGTTTTATGTAATTTAACAGGCCATCATTACATACCAATTCGATACCACACTGGTATATATAAAAAGCCCTATTACATGCGCATGGCGATTATATTCTTTTGATGATACCCACTCGAAATAATGGTTTCTTACTTCGTGTGCGATTTCTTCATAATAATGGCAGTTAATTTTAGCATAGCTGGTGATCAAGTTAATCTATGGAATGAACGACTGTTTCTTAGAGTATCTTCATATGTGAACTGGTGTATCCGCTATAAGTATTTATATAAAACAAACTTTCATAATGAATTTAAAGTGAAACAGTCATGTCGCAAAATCTTTAGTTATGATAGTTGTACATGAAATGGTTGTGAATAGAACTGAATTAAAATGCTGTTGCACTTAAAATTATTCCGTCAAAACTGGTTATAGGTGTTATAGGTGTTTTTATTTCTATTTTACGTAATCACAATTTGCGTCATAATGTTTAACCTTCGCGATTTATGTGACTTGCGCAAATGTAAAATGAATTTACAACTATTCAATTGATGTTCATTTTTAAAATAATTGTTTGTATGTTATAAATTATGTATCCCAAAGACTTCATTTTTTGGTAAATACGACTGTATAAATATTCAGAAATAACACTTAATTCCTTCGAAACGTAGTGATTATGTGTTATTACACGGTTCTTCTGGTAAACACCATTTTAATACATTGCTTTAAAAACATATAGACGAGTTCGTGTACTTTTCTGTTTATTTATTTCTATCAATTATGGTATTCAATACGTTATATTACAATTTTATGTGAACAACCAGCAGGGGAATCTATTATACATGTCTCTTGGGTGCAATAGAATTGAACATGTAGAGGCGAAAACGCATGCAAGCAACCAATCAATTATAAATTACAAAGAAAGTTTCCGCAAACCAATTCAGCATTTTCTGCAAAAAGGTACTTTTAAGGCGTTAAGAAAAAATTGAGGTTTCTTCTAAGATGCATCGTGAAAACCAGCCGAGTCTATACTGACAGAGTAGAGGTGCCTCAACGTTTTTTCTTCGGTAATATTGTACGCAGGGGTTTTAAAATTTTAGTATACACACGTCGTGTCATTCGCCTTAAATCACACAATTATATTAAGTACATGACTATATACTCCCGTTAGTATGCATAATTATCTCTATTGCTTTCATGAATATGACCAATGTATATATCAATTATACTTTTACCTTATCGAACTATTTATTATACGCTTATTGCTCCTGGTATTGAGACAAATGGGGTTGTGTTTCCTATCATAATGACGACAATTTATTTAGCAATGTACAAACACAGTGTTTCACTTTAATATATCAAATAATGCAGATAGTGAAGAATGTTTTATTTGATATGGGGTTGCCCAAGAGTAGGAACACTATTCAGTTCTCTGAGGGAATCTGGTAAGTCTGTTTGTTTGTTAATCGTGTTTAGTGATTATATGATTGTTTGTTTATAATATTTCTAGGGTAGTTTTGCTATTTTCAAAATAAATGATTATATTATAGTTATTATAGTTTTATGGTTGATAGCATTCGTTGTGTCATGTGAATGATTTTTAATATCATTTGGCAAATAATATATTTTTGATTTGATAGAATACAATTGACTGGTAAATTTCATTATTTATAGTGATGATGTCAGTGGTACACTGATTATTTTTTTAATTTATAATGTCAAATGGACGGTTACATTCAGTCTTAAGAAACGGTCACTCATCTGGTACATTTATTATAAAATTAAAACGATTATATTAACTATGTCGTAGTAGGCTACTTTTACTTTTATATTATATTTCTCCGTCTGTATTTGACCTTTACAACAATACGAGTATGTAGAAAGATTTTATATTGATATTGTGAGATATCGTCTTTGATCTATTTAACAATTGTATGTATTTTCCCAAATAAATCTTGAAAATCATGCAATCTCCTTTTTTGTTTACATCTAATTCACATGCTTTGTTTACGAATACTATCGTGTTCTATATTACAAAGCCATTAGTTTGTGACCTGCATACCGAATCATAGGAGACTAACAATAGTATAAACATAATAAATTTGAAAACGCATCTGTTTTTTACTATATTCGCTTAATATTATACTAAACTTTGTACATATAGAAGTGCGGAACAGCAGTCCGTTTTGTGTTCATAATTAATGATATAAGGCTCAACTAGTAGTTAGAGTTCCTCAAAAATACCAAGAATATTGAGAAAGAACAACATATTAAATGATTAAGAAATATAGCCAAACAAGTCATAAAAAATGTTACACATGGCAGACGTGTAACTTAAGATAAATCGCATAGGAATAATTAAACATAGACGATAAAATGTATAGCCAGTATAAACTAACAATTCCAAATCATCACCTATCGTATCGTTAAAATTGATGGTAAGTTTACCAATTGGAGCACTCAAAGGACAAGCCGATATCGCACAGCTTGAATGTCATACAAGTAACTAGAAAGCTTCAAAGTACCAAAGTGTAATTGCACGCCGCTGATGATACTGTAAATAAAACAGTTTGAATGACACTACAATATTTACATTATTGTGCTTTAAATTGTCTCCACAAAAGGATTATCTTCGTTTTAAAATAACCATACGTAAACATTTTGCGCCACGAGTTCGTAATATGTTTATTATCTGAACCTCATTCGATATACGCTATGCTATGTTATTAAAATCAGTAAGTAAAAGAACAGGGTCGTACTTTAATACATGTTTAATCGGTTATCGTATAACGAATATGTTCTGTAATAAACGAGTATGGCGAAATTGACATAACGTGGGGGTATTTCATAATTATAAATTATTCAAAGCGCGATAAAAATATCGTCATGATATCCGTGTTAGTCTCAGTATGATGTTAGTCTCTGAATAATATACTGCATACATTTTTTATCAAATTAAATAACTTTTACATTAAATGAATGTAACGCTTATGGGGTAAGGCTTGAAATTGCTCGTTAAGTATATCCCAACTGTCAAATTTCGTTGAAGATAATTATTATTTTACTAAAAATCTAAAATGTGGCATTACGCTTGCGGTGGTTACTCTTTCGCCAAGAAATACCAAAATCTTTTTCATACCCTACTGACGATGGGTATCATCGGTATTGAGTATATGGGATAGCGTCATCAATTTAACACTAGAAGTATTATTTTATTATTATTATACCATATTTATATAGCCCATTTTTCATGTATATGCACATTCGAAGGTGCTGTACAATCACAATTAGTATCAGTTGTGGCGTAGTTTTAAAATACATGTACACTTGAAATAATTAGCATTTATAAATAAAGACAAATACCATGAATGTCGACATTTTGCATTCCACTAAGACATGGTTTGATCTTATACATACATGTTACAATAAGTGGTTTGAAACTCGATGTTAACCTTGCTTAGAATACTTGATTAGTTTATTATTTCTACACTACATCAATTTGTAAACCAAACTCATGGAGTTAACTGTATTTGCCAAATTCCGAACACGTTAGTTAACTCGCATTTTCATAAACGACCATGTATCTTATTCACAATGTTATTGGCACCGCCACCACACAACAAATGGATGTTCATTCATTCTGCCATATTCTAAGCCTCAAACATGCCAATATCCATTACATTTATTAGATACACGTATCACTGGTGACATATATAACTACCGCTATCGCTTTCATGGACATGCCCAGTGGACAGATTGATTATACATTATTTGAAGTACTTATTTACTTAGTTTATGTTATGCATGCTTATTACTATAAAAGTATTGAAATAAGTAATTCATATCGATCAATAAGAAAGAGTTATTGTTAAATAAAATAAAAAAGTAATAATACAAATATCGTTTTATTTTCGTATTTAAGTAGCTTAAATACACAAGTTAACGCAAATGACAAATATGTTTATCGCTGACATTGTCCATAAGCAGTTGTATGAAAACTTGCGTTTGAAGTACAAATCACATTCACTCGTACTTACATCTTAAAATAGTTCGGTATACGTGAGGACACAACATGGATACAATGCATAACGTTTTAAGATAAACTATAACATTATATCAACTGAATTTAGAAAGAGATATGCATTGTATATACATGTTGTATTTAAGACGTCTTATGTGTATATTGCATGATATAATGTATAATATCATGTTGAAGAACTAGTATACCATTGATAGCTTCAAAACAACATGTCCGCATTGTACCACAACAATCAACAAAGGATGTAGAAAAGATAATATTAACAAACTAATGTTACACTAGACCCAAATGAGCGAAAAGATTAATAAATCATAGGTACACAACATTTTCAACAGCGAATATTATTCATAAAGTAGAGGGAAGCTTTTATAACCATAATGTGTTTATTGTTGGCACATCCTCAGTCTTCACTAATGATTGTTTCCGTCACAATTTCAATAGTATTTCACAAGAGCACAGCAGGAACTTAAGATTAAACCAAATTCCATTCATCGTCCGCGATCTACCAACATTAGATTCCTGACGTTAAGTAACCCATTAAGCCTGCGTGTTCAGATTTTGTTAGATAATTATATGTACCTCAGACATAATCAGTTTGTTCAAGTAAAGCTATTTGTTTTACACGTAGTATCGCGTGCCGTTGTTTAGCCTACACTGATGACGCTGTACGGCTCTTATGTAGCTTTACACTCTTAATACGAACTGTATATATATGTTGCATTGGGAATACCATGTTCGATGTGTCTATCGTGGAATATGCTCCTAAGATAAGTAATTACGTACAATATCCCTGAAGCTAGTCAGAAACTGTGATGGAACAATATTAGTATATTGACAAGACAGTTGCCTCCATATTCATGAATGTCAGATAGTCAATATTTTATGTAATTGTTTATTGTCTGGTTGTATTATGAACAGAAAAAAAGGTGTTCAACACTTACTACAACGTTCATAGACATGTATGATAAATGTATGACGAATTATCAAATATTACCATGGAATAAGCGAAAATGCATTACAAGGATATACATAGATACTATGATTTTGTATAGTATGGAAATAATGACCCGATCCTTACCTTACTGCTTGCATATATATACACCTCGAACGTCTTCGTGATACGTTTCGCTTATTAAAACATTCAACCAGTGTTTTAAATATAGACAAGATAACCGCAGTAATTATAAAGTATGCCAATAGAAGGTCGATGCTAACGTCAGATTATTCGTACAATATCACCTAACTGTGTTTGTTTTGTACTTGTTACAATACATTTCTTGTCATAATAAGTTTCATTGATTTGTTCGTTTTTATGTTTGTCCTTGTGAATTGTGCTTGTATCCCATTTGTATGCATGTTGTGCTATTTTATTATGTTCCCAATTAGAATATGATCTTTGTTCGTAGAGTTAACACATGCTATTTCGTGCTATAGCATATGCAGAGTCCAGAGGAATACACCAATGTTCCCGAACATGACACGAACAACTATGTGTAAACACTACTACAGCATAGTATACAAAACATCCATTTATGCAATCGTTTTCAATATAATGGCATTTTTGCGGGTAAATGTGCGGCGACGTCGCTAAAACGTTACTTCATACAAGTTATAGGTGTCAGATTCATGCATCGGCAATTACAAAAAAAAGTATTCATATTGCATGTTTTTTATTTCATATTATGAATCTTATATAAAATTGATTAGAAGTGGCGCACATTCAGTGGAAATTACAACTCAAATGCCGCTCTAAATCGTTTGTTGTCGACGGCAGGGCCCTGAAATAAGCAAAGATAAAAACGTAAATCATTATGTTTACGCATGTTTTCGTCACGTTAACGTATGGGGAAAACGGTGTTAATGCTTTAATGTACAAACGTAATACAAAATGAACAATACTGGAACCAATTCATTGTTATCGTGTAATTCACATCTTAGAATGTATTAGGTACAGGATTACCATGAGCGGTCACCGGCTTTATACATATGAGGACAGCCTCGCTTTTAGTAATTGAATACGGCATAAAAACAGACACTTATTCAATGTGATCGTTTTATACACATAGTGAAATATAAGCGGTATATAATTAACAAGAGTGATCGTTGGCCTGATACGAATATTGACAACATTGTTTAGACAATTGAATTAGTAGCAACATAATACAGATACTTAATGTATTTAAATGCTATATGCTTTTGGTATACACGCTAAACGAATACACAAGACAAAGTGTCTTCATATAGAATTTCAAACATGTCAATTTCAATATATATCAATTTGTTAGCTAATTGGCACCAATTTGCATTTGACAAAATACGAATAGACAATATCAGATTCCATCTCGCACAATGACTTAAACAACTACTTCTAGCAGTGAACCGAATTATACACAGGCAATAATTCGACGCGACTTTCATGAAGTTTCGAGATGCTCAGGAATTGATTTAACGAAACGACATCATCTGGAGTCCTGAAAATTTGTCGAGATCATACATAAATTCATAGTCATACCATATGTACATTATAGGACAATTTAATTTATCAAAGTTGAATGATATTATTGTTCATGAAGTTTAATAGCAGAAGCTATGTCTTTCATCTTTTTCGTAGCTGAAACTTGCAATTTCAGCAGTTTTGATTCGTAATTTTGTTTGTGTGTTGGGCATTGTGTCGTGTTGTCTGTTTCTGTTTTCTGTGCTTGGAAGTTTCAGTTGAGAGCTGCCTTTCCTGTCCAATTTGTTATTATACGTCTATCTAAAATGTTGTTAAAGGCAGAATGTTAGGTTTTGTGTTCTAATGTATGGAAACCACACCTTGTTTTTGGGGGAAAGTATTAATACAAAACCTTACATCAGTATTGTATCAATATAAAGCTGCATGAAATCTTGTGAACATGCTGTTGACTGCCACAAAAGTTTATTTATAAAGTTGTTTCTTTATTATTTAAGACAGGGGTTCATTAAGCCACGATAAACGTACTATTTGGTAAATATTAACCTTTTGTCTGTTTCTTAAGTTTCAACTTCAAACGAAATAATTTCAATTATAAACAATGTTTACTTTCGTTTGCGACTGAGTGTATATTAAACTTATTTAGCATGGTGAAGTGTTATGTTTGTTCAAGACGATAATATAAAATCCGACAGGGAAGGCAACACCCAACTTAACCAGTTACACTAAGGTACAAGAAGATGTATGTTTAATCCACTAGGGTGTACTAATCACACTGACGAAAAAACATGTATGTGATTTATACAATAAATTTATAGACTTTTTTATTGAATTTTGACCCAGTGTATAAAATCCACAACCTAAAACACTACAAGTAGTAAATAAGTGTATTACTGTGAGTGTACAAACATGGCAACGCAACGACCGGATGCACTTATCAATGTTTCCCAAAGAGGGTGGGTTGCACGGGGAATTGGACATAAAGACGTTCCCAATGTAGCGGGAATTAGACTTGGTCCGTATTTTATGGACCGGGGATGGGAATTAGACAGTCGCCTATTTTAATATGAAGTTCTACCATAGAGATATTTATCATCAAGAACAACCATACCCCAAGGAATTAGACAGGACTATCTGCACATGGGAGGGAAATTTGACAACCAATTTCCGAAAATTTCTAATTCCCCTATATAATCCCACCCCCTCCTTTGGGGGAAGACAAGTACATGACTGCCTATGTGCTAGACTGTGTATACGTGCAATGTTTGCAATGGATGACAGGTCATACATCATGCCACATGTTATTTGCACCACTCTGTCAATATATCATCCTTTTGATGTTTGCTGATGTTTCATATCTATATTGCATCAAATAGTGTTGCAGGAACTAGATGAATAGCTTTAGCATTCAGCACCAATACCCATGGGAGCCACAATGATATTCAATTATATGTTCCTGTTAGTTATAAAATATGTGAATAGCCCTCAGCGACTTGTTGTCAGAGACGTATTGCATTATCATTCATCAGTTTATGTAATCAACGATATGGATATGTCAACGCATTAAATAACCTATACTCATGCTATTTCATCGGTAGTCACCTTACAAAGTAAAATTATGTGTTTGCACTTGTGTGCTTTGTTTGAAATGAAGTCGATACGGACTATTTAAATTCCGTTTCCTCGAGTATTTATCAGTATAATGCACAATATGTATTCCCCTAAGTCTGTTACTGGATTAAGGCTTTCAAATACGACATATAAATCACTATAGGTTATAGGATGTTTCTTTGTTTGTGAAAGACAAACAATGCTCCTAAACCTCCATTACGATGCACTACTATACAAAACAAACCCTTAGTATTTACTTTAATTAGGAACATGCACACCTCATAAAACTGTTATTTAATGTTTAAACTCAAACATCAATATTTCGGTCGCTGATCAAAATTATATATGTTCGCGGTTCCGCCTGCGTTTCTGTAGTTGTGGTGTGGTTCTATTAAGTATGTGTCATCAGTGACATAAATGTTATGTAGACATTTACAAGAAACGACTTACATTTTGGTTAACCTTCAAATTTCCACAGTACAAAAAAACATTTATCTATGAAATACTAGAGGTGCTTGGTCGCCTAACGAAGCATCAATTGAAAAACAATAACGCAATGGCGACATAAATTGGCAGCTATAATTTAAAGAAGTAATTAGATTATTACAATAAAGATAATAAATATTAAGTCGGAAATATTAAGGCAGCACGAGACGTAACCAGCCGAGCACATAAAACATGAAACATACACCACAAGTCCTAGCTGTCAAACTAACTAGTTTCAGCAATCAAAATGCTGAATTACCAAAGCGGAAGTACCTAGTTCCAATTGTAAAACGGTGACACAGCTCGCAAATAAATAGCAACAAACAACTATAACTTATGAATTCGCAAGTACATGTATGACAATACATAATTAGTGTTTGAAACAATGACACTATTCAAATATACAATTTCGTCATACACGATTTATGGAACAAAACATTGGTAACATAAGACAGGACAACATAGCAGACATTACACTCAACCACTTTTCTAATTGGTCACATTTCAAACCCGGACTACCTTCAACGGTGATCATATTATTTGATGGCGAAAATGCAAAATTTATCGCATGAATGACCTCGCATACTTTGACACGTAATTTTGATTTGTATTGATTTGAGTATTAGGACTATTGCATACACGAAACACGTTTGTGCGCAACATATTGTCAAACAATATGATCACAGGTAAACGTATATGGGGTTTGAAAAGTGACCAATAAGAACAATGGATGAGTGTAGTTACACGTTTTACCCACGAAACGGCATAACTATGAAATTACTAGGCAAGTACCGTACATGACCCAGCTACCAACTGTATTTAATATCGGCCATCATTTACAGCGTAGGCATCTAAATTCATTATTCAACTTAAGTGACAATTGGAATAAATGTTCGGGATTTGCAACGTTTATATAAAAAACACCTTGTGTAAACCATGCCATGTTTAAAATGTAACCTAATAAATTCTCACAAAGAGTTTGTCAATCGAATTTGTATCAAATTCATTGATGTACCTCGGAAGTATTGTAGTTAATGTTAATTTGGCTGCAAATATTTCCTGTAACAGCAATGCACTTAATATAAACCTCATACCGTGTCACTTTACGACGCATTCACGTTAAGTGCGAAGCCGATTTGCATTTTATTGAAAATTTAAAACGTATTATTTGAGACAATGCTGTTTAATTCTAACAAACACATTACTTTCATTCCCATAGTGCTATTAGAGACTATAATTGTATCAAGCAGTGAAAGCCGCGTGTCAGATTCAAATCATGCATATAGGATTGCAACCGCTGCAAGTAATCGAGGGCTAAAATAAAATCTAATATGGTTAAATCCCCTGGCTTCCCTATAGTTTCTAGTCAATAGTTTGTTTTAGAAGTTCCAAAGCACGCACTCAATTAGTTTGGACTACAGCTGATGTGGGAGTAGTTTTCCTGGAACAAGGAAATAAGCAAGTGCGTCCATTTTCGTCTATACTTACAATCGTTTTGTATATGTATTGCTTTTTTATTATCTCATGTTTCGAATATGTCATTATATAAAAAGAACTGCTAGATGTTATCGTCCAACTGTATAATCAGGTAATAAATAGTGAAATAATAGCTACAAAATTAATGTAATTTAGTCACTTTTCAACGTGTAATCTGATCCAGTTTTAGTTGTTTACCTTACAAATGTGGTCAATAAATCAATTAGTTACTCTCCCAGATGCTTGCAATAGATGTCTGCAGTTTCTGCTAAATACAAATGTAGCTTAAGAAATCAAACAGTCCGTAAAAGTTTCGTCCCGATTAGTTTATTTCTCCAGACTCAAATCAATACAAGTTCTTGTTCTGTATAGGTTTGAACGACGTTCATCCTCCGAAAATGTATACATGTTTGTGCATATGCTAAAAATAACAATTTAGTTGGTCTCCGTTAAAGGTACATGCCTGTATTGAGGTCTAGTAGAGTAATGAACTGTAGTTTTGCTGTTTTGGTTTATATTGTTTGTGTGCTCTTGTCTGTTGGCTCTTACTAGTACTCCAGTTATGTTTGGCTGTCTGAAGCGGCATGCTGACGGAGTAAGGTGTATAATCAGCATTGATTCAATTAATGTTGTTTGTTTTTGATGTCTCACATAATATATACTTATCCCCATAGTTACAATTCATATGTCCGTGTATTTCGATTTTAGACAAGGCTGTGGTATAACTAGCTACTACATTGTGTTATTTATGTTTTTGTCAGTATTTGATATGTGATGTTTGACTTAATTGATACTTATACATATCTGACATGATCGTAATGGTATGGCTACAAGCCTATACATCTCTTCATAACTGAACATTATATCATTCTTTCTTGGATGATTATTCATATTTGTCATACATATGTGTACGTATATATCTCAAACGTAATTGCGTTGCTTCATATTATATTGTTGTTGTTATAAATGTATATGATAAGTATTGTGCTCTTCAGAATTGGAGGAATAATAGTTATATCTATATCACCACATGCATACGCTGTGTAAGATATGCAATTGAAATACGGTGCTTTTACAACATGTAAATCATTTTTAACGCAACCAAATTGTCACATTCTATCCAATTTCAGCTGAGTAACGTGTAGTTAGGAAGAAATTTGGAAGATTAATAAATTTTGTCGCGAATTATTTCAAATTATGTCAAATTTAAAACAATTTTCGACAAGGATATTCAATCTATCAACTAGTACAATGATTATATGCATTAATTACATGATGAACTTAGAACATGCCGCCAATAATTTAATCAAAATAATGCCCTTTGCGTTTTCAATATCTGTTCAGAACTGCAAATAACATTAGCTGTGCCTAAAGTAATCGTTGACAGTTTAAAATTACATTTGTATCACGCAATCAGTAATTGTTGGATTAAATATGTGGCGGAACAAATTATTGCCGTACGCGTGTATTGAGATTTCACTTAGAAAATAACAGTGCCTATCAAATAGCATTGCCAATTTTATACTGATGCAAATCCATTGCAACCATCACGCTACGGACCATGTTGATTCACGAGTATAATTCATTATTATGTTCTGGTAATTTCAGACTTCAGACGGGCCATCTAGCTAAGGCATTTAACTTGTTTAAACCGGGTCATCGGGCTTAGGTGTTCAGTATTGTTTATTGTTGAAACTAAGTTATTCAGCTGAAACCTTGACATTCAGCTTTTTAATACTGTTTTTTACTGTTTAGACTTCTGGTTTTTCAACTGTTTTATTGTTGGTACTTGGTACTACCTTCCCTGTCTGTCCCTTATTATAGTTCTGGTTCTGGTCCCTATTAATAGGGAAGCACGGTATTCGCATGAGTCCACGTACTATGTAAAACAAACAACAAATCAGACAGGATAGACATCATTAAACAGAAATTTCAAAACACAGATGGGGCCACAAAGACCTTATATACCAAATCAGATCCCTCAGTGACATACCCTATGACCACAGAGCACAGACGGTGCAACAAGAATCTTACATACCACAAGAACATCCCTCAATGACTTACCGAAGGACCGCAGAGCACACACGGCGCAACAAGGAACGTATATACCACAGGCACACTCCCCGATGACATACCCTATGACCGCAGAGCACAACCGGCGCAACAAGGAACTTGCTTACCACAAGCACATCACCGATAACATACCCAATGACCACAGAGCTAAGACGGCGCTACAAGGAATTTATATACCACAATCACATCTCTCAATGACATACCCAATGAACGCAGAACACAGACGGTGCAACAAGGAATTTATATACCACAGTCACATCTCTCAATGACATACCCAATGAACGCAGAACACAGACGGTGCAACAAGGAATTTATATACCACAGTCACATCTCTCAATGACATACCCAATGACCTCAGAACACAGACGGTACAACAAGGAATGTATATACCACAGTCACATCTCTCAATGACATACTTAATGACCACAGAGCACAGACGGCACAACAAGGAACTTCTATACCACAGTCACATCTCTCAATGACATACCGAATGACCGCAGAACACAGACGGTGCAATAAGGAACTTACTTACCACAAGCACATACTATAATGACAAACACAACATTGAGCTCGAAACTTGATTTTACATTCATGTTCCAGTACATTAGGGTAACCATTTCATTTTATGCAACCTGACACTTTATCTGATACTCTTTTTTTATACCTATTCTCTGTTTACATTTCATTATGAACCTCATAATATTAAGGCAATATAATGTCCCCGACGATGAGTTTCGAACGGAATATTATGCAAGGCGCCATATAACGATCTATCCTAAGCACCATAAAGTTTATTTTTTCAACCGTGCAATTAGATTGAAAGCATGTTATATTTCAGAGCTCTTTTGCAAAGGTCACTGGTGTTAGGCTTAACAAAGAAGTGCGACTTCACGAGAGTTTCAATCGCATTTTAAAAGTATCATGCATTTCCATTGTGTGTTACATTAATTGTTAAATGTGTAACTGACACACCAACTATTTCTTTCCATCATTACATTTTTCATTTTGTACTTCACACTCAATGCTGTTACTATCATACCTCATTTATCATGGAAAACACTTTAAAGTGATTTAAGACATGGTTAATACAATTTGATTGCTGAAACTGGTTCATTTAGAATTTCGACAGCTTGGACATGGGAGGATAATAACTTGTTTAGTTGGGCATGGTGCCTTGCATGTTTTTATGTTGTCTGTGCTATGCTGATCCAGGTGAACATTGTGCCTTGTGTGTGTTTTAACGTCTTATGTGCTCGGCTGGTTAAGCTGAGTGCTGCCTTCCCTGTCTGACTAAATATTATTTTTTTGAAGTCAAAATAACATGGGCAGAACATATCAAATCATCTATAAATGCTGTGAAATTCAAGAAACATCTGCATCAGTTCTACGTGCACGTATACATTATAATTTGTTGGCGAAACAATCCAAAATGCACAAAAAATAACATTAAGTCGTACAGGGAAGGCAGCATTCAACTTAACCAGTCTAGCACAGAAAACATAGCAACTTACAAGGTACAATGCCCAACACACAACCGAACGTGAAAATGATCCGTCCAAGTCTCAGCTTTCAAAAAGCTGAATAAACTAGTTCCAGCATTCGAAAAGCTTCACACATTACTACGAAGCTTTAATTCAAGCTCTACGACGGATGTAGTGCCTCCAGACACAACCCAATCCCTATCTCTCCAGACATTGGTAGTGGTAATTTAGCCGTACAAAACACTTTTTAATGTATTTATGCCCAACGAGTCTACACATCTCAATGAACAAAACTCTCGTTAACGACTCGATTGTGCTTTTCAAGTCTAAAATCGTATAAATGCGTATAGTATCGCGTTTGAGTTGTTTTGATCTTAACGGGTGGCGTGCAAACGTTTTATGTTCGACATCTGCCATTTGACATTAATCATTGGTAATAATAAGGCAATTAATCACTGACTTTTTTACAACACATGTAATGGGTAGAAGCGTGTCAACGAGTCGATGTAAACGATTTAAACATTAAAAACGTGTTCTCACTAGTTATGCTGTATCGACCTATACAATATAAATTACAAACGCATGTTCTTGCTATTATTCCGTGTTCCAGTGACCATTTACCATGCAACTGATTATACATATTGTTCATTTCGTCAATCTTGTTAAATGCTAGTTAAAACGTCATTAATCATGATGGTATTGAATTAGGCAAAAAAAGATAAATAATAACGCTTTTGTATTAGGTAGAAAATCAAGACCGTTTTGTACTAGGGAAAACAAAAAAAGTAAAATCATTAGAACTGCGTGCTAATTGTTAGGGGATACACGAGGAAAGTTAGTGGAACTGTGACGTCAAGTTCGGATCAAAAAGAATGCCATACCTTGTTTATTGTAAATTAGTTGAGAAGGTTAATAAATGTCATGGTTACAACTGTTTAAAACTGTTATACTACTATCATCTCTGTTACTCAACTGTTTTATGGTGAACTAAGTACGAGGGTAACCACCAAATAATGAAAACATGAACTCATGGAGGATATTTTAGTATCTAGATAATGACATGATAGTAATGATGTCACGTCAGATGTTCCGATCTATGTAGCTATATGTAATGTTGACAAATGGAGTTCAGGTTAAATGTGACAAGTTAATTCTCACAATGTTGATAGAGAAAATACGTAGTCAGCTTTTTGATTGCTGGAACTAGTTTATTCAGCTTTTTTAAGAGCTGATACTGGGTGGATCATTTTCTCGTTAGGTTGTGTGTTGGGAATAGTGCCTCGTGTGTTTTTGTGTTGTCTGTGCTCGTCTGGTTAAGTTGAGTGCTGCCTTCCCTGTCCAACTTAATATTATATTTATGATACCACGGTAGGCTAAATGTCGGTAACAGACATTGATCTAAACTAATATGACATCACCATACACTGAGGTCTATTGGTTTGTTCCAACAAATGAGCGCGATCTTTTTTTTAAAGTGACCAGTTTTTCGAGGCCGTTTTCAGAACATTAGCCGTTCAGCCACCCTTTGGCATTACACTACCCCAGGTCATGGGAATACCTAAGGATACCTGCGTTCGAGTCTCCCAGTTGAGACTATTTCTCTTCTGGTTGGTGTGCAGCCAACATTTAGTTACGACGCCCAGACACATCGAACATGTTCAGACACCGCCCTCATAGGTACCAATTGACACATTGGTCGGGGGAGCATTGTGGACTAATGTTACCCAGAGATATTAAGCAGTGGCGCAGACGGGGTCGAATCCGGGACCTCTCGATCCCAAGGCGCACCGCTCGCCATAGTGTGTTCATTATTTTATTGACGAGTTGCCCAATAAAGTTGACTAGAGGATAACCGTATATGGCGACTGCTTAAATGAACGTCCATTTTTAATGAATATTTACGATACTCACACGATACTTGGGGTGTAAATATGTCTGGCAGTATGGTGTATAAGGGGTTGTACATTGGAGTATTGGCAAACACAGGCTGTTTCATCAAAGCATTTACTGAAATCTTAAACTTACGATTAAATATAAATACTTTATAATACTTTTACAACTTTAAAGTGTGGTAAATGGAGCTTATAATTACCGTAAGTGCTTTGATAAAACAGTACCCTGTACCCTACTGCATGGTCTGCCTGGCACAAAGAAATAATTGAATAAACAGAATTATGTCGGCGTGTTATGAAATTAGATAGGAAGAATAACAAACTTGCTAAACATGGGATGAATCTAGACGAGGTTCAAGATATATGTGCGTTCATAAAGACACGTTTCTTGTGTCTTTATTTTGTGGCGGTTTTTTAGTACCCAGATAAGACAAAACATATGATTGGGGCTACTTTAAGAGTAGCCGTTTTTGAGATACTCTGTATTTGTTACTTTCTAACCTATAAATGTTTTGTATATACTATATACATTTTACAATGTGTTATTATAACATTACATCGTGTTATTATGTTTATGGCTTTAATAAAAGCCCTTTAACGACATTTATTGGTTGGTTATTTACGAAGGCCACTTAAAGAGTATTAATCAGTGGCCGATAATACGTTTAATATTCAATCAATGTGTATAAAAGTGGACATTTTCTGAACGATACAACCTTTGCCTAGCTAACCAATACATGTAAAATAATATTGCAATCGGTAAAATATCCATTCACCCGTGTGGCATTGAACCAATAGGGGTAGGAAACACTGGAATTGCGAGAAAATAAGGTATCTTAGTAGACGTAAGGGTTGATATTATTGGTCATAATTTATATAAGTTTTATCCGATTAATTTAAAATTTGCAGATTTTATGCACCGTATACTTGTTTAACTAGTGCTGGGTAAACATTATTGTTTGGACAGTCTAAATGGATTTAGTTGACCAAGGAATCTGCCATGTTCGAAATACTCCAAAAACTGCATTTTGCTGGGACGGTACCCTATAAGTTGTTGCTGCATAGTACTACCATACGTCTTAAGTGTAAAAGTCAAACATGTAGATGGTTTACACATGTAGATATGTCACTATCTTTCACATGATAAATATGTCCTGAATTATTCATAACTTGTTCTTTACTACAGCCCAAAGAACATGATCACGTGACCAAAAAATACGTATTTTAGATTTATGACAAAAATAAAAGCACATGATAGTGATTTTATATAAGACGAATTACATGAAATTGACAACATGGGTGAATTATCTTTGTTTATCATAAATAGGGGGTATACCATTACCCCACCCACTTTTTTCATAAAAGTTTGTTGTAAAAAATAAAATTGAGGTAAAAATGATTAAAATCGCCCGACGAATGAAACTACATATAATAATCTAGAAAAACTAACATATTAAGAATAAATAACTGTTTATTTACCTGATATATAACTAATATTAATCAGGGTGTAAGTGTGGTATTTTGAGTATCTGTGTGACTTGTTTATATTGCTATAGTTTGATAATAATTTACTGTTTTCAAAATTATGGATTGCCATTTTAGAGTACAATAATATATATTGCAAATCATATCAATTTAATTTCAGTAAATCTGAATGACATTTGATAACAACGCTCAGATATAGTATGAGCCCATATAACACAATTTTCTTACGCATTTTTGAGGTATTTTTGTCCAGTGCTTTAAACCATGTCCTGTTTGAATATCAATAAAATGGAAATGCTGTCATATTAAAAGAGAACAATACCACGAATGTCTAGCTGAGGGATTGTTCTTTAAAAAATGTACACTTTTTATGTAGTCAGAGGCAATGGTGTTGATTTATCGCCCACTGATTAATACTTTTAAAGTGGCCCTCGTATTTTGTCTTACAAGCTTCACAAACTCTCAATTCTCATAGTAAGACCACTTGATGGCCATAAATGTATTTTATGTTAAGTCGCAACAAAGGCGCAACAATAATTTGTATTTTAGATTGTTTTAAGTTATAATAGCATTTGATGCCAACCAATTTTATTTAATTGATACAAATGGTTGATTTGATAAGGCCCTTTATTTACTAGATGCAGAGTTTGCTCAAATTCTATTACATAGCTCTAGAAAAGTTACTGGATAACATTTACTTATTCTGACCTAGTGTACATGTATCTGAATTATCAGATGTATATCAAAATCACAAAACAATTCGTAAAGAAATTTTCACTGTATGATATAATGCTATACATATCGCATTAGAAAAAAGATAATATTTAGTCGGGCATGGAAAAACTAGTTTTATCTGCCTGAAGTCCTAAAATGTTACTTAATAACAGTATTAAACGCTTAATGTCATGGTTTCAGCTGAATGACATCGCTTCAAAAATAAATAAGCCCCAGCCAGGTGACCTAGTTTCAACAAGCCTTAGCTGAATGACCCAGCCTCAACAAGCCGAGCGCAACAGCTAAACGACCTAGCCCCTATAAGCTAAATGGCTCCAGCCGAATGACCCATGTTACACAATCAGTATACACACGTTGATGTTTAATTTGTAAACCTTGATAATACAGTGTTCTAGATAAAACAGTAAAATGTATTTAAGACCATTGGGATTTCAACATACACATTAAGGATATTGGCTAGGAATATGATATATGATTTAATATAAACCTTAAAATTATATCAAGCTTAAACTGAAACATATTTCCAACATCTATTGGGAATTGATATCATTGCGTTATTGTTTCAGCGTAATTGAAACAATCGTATGATTAGGTCATTCAAAATTGGGTTCTGTGTTGATATGGAAATTTTTGACGTTGTTTTATTTAGTAGTTTGATACATTTCCAAACAAACTCGCTGATAGTGTCTGTCAGATTCGTACATTAATCATTGAAACTCCAGTATCTTCAAATCGTCGACATATTATAGTAAACTTTATTAGGAACATCAATTTTATGAAGACACTAGGGAGGTTGCGAAAATAACGTGTACGAGAACCTGTTAGTGACATGTACATTACGTATATATGTAAAGGTTGCAGTTTTCGTGTATGTGTGGATAACAATTGGACCATGATTGCTTCATGAATAAATAGTGAGTGATTATATAATATAAATTGAATGAATCTATGAAAGAGTTCATGGGCGATGGTATCGTATGTTTGCCGTTCATACGTATATTTGTGTGATTTATCACACATTTTATATACATCTGTCACACACCAGTTACCCTGAAGAAACTACACATACCTGGATTACAATATACTCTAATGTACTTTTAAGGTGGTACTCGTATCAAGTAGACGTATACAGTACCCGTATCAAGTAGACGCACACAGTACTCGTATCAAGTAGACGTACACAGTACTCGTATCAAGTAGACGTACACATTACTCGTATCAAGTAGACGTACACAGTACTCGTATCAAGTAGACGTACACAGTACTCGTATCAAGTAGACGTACACGTTACCTTTTCAATTTCACAACTTCCCTAGTATCGAGTAACAATGATGCATGAAATTATGATTTGCCATGTTTCATTTAAGTTTATAAAAATGAAGATGTGGCAGTTCCGCGGTCGGAACTTCAGTTGTCAATAGTAAGGCTCGCTTGAAGAATTATTTTGGGGGAATACGGATGGTATGTTCTGTTACTGTCTCTTGCACGGGAAGTTTGGCGATGCGGCCGCTTCTGTATGGGATTGAATTAATGTGTATTACAGTACTTGATGACACATAATTACTCAACGTGTCACAAGTATCCGTGTATGTCACATTTCTCAGTATACCAATATTGTAGCTCACTAGTAAACTGTTAGGACTGGTGCCCGTCCGGCATTCGGCAATCGTCGTCTAAGCGATTCAATTAAGCGTTTGAGCTTGTTCGAGCGAGCAATCTAGCTGAGACATTGAACTTGTTGAAACTTGGTCATCCGGCTAGAGCGTTCATCTTTATATTGCTGAACTAGGTCGTTCGTTCAGCTGAAACCTTGACATTCAGCTCATAAATATTTCTGTATGTCATTTTATTCGGACTTCTGACAGCTTCAAAAGGTATTTCAGCTGTTGTACTGATGGAACTAGGTCATTCAGCGTGTGCATTCAGCTTTGCTGCTGAAACTAGTTTATTCAGCTTTTCGACAGCTTGGACTTGGGCGGATCATTTACTTGTTGAGTTTGGCATTGTGCCTTGTGTGTGTCTTGATGTTTTCTGAGCTAGCTAGGTTAAGGACGTTCGATAGGGTTGGTATTTTTTTTTAAAGATAACACAAAATAGGCACAATTATAGTTTAATATATACTGAAGCAATATGTGAAATAAAAAAGGTATGTCGTGGTACTATTTAAGGGGTCATGGGCCCTTTTGCAACATCACTTTTCAAGAAAATGACCAAAAATTCTGATATTTCGCAATGTATTTATTTTTGCATTAAAATCGATATTTTTTCTTGTTACAATCATTTCCATGGGTTTGTATGAACAAACACATATTATTCAAACATTCCTATTGGTATTGATTAGAAAATTCAGAAATTTTTGACAAAACAATAATTGTCAAAATTTCCGAAAAAATGACTGCTAAAAAAGACAAAAAAATACACAAAATCGACCGTAGCTCAAAAACGACCTCGATGACCAATATATTTTTTATTGCTAAATTTGTGGATAAAAATGTACTCAATCCAAATATTAAATAAAAAAGATAGGTCACGGGACTACTTTTTTCGCCATGACGTCATTATTGTTCCCCTATATCATAAAAAATCTTAGAGAAATTGCGTAAAAGTAACGCATTATCTGTGCGGAAAAAATATTCTAATACCAAAAGAGTACTTACATTTGCATATTATGTACATGAAAGTATAGTAAATATAAACTTAGAAGAAATTGACGTGTTAAAAGAATTATTTTAGGTGCAGTGACGTCGTAATTGTGTCTCTTTGTTATGAAAAGTGCGGTAAAATGGCGGTAAAATGGCGCAAAAAGGCCAAATAAGTACATTTTGCATATATGTTTTTCCCATAATTTATAGTCTTGTCATAATCTATTTTTGGCTCATGATGTTGATTAAAGTGTACTTTATCTAAATATTAAAATAAAACATAGGTTATCAAGCTACACTTTGTGCTATTATTACTGAATTATCTCCCCTTATCCCCAATTTGGCACTGACGTCGCATTCCATACAGCAAGGGAGCACAGATGGGCCCTGAATCGCTCACTTGAATAATCTTCACAATTTTAGTCAATATATCATAAATTTATTCCCTATATATCAGTAAAAGGGGATTTGTGAAGTCACAGGCAATACAAACACTTATTATAAATGGGTACAGGTAACCAAAGTAATAATTTCTAATTTCACAAAAAATGAATGAAAATGTAATCGCTATTTCACGCAGAGTGTTTTCATATTATTTGCTCAGTGAATTTATTTTTTACCCCAAAGTACCTATATTTATACTAACCCTAGATAGTATCACGACAAACATTTTGTCCAATTTTCAAGACGACCCAGTGCAAAATGCGGCCTCTATCCCCGTTTAAGCTATATGCGCAGAAATGATGCGCATAAACAACTGTATCAAACGTCCTTAAGTTGAATGCTGCCTTCGCTGTCTGACTTAATAGTATATTTTTGTCTGTTACAATAAGCATAACATTATAGTGTTCAACATTTATTCTTGGTCACAATCTAAAAATAAATATTACTAAAGCGAACTTGTTGGATGACGTCATTTCCATTGCAAATCTTGCCCGTTCAGAATAATGTTTGCTTACTTTGTCCAACAAAAACGCTTATGAACGGCTGAACTACTGAAATCAATTGGTAACTTAACTTGTTTCAAAACTTTTCTTCAATGAAGCTCAAAACACGTGTAAGCGAATGTAACAGGGCTGCTGAATTAACGTCCAGGCCTTCATTTGTGATACAGTAATTTGCTTGGAACATATCATCAAGTCATCTGAATTGCATACCCTTTGTGTTACTTGCTTCCTACATAATTGTATTCAGTACTCTTTGCAAATTTCCTTCTCAATAATATGGCGTACTTGGGTAGTTCATTTTCTCTTGTCATTTATGTGTTGGGCATTGTGCCGGGTAATTGTGGTATATGATGTGTTTCATGTTTTCTGTGCTTGGTTGGTTGGTTAATTTGAGTGATGCCTTCCCTGTCCGAGTTTCTGTTATCTTTTTACAAGTTCAATATAACAATATATCGTCTACAAGTATATAAACATTTCATAAATGACACCCTCGTGTCTATTTATTGTAACGTGTTTAAGGACACTTAATCACTGGTCGTAATGTCGGTGTAACGTTTTTATCCACAGTTAACGTTTACATGACCGATATAGGGTCATCATGGCATTTTGTTAATAAATTAAACTACTATTGGTCCTCGTAATTTGTATGTTCAGCGAACGGCAATATACATACGACTTTGATCTGGGGCCATCTAATGAAAATTGTTGAAGGACTGTCGGCGAATGATGCCAAAAGCAAACCTTGTCAATTAAAAGGTGAACAAAAACGTAAAAAATGTTCCAAAATAACCATTGTTTCAACCACGACTGCTAGAATCAAATAATGCAAATTAATGTGCTGTATCGATTACAAGGATACCGTAAACATCATTGAAACATTTAGCTAACTACATTGTACCAACTTACATGACCAGATGATAATACAATATAATTATACTACCACTGATATGCCATGAAATATTGTTCAATTCTAGAACGTAACTATCTCTATCGTTTGATCTCTTTTATAAATTAGGTACTAGGTCTTGCCGCATGCTTGAACTAATAGGTTGAATTATGGTAAATATGTCGTTAGCGATATATAGATCAACCCATTAAATCGATCAACTAATAGTTACTAAAATAACTGATAAACAAGTGATGTCGATGCTGTGCGTAAGGAAATTATTTCACTTCAATCGTTATTGATCGATTCAATATTTGGATCATAAGAGAAATACGCGACTGTATGTATAATTGTTTGTAAGATTTCGCGTTGTGATACGGGTAATTGTAATTGTGAAATCGAATACTATTTACCTTTCATATCCATTGAATCGAGTAATGTACTTGGTATTTTATTGCTCCCCTGATTTGATCTGAATTCGTTAGGGGAAGTATGTCAGAAACACATAATAGCTCAATACCATTCTTATTGGCCTTACTGTTCTAAAGTATTGGCACTGCCTATTCACGATAACAAAATCAGTGTACGTTCGAGTTATTAGTTCTTATTTGGAGTAAGTTAGATTATGTTATCTTTTGTGCCATGTGCGCTTATTCTCCTACTGCCCAATTCGTTACTATATTTGTGTTTACAACTATTAAAACTCATGTATGCAGTTGCGTGGTTATATAATTTTCTGTTCATTATTATTCTCTTTCCAATATGTTACTAGTATTATCATTTATTAGACTTGACGTTCGGAAAAATCACTTACTGTTTAATATGCGTTTGAATACTTGAACTGTGAACACGTACGCATATCACCAACAATGTCGTATGCAAAACTTATGTACGCAACATTATGCTGAGATAAAAGTATTGTTTTATTTATAACTGAACAAAAAATAAAGTACGGGGTGTTCGGAAAGACATGCAACTGACACACTTTTTATTGAGCGAATTATTTACCATGAAACTCACATAACACATTTAATAAACTCTCCTTTGGACATTGAACAATTTAAAGTCAAGCTTAAATTTACATTTTGTCGTCTGCAAAAGGTACTACACTCATGTACTGCATTATGACTGACCACATTGGTTTCCTGGAAATTGGTCGCATGGAATAAGGTCTAAAGAATAGACTTGGTTATCAAGCATATTGAGTTGTTTTGTGCTCAAAACACTCTTTACAGTATATTATGTCTAGTGCAAAATGGCATTTTCATGTGAAATGCATGTACAGGGTGTCCCAAAATACGTGTTACACTAAGGAATCGTTATAATAACATGGATTTTTGAGCTACATCCATGATAAATACATCATAAGAAAAGGAATATACACATATTTTATATTGTGTACATTTTTTGTGAATAAACCATAACTGCCCCATTGCCTAGCAACAATCGAATTATCCAAAATTGGGCTTTTGTTGTTAGGATTTTAACAACATCCTCTCTTTAATCTTAAGATGTTTGAAATATTTTCATTCCAAAATCAATTTCAAGCAACATGACTTAAACTAAGTATTGACATGTGCCTATGATTTCATTCAGAAACACTCAAACGACATTTTAAAGAGAAAAAATGAACAATTGGTATTCTCGTTCAGCTAAGCGCCGTTTGAATTTGCAAAATTGTTACATGGGCCCAAGTAAATATACAATTATTTCTCAGTATTTAAGGTATTTTTGCGTCTTGGATTTTACTTTTAGTGCATACTAATTGGCCTCCAAATGCATGGACATGTTAGTGAAAATAAATTATTTTGGTTACTATGGCAATCAATTTCCTCCATTGGCATTGGTATGGAAAGCCCTTTACCATATTTTTTTGTTGCCTAGCAACACAAATGTATACCATATTGTCCCATTTTAATATCTTATTCTGCTTCATAACGTATCAAGAATTTATATTGATAAGTATATAAAACATACACTAATGTATTTAACATGTAAAACGTCACTTTCATAAAAATGCACTTCAAACGTTTCTAGTAGTGAAATTTATAAAAAAAGGTTGAATTATGGCATATGATATATCAAAAAAAAATTTGAAAGCCTGTACTTTAAAATGGGTTTCCGGATTTTATGTGATGCATATGTTAAAAAAGTTATTAAGCTACGAAACTATAACATATATTTTAGGACACCCTGTATGTTGCATGTCATTAACAGTTCGGCTCTTCATGAAATATTTCTTAAGTTGTCCTGCACAAAAATATGTACGTATAACCTATTTAATACGCATTTGTTTATTGGTTCTGGTATTTGAATACATATAGCAGGACGTTGGCGGGTGGAAACAGTCACGTGCACAACCTATCTTCACAAAGATATGCATGGGGTTGCATTTCTTCTCGTACATCCCTCGTGCTAATGTCACCTTCAATTACCAAAAAATCAACTTTTTTATGTTTGGCGCTGCGGGAGGTATTTATTTTATCGTATTCGTAATTGGTTTGCTAATTGGTTGGTTGATTTGATTTGTAATGTTAGACGTCTGTCATACAAAATCAGTGTTTACGACTATAAACAGTACACACGTTGAGCAGTCATCCAAAATCACAAAATGGCGAACATTTCCATAAATGACCTAGTAGAAGTGTTCATACTGTTAGTATCTTATATTCCGCCTACCCATTGTTTCTATCGGTTGTATACGAAGTGATGCTTGTTTGTTAGGAGTCATTTTACATACATTTCTGTCTGACAGACATTCATACGCACCATGCTGCCGGATAATCTGATTCGCTTCATTCATGAACGGCATTTAGGCATCATCAAATCTCATGTAGATTGGTAATTGTGTTACTAGTTTTGATTACCTACTTTGATTTTACTGTTCATCAATGCTATTTAATTGTGTTAACCAATTGTGTTGTATATTCTTGTATATTCACCACCGCATGAATGCAAGCTTGTAATTGATGGTTTTACCACGTGCTTCTCAGATAGCTGATCCCTTGTTAGTAGTCAATATAAGATATCAAATTATCACTTTGAAAAGGCGATGCTCGTCATATTGTTATTGGTTGTAAATTTTAATGATGTGGTTTACAAATAATTTTTAATGTGATTTGTGGCTGAATTTAATATAGAATAAATGTACCGTGTATAATGCATCTATAGTTTAAGAGACATAAAAAATAAGCGGTTACATAAGTCATGATAAGTGAATGCTTAATAGAAACACTCACTTATGTAACCGCTTATTTTTTATGTCTTGACATGACAATAATGCTTAAAGTTATACACCATTTTAAAGGCAATATATTAAACTTATTCTTAAATAAAATATAACTTTGACCCTCATCAATATATTTCACAAGAATGTCTTGATTTATGTGATTGTTGAAAACTGTCACGCTGATTTGTTTCCCTCCTGACATTTTTCATCTGTTTTTTCAGCATAACTTCTTTTTCTGTTAAGCAATATCTTTCAAACTTCACACACTAGTTCATGACACCGAATGATATGTTTTATAACAGATATAAGAATAACTTGTTAAGAAGATATTTTATTGCTCGGCTGGTTCAGTTGGACATTGTGCCTTACTAGTATGTACTTTTATTTTTTTCTGTATTCGGCTGGTTAAGTTGAGTGCTGCCTTCCCTGTCTGATCTTTTTCCTAGTGTATTGTATTTAAAATATATAGCTTCCCTTGTAATATGAGTATTTCCTCATTGGCGTTTTAGATTCTCCATTCAGTACACCATAATGCAGTTGAACAGCATACCACTTCTGTTTAAAATGTGAATTTAAGACATAATAAATTTCACTTGACCTTGCAATATAATTACATGCAATGCAATGTCCACTAAACATCTATCAAAGTCTGAATCAATGTAATTCAATGAAGTTCAAATCGTTAACTGTATTTTAAGACACAACTATCGAAAGAAGTAGCTAGTAAAATAACAATATCTGATGATTTCTAAATACAGAAAAACACTTTCAATATATACATATATAAAAGAAAATGACAGTTTAGAAACTAGTTAATCGTCTTCAAGAACATTTTCATCAGCACTGTCGGTAAAACTGTTAGTTAGTAACACTAGCTATTTCAGCCGTTTTATTGTTGAAACTATGTCATTCAGCTTCGGCATTCAACTTTTTTAATGCATAAATTAATTTATTCAGCTTTTTGACAGCTTGGACTTTGACATATTAATTTCTCGTTCGGTGGTGTGTTTGGGCATTATTTCGTGTATGTTTTTATGTGTTCTGTGCTCGGCTGGTTTTGTGCCGCCTTCCCTGTCCGACTTTATATTTTCTTTTTGTTATAATTGACGCCTTGAAAATGAACATTAGGACTGCGCTTTCTTAAAAGTTTAGTACCATAAAGTATTGGCATTACATAAATCGCTCATAAAGATGTCCACATGATACTAGTGCACTCACTGTTAATAAATGGGTCTTACCTTTCAGGTATAGTCCGGATAACTTGACATTATAATGTCGCAAAATATACTAAGTCGACGTAATGTAATAATATTTTCGATTGAGGTTAGAGCAATGAAGTTCACCATATTTGGTCTTGTGTATGTACGTTTATCAATACATTTGTGACATGAAATGGTGAATTGGAGACAAATTACTTTTTCCTTTATATTGTCGGAATATTAATCCAACGTCCAGTTTCAATGGGTAAATTGTGATTTTTTGAATTTTCCGAGCACAAGTCACAGAGACATACACAAAATAGAGCTAGACAACTGATTTTACATTAATGTCCCTGTACATTTGGGTACACCATTAAATTTATGCAATCTGACACTTTATCGGATGCTGTGTGTGTATACGAAACGATTTATTTGCTTACATTTCATTATGAACCTACATGTAATAATATTAACGCAATATACTAGTAATGTCCCCGGCGATGATTTTCGAACGGAATAGTATGCAAAAGAGTATATTAAGTCAGACAGGGAAGGCAGCACTCAACTTAACCAGTCGAGCTCAGAAAACATTAAAAACACACAAAGCACAATGCCCAACTAAACAAGCGCAGATCCGCCCAAGTCCAAGCTGTCGAAAAGTATAATAAATTATAACTAGCTGAATGACCCAGTAGAACAGATACAGCAACCAAAAGGCGGCATGCCTACGCTGAATGACCTAGTAACAACAGTAAAACTGCTGAACTACATAGTTATAGCAGCCTTTAGTCTCAAAAGTTAAATAACAGTATTAAAACGTTGAAAGGCCCGTATAGTCGGATCACCTACTAACTAGCTGAATGACCCAGTTTCCACAGCAAAAGGACTATATTGCCCCGCTTTAGATGTAAGAAATCTAAAAACGAAGAAGTGCCCAACACACTACCGACCAAGAAAATTAAACGCCCCTAGTCTCATTGTTTAAAAACTGAATAGAAAAAATTCAGCAAACAAAAGGCAGAAAGCCCACACTGAATGACCTAGTAACAACAGTAAAACTGCTGAACTACATAGTTTTAGCAGCCTACAGTCTAAAAGTTAAGTAACGTATTAAAACGTTGAAAGGCCCGAGTTCAAAAAAAAGGCGCCATATTACGTACTATCCTTAACACCATAACAGTTTTTGTAATTTACAGCGAGGCTGAAAGCATGCTATATTTCAACGCTCCTTTTCAAAGGTCACTGGTGTAAGGCTAAACAATGTAGTGCAACTTGACGAGGACACTCATTCGCGTTTTAAAAGCCTCATACCTTTCATTAACTGTAACATGTGTACTCAACTTAACCAGCCGAGCACAGAAAATATTAAAAACACACAATGAACAATGCCTAACTAAACCAACCGAGCACAGGGAACATATAACGCATACAAGGCACAATGCCAAACTAAACAAGCAAAGATCCGCCCAAGTCCAAGCTGTCGAAAAGTATAAGAAATCATTACTAGCTGAATGACCCAGTTTCCACAGCAAAACGACTATAATGCCTAGTTTTAGCTGTCAGAAATCCGAAAACGAAGAAGTGCCCAACACACTGCCAATCAAGAAAATTAAGCAGCCCTTGACCCAACTGTTAAAAAGCTGAATAGAAAAGTTTCAAGAAAGACGTATGTATTAATATCCAACGAGTCTACACATCTCAATGAAAACTCTCTCGTTAACGACACGATTATGCTTTTCAAGTCTAAACCAGGATAAATTCGTACAGTATCGCGTGTGAGTTGTTTTTAATCTGACGGGGTGGTGTGCAAACGTTTTATGTTCGACATCTGCCATTTGACATAAATCATTGGTAATAATAAGGCAATTAATCACTGACTTCTTTACAACACATGTAATGGGTATAATTATTTAATAGATTTGATAATTAAAAAGGTGTTCTCAATATTTATAAAATATACAAAATGTACGCCTGGTCCTGCTATCATTGCGTATTCCAGTGACCATGCTGTCGAATACCATTTAACTGATAAAACAGATTGTTGATTTTTTCAATATTGTTGAATTCTAGTTAAAACGTCGTTAATATTGTATTGTATTAGGAAAATAAAACCAAAAATGATAAATAATGACGGTTTTGTATTAGGGGAAAATCTTGACGGTTTGGTACAAGGAATAACTGCGTTCTGGTTGTTAGGACACACACGAGGAAATTCCTGGGAACTGTGACGTCAAGTTCGGATAAAATTAAGAATGGCGTACTAGTTAATTGTAATTAGTGAAGAAGGTTAATAAATGTCATGGTTACAGCTGTATGTACATGAAACATTGCTTACATCTCTGTTAAGCAACTGTTTTATGGTGAACTAAGTACGATGGTAACAACCAAATAATGAAAACATGAACTCGTGGAGGATGTTTAGTATCTAGATAATGACATGATGGTAATGATATCACGTCAGATCCCCCGCTGTATGTTGCTATATGTGATGTTGACAAATTGAGTCCAGGTTAAATGTGACAAGTTAATACACCCACAATGTTGATAGAAACAATACGTAAACAGTTTCTGTATTAACGGTAGGCTACATTTTGCTAACAAACATTGATCTAAACTAGTAAGATACCACTACAAGCTATGGCATATTGGTTTGTTCCAACAAATGAGCACGACCATTTTTTAAAAGAAAACGTAAGCAATTTTCGTGGGCCCCTTTTAGCAATTTCGTCGTTTGACATTTAACTTTCCCATGTCATCGGGATACCTAAGGATACCTGCTTTTGAGTCTCCCTGTGTAGACAATTTCTCCTCTGGTTGATGTGCAGCCAACAACAAGTATACTCGATGATAGCAATATATGTCGACAGCCTAAATGAACTTCTATTTCGATGAATATTTACTTGACCCACGATTTTGGAGGTGTATATATGTTTGGCAGTATGGTGTATTAAAGAGACCCAGGGGTTGTGCGTTGGAACATTGCCAAACACAGGATCACACCTTTATGTACGTACACTATCGCTTTTTGATATACAATACACACACATTGTGGCTGCTTATCGGATTCATGCATGATCTTATTTGCACAAATAAATATTTGAATAATAAGACTTATGTCGGCGTAATATGAAATCAGACAGGAAGAATAACAAACTTGATACAAATGGGATGAAACTATTTTAAGATTAATGATAAAATATTACGTGAAATACGTAGTACACTTTTCATTTAAAGTACAATGAAATACTTTCGCTAACCTCTAGGCCATTGTTCCCCACTGGAACACGCCACGTATGCCTCTTATTGTTACGCAATGTCATTTTTTATTCCGTTCAAATTGAGCGATGTACATTTCAATAAAGAAAAAAACAGAGCGGTATAATTTAGAAATAACAGATTCAAATTAATCAAAGCGATAAACATTTGAATACAAACAAATGGAATTGAGATACTATAAACACATGTATTTTAATATTAACTTGGTCAAAGAAAATGTAAACATAATAGTAATACTTTTATCGACATCATTAATTGTGTACAGTCTGTTTAATCCGGTGTGTCACTGGTATACCATTATTACGATATCATTACATTGAATTTTTATTGTTTCAAACATTTAAATTGGAGAAAAAGGCAATGAAAACCAATACATTATTCACTCAGCTACATACTATTACAAATAATGTCTATTAAAATATTACATTGATAAGAGAAATTGCAATGATCATGTACACAATTTATATAAACAAGTGACTCACATGATTAATCGATTTATACTACATACTATTATTTGACAATAACATCAATGTTCAATATTCTAAAATGGCATACAGGATGTGTCAATTTACTAGATGCCGTGTATGCCCAATTAAAAAGCTGAACGCCATGATTTCAGCTAAATGACCTAGTTTCAACAAGTTCAATGCCTTAGTTGATTTACCAAGCCTCAAAACGCCGAGTTCAACAGCGACCTAGCTCTAGTAAACTGAACTTTCTGAAAAATACCATAAATATTGCATTACAAGTTATACATACACATACAAGATGTTTAATTAATGAATTGTTCTAGATATAACAGTAAAATGTATTTAAGACCATTGGGATTTCAAAATCTACATTTAGGTTATTTCGATATTGACTAGGAATATGATATATGATTTAATGCAAATCTCAAAATTATATCAAGCTTTAACTGAAACATATTTTCAACATCTATTGGGAATTGATATCATTGCGTTATTGTTTCAGCGTAATTGAAACATTCGTATGATTAGGTCATTCAAAATTGGTATCTTTGTTGATATGGAAATTATATATATTATATAATGATAAATTATATATATTATATAATGAATTGATATCATTGCGTTATTGTTTCAGCGTAATTGAAACATTCGTATGATTAGGTCATTCAAAATTGGTATCTTTGTTGATATGGAAATTTCTGACATTGATTTATTTAGTATTTTAATAAGTTTCCAAACAAACTCGCTGATAGTGTCTGTCAGACTCATATATTAGTCATTAAAGCGCCAGTATCTTCAAATCGTCTTCAAATCGTCGACGTATTTGTAAACGTTATTAGGAACATCAATTCATAAAGACGCTAGAGAGGCCTGCAATAGGAACGTGTTCGAGAACCTGTTCGTGAAATGTACCTTACGTGTATAATACACAGGTTTTATTTGCTTGCTAGCTATAACTACATGACAATTTCTTCATGAATAGAAAGTGAGTTAATTATATAAACTGAATGAATCCATAAATGAGTCCATGGGTGATGAAATTGTAAGTTTGCCGTACATACGCATAACTGTGTGATTTACTACACTACCAAAGGTACAATAAGACTGTTTTCAGTGCAAACATCTTGTCTTAAACCATAAAGCTACAGCTTTGACATTACGCATGACCATTTCCCGTGATACGTATCATACCCCTTGTTTAGTAGGGGACACTCCATTCCTCTGAATATAATATCCAACTGGACAAATAAGGCATCATTTTACAGAAGCTTCAAAGCACGAAAGGCACATAACACACTTATTACAAGAACATAACACAGAGAAATCAGACAAATTAACATGACAACATTGCTACAATGTCCCACTTTCATGTTTCAATTAACACAATTGTAATCGATTGTAAAAGCATTGTTGATTATAGGACAAGGCCTACATTCGTGATATTTTGCTTGGAACTTGTGATCACGTCCTCTTAATGGGCCAATGCTTGCTACAGAATTACATTCATTAATCTTTGCAAATCTTCTTCTCCGTAATATGGCTAACTTGGGCAGTTCATTGTCTCGTTTGGTAACGTATTATGCATTTTGCCATACAATTGTGATATGTGATATTTTTATGTTTTCTGCACTCGGTTGGTTACATTGAGTGCTGCCATCCCTGTCCGACTTACTATTATCTTTCTACAAAATTTAATATTATCAATAAATCGTCTACAATGTATAATTGTTGCACAAATGACACCCTTGTTTCTATTTATTGTATAGCGTTTAGGGATACTTAAGCACTGGCCATGATCGGCTGGTTGTAATGTTGGTGTAACGTTTGTATGCACAGTTAACGTTTACGTGACCGATATAGGGTCATTATGGCTTTTTATCAGACATTTAAACTACTATTGGTCCTCGTAATATACATGTACAAGGAACGGGTGTCGAAAGTGTCGAAACTTAACACTGGTCGCATGGGACTAGGTCAAAATAATGGACTTGGCGATAAAGCAGAGTGACTACTTTACAGTAGATGCTTAGTTCGAATGGACATGTTCATGTGACAATAAAATATGTTCCATTTCATTAACAGTTCGATGCTTTATGGTCACCTCGTAATGAGCATGGTATTATGTGCAAATGTTGCTACTTCCAATTAAGTGAACCTTGGATAAACTCGAGCATGTTCGAGCGGCTAACTGTCCAACAGTCAATATTGCAGCTTTGAGACGAATATACTATTTTTTATCAATGATCGGTTTAATTGTTTCAGATGATCTTGGTCTGCTTTGGAGCATGTAATAAACGTGCAACATTGCTAAAACACACATTACGACGTCCGTAAATCTCACAAAATTCCTCGTGTATGAATTTATCATTTAATCCAAGTAAAGACCTTGCCTTGATATAAGGCATACTTTTAGTCGGCTTTGCCATACGTTTACAAATTAGTAAGTGTACATTAAACGTACATTTTGACACAACCGATGAATGGAAGCAAACCAAAATTTTACCCAAGAGATGAGCATAGTCTAATTGGTACACGTGCCAAATTCGACGCGCGACAAACTCGAAAAGTACAAATATGCTCGGAGTTGCATTTCTTTTCGAACATCTCTCGTACTAATGTGTCACCAAAAATCAACGCTTATGTTTAGTGCCTTTCAATATAGAAAGGCACATAACTAGTATTCGAAACAAGAATGCTTGTCAGGAAACATTTAACGCTGCTTTTAGTTCCTATGCGGGAGGTATGTATTGTGTCGTATTCGGTTTGCTAATTAGTTAGGAAATACAGGGGTATTTAATTAGAAATATAAGACGTCTGTCATACAAAAACAGTGTTCACAACTATAACCAGTACAAACGATTAGAAGTCATCCAAAAGTCCATCATGGCGATCATTTCCATAAATGAACTATTAATAGTGTGTATACTGTTAATACCTTAAATTCCGCTCACCCATTGATTATATCAGTTGTATACGAAGTAAGGCTTGTTTGTAAGGAGTCGTTTTACACACACGTCTGTCTGACAGACATTCATACGCCTTATGCTACCGGATAAGCTCACTCGCTTCATTCATGAACGGCATTTAGGCATCATCAAATCTCAAGTAGATTAATAATTGTGTTACTAGTTTTGATTACCTGCTTTGATTTTACTGTTCATGTTATGCTATTTAATTGTGTTAACCAATTGTGTTAACGGCTTGTATATTCACCACCGACTGATTGTACACTTTTACTTAATGGTTCCAATGTGTTAACACTATTACTTGTAACGGTTAATATTAGTTTGATATTTAGCCGTAATTAATTGTGCATGTTAATGCTATAACATGGTTAGCGTAACAATTAATAATATTAAGCATGGTGTGCATAACATTGCGAAACATAATTAGTTTCCAACTTAAGAACAATGCATTAATATCCACCTACTTGGTAAATTAAAATATGATTATTACAGATACCATGGCTGACTTAACACTCTGGCTCAGAACGTAAGCCCGGAATGTTATTTCATGCATTAAAATGTAAAGCATCATCCACATAATTATGTGCGTCTTATATCACCAAATACCAATTATAAAGTTATTATAAATAATGCTTTTTGTATTATCGATGACTTTGAAGAAAACACCTGCTAATAACTTCAAACATTTCTGATGGATGTAATTCAGAATTGTATGTAGCGATTTTCTAGATGTAGTATAAACTATAAACTAGAGTTTCCATGTGCTATTACTTGGAACGTTTTTTGTTCGGAATCGAGTACAATGCAATTTGAATAATAGTGTTTATAATTTTAGGAATCTGGCGAGGAACAAGTTTTCGTTAAAAGTAATTAGGATTGGATTGAAAATAGTGTAAGAAGGGTAACAGAAACCACCGACATGATTACTTTAACCCAATTACCAGACAGGTCGCATGCTGCATATTCCTCAGAATAATAGCTGCCGTTACAAAAGTGGCTAACCTAATATTTATAACTGTGCACATATCATAGAAACACAGCGCGTCAAAACAACGTATAGCTGACGAATTTCAGACACAGTATGCGTACATGTACAAGCAATAGACAACAAATGAATAGTTTAACTGACTGATGCAAACATATATGTTTATATTATGTGTGTGTTGATGTTGTTTTGCTCTCATAAATTCAGTTGGCACTGGCTAATCATCATGACGCTTGGTCACGATGATAATCGCATCAATGAAGAGGTAAAATGCGATTTTATCGTATGTGGTATAAAAACTAGATCACTAGGTTGAATCATAGATACACATTGTGTGAACACTCGCGCTCAATTTTTCGGCTAAATCTTCAAGACATTTGTTTTTCACTACGTTCAAAATATAATATATGCCAGACAAAATAATGACTAATAACCAGCAATTACTGTATTAAAATGTATTGTTTTGTGTAGTTTTCTAATCGTAAAGATGTGAATCACATGGTTTCTGTACGTTTACATATTGCAATTTATTCATAAACATTACCATGTTTACTTCAGTCCTTTGATGTTCACAGGCATTAATTTCAAATCTAGTTTTATCAAGCCGTTGTTGAATACCGTAACTGATTCCGTCAGTGAATTTGAGTTTCACCATTGTTGTTGAACCCAGGGGAACCCGGTATATCATATGTGCTTCTGTTTTTCGATTTTCATTACGTATATGAAATTATTAAGGGTGATGAATACATTGTTAAGGGGATTTAATTTTTTATTATTATTCGGTTGATTTAAAATGATACATTTCTGTAGGTTGTGTTATTTTACAGCTCATCATATACAATTATCTTAATTACATTCGGTCCAACATGTCTGACTGATGTTTGACACATAATGCTGTTTACAGTTGTTAACATTCATATTGACAGGAATGAGTGATTCTAAAGCCTCAAAGAAATAACTAATCACAATTTTAATTACAGTTGTAAATTACGTTTCTGTTTTTATGTGTTTGCGCGGGAAATACAAGTGTACCCACTGTGCTCTGTGTAATCATATTATCAGATCGCTCACCATGTATCCGTGGTTTTAGCCATGCTTTCTGTGATTTGTTTTTTTTTAAACTGACAAAAATTCCATGTATTTGTAATAGCATGACCGCATAAAAAATCGACCCTGTTTTATTGTACATGTACGTTTATATGCATACTGCATTATTTTCTTGACGAGTTAAAGTAATGTTGATCTCAAAGACAACTACGGATTATTTTTGTCACATTACCATAGTTACCGAGTCAAAACTACGTCATAATAATGACTTTTAGCAGATCACGTTACATTTTCGCGCCGAAAAACTGTTGGCATCTGGCATTTGTTATCACTCACGTTGAAGAACATTGTTGGTATTTATATGGAAGATCACAGTTTGTATGTGATAACTTTCTTTCTCTTAACTATTTGATTTTATTCATAGTAAAGGGTTGGCTTGAACAGAACAAAACTAATATTACCGACGGTATAATACATATCTAAAGTGATTGGATATATATGCTACTTTCTACTAGAATATGTTCGGATAAATCAAGGCTTTTTGGCTGCTGGAATAAGTTCATTTAGCTTGGACTTGGGCGGATATTGTACTTGACCTGTTCTGTTTGGCATTGTGATTGGTATGTCTTTTTATTTGTTTCTGTATTCGGCCGGTTAGGTTGAGTGCTGCCTTCCCTGTCTGAGTTAATATTATCTTTGTCCTAGTGTATTGTATTTAAAATATATAGCTTCCCTTGTAATGCGAGTATTTCCTCATTGACGTTTTAGATTCTCCATTCAGTACACCATAATGCAGTTAGACAGCATACCACTTCTGTTCATAATGTGAATTTAAGACATAATATATTTCATTTGAACTTGCAATATGATTGCATGCAATGCAGTGTCCACAAAACATCGTAACAAAGTCTAAATCAATGTAATTATACAGAGTTCAATTCTTTTAATTATCTTTCAACACACAACTATCGAAAGAAGTAGCTAGTAAAATAACAATATCTGATGAGTTCTAAATATAGAAAGACACTAACAATATATATAAGAAAATCACATTTCATTAGCAATGTCGGTAAAGCTGTTAGTTTTGAAATATAAAGGACTTCAGACGGCTAAAACTAGCTATACAATTCAGATTCGGCATTCAGCTTTGTGATTGCATAAAATAGTTCATTCAGCTTTTTGAGAGCGTGGACATTGGCGGATTAATTTCTCGTTCGGTGGTGTGTCGGGCATTGTGTCGTGTATGTTTGTATGTGTTCTGTGCTCGTCTGGTTTAGCGCCGCCTTTCCTGTTTGACTTTATATTATCTATTTGTTATAATTGACGCCTTGTACATGAACATTAGGACTGCGCTTTCTTAAAAGTGTAGTACTATAAAGTATTGGCATTACCTAAAACGCTCATAAAGATGTCAACATGACACTAGTGCACTCACTGTTGATATATGGGGCTTACTTGTTTGGTAAAGTCCGGATAATTTGGCATTATAATGTCGCAAAATATATTAAGTCGACGTAATGTAATAATATTTTCGCCTGAGATTAGAGCAATGAATTTCGCGATGTTCGGTCTTGTGTATGTACGTTTATCAATATATTTGTGACGTGAAACAGTGAATTGGAGACAAACTAACAGATAATTCGTCAACCAGGTCAATTCCTTTTTCCTATCTAATGTCGGAATATTATTGCAACGTCAAGTTTCAATGGGTAAATTGTGATTTCTTGAATTCTCCAAACACATGTCACAGCGTCGAACACAAAATAGAGCTAGACAACGGATTTTACATTAATGTCCCAGTATATTTGGATACACGATTAATTTTATGCAATCTGACATTTTATCTAATGCTGTTTTTGTGTACGAAACGATTTCTCTGCTTACATTTCGTTATGAAACTACATGTTATAATAATAACACAATATACTAGTAATGTCCCCGGCGATGAGTTTCGAACGGAATAGTATGCAAGGCGCCATATTACGTACTATCCTAAACACCATACCATTTTCTGTACCGTACAGCGAGGCTGAAAGCATGCTATACTAGGTTGAAGCTCCTTTTCAAAGGTCACCGGTGTAAGGCTAAACAATGTAGTGCAACTTGACGAGGACACTCATTCGCATTTTAAAAGCCTCATACCTTTCATTTCTCTGCTTACATTTCGTTATGAAACTACATGTTATAATAATAACACAATATACTAGTAATGTCCCCGGCGATGAGTTTCGAACGGAATAGTATGCAAGGCGCCATATTACGTACTATCCTAAACACCATACCATTTTCTGTACCGTACAGCGAGGCTGAAAGCATGCTATACTAGGTTGAAGCTCCTTTTCAAAGGTCACCGGTGTAAGGCTAAACAATGTAGTGCAACTTGACGAGGACACTCATTCGCATTTTAAAAGCCTCATACCTTTCATTAACTGTAAAATGTGTAAATGGCACACCAACCATGTAATTTTATCATTACATCTTTTTTTGGAACTTCACACACAAATCACACACATATATATAGCACATTTATCCTGCAAACAAACGTGCAAAGTGCTTTACAATCGCACTATAAAGACATGGTTAGTACGATTGGAAGTCAAAATAACATAGACATATCAAAACATATATAAATACTGTGAGATTTAAGAAACATTTTCAATAGTTCTATATTTGATTGATAAAACAATCCAACAGGCACAAAGTATACTTTTACGTAGCTTTAATACGAGCACCCTGGCAAATATCATATATTGCATCCATCATGAGCAACAACGAGACACAACCCAATCCCTATCTTCCCAGACCGTGGTAGTGGTAATTTAGCCATACTAAAAGATTATATAACGTCAGACAGGGAAGGCAACACTCCACTTAACCAGCCGAGCACAGAAAACATTAAAAACACACAAAGCACAATGCCCAACTGAACCAACCGAGCACATGAAACATAAAACACATACAAGGCACAATGCCCAACTAAACAAGCAAAGATCCGCCTAAGTACAAGCTGTCGAAGAGAATAATAAATTATTACTAGCTGAATGGCCCAGTTTCCACAGAAAAAAAACGATTATAATGCCTAGTTTTAGCTGTCAGAAATCCTAAAACGAAGACGTTCCCAACACACTGCCAACCAAGAAAATAATCAGCCCTTTTTCCAACTGCTAAAAAGCTGAATGGAAAAGGTTCAGCGAAGACGTGTGTATTAATATCCAGCGAGTCTCAATGAAAATCTCTCGTTAACGACACGATTGTGCTTTTCAATTCTAAAACAGGATATGCGTATAGTATCTTCTTTGAGTTGTTTTTATCTTACGAGGGGTTGTGTTTTATTTTCGACATCTGCCGCTTGAAGTTAATTATTGGTAATAATAAGGCAATTAATTACTGACTTCTTTACAACACACTTAATGGGTAAACGCGTGTCAACGAGTCGATTTAATATATTTAATAATTAAAAAGTTGTTTTCATTATTTATCGAATATACCAAACGTACGCCTGGTCATGCTCTTTTTCCGTGTTCCAGTGACCATTTACCATTTACCTGATTATACGGTTTTTTATTTTATCAATAGTGTTAAATGCTAGTTAAAACGTCATTAATCATGACTGTATTGTATTAGGAAAATTAAAACAAAAATGATACATAATGACGGTTTGGTACAAGGAATTACTGCGTGCTGGTTATTAGGGCATACACGAGGAAATTCCGTGGAACTGTGACGTCAAGTTCGGATAAAACTAAGAATTGCGTACTAGTCAATTGTCAATTAGTGGAGAAGGTTAATAAATGTCATGGTTACAGCTGTATGTACATGAAACATTGCTTAGATTTCTGTTAGACAACTGTTTTATGGTACGAGGGTAACCACCAAAAAATGAGAACATGAACTCATGGAGGATGTTTTAGTATCTAGATAATGACATACCCCGCTGTATGTTGCTATATGTAATGTTGACAAATGAAGTTCAGGTTAAATGTGACAAGTTAATTCACCCACAATGTTGATAGACACAATACGTAAACAGTTTCTGTGTTGACGGTAGGCTACATGTCGGTAACATACATTGATCTAAACTAATATAATACCACTACGTACTGAGGTATAGTGGTTTGTTCCAACAAATGAGCACGACCATTTTATTTTTATATCGTTATCAATTTTCGAAGGCCACATTTAGCAATTTAATCGTTCAGCCAAACGTTGACATTTAACTTCCCCAGGTCATTGGGACACCTAAGTACACTTGCGTTCGAGTCTCCCTGAGGAGACACTGTCTTTTCTGGTTGTTGTGCAGCCAACATCAAGTTACGGCGCACAGGAATATCAAACATGTTCAAACACCGCCTTCACAGATACCAATTCGCACCTTGGCCGAGTTGAGCACTGTGGGTTACTGTTACCCAGAGCTCAGACAGGGTCGAATCCGGGACCTTAATTTCAACCCCAAAGCGCACGCCCTACCTCAGCCAAAGCTCCCCACAGTGTTTTCATTTTTATTGACGTGTTTTCCAATAAAGCAAACTTCGAGGATAGCCATATATGGCGACAGCTTAAACGAACTTCCATTTTGATGAATATTTACTTGACCCATGATTTTGAAGGTGTATATATGTCTGGCAGTAGGTTGTATCAAAGAGACCCAGGGGTTGTACATTGGAATATTGCCACACACAGGATCACGCATTTATGTACGTACACCATCGTTATTAGAGATATAATGCACGCATATTGTGGCTGCTTATCAGTTTCCTGCATGGTCTTATTTGCACAAAAATATGATTGAATAATCAGACTTATGTCGACGTCCTATATAATCAGAAAGGGAGAATAGCCGACTTGACACAAACGGGATGAAACTAGATGAGATTCAATATATTTTAAGTTTATTCACAACATCAATGATATGATAAAACGTAAACTACGTAGTACATCAATTTTCATTTAAAGTACAGTGTAATACTTTCTCGAACATCTAGGCCACCGTTTCCCACTGGAACACGCCATTAATGCCTCTTATTAATACGCAATTTCATGTTTTGTTCCGTTCAAATTGAGCGATGTACATTTCATTTCAGGAAAACACGGCGGATATAATTTAGAAATAACTAATTCAAATTAATAAAAACGATACATATTTGAATAAAAACAAATGGAATTGAGATTATTTAAATAAAAAGTAATGAGAGAAATTTTATATATACAACAAAGGCGCAACAATAATTTGTATTTTAGATTGTTTTAATTTTATTTAATTGATATAATAGGTTGATTTGATAAGGTCCTTTATTAACTAGATGCAGAGTTTTCTCAACTTCTATAACATGGCTGTAGGAAAGTTACTGGATATCATTTACAAATACTGACTTAGTGCATCTGAATTATCAGATGTATATCAAAATCTCAAAACATTTCCTAAAGCAATTTTCACTTTATGATAAAATGTTATACATATCCCATTAGCAAAAAGTATAATATTAAGTCGGACAGGGTAGGAAGCACCCAACTTAACTTGTTTCAGCAATCAAAAAGCTGAATGCCCCAGTTGAATAACCTGTTTTTACAGTAATGCGGCTGAAATACCTAGTTTTTACCTAAAGGGTTATACTTATTAACAGTATTTAAAGCTAATTGCCATGGTTTCAGCTGAATGACCTAGTTTCACCAATAAACAAGCTGAGAGCCACAGCCAGGTGACCTATTTCATCAAGTTTAAAGCGTTAGCTGAATGCCCAGCCTCAAGCCGAGCGCAACAACTGAACGACCTAGCCCCAATAAGCTGAATATCTCCAGCCGAATGACCCACGTTACACAATCAGTATACACACGCTGGAATCAGACAAATTAACATGACAACATAGCTACAATGTCCCACGTTAATGTTTCAATAAAGCTCAACACGATTTGAATCGAGTGTAACAGCATTGTTGATTATAGGACAAGGCCTACATTTGTGATATTTTGCTTGGAACATGTGATCACGTCCTCTTAATGAGTCAACTGCTTGCTACAGAATTACATTCATTAATCTTTGCAAATCTTCTTCTCCATAATATGGCTTATTGGGTAGTTTTTATTTTTCGTTCGGTAACGTATTAGGCATTGTGCCGTACAATTGTGGTATGTGAAATGTTTATGTTTTCTGTGCTTGGTTGGTTAAATGGAGTAAATTAAGTGTTGCCTTCCCTGTCCGACTTTCTATTATCTTTCTACAAAATTTAATATTATCAATAGATCGTCTACAATGTATAAATATTGCACAAATGACACCCTTGTGTCTATTTATTGTATAGCGTTTAGGGATACTAATGCACTGACAGTGACCGGCTGGTTGTGTTGTTGGTGTAACGTTTTTATGTACAGTTAAAGTTTACGTGACCGATACAGGGTCATTATGGCTTTTTATCAAACATTTAAACTACTATTGGTCCTCGTAATCTACATGTACTGGGAACGGGTATAAGTGTCTGAACTTTACACTGGTCGCATGGGACTAGGTCAAAACAATAGACTTGGCGATCAAGCAGAGGGACGTGTTTTGTGCTCGAAAACTACTTTATAGTAGATTCTTAGTTCGAATGGGCATGTTCATGTGAAATAACCATATGTTCCTTTTCATTAACAGTTCGATGCTTTATGGTCACCTCGTAATTAGCATGGTATTCTGTGCAATTTTTGCTACTTCCAAACAAGTAAACGTGGGATAAACTCGAGCATGTACGAGCAGCTAACTGTCCAACGGTCAATAGTGCAGCTTTGAGACGAATATACTATTTTTTATCAATGATCGGTTTAGTTGTTTCAGATGATCTTGGCCTGCGTTGGAGCATGTAATATTCGTGCAACTTTGCTAAAACACACATTATGACGTCCGTGAATCTCACACATTCCTCGTGTATGAATTTATCACTTAATCAAAGTAAAGACATTGCCTTGATATAAGGCATTATTTCAGTCGGCTTAGCTTACCCGAAAAGTACAAATATGCATTTCGAACATCCCTCGTACTAATGTGTCAAATACACAAGAATCAATGTTTATCTTTAGTACAGGAAGGCACATTACTAGTATTCGAAACAGGAATGCTTGCCACGAAACATTTCATGCTGCTTTTAGTTGCTCTGCGGGAGGTATGTAATGTTTCGTAATCGTAATCGCTTTGCTAATTAGTTAGGAAATAAATGTGTATTTGATTTGAAATATTAGACGTCTGTCATACAAAAACAGTGTTTACAACTATAACCAGTACAAACGATTAGCATTCATCTAAAAGTCCAACATGGCGATCATTTCCATAAATGACCTAGTAATAGTGTTGATACTGTTGATACCTTAAATTCTGCACACCCATTGATTTTATCAGTTGTATACGATGTAAGGCTTGTTTGTTAGGAGTCGTTTTACACAAATGTCTGTCTGAAAGACATTCATACGCACCATGCTGCCGGATTTGCTCACTCGCTTCATTCATGAACGGAATTTAGGCATCATCAAATCTCAAGTAGATTTGTAATTTTGGTACCATTTTTGATTATCTACTTTGATTTTTCTGTTGATGTAATGCTGTTTAAAGGTGTTAACCAATTGTGTTTATGTGTTTACGACTTGTATATTCACCACCGACTGATTGTAAACTTGTACTTGATGGTTTTACCACGTGCTTCTCAGATAGCTGATCCGTTGTTAGTAGTCAATATAAGATATCAGATTATCACTTTGAAACAACGCTCGTCATTTTGTTATTAGTTTAAACTATTTGTTAATATTAATGGTGCGGTTTTAAAATAACTTTTAATGTCATTTGTGGCTGATCATGCGCGGCTCTATGTTCATGTTATGTAATGAATATAGATTAAATGTACCGCATTTAATGCATTCATAGTTCAATCAAAAAGCCAGGTCGTTTAAAACATTAGTTTTAGACTTTTATAAATGCATGTTTACAGAACGACATAAATACTGCGACTAAACCGTCCCAATGTAAATGCCATTCTTTAACATGCTCATTCCCATAAACCTGATAAATATTTTAGTTTTAATATGGCAATGATGGTTAGTCAATATAGCGCTACCGAGAGACTGAATATCATACTTGACGTCATACTTTCCGAGGGTTGAAAATTATTTGAAGCATTCAATGCTTAAATTTGTTTTAATTACAAGTAGTCTGCTGAAAATTATATTTTATCCTTAACGTTTGTCGTAACGTTTGCATATATATATTTCAAATATTCAACCATTAATTAAATGTGATTGTGCAGCTCTGTTGAACGTGTAATTACATGATAAAAGTGTTATATAAATGTGGTATAATAATAATAATGTGAAGTAACTTTATTATACAGATGCGTGTAACTGTCTAACAAATAAGTCAATATATTATGAAGATCACTAGTTTTACAATATCATTTTACAAGAAAGCATGCGAATATTCTCCGTTGGTCAGGCAAAACATGTTTGCAATGAAATGAACAAATACGTAGAGCACCTATTGATGATTATCTTGAGACTTCACAATTGGATGATTTAGCTTTAAACATAAATATATGAATTTAAATTAATGAAATATTCAGTTGCATTAATATCAACTATAGAATTGTGCTTGCACGCGAAACATTGGCGATCATAAAATGTTAGATGGCTGCGTGCAATATCTTATATCGCATTGTAAGTTCTCCCCAATCAAAACTGCTAAAAAGCCCATTCATAACAATGAGAAATATAATTGTCTCAAACACTATGTGGTGCGTCATGTATTTGTACATCTACTAGAATATATAATCGTTGTTTGGGATCCCAAAGATCATCTTTACTTACTGTATATACTGTATATATACGAAATGAAATCTTGTGTAATTATCAGTTTTCCTTCTTGCTTAGAATCACAGTATCTCGAAAAAATAGTTGTACCATAGTATTATTATATTTGTTTCCAATTTGCATTCACTCCAATTCCAATGTGTTAACACTATAACTTGTAACGGTTAATAATAGTTTATTAGGTATTTAGCCGTAATCAATTTCGCATGTTAATGCTATAACATGGTTAGCATAACAATTAATTAATTAAAGCATGTGTGCATTGCATTGCGAACCATAATTAGTTTCCAACTTAAGAACAATGCATTAATATCCACCTACTTGGTAAATTAAAATATAATTATTACAGATACCATGGCTGACTTAAAATTCTGGCTCTGAACGTAAGCCCTGAATATTATTTAATGCATTCAAATTTAAAGCATTTTTCACATAATTATATGCGTCTTACATTATCAAATACCAATTATAAAGTTATTATACATAATGCGTTTTGTATTATCGAGCACTTTGAAGATTATATCTGCTAATAACTTCAAACATTTCTGATGGATGTTATTCAAAATGTATGTAGCGTTTTTCTAGATGTAATATAAACTATAAACTAGAGCTTCCATGTGATTTTACTTGGAACGTTCTTATAATTTTAAAAATCTGGCGAGGAAACAATTTTCGTTAAAAGTAATTAGGATTGGATTGTGTAAGCCGGGTAACAGAAACCGCCGACATGTTTACTTTACCCAATAACCAGACAGGTTGCAATGCTGCATATTCCTCAGAATAATAGCTGCCGTTACAAAAGTGGCTAACCTAATATTCATAACTGTGCACATATCATAGAAACACAGCGCGTCGAAAAAACTTATAGCTGACGAAAATCAGACACCGTATTCGTACATGTACATGTATAAGCAATAGACAACAAATAAATAGTTTTACTGACTGATGCAAACATATTCATACATTATGTGTGTGTTGATGTTGTTTTGCTCTCATGAATTCAGTTGGCACTGGTTGTTTAGCACACCTGTCACTAATTGACAATGTGAGATTTTTAGCCTAATCATCATGACGCTTGCTCACGATGGTCTTCGCATCAATGAAGAGGTGAAATGCGATTTTGGAACTTATTTGTTGAAAAAATAGTCACGAGGTAAAATCATAGGTACAAATTGTGTAAACTGTAGCGCTCAAGGTGTCGGCCAAATCTTTTTGACATTGTTTTGTCACCACTTTCAAAATATGCAACTAATAAACTGTATTAAAAAAACCATATATTGCATCTATAGCATTGTGTGTAGTTTTCTAATCGTAAAGATGTAAATCACGAGTTTTCTGTACGTTTAAATAGTGCTATTTATTTATAAACGTGACCATGTTTACTTCAGTTCATTGGTGTTTGCAGAAATTAGTTTCGAATTTAGTTTTATCAAACCGTTGTTGAATATCTGATTCCGTCATTGAATATGAGTTCTACCATTGTTGTTAAACCAAGGGGAGCCCGGCATATCATATATGCTTCTGTTTTTCGATTTTCATTACGTATATGAAATTATTAAGGGAGATGAATACATTGTTAAGAGGATTGACGTGTTATTATTATTCCGTTGATTTGAACTGATACATTTCTTTTGTTGTGTTATTTTACAGCTTATTTTATAGAATAATCTTAATTACATTCAGTCCAACATGTCTCACTGATGTTTGACACATAATGCTGTTTAATTTACAGTTGTTAACTCGCATATTGACATGAATGAGTGAATCTAAAGCCTCAAAGAAATAATTAATCACAATTTTAATTACAATTGTAAATTACGTTGCTGTTTTTATGTGTTTGTGCGGCAAATACAAGTGTACCCGCCGTGCTGTGTGTAATATAATATCAGATAGCTCACCATGTGTCCGTGGTTTCAAGCCATGCTTTCTGTGATTTGTTTTTTAAAATACCGACGAAAATGTCATTTGTTACCATTTGCAGGATAGCAGCAAATTTGGCCTTGTTTGCTTGTACATGTAAATGCATAATATATTGTTTTCGCGACGAGTGTAAGAAATTTGATCTCAAAGAAAACTATAGTTACCGAGACAAAATACGTCAGAGGTATCAAATTTTAGCCGACAGCGTTACGTTTCCGCGCCGAAAAGTTGTTGACATCGGGCGTTTGTTAGGTTATACTAATTTATTTAAGGTCGATTTGTAAACAAGTTTTTCCAACTTATATTAATCACTCTCGACACCTCATTTCTGATGAGAGAATAGAAGCTAGTTTCCCTTTTATGCTGAGCGTCTAGCAAAGGAGTTTCTGGTACCATTTTTATTTCGTTTTTGGTATGACGTGGTCAGGGATAGAACCCAAGACCTCCCGCACTCTAAGTGAACGCTCAACCACTAGGCTATCGAGGGGGGCGTTTGTTATCACACACGTTGTTTTACATTGTTGTTCTACATGGAATATCACAGTATGTATGTGATAAATTTCTTTCTCTTAACTATTTGATTTAATACAAAGTAAAGGGTTGGCTTTAAGACAATAGTACAACCAATGGAACAAAGCCAAACAGAACAATACTAATAGTACCGACGGTGTAATACATATTGTTTGAACTATTTCATTTGTGGAACATTAGACAATAGTCTTATCTGATGTAATAGGAAGTATATGTATACATTATGATACTTTCCACTAGAATATATTCGGATATGTCAAGGCTGATGTGTTCAGCTTTTTGATTGCTGAAACTAGTTAATTCAGTTTGGACTTTGGTGGATTGTTTACTTGTTCAGTTGGGCATTGTGCCGGTTATGTTTTTATGATTTCTGTGCTCGGCTGGGTCAGATGGACATTGAGCCTGGTATGTTACAATATATATAGCTTCGTTTGTTATATGTCCTCATTTATTTATTAGCTGCATCATCCAATAGACCATGTTACAGATAAACAATATACCACTTCTGTTTAAAATGTTCATTTATGACATAATAAATTTCATAGAACCCTGTATCGTAATTATACATGTATGCAATGCGTTGTCCACAAAACATCGCTACAAAGTCTAGATCAATGTAATACAATGTAGTTTTATTCTGCCACTATCTTTCAAGACACAACTATCTAATGACGTAATTAGTATAATTAAAATGGCTAGTGCCTTCTAAATATAGAAAGGCAATATCAATTGTAAAATGAAAACTGTAAACTGTATTGATATAAATTATAAGAAAAAACATTTTATCGTCTTCAAGAATATTCGATCAGCACGGTGTGTACAACTGTTGTTCTTTAACTTTCTAGGACTTCTGACAGCTAAAACCAGCTATTTCAGCCGTTTTACTGTTGAAACTAGTTCATTTAGCTTCGGCATTCAGCTGTCTGATTGCAGATACTAGTTCAATCAGCTTTTTGACGGATAGGACTTTGGCGGTTCATTTTCTCTTTCGGTTGTGTGTTTGGCATTGTGCCTTGAATGTTTTTATTATGTTTTCTGTTCCTGGCTGGTTAAGTTTTGTGTTGCCTTCGCTGTCTGACTTATTATTATCTGTTTGTAGTAAGTGCTGCCGAGTACATGAACATTATTACTGCGCTTAATTACCACCTCCTTGCTAGCGGTAATTGGTAGAGAGTCAACTTCGAATGCGGGAGGTTTCGGGTTCAATCTCTGGCCGAGCCATACTAAAGGTACCAGAAATTCCCTTGCTAGACGCTCATCATAAAATAGAAACTGGCATCTCTTCTCTCATACCCATACAGATGTCCACATGGCGATGGTGCTCTCACTGTTGTTAATAAATGGGCCTTACTTTAAGGTTAATGAATCTATGTACGTTTCACAAACAACATCATACTGATGAGGGCTGGGGTTTGGATATTGGGGTTGGGCGCATGCCTGTTATAATATGAACTATGTCAAAATAGAAAAACATGTGGTTCGATGTATTGCTGAAGTGTCACAAATCAAATTTAGTATCCTATTAGACATAGCCTAAATAATCTAATGCTAACGTTACATGCATCTCTTATTTCTAACGACAAAATTACACGAAGTTAATAGAGAATATGACATTTACAGCTTTAAAGTTGCAGCAAAGGCAATTAAAATGGGATGCATTTTTTTGGTTACATGCATCATTTGATGTAATGATATTCTAATTATTTCCAATGAATGAATTCACTATTTATTTCGACGGATGCATGCCTGATAATGTATGGTTGATTTAATTGAAATTATGTTTAAGGAATGTTCTTCCATTGCTCGTTGTCATTACGTAAATTAAACATTTGGGAGAATTATTAGACAATTATATTTGTGTATGCTGTGTCATAAACATCATAGAATTAATGCATTATGAGGAAATATCATAGTTAAGCGGAACATAACATAATCACACCCACACGTTGCGAACAAAAATCAGAATGCGCATGATTATGTTCTTATTATGTACTGAATAATGTTATGCATTGGTAAGCAGAACTTGGAATGATTAAACTATGTAATTCCTTCATACAAAATCAATGAGAAGTATAAGAATACTATGTTATAGCTGAACTCCGAGTCCATTCATTTGAGTATATCGATGGCTTAGAATTTGAAGGTCGTAAGTACAAACTCAATATTTGAGAAAACACGAAAAAGAATGTCCGAAAACTACTCTAAAATACTGATGGGGGATAAACAAGCTTTTTCAACTTCAGTTTGGTCAACATGACCAGAAGCGTCTTGGTATGCATCTTTTAAATATACACGAGTCTTATAAGGTAGCACATCGTACTTACGACCGTCTTATTCTACGCCAGCAATATCTTTGCAAACCTAGAGTATACCGAATAACATATGTACCAGTTGGTAAGAACGTTTGTTACACAACGAATAAAATACATAATGTATGTTAGCCAATATGGGTACGCTTCAACCATTTAACCATTATTTCATACTCGTATATATACGTAATCTCAATGCTTGGGAAAACGAACACTAAACTACAAAATACCAATCGTCAATGTTATAATGATATAATTTAATAGTTTTAACTACCTTAATTAAATACGTGATACTGTATAATGTGTTTTCATTCAATATGTTTTTAAATCTGTTGATGTTATGATAGTTTACGCATATATTTCTACCAAATCATTACGAGTTCGTTTACATCCCTATTTTCGATAGGGAGGGGGAGAACTAAGTCAAAGTAAGTCAATGTTAGTAACGTGGAGTCAAAATACCATGTTTTATTATGCTGTTCTATATATAGACAATTGAGATATCAGAACTTCAAAAACATATCATGGGTCTTATTAAATAAGTTTTCAAATATTCTTTCTTCTTGAACCAATAAGGTACTTGTCAATACAGCGACATTATTTTCCTTTGTATGAAACTGAGACAGGAAAGACTGTCATTGATCGCTGCTTCGTAAGATTTAAATACTGTCATTCACAAGTTTGATAGTGGTTGATATGTATGTTACTCTCAAATGTATGTGCCTATGTTTGCCATATGTTTTCTTATTTATGTAAATGACTAAAGGTATGTTTATATGCCTATTTGCTGTTGGCTTTTATAATATGTTTGATAGTCTATAAGATAATGAATCTGCTTAATGTTTGCTTCCGAAACCTAAATAGCACAAAAGCACGGAATAGTTCTCTAAATGTTTATCTAATACTATGATCAGGTGAGCATGATATTAAGCGATAATAATCAACGCATATATTTTACAATGGAGGGGTACCATGTTGAAGATGATCCGACGATACAGTTAGCATGGTTATATCGCTAACTGGCGTCCACTGGATTAAATGTATTTGTGCATTAAGTATTATTTTCACAGCCAAATTGGAACAGGCTACGGACTCTCTCGATGCTTGTTTTTACATAACCATGTTTATATTAAATGGTTTGGCTGCATGTACAGAAAACGATAACACTAAAATCCTTTATGGGGATTCTTAACCACATGAAAACATCTAGAGGTGATAATTTATGTTTTAAGTTGGCGTGAAATATACATCATTTATAAATACATACGTATGTTTGCTAATTTTGGTACCCGAATTTATTTAGATGGAAAATGCATTCTAGAAGCCAATTTATGCCTGAATATGAATAGCGGGGCCGATCATAAATAACGTACGACGTCACATTCACGTCTGTATCATTTTACGAAGCTTGTGAACACTATTAATTAACTGTGTTTGGGTTTTCCCTAATTTATTTTGCTCTTATGTTATGTACATTTAATCGTCATGTCAATATTTACGGAGCTGTACCTTTACCAGCTCTGCAAGATCATTTTTTTCCACTAATGTCATGGCTGGTTGATTCTGACCAGCGTACGCACCGTTTCAGTCAGCGTTGGGTTTGACCTTTACCCTCACTGTCGTTTATGCCATTTAAAAACAAGTGTCTAATACTTGATTTCTCCGACATTTCTTTTGTCTGTGTAGGAGTTTTTCCTTGCTGTACACCGAATTGCATGGTTATGCGACTGTAACTGAAATCTTGTGATGTCAATTTATACGTTAATTATGATATGACAACAGTCACCCATATTTTTATAACATGACGAATATACCGTACTTAACCTTGACATTTTGCTCAGTTGTCGATACGATATTAGACCACGTGATGACATATTTCGGAATTTAATTTTAAATGAAGAAACACGGTAGCAATCAACAATAGTGTACTAAGTTATACTGAAAATATATGTGTTGATCCGCGAAATATTTATGTGTTGCTTTGGTAGCGTACAACTGTTGATGCAAATAATTGTTTTTAAATATGTGTAGTAAGTAATAGATAAAAGCCGTTTTTGCCTATTGGCATACTGATCTGACCTACAATAAACCTTTTAGAGCTAAAGTCCACTTAATTCTAGATCAACCCTCGTATATCTACATATTCTTACTGTTTACTACTGCCCTGAAAAACTTACATCGAAAATCACGAATAATATTTAAAATATGGTGTGAATGTTAGATACATTATGCCTGACTAATTGTTTTTGAATCTAAACCATCGTAATTATTTAATGTATTTGCCATCCAAGCATATTTCACATATCAAGTGATTGCTTGTTGAATCATCTGATAGCATTTATTATGTTATTTAAATGGTTTGAAAACATGAACAATATATACGACCTTACTTTACATGTGTTATTCCAGGGTTGTGAAAGTTAATCCACAATGCTATTAAATGTATTGAAATTCTAAGCATTGTTCACATAACCGATTGTGTACTAAATCATCAGATATCATTTATTAGGTTTTTCATATTATTTCAAAGATACAAACATTAAATGTGAGCGTTACATATCTGACTTTAAAAAGTATTTAAAATACATTGTATTTTCATTCTAAGCATTTTGCAGATGATTGATTGCGTATAAAAATCTTCAAAACCATTTCTTACGCCATTAATATTATTTATATTAACGCGCTCTTTGAGGGGATCATTATACAAAACACACTACACACATTTATTCCTTTAAAGTGGAGTTTACGTGTTTTTGTTTCGAACATTTATTGCTCAGAATCAAGGACAAAACAATTTGCACATATGAATTGTATTTTAGAAGGCACTAAACGTTACAGGGATTAAGTTTTGTTATTGTGAACTCATTAAACGTAATTAGGATTAAATTGGGGGAAAATGAAAGTGAAATTAATGCAACCGCAAATACGTTTACTTCACAGGTTGCGTGATAATTGTTGCTTTGAATGGGCTGCTGGCTGTTACATGCATAATTGTATATATACTGAGCGTCAAAAGTTCCGCAAAAATCAACATTACTTCGTCTTTTTGGACCCACAAGCTAAATTATACTGAAACAACTACACATGTGTACATTGATATTATAACCAATATGAATTCATAGCAAGTATCAAAATTAAGCAATGTATTTATCCATAATTATGAACACTGTATATAACATACCCCATTTCAAAAATACACACTACACTTAGCAAATGTTTGTGCCCGTTTTGGTACCAAAATAATATCCTGTCTATTTATTGATATTGAGCGGTTTTCCACTCAGCAACATGTTTGCTGTTAACTTGGCTTGATCAAATATGTTTAAAATATGCTGCCATTAGTTCTATTCCTAATTAAACGGGGGTAACTTCAGGTAAGCAGTGTCGTTCTCTGACCATAAGTGATCGTAAAATGGTTTTACCCAAATTATGATGTTTTTTTTAAACGGTGTCGTTTTCACAAAACCACAATTCGAATGCAACTTTTATATTGATTAAATTGTATGGTTGACTACGGTTAAGCATCAACAAGGTCTTTGAATATTGTGAGTAAGTTTTAGCAGAATGTCTATCTATATCAGCTGTATTGGCCCTTGACCTGTCATCACGTGTTATGTCACTTACAATATCCGTCTGTTTGGGCTTGTACCACAGTCTAGTAATGATAAAAACATGACAATTCATTGCCACAGAAAGCTCCACCTCTTATACACGATTTTGTTCATCATTGCCCGTTATAGAAATCTTCTTGCTTAATTAAAGAACTAATTGTGTACTTTTTATCTAAGATATGTTTGAAGGACACGTGTAAAATTTGAATAAGAAATGGAAAATGAAATAGTAATTACCCGATTTGCAAGAGCATGAATCATTGTTTGACCGTTTGATCAGTCAAGCGTGAGGAAAAAGGACGACAATAGTTTAAAAATAAACACGAACGATACTCTTGTTGAGACGTGGAAGAGAAAAAATCGTTCAACCCAACAATTCAAATATTTAGGATTTTCAATTTTGTTACACAACTTTTGAGTAAGACGCTTAGTATACATGTAATATTATTGGTGATATTATCGGTTAACGAGTATTATTCACATTTTTGTAGACATTAGATTTGTGTGACTAGTATCTTGATCAGTTCAATACTTCATGCGTGCATCTATCTTATTAATCACCCCCTTTTCATGTAGTGTGTTGTGTATTTCCTACGTGTTTTCTCTAAAGAAAATAAGCTTTAACAACCTCTGGAAATTTATTATAACAATTTTATACTATTTTTATAACAATCTTGTTGAATTTGCTCCATCAAACTATAACAATAAAAACAAACACACACTAGAACTAAAATGCATGGATCTATTGTCGTAGGATAATTTTCTCTCCACTTCAAACACTCTGAGGAGGATATAGTTACTCTATTTTTACATGATATATTTACGATACGTGCCAACTTGAGTTGCTCTCTGGTCTAAATAGTTATTTTGACTACGAGGGACATCTATAAAGTTCATGGACAAGTGACATTGCGAGAGCACTTCTTACGACAATATCACGTTATGGCGTTAGTGTCAAGCTAGCACCTCATTTGTTTTTCAAGATACTCTCCACCAGGTTATACGCATTTACGATGCATCTTTACCCAATTACCATAAGAGTGTCTATATCACTTGTGGGTAAGTTAAATTTGTCGTACACCTATCTGAAATTTATTAATAACCCGGATCGTTTGCTACTTCTTTTGACTTTCTTACAGGGAAAGACGGCAAAATCCAATAGGACTGGACTCCAGCCCAACGAACCTTATGACCACCCTTTGGTGACATTAATACATTCCAGAACAATTGTGCTTTTGACATGAATGTAAAATGTCTTTGCAGACGCAAATATTACCTTTTGTGCAATACGTCATAGCCGTGGGGTGCTCCGTACTGTTTGACGTCAACGTCTCTGACAGCAACTCTGGTGCGACAAGTTCTTTAAATATCGTTGATATTTAACAAGATATTACGTTGACATTTGGTGTGTGTTTGCAAGTGTGACATACACTTTATTTCGAATCATGTGTAATTTTAGATTCATGACGTCAAATACGAAAGAGATAAGTTGGCTGAACGATGACAAACATAATAACATATTAAGATTTAACGTTTTAAGGTTTTGATCGCTCCATAGACCGCTTCTGTAACGACAACTCACGTATATGTAACTGAAGTCCATGTTTAAGTAACTTGTTTGGGGCTGTCCAGGAACTTTACGGATGACCCTCGTAGTACGATAACAGCAATATTTAAATTGTTTAACGAAGCATACACTGTCAAGTATACCTGGTTCGATCTATGTCTGACTCTTGCGTGGATGGCTAGGCGCTGCCGTCGTTTCTGTGTTGCTTTGGATTGTATGTGCGCTACAGTATTTATTTATTTTTTATATGTTGATGGTGGTTTAGCGCACAGCATCTTTCCATCCACCCTCCATATCGACGAACGACAGTGATATACCCTTTACTTTCGTTTTTATGACTGAAACAGTGTTTGTCGTAACAAGTTACATACAATTATCTGAGATGGGAGGGGGGTGCAGAATATGATTAAACTAAATACAAATACGAAATCAAAAAAACTAAAGTATACAATCAGCATACCTTGCAAATAAATTGTATATTCAAAAATGTTTTATGCAGGATTCATAGACAGAATTGACCGATCAGATGATGTATCACTGTCAGTTATACGCACGTGTAGAATATACGTTACACACATCGTTTATAGCATGTTGTTATCATTTTATTAAGAAAGAGCAATATTCAATTGTAAAAGCTGTTTCTGTATTAGAATGAGAACATCAGTGAATAATCTACTGGATATTGTAACACAACTGAGTATTTATCTTTGACACGCAGCATTTAAAAAAAGTATCAGCTAAAGAAATTAAGACACTGTATTAACATATAAGTCATACATTCCAGAGAATAATAGATAATTGGCGTGGATGGGTAAGTTTATTTGGCAAGGCGGAGGAATTTATCGGGATGAGATGAAGGCGAATCCGATAATTTCCGCAGTCGGGTCAGATAAACTTTTTTTCTCCACCCACGTCACTAACCTATTATTCTTACTATCCAGTCACTTAAAGTCACAATACCTCTTCAAAAACTGTTTTCCCGATCATCCAATTAATGGACTAAATACGAAAAATTTAGGATGTTTTTAACAAATGACCAATAACTGACGACATAATTTAAGCTATATCTCACGAAATAGTATGCCAAATTAACATTTAGTGAAATGTATGGTGGATAAAATACTAATTTTACAAGAGTTGCTCCCCTTAGACTTTAAGTTATGCATTTATTGTTTATACGAGAGTTTTTATTCGGCAACCTGTTATCTGAATTTAAGCCGACAATGTAACGCTTTCTTGCCGAAAAAGCTGGTGACGTCACGCGATTCTAATGAAACGTGTTGGTGGATTTTGTACCGTCATTTGTTCTCACATGGAAGATCACGGTATTTATGTGATGAATTTGTAGTCGTATCAACATAAACTAGATTGCGATTTAAATAAAAAAAGACCAAAACATTTAGTGTTGCGAAACTTTTTACGCTTAGCATACAAATGATAGACCATGTCCAGCTAGTTCTGATGTTGGTGCGCTGTACTACCACTCAAGTTGGAATACCACTATGCTCCTCGAGACAATGTATACCACACGTGCAGTGATAAGCAAGTTAATTCTGATTAAATTAAGTATGGATTCAATACAAAAGATCGCCGCTTGAAATGTTGGGTATCTACTGGGGTATTTGACTGGTCGATTGTCTCTTTTAATAATTAATCCGTTGATTTGAACTGAAACGTTTCTGTTTGATGTTTTTTCACCGCAAACTGTATTCAATTATTTTAATTACATCCATTCCAACGTGTCCGGTTGATATCTGAAACATAATGCTGTTTAATTTACAGTTTTTAATTCGCAAGTTGTCAGGAATGAGTGATTATGACGCCTCAAAGAAATAAATAATCAAAATATTAATTACAATTCTAAATAACGGTGCTATTCTCATGTGGACGCGTGGCAAATACAAGTTCACTTTTATGTAATTTATAACCAGATGGAACACATAGTTTGCGTGGTTACAAGACATGCTTTCGGCAAAAAGTTGTCAAAACAACAGAAAAAAACAATTTGTTTGTTATAACACCATTCAACATTGTTCTCTTGTATGCATAATGCAATTTTTTATCGTGTGAATTCGGCTGGTTTTCTTACAATTTTTTTTATCTTGTTTTAAGTTCACTCATTTTCATTTATTCATGAATTGATCACGAACTCATTCTTGTCTTCATGTATAAAACAGTTATATGATCTCATTTTGTGCTCATGCATTAATTCATTATTTCATCAAACACTCATAATTCTCTTCACGTTTGAATAACTATTACTCATTACGTCCTATTGCATGAACCCATTATTTATATGACTTGATCTTTATAATCGTCATTTGTTTTTCATTCATTAAATTTGCAATTCATTATATATGTATATGTTTGTATAGATTTGTACTGTATTGCATTTTATTGTATATATTGCCACATTAGTCTATGACCTTCTGGTTGTTTGAAATAAACTGTACAATTATTAGTTTGAACGTTAAAAACTACATTGAGTGTAATGCAGCATGTAATTCGGTCTAACACATAGTCAACTTGTTGGCTTGAGCACACATTTTAACCATTGGAAAAATGCAGAACAGAACAATAATTATTAAAAACAAAATAACGCCGGTGTAATAAATATTGCATGTATGATTTCATTCTCAGAACAATTATATGCATTGTAATCGCTTTGTGATTGGACGCGTATATGCTACGTGTAACCTTTGAAAATAAAAGTAACAAGCTATATGTACAATGCAACACTTCTTACATACCCTTTACCAATATTATACCTATATCAAACTGATTTGTATAAAATATTGTCGGTTTGTTACGTATTGTATGTTTCTGTGATTGACTGTTTAATAGGTAAGGTGCTGCGCATGCCCAACCGTGTTGGATTTTCTATTATCGTTTTAAAAATGATTATATAGTCCTCATTGAAAGTTGCATATATATCGCTGGCTTAGAATTAAAAGGTCGTAAGTACAAACTCAATATTTTGAGAACACAAGAACAAACTGTCTTAAAACTACTCTTTACTTATGGAAAAACAAGCTTTTAAAACTAAAGTTTGGTGACCACTTAGATTTGTATGAAAATGGGCTCATTAGAAGCGCCTTGTGATGCAAATTTAAAAAATGCACGAGTCTTATAAGGTCGTAATACTAATGCTTAGCCAGCGATATATTCATTATCTGCGCAGGGGTAGAAAACAACTTGGCATACACATTTTAATATAAGAAACAATTGAATAAGTCGATAGTCCCTCTGGTATCAATAGGTCCATCACATTTTGGCACAGGCATAACATAAAAATCAACCTTTAACTATTGTTATTGAATGTACTAAAAAACGAAGTTATTGTTATTGTTATTGCACCATTTCATATTATCTTATTATGTATACGAGTGTTTCCTTGTGATCGGTGCCGTTGGTGTGTTACTGTTTTGTCATATCTAGTTTGACATGTTCCTAGGATATTTGTTTTCGGACATGTCGAAGCTGATTGCCCTAGCATCTTATGGTTATTGCATCTTTTGTATTTAGCTTCCCTAGTACAATTATTTCCTAATTTATTTGTTTACTGTATCATTCAATTTACCAGTTTGCAGTTAAACTACATACCACTTCTGTTTGTAAGTTGACTTTATTATAGAATGAATTTCGTACAACTCTGTAATGTAATTATATGTAATACATTGTCTACAACTCTTTGGGAGCAATTCAATAAGTGATGATAACAAAGTCTAAATCGTTGAAGATCAATGTAGTGAAATTATTCAATTGTCTTTCAAGTAAAACATATCCAATACAATTGCTAGTACACTTAATTCATAATTAAAATGGCTGATGATTTCTAAACATATAGACAGCACTAATATAGAACAACAAATGTTTCAGAAACCCAGTCCATCGTCTTCAAGAATATTTTAACAGCACTGTCAGAAACAGTACTAACTAGTATATTAACACTAGTGATGTCAAATCAGAGTACACAACTTCAAATAGCGTTTGTCTTTACTGACCAAATGTTCCAACAGAACTCTTCTTCAATTCCTTCTCATATTTTATTTTTCAGTTTCTTTCTGTAATAAGAATAACGTTAAGTGAAAAGATTTATCAAACACAACTTTGTTTTACGGTTCATACAGCCATACAATAAGATAAGCATTGTCTGTTATCAAAACATGCAACTTAAAAGAAGGGGTACCGTCGGAACATGTGCACAGTATATTATCGATGAACGTGTATGTTTTTAATAAGGCTAGTTTGCTACATTCGAACATTTTGGACAAATGAAACAGCCGCATTTAAATATGATTTTAAGATAAACTGTTTCTGATTATTTGAATAGAAAATAAACTGACCATGGCACCATGGCACGGAATGTGTTTCGATTAACTGCTGATATTTCAATCATTGCATTAAGCATCACATTTGACAAATCCTCCTGCAAAACATAATTCTAACGTCACAAAATTCATTCAATATTTCTAACGACATCATTACACGTACAAGAAGTTAATAGAGAATGTGACATTTACAGTTTTATGGTTGCAGGAAAAGCAATTAAGATTGGATGCATTTAGTGGGCTACGTGAATAATTTTGATGTATTAATATCATAATTACTTCCAGTGAATGATTTCACTTGGATAAGGAATCTGCGCATGCATTTATGTCATTGATCATAATATGTTTCGGTATGAACATCTTTATTTCACAGGATGTCAGGTGGATAATGTATGAATCGTTTAATTTAAATTATGTTTAAGAAATGTTCTTCATATTGTCAATGCAATAACGATAATTAAGCATTTGGAAAATAATTAGATTTATTGGAGTGAATAATCATGATTTGTATATGCCTTTTCATACACAATAATAAATTAACGCATTATGAGTAAAATATCATAGCTTGGGGCAATAGTACACATTCTCGCCCACACGCGCTGGGGAAATAAATACATCACAATTTGCATGAATATGTAATCAATGCACACGGTGATGATCTGGAGTAAGGCCTATGTGATAGTCGCAATTATTTACTGTCATAAAAATGTAGATATATAATTTTAGCCTGAAACATAGTTCTAAATAAACTGTAAACTGTATATACACAAAACATTGCTTGCTATAATGTTACATCAAAAAGACACACAAATACAAAATAAGGTCACTGCACAAACTCAATTTTATTGCATCAATATCAAATTGACATAAAGTTGTTGTTATATCTCATAATATAGTTATATAATCGTTCATACAAGTATCTGTTTGCAAATCCAGAGTGTACTGAACATACGTATGTAGCATTTCATATCATTCTTTCCTACTCATTGACTACAATCCATTAGTGTATTACCAAATACGCTTACGTGATTTGGCATGTATGTTGAATACTATTGACATGCTATATGGAAGTGTCCATGCAATAAGGACGAGTTATCCACAGAATATATGACAATGTAAGTAAAAAGGTGGGCATATGATCCTTTCATAAAATATATATGATCCTATCATAAAATATGCATGGGCTGTTTCATGGAGAAGTGGTTCTCTTGGGGTATGTTTTTCAAATTTGGATTATTATTGAAACTTGTAACATACATAGCATACACTTTCTAAAAACCATTAGCTCAAACATGTCTAATTACATTTTTTCGTATCACACTCTCATATCATAGAATGGTATAACACATTTAGGAAAGAAAAACACGAAACTATGAAAAAGTTTTGATTTTGAGGTCATAACCCGATCTTCTAACGTTCTATATGTGACCAATGCTGACGTTAGGATTACATAGTATTACGTTCCTTTTATAAGTGTGTCATAGTTTGTCTGTAACATAATTGTGAATGTGTATATTTCAAACTAATGGATAGAGCTCACACAGAGCCGCTTTATCAACAGGGAGAGAAATAACTTAGTCAAAGTAAGTCAACATTTCTAACATAATGAGGATATTGTATGAGTGTTGGTTTATTATTGAATTTATGCAACGAGTTGAATAAAATTATATGAAGCTATGCTCAGCGTGTTTCATATTCGTTTTATTCAACGGGTTTCATAAATTCAATTATAAATCACCGCGACATTAATATTCTATTTTTCATATACCAAACATAAATAAGAAAATATTTTAAGATAATGCAAAGGCATTTATACTTGATTACTCTTATAAACAGCGCTTTATATACGTAGGCCAACATAAGTAGGCCCGTGACCTCATCACAATAAACAAACAACGTCAAATGACGTCATTTGCATATTTTTGCACACTGTGAATTACGAAATTCATGACACTGTAGAAAAGTACACGGTTGTGTGATAGATAAAAATATTTCGTGCAACTATTAACTTTGATAGTACAGTTAGTAGCTTAAACGTTTAAATATTATTTTAATATTTGCTTCCGAAACTGCTTTTATGGTTATAAAATTAGCACCCGTTGGATTGAAGGTATGTTCGCATGACTAGAAAATGTAAGCACTTAATTCCTCAATGGGATTTCTAAACAAGATGGATTGTAAGATACATCATGTCATTCACAATCATTAATAAACTTATGTTTTGCCATTTGGCACCCGGCTTTTATTTACTAGGAGAATGCATGCTTGGAACCATTGTATGTCGGTAGTCGCTTTATTCAATTTTATTACCAGAAGACGGGAAATGCCGTATAACACTCACATGTAATTTATGTACAATAACAATAAAACAAAACATCACATATAATGAGGAGTCTAGAACAATTGTTGACATAATTGAATACGCCACAGTAGACGTTTGGAAGTCTGGTATTTGTCATAGTATCATCAAAAACTTCCGTAATTCAATTCCATAAAAGTACGTCAAAAAGCATATTTGTAATTTTAATGTATGGCGCCGTTTAGTGTCTAATCATTTTACAGATAAATAAACAGAGAACATAAACAGAGAAATAAAACGAATATTATATCAAAACAGGACATCTAGTCCCCCAGGAATGTATTATCATGTAATAATACATGCTATCTCACAAACTGAAAGTGCGTACAATGCAATTGGTTATTTAAATTTGTTTCAATACAATTAAAAATCAATGTCAAACATTACATGCTAGTGAATGTAAAGTTTATGTTGCTGATTACCGCTCTGCTTATAATTTTCTGCGTCGCACTGGTTGATACGATATGAATATGCCAAGGCCTTCTAGAAATTGCAATTCTGTAAATATAAATATTGACTTTTTACATGATTCAATCAGCTTGGTGTTTTATGTTTGATATACATTTTGATACGAATATTTATAATGTGGTAACAGTTGGATAATCACCAGTTAAGGTAGCATCAATCAATTCTAAATTATTTTGATGTTGTAAGAGATTCAATCAATTCCATGTAACTAAAAGTCCGTGACCCCACATTCCTCTTTTGTCTCTGGAGAATGAAATTATGTGGCGCAGTATGGCCGCATTTCTATGTTGTTTCAGTTAACGGGCTTTACTTGATTTACGCAAATCATGGGCCAATCTCATTAAAACGAGATCCTAACATTTGCTCCATACCTTTCCGCTGTTAGAGATATGACTACATTCCGTAAGGATCATGTATAAATGACCTCTCTGGTGCACAATGACGGCACGTAGCCTTAGCAGAGTTTCACCACACTTTCAGATTTGTAAAGGAAGCGATTTGATTAGATGACGTAAAGTTCTTATGGGCATGACCACATACGGAATGTCGTCAGATCGTATATCAGCGTAAAGTAGTGAGCGTAATAAGGGTCTGATCTTAATGATATTGATCATGGACATCATTATGTTATGTGCAATTAATAGAAATTCAACATGTAAGCATGTACATTCACACGACATGTTTATACTTCACATCGCTACGACTAGTCTGGCTTGATTGTCTATGTTAGAGGGTGCATAGGGAAATAATTGTTCATGCAAAAAGAGTAGAATAATAAGTTGTCTCCTCCAATTAAACATAGGGTATGTATAGACAGACTACGTTACGACCAATTTAGCGCTCCATTTCGATCTACATGTATAATCCCACTTATTTTCCATATCACATGTACGAATTGCATGAAGTCCACAAAAAGTTAAATTCGAACCTTTATATAGTACTATATGATAATCATTGCATAATATTTGTTTATACTCTACATTTTGCCCAATTAGTACAAAACTTGCCTTGTTACATAATGTGGTAAATCGACTGACATTTAACCGTGTTTTAAAGATTGATTCGGTGAGAGATGTGCTGTGACCAAAGAGAATATCTACTTGTTCTAAACATCAAAACAACTTGCTTTAAATTATTGATTTGTCATACATTTGCATTTATAATCCATGTTATTATTCTTTTCCATGGTATTATTCTTTTTGAATGCCACTTTGTGTTCTTAATTTGTTTACATTATGTATGCTATAGCTGTCACTTTTGCAAAGTTCTAAGGCGTATGCATGTTTAACTTAAATAACGCATTAGCGACTATTACATTATTTAACGCTAGACTCAATTTAAACATATTGTGTTGTCTACAATTGGTTTACAAACGATACACAAATGTATTTGATGAAAGGAAATTGTTTCAAGAAAAATACATTGGATGACATGACAGTCACCGAATTTTGACATAGTAAAAATGATAATAGCATTACATGGCTCCTCCTTTAATCATGTTTGGACTTTTAGTCAATCTTGTAACGTTTCTAAAAACATTTTAAATAGAAATGTCACATACTTGTTAGGATGTAAGAAATGTGTATAAACTGCAAGTTTTGAAAATAACATATATTATTGTACTCATTTGTGACATGGCATCTTACGTATATATACACCATTGCTCATGTAGCGGTTATTTGAGTTGAAGTTCTCGTGGAATATCCTTTTTCTATTAAGTGTATAACATAAAACTGTACATGACTTTATATACATTGTACATGTATAACATATAAGGTAACTTATCTGGTTAAACTATGGATTCGTATTGTACTTATTGCTTCTAAATGTCCAAATAGTGTGTTTATGCGAGCAATATATTAGCAACTATAGAAATACGAATAATGATGGATATCCGACGATACAGCTTAGTGCGTGCTTAGAGCCAATTACTAGTACTACTAGTACATGTATCATATATTGGATTGAATACACTATCATTATCATTTTTGAATGTTTACTCTGCCTAATTTAAACAAGTTTAATATTATTTCAATATGTTAATATGGATAAAAATAAATTTCAACAAAAACACACGTTGAATTTAATTAATGTTAACGTAAAATTAATAGTAAACTATTTGGCTGTATCTGCAGAAAACGACTGCAATAAAATCATAAATGCCGCTTATAAGACTTATATAGAGAATATTTGTGCAGCAAGTTGGTGTGCAGTATGCGTCATGGCATCCGAAAGCGTTTATAAATACATATTTCGTTATTTGGCACCCATTTTTTTATTTAGTTGCAGAATGCATGCCGGGAGCCACTGTACTTCAGTTACCTCTTGATTAGCAGAACTTGGAAAATCCAAACGGAACAATAATATGCAATTTGCTTATAACTTTTATAGATAAAATAATAATGTCACATATAATGAGTGGTCCAGTCATATTGTTACGATATTTGAATGTGCAACATGTACCATTGCATCCGAGGTCTGGCATTTGTCACGGTATCATCAAAAGATTCAATAATTCACTTGCATAAAAGTCTGTCACAAATGATGTGCGTCTTAATAATACATGGTGCCATCAAGCCTTGGGAGTGCACACTCATTTGATAAAGCAGTATATCATTCAAATTGAATGTGAGTACAATGTACTTGGTTACCGTATTTTCTAAAATAAAAGTAAGTCTCAATAATGCAGCATATGACAGTAATTGCAAAACTGCTAGAACTGATTATCGTCCTGTGGGTCAGGTTAACCTATCGCAGACCGCGCATTGTATTGACACAACTTTGTGATATCAACGTAATGTGCTTAGTTATCCACCAGGCATTATGCATTTTGCTGTAAAAGATTGCACTGGCTGACACAATATGAATATTGCTATGGTTAGAAACATGAAACGTACAACTGTACACTTAATCATGTGTATCTTTAACATACTTGGTCTCTTAAGATTCGCGTTGTATGTTATTTTTCTATATAAAGTATGTACGTATATGAATAGTTTCTACGTTTATATAGTGAGACAATATCCTGTCAGAGCAATCTTCACGTAAATCTAAATTAGTTCAATGGTATAAGACATTGAATCAGTTGTATGTAAACCATGTTTCGTGACTCCACATTCGTGTACTGTCTCAGTAGAATGGAATGATATGGCGAAGTATTATTCAGATTATCTTTGTTGTTTCCAAGTCACAGACACAAACATTGGTAAGCTCATTAATGTGGCACGAATGACGTATAGAGAATTTGTTTCCTTTAGATAATAAAACGACAATGCTGATTCGTAGTAATTAAATCACGAATGCGTAGCATTTAAACGAGTGCCTATATTTTATAACACAACAAAGCACAGCTTTCTATTGATTTTTCGATTCTAACATCGCATATGCTCTGCCATTTATAGCACAACAAGACAGGTTGACGTCAAACTACTTTCTTTCCTAGGAACGTAACGGTCACCGTTACGTCATTTGTCATAATAGATGACGTCAAACGTGACTTCATCAATCAGCTATATTTTATCGCGGTAATAAAATATGGTAAGCTCAATATACGCAAAGAAGGCAAATCTCACGTACTATTTTAGAATACTAATTTGTTTTCATTATGTATGCAGTAACTGTCAATTGCGCTTGCGTTCTTGAGCCTTTGTAACATTTTGTAATGCATCATTCATGGTGGCAAACATGTCGAACTTAAATAACTCATTAGCAACTCGCAGCTAAGGAAAGCTTGTTTACACTATCATAGCTATGGTATAGGTACAATGCGCGAGTAATTCCATCATGTAAATGTAATGGATATTCCTGAAACTAGGCTTATAGATCACGCTTTAATACTGTAATATATGTTAAGACGTTCATAGCATTTTGTTATGTAAGTACATTGACTGATGTTAATTGTTTATGTATGAGGTGGTACTGTCATGAAATGACATTATATCACTTAGTCTTAATCGTATTGTATCTGCTCGTAACTTTGATGTGAAGTCTGTACTTGTTGTATGGTGTATAATATAAGCACGTAAGTGTTATATACGCGTATCTGTAATATGCAGTATGTCTATCATAACTGTTCTGCTTCAGACATATTAATCTTGGTTGAGACAGCTTAATTGAAAACGTATATAGTTAAATGCCTTGTCAGTATTAAAGGCCCTGCCTCACATATTGGTGCATTGCAAACATTAAAGTAAAATTGTCAAATATTCGCGTAATTTTGGTATAGTTGCCTGTATATCCCTTAAACAACCACACTGACATCTAAAATATCTTGAGAAACTTTGGCATTTTGTAGTTAGTTAGTATTTTTACATCAAAAATCTATAGGGTATTAATACCCTATAGAATGAACACTGCTATTACTTAAATTACCTGAAATTTGTTAGCATTTGATGAAAACGAATAAAAAACGAACTAAATACCTCATTGATGATGTAACAATTCGATCATGTGTGAATTACATAATTCAAAAAGGATGTTGGAAGGAAACTTTGTGCTTTTTTTTCAAGAATGAAATACACAGTGGGCGATATCGAGAGTGGTTAAAATTGCTTATTTGCACCAATTCTTTCATAAAACAACCGTCAGTGGCTTTCTATTACATCAAAACTTCGTTAGGTTGGAAAATCACGACATACAAAGTTTTTAGCCCAATCTGTGAGGCAGCACCTTTAAGTCATGTGCAGCTTGATGAATGCCTGATTTATCTGTGCATGTCATGAAAATATCTCCAGAAGCCTCTTGGGTTTTTAAATATTTACTAGAATGTGGTAACTGGTTAGATATATACAGTACAATGCAACATTCATGCTTTCTCCGCTTATATTTCGAGGTTGGTACAACCTTGTATACTAAACATAGGGCCTCTTTATATACTATAGATAAACCATGTTTTTTGAGCCGTGACTAATTTATGCAGCAAAGTTGATTCATCCTAAACGGGTATGTATATATAAGCCATACCAACATAAGTTAAATAAGTAGTTTCTGTAAGTAACTCAATACGTGGCCCAATGGATACGGCGATGTCTTCTGAGACTTACTTTTACAGGTTCGATCCTTGGTATGATTACTTTTTATATATTTTTTTCAAATTGCTTGTTCAAGTAAATATTACACAAGAAAGTTTCCTGGAATGTATTTAATGATTAGCGAGTTATAAGTCAAAATTAAGTGTCGTTAGTCATAGTAACAGCGTGTAACTATAAACGTGTAATGGCTTCAACTAGTTAAAATACTGTTGCATATGTTGGTATGATAATGAATAATTAATATGGCTCGTATTAAATACTTTATACAGAAAGTTTGCAAGGAGTTCATAATTTATATAATAAACATGTAGTATATGTGTCTTTTAACTTTGACACAAACAATGTCGTTAGCTAATGCAATAAACGGTCTTCAAGCAATCGCTATAAGATATCCAAATGCAACATCCTACTCAGAGACAGACAAAACTTAACAGGTTGTCAACAAACACACCAAGTGAAGTCGAAAATCTTTGACACGAGTTTAGGTATTGCTTTCTGTAAAAGATAAATTAATACTGGACCCGAGGAAAAAAATGAAATAAAAACAGCGAAACATGAAAAACCATTACAGGTACAATGCAAAGTCAAAATAATTATTTAAAAAATGGCTTTAACCATGTCTTCATATTCTTGACGAAAATGAAACAAAATAAATGAAGTGAGAAAAATAGTGCAGTTATCAGGACTTGAACCCGCATGTCTCAGGCTATCAATTAAGGTCTCTACCGATTGAGCCAGCGATACTGACAGCGATATCAGGTCAAGCAAATATATATATTAACGCATTTTTAAGGTATCCCAACCAGGTATATTCACACACCATGACTAAATAGTGTAATCTCCCGTCACGGCTCAAATTTCGTGGTTGATCTAAAGTAACCAGGTTTGTTTATATATTTTAATTGTATACGGAACAGGAATCACACGAAAAGCAAACCATAAAATATCATGCCTGCAATATCCACTTAATGTTGCATGTACTAGAAGTTTATATAAGCCTTACAAGTTAATAACAGTCAGACAATCTGATGGTGAACGTCTAGAGCTGAGTGTGACCTTGTCACGTAAGCTCATCATTCATACGCACTCATAGTCTATCACAGCATTGTTTGAATTGTTCTTTGAGGTAATTGATATCAAACGAGGATGGATTAAACGTGTAATGGATAATTCAATGTACCGCAACATCAAATGTACGACTTTCACAAATGCTGAATTCGAATACAAATATATCATAAATGCATGAAAGCCATATATTTCTTGATTTGATGAGATTTTCGCCATTTTTGTATTTTCATATCCAATTGTTTGACTAGCGTATTTCATGTATATTATGTATTATATATTTATACGAAAACCGCTGAAAATACATATTATTAAATATCTCATGAAACAGTTTGGTAGATATATCTGAATATGCATAATATCACAATGTATTTACACTCAGTCTGTGATATTACAGGTATTTGTCATATTGGCTGTCACCCCCTGTCAGTGCCCCATTTAACAACATAACCAATTACCAATATGGTTAAAACATGTATAAATATTGTTCAAACAACATAAACTAACATTTCATTTAAGAATCAGGAATACCATATTGATTACGTTCAGTTGGTACCTATTTCATTGACAAAATCATTAAATTATTGACCTAGGAAAAATTATGACAAGACGTTCGTAATAAGTACATTCCTGTTATGGTCCTGGTTTAATATACATGCATAGTTACAATATGTATGTATGTTAACAAACGGGAGCGCAACTGTTTTCTTATCAGATTGTTCAATTGTTAACACTAATTCTGACATAATCCGCTTTTACTGGTATAGAGAGGGGATACCCAACGTTAACGCATTGAAGTTAGACACAATACGTGTATGTGTAGATTAGTGCGTATTTTACATCTACAATAACTTCAATCGGTTCCGGCTGCCAAATATTACGATACACAATGCACAAATGACATAGCGAAACGTATATGCATCAATTTATTGCATGAAATCACGAAACGTGCTTATGATATAGCTCCGGTAAACTTCATATTAAAATATTGGATCCGACAATTGGCCTGGTATTACATATTTATTTCGTATAAAGAGAAACTTCCCGTTCATTTGGGAACACATTGTGTGATATATTACAGAAGTCAGAGACAAAACGGCATCAAGGTTATAAAAGTAATTGAAAATGATATCTGATTATTGTTGCTAGGGAAGTCAGTCTCCATGTAACCACAAGTTGTAGATAATTATTGTGCTTCATTTCTAACATATGGTATACTATTAATTCATTTTGAGTAAAATTGTAGAATGTTGGGACGAATAAATGTCATGGTATTGATATCAAATTACATGTATTTATGATTTATTGAAATATAACGTCATTTGCTGTTTTCTTAGATATCTAATCGGCTTTTATAATTTGATAAAATGCTACAATATGTAAGAGCATGTCTATGTAATATAATTGTAGGTGGATATAATAGTAAGCCATTGTAGTTTGCAATTGTATCAAAACATAATGTGTTTTCGCTATATTATCCAGAAATTGTTTGTATGATAACGTATAATCATATTATTATATAATATATAAGTACATTTATCTTCTTTACAAGGGTTGTCCGGAATGTTTTGAGACTGTGTCTAGATAAACGAAACCACTGATTGGATACATTCGAAAAATTACTAGCTGAAAGATCAAATGAGTATTGACTATTTCTGAAAGTTTCATTAAGATACTATGACGTATACGCCTTCAACAAACATTTTAAAACATACATGTAACAACGTACGGAGCACTTCGTAGTCCAACGACGTCACGTCAAAAAGTTTACAGTTTACATTTTTCCAAATACTCTACATGTGAACGTATGCATTAACGATGACGTTCAACCCAGGGTCTGAACATGTGTCCATACCAGTAGACCGAACTGCATTATGGAGATCCTGTAAATCTTCATAGCGATTTCCCCGTAAATCACTCTTTAACCTTGACAAGACAGATTTAATTTCAGATTCGCGCACCGCCGATGGTCTGTCGGTGCGCTTTAAATCACCCGTATCTTCATTTCCGTCATTAAAACGTTTGTGCCACCGAAATACCAATGCCCTTGAACATGATAACTTCCGATATATCCATTTTCAGAAAGTTCTATGTATATGTAGAGGTCATCCCGGTGTGCACACAGTGTTACATCACAGCGCGCTGCTCCGTACTTGACGTTAACATTGCTGATTTTTCCGCCATCTTTGCGACTTCAAATGGCCTTAACAACTCGTTTATCGTAGGATGGTGTCATAATTTTGACCAGCGGTGCAGCATACGTCATTCTAACGTAACACCTGTTACAGTCATGTTCTGGTCCCAATTAATTTGACGGAAAAAATTATATTTTCAACTGCTCCGTACTACACTACATGGGTTGTCTAGGTAACCATTTTCTTAAAAGATATCAAATAGAAGTATATCATGTTTATAAAATAAGACTCATGAATAGTTAATATAAATAGTTTTATCGTAATTATTGAATTATGTCATATACTTTTTGAGATATAGACACAGTCTCAAAACTTTCCGGGATAACCCTCGTACATGTAAAGGGTGTAAAGAAAGTTCGTTCCGGTCAGAACGTATGCCGTATTGTTATTTTTACCAAGCGAATAATTATGAAATTTATATCGAAGGTACCGTACTAAATTTAGGAACTGTGGATTATTTTTGTTTTGAATTCCGTTCTAATTGACACCGTTGCCATGGATTTATCGAACGCGCCAGTAAGCTTAGGTCTACGTAACGTCGACTCTCATTTTAAGAGGTGTCGACAAACAGAAATAACTGCAAAAATGAAACATAACCAGATTTAGACAAATTTAAAACATTCAGTTGTTAAACAATATGGTATGCTTTCAGTAGTTACCGATGGCTAAAAGACGGGAACTCATAAAATTGGAGCACAACTAGGAATTTGTAAGCACGTGGTATCGATTTAAACGAACATGACGCAATGGAAACGTCAAGCGAAAATTGAGAGTAGGGTATAGAAAATGACCGACTATGTACAAAATAACGGCAGAAAATTACAGAAACAACTTCTGCGAACATCAAAAGGCATTGGCGGAGACATGCCTCATTTATCGAGTAAACAGTAACTAAATAACTCCGAACGTAAAGGAAAGTCGGAATAGACAAAAAAGTGTCATTTAGAAAAAAAACACGTATATGGGAAAACAAAAGGCATTTATTTGCAAAACGAACACTCTTACAGCCTCGTAAATTGGATGATATTTTGTTCTTAGATAAAGTTACATATTTGTTCAGTTCATTACAAGTTTAAAACGTCGAAAACGATACAGTGAGGGATAAAAAACGGAGTATTTCGAACTCTACCCGTTCACGACGTCGTTTACGTCATCTTCGAAAACAAGATCAACAAATTTCTTCATTGCGTTTGAAAAATATTGAAAGTCAAATCAGCTAAAACGGTTACACACAATGCTGTCATTATACCAGGAGACTGAATGCAAAATTTGGTTCAAATATATCTATTTGTTGTGTGTACAAAAGTTTTTCAAAAACCGGAACAAACTTTCTTTACACCCTTTATATTAATAACAATGGTGATTAAGTATCATTGAGATAATTATTATTTCTTTAAGATTACTTTTTTAAACAAAATACATGTTTTGTAATTAAAGGAATAAAACCATATAGCAAAACACAGTGAACATACTGATGTAGTTTTGTTATATTTACTTATAAAACCTGTAACGAGGTTAAATAAAAATAGGTCAAGTTCAGATATTTGTGAAGTATGTTATATAAGCTTGAACATTTTGCCTTTTGCAAATTTAGATGTTTATAAAACTTTCAATAATATTGAATTCAGCAATCATCTAGACATTTCGTATGGTAACCGTTGTGCGCTGTCATACATATCTTATTATCCGACTAACGAATGTATTTCTGATTTGCATAGCCTTCCCTGTCCCTGCATTACTAAATGTTCCAAAGGCTTTTGAACTTATGTAAAATTGACAGCTATAGCATACATAATGCACAAAGTTGATCATATAAACAATAACACAAGCGAATTAGAAATTCTAATGTAGGACATAAATCAAATCAATAATAACACATTTTCAGCAAAATAGAGCTACTCTTTCGAGCAGCATGGTGGTGTGTTTGTTGACCCCCACCACGTCATAAGTGTATACACGTCTGTTGACTACCAGAAGGGACCTGTCATCATAATCATTTGATATCTAAAGGGAACACATTCTCTATATGTCACTCGTTCCACATTAATGTGCTTACCAAACGTTATATGTGACTTGGAAACAACATAGATTATCTGAATAATACTTCACCATATAATTCCCTTCATCTGAGACAGTAGACGAATGTGGAGTCACGGAACATGGTTTACATACAACTGATTCAATCTCTTATACAATTGAACTAATTTAGATTTGCTTGATGTTTCTCTGACAGGATATTGTTGTCTCACTATCAAAACGTAAACACTATTTACAAATGTACATGTATATCCATACTTTGATAAGACGACGTATTATAAATTTACAAATGATTTGTTGTACAGCTTTACTTTTTCTGTTTCTATAGAAGGCACGCGGTATACATATTATGTCAGCCAGTGCTACTTTTACAACCAAATACATAATACAGGACGGACAACTACGTGCATCAAATCAATATTAAAAAAGGCCACGCCTAAAAAATGAGTACCCATTTATAGGTTAATATGATCACTATAGTGATAATTGGCTATGTCAGCTTTTTGACAGCTGAGATCTGGGCAGTTCATTTTCTCGTTCTTTTATGTGTTGGGCATTGTGTCTTGTATGTGTTAATGTGTTCCGTGCTCGGCTGGTTAAATTCAGTTTTGCCTTCCCTGTCCAACTTAATATTTTCTTGTAAAAAAGTGTTTGCAATTACTGTCAGAGGATTCATTAGTTAGACTTACATCTGATTTGTGTTGTTGTAAATGTGTATGTAATTACTAGCCAGGCAATGATCTAAGACGAAGCACATTAAATTGGAATGTTGTATTCAACTATCTGGAATTTGACACAAATAAGTGTTCATGACATATTACGTTATTCGAAGCAACGTCGAAATATAAATGGGGAAAGCACGAATGTTGCATTGTATATAGCTAACCAGTAATCACATTCTAGTAAATATTTATATAACCAAGAGGCTTCTGGAGATATTTTCATGACATGCACAGATAAACCAGGCAGTCGTCAAGCTGTACATAAGTTTATATAGACAAGGTATTTAACTTTATACGTTTTCAATTAAGCTGTCTCAACCAAGATTAATATGTCTGAAGCAGAGAAATTATGATAGACATACTGCATATTACAGATACGCGTATGTAACACTTACGTGTTATTATTATACAATATACAACAAGTACAGACTTCACATCAAAGATACGAGCAGATACAATACGATTAAGACTAAGTGATATAATGTCATGTCATGACAGTACCACCTCATACATAAACAATTAACATCAATCACTGTACTTACATAGCAAAATGATATGAACGTCTAACACATACTACAGTATTAAAGCGTGATCATAAAGCCTAGTTTCTGGAATATCAATTACATTTACACGACGGAATTACTGGCGCACTGTTCACAAATAAAGTGTACCTATACGATAGCTATATAGTGTAATCTAGCTTTCCTTAGCTGCGAGTTGCTAATGAGTTGTTTAAGTTTCAAATGTTTGCCACCATGATTGATGCATTACTAAATGTTACAAAGGCTAAATAACTTAAGCACAATTGACAGCTACTGCATACATAATGAAAACAAATTAGTAGCAAAAAATTGATCACATAAACAATAACACAAGCGAATTAGAAACTCTAATGTTGGCCATAAATCACATCAATAATGACACATTTTCCAGCAAAATAGAGCTAATGTTTCGAGCAGCATGGTGGTGTGTTTGTTGACCCCCACCACGTCATAAGGTTGTGCTCGTCTATTGACTACCAGAAGGGGCCTGTCATCATTATCAATTGATATATAAATGGAACAAATTTTCTCTGTGCCACTCGTTTCACATTAATGTGCTTACCAACAGTTTTCTGTCATTTGGAAACAACATAGATTACCTGAATAATACTTCACCATATAATTCCCTTCTAATGGAAAGTAAACGAATGTGGAGTCATGGAACATGGTTTACATGAATACAACTGAATCAATCTTCTATACCATTGAACTAATTAAGATTTGTTTGATGTTTCTCTGTTAGGATATTGTCTAACTATCAAAACTTAAACACTATTTCTATCCATACTTTATATAACTGAAATAACATAAATTGCGAATTTGATGAGACTACTATTATAAATATACAAATGATTTGTTGTACAGCTTTACTTTTTCTGTTTCTATAGAAGGCACTCGATATTCATATTATTTCAGCCAATGCTACAGTTACAACGAAATGCATCAAATCAATATTAAAAAGGTGACGCCAAAAAATGAGTAGCCATTTATAGGTTAATTTGATCATCATAGTTATAATAGGCTATATCAGCTTTTTGATAGCTGAGACTTGAGCAGTTCATTGTCTCGTTTTGTTATGTGTTGGGCATTGTGTCTTGTTTATTTTAACATTTTCTGTGCTCGGCTGGTTAAGTTAAGTCCTGCCTTCCATGTCCAACTTAATATTATCTTTTATGTGTTTGCAATCACTGCCAGAGGATACATTAGTTAGACATACATCTGTTTGTTTTGTTGTATATGTTGATGCAATTATAAGTCAGGCAATGATCTATATGGGTTCATTAAAAGTGTCAAGCGACACAGAACGAAACTGAACAACTACGCAATATGTTTGCTATACTTGGCTAGATAGTATGGTTTGTAAGCTGAAATAAATGTTGTTGTTATTTACGGCGGTCATTTTGCCTTATCACTTAAACTATGTTTTATCTATTTCAGGGTGAACGTGTATGTACGAAGACATAGATTCTTAAAATAAGAGGTGAGTGTTTCATTTAAGGATATCTCATTTCCCTAGTAAAAGTTGTAGCCTATTTGTCAGCACTACCGTTGTCCAGAGTTATACTTACGGTGTGTCATAAATTATGCACCTGTTATTATCTCTAGAATTTCATTCAACGTACAACAAGTATTAAAATCAGTTTTCTAGTATGAGTAATCATTTAACTTGTCTTGTCTGAAATTGGTTACTGTATATTCAGCCACATACAAATATCAACAGTTTCAAATAGACCAAAAGGTAATAAAAATCGGACAGGGAAGATAGAAGGTAGCTCTCAACTTAAACAGCCGAGCACAGAAAACAGTAAAAAACATCACAGATCATAATTACCCGGCACGATGACCAACACACAACTTAACTAAAAAATGAACTTAAAGGTGCTGTCTCACAGAACAGGCTGAATATTTTGTATGACAATATTTTTCTACCTTGCCAGGTATTTATGTAATAGAAAGCCACCGACGGTTGCTTTATGAACGATTTAAGGCAATTAAGAATTCGAATCACTATTTATATCAAGCACTTGGTATTTTTCCTTTCGAAAATAGAACAGAATTTCCTTGTAAAATGCTTTGTTAATTCACACGTGATCGAACTGTAACTTCAACAAAGTACAGCGTAAACATCAGTGATGTATATGCTCAGATTTGCAATTCGTTTTTATCCAATGCAAACAAATTTCAGACAATTTTAGTGATAGTAGTCTTAATTTTATAGGGTATTAATACCCTATAGAATGTTCGATGTAAAAATGCTAAATAATTACAAAATCCCGATGTTTCGCAAGTTATTTTAAATGTCAATGTGGTTATGGCATAAACAGTTAACTATACCAAAATTATGTGAATATTTGACTATTTATTTTTATTTTTGCAATACACAAAAACGTGAGGCAGCACCTTTAACCGCTGTCAATTCTTACGATACATATACAATAATGAAAGTTTTTATAAATTGTTTCGCACGTTTGGTTACATATTCAAGCTAGTCATAGTATTGAAAAAGCACAATAATGGGCCATGAATTTTGTTATGAATATGAACACAATTAAGTAGTCTCATTAAGTACAATTACATTATGGGCATCCCCATTAAAATCGGCAGGGAAGCATATAGAAGACAGTGTATGTTGTATAGTACATAAACATATGAAAAATAAGAATACTACAAAAGGACTTAATAGAGAATGGTACTATGTAAAGTATGTATTATATAAGTAAGGACTTGATAGAGAAATAAGCTTTGTTAGCTATGTATGATATAAGTAAGCACTTATCAGAGAAAGATGCTTAGTTATGTTTAATATACACCGATGTCATCACCGATGATATATATTAGCAGGACTGCGAAGCTTATTCAGTATCCTACCGACACAAGATATGTGTGATTCTTTGTATGATGTCCAAATATATTAAATTTTATATTCTCGTGTTTAAATGGTAAACGAAATGTGCTGTACATGTATATACGTTAGTTTAAATCATAAAAGTACAACAGACAATTGAGCGATGGAGATGGTTCTCCAGACATATGTATATGTGAGACCTGTTCATCAACCGATACCTAGTGTAATTTACTTCGTGACCATGCAAATTACTGTAACCTGTAACGGCATTAAGATGTTTGTTAAGAATGTATTAATTATTTAGACACAGTTACATGTATCAATATAAGAGTTCAATACATGCCTTTATTCCGAACATACCGCTCATGGTATAGTCTGCCTCTGAAACAAGGACACGTCACTTAATGGTTTTATTGCATTTTGTCTTGGTTAAAGTAAACGATGAAACTTATTTTTGTTCTGCGAAATCACACATCCATGGCAATAGTGTACGTGTAGAAAATGATCATAGATGAACGTATTTACTTTCATAGGACATTCTGAATTAATTCAATGTTGCTGAAACCTATTTATCCCGTTTTATTATCGAGCTTGTCTCGCTGTTAAAGGACGCGTTTTGTCTGAACTGACTGTAAATGCTGATTTAATGCGGGTCGATAACGTGGCACAATGTCGAGACAGCCGTTTATCACATTATTGAACGTTATTTAGCAAGTGTCTGATAACTTCTCAGACACCCCGATCCTATGTATGTTGATAACGGCATGCGTGTGCTCTTAACTAAATACTCCATTGTTCTAGTCTGGACACGTGTCTCTCGATGGCGAATAGGATATTAATGTATAACTGTTGCATAATTACACAAAAAGATAGTGAAATATCGGAAAGCCAATGCAGCATTCAACAGAAAAAGCAGTGCACAAAAGCTACCAAAAGACCGGTGTTTAATTTGCTAGCTCTGCGAGAAGTTGGTCACGGTCAGAATGAAACATGGAAATACAAGGGCAATGCTTGTATAGATACGACATGTCCGCAACGACATCGTGGAATAACATTATATTTTAACTAGTATAGTATCGTGTACACTGTAGCATGACTAGTGTCCAGTTCTTGTTGCTTTATAACTATTATATAAAGTTGATTATGTAGACCATGGTCTTCTATGAATATGTAATATTTACTTTAACACTATCCTGAACACTGTCTTTGCTGCTAAGCATAGCCCAAATCGTTCGTCCCATTCGTATTTACTGCTAAACAATTAAACGGCGTTATGGTATTTCTGTCCATTCGTTTCGGTTATTTACGTTATATTTATAAATGTCGGTGTATTAACTCTATAAAGGGAAGTTGAACGTGATTTTATTGCCGGACAATTTCCGTCGCAGGTGGTTATACGAGGTATATTACTACGCACAGTATGAGTATAATTGACAAATTGTGATTACTCTATAATGCTTATAAAACAATAAACACTGTCAAGCAAATAATGTTTTATCAAGACAGTACATTATTGCCACATTACATATTGATGTAGTCGATGTTAATAGAAACCCGGCAACTTCAATAGTCATGTCCACTTAGTGGCTAAGCAAGAAATCGAGTAGAGTACATTGTTGGTTTTAGTTAACTTGTACATCATTTCACAAGCTGACAAAAACGTTAGAATATTAATATTAAACGTTGGATATTAAGCGCGTGCAAAGTTGTAGAAACAAGAATATACCTAGTGCAAATCCTAAAAGCTGTGTGATTGTGGTGCAATGTGTTATCTATATGACAGTTATTGTCTCTGACACATAATTCTTCGAATACTTTTTACGCTTCATCTGGTAACGTCATCACTGGGAACTTCAATATTATGAACAAAAATTGGTTTAGCAGAAATAGCCAAATATAACGAAGAGCTTTGTTTAAAGTGGAGCCGCAGAGAAAAAGCGGATCCTAGCTCAGTATCATCTTGGAAACGAGCAGTTTTTAATGATACAGAAACATCAATTTAGATCAACGAGTCTAATTCTACACTTTTACCCCTTAGGCCTACTAGTATATAGTCTTTCCGTTAGTCAACATTCCATAACTATTTTGTCATTGTTACTGCTGATAAAGCTTCTAATAATATCATCATCATTTGACGAATACATTATATTACATAATTATCTAAAGTACTTTCCTCTACCGATGCGTTTACACCAACACTGTCTCTTGTTGCTCTAATTGACTTCTGATAGGTCATTGAGTCCTTTCTGTGTTACTCGATGGGTGTTGTTAATATAATGTTTCATGTTTTACATTTATATAACCTGCCTCTGTGGCCTTTTGTTAGGGAACATTACGTGGCGGGAAACCTTTATTTACACTATCTTGTTCTTAAAGGTAGACTGCAAAACGTTGGACCCAACCCCCACCTCCCTACCCAGTTGAATGTGTCGCTGTCCGTACCAAGGCGGGGCCCTTCAGTCAACATTATTTTATTTATGTACTGTTCAATCATTACAATTACAACATAGCATGTTGATCTTCAATAGCATTGTCCTCGCTGGCCAATATGTTTAAGCCTTGTTACGTAAGATGGTACTCGGTAAGATCCATTGCCTGACATATATGGATAAATCGATGATTGCTGGTTGGCACGATGTGTTGGAACAATGGGTTTCCGTTTTGTTCGAAAACCGTCGTTTGTTCATAGTGGAATATTAGTGCTCGTGAAAATGTTCAGTAATGCCACATTCAGTTATTACGTTGTATTACACCGATCAATACAAATATCCTCTATCTAGTTCATTCTATTTAACCAATCAATATGTTGACAACAATTTAATTATTAGTGACGCTGTCATTCCTTAAATGTTTTAAATGGCTGATGTGAAATATTTTTTCTCATTTGTGACGTTTCAAACAATATTCACTGATGTAATAAACGGCGACATTGCATGTTTCAAAAAGTGTTAGATTGTGTTACGAGTATCGTTTTCTTTGTTAATTAAGTTCGATCAAAGATGGTTTGTGTCTTCTAATCTATCTGTCGGATGAATCAACTTTTAAACAGAAGATCAGTACAGAATACTAAGGAGACTGAGTAATTCAATGTTTCTCTCTCTACGATATAACATAATTTTGGTATCCTATCAATCTAACGGAAAATGTTATCTCGTTGTAGTCTTAATACAATAAAGCTTAGTAAGACATATTGGATGTCGCCAATCGGTATGTTCATGATTAGACTGTGATGGTCCCGAGTGACATCTCACCATAAGGAGAAATCACGTGTTTTATCGCTTCTTTATGGTATCTTATGATCACTTCAACTTGAGAACTCTTGTTGTATATACTCGTCAAAATCCGCAAGCAGACTATTCGATAGATTTTACTTGAATTTATTCCAATCCGATTTAATGTTACTCTATTTGACTTAACTCAAAAATTGAATACTAGTATTAGGGGGACTCTATTATATTCCAGGAAACCCACGAAATACACTAAGCCTAACAATTTCCTCGAGATACAATTGTGTTTATTTGTAGACATCTTATTGAACTTATAACACTAAGTGCCAATAGTTCGAAATTATGACCCAGATTCTTGGAGAGAATGTGACAATATGTCTATTTGCGAAAGATAAGAAACGATTATCAAGGTTAATAATTATTTTAGTGCGGTTATAATAGATCCGTGTAAGATGTTCTGTTATTGTCAATGGAGATCTGGTGGTATTAACTTTTATCGCAAAGATTGTAATTCGAGGGCCGAATATGACTGACAGGTTGGGAAAATGTATATTTGAGATTATTAATTATCTTAAGAGCTTCATTTCATTAACGTTATCAGACTAACTTTTTTGCATGACCATGACACATTTAGCCTGTGTGCCTTTGTATTGTCTGTGCATTACAGTATTTCATAAATGACTTGCGCAATTCTATTTTTTTATTACACATTTCGAAGTTCGTAATCGGTGCATACAATTATCTTCTGATGTTTTTATTTATGGAAATAACCCATTACAGTATTGTTAGTTTTAAATAACTTATTATACGTATCTTATATATTATATATCTTGCGAGTCAGGTTGTGCATTTGTTAAACTAAAAATATATTTGAAAATATCATTGATAACAACAAGAAACCATGAATATTATAATTGTTTATGTTCATCAACCAGTACTTAGTAAGTGTGTTACTTTGCAGGCAGCCGACAACTTATCCATATGTATTATTCTTTATTAATGTCTCATCAATGTACATATACATTTATTATTTAACATCATAAAATCATATAGTTATGCATACATTGCAATTCTAGAGACAGTTGTACATAATTAGATGTATGTATGTGGATAGAGGGCAATAAGGGGATTATGCATGTCTAAATATATTTTTATTCTGACAAAATTTGTGGTTGCTATGGCGACAGAAAGAGTGAAAATATCCCCAAATCTGGATCCTTCTATATCTCAAACAGTTTCCAAGCTAGGTTTATGAAACTTGGTATGTCAATAGAGGGCAATACGGGAATTGTGCATGTCTAAAAATATTCTGTGGTTGCTATGGCAACATAAACATTGAAAATGGCTTGAAACCGGTAGGGGACTTCTGTATTGCTTGCAATTCTCAATTACTTGTTATCTTACATATTATCACAGTATAACTTAATCATGTAGTTTAAATCCAAAACATCTACGTTAATCTATCCTAAAAGCTGCACTAAAACACTAGTAAAAACTGAATTTTGTAAATATGGTAATATTGCGCTAATTAGAAAATGCGTGTAAGAAAACATATCTACATTTGATCAGATAATATGTAGTTTGATTAACGGAGGTGTTTCATTCATGTGTGAAGAAAAGGTGGAAGAAACCAAGTAAATATTCCGTGTAAAAAAGAGTGTTATTTAATTGCCTTCTAATATAGATGAATATGATGCCTAGGATCTGGATATAATACTAAACAAATATAATATCCAAATCCTACGCATCCTATTCATCTATAATAGAAGGCATTTAAATAACACTCTCGTTTGTTCTTAAAATATTTCTTACAAGTCCAAAGTAAGTTTCACAACGCTGTGCTTTGTTATTCCGAAGGTTATTAGTAGGAAACTAACATACTTTCAATAATTTTGACATAAAACTATATTTGCCATAACTGTGTACTTATATGTGATGGTTTTATGTCTCTTGAATATATCATTGTCCTAAGTATATCAAGTAAATTACACTTTACGAACAAAACAGACAACCCAATCAATGTAAATTCCCGAATTATCGGCGAAAACACAACGTCAGTATCAATTACTGGCGGACTTTTTTTCTTGAAATGAAATCAACGACGAAACTATGTCCTACGTTTAGAATTAATTCAGTGTTCTTTTTTAATGCTGGGTGTATTTATATATATGCCGAGACGTCGGTGACGCAACTGTCAATGACTACGGATTGAGAAGTCCCATGCTCGAATTTTCAACAGTAAAAAGGCTGAAACATCTACATTTAATTTTAACTGTGTGAAGTCTTAAAAGGTTGAAGAATACCAGTTAATGGTTAATACCTGCAGCCACATACATACTTTATTGATGGTATTAAACAAATATAATATACATAATTAGATCGAATGAAAGGACGCAAGGAAATGAAAAAGAAACAACAAAAGAACTAATTCCATAACTATACAGCTGCATATAAGGAGCCGGATAGCGGAAACGAATCAGATAGGGTGCAAGATGTGTGATGTGTGAGTTATATGATTCATCCAGACATTTTCAAATGTTCAGCTCCAAAAACCTTTAACAACATTTAAAAGTCATTATATCGCTATTAGAGTCGATTAGAGGCGCCACTTTCATACAGAGCTGTTTATGTCACTGTTTATTTTGTATGTCTCGTGCCATGCTCTTTTTGCAGACTGCTACCTTCTCCGTCTGATTTGTTATCATTAAACTACACTGGACCAATACTTTGGGAAAGTTTACCTTTTTATATAAGAACTGCTAGCCCTCTCGAACAATTCAAAAGAATATATTTAAAATGGAAGTTTCCCGACTGGGACTACCAATAAAATAAGTATGTTCTATAATCATTATAAATATTATGTTATTGTCTCGTAACTTGTTTATATTTGTTTATATTATGTCGTTGTATCATAGTGTGTATTTGAATAGCTAAGACGTATTTATACAAACTTTTCATTATTCATCTTAGTTGATATGTATTATCAACTTTCATTCAATTGTTACGTTTGCCTACTTTCATTTCATTTGTTAAGTTCACTATGTTTGCAACTATCATGTTAAATGTTAATATTATATTTTGAGGTCCGCATGGAAGATTGTGTTTATATGCAAATATGTTAACCTCGTAAAATAAAGTCATTATTATGATCATTATTGTTATTGTAATTACAGATAGTTTTGCAAATATGAAAGCAACGCGTCATATGTTACAAGAAGTATTGTACTTTGAAAATTGACCAAATATCTATGTTCAGCAGTGTGGACAATTTATTGCGTTTATATGAGAAACATGTCTCCATTCCCTACCAACTCGAAACACCATCCGTTTTATTGCTACCGTAACAAACACTTTAATTTCCGCCTGAAACAGATTTACTTCCGGCTAATAAAGGTATACGCAATGTTGAGGAATTCCGGCTGGATATTCTTGGAAGTTGGTTGCAGTGTTATATTTAATGATACCTAAATACGATTGCATTTGAAATACGTGTATACAACGTGATGCAATGTCAAGATAATTTATATGTACCGTAACCGTGTATTTTAGTATAAAAAGTGCACATTGATCATGAACCGTGTATTTCAGTATAAAACATGCACATTTGTCATGGACCGTGTATTTCAGTATAAAACTGAACATGTGGTATGTTTATTCATTGTACTTGTTGTTGTATTTTATCTGGACATCACTGACAACCAGCTGAAATTGAATATTTAATAGGTTAACTTTAATAACATTGTATTCATATATGTACATTAATATGAACTAATGCACAGCATATTTTTAGCGGACCTACATTATTTGTAACATGCTCATCTAGTACTGGATTTTTTTGATGATGCATAACTTTACAATAAATTGTTCGGTTAGGAACCTGGAGCCCGTTACCTTACCAATCCGTTTCCAAAAGGCGCTACCGACCGCTTTCCTACGTTTATGCAACCTACAGAAAGCGGTCCGTTGCACAAGAGCGCTCGATAGCGGTTTGATACGAAATATTGGGTACGAAGTAACGAAGGACGATACGAACCTGCTATTGTTTGTCAGTCCGAATGAATATTTGTCAGCCCGATCGAAATGAAATATATCTGTCTGTGGATAATGCACGTTTTTCAATTTGTTTAATTCATCATTTAAACATCATTAAAAAATAAAAGAAAATTTATGAGCTGCCGAATATCGCATTTTAAAAAATTTTGTTATTCTATTGGCTGCCATTTTTCAGTATCTTTCTTTCAGTGCGGGATTTTAACACAAATTTCCAAATCCATTAGTGTCGAACTCTGACCAAATCACGTGACATAACTTTGTTATCGTAAGGCGGAACGACATCCGCAGGCCTTACGGCCTGCGTATAGTCCGCTATAATTACTATTTTAGGGTATGTAATTCGCAAGAAAATGGCTATACCTTGATTTTTCACCTCCTTTTCGTACGTCCTTTTCACAGGCAAATCTCATTTTCGTTGGTGTAATTTTTTTACATTTAATGCATTCCTAAAATCAAACAAATATTGACATTTTTCAATACTATTTCAATTAAGCCTATGTTGTCATATTAATACATGTATACATAAACATAACGTCCAATCGATTTTTTATTGCAAATGACTTGTTAATGAAATAAATGTATTACTAAATAAGTTGTGAAATCTCCATTTCGTGGATGCAATTTCTACCTGCTTATACTGATCTAATCTGAACAAATTTTAAACTTTCTATTTTTTTTTATTTGCTTTACATAATTATCTTTCATGGCATGCAATTAACAAGACAATAATTTATAAATGATTTTTTAGCTCATTTCGTATGTTCTTTTCGCAGGGAAATCTCCTTTTTGTTGGCGCAATTTTTACATTCACTGTATTGCTAAAATCATGCAAATATTGATATTTTTCAATATTATTTCAATTAAAACTACGAAATCACATTACACATACAAATAGTATTAAATCGATCATTTTATTTCAAAAACACTGCTAATTAAATGAATATATCAGCAGTAAAATCTCCTTTTCGTCGATGCAATTTCCACCATGCGTCTCAACAAATTTAGTTGTATTTTGTTCTTTATAACTTTATTATCATTTTATTCCTATATATACGTTTAATTTGTTCTTAAGGATATGTGATAAAAAGAAATTGACTATTTATTATTTTTGAATCACTGTACTATCCACACTACTTGCAGTAGTATATATCAATTAATTAGAAACCCTTCAATGTCAAAAAGTTATTCACTGACGGACATATCGATGGCTCAGAATTTGAAGGTCGTAAGTACAACATCGATATTTTTTTAACACAGGAAACAACTTTCTGAAAACTAGTCTTTACTTATGGAATAATAAGTTTTTTAAACTTCAGTTTTGTCAACATGAACACTTCCGATTGTCATGAAAATAGGCTCATACGAAGCGCTTTGAGATGCAAATTCCAAATATGCATGATTCTTATAAGGTCGTAAGTAGGGCTTACGACCTTCTAGCTCTAAGTAAGCGATACATTGAGGACATACAACTATATTATCAGTAATAGGGTTAATAGAAATTGTACAATTTTGAGATAGCTTTTATATTGATACTTCCACCGACGTTAGCTTAGCTTTATAAGGTGACTTCCATACTTCTCGACGAAATTGAAATGTTGATTTATTTTTATTTTATGAATGAGAACAGTAGAAGGTTGCGAAATAAAAGCGCACATGTACAAAATTAATGTACCTGTGCATAAAGGTTAACACATAGTTATGAACATTGTGAATTATTATTAATACTTATTATTAAACGATATAGCATGCGTGACATTTGTCAGCAAGATAAACATTATATCGTATGTATGTTATCAGTGCAGGTCGTCAGCGTACATGGTAGTTTCATAAACTTTTGCAATCGTTTCGCATGCATGTAATTGAGTTCATTTAGCTATACTGATATTAAAAGTAAGCAACACTCTTATATTGGGATTGGGATTAGTTTGACAGACTGATGGGGCAGAATTTCGCAGTGGGGTGTAGATATTTAGCTGATCAGGAGCTCATGCTCTGCTGTGTCCGATAATTGCTGCCTTCACTGTGCGATTATTAATACATTGTCTTATATCTCATATAATTGTCTTGTAGTCAACTGCAGATTGATTTGTCAACGTGTTTATACGAGTTTTAAAAGAATCCACTGGTCATATTAGACCACACGAACCTGACATGTCCATGCCAAAAACAGTATCAAATACCACGTTACTGACCAGAAAAAGACATGAAATGATATGGAGGGCATACCCAACCCACTTTCCCTATACACAAAACTTCAAGATATAACTAGATTTATTTAGTCTATTTAGGTATATGATGAACGTACTTTTAGCCGATCTCTATTAAAGTGATTTACTTAAATGTTCAATAAAGTAAGTGTTACCCTCATTTGCCAAAGAAGTGACAGTGATTATAGTGGGTCACAAACTGACATAGTATTCGGTCTTTAAAATCGGATGTCTTACCGAGAGGCGTCAATTGTAACTACATAGTTCCTACAGGAAACTGTTGTCAGGTTGTCATGAAAGTTACCAACATTAGCAAAATAATTTAACTATAATGTGTAGTTATTGCCTATGACGTAGCAAGAACTTCATGAACCGTCATACGCGGGGCGTTCAATATAAAATGTCTTTTTCGTTACCTCGTATAATGAAAACCTCCGTGATATAAACCCTCAATTTGTCTTGCCATTTTTGTCTGTTTTATGGTCAGGGAAATAATTTTGTTTCACATTGCTTGCACACGAGGGTATTATAGCACTTTTAATGAGGACATTGGGGAGCTTATTGGTCGTTTGTTATGGCATACTTGTCACCCATACTGACAAAAGAGCGATGATCTTTTCATTCGTGTGTCATTGACTTTTCCGGTAATTGTAATCCTGTTGTGTTACCCTAACAATAATAAGTACAATGAAAGGTTAAATGGTATTCAACTTCAACGGATATACAATGTACGACATTTTATCTGAACTATGTACGCACTGTACAATTTTAACTTCTTAATTGTATAGCTTCTATTTTCACCAGATAGCTTAGAACAATGGTAGATTCTTCTGGAATTACAGTTGAAGATGTTACATTCTTCTGACTTCAGAAAAACAAACTTTTTAAACAAAAAATAACGGCTCAATGATTTATCTGATAACAAACTAACTTCTATTTATAAGCTGGATATATTAAATTTGAGACTAAATTTGAGACGAAGGTGGCTCAAATGGCTGTTTCATGTGTAAAATATTTCGATAGGATGTAATGTCTATGTAATGCCACACGCTTGGATGAGTCTACAACATATTCCTTAATATATTTTTGATTTCTGAAAATACATGGCCACTACTAGTCATACAATAGCAGAAAATATTTAAATCTTCCTCTCTGGAACTGTTTGTCTGATCGCAAAGGTATTTCACATAATAAAACTTCAAACCAAACACACCATATCTGCTTGAACATTATCAAACCTACCTGTATACTAGACTACATAACTTACTTTTAACTTTTATTTGCGTTCATGAATATCTTTTTGAAACAGAAGCATTTGAAAACGTTTAGTGATTCAGTTAAAGTAATAATTTGAGCATAATAAACACAAGTTTGGTGACAATAGGGTAATAAACATTGCTTGACACTAATGCTGTAATTGTTTTATTGTGAACATACTCAACTGAAAATCAATCAATACTCTGTGCAATTAACATATACGTAATATGAAATGCTGTAAGCAGTGCTATTATTATTGTTTTATATCCTTAATATATGAGCATAAGTGCACTGTCTAGTACTTGTATTACGTCTAGCGGGTTTAGTATTGTCATGTTTTAGCTTATTGTTGGAAAATACTGCCTCGTGGATACAATGCTTAAGCGATTTCCTCTATTCCTGTTTAAGTTTCTTTGTCCTATATGTGGTATGTTCATGGAATATAGGTATGGATTGATTCTAAGAAGCGTTTGGAAGATTTATACTATACTGAGCGTCAAAAGGTTTGCAACAAACTTAAAAATCAGTCAGACATGTACGCTTACAAAGATTACCGAAATGGGTAATGATGATCATTATGTATACTGTATATCAATGTACACATGTGTAGTTGTATCAGGATAAACTAGTTTGAGGTTCCAATAAAAAGACAAAACAATGTTGATATGCGGAACTTTTGACGCTCAGTATAGTTTTGAACAGTAACACTATAGCGTTGGACTGAAACAATTACCATCGAAGTTAGGAAAGACACGAATACCCGTAGTTTATGAATTACTCAATTAGTGTATTCAGATGATTAGGCACAATACCGTCTAAGATGTATCGTATGTTTAATATAGAATTCTTGGGCAGCGTGTCTAAAACATTGTCATATATCATTCAATTCTGTCGCAAGTAGAATTTACGATAAAGTATTTGCATTTGTCATATGAATTATGAAGATATTTCTTCGTGCCAAATAAATGTCCAATGGCACATACCCTTCCATTGTTTTGCGTATGTCATTTATCCCTTACTTATATCGTCATGAAACTAACATCATTTTGAAATGACATTTTAGATAGACGTAAAAGTCGCATGTTATGAACACCCACGATAATTTATCTCCGAATGCTAGAATCAGCCAACATGTTGTCAATGATAATATAACGTATTATATTATAAATGTTAGGGAAACATTCGTCTCTGCGGTCTAGTCAATGATTTAGTATCATTTCATATCTGATAACGACATACATATCGACAGTAGGGTATAATAGAGTACATGGCTTGCAATCTATTGCTGAGTGTGCATTATAAGTATTCTCCGACTCTATGTTATTGTGGTCATACAGGTAATGTGACGATTTGTTTTGGTAATTAATGGTTCTGAATAAGTCTACTTAAGAACAAATTGATTATAATGCACAAGCAGCCTAGTCTTGTTCCTTAACAAAAAGTAATACGCATTGTACAAGCATCAATGATGAGTTAAAGTACATTCAGGCTCATAATTGAAACTTGAAATCGGTGTGACATAAAAGATTTTTAAGCAAGCAAGAAATGCGTTATGTCGAAACATGTAGCGACCTTAAATATTATACCCTCATACAACTTACGTCAAACGTATTGCCAATTTGGAAGAGGGCACGTCGACCAAAACTGAAGTAAAACGTAGTTTTCTATTAAAACTTTTTATTTTGTTTCCTCAAAATAGCAAATATGTACTAAAGACCATATTCTTCGTAAAGGCAACAATTTACATGAACCATCTCCAACGTCTAATTCAGGATGTGTATTAGTCCTTCCATTATTGTTATACTCATGAACTACTAGTTACCCCGTAACGATACCCAACGTTATTGTGTAGAAAGGAGTCAACTAGGTACGAACACAGTCAGCATTTGTATATAAGTTGCATAGCCGGATTTCCTAATCATGCTTTCTTTGGAATAGTTAAGGGTACATTTTGGATAGACGGTTCACTCGACTAGACATCATTGATTTAAACTTTTCCATAATGTTAGTATTGCATTCATTTGCTAAAGAAATAATGTCAATTACTAGAGTTGGTTAAGTACGAAACTAGTAATCGGTCTTCAGTATCGGATGTCGTACCGAGAAACGCGAGACCATAACTACATGTTTCTGACAGGAACCAATTGTCAGGTTTTCTTTAAACTTATCACAATGTGATGTGTAGTTATTGCTAGCAATAGCAAGAGCTACCCCCATATAATGAATACGTGTCTGATATATACCCACAATTTGACTTGACATTTCTGTCTGCTCTATGTTTTGTTTCTCATTGCTGACACACGTGGATAATTATCGCAATTTGACGAGAACACTATAGGATTTATTGGTCGTTTGTTATGGCGTAATTGTCACTCATGTATGACTTGAGAAAGTTAAAAAAGGAATGAGGATGGTTTCTTTCTCTTTTGATGATATTATGATGGCGATATATAAAAATAATTTGCGTTAATTGTCCTCGATGTACGTCACCTTAACGATTAATGAGTGTACGGAAGGTTCAGATAGATTGTATCTTAGATTAACAGACCTAAACGAAAACCGCAGCTCACTGATGGTTAAAAGTGAATTATATTTCCCGTTATGCATCACTTACGTGTGGTAGACGTTCGTATACTATTAACCATGTAATATACTTCTATCATACACTATCGTTCACTACAAACGAGGTTATACTCTTAAGCGCCGCATATGTTTCATTGTTTCATAACTGTTGGCAAACATCTAACATGGCCAACAATGTTATGCCATATCTCGAACTTTTTATGACTAAGATTATATTAAGTCAGACAGGGAAGGCAGCACTCAACTTAACCAGCCGAGCACAGAAAACATTAAAAACACACAATGCACAATGCCCAACTGAACCAACCGAGCACAGGAAACATAAAACACATAAAGATATAATTCCCAACTAAACAAGCACAGATCCGCCCAAGTCCAAGCTGTCGAAAAGTATAATAAATTATTACTAGCTGAATGACCCAGTTTCCACAGCAAAATGACTATAATGCCTAGTTTTAACTGTCAGAAATCTTAAAACGAAGAAGTGCCCAACACACTACCGACCAAGAAAATTAAACATCCCTTGTCCCAACAGTTTAAAAACTGAATAGAAAATATTCAGCAAACAAAAGGAGGAATACCTACGCTGAATGGCCTAGTTACAACAGTAAAACTGCTGAACTATATAGTTTTAGCTGCCTTTGGTTAAGTTAGGTAACATTATTAAAACGTTGAAAGGCCCGAATTTAGCAACACTTATCTTTCATTATTCGTCAATGTATTACACATATCCAATATGAGGAAAATGACTTAAGACATTCACAAAGCGTTGTACATTGGTACATCACACACTTCACTGATTCTAGTTTGTAAACAAATATACAAATTACATCGGTATGTCTTCAGGTTGTCAGGACAATTACCAGCTTTTTCATACTGGACACATTATATGCAGTTGCCTGAGTTCGAACTTTAATTGGATTCACAACTGTCTGTCATTCCTAGTTTAAATATCATATTATTTAACACTATATGAATGCCATATGGTATTATAACGGACATGCTCCCCGGACATGCTCCCCATTGCTTATGTAACTGCCCGTTAGCCTATTCTATGACTATTACTCTCAATATATACTGAGCGTCAAACATTTCCGCAACACTTAATTCTCTGGCTATTATATCGAAATCACACACTAGTTGATATTCATACGACTGTAAATGTGTACCGTGATATCTAATCATAATAAATCCATAACAATAATCAAATTTACGAAATGTATTAATCGATTTTTTAACACTGAATATGACTTCAAAATATACGGTACATTTAACAAATGTGTGCACAGTTTTGTGCCATAAATTATATAATTATAAACATTTTATTAATTAATATCTGCGCACGAAACGTTGCGAAATGTACGAGTTTGTCGCTGACAAATCTAATATTAAACAAACGAACTAAATAGGCGGCTTTTCACTCAGAAACATTGTGGTAATTCACTTATTTCATATACACGATTATGTGCACCATAACCCACTTTGGCCAAAATTGTAATCGCACATGTCTAATTTATTTGACCTACTTACTGTGTACTTGGTACCACAGACATGTTTGAAGAACGTGTAAAGTGAAAGTTAAATAGAAAATGAAATATCAGATTTTAGCGAGTGATTTGACTATATACCATTATTTTGTGACAGTGTGATCATTCAATCGTGACAGAAAACGACGACAAAAATACTAACGGTAATCTCATGAACACATAGAGTGAAGATTTCTGACAAGCCAAAAAGTCAAAAATTTTGATTTTTGATTTTAGTTGCGAAACCTTTGACACTCAGTGTAACATTAACAGTCTCTAGGTCCACGTCATTGTTTTCTAAATGCGGATCATGTTATGTTTTATGTGCTCAGACAACCAAGTGTAGTATGTTGATAAAGTTTAATTACGAACGAATGTGTACCTTGCTGCATGCCATAAGGCAGATATATCGCATTTTAACAGAGACTCAGGTGGCCCAGTGGTTCTATTGTCAGGTTGACTGTTTCTATTGGATGTTCTGTCTTGCTTTCTATAAATGTCAAGTATATAATTAGTTTTGAATTACGGCAATGTTATAGAGTGAAATTAATCTATTTCTGAACTTAGTGTATACGTACATTCGTTATGATTCTAAGAGTACTCACTGTTTCAATATAACCTTTTTCAGCGCTATTGTCAATGCACATTGTTACCAATGTAATTTCAAGAGCACACAGAGTAGTATCACTATGTTTATATACGCCCTGAGCGGTTTCCTGGTATCTTACATTGTTTCAATTGGTAGAATATAAAAGTGGATTAATAGCAATTCAAAGTTAAACATGTGATTAGATTGCAGTCAAAATATCCAAGCACATGGGTGCTGTTTTATCAAACCACTTACGGAAATCACAAACTTTCGTTCAAATTTAATTTTGTATGACTCATTTACAAATTCTGGTAAATGATTCAGTACTGTACTCAAACAAAACCATACCAGTCCCAAATTTTTAGTACAGTTGTAAAAGGAATATAAAGAATTTAAATTCAAACGTAACTTTAAGATTTTCGTAAGTGCTTTGATAAAACAAAACCCTGAGTTCTAGTTCGCTTAGGACTTCTCAATGTGTTCTCTGGTTCGCTGAGGACTTCTCAATGTGATTTTTTTAGTATCCTATATGTATATGGATTCCAAGATGGATGTGATTCACGAACTGTACCGTGGGTATTGAAGGTGATATATTCCCGCACTTTTTTACTTATTCAATTAGTGACTTCAGATAATTAAGCATAATGACACCAACTAACTTGTATGTTAATTATGGACTTAATGTGTTGTGTACAATGTATCCAAAGTGTTATATACAATTTAATTATTTCGGGAAAGCAACATAAACTACAATGCGGGAAAGAAATACAATGTAATTAGTTGTAATTAAACGTTTTCACTCACCATTATCATGTCACCTTTTTTGCTTGTTTGCATATTTGATATTTTCTATTAGGTCGGGAGAGGAACGCTATGTAGTAATAACCGAACATGGTGTACAAATGAACCTTCATCTTAAAGTATACATGTGTATGACACATCCCGTACTCGCAATTACGTACAATAAATAGTGTATTGTTGGTTTGTTAATTCAATAATAATTTGTGATATGATAGTTAAATGTTTCAAGAATAAATACACCATGTGAGCATTTACATTCTTGATAAGAGTGTAAAGATCATCTGGATATTTCCAGCAACTGAGTTATGTAGTCAAAATATTGTTCAATACTCAATACCTTGGCAATATAATCATTCTAAGCACATTTGAAGCATAACGATCAACATTTTAGAGTGAGAATCCGCCCCAATTTTAGCAAATGCAAACATTTAAACAAATACCTGCGATGAATATCAGAAGATGCTTAAAATCATTGGGTATGCATGAAGGAATCAGAAGTCGTTTTGAAAATATCGTGGCTGAACTTAAACTCGTTTCCAGTCAAATGTCGCGAAAAGTAATGATATTACTTAACAAGAGGTGTTTGTAAAACACGTATGCCCCCATGGCAGGTCAATTACAGTCAGAAATGGTGAAGGTAGCAGTGACCTTGACCTTTGACCAACTGACCTCAAACTCTAAAGGGGTCATATACTGTTGCTAAACAACCTCAATGTAAAGTGTGAAGATCCTAGGTCAAAGCGATTTTTAGTTATTGAACGGAAACTTTTTAAATAGGCCGAAATGGTTAAGGTCAAAGTGACCTTGACCTTTAACCTACAGACCTCAAAATATATAGGGGTCATCTACTGTTGCTGACCAATCTCCAGGTAAAGTTTGATGATTGAATGTCAAAGCGTTCTTGAGTTATTGAACGGAAACCATTTTATACGACCGACAGACGGACCGACAGACATGTGCAAAGTAATATACCCCCTCATCAAAGATGGGGGCATAATATTTCACGTGAAATATCGGAGTTCGGTATACAGCAGTAAACATAAGCATTGTCGATGGCCATTAAACTGTAGTTTGGCTTAAAGGTTTCTACTTAGTACTACGTTTAATTTCTGCAATTTTCTTTCTACACTCAATAGTGTGCTGGTGGTTAGAGTACGCAACATTGCCAGATTATTTCAGGTGGTAAAACAGTACACATACCATTATCTGTTAATTACAAAATACACTTACTTATAAAGTGATTTAAACAACATGTATTGTTTAAAGTGTAGATATTGTTAACAGTGTGGACATGAGGAAACATAATTTAGATATGTTGCTATGTATTAGATATAAGATTGTTGAGTACTAACGATGCTGTTTTAGGGGAAAACTGAAAAGATACATTGGAGTTTTTTATATCATGTTTTACAATCTTCAATTTTATGATTAAAATATTTTTTCATAAGTTTACAGAAAATGCTGTACTAGTATACTGTATTCCTTCGCTGTCATTTTGGAATGATGAACTTGTTCTTATTTCAAAAAAGGCGTATGGTAACACTGGAATACATTTCAATGTCGTTTGCCAACACCATTATTCTGTTTATTAGTATAAATATTAACTTCGTTTTGATCATATTGATGCGTTCACATACCTTACATAAAAACCATGCAGCGAATATCATCTGCAACGATAATAATTCAAGGCCATTGATCTGAATACAACGTTGCAAGGATATAAATACCTATATTGCCGATGAACTTTGGAATGTGACGAGTTTTAATACAACCGTGGCAATAACGTAATACATAATATTGCACCCTTATTCAATATACGATCGGTTTTTAGAACGCAATGATAATTTAGAATAACAATAAATCAGACATCACCTCCAGCAATAGTATTACCATAGTTTTACGAATATACACTTTGGCAATATGTTTAAGGATGTTGGAGCGGTTTGGATCCCACATTCACATTTTGTTCAAATTTTGCCAGAATATCACGAAAACACATAATCACACAATAAACAAAGAACCTGACTCCCCATAAAGTAATTTGACATAAATTGCAAAAATTTTATTTTTACCCCACCCATCTTTTCTGTGAGGTATTTTTTTGTCATCATACTTATAAAATATGTTCAGTTCGATTCATTTCAGATTATTATAGCACATTTTTATATTTTTAAGGCACATAACTTGCTATGACAAATGAAGCATGCGCACTAAACCTATTAGTTGCGCACTATTTTTTTTGAAAATGGCTTTCTTTGCAACACAACAACAAAACAGTACAAGAAGATAACAACAAACCAAACACACAGAAGGCAGCGCCTGACATAAACAACTGAACACATACGGACACACCGACTAGTGCATACATACGTTGGTCAGACTTTGTGCATTAATGCTCTGAATTCAGTTAGTTGTAAATGTGCGCTTCTGGTTAAGATATGTACAACACTTAACCAATATTTTTTGGATGTTCCTATAGTATGATAACATATGCTGATATAACATAATGAGTTAGATGATTAAACATACTTTACGTTAGTACTCATTGTATTCTGAAACACCCAAATAGGTCTACACTAACGCAACACTGCCATGTGTCTGCTGCATTAAAAATTCGAAACAACAAGTACAATGAAGCGCATTGTAGACAATTAGTATATTTGTAACATACATGTATTTGTAACGGCGTTATACTTGACTTAGTACAAACTCAAGATCAATGAAGCTGTCTCTCGATTCACGCTCTGCAATAGTTCAGCACAAATGTAGTGTATTACTGACCCGAGAGGGAAATAAACAGGTTTGTTATGGCTGTTGAAAAATGATCGAACTTAGATCCCTACAGAGCAGTCAGTACCTAAATGTGCGATTAGTGCTTAATCGTTGTGTTACTTGCTAAACTAAACTTATGTTTTATGTTTCAAAGCGTTCAGTTCATTATGCGTATATTGTATAATTATGCTAGGCTGGCTTAATTTACATAACGACGACAATAGCCGGTCAATTGTAACAGGTGACAATCGGGGTAAACGACAATAATACAATAAGAATACAATAAAAGGTATTTGTATATGCGGAAATTCGATCTCACAAGAGAGGTACCATGCGCTAGCTACACTTGGATTGGAATTTACAAACTTTCAAGTAGAATATTTTTTTCCGTCTATCAAGATAGAAGTCAAGTATCGTTTTATGAATCTTTGTTACAAAAAGTATAGTATCGACCTATCACAATTATGTTTTCTAATCACTAAATGCGCTAGGGAGACTTCAAGCGGGGAAAACAACTACTGGATATTACAAACGATCCCGAAATAGCTACAAATAGTACATTCATTATTTTACAAAGGGCTTAAGATCGTATTTAAACTTAAAACAACGATGCAGCAATTATGGAGTAATTAGTTGTTTTGTACCGAAAGAATTAAATGCACAAGATTATTATCTGATAAACTATTAGCTTTTCTACCAATTATAGTTGTTTTACAGAATCATGTTTTTGTCGTTTTCAATTTTGTACTACTGAGAATTCCAATTAATTTAATTGATCATCAAATGTGGTTTTGAAAGGAGAATCCGCTCCACAAAGCAATTGGTGGACTCGTTATTTGTGTATTTGTTAGCTTGTAAACATTGCATGTCGGAGTAACAAAGTTGTTTTCTAGCACCAATTACCGCCAATATCGTCACGTAACAACGTCAGTCCCGTTGGAACTAGTGTGGTAATGCGTAGTGGTGCACATCGCTTGGTGCATGCGTCCCAGTCACGACACACTCCTTTTGATAATGCGAACATGTCCAGAATCATTTTAGTTGAAATTTGATAGAATTTGTCATGTCATATTGTGATTCTTTGTTTAACGTCTTGTCCTATATAAGGTTACACGAATAGTCGTTGCTTTGACAAACCTGTGTCTTAATGATGCAGCTACTTATGTAAGGCTGTAATGTCTGACTCTTGCGTGGATGGCTTGGCGCTGCCGTCGTTTCTGTGTGGCTTTGGATTGTCTGTGCGCTACTGTATTTATTTTTTTAATCCCTGTGCATTACAGTATTTCATACATATTTATCACTACAACTGATCTATGGGCCGTTTTGGCAGCTGTAAAATAATTATCCACGTACTTCACTTCAGTGTAGTTTTCATTTTCAATAAACCTCCCTTATGGTAATATGGTACTTTAGAAAGCCATGTGCAGTGTGTCATGCATTGTAGTTTAGTAAATAGGCTTTTTTGAAGTATGATTTTGGAGGATACGGACGGTATGTTTTGTGTCTGTCTCGTGCGAGGCTTGCTAGACGCTCATGCCGCCTCTCTTCAGAATGGCTTAGAACTGTCTGTGCAATGCAGTATTTACTTGTTAATTACAATACGAACATAATAATGATTTATGTGTGTATTTCACTGGAGCAAACGTGCGTTGATGCATCTAAATAGTTTATACTAAATAAATGATATTAAGTAAGTCAAATGTATGCACATATACAATGCCAAAGCACTAAATGGTAGAAACGAATAACATACAAATAACTTCAATGACGCTTATAAAATATAATTTCCTCCATCTAGTTCTTATATTGCTTATAGTTGGTTTACTTAACATTGCAGTAGAGCTTTGACAATACTTCATGTAATGCTTAAAATTGATGTTGGAATGAAAAACATTCAAACATCTCAAGATGTAAAAGATGATGTTAAAATCCATAGTCAACAATAGCCAAATTTTTAGTAATTAGACTGTTGCTAGGCAACGGGGCAAATATGGGTTATTCACAAAAATGTACACAATATAAAATTTATGTATATACCCTTTCTTATGATGTATTTATCATGGATGTATACATGTTATTATAACAACTCCTTATTGTAAAATATATTTTGGGACACCCTCTACGATATATCATGTTAATATGTAAATAATAACGTTAAACTATAAAAAAAATGACGCAAACGCACACAATCATTCGTGTGAATGATCTTCCGTTTACGTTTATCAACGCTTCGGTTTTAATCAATCAATATAAAACATTTCCTTAGCGGAATAAAAACGTTTGTATTTATACAACTAAACTCAATCTATCTTATGAGAACTACCTAGTCGTAGTTAGGGGTGGGCCGATGCATCGAAATATCGATGCATTGCGATTCCTAGTGTCCCGATAGTATGGATCGATAGTAAAAGTCTCGATCCAATAACTATCGCCGATAGTTAGCTCAACTATCGATAGTTACGATAGTTTGCTTTTTATAAATAAAGTTTATTATTAATGTTAAACAACTTTCGTTTTCGCATCAAAACAGCCACAATAGACCAATATCGCCTTAATTTTATTAATCTATTTCTGTCAAATTCATTTTAAATCATTTCCACAAATAAAAGATTTGTATGTTGTACAACAAAATGATATCTTACACAGTGCAAAATTGCATTTACAAGTTAATCTCTGGTTTTCAAAGCTTGGCAATAACTATTGCAATAGTATCGCAATAGTTTCCAGCAATACAATAGTATCGCAATAGTACTTTCAGCAATAGCAATAGTATTGCAATAGTCAAAATTGGACTCAATAGTCACCCCTAGTCGTAGTTCTCCTAAAACTAAGTCAATTAGTAATACAGTAATGAAATGGAATGAACTCGTGCATTGATAATCTAGCACTGAAGCTGCACACGTATCATTTGTATCAAACTTTATATTCGCCGCCTGGGGTTGAACCACGTAGCATTCCGTTCCACTAGACTTTGTAGGTCACAAACCACTAAATAGAACTGTTCTTTAGTTCAATGTAAAGTGACAATTGTCAGCCCCAGATTATATCATGTTTATTTCTATGGCCAGTTGACAGACCGATTTCATTGAAAAGCAGTATGTTTCAGCTACAAAATACCAAAAACAGGGGTCGTATTTAATATAAGACAGATTTTGTTCGTCTAAGGCGGTAGGCACATTTTTACAGACGCGCAGACCAATCCAATGTGGTTTTTACCATACTCTACTTTCGCTTTGTCAAATATGCCAAAATCTCAAAATATTTACTTATTCTTCTACATGTATACAATACCTTTCAACTAAATAAGATGATTTTTAGTTCCATTTTGTCACCCTTTCCAGGCAAACAGAAGTTTATGTTTAGGACTATTTGAGTGTATTCGAATTTGGTCCGCGTATGCATTTAGTGGTTTATAACCTGTAAGCACTGTACACAATGATCGGATAAGACGGGCACATACACAAAAATACACATTAAATAACTTGGAAACATTTACTTCGTTCCATTTGTAACTCCTGATCCTCTGATAGTAAGACGCGTAATTTATTCTATCTGACAATTGCATGATGTCACGTTAACATCGGTAACAATATAAGTTATCTTTATTCAGACTTTCTATGACGTTTGGTTGGTCAATGAGTGCCAATTGCAGCAATCATTGTGAGTAAACTCGTGTAATCCTCTTTGACATTGACGCTAGACTTGAGCAGCAGTCGTGTATGTCATGTCTACTACAGTTGATTGGAAGATATGTTGAGCGTGGAGAAGATTACCACATTTGTCACTAATGTCATACTTTCATTCCAAAAATGCCGAAATAACAGTCAGAATTCACAAAGGGCCCATTAGCACCTTAAGTATAGATCAGGAATTTTTGAGGAAAATGCTTACAGACTCAGGAGTGATATATTAGATGATTACTGTCCCTGATTTGTAGCATTAAGACCGTTTTATCGTTAAGCTTCATGTAACTAGATATTGTAGACATTGTACAATTATAAAATAAATATTATTTGTGACGTACCTAACTAAACTAAATCTCTGATGATTAACTTTGGTTAGAATTTATGGATTTGTAACGAGATCAGATATAATATAGTTGTCCTTAAATAATGGGTGTACGTCATGTGGTGTCTGTAACTACATAAGGAGCAAAGGCACGGTGTACTTAAAATAATGCATGGCATTTCAGGTCAAGGACAACTGAACTAAATACGTAGACAGAACAAAGAAACTGTCGAACTGTTAGCAATTACTTTCAATGTGTGTTTACTTTTCAGTGGAAAGTTGTAGCACGACATTTCTTGTCCCTCTTTGTTACCCACATATAATGTCGCTTTTTATCTCTCATAACATAGTGCCCATGGTACTCGCAGTCCATTTCTCCGTATTAGAATCACACTTTTCTTTTCACAATGTTCTGTTATATGATGAATACAGTTAATATCTCTGCTGGAAACAAGCAGGCTGCCGTCATCTAATGCCTGCACACTCTCCGGGTGAAGTAAATCACCATCTTTGTACGTACTCATAATATCGCCAGTATGTGACAATCGTGTGATAGAATTATTTCTGTGATCCGATACGTACACACTTTTACCTGATAATGAAAACGTTATATAATACGGCATATTGATTGTCTGTTTGTTTGTTAGTGCGTATTCTGTGAAGGACTTGACCATTGATAGTATATAAATAACACATAGCTTCGAGGGTGACAGTAAAATGTCAGCCTGAGGAAAGTACTGTTACCCAAGGCCGAATGCTCGAAGCTATGTGTTATTTATTTTATTACCCCAAACTTTTTTCAGCGATTATCTATTGTAAACCAAGAAATTATTTTATTCTGGTTGACCGGAAAAGAAACAAAGAACTCTCCTACCTCCAGTCTAACCCAAAGAATTAAATTGTAGCAAAAAGTTTCTAAGGTTAGACATACCTAAATTATTGGCATATTTTTCGGCACCTAATACTTGGCTTGGTATAGAGAACTCGAACAAAAAATATGGTTATGCGGGCGGGACATGCCGCCATATTGGTTTTAGAAAGAAAATGTCACGTGACAAAAAAGTACTGTCATAAAAGTACTATCACCCTGCTGACAGTAATAAAAGTTCAATCATGTAGTATATTGATCCGCTTGATCGTAATAGTAACCTGTTTGTCTATGGGAAATTAACAGTACTAAAAAAGTGAGGAGTAATAATGACAATTTCTATCTTTTCCGGACACAAGTACGTTAAAATTAGGAGGTATTTCCTTTGTGATATTCCAAAACAATGTCCTTTAACTTTCATTCTTCGTGTTAAGCAAGTCCATTAAGAGTGGGCATAACCTGTATTCTTTGTATCTCCGGTAGGGTTACAGCTGTGGTGTCTGTAACTACATAAGGAGCAAAGGCACGGTGTACTTAAAATAATGCATGGCATTTCAGGTCAAGGACAACTGAACTAAATACGTAGACAGAACAAAGAAACTGTCGAACTGTTAGCAATTACTTTCAATGTGTGTTTACTTTTCAGTGGAAAGTTGTAGCACGACATTTCTTGTCCCTCTTTGTTACCCACATATAATGTCGCTTTTTATCTCTCATAACATAGTGCCCATGGTACTCGCAGTCCATTTCTCCGTATTAGAATCACACTTTTCTTTTCACAATGTTCTGTTATATGATGAATACAGTTAATATCTCTGCTGGAAACAAGCAGGCTGCCGTCATCTAATGCCTGCACACTCTCCGGGTGAAGTAAATCACCATCTTTGTACGTACTCATAATATCGCCAGTATGTGACAATCGTGTGATAGAATTATTTCTGTGATCCGATACGTACACACTTTTACCTGATAATGAAAACGTTATATAATACGGCATATTGATTGTCTGTTTGTTTGTTAGTGCGTATTCTGTGAAGGACTTGACCATTGATAGTATATAAATAACACATAGCTTCGAGGGTGACAGTAAAATGTCAGCCTGAGGAAAGTACTGTTACCCAAGGCCGAATGCTCGAAGCTATGTGTTATTTATTTTATTACCCCAAACTTTTTTCAGCGATTATCTATTGTAAACCAAGAAATTATTTTATTCTGGTTGACCGGAAAAGAAACAAAGAACTCTCCTACCTCCAGTCTAACCCAAAGAATTAAATTGTAGCAAAAAGTTTCTAAGGTTAGACATACCTAAATTATTGGCATATTTTTCGGCACCTAATACTTGGCTTGGTATAGAGAACTCGAACAAAAAATATGGTTATGCGGGCGGGACATGCCGCCATATTGGTTTTAGAAAGAAAATGTCACGTGACAAAAAAGTACTGTCATAAAAGTACTATCACCCTGCTGACAGTAATAAAAGTTCAATCATGTAGTATATTGATCCGCTTGATCGTAATAGTAACCTGTTTGTCTATGGGAAATTAACAGTACTAAAAAAGTGAGGAGTAATAATGACAATTTCTATCTTTTCCGGACACAAGTACGTTAAAATTAGGAGGTATTTCCTTTGTGATATTCCAAAACAATGTCCTTTAACTTTCATTCTTCGTGTTAAGCAAGTCCATTAAGAGTGGGCATAACCTGTATTCTTTGTATCTCCGGTAGGGTTACAGCTATTTCATGTTTAGATATGAAACAGACATCGAAAGGATTTGTATGGGTGCATTTAGAAAATATATACTAAAATGCCTTGAAATAGTATTTAGTAAACTCTCCTTGAGCTGCAAATCCCCTTTCATGTGTGGTATTTACAAACATGAATTGGTTTGGTCAACTGTTGCAAAATACTTTAGTAAAGTATTAATTAAATAAATAAACAGATAAGATCAGTATTATACACTTAACCGATTTAAAAACGCAACAGTGGGATTTAAAATTTAAATTTAAGCCAGTTAAGGTGCTTCAATTCTCTTGAAATTTTATATGTCAAGAAATCAATACATGAAGTCAACGATTTGCAAATTTCATTGTAATCAAAGTTTAGATGGTCACAAAACCAAACCACGAAATGTATTGATCGACAATGTCAAGTTCACAAAATTAATAATGTATTTATAAGCTGAAACCTGCTATTCAAATCAGGCGTCTTTGTCTCATTGCCGGGAAAATAAAGTGCTGTAGGATGTTGTTCCACACGTCTATGAGAAAAATACGTATCAATCCAAACGCTCAGAAGTTTTTACTTGATGATGTACCTCTTGACGGCCATTTGTGTCTGCCTTCAAATTGCGTTTCACGAGTAAAAATGCAATGACCTCTACACTCTCAACATGAGCTGTCAGCAAGTTTTTGCCCATCTAGCATAGGCTGCATTGTGTTCGAGGGTTAAGAATGTACATGTCTTATGTCTATGGCATCTCAAACCCGTAACCGTAAGTCGATAATGGAATATGTCAGGATAAATAAGAAGGCAGACACAATGAAGCGATTTTCAACATGGGTCAAAATAAACATTAATCAAAACATTACGGAATGTACATTTTAGCGAAATCACTTAATCGTACGCATCATTGTCTTCAAATTGTTGGTATAACAGAAAATATTTTTCACCGGAAGTGGCGTCTTCAAAAAAACATTCGCTTGGTGCCTTCATGTTAACATATATAACCTTGATATTTACTTAAAGTTGCAATGGTTCTTACGTGTGCCATTGTCCTTAAATATCTGATATGCCATTTTTATTATATTAATCCTTTTTGATAACATTGGCTAAAACTTCCGTAATTAGAGTCGGTTAATTGGAAATACAAAACATGTAAAACTAAAAAATGTATCAATATTACTTGACAAATCATCAATTATACATTAAAAGTATTTTGCTATGCTTGTTTGTAACCGTATGTGTTGCATCCGCGTTTCTCCAGCTTTTGTTAAAACATACCGATGGATGTGTTGGCATTGCTCTAGATGAGTCGCAATCGTTAGTGTTCATTAACAAGCAGAGGTGACAGTAACTCGACACCTAGACACATTAAGGTACTAATCAAAGTATAATTAGCTTTGTTCATAGTTAAATATACACAGTATGACATAAATGTTGATTAACATTAAACTTAAGTTTATCAGAACAAATTGCACATAGACTGTCGATTGCCTAGAACGACTTTTGGACTACTTGTAGGCCTTGATGTGTATGACCGAAGGGTGTATTCCATACAGCAAAATACATACAAAATACTTAGCAGATTCAACAAATAAAGGAAAAACACGATGATATTGTCTGTAGTCCTGGAGCTCCGTCCGTCGAGTAACTAAGATACCCACGTGTTCCTGTTCCTTATACTCACAAAATAACAAATCGTAACAACTTGATTGTCAAAACATATATATAATTCACAAACCTATACAATGTGCATCTCATTCAATGAGCTACGAATAACCACTTGTAAAAATATCCTGAGACAACAAATACAGGAATTGACAACGACTTATTGATGCAGTATTTGATAGAGCGAGTATAATATAAATCGTCTGGAGATATCATATTCATTTTGACCATGTCATAAGTCTAGTAGTTAGAACAATCGTTTATCGTCTAGTGTTATCAACATAGTGACAACGTATTAATGGTCTTCTATATTATGTAAGCAATATATTGTCCGTTTCTGAAATAATGACTTGTTGAGAGAAATGAGTAACATGATAAATAATACACAATTAATATAGTCAGTGTTTATCATCACTAAGTAATGAGTTTAAGGAATGGGATGCGATATCATATTACCGAATGGTTAATGTAAAATCAAATTAAACGTTAGAAAGATAGATGTGTGTGTATGCGGATAATTATGGTGTTCGAGAATCGTCAATCCCTGTTTATATTTGTGGTGGAAGGATAATGATAATAGAGAGGTTGCGATGGGAACGTGTACGACTACGTGTACGTGTAGCTACCCGTACATGTGTACGTACGCGTTGCAATTAAAATTTGCTTGCGAAAGAAAACTTGTGCGTGTACATGACACTTGTAACATGATTTCTTCGTGAATTGACAATGAGTGTTTACATAAACTCAATGAAACAACGGGCGATTAATTATTGGGGTTCCCGTGCATACGCATACCTGTGTGACATAGTACACATTATGTTAACGTCTGTCACCCGTCGGTTACTTGTAGAAACGACACATATCAGGGGGGATAAACACGTGACCATAATTTGAAACAAGATGGCGGCGTAGACGCGAATATTATCGTTTTGGGACTATTATTTCATGGTGAGTACGTAATTAAAACATCTTACATATCCCATCATATGGTACTCAACGCGCGCTTTCCAGCGGTGTATAATATGCTGGTCTGGTATGTTTACTTTCTGAGAACATTAAGACCAAAATTTCGAGTCGAGCACAAGAAGCCGTGGTGCATTTCACGCTATTGATAAATTTTAGTGTTTTTGTTACCAAATCGCACTTTTGTGGAGTATTAAAAGCAACTACTTACTAGGAATAGTTTATAACGTATGTCAGCACAAGTAATTGGCTCATATTTATCATATTTACAACATTTATAAATTTTGCATGAATTGGTGCATCCCATGCCGAATAAAACGATGGTGCATTTCACGTTATTTTGAGATACACATGTAATAATTCACCACAATTTCGCATATATGTAATTGGTTTCTCTTGCAATGTTTGTTTTATTCTGTTAGAACGTTTGTTTGTTTGTTATTTGGATATGGCAAATGGATTGTACAGCAGATCTGCATGTTTTGAAACTTTTGAATGAATAATAAACCGAAACTGTCTTAGTATGTTACTGTACTTACAGTGTTAGTACTTGTTCTATACCATTTGTGTGCAATATAAGCCCGTACCAGTATTATACGTTATCTAACTAACAATATTTCTTGTCCTTAGATATGATTGAAGACATGAGAACAGCAAGACTATACAGCGCGTGTGGGAAGGTCTTAAGAAGCATATCGGGTCTTCGAGATCACGAGAGACGCCACAGACGCCTCATCCGTGCTACTTGTGCCCGTGGAGAAGAACCCGGCTCATTTAAAATATTAAGTTGGTACTGTTTAGAATACAGTCCAGGAAAACTGGTTTGTCAAGTCGTGGTTTGATTAGTCATAGATTGTATTTAAGTAACGTGAAATTATGTGAAGAATACAGAACTAAATGTAGGAGTATTGATTAATGTGCACAGATATTGCCATATTAATATGCATTTTATTTTTGATAGGTCTAACTACTTAATCTATAGTACAGCGTTTGCACAGAGACTGACTTGCGCTAATATGTTATGTTCGTAACAACGTTCCTTTGTTTTGTCGCAATATACATGTGCCTAATGATAAAGGTATCACGCTATTTATATGCAATTTAAACCGTGGAGGAAATTGCCCGATTTGGGCACTTCGGGGATTCGCCTAACAATTTGCCCCATCGGGAAATTTTGTCTGATCGGTCAATAGAAACGCCCACCGTTTAAAAAAACTAACCTGTACATAAGGATATTTGACATGGAAATGATCTGATTGCACATGTATCTAAAATCCTACCGTTCATAATTATTTTACATTGTCTAGATTCCGAGTTTTTTTGTGTTTTTGTTCACTTTCCCGTTTTGGCAATTTAAATTACCCGATCGGACAAGTAATAACATTTTGAATAGTCGAAAGTTGCTAAAAACGGACAAGTAAACCTAATGCATTTTGACCGGCAAAATTAATAGTTTTTAAGGCTAGAAATATCAGAATCTAGACAATTGAAGGGAAATTTGAACGACAGTATCTTAGATATATACATACCCTATGTGGTATGAAACATGTGTTTAGATAATCGTTTGGTATAATATCATTGTGCACAGGTCAGTTCATCTGAGGTATGTATCAATTGACCATTTCATTGCCCGATCAGGCATTTTTCGAGCAGAATTTCACACTCTGGCAAATAATTAGGGGAATCACAGAATTGCCCTATCGGTCAATTTCCCCCACTGATCAACGAACGTTATATTGTTTTTTTAATTGATACATTCCATTACTGAAATCAACAATGTATGCTTAGAGTTGATCACAACCGCAACGGTAAATATGCTCTTATTTTAATTCGAAGGGAGGTAATTTGAAAAATACCAAAGTTTGACTCAATTTGCATCAAAATGTTGATATCAATATTGATTTCCTTAACAATAGTACTGCCATTGAGTATATTGTTTTAATAAGCATAATGCTTTTTGAACAAAGCGAGTTATTCCCCGTCGTGTTCAGAATTACAATGTTGCTTTGTATGGAATTCTTTAATAGTTTCAGCAGATAATACCCACAATGTTTCTACTTACACATTTCTTCATTAAGCATTGTCATATAAAAACATTAAACGTGGATACTTTCGATTTTGCTGATGATATATGTTATACTTAACTGTGATTGATAATTTTATATGTGATTACTCAAATGTGTTGTTTATCGTGCAGTAATGTTTAATAAACGAAATCATCGTCATATTGTATTTGTTTATTTTTCGTATGTCAAGGTTCTATAATCAATTATCAGTAAACGATCTAGAAGTCTTTAACCGCTGGTGTGCTGCAGCAAGATTTTTGGCGACGAGGTCTTTGGAACTTCGTTCACGCACCATCCTACAAGAAAATAATGTGTTCAAAGGGTTAGATTTATGTAACATGAAAACATTAGCCTTTGTCGATTAGTGGAGGAAACTGCCGGATCGGGAAATTCGGGGATTCCCTTAACTACTTGTCCGGTCGGGAAATTTTGCTTCTTAAATTGTCTGATTGGACAATAGAAACGCCCACTTATGAAAATCTAATCTGTCTATATATATTTGACATGAAGACAATATAATTGCATATTTCGTAGCACAAAATGTTTATCTAAAACCCTACTGTTCAGACATTGTCTATATATCAGATAAGTTAATATATTTTGAAAAGTAGAAAGTTGCCAAAGCGGCCAATTTGTACTGGCCGAATAAGCCAGTTTATAAGGCTATATATCTCAGACATTTCAAAGGAATTTTGAACGGTACGATCTTGGATATAAACAATGTGATATGAAACATTTGTTCAGATTATCGCTTGGTCCAATATCTTTATGCCAAGGTTAATCTTCTAAGGTATAAATAAATTGACCATTTTTTCGCCCGGTCGGGCAATTTTTCAATCATAATTGCCAATCGGGCAATTTCCCCACTGTATGTTTACAAATGAAAATGACAATAATTATAAACACTGCACGGTACACTTGCCACTAGCTTCAGTGTAGTCTGAAAGTAAATATCCTTTTTAAAGTGATAATGCACAAAAGCGAACAAAATAAGACTTCAGAAATGCATTTAATTGTCATTTTATTTGCCAACAAATGCTAGTGTTATCTCCGGCGCACTACATGTACATGTATTTAAGATACGACTCGTGAACTACAATAAGAGATGTGCAGGATGCATGCTTTATACAATAAATATGAGAAAATAACACTCATTTTGGTAATAAATACATGAAATGCACCATTCTTTGTTGTGGATTGGACGTGAAATGCACCATCGTTGTTTTCGGCGTGGGATGCACCAACGCATTCGAAATTGATAAATTGCATAAATATGATAAATATGAGCCAATGACTTGTTCAGACATACATTATAAACTATTTCTAGTAAGTATTTGCTTTAAATACTCCACAAAAGTGCGATTTGGTCACAAAAACGCTAAAATTTATCAAAAGCGTGAAATACACCATGGCTTCTTGTGCTCGACTCGAAATTTTGGTCTTAATGTTCTCAGAAAGTAAACATACCAGACCAGCATATTATACACCGCTGGAAAGCGCGCTTTGAGTATCGTATGATGGGATATGTAAGATGTTTTAATTCTGTACTCACCTTGAAATAATAGTCCCAAAACGATAATATTCGCGTCTACGCCGCCATCTTGTTTCAAATTATGGTCACGTGTTTATCCCCCCTGACATATATTGATGATGAAATTATCAAAAATAGTATCGACGCACACGTACACGTTACACGTGGACTTTCGCAACCTCTCTATTAAATGATAAATAACAATACGCGTAGAAATTGTGCAAATTCAGTGTCTATTAGGTATCATAAACACATAAACACTTCTTCTTTCAGTTAGTGTTACGCCTGTATAATGTATATACTGATACTGATTTATAACATACGAAGTCGGAACATAATAATTATTCTGATGTATCGTTTAATTAATACCGAAAATTTCATATCATTAAATCATGCAAAAAGTATGACGGAGTATTTTACAGAAGTTCAACGTACAAAGATGGAATACGCAGTGCTACCTAGTGATACAATACCTCAGAAACAGTCTTAAAATTTATCAGAACAACTATACCCGTACAATCGTGTGAACGTTCATACGGCAATATTATACTTACGTTAAAACAACTACTTATTGGTGAAATTAACAGTTTTAGGAGTTAAACAACTGCATCATTATTGATATACTGATTCACGTTAATATTTTATTACACCAGTGACTGAATAATCATTTTTCAGTAATGGCTTTATTACACTTCAACGTTAAATATGACTGTGATAAACTAATTATTCAAATTGTTATTGATATTTAAATATCTGCGATGAAAATGTTCAGAAAAGTATCTTCCCTTTGTTAAAAACGTATACCAAGGGCTAGGATCCGTTGTCGTTAGAGCCGTTACCTACATGTACCAGGTAATGGTTTTACAAATAGTTTATATAAATATTTGAATAGTTTGTAAAAAAGCAACACCTAGTTGTACATAGCAACGTTGTTATGAATAATTACATGTATGAGTTTTGTACAAAGTATAAAGTAAAAACATATGATTCATATATATATTAACAACAATTACATCGTCTCATGCATCACGCACATATGTATTTATGCCTTATATTGAATTTGAAGTTTTATCTTATATAAAAATGATACCGAATACTTTTCAATCTAACAAATACCAGGACATGCTGACACGCAGATGTTAATTATATTAAAGTTATTGATGTTTTGTAACTGTTTAATTGCACTTCAACGGAATTTAATGCGCAATTTGTTCTTTGTTTAAGATTTCAATAGTTTGTCTCGCTAAAAGTTAATTATTCATGTAATCAATGCTAGGCCAATTAAAGTTTGGAGTTTGGAGATTCCGCGTAATTCTCTAAAATTCGTAAACAACTGTTTGCAGACCTAAGTTAGTGTTTAAACATGTTTAATATTATTATGCCTACCGTACTTTCGATGAATTGTTTTACTGGTATTGGATATCGACTATGTTATATATACGGCATGTTTGATATTTATCTCTCGTATTGTTTAAGGTTGTACTGACGATAGCATTGAACTTGTCGCGATAAATAAGGAGCAGTTTCTTTGAAACGTGAACGCTATCTGATACCAAATATTGACTTTGCTGAATAGTTTATTTTAGGATGCTGTTCAAGGGAGTACAAATGTAAACTACTAGTATTTTTTATACGTTTTGAGTGTATATAATATGAACAAATGCACTGCATCCAGAAGGGAATTTCCCATCAGGTCTTTGACTTTGGATAATCTGGCAGAGGAAAAAATCACCAAGGAATTCGTTTGCTCCCATTGAGACTATAGTCTTTGGCTCCCAGACAGAACCACGTAGAAGGCATAGCGAAACAATGCTTAGTCATTTATCATTCTTACTTTAAAGTTCAGGTGCGAAAACTTTAAACGCCTTTCAGTCATTCGGACTGGCAGAAATAAAAATGTTGTCAGTCCGAATGAACATTTGTCAGCCCGATCAAAATGAAAATATATCTGTCTGTGGATAATGCACGTTTTTCAATTTGTTTAATTCTAGGTCTACTTAATTCAGGGGTAACTAATTTGATATTTGACCTTTTTTATAATGGTTGCATGAGCATATTTTTATAGCAGACAATACTTTTGTTCAAGAGAAAAGGCTATTTTCATTTCAATTAATTATATTTTGATTAAATATCGAACATCTTTAATATTAGTCACATTTTCTTGTAAGATAAACCCTGTTGCAAATCATCAAAAGTTAAAAGATATTCATACGGAAAATTCCGGGTTTTATTGTATCCAATATCAACAACAACAACATTAGTTATTAGTTTTCGCGACCTTTATCCCGCGAATATTTTTGTCGAGCCCGCTTGCGGTGAGCGAGACTTAGTCGCCACTTTTGGTGTATGTGCGTGCGTGCGCAAAGTCAAATTGAAGCTTGTCCGGACCATAACTTTGTCATGCTTTGACCAATGTTGCCTATATTTGGCATGAATGTTCACCTCCATGAGGCGGAATGTCATGCCCAACCCCCATATTCCTATCTCTAAGGTCAAGGTCACAGTTTGAGGTCAAAGGTCAAAGTGAAGCTTGTCCGGACCATACTTTTGTCATACATTGACCAATCTTTCTAATATTTGGCATGAATGTCACCCTCCATGAGGCGGAGTGTCATGCCCAACCCCCAGATTCCTATCTCTAAGGTCAAGGTCACAGTTGGAGGTCAAAGGTCAAAGTGAAGCTTGTCCGGACCATCCTTTTGTCATACATTGACCAATCTTTCTTATATTTGGCATGAATGTCACCCTCCATGAGGCGGAGTGTCATGCCCAACCCCCAGATTCCTATCTCAAAGGTCAAGGTCACAGTTGGAGGTCAAAGGTCAAATTGAAGCTTGTCCGGACCATACCTTTGTCATACATTGACCAATCTTTCTTATATTTGGCATGAATGTTAATCTCCATGAGGCGGAGTGTCATGCCAAACCCCCAGGTTCCTATCTCAAAGGTCAAGGTCACAGTTGATGGTCAAAGGTCAAATTGAAGGCTAATTTAAGTTGTAGCCATTTTTCAACGTGCGCCGAGGCTCGACATAATTTGCCCGAGGGTACGAATTTCTAGTTACATTTTTTGACGATTTTGGAGGGATTTTTTTATTACATCTCGGCAAGGAATTACGAAAATGTATTCGTTTTACTTTCTTTACAATAACCTACAACTACGATGTGAAATTATCACCGTCCGGTCCAGATACGTAAAGACCCGAAACGGACTTTATACGTATCATACGCATATATGAACGATTCCCGCTCGACTTACTTCGTAATCTCAGAGTAATCATGTGTTTCATACCAGTTTAAAGCATCGTTTATGACTGATAATGTTTAAATTGCCTTCCGAAGCGGGCAAAAAAATGGCTGCCATTTTTGTTTCCAAAACTATAGAAAAGAGTGTTTCCCATCTATGAGATGGGTTGCACAGCAACCATAGAAGACTGATATTTTGTTATTTAAGGGGTTTTTAGGCATAATAAATTTATTTTTATAAATATTTGAATATAGTTTTTTTCTCGTCTTTTACTATGGTTGTTATTCATGTCCCACATTTAAAACATAAAAATAGAATCAAGAATGGTTATCGATTTTTCGGTATCAAATTCCTGCTACCGGAAGTCTGAAGCGAACGTATGTCTACCTAGTGACCATAGAGATCCGGTCTGTCAAAAAATAACGGCGTTAGCGAATGCAAAACAACAACAACAACAATCGTGCGTTTTCGCATGTTCAATGTAATCATTACTGGGGATTCGCGACCTTGGGGAATTACATGTACCCTATTATAACATGTATCGACTTTTAAAGTAATGGTATACTTTGAAAAGAAAATTGAGCAGTGGCCTATAAACTTAATTTAATATTGGATTAATTGTTCGTGTTACCATCCTGCAGATTTGATCGACATTTACAATAATAGCATCGTTAACGTGCAAATGTACTATATATTTCTCTTTGCCGGAACGGTTTAAGAACACTGAAGAAAATAGCGTTATGTCTGAAGCTACTAATTGTCTTACTGGTACCAATGTATTTAAGTGTAGATGCATTACAACTAAAATGTAAATGTAATATATCTGCTTTATTCTTGTCGGTTATTTTTACTTAGAAACAGAGTTCAACTTACGGATGTGAAATCATAGAAACATAGTTACGCAATTTGTATGAAATATAACTTTACTGTGTTCGACTATTTATTTGCTACATGGTGGCTTTGATTTTTAGTTTTATGTCGGATTTATGTGAAATAATTGAGTGAACAGATTTAATCTTGCAAAGGTATAATTATATTTCATTAAGAAAGATATATTGTCATACATAATAATACGATAAATGCAGTTTTATAGTTGTATAATTATAATATGTATTTCTATGAGTAGAACTGGTGGCATGTTTAGTATAAGCCAGTTAATAAGCTATGCGGGTACTAAAATATAGATTTAGTGGTACATAATGAAATACACAGTGTTCTATCGTTATTATAACATATGTATTATTGCATTTTTCTTATTATCTATAAATAACTTTTATGACATGACGGTATTTTATAAGAGCAACAATAATAAAAATATATCTGCTCCAAAATGTATCGTCATGATAGCCGCGTCCTGAATTATCAGTCAGTGTCAGTGAGTAGCTTAACGCAAAGTATACGGTCCAACATTTTCACAATAATGTAATCGCGATAAACAAACAGGACATCAAATTACGATAGATTGTTGTAGTAGACCTCTCTCAGCCTTTGTCACCAGATTATGCTATTATATTTCTATTATTTTTTGTTGTTAGAACCAGTGCAACCAAAGTTAACACTGCAGGTTTGAATTGAGTATTCACTTAATTATTTTCATTTTATTGTGGCTTAATCATTAAAAAATATATTTTGAAACGTCTTTGTCAGTTTAACGTCAGCTATTAATGCGACGTCATACTATTTTAACTTTGGCAAGATACATCTGCATTGGTTATGTGTCATAATGCACTTGTCAATGTTTTTCCCCAAAGTGGTGGGGTTGCGGGATTATTAAGGGGAATTCGAATTTTTGGAAATCGGATGTCACATTTCCATCCCATGTACAGTCCTGTCAAATTATTTGGGGTGTGATTGTTCTTGACGTCAAAAATGCCTATGGTATCGCACAACATGTACATAGGCGACTGTCTAATTCACGTCCTCGGTCTATAAAATACGGGCCAAGTCTTATTTCTGCTACATTTGACGACATGATTAAATTTAAATTGATCAATTTCCCGTACATCAGGAAATTATTTATGTATAATTCCTCGTGCATCCCCACCGTCCCCACTCTGGGGTAAAACATTGATAAGTGCATTATCACACGCAATACTAAGTTTATGTACAAAATTAATGTCCCTGTCTTAATATTATGATACTTGATTCACTCACCGGGTGCATACACTACTATAGGTGTTGTACATGTCAGTTGGCAACATTTTGTTTGCATTTGTTTACATATACAACCCCCAATAGTCCCTCGATGCATTACAATGATTTTGATGACGGTTTGGCCACCAAAAAAGAGTATCATAATAAAAAAAAATTAAAAAAGAGGGCAGATGTTTCAATAGTGAGACAATATCCTGTCAGAGAAACATCAAGCAAATCTAAATTAGTTCAATGGTAATAGAGATTGAATCAGTTGTATGTAAACCATGTTTCGTGACTCCACATTTGTCTACTGTATCAGTAGAAGGGAATTATATGGCGAAGTGTTATTAAGATTATCTTTCTTGTTTCCAAGACACAGACCGTTGGTAAGCACATTAATGTGACACAAGTGATATATAGAGAATTTGTTTCCTTTAGATATAAAACGATAATGCTGACAGGTCCCTTCTGGTCGTAAATAGACGTGCATACGATTGTGATGTGGAACGTTAACTGTTATTGTTATTTTTGTATCCACTTTGTGTTACTAGTTTGTTTTTATTATGTATGCTATAGCAATAAATTTAAATATTGTAATATTTAGTATTGCATCAATCATGGTGGCAAACAATATATACGAAGAGGTACTGTCAGTATTTATGACATTATATCACTTAGTCTTAATCGTATTGTATCTGCTCATACCTGTAGTCTGTATTTGTGATGTATTGTACAATAATAGCATTGGTAGCATTTAAGTGTGACATAAGTGTATCCGTGTTATTGTGATAAGGAGTGGGTTAAAAAACAAACCACCATGCGGCTCTAAACATTAACTCTATATACCTGAAAAATCGTCATTATTGATTTGATTTATGGCTTACATTCGAGTTTCTAATTCGCTGGTGTTATTGTTCGTGCTGCTAATTGTTTGCATTATGCATTATTTAGCTGTCGACTTTACCAAAGTTCTAAAACCTTTTCAACATTTAATTATGCATCAATCATGCTGATACAATTTAAACAGCTCTTTAGCAATTTGCAGTCAAAGAAAGAAAGATTAGCGTTAAGGTATAATTTCTTTGTGAACAATACGCCAGTAACTCCGTTGTGTAAATATAACGGATACTCAAGAAGATATATCATATTGTTGCGTAATTGTACTGATAGATGTTAAATGTTTAAGTATGTGGTGGTACTGTCAGTATTTATGACAGTATAACATTTAGTCTTAATCGTATTGCATCTACTCGTAACTTTGATGTGAAGTTTGTTATTGTATATTGTAAAATGATAGAATGTAAGTGTAACATACGTGTATCCGTAATATGCAGTATTACTATCATAACTTCACCGCATCAGACATATTAATCATGGTTGAGACAACTTAAATAAAAAGGAATAAAGTCAAATACCTTGTCAGTATTAAATCATGTGCAGCGTGGTGAATGCTTGATTTATCTCTGCATGTCATGGATATATCTCTAGAAGCCTCTCAGTTTTACAAATATTTGTTAGAATGTGGTTACTTGTTACACATATACAATGCAACCGTCATGAGATGAACGGTTCTTCGAATCAAGACATAATTATGTCATGGACAAGCATTTATGTAGAATTCCTGATAGCTGTATATGATAGTCCTGTATTATATTACTCATCTAAGATCATTATCAGTCTACATATACATAAACAAGTATAAAAAGATAGGACAGGAAGGATTTACAAATCAGATATACATTTCGTTTTTCAAATAAATAGATATACATGACAGTACATAACGTTTCACATCGATAATTGTTAAATTTGATATTATAAACGTGTCATAAACATCTACATTTGCAAGAAGCAAAATGTTGAAGCTTAATTTACATATTTTACAATGTGATCTGAACAACACGTATTTTGTTACCTCGTTACAGGTTTTATAAGTAAAAAAAAGAAACCTATATCAATATTATCACCGTGTTTTGCTAAATGGTTGTATTCGTTTTAATTACAAAACATAGTTTTTGTTTAATAAAACAATTCTAAAACCAATCAGAATAATTTCAATAACACCTATTATCAGTGTGATTAATATACATGTACAGAATGTAGATAAATGGAATTAAAACGATTTAATGTGATTATTCGTTATCATAGAAACAATTTGTATGTTTTGATACGAATGCAAAATACCATAGCATAATATTACGTCCACCTTCTATTATGGTAAATAGACATGCTCGTACATAGTGTAAGTATTTTATCAAATTATAAAAGCCGACTAGATACCTAAGAAAACATAACATAACATTATATTTCAATAAATCATGTATACATGTAATTTGATATCAATACCATGACATAAATTCATCCCAACAATACTACAAGTTTACTCAAAATGAATTAATGGTATATCAAGCACTATATTTATCTACAACTTTTGGTTACATGGAGACTGACTTCCCTAGCAACAATAATCAGATATCATTTTCAATTACTTCCATAACCTTGATGCCGTTTTGTCTCTGACTTCTGTAATATATCACCCAATGTGTTCCCAAATGAACGGGAGGTTTCTCTTCATACGAAATAAATATGTAATACCAGGCCAATTGTCGGATCCAATATTTTAATATGAAGTTTACCGGAGCTATATCATAAGCACGTTTCGTGATTTCATGCAATAAATTGATGCATATACGTTTCGCTATGTCATTTGTGCATTGTGTATCGTAATATTTGGCAGCCGGAACCGATTGTAGTTATTGTAGATGTAAAATAGGAACTATTCTCTATACATATTATGTCTAACTTCCATGCGTTAAAGTTAAGTATCCCTTTTCTAGACCAGTATGCAGATTTCTGTCCGAGTCTGTGTGAACAACTGACCAATCTGGAATTGAAACAATTTCGCTCCCGTTTGTTAACGTACTTGCCTATTTGTATATATTGAACCAGAACCATCACTGCCATTTACTTGTAACGAACGTTTCGTCATTATTAGACAAAGAGACTGACCTCATAAAATTTATCTTAATAAGGCCAATACTTTCTATATTTCTATATGACACCTCAATTGTGAGGGTATCTCTCATACAAATGTTACACCTCAGTTGTGAACGAGAGTATCTCTCATACAAATGTTACACCTCAGATGTGATGGGTGTGTGCATATACGTATATGTGTAACGTGTTATCCTGGATTGCACCTCAGTTGTGACGGTATATGGCACCGTCCAAATATAAAATCCGCGAGAAGAAAGAAAATGTCTGACATGTAACAAACTTGAGGACGAGTTCCATTTCATTATAGAATGCAGTCTTTATTCAGATTTACGTAAAAAATATATACCTAGGTACTGTTGGTCTAATCCGAGCATGTTCAAACTCAAATCACTTTTTGAAAGCACAAATAGGTGTGTAATTGAAAAATTAAGCACGTACATTTTTAAAGCTTTTGCACTAAGATCCTCGTTATCTTAATTATCATAAAGTCTCTTCTTTGCACTAAATACATGTACATAAACATTTACAAAACATGTCGGCAAAATTACAATTTAAAATTCAATTATTCACAACATCAAATAATTAAATTGGATGCGTCACTGGGTCTTACTTATTTGAACAGTGTTGTTTGTAAACCTTAAATGTAAATACATTTTGTGAAGCAGTTAATTTGCTACATACCTATATTATTACGAATAACGACTGTGTGTATGTTTGCTTTATATATATATGTTCTCAAAAATGTACATATGTTGATTGTTGATTTGCCTTTATGTATATGCCTCTCATATATTCATGTCATGTATTGTCATTTCTAAACGGACTATGCATCTTTCTCCGCTTAACACTCTTGCTCTGTATGCCCTATCCACTCAACCTTTTCTTTCTGTTCTGCAGCTTTAGTTAATATCGCCGAAGTTCATTCTTACGTTGCTATACATATTTCGTTTTTCGTCTTTTCAATACCCACATTACTTCCGTGATATGCCATCCCACTCTCTAACCACTCCATCTTTCTCTCTTGTTTATTATTACTCTATTGTCACATCTTTGAGCTTGTACACGCACTCACTCTGTTGCATTTATGTTGCTAAATAGTGTCATTTTGTTGTGTCATTGTATAAATTGTGTATTGTATATTGATGTTCTCGTGGGCCATGTGGCCTTTTGAATTCGAAATAAACTTCTTCTTCTATCTCATACAAATGTTACGCCTTAGATGTGGGGGATCTATATATAGGTGTCAGGTGTATAGGTTATTCTAGTTTGATCTGGGTATTTTAAGCCCATTTGATATTTTGTGATCAACATTACTGTAATCTATATTTAACATATTCATGGAACAGTTTTGATGAGTTAGTATGTCGTCATAAGATAAATTAACCAATCAGAACGACTTATTATCTGGTTCCCTCAAGTTATAAAATATTTTCTACCCTCAAATAGGTCGTTCCCACAAGATAAAAAATATTTTCTAGCCTCAATTAACTTGTTCCCATAAGATAAAAATATTTCCTACCCTTAAATAAGTCGTTCCCATAACTTATTAAAAAAATGAACATGTAACCTCTGTGCTTCCATAGAGAACACCCTTCTTTCGTGTGAGATTAATATCGCTGTTAAGATTACGTTCTAGTTCCAGATTATAATGCAAATCTTTCACTATGTGCATTAGTTTGGCTTGCTCACACGAAATAACATGGAAACAAAATATACTTCAATTATTGCACATGTACAAATGACATTCGGCCTGGAACTTAATAATTAATTATGTTTTCGTTGTTGTACCCTAAGAAAGTGTTGACTGGTTAAAAAATCAATTTGATTAGGCGTCGGATAAGCACGCGTTTTCATGGGTGTCATGTAAACAGATTTATACAATACTTACAGTTCGTTAAAAGTCAAACGAGAACCGTTATTAACATAAACTGCTTTAATAAATCGATACTTCAAATGACAAATATTTATGTTGCTGTGAATATATTAATATTAATTATAATTGTATGATTATATTACTGTGTATAAAAATAAAATATTTAAAAGATACAACTTGATAGATGAAGAATTAAAACATGACACACAACAAAATCTACATACATTACTACTAGCCTATACAGAACGTATGTCTTATTATTATATTAGTTTTTTTACAAAAACAAAATAAGGTACTTGTAAAAAGATAAAAACATTAAACATTTTGAAACTTGGATGGGTGTCGAACCAGTAGCTCGATTTAACAAAATTTCAACAAAAATCTCGTATAATACAGGCATGCTTATCCTTTCGACTCACGAGACGATGTGTAAAACTGGTTTTCAAGTATTATACTATTGATTGAAGGTATCTATTTTATAATATAAAACATAAGCGCCCCCCCCCCCCTATTCTTTTGAGTGGTATAGTTCCCTCATTAGTATTATTGATCTGACATAAAATGTACCGTATATGTAAACGTATCCTGCCATCCCAGTGTAAACAGATTGTGAGGAAATACCTAATTATAGTGTAGGAATACAATCATTCATATGCATAATTACATATATCTACTAAAATCATTAATGAAATATGACTTTTCAAACATGTATGATATATTTGTATTTTAATTCAGCATTTGTGAACGTCGTACATTTGATGTTGCGGTACATTGAATTATCCATTACACGTTTAATCTATCCTCGTGTGATATCAATTACCTCAAAGAACAATTCAAACCATGCTCTGATAGAATGTGAGTCTGTATGAATGATGAGATTACGTGATAAAGTCACAATCAGCTCTAGACGTTCAACATCAGATTGTCTGACTGTTATGTACTTGTAAGGATCATATAAGCTTCTAGTGTATGCAACATTAAGTGGATGTTCCAGACATTGTGTTATTTTATTGTTGGCCTTTTGTGTGATTCCCTTTCTGTATACTATTAGAATAATATGAACAAATCTGGTTACTAGTATATAAAGAGGCCCCATGTATAGTAGGCAATGTTGGACTATCGACGCTACATTTTCTTAAATCCCTGGTTTGGTGCTAAAATTGAAATCCGCAATCGATGCGGACGCTCAATTACTAGGCTATCGAGGAGGCAGATGCAAACGTAATAATTTAGTGTCAGAATATATTCTATAATATCGAATATGTATATGGGTTCATTAAAAGTGTCAAACGTCACAGAACGAAACTGAACAACTACACAATATGTTTGCTATACCCTGCTTAAATCCAATAGTTTTGTTTATAAGCTGAAATAAATGGTGTTGTTTACGGCGGTCATGTTGCCTGATCACTTAAACTATGTTTTATATATTGCAGGGTGTACGTGTATGTACGAAGACTTAATATATTGTGAACAAAGATAAGGTAAGTGTTTCATTTGATGTTATATTATTATAATGCCCTAGTGCATATATAGGTATATCCAATTGGGCAGCTCTACCGTTTCCAGAATTATACGAGCGATGTTCAAGAAATTGTGCAACTGTTACTATTTCTTGAAATATATGCAACGTACAACTAGTATTAAAATCAGTTTTCTGGCTTGAATAATCATTTAACTTGTCTTGTCTGAAATTCTACCACGTACAAATATGATCAGTTCCTAATAGACCAAAATATAGTAAAAAAATCGGACAGGGAATGTCGCTCGCAACTTAAACAGAAGAACACAGAAAGATAAAAATATCACAAACCACAAATACCCGACACGACGGCCAACACACAACTGAACTACATGTGCTATAAGTAAGAACTTAATTTAGAAATATGCGTTGTTAACTATGTGTCATATACGTAAGGACTTATGCATAAATATGCTTGTTAACTATGTGTGACACATGTAAGGATCTAATAGAGTAAGATGGTTTGTTAGCTATGTGTGATACATGTAAGGATCTAATAGAGTAAGATGGTTTGTAAACTATGTGTGATACAAGTAAGGATCTAATAGAGTAAGATGGTTTGTTAACTATGTGTGATACAAGTAAGGATCTAATAGAGTAAGATGGTTTGTTAACTATGTGTGATACATGTAAGGATCTAATAGAGTAGGATGGTTTGTTAACTATGTGTGACACATGTAAGGATCTAATAGAGTATGATGGTTTGTTAGCCATGTGTGATACAAGTAAGGATCTAATAGAGTATGATGGTTTGTTAGCTATGTGTGATACAAGTAAGGATCTAATAGAGTAAGATGGTTTGTTAGCTATGTGTGATACAAGTAAAGATCTAATAGAGTAAGATTGTTTGTTAGCCATGTGTGATACAAGTAAGGATCTAATAAAGTAAGATGGTTTGTTAGCCATGTGTAAGATAAGTAAGGACTTAATAGAGATTTCAAGATGCTTTGTTTCGTGTGATATACACCAATGTCATAACCAATGATATAGATTAGGACAACGAAGATTTTCTCTATCAAAACTTAATGAATATCCCTCTAACAAACGGTATATGTGCTTCTTTGTATGGTATCCAATCATATTAAATTTTAAATACTTGTGTTTAAATTGTAAACGAAATATGCTGTATGTATGTTACGTTCAAATTTTTAAGTAAAACAGACGATTGAGCAATGTAGATGGTTCTCCAGACATAGGTATACAATTGTATATGAGACCTGTTCATCCACCGATACTGCAATTTACAACTTGACCGTGTAAATTACTGTGACCTAGATACGGCAGTAAGATGATAGTTTAGAATGTTAACATCATTAAGATTGCAATGAATGCCTTTATTTGGATCATATCGCTCATGGTGTAGTCTGTCTCTGAAACAAGGACACGTCACTTAATTGTTTTTTTGCATTTGGTCTTGGTTAAAGCAAACGATAAGAAATGCTTTTACGTGAGCAATAGTGTACGTGTAGAAAACGATAACAGATACTTTCATTGGACATTCTGCATTAATTCAATGTTGCTAAAACCTATTTATTTCGTTTTATTATCGAGCTCGTCCCGCTGTTAAAGAGCGCGTTTTGTCTGAACGTCCTGTAAATGCTGATTTAATGCAGGGTTGATAACGTGACACAATATCGAGACGGCCGTTTATCGCATTATTGAACGTTAGTTAGCAAGTGTCTGATAACATCTCAGACACCCTGATCCTATACATGCTGATAACGGAATGTGTGTGCTCTTCACTAAATAATCCATTGTTCTAGTCACGTGAACACGTGTCTCTCGATGGCGAATGAGATCTTCATATATGACTGTTGCATAATAAGAAAAAGATAATGGCACATCGGACAGGTAATACAGCATTCAACAGAAACAGCTGTGTTCAAAAGTTAAAACAATAGTGTTCAAGTTGCTAGCTCTGCGTGAAAATGGCTGTGGTCAGAATGAATCATTAAAATACAGTGGCAATGCTTGTTTCAATACGATATGCCCGCAACGTCATCGAGTATATAGTACAAGTCAAATAGTTTTCTGCGGGCAGATGATTTAGTTGTATTATTTAGGATGTTTTTTTGCAGTTTGGATGCTGATCGAATTTATTCCGGTGTATGTTTAAATGGATATGTCCAAATAATTCATTTACATGACTTGTAATATCGGATAATTCCGATTAATCTAACATAACCAACTATAATATGTAACAGTAATTTTGAACTTTATCACAACAAATGTCATGATGAGATATAAATCGTATTCAGTTTAAACAAACATATATACTCTAATTATTTGGTTGTGTTATGTGCCGAGCGAATGAATAACACAGAATTTGAAAGACATCTATCATGTATAAATATACCATGCTTCTGTTAATCTAGCAATGTGTTCTCTACGGGATGTACTTCATTGCTCACTATATTTATCATTGACGGGGAAGCGCATTGCTTATGCAGCTGCAGACACCTGCTGTTTAGATACATGGTCCCAATTGCCTAGCGCTCACAGTGAAATTTCGGGCAGTTATAATTTCTTCGGTAAATAAACTAATGCAATGCGACAAAGACCGATGATATCCGCATGAAATAATGGAAGTAGTCTGGGTCACGACATTCTTACAAAATGCTTCATTTTTTGGATTATATTTTTGAAATCGAAAACCATCGAGAACAGGTCGCGTGCCCCTCCATGGGTTTTACACTTTGAGCATACCAATATACCTGCGGCTCATGCCTTGTATGTTTTAATGTGTTTTGTGCTATGCTGGCTAAGCTGAGTGCTGCATCCCTGTCTGACTAAATATTATCTTAATACTTTGAATATGTAATATTTACCTTAGCGCGAGTCTGAAAATTGTTATTGCTGCTAAGAATAGTCCTAATCGTTCTTCCAATTCCTATTTATTGCTTAACAGTTAAAACGACGATATTTATGTCCTTTTGTTTCGGTTATTTACGTTATATTTATAAATGTCGGTGTATTCACTCCATAAAAGGAAGTTTATCGTGATATTATTGCCGGACAATTTCCGTCGCAGGTGGTTGTACGAGGTATGTTACAAAGCAAGCACAGTATGAGTATAGTTCACAAATGATGATTACTTTATAATGCTAAAAAAACAATGAACACTGTCAAGCTCACTATCATCTTGGAAAGGAGCAGATTTTAAAATAATGCAAACGCGCATTCAGTTCTACCAGTCTAATCATACACTTTTACCCCTTAGGCCTATATCGTCTTTTCGCAAGTAAACATTCCATAATTATTTTGTTTTGGTTCCTGCTGATAAGGCATCTAATAATATCATCATTATTTGACGAAAACATTATGTTACATAATTATCTAACGAAATTTCCTCTACCGATGTTTTTACACCAACACTGTTTCTTGTTGCTGTTGTTCACTTCTGATAGGTCATTGAGTACTTTTAGTGTTAGTTAATATAAGGTTTTAGAATTACACTTTTATTACCTGTCACTGTGGCCTTATGGTTATGGAACATTAAATGGCGTGAAATTTTATATACACTTTCCTGTTCAAAAATGTTGTTTGTCTGTGGGGTAAGTGTGAGGTTTGTTGCACTGCAAACGTTGAACCCAACCCCGCCTCCCTTACCTTTGACATTTGTCGCTGTCCGTACAAAGGTCCATCAGTCAACAATCATTTATTTATGTAGTTTCCAATTATTACAATTACAAATATAACATAGCATGCTGATCTTCAATTTCATCGTCCAAGTTTTTTAGCATCGTTTCGTAAGCTGGTACTGGATTAGATCCATTGCTTCACATATATGGATAGTATGATTGTTGGTCAGCACGATGTGTTTGGTCAATGGGTTTCCGTTTGATTTGAAAATACTGTGTGTTCATAGCTGAATATTAGTGCTCGTGAATATGTTAAGGTACCACGTCACTTTATCTTACTCCGACGAATACAAATATCTTCTAATTTAGTTCCTTCTTTTCAACCAATCAATATGTTGACAACAATTTAATTATTATCGACGCTGTCCTAGTTAACATCTTAAATGTCTGGTGCGAAATATCTTTTTCTCCTTAGTGACGCTTCAAACAATATACACTGGTGTAATTAATGGTTACATTGCATGTTGCACAAAGTGTTAGATTGTGTTAAGAGTATCGTTTTCTTTGTTAATTAAGTTCGACAAGGAATGGTTTGTGTCTTCTAACCAAACTGTCGGACGAATAAAATTTTAAACAGATTTAGAAGATCCGTACAGAATACAGGGAGACTGAGTAATTCAATGTTTCTCTCTCTGAAATATGACATTATGTCTGTATCCTATCAATTTAACGGAAATATTATCTCGTTGTATTCTTAATACAATAAAGCTTAGTAAGACATATTGAAGGTCACCAATCGGTATGTTCAAGATTAGACTGTGATGGATCAGAGTAACATCTCACCATAATGAGAAGTCACGTGTTTTATCGCTTCTTTATTGTATGTTATGATCACTTCAACTTGAGGATCCTTGATGTTAATACTCGTCACAATCCGCAAGCAGACTAGTCTATAGATGTTACTTGAATTCATATCAATCCGATTTAGTGTTACTTTATTTGACTTAACTAAAGTAATTGAATACTAGTATTAGGAGGAACTCTATTATATTCCAGGAAACCCTAGCATACACTAAGCCTGATTGGACCGTGCTGTATTTTAGTACTATATTAACAATTTCCTCGATATTCACTGTTGTTCATTGCATATCTCTTGTCAAAATTGTAACACTGAGTGCAAATAGTTCGAAATTATTACCAAGAATATTTGGGAGAATGTGACAATATCTCTGTTTGCGAAAGATAAGAAACGCTTATCAATAGTAATTACTATGTTAGTGCAATTGCAATGGATCCGTGTAAGATGCTGCGTTATTGTCAAAGGAGATCTGGTGGTATAAGCTGTTTTCATCAATATTGTAATTCGAGGGCCCAATGTGACTGATAGGTTGTAAAATGTTCCAAGTAATGGATTTTTGAAAATCTTAAGTATCTTAAGAGCTAAACCTAATTTGGTTATCTGACTAACGTTTCTGCATGACAATTACAAAGTTAGGCTGTGTGATTTTGCATTGTATGTGCATTACCGTACTAAATAAATGAAATGTACCCACCTCATCTTCTAACGATTGATACATTTTCAAATTCGTGATCGGTGCATGCAAGTATGTTTTTGGAAATAGGTCGTGAATGATGTTTTATTAAGGAAAACAGCAATTATAGAATTGTGTGTTTTAAATAACATGAAAGGTGATATGAACCTCGATCTGACTGTCTAAAACTTCAATAAAGAAGTACATGTACTTTTAAATCAGAAGATGCATTTTGTGACGGAGTGCTATGTGTAAAATGTTTTCTTGACTACATGTATATCGTATACAGGTTGCGAGTCAGGTTTTACATTAAATTTTATTAAACTTCACATATATTAGGAAATTTCATTCGTAACATCGAGAGATCGGAAGTATTATAATTATGTGCATCAACCAGTACTTAGTAAGCGTGTTACTTTGCAGATAGCCGCCAACTTTTCCACGTGTGGAAAACATATCATTTACACAAGTCAATTAAATATCCCTAGTAAAAGTTCAACATTGAGACTGAATATTTAAAATGTATGGACAACATAGATTACATTTATTTAGTAATATTGCCCGCTGCTAGGCATTCTATTCATTTATAATAAAAGGCACTCTCCTTTGTTCCTAAAGCATTTCTGCCTTGTGCTAATTAAGTTCCACAACGCTGTGTTTTGTTATTACAAAGGTTATTAGTAGGAAAACAAACTTACTTTAATCATCATAGCATAAAACTATATTTGCCATAACTATGTACTTAGATAAAAAAAAGTGGCATACAACTATATTGTCCATAACTATGTACTTGAATGTGATGTTTTATGTCTCTCAAATGTATCATTGTCCTAAGTAAATCTAGTAAAGTACATTTTACGAACAAAACAGACAACCCAATAAATGTAAATTCGCGATTTATCGGCGAAAACACAACGTCAATATCAATTATTATCTGACCGTTGTCTGGAAATGAAATCAACGTCGTAAACTATGTCCTACGTATAAAATTAAGTTAATGTTTTTTTCTTTTAATGATGGGTGTACTTTGCCTATATATCGATACATCAATGACGTAACTGTCGAATGTGTAATGATATTGACTACGTATTGAGAGGTCCCATGTTGGAATGTTCAACAGTGAAAAGGCTAAAACACCTACTGTAGTTTTAACTGTCTGAAGTCAATGGTCAATCCAAAGACATCAGTTTTAAATATTTGGCATTTTGAAAGAGGCAATGTTTATGCAGAACCAGCGATTTGTACACCGGTTTGTTTGTACCTTTGATTTGCTGTATCGGTTGAATGCTTCATGTCCGATTTGTCCGATGTGTTATTATCTGTTTGGTTATGATATATTCACAATTCATTGTCAGATGCCCCTTCCTCTAACACATAGACACATGTTGTCGTAGCTGAGTAATGTTTCCCTCACTATTTGTGTCTTCATGTAATGTACCATTAGTCGATTGTTGATAATATATTTTTTTCCCTTAAATAATCCTCTTTAATCCGGTCCCCACAAGATTTCTCCATTCTCCATTCTTATTTCTGTGTAAAATATACATAAAGAGGTGCAACCGTATGAGGATGTCATGTATGCGGGTAGACGGTTTAGTTTGGTGTGTTAGGTATATCAAATACCTTACTAATTATTATTATACGTATGCGTGTTTAGGACTTCAGATAGCAGGTATTTTAGCCGTTGTATTGATGGAACTGGGTCAACAAGCTTGAGATTTCGGCTTTTTGATTGCTAAAACTAGTTCATTCAGCATTTCGACAGCTTTGACTTCGGTGGGTCATATACTTGTTCAGTTAGTCATTATGCCTTGTATGTTTTTTATGTTTTCTGAGTCTGGTTATGTTGAGTGCTGCCTTCCCTGTTTGCCTTAATATTATATTTTTGTGTCCCCTTCAGTTATTGTAATGTGTCGATAATGCCTGTATATGTTTTAATATTAGTAATTTCTGACATGCATTGCACAAAATCGACTCTATTCTTAATATACTGGCATTCATTCGTGATCCAGTATTGAACTTGGAAAATGACCGAATATTTATGTTCAGCAGTGTGGACGATTAATTTTGTTTATATTAGAAAATTGTCTCCATTATGTACCAACTCGACAAACCATCCGTTTTATTGCTGGCGTAACAAACATTTTAATTTCCGACTGAAACAGATTTATATCCGGCTAATAAACGTATACGCAATGGTAAGGAATTCCGGCTGGATATTCTTGGAATTTGGTTGCAGTTATATTTAATGATACCTAAATACGCTTTCATTTGAAATACTAGTACGTGTCTACAACGTGATACAATTTCAAGATAATTTATTTGTACCGTAACCGTGCAGTTCAGTATAAAAAGGAAGCATTTATCATGAATCAGTCAAACCGATAAGCCCAGATTTGCTACCTACATGTATTCACGTAATATTCGAAGAAACTGATAACTATTTCATATGATACGTTAACTATGCTTGTACTAACTATGACTAGTTGAAAGTGTCCTTTCTATCACATTATACCGTTTTTGACGACATGATGGTATTGCTTTTAGTTTATTTATTCATTGTACTTTAGGTTGTATTTATATAGACAACACAGACTACCCTTTAAGAGGTTACATTGTCCGTCTACATTTGATTTAGCCCACTCTTCATTTACAATCAACCACCATACTGATTGACGTGTGTTACATTCTGACTGTTTTTATTTCAAACCGACTGTCATGGTAAACGGAACCAAATGGAAATGTTTAACATGTAAACATCGTATAGTTCTACATTGATATAGCTCGGAGAATTGGACATGATCCTCTCCTCCATGCATGCATATATGCCTGCGTTTAAGTACAAGAGTCAGGTCACATTCTCTGAACTATACCACACTACTTGCAGTAGAACATTCCAATTAATTTGAACCTATTCAATATCGGACATTTACTCACTGACTGACATTTATAGAGGACATACGACTATACTATCGAGAAAACGGTTAATAGAAAATTCTGGAATATCTTTTACAATGATACTTCCACCGACGTAAGCTTAGGTTTTTAGTGCGACTTCCAAACTTCTCGACGTAATGGAAATGTTGATTTTTTTATATTGAGAAAAAAGAATAATAGAGCAATTGAAACATCACGAGGTGTTATAAATGTGAATATAAAGGTTGCGAAACATAAGCGAACAGGTTCGTGTGCAAAAAGGTAAACACATAACTATGATAGTGTTAAATAGTATTATTAATTATTATTAAACGATATAGTATTCGTGACGTTTGTCAGAATGAAAAACATTATATCGCATGTAAGACATCAGTGCAAGTCGTTAGCGTACATGCTAGTTTCATATACTTTTGCAATACTTTTGCATGCATGTAATTGAGGTTTAACTCTGTATGTCATTTAGTTATACGGATATTAAAAGTATACAACACTTTCCAAAACTTTCCAAAACATATAACTTCTTTTGGTCTGTACTTACATTCTGGTTTTTGCTCCGGATTAGACTGATGGTGCATGATTTCGGAGTGGGTGTATGTATTTTATCTGATCAGTAGCTGGCGTTCTGTTGTTTCCAACAATTGCTTCCTTCACAGTCCGATTATTTATGCATTATATCATATCTCTTGTAGTCAACTGTAGAATGAACTTTCTACGCGTTTATACGAATTAAGAAACCACTGGTCATATTTCACCACGTCCCCTGACATAGTATATGCCAAAACATCAAAAACTATCAAATACTAGTACCACTTTACTGACCAGCATTCATAGAGAAAAAATACAAGAATGATATGGAGTGCAAACCCAACCCAGTCTTCCTGTAGAAGAAACTTCAAGAAACAACTAGGTTTATTAAGTCTATTTTAGGTATATGGTGAACGTAATTGTAGCCGATCTCTATCAAACTAATTGACTTGAATGTCCAATAGCGTAAATGGTATCCTCATTTGCCAAAGAAGTGACAGTGATTATAGTAGGTCAAAAACTACCATAGTATTCGGTCTTCAAAATCGGATGTCTTACCGAGAGCCGTCAATTGTAACTACATAGTTCCTACAGGAAACTGTTGTCAAGTTTTCATGAAAGTAACCACCATTAGTTCAATGTGTGCTTAGTGCCAATGACGTAAAAAAGACTTAATGAACCGCCATATAATAAAAAAACTCACTGATATATACCCACACTTTGTCTTGTCGATTTTGTCTGTTCAGGGAAACAATTTTCTTTCGCACTGCTTGAGCACGAATGTATCACCCTATAATACACTAATTAAAATACACGTGTAGTATCCATTACTTCAATTAAAATTAGTGACCATTAAAGGCCTACTTTCTTGTAACAATATCATTAAGCATTTGTATTGATTAGTTTCCCATTTTCATTAAATTTGTTATATTTATGTTTGATCATCAAATTGTGAGCAATAACTTATATATCTCTTTATTTTATTAAGCACATACTTCCTGTCGTAAAGGGAACTCTCTCATTCCTTTATTGTCTGTTACTAGGGCCTCTAGTCAACTAATAAACAGAACATGCAATATCATGTAAAATTATGTAATAGGGTGCAATACTGTTAGATAGCTTGAAAATCAGGGACTACAAGCTGAGAAAATGTTGACCAAATTCAGTTGGACAAGTGCCAATATCTAGGTCTTTAAATTGTATATGGGACTCTGATTGGATTGGGAGAATGTAAAGCTATTCATGCAATTGTATTCACTTCAGTCATTTCCAAAACATTAATTATACAAATGTAGGATATAAATTTGTGACTAAAATTCAATAACTTGGCAGAAAATCAAAGTAGTATGATTGAAAAATAATTAGTGAGGCTTATTTACCCTATATGCAGTAACATTGATAATTTATTTTTGATAAAGATGCAATCAACGGTTGCTTAGATGATCCTTCAACATATTCCTTCAAATATTTCTGATTTCTGAAAATACATGGCCGCCATTATCAATACAATAACAGAAGATAACATTTAAATCTTCCTATCTGAAACCGTTGGTCTGATCGCAAAGTAATTTCACATAATAAAACTTCAAATCATACACGCCATATCTGCTCGAATATTATCATACCTACATGTATACTAGACTACATAGATTATTTGCGTAAATGAATATCGTTTTGAAACAGGAGCTTATGAAAACTGTTAGTGATCCAGGTGAAATAATAGTTTGATCATAATAAACACAAGGATGGTGACAATAATAGGGTAATAAATGTGGCTTGGTACTAATAGCGTAATTGTTTTTTATTATGACCATACTCTAGTGCAAATCAATCAATACTCTGTGCCATTAACATAATTATACGCAATATAAAATGCTGTAAGCAGTGCTATTAATATTGTTTTATGTCCTTAATAGATGATTATAAGTGCATTGTCCGTTAGTGCGTCTAGCGTGTTTAATATTGTCATATGTTTTAGTTTATTGTAGGAAATATTTTCTCACATGTACACAATGCTAAATGGATTTCCTCTATTTCTGCTTCAGTTTCTTTGTCCACTATATGTGATATGTTCTTATAGTATAAGGATGAATGGATTCTAAGAAGTGTTTGGAAGATTTATATTAGACTGAGCATCAACGTTTTGCAACATAATTGAAAATACGTTTTTTTAATTGTTGGGTTGAAAGACTTTTCTCTTCCACGTAGCCATGAAAGTATCATCATTTTTTTCACGCTTGAATGACCACACGGTCGAAAAATGCTCTTGCAAATCGGATATTTCATTTTTTTCGATTATTTTTCGCTTTACACGTTCTTCAAACATGTCTGTGATAAGAAGTGCACAATTAATTTTTAATTAAGCAACACATGTACGCTTACAAAGATTACCATAATGATAATGATGAACATTATATATACTGTATATCAATGTACACATGTGTAGTTGTATCAGCATAAACTAGTTTGCGGTTCCAATAAAAAAGACAAAATTTTGTTGAACTTTTGACGCTCAGTATAGTTTTAAACAGTAACATTATAGCGCTGGACTGAAACAATTACCATCGAACGTTAGAAAGATATGAATACCCGTATGTTTATGAATTACTGAATTAGCGCATTCAGATGATTAAGCACATTTCCGTCTAAGATGTATCGAATGTTTAATATGGAATTCTTGTGCAGCGTATCTAAAACATTTTCATATGTCATTCAATTATTTCGCAAGTAGAATTTACGATAAAGTATTTGCATTTTTCATATGGATTATGTAGACAATTATTAGCCTACCCTGTGCCAAAATATATGTCCAATGGTACACACCCATCAATTTATTTACGTATGTCATTTATCCCTGATTTATATCGTCATGAAACTAACTTCATTTTGAAATCGCATTTTAGATAGACGTAAAAGTCGCATGCTATGAACACCCACGATAATTCATCTTTGAATGCTAGACGCATCAAACATGATGTCAATGATAATATTATGTATTTAAACCTTATGGAAACATTCGCCTCTTATGTCTCGACTGTGATTTAATATCACTTTGTTGTCTTGGTCATTCTGTTATGTAACGATTTGTTTGTTCTAGTTTTGTAGAAATTAATGATTCTGAATAATTCAACTTAAGAACAAATTGATTATGGTGCTCATACAGCCTAGTCTTGTTCCTCTACAAAGATAAATACGCACTGTACAATCATCAATGGTGAGTTGAAATACATTCATGCTCATACATTATATCTAAAAATCGGTGTAACCTAAAGGTTTACTTTAGCAAGCAAGAAATACATTATATCATTACGTATATAGCAACCTTAGATATTAGATCCTCATACATTTTGCTTTTAACGTCTTGAAAATTTGGAAGAGGGCACGTTGACCAAAACTGAAGTTTTCTTTTCAAACTATTTAATATTTTTTCCTCAAAATAGCAAATTCTTCATAAAGGCAAAACTTTATAAGAAACATCTCCCACTTCTAATTTAGGATGTGCTATAGTCATTTCATTATTGTTACACTCATGCAATACTAGATACCCGCAACGATTATTTGGTAGAAAGGAATCAACTAGGTACGAATTCGGATAGCATTTGTATATGCGTTACATTGCCAGATTTCCTCATTATGCTTTCTTAAGTAAATTGAAGGTCATCTAGACTAGACATCATTGACTTTAACTTTTTCGTAATATTAATTTTGCATTCATTCGCTAAAGAAATGACAATTACTAGAGTTCAAAAACGAAACTAGTAATCGGTCTTCAGAATCGGATGTCGTACCGAGAAACGCGAGACCAAACTACATATTTCTGACAGGAACCAATTGTCAGGTTTTCTTGAAACTTATCACAATGTGATGTGTAGGTATTGCCAGCAATAGCAAAAGCTACCGTCATATAATGAATACTTGTCTGATATATACCCACAATTTTACTTGACATTTCTATCTGCTCTATGTTTTGTTTCTCATTGCTGACACACGAGGATGATTATCGCAGCTTGACGAGGACACTAAAGGATTTATTGGTCGTTTGTTATGGCGTAATTGTCACTCATGTATGACTTGAGAAAGTTAAAAAGGAACGAAGATATATTCTTTCTTTTTGATGATATATTATGGTGGCGGTAAATAAGAATAATTTGCGATAATTGTCCTCGCTGTACATCACCGAAACGATTAAGGAAGGTTCAAATAGATTGCAGCTAAGATGTACAGATCTTAATAAAAATACGGAAGAGGATTATATTTCCCATTGTATATAAACTACGTGTGGTAGTCCGTTCGTATACTATTAACCATGTAATATATACTGAGCGTCAAAATTTCCGCAAATCAACGATGTTTTTTCTATTTTATTGGAACCGCAAACTAGGTCTAAAACATCTACACATGTGTTCATTGATATATAACCGATATAAATTCATAAAATAACATTTAGGAATGTATGAATTATGGCCCGGACAAGAATTAAGTATGGAAAAACAAAGGACAATAACTCCAACAATAGGTTATGTGGAGTTGTGGTTCTTGAGCACTGCACTTCTACTCATTGAGATATACCCACCTGAAGTGTCATGATGATACCTCACTAGGCCCCGGACAAAAATATCGGACGGAACGACGGACGGATAAAGCGGCAAATATATGCTCCCCCGAATTTTCGTGGAGCATAAAACATAATTTTGTATTTTGTATCACTGACATGTTCGAAGAATGTGTAATGTGAAAATCGAGTGGAACAAATAAATCAGATTTTTTAGCGCCTGAATAGACGATATAACATTTTGTGACAGTGTGATCATTCAATCGTGACGGAAAACGACAACGACAAAAAACACAAACGGTGATATCATCGACACGTAGGAGTGAACTTTTCTTTCCCGTCGAAAATTAAAAAAAAAAAATTCAATTTAGTTGGGAAACTGCTGACGCTCAGTGTAACATAGGCAGTCTCTTAAGTCCTACGTTATTGTTTTCGGATCCTGTTATGTTTTATGTTATCAGACAACCAATTGTAGTAAGATGATAAAGTTTAATTACGAACGTAGGTGTACCTCGCTGCATGCCATAAGTTGGATATATCGCATTTTAACAGAAACTTATGTGGCCCAGTGGTTCTTTCGTCAGGTTTACTGTTTTTATTGGATGTTCTGTTGCTTTCTATAAATGGCAAGTATATAATTCGTTTTGAATTACGGCAATGTTATAGAGTGAAATTCGTGCATAAGTACATTCGTTATTACTCTAAGAGCACTCGCTGTTTCAATATAACCTTAATCAGCGCTATTGTCAATGCACATTGTTACCAATGTAATTTCAATTGCACACATAATTTTATCAATATGTTTCGATACGTCCTGAGCGGTTTCTTGGTACCATAAATTGTTCAATTAGTAGAATATAAAAGCGGGTAAATATCAATTCAATGTTAAACATGTGATTATATTGAAGTCAATATATCAAAGTCAATATATCCAAGCACATGGGTACTGTTCTATCAAAGCACTAACGGAAATCTTAAACTTGCAGTCAAATTTGAATTCTTTATAGCTCATCAACTGTTAAAAATAGCTGTGAAGGGCTGTTCAATATTAATTATTACTCAATCTACGAACCCCTACACACTTTACATCTCAGCCCAGGGTGTATATTTTAAAGAATAATTTAGAATTCAAATGTGAACGTAAGTTAAAAATGTCCGTAAGTGCTTTGATATAACAGTAACATGACGTATACAATACATAACGTCGCACATAGCAATATTATATATGAATGTTGTACAATGTACTAAATTCACGAAATATATTGGCAGAAAACACAGATGTCAAGATAAAGAATATACCTCATAATTTATCTTATTTATGAAGATGCTTATTTACACAGCTTATTTCTGAACGATCAAATGCATCGTATTATGTGATTGGTATGTGATAGTTATGGTGGCTGGTATATGTCATGTCGTTATTTCACTTTGTCGCTTCAGCTTAGCGAAAATGTAATAATGCCAAACAAAAGTAGACTTTTTCACATTGTTAACTTGTTCGCATTTTCGCTTTGTCGGGGCGAAAAAAGCATAATTACGACATAGAATAAATCAGCCACCATAGGTACATGTAGTTCATCTGCTTCTAGCTTGTTACAATTAGTCACCTCAAGAAACACATAATGACGCGATGTTTGTAGTTTTATTACACGTCTTTTATGCAACTGATTAAATACTATAGGCAACGTTTTAAGTAGTTTTAACTATTTTATAGCATACCTGACTGTCTAGTCGTAATAAGATTAGCATTAGATCAATATGTGGTATTTATATAAGGATGGATTACATAATGTATTTTGTTCAGTGTAAGTGTTCGCACGTCTTTTTTTGCTCCAGGAATTTCATCTGATTCTACCTCAATGTGTTCTTGTTTGTTTAGAGTTCTTTATGAGGTTTGGTTTCCTTAGGGCTCCTTAATGTGTTCTGGTTTACAAATGACTTCTCTATGACCACTGTTTTGCTGAGGACTTCTCAATGTGGTCTGGTTCGCTGAGGACTTCTCAATGTGTTCTGGTTCGTTTAGGACTTCTGAATGTGTTCCGGTTTGCTGAGGACTTCTAAATGTGTTCTGGTTTGCTGAGGACTTCTAAATATGTTCTAGTTAACTGAGGACTTCTAAATGTATTCTAGTTCGCTGAGGACTTCAAAATGAAATGTGTTCTGTTTCGCTGAGGACTTCTTAATGTGTTCTGGTTCCCTGAGGACTTCTAAATGTGTTCTGGTTTGCTGAGGACTTCTAAATGAGTTCTGGTTCACTAAGGACTTCTCAAAGAGTTCTGGTTCGCTGAGGACTTTTCAAAGTGATATTCTTATTAAGTATCCCACATGTATATGGATTCTAAGTTCGATGTGATTAAAGAAGTGTGCCGTGGGTATTGAAGGTGATATATTCCCGCACTTTTTTACTAATTCAATTATTTAATTCAGATAATTAAGCATAATAACACCAACTTAATTGTATGTTAATTATGGACTAACCGTGCTGTGTACAATGTATCCAAACAGTGCTATATATAATCTAATTATTGAGGAAAGGCAGCATAAACTACAATGCGGGAAAGTAATACAATGTAATTAGATATTGTAATTAACGGTTTCACTCACCATTGTCATGTCACCTTTGTCGCTTGATTTGCATATTTAATATTTTTATTAGGACGGGAGAGGAACGCTTAGTAGTAAAAATAAATACCGAACATGGGTCACAAATGAAACTTCATCTTAAAATGTACATGTGTATGCCACATTCTGTACTCACAATCACGTACAACGAGTAATGGGTTGTTGTTTTACCAAAACGATCATAATGTGTGTACTCCATAAGGCTAGAATGGCCCTATCCAATGGTGGTGACTTCTCCATAAGGCTAGAATGGCTCCATCCGCCGTTGGTGACTACTCCGTAAGGCTAGAAATGGCTTCATCCGCCTATGGTGACTACTCCATAAGACTAGACATGGCTTCTTCCACTGGGGGTGACTACTACATAAGGCTAGAAATGGCTTCATCCATTGGTGGTGACTACTCATTTAGGCTAGAAATTGCTTATCCGCTGGTGGGGAGTACACCGTGAGGCTAGAAATGGCTTCATCCGCCGAGGTGACTCCTCCATAAGATTAGAAATGTCTTCATCCGCCGGAAGTGACTATAACATAAGGCTTAAAATGTCTTCATCCGCCGGTGGTGACTATTCCATACGGCTAGAAATTGCTTCATCCACTGGTGAGGACTACTCCACATGGCTAGAAATGGCTTCATCCACTGGTGATGACTACTTTACGAGGCTAGAAATGGCTTTATTCACTGATTATGACTACTCAACGAGGCTAGAATTGGCTTCAACCACTGGTGATGACTACTCCACGAGGCTAGAAATGGCTTCTTCCAATGGTGATGACTCCTTCATAAGGCTAGAAATAGCTTCATCCACTGGTGGTGATTCCTCCATAAGGATAAAAATGGCTTCATTCGCTGGTGGTGACCATTCAATAAGGCTAGAAATGGCTTCATCCACTGGTGGTGACTCCTCCATAAGGCTAGACATGGCTTCATCTGCTGGTGGTGAACATTACATAAGGTTAGAAATGGCTTCATTCACTGGTGGTGACTACTCCACGAGGCTAGAAATAGCTCCATTCACTGGTGGTTACTACTCCATAAGGCTAGAAATGGCTTCATCCACTGGTGGTTTAGCCTCCATAAGGCTAGAAATGGCTCCATTCACTGGTGGTTACTCCTCCATAAGGCTAGACATGGCTTCATCCACTGGTGGTTACTCCTCCAAAGGACTAGACATTGCTTCATCCACTGGTTGTTACTCTTCCATAAGGCTAGACATGGCTTCATCCACTGGTGGTTACTACTCCACAAGGCTAGAAATGGCTTCATCCACTGGTGATGACTACTCCATAAGGCTAGAAATGGCTTCATCCACTGGTAGTGACTACTCAATAAGGCTAGACATCGCTTCATCCTCTGGTGGTTACTCTTCCATAAGGCTAGAAATGGCTCCATCCGCTGGTGGTGACTACTCAATAAGGCTAGAAATGGCTTCATCCACTGATAGTGACTCCTCCATAAGGCCAGGAATGGCTTCATCCGCTGGTGATGACTACTCCATCAGGCTAGAAATGGCTTCATCTACTGGTTGTTACTCCTCCATAAAGCTAGACATGGCTTCATCCACTGGTGGTGACTACTCAATCAGGCTAGAAATGGCTTCATCCACTGGTGGTGACTGCTCCACAAGGCTAGAAATGGCTTCATCCACTGGTAGGGACTACTCCATAAGGCTAGACATGGCTTCATCCACTGGTGTTTAATCCTCCATAAGGCTAGCAATGGCTTCATCCACTGGTGGTGACTACTACTTAAGGCTAGAAATGTCTTTAAATGCTTGTTGGGAGTTCAAGACATGGGATTATAATAACTTTTTCTAGTTGTAGTACGAGCAATGGCGTCTTTTATTTCGTTTTACAATATGTAAAATTGTCCTTTTTACACAAACATTTCATTATTAAGCATTATAAAATCGAATTAGTATTTCAAACATCACCTGAAACGTGAGAAAATATTATTAATTTGCTTTTTCTGTACTTTGACCTTATAACTACATTGACCCTAACCTTGACCTAGAAATGGTCAGTGTTGCAAGGCAATTTGCTGCATATCATGAGATATACCAGAATGCACATATTCAACATCATTTACATGTATGAAATTTAAGAGTCTCATTTGATTCGGTTTATTGTCAATTGTGGCGGTTGTACTACTGATCATGACGGTGTGTATGAAAGTTCTTCTGGTCGCCTACCGATTGGTTTTAGCTTATAATGGCGCCCATTATGAAGTTTCACTATTTACGTTATTTTACCCCACCCACTTCACAATATTAAGCATGATCAATTTTAAAACAGCGAAATGCTGCTATAAATATATCTCATAAAACCAAAGAGACTTGTACTGTACTAAATAATTCATAGAATGCAATTTCTGCAAATAGTCATTTTTCTCATTTTTGCAGTTTTTTACCCCACCCACTTTGAACAGGCGAAGTCATGTAACGTGTTTATTTGTACAATCTCTCATTTATTATTTACAAAAGAAACTTGAAGAACATTTCAGAATAGATTATCATAGGTCAGAAGAAAAACAGAGATCAGAGTTTAAAAACAATCATTGGTAAATCTCGTTTTAAATCTTTAAAACTATTTATGAAATTTTTTCCCACCCACTTAATACATAAAGAATTAGTTAAAAAAGGCAGTTTCTTATTTTTTCACTTTTAAAGTGAATTTACCCCACCCACTTCACACCCTTAGGAGTAGCATAAAACTGAAAAAGTTGTACATCTTACACCCTCATATTTTTCACATTAAATTTATAGAATAAATAAGACCATTTAAAGGTAAACTTTACAGTTATAAATGTATTTTTATGTTATTAACAACACAAAATTAAGAAAAATACCCTAAAAATAGCCAATTTTAGGCCTCTATATTGGTCATAGCTTTTCCAAAATGTCAAAATGAACTATCAAAACAGTTAAAAGAGTGTCTTCCATTCATTTTTCAACTTATAAGTACATTTTGAAACATATTTGTGAAAAAACTATTCATTTCATGCACAACTAAACGTTCAGTACAATTTTCGCGTAAAAATGACGGCCATCTTAGACGCCATCTTGGATGCTAAGCGGTTGTGAAAGAGAAAATTTGTAAGAAATGGATTTTCTTAATGTTCGGTCATATGTTCAATTGTAGTGCAAGTTTAAGAGATGGGCTCCAATTTTGAATAACCCGCCCTCAGCTCTTAGGCTAATAAGGACATGTAGTCATACTATAGTTCAATACTCAATACCTTTGTAATGCAATCATTCTATTCACATTTGAAGCATAACGATCGACATTTGAGAGTAAGAATCCGCCCATTTTTAGGAAAATCAAGCACTTAAACAAATACCTGTTATAGTTTAATGTTTTCTGTGGTTGTATGAATATCTGAAGATGCTTAAAACCATTTGGGATGATTGAAAGAATCAGTCGGTTGGAAAATATCGCGGCTGAACTTAAACTCGTTTCCAGTCCAATGTCGCGAAAAGTAATGATATTACTTAATAATTCGGAGTACGGTATACCGCAGTAAACATAAGCATTGTCGATGGTCATTAAACTGTAGTTTAGCTTTAAGGTTCCTACTAGTACTACATTTTATTTCTGCAATTTTCTTTCTACACTCAATATTGTGCCGACGGATACATTACGCAACATTGCCAGATTATTTCCGGTGGTAAAACAGTAAACATGCCATTATATGTTAATTACATAATACATTTGCTTATAAAGTGATTCAAACGATATGTATTGTTTCAAGTGTAGATAACAGTGTGTACATGACGAAACATAATTATTAATTATTTTTCTATGTATTATATATATGCTAGTTGGGTAGCATAAACATTACCAGCGATGATGTTTTAGGGGGAACTTAATAGATACATGGTGTGGTTTTTATCATTTTTTACAATCTTTAATTCTATGATTATGATGTTTCTTCATAAGTTTACAGAACATGCTTTTCTAATTCTGAATTCCTTCGCTGTCATTTTGCAATGACGAACTTGTTCTTATATCAAAATGGCGTATGGTAACACTAGAATACATTTCAATGTATTTTGCCAAAATCATTATTCTATTTATTATATAAATATATAATATATACATGTATATTAAATTCGTTGTGATCATGTTAATGCATTTTTATACCTTACACAAAAACCATGCAGCGACTGAAACGATAAGAATTTATCTGAATACAATGCTGCAAAGATAAAAATACCGATCTTGACAATGAACTTGGGAATGTGACGAGTTTTAATACAACCGTGGAAATAAAGTAATAAACATTGCATCATTATTCAATATACGAGGGGCGTTCAATATATAATGTCTTTTTGGAAACAACTTTTAACATTCATTAATATCTGGAAATCTTTTTACATTTCTGGAACCATCAACTATTCCGCAATATTTCGTGAAAATTTCAATAAAATTTAATTCCCGGATTGTTGTTTCTGGTGTCTTTTTTAAGGGTCAGTAATAGACACTGCGTCTTTTTGAGAATAATTGTCCATTAAAATTTCATTTCGGGATATAATCTTATTCCACATCTACTATTCCGTGAATAATGTAAATGTCTTCCATAAAAACATGCTTTCCAGTACTTGATTGCCATTTTTATACAAAAAAAGACCATTTGAAAGTCGCGAAAATAGGTGTCAAAATAAGTTCAGAAAGTATGCTATTTTTCAATTCATATTTTAAATTAGTTTTATTGACTGGAATTCGAAATATTATACATTGACGTACGCCGTAGACCATCAACAATAATTTCTGGGGAAAATTTGCAAACAAAATAGAAGTGATATGACGTTATTGGAGCGTGAACCAACAAGCATCATTTGGTATAAATAAGAGTAGTCTCCCTTGTGTTTGACCGCCTTACTCTTAGACAAAACATACTTTCATGTTCATTTTTTGTTCTGGTGGAAATACAAGGATTAAGTTATAGATTGGTATGTTGCAATTAAATGAATACTGCCATTTAATTTCTAAACCACTACTGCAAAGATAACACACATTTGGCTTAAAATGACAATAAGGCTAGTATACTCGAGTAGACCCCCTTCTAAGTTCAATAAATTACTTAATTATTGACGAAAGGCTATGTAATTTTTCAGATATAGAATAGAAACAAACACCTTTCAGACAGTATTCGTAGAATTTTTCTAAATACTGTCATAGCAAAATACAAAGGACATGGACATTATATATTGAACGCCCCTCGTACGACCGTTTTGGAACACAATGATAATGCAGAATAACAATAAATCAGACATCACTTTCACAAATAGTATTACCTTAGTTTTACGAATATACACATTGGCAATATGTTTAAGGATGTTGGAGCGGTTCGAATCCCATATTCATATTTTTGTCAAATTTTGCCAGAATATCACGAAAACACATAATGACATAAGATAACCAAACGAACCTGATTCCCCAAAAAGTCATTTGGCATGAATTGCAAAAACAATATATTTTGTGCATAATACTGTTCAATTATATTATTTCAGATTATTTTGGCACATTTTTAAGGCACATTACGTACTATGACATATGACGAATACACACGCTGATATAACATAATGAGCCAGATGATTAAACATACTTTTAGTTAGTAATATTTGAACACCTAACTAAAAAGATAATATTAAGGCAGAATGCCCATCTGAACCAACCGAGCACTAACGCAACTGTGCGATGTGTACTGCATACGTACACGCGAGCTTTTTTCGACAGTCAGTATAGTTGTAACGGCGTTGTACTTGACTTCGTACAAACTCAAGATAAATGAAGCTGTCTCTCGATTTTACGCTCTTCAATTGGTCAGCCAAAATGTACTGTATTACTGACCCGAGAGAGAACATTAACAGGCTTAGTGTGGCTGTTGAAAACTGATCGAACTTGGATCCCTACAGAGCAGTTAGAAATGTGCGATTATATAATTATGTTAAAAAAAGTGCAATGACTAAATGTTAAGGTAGTCTTTCAAAAAGCCCTAGAGCTTGTTTGTAATTTGTTTTATGAGTTATTGCAATAAAATCTACCAACCCCGCCCCCCCCCCCCCCCCCAACATAAAAGGTGTGCGATTAGCGCGTAAATGTTGTGTTACTTGCGACACTACAATTTTTTTAACTTTCGAATCGCTCGGTTCATTAAGTGTTTATTGTATAATTATAAAAGGCTGGCTTAATATACATAAAGAAGACAATAGCAAGTCAATTGTAACAGGTGACAATAGGGGTTAAGGACTATCATACAATATTACAGGATATAATACATGTATAAGGTATTTGTATATGCGGAAATTCGATCTCATAAATGAAGTACCTTGCGCTAGCTACACTTGAATTGGTTCAAACTTTCAAATACAATACTTATTCCGTCTATCAAGATACAAGTCAAAATTTGTTTTATAAATCTTTGTTACGAAAAGCATCGACCTATCACAATTATGTTTTCTTATCACTTAATGCGCTAGAGAGACTTCAAGTGGAGAAAAAACTACTCGATAATAGATACAAATGATACAGAAATAGCTACAAACAGTACATTCATTATTTTACAAAGGTCTTTAGATCGTATTTAAACTTAAAGAAACGATGCAGTAATTATGGAGTAATTAGTTGGCTTGTATCACAAGAATAAAATGCACAAGATAATTATCTAATAAACCATTAGCATCTCTACCAATAAGAGTTGTTTTACAGAATCATATTTCTGTCGTTTTCAATTTTGTGCTCCTGAGAATTCCATTTAATTTAATTGATCATCAAAATGAGATTTGAAAGTAGAATCCGCTCCACAAAGCAATTGGTAAACTCGTTATTTGTGTCTTTGCATGCTTGTAAAAATCGCATGTCTGAGTAACAAACTTGTTTTCTAGCACAAATTACCGCCAATATCGTCACGTAACAACGTCAGTCCCGTTGGAACTTGGGTGTTAATGCATATTGGTGCACATCGTTTGATGCATTCGTCCCAGTCACGACAAAATCAATTTGATAATGCGAACATGTCCAGAATCATTCTCGTTACAATTTGATAGAATTTGTCATGTCATATTGTGATTCTTTGTGTAACGTCTTGTCCTATATAAGATTACACGAATAGTCGTTGCTTTGCCAAAATTGTTTCCTTATAATGCAGCCATTTCTGTACGGCTTTGAATTGCCTGTGCATTACAGTATTTCATATATATTCATCATTAAAACAGGTCAAAGGGCCGTTTTGGCGGCTGTAAAATAAGTATCTACGTATAGTCCAGAGAATTTGTCATGACTCTCGACATTCCATTAGCATACTAGTAGTTTCGCAGCTGATTTATTGTCTATATGTATGTCCCCGGTTGTATGTTTTCTTGAGCGGGAAGTATCACGAAGATGCTCGAGGCGTAATACCAACACAAATCTAAAGGACCGATATTGCACGGAAATTTATATATTCAACGCAAGAACCTTGTAATATATTCATGCATAAAGGTTTGGATCATGTCAAATTCTCCGTGCTATACTTAACTTCAGTGTATTTATCATTTGGAATTACCTCCCTTGTGGTAATATGCTTCGCTAGAAAGCCATGTGCAGTGGGTCATGCATTGTGTGGTTTAGTAAATAGGCTCGTTTGAAGTATCATGTTGGAGGATACTGATGGTACGTTATGTGTTTGTATAATGCGAAGGTTGCTAGGCGCACATGCCGCCCCTCTTCAGAGTGGCTTAGAATTGTCTGTGCAGTGCAATATTTACTAGTTAATTACAATCCGAAAATTATAATTTATAAATAATATATGTTATAAAACATCATTTAGTTCTAATATTGCTTAAAATTGGTTTATATAAAATTGCGTATTATATAAATACGTAATGTCAGATCATCTAAATAAAAAAGTTTAAATATAACAAATGACATGCATGTGAATGCTCTTCCACTTAGTTTATCAACGCTTCTGTTTTTATTACTCAACATAAAACATTTCCTAAGCGGAATAAAAACGTTTGTATTTATTATATCTAAACTTAATCAATCATATGATAACTACCTAGTCGTAGTTATCTAAGTCAATTAGTCCCACAACAATGGCATGATAATCGTACATTGATAATCAGTCACAGAAGTTATCAGTATCATTTGTATCGACTTGGATATTCGCCGGCTGGGATGGAGCACGTATTATTCAGTTCCACCAGACGTTGTAAGCACGGTACATAATGGCCGGATAAGACGGAAAAATACAGAAAAATACACATTAAATAACTTGGAAACATTGACTCATTCAAAAGTTTATCTCCTGACCCTATGATAGAAAGACGGGTAATTTATTTTATCTGACAATTGCTCGATGTCACGTTAGCATCGGTAACAATATTAATAATCCTTATACAGACTTTCTATGACGTTTGGTTAGCCAATGTGTGTCAATTGCAGTAATCATTGTGAGTAAGTCGTGTAATCTTCTTTGACATTGACGCTAGACTTGAACGACACAGCAGTCGTGTATGGCATGTCTACTACAGTTGATTGGAAACGTTTTAGTAGATATTTTGAGCGTGGAGAATTTTACCACATTGTCACTAAAGTCATGATTTCATTCTAAAAACGCCGAAATAAAGTCAGAATTCACAAGCATTTATGTAGTACCTTAAGTATATATCAGGACTTTTTGTGGAAAATGTTTACAGACTTAGGAGGGATATATTCGATGAGTACTGTCCCTGAGTAGTAGCATTAGGGCAGATTTACCGTCAGCGATAATGTAACTAGATATTATAGACATTGTACAATTATGAAATAAATATTATATGTGACGTACCTCTGGGAAGTTGATAAAGCAGACTAAGTCTATGATAATTAACTCTGGTTAGAATTTGTGAATTTTTAATAAGATCAGATGTAATAAAGGTGTACTAAAACAAAAGTTGTACGCTATGTAGAGTGTCTGTAACTACATATGGAGCAAAGGCACGGTGTACTTAAAACAATCAGTTTATTCAAGGCATGTCAGATCACATACAACTGAACCAAGTAGTACGTAAACATAAAAAAGAAACTGTCGAATTGCTACCAATTACTTTCAATATGTGTTTAACTTTCGATCAACTATTTTATTCGTCAGTGGAAAGTTGTAGCACGACATTTCTTGTCCCTCTTTGTTACTCACATATAATGTCGCTTTTGATCTCTCATAACATAGTGCCCATGGTACTCGGAGTCCATTTCTCCGTGTAAGAATCACACTTTTCTTTTCACAATGTTCTGTTATATGATGAATACAGTTACTATCTCTGCTGGAAACAAGCAGGCTGCCGTCATCTAATACCTGCACACTCTCCGGGTGAAGCAAATCACCATCTTTATACGTACTCATAATATCGCCAGTATGTGACATTCTTGTGATAGAACTATTTCTGTGATCCGATACGTACACACTCTTACCTGATAATGAAAATGTTATATAATACGGCATATTTATGATGCCTGTATCACCTTTGTTAGGGCGTATTCTGTGAAGGACTTGACCATTTAGAGTGACTATTTCTATCTTCTCCGGGCACAAATACGTTATACCTAGGAGGTCATTCCTTTGTGATATTCCAAAACAGTGTCCTTTAACTTTCAGTCTTCGTGTTAACGCAAGTCCTTTAAGTGTGGTCATTACCTGTATTCTTTGTATCTCCGGTAGAGTTACAGCTATTTCATGTTTAGATACAACACAGACATCGAATGGATCGGACTCTAACTCCACACTTGACATAACGCGTTGTGTAAGAGTGTCAACAATTTTTACACGAAAGTTGCGACCATCAACCAACACCATTTGTGTGTCGGAAGACGCGACCAAACCAGTTATCCACGGTTCTTTCCTATCATCAGGCTGTTTTACTGAAAATGTAATTGGTTTGTCCAAATTCCCTAACAATTCTAAATCCACTTTTATTGGTTCCTGTTTTTCTGATGGTTTATCTGATACGATCGCAGGGTCAAATGTCACATGTTTCTTTCCTTTAAACCGTTCGCAACATTTCTCATGTTTAACACTCCCATTCTGGGGAGAAGGTTTGCAATGCGGGTTTCCGTGCAGTTGGAAACACTTTTGACATAAATATCTATTACATGTATCACACAGCTTAAGCGCTTGGTGAAAAACTCCAATAAGAAAGCATAAGTCACAAAACACTGCAACGATTTTAGAGTCCGTTAGTTTTGAATCTACATCATTGCTGCCGTCGTCATTAGTCTCCCTAATATACTGATTAGGGACGTCAAATAGAGAAACTGATATGCGTTGACCGAGATTACTTCCTTCACAGAGTTCATGTTTACTCTCCGCTAAACCCATGTCAGTTGTTATAGCTCAATCCTCATGTGTATGAAAACGGGTTTTCAACATTATTAAAAGACAATGTTTAGTTTTTAGTATGAATGTACTTCGCATATTTTCGTGTCCGTTGTTCCGTGCCATTATTTCATTAACATTACGGTGAATACAAACAAAACGAAAAAGACACTCGATACATAGATATAAATTACTCGATACATGATCGTTCAACTCTCATGTTTATGAACTGTTGTGTTTAAGACAATAACACAATGCTATTTAATTTCGTATGTCGTATTGTCGTGCGTTTTATTATGAAAACAATCTACATGTAGTTATGTCGAAAACATAATACGAGGGACATTCAGAAATAACGTAGACTTTTGCTGTAAAATTGTCAATGTGGTAGAATGATTGTATTTGAACATGGTTTTTGAAATCGGAATTATCTGGCCACCTGATGGCATATTTTTCAAAACATTTTAATTTATATTATAGGTCCATGTAAACCCGCCATTTTAATAACCATGGTGACGCGCACCCGGGGCAACCCATTTTTATCACTTTGTGTCATTACTTTCACTGCTGACAGTATCATTTCAGGTTAAACATTCGGTTTAAACCTCCGCCAACATATCATGCAATGTCAAACACTGTATATAGATGTTTTGGTGACATTTAACGTTATGGATAGAAATACACAGCATGTGAATAGCACGTGTTCTCAAATCCATAACGTGTGTCATGATGTTATTGATTAACACAAACAATCGCGCAGAGATAACTAATACATGCATTAGGGAAAAATCCTACTGAAATATCCAATTTGATCAAAAATACGCATATGACGAGTTCTGGCAGTCATTCTTTGGTCTTGATATTAAAATAGTATGTAAGAGAAGAAAATCACATTAGAACACCTGTAGTCACAGCGTTGACATTTACGTTGCGTATTTCAGGCTCAAAAACAAATATGCGGTCTAAAAGAAATAAAAGAAATATATACGAAATTCAGCACGCTACTATCAATATTATCGCACATTACGATCACAATTAGTATGAAGGCATTGTTGAGAAGTGTATTTGGGTGTCAAATGTTATATTCGAGATTTAGTGCTGTGATTGTTGATGATATTTCATCGACACCGACACTATAACGTCACTGACGTCATTTGTGTTGCCCTGGTGCGTGGCCGTGACTGATTTTGAGGAGCTATAATTTATTACAGACTTGTTACAAATATACCTAGTTTGGTGTACTGATCGTAGAAAGATCCCGAATTATGATGGTGTACTTTGTGTATATTATTTTCGTACTACAACAAATGCGAACTCAAGACTAAAAGTCTACGTTATTTCTGAACATCCCACGTACTAGAAGTCATCGGAATCGTATTTTGTAACCTTCCCCTTGTGCTGCAAATCTCCTCTCACGTACAATGGTGTATATAATGATATTCGTCTTAACAGTATATGTATTACTATCCGTTTATAAACTACTAAGTTTACTAAGTATATTTATGTAAGCTTCCTGATAATCACTCTATGAGCTCTGTTTGGTGATGCAAGTAATGACAAACACATGGGTAGGTTAGAACCTTGTCATTTAATATTTAAATGACGAATATCACATAAAACAAGTATGTAATAACAAATTACTAATTTATCTTAATGTACTTTCAATAATACAATTATCATCAAAGATGGGGTGCAATATATATGCCACATATTGCAATAACTCCATCCTAATAAAATTTAAATTTATGAAATCCTTTTTTGATAACATTGGCTAAGACTTCCGAAATTAGAATCATTTATTGAACATGCAACTAAATATAAATCATAATTATGTAGCATTACTATTTTACAAGTCATCAATTATACATTTATTTAAAAAAGTATTTTGCTATGCTTGTTTTGTATCCGCGTTTCTCTAGCTTTTGTTATAACATACCGATGGGTGTGTGTGACTCGCTCTGGATGATGTGGCAACCGTAACTGTTCCATAACAAGCAGAGGTGACAGTAACTCGACGTCTAGACACATTAAGGTACTAATCAAAGTGAATTTAGCTTTGTTCACAGTTACATCTAAAAGATCTGATGTATGTCTTGTGTTGATTAACCTAAAATCTGAGTTTATCAGAACAAATTGCACATGGACTGTCGATTGCCAAGAACGAAATTGGAACTACTTGTAGACAATGATGTGTATTACCGAAGGGTATTTTCCATACAGCCAAATGCAGAAATATACTTAGCAGTATTCTCGTTGGAATTGTGTATTGTGTTATTAAAAGGCAAATGACTGATTTATTGTCGTCTATCATACATGTATGCGTCCGCACAACCAACTTAACATTGTCTCCGTCATCATTGATTCGCCAGTCAGTTGTTGCATTGGACATGTGTAGTGCAATACAGATGTAGTTGATTTGTAAAACGTTTTAGGGTACTATGGTTTGCAATAAAGGCACATGCCTAAACAGGGACGGTGACTGCTACGTCATTACGTTCAATTGCTGCTAGTCGAGGTCTTATAGAATGCGGTCGCATAAGACATAAAATACGCCTTTACGTATGTCTTTCTGTGATAGGCTTACCATACAACACAAATAATGGACAAACATGATGGTATGTTATTTAGTCCTGGTGCTCCGCCTGTCGAGTAACTAAGATAACCACGTGTTCCAGTTCCCTTTACGAGTATAGTACGCACACAAAACAACATACCGTAACAACTTGATGTCTAAACATATACAATTCACAAAACTATACAATGTGCATCTCATTCAATGAGCTTCGAATTACCACTTGTAATACAATCCTTAGACAACAAATACAGAGATTGACAACGACTTATTGATACAGTGTTTGATAGAGCGAGTATAATATAAATCGTCTGGAGATATCATATTCATTTTGGCCATGTCATAAGTCTAGTAGTTAGAACAATCGTTTTTCGTCTAGTGTTATCAACATAGTGACAACGTATTAATGGTCTTCTATATTATATAAGCAATATATTGTCCGTTTGTGAAATAATGACTTGTTGAGAGAAATATCATGATAAATAATACACGATCAATCTAGTCAGTGTTTATCATCAGTAAGTAATGAGTTTAAGGAATAGGATGTGATCTCATATTACCGAACAGTAAATGTAAAATCCAAATTAAACGTTAGAAAGATAGATGTGTGTGTGTGTGTGCGGATAATAATAGTGTTTGAGAATCGTCAATATCTGTTTATAATTTGTGGTAGAAGGATAATGATAATAAATGATAAATAACGACACTCGTAGATATTCTGCAAATGAAGTGTCTATCGGATGTCATAAACACATAAACACTGAACCGTACAGTCTGTGTTAGATCTGTATACTGTATATAATGATACTGATTTATAACATACGAAGTCAGAACATAATAATTATGCTGATGTATCGTTTCATTAATACCGAAAATTACATATCATTAAAGCATGCAAAAAGGATGATGGAGTATTTTAGAGAAGTTCAACATACAACGATGAATACGTAGGAATACCGAGTGATACAAAACCTCAGAAACAATCTTAAATTGTTATAGAACAACTATACTCGTACAATCGCGTAAACTGCCTACGGAAATATGAAACGTACGTTTAAACAACTACTAATTGGTGATATATATGGTTTAAGGAGTTAAATAACTGCATCCTTATGGATATTCCGATTCACGTTAATTCTTTATCACACCAGTGTATTTGTATTATTATTTTATATAATGGCTTTATTACACTTTAACGTCAAATAAGCTATAAAATAATTATTCGGATGTTATAAATGTTTAAATATCTGCGATGAACATTTTTCGGAAAGTCTCTTCATTTTGTTAAATACGAATACTAAGAGCTAGGAACCGTTGTCGTTAGGGTCGTTGGTTCAAATTGCATCTACCAGGTAAGGGTTTTACAAATAGTTTATATGAATGTTTAAATAGTTTGTAAAAAAGTGTATAAATACATGTTACATGTAGCAACAATTGCTTCGCCTCAATAATACACGCACAAATGTATTGGTGATTAATCTTAAATTTGAAGTTTTATCAAATATTAATATAGTAACGAATACTTTTGTATCTAACAAATACCAGGACATGCCCATACAGACAAGTTAATTATATAAAAGTCGGAGTCAGGAGATTCCGCTTAAAAAACAACTGTTTCCAGACCTGGGTTTATGTTAACATTCATGTTACTATTATGCGCACCGTGCTTTGGATGAATTGTTTTACTGGTATTGGATATCGACTATGTTATATATACGGCATGTTCGATATTTATCCCTCATATTGTTATAGGTGGTACTGACGATAGTATTGAATCTACCGTTGAACGTGTCGCGATAAATAAAGAACAGTTTCTTTGAAACGTGAACGCTTTCTGATACAAAATACTGACTGTGCTGAATAGTTTATTTTAGGATGCGGTTCAAGACTGTAAAAATGTAAATTACTCGTATTTTTTATACATGCACATGTTGAGTGTATATATTATAACATGTATCGACTTTTAATTTAATTGTGATATGCTTTGAAATGAAAATCATGCAGTGGTGTTATGTACAATAAATGTCTCTTAGAACATATGAAAAACTTAGTTGAATATTTGATTCATTGTTCTTGTTATAATTCTGGAGATTCGATCGACATTTACAATAATTACATCGTTTACGTGTATATGCACTATATATTTCTCTTCGCCTGAACGGTTTTAGAACACTGAAGAAAATTACCTTGAGCCTGAAAGTGCTAAATGTGTTACTGGTATTTTAAAATGTGCATGCATTATAACTAAAATGAAAATGTGGTATATCTGCCTTATTTCTACCTGATACTTTTACTCTTTAACATATTTCAACTTATGGATGTGAAACAATAGAAACATATACTATAATAATGAAATATAACTTTAATATATTTGCTACATTGTGGATTTGATTCATGGTTTCAAGTAGGATATATATAAACAGATCCAGTGAACGGATTTAATCTTGCAAAGGTATCATTATATTACATTAAGATAAAGAAAGTGTGGTACATAATTATATTGTGTTATAATTGTATATAATTAATATACTATTGTATTCTGAATCGCCAAGTTATATTATACTGTTATTGACTTATGTTGAGGTGAATATGATGTTTTGTTGACCTGAAAAAAGTGATATTGACAGATGACGAAGTCAGAAGTCAATATCACTTTTTGAAGGTCAACTAAACATCATATTCATCGAAACATAAGTCGACAACTGTTATATTGTATACCATGCCATACGTCTTGTTAAATTATAACAACTTCAGCCCCTCTTCAGAAACAAAAGACGACTCTTCAAATGTTCTAGCTAACAATGCTATTCTTATGAGAGAGTATCAGTAACGTATTTATTAACGGCATTTATCATTAATGACTAGGTCAGAGCTTATAAATATGTATGAGCAGCTGGAGGCCAAATACTACGGGAAATAACGTTACGTTGTCTGGAACGTTATACCGCAGGAAATGACGTCACGCCATAAAAAAGTAATATCCACCCAAGACCTCTCGTGCAGGCTGTCTAAGCCACTCATAATCCTTGTTACATAATAGGTATACAATATTATGTATTTCTATGAGTAGACCTAGTGGCATATTAAGAATGAGATAGTTAATAAGTTATGCGGGTACTAAAATATAGATTAAGTTGTACATAATAAAATATTCAGTGCTCTATCGTTATTATAACAGATGTTTTATTGCATTTTTCTAATTGTTCTAAAAGATTTTTTATGCCATGACGGTCTGTTATATTATCAATAATAACAATGTAGCTGCTCCCCAATGTGTAGTCATGAACGCCGCGTCTGGAAACATCAATCTGTGAGTAGCTTAACGCATACCGGTAGTACAGTGACCAACATTTTCACAATAATGAAATCGCGCTTAACAAGCAGCTATACCGAGGATAATCAAACGCATTGACCATGTTGTTATAACACAAGCCAAATTGAATGCAATTTGTATGTTATTGGCGATATAATAACATTAGCCTTAGATCAGATTACCTTAGTTTATTCTGGTAGAAGTGACTCAGCCTTTGTCACCAGATTATGCTATTCTAGTTATGTTAGTTTCTTTGTTGTTAGCACCAGTGTGACCATTGTTAATACATCATGTCCGAAATGAGTATTTGCTTAATTAATCAAAAATAGATCAAGTGAATCGTCTTTGTCAGTTTAACGTCAGCTATAAATGCGACGTCAAACTATTTTAACTATGGTCCTACACATCTACATTTGTTCTGTTTCATAATCACACGATTATTGTTACTTTTTTGCCTGACAGTTTCCTGCGCAACATATTATTCTACATTAACACCTCTCTTGAAATAATTTCTTAAAAAATGCAAACAATCAATTCTTCAGGGCCACATTTATTTTAAGCACAAATGGTATTGCAAAAAGATAATATTAAGCCAGACAGAAAAGGCAGCACTCAACTTAACCAGCCGAGCACAGAAACATTTTAAAAACATACCAGCCACGATGCCTAACGGAATCAACCGAGCACAGAAAACATAAAACACAAACAAAGCACAATGCCCAACTAAACAAGTAAAATTTCCAAGTCAACTGATGTGTTTATCATTCACTATCATTGATACTTAAATGTGGTACTGTGGAAATTAGCACAAGTGTGTTGATTTTCAAAAACGTATGGCTTTGTGGAATGCGATTTTCTCTATTTACTCTGTATACTTTCCTCAAGAAAAACATTTGAATATTATGTAGGAGCTCGATGAGACGAAGCATAAATGAGCCGCGTCATGCGATTTTAGGCCTTCAGACAAAATTTTCACATTTTCAGTTTTTGTTGTATACTTAAAATACAATCTTTTTTAGGTTGAGCAGTCTTTATTTTGGCAATTTCTATCAAGTAGTTACAAAGTTATGCCAATTTTCGTCGCATAACTGCACATGAAAATGAAAACTTTTTGACGTCATTTTGACGTCGTTTTAAAGTTATATTTTGCCTAATTGTTGTGCGCTACTTTGGGTGGTAAAATTGAACTGAACACGTAAGTTCAGTACAACATACTGCCATATTTAGATGACACCAGTCTGTAAATATGTATAAATTATTTGTTTCCATTAAATATCAAAATATAACACGCAGCATTGTGCATTTCAGACTGTCCAAACGTCTTTACATTATAGAACTAAAAGGTCCGGATGTACGAGGGATGATCAATATATAACGAGAAAACGCGCTTATATTTTTGTTATGATCAGTTCGATTTTACTCAAACTATAGCTGGAACTAATAATTTACATTAACACTGTTTGTCTGAATATTTATCATTACAGTGACAGCATGCTAAATTCTATGATTTGTAAGGTACCCCGGTAACCCTCAAAATGCGGGGTGGGGCATCTTGCGGAATTTTCACCGTTTTAACGCAAATTCAAACCCTAACAGTTTTCATGTTAGCAATAGCAATGTGACGAAAATTGGTACTAGGGGTCACCTAAGACTCGCCTTACTGATGGTTACGTCATGCACGGGTTGTGTTGTCTTTCGTTAGGTCACGCACGTGTTATCGTTCCGTGATAGCAAAACTGACGGACGGCAAATGATTAATAATAAAACATTTAGTTTTAAAAGAAAACAAGTAATAACAGAATTGCGCACGATATTCGGTATTCATTTCGTGATCATACCATGTCAAATGCTTCGATTTGTGAACATAAGAACATATTAAAAATGGACCGAAAGGCTAGTGATCTAACGCATAGTAGGTGTGACGTGACGTCGACGTCAGAACTACGTACAGAAATGTTGGGTGTTTTAAACGATATTCCTAAGGATGACTATCGTGAGTCTATTTTCGACTTGGTATGGCATTGACGAAGACGTATAAACGTTGAAGGAGGATAATCTGAAAAGTTTTTAAAAAATTTAAAGGTTAAATACTGAATTACGGGGTAAATGGTGCAAAAATGACGTTGCCCCGCGGATCGGTTTCGTAGGTCAGCAAAAATGTTCCAAACTATTTATTTTTCGATATATTTGAAAACTATTTGGTCTGTTTTTTTTCTAATACACCAATGCATATGTATTAATTAACCACCACATAAAATATTATCAGAAAATAACACGTAATATTAGAGTTATAAGCATTTTCTCGATATATATTGATCACCCTTGTAGTTTGTTCTTATTTCAGTTCATTACACTTAAAAATTATGAAAATACTTCAGGAAGTTCCCGATTTTCGACCATGAATGACGGACTGTTTGATACTGTAAAACAATAATCTTGACCACGTGACATACCAACACAATACAATTTCGTCTTAAAAATAATATGAGGTTATCCACTCGGTCCATTGTATAACTATTTTAAAGGTGGTTCATGTTGCATTGAGAAATGGGCAATGGAAGTAATGAGAGGCTTCGCCTCCCCAAAACGAAGCAACGTATACGACTATATGTATTGAAGACTTAATTATGATATGAGCAATTACTTTCACGGATGTTCTCTCGTGTTACTTCACAACTGTGGATTTACCGACAAACTGTCCGTCTCCAAATGCTCGGACAAACCGGCGTGATTCCAAGTAGATCTGCAACATCATGTACGATATAGCATTCATATTCTCAAATAATTCATACATTGATGCCTTGATATGACTTATGGTTCTAGAACTAGCTACTTCAAAAGCGTTATGTCACATCAGACAGTCAGTCAAACATAACAAGAATGAATCACAAGGACCACCCCATCTAACAAGGAAAACGAATGAAGCAACAACCAACATTACACGCCCTTATGAATCAACAAAGCAGCCTCGTGGAACAATTTCAAGAGCTGGAGTTCAAAGTCACAAAAGAGCTTACTACCACTAAAACGAATACAGTTGAACAAACCGATACAGAGAACTGCATATATGATTACTTTATGCAAGCCGCGAGTCAAGGTGACGCGCGATTTGAGTGGTTTAAATGACCGGTGTCGTCTGTTGTGGTGAAATATATAAGAGGCTGAGATCTGATCCTGACCGAGAATGTGTGTATTATTGTTCGACTATTTCACACTTTTTCCTAGGCCAGAGAAACATTACCTAACCGACTCTTTGAGTAGTTACACACCCATGTATACTTACCAAATTCGCTACTCAGCCTCGCTTTGTTGTGATCAATATTCTTTCTAGATCTAGGCCTATTTGCAATTATGCCAATGGTATTTTTGAACATTCAATACGGCCATGTTTTTTCGATAATCTGAATGTATGTAGAGATATTCTTCTTTTAAAGGAAAATTACCGTAGCCAACAGTGTCCCAAATAGTTTTGCATGGAGCTACATGTATATAACTCCGTGATTTTTGTCCCAAACCCCTTTACCCAGTGCGGTTAGTTTTTTGTTAGAACGGAACGTAGGCATGAACACAGTTCATTAAAAATAGTGGCATATTGCAACATTTATTCTAACAAATAGACAACAACCCATCGAAAACTATGTCTACATAGGGGTCCTACAAGCAATATTTTTCAAAGGGGAGTGCATAAAGAGTATATTAAGTCAGACAGGGAAGGCAGCACTCAACTTAACCAGCCGAGCACAGAAAACATTAAAAACACACAAAGCACAATGCCCAACTAAACAAGCGCAGATCCGCCCAAGTCCAAGCTGTCGAAAAGTATAATAAATTATATCTAGCTGAATGACCCAGTAGAAAAGATACAGCAACCAAAAGGCGGAATGCCTACGCTGAATGACCTAGTAACAACAGTAAAACTGCTGAACTACATAGTTATAGCAGCCTACCGCTCCTGGCTCTTATAATTCAATAATATACTGGTTTAATTGTGTAACATAGCCACATATAATGGCTTAAATTATTGACCATGTCCCCCCTCTGGACACGAACATAAAAATATAAGAAGAATAAATAGTAAAACATCTGATTCCATGACACGAACACGACTTTGTTACGATGGTTTTTAACACGTTCACATGGTATGTCCGTACTGGCATTAATTTTAATAACTATTCTATATAGAATATAGATCTATACATATACAGAAATAATTTAATTTAATTGAAAAAATCTTAAATCCAATTAGCAAACATGGTCGTTTTTTTATCTTGATCGGTCAGCTAAAAAAATAAAAAAAGTTCTCCCGAGTGGAGAATTGAACCAGGACCTTCTAGATGGAAATCGGACGTACCATCCATTACACCAATGACGCAATTAACAAATTTCCTTTACATTTAGTTACTTATAATAAGTTCCAAGGGAGACTAATCAAATTGACTAATAATCTAAGGGAGGCTATTCATAGTTTTTCGTTTTTATTGAATTAGGCCGAAATTTGAGGTAAGCCAGTTCACAAATTCATTGCAAAATGACTAATAAAAATAGCTTTACCCATATATCGCATCTATAAATTTAAAACCTGCATCTGGACAAATTATTAATATAGATATTGTAAACAGCCGTGAACTTGCCTGGGGACGAAAAGTCGGCTCTGGTTTCATTTTTTTATCTCGAATAAAACGCTAAAAAGTTGGTAAAAATATTTAAATTTGGTATCAAAACTTCGGGAAAATAGTGTTTTATTTGAATTTCATCATTTCTGGCTCCACTTCTTTATTATTGTGCTAAAATAAACGATTTTGCGGTTGCCACACTGCGACCGGTTTGGTTACGAAAGTGCTGGACTTTTCCCGTCTTTTCTGACGTTGTAACGTCATTGTCCGAAGGCCTAAAATCGCATGACGCGGCTCAAATGATACCAAAAAACTGCATAATGAACGAAATGGGCTTATTACCTTGTCGAAATCAAGCGAAGAATACTTTTCTATCTCACCAATACCATGACATGCCCACACAGACATGTTAATCATATTAGAGTTATTGATGTTTTTGTAGCTGTTTAATTGCATTTCAATGGAATTTAATCCGCAATTTGTTCTTTGTTTTAGATTCAAATAGTTTGTCTCGCTAAAATGTAATTATTCATGTAATCTATGCAAGACAAATTGAAGTTTGAAGTCAGGAGATTCCGCTTAATTCTCTCAAATTTGTAACAAAAAAGACCTGAGTTAATGTTTAAATCTTAGCAACAAGTTTATTAAATCTGTCGTTGAACGCAACGCGATAAATAAGGAACATTTTCTTTGAAACGTGACGGCTATCTAATACAAAAGACTGACTGTGCTTTATTGTTAATTTTAGGATGCTGTTTCTGTTGAGTGTATATATTATAACATACGAAACGTCAAGTTATATTATGTAGTTTCTATGAGTAGAACTGGTGGCATGTTTAGTATGAGCTAGTTGATAAGCTATGCGGGTACTAAAATATATATTTAGTGGTACATAGTAATCTATTCAGTGTTCTATCGTTATTATAACATAAGTATTATTGCACATTGTTCTAATTTTCTTAACAAATGTTGATGACATGACGATCTGGTGAGTAGCTTAACGCATAGTACACGGTCCAACTATTTCACAATAATGAACACGCGCTAAACAAACAGCTCCCCTGAGGAAAATCAAACCCATAGTCCATGTTGTTATGACACTAGCCAATACAATTGTATATATGTTATTGTCGATAAAATAACATTAGTCTTAAATCAGATTACGTGAGATTATTCCGGTCGAAGTCTCTCAGTCTTTGTCATCAGATTATGCTATTCTAGTTATGTTATTTCCTTTGTTGTTAGAACTAGTGCGACCAAAGTTAATACTTCTTGTCCGAAAGGGTATTCCCTTAATAACATAAAAATAGATAATTTGAAACGTCTTTGTCAATTTAACGTCAGCTACAAAAGCGACGTCAAACTATTTTAACTCCTGTGTATTTTTCACTTTTTTAATATTTCCGCTTAAGTCCGTCTTCAGAAATCTTATTCCGTATGTCGTTCCTACGTGCTTGTAAAACTCGCGTATTTACCCCAATTTAAATTTACAAATGGCAAAGTATTTAAAGTTTGGCCAGATACGTTTGCATTTCTTCTGTGTCATAATCACATGGTTCTTTTTAACTTTTTTGCCTGACGGTCTCCGGTGAAACGTATTATTCTCCATTAACACCTCTCTCGAAATAATTTCTAAACGACTGCGTATATGCCACTTTGTTTTCAAGGACCAATGATAGTGCAAGACTCACGTCACATGTTGTGTTTATCTTACACTATCCAGGAGTCATACAATTCCGGAATAATCCGGAAATTTGCTGCATTAGGAAGTGGTGTCTTTTCTGCACAAAATAAAAGTTATCTAATGAAAAAAATCTTGGAAGGATATTTTACTTGTTTAGTTGGGCAGTGTGCCTTGTATGTATTTTATGTTTTCTGTGCTCGGTTGGTTCAGTTGGGCACCGGGCCTTGTATGGTTTTGTCCTTGGCTGGTTAAGTTGAGTGCTGCCTTCGCTATCTGACCTAATATTATTTGTTTGCTATAAGAAACATATTAAAATAACATGACACAACATAAATGATACAAAAAACTGCATAACGACCAACATTGACTTATTGGCTTGTCCAAATCAAAGGAAGAAATGTTCATAACTTATAAACATACGTAGGTTGTCCGCAAAAGTCGCGAACAATGATTGTTTCTGTATTGCCGTCCATTGTATTCACAATTGTCATGCACTGTCGTTTTAAGAGATATGTTATTATTGTTATGGCACAATTACATGATGCAATTTAACGTATTAAAAGTCTGTACGATTTTATTTCACCGGCAGTAGGTCCTTTCGGCGCACACTCTACCTACCGAATTTATCATTATTTTATGTTGTCTAAAAGGTAAACTATGCCAATCTGAACAAGTTACCACAAAAAGATACAATGTCCATTGTTTGTATTCAATCCTTATCTATATTTGCTTTACGTTCACTACATATCACATTGGCAAAACATCCGTAATAGGAACCATATTAATAAAATACAGCTAAAAAAATCGCTCTATGTAGCATTGTTACGCGACGGAATAACCAAAATATTTTATTTTTACAAATATTGGAATTTCTTTGTAATGAATTAAAGTTTGAACTCAGGAACAGTTACCAGGACGCACAAGATCAAATCCTAAGTACGAAGCAAGGACAAAGCATTAAGACATCTACATTAAGACATATTAACTTCCCGTTGCCAAACTATGGTCGGTCTGGTTTGTATTAATATGATGTATATTTGGCATTGGTAGCTTTCAAATTTTCGTTGTATATGGCTGTGCAGTATATTAAATCAATCAAATAAAGTTTATTTCAAATAATACCAACCTAATATACACATCAATAACCAATAACAGCATAATACCATTGAGCTGTGCCAATACGTTTGCATATAATATAAATAAATATAAAAAGGGGTGTAACTCGTCTGTAGGAATTACATACGTAGACATAAGATAGAAAATGCTATTGTTTATAATGTAGAATGTATAGATGACCTTGCATGATTGCTCGTTGCATACGAGCTTATTAAACGAATGGACATATGATATTGATATTTCATACTATATTCGTGTAAACATGTTGCATTCACTTCTCTCATCGTTCTTCACACTGTCCATCTAATTATAGGGGATGTGAGCTACTTGTTAAAATAACTCTGGCATTATTCTTAGTCACCTTGTTTAAATAATTACTGATATTCTTGACAGGGTAAACGACTTACAACATTCCATGTTAGCTACACGTACATGTACTCGTACACGTTCCTTTCACAACCTTCCTATCATCACACACACCACCTAGTTCTACATCATTTGTTTCCCTCTGTGCTTATAGCCGTAGAATCTACTACATTGTCACCCACACATTTATAACATTGTTCAATACACTGCACCATCATAATTATTGTGCTCAATAACTTACAAGATACACATATGTTTACCACACGGTATCAAGAACGTCGATAAATATAGAAAATATTAGTGTCGTATACAATTATATCAAAGAATGACATGATCACAGATAACTGTTTCATTGAAAATAAAATAGTAAAATTAAAATTGTACTATACGAGTATATATATATAGAACAATCTACATTTTACTTTGAACTCTTTATCAATGATACAGTTAACTGTGTACATGGCATGTCCTTTTTACCCTTCTCCAAATGGCTTCGGTACCAACGATAATGGAAAAGTCAATTTCATTATTTTAGAATTCACAAACATCAGCGTGTTAAATAACTTGTAGTCGAATTTCAGCAAACAAGACACAAGCGAATCAGACAATGATCATACCGTGTCTATTACATGTATAAACCAACAACTCGATTAATTAACCACGGGTGTTATACCGGTATTAGGTTCACGTCACACAATGCTACCATATCAATCGTGTACATAATCTGTATGCAGACATCAGCTGTAGATTTAGCGCACAGATGTAGGCAAAGACACCGGCTAAACAATCAATGTCCTTATAAAAGACAATGTCGTTTGAGAGAACAAAATGTATTCATAAATGTATTAGTCTGTTGTTAGTTTCTCTTGTTACAAATGATTTTACAGATACTAAATGTAATGTCCTTTAACACAGACATATTTGACTTCCATTAGTGTGTTTAACTTCAAAAAGCCATGATACTGCTGCAAGTGTCTGGGATCGCCTCAAAGGACGCCACTCAAACTGGCTTCTCTCATACTATCAGTTTGCATTTGTCAGCATTTAAACAAATCTGCGATTTTCTAGTATTCACATCGGGTGACATCCACTGTAGGCGTTTAGATATGCATTGCTTGTTTTTAATTGCATTATAATGTTTCTGATCAGGTGCGCTATCAAATGCTGCCAAATTAGGTTGTATTGGTCTCTATATGCTGTCGACATTAGGGTTAAATAAGCGCAACATGATCCGAGCAAGACTGTTAATTGCACTGCACGAAGCGTCTGACACGCCTACCCCAGTTCCTAGAACACCATGTGGCAATCCCTAGATTCGGGATTGCTTCCCGTTTGGGACGATCACATTGTTGTCTACACTCAGTTGTCAGCTATTTGTATCCATGTACTAATATATTGTCCCCGGGAAACTGGTAAAGCTAAATCCGTATATGCATGACATATGTACCCGTTGTTAGCTTCATTTCCAAACCACTTCACGCTGTTTTGTACTAGATCTGCATGTGGTTTTTTTTGCGTTTGGTACACATTAACTGAAACACGAAAATATAGCAAGCACTCCTGTCTCTAGATCATGCTACTACACTCCTTAATGCAATTTGCATTTGATTAATCTAACCACGGCTCAAATTGCGGAGGAAGATAAAAGTGTTACTTGTTTTATAAAGTCAGTTACTAGGCGTACGTTAACACAACGGCGATACATAATACTACATTGACGTGAAGTAAAAGAATTATTTCTGTACAAAACAAAAAATGACAACGAATAAATGCATTATGTAACACTTTCTGTAAGTCTATCGATAACAATGATCCTACTCCATGTGTCCTCACTTATTTAACCATGGATACTATATTACATTCAGGTTTATTACCACGTGCATGCAGATATATGCATTGTAACTTGCACGTTCACCCATACGTATTGCTAGAGATTTTTGTGGATGCCATTTAGCTTAAGTCTCATAGCGATATTTGGCACTCTCGTTACCAAAGTGGTAGCCATACTGTCAACCTTCTTTATGTATGTATTATCCACTCTCAAATCAATAAAACAATTCAAGACAATTTCACAGAAAATATTATTGTCCCTGCCTTTCAGTGTAACGGGAACGGGTGCATCTCGGAAAATAGACTATATCTGGGTACTTCAATTTACTTTCCGTTAACTGTTTATTTAATGTTTGTCCTGTTTACATTTTATAGTTATGTCCTTGCTCTTTGGCAATTTTAAAGTCTCTAATAAGGTTGTATATTGTATAAAATTGCATGTTACATTGTTGGATGTCCATAAAAAGTATGGCCGTCCACGAAATAAGTCTGCTTACTATTTCTTCGGTTAGGTTTGTTTATATGTTTGTATACATGTAGTGTCGCGTTTTAGCGATTCATCTTGTAGATTTTATTCTTGTTCGTTTTAATGTGTATACTTGTAGTTGAATTATGTGAGTTTTCTCTTTTTATGCCTTTCTTGACCTTTGTATTCTTCTGTTTCAGTGGAGTGCTGCATTCGCTATCCGATTAGTTTTCATATCGAAGCATTCTTGTTCTAACTTTCAGAATTGCAAAAATGCCAAGGATTATAAATTAATTGAATTGGTCTGAAATTATAAGCGAGTTTCACTGTACATGTATGCTAATACTACCAAATGTTAAAATCAGTTAACACGGCGGTACATCACCTGAACTATAAACACCATTTTAGCATTTTTGATATGCATAGTTTGTGATACACTAATAATTGTCAGGTTATGCTCTGTGGTTAATTATGTTTGGCATTTCATGCAGTAAAGTTACTATCCTGATTGATTTGGTAAAATATAACTTATACTATATACCATACAAAAATGCAAACAGGGTACACACTTTACCGGTGTACTTATCGTATATATCTGACTGAATCTGCAGTGCCAATAACAATAAAGTATAACATAACATTGTAGATTGTCTAAGACATTTCAATGAGGTATTCTTCCTTAGGATGAGAATATAAATCACACTAAAGAAGAGAAGGGTTTCACGAAACATGTCTGTGATATAATTAATAAATGGTTGCTGGTTTTATTAGTGAATTCCTTAGGATGATACAATAGCCGAACAATCTAATATTTAATAATATTGACATATGTCTTAAATGTAAGCAATGCATTGGTAACGAAAGCTGCCAATATTTTATTGGCAGAATATACGATATGTCTGGATAACCGTCAATATTTCCAGTAAAACAAGTATGTATAACATCTTCGAACCGTTATACTTTATGTTGAACTCAGCTGAAGTTATGATATCTGATTATGTATTTAGAAACACGTCAACAATCAAGATACTCTCAGCAGACAAGTACCTGAAGTGCTCGATAAATATTGAGCATAACGTTGCAAGGTATCAAACCCAGTTCGGGGGAACCTTGTATGCAAGCACGCCTGTTAATTATCTTTTTCTGAATTTGCAAGTGTCGTCCCGGTATAATCCCGGTGTAACGTTCAATTTTATCCCCCGCCCAGTTTATCCCCTGGGGGATAAAACGGGCCGGTCCAGTTTATCCCCGGTGGTTAAACGGGCCGGCCTATTTTATCCCCCTGGGGATAAACTGGGCCGGCCCGGTTTATCTCCCCTATGCCTCTTCTTCCCCCACCCCAGGCCTTTTCTTCCCCCACCTAAAAAATCAGTTTTTTGTTATGTGCTGAAAATAATTTTTGTGAATAAATAAATGTTGGTGAGAAATACTGTTCTTTACTGAATATGTTATATACATGAATGAATGAAACATCATTGGTTGTAACGTCAATGAAGCAATATTGCCTGCAGGGTTTAACGATTTTCTGTTATTCATAAAGTTTTAAGGACATTTTTGACAGCTTAAACTAGGTCATGCGGCCTTTTCATAGCTGAAAATAGATCGTTCACCTTTATATAGTTGCAACTAAGTTCTTAAGTTTTATGACAGCTGGGACTTGGACATACGACTTTTTGACAGCTGGAACCTGGACTTTTAGCGGTCTAGTTCATTATCTCGTTCAAATGTGTGTTGGTTATTGTGCTGTGTGATTGTTTTATTTCTATTCAAATCTCTGTTCTCGGCTGTTTTAGATGAGTGCTGCCTCCCCTGTCCGAGTTTTATTATCGTTTTATACACATAGTTGATATTTGTTTGGTTTGTTTGAATACAGTTTATATCTCATGATGTAGTGATACAGTTTATATAATTTTACGAGCGCTTAATAACAACAGCTACGTGATTTTAGTGATCATTCAGTTTTACCTTTAAATCAAAGTATTCCCAGTCGGGCAGCGAAACATATGTGGAATGTTATCTATATTGTCGCGTCATGAATCAAAGACGAAACAAACACGGTGTCCGTGTGTCCGTTACTTAACACTATGCATAAAACTACAACTATTTGTGATTTTGATACTTATTGTAACTAACTATCATCTTATGTGTCATAAATTCAAATGTATTTATGACGAAAAGTATTTACCAAGAAATGTATTTACAAGGAAATATATCACGAAACAAAAATTAGAAGGAGTAACAAATGCAATTTTTCAAATTGTCAACGTTTTAAGTCGTTATAATTACGAGTTGCAGCGACTGAAAATCATTTTGATCAAGTGATCAAAGAAATATCTCTGCAATTGATATGCGACATAATGGTGCGAGTTTGTACTGTGAGTAGTAGTAAAAAACGCATTGAATAAAAAACATAAAAGACACAGTTTGATTTGACGTGCATTCACTATATAACTTCTTTACAACGCAATACTCGTATCCGGTAATCCATAGTTAGATAGTATAATATGTTCTTCCTTTCTAGTCGGTTGGTCAATGTAGTTAGTTCTTGCAGATGATTAATACAATAATTATTGATTACATCAACTGGTAATCGTATACTGCTGAAAACATGTTGAAAAACGCCGATCACATCGCTGGCTTAGAATTAGGTTGTAAGAACAAAATCAATATTTTGGGAAACAAAAAACAACTGTTTGAAAACTATTCTTTACTTATTGAAAAACAAGCTTTTTAAACTTCATTTCGGTCAACATGACCGCTTCCGATTTTCATGAAAATAGGCTCCTAAGAAGCGCCTCGCGATGCAGATTTCAAAAATACACGAGTCTTATAAGGACGTAAGAAATACTTACTACCTTCTTATTCTAAGCAAGCGAAATGTCGAAAGGTCATTTGCAGTTAGGTTATTCTGACAATTATGGTAATGAAAATGACAATTGTCACTTAAAGTAATTGTCGTTTTTTTGTATTTCCAGACTTTAAGAAACATGGAGGACCCTTCTACAATCACAGCGATGGTTCTGTTGTCAATATTTTCTCTGTGTGGAACGATAGGAAACAGTCTTGTGTTATACATCTACACACATAAGAAGGAGAAATCAACAGCTGGTATATTCATAATGAGTCTTGCTGGCACAGACTTGTTCACATGCCTTTTCATCATGCCTTACACAGAAGTCGCCATCTATCTGCAGTACAAACTCCACTTCGACGTTGCTTGCAAGGTTTACATGTTTTTCATCACATGTAATATACCGTTCGCAGCATTTATCATGGTCGCTATTGCCACAGATCGTTATTTCTGTATATGCCATCCGTTTCTTCACGCATTGAACATACGACGAGCAAAGATTATTGTGTTATGTCTTCTAGCGGCAGCTTCATCGTTTGGTGTAATAACGGCATTAATGTGCGGAGTATACATCCCTCTATCAATGTTACAAGGCACAAATATAACCAGTACATTGAGTTCGCAAAGTGTTAATAACAGTGATGTACCGTTAAACACAAATCAGAGCGTATCAGCTTCATCACAGACCATTGTGGACAATACGGGGATGGGTGGTTTAAGTGTAAACTATACAATGGATAACGCAATTGAAAATTGTGCTCAAAATTCAACATGCCACAGACAGGAAATATTAAATGCGTCGTTAATACCCGATACCAGTGCCACAGATAACTATATATTTACTGGCCTATGTCAACCAAATTTTATCATCATCGGTTCGACGTTCGTAGATCGTTACCAGAAGGTATATGCGGGGACGTATCTCCTCTCTTTCTTTGCGGTGGTTGTCCTGTACGGTTTGATATACAAATCTATCCACGAGCATCGGGCCAAGAGGAGCAAACGTAAACGGTCCAGTTTGTACCCATCTGGAGTAAGTACTTCTGTTAATTGTTCCCATCAATATTTACGTCTCTATAACCAAACAGTAGTCATGTACGGAATGGACTAACTGTTTACAAAAATTTTACTGTATAGTATAGGAACGTCCAAATTCGGTCTATAAATTAACGACATCGTTTTACAATACTTGCATTAATTAATTCGATGGTATTAACAGTTTTACCTTGTATGAGTAATATGTTGTCGTAGGTTTAAAACGGTTAAAAAGCTTATTGCATTAAATAGGCCTCTGGTCCGTACACAATTCAACATATGCAATATCATGAATCATACATATACAAACAAGGATCAGGATATGAAATGTAGTCCATGTAATCTAACCATTGTTTTCGAAGAAAACTTATCAACCAGGTAAATAATCCACCCAAGTTTCTCATGAGACATCACTAAACCGCGTTGTAAATACGGTTATAAGAATAATATACGTGTATTTTATTGAGTTACATAAATATAGAATTAAAGAAACAAAACGACTTTGTCGTCTCTAACATTGATTCTCGTGCTAAATACCGGTAGGTCACAAACTGTGTTAGACACAACACTTTTCCCTTATTGCAATTATGCCACTTCGTGCACATTGATTGCATACAGCATTTTATCATTGTTTCTGTATTCTAGATCAAGACTGAGAGTCTAAGCATCACCTAAACGTTTTAGTATTTATTGATACAATTTCCAGAACTCGTTTAATATAAGTTTATACCAATAGACAATTCGTGATATATCCTCTACATATGTTAGACTTAGATATTTATCGCTAAATCTTTAATATAAATGATAAACGATTGGAAGAGAGCATGACGCCTACCGGACTCGTCTGTCTTCGATGTCCAGGTTACGGAGATTATAATCTTCTATGACATTGGCTACATTCCTATATATACTCCAAATATGGAGATCTAGTCAGTTACTGGTGATAATCAAAAATATAATATTATGTCAGACAGGGAAGGTAGCACTCAACTGAACCAACCGAGCCCAAAAAACATGAAACACATACAAGGCACAATGTCCAACTAAACAAGTAAAATTCCGCCCAAGTCCAAGCTGATAAAATCAATTAGTTTCAGTAATCAAAAAGTTAAATGCCATAGCTGAATAACCCAGTTCCCAAAGTAAAACGACTATAATGCCTAGTCTTAGCTGTCAGATATCCTAAAAAGAAGATGTGTCCAACACACAGCCGAACAAAAAAATGATCACAAGTATCATAATAAACACAAGTGTGCTATTTATGTATTTGAGCACGATATTATTTATATAATTGTGTATTGTACGCGTTCCAGTTACGCGTACAATGTCCGCCAATGACACCCCTCTCACCAATCTATCTATATGTCTTGCAACTTATTATATCCATAATAAAAGTTTCTCCCGCCTGGAAATAGTTCAATTATATCCACACAACATGGGTTATTTAATACCGCGAACGGTAATTTACTCGCTGTCAGTTTCTTATACTTTATAGACAGAATATGATGACATAGAAAATTGATCTTTCGAACAAATAAAACCTATTTCTTTCAAGAAGATTGTATCACTACAATCCAATAATGACCAGGGCGTTCGTATTTTATCAGTCTATATGTCAGCGTTCCTCTATGATAATACTTTAAGCCGATAATAGCAGTTTGTATCTAGCGAAGTGTTATGTGATCACGTTAAGAGTATACTGTATTATACATGTATATATTAAGTACATCTGGTAGAACAGAGTTTGTATGTGCTGATTCGTCGATTCGTTTCAAAATAATTCCGGCTGTGTATATTAGTTCTACCAGCTCAATACTTCCATCAGATGTCAAAGATTTACCACTTTTTATTATGTTGTCGAATGTTATACTTTAAGAGCAACACACAAGAAGCTGCGAGCTGGGCGGTTCATTTCCTCGTTCAGTTCTTTGTTGGACATTGTAACATGTAATTTTGATAATTGATATATTTATTATATTTTCTGTGCTCGGCTGGTTACGTTAAGTGCTGCCTACTCTGTCCGACTTTCTATTATCGTTAGGGATTTTGAGTTTTTCGCGTCCGTAGCTTCAGTAGTACGAGGAAGGCTGACATTCTCCATTTCAATTTCAGGTCGAGTTTTCAACAGTGGAGACACAATTCACAGCGGTCACTCACGTTAATCCACATAAAAGAAACGGGCGTGACAATGGTGATTTGGGAAATGGACCAGAAATGCAACCAATGCGACCAAAGCCTCGTAATAACACCAAAGCCATATCAATAAAAGAAAAGACATTAATCGCCAATATCAGAACAGCAGCAATGTTATTTGTGGTTACAATTGTGTTTTTAATCGCGTTTTTGCCAGCTTGGTTAATGGCTCATCAGTTATTGGACTACAATCAAGTTATATTTTATATGTACTTCGTTTACCACACGGCCAATCCGTTCATATACGCATTTATGAACAAATCCTTCAGGGACGATTTAGAGAAAGTGCTAAAATGTCAGAGTATGCCTCTAGTGAGATAAAACAGTGATCAGTGTTCATTGTATAGAACAGAAATTGATAACATCACAAATTGACCCGATTGATCAATGGGATTTGTGGCTGAAGAAGAATATTTCTCTGTAATCTATTTTCAAAAGGATTATAGAAGAATGCGATTGGTGATATTGTGATAGATACGGTGAGATAGTACGATATAAGGGCACATTTTCAGAGAATAATATACGTACGTGTAAAGAAACTAGTTCAAATGGAGAACTCGGGTTGTCATAATGAAATCTAGAGTTATCAATATTCTTCATGCCGTGATATGAATCATGCTGTGCATTATTATAGATATTATATACATCATGTTGCATTATTTTACCCAGGAAAGCGTTAAGTTAGTTTGTGGTTCAGTATCTGGAGACAAATCTATAAATAAATACATCGACGTTTCAAATGAGGTGATAAAATCAATTTTTTGTTTAATGCAAGAGGTATTCACATTGCCTAATGCATACATTGCTAATTGGCAAATTAATTAATATTAATTAGTTCTTCAAATCAATGTCATTCTAACCTGCAACATTTCATTGTTTTATAAAGTGCTGCATTTTGGTTGATCAATGTCATCTCTTCTGTTGACAATAGTATCATAGTGTTTAAAATCATCATACGTCTGCAATCGTAAATGGTTTTAGTTTTGAAATGGAATACGCTTAATGATCTTTATTAGACGTATAAATGTTAGTTAAATGCCTTCTCGCAATGTCACTCTGACTTGCATAATGCCCACGGAATACATCGGACTAACAAGATTGCTCTAAAATGTCAACAAAATGAAAACTCGGGGAGAAATACTTGTATTGCGGAGGCATTTGAAAGAACCAGTTGACATGTTGTTTCTTTAAACAAACGAATATTGTCAAGTATTTTGAAACGTTTGGAACACCGTGATATTTGTACTATATTAGTGATAAACATACTACATTGTATAACCGCTGTCTAATGATAATGATTAGATAAAAAAGAATATTTATCATCACAGCCAGATCATTACCATATTCTAAACGTAATGGAAACCCCAACATACGTGTTATTATGTCAATTCTGAAGAAACATAGGTTATAGTATCATAACAGGTAGGGGCAATGCATCGGACAATTATTTCATAACGCCTCAGTAGCATGAACAAGGAGTCAATGATAAAGTTGAACTTGAAAAGCGGTCCATGTTAAACACGTTCTATAAATCATAAAACTCGTAGAATAATGTTGAATAGATGATTTATACAGTAAGATTACATAAAGCTAGAAACTGCTATTTTCCTACATTGCACACTAATTCACTTGATAAATGTGTTATTAAGTACAGAAAACATGATTTACAGCATGTCTAATTTACAGATTTGTTCCGTTCAGAATGTATGTTTAATTTTAAGAATGTGAAATGTATATAAAAGTGGTTATTTTTTTCTACTGCCTGAAGTACTATTCACAACAAAATAAATTGACACTTCCGAGTTGTTAATTTGGATTCTAACGCAACCAGCGGTTTCACCTATATAAACATAGAGGAAACCAAGATGTCAGTGGTATGTCAATGAAACACAGCTACGGCCAAATACAATGTAACCTATAGCGGTCCGAGGAAGAAAATAGTGCAGCTGTTATATGCATTTGATATATATGTTATCGAATTCGCAACATTGGCTATGTTAGAATCGAAATAATGAATATGTATCTGTGTTTTATCTTTGATAGAGCACATTCACTTGTTCGAATGAGTACATTACAAAAAATACTATGCACCCGAACTTGTGACTGTGCTCTATTTTACGATAAAACACAATGCATGTTTATTATTTCTTAATTAGATAATCAGTACATCCGTCAAAGACAATTTTAAAGTGCCGAATCGTAATAGTTCGTTTTCTATGATCGATGTGTATGTATTATTGTTTAGAACTTCACAAACGTACAGATTGATTTATAATATATGGCCGAGTTTCATGTATTATTTCGTTCCTGTCCAAGATATATACTTGTAAAAAAAGAGTTTAGCAAGTTGGACTATTTTATTTGTTTTCGTAAAGTTGCATAATATTAAACAGAAGGAAAGTTTTTCAATCTTAAGATCATTTCATTCCATTTGAAATTCAACCATTTAAATGAAGGAAATTTTCATCCTGACGGACATTCGTCACTTGTAAGGAGATAGGGGTAAATTAAAAAATTACAAGAAATGTGATGTCAATTATGCCCTCCTTGAGGAGTCATTACAGTCGAACATGTTTGTCTCTTGCTGTTACTAAGCTTGAAAACAACAGTTAGGGGAATGTTATACCAGTTTTGTTCAATGTTTGCTCAAGGTCATGCACCTTTGTTGGTATTTTGTTCCTCATCTCCTCTACTCCCGAGAAGGACCAAAGTTGGTTAAACCGGCGAAAATTCTAGTATGTTTGTTAAATACATACGGAGATGGTAATTTTATTGCCTATGAGTCGTTATGCGAAATAAAATTGCCGAGACAAACCAACACTACGGGTATGCCAACGTCAGTATGGCGTCCATAAATTATAGCGTTGGATTGTCTATTCTGCGTTCTTGACATGAACAGCTAGCTGGTGACTTTACATGAATCTGTTACGTGTTGACGTCACTGCAATCTAACGCTCTTTTTGTGACGTAGTTATTGTTAGTCTGTCTGAACACGACCCACCTTTGACGTCTCCTGTTGGCGAATATTTAGTCTTTAGGCGACTAATGTTCTATTAATTGTCATTAAAATGTATTGCTTTGCCTCTTGCCTTCGTGACATCATTCAACATTATAATAGCCATTTGACGACGTTCACTGTCATTCCTGGACCTCGAACCGTTGAATATTGATTTGGTTGTGGCATAAGACTGACAATATCTAGCTTGTTTTCATCCTTTACACGGGTCATATTTCCTTTTGCACGTGTTACACGTGTTTTCTTTATAAATGACGTCATGGCTTCTCAAAACCACGAAAACACAAATTGACAAATAAAATTTTGATAATTAATGTTAATTACATCACGTATGTATACATTGCCATACTAGTAAAACTATTAGTACTCTGAAATACTTGCTAAACTTTTTTTCAGTATATATGTACAATATATTGTGTACTTATGTAAAATAAAGGAATGATGTTTATACAATGGCCTTATATTCGATGTTACAATTTAACAATACAAAAACATTTCTTTTAATGATAAACAATCTAGATGAAACACACACAGGTTTGTTAAATGGTTTCAGAAAAGTTTGTAGACGAACATATACACGAAAGTCCATAATATCTTATATCACAAAACACTTTAAAATGCAAGTGTTGTTGATATGTAAGCTTTTAGAGATTATATTCAGATACTAGTATACATGTATCAAAACTTTTTCATTTGAAAAGTATGACATAATATATTATGAATCATCCTGTACGTTTATTGTATTTATAAAGCGCATGATGTTAAGGAAATGGAACCAAATATCGGAGAGAAACAAATCTGTATTACACCAATCATGTTTGTCATCTTGTTGGGATAACTAAACACGAGCTTCTGGAAGCAGGTGTATATCAGTTACATTCGTTCCATATTGTTCAAATGTTGTCTTACTGTACGTAATGATCAATGTACAATGCTGTGTTTTTCAACGTTCATTATTATTATTTATCATTATCAGATGAAACTTTCTACGCATGCGCTGAATTGTATTGGACTGTTTTCAAAACAAAATTGAATGTAACTCACTCACTTTATCCTGTTCGTAATCGTTAGTGTATAAGGCTGCCACAGCTGCTCTCCTCCTACATCGGTCGGTCTGCCTTTCTCACTGTTACTGTTTTCCATGTTATTCCCATTACTTCGATATGTGCATATCTCTATTACATGTTATATAATTGTGCTTGTATTTCACATGGATACAGTGGACATGAAGTGTGTTTCTCTTGGTACTTCTAGCATTTGATGATGACGTCTTGTGGTTGCCTTCTGGATAAAGCAGGATTTCGGGTGCGCTGTGGTTGCCTACTTGATATACGAGGAGTCCGGGTGCGCTGTGCTAGCTCTTTCAGAAAAGACTCGTGCATCATGTGAAATCCGGACACCCTTGCACACTACATGGCATGAATTCATTCTTAAATTGTATAGTTTCCAGATACACATATTAGCAATTATGTATGAGCTTGATGCGTATTGTCATCTGTGACAAGTTACCATTACTTTGAAACCAGATGCATGTTTCCATCGTTTGAGATAATACAGTTTGTCGAGTAATTCTAAATCATAAATAGTTCATCAATTTTTTTTTTAAGTTGGTTTATGAATTAGAAGGATTTATTTATACGATGGTACATTTTTAATATTTTAATACTGATAACATTTATTACTACACCCATAGGTATATGTTTCAATCATGAAGAGGTATTTTGTCAGAAATTGATATATATATATATATATATATATATATATATATATATATATATATCACTTGCTTAGAATTATATATATATATCACTTGCTTAGAATTAGAAGGTGGTCAGTGCTACTTACGACATTTTTAAGACCCATGCATATTTAAAATCTGCATCTCAATGCGCCTTTTATGAGCCTATTTTCATGAAGATCGAAAGAGGTGATGTTGACCAAACTGAAGTTTAAAAAACTTGTTTTCCCTTAAGTTTTCCTCTAATTCAAGAGTAGTTTTCAGACAGTTTCTTGTTTTCTCAGAATATTGATTTTATGCTTACGACCTTTCTATTCTAAGCCAGCGATATGTAGTTAAATAAAAAGTATAAATTTTACAATTTTACATGTATAAATATTTGGAATTAGTAAAATAACCTTGATATGCATAAACAATAAAGAAACCGTCAAACAGAACAGGTTAACAATGCAAGGTGTATGATGCAGCACATATATGTTCAGTTGGCAATGACTGGTTGTTCATTAGGAAATTATGTACATAAAGAACGTACATTGTTCATTTTCTCCACAGGGTTACATGCCATTATATAGCTTTCTTCGAAGGTTACACAGAACAATCAATTTGGTGTGTTTTGACTGTAAACGCACTAATGTTGATTCGGTAGTCTGTTTTAAAACTGTACATTATCAGCCAATAATTCTAGAAAGAAGTTGCTGAATTCGTCATTTCCCAGAAATTGCTCCTTTAACACTTTGCTTTTAAAAACCTCTACATCAGGGTCACAATTTCAAAATGAATGCAGAAATACCTGGGAATAAGTCGACACAAAAAGACTGGTATACGCAGCACAGGAAGAAAATGACAGAACGATCAAATTACCGGTTTAATACGTTGCCTTATGGAGAAAATGTAACATGTACGTTTCTTTTTGTACACAGTTATAATACATTTTAGATGCTGATCCTCTCATGTTGATGATTTGTTGATATATGAATTATATGTGTATATATGTGTAAATGTATATTTTTATTAAACAAAATAAAGTAAATTCATATCGTGCCATTTTATTTTCCTTTTAGAAATACTTCTATCCAATAAATCAACACTGCGATTTACTAAAAAATGTGTTGTGCTTCACCACTGTGTAATAGTAGAAACTATGAAATGAATGCGCTGGTTGTGTATTATGCAGAAAAGTATTAACTTTAAAATAATAATCTCTAAAAAAACAGCAAAGTTCATGGGCTCCATGTATTTGACGAATCTACGAATTCTACTTTATCCGCGATCGTACGACGCCGATCCTCTTCGACGACGTTGCGAACCAACGTCACCAATATCGGGATGAAATTGTTCGGCCGTCTAACCCACTCATCATTTTCTAGACTGTATCTTACTTCACTACAGCGCTCGGCCACGAATAAACCGTTGTCTCTTTCATTTTAGGAAGTATACCTGCACGTTTCATGTTGTATTTTGTTTGTGATGCCGTATAGCTCGATTACACACATAATGTGATCGCCGTCCGTGGTTCTGTGAATTTCGGTAGACCCATTGTTACACGAGTATTTCTAAAGGCGCGATGGTGCATATGTCGCTTAAAACATTATTTATCATAATTGACTTCAGATTTTTACGGACGTTTCACATGACGTCATGCAATCAAACTTCAAATTTTGCCGATTTTTGGACGTTGAACAGTAGATATATTTGATGAAATATAGTAAAATACGTTTCAAATTATCCGTGTGCTCCAGTTTACGTAATCGATCTTATTTAAGATATTAATATTTTGAAACGGTTACTAGTAATAACATGTCGCTTTAAATTTGTAAATACCGGCGAATTCATTCATTCAGTGTAAATACTAGTATGATGATGATAACGCTGAAATAGAATAGTTATGGCCAAATTCCGCGAACTTTTTTATCCTCCCTCGTATGTGAACGGATCTAATCTTGCAAAGGTATAATTATATTGCATTAAATTAGAGATATTATGGAACATAATAATATATGCAGTGTTATAAGTGTATACAATTAATGTACTTTTGCATTCTAGATAGCCCAATTATATCATGTATTTCTTTTAGTTGAACTGGTAGACTGTTTAGTATGCGCTTATTAAATAAGCTATGTTGGTACTAAAATATAGATATAGTTGTACATCATAAAATATTCAGTGTTCCATCGTTATTATAACAGATGAAGTATTGCATTCTTCTAATTGTCTTAAACGAACTTTTATGACATGATGGTCTGTTATATTAACAATAATAACAGCTGCTGCAGCTGCTCCCAAGTGTGTCGTCATGAACGCCGCGTTTTGAAACATCAGTCCGTGAATATCTTAACGCAAAATACACTGTCCAACGGTTTCGCAATAATATAATCGCACTAAACAAGCATCTCTTCCGAGGACAATCAAACGTATTGACCATGGTTTTATAACACAAGCCAATGCAATTTGTGTGTTATTGGCGATATAATAGCATTAGTCATAGATCGTCGAAAGATTAAAGATAATAACAAATCAATGTTGATTCTTAAACATATTTATATTTGTTCTAAGTTCTTTTCAGTACAGAGATATATTGATATTTTATACTAGGTTATTGTAAACATGCTACATGCACTTCCTTCATCGTTATTATCTGTTACATCATATTACTCATCTCTATATAGGGAATGTGAGCTATTTGTAAAAATAACACTTGCTTTATTAAGGCTCAACTTCTTAGTCATCTTGTTTCAAAAGTTACTGATAATCTTTACAGGGTTAACGATTTACAGTATTTTGTGTACCTACGGTTAGCTACACGTACATATACTCGCATACGTTCCTTTCACAACCTTCCTATAATCACATACACCGCCTAGTTCTACATCATTTGTAGAATAAACTACGTTGTCACCCACTCATTTATAACATTGTTCTATACACTGCACCATCTTGATTTTGTGCTCATGAACATCAAGAACGTATAGACAAAGTTAACATGACCACAAATTACTGTATCATTGACAATAAAAGAGTAAAATTAAGATTGTAATATATATATATATAAAACAATCTAAATTTTAAAAAAGTTTTTTTTTCTTTTTATTCTTTATCAATGAAACAGTTACCTGTTCACATGGCATGTCTTTTTTACCCTTCTCCAAACGGCTTCGATACTAACGATAATGGAAAAGTCAATTTTATAATTTTAGAATTCAATAACATCAGCGTGTTAAATAACTTGTAGCAGAAATTCAGCAAACAAGACACAAGCGAATCAGACAATGATCTCCATAACGTGTCTATTATATACCAACCACACGATTAATTAACCAAGGGTGTTATATTGTACCGGTATTAGGTTCACGTCACACAATGCTACCAATTAATCGTGTGCATAATCTGTATGCAGACATTGGCTGTAGATTAAGTGCTCAGATTTAGGTTAAGACACTGGCTAGACAATCAATTTCCCTATAGAATACACCGTCTTTTGAGAGCACAAAATGTATTCATAAATGTGTTAGTTTGTTGTTGGTTTCTCTTGTTACAAATGGTTTGACTGATACTATATGTCATGGCTTTTAACAAAGACATATTTGACTTATATTAGACTTATGTGTTTAACTTTGCTACTAGCCCTTCAAAAAGCCATGATACTGCTGCAAGTGTCTGGGTGGCCTCAAAGGATGCCATCCAACCTGGTTTCTCTCATACCCTCAGTTTGCATTTGTCAGCATTTACACAAATATGTGATTCTCTAGTATTTACATCGGGTGACATCTACTGTTGGTGTTTACATATTTAATGCTTGTGTTTTATTGCATTATAATGTTTCTGATCAGGTGCGCTATTTAATTGTTAAAAACAAATGCTGTCAAATTAGGTTGTATTGGTATCTATATGCTGTCGACATTAGGGTTAAATGACAGCAACATGAACCGCGCAATACTGTTAATTGCACTGAACGAAGCGTCTGACACGCCTTCCTCAGTTCGCTTAGATCCGGGATAGGTTCCCGGTTGGGACGATCATGTTCCTCGAAGTAGATCTATTTGTATACTAATGTATTGCCTCTGGGAAACGGGCTAGGCTAAATTTCATTCGTATATGTATGAAATGTGTACATTCAAGTTGTAAGCTTCAATTTCAAACCACTTCACGCTGTTTTGTGCTATATCTGCATCTGGTTTTATTTGCCTTTTGTACACATTAATTGAAACACCCAAAATATAGAAAGCACTCCTTTCTCAAGATCATGCTAGTACACTCCTTAATGCAATTTGCATTTGATTAATTGAGGAGGGAGATAAAATGGTGACTTGTTTTATAAAGTCACTTACTAGAAGTAATTTGGCACAACCTCAAAAGACGGCGATACATAATACTACATTGTCGTGCAGTAAATGAATTATTTCTGTACGAAACAAAAAAATTACAACAAATAAATGCATTATGTAACACGTTCTGTAAGGCTTTAGATAACAGTGATTCTAAGTGTCCACACTTATATTACCATGGATACTTAATTTCATTCCGGTTTATTACCACGTGCAGATATATGCATTGTTACTTGCACGTACATCCGTACGTATTGCTGTGGATTTATGTGAATGCCCTTTAGCTTAAGTCCAATAGTGATATTCAGCACAGTCGTTACCAAAATGATAGCCATATAGTCAACCTGCTTAATATAGGAATTGTCCACTCCACAATCAATACAGAAATTCAAGACAATTTCAAAGAAAATATTTTTCCTACCTTTCAGTGTAACGGGAATGGGTGCATCTCTGACAATAGACTTTATCTGGGTACTTTACTTCAATTTACTCTCTGTTATCTGTTTATGTTCATGGTTGTCCTGCTTATATTTCATATGTATGTCCTCGCGCTTTGGCAATTTTGAAATGTCGAAAAAGGTTGTATATTGTATAAAATTGCATGTTGCCTTGTTGGTTGTCCATAAGAAGTATAATCGTTAAGTGTAAACTATACAATGGATGAAGCCATTGAAAATTGTGCTCAAAATTCAACATGTCACAGACAGGAAATATTAAATGCGTCGTTAATACCCGATACCAGTGCCACAGATAACTATATATTTACTGGCCTATGTCAACCAAATTTTATTATCATCGGTTCGACGTTCGTAGATCGTTACCAGAAGGTATATGCGGGGACGTATCTCCTCTCTTTCTTTGCGGTGGTTGTCCTGTACGGTTTGATATACAAATCTATCCACGAGCATCGGGCCAAGAGGAGCAAACGTAAACGGTCCAGTTTGTACCCATCTGGTGTAAGTTCTTCTGTTAATTGTGTCCATTGATATTTATGTCTCTTTAGCCAAACTTTAGACGTGTAAGGAATTGACTGACTGTTTACAAAGTATTTTACTGCAAAAGGTAGAAGTAAATTAGCAAACTTGATATTATTGCAAAAAAGTACCGGAACGCATATGTACGTCCAAAGTCGGTCTATAAATGTATGACATCGTTTTACATTACTTTCATTAACTAATTAAACGGTATTAAAAACTTCACCTTGTATGAGTAATCTGTTATCGTATGTTTAAAACGGTTGCAAAGTTTATAGCATGAAACTTTGGCCCATACACAATCAAACATATACAATATTATGAATCATACATATATAATCAAGGACCAGGATAGGAAATGCAGTCCAGGTAACCTAACCATTGTTTTCAAAGAAAACTCATAAACTAGACGGATTATAACTTGTTCAGGTGGGCATTGTGGGGTGATCCAGAATTACGATGACGTTTGTTCTAAAAAGTTTATTTTAGGTCAGATTGGTATGAAAGTTTGACAAAAGTCGCTTTTATTTATTATTGACATAAATCACAACCCATATTTAAAAACAACGTTTTGGCATCAACAGTTATACGCTATCATAGCAACACATAAATGCTTTCTTGGATCAACAGAGTTTTTTTCATTATTGTTGATTGTTACTATGTCTCTTCATTTAAAAATTCAGAAATATGACATCATGTTGGCTAATATCGTATCGACAACTGGATGGAATTTCAAGGATATATTCGGTATATTCGCTATAACCTGCTGTTTTAACAAAAATATTTATTTTGAGATTGTCCGTAGCTTGAAAGAATAATCTTAATGAAGCAAAATACAAAAGAAATTTTGTTAATATCTTGCTTTTTAAGGAAGTTACAGCTGTTTTTGTAGTGTCCCCTTTCGAAGCTTTTTGTTTGACGTCGAAAACGTCATTCAAACGTTAATTGACGTAACTATAACACGTATTTCATAATTACACCATTTGATCAATTAATGACATAAATTGTTCATAATGGTATCACATTTTAGCTATATCTTTTAATTTTTTAAATATTAACCAAAATCAAAATTGTTCACATTCAGAGAAAGGCTACTATTGTTTTAAACAACTGACTCCTCGTTTTTCTCACTATGAGTACTTTTCCGAAATTGGTCATCATAGCAACGAAGTATGTGCTTTCGACTTAATTCATGGGAAAATTTAAAGCTAAGGTATAGTACTATATGAGTAAACTACATAAAATAGAATCAATGGATATGTATTTTTTTCTTATATTAGAGCTTTTACAAACCTTGTTACATAATGGTAATTACATAATGTCATTATAGCAGGTTTTCCTGGAGACTGGCTCATATGTTTTACTTATGTCATATCATAATAAACGTAAATGACGTCACAGTATTTCATTTACAGTCGCATAATAATGCAATATTGTGCATAGATACGAAAAAAACCAATGCAGGCGAAAGAAATGTTGGAGAAATCAAGTATTAGACCTATTGTATCACGGCCACTTGTTTAAAATGGTATAGACGTTTGAAAAAAAGTCTGGATAATGGGACAAACAGGGACAGTAGAAGTGAAAACCCGATGTTGACTGAATCGGTCCTTACGTTGGTCAGAATGAACCATCCGTGGCATTAGTGGATACATATATGATCTTGCAGAGCCGGTAACCGTACAGTTTAGTAAATATTGACAGGATAATTCAATATACATAAAATAACAGCATAAATGGTTAGGGAAAATAACGAATAGTTCATTAACAGTGATTAAAACTTCATGAAAGGATACAGTCGTGAAGATGACGTCGTACGTCATTGCAGAGATATCCCGCGATTCACAACCATACCCTCTTACATACGCTGTAGTTACATTATTTATGATCATAACCAAATGAAATTTAGTATATTTGTGCACGAAGTACCAATAGTGCACAGTCCACAAATTCGTAACTGTAAAAAAGAACGGTTTTTGAATAAGAGCAAAAGTCCACGTAAATCTGGATCACCCCTCGTTAGTAATTTATGTTTTCTGTGCTCGGCTGGTTCAGTTGGGCATTGTGCCTTGTATGTTTTCTGTTTTCTGCTGGTTAGATTGAGTGCTTCCTTACCTGTCTGACCGAATATTATCATTTTTATCAACCATGTTTTAGCTTACCTGTCACATAGTGACAATATAAGCTATTGTGATCACTCTCCGTATGTCGTCCGTCGTCACTCCGTGCTTACTAGCGTCCATCCGTCAACAATTCATTCAATCTTCTTCTCCTCCTAAACCACTTGGCCACATTCAACCAAACTTCACAGTAATATTCCGTGGGTGGTCCTTTCTAAATGTAGCTAAACGAATTCTAAGCTATGAATAAGTCTGCTTGCCATGGCAACCAATAGGAAAATCTTTTTAAAAAATCATAAAAAACAACCACTGGCCAGATTTCAAAATAATTTTATAGAAATAGTTGTTGGGTGACCCTCATCAAAAGACAAGGCCGTTTGGGTTGGGCGCCGTTTTTCCCTTAATATTATAGTAAAAATACTTTAAACTATTCTCTGGAAGTACTGGTTGGATTTCAGGTTAAATGGGTAACACTAATTCTTAGGTGATCGTTTCCAAAAAAAACTGCTAAAGGGAATTATAATCCGTGCAGAACTGTGGCTGTTATGGCAACTAATGTTTTTTAAAATATGGTTCTAAATGACCAATGTGCACAGGTGAGCGACCCAGGGCCCCATGGGCAATCTTGTATTTGCTCAATGCCCAGTCGTTCTTGTCAGTTTGTGTACTATTTTTACGAGGTTTACTATAGTACTGAAACCTCCTCGATCGAATGATCTGATTCATTGCGTATTATTGGATTGTAACGGACAATATATAGAGAGATTTCCAATAACAGAAGAATCCCCAGGGGAGACTTTGCGAGAATTGTTGTGCCAAAAGGGGCTGGACGAAGATTGTCAATGATTTAACTGTGTCAAACCAATAATGACAAACAATGCACTATATGAATGATTAAGAAACCAAAAAAGATAATATTAAATCAGACAGTGACTCAACTTAATCAGCCGAGCACGGCAAAAATAAATAACATACCAGGCACAATGCCCAACTGAACCAACCGAGCACAGAAAAATTAATAAAACACAATGCCCAACTGAACAATATAATCCGCCTAAGCCAAAGCTGCCGAGAAGCTGAATGAACTAGTTTCAGCAATTGAACAGCTTAATTGCCCAAGCTGAATGACCCAAGTTTCCTATGAGACACCAAACACCCGCGTTTGTAAATACGCCTACAGGAATACTATATTTTTATTGAGCAACATAAATATAGAATTAAAGCAACAACACGACTTTGTTGACAGTAAATTTGTTTGCCGTGCTGAAAACCGGTATGTGTGGTAGACACATCACTTTTCCCTTATTGCAATTATGTCATGAAGTGCACATTGATTGCATACATCATTTTATCTATTTTATGTATACTAGATCAAAAATAGGATTCTAAGTATCACCTAAACATTTTAGTATTTAATGATATCCTGCTTTTATTACATGACTTTCCTTGTATTCGGGCTAGTATATGCTTTATAGTATAAAGTCACTTTATCTTCTAAATGACGGAAATTTTAGCATCGTTTATAAAACAGAGTAAGTTTTTCAACAGAGAGATGTGTATTTTCATGATATTAATGTCATCTAATAAAAGAATCTAACACTATTTGGCAATTGATACAAACTTATCTTAAACTCGTTAAGGAAGTAGTAGTAAGCTCACCAGAGGCTCGCTTAATTAAATTTCCAGAACTCGTTTAATACAAGCTTATACCAATAATTGACAATTCGTGATATATCCTCTATATATGTAGAACTACCAATATATATATACACAGACATTTTCCGCAAGAAACTGGCATGTCCTCTTTTTCTATGTTGACTTTTGGTTTTCTTGTTTTCATCTTACATTTATAATTCATCCATCATTATTTAAACCGATTGCATAACTACTTTTTGCCACTTGTTACTGTCATATGAATATGGTATCGTATTATTTGTACATGTATGTACACATGGGCCTATATGGCTTACTAAATTTTAAATAAACTATATATGTTCTACAATTTGATATAAATCGCTAAATCAAAAATATATATGATTAATGTGTTAGTACGAGTGGAAGAGAGCATGACGGCTACCGGACTTGTTAGTCTTTGGTGTCCAGGTTACAGAGAGTATACCTTTCCATGACTTGAGCTTCATTCCTATACTCCAAATATGGAGAGCTAGTCAGTTACTGGTGATAATCAAGTTTACATAGGTGTATATTCAAGTACAGTAGTGTGTGAAAGGTCACCAGCGTCCAGTACGATGAATGCGATCAAGAAAATTGTGAACAATGGCATATAATTTCGCTGAAAAAAAGTCAGTGTGTTATAAATTGTATTTGAGCACGATCTTATTTCTATAAATGTGTATTGAAGCGTTCCAGATACGCGTACAATGTCCGACAATGACACCCTTATCACCAATCTATCTATATGTATTGCAACATTATATCCATAATAAAAGTTGTTCCTGCCTTGAAATAGTTCAATTATATCCTCACAACATGGGTTATTTAGTCCGCGAACGGTAATTTACTCGCTGTCATTTTCTTATACTTTATAGACAGAATATGATGACACAGAAAATAGATCCTTCAAACAGATAAAACCTATCTATCTCAAGTAGATTGTATCACTACAATCTAATGATGACAAGGGAGTTCGTATTGTATCAGTCAATATGTCAGCGTTCCTCTTTGATAATACCTCAAGCCTATAATATCAGTTTAATACAGATCGCTTAAACAATTCAATGCAGATGACTTTAGAAACAGTCTCAATGTACAACGATGGTCCGCTTTAGAATCCTTTGATGACCCAGATGATGCAATTGATTGTTTCAACAAATTATTCTTAGACGTGTTAAATGAACACGCGCCAGAAAAACAAAAATGAGTAAAACATCAAAATCAGCCAGATTGGTTCAATAATAGGTAAAGAAATATCATTTGAGGCGAAAAAGTTTTTCTATTCAAATGCAATAAACGAAAACAAAAAAAAATCCCAAATTTTATGGACAAACCTTAAAGATCTTTCTGGTAAAAAAACAAGCCATCAATCAAACATCATTCAAGATGAAAATGGAAACCCAATTACTGAGGCATTACAAACAGCGGAAGAATTCAATAACTATTTTTCCAGTGTCTTTAAGAAAGCCCCATTTATTGATATCAATAATTATGATTTTAATAAAATAATTGATTTTGTAAATGCAAATTTAAAAAGTGAGCAATAATTTGAAATACCAGAAATCTCACTCGAGTTCCTAGAAAAAGAACTAAAATCACTAGACCCTGGTAAATCCACCGGAATTGATGGTATTGTGCCCAGATTTCTTAAGATAGGGCATGACATAATATCTAAACCATTACAAAACATTAACAAAATAACATCTATTTTCAAAAAAGGACCAAAATCAGATGTAAGCAACTACAGACCTATTTCTATTCTACCAGTTCTTTCAAAAATATATGAAAGACTTGTCTCAAATCACTTAAAAATATTTCTTGATAAAAATGATCTTATAAGTAGTCATCAATCGGGTTTTCGAAAATTCCACTCATGTGAGACATCACTTACAAATATAATAGACAATTGGATTGACACTATAAATGATCATGAAGTTGTTGGAACTGTGTTCCTAGATCTAACTAAAGCATTTGACCTTATCAACCATAAACTACTACTCAAGAAATTGGAGTGTTTTAAGCTAAGCCCTAAAACAATTAAGTGGTTCTCATCATATTTAACAGACCGTTTCCAAAAAGTTAGCATATCAGGTCAGTTGTCAGATGCCAAGGGTATAAATGCGGGAGTTCTACAAGGATCAGTTTTAGGACCCTTACTTTTCATTATCTACATAAATATTCTTCCCCTCTGTCAACATAATAACACAAAAATCGACATGTTCGCTGATGACACAACACTGTCTGCTTCAGGTAAAACAATCAGCGACGTTAACACATCCCTACAAGAGCAAGTTAACATTACTGAAACTTGGTGCACACAGAATGCCATGATACCAAATGCCCAAAAAAACTTAAGTTATGTATGTTGCTGCATCTCACCAAAAGTTAAAAGACATATCTGAATGTGATGATTCAAATATAATACTTAACAATCAAGTGCTCTCAAATTCAAAAGAAAAAAGCTGCTTGGTATCTTTGTAGATCAAACTCTAACATGGAAAAGGCAAGTTGATCATGTTCTTAAAAAATGTAACTCTCTACTATACCTACTACTACGCATCAAACATTGTCTTAATATAGATTCACGTAAACTTTTCTTCAATGCTTATATCCTGCCCCACCTCGACTATTGCTGTACAATTTGGGGGTCATGTTCCAAAGAACTCAGAGATAAACTTTACAACTCTCAAAAACGGGCAGCTAGAGTAATTCTGGATAAACCACATGACCATCCATCAGAAGAACTCTTCATTAAGCTAATTTGGATGACAATTCATGAAAGAATAACATATAAAAAAGCTGTTTTAATGTATTACTCCATGCAAAATAAAGTCCCAAAATATCTAAGTGATAAATTTGTATTAAAAGCTAATCCTGGACTAAGATCAACATAGAATAAAGAGTTGGTTGTACCACATCCAAACATGGAATTCTTTAAGAAATCTTTTTCCTATTCAGGTGCATCTATGATATTCCATTACATATTAGACAGGCAGAGAACACAAGTTCTTTTATTAGACAATTCTTGAATTGGAAACGCAATACTACATAATAATCTATGCATACATATCTCAATGTTAAAAATACAAATACTTGTGGTGTGTAATGTCCGGTTGTTATTTTCTTGTCACCTAGCTCTCGTTACGTTTTAGTTTGACTGACTGAGGCGGCAGACTTTCGGGACGAGATGCCGTGCTTTTGTAGTTGCTAGATTTTTACGCTGGACAGTGTCTGTGTCGCTTACATGTTGTCTGTGCCCGGCTGGTTAAGCTGAGTGCTGCCTTCCCTGTCTGACTTAATATCGTTTTTATATCATATATATTGAATAGCACTTTTGTTCACAGTTGATTATTGATTTTGTATGTATACTAGGCTATTTAATTATAGGTTAACGTTTTAAACAATACATGAGTCTCCTATATTGTTAAGTTCAACTAATACTGTTTCATTTTGTTTATAAATTTGTTTGTATATTATCATGTATTTAATGTATATATGTTTATTATGTACACCATATGGAAAATTGGTATAACACCAAATATGTTATCTACTATAAATAAAGTCGTTACTTACTTACTTACTTACTTACTTACTTACTAGTTTGTATCTACCGAACTGTATCTACAAGAAGCTGCGAGTTGGGCGGTTCATTTCCTCGTTCAGTTCTTTGTTGGACATTGTAGCCTGTAATTTTGGTTTTTGATATATTTATTATATTTTCTGTGCTCGGCTAATTACGTTAGGTGCTGCCTACTCAGTCCGACTTTCCATTTAGGATTTTGAATTTTTCGCGTCCGTAGCTTCAGTAGTACGAGGAAGGCTGACATTCTCAATTTCAATTCCAGGTCGAGTTTTCAACAGTGGAGACACAATTCACAGCGGTCACTCATGTCAATCCACATGGGCGTGACAATGGTGATTTGGAAAATGGACCAGAAATGCAACCAGCTTGGTTAATGGCTCATCAGTTATTTGACTACAATCAAGTTATATTTTATATGTACTTCGTTTACCACACGGCCAATCCGTTCATATACGCATTTATGAACAAATCCTTCCGGGACGATTTAGAGAAAGTGCTAAAATGTCAGAGTATGGCTCTAGTGAGATAAAACAGTGATCAGTGTTCCTTGTATAGAGCAGAAATTGATAACATCACATATTGACCCGATTGTTCAATGGGATTTGTGTCTGAAGAAGAATATTTCTCGATAATTTATTTCAAAAAGGATTATAAAAGAATGCGATTGGTGATATTGTGATAGATACGGTGAGATAGTACGATATACCGCAGATACGGAAAGATTGTACGATATACCGTAGATACGGTAAGATAGTACGATATACCGTAGATACGGTAAGATAGTACGATATACCGTAGATACGGTGAGATAGTACGATATACCGTAGATACGGTGAGATAGTACGATATACCGTAGACACGGTGAGATAGTACGATATACCGTAGATACGGTGAGATAGTACGATATACCGTAGATACGGTGAGATAGTACGATACACCGTAGATACGGTGAGATAGTACGATATACCGTACACGGTGAGATAGTACGATATACCGTAGACACGTTGAGATAGTACGATATACCGTAGATACGGTGAGATAGTACGATATATCAACATGTCAGTTTTTAAAGTGCTGCATTTTGGTTGATCAATGTCATCTGTTCTGTTGACAATAGTATCATACTGTTTAAAATCACCATACGTCTGCATCGTAAATTGTATTAGTTTTAAAATGGAATCCGCTTAATGATCGTTATTAGACGTATAAATGTAAGTTAAATGCTTTCTCCGCAACGTCGCACTGACTAGCATAATGAACAAGGAATACACCGGACTTACACGATTTCTCTAAAACATCAACAAAATGAAAACTCCTTGCATCGGGGAGAAATACTAGTATTGCGGTGGCATACGAAAGAAACAAATGACATGTTGTTTCTTTAAACAAATGAACATCGTCAAGTATTTTGGAACGTTTTGAACACCGTGTTATTTGTACTATAATACATTGTATAACCGCTGTCTAATGATAATGATTAGATAAAATATAATCGTTATCATCGCAGCGAGATAATTACCATATTCTCAACTTAATGGCAACCCCCATATACGTGTAATTATTTCAATTCTGCAGAAACCTTGGTTATTGTATCATAACATGTATTGTTTTGAGAGGAGGGCAAATGCATCGGACATTTTTTTATTACGCCTCAGTATCATGAACATGGAGTCGTTGATAAAGTTGAACTTGAACAAGCGGTCCATGATAAACACGTTCTATGAATCATTAAATTCATAGAATAATGTATAATTGAAGATTCATACATACAGTAAGATTACATAAAGATACAATCTGCAATTTTCATACATTGCGCAATCAATTCACTTGAATAATGTGTTATTAAATTCAGAAAACATGATGTACACCATGCATAATTTACAGATTTGTTCCGAACAAAATGTATGTTAAATTTTGTGAATGTGAAATGTATATAAAAGTGGTTATTTTTTCTAATGCATGAAATACTCTTCAAAAGTGTATAATATAGACACTTCCAAGTCGTTAATGTGGATTAGATAATCAGTACATCCGTCAAAGACAAATTCAAAGTGCCGCATCGTAATTATTCGTACTATATATGATTGATGAACATGTCGCTGGCTTAGAATTAGAAGGTCGTTAGTTTTACTTACAACCTTATAAGACTCAGGCATATTTGAAATCTGCATCTCAAGGCGTTTCTTACGAGCCCTGTTTCCATGAGAATCGGAACTAGACACGTTGACCTAACTGAAGTTGAAAAAAGCTTGTTTTTCCATAAGTAAAGAGTAGTTTGAAGACAGTTTATTCTTGTTTTCACAAAATATCGAGTTTGTACTTACGATCTTCTCATTCTAAGCCAGTGATGTATAATTGTTTTTAACTACAGACACGTACGTACGTATATTGTATTCACAAAGCGAATGATGTTAAGGAAATGAAACCGAACATATCGGAGAGAAACAAATCTTTCTTACACCAATCATGTTGGTGATCTCATTGGGATAACTAAGCACAAGCTTTTGTAAACAGTTATATATCAGTTACATTCATTACATATTGTTCAAATGTTGTCTGGTGTCTTACCGTACGTAATGATGGTTGTACAACGCTGTGTTTTTCCACGTTCATTATTATTGTTTATCATTATCAGATGAAAAGTTTCTACGCTTGCGCTGAAATCTATTGAACTATTTACAACACAAAATTGAATGTAACTTATTTACTTAATCCTTTTTTTTGTTAAGTGAATAATGCTGCCACAGCTGCTCTCCACCTACATCGGATCTGGGGTGTTTTCAATATTGATCTTACTTGACTTAATGATAAGAACAAACTCTTGGTCAGTAACATGCATTATGATTGGCTATCCTTGTTCTCCAATTGAATAAGATCAATATTGAATACCACCCCTGATCTGCTTGTTCACGTTTCTCCCATTACTTCTATCTGTGCATATCTCTATACCATGTTCCATGAGTGTGCATGTATTTGGCATTAATATAGTTGACATCAAATATAGTACACCCATATTCTTTGTTGACATGAAGTGGTGTTCTCTTCTAGAAAACAGGGTTATCTCTTATGACTTGTGCAACAGACCATATCCATATCCATTATTGTGTATTTGTACAAGTTTGATGGATGAGGTACGATTATTTTGTGATCCTTAGTGTACCTTTGTATGTTTGAATTTCAATGAGTGTTCGGCCTAAATATGTTAACCCTTCAGTTTCGTTTTATATACGAGGATTCTGGTTGCGCTGTGGTTGCCTACCTGATATACGAGGAATCCGGGCGCTCTTAAACTAGGTCGTTCAGAATAGGCTTGTACACCGTGTAAAATCCTGCTTTCAATTTCAAATTTTGACCTACTTTACGTGTGCACACTGCATAACATCGAGTCTTTCTTAAATTGTATAGTTTTCAGATACACATACGAGAGGTGTTCAACTTATATTTGAACAAAACTGAACATCGGATTTTGCAATACAAATGTTCTAGCGCAAATAAAACTATTTATTTCTATTGAGCCATGTAAGAAAATGTGTTAAGTAGTAAATACACTCATTTTGTTTTATATTTGCATTTCTATTGAGCCATGTAAGAAAATGTGTTAAGTAGTAAATACACTCATTTTGTTTTATATTTGCATTTTGTCTAACCGAAATCAACCATCTTGTAGGGGGAATTATGTTTCATTTAGACAAAATGCCTCTATAGAAGCATCAAAAAAGTGTTGGTATATTATGAATAACCCATATCAGTGAAGACAATCAGTAATATATGTTATATGAAGGGTGATATACGTTCACTGCCTGTTTTGGCGAAATGACATCAAATATTAAAATCACCAAAAATGGTCGAAATCTGGAATCGCCATGTGCATTGGTTCTGTGATATCTAATAATTCAAGAACCCAAAGTTGTATTACAACGAAGTTGTAAGTATCAGTAGCATCGATTTCGATGTTAAATTTATGAAAATACTGGATGTTCAATTATGTTCAAATATAAGTTGAACATCTCTACAGAACAGAACATAACTTTATTTACTCAAGTTGATATGGTTACGAAACATGAGTATACGAGGGTGGTCCGCAAAAGACGCGAACATTGATATTTATTGTATTGGTGTCCATTGTATTCACAATTTGCATATATTGTCTTTTTTATGTCATCATTGAAATTGCTCAATTTGGTGTTGATATCTTAAAGCATTACGAATCTGTGTGGTTTTATTGCACCCGCAGTAGGTCCGATTAGCACACACTCTACGACGTCAACGCCGTCGTTTCTTCTGTTTCAGCACATAAGCTTCATTGACTGGTGCAATTTTAGATAAATTCGACGCATTTTCGATACCCAAACATGACAGTTAAAGTTCAGAGAGATACTCTGACACGTATCTTAATTTTCGGGTAAGATTTTATGTGCAACAGTTTAACATATACAATGTTTAGCCTCCTCATTTTACCTTCTGACGCTTGTCTTAGGGGATGACGTATTTCGCTCTGTTAACTTGGGCCGAGTTTCCTTTTAGGCTTGGTAGTCTTTATTTTTTCGCCGTTTTCCCTTTAAAACATTTACACCAAGTGTAGACAAGAGTCCTACATACATTCCTACGATTATTTGCATGTTTGACTTCTGTTTTTGATTATGCAGGTGTCAGACCATAGTCCGGCGGTAATTCTTTGCGCCGCACATTTCCCTGACGTTGCCTTTTTTGAAAGACGCGAAACACGGAGCGGTGCGAATAAATTCATAGTTTTGCTGTTAATGACATTATCGACTCTAAATATCGCTGTGGTGTCGACATTGGCGTATTTTTAATGCACAAATAAGAACACTTTTTAAGTTATAAGCTCTTGAATAAAAGCCGATACGTTTTTATAAAAGGGCATGCGCCGACTCTACCCAACTCGCATTAGTTAATCAAGTATAATTACCGAAATTTAGAAGGAAATGAAATTTCAATTTTACACATACATGTATGTAAAGAAACAACTAATGAATAATACGTGAAAGATTTTATGGAAAATTATGCGTAGTGTTGGAATGGGAGACAAAGTTCGCGACTTTTGTGGACAACCCTCGTAATGCGAAATTCTATAATAACATGTTGAGGCATGACAAGCAATTATGTATTTGCTAGATGCGCATGGTCATCTGTAACAAGTTATCATTACTTTGAAACCAAATTTATAATAATGCAGTTTCCGTCGCTTGAGGACATATAGTTTGTCGAGAAAATGAAATTCTGAATCATAAACAGTTCCGAATCATTTTTATTTTGTCATGTTAGTTTGAAAACGACAGTTGAAGTATTTATTTATACGGTAATACATTCTTAATACTGATACCATTTATTACTACGCCTACGGGTACAGGGTGTCCAAGAAGAAAGTATACAGTTTCCGTGTATATTTATCAAACATCTTCATTCTGATATCGCAAAGAAAATTTGCATGTGTAGACATAAGATGTAAGTGTTTCCTGATACCAGTTTTAAAATTATAACTTGGATAAGTTTTAGAAAAATGTAAATTTACTAAAATAACCTTATTTTGCCTGTGACATCTATTCAGTAATTTATGACGTTCTCAAAATATCTTACGTTTCCCTTCTTGCACTCGTTCTTTAAAACTATTGATATCATTTGCACATGTGTATAAACGTATATTCCAACCTTCTCTTTTGATGTTCCTCGTGAGCATAGAATACTGTCTGTTGGCATTGGGCTGGGCACTAGCGATTTTGCATAGCCCCCAAAAAGAAGTCTCAATGATTTAGATCCGAGCTGTGGTCTGGCCATGTCACACAATAGTTGTATCTACTAGAACTTACTTTGATATCAACTGTTTAATGTAATTCATCTAACCCCTTAAATAAAACATGTGGCCCTGGTACATCTGCACGAACCATGCATCGTTGAAAACAATAAATCACCTGCGGCGTTTTGGAATGAACTTGTTTAACATAGGCAAGCAAGGGGAAGGGTTTATTTCTTTCCATAGTGCTTTTTGTACACATGTGCAAATGTAATCAATAGTTTCAAAGAAAGAGAGCAAGACGGTAAACGCCAGAAGGGCAGACATAGTGAAAACGTCGATTTTTACTACAAATAGACGTCACAGACAAAATAAGGCAATTTTAGAAAATCGACCATTTTCTTAAGATTAACCGAATTGGTCACAAAAAACTTACACCTTTTGACTTTACACATGCAAATGTTCTTTGTGATAGCAGAATGTAGTGAATTCATTAAAATACACTGAAACTGTATACTTTCTTTTTAACACCCTGTAAATTCTTTAATTATGAAGACATAGTTTTCTGAAATTGATATATAGTTTAATTAAACGTATAAATTTTACCCGAAAACTCATTATATTTTTATATTTAATGATACAGTTACATGTGACGACGCCTGTCCTTAAGACAAATATATGTAATAAGTGTAATAAATTTGTTATGTATAAGCAAGTTAGAAACCGTTAACCAGACTGTGGTTAACAATGCAAGGTTTATCATGCCGTGCATGTATGTTAAGTTCGACAATGTCTGGAAATTATGTTTCTAAACATAAAGAAACGTACATGGTACATTTTATCCATAGGGTTACATGTTATGATATAGCTTTCTTCGAAGGTCACACAAACCAATTAGTTTGGTGTTTTGAGTGTAACACACTAAAGTTGTTTCGGCAGTCTGTTTTAAAATTTTACATTATCAGCCCAAGCATTCAAGAAATTCCCTGAAATTGCTCCTTTACCAATTTGCATTTTAAAACGCCAAAATCAGAGTCACATGTGAATACAATTTAAGAATAAAAGCAGAGATACCTGGGAACAAGTCGACATAAAAATGACTGGTATACGCAGTACAGGAAGAAAATGACAGACTGATCAAATTAGCGGTTTAACATGTTGCCCCATGGAGAATATGTAACATGTACGTTTCTTTTTGTACTCAGTTATAATACATTTTAGATGCTGATCCTCTCATATTGATGATTTGTTGATATATATATTATATGTGTATATATGTGTAAATGTATATTTTTATCAAACAAAATCAAGTAAATACATGTCGTGCTTTGAGAAATATTATGTTAAAATGAGAACTCAATATTGTCTCCATACACGTTGAAAGGTAATTGAAACAACTTGAACGTGTTTCTAATCCGCACTGGGAAAGTTAAGCCTCAATACAGAATTTAGCGCCGTGGCGAGGATTTGGTACATTAGGTCCGTTAGTAAATCTGTATGCCGCTTCAGCAAGCAAAGTCTTACAACATTTTTCAATGAATCAGGGATAGAAGACACGCGATTTGGTAATATAGACGGCTGTTGTTAAATTGAATCACCAACTGTTATATTTATTTCCAAAGAACGCTCTAAATCCTTTCGTGATGTAAACGTCCATTAACAATACACATTTTCATAACTACGAACTACAATAATTAAAACAACCAATCGTTTTGATACATAGCATTCGTATATATACATGCTGTACATGTATCTATATAAACCTTTAACCGTTGGACATTACTAGTGTGTATCATTCACGATCAACTTAGGCATGCACACTTGTTTAGAACCAACCACACGGCCAGTTGGTGTTCGTGAGCATACGAGGTTTTGTCCCAGTAAATCGTGCACTTTGCTTATTACATAAAAGGTATTCAAATGTTTTGATTCAAATTTCCACTTAAGTATTGTCCTTTATATTCAATAAGCAGATGAAGGACCTTTTTTAATATACATGTGCGAACCAGTCACAGTCTAATGCACAATACAACAGCTGTATAACTGACATAACAACAGCTGTATAACTGACATAACCAACCCTCATCACGGGAAATACCCAACCCCAACAATTGCCTTAAACTGCGAGAAGAATAAAAACCTGTGGTGCATTGGCGCAGTAGATAAGAAGATAAGGTGGATGTACAACCCGCTGACGACCCGAACATTATTACATCGTCTACGTCACTCACCCACACGTGTTCTAGACATTATTGGCCTTTTCGACTGGGCTGTTTCTTGAAGCAAGTTTTAGCCTGGTTCCCGTCCCCACAAGTACAGCACTGTTACAGTAATATAACTGTAAAATTAGAACGGGAACCAGACTGTAACCTGCTCCACAAAACAGCCCAGTCAAAAAGGTATATTGATATATAACTGTCAGTGCAGTTTAGGATATTGAACTATATTTCGACGCGTTGTCGGACAAAACTATAGGTTGTACAAGTTGTTTTTCTACGGGTGGTTACCTCTTCTGACGTCGCCATTCCCACACGTTTCTATATTTACTGCTGTTATTAAATTTAACATTTGTTCGCACAAATAATGATTTCCATTTGAAATTTTCCGTTATGACACTTAAAAGACATTCGTAAAAGCCGCTGTAAAATTATAAGCAATGATTAATTGAAAGTTTGAGAATGACAAGTACTAGTGTATTAAAAATACGTTGAACGAAACACGTCGCGTTTTATTGGCCGCGCCGCGTTTACATACATGCGGTTGGTCAATCATGGATACTACGCAGTATATACATATCCGTATACATGTATCGCAAAAATCATGATCATGTGACGCTACATAGCAAAGTTATAAGCAAAGTACACGATTTACTGGGACAAAACTCGTATCTCTATATATAAATATGTCTCAGTCTATTTTTCCCTTCAAATAACATCACTTAGGTACAGGTTTGCCACTGTTTGCAACTTCTTAAAGTTACCAACTATTCCCTGTTACATGTATTTATAAGGAAAAGATTTCTAAATTAGCTTAGCTTTCTGCTCAGTCATGTATTTGTGAAAATGAATGACTATTATATGTTTATAAAAATAAATTGTTTAAACTAGCAATGCAAAACAATACAATGAGGTCCATAAAATGTGATCAGATAAAAAATAGCGTAATTACGTATTAAACAAGCTAAATCATAATCAACAAGTATTGCAGCGAGTCACAATACACGTAAATTCTCGTACTCTCGTATATTTCGAGGAAGTTTCTAAATTTCTGATAGCACATACGAGTATATTTCTGACACTAAGCAAGTTCCGAGAGACAATCTAGCACATGATGTTCAATATAACATTTCGTTTGACAATATAATAAGTACAAATGAGTATAGCACCGATTATTTACACAGATACGAATCAGTCACCAAGTGATTATTGTATCTTCTCGGTACTTATCTAGTCCCCAATAATGATCACCGCTTCCTGACTTTTATTAGATGACACATACTGCCGCTTCCTCTCTCTCATAATAGGCCATTACCTCACTTTAAACTGTATAGTTATCCTTTATTACCGACAATTGATGACATCTGCGGATGCCACGTTACACAAAATGACATATCCGTGAATGAAAAAATTGTCACAAATGGAATTCCCAAGAGTTATAGATCTCACATATTTGTCTAGAAACGTTGCAAAAATCAAAATAATGGCCTATACTTCAACCTGGCACAGCTGAACTTCATCACAAAAAGAAACTACATTCAGCCAGAATGAAGAAGTAGGAGTAAACAGATCACTAACTACGCAAGGCATTTGGTAATGTATTTACGAGCACGTAGACAATGCGTTCATACACATGCATACAAGGTACGTACAAGTCAAATAGTTTCCTGCGGGTGATTACCTGCGGCCTTGTAATTTAATTGTATTGTTTAGGATGTGGTTTTTGCAGTTTGGGTGCAATTCGAATTTATTCCGGTGTAAGTTTAAATTAATGTTTCTGTCAAAATAATTCCAATACATGTAAAATCGGACAATACCGATTATCCTCCAATTATTTGGTTGTGTTAAATGTATTTGCCAAACGAATAAACAAATTCAAAAGAATTAGAAAATTTTTTATCATGTATCAATTCTATGCTTCTCTTAATCAAAGCGATGTGTTCTCTACGGGATGGATGTAGTGCATTGCCCACTATATTTATTACTGACTGGAAATCTAATGCAGCTGCAGACACCTGCTGTTTAGATTCGTGATCTCGCGTCCAAAGCGAAATTTCGGAATAGTTTTGCTTTCTTTGGTAAATAAACTATTGTAATGCGATAAAGACCGATGTTATCCGCATGGAATAATGGAATTAGTCTGGTTCACGACATTCTTACAAAATGCTGCTTTTTTGGATATTTATTTTGAAATCGTAAACCATCGAGAACATGTCACGTGCCCCTCCATGGTCATTTTACTTTTGGCAATCCAATATTACCTGCGGCTCAAGGCCGCAGGTTAACGAGTATTTGTAAAAATGGAGGAAGTCACTAATACAAAGTCACACTTCATGCCGCTGTGGTACATTTATACGAACTGCTTATTCAAGAAAATGCGATATTCCCTGCAGTATATACGGGTTACAAAAGTATAGTCGGCCGATGATAATACTAGCCTCTGTATACGACATTAAATGCACTTTTTATGTCCATTTCTATTCAACGTGTGCATATATTCACTCTTATTGCAGATACTTTTTCAATCGACACTGATAACAAGCAGTCAGTCGACCGTGCAGTGTTTATAATATATTATGCATGTTTGTTTATTGATAAGGCTTGAGTTGTCTCCGACCAGCTATAGGAAATAATCTAGGATTTAAAGAAAATAGGGAATGCCTTTCAAATTGCTGTCATATAAATGATAAAAAATAATGCCAAACGACTGTGTAGTTATTTCCCTGTACTATCATAGGGAAGTAAAAGCTGATCATTTAGAGAACATAGAGTGACGTCATAATGTCTCATATATGACGTCACAGTGTAAATATTATTTACAGTTTGTCACGTGACTACTATTAGAAGTTTCACAGAATGTAACAGTTTGATGATCACATGGACCCCCTATATTGCCAAAGGTAGCTATGCGACGCCGTCCAACCAGTCGATGAATGGTGGTCTGAGGGGCATTTTGCCACTTTCATACAATGTCCTTTGTGGCTGATCATGTCTACGGAGACGATGATAACACAGGCATGTTCGATTGATGACAGGTCTGGACTTGTCGCTAGACATAATAAAGGACAAATATTCTTTTGCTCAAGATACTCAGGGACGACAAGAGCTCGATAGTCCCTGGTGTACGTGATGTATGAAGTGATAAGTTGTGTATTATCTCTGATAAGACAGCCACTGATTTCTCGGGTGTTATTATTGTGCAATAAGCAATAAAAAACAGGTATTTATAAACAAACTATGCAAGGCAAATAATTAGTTAAACATTATCAGAGTTAGTACTGACCTTCACAAAATAAGTCAGCTCGGATGTCCCAGTTCGATTCCCGACCGGAGAAATATCAGGAACGCTTTTGAACAGTGTTTCCCTCCCAACTAGAGATGAGATGGTTGAAAATTAAGAGGTAGTCACGCGTGTATCACGCTAACTTTCTGTCTCTGAATTCGACGCGGGATATCATTGGTCAATTAGGCTGGGATAAACCTAATGGCCACGCATTACGACTGTCTCAGTGGAACGCAACAAAGTATGTTGACATTTGTTCTTATAATTAAAATCAAAATATTTTATAAACTGTTTGTTTCAACGGTCGGTTAATTGTTATTAGCCACGTGATCATACGCGATAGTGAATGATATATCCAATACAAGTATACGATTCGGAGAAATATAGCCATATTTTGACTCATTCTTTTATATTATTGACAATGCTTTTTTCCAATTTAATCGCTGTTTTACTTAGCCGTGTTTCAATTATATTTGTTCAATGAGCATGAAATTGTCTAGACAATGATTGCATGATACTGTCTGCAGCATCTAAGGTTACGTTATACTGTATTAATTGAAGCAACTGTAGATCTGATTTTAAAGACTTGCAATGTCTATGAATAACGCGATATGTAACGATCCAACTGACACGTGAATGACACGTGGCGCAACAATACTGACACGTTATCACTAGTAGATCACGTGGGAGTCTGAACAAGAGAACGAGATTTATGAGTAATGTTCAATACAGAAACAAATACAGAAATCACCGCGTATAAACCAAATCACTGTATAACTTATTTGGATACTATACAATTTAACTTGTATGATATATTGTGATTGAAACAACCGGTGATTTCCTATCACTGCATGACTTATTGCAAGACTATATAATTCAACGTGTAGTCCTTATTGCGATAACCGGGAGTTAACTCGCTTATACACTGTGCTTTGTCATTTTTGGTTCCATAGCTCAGTGATATTGACAACCAGATATTTACACATTGCATTAATACATGGGCGTAGGAGAAGGGGGGGGCAGGGAGGGCCAGGCCCCCCCCCAATGTTAGGACAGGGGGGGCCAACATATCGTTTGGCCCCCCAATAATTCAGACCATATTCATAATTTTCCGCCTAAAATAGTATTGTTATAGGTAATTTGCCTTTTATCCTTGGTTAAAAAGTATAAAATGTGAATTTTCTTGCTCGCTTCGCTCGCAAAATGATTTTAATCTATGAAATATGTTATCACCCGATCACGTAATTGTAGAAAATAGCTACAAGGACTACTGAAATACTTTGTAAGATAAAGTTTGCACCAGCTGCTATATATTGCTTTTAAACTTTGTCATTGCTATGTTAAATTCCCTTACTAAGTCGCTAAAACTCTCAGAATTCGGGCATCTGTTCAATAATTAGTAAAAATATAAATTTACAAAATAAGGACTTAATTTTGATTGATCTTACCAAAATTTTATCTTAGAACGCACCAGATTGATCCAATGTTTTAAAAAAATCCCGGGGGAGCATGCCCCTGGACCCCCCTAATTACAATACTCATTTATGATAGGGTTCAATTTTGTTACCCGTTTTTTTGACAAGCAAACAGCTTAGTAGATATACCATACCTTAGTGAATATAATCACAAACTTTCACTATAGCTTATTAACACTTAATGTGACCCCCACATATCTCAAAAAAAAAATTCGCCCCCCCCCCCTTCCCAAATATTTGGCCCCCCCCCCCCCCCCAATGTTGAAGACGCTCCTACGCCCATGTAATAGAGATTCATAGATAAACCCACCCGTGTGTTCAACCATTTGCATGCCTAATATAACTTCTAGTGATGATATGTCAACAAATATTCGGACACTGGTGTCTCAGGGTAAAAAAGTACCTTAGTTTAAGTTTAAGTAGTAACTTAGTTTTGTTAGTACACGACCGTGTAGTAGCTAATGAAGTATGAAAATTAAACACAACAAGTTGAAATTGTTCATCAAACAGTTTAGAAATTAGAATTTATTTTAAATGTTGCTATCAAAAAATGTTACAAACTATTACCTTTATAATAACATGTTTGGGGACCATGTCGTTGGTAACTTTTGATAAGTGAATGACATATATTATTTACGTAAACAACGAATTCATATAGTTTTCTTGATTGATAAGGTATTCAAATGCACTTATAGGCAACAGTTTGTGATATATATCTTCATCACACAACCGTGTACTTTTCTACACTTCAATAAAACTCGTAATGCACAATTATAATGTACATTGTGTATTAAATATGCAAATAACGTCATTTGACGTTCTTTGTTCATTAAAACGTCGTGATGGATGTTACGTACGAATATATTGAGCAATGTTTTTAAGCGGAATCAAGTCTAAATGTCTTAAATATCTTATTTGTCTTATTTCTGTCGGGTATGTGCTATTTAATTTATGAAAACCGTTGAATAAAACGAATATTTAAGAAGCTCGCCTAGGCTTTTCGTATCATCATTTTTTTCCACTCGTTCCATAAAGTCAATAATAAACCAACACTCAATTAATATCCTATATACACATGTATACTGATACTAAACATTTTGAAGGGGACTTTCTCTTAATGCGAACATTTGCAATTTTAATATATTTTAGAAAGTACAAGGAAGTTTTTAGATGAAATAATTATAACAGATTTATATATCGCCTTTTTCATACGAACATACGTTCAAGGGTACTTTACATAATAGTGTTGCAGCCACATGATCTGACATGGCCTCCGTAGCTCAATGGTTAGCGCGCTTGCCGTCTAATCTGGCGACCCGGGTTCAAAACCGGGTGGAGGCACACATATACATGCCTGCCATATTTCAGCGGAAAGCTGTCTGGCAAATGAAGGCTATGCTCGGCATTTTTTTAAGACAGAGGGACAAACTTATAGAAAGTCCCCGAAGGGAGAGAGAGACATTAAATCCAGGCATGTCCGGAACTGACAGCCTGGTTTTTAATGTGCCCGGTGTATAGCACCGATACACTGCTTCCTGGCCCCTTTATCCAGACACTTTGCAGTTCATCCAGTCAGAAACAGTTGGAAATATTATGTTATAGTTAGAACATATTAAGTAAATTTTAATGATTAAAAAGGCCAGAGCGAGCGAAGCGAGGCCTTTTTAGTCATTAAAATTTACTTAATATGTTCTAACTAACTTAGAATATAACATTCCGCATTCTGATTGGCCGATATAAATTAGCGCCAACGCATGACGTCAAGTCTGTTAAGAGAAAATTTTAATGATTAAATTTTCATTTAACCGCGAAAATGCGGCGTTTTCATTGGCTCATAATGTAGGTTATATTCTAAAGATATATCCGATATCTTCCATGCCGGGGATTGAACCCACGACCTCTGGATTGACGTCCATGCCGGGGATTGAACCCACGACCTCTGGATTGACGTCCATGCCGGGGATTGAACCCACGACCTCTGGATTGACGTCCATGCCGGGGATTGAACCCACGACCTCTGGATTGACAGTCACAGTATGATACCACTGAACTATCACCGCTATACAAGATACCGTCCATGCCGGGGATTGAATCCACGACCTCTGGATTGACGTCCATGCCGGGGATTGAACCCACGACCTCTGGATTGACAGTCACAGTATGATACCACTGAACTATCACCGCTATACAAGATACCCTTTTTGAAACGTTTATGTCAAGAATCATTAAAACACTGATTTTATAAAATAATTCTACCAGTTACGCCAAAAACCATTTGAATGACGTTTGCGACGTCAAACAAAAAACCTTTATCAGGGACTCTACAAAAGAAACTGTAACGTCCTTAAATACAAACAAATGAACACAATTTCTTTTGCATTTTGTTTCAATATGGTTACACTTTTCAGTTATGAAAAATATCAATATCATTATTTTTGTCAAATAGGCAGGTTTTCCTGGAGACTGGCTCATATATAGATCAGCATATATTGGGTCGTATAAATGCGGTGATGTTTTTTATGTTTTCTGTGCTCGGCTGGTTTAGCTTAGTGCTGCTTTCCCTATCCGATTTTCTATTATTTTTTGAACGGCATTGTTTAAGTATGTAATATGTTAACAATTATGTTCAAGATTTGACTATTTAAAGCTAATAATTATATGACGTATACATAGTGGCATGCGCAACATAAATTCGACACCAAATTTATATACAAAGGTATTCGTATCACCAGCTAGCTATTGGTGAATTGCATGTTATTATTCTTCATTAATCCAACAGATTGTCGATGGGCATTTTCCATATGAATACGGTGATCGCTCCTATACTTCAACACTTAGTAATGTACCATGTCCAATAAATTGTAGTAGAAATTGATCAAACGAAACATATACACGTCAGACAATGTAACCAGTCTATCTTAAGATGTTGAAGCAACCAGTCAAGTAATTAATCCCGGAGTAATAATACAGTCAGACCATACTCAATTATCAATTAATAGTTTACGTAATCTGTATGCAGACAGGAGCTTTAGATTTGGGAAATAGACAGGAATTTGCACAATTACTAGACATTTGATGAACTTCTATAATATATTCTCTAATGAGATCACAGATGAATGTGTTTGTTGGTGGTTTCTCTTGTATCAAATCGGTTTAATGATTGTAAATGCCGTGTTTCCTTAACTCAGACACCAATCCTTTGACTTACAATCGTTCTTTGGCTACGTGTCAAATGGGTTGGAAATGTCATTTGTCAGTCATTATGTCTCTTTCTTTGTAATGGAAGTTTAGCGAGGTATGATAGAACTACCAGGCTATGATTGTGTTTAATGGTTTGCAAAAGGCATTGTTCCTTGTTTTGTTTATGTGTTCTGTGTTCGGCTGGTTAAGGTGAGTGCTGCCTTCCCTGTCTGGCTTAATATTATCTTTAGTCATTTTAATGTATGACAATAATGATATAACTCTGATATTTAATTGTTTATAAACATGCTGCCACATTACGTTGTATGTACTCAATATGATGTCGATATCATGGTTTAAGGATTGCAATATCTTAGGTTTTTATTGCATATCACGAAATTCCCCCACAGGGCTAGCGCAGTTAGTACAACACCGGTGACACTCCGATGGATTCAGTTTTACTCCCGTGTTTGGCACATAATGTGTCCGTGAAGTTGTCTACAATCAGCTGTCAGATGTTAAGGAACATTCCAGTACAAACTTGTATTGGCACAGGAAAATGGTAAGTTCAAATGCCATTCGTATATGCATGAAATATAAACAATGCACAATTGTTTATAGATTTAATTTGACAAAATGTTCCGTGTATGATATGCTGCTTGATGTCTCGTTCAAATCGGTCAATGATTCAAGTAATTACGGCTGTTTTTCACTTGATGTTGACATATTTTTACTTGCGTTCTTTGCCAACACTTACGTCACAAACCACGTGGTATGTCCACACTGATGTATATTCATAATGATATTTGACGAATCTTAATTTAAATGAAATACTTCCTAAGATACTTGAATAAAACGATACCGAGGTGTGTAATCAGTTTATACCTGTCTTTTGACAGGATTTCAAAATACAGCAATATTAAGCTACCTATCTGCATTGCTCATTATCCAGAACTATTAAGGAATGTGTACATTTTCGGTTTCCAGGAAACGTTGCAATGTTATCTTTACGTATGGTGTCTGCACCAACAGGACATGAATTAGAATAACACTCGATAATGGTTGTTGAACAAAATAAAGATGCTCCGAATAGTTTCCAATTATTTGACTTAAAATCAATATCGCCTTAATAATAAGAGTCAGCTTGAATGAGCAGGCTCACGAAATGTGCGCCTCATGATTCTTTGACAGCACGCGATTTTAAACACCGTGAATAGATTAGATTCCCCTTGAAAATACGGTTTGCGACAAAATTAAATTCGGTTACTGTGTTATGAAGTAGTTCGCGTAGTACACACGCGAGATTACAAACATGTGAATGTGTGAATGAAATAAATGACCCGAATGCTATTATTTGGCGGCTGATATATTATGTCACACAAAGATGCACCCACTGCAATGCAATAAATGCTTGTATTTGGGCAATTTGTCTGTCTTCTCGCTAATATAACGTTCGAGTTCAAAAGCAAATCTTGTCGCCGTATTCAATCTAAAACACGGTTTATTACATGGGACCGTGGTAAAAATTTATTGATTCCCCCAACTAATAACTATATGTAGCATCTGTCATGTACAAAGCTTCCTAGTGGAAAATGTAAATAATTATGTTGACTGAAGTTAAAACATATTGCTGTACATATTTTCTGTAAATTGAAGAATAATGCATGTTTTGCTGATTAAAGTAGCTCTTTATGCAATAATTGACAATCTAGGTCAAAATTAATTATATAGATTTTCCTGTTTAGCTGAACAACTTGGAGATGTTTTAAGATTGTTAGGAGATGTTAAGTTTGTCTTCATGATACAAAATGAAGATGCATTCCAGAGTAAACCACATTTTCACAAAGTCCTTAGTCGTTAACAACACTTTAATAGAGAATAATTTCGTCTGTGCCACATTCAAACAATAATGGTATTGCACGATTCACGTCACAGGATGCAAATATCATTGGGGATACAAATGTGACACTGTGAATATTAAATCTAATCATCTTTTATCACATAGCCTTCGGTTCGGGAGTGCCGTAAATATCGTTAGGCACTCCCAGACTGTGCAATAAATATTTTAATGAGCTTGACGTGACGTTAGCCAATCCATGCATTGATCCGTCAATGACGTCAGGATAATATCAACGTCGCCATGACGTCGCGCTAGTTGTACCGCTGAATTTCGGCTGAAGCATAATTATGCAGCGTACATCATCCTTTTGAACTATAATGAGCGTTTTCTAAGGTTATGTGATAAATAAAATCTTACATTCGTGCTCATTACATACGAGTTTTATTAAACTCGACGACAAAAACAATATGACACTCGACAAAGCCTCGTGTCATATTATTTTGTCCACTCGTTTAATAAAACTCGTATGTAATGAGCACTCATGCAAGATCCTCTATTTCCGATACCAACAAAAGATACGAATTTCTTGTCTGTTCGCATTCCGAAATGAGTGATAAATATGACCGACAATGTGGAAGAGGACTTTTGGATTATCATTACCTAATTCCCGTGTTGCATCCATTTTTTGCAGGTGGGTTTCCTGTAGTCGCTCATCTGTTTCCGATTTGTTGTCGTGTACTTAGTGGCCCAGAAAAAGTTTTCAAACTCATTTTCACAATTTCAAATCAGTGAATTACCATTTCCTAATTCACTAAACAGTGAATTATTCACTAAACAGTGAATTACCATTTCCTAATTCACTAAACAGTGAATTACCATTTCCTAATTCACTAAACAGTGAATTACCATTTCCTAATTCACTGATAACATACAATGAAACGTCGAACAGAGAAGGCAGCACTTAAAAGATACAGCCACTTTATAATCCACTAAAAGCATAATAATAATTTTTTAAAGATTGGCGATGAAGTTACGATTCGTAGTAGAACCAGCTTTAATTCAAAGTGTTATTTTCCCTGTTTTTAGTCATTTAATTACATGTTTCTATTAAGCCTAGGTCCCACTGAGAAATTCCTCATCGGCGATATGGAATTACAAATCGTTTCTCCCGAGGGCTCCCGATGGCCCGAAGGCTTCTGATACTCCCCCGAAGCTCCTTAATGTCAACGGGAGTAGACCCCCGAGGCAGTGGGACCGACGCATAAAATCGAGCATGCCTCCCGATTCATCACAATTCCTCCCGATTTCACAAGTTGTCTTATGACTTCCCCGAAGCTTCCCATAGACCAGGAAGCCCATGTTCCCGAGGCCTCCCAAAGCCCATTAATGTCCGTCGGGAGTACATCGCTGAGGCAAAAAATGCTCAGTGGGACCTAGGCTTTACAGACATCGGCATTAGTATGTTTCTGTTCTCGTCACCATATATATGTAGAAACTAGTAACCAGAGGATTGACTGAGTTGTTCTACGCCATAATAAGAAGAATGAATGTCATGTAGTCTAGCAGCTTATTCATCAAAACTGAACTTCACACCTCCATTATTTAAGCCACAAGAAATTATATAGGAAACAGTAAAACAGTAAGAAGAATTAATGCCGTTATCTCGGCACCTTCTGTCATGTAGTCAATTTGCAGCTTATTCATCAAAACTTTCCACCTTCATTATTTAAGCCACGAGAACTTATATTGGAAACAGTAAAACTAACATAGGTTGACATTTCTAACGTATGATGTATGGTAGTTTTGGTGACGAAAGTGGAAACAACGAATCACCCTGTCTCATTATTAATGGCTCCAAGTGTATAATATAATATGGCGCGCAGCTGCATCTCTATACTAAATTATAAAAGAACAACGCCAATTGTCTTTGACGCAGATACGCCCGCTCATTTCTGGTGAATTTTTGTTTTGTTTTATGATGAGAGTGTCTCTTACAGCTAATGTGTTAGTAATATACAGTATAATATAAATATAATTCATTTGTGTTAAAGGAACATCATTTTTGTAGTATAGAGGATGTTTCAAATGAAAAAATAATACAACATGTACTTTCAATATACTGAGTTTCCATACAGAGAACAAGCGTTTGGATAAGTTAAAAACGAAAGTCCGCGCACGTATTATCCAGTTAGGATCATTGTGAGAGTGACGTTGCCGTTTATGTGTACACAAAAAAATACAACCATTGTCTGAATAGATAAAACGAATATAATAAGTTAGTTTAGCATTGAAATCATAGCTGTCTGTGATAATAATAATAATAATAATCTGTATCGTCTAAGTGTAGTTGGCTTTACACCGTAGTAGTGGACTCGACTGCTGCGTCACTCTATTCTTACCCTGACTGGACTATGCATGGTGCAAATTATCATAAAATATTACACCACGAATATTGACTGATACCACACGTTGCTAATACATTTTTTCTCTTGATGATCATCGCTTAGTCGTGAACATTTATGACATGGATACTATTTAAAGTTAAGCCATCCATGTTTACAAACAAATCAATGTACCATAAAGTGTTTTTAATTACGTATGTATTTTAAATACAGTTGTTATTAAACCGCTATGGGGAACCGTTCTGCTCTTTTCTGATGTATGTAGGAAAATATCAAAACATTGATAAGATGTATGATAGGGGATTTTGCTGCGAGTTCCATGCATTTCGGTAAAATATGGATGACCGTTTTTCCACTACATGTAAAGCCTAGGTCCCACTGAGGAATTCCACATCGGCGATGTTTTCCAGATTTCTTCCAATACCACCCGATTCATCACAAGTCCTTCCGATATCACAAACTGTCTTATGACCTTCCCCGAAGTTTCCCCTAGACCACAAGGAACCTGTTCCCGATTTCCTGAATACTCATTAATTAAATCGGAATAACATAGCCGAAGCAAAAAATGCTCAGTGGTACATAGGCTTAAACAAAATGCTAGCTATGACTATGAAAAAATACTGCCTTGAAGAATACCTGTCGATCATCCTGCAAACATTTACTTTTAGAAATGACCAATATTAAACACCACGAAAGTCAGAAACAGTACTTCCTAGTTTAACAACACCCCCTGGTTCATATCGACTATGCTACCCAACATCGTATACATTGTATAAACTATGCTAAATGGACAGCTAGTAGAAAAGACAATTGTGTGCTACAAGAATTCCAGGTGCGGTACCCTTTTTAGACCTATTCGCTCTTTGACTTATACGGTGAAGTGTACATGTAGAATACACATTGTGAGCAAGCACATACTGAATATATCCGTAACACTTGCTAATTTTTCACATTGTTAACTGTTAAACAGTGTTTGTCATCGGTTATCACGCTAGTAAAGGAACATTATTACATGTCAATGGCAATGACAATGGTTATATTTCATATTGGCAACATACCTATAACAATGATATCAACGTGTTTATATAATATAAATATTACATACTGATAACTTAACGCTATTAATTGTATCTATAAATTACATTGTTGAATATTTTATATCATAATTATAGTATACCATTACTTTAACATCGTGCTTTTGTGTTTTTGTTTTATTTTTCCTCATTATTATTGACTCCATGAGTGTTTCTGTTATGTTTCTTTTGCTCACAATTATTATGTATGCCTGTAAATGATTGTATATATCCCATGTTGATGTGGACCATATTGAAAATTGGTCTAGAACCAAATATGTCATCAACTGTAGATAAAATAGTTATTATTATTATTCTAATTATTATTATTAATATTATAGAGCAGTACTTACCAAATATTCATGCTGACTTTTAGGTATTTCGGAACAAAATCCTTAGCTATCAATAGACATTTATCAGAAGCGTAACTTAATCTTGACGCTCCTGCAGTTTCATGTATTGATAGAACTGTCAAGTGTTATTCAAACCGCCTACCATGACTATTAAATAGCTATATGGCTGGAGACAAGAGTGACGTTTAATAACCGATGTTGTCACCAAGCTTGCAACAATATTGCCATTTGATTGCTCAAGTAGATTAAGATAAGGACTAAAGTCGCGACTTGTAGACACTGCAAGCAATGCAGCATGATATTCCATTTGCATAAATTGACATCGAAGCAGCTGATGTACACTGAGATATGTGTGCTCAGTAACAATGATTGCCTAACAATATGTGGTTATTTTAGATTTCACAACGTACAACCTTACAACAAGCTTAATGGTTTAATTAAGTATATAATCAAAAGTATACATCATGTCATACACTCTCTCATTTCATACAGTAGTGTTAAATGTAAACAATAAAGTTTTACCCACACGTACATACACCAAACACAAGCAAAACACACACACACTCCAATATGATAATGGTCAATTATTCTAGAACCTGGCAAGTAAGGTAAACCGTCACACCCGACAGCAATCTATTCCTTCTTAGAAATATTACATGCGTGTTCAAAACCACACCTGCTTTTGAATCGTATGAGCAGGGATGTTCAAACAACGGGTCAATTAAAGTAACTGATGGCTTTTCTTTTACACCAGATTCAATGTTATTGTATGGATCTGTTGAGCTTTGGGTGGCATTCTTTACACGCTTACCTCCGTTGTCGAATACAATATTGATTGGCGTACAAGAAGAATTGGGTTTAACATACTCTTCTGCAGGTTGGAGCAAATCTATAGAATATGTGATGTTCCCGTTGTTATTCAATTGATTTAGATACACTTAATTAAGTATGTCAGTAATAAATCTGTTTCGGTGAGATGTGAACACATTTTTAGAATCCGGTTGGTTCAAACAAAATGAAATACTATCAGGTAGTATGAGCCATAAAAAGGGACCCAGTGATGGTTTTTTGCAGTTCATAGTCTAATGGTGGCAGTAGAAAACATAGAGTGGTTACAACACTCACCATTGATTTACAGTCGTAAACCACCTTCCAACGCCTGGAAAGGTTTTTATAATTATCCCGAAAATCACTCCATCCCCAGATTCGGTCCATCACGTTCAATATTTTGTCAATAGCCTGAATCAATGTTGAATAATGGATAGTTGGAAACATTTTATGCAGAATATTTAAAACGTTGCCACTGCCCGTCAAAATTGCAAATGTTCGCATTTAGAGAAAGTCCCCTTCAAAATGTGTAGTATCAGTATACATGTGTATATAGGATATTGAATGAGTGTTGGTTTATTATTGACTTTATGAACGAGTGGAATAAAATGATGATACGAAAAGCCTAGACGAGCTTCTTAAGTATTCGTTTTATTCAACGGTTTTCATAAATCCAATGGCACATACCCGACAGAAATAAGACAAATAAGATATTTAAGACATTTAGACTTGATTCCGCTTATAAACATTGCTCAATATATTCGTACGTTCCATCCATGACGACCTTATAATGAACAAAGTACGTCAAATGATGTTACTGACATATTTAATACACAATGTACATTATCACTGTGCATTACGAGTTGTATTTAAATGTAGAAAAGTACACGGTTGTGTGATAAAGATGTTTATCACAAATTGTTGCCTATAAGTGCATTTGAATACCTTATCAATCGAGAACACTATATGAATTCGTTGTTTAAGAAAATAATATAATTTATGTCATTCACTTGTCAAAAGTTACCAACTACATTCTTTGATAGCAACATTTAAAATAAATTCTAATTTCTAAACTGTTTGATGAACAATTTCAACTTGTTGTATTTAATGTTCACACTTCATTAGCCACTACACGGCCATGTACTAACAAAACTAAGTTACTATTTAAACTTAAACTAAGATACTTTTTTACCCTGATACACCAGTGTCCGAAATTTGTTGACATATCAGCACTAGAAGTTATATTAGGCATGCAAATTGTTGAACACACGGGTGGGTTTATATATGAATCTCTATAATGTAATGTGTAAATATCTGGTTGTCAATATCACTGAGCTATGGAACCAAAAATGACAAAACAGAGTGTATAAGCCAGTCAACTCCCGGTTATCGCAATAAGGACTACACGTTGAATTATATAGTCTTGCAATAAGTCTTACAGTGATAGGTTATCACCGGATGTTTCAATCACAATACGTCATACAAGTTGTATTGTATCGTATCCAAATAAGTTATACAGTGATTTGGTTTATACGCGGTGATTTCAGTATTTGTTTCTGTATTGAACATTACGTATAAATATCGTTCTCTTGTTCAGACTCCCGTGTGATCTACTAGTGATGACGTGTCAGTATTATTGCATCACGTGTCATTCACGTGTCAGTTGGATCGTCCCATATCGCGTTATTCATAGACATTGCAAGTCTTTAAAATCAAATCGGCAGTTGCTTCAATTAACACAGTATAACGAAACCTTAGATGCTACAGACAGTATCATGCAAACATTGTCTAGACAATTTCATGCTCATTGAACAAAAATAATTAAAACACGGCTAAGTAAAACAGCGATTAAATTGGAAAACAACATTGACAATAATATAAAAGAATGAGTCAAAATATTGCAAGGCTAAACTCTCCGTATCGTATACTTGTATTTGATCTATCATTCACTATCGCGTATGATCACGTGACTAATAACAATTAACCGACCGTTGAATTTATAAAATATTTTGATTTTATTTATAAGAACAAATGTCAACAGACTGTTTTGCGTTCCACTGAGACAGTCGTAAGGCGTGGCCATTAGGTTTATCCCTGCCTAATTGACCAATAATATCCCGCGTCGAATTCAGAGACAGAAAGTTAGTGTGATACACGTGTGACCACCTCTTGGTTTTCAACCATCTCATCTCTAGTTGGGAGGGAAACACTGTTCAAAAAGCGTTCCTGATATTTACCATGCAACTGCCATGGTAACTGCCTGATAACACATGACCTGAGAACATTAAATGTTCTCAGGTCAATAGGCTGCTAGTAGCCTGAGAACACTTTTTGGCTCCGCCCACAAATCACGGACTATTTTCCCATTTCTCATTCCTTCTGAAATTGACCTAGATATTATTGAAAACTACAAAAATATACTTTTGATAGCTATTATTTATTCGAAGTTTAGATTTACAACCAACATCAGCAATATTTCTTCGCCAGGTAGGGCTACGCCAGTGTAATTGTTCTTGAATTCATACGGGTCATCCACGGATCAATCGTTTGGGAAAGGCCCTGAAAAAAACAATAAACACACATAACTCCACAGGCATAGTATCATCAAAGATAAATAAACATAGAAGGTATGCATAGCCAACGGTACATCAAATACACTGGACGAAATGCAAATTTGAACTCATTTGCAGACTCGATACGATGCGCATACAAAATCGTTGAAAATGAAAACATCCGAAATTTTGGGCGAATCTTAAGACTAAGTGTGACAGTTAAATCATTGTTAGAATTCAGTGTACATACGGTATATACATAGGTAAAACATAAAAAAATATAATAGGCTCTTCAACAAGATAATGTCTTACCATATTCTATTTCCATCTGTTTCCCAAGCATTGAGGTCTCCCTACTGCCATTCTCCACCCACTAACTTGACTAAGACGTGTAAGCGTGTATAAGCTGTTCATTCTTGAAGTTATTTCCCCCGTCCGGAATTCAATTTTGCACTGACAGTTTCCGCAAACAACCTAGTGTATCACATAGTCAATGTTTATATTTATTCCAAGGCATTTTTAAGAATAACAGACGAATTTATGACGTAGTAACGACCTTGTTCACACACGTACGGTATTGATGATTCATCCAGAAAATGTTATTCTACTTTCATGACAGGATGTAGTTATTTGGTAATACTATTTACTAAGATTCCCCGTTCTGAATATATAATTCAAATATTTTACTTTTTAATATTTCTTTTGTTAAGCAACGTAGAATTGAGAACTATTTTTGCGCGAAGAAGCACATTTAGTTGTGTTATTCGGCGAGATTACTGGATCTACTAAAACCCGCATCTCGGTTGTAACTTTAAAAATTGAGGATTTACGTCCCTTACTTGTTCCGTGATGCTGGTTGCATGATAAATAGAAACTCGGGGCACTGTCCGGATCGAACAATGTTATCAGACTCGGCGATATCGTCCGGGGTGACTCGCCAAAGGCTCGCCACCCGGACGATATCACCTCGCCTGATAACATTGTTCTCACCGGACAGTGACCCAGTTTCTCTATTTCTCCGGTCGGGATTGAAACTGGGACATCTGAATTGGTTGCCACGAGCGCTAACTACTCGGCCACCGTTCCACTTATAGCATACGAACATTGTACAAATTAATACATACGAGGGTCATTCAATATATAATGCAAACTATCAATTATCTCTAAAACTAGTCAATATAATTAACGAAACTTTGCATTATACTTAAGTAGCATAATTCCCTTTTGATAGAATAATTTAAGTACATTTAACATTGATGACGTCACCAGCGCGTGCGTTCAATCGACGTCACTCAAAACATCATGGACGCGGTAATGTACATATAATAAGATTAGTTAAGAAATAACGAATATGTGACCATATTTTATTGCGTAATAAAATATAGGCACGAGTGTTGATGCGTAGTAATTAAATCACGAGTGCGTAGCACGAGTGATTTAATGATCGCATCAAAACGAGTGCCTATATTTTATTACGCAATAAAATATGGCCACATATTCGTTATTTCGATTCTAACATCGCATAAATTTCGTATTTTACAGCAACAAAATGCGACCTAATTTTTTACCTCTGCACCGTTAAATCTTACGCGCTGTTCAAATTAACGCCCCATATTTTGACTCTCGATTTATCGATTTTAATACGTTGTGGTTCAATATTTTCCATGCCGTTACACAATCGACATCTAAACAAATACACATCAAGTGAGATGAGAGAAGAAATACTTGTTTAAGTATCATTTACAGTAAATTCAGGCGATTGTGTGTTTTGCTCTTTGGTTGTCAATGACTCTAACTGCTCTATTTCCTGTTCGAACTAAAAGGACATGTATATCGATTTTAAAGCTATAAATAACGGATCGGTGTTGATCTGACATCCACGCATGTGTCTGATAAATAAAACAGACACAAGGAATACTTCTAAACATATATTATGAGAAACCAAGGCGTGATGTGCGAAATATTTACATTCAAACAGAATGCGCTATTTTCCATTCGACAAGTGACGTTGAAAAGCGGCGCTCGTGAAAAAAGCTTTCCCGTAAAAACTCCACTGTTTAAAAAGTATCGATTATTATTTAAACATGTAATTTTTGTTGGATCTATTTGCATCATTTTGTTTCTAGTATTTGTTTACATTGAATTGTAGTATTTATAACCCAACTATAGCCACGAAATTTATGTAAAATTCCCGTTCTGTCAATAGTACTTGTGAACGATGGGTAAATGGGAACAGCCATATTTTATCGCGGTAATAAAATATGGTAAGCTCAACATACGCAAAGAAGGCAAATCTCACGTGCTATGTTAGAATTATAGTTAGAACATATTAAGTAAATTTTAATGATTAAAAAGGTCGGAGCAAGCGAAGCGAAGCGAGGCCTTTTTACTCATTAAAATTTACTTAATATGTTCTAACTAACTTAGAATATAACATTCTGCATTCTGATTGGCCGATAGAAATTAGCGCCAACGCATGATGTTAAGTCTGTGAAGAGAAAATTTTAATGATTAAATTTTCATTTAACCGCGAAAATGCGGCGTTTTCATTGGCTCATAATGTAGGTTATTGTCTAAATGTAGTTAACGTATAAATTAAGTGCTCCTGCAACAGTGTTTCTAGGGATTTTTTATTGCCTTAACGGATGCATGTATCAAAAGTCCTCTTTCATACTCTAACGTTTCAAGATTTTTAAATGGACATACGAACGGCAAAATGACAGTTAAAGAATACTAGCGCGCTGATTAGAATATATGTGCAATCGACCATTGCAGACCGAAAAAAAAGAGAAAACTTTTGAAATCAGACATACTATTTACATGCGAAGAGATAGCCCAAGGAATTGACATAAGTATTGGCCCTATTCTTTAAAAATTCGCGGAACAGGCTGAACATGTACCAGGTTTCCGCTCCTTGGGTACCCCATCGTTTGACGTCTGAACAGAACGAACGTCGCCCCAAACTCGTTGCCAGCGTGCCTTCGCGCTTGAATGTTAACGACGAAAACTTTTTAACCAAACTTATAGCAATAGATGATACCTAGACACGATATAACCTGCCGAAAAAGAGACAAACATTACCTGAGAATTCGACAAGCCGATCTACATAAGGTTGGATAGTCCGCGGACGAGCAGTTTATGGTGTATGTGCTTAGTTGCCTAGCAACGGGAAAAGAAGACCAGCCGAAAGGAGGAAAAGCGATCATTGACCACTTGGAAGGTTATTTTAAATGATTATGATAATGCTTGGATAGTTAATATTGCATCTTAGAATTCACGTAATAGAATCTAGTTTGCATAATATATTGAATGACCCTCGTAGTAACTGTCAAACAGATGAAAATGAAAAAACTCCATTGCTGCTGAAAGCTGACTTATTTTGTGAAGATCACCAGGGACAATAGAGCTCATATCGTCCCTGAGTATCCTCAGCAAAATAATTTTTGTCCTATATTATGTCCAGCGACAGGTGCATACCTGTTATCCATCGAACGTGCCTGTGTTATGATCAGCCACAAATGACATTGGATGAAAGTGACAAAATGCCCCTCTGACCACCATTCATCGACTGGTTGGACGGCGTCGCATAGCTACCTTTGGCAATATAAGCGGTCCATCTGATCATCAAACTGTTACATTCTGTTAAGCTTCTAATAGTAGTCACGTGACAAACTGTAAATAATATTTACACTGTGACGTCATATATGAGACATTATATGACGTCACTCTCTGTTCTCTACTTGATCAGCTTTTACTTTCCTGTACAGGTATCCGGCGATAACTACTCAGTCGTTTGGCATTATTTTTGATCATTTATATGAAAGTAATTTAAAAGGCATTCCCCTTTTCTTTAAATCCTAGATCATTTCCTATACTGTAGCTCTTCGGAGAAAACTCAAGCCTTATCAATAAACAAACATGAATAATAAATTAAAAACACTGCACGGTCGACTGACCGCTTGTTATCAGTGTCGATTGATAAAGTATCTGCATTAAGAGTGAATATACGCACACGTTGAATAGAAATAGACATGAAAAGTGCATTTAATTTCGTTACACAAAAGCTAGTATTATCGGACTATACACAAAGTCTAGTATTATCGGACTATAAACAAAGTCTAGTATTATCGGACTGTAAAGAAAGTCTAGTATTATCGGACTATAAACAAAGTCTAGTATTATCGGACTATAAACAAAAGCTAGTATTATCGGACTATAAACAAAGTCTAGTATTATCGGACTATAAACAAAAGCTAGTATTATCGGACTATAAACAAAAGCTAGTATTATCGGACTATACACAAAGTCTAGTATTATCAGACTATACACAAAAGCTAGTATTATCGGACTATACACAAAGGCTAGTATTATCGGACTATAAACAAAAGCTAGTATTATCGGACTATACACAAAGGCTAGTATTATCGGACTAAACATAAAGGCTAGTATTATCGGACTATACACAAAGGCTAGTATTATCGGACTATAAACAAAGTCTAGTATTATCGGACTATAAACAAAGTCTAGTATTATCGGACTATACACAAAGGCTAGTATTATCGGACTATAAACAAAAGCTAGTATTATCGGACTATAAACAAAAGCTAGTATTATCGGACTATACACAAAGTCTAGTATTATCGGACTATACACAAAAGCTAGTATTATCGGACTATACACAAAAGCTAGTATTATCGGACTATACACAAAGGCTAGTATTATCGGACTATAAACAAAGTCTAGTATTATCGGACTATAAACAAAGTCTAGTATTATCGGACTATACACAAAGGCTAGTATTATCGGACTATAAACAAAAGCTAGTATTATCGGACTATAAACAAAAGCTAGTATTATCGGACTATACACAAAGTCTAGTATTTTCGGACTATACACAAAAGCTAGTATTATCGGACTATACACAAAAGCTAGTATTATCGGACTATAAACAAAGGCTAGTATTATCGGACTATACACAAAGGCTAGTATTATCGGACTATAAACAAAGTCTAGTATTATTGGACTATACACAAAGGCTAGTATTATCGGACTATACACAAAGTCTAGTATTATCGGACTATAAACAAAAGCTAGTATTATCGGACTATACACAAAAGCTAGTATTATCGGACTATACTTAACCGTATACACTGCAGGCAATATCGCATTTTCTGGAATAAGCAGTTCATATGAATGTACCACGACGGCATGAAGTGTGACTTTGTATTTAGTGACTTCCTCGATTTTCACAAATACTCGTATCTTATACGTACCTTGTATGCATGTGTATGAACGCATTGTCTACGTGCTCGTAAATACATTACCAAATGCCTTGCGTAGTTAGTGATCCTTTAACTCCTTTACTACATTCTGGCTGAATGTATTCTCTTTTTGTTAGGAAGTTCAGCTGTGCCAGGTTGAAGTATAGGCCATTATTTTGATTTTTGCAACGTTTCTAGACAAATATGTGAGATCTATAACTCTTGGGAATTCCATTTGTGACAAGTTTTTCATTCACGGCTATGTCATTTTGTGTAACGTGGCATCCGCAGATGTCATCAATTGTCGGTAATAAAGGATAACTATACAGTTTAAAGTGAAGTAATGGCATATTATGAGAGAGAGGAAGCGGCAGTATGTGTCATCTAATAAAAGTCAGGAAGCGGTGATCATTATTGGGGACTAGATTAGTACCGAGAAGATACAATAATCACTTGGTGACCGATTCGTATCTGTGTAAATAATAGGTGCTATACTCATTTGTACTTATTATATTGTCAAACGAAATGTTATATGGACATGCATTCTTCAAGGCAGTGGTTTTTCATAGTCATAGCTAGCACTTTGTTTACATGTACAAGGGATGATCCAAAATAACCCGGACTCGCTCTCTCACGGGAGCGTTATGCTCTTTCATAGGACAAGTAATATATCATTTTAAACCGCTTGACAACTCCTGTGATTTGATGTAAAATTTAGTAACTTATCTTGTTCCATTTCGTTACCATGATCTCTTTACATACCATGGTTATGCTGCGTTTACAGTCAGCCACGATGCCCACGATGTCCGCGATTTGACAATATCGTGGAGCTCCACGATTAATTGCATCAAATTTCATTTTACTACGCTGTCCTACGCTTTGTTACGTTGTGTTACTACTGGTTGCGCTTTCTTACGATACTGACACGATTCATGTCAAGATCTGCCACGAATTACATCACGTTCTTTTACGTTCTCTTACGACAGCCACGATATGCTATCACGTTTTAGTACGTCCTATTACGTTCTGTTAAGATCTCTTACGCTCTTCAAGTTATGCTGAGCTCTTATACGATTAATGTCCACGACTTGACAAGATGGCACCGTTTTGAGTACGATTGAATGTATAAATACCCATTCTCTAGATGTTCCAAAAAGGAACAAGCTATGCATTCAAGAGATGAAGATGTCGATTTCGCAATAGTGTTTATGCATAGCTAATATTCAACAGTGGCAACAAGGTATGGAGCGGGGAAGACTATAGGAGAAGTAAAGGAGAAGAAGAAATAGATGGCTTAGAAGTTGAAGTTAGAACCTATTGTTAAGACCATGGTTGTGTGTAAATAGAAATAACATACTGGTTCAATATTTCCAACAAATAATTCATTGGTGATGTTAGCTCCTTCGTCAAATAATATGATGATACGTATATTTGATGATATTCTGAAAAGAGTATTACCAAACATAGAGAAAATATACCAAATGAGAGCCCCTATCACGTAGATTGAAGCTGAAACTCATCCTCAAATATCCTATCACTTAAGATAAAACTTATACTATACTATGGCTTCATATACAGTAGTTTCTTCTATGTTGTTCAATGTGATCGTAAGGCAGTTGATAAAACGCATGAAGGTGATATTTTCTCTTGTCTTGTCGTCTTTGAAGCATGAAAACTGACTGCAGACAAATTCAATAAGCAATGTAATGTATCACATGCTAAAGGAGTTTTTCAATTGATAACATAATTTCTTTCCAAAAGCCGGCATACAGGTAGCTCGAGGGATTGTCCATGTCCCACTACGGTACTGGTAAATGCTTGAACTTGGTGACATTTGTCATATGTCAGATGAACAAACTGTATCCATAATGTTTGCATGGTGCAACTGCAAATATTCTTGGTCCGGGTGTTCATGTTTGTTGCCCATTCTATGCTATTCATAGATGGAAAGGTTGACTTTCAGGGACTCTTTGATATCATCTGCTTGATTCATTGAAGGGGGTTTCTATCCTCAGTCACCTGACTTTTTCCGAGTGGTAGTCTGATATGGCAATCCTCTTGTGGAGATCGTCTTTTCATTGGCTGTGTGAACCTACGGTAATTGTTGTTGGTAGGAAGATTAGACAATCTGATCATGCCTAGCAGATTATTTCCTTCGTTTTTTGGCTGGTATTTTTAGGGTGTCGAAAACGCGACGAATCGTCAAAGCGCGGCTCCACAACGCTTGAAATGCTTCGGAACTTACCAAGACTTATGAGAGCGCCACAAAATGTGGAAGCAAATCTGAATGATCGCTCAAGAACGTACCGCATCGTGATTAACGTACGGATACTACCCTATATATCTTGACGAAAAGTAGAATAAAGTGATAGAGCGTTTAGGAATCGTAATGCAATTTAGCGCGTCGTGTTTCAAGTCCAACAAGATCCCTTACGATGGAGCATCACGATCTGACACGCTGCGTTAAGGTCTGATAAGCTTTAATGCGCTCCACTACGCTTAGCACGTTCCACCACGTTCCGTCCAGCTCTCTCAAGATCAAAGTTGAATCGGGACAATCGTGGTCAAATTTTTGACCGTCAAAAATTATGACACGATGATCACGATGCTCGCGATTCCACCAAGTTCCCCCACGATCATCACGATTCGATTCCACGGTCTCCGACGATCCCCCACGCTCACCACTATACTTTCAAATCGTGGTCATCGTGGCCATCGTGGCTGACTGTAAACGCAGCATTACGCGTACCCGGCGCAGTCCAAATACATACGGTATTGTTGTACGAATATCTTTCAATAACGTAAAAAACACATGAAACCTTAAAAACAACCAACACGTCAAATAATGCTTATTTGGCGTAATCTGCTAATTCAACGTAGTGCAATAAGCGGTCATCCATATTTTACCGAAATGCATGAGCTCCAGCTAACAGACCTATCATAAGTCTTATCAGAGTATTGATTTTTTCCTATATATATCAGAAAAGAACAGAACGGAATAGTATCAAATTAATGTGATTAATAATCACGACCAAGCGATGGTCATCAAGAGAAAATATGTGTTTCCAACGTGTGTCACACAAATATATAATATTTGTGGTATCGCATTTTATTACAATTGCACCATGTATAGTCAGTCAGGATAAGAATAGAGTGACGCAACGATCCAGTCCACTATTACGGTGTAAAACCAACTACACTTAGGCTTATACGGATTATTATTATTACAGACAGCTATAATTTCAATGCTAAACTAACATACTTTCTTCGTTCTATCTTTTCAGACAATGGTTGTAATGTTTTGAGTACACATAAACGGCAACGTCACTCTCACAATATCCTAACTGGATGATACGTCGTTTTAAACTTATCCAAACGCTTGTTATCTGTATGGAAACTCAGTATATTGAAAGTATTATTTTTTCATTTTAAACATCCTCTATACTCTTCGTCTATTAAAAACATTGATGTTCCTTTAACACACATGAATTATATTTATATTATACTGTATATTACTAACACATTAGCTGTAAGAGACACTCTCATCATAAAACAAAACAAAAATTCACCAGAAATGAGCGGGCGTATCTGCGTCAAAGTCAATTGGCGTTGTTTTTTATAATTTAGTATAGAGATGCAGCTGCGCGCCATATTATATTATACACTTGGAGCCATTAATAATGAGACAGGGTGATTCGTTGTTTCCACTTTCGTCACCAAAACTGCCATAAATCATACGTTAGAAATGTCAACCTATGTTAGTTTTACTGTTTCCTATATAATTTCTTGTGGCTTAAATAATGAAGATGTGAAGTTCAGTTTTGATGAATAAGCTGCTAGACTACATAACAGAAGGTGCCGAGATAACGACATTTATTTCTTGTTGTGGTGTAGAACAACCAAGGCAATCCTCTGGTTACTAGTATCTACATATATATGGTGACGAGAACAGAAACATATTAATGCCGATGTCTGTAAAGCCACTGAGCATTTTTTGCGTCGGCGATGTATTCCCGACGGACATTAATGTGCTTTTGGAGGCCTCGAGAACATGGGCCTCGTGGTCTATTGGAAACTTCGGGGAGGTCATGAGACAACTTGTGAAATCGGGAGGAATTGTGATGAATCGGGAGGCATCGGGAGGCATCGGGAGAACTCCCGATATATTCTCGACTGTATGCGTCGCTCCCACTGCAGTGGATTACTGAAACTGGATTATTAAAATTTATCAGTAAACAAGTCAATCGGCAATTCAATGACTAAAAACAAGGAAAATAACACTTTGAATTAAAAGATGATTCTATTACGAATCGTAACTTCATCGCCAATCTTTAAAATATTATTATTATGCTTTTAGTGGATTATAAAGTGTCTGTAACTTTTATATAATTAATTTTGACCTAGAGTGTCAATTATTGCATAAAGAGCTACTTTAATCTGCAAAACATGCATTATTCTTCAATTCTCAGGAAATATGTACAGTAAAATGTTTAAACTTCAGTCAACATAATTATTTACATTTTCAACTAGGAAGCTTTGTAAATGACAGTCTATGCTACATATAATTATCAGTTGGGGAATAAATAAATTTTTACCATTGTCATATGTAATAACCGTGTTTTGGATTGAATACGGCGACAAGATTAGCTTTTGAGCTCTAACGTAATATTAGCGAGAGGACAGACAAATTGCACCATTACATGCATTTATTGCATTGCAGTGTGTGCATTTGTGTGACATAACATATCAGCCGTCAAATAATAGCATTCGGGTCATTTATTTCATTCGCACATTCACATGTTTTTAATCTCCCGTGTGTACTACGCGAACTACTTCATAGTAACCGAATTTAATTTTGTCGCAAACCGTATTTTCAAGGGGAATCTAATCTATTCACGGTGTTTAAAATCTCATGCTGTCAATGCATCATGAGGCGCGCATTTCGTGAGCCTGCTCATTCAAGCTGACTCTTATAATTAAGGCGAGATTGATTTTATGTCAAATAATTGGAAACTATTCGGAGCATCTTTATATTGTTCAACAACCATTATCGAGTGTTATTATAATTCATTTCCTGTTGGTGCAGACACCATAAGTAAAGATAACATTGCAACATTTCCTGTTGGTGCAGACACCATGAGTAAAGATAACATTGCAGCGTTTCCTGTTGGTGCAGACACCATAAGTAAAGATAACATTGCAACGTTTCCTGTTCGTGCAGACACCATGAGTAAAGATAACATTGCAACGTTTCCTGTTGGTGCAGACACCATAAGTAAAGATAACATTGCAGCGTTTCCTGTTGGTGCAGACACCATGAGTAAAGATAACATTGCAACGTTTCCTGTTGGTGCAGACACCATGAGTAAAGATAACATTGCAACGTTTCCTGTTGGTGCAGACACCATGAGTAAAGATAGCATTGCAACGTTTCCTGTTGGTGCAGACACCATGAGTAAAGATAACATTGCAACGTTTCCTGTTGGTGCAGACACCATGAGTAAAGATAACATTGCAACGTTTCCTGTTCGTGCAGATACCAAGAGTGAAGATAACATTGCAACGTTTCCTGTTGGTGCGGACACCATGAGTGAAGATAACATTGCAACGTTTCCTGTTCGTGCAGACACCATAAGTAAAGATAACATTGCAACGTTTCCTGTTCGTGCAGACACCATAAGTAAAGATAACATTGCAACGTTTCCTGTTCGTGCAGACACCATAAGTAAAGATAACATTGCAACGTTTCCTGTTCGTGCAGACACCATGAGTAAAGATAACATTGCAACGTTTCCTGTTGGTGCAGACACCATGAGTAAAGATAGCATTGCAACGTTTCCTGTTGGTGCAGACACCATGAGTAAAGATAGCATTGCAACGTTTCCTGTTGGTGCAGACACCATGAGTAAAGATAACATTGCAACGTTTCCTGTTGGTGCGGACACCATGAGTAAAGATAACATTGCAACGTTTCCTGTTCGTGCAGACACCATAAGTAAAGATAACATTGCAACGTTTCCTGTTCGTGCAGACACCATAAGTAAAGATAACATTGCAACGTTTCCTGTTCGTGCAGACACCATAAGTAAAGATAACATTGCAACGTTTCCTGTTCGTGCAGACACCATAAGTAAAGATAACATTGCAACGTTTCCTGTTCGTGCAGACACCATAACGGACGGACGGACGGACGTTCCAACATTTGGGGTTTACGGGGCTTTTCCTTTGATCTTTATGTGGTTTTTTTCCACATAAACCGACTGGTTTATGTTGATTTCCTTCTTTATTTAACTAAAGTTTTGGACGGAATGAACCTCATAAACCATTGGATGTTGGCCCGGACGGACGGACGGACGGACGGAGAGGGTAAAACAGGTAAAAGAAGTAATAGTGTTTTTCAGTCAGAGATTTAAGATTTTCTAAAACTTAATGCTTTGTCCATTTTATATAGGACATTTGGAATTTTGAAAGTGTTTTAGATTATTTTATGTTTAAAGGGATTTTGTTCCATAGATTTGCTCCAGAGTATGTTAGTGATTCAACACTTGGCTTTGGAACATACAGCTCTAAGTTTTCGACAGATCTGAGGTTGAGTGGATGTTTTCTAGTGATTTAAATTGAAATTTTTCGGTCATAAATTTTGGAAATGATTTATCATTTACACTTTTGTATACCATCAGGGATTTTTTTATTGACTCTTTCATCAAATTTCATCCAGTGTAGCTCCTGAAAGAGTGTATCTGTAGGTGTGTCATAGTCTTTATCAAGGATTATCCTTGCTGCCAGTTTTTGAACTTTAATTAAATCATTTGTAAGACCAGCGTCACAGTTTGCCCAGATTGTGCTACAATAATCAATGTGTGGTAATATATATGCGTTGAAAAAAGTTTTCGTGTATGTAAGTTTAGGTATTTTTTTAATCTGAGAAGAAGATGTAGTTGTGAATTATATTTTTTGATAGTTTGTTCAGCTTGTGTTTCCCATTTAAGTCTATTGTCAACAGTGACGCCTAATAATTTTTCATTTTCAGAATATGAAATTTCTTGATTTTGAAGTTGTAGACGGGGAGTTGTTGATGTAATAGGGTTTATGTTGTTTGTATATATATACATGGCTTTTGTTTTCTGTGTATTGAGCATCATTGAATATTTGGAGCACCATGTGTTTACATTGTCAAGGTCTGTTTGTAGATAAGTGAATACTTCTTCTACTGTATTGCCTGATGCAGTGAGTGTTGTGTCTATTGATGAGAATTGTACTGTCATTGGGAGATCATTTATGTAAATCAGAATGAGGAGAGGACCGAGGCTTGGTGTACCCCAGATAGAATATCAGCTGCATTTGACAGATATCCAGAAACACATACTTTCCGTGACCCGTGTGAAAGACATGATGTAATCCAGTTGATAGTTTGTGCTAAGACGTGGTAGAATGGCAGTTTTTCAATCAGTAGATTATGATTTACTGAGTCAAACGCCTTTGACAAATCAAGAAATATTGTTCCAACAAGTTTCTCTTCATTTATTGCATCAATCCAATTATCAATTATGGTTGTTAGAGCGGTATCACACGAATGCTTAGTTTGGAATCCTGATTATGTGTGAAATATTAGATTGTTAATTTCAAGAAATTTCCTCAGGTGATCAGTCACATGTTTTTCTAATATTTTTGCTAAAATTGGTAGTATTGATATTGGTCTGTAGTTGTTTTTGTCTGATTTTTGTCCTTTTTTGTAAATTGACTTTGGACTGTTTGAGAGCTGTTGGAAACTTTGCACAGTGGTTTGTATATAACAGGTGATGCCGTTTTTTGAAATTTTGCGCTTACGTCATGAAGGCCTGTGGACTTGGTCACATCTAGAGAGTCTAATGAGAATGGAACTGCCCTGACATTTCTTATCCCCGTCACAAACTTTTCAATATAATCTGGTAAATTATTGACCTCGATTTCTGCAAACATTAACATAATACATTTCAGTTATATACTTTAAATTCACTGGGTAATCTCATTTCTTATTAATAGCAAACATGTGTATCATGATGGGCTATTAGTAATTAAATCACACGAGTGCGTAGCACGAGTGATTTAATGTACTCATGCAAACGAGTGCCTATATTTTATAACACAACAAAGCACAGCTCCTATTTATTATTTCGATTCTAACATCGCCAATGCTCTGCCATTTATAGCACAACAAGACAGGTTGACGTCAAACTACTGTCTTTCCTAGGAACGTTACCGTCACCGTTACGTCATTTGTCAAAGTATATGACGTCAAACGTGACATCACCAATCAGCTATATTTTATCGCGGTAATAAAATATGGTAAGCTCAATATACGCAAAGAAGGCAAGTCTCACGGCTATGTTAGAATTAGGAAATAGATCGCTGTTTTTTCGTGATATACCGGTGAATAGATAACGGTTTAGAGTTCATATGCGTAGGAATTAATCGAGAAGGTCGTAGGCCTTAGTGGTTAATAACTATGCATATGAACGACAAACCGTGATCTATTCACCGGTATATCACGCAAAACTGCGATCTATTTGCATTGTAAGTTATTTATCATGTTGCTATAGACAACTTCCGCTGTTCAAAGAATCGTAACGTACGCCCCTGGATTTTTAAGCTTTACTATTATCTATATTTGTCGCCAAACTGATGCTTATTTAACGCTAAATTCCAATTACGCATTTCACGTTTAATCATGTGAATTGATACATGCAATAACATGTTGCTACAATATAAATATAATCGAATAAATAAACAGAAACGCTACGAAAAGAAAATTACGCAAAACGTCGCGCTCTACGGCGACGTCATAAGTTATGACGTCATGAAATAAACAAGACGTAAATTTCATTGATAAAAATTGCCAATTATACGCGGGAGATAAATTACACAGCCGAAAATTCTACCGTGATATACCGTTTATTAGATAACGCTACAGCTCTATACGTTTACATGGAGCAAAATACAGACAGTGTTAGAATAGTAAATAAAATATTGTACAGGGTGTTTCATAATATTTGACCCCATTACAACCGAATACCATGAGAACATGCTTAATCACATTAGATTTCTAAACGTTTTCATATACCAATGGAAAGCTAACATTTGGAAGTTTTGTTCAATATATAACATGACCATTTTACTATCGATGCGAGACAGAAATTTAGATTCTTGAAAACGTATTTTTACGATAAATGTCAAATTGACGTCCAACTTGTAATTTGTCCAGAGTTATTTTTTCAGCTTGTAAAGTATTGCAAAATGTAACCAGTTCAATTGTGTTTTTCAACAAAATTATATATCAATTCGAAAGTTTCATATGCAACATGTTGCTTTGGTTACCAGTTGCTGATAAACAAAAGAATCTAACACAAAAATTACATTCTCGTTTATAGCCAAGTAAAGAGGGGGACTGGTTTTGATTATTTTTCTTTCTACAGTATAAATTATTGTTTTCAATTTCACCATTTTGAAGTATATATTCTACAATTAACAACCATATGCAACAGATGAGTTTAAAACAATAATTCAGAAAGAAAAGTAATAATCAAAACACAGTCACATGTTTACTTGGTTAGAAGCAAAACGGTACTTTTGTGACAGATTCTTTTGTCGCCTAGCAACTGGTAACCAAATCAACTGTGATACTCATAAGTTTCAAGGTTATCACAAATGGATGAAACTTTAAATCAATATAAAATTGTGCTTATGCACACTTTAAACTACTTATAGCATGCCGTACTTTACAAGCTTATTCAATTTAACTTGGGAAACAAATTCAATTTGGACATCAATTTGACAATTCTCGAAAAATGACGTTTTGCAAGAATTTAAATTCCTGGGTTGCATTCATAGTAACATAGTCATGTTATATATTAAATAAAACTCCCAATTGTTGACTTTCCATTGGTATATGAAACATTAGATGAGATCAAGCATTTTCTCATGGCAATCGATTGTAATGGGGTCAGATATTATGAAACACCCTGAACATATTTATTTGGAAATCTTTTTTACTCAAGGGAAGTAACTACAACTGAGTAATAATAGTAACAAACGTATCTATTTCCCTTTATATGGTACACGCCTCTAGGTGGTACACGTCCCTTATATCTAATGATCGAATTTTCTCCCAAAAACCTTAAAATGACAGACCCACCTACTTGCAAAAATGTGTGATTTTTCAATTGAGTGTCAACAAATATCTAATGATAGAAAATCATTTAAAATTGCATATTTATAAGTTGAAAATCATTTAGGACACACGTTAAGTAAATTAAAAATTAGGTGTCACCAGCCTTTTTTGGAAGCTATTCGCCAAAAAGTACTTATTTTGAATACATTTGCATACATTATCTAATTTGAATATCCGATGTAGAAATGCCACGTGACGAAACACTACAGTCCCAAGAAGAAATTTATATACCTCCACTACGAAAATAGGCGTAAGTATTTCAAGTATATTTTTTTCTTCACACATTTCTACGGAATATAGACAATGATTATAGATTCCAGTGATATATAGTATATCTATCCGTAATTTGACCGTTTTTTAAAACTCCCTGTGCAACCTTATAATAATTTTGTATGAGTGCGGACTACAGTGTCAAGCCGTCTTGGTTTTCCTCGCATCATCTACTTTATGCAAGTGTTTCCAGCATATCTAAGTATCCCAGTTTTTCTGCCTCTGCATATGTCATATGGTGTGTAAGACGTTAGAACGTCCTTTCCGGGCACGGCAAAGTTTATCTGTAAGTTGGCAGGATTATATAAACCTACCTTGGATTGCCCCGTCAACACCGTACTTCTGTTTTTGGATTCAGCCATGAAATACAGATTTACACAAGCTAAAATGTGCACCATTCTCAGAGGATTGAAATTGATGTTTGTATTGAGAAATTAACGCAATAAATTAATTGTTCTTAGATTTTATAAAGATGGATTTATTGACAGAAGATTCAATGTCATGTATGCGCAAGTACAATTATCCTTCGTCGAATGATTTTGCGATTTTAGCATGTTTAGTATAAAGAAGCTAGAAACTTTCGCGGATTTGTTGGAGGTAACATATTCGCGGCTATTAAACTTCGCGAAATGATACCTCCCGCGAAAGTCGCTAACTTAAAATGCGCGAAACCATTTCTAGGAATACAGTATATATTTTGACAGCCAAATAATCGGTACACAAGTTTCCAAAACGTTGTTTGTGTTTTCAGAGTACATGTATCTCGTTTAAGTCGTACCGTCAATGCTGAACCATTTAACAACTTCCTACTATAACTGTAATCACGGTGGGGAAACCACGTGACCAAAAGTGGTGTAGTGCACGATTTTCGACCCAAAACAGCGTCGACTCAGGTAGGTTTTTTCACTCTAATTTCTTTGATACGCCATTGTTTTCACCCAGATATCGTGCATAAACCCCGCAATTGAAAGCTCTTTCATTGGCTTTATGGAACTTGGTGCAATTCAGCTTCGTTTAAACGTAATCCTTGCCCAACCGATTTCAACTTCGCGAAATGTTTAGGTAGCGTACACTTCTGTTCGCAATTTATGCATCTAACACAGCCACTCAGGCAAATATTCTGCCAAACGATTGATTAAATGGAAGCTTGTAAATATTCTAAGCAGTGTGTGAAATATAAAATATGCAACTTAAGAAACTTTGGAAATATCATCATAAAAAGGGTTTGATAACGTACACTTTGTTATTTTACAGAAGGTAGCGTGCACGTAAAATGTTTGATTTTTAATTATCGAAATGAATATCACCATTTAACTCGCCAATTGATAAATAGTTCACATAAGCCCGACTGATAACAAACAAATCATCATCATGAACATGTTGTTTATTCAAACATAAATAGTTTTGTGATAACATCGAGCCTATCAACATTATTGTAGGGTTGTTAAGTTAGGATACCAATGTTACTTGCCTGGTATGAACTGTAAAATACATTGTCACATATTTTCGTGACCTTGATAACAACCGTCCTTTTTACCGTATACACTTTTGGCAGTGTTAAGAAGCGCCATTGACAGCCACAAATTCGTTGACTCGAGTAATATAGTATTCGGTACAATGTGGCTGTTACATTATGTTGACAAAGGTTAATAATCGATTTTTTGTACATATATATTACAAACATTATGATTTTTTTCAGCATGGGTGTCCAGCATGAACGTGTTTCTGATTGTTATAATGTGTCCAATATGTGGGAAGTCATTCAAAACGCCTGGCATTCTAAAGGAACACGAGAAACACAGCGGGCTGTGTCCATACAGCCATACAAAGTGCTGTGGGAAAGGCTTTACTTCAAAAGCTCATTTCAAGACACCAGTTAGTTTTTTTAACTGTCAAGTATTCTGTTTTATTTTTCTTATAATTAACGAAATGACACTGGTGAACAACTTATGACTAATGACCACCATACTACCAAACTACCATCCTCATGGTAAATATTACAAGTATTAGGCCTTTTTTAATCATACACTTCATCCAAGCAGTGGACAAAAGCAGATTTAGAATGAAAATGCAGATAGAATATAATTTATACAACAGATAATCATGTAACACGTGATGCAACCGAAAACATAACTACACTGGACATATCATTTATATTTCAGATGCAGCACCCATGGAATGGAAAAGAAGTTTGTATGCACAATGTGTGGGAAGGCTATCCAATAAAGTCTGATATTAAACGACATGAAAGACGAGAAGGGGGAACTTAACTTCAAGGGATGTGAGCTTGACGATGTGTCAGCAAAGAGGGTCCATATGAGTTAGCACATTGACTTACAAGATGAAATATGTTTTATATTCACGATATGTGCATCTTAAACCGTTTATGGGATAAATGACAACATTGGAGAGGTTGATGTTTTAAAACGACTTTATTGCACTTTTCATACATTGTTCTAACAGCACTAAATTGTGTGTAGCATACATTTTAAAAGGCATGTTCATATGAAGTTACATGCCGTTCTAAAGACTTGTATACGATGGGTTTGACCACCATTTTATTGTTCACTGCATTCGATCACATGAACTGGAGCAAATGTTGTGTTTTATTTTCATTTCTAATATACGAATCTACCTGGTACATGTACTTTTAAATTGTAAGAGGAAGATAATATTTATGTCTGATATATTACATACCATTAATATTAAACAAGTGTACAAATCACATTTCAACATACAACCTTTAAATTGACAATTATGGTAACGATAGTTCTATGTTTAATGTTGCCGAACTGCAGATGGTGATCTAAATGTTTAGTACAACGTATAAACAAAGATTCGTAGTAAAATATATGTACTACACTGCATTTCTTGAAAAAGTATTTAAAGTTGTTCAAATCTATAAAAACGCTTACTGTGACAGCTCTACCAGTAAAAGTAGAACCCTATAATAGCATATATTGACATAAAATTGTAATCAGTGTAACATTTCAAGAATGGTTTGTTCAATCATACTAGTACACGTAGTCAGTAATTGAATCATTTAACTTTATTATGGTTCAGCACCTTTATACATATTTTGAATATGTAATTTACTTTCTAAGACATTTCCAAGCTATGCATAATACATGTACATGTTTAGTTTCCTAAGACTACTAAGCCTTTCTTAAATGTTATGTAAGACCCAGACAGGGATTGTTTACCCTATTTTTTTATATTATTTCCGTGTTTATGATTCTTTGACTATGCTTATTTATGATATCTTTAATTTGTTTATATTTAAATGATGTACAATAAACGATAATAAAGGTAAAAGAAATACTAAAACAGATACTTGTCTTTTTACACATTGAACTCGAAGCCATTTTTTTTCTTTTTTATGGACATCTTAAAGTGAGTTGGTTAGAGCTAAGAACAAAAACATTTTCAAAAGTACAGTAACCATTTGGATATACAAACACAGAAGCGCAGTTCACAAATATAAATATAGCTTAACCTATACTCAATGCATTCTTATTACTAATTCAGAGTGTGACTGAGCCTTTCAAACAAAGAATTCTGTTAATTTGGCCATTGGTTGATTGTCTTAAATACAACACATGTTCAACAACAAAGCACAAATGATGACATAACTGCAATAATAATTATTAACAACATCCATACACGGATTCAATAGTACTTATGTGGCAATTGAAACGCCCGATCATAGTTTTGGAGTAGGTACCAACTATTCAAAATTGAATTTTTTGGAATTTCAGTATGGTTTTTGCAAACGAAGTTTAATTCTAATCTGTCCAGGTCGATTCCTAAGCTAAATGTTGGCAATAATTTACTTTCGTTACGACGGGCTGTCTTCAATAGTACACAAAGGCTCCATAATTGGAACTTCATTTATATCCGAATGAATTGTCTCGCATTTGTTCTTCTTAATATGGCCCTTCATTGACTGTCAAAAGGATGCTGGAAGTTTTCACACAGTTGTTGGTCATGATAGAACTTGGTCTGTTTTTAGAATGTATGATCTTGTTTCCGCTTCTTTAACGTCAGACTGTACTTTGGACGACCCATTGTCTGCAAATAAAACAAGCACCGGCAATGAATGTGATGAATATGCCCCGATATTTCCTGATACAGTTATACTAGTATTACTTCAAAGTGTTGTGAAGTGTCAATGGTGACAGCGACAGAGCAATAGTGCAGACAAATACTAACATACTGAATTAATACAATTACTAAATTATTTGAATATCGGGCCATCGATATGCACAACTCAGTTTGACACTAATTGTGAACTTTCGTCATAATGAGTCCAGTGGCTGACAGAACAACCGATAGAAAACAAGATCATAAACAATCTGACAGGGAAGGCAACACTAATAAACGACACTAATATGGCCCTCATACGAGGGATGATCCATATATAACGAGAAAATACTTATAACTTTGCTATTACATGTTATTTTCTAACAATATTTTATAGGGTGGTTAATACATATATTAGAAGAAAACGTGCGACCTATTTTTGAGATATATCGAACATTAAATTGTTTGGAACATTTTTGCCGACATATGAAACCGGAAGGTGGGGCAACGTCATTTTTTAACTTTTTAACGTCATTCAGAATTTATCTATGATATCTTTAACAATCACATTCCTTAGGTCCTACTATATCCTTTTTTTCGAAAAAGTCAGATTATGCTCCTTCATTATGTATACATCTTCTCCAATGCGATACCAAGTTGAAAAAGACGCACACTAATCATCCTTTGGAATTTCTTTCAGAACATCCAATATGTTCGTGCTTAATTCTGACGCCGACGTCACATTGCGCATACTTTGCGTTGGATCACTAGCCTTTTTCAAGTAAATTTTTAATGTGTTATATGCACACAAATCGAAGCTATTGACATGACATGATCACGAAATGATCACTGAATAGCATGCACACTTTTATTATTACTTGTTTTCTTCAAAACTGAACATTCTAATGATAATCGTTTGTTGTCCGTTATTTTTGCTATCACGGAACGATAACACGTGCGTGATGTAACGAATGACAACACAACCCGTGTATGACGTCACCACCAGTACGGCGAGTCTTAGGTGTCCCCAAGTACCATTTTTCATCACATTGCTATTGCTTACATGAAAACTGTGAAGGTTTAAATTGGGGCGAAAACGGTGAAAAATCCACAAAATGCCCCGCCTAGGCGTATCAAGGGTTACCTTAGCAACCATATATTTTAGCATGGTGACATTGTAATCATGGAAATTCAGGGAAACATTGCTAATGTATGTTATTACTTCCAGCTAAAGTTTGAGTAAAATCTAAAGTATCACAAGAAAACTATAAGCATTTTCTCGTTATATATGGATCATCCCTCGTATACTTCATATCAAATCCCTTGGTAATATATAGCAGGTGTTTTATTTGTATGTTTACATTATACATGTAACTAATGTGGCTGATGGTTGTTCGGTTATGTTTTAAACAAGATGATCGGTTGATCAACAAGTTGCCATTTTTCATCTCAGACTATTTACGCAGGTAGGAAATACTGTTTGAAACTATTGTCATCGAAAGCATCATGTAATGCAGTGTAGCAATACCACGTGACTAAATACTACAGTCCAAAGAAGAAAATTGTAAACAAAACCTCCACTTCGCGAAGGAAAATGGGCGTAATAATTTTATTTCTTCACCAATTTCTATGAAATATAGACCACGCTAAGGGAAAAAATATAAGGTTTCCGCCATATATAGTATATTTCTCCATAGTTTGACCGTTTCTTCAATTACCCTGAGAAACCTTGGAAACATTTTGTGTCAGAGCGGACTACAGTATCAAGCCTTTTCGTTTTCCAGGTATTATCTACTCCATGCGTGATTGAAGAGTCATGTTTACACCTCCCGGGAACACCGTAGGCAATTTCGCAACAAATAAAATAAATATTATAACAATGCATGGCACTAATATGTCATTTTCTTTTAATTTGCAATTATGGCTACAGTTCCAAGAAAAAATATTCAGACTACAGTTTAAAGCTGTTTTCAGAATTTACCATAATATCAAGCAACAAGTCGCCCCTGGTGTTATTTTTGTCAACATTACGCGCACTACAATGTTCTATATTTGGTCAGGTGTTATTTGTAACAACATATTTTACCAAAGTTAAGGACACAAACACGCACATGGGTAACAGTAGTTTACAAAATATGTACGTAGATCTAGTAATTGATAATAAGCTTGCGTACGGGTAATTTTGAGTAATTTCAATACGTGCATTTGATGTTTGATCTAAATTATATATTGGGCGGTGCCATCGATTTTCACCACATAACATATAGTCCGTATTTATAATAATGCATCATTGTTGAGCGTCAGGTCAGTTTGTTTGTGCTTGAAAGTCTTGTGTTTTCATGATTTATAATTGCCTACATATCAAGGTCATGGGTACGCTAATGGTTCATTTGCTGCAGGATCAGACTAATCTGACCATATTGCCTAATTGTGACGGGTAGTTTTTAATATGTCCATATACAAATTATTGGTTGAATCTGATTCACTATAAATAACTTATTTAAAATAACCAACATTGTAATACAAAGTTCAATTTCAGAATTACTTTATGTAAGCCAGCTGACCTGTTTACAAAAACCAAAGATCTAAAAAAATATTTTTTTTTACATTTTAAAGAAAGCAAACAGTTTCCCATATGCTTTGAACGTTTTAAAAATTGCAGATAGCAATATCGTGGTAGGGAAATATAGGTAACTGAAAAATCAAACGACTTTAAATGAACCAAAAAAACTAATTTAGGCCGGCCGGGACTAATAAGAAATTCTGAAAATGTAAAATTACTTGTTAACACGGCTAAAACTGAGCGGGAATCTTACGTTATTTATTTATTATTCAATTAACATCAGTTGCCCAAAAAATGCACAATAAGCTGTACATATTCATCGGCGAAGATAGCGATTTTGCACGATCACCCTTGGGTACGAATGTTTAGCGGTCAATATTAAGATCTCGATAATAAGTTCAAAATATTTAATTGTAGGGGTAATTAAAGGAATAAAAAAGGTATGCATAATTTGTTTTAGCGTGCAATTTAAGCGCGAGTAGACTGGTGGTAAAAAAGCTTATACGTCCCCAATTATTTCGTACCCAATCAAATAGAAATGAACAATGTAGCAATACAAATGTAACAATATTTTGGGTGCGAAGGCAATACTACGTAATTAAATCACGTACATTCCTATTTTTAGCTCACCTGTCACAAAGTGACAGAGTGAGCTTTGTGATCACTCTTCGTCCGTCGTTCGTCCGTCGCACGTCGTCCGTCCGTCAACAATATGCTTGTGTAGACACTAGAAGTCACAATTTTGGCCTAACTTTTATGAAACCTAGTCACATCTCAACAAAATCTAGGCCAAGTTCAATATTGGGTCCTTTGGGGTCCAAAACATAGGTCACAAGGTCAAATCATAGAAAAACCTGGTGTAGTCACTAGAGATCACAATTTTGACCAAATCTATATGCAACGTTGTCACAATGATCATTTTAACAAAATCTAGGTCAAGTTCGATATTGGGTCATCCGGGGTCAAAAACTAGGTCACAAGGTCAAATCATAGAAAAACATTGTGTTGCACTGGAAGTCACAATGTTGACCTAACCTTTATGAAACCTGGTCACAATGATCATCTCAACAAAATCTAGTTCAAGATATATATTGGGTAATTCGGGATCAAAAACTAGGTCACAATGTCAAATCATAGAAAAACCTTGTTTAGTCACTTGAGATCACAATTTTGACCTTATCATTTTGAAACTTTGTCGCAATGATCATCTTAATAAAATCAAAGTCAAGTTATGTTTGTGTCATTTTGGATCAAAAACTAGGTCAATAGGTCAAATCATAGAAGACCCTTGTGTAAAGTCACTTGAGGTCACCATTTTAGCCTAATCCTTATGAAACTTGATCACAATGATCATCTCAACAAAATCTAGTTGAAGTGCAATATTGGGTTATATGGGGCTTAGAACTAGGTCACAAGTCAAATAACAGGGTTTGGATGTACTGCTACGACAGGTGAGCGACCTATATATATAATCTAAGGGCTCTTTGGGCCCTCTCGTTTTAGATTCAAACTACGTACTACGGAGTCAAAATAAGGAATCCAACACGAGTACAGGACTGCTCTCCTCGTTACAACAGAAAACCAGATTCCCTTCATTGAACATTTCATAATGGCTAGATCCCGTACATAATACAATGTTTTCCTTCAATCGATTGCTTGTTTGTTGGTGTTTACTTGCGACAGTTCCAACATAATCTGTTAAAAACATGGAAGATATAAGTTTAAATCGGATTAGAGTCCTGGGAAGTGCATACTTGAGCTGAAATAAAAGGAAAGTACATGTATACGTTTTTCTGCATTGTCCGTCAATAGTGGTACTATTTGGTGCTGATTGTTAAAACAATAACGAAATGTCAGAGCAATTGACAACATTGGTGTTTTAAAATAAACATTCCACTACTTAAATTTGTTCACTTGAAGTGAATCGCATACATATTTACACAATAATGATTAAAACCTTCTCGTCGTGTGAAATCGACATCCACTTTTACTTTCGTTTTTGTGCGAAGTATTAGGGGCTATATCCGCCGTATGGTGTCTACCAGTGGTGAATATCGATGGCACCGTCCAATATATAATTTAGATCAAACATCAAATGCATGTATGGAAACTACTCAAAATTATCCGTACGCAAGCTTATTATCAATTACTACATGTATATATTTTAAACTTCTGTTACCCATGTGCGTACTATGTTCTTAAATGTTGTAAAATCTGTCGTAAAAAATAAAAACTGACCAAATAAAGAATACTTTAGTGTGGGTATTGTTAACAAAAATAGCATCAGGGGTGACATGTTGCTTGGTGTTATGGTGAATTCTGAAAACAACTTTAAACTGTAGTCTGAATATTTTTTCTTGGAACTGTAGCCATAATTGCAAATTTAAAAAAAATGTCATATAAGTCCCATGCATTGTAACCATATGTATTTTATTGGTTGCGAACTGGACTCCGGTGTTCCCGGGAGGTGTAAACATGACTTTTCAATCATGCATGGAGTAGATAATACCAAGAAAACGAAAAGGCTTGATACTGTAGTCCGCTCTGACACAAAATGTTTCCAAGGTTTCTCAGGGTAATTGAAGAAACGGTCAAACTATGGAGGAATATACTACATATGGCGGAAACCTTATATTTTTTCCCTTAGCGTGGTCTATATTTCATAGAAATTGGTGAAGAAATAAAATAATTACGCCCATTTTCCTTCGCGAAGTGGAGGTTTTGTTTAAAATTTTCTTCTTTGGACTGTAGTATTTAGTCACGTGGTATTGCTACACTGTAATGACCAGAGCCAAATCTAATATATTGGTTTTGTTAAACCGATATAGCAATAGTTTAGAAGTAAGTAAAAAACTGAAAGAAACGTGTGATATTAAATGTCAATGAAAAGCAATGCTGAAGTAGAGAGTAAACATTGCTGATACTACAGTCTTCATAGACGTCGCCGGCAAATACAATTAAAATGACTCTAAATAGGTTTTCACAATACATTATACTTAAAACTATTTGTTTCGGTCAAAAGAAAAAAGAATTTGTAAGTGCACGTTACCTTCTGAAATATTGCGTGCACGCTACCTTCAGAAAAATAACAAAGTGTCCGTTACCAAACCCTTTTTATGATGATATTTCCAAAGTTTCTTATGATGCATATTTTATATTTCACACACTACTTAGAATATTTACAGGCTTCCATTTAATCCATCATTTGGCAGAATATTTGCCTGGGTAGCTGTGCTAGATCTATAAATTGCGAACAGAAGTGTACGCTACCTAAACATTTCGCGAAGTTGGAATCGGTTGGGCAAGGATTACAATTAAACGAAGTAGAATTACACCAAATTCCATAAAGCCAATGAAAGAGCTTTCAATCGCGGGGTTTATGCACGATATCTGAGTGAAAACAATGGCGTATCAAAGAAGTTAGAGTGAAAAAAGTCGACGCTGTTTTGGGTCGAAAATCGTGCACTGCACCACTTTTGGTCACGTGGTTTCCCCACCGTGACTGCAGAGGTGATGTCAGAGACCCGATGTCAGACACCGCACTGGGCGGAGAGGACCATGATGATCTCAAAGGCGTTTTTTCCTAGATGGAGCCACTCTTAAAAATACTTTACAGCTCGGCATATAGTTTTGTCACTGATCGGATTTTTACGGAGGGCGATAGACGACAAGGCGACGATGCGATGACGACGATACGATGGTGCGACAATGTGATGGCGACGGTGCGACGGCGCGATGGTGCGATGACGACAGTGTGATAATGCGATGACGACTGTGCGATGACGCGATGGTACGATGGCGACAATGCGATGGCGACGGTACGATAGTCATATCGCATTGTCGTCATCGTGCTATCGTGTTGTCGCATTGTTGTCATCGTATTATCGCATTGTCGCCATCGTACGGTCGCGTTGTCGCATTGTCGCCATCGCACCATCGCATTGTCGCCATCGCACCATCGCACCGTCGCCATCGCACTATCGCATTGTCGCCCTCTGGATTTTAATGTGTAACCACGATGACCCTAACGGTAATCCGTAGTACCCAATACAACCATATCATATTCGCACGGATATACACTATTTCCGTGATATTCGTCTTGGTTACAAACACGCTTGTCTGCTACTTTCTGTTTCAAATTTTAGCTTATCGCTTCAAATAGCTTAAACATGTCGCGAAACAGGTCGGTAAGGAGTCGACATAGTGAATATATCCAGTCGGAACAAGTGGACAATTCACCACTGTCTGACATTTCATCCGTAATGCCGGATGTAGATTATGCATCTGAAGGACGAATCGGACAAAACAAGTAAAAGGCTTCATTGCGCATTTTTCATGATTGGCACTTGTGTACGTTCAGTATAAGCGGCTATTGTGTATCCGTTTTTGACGTTGTATTCAATAAGTATGATGCTTGCAACAGTGGAGGAGATTATAAAGACGACAAGTGATATACTCTAAGTACGACCCCCGCCGGAGGATTCAATCCCTGTCCGCGGCACATCGCAGTTGTTAGTATACCATGATTATGTTATTGAATTTGGGACTTAAAACCCCATAAAACATAACTAAGCGTTAATATTAATGTTTGGCTGATCTGTTAATAAATATATTTAGATATGTAGGTTAAGAACACACAAGCCATAGTTGTTTTGAAGTAGGCCGCGCATTTTCAGAAAACGATGTACTGTACACTATCGTATGCGCTTTACAATTAATTAATGAATTTTATTAAGTAACATTTATAAATAATGTTCTTCTTGGTAGCGTATACACATAATACTTGAAAGTTGAAACAAAACGTATCTACCCGCATTTTTTTGTCATGTTATCTTGGGGAGCTTTTCCACCGTTTTCGGAAAACATATAAATAGATTTTTGTTTATTTTCAATTTGCAAATTGTCACACTATAAACGGTAAACTTCCAACTTAGGTAGCTAAACGGGGGAAGTAACTGTACAAACTCTATGGTATTACATTTGGGTGTGTGTAAGTAAACGTATTAAGCTAACTATTATCTAATGTTATATAGATACTGCATGATATAGACAGATAAGCTGTCTGCAAGTGGCTGCTTAAAATTCTGACGGTCCAGCCACTACAGACAGACACTAACTAGACCAAAACACGGTCGGAGATTGCGCACGTTTTTTAGCGCACTTTCAGCTCTTAAAAAATATATGAAAAAGTTGCTGTGATTTGTGTATCCCGTATATCAAAAGTACGGGTCAGTTTGGGTTTTAGTGCGTCGGGAATTCCAAACACATCCGGGTACAAGCGAATGCGCACGCAGTGGGTCTTCCCGTTCTAGACTGCTTGAGGGTAAGACGCTTGTTTTAGAGTTCTGCGATTCTTGGGCTGTTTTCGTAGAGTTTTAGTTATTTAAGTCCGACTTAGTTAGTTAGGAGACCTTAACGAACGCTTTATTGGCACTGCGAGCTGGGTTACAAAGTTCTTTTGTCGCAGTAGTGGGCGAAAATAAGGAAAAATCACTGGGGTTTTGCGCGAGAGTGTCACGTGCATTGGGTGATTGGGTTTCGCGTTGTTATCGGACATTGAATTTTGCATTAAGAACGATTTTCGAAGCATTGTTGGGTCTCGTGGGGGTTACACAGATTTTATATGAAGGTGGCTGTTGTACGGCAATTTTCCGTATTTTCTGTGTTTGTTTGTGCATTGCGCTGCGCGGTTGAATCGGAAGTGAGAGTCGCGCATGCGCCCAAGGGTCGCAGAAGGAAGCAAGCGTTTCGGTGAAGCGGAACAGGAATATTTGACGTCTTACGTCGAATATTCGTGTTTATAGTATAAAAACAACTGTTGTACAGCTTATCAGCGATCTAGATAGTCAAACAAGTACAGTGTGTGTGCCAATAACGAATCAGACCAGTAACGAATCAAAGCACTCTCTACATTTATATGATAAAGAGAATAAATTGATTTTTGGCATTGATATTTGCTTCAATATGGGGAATAACTTACCAAATTTTAAATTCTGCAGATCGCTGGACTTTGGAGAAAAGTCTACTATTGTCATTTTACGTGATCCGTTATAGGCGCACTTGGGACACATCATAATCAAGTAATTATTTTTTAAACGGGAACATATTTTTATCTTTCTAGTTCGCTAATTTGTAATGATTAAGTTGGGTGAGTAAAAACTATTGTTATTTCACAAGTGCCCCAAAAGGTTTGATTTTTATCCTAAAATTGACCGGGATGCACCAAAATGATCCGTAACAGGCACAAGGAGTGACGTCACTGTTTCTCAATCTGTAGAATTATTTACTTTTCTGTTTGAAACAAAATGTTGTGATTTAAGAAGCAGAAGGGTTTAAACTTCAGCTTGTCCAAAAATCTTGCTTGAAAAACATATTTTCGAAGCACAATAGCAAATATAGTCCTTAGTGATCCGTTATTGACACACTCACTGTACCGTACAGGATACATCATTTGATTTATTTGCCTGAGGTGAGTGTAACCTGATTGTCAACATACAGTTGTATTGTATTGACTATTCTTGTTGCAGGGGGAGCAATTCCTGACTGTTTTGTCTGTTTGTTTGCAAATTTATATCTGTGCACTGGTAAAGTTATCACCCAGGGGAGGCACAGTTAAACACCAGCCAGGTGAAGCAAATATTGGGGGACAATTACCGTAGTATTCTTATTTCATGCACTGTCGGTACAATTCGGTACAACCAAGTCACTGTACGAGTTCTTGGGATACTATACAGTGCATCTTGTATGACTTGTTGTGATTATTGTTCCCAAATAGTAATACTTGGTCATCTTATGTGTTATAAGGATATTGTATCCAGTCTTTTGTTAACTGATGGCTCTCCAGCAGAGCTGAAAGAAGCCCTTAGAGGACAAGCTTTGGTGGCGAAAAGGAAGGGAGATAATCAGTGGCTGCGTCATGTGGCAAAGGAGGCAGATATTTTGGACTTTCCAAAGGACTGGGTAAGGGAAAACATTTGGAAGCTGGCAAGGCCCAAGCCTAAAGCATGTTCTGAGTCTCGTCGTTGTACGACAGACATCAGGCTGCTGACTCAACCTACCATTGAAAGAAAAGTAGAAAATGCGTCTGACAAGGGGATGGGGTTGTTGTACCCAATGGAAGAAGAGCTGGATTACATTGATTGTTCAGATGCAGAGGAGGTCACCAAAGCAGCAAAGCCCCTGCAGGAGTAACGGAAGGGGAATCAGAGGACTTATGTTGAGCCTTGTAGGCTTGCAGTTGTCACTGATTTCTCGCCATTGGTCCCAGTTACCAGGAACAGTGAAGACAGAGAGAATGTGGTGCCAACTGTGACTTGTAGTTACGCGGAACAGCGTAGCAATAGGGTTGCTGAGAAGCGGAAGGCACCAACATCAACCATGGTGCAAGCTGTGACTTGTAGTCACGCGGAACTCTGTAACAGGAGGGTTGCTGAGAAGAGGAAGGCACCAACATCAACCAGTGGAATAAAGAAGAGGGTCAGGAAGGGTCATAAACGGGCCTGTCCGATCCCATGGTGCCAAGAGGATAACGGCTACCCAAAAGCCCATGCATTCAATTTCCACTTCCCTACAAAGTTGGATATGAATGCATGCGGTTCCCGTGCGACTCAGATAGAGCAGAAGCCCTGCAGTACTTAGTAGATAAAATTAATGGATCTGTTGACGCACCTGTGTCTGGATTGGTGGATTTTGTGAATAACGAGTCCATAGGGGAAGGTAGACAGTGGAGAAGGATTGATGATTGGCTTGCTGACGTTGTACGTCGCACTTCAGAGATCCTGGGGCTTAGTGCTCCCCCTACACTTACACTTCATCCATTAAGTTCACCTGTGTTAGTGTTTCACTGGGACATTATGTCCCATGTACTGGCTAAGTTATCTACTAAGGATTACAATGCTTTCATACAAGCATTTGCGGACCCATGTAGACAGGCAGAGTTGGACAAGCGTTTGGCTCCTTCAGATGTGGACAGCGCTCCAGTACAGGAGGCCCTGTTGCCACCAGACAACGTTTTACCCAATTTAGATTTCACGATTCATCTGGGTGGAGGTGGTAACAACGCGGAAAGGAGAGTAGAGCTGATTGTGCCATCAGAGAAGAAGGAAGCTAGGCTGCCTTTGGATCAGTCTGAGATTCAGGACCAGTCTCGTGAAGGAATCCCAGCAGTCCGTTGTACGGATGCGCACAAGAGTGGACCAGTGTCAGACAGCACCCTAGACTCAAGCCATGAGATGGAAGAGGATTCTTTGGAGGAGATACAACCACTTCAGGCCTTTGATAGCCATTTCCATTTTGACCGAATGTGCCAGAAGTTGGGAAAGGAGTTTACTCACTTCCAGGCTCTGGCCAGTGAGGTCGAACCGGAGCTTTGGCATCAGAGGGTAGATGTGGTTGGAGGTACAGCTAATTTCTGTGACCCTTCAAGTTATCCTTCTCCTGATTTTGTTAAGCTCCTAAGTAGTCAGGGGGTTGCTGTAACCGTGGGTATTCATCCCAAGCATGCGTCATATGTTACGCAGGAGGAATTGGAAAGGCTCAAGGACCTCATACAGCTTCCTCAGGTTGTAGGTATTGGGGAAATTGGACTGGACCATTCAGTGCCTGCATACCATTGGGATGCCCAACGGGACGTGGTTGACACTGCCTTGCGTTTGCTGGAAGACCGACACGTGCTGGTTCTTCATTGTCGTTCGAAGGGGAAGCAGGATGCTTCAGGGGTGCTGGCATCTCTCTTCTACCAATGCAAGGACACCGTCTCGAAGAACCAGAAGATCCATCTACATTGCTTTTCCGGTTCCTGTAGCGATCAGAAGAGGTGGTTGGACCATTTCCCGAATGTGTACTTCGGATATACGAACATGGTATCCGAGGACAGATTTGGTGAACGCCAGATTGAAGCCTTGACCAGCTTAGATCTCCGACATCTTCTTCTTGAGACGGATGCTCCATACTTCCCTCATCGGGGTCAGAAGGTATCTTCCCCTAGTTTCTTGGGAATGACGGCGGAATCGGTGGCCAGGCATCGTGCCGAAGATGCAGAAACCATCCTTTTATCTGCCTCTCGAACCGCCAGACATCTATACCTTGGGAAGTAGAGGGATGGAAGGAAGCTGGTCCTTTGTAAGGATCGCGAAGCTGGTCCTTTGTAAGGATCGCGAAGCTGGTCCTTTGTAAGGATCGCGAAGGATTGGTAAGCGCTTGCAGGATGCTGGAATAAATAAAAGAGGAGGTTAAGTCCAGAGGTTGTCCTTGTGATGGGTATTGATACTGTGACATGGTGGATCAAGGTAATGTAAGTGAGGATAAGTGTGGGTGAAAATTAGTTATTGTTTGGTGGAAACATAAATCAGGTATAGTTTACTTACATTAATTCATTAGTGTTACTATTGCTCATGCTAGGATTGAGTGGTTGTGAATGACCAGTGCAGTGTGGTTGTGGTCGTGGTGGGGAAAGGCCCTGCGAGGGGTATGGGGCAAGTTGATGGTTACTTGCGGGTGTTGCGAACCTAGTACTAGTTAACCGTCTGACTAAAGTTCTGACCTGCCCAGGAGAGGCTAGCATTTCAAACTGACCATCATTCAATATTAGTGAAACGAAAAGGATATTTTAAAATTGATATTTAGTTTATTGAATTTTATTGAGTAGTTTTGCTGAATTTATTGGCTGTTTTAAATGTATTGTGGGTAAAATTTAAAAATTCAGTGTATTTTGCGCGCTTTCGGATAAAGTCGGGGGGAGTGTTGTGATTTGTGTATCCCATCAAAAGTACGGGTCAGTTTGGGTTTTAGTGCGTCGGGAATTCCAAACACATCCGGGTACAAGCGAATGCCCACGCAGCGGGTCTTCCCGTTCTAGACTGCTTGAGGGTAAGACGCTTGTTTTAGAGTTCTGCGATTCTTGGGCTGTTTTCGTAGAGTTTTAGTTATTTAAGTCCGACTTAGTTAGTTAGGAGACCTTAACGAACGCTTTAAAGTCAAACCACTATGAAATATATAGCATGTATACGAAGAATGAACCTTTATCTCGCGATAGACACCGATAACATTTAAAAATGCACAGCAACGTGTCCATCCGACAACTGAAACACGACTATATCGCAAATATGACCTCAATTTCAGCCATCGTTCTGGTTGTTATTGTTTGCGTCAAACGTCATTCGCTTATCGACCAATCAGAATACTCAGAAATTGGTGCGCTCGATTTCTAACAAACGGACACGTTAAAAAAAGTAATCGAGTCGAACCTTTAAATGAGCTCGATTAAAGCCAAAACACATAAAATTAACGAACACTTGTAGTGAAATAAAGATGATTTTGTTAGAAAACGACAAACAAACAAAAAACACCACGAGTGATCGCTTTTATGCTCGTTTTAACGATTCGAATAATGTTCTGGTCGAATCTGGTCAGTACGGCTAGCGGTCTTTAAACTTGCACTGTTTACATGAGATTTACGGACACGGTGCGCGCTGGTTTTTTATTGTTTTTCTGATTACAACGGCCAATTTTACCAGGTATTCAACGGGTTTCGTGTTCTTTTATTGTATTTAACATGTAGAGAGCCGAAAAATGACAGAATTTGGCTTAAAATGCTAATTTCATGAAAATTTAAAATGCACCGGATTTTGGGCACTTATGGTTTCGACCACAGGCCCTCGATGCGATGTTATGGTCCGGAAAATAAATATTACTCTATCTTCTAGAAGATCCGGAAAATAAATATTACTCTATCTTCTAGAAGATAGAGAAGATAGAGTAATATTTATTTTCCGGACCATAACATCGCATCGAGGGCCTGTGGTTTTGACGCTTATACGGGCATCCCTGTATAGATTGCGTCGAAATGGTTTGACTACTGCATGATAATAATGCGACGAGATTTGGGACTGTATATGACTTGTGTATACTTACATGTGTGGATAATTGTATGTATCGGGGACGCAAATGTGAATAAGACATGTGTCACCGAATGAGGTAGGCCTTTGCTTTTTATAATTGTTCGATTACGATGCGGTGGAATCTAGGTTCGGAAGAAATAATTTGTTCGATCATTTTTATTCAGAAACATGTCTGGTCAGTTGTCATTAGAGGAAAGAAAACAACTGGAACGTTACATACAAGCTGGTCCTAAAGTGTTTGATTTGCTGTACAGTTTTACATCTGATGGAGCAAATGCTACAACTTTTCATCAGAAATGTGACGATAAAGGCCCTACTGTTACAGTTATCTACAATACGGAGGGATCCATATACGGAGGTTTTACAGAGAAAAGTTGGACGTCAAGTAACTATGGGACAGATGAAAGGGCCTTCTTGTTTCGACTGAAGCTGGACAAAAAAAACGCACCGGTCAAGTTTGCGGCGAAAACAGGAGAAAAAGCTATTTATTCCAACAGTGGGTATGGTCCAACGTTTGGTAATGGGTACGATATGAGCACCTTCAACGGATCTCTGGAACCGATTGATGGTGTGTACACACTAAACGGCACATACAGTTTTGGAAATTCTTATGATATGCGTGGGATAACGACGGACAAAATAACCAACGGTGTACAAACAGTCCGAAATCTGGAGGTCTATAGTGTCACTGGTAAGCCATTTCAATTAACAAAGTAATATGTTAAACTAAGAAATATACTAAATTTTTATTCGCATTACTATGCAATATTCAGAAATACATAGTGTACTATCATGTTTCTGTACTATATAATTTTAACTTTTTAACAAATTTGAAGTATAATCGACCCCCCCCCCCCCCCCTTGATCAGGTGTTTGGTTTTGTCTATTTTCTATACTTTGATTATCCCTCTCCATAAACTTGCATGGCTGTAACACTGGTAATACACATTACTGTATTTAAGTTTTATTCTTGATATTATATTATCAATGGTTTTTGACAATAATTGAGAGAGTAACCGATGGTCAATCTACGTATATCTAAATTTGAATTGTATGTGTACACAATATGTTTGTTTTTTATAGACGATGTTCTGGTTGACCAAGAGATGGCATGGAGAAATTACAACACATGGGAAATCCGGGTATGTAAAAAAGTTACCAAATTTCGAGGGCTGCTTTCAGCAGTACAGCCGTTCAGACATCCTTTGACATTTTAACTAACCCCATGTCATCGAGTCTCCCTGAGTCTCTCATGGTGAGTGTGCATCCAACATCGATCTGCGGCACCCAGGACTATCGAATATGTTCAGACACAGCCCTCACAGGTACCAATTCACACCTTGGTTGAGCGGAGCATGTGGGTTATTCTTGCCCCGAGAAGCAATGGTCCCGACGAGGTTGAACCCGGGATCTCTCCATCCCGAAGCGCGCACCCTACCTCTAGGTCCCGCTCCACACTGTTGCCATTTTTCTTTGAACGACCATGATGCTCTTAATACGTAACAGTTACTGGTGTACACTACGCTGAAGTATGTACAATAGGTTTATATGTATGGATGGATGATTATGTATATTGTGTAGTACGACAATGTTGCAATCCTCTCAAACGTTTTCATTTGAAAGCCCCTGTATATAGTCCATCGGTGATAACACTAGCCTTTGTTTACGATTAAAACTGAAAAATAAATGCATTTTAGATGTTAATTTTGTTCCATCATGTGCATTTTCACTTTTAAAGATATACTCTTTAAATCTTCAGGTAACTGGATCATTAATAAAGAGTAAACAAACATATTTTATAAAATTTATAATATCTTTAGATATCTAAAATAACAAGAATTTTATAAAATAAACTCAGTACAAAAAGAAACGTAAGTGGTTTAGGGTGGAATTTTGATGTCTAGGTAATAGTTAAGTACCTATCGACATAATATTTTGCATAACCAATCAAAAGTTGTTTCTAAACATTGTGATTATGTGTTTATGAGAAACATTCTTAATCATGGTAGTAGTAGCATGGCATTATTTGCTGACTAAACGGAGGAAAATATAAAAAGATATTCAGAAGTAAAGCGTTACATTACAACTTACGTTTCTTTTTGTACTGAGTTTATTTTATTTTTATCAATGATACAGTTATCTGTGTTTAAATCTACACTGCACATATAACAAGTGGCCAGCATACAGTGAAGTATGTTTATATAATGCATGTTTGTTTATTAATAAGTATAGCGTTATAGTGCACCGGAGATAACACTAGCCTTTGTTTACAAATAAAAATGCATGTCCGATGTGCATTTTTGTTCAATCGTGTGCATTTACACTCTTAATAAAGTATTCTTTAAATTTACACTTATTCTGATAACAAATACTGTAGCGCACAGACAATCCAAAGTAACACAGAAACGACGGCACGCAAGAGTCACATAAATCGACTGCACTTTACACCTGCTGTAGTGATAAATAAATACTGTAGTAAAGCAGTATATTATGCATATTTGTTGATAAGTCTAGAGTTATCTCCGGCTAACTGTGCCTCCAGCGATCTATACCAAGGTCTGATTTTCAATAAGTTTATGTTACATATTGTATTTATATATGTTACATAATAAACAAACTTATGTTGAAGAAGCATGTTTGAGTTGTGTGGTCTATGAACAGGACTTGGAAGAATTAAAGAACGAGATCGACAGTTTCTCACCACCTCATGGTATTGGTATCAACAAAGGCAACATTCTATTACTGGGACCAGTTGGTGCTGGGAAATCAAGTTTTTTCAATACCATATCATCTGTATTTCGGGGACATGTTACTGGTCAAGCATTAAGTGGAAGTGCTCAGATGAGTGTAACGTCTCAGGTAAAATGGTCAAATCTTCATCTGTGCATACATTGTGTATTATGTTTAGTGTAACAGTTGTAAAGTTGTATGTCTTCCCCATGCACGATCACTTGTATGTATTCATTTTTGAATTTGCTGAATTGCATGTCAACATTTGATGCATTTTGTGGTACACAATTAGAAGCACCTGTTGATCCTTGCGGCTTACAGTTACAGTAGTTTAATCATGTTATTTGTGTGGTACTGTGGATTTGAATATAATTTCTTTGTTCTTATGCGTGAAATTATGTTATGCTATATTATACCAAAGTGGAACAAGTTAGTCTTATAATTAGATGGTACATTTGTGACTAGTGAGACATATACTCAGCGTCAATAAAAAGCTACCACCCTATTGATTCTTATATTTTAAAATTTACGTTACACTGTGTTAATAGCCGAACACGACTATGTTTTGACCTAAATGTGTAGTCACAGCTATCCTATTGAACAATAATCAAATGTACACACTATAAAACTTTTGTACCGATAGGTTATATTGTATTCAAAATACAGAGGTATATATAAGTGATAACTTTTCAGTGACGTCCAGTATATGTAAGAGTATTACAAATTAGTAGATTGGTTTCACCATTTACCCCTCGTCAAAGTGCGATGTTTTACGTGTGGTGATGTGGATTAGAATAGAGCATGGTTATTTGCATCTTTAGTCCTAAAATGACTTTTTGCGGAGCAACAATGATACATATTTCACAATAAATAGAATGGTGATCTTTTGCGCGAAATTATGCTATATGAATTATTATATTACACCATAGTGAGAAAAAGGTTAGATCTACCGAAGAGATGGTATATTTACTACTATGGAGACAAATGTGAGCGTATCACCAAGGAGTAGATTACTTTAGCTGAACAACTATAACAATTCATTGAAATAATAGGTAACAAACATCAGTTTCTGTAATAAGGGTAACGAAACATTATAACAAAACAAACATACAACATTTAATATATCGAATAAGAGTTACTTAAAAACAAAGTCTTATATTAATCAAACAGGATAACCTGACCATACTTTGCTTTTCAGTATCGTATGTTTAAAGTTCGTGGATCCGCTAGGTCGAAACCACTGAAGTTCCAACTGTGTGATACTCGAGGTTTAGAAGAGACACAAGGTATTGATGCAGCTGAAATTGGATATCTTTTGGATGGCCATGTTCCTAACGGTCACCAGGTAACATATTATATACGCGCTACGTTTTTACGTCGTTTCACAGTGCATTTTAGTACGTCCTTTTAATCTTGTTCGTGAGTCAGCTATTGTTTAATGTATCGCTGCATACATGATACTATTTCTACTGATATCATTCGTTTTGGAACAGCATCACTGCCAAAATATTAAATACTATAGATTCCAAAGTTTTCTCTTATTTCATGAGTACTTGATAATAATTTTATGTACCTGTTAAAGACTTCGCAAACAGAATGGACGAATGCAAAAAATGTTAATTTAGACCGCCAAATCTAAATAAACGCAAATATCTTCTATACATTTCAGTTCAATCCTTCTATTCTAATATCACCGGATATGCCAGGTTTTATAAAAACAACGAAGTTGAGCGACAAAATACATTGCGTATGTTTTGTTATTGATGGTACTACTGCCACCATTATGTGTGATAAATTTCTGGACAGGATTAAATCGTTGCAGTCGAAGATTCGCCAGAAAGGTAATACATGTATACATGTTATACACAAAGTAGTTGATCACCCGCTAAGCGTTGTGTTGGTTCGTCGGAAATTACAAGTTTGTACAATGTTCTTTAAAAAACAATACAAGAAATTGTTAGAGTTTGAATAAACACAACGTAGTAATAGCGCGCTTTAGCTAGTTGAGTGCTTAAAATGCATTGTTCTCCTTCCTCTTCAGTCTTGTCCTGTTTCTTCCAAATGCATCTCCAAAACTGATCGATGGAACGGGTACCGTTAAGTGATCCACTACAGTGTGGTTCAGAAAGTATGAAATGTGTTCAACTTATATTTGAACAAAACTGAACATCGGAGTTTGCCGTACTAACACAACGAAATCGATTTATTTCTAATGAGCCATGTAAACAAATGTAATTAGTAGTAAATACACTCATTTTGTTTCATATTTGCATTATTTTTCTAACAAAAATTAACCATCTTGTAGAGAGCGTTGTGTTTTGGCTTTTTAAGACGTATTGCTCCTATAGAAGCATAAAAAAGTGTTGGTATGTTATGAATTGCCCATGGCAGTGAAGACAATCAGTAATATTTGTCATATGTAGGGTGATATACGTTCACCTGATTGTTTTTGGTGAAATGGCACCAAATATTAAAAATCACAAAATGGTCTAAACTTGCAATCACCATTGTGGATTGGTTCTGTGATATGTAGGACAAAGTTTATTTCGAAAATGGTAGATGCAGAATTTCATTAGCTCAATGCCAAGCACAACAACGAGCGCAGGCAAAGGTCTTAGAGGCTGTTTATGCGACTACGGAACAGTGATTAGAAAAAATGTGTCGTTCCTGGGGAGTTAATGTTTTATCTTAGAGGAACTTATTACATAGACAGAGTCTACTATTTTAGAAAGGGTCATGATGATAGACATAAGTTGGAGTTAGTTAAGCTTGATATATTCGCGGCCGCTTTCATGACTTGGTCTTGCGATTGACATTTTGGAAAAGCGGAACTCAAAATGATTGAAAAGGGGACAAAAGTGAACGCGTTTGTTATTCATGCAAAAGGTTTAAAAGTTTTTTTTCGACAAAAATGTCACACATCCTTTTCCTGGTAACATGCCAAAGACAGGGTGTTTCCCCGAAACTGAATTTCCTGTCATCCCACAAAATATGTCATTAAGTACCTTATGAATTAGACTGGGGGATATATTATACACATACAGTGGATACCGAAGTATCAATAGAATTTAAATCTGGAGAATATTGAAACATCGATTAGAGAAGCGAATAGTAAGCATCAGCACTTCGAGATTTTTTACCTTAAAAAGCAAAATCAATACACTCGGTACAATAGATGATTCTGTTCTAAAGATATTACATATACATTCTACAATGGTTGTTTATATCTCTTGATACATTACTTTACACTATTGAATTGACACAATTCGATTTCGGTGTGAAATTTATGAAAATACTTGAAGTTCAATTCTGTTCAAATATAAGTTGAAGACCTCTCGTATTTGCTTGCTTAGTAGTCACGTGACAAACTGTAAATAATATTTACACTGTGACGTCATATATGGGACATTATGGCGCCACTCTTTGTTCTCTACTTTGTTTTGTAATTAAACTTCATTTGAATTACTAGTTTCTCTTGTGACTTATATTTACCAAAACATTAAATTGTATTTAAGATCGTTGGTATATATTTATTTTCTGTAGGTGTGACACAAGTCATTCTGGTTACCAAGGTGGATAAGGTATGCTCCTTTGTTGAAGAAGATGTGCGGACAGTCTTTCGTAGCGAAACAATCCGCGAGCTAGTTGACACGGTGGCTGATACGTTCGGAGTTCCTCGAAGCTTTGTACTGCCAATCAAAAACTACGAGAAGGAAGTCGACCTGAAGACTGATGTCAGTATCCTGGCGCTGCTGTCATTAAGACAGATGCTTCGATCTACAGTAGATTTCATGTTCAATATGCTTGACCATGAGGTGGACGACGAAGATGAAAAATCTCTTTCAACTTAGGCTGCAGACAATATAAGAATCACCCCTCGGTTTTTTGACAACTGTCGAATGTTATTTATGCAGCTTCAATATTAATGTTATGTCTATTACATTAACAGTGATTCATAAACTTTCAAGGACATTTGTGACACCTGAAATTTAGGACTTGTAGTGGTTTAGGTACATTTCCTGTTCCGTTTTGTGTTGGTCATTTGAATGTATGCTTGTGGTCTGTTTTTTGTGTCGCCTGAAAAGGCGACATATAGGTGTTACTTTGGCGTCGGCTGCGGCGTCACAAATTGCTTGACTGAGTATATTTTTGTCACTTTAAGTTCAAATGACTCAATATTTTGGTACGCATGCTTCTTGCAATAAGCCGAAGTGCGCAAGAACCATAACTCTACCTTGTTTTTGAATTATTTCCCTTTGAATGATTTTTTAAGAGCATTTCTTGTCCGGGGCATAACTTTGTCACCTTAAGTTCAAATGACTCGAGATTTGGTATGCATGTTTCTTGCAATGAGCCGAAGTGCAGTGCGCAAGAACCATAACTCTACCATGCATCGTTTTTTAATTATCTCCCTTTGATTGATTTTATTAGAGAATTGCTTGTCCGGAGCATAACTTTGTCACCTTACGTTCAAATGACTCAAGATATGGAATGCGTGATTCTTGCAATAAGCCAACGTGCAGTGCAAAAGAACCGTAACTCTACCTTGCACCGTTTTTGAATTATTTCCCTTTGATTGATTTAATTAGAGTTTTGCTTGTCCGGAGCATAACTTTGTCACCATAAGGTTGAATGACTTGAAACTTGGTATGCATGTTTTTACAAAAAAAATCCTATTGCAGTGCACAAGAACCATAACTCTACCTGATGCCATTTTTTAATTATTTCCCTTCGATTGATCTTATAAGCATTTCTTGTCCTGGGCATAACTTTGTCACCATAAGTATGAATGACTCCAAAATTGGTGTGCATGTTTCTTGCTGTGACACGAAATGCAGTGTGCAAGAATCATAACTCTACCTTGTGTAGTTTTTGAATGATTCCCCTTTGAATTATTTTATCAGGACATTATTTTGTCCAGAGCATAGCTTTGTCAATTTTAGTTCAGATGACTAGAGAACTCTTGTGAGTCAGATATATAGCCCAATACGATAGTTTTCCATGACAAATGTGCATGTCGTCAGGCGACACATGCGACTCGCGGAGCTTTTATTATTTTGTGTGTGTTCCTTTATAGGTGTTTCGTGCTCTTTTGTGTGCTGCTTTCTCCGTCCAATTCTTCTCTGTCCAATTCTTCTCTATATTCTTTAAGAGAAGTAACATTACATACGAGATGTTAAGGAATGTTCAAAGTGCTTGACGTGTAGTTATGTCACCAATTGGAACTATTTAACTAACATATTAAAGTTTTAATGCATCTAACAGATTGATTCATTGCTACAAGCTACATTAACATGGTGCAAATACGTACAACATAATTTTGTTTGATGTTTAACACGACCTGCCTTTTTAGCTCACCTGTCACAAAGTGACAGAGTGAGCTTTTGTGATCACTCTTCGTCCGTCGTACGTCGTCCGTCCGTCCGTCAACAATTGGCTTGTGTAGACACTAGAGGTCACAATTTTAGCTTAATCTTTATGAAACTTGGTCACAACGATCATCTCAACAAAATCTAGGCCAAGTTCGATATTGGGTCATTTGGGGTCAAAAACTAGGTCACTAGGTCAAATCATAGAAAAACCTTTTGTAGTCACTATAGGTCACAATTTTGATTTAATCTTTATGACACTTGGTCACAATGATCATCTCAACAAAATCTAGGTCAAGTTCGATAATGGGTCATCTGGGGTCAAAAACTAGGTCATTAGGTCAAATCATAGAAAAACCTTGTGTAGTCACTAGAGGTCACAATTTTGACTTAATTTTTATGAAATTCAGTCACAATGATCATCTCAACAAAATCTAGGTCAATTTCGATATTGGGTTATCCGGGGTCAAAAACTAGATCACAAGGTCAAATCATAGAAAAACCTTGTGTAGTCACTAGAGGTCACAATTTGACTTAATCTTTATGAAACTTGGTCACAATGATCATCTGTACAAAATCTAGGTCAAGTTTAATATTGGGTCATCTGGGGTCAAAAACTAGGTCACAAGGTCAAATCATAGAAAAACCTTGTGTAGTCACTAGAGGTCATGATTTTGACTAAATCTTTATGAAACTCAGTCGCAATGATCATCTCGATAAAATCTAGGTCAAGTTGGATATTGGGTCATCCGGGGTCAAAATCTAGGTCACAAGGTAAAATCATAGAAAAACCTTGTGTAGTCACTAGAGGTCACAATTTTGGTCTAATCTTTATGAAACTCAGTCACAATGATCATCTTAACATAGTCTAGGTCAGGATCGATATCGGGTCATCCGGGGTCAAAAACTAGGTCACAAGGTCAAATAATAGAAAAACTTTGTGTAGTCACTAGAGGTCACAATATTGGCCTAATCTGTATGAAACTTGGTCACAATGATCATCTCAACAAAATCTAGATCAAGTTCGATATTGAGTCATCCGGGGTCAAGAACTAGGTCACATGGTCAAATCATAGAAAAACCTTTTGTAGTCACTAGAGGTCACAATTTCGACCTTATCTTTATGAAACTTAGTCACAATGATCATCTCAACAAAATCTAGGTCAAGTTTGATATTGGTTTATTTGGGGTCAAAAACTAGGTCATTAGGTCAAATCATATAAAAACCTTGTGTAGTCACTAGAGGTCACGATATTGGCCTAATCTGTATGAAACTTGGTCACAATGATCATCTGAACAAAATCTAGGTCAAGTTCGACAGGTGAGCGACCTAGGGCCCTTTGGGCCCTCTTGTTTAACACAGCCATTAAATGAAATAAATAGTTTAAGGATAGTCAGTTTATTTGAGTTTATGATAAATGCATCTGAAACACGGTGCATCCTCTGTCCCACGTGAAAATCAGATTCATCAGTGTTCAGCACATACAATGTGTTATACTTGTGAATATAGTCGAAGTGTTATGTCTTGTTATGTGTTTACACATGCTAAACCTGCAACACCAAAGCAAGACACAATCACACGTACTATAAACGTAGATCGCTATTATACATCGCATTATCAAAATAGATCTACAGTATATACATGTACACTTCAAATTATCATACACGTTCTTCATGTTGCCAAAGTAGACATATATTTCATTGTCCTAACCTTTATATTATCTAGGACCGGACCATTTTGCAGAATGTATTACAAGTATTTTATTTCGCGACACATTAACAGCTGTTCACGTTTAACGATCTGACCTAAAACAGATCACAGGAACTTGCATAATTAAAAAATAAATTGACAAAACAAATTGTAAAAAATATATTTTATTGATACTGGCTCTACATTGGTAGGCCTAATGAATTTTTTTCAAAAATATTTTTTTATTTATTTCTTTTAAATTATGCAAGTTCCTGTGGTCAAATCACTATTTTTACAATGTTGCAACTCCTCACCCCAACCTTCACTGATACGGTATGACATGCACTGAGATGATGTCCTAACCGGTCAGTCTTTAAACACTTACAAAATATTAGGATTCAATGGAGTACATGATCCGTTCATTGTGACTTATCAATTTAGGCTTAATGTTTTGGGGAGTAGTCTTAGCCAATACTGCAATAATGTTTTGTACATACATAGAAAAATAAATGACCTTGAATATGCTTAAAGTTACATCTGCTCGGTTAGAACATCATCCCAGTGTACGGGTGTATTATATATGTTTGAGGTGGCTATAAGAAATCAAAATAGCGTGTAATCAAAACATTTATTGCACATTCACATTATATAATATTTCAAATATAACCATTAGATAAATAAGGTAAACAATATACACAATCAGCAAAACTGCAAGACAACGAGGAGTTGGAGACATGTGTTGAAAGTTGATACACAATTATATGTTTATATTTTGATTGTACAATCAATGACTATGACTTAAGACACTTTACTGCATAGGGGGAATAGTTGTTTTTCACCCATCTGATTGCTCTGCGTTGGACTTTTTCAACTTTATTTATGTTAGATTGAGTATGTGGGCTCCAAACAGAGGAGGCATATTCCACCTGGGGTCTAACCAGTGTTTTATATGCCACTTCTTTTACCTTTTGATTTTGAGTATGTAAGTTTCTGCGAAGGAACTAGGAGTTCTAGTTGCACTATTTGTTATTTCATTTATGTGTTTATTCCAAGAAAGATCATTAGATATATTAATTCCCAAATATTTGGCACTGTCAACTGATTCTAAGATATGGCCATGTAACATGTAATTATAAGTAATTGATTTCTTCTATAAATTATATACAGTATTATAATGTTGTTTAATTTATATTTTATGAAACATTTTTCGAGATGAATTCTAAGTCGAAGAGCTTTTGAAGTGTATTCCAACTTTATTCTGATTACGTTTATGTCTGAAAGGAAGGAATAAAAGAACACTCGCGGACGCTGTAAAGAGAGACAACTCTAGAAAGCATATTATACGCGTTTGCGTATCATTTATGTCCCAGCTTAAATGTCTACATTTGTCACATACATCGCACGATGTCCGTACGAGTCTATCTCAGTCTAATTATAGTAGATGAAATCGGGTATTCGTTATGACATATATAATATAATAGACTAAAAGATAATAATACTATTAAGTCGTTAACCAGTCGAGCACAGAAAACATAAAAACATACAAGGTTCAAGCGCACAACGAGCTAGTACGGGGCTTGTATATTAGTACGGCATTTACACAAATTTGCTGTCCCCTAGTGGCTGCGTTTTCATCTCTGACTGTGTGATACTGTACGCGTCGATTTGGATTTGACTTCCATTACCTGTGATAGTCTGCCTCAAATATCGACTTGGTATCCCCGGTTGCCTAGTGGTAGAGCGTCCTCTTCGAGTGTAGGATTACGACCCCAGGCGGTTCAGTCACCTTTTTTAGCTCACCTGTCACAAAGTGACAGAGTGAGCTTTTGTGATCACACTTCGTCCGTCGTCCGTCCGTCCGTCTGTCCGTCCGTCCGTCAACAATTGGGTTGTGTCCTCTCTAGAGGTCACAATTTTGGCCTAATCTTTATGAAACTTGGTCACAATGATCATCTCAACAAAATCTAGGTCAAGTTCGATATTGGGTCATCTGAGGTCAAAAACTAGCTCACTAGGTCAAATTATAGAAAAACCTTGTTTTAAACCTTTCAACATGTAGTCTTCATGGTCACTTAACTCTCTTCTGTAACTCTCTACACTCTATACATACAAGTAAACTTTCATCAACCAATGAAAATGTGTATCAGGGTTCACAGCAGTTTTGTAAAGGTCAAATATCAAAATATTCCTAGAGGGTGTGAATTGTAATGGTCAAGTGGAAATCAAAGCGCTGTAGGGAGCTTAGACATTTTTTTGAGGGTCGTGGGTTCAAACCCCACTGGAACCATAATTTTTATTTTTTTATTTTTTATTTTTTTTGAGTGCTTTAGGTATTGTTTTGTCTTTATAGCATGTATTTGTACATTTTCCTGATGGTCGTGGGTTCAATCCCCACTGGAACCATAATTTTTATTTTTTTATTTTTATTTTTTTTGAGTGTTTAGGTATTGTTTTGTCTGTAAAGCATTTATTTGTACATTTGCCTGATGGTCGTGGGTTCAATCCCCACTGGAACCATAATTTTTATTTTTTTAAATGTTTAGGTATTGTTTTGTCTTTATAACATGTATTTGTACATTTTCCTGATGGTCGTGGGTTCAACCCCCACTGGAACCATAATTTTTTTTTTTTTTTTTTTTTTTTTTTAGTGTTTAGGTATTGTTTTGTCTTTATAGCATGTATTTGTACTTCTTGATGGTCGTGGGTTCAACCCCCACTGGAACCATAATTTTTTTTTTTTATTAATTTTTTTTTTTTTTAGTGTTTAGGTATTGTTTTGTCTTTATAGCATGTATTTGTACTTCTTGATGGTCGTGGGTTCAACCCCCACTGGAACCATAAATTTTATTTTTTTAAGTGTTTAGGTATTGTTTTGTCTTTATAGCATGTATTTGTACATTTTCCTGATGGTCGTGGGTTCAACCCCCACTGGAACCATAATTTTTTTTTTTTATTTTTTTTTTTTTTTTTTAGTGTTTAGGTATTGTTTTGTCTTTATAGCATGTATTTGTACTTCTTGATGGTCGTGGGTTCAACCCCCACTGGAACCATAATTTTTTATTTTTTTTTTTTGTTTTTTAAGTGTTTAGGTATTGTTTTGTCTTTATAGCATGTATTTGTACATTTTCCTGATGGTCGTGGGTTCAACCCCCACTGGAACCATAATTTTTATTTTTATTTTTTTAAGTGTTTAGGTATTGTTTTGTCTTTATAGCATGTATTTGTACATTTTCCTGATGGTCGTGGGTTCAACCCCCACTGGAACCATAATTTTTATTTTTTAATTTTTATTTTTTTAAGTGTTTAGGTATTGTTTTGTCTTTATAGCATGTATTTGTACAGTTATATGGAGGAAAAATATTTCAAAATATTTTGTTTAAAATGTAGGTCAAATCATAGAAAAACCTTGTGTAGTCAGTCACCAGAGGTTACAATTTCAACTTAATCTTTATGAAACTTTGTCACAATGATCCTGTCAACAAAATCTAGGCCAAGTTCGATTTTGGGTCATCTGGCGTCAAAAACAAGGTCACAATGTCAATTGACATTTTCCTGAGGGTCATGGGTTCAAACCCCACTTGAACCATAATTTTTTTTTAAGTGTTTAGGTATTGTTCTGTCTTTATAGCATGTTTTTGTACAGTTATATGGAGGAAATATTTTGTTTAAATTATAGGTCAGATCATAGAAAAACCCTGTGTAGTCGCCAGAGGTTACAATTTCGACTTAATCTTTATGAAATTTGGTCCTAATAATCATCTCAACACAATCTAGGTTAAGTTTGATATTAATTAAGTCATCTGGGGTCAAACGCTAGGTCACATGGTCAAATCATACAAAAACTTGCAATAGAGGCTGAATTTCCTTAAATTTTATTCAGAAAATGTGTAGGATCACCATAGGGTGTGCATGCACTAGTACGACAGGTGAGCGACCTAGGGCCCTTTGGGCCCTCTTGTTGTTGAGAACATGGCAATGGCTCACAGTCAAACAAGTTAGAACTGGCTGATAATTAATTCCAGGAAAATATAGCCAGTCAACTGTCAACTCGAATACGACTAAAAGGTTGATAAAACGGCGTAAAATCAAACTAGAGGGTCAAGATAGCCACAACGCTTACCTGAATACAAATGTACATTCACATTTTGAATTAATTACATTTATACATGTTGGCTGCTGTGACACACAGAAACAATTCAGGCGGTGTTACTTATAGTTAAAACATATTAAGTAAATTTTAATGATTAAAAAAGGCAGAGCGGGCGGAGCGAGCGAAGCGATTCCTTTTCAGTCATTAGAATGTAACATCCAGTATTTTGATTGGCCGATGGAATATAGCGCCAAGGCATGACGTCACGTCTGTTAAGGACGTTTGATAGGGTAAGTATTTATTTTAAAAGATACCAAAAAATAGGTACAATTATAGTTTAATATATACTGAAGCAATATGTGAACTAAAAAAGGTATGTCGCGGTACTATTTAAGGGGTCATTGGCACTTTTGCAACATCACTTTAAAAGAAAATGACCAAAAATTCTGATATTTCGCAATGTATTCACTTTTGCATTAAAATCAATATTTTTTCTTGTTACAATCATTTCCATGGGGTTTTATGAACAAAAACATATTTTTCAAACATTCTCCAACACACTTTTGGTACAGATAAGAAAATTCACAATTTTTTGACAAAAGAGTTGTCAACATTTCCGAAAAATGACAGATAAAAAGACCAAAAAATACACAAAATCGTCCGTAGCTCAAAAACGACCTCGATGACCAATATAATTTTTATGTCTAATTTTGTTGATAAAAGTACCGGTATACTCAATCCAAATATCAAATAAAAAAGATAGGTCACAGGACTACTTTTTGCGCTATTACGTTATCATTGTCCCCCTATATCATAAAAACCTTAGTGAAATTGCGTAAAAGTGAGGCATTATCTGCGCGGATCTTTTTTCTAATACCAAAAGAGTACTTAATTTGCATATTATTTACATGAAAGTATAGTAAATATAAACTTAGAAGAAATTGACGTGTTACAAGAATATTTTTAGATGCAGTAACGTCGTAATTGTGTCTCTTTGTAATTGCGGTAAAATGGCGGTATAACGGCGCAAAAAGGCCAAATTAGTACATTTTGCATAATATTATATATGTTTTTCCTATAATTTCTAGTCTTGTCATAGTTATATTTTGGCTAAAAATGTTGATTAAAGTGTACTTTATAAAAATAATAATAATAAAACATAGGTTATCACGTTACACTTTGTGCTATTATGACTGCATTATCTGATTTACAGTCAACTCACCCCCTACCAACTCACCCCCTGACCAACTCACCCTGGATTTGGATAACTCGCCCTACTCAATGACCAACTCATCCCCCCTTAAAAAAATAACATACCAACTCACCCCCCTAAAGATATTTTTATTAAATTAAATAGATTTGTTGGAAAAAATCACTTTGAATTGGTAATAGTTTATTATGAAATTATTAATATGTTCAATTTTGTGATATTGGAGGCGTTTTTTTGTAAAATTAACAGTATTTTCAAACAGTGGCCATTTAAAAAGGCTGTAATGACAGTGAAAAAAGCGAAAAACAAAGGAAAAAAATAAAACAATTTGTCAAAAAACATTATGATTGAAAAAATTAGGACTATAATTAGATCTATTATATCGATTGTCAATAGTCAAATACCTTGTTTAAAAACATTAGAAAATTAGATTACTTGCATAGAAAATCATAGTTTCCGAACGATCAAGTTTTGAAAATAACGAAGGTAAATAACTAACAAACTCGCAAGTATTCGAGAAAGCAGAGATCTGTTAATTTATTTGTGTATAAATACACTTTATTATCATGAATTAACACTAAGTTTAAAAATAAATATAATATTCTACATATAAAATTGATGGGGGGTGAGTTGGACATTTCGAAATTGACATCGGGCGAGTTGTCCAAATCCAGGATGAGTTGGTAGGGGGGGTGAGTTGGTAGGGGGGTGAGTTGGTCGGATACCCATTATCTCCCCTTTTTCCTAATTTGGCAGTGACGTCGCATTCCATATAGCAAAGGGGCACAGGTGGGCCCTGAGTCGCTCACTTGAATAATCTTCACACTTTTAGTCAATATATCATTAATTTATTCCCTATTTATCAGTAAAGGGGGATCTGTGTAGTCACAGGCAATACAAACACTCATTATAAATGGATACAGGTAACCCAAGTAATAATTTCTAATTTCACAAAAAATTAATGAAAATGTAAACGCTATTACGGATATACACAGAATGTATTTCCGTGCCGCTATTTCACGCAGAGTGTTTTCATATTATTTGCTCAGTGATTTTATTTATTACCCAAAGTACCCATATTTATACTAACCCTAGATAGTATCACGACAAACATTTTGTACAATTGTCATGACGATCCAGTGCAAAACGCGGCCTCTATCCCCGTTTAAGCTATATGCGCAGAAATGATGCGCATAAACAACTGTATCAAACGTCCTTAAGCTGAGTTCACACTATGAACGTTTGTACCAGCGTTGGTCAGCTATTAAAAAGTCGAAAAAATGAGCCCAAAACGTCGGTGAAATTACGCTCGCGAGGAGGAATATTTTGGTTCACACTACCAGCGTTACATGTATCTGGCGCACGCAAACTTTTGCGACCGTTTACGTGCGCTTGACTGCGTTTGGCAGCGGTTACTCACGCTTGACAACGTTTACCAGCGTTGAAGTTAATTTCTATTAGCGTATGTGAACGTTTGCCAACGCAGGTTAGCGTATGTTCAGCGGTCCCTAACTTAGCCCGACTTAGACGAACAAGGTGCCAGACGCCGGGATCCGTTGTCACTGATTTTCAATAACTAGGTCCAAATGGTAAGGAAAAAAACCAAAAATGCGACCTTCCCTTATTCAGTTTGAACTTACCTTAAAAGTTTGATATATCATCCAGTAACCATGCCCGAAAATATTGAATGCAACACTTTCGTAGTTTTTATGTTATGATCATGCAAACACAGGTAGGTAGAAACCAATTCGAGTAATTACAAAACCTCCGTTATCATAGCCCAATGATGTTATGTGCACACTTAATTGAAATACTATATCAAAAATATTGCCTAACTCACTGTAATCGCAATTATGATGTATAGCGATTCAAAATGTGATCAGGTCTGAACGAAATGATCAAATAACAAGTTTGAATTCCTACCGATATATTTGCACTAATCGTTTGGCTGTAAACTAAATAAATATGAGTATGTGCTTGCTTTAACTTTCATTGAAACAGACAATGCTTGGTTGTGTGATCGCGCATCAACCCAAATGCAACTTGTTCATCGTATATAGAATTCAAGTGATCCATTATTTTCGACCCATCTACCCATAATTTATAAAGTAGACCAAACATTAACAATCAACCAAATAATAACGAAGGTTTTGTGTTATAATGGATAAATACAAAAGAAGCAACATATTTTTAATCTAAAGAATTGTTTAATGTTCAGAACAAGGATGAACAAGTACAACAATGAATAACATGCATTTACAATAACTATTTAGTGCTATCATATTAAAAAGTTGAAGAAAACTTATTTCAAAGTCATACCTGAAATGTCAGCAATTAATCAAAACAACACTTAAAAGTCAAACTGGCAAACGTATACAAACATAAAACACGTTTCTAGGATGTTTCTGATTTCAATTTACCACAAAACACGTTATGATATCATTTTCATAATGCAACATACTTATAACATGGAGACAGACGGTAAAATAACAATGATAACGAAGGTTTCCTGAGAATCAGAATATAACATGTTAACAATTATTTTGGGAACATTGGCAAGTATCTGAGTTGTAAGTACATTAATAAGCATGCTGAAATGTACAAGAGACACTTTGTAACAAAACTTAAACATAATACCAAACATGCTAATTGAAAACGTCAACACCAGGCTGATAACGAAGGTTTAGTGACATCAGAACTTTTCAGTATACACCGCATACATGTTCAAAATACACTATTTGTCACTACCACTACTTTTTAACAATGACTTTGACTTTCGAGTAGCCCTTGGTGCATCTACTGTTATCAATATTTAACAAGACTTTCGTCAAACTATGTCGTTATGTCTAGGTCAATAGAAAAACTGCGTATTTGTTTTCATAAAATTCACTTCATGCTTTTCATCGTCTTGATTAACAATGTTATCAATAAACAAGCTATCTTTGCACACAGCAGTAACATGATCACCAACTGCATATTTTGTTTCAACCACAATGCCGTTTTCCCTTTCTTCTTGTACTTTGCTAACGTTTTCATATCTGTCATTTTCAGCTTTTTCTGTTTTGCTTGTTTCTCCTTTTTCACCTTCTTTCTGGCAGTTTAGAGGAACGTACATAATTACGGCACATTCTCTCTCGTTCCAGTCATAGGTAGTCTTCATTGTTTTACTCTTTCAGGCGCTTACAATATACCATTTGGATTTCAGCATTACTCTTAGTCTTTCGTTATCTTTATGAAACCTTCGTTATCGTAATTATAAACCAAATCGTAAGGCTGTAATTATAGCAATGCACTATAAAACTTAACAAATGATATAAGTCTATGCAATAGCAATACTTAGGTTGATATTGCGTATGTATAATAGGATAACTGTTCTAACAATCAATTGCAGAACACGAAGACTATTATATATTTTACCGTAGCCCGGTTTGCTCTTCAACAAATAATAACAGAACACATTGCGAATAAGGTAATGGTACCAATTTCATACCCATGTAACAGACTTTTAAATGCAATGAAGTAAAATGTGTACATACACCTTATAATATAACTTTTCTCACCAAATGCAGTGATATAACCTTCGTTATCGCCGGATAACGAAGGTTTCATAGATTTAAACACAAATGTTATACAAAAAGGAAGCCGTACTCTCTTATGTAAATGTATGTCTTAGAAAAAACGTTACATTGTGCGAATAATATCATAGTTAGATACCATCTCAGTCAATCTGATTGAACAAATATTTTCGTTGGAAAGTAAGGTAAAAATACTCACAGCTCTATTTGGAAATACAAGCAAAGTTTTACGACATCTCTCGGAGATTTCGCATTCAAGTAAGTCTACACTTCAATTAGGCCTGACAAAAAGTCATATAATTGTAATCTTCTGCGTTTTTAACGTTAGTTTCGAATTTTGGCAACGAAAGTTTAAATCACGAAGGTTTAAACGGTGTACAAAACTAAAATTAGTTTAATGTATAACACTGTATTAAACATAAATTTCGTTTTTATTACATCAAGATGATATATCTGGTTGTGTAAATAGCCTATCAGGAGTCAGCTTTAGTATTAATGTGTATCTTTTATGATCACGAAAGTTTTACGCTATTACTTTTGAGTAAAGGTTAATATTTTATGATGCACGGTGTTCGTGATTTAATAAATAATGCGTATATGCCTGCGTTCCTATAGTCTTATTTAGTCTTTTGTGGTATACATACTGATGTTTCATTTGTCATAAACAAGTTATTTCTTAGTTTGCTACACTATATTAATTGGCAATAACGAAGGTTTTTTAAAATTGAAAAACTTGGCGACACATAAAACGCATTAAAATTTGACACTATAATTGGCAATGGACATCAGATTGCCTCATGTATTATTGAAAGGAAGGTTTGAGCTTGATGTTAAAACAAAAAATACCGTCTCCAATGAGTTACTCGTAAAAAGAAAAACGTTGTTCAATTAGGTATTTTGAGTCGGCGACAATAACGAAGGTTTAAATTTTGATAGATGTTTTGAAAATTTGAACTTTTTTATGGACGATGGAAGAGACTATTTTATCGCAGTGTTTGGGCTGATGTAATAACCTTCTGTAGAGACATATTTTTTAGGTTTCTAGCGGTTTGTTTGTTAATAAAACAACGGAACATGGCATGGACCTAGTTATTGAAAATCAGTATGACATACAAAGTTCACCTAAGTTATTGAAACGTTATGGAACGTTTGTCTGCGCTAACCACTTGCGTTGCTATCGCGTTCATTGCGTCTGATACCCGTTGGCCTACGTTGGACAAACGTTACTTTGCGTTGGGGAAAGTTGGCTTACGCCAGCATTTGCGTTACTACCACGTTCATTGCGCCGGATACCCATTGGCCTCCGCTAGATAAACGTTCGACTAAATTCATTATCATCACCAGCGTTTCAGCAGACGTTTGCCAACGGAGTCTAACTTAAGCAAACTTTGATCAACTTAATCTAGCGTTCAGGAACGCACAACTTGCACGAGCGTTTATTTCCAAAGGTCGGCAAAGTTTTTGCATGCTTAAAATTTTCAACGAATACAACGTTCACGGGCGTTAATCACGTGACTTCGTCTTGTATGTTAAACGAACAATGGCGGACATTCAGCCTCGGTAAGTACCTATTTTTCTTGAAGTTATATGTCTTACAGCTTCGATATCAAAACCTCACGTAGCCTATCATATGCGCAATGCTTTTTATCGAACGTTAGAACTTAGTTTTGCCTCAATATGTAAATAGACTTCGAGAACACTCATTGAATTTGATCCAGAGTTTCGGAACAAGGCGGTATGTTGCACGCATCGTATAAATTGTTGTTGAATTATCGACAAATAAGGCTCTCTGCTACGAAAAAGGTATAAAATTAAATCAAATGTTTGATTATATCGTGAACGAAACATGTATGGATTTCTACGGGGTAAAATTCGGAAGTATATTTCAATTTTACGACAGTAGTATGTAAAACGAACGTTTTTGTACTGGTATGTCTCACGTACAAATCTCTGTAGGGCTCAGTAAGTTCAGGGTTAGCTCTTTTAAACATCTTAGCATCCCTAATATATGTTTTATATGTCAAAATATTTACAGAAAGATACAGTTGAAGTCCAATTTTTGCGTTACGTGATATCAAATTGCAATTGCAGCATGGATGGCATCATATGCGTAGTAATTAATCGGAACGATCCATATTGCTGCTATGTTACTGGAATAAACTACATCTAAATCAAAAAAACTATAATAGACCTATATTAATCAAAGTCCGTGGAAATACCCGTAAGTAGAATTTAAACACGAATTTTTGCAAGTTGTATGTAGTAAAGATATAGCTCCACCCGATCGAAGCTATTTCCTGGTCTAGTTAAATGGCAATTGAATTCATGTGGTGGACGGAAACGTTCGTTTCTGAAAAGTTGGGAGTGCCAAACTAGTTATATAATTTCTAATCCTTCTTTTAATAGTTACTAATATTAAATTGGTGTCGATCCTACCCCAAACAAATGAGTTTATATATAATATTGAAAGACTAAACAACAAATATTACAATAATCTAGGTATGATAATGCAAAATATTTTCGTTTAAACATGTATGCGCTATTTCCAGTCGACGAGTGGCGTGAACGGCGCAAGGTAAAAATTGTGTTCATGTTAAGGTGATTCCCAACTCTTTAGTTGAGCGGAAGTTTAGATATCGATGTAAATAAGACGTATTGAAAGCGTCTGACTACCATGATGAAATAGTACGAAAAACTTAAAAGTGATGTGTCAGCATGTTATCATGTCTTAAAATCGCGAATTCACTGTACAGTTATTACTATATTATACTATAATAAGCTTGCATAATAAAGCTATAGCTGAAATTGTATGTGCCATTATTCAAAACGTTGAAACACCAACACTCGCGAATACTAGCTACAACGTATGTTAAACGTAATATAATGCGCACAATTTTATCCAAGTTTTATTATTTGTTTAGCAAGCATCCCGACTACTTTAGAGGAAGATTCTTTTGCATTCATTTCGAAACAATAAAGACTAGCTAATGCAAAAGAGCATGGGCTCATCTTTAAATATACACATTTTTCAAAAACAAATTATCGCGAAAACTGGATACAACGTATTCAAAACGCTGATGTATTTTGTAAACTTTCACTGGTTTTCGACATTTCCGAAATCACTAAAGTGTCAATTTAAAAAATATAACCGAGCAACTGCCATGACATTTGGAATAAAACTTCTATAATAGTTACTCTACTGGTTGCATGTACGAAAACAGTATGTTGTTCAACTATATTTTTCGTATAACTTAAAAATGAAAAATCACATATTTCAAAATATCATTTAAAAATACATATAACATGCATACATGCAAAACAAACGTTATCGTGTGATTCCGTATATACGAAATTTCGTGCATGCCAAGTTTCATGTAATTAAATGTCAAACTTTTTCGGTGAATTGCAAATATCAGTTTTTAGGGGGGGTTCCCCAAAATCTAAAACTATCTTTAAAACTAGCCGAGCAAAACTGTTATGGGTTTGCACAATCACTATCATGAGTGTGTTCTTCATAAAAATCAGGTGTTGATACCTCTTGTACAGACAAAATTAAGAGTTGGGAATCACCTTAAAATTACAATATCTTACAGAAAAGTTTGTATAGGGTAGGGTATTCAAACTAATCTGAATTTTTACATTGAATTGTATCATCGAAACCAGTAAGTTTAAATGCCATTCTCATTATAAATGTTATAACATGTATTTTTCTGCGTCCATCATTACCTATCTGCGCCCGAGGACCATACATTCCCCGAAACGAATTGCAACGATTATCAGCTTACCCTTCAAGTACATGTAAATGCCTTTTCAACTTAAATCTAAAATATAACTCGATTGTAACGATATGGTATTTAAACCCAAACATTGCCCAATTACTCGCATTAAGGTCGGCCTTGTATACTTCTGTTTGGTTTAAAGCTGCGCTATAACTCGTTTGTGTCTTACAAAGTCCTTGTTTGTCTGGTTAAATAATAAGTAGCCTAAGATATAAGAGTATGTGTCTTGGCTATTAGATCAATTATTGAATGTATGTCCGTTTTTAAATTGACAGAATCTAAATTGAAAGTGTACCGAGTCCTTAGTTGCAAACGTGGCATAACTATGTATCGATTATAAAAAAAAACCAATACACAACTATATAAAACCAATATACTTCTCCTTGAAAACTAGTTTGACATATAAAACTTATATATGGGATGGTAAGTTGTTTAAAAAGAGCTAACTCTGAACTTACTGAACCCTACCGAGATCTGTACGTGAGACATACCAGTACTCAAACGTTCGTTTTACATACTACTTTCGTAAAATTGAAAGATACTTCCGAATTTTACCCCGTAGAAATCCATACATGTTTCTTTCACGATATAATCAAACATATGATATAATTTTATACCTTTTTCATAGCAGAGAGCCTTATTTGTCGATAATTCAACAACAATTTGTACGATGCGTGCAACATACCGGCCTTGCGCCGAAACTCTGGATCAAATTCAATGAGTGTTCTCGAAATCTATTCACATTAAGAGGCAAATCTAAGTTCTAACGTTCGAAAAAAAGCATTGCGCATATGATAGGCTACGTGAGGTTTTGATATCGAGGCTGTAAGACATATAACTTCAAGAAAAATAGGTACTTACCGAGGCTAAATGTCCGCCATTGTTCGTTAAACATACAAGACGAAGTCACGTGATTACCGCCCGTGAACGTTCTTCAGCGTTTACCAGCGATCTTCAATTTTTCAAAACTTTTAGTAACTTTTACTAGCGGAGCTGAACGTTTGCCCAAACGTCGGTAAACGTCGGTCCCAACGCCAGAGTGTGAACCCAGCTTTAATAGTAAAATTTTAAAGATTAAATTTTCATTTAACCGCCAAAATGCGGTGTTTTCATTGGCTCATAATGTAGGTTATATTCTAAAACCTATTTTGATGTAGTGAAGTGGTGGAACCGTTTGAACTTATCATTCAAAAAGGACCACATAGCGATCATTTACATGTTCTATGTATAATTGGGTTTAAATTATTTATTTGATTTAGAAGGATAATGTTATTCAAATAGTTTTCAATTTTATCATCTATTTTTTGACCCACATGGATAGAACAATGGGCAGTTCAATAACTTTAGTACATGGTCGGCCATTTTCCGCTGATCGCCGTCTTTACCATTTTGTCAAGGCGACGTCGTATATGACAGAAATATCGCTGGCTTAGAATGAGAAGGTTGTAGATACAAAATGCTATTTTGAAACAAGAGGGCGCTATAGCGCTCACCTGATGGCTATCAATTTAGGCAGATTTAGTATGTGTTATGATATGACAACAACGATATGATATTAATATTTGATTTAGACAGAGACACACTGTGATGTGACCTGGTAACCTAGGCTTTTACTCCAGATGAGCCAGCATCAAACTCAACCTAAATTTTACAGAGACAAACAATGTGCCAGGTTTAATTAAGATTAGGCAAATAACGTGACCGCTATAGTGCTAACAAGGGTTTTCTTTAATGTGACCTAGTGTTTGACCCCAGATGACCCAGTTTCTTACTTGACCACGATTTTAAAGAGATAAACATGGGAACCAAGTTTCATAAATATTAGGTAATAAGTGTGAATTTAGGGAGTCAACAAGGTTTTTCTCTGATGTGACTTAGTAATCCCAGATGACCCAGTTATAAACTTCACCTAGATTGCATAGAGACAAACATTGTGACCAAGTTTAAGGTAAAAAATAAGAAAAATAAGAGTGTTGACAAGGTTTTTCTTTGAAGTTACCTAGTGACCAAGTTTTTGTCCCCAGATGACCCAGTTACGGACTTGACCTAGATTTTATAGAGACAAACATTGTGACCAATAAATTGTGACCTATGCGGTGTTAACAATAGATGTTTGTAAAACATGTATGCCCCATGGCAGCCTAATAGTCAGAAATGGTAAAGGTCACAGTGACCACCATGACCTTTGACCTACTTACCTCAAGATCAATGGGGTCATCTACTGTTGCTGACCATACTCCATGTAAAGTTTGAAGATTATAGGGCAAATATAGCGTTATTGAGTTATTGAACGGAAACCATTTGAATAGTCAAAGTCACAGTGATCTTGACCTATGACCTACTGACCTCAAAATCAATAGGGGTCTTCTGTCGTTCATGTTCAACATCCATGTAAAGTTTGAAGATCCTAGGGCATTGAGTTTGAGTTATTGAACGGAATTCATTTGGTCGACCGACCGACACGTGCAAAGCAATATACCCCCTTATCAAAGATGGGGGCATAACAACAGATGACCGAGTTACGAACTTGACCTAGATTTCATAGAGACCAACATTGTGATCAGGTTTCAAATAAATTAGGTAAAAGTGTGGCCGTTAGAGTGTTAACAAGGTTTTTCTTCAATATGACCTGGTGACCTAGTTTTTGACCCCAGATGACAGAGCTACGAACTTTCAATTAGATTAGATAAAAAATTGTGACCTCAAGAGTGTTAACAAGGTTTTTCTTCAATGTGACATTGTGACCTAGTTTTTGACCCAGATTACCCAGTTACGAACTTGACCTAGATTTCTTAGAGACAAGCATTGTGACCAAGTTTCATATAGATTAGGTAAAAAAACGACTATAATTCTAGAATGTTAACAAGGTTTTTCTTTGAATTGACCTTGTGACCTAGTACTTGAACCCAGATGACCCAGTTACGAACTTGACCTAGATTTCATAGAGACAAATATTATGACCTAGTTTCATTAAGATTACATCACAAATGTGACCTCTAGAAGGTTAATAAGGTGTTTCATCAATGTGACATGGTGACCTAGTGTTTAACCCCAGATGACCTATATTTCATAGAGACAACCATTGTGACCAAGTTTCAAAACGATTAAGTGAAAATTGTGACCTTTCGAGTGTTAACAGTCCGATTGTTGACGGCGCACGGTGGGCGGTTCACGGCGCACGTCAGACAAAAGGGTGATCACAATAGCTCACTTTGAGTACTTTGTGCTCAGGTGAGCTAAAAAGAAGAAAAAACTGTCTGAAAACTTCTCTTTACCGTTGTGGAAAAACAAGCTTTTTCCATTTCAGTTTGGTCAACATAACCTGTCTGTGACAATAGGCTCATAAGAAACAGCTTGTGATATAAATTTCAAATATGCATGTGTCTTATAAAGTTGTAAGTTAGCACTTATGACGACAAAAGGGTGATCACAATAGCTCACCTATGGTATAGTGGTCAGAATATAATAGAAAACTCTCAGTCAGGCTATTCTTTAAAACGACGACAATGACTCGTTACTTGACTAGAATCACCGCGTATAGACCAAACCACTGTAGGACTTATATTGATACCATACAATTCAACTTGTATGACTTATAGGGGATTTATGGGTACAATTCCCATTAACGATTACATGCGAAAAACACGCGATGGTTGTTGTTGTAGTTGCATTGGCTATGGTCTATTTTATTTTGACAGACCGGATGCATAATAATGATTCGGTAGACTGAATTGCACGTCCCACTTCCGGTAGAGGCAAGTTGTTGCTCAATATTTGAGAACCAATCCGGTTTAATTTATTTTTTACAATATGAAATATAAAATACAGTTCCACTTTTTAATAACCTTTGGGCATATAAGCCTGAATAAAACCATGAACATTATTGAAAAAAATACGTATCTTAGTTGAATTGAAATATAAATAGCAAATAAAGGACGAGTGTAAAACTATAATAACTAGAATTATAGGGCATATCTGTGCAACCCGTCTCCGAGATCGGAAAACACTATTTTCTAAGTATTTGTTCGCCTGGTCTCCTATGTGGTGTTGCCTGGAAGCCAGAGGCTAGATCTTTAGTCTCTGTGGAGCATTTACATAATTCCTTAGTCAATTTTTTTCTCGATCAGATTATCCAAAAACCTGATGGGAAATCCCCGCTGGATGCAGTGCATTCGTTCATATTAGTAATTGAAACTTCCGGTGATTTCCTATTACTGTACTCATTATTGCAAGACTATAACTCAACGTGTTTTCATTATTGCGATAACCGAAAGTTGACTGGTTTATACACTGTGAGAATTAGAGGAATATTAAAACTATGTAAAATAGTAACTGGAATTGAGAAGGCACGCTTGATGCTGGAATTCCAGAAAGTAATTATGGTATCATGGCAATTCAAAGGGTTTCAATGGGAGAAAGCATTTATGGTATTAGTTGCAGCAGTTGCTGTTACGACTTCAAACTAATTAGAAGCAGGAATAATGTTGATTTCGGATGGTACCGCGGTATTACCGGTATACGGTAATACCGCGCACCTCAAATGTTGAAATCGTATATAATCACAGACACTTCGATATGGAAACAAGTAAAATATGGATGTACTGTTTGTACATATTACTCGAATACGCTGGCGAAATGGTGAAGTTATTATTTATTGTTCGTCTCTTCAGTGTTCATGTTCATAATACAATAATTTTACTGCAGACAATGTATGTGTGTATGTTGTAATTATTTACCCTCAGCACAGACAAAATATTTGAAATGGGATTTTCATTTTCTGTCTACGGTGTTTAGTAATTATTTTATGACCATCAATTAAGTGTTACTACAGAATAGACAATGTATAGCTTCTTAACATTCGATGTAAGCCGACAGCGAATAAAGAACTACGATCCAATACCCGGCGACCAAAAAAAAATTAAGCTCTGAGATCGACATTCGCAATATAGAATATAATATAGTTTATTTGCATATTACCACATTCTGTTCCTTGTTAATTAGTATCTAATATGTCCTTCCATGTATTTTATGACATGTTGTTTGTTCGGTCCTATCGAGAGCACATAAATCGTATCAATATACATGGGTAATGGTCCCCATTTCCCGAAAAACGGTGTGTTTTTGGCGTTTTTTCGGAATTTCCTTGAAATCCGATTCCTTTGATAATATGGCAACTGTTGCATGATGTGATTATTCAGAAATGCTTGATGTACACGAATTATGTGAGCTAGAGCTACGACATGCAGTATTTTACATTGTGTCATTTTTGTGACTTTTAGTTTTGCAGTGATGCTCATGTTTTGGTTTATCTTTTTTATTTTTCAATGAACTGATATGCATATAAATTCTAGGAGACATGCAAAGAATATGTGTTCATTAACATTCCAAATTTGAACTTTATCCAAGGAAACAAAGTTGAGAAATGAAAAATCTAGGTGTTGCGTTGGAAATGAGAGTAAGTTAAGTTAAGTGTACGTGTATCTAGTTTAAATCAGTTTTGGACAACATGTATTTTAAATGTTTGATTCTGTTCACCATTGCCATGCATATATATTCGAGCTAATTACGTCTATGAAGTGCCCAGCTCAGTACACGTAAGAAGAAGAAGACGGTGTTACGGATGAAGAGGTAGAAGAAGAGGATTCCCCCACTGTATTAATCCCCATTAAGGATTACATGCGAAAAACACGTGATTGTTGTTATTGAAGTTTTGCATTGGTTATGGCCTATATTTTTTGACAGACCGGATGCAGAATAATGGTTCGGTAGAATGTATTTCACGTCCCACTTCCGGTAGAGGCAAGTTCTTGCTCAAGATTTGAGAACCAATCTTGTTTAATTTATTTTTTTCCAATATAAAATTTGAATACAGTTCCACTCTTTTATAACATTTCGGCATATAAGCCTGATTCAAATCATGAACATTATTGATAAAATAGATTTCTTATTTAATCCAACGTATAAACAATATGGCGACGTCGGAAATGACGTCATATCATTTAACGCGACGTCATCGCACGTTAACCCGACGTCGTCGCACGGGATAGCGCGCCAACTTGTGAATAATTGTATTGAATCGAAACATAAATAGCAAGTAAAAGACGTGTAAAACTATAATAACTATAGATTATAGGGATTGGTACCATACCACCTGACACATTTGTCAAGCCAACTAGAAGCAAAAGACAGATCAAATCAAATAGTGAATCTGATCCTAATTTTAATACATTTAATGTTATAGAACGTTACACAGTGAACAATAATCGTGGTCTAACGATACCCATTAATAAAACAGAGCAGTACAAAAACTCTTTCTTTATAAGAAGGGCAGTGGACTGGAATCATCTGCCTAATCGCATAGTTGACGTCAAGTCAAGTGAAGGATTCAAATCGATCCAGGTCAATAAATGGGCACCCCCCCCCCCCCCCCCCCCCCGATGTTACAACGCTGTAACAGGCCCTACACCGCAAGAAGCAGAAGCAGAAGCAGAAGCTATAGATATATAGGGCATTTTTACTGTCAACCCGTCTCCAAGATCGGAAAACACTCTTTTCTAAGTATTTGTTCGACTGGTTGTCTATGTGGTGCTGCCTGACAACCAGAGATCTGTGAAGCAAACAAATTCCTTAGTCAGTTTTTATCCTCTGCCAGATTATCCAAAAATACAGTTCATATTATCGGTATCCGCATATTACTTTACGGGATCGTCAAATAAACAAACATGGCCGCCGTGGAATGTTGACATCAGTTACCACGGAGCGTTTTTACTGCTCGCGAGTGAAAAAGTGTTTTTTCAGTGTATTGCAATGGATTAATTTGTAAACAATAATATTATACAGTAATATACGTATTCAATTTTGAGTGGTAAGTAATAATAGTTGGAATCTTCGGGATATTATCTTGTGGTTTGTTGTAAAGCAGTGGGTGGGGTAATTAAATTATGAAAGCAAGAAAGGAATGGGCTACCTGTAGTACCCTTACTGACCTGTACGGATTGCCAATGCTCCTCTCATTCGCTCAGTGTATTACACTTTTTGAAGCTGAAAATACGACGATAAACGGCATTAAACAATTGCAATAAAAATATTACAAGATAATTATTGGACTGAATGTTGTTATTTTGTAACTTATCTACTGATAACATTTCCCTGTTAATAATCAATATTATCTATCTATCTTTATCTACTGCTCAACGCCTCTTTCGAGTATTATTGGCAGGGTAAAGGGTGAACTTGGCTGCAATACAAACTCGGCAAGGTAAACATATTGAAAGTCTTGATACAATAAAATATATGGTTCATACATTTTTTGTACATATGAAATCAATTACCGGACCTCAAGCCTGTCCTACAAGCATTGTCTAGAGGTCCGGTTACCGGAGCTCTAGCCACTTCGTTAAGAAAATCTATTATTAAAAATAGATAACAAAACACAGAACTTTCACGTAAATTAATTCAAAATCACGGATATCCATATTAAATATCTAAAAATAACACTGAACTTTGGAGAAATTAATTTCAAATCAAGGAAAAACTTTCTCGGAAAATCATGCTAAATCACGAAACTTTCATGAATATATTCACGGAATAGCCTTGAAAATCACGGAACATCGAATTTTCAAAGTTGTCTGTCATAATCATGGACAGTATCAAAACGTCGTTCTTTATCAATTTTTATACTATTTAATTTGAGTATTGTGTTAATTTTTATCCAGGGCTTCCTCTGGAGAATATTTAACTTTGGCAATTACCTTGGCCAAATGAAAAAAATTGTCCAGGACATCGGGCAACCCACTTATGTCGAAGACTGCTTTGGGTGCCACCGCATTTATAATGCATTCCGATAAGTTCTGAGAATAAACTTTTATCTGTCGTGTGTTTTTTTCTTCAGTTTTTATAACAAAAAAAAGAAATATTTTTTGTTATAGGCCCTGCGCGCCCCTGAATTTTGCTTGATCCTTCGCATGAAAAATATCACAACGTCCGAGTTATACATACACACCGTTACCAAGAGTGCTCCCCCTGGAAAATTTTGAAAACAACAGATTCATTTTGAGCCTCCTGAGTGTTCTGGGGAACCTGATTTGCAGTACTAATTGAAAGGACTGACTGGTGTTTAGATAATGAGTTACTTAAGTATCCCCGTACCCCCCTGCACACTATCAATGAACATTTAAATTTAAACGATTGTTATTTTTGAGATTTTCATTTTCAACTATACTCGATCGCTAGTGAACGAGTAATCAGCGCTACGCGCCTGGAAGGGCATGTGACTATTGAACTTTGAAGTAAATAGATCTTATTCTAGCATCAGAACACTCTTGATTACACTGAAGCTTATAACCAACAAAACCCAAGACAAATTTGGAAGAATTTAAAAGATCTATCAGGAAAATCAAGTAAACATCAAAGTCACTTAATTGTCGATGATTCAGGAAAGCCTATTCAAGATGCTGATACAACCGCAGAGTATTTCAATGACTTTTTTGCAAATATATTCAATAAAGCACCACATCACTGTGATACCATCTCACAAGATGATAAGACTATTTTAAGTGAATTCATCAAAGATCGCATATCACCAACAACTTCATTTCACATCCCATTAATTAAGGAGAGTTTCATTCTAAAACAACTTAAATCTATGGACTGTAACAAAGCCACAGGCTTAGATGGAATTGGTGTTAAATTTCTCAAATTATCAGCAGAAATCATAGCAAGACCACTAACTAATATATTCAATAAAAGTATCTCGTCTGCAAGGTTCCCAAACCTCTTCAAAAAAGCAAAGGTTGTACCAATTTTCAAAAAAGGATCAAAATCAGATGCTAACAACTATCGTCCAATCTCAATTCTTCCAGTACTGTCTAAAATACTTGAAAAACATGTTAGTGATAATTTGAAAACCTACATTGAAACACATTCTTTGATACATAGCACACAATCAGGATTTCGATCAAAACACTCATGTGAAACAGCTCTTACCTCAATCATTGATTCGTGGATATCAGCTATAAATGACAACAAAATTGTTGGGACAGTGTTCCTTGATCTCACAAAAGCATTCGACTTACTCAATCATTCAATACTGTTAGATAAAATGAAAGAATATAAATTTGATAAGAAAACACTTGCCTGGTTCACATCGTACTTATCAGACAGAACTCAGCAAGTTTCCATTTCGGGAAAACTATCAGGATCACGAGCTATAGCATCTGGAGTTCCTCAGGGGTCTATTTTGGGCCCCATGTTGTTTATACTCTACATAAATGATCTACCACTACACCTTAAAAATACATCTACTGACATGTTTGCTGATGACACTACTGTCACTGCTTTTGAACAATCACTACCAGAAGTATATAACTCACTGCAACAAAGTATAACTATTATCAATGACTGGTGTTCACGAAATTCAATGTTGCCTAACCCCCAAAAAACCAAAGCCATGATAATTTCACCTTCAAATACAATCTATAACTCTCTTAAAACCAGCAGTGAGTTCACCCTAACAATGCAAAGCCAAGTAATAGGATTTTCGGAGACAGAAAAATTGTTAGGAGTTCATGTTGATCATAAACTTAACTGGCAAACACAGGTTGAACATCTGCTTAAGAAATGCAATTCTTTACTCTATCTTCTTCTCAGAATAAAATCCTTTCTAAATAAACACATGAGAATCCTCTTCTTCAATGCATACATCTTACCCCATATTGACTACTGCTGTACCATTTGGGGAAATTGTAATAATGAGCTTCTCAATACCCTGTACAAATTTCAGAAAAGAGCTGCTCGTATAATACTAGACAAGGACATAGACACTCCATCACACGATCTCTTTCAAGAACTCAAGTGGATGACTATACATGAAAGAATCTATTTCAAAAAAGCCATTTTTGTTTACAAATCTATTAACAATCTCTTTCCTGAATACATGTCAAATTTATTCACATTCTCAAATAATCATTCACTAAGATCCCACACTCAACAATCCCTTAAGGTTCCAAAACCAAGACTAGAATTTTTTAGGAAAACTCTTGCTTATTCAGGTCCCAAACTCTGGAACACTATACCACTACACATAAAACAATCAGAAAGCTTGGCAATCTTTAAGTCATCATACCTTAAATGGTGGTTCTCTGGTGGGAAAAACTTGTTAAACATGTAAAATTCTTGTGTCACTTAATATGTATATAAATGTAATTTTATTCTTTGTTTTATAGTTCAATTTCACTGAACTGTTCTATAAATTGTTGGTCTAGCTTTCTTTTGATATGTTTTATTAGATTAATTAACGCACTGCTGTTAAATCTAATGTAAATATCATTCTGTAAATGTTATATTTGTTCACATTTGTTGTAAATTGTATGTACATATATATTGAGGCTCACAGGTAAGACTGGCTTTGCCAACTGTGTTGCCTCATTAAATAAAGTCTTTATTATTATTATTATTATTATAAGCTTTAAATTTGATTTAAAAATGCAATTAATTCTGTAAATTTATGACGTGATGTCACTCAAATTATTTTGCCCATCCAAAAGACGCTTTGGTGTCCGATTGCTCTAAAAAGTCAGGAAAACTACTCTTTGGTCAGTGAAAAGTCAGGGAATTTTGTGTCAGATTATTTTTTGACAGATCTAAAAGAATGGTATGCCTAAGTGCATAATGTGCGCAATGTAGCACAATGTGATATTTAAAGTCAATTGTGAAAGCTCGGCCATTTCCTTTTATCTCCGGTAAATAACTATTGTAATGCATAAAGGCCGAGGTGATCAGAATGATTTAAAGTGTGCAATGTAGTCACAATAATGAATAATGATCATGTTGATGGCTGATTTCATCCACAGGGATTTGACACAATAATGTCATGAACCTACAATGATTTTTTAAAACACTATTCATTTTTACTAAGGTTCAATAATTTATTGCGTCAAACTCCTGTGTTCTAATCTCCTGAGTTTAATCTGGATATTCTGGAAAATGGAATAATGTTGATGTGGTGAATTTGAGCAATTTCATTTGAGATTCTGACAAGCTAAAGTGTGGGGTGCAACTATGTGGAATGATGAATATTCATAGAGCTGAGAAACAATGATGTGGGGATGTTGTCATGGTCGTATTGGGATTATTTATTCATAGAAATAAATTTATTTCTGTCTAGTTTTAAATATTTCTTTTCTTTGATATTTAGATTGTGATATTGAGCCAGATTGGCCGATGTGTGCATGTTAATATAGCCTGGCAGTGTATGTAAATAATATTGAGAGACTCAGAAATCTCAATTATGATTCTGTTTTGCACATTTAATGTAGACTGACCTGCATTTATTCTTTTATGCTACTACTAAGTAAATATTATGAGTGTACATGTTTATAATATGTAAAAAAATAAAGTCCCTGCAGGTCTACATCATGTAATCTTGGGGTCAGGTTAAACTCCTTACAAAGAATCTTTAATATCAACCTAAATCAATCAGGACTGCCTTTCAAGTTTAATAATAATGTATTTACACAATTCTTTGCCAATTTCAACATGTTTGTAGTTTAAAATATAAAATTGTTGTTGAAGCTTCAATGTCCCTTAATTTGTTACTATATATGAGTATATAGAGATACATTTTCCTGACAAGTTTCAGAAATTCTGAATATCTAAAAAAACTGCCCTGTAGTGTTTTTATTTTAACAGTAATTAATTTGAATAAATGAGGAAATTTAATTGATAGTACATTGTTGACAGTCACATGACCCAATACATGTCGACCCTGAAGCCAGCTGTTACTGTCAGGTCTTTGTATTACATACTCTGGTATTTGTATAGTTGGCACTGTTCAATAATACATTAAATAGAAGAAAAACATTCCACATTATGTTTGCTTCAGCATTAAAACATGTTTGTGAGTAAATAATCAGTTCAAAGTCAAACTAGAGCTGTCATTGATTCGACCCAAGGCATATCAACGATTCTGATATATCGGAATACAAGTATCGGCGATACTTACACAGTCATATCAACAAACAAGAAACAGGCCCATCAGTCATGGTTCACTTAATAAGCCATTCTACACTGTATAATGTTGGTATATATAGTAGATGCAGCTTTAGGAAATAGCAACTTTGGTTTGAGTTTAGACTTGACCCATTTTGACAATTTGTGAACTTCCATTTTAACAAAGAAAATATTTCGTGCAGGAAAATGAGAATTTTGGGTGGTTACATTCATTTATCCATGTATCGATATTTCAAAATGCAAATTGATAATCAATTGACTAAATATATTGTTGATACATCAATATGGCTTCAATCAATGACAGCTCTAGTTCAAACTAGATCCTAGACCATTAGATTGTACACACCATGTGTACACGTTGACTATTCTCTATAATAGCTAAATGGTGAGTAATATAATAAAGTGTTAAAGCAGGTACTGGTATTGCTACTATATATGCTTCACATGCTCAGCACCCTGGGTAGTTCAAGAACTGCCAGTAATAGCCTGGTGCTCAAGACTAAAAATATGCCTCCTTGCTTGGTCAACAAATGGTGGTAGTTCCAGAACTGCCGGTAATGGCTGACTGTTCTCTGACATTGTGTCTGGTAATTAGCTGGTCCTAAAATTTGCTTCTGGTACTCACCATATGAAGGTTACAGTTCCAGGTCTGCTGGTTGGTTCGAGCTGTGACTGTCAGTTGGTTCGAGCTGTGACTGTCAGTTGGTTCGAGCTGTGACTGCCAGTTGGTTCGAGCTGTGACTGCCAGTTGGTTCGAGCTGTGACTGCCAGTTGGTTCGAGCTGTGACTGCCAGTTGGTTCGAGCTGTGACTGCCAGTTGGTTCGAGCTCTGACTGCCAGTTGGTTTGAGCTGACTGCCAGTTGGTTCGAGCTGTGACTGCCAGTTGGTTCGAGCTGACTGCCAGTTGGTTCGAGCTGTGACTGCCAGCAGATAGTTGTCAGGATATTTAATATGACTGGGTTACATTTACATTCCCCAAATAATCCAATTATGACTGGACTATAGTAACTATCAGTGGGACAATGTACAAGCTTGACAGGCATGATGTTCATGAACTTTTGTACATTTAATTGAATACTGTCAGAAAATTATAACGATTAAGTGTTAATTGCAAACAGCTGCCACACATAATATTCTCAAAATTGAATCTGGTCAGTTAGTACTAGCTGTTCTTTCCAAGCTAGGCAGTATGGAATTGTAGAACTTTGACTTCTGTTCATTAAGTGTTAATAAATGGAATCAGGCTTGTACAATTAGAGATGACAAATGCTGTTTAGCCTATATAGATGAGCCCTGTGAGGTTTGGTTAAGTCTATTGATGTTGATATAAAATACTCAGAAAGCTAATTAATCTTGTTGTGTACTTCAGTGAACATCTGACATGTCTGAGAAATATACAATCAATGGTAGATCTCTGCCTATGGGAGATTATGGTACTGTGAAGAGAAAACATGAAGACAAAGTGAGGATTTTACCCAACGATGATGTAAGTAAAAATGAAAGTATACCGGTAATTATAATGATAACTTATTTCAATTCTATCAAAGCGAAACTTTGCATTTTGCAGCACAGCAAGACATTGTGGTTAACCATTTGGTTGTTAGATACATTCTTTCCTCAGAACTTTATGTTATTTATCTGAGAAGATGTGACATCAAAACACGATACATCAACCAATTGTACATTGTTGTAAAATCAAGCCAACCTTGAATTTCTCTTTTTGGATAAAGAAAAAAGCTACAGATCAATTTGTTGGAATTAAAGAGGCAATGCTGTAGTTTGTTGATATTACAGTTTGATCACGTGTGAATTACATAATTCACAAAGTATGTTGGAAGGAAACTCTGCACCATTTTTAACAGAAAAAATACAGAGAGTGCGCTATCAAGAGTGGTATTGCTTATTTGCCATAAATCTTTCATAAAGCAACTGTCAGTGGCTTTCTATTACAAAAATACTTGCTTACAATGTAGGTCGGACAGTCCGATCTATGAGGCAGCACCTTTAAACGTTCAGGTGGTCCTTAAGTAGACTAGTCAGGTTTTAATGTACATGTATTCTGTATTAAGTATATGGTGAGATTGAAGTCAGTATGTGGAGAAAAGGATCCTTTTAAAAAATAAAAAGTTTTGCTCAATTAGTGCACAGTAGTTGACTGCATATCACTAACACCTAACCTTGATTTAACCCGGACAAGGTGAGCTAAAGTTTAGAATCATGGATAGTTGACTGCTCAATGCTACTACATGCACAACTTGAACAATATTTTACATAATTTTAAGGCAACCTTGAAGTAACTTTAAGGCAACCTTAATTTCTAAACTATCCTCTACAATAATTCTGTAAAAACTGTCTATTGAAAATCTTGAAATTTCTGATAAATCTTGAGGGCGAGTTAATTTCCATGTCAGTATTCATCAGACAAAGCAAGGATTTGATGCATGCATGTTCAATGACATCCAGCATGCTGCTGAATTTTAATGAAGAAATGTGTGTTAGCTAGGCCATTGACAAATTACTTGTTAACTTAGGTTTATGTCTTTATTACAAAATTGAATTAATTTAAAATTACGACAAAATGTGCCTGGTAGTCACCTTAACAATTATTTAAATGGAAAACATGACAATGTCCATAATGGTATTTAGTTTCTTAACAATTAAGAATGCAGTTGTGTGTTTTTAGCTCACCACTGTCACAAAGTGACAGAATGAGCTTTTGTGATCACTCTTTGTCCGTCGTACGTCCTTCAGCCAACAATTGGCTTGTGTAGACACTTGGGAGGTCACAATTTAAATTTAATCTTTATGAAACTTGGTCACAGTGATCATATACAAACAATCTAGGTCCATATTGGGTCATCTGGGGTCAAAAACTAGGTTACTAGGTCAAATAATTGAAAACTTGTGTTTAGTCACTAGAGGTCACCATTTTTAGTTAATCTTTATGAAACTTGGTCACAATGATCATCTCAACAAAGTCTAGGTAGAGTTCGATATTAAGTCATCAGGCCCCATGTTCACAAATAATTGCTTATCAGGATCAGGCTCAAGCTCCATTTTGTTTTTGCTATTTCTTTCAAATAATATGTACAGTAATGAAATCATATGTTCCTTAGCAGTTACAGAATATCTAAACAGTTTCTAGATAACAGATTACGACCCTTAAAAACTTTTACTTTCCTATAAAAGAGATTAATTGTACTTGAGACCAAAACTGATCTCAGACATTCAGGATCAAGCTCAAAAATCCAGCTTCAATTTATTAAGCACAATATTTCTATAACTATGCATTACAACTTATTTATTTGTCTTTAAAATTTAAGGAGATACCAGTTTTGTTTCTTCTGCTTGAAAGAAATAAAGTCTTTCTATCAACATATTTTCTGTATTTGAAATAAAATAAATGGAGCTTGAGTCTGATCCTGATAACCAATTCTTTGTGAACACGGGGCCTGGGGTTAAAAAACTAGGTCACATCGTAAAATCATTAAAAAAACTTGCAATAGAGGCTGAATTTTCTTGAATCTTCTTCAGAAAATGTAAATGATTACTTAGGTCACCATAGGGATGAGCATGCACTACTACATTAGGTGAGCGACCAAGGGTCCTTTTGGCCCTCTTGTTTTCAAAATTTATTTATTGTTGAAAAGGGAAGTGAATTTATTGATAACTATCAGTTGTTAAGTGTTGATTGTTGTAAGTACATACTCAGATTTTGACTTAAATGTCATTTTTGGCCGTATTTATGTTTTAAGTTTTACAGTTGATGTTATGCACAAAATTGCGCATGTGCGTATGCCTTGCTACGCCCCTGCTGAGTGCTCATATACATTTATAATAATAATAACGACTTTATTTATAGTGGATGACATATTTGGTTCTAGACCAATTTTCAATATGGTCCACATTTAAGTTTGTTAGGTATAAATTAAATATACAAATTAAGTCATGAAGGATGAAACTCCTGCTATTGATTAGGTATTGACATATTGATATAATCTGTGTGAGTAACAAATAATCTGATGAGTCTGTACATTTGATGTAGATATTTGATCCACCCACAAGTTGACTGCTTGCGTCTTTATAGTGTGGGTCTTTATAGTGTGAGGCAATATGTGTGTTTATATCAATCATGCATGACATGATTCATTTTGGTGTACTTTAAAATTAAACTACAAGTCTCAATATAGAAACTGATTGACAATATGTATGAAATAAATTGTAGGTGTATATCTTAAAATGTAAATACTGGTATGATATATGTATATGTGGATAAAATTATATACATACGTGTTTAACTTGTGTCAAATGTATATATATTTATATATATGGTATTTAGATGCAGTGATGCAAATATAATATGTATACATAAAAGTTTTGTTTGGAAAGTGTTACATATAGTTTGTCAGGAATTCAGACTTACTAATTCATTACAATACTAGTATATACGTTATATGGTTTAATTTAACCGGATAATTCTTGGCACTTTACTAGACTTAAGTGTAATCTGCAGTTATTATGGTGACTCACAGTCTGTAGTCTCTTATGTTGACTTGATTTGTGATATACATTTATATGAGAATTCAGACAATCAATTCATGTGATAATTGATTATGTGAAGTTGTCTATTGAAACCTGTGGTATAAATCAGCAAGAAGTGATTAATAGATATAATAAAGAACAGACTGTACGTAGGTGGAAGACATGGCTGGTTTAGAAGATAAGGTTGAGATTATCAGAGAAGATGCACTTGTAAGTTATGTTTCATCAATAAATGAAAGAACTTTTAAAGCAGCTGACAACTTAGAGAGTTTCCATACCTAAGATATCATGATGATCGTGTAGGTGACATGTCTCATAGAAAAACTTGGGAATTGAATCTGGATCTTCCAGGCATAATGCAATCACATTTTAGCTCAATGTCACAAAGTGAATCAAACTAGGGGAGCTTTTGTGAACACTCTTCGTCTGTCGTCCGTCTGTCCACAATTCCTTGTGTGGTCACTATAAGTCACAAATTTGGCCTAAATCTTTATGAAACTTGGTCACAATGATCATCTCAACAAAAACAGGTCAAATTCGATATCTGGGTTGTCCATCTAGGTCAAGTTCGATGTTGGGTCATCCAGAATAAAAAACTAGGTCACTAGGTTAAATCATAGAAAAAAATCGAGTAGTTACTAGAGATAACAATTTTGGCCTAATCTTTATGAAATTCAGTTACGATGATCATCTCAACAAAATCTAGGTCAAGCTTGATATTGGGTCATCCGGCTCAAAAACTAGGTCACTAGGTCAAATCATAGAAAAACCTTGTGTAGTCACTATACATGTAGACGTCACAAGTTTGGCCTAATCTTTATGAAACTTGGTCACAATGATCTTAACAATTAAGAATGCAGTTGTGTGTTTTTAGCTCACCACTGTCACAAAGTGACAGAATGAGCTTTTGTGATCACTCTTTGTCCGTCGTACGTCCTTCAGCCAACAATTGGCTTGTGTAGACACTTGGGAGGTCACAATTTAAATTTAATCTTTATGAAACTTGGTCACAGTGATCATATACAAACAATCTAGGTCCATATTGGGTCATCTGGGGTCAAAAACTAGGTTACTAGGTCAAATAATTGAAAACTTGTGTTTAGTCACTAGAGGTCACCATTTTTAGTTAATCTTTATGAAACTTGGTCACAATGATCATCTCAACAAAGTCTAGGTAGAGTTCGATATTAAGTCATCAGGCCCCATGTTCACAAATAATTGCTTATCAGGATCAGGCTCAAGCTCCATTTTGTTTTTGCTATTTCTTTCAAATAATATGTACAGTAATGAAATCATATGTTCCTTAGCAGTTACAGAATATCTAAACAGTTTCTAGATAACAGATTACGACCCTTAAAAACTTTTACTTTCCTATAAAAGAGATTAATTGTACTTGAGACCAAAACTGATCTCAGACATTCAGGATCAAGCTCAAAAATCCAGCTTCAATTTATTAAGCACAATATTTCTATAACTATGCATTACAACTTATTTATTTGTCTTTAAAATTTAAGGAGATACCAGTTTTGTTTCTTCTGCTTGAAAGAAATAAAGTCTTTCTATCAACATATTTTCTGTATTTGAAATAAAATAAATGGAGCTTGAGTCTGATCCTGATAACCAATTCTTTGTGAACACGGGGCCTGGGGTTAAAAAACTAGGTCACATCGTAAAATCATTAAAAAAACTTGCAATAGAGGCTGAATTTTCTTGAATCTTCTTCAGAAAATGTAAATGATTACTTAGGTCACCATAGGGATGAGCATGCACTACTACATTAGGTGAGCGACCAAGGGTCCTTTTGGCCCTCTTGTTTTCAAAATTTATTTATTGTTGAAAAGGGAAGTGAATTTATTGATAACTATCAGTTGTTAAGTGTTGATTGTTGTAAGTACATACTCAGATTTTGACTTAAATGTCATTTTTGGCCGTATTTATGTTTTAAGTTTTACAGTTGATGTTATGCACAAAATTGCGCATGTGCGTATGCCTTGCTACGCCCCTGCTGAGTGCTCATATACATTTATAATAATAATAACGACTTTATTTATAGTGGATGACATATTTGGTTCTAGACCAATTTTCAATATGGTCCACATTTAAGTTTGTTAGGTATAAATTAAATATACAAATTAAGTCATGAAGGATGAAACTCCTGCTATTGATTAGGTATTGACATATTGATATAATCTGTGTGAGTAACAAATAATCTGATGAGTCTGTACATTTGATGTAGATATTTGATCCACCCACAAGTTGACTGCTTGCGTCTTTATAGTGTGGGTCTTTATAGTGTGAGGCAATATGTGTGTTTATATCAATCATGCATGACATGATTCATTTTGGTGTACTTTAAAATTAAACTACAAGTCTCAATATAGAAACTGATTGACAATATGTATGAAATAAATTGTAGGTGTATATCTTAAAATGTAAATACTGGTATGATATATGTATATGTGGATAAAATTATATACATACGTGTTTAACTTGTGTCAAATGTATATATATTTATATATATGGTATTTAGATGCAGTGATGCAAATATAATATGTATACATAAAAGTTTTGTTTGGAAAGTGTTACATATAGTTTGTCAGGAATTCAGACTTACTAATTCATTACAATACTAGTATATACGTTATATGGTTTAATTTAACCGGATAATTCTTGGCACTTTACTAGACTTAAGTGTAATCTGCAGTTATTATGGTGACTCACAGTCTGTAGTCTCTTATGTTGACTTGATTTGTGATATACATTTATATGAGAATTCAGACAATCAATTCATGTGATAATTGATTATGTGAAGTTGTCTATTGAAACCTGTGGTATAAATCAGCAAGAAGTGATTAATAGATATAATAGAGAACAGACTGTACGTAGGTGGAAGACATGGCTGGTTTAGAAGATAAGGTTGAGATTATCAGAGAAGATGCACTTGTAAGTTATGTTTCATCAATAAATGAAAGAACTTTTAAAGCAGCTGACAACTTAGAGAGTTTCCATACCTAAGATATCATGATGATCGTGTAGGTGACATGTCTCATAGAAAAACTTGGGAATTGAATCTGGATCTTCCAGGCATAATGCAATCACATTTTAGCTCAATGTCACAAAGTGAATCAAACTAGGGGAGCTTTTGTGAACACTCTTCGTCTGTCGTCCGTCTGTCCACAATTCCTTGTGTGGTCACTATAAGTCACAAATTTGGCCTAAATCTTTATGAAACTTGGTCACAATGATCATCTCAACAAAAACAGGTCAAATTCGATATCTGGGTTGTCCATCTAGGTCAAGTTCGATGTTGGGTCATCCAGAATAAAAAACTAGGTCACTAGGTTAAATCATAGAAAAAAATCGAGTAGTTACTAGAGATAACAATTTTGGCCTTATCTTTATGAAATTCAGTTACTATGATCATTTCAACAAAATCTAGGTCAAGCTTGATATTGGGTCATCCGGCTCAAAAACTAGGTCACTAGGTCAAATCATAGAAAAACCTTGTGTAGTCACTATACATGTAGACGTCACAAGTTTGGCCTAATCTTTATGAAACTTGGTCACAATGATCAACTCCACAAAATCTAGGTCAAGTTGGGCAGGTGAGTGACCTAGGGCCTTGTAAGTTCTTTACCAAACAGGTGTGTTGCATTGATCAGGTTTTCACAATGTCACAATAATCATCTCAACAAAATCTAGGTCAAGTTCAATATTGGGTCATCCGGGGTTAAAACTAGGTCACAAGGTCAAATCATAGAAAAACCTTGTGTAGTCACTAGAGGTCACAATGTTGGCCTTATCTTTATGAAACTTAGTCACAATGATCATCTCAACAAAATCTAGGTCAAGTTCGATATTGGGTCATCTGGGGTCAAAAACTAGGTCACAAGGTCAAATCATAGAAAAACCTTGTGTAGTCACTAGAGGTCACAATTTTGACCTAATCTTTATGAAACATGGTCACAATGATTATATTAACAAAATCTAGGTCAAGTTCGATATTGGGTCATCTGAGGTCAAAATCTAGGTCACAAGATCAAATCATAGAAAAACCTTGTGTAGTCACTAGAGGTCACAATTTTGGCCAAATCTTTATGAAACTTGGTCACAATGATCAATTCAACAAAATCTAGGTCAAGTTCGATATTGGGTCATCGGAGGTCAAAAACTAGGTCACAAGGTCAAATCATAGAAAAACATTGTGTAGTCACTAGAGGTCACAATTTTGACCTAATCTTTATGAAACTTGGTCACAATGATCAATTCAACAAAATCTAGGTCATGTTCGATATTGGGTCATCGGAGGTCAAAACTAGGTCACAAGGTCAAATCATGGAAAAACCTTGTGTAGTCACTAGAGGTCACAATTTTAGCCTTATCTTTATGAAACTTAGTCACAATAATCATCTCAACAAAATCAAGGTCAAGTTCAATATTGGGTCATCTGGGGTTAAAAACTAGGTTACAAGGTCAAATCATAGAAAAACCTTGTGTAGTCACTAGAGGTCACAATTTTGGCCTTATATTTATGAATCTTGGTCACAATGATCATATCAACAAAATCTAGGTCAAGTTCGATATTGGGTCATCCAGGGTAAAAAACTAGGTCACAAGGTCAAATCATAGAAAAACCTTGTGTAGTCACTAGAGGTCACAATTCTGACCTAATCTTTATGAAACTTGGTCACATGATCATCTCAACAAAATCCAGGTCAGTTCGATATTGGGTCATCCGGGGTCAATAACTAGGTTACAAGGTCAAATCATAGAAAAACCTTGTGTAGTCACTAGAGGTCACAATTTTGGTCTAATCTTTATGAAACTTGGTCACAAAAATCATATTAACAAAATCTAGGTCAAGTTCGATATTGGGTCATCCGGGGTCAAAAACTAGGTCACAAGGTCAAATCATAGAAAAACCTTGTGTAGTCACTAGAGGTCACAATTTTGGCCTAATCTTTATGAAACTTGGTCACAATGATCATCTTAACAAAATCTAGGTCAAGTTCGATATTGGGTCATCCGAGGTCAAAAATTAGGTCACAATGTCAAATCACTTCAATATGTCATTGGGTCTAAATGTGATGTAAATTATAAAGCATAAGACTATATGAAAACTTGTACATGCAATAGAGGCTACCATTAGGGCTGCATGAACTACTAGGACAGGTGAGCGACCTATGGCCCTTTGGGCCCTCTTGTTTTATTTTCCAAGGTGTAACTTACTGAAGATTGACCTCCCATTTCATGTTTACCAACAAGGTTTTAAATTCGCGGTCGAGGTCACAAAATCAAGACATCGTGAAAATCAAAAGGATCCAGAAAACGTGAATAATTGACCCCGTGAAATATACCTGCTATACAATATATACATGTATTACAAGTCAAATAGTTCCTGCGAGCAAATGATGTAACAACTTCATTTGGCAGAGAATTGACAGGATCCTCGACCTTCTATCTGCATAATTCAACAGCTGATGTGTATAAAATTAAGCATGAAAATCTCAAAATTGTGAGAAAAAATAAGCGCGATAGACCGGTAGCTTTCAAATTGGGAAAACTATATGCACGATAATTTGACATACGAAATTTATCAACAAATTGTTAAATAATTTCATGTATAACAAACCAATTTTCAAGACACTTAATTGCATATTATGACGCCCTTGTTCCATATAATATGTATATGCTTATAAATAAAACCTCGTATCTGAGTTCATTATAAACCAATTCCGATAATTCCATGACAATTGACTAAGAAGCGCTGTGCTTTATATGCAGCTGCAGTCACCTGCTGTTTAGATCCATGGTCTCACTATTGCCTAGCGCTCACTAAAATTTCGGACAGTTCTGATTTCTTCGGTAAATAAACTATTGCAATACGACAAAGACCGATGTTATCCGCATGGAATAATGGAATTAGTCTGGTTCACGACATCCTTACAAAATGCATCTTTTTTTGGATTTTTTTTTTTAAATCGTAAACCATCGAGAACAGGTCACGTGCCCCTCCATGGACTTTTTACTTTATGCTATACAATATACCTGCTCGCTCAAGGCTCGCAGGTAATAATGGAGTAAAAGGGTTAACAGATCTCACCACTAAACACAGTAATATAAGTTACCAGTAGATATTTGTGTATATAGAAGGTATACATGTCTGTGAATCGCTTGCTTCATGTTCACTTGTTCAAATAACTAACTTTACATCACAGACAAAGTAGATTGTAATGTACATGTACTCGAATAGATTTCTAAAACCAAAAAATATTTGAGGTGATCAGAGCTGATATTTGGTCTTCTTGAGTACTAGTATTATGAAAAAATATCTGTTGGAAATTATAGTTTTCCCACATTAAACGATAGTTTGCTATGTGATTCAGGGGGGAAATACCTTGCTGTTCTAGTAATTGCAGATAATGGAAGTGTATAGAATTATGTGGAAACATTCATATTTCCTTAAGCAAATTACAGAGTCTCAGGGGATGTCTAGGCATCATATGATTCTATATTTAGTGGCACTTCTCACAGAATATTGAAGCTATAGTCTCCAGTCTTAATATTATACCAGCTTAGTCTAGAATATGTGGTTGCTGGTGTAAAGTATAATTTAAGTAAAATTAATACTGAAGCCTAGCTTTGTAAAACACCAGAGGATTTCTAGAGTATTTATAATGTACTGAAACAGATGATCTGTGACTCACAGTGAAGATTACTGAATAAATCCCTTAAACATGCTTATTCGGGGGCGCCCATTTTCCAAACATTGTCAACTTGGAAAACCACATCATTGGACTCATACAGTGCAGCCTGAGTCACTGGTAACGTACACCAAAAGAAGAGGCAGCCGCCTACAAAACAATACTGTAGGGCCAAGTTCAATTACTCCTACCAAACCGTTGAGACTTCATACACCTATCACAGTGATAACATTGTTCCTCATACACACATGTAACAGAAGGAATTACATGCACAATCTAATTTCCAGGATTACATTACTCACAAATATGCTTGAAGCCAAGTCTCCAGCAATGTAATGTATTGTCAGAATGATTTTCCAATCATTAATTATTTTGTGGAACACATTATCTGCTACATGTCAGATTGAATTTTCAAACTTGTACTCCAAAACCCTACAGGATATATTGTACTAACATCTACGTATTTGATACATGCAGACAATGGACTTTTTAAGTGTTGAATTTACATGTGCAACTCAAAAAAAGAGTTTGGCATTTATAATAACAATTTACTGCTGATGTAATTCATTCTTGAAATTGCCTGTGTCTACACATTAATTTTTCCTGTTGAAAATGTATTTTAAATTTCCCCTGATTTGGAATTTATTGTCTTGTTTGTAATCGAGGAAATTGATCCATTATTTTGGAATTATAATTGCTGAGAACTCCCAAGAATTGTTCACAAGAATGTACTGACTCTGTGGTTTATAATAGTTTGTCCTGATCAGTCTTAATTGTCTCCAGAGGTCCTATTTCAACTCTGGATTAATCTGGAATTTCGGATTGGCTGCACTAGAAAGAATGAATTTTTCTGCAGAAAATAAAAGTTATTTGATGAAAAAATACCAAGTATTGATTGAGTTATGGTCATTTGAAATTTTTATATGCTAAATTTTGACAAAAGAACAATGTTAGAAACAGAGTTTTGGTGTAGTTATATATGTCTGCTAATGACATCCGAAACAGACTTGCATGTTATTTTCAGGATTGGCAGGCGCGTAGCTACCTGTACGCAGAATACGCAGCTGCGTACACATGCTTCTCAAAAAGTGAAAAATTAAATGATCGAAAAGTGAAATAAAAACTGATGCCTAAGCTATAAGGGGGATAATCCTTTAGTATTTTCAGCATTTCTTAGAAACACTTTTAAAAAGCTCTATACACAAAAAACCTGGTTTTATCTGTAAAAATAATGTTAAAGATGATGCAAAAACACCCTAGAACGCACCTGAGACGTTCTAGCGAGCATGCCCCCAGACCCCCCTAGCCTTCTTGCGTACACATTAAAATACCTCTAGCTACGCCCCTGATTGGGCATATAATGCCTCTGTAGTACCCCTGTGTCTCTCAATACTGTGGAGCTAGAACTCTATATTTGGATATGACCAATGGTACTGGTACATTCTTTCATGTGGGATCCAGGGATAATAATTGCCTTATATTAAGTCAATCATAATGCATATAGATAGAACTGACCTTCATCATGATCTACCGGAAATTGATATTGAATTGTCCAGAGTTACTTTCATAATGAGAAATGTTAATGCTTTGTTCTAATAATCAATCTAAAGGCTTGAAGCTGAAGTGTTGATGATGATGAGTTAATATAGTTAAATGCGATTGATTGCTTATACTACAAACTGCCCAGTTATCATTTGAACAGGATAATTCCTGTGAAGTTAAGACATAAAGATAAACTTAAATGCTCTGGTTTTGAGGATGGGGGGGGGGGATGATTTTTAAGAGAATGATGATGGACCGAAACGCAGCATGATGCACAATAGACAGTAGATGTGTGTACTTATAATTAAAACAAGCCTTAAAATTTAGCTACATGTACATTATGTATGTGTACCATGAGTCACTTTAAATGTTTTACAACTGGAATTGTTTCTCCACTGGATGAATATTTAATTTGTTGTTGGTGTAAATATTATACAGTAACTTCCGAGCCAAGCATATCCTTAATTTAATGCCAGTCAGCTTTCTGTTGAAATATGGCAGGCATATGGGTGCCTCCACTCGTATTTGAACGGTCGCCAGATTAGATGACAAGTGCTCTAACCTTTGAGCTACGGAGGCACACTTACTTTCATGGCCAGATATCATTTTTATTTGGAACGTTGTATAGTGCAGAGATATTGACACGACTCTCGAACCCGCTATTAGCATAATTTCACAGTAGGTTAAATATCTAAGTTTAACTTCGACTGAAATCGTATTGATTATAACGGAAATTCATGTGGTTGCTGTGTATACCACATTATTTAAATTGACTTCTTACGATACATACAAGTCGAAATATATGAAGATACTTGGCTCAGTCGGTAGCGCACTCGGGTGTTTCACCATACTAATCTTGGCGTACTGGGTTCAACCCCTGCCACCATCTTATGATGGATTTTTTTATTTCATGTTTACAGAAAATATATAAATGTTTTATCTGTTACATCATACATGTCGTATAATTGTGTTTGTTATTGATCTGTTATTGATTTGTTTGATTTCTTTTTGTCTTTTAACCTTTTCTATAGAGTATCTTTATTTCAAAATAGTTTGATATACAATTTGTATATACCAACAACATCTGCATTTCTGGACAAATATGATGTACCCTGTCTATCATCACATTTCAAAAAACGGCTCAGACATGTTGTATCTAATTTCTTTTGATTTTGAACCAAGAAATCGACTGTTCTGTACGTCCGACATTTTCAAACTGATACAAATCGAAGTGAAAACATATAAATACACAATTCAACCACCGTACATGTATATGTAAAGCAATATTATCATGATGCTCGTGCTTGATTTATTTCAATACACACATGTTTTTTAAATTGAAAAAAAAATACAAACTATTTCACGAGAGATTTGAACCCACAACTTCTATACTGTAGTATGGCTCGCTAACCACTCGCCTATGGGGGATGTCGTGCTTTGAATAGTTTAAATTGTGTTATGAAAACAATCCATAGAAGTTAAAAGTTACGATTTAGCCCGAAGTATACCGCTGACCCACGATACTCGCACGGAAATTTATATATACCGCGTTATCGATTTATAATATATTCATGCATAAAGGTCAGGATCGTGTCAAATTCTCTGCACTATACTACACAAGTTGTTACTCATTAAATCACTTAAATTTTGTGTCTGTTTTAGTGGGTATGCTCCTGGGTGCTATCCGGATCAATCAATGATTTGACAAAGAAAAAGTCTGTTTGGGAATGGGTCCTTTTTGAGACCTGCTGATAGTGTAGGAACCATGGCTTTAATACAACCATCCTCAAGATATTACATATATGTTTTTGTAAAATGCCGAGCATAGCCTTTATTTGCCAGTCAGCTTTTTGCTGAAATATGGTGGTCATAATTTGTGGCTCCAGCCATATTTGAACCTGGCGGTTTATATCATCAGTTGCTTGTTATCTCCCTACAGCTTTTTCTCGAAGGACATATCTGTGGGCCAAATCTTCTGTCGTGTTTCCTCCAGATTGGGGCAGAATTGCAATATTTTGAATTCTGTCTTGTACTCTGCCCGGTACTGACATCCAGCTGTCTCATAATAGCTTGTATTAGTATATGTTTGCTTATATTTTACAGAATTCTGTGTTGAGTGAAGAAGGCATCCAGTTAGAGTCCAGATCCTCTCACAGGCTATCTGAAGATAAAGATAACTATTTCAGAGATGGACAAAGAAAAGTTGGTATGTACACACTCATTAAGTTTAATATCACCAGAAGATTTTGAGCTAACCTGTCACATAGCTCTTCTTCTGTTCTCTGTCGTTCACCCTTCCATCCCAGGCATTCCCAATTCCTTGATATGGGTGAAAAACTAGGTCCCAATGTCAACTCTAGATATACCTTGCGTAATAAAAGGCAGCATTTAAAATCTGCATTGGATATTTAAGTGAATCATGTGCACATAGGCAGAATGTTTCATTTTGACGAAAGCTCGGTCAGAAAGTAGGTCACATTAGTTCAACTCATAGAAAACAACCTTGTGTATTTATACCATAGGAGCTGCGAAGGTCATTCCTGAATCTTTGTCAGAATGTTTGTTTTGATGAAATCTAGGTCCTGTTTGAATTATACAGGAATCCATTGAGTTTAAATGTGACTCAGGTGAGTGATATGAAATGGCCGTATTGTTGAAAGGTTCCAATTAAAACCATCTTCCCAATGAATGAACTACTTCAGGTTATTAAAAGGCACTTTGATAGATTGGTTGTTGGGCTATACAATACAGGATATTACAGCCCTAATGTGAGCATTGATTATAATCATTGATAATAATGACATCAACCAGAAGGGACCAATTAACCAGTTCTGGCCATAAATTCACCAAATACTGGCGTATCAGTGGTGGCACGAAATGTGTTCCTATATAATATTATAGTAAAAGTGACATGTGCATTAATTTCTTTTGATACACATAGTTAATTAAACTTCGATTTTCATCTACAGTTTGTTACATTTGTAACAGCATAATGCTCATTAAATATTGTGTTTGTGACAAATATGTCTGTAAATATAATACATATAACCAGATTTCCTGGAATTGCTTATCAACCATTTAACCAGTACTTGGAACTTACACCTGAGCTACAATGTTAACTTCTATATCATTATGAATGAACATTGCCAATGGAAGACCATCATCTACCTGACCCAATATCAAACCTCAATCACTTTGGTGACAAGCCAGTCCTCTGTTCAGTAAAGTTACACTATATTAGCAATTCTAACACAACCAGTCAGGCCTCAATAGATATTTTTAAAGCACTCGTCCTGCAATATAGACAAAAAAGAAAACCCCAAAATCTTACTTGTCCTGCTATATAAATAAAGAAGGAAGATATTGTGCAGGACGAGTGGATTCATTGAGGCCTGCCAGTGGTTTCAGCTATATACACATAGAGGAAACCATCAGCGGGTATACACAAACTATCGATAAAACACAGCTACAACTGAATAACTTCAACTGCAAATAAGCCTTCCAAGGAAGAAAATGGTGCAGCAGATAATGTCTTGATGTGTTGTCAATGCATAATATTGGCTTAGTTAGAATCTAAATAATGAATATGTAGCTGTGTTTTATCGTAGAATAAAGCACAGTCACGAGTTTGGATGTGTAGTAATTAAATCACAAGTGCATAAACAAGTTAAACAAAGCTTCTAATCCGAGTTCAAACAAAACTAAGTAATAGTTAGAACATATTAAGTAAATTTTTAATGATAAAAAAGGGCAAAGGGAGCGATGCTAAACTTAGAACAACTATATTACTACATTTTGATTGGCCGATAGAAATTCTCGCCAACACATGACGTCACGTCTGTTAAAGTAAGTTGTAAATGATTAAAAGTAGCATTTGACAGGCACAGATCTGTGTTTTCATTGGCTCAAATGTAGGGTATATTCTAAATACTTAGAATTGTCGAAGATATTACTTACAGTAACTGTTGTGTTTCTCTATGTTGATGTTTTGCCTTTCTCCACCAATTCTGTCGAACAACAAGGATTCTAATTACCATTCCTACAGTACACACTACTGAATTATTGAACAACATTTGACACTTAATATCTGTCTCCGATCTCCTACAGACAGTAACATTCTGTATTATACAATGCAATAATACAGTCTATAAAAACGCCTGCTTTATATGGTATTGTGAAATAGTCACTTTTAATGCACAGCTAGTGCTTTGCCGGCTATGTTGTTCAGTTGGTTGAATTTAATTCAGAGAATGTGGATTAAAATTCTGTCATTTGTCCTTCACCTCCGTCCTCCGTATTCTGAGCGAGTTATGTCAAGAAGTAAAATGTCACTTAATTGCCTCGAGAGTTGGAGCAGGTTTGGCATATTGGTTTGTGATACAGCAGCCTTGGACCCTGCATGGTTTGGTTAACTGAACAACTATATATGTATATAATAGGGGCCATGCATGAACTGTTGAGTCTGCATCTGAACTCTACCTTTACTGTGAATTGCATACCATTAATATAGCATTTAGACATAATACTATTCAGGTCATGAAACAATTTACCTTCAACTGACATCAATCTCAAAGTCAATTTATAATCTTACTAAGTTCTCAGAGTAAGTAAAAAGTAACCAAAGTTGAGTTTGACAATTAATTGGTGACAGATTGGTTGTCAATAAATGCAATGCAACAGTATGCACGGGGGAGTCCCACCTTAGTAAAAAGAGCAATTTCTGAGTAAAATTACCCTAAAGTTGCATTGAGGTTTCAGAAAGATATTATTAAGTTTGACAGGGAAGGCAGCACTCAACTGTCAACCAGCCGAGCACAGAAAACATAAAAGGCACAATGCCCAACACATAACGGAACGAGAAAATGATCCGAAGATGACTGTCAAGTTCTGGTAGTCATATCTGAGCTCAGTTTAAAAAACAAACATAAAATGATATATACATAAAAACAATGTAGCTGAGCAGTGAGTCAGACTTTAAAATAACATCAAGAACCTCAGTAGATCAATGGTTAGCGGGTTTACCGTCTAATCACAGGCGACTCAAGTTCAAATACGGGTAGAGGCACTGACATATGCCTGCCATGTTTCAGCAAAAAGCTAAATGGCGAATAAAGGCTTAATGGTCGGCATTTTTTTAAAGAAAAAATCAACAACAAAAAACGACAAGAACCTATTGATCTGTTAATAATTTGTCTACCTCACTATAATATATTTCACAATTATACTTTCTCATTTTGAAACCTTAAAATTTATAGTACTAGTTATAATAGTCTCTGGAGACTTATAAATTTCGAATTACTTGCTTTGTACTGTAAATTTTCATAAGTTTTACTGAAATTTCATCTGATTCTACAATAACATCTATTTACTCTGTGCAGCCTATAATTATTAAATGTGTTTTGAGCTGATGTTTAGTCTCATGTTACAGATAAATCAAATTGTTTTGTATTTTGATCACGGAAGACGTTTGCTAGTTAATATTACACTTGGGACAGTTTTAGGAAGTCATTAGATTTATCAAGAAATGATCTCTCTTCTATGGTTTCACCAATAGTTCTGTTTTTTACTGTTTCAGTGTTACCAGATTATTTAGCTAGAAAATAGATCTACGGTCAAACATGTGTTTTAGTGGTCACATGAATACAGCAATAAACTGTCGAATTAGAGGGTGATTGAACTTCATTAAATTCTTATTGGCCATTCTTACAATTTAACTCACCTGTATTACATATCCAATTAAAAAATATTCTAGCAACCTCTGGATGATACATGTTGATTTTTCAAATCATTTATGAATAAAATGACAAAAACTTATTAGATACATGTGTATTTGATTTTTAGTTTGCAATTTTAAGTCCTTGAGAATGTCAAATAGTTATGGGGTGGTGTTCAATATTGATCTTACTTGACTTAGGATTAGAACAACCAATCAGATCACAACATATTAAACTACAGGCGATATGATTGGCTATCCTTATTCTCCAATTAAATAAGAAGAACCTTAAGTCTGCTTCCATCATGCTGTACGTGTTATACAATTATGCTTCATAAATATGTCCGCATCCAATTTGCCTTTTCTCAGCTCTATAGGGATATGTAGATGAGACTTATTTCATTATTCAATAATGTTGCACGAAGTCAGTTCATGTTTTGACCGAGCGATTGCGTTTCTTGCCCAAATTCTATTGCCACAAATTAGTTTGGTTATGTTTACTGTTTGCCGTCTTGGTTACTGGTAAAAAATATTTATTCTGGTTCCGTATCTCAATAATATGCAAATTTGTTGGACAATTTAGCTGTTTTGGACATACTTTACTCGGAACTTAGCAGAGCAATTGACAACTTACTTGTAATTTGTCTTGTATTATTTATATTTTCTGGCATTTCCATGGAGGAAAAAGATATAGAATACTTAATGTATGTAATAATGTCTGTCAGGCAACTACCAAATTGAAAGATCATCATCATCATGAGTGACTCTATCATCAACTGTGGATCAAGTCAAATTAATTACATTTATGTCTATACTATAATAACTGCACAAATTCTGTTGTTGTTATTAATCATAGTGAAATCACGCAAAATGTTAAAAACCGCCAAAACTTGATGGTTCATCCCCTAATAGAACCGATTGGTTATTTATATATATGGGACATTATTAAATCCAAAGAGGGACTTTAACGAGGCAGGAGTATCCATAAGATTGGTCTCTCAGTTCATTTTGAAAATGATGCATGCCAAACTTGATCAAGATAACATTGGTTTTAACCAGCTTATTTCCACAAAAACAACATAAAGGCCAGGTCACAACCAAAGGCGCAGGCTTTTAGCATGTATGTCTTTTCAGAAGGTTACGGCCACTTTGTTTTTCCAAAACATGGGTAGGAATGACTCACATGCATGGTTGTGCCTGGCCATGTGTGGCTGCGTTCATCGTATGTTGCATGCGTGTAAAGTGAGTTGTACATACTTATAACATGCTTAATTACAACATAGGATCTCCGTAGGAATGTCACATTATCGTACGTAGACCGGTACTTACACGTGCTTCTGCTCACATACGTTGTCCTCACTTTGTAAGGATTCCCAAATTTTATTTGCACATAGACAGCATACTTGAAGCGCAAGTACATCAAGTTGTGACCGCTGCTTAAGGGAGACAATTGTTGTCCTTAATTAAAGCTGTAACGGTATTGCAATAACTTGGACGAGGCAATACTTGAAATTATCATTGAGAAATTTACTGTGAAGGAACAGGCTACTTCATAAGAATCTATAAATAGATTCTGACATTTTTAGCTCACCTGTCACAAAGTGACAGAGTGAGCTTTTGTGATCACTCGTCGTCTGTCGTTCGTCCGTCCGTACGCGCCCACTTGACGTTGTGGGTGTGAAACAATAGGCTATATTCAGATTCTATTCATTCTGTTGCTTACAGGGTGCACAATGTTGCTTATGGGGTTTAACAAACAAAAGGAAGAACAAAAGAAAACCCCACAACGTCTAGCTGTCTGAGTGAGTCCGTCCACAATTTTCTTGTGTAGACACTAGAGGTCACAGTTTTAGCTTAATCATTATGAAACTTGGTCACAATGATCATTTTAACAAAATCTAGGTCAAGTTCGATAATCGGTCATCCGGGCAAAAACTTGGTCACATTAGGTCAAATCATAGAAAACCTTGTGTAGTCGCTAGAGGTCACATTTTGGCCTAATCTTTATGAAACTTAGTCACAATGATCGTCTCAACAAATCTAGGTCAAGTTCGATATTGGGTCATCCGGGATCAAAAACTAGATCACAAGGTCAAATAATAGAAAAACCTTGTGTAGTCACTAGAGGTCACAATTTCGGCCTAATCTTTATGAAAGTTGGTCACAATGATCATCTCAACAAACTCTAGGTCAAGTTTGATTTTGGGTCATCTAGAGTCAAAAACTAGGTCATTAGATTAAATCATAGTCAAAACTTGGCTTAAACTTCAATATGTCATTGGGTCTAAATGTGATGTTATAAAGCATAAGACAATATGAAAACCTTGTACATGCAATAGAGGCTACCATTAGAGGTGCATGAACTACTAGGACAGGTGAGCGACCTATGGCCCTTTGGGCCCACTAATGTTATAACATTGGTTTGCACCTTTTAAGGTCGATACTACAATACAAGAACCAATTTAATATGTAATATAATATTTATAATGCACAATTTTCTGGCAGACATAATATTGCTATTTGCAGGTAATATGTATTATCATATGTAAAAGGTTAGGTTATTATTATGATTTTTGGAAATTTTTAATTATGATCGGCAACAGTAACCGCGGGTATCACAATATAGTTTCTTGAAGACAATGAAGTCTGAGTTTTGCTTGTGAATGTTTCTATGGTAAATTATATTGCCCACATGAATAATTTAGATGCAATATGAAAGGTACAGCTGTTTCATGTTGAGATATAATTTGCTTATGGTTAAGAAATTCCTTTTTAACTATATTATTTTCATACATGTATGGGATGTTATGATTTGTATACCTTCTTATTTTAGGTCAATTTGCTGGCTTAGAGTTAATTAGAAGGTCGTAAGTACAAACTCAATATTTTGAGAAAACAAGAAAAAACAGTCTGAAAACTACTCTTTATACATACAGAAAAACAAATTTTTTAAACGTCAGTTTGGTCAACATGACCACTTCCGATTTTCATGCAAAAAGGCCATTAAGAAGCGCCTTGTGATGGGACAGTACTTACAACCTTCGAGTGCGGGAGGTCTCGGGTTCGATCCCTGGCCGCGTCATACCAAAGACGAAATAAAATTGGTACCAGAAATTTCCTTGCTAGACGCTCAGCATAAAAAGGAAACTGGCTTCTTTTCTCTCATAACCTTGTGGCGATGGATGACATCAGGAATGAGGTGTCGAGAGTGATTAATATAAGTTGGAAAAACTTGTTTCACAATCGACCTTAAATAAATTAGCATAAACTAGTTCTAAACCTGTGAGTTGTTAATTGTCAATTTGTGAACTTCATTCTTTCAAAAGACTTATTTTTAGATTAACCTCAACACCAGACATTCCTGATGATTTTCCAAAAACCAACTCATTTCTCCATCAAATTGAAATTAGTGCTGTAACATGTATAGAATTTGGCCAATGACCTCGGGCAATTCAGAAAAAAGAAACAGTAAGTTTGTGTGATACTAGGAATACGGGTGCACTTCTCGCTAGCTTTGGCTCATTAATTTTCCCATGCAGTTACTTTATTAAGCACCGATACAAGCGAGCCTTAGTAACCTTTCAGTTACCAACCAGCTGACATCTCTATATTTAGGTGGTAATCATTGAAAACCATTTCTGAAATTTCTATTACCCAGGCCGAGATTCGTACCACTGGGACCTCTGGATTGATAGTCATGAGCGTTAAACAATAATAGGTCACCATGTCACCAGGCCTTGACACTAACTATTTTGGGCACTGGTCCGACAGGACAAAAGCGCCAAATTTGTAAATAGGACAGTTACTGGTCCTCCAGAATTTTCACTGGTCCCTCTAGATTTTCACTGGTCTCGGACCAGCAGACCAGTGTTAGTGTCGAGCCCTGGTCACCGTAACCGTATTTGTGATGATTTAAAGTATATACTTATTGTCAAATATAAAAGGAATTACCTATTATTTTTTCCAAATTTAAAAATAAAATTTACAACCCAATGTTAATTTTCTTAATTAAAACAGACCAACTGACCCTGCAGATATTGTTACCTAAAGGATGAAAAACCCCAGTGTCCGCTCAGAAAGTTGTTTTGTTGTTATAATGGATAGGAATTTAATTTCCTTGTAAACTTACTTGCCATTATATGTATACAAAATGTACTTTTTGAATTTCCCATCGGCATTTGTAATCTGACATTTAAGAGTCAACATTGAGTTCACTGTTGTCTTTTATAGAAAAAATACTTTCCTTAATTCATGCAGCAGAACGATTCCAAGTCTCTGAAACTTTCTGAAACTGTCACCAATGATTGCTTTCGGGGTTTAGGAAAGCATTGATTTTTCCATTCTCAGCACGTTAAATGCTGGGATGATCTGATAGTTGATTCCTACTGGGATCATACTACTAGACAGTATTTTAATACACCAGGAAATGTCAGCTTTTCTCTATTATGTTTTCATACAAAGTTTTGCCGACTCGGCTAATTTACAATTTCACATTCTATAATTATATGCATGATATCACACAACATCTAATATTTAAGGTGACTTGCCAGTTTTCACTTGTTTTTACAAATCAGTGTAAATAAGACATATTGAAAGCGTCTGACGTAACCGTGATGAAATAGTATGAATAGTAAAATGGATGTGTCAGCATGTTCTCACGTCTTAAAATTGTGGTTTTACTGTATAGTTTATTATAGCTATATTATACTAATATAAACTTGCAGAGAAAGCAATAGCTTAAATATTAAATGTATCATTTAAATTCCAAATGTTGTAAACACCAAAACTCCCGAATATAAGCTACCAAAATGTCCAGCCTTCTTATGGTGGGAGCTCTATTATAGCTACCTGATTTTATTGTGAATTTTATCCTGAGATTTTGCTACTGTACATATATGTATAGACTATTCCTTGAATTCCCTGAATATCTACAGTATAATAAAGATAGAGATGTCAGTTAAACAGACAGTATGAATGCTAGCTACAGAACAGTAATTACTCCAGCTTGTGAAACCAGACATACAAGAGTACATCTGACTGTCTTATACAGACATTATGATGATTGTATTGGGTAATCCTGATTATATTTTCTGACCATTATATATAATTCTAACACTGTCTCAGTCTGTATTTTGCTCCATGTAAACATATAGAGCTCCTACAGTAACGTTATCTAATAAACAGTATATCACAGTCTAAGAATTTCGGCTGTTAAATTTATCTCCCGCGTATAATTCGTGATATTTATCAATGAAATTTACGTCTTGTTTATTTTATGACGTCATGAATTGTGACGTCGCCGTAGAGCACGACGTTTTGCGTAATTTTCATTTTGTAGCGTTTCTGTTAATTTATTCGATTATATTTATATTCTAGTAATATGTTATTGCTTATATCAATTCATATGCGTAAACGTGAAATACGTAAATGAATGTTGGCGTTAAATAAGCTTTAGTTTGGCGATAAATAAAGAAAATAGTAAAGCTTAAAAATCCAGGGGGGGACGTTACGATACTTTGAACAGCAGAAGTTGTCTATAGCAACATGAAAAATAACTCATCATTTTTACTTCGCAAATAAATAAGTCCGTATAAAATTGCACAAATTACGCGTGTTAGAATGCAAATAGATCTCAATTCGTGATGAATTCCTACGCATATGAACTCTAAACCGTGATCTATTCACCGGTATATCACGCAAAGCTGTGATCAATTTCCTAAATCTCTTCAGTTTGTCTCAACCATGATACTGTGGTCAGCATGGGGAAGCTTGGATGTATACAGTATGTGGACTAAAAACAATTATGATGGTCACGGACCATGGAAAACCATAGTCCTCCAAAGTTAGAGACCATGATATCTGACCATGTTAGTGGCTATTAAACAAAACATGATCAACCATGTTTAAGTATGGCTTGGGAACTTTGGTAGTTTATGTTATTTCATGAAAAACCAGAATACGTTTCACCTTGGTTGCAGCCTAACCATTGAAATGTCTGTATGTCCATCTGCATGTACTTGTGGATAAAATATCTGCATATTTGGATGCTGTTACAACCAATGGCCTTCAGAGAACGTGTAGATCTCAAGATATAATATATATAGTTGATCATATTGGCAAATAACATGATAACTATTTGAAAGAGTTTTTCCTGGGAAAGATTTTTCATCATGATGTTCCTTCAAAGCTATATAAGGAAAACAGCTGTGTAATTGTTGTGCAAACTGATCAGTAATCAAGTTAACCATGCAGGTTATACTTCCAGAAATCAATGCCTCGGTAATATATATAATATAGTAATGTGGATGATAAATTACTATCTGCATGAACGGAACCTCGGATGTGCAGTAATTAAATCAGGTATGCGACTAGCAAGCGTGATTCAATGAATGCATGCAAACAAGTGAATGTGCTTTATTATAGATAAAACACGGGTATATATTCATTATTATGATTCTAACATTGCCAATTAATATCCTGCATTTGATAACAGATCAAGACTTTATGTTAATATTAGTTAACCACAGCACTGTTTTCTTCCTCGGAAGCTTATTTGCAGTTTGAAGTTTAATTTAATGCAGCTTGATTAAGCTGTGTTTTATCTGTAGTTTTAGCACAGCTTGGTTTCCTCTGTGTGTACAATAGCTAAAACTACTGGTTGTGTAAGAATAACTGTTTTGTTTACAATTAATACAATGATATTTGAATGTATAGGATTTATAGGTTACCTAATTCATTATTGATTTTGTATTGTTGTATGATTGTGACATTATACACTGCACACTGTGACTGTTGACTACAGTAAAAATTGCCAACATTAAATGATTGATTGATTGGTTAATCTTAATGGAATATACGTAACACTCAACAGTGTCTGTCAAATCTTTTTAACACTCAGACTCTGGTGTACTTCAATGCTGATGTTGATAAATTTCTCGTAATATACACGTACAGTACAACCTCTGTAGAGCAATTAACTGTTTACTCTTTTGGAGCCCTGGAAATAATTTGGCCATTATTTTAAAGTTGCTCTACAAGAGGTTGAATTTTAAGTAAATATTGACGTAGGGAATTTTGAAGGTGTTGTTACAGAGAGGTTGTTTCTCTACAGAGGGCCACTATGGAGAGGTTAATAGTGGGGTGACAATTGGTGATTTTTTGGGGTGAGGTGACAACTCAAGTAGAACAAGCAATGTTATATACCAAAATGTTCGCCTATGTCTGTACTATATGGAACTGCCGGCATAAATTGTCAACGCGTGGTGCGGACACGGAAATCCAAGATGGCGTCCAAGATGGCCACCATAATTTACACATACACTTAAAATTCTATGTTCTCATGCAATTTTTTTGTTTATGTATGTAGTCACAAATATTTGCTTGGATATTATTCATTTGATAATGTACATCAAATGGACATACAAGACTGACCACTTTGAGGTCAAGGTCATGGTCATTTCAAGGTCAAATTACGAAAAAAGCTGAAAAAATTATGTTTCCTCACTTGTTTTCTTGTTTTAGCAGATGTTTTATATTCAAGTTGATATTAAAAGTGATAAAAGTGTTGGTAAGCACATATTCTCTTATTATTAGTTGAATTTTCAGTTCAAAATATTGAAACTTTGTCAAAACTGACATTATTATGCATGTACATGTTGGACGAGATGGCATTCTTAGATTGCTGCTTCCCTATTTAAAATTTTAGTATTCAACTATTGACACTATTATTTCTAATGGTATGATTAAATGTTTGTCTAAACATTATTAACTTTGTATTGTACTCCAAATGGACTTGAAAAATGACCACTCAAGGTCAAGGTCAATGTCATTTCAAGGTCAAACTACCAAATATACCTGAAAATTTGATCTTTCATTGCATTTTTTCTTATTATGAAATTTGGTGAACATTATTTTTTGTTGTAGATCATTGATGTGATCAGAGTTCTTTCAATAATAATAATAATTTATACTGAACTCCTATATGTGGCATCCCAGACCATATGGGGTACATAACACTGTCAAGTACAACCATCCCGTGCCATAATGGGTACTCACCACTACGTGTTAAAGTCATACTAAGTCCTAAGGGTACTATATACAAAGTACAGTCAAACCAAAGCATCACCATCACATACCAGGCCAGAATGGGTTCTAACCACCAACAAGCACATTCTGTAACCAATGGAGTACATGTCATGTTCTTACAACTGCCCATAACAACCATTCCTATCGAGTTCTCAATGCCACTAGCTATACCTGAAGCCCAATGGGGTACTAACAACCACAGAGTAGAGCCAACCAAGGCCATATTGGTTAATCACCACCATATCAATATCGATATGGTTCTCACAATCACTGAGCACAGCTGTAAAGGCCCTATGGGTTACTCATTAGTACAAATCACAGTCGTATAAGGCCCAAAGGGGTACTCATCCAAAATAATTACAACTTTCCATGCCCAATAGGGGTGCTCTTAACCAATGAATTACAGCCATTCCAGGTCCTATGGGCTACACCCAAGTCACAACAAAAGGGTACAGACATCCAAGGCCCAATCAACACCACCAATAAGCATTGAGTACAGTCACACCTGACCCTATGTGGTACTTACCACCGACGATTACAGCCATACTATGTTCTAATGGGTACTTGGACCAACTGAGTACAGCCATACCAGGTGCAATACAGCCATCCTAGGCCCTACTGGGTATTTCACCACCACTAATTATGGCCATACTAATCCCTATGGGTTAGTTGCAACCACTAAATACAGCCATACTAGATCCCATGTGGTAATTACCACCACCAATTACAGCCACCATAGGCCCTATGCCCTACTCACAACCACTGTATATAGCCATACTATGACTGAGGATACTCGCATTTACTGAGAACAGCCATTCAATGCCATATTTGGTATTTAACACTACCTATAGAACAGCCATCCCAGGCCAATTTATGTTCTCACCTCCAAAAGTTCAACCATCCCAGGCCCATTTGGGAACCCATCACCACCAATTACAGTCATACCAGGTCTTATGGAGTACTAGCCACCACTCAATACAGCCGTCCTAGGCCCTATTGGAAACCAACAACCACAGACAACAGCCATCACAGGTTCCATTTGGTACCCACCACCTTGAGTACAGCCACCACAGGCCCTATTGAATACCCTATACCACAGAAAACAGCCAACCCATGCCTCATTTGGTACCCACAACCTCTGAGCACAGCCATCCCAGGCCCTATTGGATACCAATCACAACAGAGAACAGCCCATCCCAGGCCCAATTTGGTACCCGCTACCTTTGAGTACAGTCATCCCAGGCCTATTGGGTATCCACCACCTCTGAGTAGTCATCCAAGGCCCAATTGAGTACCCACCCTCATGAATTCCAGCTATCACAGGCCCTATTGAGTATGCACCATTACAGATTTCAGCCATCCCAGTCCCTATTGAGTACCCACCACCTCTGAGCAGTCATCCAAGGCCCTATTGAGTACTCTCCCTCACAGATTTCAGCCATCCCAGGCCCTATAGTGTACCCAGCACCTCTGAATACAGTCATCCAAGGCCCTATTGAGTACTCTCCCTCACAGATTTCAGCCATCCAATGCCCTATTGAGTACCCATCATCACATATTTCAGCCATCCCAAGCCCTATGGAGTACCCACCACCTCGGAGTACAGTCATCCAAGCCCTATTGAGTACCTGTCATCACATATTTCAGCCATACCAAGCCCATTGAGTACCCATCCTCACAGATTTCAGCCATCTCATGCCCTATAGTGTACCCACCATCACAGATTCCGGTCATCCCAAGCCCTATTGTCTATCCAGCACCTCTGAATACAGTCATCCAAGGCCCTATTGTGTACCCACAATCACAGATATTAGCCATCCCAGGCCCTATTGGGTACATATTAAGCCATCAAAGGCCCTATTGAGTACCCACCCTCACATATTTTAGCCATCCCAAGCTCTATTGGATACCCACCATCAGATATTTCAGCCATCCCAAGCCCTATGTGTACCCACCATCAGATATTTCACCCAACCCAAGCCCTATGTGTACCTACCATCAGATAGTTCAGCCATCCCAAGCCCATTGAGTACCCATCCTCACAGATTTCAGCCATCCCATGCCCTATTGTGTACCCACCATCACATATTTCACCCAACCAAAGCCCTATTTGGTACCCACCATCACAGATTAAGCCATCCCATGCCCTATTGAGTACCCACCCTTACAGATTTCAGCCATCCCAAGTTCTAATGGGTACCCACTATCACAGATCTCAGCCATCCCAAGCCCATTGAGTACCCATCCTCACAGATTTCAGCCATCCCATGCCCTATTGTGTACCCACCATTACATATTTCACCCAACCAAAGCCCTATTTGGTACCCACCATCACAGATTAAGCCATCCCATGCCCTATTGAGTACCCACCCTTACAGATTTCAGCCATCCCAAGCTCTAATGGGTACCCACTATCACAGATCTCAGCCATTCCAAGCCCATTGAGTACCCATCCTCACAGATTTCAGCCATCCCATGCCCTATTGTGTACCCACCATCACATATTTCACCCAACCAAAGCCCTATTTGGTACCCATCCTCACAGATTGCAGCCATCCCCGGTGCCCTATTGTGTACCCACCAACACATATTTCACCCAACCAAAGCCCTATTTGGTACCCACCATCACAGATTAAGCCATCCCATGCCCTATTACGTACCCATCCTCACAGATTTCAGCCATCCCATGCCCTATTGAGTACCCACCATCACATATTTCACCCAACCAAAGCCCTATTTGGTACCCACCATCACAGATTAAGCCATCCCATGCCCTATTGAGTACCCACCCTTACAGATTTCAGCCATCCCAAGCTCTAATGGGTACCCACCATCACAGATCTCAGCTATCCCAATCCATACGGAGTACTCCCCCCACACCGAGTGCAGCAATCCTTGGCCCTATTCGAGTAATGAACAACACCAATTATGGCCATTTAAAAGTTCAGGGGTACAAAGGCAACCACTGAATTCAGCCATACCAGACCCTATGTAGTAAACATACTTAACAATACAAATTCAGCCATATCCTGCCATAAGGGATACCTAACCATCACAAAGTTCAGCCATCTTAGGCCCAAGAGGTGACTCACCATGTCCAAACGTTTTGTTGAAATTCCCACAGTAGGAGATGCTTGGTATATTAAATGGCCTGCCATCTTTAAATGGTTGCAGCAAATCTGCTTTTTGCTGTGTCTAAATTCCCCAATCCCAGAATCTAAAATCCAGCCAAAGTCTATTTCCCGGGATCGGGAATCAAAGGGCCTCTCAAAATCCCGTCCGTTGGGAATTGTTTTCTGTCTAAAGTCCACTGTATGCCCGCCACTCCCCCACCCTGGGGCAAAATATTGATAGGTGCATTATTATATATAATAACTGTCTAATATGTAATAATGTTGTCAAACCATTAACAATAATACTGTCAAACATAGAGATTCAACGATCAAGGAAAAACCATTCACGGCTGCAATATTGTACATTACGTAGAATCGCTTATGTTCCGTCACAAAATTTAAATAGATTTTCTATTGGCAGTAAAAATTTATCACTTCTAATGAAATAATTTACACTTAGAATACCTGCTATCACATCTAAAACAAAATACAATGTTCAGCATTCGTTTATAATAACAATTTGCGACGAAATATCAAATTTTCAGGTATTTTTGGTAGTTTGACCTTGAAATGACATTGACATTGACCTTGAGTGGTCATTTTTCAAGTCCATTTGGAGTACAATACAAAGTTAATAATGTTTAGACAAACATTTAATCATACCATTAGAAATAATAGTGTCAATAGTTGAATACTAAAATTTTAAATAGGGAAGCAGCAATCTAAGAATGCCATCTCGTCCAACATGCACATGCATAATAATGTCAGTTTTGACAAAGTTTCAATATTTTGAACTGAAAATTCAACTAATAATAAGAGAATATGTGCTTACCAACACTTTTATCACTTTTAATATCAACTTGAATATAAAACATCTGCTAAAACAAGAAAACAAGTGAGGAAACATAATTTTTTCAGCTTTTTTCGTAATTTGACCTTGAAATGACCATGACCTTGACCTCAAAGTGGTCAGTCTTGTATGTCCATTTGATGTACATTATCAAATGAATAATATCCAAGCAAATATTTGTGACTACATACATAAATAAAAAAATTGCATGAGAACATAGAATTTTAAGTGTATGTGTAAATTATGGCGGCCATCTTGGACGCCATCTTGGATTTCCGTGTCCGCACCACGCGTTGACAATTTATGCCGGCAGTTCCATATAGTACAGACATAGGCGAACATTTTGGTATATAACATTGCTTGTTCTACTTGAGTTGTCACCTACTCCTTAAATAAGCCACTTTTGAGCTGATTGTCACCCCACTATAAATTGTACCACATGTATATTCATTTGGGTGACTATTTTAATGATAAAAAATCTGTTGTTTTGTTGATTACATGTATATTATATTCTGATGAAGGCACAAGCCGAAACGTAAATTATAATATAAAAATACGGAACACGTGTTGTTGTCGAGTTATTTCCAACTATTTTAATGATGGCATGGACAAATTTCAAACTAAATGATTATAATGCACCTGACTCACTCTGACACAGTACTGTCATATAAGTTTAGATTATTCTGAGATTAACTATATGTTGTGTAATATATCTAAAATACATTAAACTGATTCTATTGATAGTTAATTTATAGGGGATTTAATAGCCAGCGCTTTAGCGCTGGCTATTGTAAATACCCATACCAGTAACACGCACGTGCCTATGTTCTTCAGAGTTTCGAGTCGGTACTAATCGTTTTAGAAAAAGTTATTTCCGGTTTAGAAAATTGCGGAGTCGAAAGAAGTGAATGGTTGAAATTAGAAGTATTCAAATTACGAAACTATTGAGTCCTAACATATTCTTTCATAACGTTTCGGCATATATAAGCCTGATTAAAATCATGAAAATTATTGAAAAAATACATAATTATCTTATTTAATCAAACGTAAACAAAACAATATGGCGACGTCGGAACTGACGTCACATCATTTAACGCGACGTCATCGCACGTTAACGCGACGTCGTCGCACGGCATAGCGCGCCAACTTGTGAATATGTTGAATTGAAATATAAATAGCAAATAAAAGACGAGTGTAAAACTCTAAGAACTATTTATAGGTAATATCTGTGCAAACCGTCTCCTAGATTGAAAAACACTCTTTTCGAAGTATTTGTTCGCCTGGTCTTCTATGTGGTGCTGCCTGGCAGGCAGAGGCTAGATCTATAGTCAATATTGAGCAAGCAAATTCCATAGTCATTTTTTTCCTCGATCAGATTATCAAAACACCTGATGAGAAATCCCCGCTGGATGCAGTGCATTTGTTCATATTATCTATATATGCAGATGCCTGATGGGATGCCAGACATAAAGCTATAGAACTCGGGATTAAGGATTCAATACTTAATATTCACTGACATCAGTCTTTATTAATATACTACTTCTACTTCTTTCATTACTTGCCCCATTAATATTAATGTACCTTAAAGTCCCATTACATAGACCTCATAATGTGTCCTATATTAAATGCAGTAATATTTCCACAATTTGCTCCAATGTATTGGAAGTGATGTATGAACAATCTGACATTATATATCATTATTGTTGATCATTTATATTGTGAGTGATCTAGAACACTACATTAATCATTAACTGTTGGCCTTCAAGCTAGCTAGCAAATTATGGTGTAAAATTCTGTGGTCCGATATTAATCATTAACTGTTGGCCCTTAGTATATAATAAGCGAGCCTATTAGTGTAGCTAGCAATTTATGGTGTAACATTCTGTGGTCCAACATGGTTATTAGAACAGAACAGAACAGAACTTTATTACACCCAGGTATACATTATAAAACTTGTACTGAACAGATGATAGATGAGACTTGGAGACATTTTTGTTGTGCAACAACCAGCCGATTGTGTCGGATTGTCGGCCAGGATTGTTAGATTGTCGACTATCTCTGGGATCAATAATTGTACACTGAGCTCAGGTTTTCATGGTGGCTTCCTGCTTGATGACTGGTTATATGACTATATAATGCTTGGTTAGGATTATGTTAGCCTGGTTTGATGTGTGCTCCCAAGCTGCTAGTATTATGGTCCAATTGTTTCGGGGTTGATTGGAAGATATGTTTTATTAGTCCCCTACTGGTTTTGAAATAAGAAACTATAATAATAATAATTGTTGACAGATTCAAGAAAGCTGGCTAAATGTTATTACCAAGTTTGAACAAATGTGAAAATAGACATTTACTATATTCATATAAAAGCTCCTTAAACATATCAATGCAATGTTCTTTTGATAAACATTTCAAGACATTATTGTAATTATGTCAGTTGCTCCTGCAGTAAAATTCATGAACTGTTCAAGAACTTAAATATCAAATATTCTTCTGAGCAGTTCATGAACAGTTCATGCAAATGTTTTAAAGACATGCAGTTCATACACACTCATTGAAGAAGTCCTATGAAGTTCTTGACTTTCTTGAAAGGCCCTCTATTGATTTTTTTTAAATTAACCCAATTATAAAACCCTTTCCCAAAATACATAGATAATTAAGTGCCTGAGTTTTAAAACCAGAGTATTATCTTGCCTGGCATCACTGATCATTGAAACAGGTTAGAGATAACGTGACTGTTACGTATGTTTGTATTGTTGTAACTGACAATCTAATCATCTGATAACACCAGTAAATTGAGTGAATACATCATCAATATTTCATATTGTGATTGTCCTAATGTAGCAGATCAATGTAGCAAAGCATTGAACTGTCAATCCTTTCCCTGAGTGTATAAATTATAACCATTATGATCACTGCTGGAACTGAAAAATTGCCTGTCCATCTGGAACTAGATTATTGTACTTCAATGTCTCTGGTTTTGTTTCCAGAAAATACTACTTTTTTCAAGTGAATGTTTGAGTGTTACAAGGCCTTCTATAGCTGTTAATAATATTTAAAGGTCTGGATAGTCGGATATAAAGTTAGTACACAGAACATACTGCTTATTATAAGACTCTCACTGGGAGTTCCAGGTAATGTTTTGGTGCAATGAGTCGTTCTCTCCCTGTTCCCAAAACAAAACTGGTGAAATACTCCCGAGACAAAATATCAATTCCGGGTTCTTCATCAAACACTATGACAATATTTCCATGCAACATCATAAAAAATGGAGGTATAAACATAGCAGTAAATGTTTATTAGATTATAACAAAAGCAGTTAGAGTTTAATTGACCAACAGCTTTCATGATGTAATGATATTGCAGTCAATGTTTTCACTGACAGAATCTATCATGATATTGTAGTTAATGTGGAATCCTAGCTGTCCAAGTCATGTTTAATACATTTTGAACATTTTTGAACTTTTATTACCTCCAATGTTTGTCAGCTCTCCAACATTGGAGGTATTGCATAAAAGTATTATTATAAATGTAGTATGTTGACTCCTGTACCAGTTATGTTTAATACATTTAGAACTTAGAAGATTACTTTTTTCATCTTTTCAGATTTTATTTTGGTATTTGAAGAAGAAATTGATAAACCTAGATCATTACAGACACAGAAAGGATCATCTGATCATAAACGTTACAAGTTCCTCGAGAATCTGAGGAAGGCGGGACTTCAGATGGAAGAGGTTTGTGAACAAATTAAAAAAAATAATAATAAGACCAAAACAAATTAATTATGTGGTTCTAGTGACCCTACCTACCCTAACATTTTAGCCGACTCTAAACATTTTATTGCAAAAAAAATAAATATTTTTTGCCGAATCAGCAATTTTCCGGAACGGTACGAAAACCACGGCATTTAGTGGTTCCAATATCGATTTTTATGGATGTATTATTTTCACGTATTGCCATTGATGATTCTTCCATGGTTTTGCGATGGCCTGCTCGGGTCAGAAAAATAAAATAATTTTAAAAAATAAAATGTTTTTCCTACCGACCGACCCTAATTTTTTTCACCTTGTTACTAGAACCACATAATTAATTTGGTTTGGCCTTATTAAATAATAAAAAAAGGTTTGTGAACAAATTGCATTCCCACACGTTCTATTGTCATGCACTGACAATCGAGAGTTGCAATATAAAATCAGATCAATTTAGAAATCCGTATTTTAATTTTTTTGTTCAAATTTTAATATCATTGAGATAAAATCCATGTGTGGAAAATATTACAGCGCTGAGTGCTTAAGTGAGGATGTCAGTGGTATTAAATTGAGTGAATTTGAATATAAATCTTTCTTGCATAACTATAATGAAGATTTCCAGATTTTAAATCTCAATTTTAACCAAACTTGTAAAAGAGTAAAGAAACCTTCAGTGTGCAATTTACTTATACCCTAACTGAGAGTTTATGACGTTAAGTGTGGTTAAATGGCATGTAAGCATTATACTAAGTGATAATAAGAAAGGCAGGAAATTTTGGTATATTCCATAAAGGTGGATTAATCTGATGTGCAGCAATGATCAGTGATGTTTTTAGTACAAAAGTGACCATATCTGTTTACTTTAGTACTTTGTAAAGCCAATTTTGCAACAGTTGACCAAACCTGAGTCATGTTTTGTTAACATCACATTTTCCTGGGCGCACTATAACTGCCTTTCTAGTTCTTACTCAACCACTCTATGAGGTTAAGTGTGTAATGTACCAAACCAGATTGCAGTGTCATCAAGTAGACATTATAATTCCTTCTGGAGAATGAAGGAACTATCATCATCATTATGTCAGGGTTATTTAATTCATCCTTTCTGCTGTCTCCTGTTATTTTAGCTAGTTGATGTGACATGTCAAGCTAATAATGACAAAATGTAGATTTAATTATGGTTGTATGTGATTATAGGTCAGTGCATTTTTAGGGGAACATAAAGAACTCTTCATGATTTTAGCAGTAATATCTAGTTTAGATGAAGTAGCAGGCAATAACTCTGGATTTACCAGAACTCATTACTTCATTTTTAGCTCACCTGTCACAAAGTGACAGAGTGAGCTTTTGTGATCACTCTTCGTCCGTCGGCTGTCCGTCCGTCAACAGTTTGCTTGTGTAGACACTAGAGGTCACAATTTTGGCCTAATCATAATGAAACTTGGTCACAATGATCATATCAACAAAATCTAGGTCTAGTTTGATATTGGGTCATCTTGGGTCAAAAACTAGGTCACAAGGTCAAATCATTGAAAAACCTTGTGTAGTCACTAGAGGTCACAATTTTGACATAATCTTTACGAAACTTGGTCACAATGATCATCTCAACAAAATCTAGTCAATTTCGATATTGGTTCATCCGGGGTCAAAAACTAGGTCACAAGGTCAAATCATTGAAAAACCTTGTGTAGTCACTAGAGGTCACAATTTTGACCTAATCATTATGAAACTTGGTCACAATGATCATCACAACAAAATCTAGGTCATGGTTGATATTGGGTCATCTAGGGTCAAAAACTAGGTCACAAGGTCAAATCATAGAAAAACCCTTGTGTAGTCACTACAGGTTTACTTTTGACCCAAAATTACGAAACTTGGTCACAATGATCATCTCAACAACATCTAGGTCAAGTTTGATATTGGGTCAACTGGGGTCAAAAACTACTTCACAAGGTCAAATCATAGAAAAACCTTGTGTAGTCACTAGAGGCCACAATTTTGACCTAATCTTTATGAAACATGGTCACAATGATCATCTCAACATAATCTAGTCAATTTCGATATTGGTTCATCCGGGGTCAAAAACTAGGTCACAAGGTCAAATCATAGAAAAACCTTGTATAGTCACTAGAGGTCACAATTTTAGCCTAATCCTTATGAAACTTGGTCAGAGTGATCATCTCAACAAAATCTAGGTCAAGTGCAATATTGTGTCATATGGGGCCAAGAACTAGGTCACTAGGTCAAATCACAGGTCTTGCATGTATTGCTACAACAGGTGAGTGACCTAGGGCCCTTTGGGCCCTCTTGTATACTGAGTCGTGCTTTGCTGTTGTGTAAAAACATAGCACTTGTGAGTTCAAATTAGGAACAGTCAGTGTTATATTCTATTGATGCGAAAATATTTAGTTTTACACAGAAGCTAATTTTTTCATAATTGATTAAAAGTAATAAAATTAAAAACTTGATCTATATAAGAGACCTTACAATGTTGAATGTCTGTCCACTTTTTCTGTAGTTCAACGTGAACCTCCATTAAATTGACAATTTGTGCAAACCTAACATTATTCAAGATCTTGAGCTGGCAGAGATCTGTTTTGCAAAAACTATATTTATAAGCAATTTAATTCTTGCACTTAAATTGCTCAAATGAAACTCATATATTCAAACAGGACAAGAATTTCAAAGCTGCTGATTATGCAAAATCGGAAGCCCAAAGCCTGCAGTTTTATCTGTTATGCTAAAGTGTAATCTATTATCAAGCTGAACTGATCATTGAACAGGATGTAGGTTTTATCTTTCTGTATAATGGATGCTTCCCATCAATTATTCTCGATTGTCGTGCGATTTGTTTTGTTTGGATATATTTCAGTCTGGCTGAACCTTATATCATAAAATCAATGTCAAGTCAAGTTTATTGCTAATATTATCTTTCCCTGGTATTTGTTTTTACCATTTCTATTGATGATGTTGATAATTGTAAATTCTTACTTGGAAAATTAATGTTTGCGAGATTCTGTTTAGATGATAAATAGAACTGTCATATCGCAAGAGCGGTGACATGTTTGTGAGCCTTTAGTGTGTGTCATTTAGAGTCTGTCTGATTATTGTTACATTTTTGTACATGCTTCCTAACACACTCCATGTTGCTTGTCTGAGCTCACCGGAGCACAAAGTTCTCAAGGATTGTTGAGGTTTTTCAGATCCTAACATTCTTGAACATTCTTTAACAAACAAGAATGAAATGTATCCATCCATGGTGATAAGAACTCACATTTATGTTATGGAAGTAATTTCACTCTTGCAGACAAGACTATAACCCTCAGTCTCCAGTCCTCTGTTATTGATTTATGTAGAGATGTCCTCAGTCTCTAGTCCTCTGTTATTGGTTTATGTAGGGATGTCCTCAGTCTCCAGTCCTCTGTTATTGATTTATGCTTGGATGCCCTCAGTCTCTGGTCCTCTGTTATTGATTTATGTAGAGATGTGCTCAGTCTCTAGTCCTCTGTTATTGATTTATGTAGAGAGGTGCTCAGTCTCTAGTCCTCTGTTATTGATTTATGTAGAGATGTGCTCAGTCTCTAGTCCTCTGTTATTGATTTATGTAGAGAGGTGCTCAGTCTCCAGTCCTCTGTTATTGGTTTATGTAGGTATGTCCTCAGTCTCCAGTCCTCTGTTATTGATTTATGCTTGGATGCCCTCAGTCTCTGGTCCTCTGTTATTGATTTATGTAGAGATGTGCTCAGTCTCTAGTCCTCTGTTATTGATTTATGTAGAGAGGTGCTCAGTCTCTTGTCCTCTGTTATTGATTTATGTAGAGATGTGCTCAGTCTCTAGTCCTCTGTTATTGATTTATGTAGAGATGTGCTCAGTCTCTAGTCCTCTGTTATTAATTTATGTAGAGATGTGCTCAGTCTCTAGTCCCCTGTTATTGATTTATGTAGATATGTCTTCAGTCTCTGGTCCCCTGTTATTGATTTATGTAGAGATGTCCTCAGTCTGTTATTGATTTATGTAGAGATGTCCTCAGTCTCTAGTCCTCTGTTATTGATTTATGTAGAGAGGTGCTCAGCCTCTGGTCCTCTGTTATTGGTTTATGTAGAGAGGTGCTCAGTCTCTGGTCCTCTGTTATTGGTTTATGTAGGGATGTCCTCAGTCTCCAGTCCTCTGTTATTGATTTATGTAGAGAGGAGCTCAGTCTCTGGTCCTCTGTTATTGGTTTATGTAGGGATGTCTCCAGTCCTCTGTTATTGATTTATGTAGAGAGGTGCTCAGTCTCTGGTCCTCTGTTATTGGTTTATGTAGGGATGTCTCCAGTCCTCTGTTATTGATTTATGTAGAGAGGTGCTCAGTCTCTAGTCCTCTGTTATTGATTTATGTAGAGATGTGCTCAGTCTCGAGTCCTCTGTTATTGATTTATGTAGAGATGTCCTCAGCCTCTGGTCCTCTGTTATTGGTTTATGTAGGGATGTCTTCAGTCTCCAGTCCTCTGTTATTGATTTATGCTTGGTTGTCCTCAGTCTCTAGTCCTTTGTCAATGAGTAATGTAGAGATGTCTTCAGTTTCTAGTCCTCTGTTATTGGTTTATGTAGTGATGTCCTCAGTCTCTGGTCCTCTGTTATTGATTTATGTAGAGAGGTGCTCAGTCTCTAGTCCTCTGTTATTGATTTATGTAGAGATGTGCTCAGTCTCTAGTCCTCTGTTATTGATTTATGTAGAGATGTGCTCAGTCTCTAGTCCTCTGTTATTGATTTATGTAGAGATGTGCTCAGTCTCTAGTCCTCTGTTATTGATTTATGTAGAGAGTTGCTCAGTCTCTAGTCCTCTGTTATTGATTTATGTAGAGATGTGCTCAGTCTCTAGTCCTCTGTTATTGATTTATGTAGAGATGTGCTCAGTCTCTTGTCTTCTGTTATTGATTTATGTAGAGATGTGCTCAGTCTCTAGTCCCCTGTTATTGATTTATGTAGAGATGTCTTCAGTCTCTGGTCCCCTGTTATTGATTTATGTAGAGATGTCCTCAGTCTGTTATTGATTTATGTAGAGATGTCCTCAGTCTCTAGTCCTCTGTTATTGATTTATGTAGAGATGTCCTCAGTTTCTGGTCTAGTCATATGCATGGTAATCTTCCAAAATCCTAAATATTAATTTTTTCCTATATAATAAAAAGGCATATGACCATAACACATGCTTAGCTGAATTCAAGTTTTTGGTAAAAAGTAACAATTTTCCTTTGTTGTGGATTTTGTTTAAGGAACACAGAAAACATTTTGTTGGTGCCAATTATTATAAGTTTCATGCCTGTGTAATAATTATTTTGCCGTTTTTTATCTTTTTCTCAGAAAAGGCACTCCCAATATCTCAATGTCTCTTAAGGTAATTACAATAATCAACATCTTGCAAAATTCATGAAATTGTAACAGTTCATACTTCCTTATCTGAGTCCTACAAGAATCAATTTAAAACACCAGCTTATGCCGAGAATTCAATTTCCATCTCAATGGTTGATATCTTGAGATGTCACCACTAATACTTGGTGCATTTGTTATTCCCCAATATGATTTCCTGTCTGAGCATTTTCCCGTCAGATTTTCACGAAAAGAAAATTATTGCCAATTTCTTAAGCTTGTTCATGATATAGAAGCATTTAAGGTGTCAAGTTAGCAGCATTATTTGGATAAAAGCCAGTATTTAGGATGTTAATACTTTCGAGATGTTCTTTAACCCACATTACTTTACGCCATTAATTTTAAACTATGAAATATCTGATGGTGCTACTGGGCGTCTGGAAAGTTAAGAAAATTATATCAGGGATTCAGACTGGTATTAACTTAAGTCGATTAGCAAATAGTATATATGTCAGACCAAGACAGTAAATGTGGGTTTGATCCCAGGCAGTCAGACGTACCGAAGTCTAGAGCTGGTATTATAAACTGTAGTTAAATATCCCTTGCTCAATGCTCCACACATGTACACATATGACGGGGGTCCTTCAATTTCGGAATAATCCAGAAATCCGGATTTGCTGCATTAGAAAGAATGGTCTATTCTGCAGAAAATAAAAGTTCTTTGATGAAATGATTCAAAGTATTGACTAAGTTATGGCCATTTGAAATTTTAAAATCAGACTTTTAGCAGTAGAACCATGTTAAAACTGAAATTTGGTGAAGGGATGTGTACATATGGGTAAGTTCCATGAGTAACTGCTGATTGGCAGTGTCAGGATAATGTGATTGGGTTACAAATCTCCATATGACTGAAATACTGTTGACCTGCACTATTCGTAGAATAAGGGGAGCTATTGCAGTCACCCGAGCGTTGGTGTTGGCGTTACACTTTTGTTAAAGTTTAGGTACAGGTTTTTTAACCTAATTTGTTCAAAGTGCATTGGTATGTTGCTTTGATACTTTGCATACTTGTTCACCATCATGACCCCGACCCCTACACAGGAGAAGATAACTATTAAGCATTTTGTTGAAAGTATGCCCCCTTTTGGACTAAGAAATGCTTATTTGTTAACCTTCATGACCAAGAGGACCTACACATGAGTAGGTAATGGTCCTGCAAATTTTGTCCAAATTATCCCCCTTTTTCGACTTAGAAGCCCCAACCTCTACACAGCAGAGGTAAATGCTGCTGTTATGATGCATTTTGTTTTGAATATATAATGATTGTACTATCCCAGCATGGAGCTGCGAATAGTGGAGCGCGCTGTTCGTGGACAGCTCTTGTTGGCTACAGTTCCAAGTAGAAATTTGTAAACATTGGAACACAAATTTAGCCATAAGTATTTTATTTCTTCATCGATTTCTATGAAATATACGCTACGCTAAGGGGAAAATTATTTGCTTTCCATGAAATATATATCTTTTTCAGCGGCTGAGCCGTATTATCCATTACTTTGTGAAACCCTGGGACGTGTAGGTTTCACAGGGTAATGGAAAAATCAATAAAGCTGCTGAAAAAGATCTTATATTTCATGGAAAGCAAATAATTTCCCCCTAAGCGTGGCGTATATTTCATAGAAATTGATGCAGAAATAAAATACTTATAGCTATTTCATTTTCCAATGTTTACAAATTTCTTCTTGTAACTGTAGCCAAAAGTCACGTGGTATTGCTACACTGTGATAGGTTAATAACAATATTACTCAGGTTCGTCTTGTAAAGTGCAAATTGATATATCAATGTATCGATACTTGTCTTTTGATATATCGTAATCCTCAATATGCCTCAAATCAATGACAGCTCTATTTATAGCACTTAATTCTGGCTCAGTTAATCGGTTATAATTATTCTGAGTCAATTATCAGCAATTATTCATAACACAAATTAGTGATCCTATTAGTAGGAGTTATAATCATTGATCTAGACAACTTTATGATAGAACCTCAATACTCGGTGGCTAATAAAGTAGCAACTGACATTAACTGTGGAAGGATTATCATATAGACTTAGATGTTGTTTAACATTCCTGTATATGCCTTATTATAAATAGTGGTATTCCTGCTGCTGTCAGCTGGGGCTGTCGTCCAGTGGTTAATGTGCTGAATTTGTAACACAGCTTACCCGGGCAAGAAGTTGACCGACAAACAATTGGAAGTCGCTTGATCTATATAATAATGTATGAGATATCTTTTCAGATCAAGTTGAGCTGTATTGTACAGGCCCTTAAATTAGCCTGACCCTGTGGCACACCGAGGCTGCCTTAAATGCCTCGGTGGAAATTGAGAATCAACCAATACGAAAGCATGACACTAGGGCCTTCAGCTTGTTGAGAGCTGGGACTTTGGGCAGTTCATTTTCTCGTTTGGGATGTTTTTATGTTTTCTGTGCTTGGCTGGTTAAGTTGTCAGTGCTGACTTCCCTGTCCGACTGTGACTTCCCTGTCCGACTGTGACTTCCCTGTCGGACTGTGACTTTCCTGTCCGACTTTCTATTATTTTTTTTGAAGAAAAGGCACCCAAACTTTACCCTAGAAAATACTTGCCTCAGTGTTTTTATGTCTCTGGATACGGCCCTGATGTGTGATCAATCTATAATAAGATTATATAAAGGTTTGTTAATGGCATCGCACTATGAGAATGCCATTGTATGATACTATTATCTATCTAACATTTAGAGCTGACACACAGTAAGCACACAGTTAGCATATAATGGCTAATCAATGATTCCTATGTTTCTGGAACATTTATCTAATAACCTCCTATAGTGAAATGTCACATCTATTCAGAGACTGTTCCCTAATAATTAATAATAGTCATTATGTGTGGAGTATTCCACTATACTTTAGTACATGAAGCTCTTTGACTTCCTGCTTCATCGTTTTATTTCTGTGGGTGTGGCGGGTAGGCAGTTTACAGTAGGCATACAGTAATATATAATAATCAGTGTAGCAATACCACGTGACTTTTGACTACAGTTACAAGAAGAAATTAGTAAACATTGGAAAATAAAATAGCAATAAGTATTTTATTTCTTCATCAATTTCTATGAAATATACATCACGCTAAGGGGACAATTATTTGCTTTCCATAAAATAAAAAATCTTTTTCAGCAGCTGTGCCGTTCTGTCCATTACCTTGTGAAACCATGGAACGTGTAGGTTTCACAGGGTAATGGAAAAATCAGTAAAACTGCTGAAAAAGATCTTATATTTTGCGGAAAGCAAATACTTTTCCCCTTAGCGTGCCGTATATTTTATATAAATCAGTGAAGAAATAAAATACTTATGGCTATATTTGTGTTCCAATGTTTACAAATTTCTACTTGTAACTGTAGCCAAAAGTCACGTGGTATTGCTACACTGATAATGCACTTAGAATAATTTCATATCACTTTTTAAAATCCCTCAATTTGTTCCAATTTTTCCTCCAGTACTGTGTTGTGGCAACTGACTTCTAAAAATCAAATACAGAAACAGAAATCGAGAATAAAAAATATAAAGCAGCTAGTCACATGGGTTTGTTGATGATATTTGTGGCTAGCAATCAATACGTAATTTAATTGCTGATTGCAATAATTTCACTTCTGGCTGGAACAGGTTTCAACTTATTATTGATTGGTACCTTTTTAACAAATTAATTGTCTGACAATTAGTACAGTATTTCTCATGACTACATGTAGAAACTGTGGAGTTACACAACATCTATATATACAGGGTGTTTCATAATATCTGACCCCATTACAACCGAATACCATGAGAAAATGCTTGATCTCATCTGATGTTTTCATATACCACTGGAAAGCTAACATTCGGGAGTTTTATTCACTATATAATATGACCATGTTACTATCGATGCAACCGGGGAATTTAGATTCTTGCAAAACATCATTTTTCGATAAATGTCAAATTGACGTCCAAATTGAATTTGTTTCCCACGTTAAATTAAATAGCTTGTAAATTATGGCATGATATAAGTTGTTTTAAAGTGTTTATAAGCACATATATATATTGATTTGAAAGTTTCATCCTTTTGTGATAACCTTGAAACTTATGAGTATTACAGGTGTTTTGGTTACCAGTTGCTAGGCGATGTACCTTTTCGCTTCTAACTAAGTAATCATGTGACTGTATATTGAATAAAACTCCCAAATGTTAGCTTTCTATTAGTATTTGAAAACATCAGGTGAGATTAAGCATGTTCAATTAAATCAGGAATAAAACGTGGCCCCTTGAACGGATGTGTCATTTGAAAATGTCATTGTTCTTATTAATGCTTGAATTATTTTGTTTTCTATATAATTATTATGAATAAATATGGGAAAGTAAAATGCATGTAGAGCGCAATATACAGGACTCAAGCTTACAACCTTTTACTTATAAGCTAATCATCAGACTTGAACCCGTGACATTCTGATGACGAGTTAGTTGGAAATCCATATTACAGACAAATGATATACACACTGCTACAACTAGACAAAAAAGGTTTCGGTTAATGAGAAACTTGATCAGTATAAACGCTATCTGGAATTGTGGTATATTACCTCTATGCAATCTAAATCAATGTGTTTTATGCCCCGGCTCTACTGATGCAGAAGGCATATAGTGATTTCCTGTCTGTTTGTTTATCCGTCTGTTTGTTGGTTTGTTCCATTGAAAATGTTAACCAAAAAATTCAAGTTCATGAAACTCAAATACTTTCAAGCTCCATTAGGCTTTGCTGTCAAATTTGGCATCAACTTGTTTACCATCATAAAAACCTTACATTGTCAATGCCATGTAACACTATCCAACATTTCTACGAAATTAAATCCCCTGATTGACTGACAATGCTTCCACTGGTGCATAAGCGTTTACTGAGGGCAGTCTTGTTGTTTATAGCGACGAGCTGTATATGTTTATACTATTAAGGTGAATAAACTAGTTGGTGTGATATTGTATTATGTATTTGTAGGAGAATGTACACAGTGAGAAGAAACAGATTACGTATTTAAAGTTGTATGCTCCGTGGGATGTTTGTGTGTTCTATGCTGAAGATCTCTGTATGAGGGCACCCTTACAGGTAGGATATGATCACAAACACTTTGTCCATCTATTGTGTTTGTAATGAACCTGTTGCCTTAACTTAGTCACTACCAAATAGCACTATCGAGTGTTTTCTATACATCTATGCAATGACACGCTACCTGACAGAGCAGTGCGGTTTCTCAACCTTTACTAGACAAGTGCTACCTGGTATTATTTTCGTGCAATGAACCGCTTCAACGGTCAGCTATGCGTTAGCGCTCTCGCAGGTAGCATTTTTTTTGCCTCGTCTGCTACATAGCGCTTTTTTGAAGCAAGTCGTTTCCTACAAGCGCTATCAAATGTTCAGTGGTGCTTTTAAGTCAGGCAACATGCCACAACAGGCTCAATAATTTCTGTGATCCATGGCTAGTGTTACGTACATTCTCTTTACATTTACCTTCACTCTTTCAGGCTCACCCCAACCCTAGGAGTAACTGGTCAGATAAGATTCTTGGATTCTTACATATACCCAATGCTCTACACGAGGATATTCCCCACCAACCTTTGGACTACTACACTTGTGCATTCAAAAAGTCCAAACTGAACAGGTACCTCTTGATTATTCTAGTTCTGTAGAAGATAGTAAAAAATTGGACCGGGAAGGCAACACTCAACTGAAACAGCCGAGTGCAGAAAACTTAAAAACAATAAAGGCTACAATTGCCCAACACAAAACTAAATGAGAAAATGAACTTAACCGCTGAAAGTGCAAGTCCCAGCTATCAAAAATCTCAAAGACTTAATTTCAGCTATAAAAAAGCTGATTGACCTAGTTTCAGCTATAGAAAAGCTGACTGACCTAGTTTCAGCTATAGAAAAGCTGACTGACCTAGTTTCAGCTATAGAAAAGCTGACTGACCTAATTTCAGCTATAGAAAAGCTGACTGACCTAATTTCAGCTATAGAAAAGCTGACTGACCTAATTTCAGCTATAGAAAAGCTGATTGACCTAGTTTCAGCTATAGAAAAGCTGACTGACCTAATTTCAGCTATAAAAAAGCTGAATGACCAAGTTTCAACTAATTCTGTAGAGACAGATATATGATAAGAGATATGCAAGCATGATATGAAACCGCAAAAAAAGTGTCACAACAGTAAACCAATGCTTAATGGTTCTGTGAATACAAAACATAAGGGACAAAACAGAAACACTTATGTGCCTATACTGGGTCTATCCAACCCTTTGACAGGCTCGTAGCTACCTTATAATAAGCCAGTTTGCGGCTGAATCCACATGATTCTGGCACAAATTGTTAACCTTTACACATACTGCAGTATGATTCTAAAACTGTAGATTTGAAGCACCTCAGAGTGCCTAGAATGCACCACATGGATCCCTTTTCTTCCAAAAAAGTCTGATGAGCATGTCCCCAACTCCCCTAGCACAATTATGAATCCACATGAAAAGTGGGCTAGCTACACGTCTGTTTGAAACATTCAGTACAGCAGTACGCCTACATCTTGGTCCCGTGGGATTCATGAAAAATGTGATTGAGTTAAGTTCAAAGGATTTGTTTGCCCACTCTTCGATCAAAGCAGGCTATATCCAAGCTTCCTGTTAGACCATTCAGTACTGTTCATCTATACTCCTTGACAAAATTTCGTCATTATTGTCTTTTGATTTGAAATATTTTTGTTATGATGTACTACCAGTAATCTAAATAATTGGTTTGGCACACAACTCTAAAAAGTGCTCTGTAAAAGCTTCGTAATATAGGGCCATTATGGTGGCTAAGGTCTTAGTGATGTTCTCAGGTATGCTCGGTATATAGGGCCACCATCCTGGCTGAGGTCGGGTACATATTGGGCCATCATGGTAGTCTTGTTTAAAATAGCTGTAATGGTGATAAGCAAAATATAATGTTGATAATTCTGAGAAAAGGAAATATTTAATTAAATGAATTAGTTTGTATTCTAGGAGTTAGAGTTTTCTGACAAATTGAAATAGGTTTGATCATATTTGCATTACTTTATGCTCGAGTGTCATTGTAACAGTTCCTTGATTTTGTCTTGTAAAACGTCAAGTTCCAACATCTTGAATAAATTTGGCATTTGATGACTTTAAACTTCTCCCAGTAACATGTGATTTTGTAACAAATTTGCAGATCAACTGAAAATGAATAAAAAAAGTTGTAGAGAGAATTTCAACATGCATCAAGCTCTCAATTTATTCCATATCATTATTATTGTATCAGGTGTTCTAAAATCTAGAATCATTTCTACAGAAAAGAAGTAAATTGATGAATAAATTCAAGGTATTGACAAGGTTTTGGTCATTCAATTTTCATAAGGTGAGTTTTTAAGTTGACACAATGCAGGAATGTTTGAAACAGAATTTTATTGTAGAGATGTGTGCTAATACTGCCTGAAACACAATTGGATCCTGATTTCAGGATTGGCTGTTTTTTATTCAAGGAAGCCGGGCTGACTGCCCTAGATCTTTTCAAATAGACTCCATGGTTTTTAAAGTGCCCCGAGTATAGCACCAATATAAGCAAGACTGAATTACTTGGTTTCCAACCAGTTGATCTCTAGTTTGGTGAGAAACACAAAATGTGTTTCTGAAATTTCCAGTTCCCAGACCGAGATTCAAACCAGGGACCTTCAGATTGGTAGTTGATGACACTAACTTCTTGGCATCTGTTCCACCTATGGGTACTTAAACCTTTTTGATTTTACCTTGTAGTATGCATTGTGTGTCATCTATAATACTTGTTACAGGTTTTTGGGCAGCTCGAACCATGAGACATATTTTACCACAACCCAGAGGAGTCGTATTGTATGGGAAATTCTTACAACTGCAGCTTATGGTAAACGTAAGAGAGCGGAGATTGGTATCGAGAGATTGATAGAAGAGAGTGTCTATACTGCAGCATTTCCACTACATGAGGTATGAATATGTACAGGAATCACTGTGAAAGTGTCTTACCAGTATCTGGGATTCTACAATTCCAGAATAATCTTGAAATCCAGATTTGGTGCACTTGAAAGAATGAGCTTTTCTGCTGATAATGACAGTTATTAAATTTAACTACTTAACATTACATTGAAATTAAATTCAAATACTTGACAAAGTTAATGGTCATATGAAATTTTATCAGTTGAATTTTAGCACTACAACAATGTTTGAACTGAGGTTTGGTGTGCGGTGTGTTCTAATAACACTTGCACCAGGCTTGCCACTCATTTGCAGTATTGGGCATTATGTCCCGGTAGAACCTCTGCACTATTAATGAGCTGATTTACCTGTTATGTTATATCTCCCACATAATTATATTGGGGAGACTTTGATTTTTTGCTGGATGTGGGTCTGGATGGATGTAACATTGTTTGTCCATAAGGGATAACCTATAACTACTGGTAGGATTTCAATGAACCTTCACTCGAGTAATATATATATATAGTTGTTACCCAACCTAGTTGTGTATATTGTTAGGTTGAGTGATTATTGTTGGGGTTATGGCCCTTTGTGGGAGACATACTTTTTTGTCAATAATCCATCTAGTTTTCACCCTTTGGCTAATGCTCATGAGCAGAATGATTTCCCCTTGATTTCAATCCCTTGTGGAATTGTTGGTGAAACAGTTTGATCTGTAAGAAAATATTTACACAAAAAATCCTGTGTCAGTTACATTTAGCATATTCAGCCAAAACTATCCCAAATCTCGCTCAGTTTTATCCAACAACTTGCATCATCGGACAATTCAAGGGCAGATTATACTGAAGCTCTGTACTGATTTACATTGATTGTATTATACAGATATATCTGTAGTGGAACTGCCATAGAGTATCTTGTTTCAATCTAGTGTAATTATTCAACCTCGTTAGTAAATATCTGCTTGCGGATTTTAACCAGTAACTACTTTGAAGTTGAAGTAATATTTAGATGTAATGATACTCTCAATTAGATGCATATCACAATATAATGACTGGATTGTCTACCAAATCCTGATTGATGGTTCTCTAGTTGGTTTACTGTAATTCTAATGTCTTCTGTAATTCTAATGACTTCTGTAAGACAGCAGAAAGTTGCCATATTGGTGAAAGCATGCAATGTGGTCATAGTTCATGATAAGTGGAAATTACTATCATGTCAGATTAGAACAACGTGTAAGGTCTGGATAGTAAATCTTGATCAATCAAAGCCGAGCCTTGTCTGTCTGTACATTAGTGCTTGCAGCTAGCAGCGGCTCATCCTAATACATCAGAGGTTAGTCTCGTTCCCAGACATTCTCATTAAAATCAGACCCTTATTGCGCTTCACTACTTTACGCTGATATAGGATTTGACGACACTCTGTATAGGGTCATGTTGATGTGAACTTTATGTTATCCAATCAAATCAATTCTTTCACAAACCTGAAAGTGCCTTGAAACACTGCTGAGGCTATGTGACGTAATTGTGCGCCAGAGAGGTCATTCGAACATGACCTCTTACATAGTTTAGTCAGATCTGTAACAGTGTAAAGGAATGGAGCAAATGTTAGGATCTGACTTTAATGAGATTGGTTCCCAGACTAACAGTTTGAAGCATTAGGAAGAATATGCTGATGAAAGAGAATGCTGCAGCCTTGTCTATCCGTACAGCTGTGCATCACTCTAAGGGGTCTTACAAATCCAGTATAATCTGAGTGAACTTTTAAGCAAACAATAAAAGTGATTTGATGAAAAAATTCAAAGTATTGATTAAATTGTCATTGGAAATTACATAAGCTGAATTTTGACAATAGGAACAATGTTTGAAACAGATTTTGGTGTAGGTATGTGTGCTTATGGTATGTACCTGAAACAGCCATGCTTCTTGCCTCTGTAGGACCCCTGTGCATGCATCCACCCTTCTGAATCTGTGTTATTTGTCAGTAACTAACAGAAACAATTCAATTAAATATAAGGGGGAACGTAGTTCAGTACCACAACAAGATGCACATCTTCATTATTACTTCATCTTTCCTTAAAAATGTTTATTTGTGTCTTGATAAACATCTGTATTTATTTTAATATTAATATGAACTAAGGCACAGCCTATTTTAGCGAATTTTATCTTAAATTGTTCATTTTTATAATTTTGTTCAATTCTCATAGCTCGCTGCTACATGTCAGTATTGAAACACAGCAGTAGACACTTGTCAGATGTTGATCATATGATTCATATATGTACAGTCAGTAGAAAATTTGTGACATTTTTGGGTACGAAGTAATGAAGGACGATAGTCGATACGAACCTGCTTTGGTTTTTAAGTTCACTGTATAACTACCTTGATTATGTGTATAATAATACGACTTTCCTTGTTTAGAACAAGTACTTTCATGGCGTAATCAGTTGATCAATTACTGATTCTATGCAGGCTGTCACACTCTGTGTTTTCTCTCTGTTTTCGGAATTTTCCCAGCGTTCCAAGATGGCGGTCGATCAAAGTGCTATACGAATCAACCGAGTATTTATCTTCCTTATTAAAATGTGTTCTAGATGGGCCTACTGAGTTTTTAGAATATTTTTAAACATCATTAAACTATAAAAGAAAATTTATGAGCTACAGAATAATGCATTTTAGGTAACTTTTATTATTCTATTGGCGGCCATTTTTCAGTATCTTGCCGTCACTTCGAAACCGTAAGTCAAATTTTCAGATTTATTAGTGAATTCAAACTCTGATCAAACCACATGACACGTTGACTTATTGCGAAATTTATTCAGGCGCTCTGCGCCCGAAAATTCGCTAATAACTTATTGTGATTACCTTTTTAGGGACCGTATGAACTCCCGAAACATTTTGAGTCTGAGGACCTTAATCCCCGTCAAACATTGTACAACTTCTGGGCAAGATGGGGAAAATGGAGTAAATACCAACCATTGGACCATATAAGGGAATATTTTGGTGAAAAGATTGGTATCTACTTTGCTTGGCTTGGTGAGTAATTGTTTGATTGTATGCTTTTTTGGATCGACTATTTGAGGAATATGCAATCTATCATATAGTAACAGCTGCCACTTGTTTAACAATTAGTGATACATGTTGGTCTGTGTCCTAACCTGTTTTTCTAGAATTATTTATCATTATGTGCTAACTTAATGCCCCGGTATCTACTGATGCAGGAGGCATATAGTGATTGTTAATTTCGTCCATATGTTTGTCAGTCTGGTCCCATTAATAATGTATATGTTAACCAAAACTTAAAAGTTTTTAAAACTCAAAAAATTAATAAAGTCCATCAAGGCATTGCTTTCAACTTTGGCATACTTTTTACCACCATAAACACCTTACATTGTTAACAACAGAATAATGGCAGCTGATTGACTTAGCTAGTTATTATGGACAATGCTTCAATCAAGGAATAAGTGTTTATTGAAAAAATTCTTGTAACTTCTTCTCTGATAGGACTGTGGCCAGTATCTTTGAAGAACAACATCTGGCCCCAATCTCCCGAAGGATCTCAATTTGAGTTAATTCTCATCTCAAATATTGTCATGAATCATTGAAGTAATATCCATGGAAGGCTGCACTCAAAATTGGCTTCACAGAACAGACACATTATTCTGAGTTTATTACAGTAAAATGTCAAGATCACAAACTTCTGATGTATCTAAAATTCAGACTCTGATTTGACAAAGAAAAAATCTCAATTTGAGCAGAGATTTCTACTTCAGATGCTTTGGGAGATCGGGGCCTGATTGATGATGATCCCATCTATGTCTAGTAAACACAAAATGCTAATTATGTTTCTGTTTATATTAAAAATGTATTTCATTTTTTTTGCAATAAATTATTGTCTTATGAAACAATATTCTTGAAACATTTGCTTTTAATGGGATGCTAGATCCTGGGTAAAATTTAAAAGATATTCTGTATTTTATTTCATCCAATTTAATTGCAAAAATTGGTTGGTGATCTATGGGTTGCCTTGTAGGTTGTGACCAGAATTTCATTTTCTGTTTCAGGTTTTTATACAGCATGGTTGTTGCCAGCAGCCGTGGTTGGTGTCATTGTGTTTTTATACGGAGTGTTCACAATGGCCAGCAATACACCTGCGTAAGTATATTGTACATCTTTAAGTGTTCTAGCTTAAACAGGCAGAACTATCAGATTTATTCCAACAATAAATAAATTTTCACTATTCTTTTGTTCTTATTGGTCATATTTTAACGAAACTTTGTGAGACCCATCAGTTCCAAGTCTAGATGCACATAACAATGGTTGGATCAATTTTCAGAGAGTTATTGCCTTCATTTTTTTGTGTCGCCTGAAAAGGCGACATATAGGTGTTACTTTGGCGGCGGTGGCTGCGGCGTCACAAATTGCTTGTCCGGAGCATAACTTTGTCACCTTAAGTTCAAATGACTCAAGAATTGGTATGCATGTTTCTTGCAATAAGCCGGAGTGCAGTGCGCAAGAACCATAACTCTACCTGTCATAGTTTTTGAATTATTTCCCTTTGATTGATTTAATTAGAGCATTTCTTGTCCGGAGCATAACTTTGTCACCTTCTGTTCAAATGACTTAAGATTTTGTATGTATGTTTCTTGCAATAAGCTGAAATGCAGTGCGCAAGAACCATAACTCTGCCTTGCATCGTTTTTGAATTATTTCCCTTAGATTGATTTAATTTGAGAATTTCTTGTTGGGAGGATAACTTTGTCATCATGAGGTTGAATAACTTGAAACTTGGTTTGCATGTTTCTTACCAAAAGTTCAAGTGCAGTACACAAGAACTGTAACTCTACCTTGTGCCATTTTTGATTTTTTTTCCTTTGATTGATTATATAAGCATTTCTTGTCCGTGGCCTAACTTTGTCACCATAAGTATTAATGACTCAAAAATAGGTATGCATGTTTCTTTGCTGTGACATGAAGTACCGTGCACAAGAATCATAACTCTAACTTGTGTAGTGTTTGAATGATTCCCTTCAGGTTGATTTTATCAGGACATTTTTTTGTCCAGAGCATCGCTTTGTCGTTTTTAGTTCAGATGACTAGAGAAGTCTTGTGAGTCTGATATGTAGCCCAATACTGGATAGTTTTCCATGACAAATGTGCATTTCGTCAGGCGACACATGCGACTCGCGGAGCTTTTATTCCACCTAACATTTTGTCTGCGCATTTACTCGGAAACTGTTGGATGCATTTCAGTGAAACTTTGCAAGACTCTTCTGTATCAAGTCTAGTTGTGCATCAGTTTTTAGGGAGTTATTGCCCATTGATTTATTTCCACTTTTAATTGTGTCTTTGCTTTTACTTGGTAACCAGTGGTTGTCTTTCATAAGACCTTTGCAAGACTCTTCAGTATACCAGGCCTATAGTTATTATCATATTGTTGGCACATCCTATACAGTCAGTTTTCAGGAATTTTTCTTTTGGATTTTTTTTTCAATCCAAATTTTGTTCAGAGCTATGGCCCTTGTTAGAAATTCTGTTTTTTTTCTGATTTTTTTTTCTGAATTTCCATGAATTATTTTCTCTTACCGGTATTATTTTCTGATTGTAGAAATGAAGTATGTAACAGTAATAAGACATATAAGATGTGTCCATTATGTGATGTTGATATTGGATGTCCTTACTGGTACCTATCAGATGTATGTATGTATACACGTGTATCATACCTGTTTGATCATCCAGCTACTGTCTTCTACTCCGTGTTCGTATCATTCTGGGGTAAGTCAGCTTGTAGTTATTATTACAATAACTTTGCGTGTTTGTTCTGCACCATCAGACTGAGTGTCAGATACGAAAATCTTGTCAACCTCTCATAGGTTAAGATTACACTTTTAATAAGTTTGTTTGACTTTCCCTGAACTATGGCTGACTGATAGCTAAACAGCTTCATGGTTTATTATAGTGTCACCCCTATTTGGAGCGCAAATTTGACTTTTGATACTTATACTGTATGAGCATATTTACTCCTGACTGTGATATTTTTATGCCAGGCACCATCCAAATTACTACTATGCACAACAAACACAACAGGGATAGATCGAACCTAAGTATAGCACGGAGAATTTGACCTGATCCTGACATTTATGCATGAATATATTACAAGTTCCTTGCTTCGAATATATAAATTTCCGCAAGCAAATTGTGCAATATCCGTCCTTTAGATTTGTGTTGGTATTACACCTCAAGTGTCTTTGTTATACTTCACGCTTATGAAAACATATATAGAGGATCTTGCATGAGTGCTCATTACATACGAGTTTTATTAAACGAGTGGACAAAATGATATGACACAAGGCTTTGCCGAGTGTCATATTGTTTTTGTCGTTGAGTTTAATAAAACTCGTATGTAATGAGCACGAATATAAGATTCTATTTATCACATAACCTGAAAAATTGCACATTATTGTTTAAAAGGATGATGTACGCTGCATATGCTTCAGCCAAAATCCAGCGGTACAATGAGCGCGACGTCATGGCGACGTTGATATTATCCTGACGTCATTGACGGATCAATGCATTGATTGGCTAACGTCACGTCAAGCTCATTTAAATATTTATTGCACAGTCTGGGAGTGCCGAACGATATTTACGGCACGGCTTTACGGCACTCCTGGACCGCAGGTTATGTGATAAATAAATATAGAAAATAATCAGCTGTTCAATTATGCTAATAGAAGGTCGAGAGTCATGTCGAATTTCCTGTACTATAATCTGTAACATAGGACCAAGAGCTGTTCTAGAAAGAGTAAAATCCCTGATAAGACCATGTAGATTTAGAGAGTAGTAAGGGGAGTTAACGCACAAACGTCTCTGATTGAAGCAGATGAGAATGACCCCTGATTATGTGTGTAACATTCTGCTTGTATTCTAGCTGTGACTTTCCTGGAGTACTGGAAGAGGAAGAATGCCAGTCTGGCTCATCATTGGGATGTCTCTGATTACGAAGAGGAAGAGGTATAGTATCTGTTTGTATTGTACGAGGGTCATCCAGAAAGTTTCCCTCTATATTGTATGTGGGTTGTCCAGAAAGTTCATTAGGACAAGTATCATTATGAACATATTTTTAGCACGATTTTTGAAGAAAAAAAGTCTAGCTATTGTTGTGACAGGATTGTCAGCCTCTGTGTGGGTGTTCGTTAATTTTTTTTGTCAGAGTCATTTTCTCAAAGACTATCAAAGGTATCTACTTGAAACTTAACATAGTTAATCACCATCACAAGGGGAGTCTGTACTGAAAAGACTGGTAACCCTGTGACCTATATTTATGAAGTTATCGGCCCTTGTAAATCAAGGGTACTATCAAGAATGAGAAAGTGAAGCATCCAGCATCTATAGGTGGTGCTCTTGTTTTGACCAAACCATACTCGCAACTTTTGCTAATAGTTAAATCTATTAGTGATACACAATATTGTGCACAAATAGGAAAAAATAATCCGAAAATGATCCGGCTAAAAATGGTGGATATCAACAATAAAACGCTGGTGAGTGTAACATTTTTGCGTATTTTGTATGGTTATTCTTGAATTCTGAAGACAGGAATACTCTTACGGAATGCCCACGTTTGTCCTGCATGCTCGTAGCTACTTGCTTTTGTCTTGCATCAATGCATATGCACGTAATGCACGTTGAAAGTTATGATTCAATCGTAAACAATGCAAAACAGACATGAAATGCGGACATTTTAGACAAATTAGACAAAGTAAGAGCTTACCGAGTCTGAACTATGTACTTGCATGTATTGTAGGGTTACATTTCTTTCCCAGATACTCATCTTTTATTAATAATGTATTTATATAGGCCAAAATGTAACGTTTTCAAAGTTGAACGAATCATGGTCCGGTTGTCGATAGAACGCAAATGATCCGGTTCGCTTTTACAATTATATTTGCATCGGCATTATGTACAGATTTGTACATTAATATTTTAGCAATGTTTGAAATACACGTACATCACTTCATTTCTCACGTAGTAAGACTATTTTGAACTAAACGCCTTCTCAAAGGACTTAGCTCAGTGGTAACACACTGGACTGTCTATCCAGAGGTCGTGGGTTCAATCCTCGGCATTTGAACTTGACATTTTTGAACTTCTATTCGTAGTAATTTCCCGCTATATCGGACCATATTGACTGCACATTATCTGGTGAAAAGTGCCAATAAGCTGTGTATCGGTGCTATACACCGGACACATTAAAGAACCAGACTGTCTGTTCGAAATAAGAGCCAGGCGCATGTCTGCTGCACCGGACATGCCTGTATCTGATGTCTCTCTCTCTCCCTTCGGGTGCCTTCTCTCAGTCTGTCCCTCAGGTCCGATCATGCTGTATCTGCACCGGTAGGCCCCGGGATGCACCTGCACCCTAGTGACTGCAACACTCTATGTGAAGCGCCTTTGTACGTGCGTTCGCATGAAAAGGGCGCTATATAACTCTACTACATTTATTTATTTTATTTAAAGGACACCTATTGACATTTTTACGTGATATTGAGCTAAATTAAATGCTCTATCTGTTTTTGTTTATATTTTGTAGGGATCGCAGCTTCGGCTAGTGTAATAAAAGAATGACTAAACCACACAGAAAGACTGGAACAGTGAACAGGAATTTGTATGAAGACCCGTGCGGAAAAAAATATTTTAAATGTGATGAATCCAAAATTGACCCGCTAGTTAAAACGAGCAGGATATCAACTGAGAAATCACGTGCAAAGTGCATTTACTGTATGGATACTACTAGTTAACACAAAGTTGGAATATGCATATTATTTATTTTGCATTTCTTGCTTCAGTTGTTAAATACTATACATCAGAATCACAGTAAAATAAACACTTCTCCACTGAAGATAAAATATAATAACATACTAGTATGTCAACACACGGTACATGTTTGTAATTCCTGCTAAAATATCGTTTCGACACAAGAACGTTTGTCTAATACAAAGGGTCCCCATATAGAAAGAAGGTTGCGCAGCTGCCATGTTTAGGACACATGGCAATAATCGTTAAGCGACATCCATATAGCCGAGACAATCATATATCAACGTAGGTTACGGTAATTTCCGTAACACCGCCTACAACTGTCAGAGGGTATAATTCCATTATACGTGCGGACCAAGTACAATAATGATATAACAAAACTATTCGACTTAAATGAGCTCCCTATGAGCCTTTCAAACCTTCATTTAAAACGTTCCCGAAGTTCCTATATTTCAGCAACTTTAACAAACAAAATATCCAATGCATTCATAGTATTCTTCAAGAGTTATGAATGAATATAATTTGCTAACCGTCGCCACAATAAGTCGTAGTGCAATGCAATGTTTTTCCCCATGTAAGTTTAGTAGTGAAAATCTACTATAGGGAAACAACCACGCCCCCCCCCCCCCCCCCCCCCCCCCCCCCCCCCCCCTATAAGTAATAACATTGACAAGTGGATAGAGCGTTAACTCATAAAATAATAAAAATAAGGAACATAAACAACAATAAAAACAAGACCAAGTTTAGTGTGATGGGGTTTTAATAGGTGTATATGTTACATAATTAGAATATTAATTGACTGTTGATCATGTAGTTATATGTTTATGTAATTATTTTTTCCTGTACATTTTGTATCTTTGTTTACTCATCGGCATAATGCCTAACATATTTCAAATAAACTGTAAACTGTTAATGTTCGATTTGTGCATTATTCTTTTCAATAATCTGAATATATAATATGTTCTGGGTGTGATTGTTTTTTTCGACACGTTTATCCCAGGAAAAATGTGGTCATACAGTTGTGTTGGTGTCCGGAATATTAATTGGCATGGATATCACCTATTCTGGGGTTGAGCATCAAGAGTGTCTTCAAATTCGACCAAAGAATAAAGTACCTACGATTGTTTTTTAGATTTTTACTTGCGTTCCTAGCCAACAACACGTCACATACAACGTGGAATGTCTACTTTGATGAAGATGAACTAGTTACCCACAATAGCAGTGTAGCAATACAATGTAACTTTAACATCACCAACTGCTACCAATCCAAGACGCACTTTGTTTCGCTTCGGAAGCAAAAATAGCGGTATTTTATTTGTATACCAGTTTCTATGAAACATTCGCAAGTCCGAGGGAAAAGGAACATTTCCTTGAAAAGAAGCATCCCTATCAGCAGCTGGGCCGTTTTCTCTAGCACCCTGTGAAACATTGGAAAGGAAGACGAATTTGCGGTAAAACTTTCGCCACACTGGGTACATTGATGTCTTTCAAAATGTTGTCCACGACTTAGTCTTTGTCTAGGCATGGTCGAAATAAATATGAATGCCTTTGCACACAGGTCATATTGGAACCTTGTTTTTTTCCTGAAAATAAATAAAAAGAAGAATCAGTTGATTGGTTGTGCATACACGTTCATATCGATGTCTGCATGTCAAAATATCTTGACACATCTAGACAAATATTCAAGTCAACTTTAAAGATTCATCTATAACAATCTATCCTTCATCTATAAATGTGCAACCAGACCGGGGCTCGAACCCATAATTCAGCAGTAAGTGCAATATGAGAGGGCATGTAAATTATTTAGTTATACACAAGCAACAAAAAGTAGGAAATGATGTTAAAATTAGTCAGAGTAATACAAGAAAATGACATTGCAATAGTTGTTATGGCGAGTAAAACACGAGCCGGATCATTTGCGTTCTATTGACAACCGGACCATGATTCGTTCAACTTTGAAAACGTTACATTTTGGCCTATATAAATACATTATTAATAAAAGATGAGTATCTGGGAAAGCAATGTTACCCTACAATACATGCAAGTACATAGTTTAGACTCGGTAAGCTCTTACTTTGTCTAATTTGTCTAAAATGTCCGCATTTCATGTTTGTTTTGCATTGTTTACGATTGAATCATAACTTTCAACGTGCATTACGTGCATATGCATTGATGCAAGACAAAATCAAGTAGCTACGAGCATGCAGGACAAACGTGGGCATTCCGTAAGAGTATTCCTGTCTTCAGAATTCAAGAATAACCATACAAAATTCGCAAAAATGTTACACTCACCAGCGTTTTATTGTTGATATCCACCATTTTTAGCCGGATCATTTTCGCTACGTTAGCCGAACCCGCGTCGTTAAACCGGACCCATTGCGTTTTGCCGATACAGTGTGTATTCCACCCTTTAACTAACTATCACCCACAAACATTGTATCTGATGATTGATGATGGATGAAATATAATTAAAATTTTGTCATTTATTTTCACAGCTAAATGACATCTGTATTTGTAACATACAAATGAACCAAAACATAAAACTAAAGTAATAATATTTGAAAAACGTCAAAGATGGGTAAAATCTAAAATATGGCACAAATCGTGTACATGTACTGATCTAAATCATGTACACAATACCCCATCCACCAATATTTGTAACATTAGGGACTTTCTAATCTTTTTTCAGGAGAGACCAAGACCTGAATATGCAGCCAAAGCCCCGACTTATGAGGAAAACCCCATCACTCGAGTGAAAGAACCTTTCTTTCCTCCTCGCAAAAGATTACCCAGAATTCTCTCTGGTATCGCTGTGATCATTGTGATGGTAAGACAAAGCTTGTATTGTGGTTTGAAACTTTAAAAAAATTGTCATTGATTTACTCTATTATGAAATAATGACCGTCTCTATCATTTTTTATGCCCCCGTATCGATAGATCGGGAGGCATATAGTGATTCACCTGTCCGTCCGTCCGTCCGTTCGTCCGTCCTGGTTAACCCAAATTGACCGTTTCTTCTAGCATCATTATGGCTTGCTACAAAGCTTCCAAACTTGCATGGATGTTGTATATGAACACTCTCCACACACCTGTATCACCTGACCCCATTTTGACCTTCACCTTGACCTAATTTGGACTTAGACTTATTTATGGACAAGGCTTCCACAGGGGGCATAAGCGTTTATTGAACGCAGTCTTGTTTATGCCTCTCCTTGGAATATTGGGGTAAAAACAAGATCACTGGATTGTACCCTTGAAAAATCTTTTGTTAGCAAAAGAGACTGCAGTTTTCACTAGATCTTTATGAAAGTTGGTCAAAACTTGAACCTTAATACCCATGAGTACAACCTCCCAAGAGTGACCTCTATTGAGCAACAATCTCTATAACCACACCTTAAAAATTTTCATAAGCTGGTATTTACTGTAAATTTAACCTCGGTAGAGCTACAACCTCTATACAATGAACAATATTTGTAGCTCTAGAAGGATGTTGCCCTACAGATGTTGTACTGTACATATATTTAGACAAAAATTGTAAACTGTTGTGTGTTTCAGATGTCGTTGGTGGTCATATTTATTGTTGCGGTGATCATGTATCGTGTGCTTGTGAGCATTCCACTGTTTCAAAATCCCTCAACCAGACCTCGTGCTCAGATGATTGCCAGCATGTCGGCTGCTATTGTCAACTTGATACTCATTATGGCACTCGGGAGAGTGTATGAAAAACTAGCTCTACGAATGACTCAATGGGGTAAATATTCTGTTTACCATGTTAGTTGGTAATCAGGTACAGTGGAACCCCGCTAATCCGGACCCCTCCAATCCGGATTTCCCTCTAATCCGGGCGGATCTGTTGGTCCCGAATATTCTTATTCATGTTTTAATACATTTTTACCCCTCGGATCCGGAACTCCTCCACTCCGGACACCGGACAAAATTACGAGGATTTATCACATATTTGCTCTAAAATTGACCCCTCGGATCCGGACAATCGATTTGAACATTGCCCAGGCCAATGTTTTGACAGGTGTCAATGTGTTGTATATTCGCACCATCGTATATGCAATTAAAATAGTCCGATCATTTAACGGTTGTAACATCAACAATAATCAGTGTCGGTGTGTACGTGTTATCGACACGGGTGTGAAAATCACAATTTGGGACAATTAAATATTATCATTTTAAAAGCGCTAATTGACTGCGTTTATTGGCCTATTTAATTAATTAAAAGACTATTGCTGCGTTGTTTTGTCTACACGGAGGTCAGTTGAATCGAATACAGGTCCCCTTAATGTTTAATTTTGAGAAGGTCGTTATCGACATCAAAGGAAAACAATTCGGACGTTCTCAGTTTGGATAAATCTACGAGTAAATGCTATAAAAATCCATCAAAATGCATTTGACGGATAGTCATTCTTTTACAGAATTTCATATGATAATCATGTCTGAGCCACCGTCAAAACGTCGTAAGGTTGAAATCGACCTTGAAGCGAAAGTAAAATTGATCAGAGATTATTTTTCTGTACCAAAACCAACAATGAAGGTGTGTAATCAATTGTTGCTGTTTTACATCTCATTTGTTTGTGGTGTTTAGCAATGCCTTCAACTAAGAGTAACATACAAGTATCTAAAAATAGAAACCCCTCTAATCCAGACACCTCTCTAATCCGGACTTTTTGTCTGGTCCGGACGAGTCCGGATTAGAGGGGTTCCACTGTATACATTAATAATCATCAACATTTATGATGATTTTTGTACTTATTGTACTTAAGTACCATACATTAATATTTATGTTTCTTACTGTTCGGTTATTGCATTAACATCCAAACATTTAAGCCTGTGCACCTTTGAGATCCAGGGGAGATGCCAGCAACCTATCAGTTCATCACCTCATCCAACCTGAAGATATAAATCGCTGGCTTACAAAAATTAGGTTGTTAGTGCTACTCAATAGGACCTTATAATTATACTCATACATATTTGAAATCTGCATCATAAGGTGCATCTTAATGAACCTATTTTTTATGACAAATCAGAAGAGGTCATGTTAACCAAACAAAACGTTGACAATTCTTGTTTTGCTTTAAGTAAAAAGTAGTTTTCAGACAGTTTTGTCTTGTTTTCTCAAAATAAAATTTAAGTTGGTACTATAATGACCTTAAAAAAAGAGTTAAGCTACCAATTTTTGAGGGCCACCCTTTGACATTTTAACTTCCTCTGGTCATTAAGCTACCTAAGAAAACCTGTGTTCGAGTCTCCCTGGGGAGACTATTTCTCTCCTGGTGGGTGTGCAGCCAACATCGATCTGCAGTACCCAGGAATATCAAACATGTTCAGATTCACACCTTGGTTTAGTGGAGCATGTGGATTACTCTTGCTCAGAGATCCCACTCCCCACCTTACTCTTCTAAGCCAGCGAAATGGCTATAGAAGATGGAACTCTAAAGTAGAAGAAGCAGATTTTGTTTTGATTTTACCATAATTATGAATGCATGTGTTTGTTTTAGAAATGCATCGAACACAGACAGAGTTTGAAGATCAACTTACATTCAAGGTGTTTGTGTTCCAGTTTGTCAACTTCTACTCTTCCATCATTTATATAGCATTCTTCAAAGGGAAGTAAGTCTACACTCTTCCATCATTTATATAGCCTTCTTCAAAGGGAAGTATCAGGGGCCTACTATTCCGGAATAATCTGGATTTGCTGCACTAAAAAGAAAGAACATTTCTGCAGAAAATAAAAGTTATTTGATGACAAAATATCAATTATTGACTGAGTTTGAAATTTGATAAGGTGAATTTTAACAATAGAACAATGTTTGAAGCAGAGTTTTGTAATAGGGATGTGTGCTTATGGCACTCGAAACCGACTTGCGTCATATTTTAAGGATTGGGCATTATGCTTCAGTAGAACCCCTGAAGTGTGTGTTGTAATGCAATACAGTTTATACACCTCATTGTGGTGGACAATGAGTGGACAATGCTTTTTACCTTGGATCGAGAGGTCCCTGGTCCGATTCTTGGATGGGGCACTTGATCATTTCTGAACTGCTGTGTTTCCCACCCAACTAGAGATAAACTGATTGGTAAACCAGAGGTAGGGAATTGGTTTGTTAAAAGTACCAAGGAATCTATTGAAATCACTATATATTGTGAGAGAAATGTAAATAAATGGTTTAGTCTTATGTCTATGGTTACAAGTCAGCTGTCACTGTAGTAAATAGTGACATATCAGAAATTCTAAACTTTTGGTTCAAAAGACTAGAAATAGATTGGTGGATTTTATTTTTAAAACTAATGAAAGAAAACATAGGAGCTCGACATAATGGTGTAGTTAAAGTTTGTGTGATATGTTAAGTGTCTGTACTGTAGTTTGTGTGATTGTATGTGGACGATCTCCTCTTGTTTCAGGTTTACTGGCTATCCTGGAAAATATACAACATTCTTTGGACTAAGAAGTGAAGAGGTAACTATGCAATGATAAATATCACTCGTAATTATATCTACCCCAACATGGTGGGTGGAGTGATATGTCACTAATATCTGTCTGAATGTCCCATTGTTTGTCTGAGCCTGGTTTGTTTGGGTGTCAATGAAACTGGTACTAAGACGACTTTTTGCCAGCTGAAACTTTGACATTCAACGGTTAACTTCATTTTCTTGTACAGTTGAGTGCTGGACATTAATTGTGCCGTGTAATGGTGGTTTGTGTTGTTTTTATGTGCTTGGCTGTTTAAGTTGCTGCTTTCCCTGTCCGATTATTTTTATCTTTCTGTGTATACTGTCTGCATCATGTATGGATTATGTTTGGTTGTCTGGGACTGCAGGAAAACAACATATAATTTCCTCCCCCCTAAGAAGTTGTTAGATTGAAAATGGAGATGGCTGATGTCTATATTTTACAATATAAAGGGGCTGCTTCTCAGATAATGTGCATTGAATCCTACAATTAACATTCTCTTATAATCTTTTCTCCGTATTATATATATTACCTTGTTTACTAATCCAAACATGTACTAACGTATATAATTCAGAATTTGTAAGGTGTGTACTGGCCATGGGATGAATAAACTATCACTCCACCTAACTAAACAACAATAAAACTGATATAATATTAATAAACCACTATCAGAATACGATAAAAAAAGGACAAATAACAAACTTGTTTTTTGTTTTTGTTTGTAGAATTAAATTTCTGATAGATATTGCAACAATGACTAGTAAAGGTTTGTCTAACTAAGTTTGTCTCTCACTTACAGTGTAATAATGGTGGATGTCTCATTGAGTTAGCTCAACAATTAGCTGTCATCATGATTGGTAAACAGATGATTAATAATGCACAAGAAATCCTCGTACCGTGAGTATAGTTAATGAACTATGTAATCATATATATATTCCTGTTATGCTCCCAGAAGGCCGAGCATATAACCATCTGGTCTGTCCATGTTTTGTCCTAGTTATTATATATTGGTTCTCATGCTATTTCTCAGTGTCGACCCAGTTTAAGTGCAGGATAGGGCGTATTTTTGTGTGATAAACGTTTTCAGTTGGTTTTCGAAAGCTTCCCCGGAAGTGTATACTTTGAAGCGATGCATATTTTGAGAATAGAAAACATTGTTATTATTGTGGCAGATGATTTGTGTGTGTGTCATTTGACTGAGTGAGATTTATTCAGAATATGTAACTAGCGAATGGCCAATGAAAATGGCTGCGCCAGGAAGCAATTTCTAACGTAACTATGGCAGCAGTGCCATATTGTATAATATGGCCTCACGCGTTTGATTCATGTTGCATTGTTCTATTTAAATGTCAAATTTGAAGTAATTTGAACTCTGTTAAACAATATAGGGCACTTTTCCTGGAACTTAAAAAATGCCCCTTGTACTTTAAAATGTGTTGAAGTTGTTTGTTCATTCTATTGATATTTTATTATTGAGTTTGTATTTTCAGGAAAATCAAAGCATTTATACACAGAATGAGAATCAAAGCTGATAAAAGTCGAATAAAAGCTCGATGGGAGGAAGATTATGAGCTGATCCCTAATGAAGGATTATTTGCAGAGTACTTGGAAATGGGTACAACATCTTTACTTTGTCAAATAATACAACATAATATTTATGTGCCTCCGTAGCTCCATGGTTAGCAGGCTTGCTGTCTGATCTGGTGACCTGGGTTCAAATACAGGTGGAGGCGCTCATATGCCTGCCATATTTCAGCAGAAAGCTGACTGGCAAATAAAGGCTATGATGGGCATTTATTATAATAAATATTATAATTAGGCCATACCCTTTCATGAAAATGTGACATCAGTGTCGATTGTCCTCCACATGTGGAGAAGTTGCTGGTTTCGGGTGGAAGGGTAGTGATTACAGGTTAGAACACAGTCCAGGAAAACTGATTAGGACAATCAGCTGCTGTATATAACTGAATAATTGTTGAGAAATACCATCAAGCCCAAATAAACTGAAATATTATGATCTTTCCCGTGGGTTTGATACCTCAAGTGATAAAAAACTGTAAATGTGTACTAAGTATCTCTGTATTAACCAACTTTTATTCACAGACTTAGAAATTACTCAGCTATAGTAGAGAGGCTCACAGGGTAGACTGGGTATAAACCCAACTGTGTTGCCTCTTTAAATAAAGTCTTCATTATTATTGTAGTAGAATTTAATACTTTAGTCATGTATGCCTTGTGTGTGTATTACAGTTTTACAGTTTGGGTTTATAACCATATTTGTGGCTGCGTTCCCATTGGCTCCATTGTTTGCACTGTTAAATAACTGGATGGAGATACGTATTGATGCACAGAAGTTTGTGTGTGAGACACGTCGCCCGGTGGCTGATCGTGCACAGGATATCGGTGTCTGGTTTACAATAATGGATGCCCTGGCTCATATAGCTGTCATCAGTAATGTAAGTATAGACAGAATTGTTCTGACTGTCTCAGGTCATTGCTTGACCATAAGTAATTTGACAAAAAGATAATATTAAGTGGGGCAGGGAAGGCAGCACTTAACCAGTCGAGCACAGAAAACATAAAACCTAATTTTTTTTATAAGGCACACAACCGAATGAGAAAATGAAAGTATATTTCACATGTGGTTAACTCAAAGCTCTTTAAATGGGTCCTATACCGGAATAATCTGGTGCACTAGAAAGAAGGAACTTTTTTGGAGAAAATAAAAGTTGTATGAAGAAAAAGTTCCAAATATTGACTGAGTTATAGTCATTTGAAATGTCATATTCTAAATTTGGCAATAGAACAATGTTTGAAACAAAGTTTTGGTGTGGGAATGTGAGCTTATAGCATCTATGGATAAAAACTAAATGAAATGAATATCTTACATTTAATGTGTATTCATTTATAAGTATTCCTATGGCCAAAGGCTTTGCAAATGCTGATAACACCAATAAAATTGTAAAAACCAACTAAATGTCTTGTTTATTTGTAGGCATTCCTAATAGCATTTACCTCGGAGTTTTTACCACGTTTACTGTATCAGTATGAATATGACTGGGATTTACGTGGTTACGCCAACTTTACACTTGCCATCGCTCCTAATGGAACACTCAACGAAACCTGCAGGTATTTCATAATGTCAAACTTAATGGGGATACATCAACTTCCCTTCATGTCTTAAAATTGCCATATATAATAAAATCAAAATTTCAAAATTTGTTGAAACACTGACACATCCACTTTAAATAGAGCATCATTGTTGAATAGTAACAATACGTATATAATAATACGTATAATAGTGAAGGTATTGTACTGCATTGGCAACTGTATTTCATGATCTTCCCTGCAAGAAAAGCAATATACATATTCATGCTGTGATCACCTGAAAAACCTATTACAGTAGAGTGTCCACTTACATCTGGGGATGTTGGGGTCACTTTGTAGTTGCATCATAATGAATGCAAAAAAAAATGGTACGAAAAACAAAATGACCTTGCTTGACACTCAACTTTATAAGTGGAAAAGAGGCTGCTCATGTATAATACCGTAATGGTGATGTATACCATTAGGAATGAGGTGTCGAGAAATTGTTTCACAATCAATAAAAGATGTATTAGTATTAACTTCACTGAACTTAGATTTAAGTCAGATATCATCATAATTATGTATGTATATACAGTCCTCTCTTGTTATGCCAAACTCAAGATTTGTACATAGAAAGTTGCCATTTTCTTTAAATACTTCATTTTTATGTCCCAATCAAAGGTTGAAAGGAGCATATAGATTTCATTCCTTCCAGTACAATCTCCTAATTTTGATGTGAAATTTCTGTTTATACAGACTTTATTCTTGGGTCCTTTAAAAAACTACATGTAAAACTAGGAGTCAATATGGAATTATCAGTGATTACTATTGTGTTACAGATACAAAGCTTTCCGAGATGAAGAGGGAAATTATACCTTATTTTTCTGGCATTTGTTGGCAATACGTCTGGCATTTGTTATTGTATTTGAGGTAAGTACACAATATAGTAACATTACTCACTTTGGTAGCTCTGTAGGCTGAGTGCTAGACTGTATATTTATGGCTCTCAAATGATTTTCCTGTGTGAAAGATTGCGTAGCTTGTAATACGAAATTAAAACAGACACCATGAGTATGTTGTAAATGGGCTTTTATTAAAGCCAGTAAAAAGACATAACATATATACAATATATACAACATACAATTAAAACTTATAAGAATCAAATTTTGTATTGTCTGGGCATAAGAAATCGCCCCTTAAAAGTTTACTACGTATATGATCATCACAGTCTTCCACATGTGGAGTAGTTGTGAGGTGATTGTGGAGCAGCAAATTAGCATATTTGCCAGCTCAGTTGGTTGGGTTCTACACTGTCTCCCAGCAGATATGGATTTGATTCCTTGGTAGCTTATCTTGTCCTGCAATTACATTTGAAAGTTTAAAGTTCCAATTTAAAAAAACTTATTCTATTTAACTGAATGTTTTCTATCTTGAGTTTACACTTGTTATCATTTGGTTACTTTTGTGATCTTAAGGTTGCTCTTACATTGAGAATTGCTTAACTTATAAGACACGTTTAAAGTAAAAACAAAATATAAAATCTAAGTTCAAGTTTTATATGATTTACAGCATGTGGTGTTCGGAGTTTGTCGATTGATTGATATACTCGTACCAGATGTTCCCGAATCTCTATCATTGAAGATCAAGCGAGAACATTACCTTGCCAAACAGGCTCTAGCTGACACTGATACTATAATGAAGGTGAGGCTTCACGAGACTTTGATCAAAGTCAAACATTTTTCTGATCATGATTAAGCAATTTTTTTTTAATTCAAGCTATGTACCAAACTCGTATACAGAGTTACCTCCCCTTATTTGATGATGTAAACACTGCCATCTTGCAGATCTCAGGACCTTGAAAACCCTTTAAAATATGTGATCGTATTGTGACATTATGTCCAAAATATATTAGTATCTTGGTGAAGTACTCAAAAACGAAGACCAGCTAGAGTATGGTACACAGAAAACGGTTCAGTTTGCCATTGAAAGAAAACATGCTTTTATTGTATTATGATCTAAACAATATTATATTACCAGTATATCAGAGACTATAGATCTATAATAGTATCCAATATGTTTAGCACTAATGCTTTAAAAGTACATTGTTTCATTAGTAACAATGTTTCTCATAAAATAATTAAATTATTATTTCTGGGACTGTTACCATGTTACCAAAACATTTACCATCAAATCCTACCATACTTCAACAAAACATGTTGATGCAAGAAAACAACATACATATTTGATAAAAAAGAAGTTTGGCTGATTTGCAGTCCACTCCCTTAAATTGATAGCAGTGTGTACTTCTACTGATGAAGGGAAGTAACTCAGTATGTACATCATTAGGAACACCTTGGAGAACATTGATCTGTAAGAACATATGGTCCATCAGTTCAATGTTCCCTTAAAGTTTGTTCATTTTTCCCTTGAGGTCTGACCTTACGACTCTCTCAGTATAACTCGAGTATTATACTATTTGTTTGTCTCAATATGCTTTGCAGATAAGTAATTATTAACTAATTAATAGGACAAATTATATAAAAATTAGCATAGCTGTTCTACCAAGTATTTGTTGTACTTAGTTTATATACAACAACATGTGTTATGTTTGTCTAGATTAAAAGGTATTCCAAATGATATGCAAATACACCTTTTTATTTTATTATTCATTATTCTGATATATATTGAAATCTTCCACCTTGTTATGCCTGATATACCACATTTTTCTTGTAGACATACTTCTTGTATTTAATTAAGGATAACATTTTGTTATTTGAATGATTTCAACTTGAGTTAGGTGTGGTTTTATATATTGATCTTATTTAATTGGAGAATAAGGATAGCCAATCATATTGTATGTTACTGACCAAGAGTTTAATAATTATGGTGTTATCTGATTGGTTGTCCTTATCCTTAAGTCAAGTAAAATCATTATTGAATACCACCCCTGATCAAAGCATTGGTATAAACTATAAATATGGTGTAAAATTCATTACACTCCAGAAAACAAAGTATTTCAGTCTTGAGTGAGTATTGAATTCATAGGAATCATCTGTCGATTGGCCGGTCAAGCTGTCGGTCAATTGGTGAGTTGTTGTGAACACGTGCCTCACACTTAATCATTTTCAGAGTTAAGTAGGCATTCAAACCAAACTTCATATACATGGTCATCACCCAGTGTAGATTTGCAAGATATAACTTCCATGTATGTCGGTCCAGGTTTTACAGAGTTACTCCCCTTGGAATGGCTTGACAAACCAAAATATTGCAGTGTAATATAAATCACCTTTAGCTCAAGTTTGATCATTTAGCATTCAAAAATGGTTTGATATTTATTTTATATTTAAATGCAACAGAAACCAACTCCACTATATTACTTAAGTTTATTTCTGCAACAAAGTTTCATCTCATTTATGTCATTAGGTTTTAATATTTACAATAATGCCATTTGATATAATATGATACAAATACTAGGTGATCGGTGAGGAATGGACGTCATATGATAGCGATACTGATTCAGACGAAGATGTGAGTCGCGCTGCACTAAAATATACTAGGTTAACGGGAGGCGCTTGATAACAAAAATTGTAACATAATAATTGATGCTGGATTATATTGGTAGATGCATGGTATAATTTAGAATACTCGTATATAGATAGTGTAGTAGGAGTATTATTGTAACTGACTTTATACTTCTGTGGCACTGTAGTATTATCCCAACACACTGCTTCACAGTTCCCTCAGGGAATTGTACAGTTTTATTATAGCTCATGACAGAACTGAAAACTAATCTAATGCTCTGATGGAACTCAGATTCATCTATTTGTGCTTTACTGGAACTTTAATATTAGAATAATTTGATTTATAATCTTAAATAAAGCTGTGTAATATGTTTCGTTAGAATAAAGATGATTTGATAATGTTACACTGTAAATAAGCCGAACAGTTTAATACACAAATTGAGCGGAGCATGAAACAAGGTTTTATAATCATGGAGTAGGTCAGTTACAATAGTACAGATTGCTACAATATGGATACTAACATTCAGAGGGTTTTGTTGGTGAGTTTATCAGTCCACTTTATTATCTTAAGTATTGGCTCACTCAATTTATTCTTGTCCAGGGGTGGTATTCGATATAGATCTTATTTAATTGGAGTATAAAGATAGCCAATCATATTGCCTGTTACTGACCAAGAGTTTAATATGGTGTGATATGATTGGGTTGTTCTTATTCTTAAGTCAAGTAAGATAAATATTGAATACCGCCCCAGTTTTATTCACTTTCATGCATAATTAAATCATCCCTGCTATATATACACAGGTTTATATATTTATTCCAAGATATACATAACAGCACAATGGTGGTGTTCATATTTCATGGAATTATAGCAGTTGCACCTACAACAGTTAGTTGTGTACACCCATTTTAGGAGTTGTGTCTTCTTGTATTGATATTATTATGGAAATATAGCGTAAACCAGTATTAACAGCTCCGGATATTATCACGTCATCCTGTATTAACAGCTCAGGATATTATCACGTCATCCTGTATTAACAGCTCGGGATATTATCACGTCATCCTGTATTAACAGCTCAGGATATTATCACGTCATCCTGTATTAACAGCTCGGGATATTATCACGTCCTCCTGTATTAACAGCTCAGGATATTATCACGTCATCCTGTATTAACAGCTCAGGATATTATCACGTCATCCTGTACTAACAGCTCAGGATATTATCTCATGTATCCCTACCTTCTGTATCCATTCACTTTAATAAGTTTATACTTATACATGTACAAGGTTTGGTCAAAACAAATTGCTCAAGTAAGTCTTGATAAAGTGCCTTGTTAAATCCATTTCTATAATTTGATTTATATCTCCCTTTTTACCCATGATTGGAAAATTATTGCTGATGGACAAGGGATAGGGAGCCTGTTGATGTGTATAAAGGGTCTAATCAGGAATTTTAGCTGTTCTATTAAAAACATTCAAGTATTGAATGTAAATTCCTGTAAATTATTTTTTGACTTTCTAGTCAGCAGCACTCAGTATAAATATATTATATTATATAATTTTTATGTATGTGTATTAATTGCAATGCTTTATAACTTCTGTAATACATGCTTTTTATATCATGCAGCAAACTGAAAGTGCACCGTGGACATAAACACAAGTTCTAAAAGTTTTGCCCTTGTTTTAAATGGCAATATTTCCAAAGTTGTTAAAGGTTCATAAAGAGAAACCAATCAAAGATCATATTGATATAGATTGCTAGGTTACGAAATTTGATAGGAAATTGCTTATAAGTGTTCATTAAAGTTTATGCGTAGAAGTTTTCTTTAACATATAACAATACATGTTTTGAAATGTTACCATTTTTAATAGTGTGCAAAACTTTTGGAACTCACTATATTTGCATTTGTTTATGTATACCTTTCTTACCTACACCATTTGGCTATGTGCTCACTGCTTTTATTACACAATATGCTTACACCACTCAGGGATTGGATCGTAAAATATGTGACATGACTAGCGCTGATATACCTGATGATAATGATGATGATGATTTGATTGATGTGAGTGATTGAATATTGTGATGATTGTATTGTCAGCTAACTGGGTATTGTGATAATCGACTGGGTATTGTGATGACTGACCGTGTATTGTGATGACTGACTGGGCATTGGGATGACTGACCGTGTATTGTGATGAATGACAGGGCATTGTGATGACTGACTGACTGGGTATTGTGATGACTGACTGGGTATTGTGATGACTGACTGGGTATTGTGATGACTGACTGACTGACTAGGTATTGTGAGGACTGACTGAGTGGGTATTGTGATAACTGACTGAGTGGGTATTGTGATGACTGACTGGGTATTGTGGTGACTGACTGACTGGGTATTGTGATGACTGACTGACTGACTGGGTATTGTGATGACTGACTGACTGGGTATTGCGATGACTGACTGACTGACTGACTGGGAATTGTGATGACTGACTGACTGGGTATTGTGATGACTGACTGACTGGGTATTGTGATGACTGACTGACTGGGTATTGTGATGACTGACTGACTGGGAATTGTGATGACTGACTGACTGGGTATTGTGATGACTGACTGGGTATTGTGATGACTGACTAACCGGGTATTTTGATGACTGACTGGCCAGGTATTGTGATGACTGACCGGGTATTGTAATGACTGACCGGGTATTGTGATGAGTACTGTTGTGTGGATGATCATAAACTGTGATTGAATATTGTATTTGTGTCTCTGAGTTGTCTTATCTATCTATATAATCATATTTGACTGTTCGGTTACTTTGTCACCTGTCTTACAACAAGCTTTAAAGTAATGTTGGATTTTTCTTTCACTTTTTCCCTGAAACTGCATGACTCACTGTACTAGATGCTCAGTTGGCAAGACATTTTGCTGTCATGGACTGTTTGCAATCTGTGACCACGGTATGGATGTTAAACATGGCAATAAAAATTCACTGTATCCTGGCCTCAAATGTTCAGATGACACTGGACTCTGACACAAGATTATATGAAGATGTGTCTGATAAAATGGCAGCAATATATGACTGATAAAAGTAATGTTATGCCTAACTCACCCGAGTCAATGTTTATGTGAATTAAATATGTTTTAGTCCTCATTTTCTCCTATTTTGACTATGTATGAGGTTACTTGTACATTTTTGCAATGACAGTACAGAATTCAGGTCCCGATCTCCTGAAGCGTCTCAATGTGAGCTAAATCATGTGTCTTACAGTTAGTTTCCATGGGAAACTTGGCTCAAAATTTGCAACACAAAACAGGAACATTATATAGAGGATATTTGTTGATTTTGGTGTAAGATCGTATTTTATTTCATCGAGGGATCACAGCAAATCAATATTTTCACGAGTGGCGTGGCCACGAGTGAAAATATAATTTTATGTGTTCACGAGTGAAATAAAATTGATCTTTCACCAAGAATCAACAAATTTTCTGTTTATTATATGCTTTAATTTCTCTTAAAAGTGTACCGTAATTGGCTTAATTGGAAAAATCACGTCGAAATCGGAACGTCACGACGTGACAATTGTGATGTCATGATGACGTAACGTACATTTTAAAGCCCGGCGCCGTTGACGTTACGTTTCTTTTTCTGAACGATACAGGAACCAGCTTCTAAAACAGTGAAAATAACAAAGTGGTAATTTCACTGTTATTTTCAGTTATTTTCACTGAAAAATCTCCGTAATCCATTGAAAGCAAATAATAATCAGAGTATAATTGTTCCAGTAAAATTTCAGGAGCTTGATTCTCAGATTTATCTCTAATTTTAGACTCTGATTTGAGCAAAATCTCAGTTTGAGCCAAGATTTTTACTTGAGATGCTTCACGAGATCGGTGCCTGGTCAAATATGGTTACTCACATTCCATTGTAACATTGTGTGGATGGTGTTGTAATGTTATAGATATATGTAAACATCGCTATGTGTATGTTTGATTGGTGATATTATATTTGGAACAAGCTAACATTCATTAATGTGCAGTAGTTAGTCCAATGAAGTTTTATCTAGCTGCTTCAGCAGACTTTAACCGCACTTTCAAATTTGTGAAAGAAACAATTTGATTGGATGACGCAAAGGTCACATCGACATGACCCCAAACAGAGTGTCGTCAGATCCTATATTAGATTAATTTAAAAGTAATGAAGCGTAATAAGGGTCTGATTTTAATGAGATTGGATTAAAAGATACAAATGATTGAATCTATCTTGCTATTACAAGTAGAAAAATAAGTAAACAATGATTACAGTCAGGACTCGATATAACGACATCCGATATACTGACAAATTCATTATACTAACATCATATTTGGGGACAAAAGTATTAAAACGCTCTTTGTATCAATTCAGTATACTGACATATTCGTTACAACGACATTTTTCTTGGAAACGGACAGCATCGTTGTATCGAGTTCTGACTGTATATGAATTAAACCATTCATTACTTTCAGTATGTATTTTTGTGTTATATTCTTTTAGTTTATTGTGCCTCTAATATGACATATGTTTACAATTGTTCAGTCTTATTGTTGTCAAAGTATTATCTTTACTTGTTTAAAGTTAAACATGTAATCAAGCTCCAGCAGGCAACAGCACTGTCACTTTCTTGACTTCTTTCTGTATAACATAACACATGTTTCGTTATTATTATCATATATTATTTCTACTCTTCTCTCACTTATATTATCTGTGACTCTCTGAGTGTTACACTTATATTATCTGTGACTCTCTGAGTGTTACACTTATATTATCTGTGACTCTCTGAGTGTTACACTTATATTATCTGTGACTCTCTGAGTGTTACAATGTGTATATCTACCATTATTAGGGGTACATTCATATAGAAATGTTTCATGTACAATTTTAGGGGGCATTATAATATGCCTTTATGAACATGAAACTGACCATTTCAAATACGGTTCTGTCAGAATATGATACTGTTTTGCATTGAGAGCAGTTATCTAGGAATTGTTGGAGTTATAACTGGTCTAGTTTCGGTAGGTTGCATGTTCTTAAACCGAGAATTGCTTGGTTTGATCCCTATCTGCACCACTGCTTACTTTCTATGATCAAGAAATACCAGCCACCTTGCAACTCAATGATCATGGGCATAGGTTCAGTCAGCTGAATATATAATATAATCTTGGCAGCCTGGATACCAGTAGTTTTTGTTCAGATTTAATCTTTTTAAGATATTATTCATGTTTATAGTAGATTGTGCATTTTAAATTGGTACTTTCTCTCAAATGTTTTAAAATTATACATTCATTGTGTAATTTTCAAACATTTGAGAAAGTACCAATTTAAAATGTACAATCTACTATAAACATGAATAATATCTTAAAAAGATTAAATCTGAACAAAAACTACTGGACAGGTATCCTGGCTGCCAAGACACCTGTAGCTCTCTGGTTTGTATTGATTGTATTATATATAAATGTCATTATATCAAAAACACTAGAAATTGTGATTTGGCTACACATTTATAATACTCTGTTGCAACAGGAGTTGCGTCTATTTGGCGGCTGAAAGGCATAGTTGCTACATCCCATAGAGCAAGGCAAACAACTTGTTGTTTAAGATTGCTATACAGTACATTTATTTATAACGTAGGGCAAAGAATTCTTGGAATCTTTGCGTAGGGGTAGGTTGATTTTATTCTTGTGTGTAATATGGGGCACAATAACCTTCATTTTATTCTTGTGTGTAATATGGGGCACAATAACCTTCATTTTATTCTTGTGTGTAATATGGGGCACAATAACCTTCATTTTATTCTTGTGTGTAATATGGGGCACAATAACCTTCATTTTATTCTTGAAGATTATTGAGACTAGAGGTGGTATTCAATATTGATCTTATTTAATTGGAGAATAAGGATAGCCAATCATATCAACTGTTACTGACCAAGAGTTTAATATGGTGTGATCTGATTGGTTGTCCTTATCCTTAAGTCAAGTATGATCAATATTGAATACCACCCAAGGCTTCAGCTGGTATCTTAAAGTTTAAGGTACGCATTTTGATTTCGTTTTTTATCTGCAATTATTCTGCATTACAGATTGCTAGAGGGGAGGACAATGTGGAACAAGAAACCAGATAACACTGTGTGTAAATACAGCATGGAATTATTGTAGCTGCAACTTGGAATTATGGACATTGCTACAACTTGGAATTATGGGAAATAGCTACAACTTGAAATTATGGGACATTGCTACAACTTGGAATTATGGGACATTGCTACAACTTGGAATTTTGGGAAATAGCTACAACTTGGAATTATGGGACATTGCTAAAACTTGGAATTATGGGAAATAGCTACAACTTGGAATTATGGGACATTGCTACAACTTGGAATTATGGGACATTGCTACAACTTGGAATTATGGGACATTGCTACAACTTGGAATTATGGGAAATAGCTACAACTTGGAATTATGGGACATTGCTACAACTTGGAATTATGGGACATTGCTACAACTTGGAATTATGGGAAATAGCTACAACTTGGAATTATGGGACTTTGCTACAACTTGGAATTATGGGACGTTGATGTTCCCAATTGTTGTGAAGTGATGAAATCCTTACTTATTGTGTATATTAAGTATATAGAAGAATGAAGATGGAGTTTTTGTTGTTTTATTTCTCTATATTTACAACAATGTTACCTGTTTGTGTTGTTATATTTTTTCTCTGTATGTTATTTCGTTTTGTGGAAGTACTTGTAGTCTTATATAGAATTGCAATAGTGTTATATTTGAAATAGTAAGCTACTTTACTGTATATTGTTATTATTATTCTTTGTATCTGTTATGTTTTTCCTTTAAATTTTATTCTATATTTATAATTATTTATGTGTTTGTTTAGCTCTTTAAGAGCCTCAGCTGTCTGCATTGTTGACTGCTTGTTTGGTATACAATAATAGCTTAATATAATATAATTTCAGCTCTGTTACCCAATGCGGTATATAAGGAACTACTTTAAATCTATTTTCGCAAAAATTTTGCAACAGAAAGTCAGGAACTGGGCATTTCAATGACGCTAATAAAAATTCTCAAAAACAAAAAAATCTTGAATTTTTTGGAAAAATCATGAAATAAAAGTTACGCGAAAATTAAGTGATTTACAGTTTTTGATAAGAAAAGCCTAAGGACAGATTTGTATGAATTTCTCTTGTTATAGCAGATCATGTTCATTTCAGTATACAGTCAACTCTCGTTATCTCGAACTCGGTTATATCGAATTTTCCGTTATGTCGAAGTTTTTTTCAAGTCCAGATTTTTCTCCTTCTTTGTCTATATGAAGTTTCGGCTCAAATTTTTCGTTATGTCGAATTATTTTTTGGTCCCGATTAACCAATTTGCACTTTAAATCTATTGTTCATCTCGAAGTCGGGCCGAAGTCTGATTGTATTCGACTAGCGTCGAATGTTTTTCACACTTCGCCAGTGTGAAATCTTCGATTTACCTGTAATTTTCGCGCCTTCCATTGTTGAACAAATATTTGTTTGCAACAATTTGCGCAAACATGTCATAAAGCTTCGGGTTACGTACTAACATCAATAAACATGTCATCTCGATAATAAAATAATAATTAAAATAAAATGCATTTTCTCGAGGAAGAATACATGTACATAAATATCACAACAAGCAATTCTCACGAATATGTCGTTCTAACACAATATGGCGGCGTAAAATGAAAGAAACTGGAAAACCAACCACCTCACAGGGATCGTCCATTAGCATTGTCTTTGAGCATGTGATGAGTTTGCTGGAAAACTTGCAACTTCGATGCCGAAAATTCTATCTCGAATTTTCGTTATGTCGAAGTAATTTCCACGGTCCCGTGAAATTCAAGATAACGAGAGTTGACTGTATTATACATTCCTTACCTCAATGTCCCAAAGTATCTCATCTAGAAAGTTCAGCTTGAAGAGATTGTACTCTTAAAAGCTTTGCTCGAGTTTGAGGTTATAAAAAACTCCTGTTCCTATTTTGAGCAGGGACTTGCATTGTAGTAACTGTAATCTCAAAGAAAGCAAAAATACTTGAGATGTAATGAAAGAATGAGATTTGTCGACTGTTTTTGATTAGGAATAATATAATTCCAGATAGATGAAAATATCCACTACGCCAGCTACTAGCTTTTAGCTCACCTGTCACATAGGATCTCCTGTCGTCTGTTCATCTGTCTGTCGATAGTTTATTAAAAAACTTTCACCTCCTTGGCCACTTTGCCTATTTTAACAAAACTTGACATGATCGATGTTTGGATGTCCTCAGATTCCTTTAAGCCATGGTGATTTGTTAAACAATTGACCACCCAGGGAAGGGGCTTGTTTTCTCTATATAGCTTATTTCTAATATTCTTTTTAGAAACTACTGGTGCAATTACAAAATTATTTCACAGAAGTGTTCCTTGAGTTGACCCTCCTGACTTTTCTTCAAACCATGTTAATTTGTTACTAAAAATTGTCATCAGAGTTTGGGGCTATTTGTTCTATATGGTTCTACATTACAATGTTTTGAGGGAACCATATTTATGTTGTGGACTTGTGGTGCTGTTCGTTCATTAATTGAAAGTTTGTTGTAACTGACCATTGGTCTTCTGGTGAGCAGCTGATTTGGGGCGCCCCTTGTTTAATCTTTCTTTGCATACTATAATATGTCATGTTATAGATTCTATATGTGCAATAGTGTGTTAAACATAATGAGTTGGAGGAATATGGAACACGATCAGACATTACCTGTTATGTTTTGTTTATAAATCATTGATCAATTGTTTGTCACTCTGTTTGTATGAAAATGGATCTACATTTTTGATGAGTCAATTATATATGGTTATGTAGTTATTATCAATAATTGCTCAAAACATTTGGGTTTCACTACATTTATTAGTTTTACTTGGTTTTTCTGAAGACTCCTGCATTTATTTGTGCTATACCAAAGATTTTTAAGCTATGGACAGGAATTCAATGTCTTGATTTTCTGCTGTATCAAAGTCTTGGCAGATTAATGGCCCTTCTTTTTTAAAAAACGATAATCTGAATTTTCTATGATATCTTGTATTGTTTTTGTATAAATGTGTAGACTTGTAAGAAAAAAATTGTTAATGCGCATCTTCAAACTTTGGCAATCTGAGTTGTGTCACAGATGCAGTTCTATAGGATATTACTACATGTGTTCCATCAACCAGACTGCACTCTGGCTGTTGTAGAGACACACTTTCTGTTGGAACAAAGTTTTTAACAGGGATATCTTAATGCGTTTTGCATTAACTGTGTAAGGCAGTTATCAATGTTGTTTCGTTTGTTTTTCATTATTTCTTCTCAATTTGTTTACTCTCTACATAATGGTTGTGAATCTCAATAGATTTTGTATTTTATATATGAATATTGTAAATTTGTGATATATTGCTAATTATTTTGTTGTGTTCTAATAATTACCTCCCTTGTTCTACTGTTTTCTTTGAATTACCTCCCTTGTGTAGGGGCTACATTTTAATGATCTTCCTTGAAAAGTGGGCTAATTACCTCCCTACTATGGGGGGTTGAATTACATTCCTACTATTGGGGTCATCTTTGAATGACCTCCCTATAAGGGAGCTACTTAATGTTAATCTTGATTGTACTACGTGTATGTCTGTATATGTTAGATACAATGTATATGTTCATGTAAGTAATTACGAGCACCTATGATTTTTGTTTGTTAATTATTTCTTGAATTCTACAATATATTATCTGTTATTAAGCCAATATTGTCTCATTCATCCAATTAATAAAAGGGACATAAATAAGGATCAACCTCTGATAACTGTTATACAGTGTATATCATCTTCCCTTTTCATGTAACAAATTCCAGATAAAAATGTGGCCTGTCTGGCTAGCACAGTTGGTACAAGGTATAGACGGTCACCCTATCTTGATTCTATGTGTTAACCAGGCCCCATGATTATAAAACGTTGGACATACTCAAATCAATTCTGTTATCAAACTTCAAATAGTTCTAATTGTTAAACATCTTGTGATTTACTGAAACATTGATATTGGGTAGATAGCTTTAATGAAAGCAATTTATAAGATGACCTAATTGTTGTCTTATAAAGGAGCGAATCAAGTTTCATGCTCGAAATGAGATGAGCATGAACATACCTTTGTTATCACTGGACCAGTGATATTCTATGCTACGGGAAATGGTTGTCATGTCCTCCAAATGTCAATTAGGTGTCTGAAATACTTCAGAAGAAATAATTATGTATTGCTGATTGATAATTAATTCCAGGAAAAAAGCTAGATCAACTATAGGTACTGGAATAAGTGTTCAAGACTGGCAACATTGCATACATCTTTTAATTGACAACACTGTCAATTGTCCTCTACATGTCAAGAGAAGTTGCCAGCTATTTGTGGAATGGTAATTAAGTTAGTACTGGTTAGATTACAGTCCAGAAAAACTTGTAAGGTGAATTGGCTGCCGTACGTAATTGACAAATTTGTTAAGAAACATTGTTAAACCCAATAAAACTTAGAAGTTTCTTACCTTCATCTGTCCAAGATGGTTTGACTGGTCATGTAATAATACTCATACATTACGTTAACATAATTCAATGTAACATAAGTTGTCTAAATGTAACTACATTGTATTCACATCTCACTGCCTTGTTTCATGTTTGTCTTAAATCTTGTCTGATAATGTGTTGTTCTAAGCTTGCTCAAATTATAAAATGATTTGGATTTATTGTCTCTACATTGTGACCATAGAGTATAATTTTTTTTAAAAATAAAGGACTTTAATATAATGGGGCCAATCAATAATAATCTGTGTCTGCAATGTGTACAAAGAATCTATATTAGAAATAAGGGACTTTTGCATAATGAGACCAATACTTAAATGTGTTGTGTCTACATAATGGAAATAAGGTCTATATTAGAAAAAGGATTTTTACATAATGGTAATAATACTCAAAGGTTTCTTGTTTACATTATGTCAATAGGGTCTAGATTATAAATAAGGGACTTTTACATAATGGGGCCAATAATACTCAATGTTCTGGTTCTAATGGACACATTTACTCCATAGAGACATTAGAAATAGGGGACTTAAAAATGCACAATGGGGCCAATACTCAATGTACAAGTTTTGTTGTAATATATTTAGCAATCATTTATATTATGTTTATATAGATTATACAAAATATTTGTTAGTGTCATATTTTTATCAAAATTATTTGATTTGTTATGTCTTCATTGTAACCATGGTGGCTATAATTGATACAAATAAGTTTCACAGAAAGAAATACTCAAATGTTCAGTGTATACATTTTTATCAAAAATATATATAGGTCCTCAGACAATGTTTGAGATATCTTGGAAATTATCATTAAATTGTACAGAATTCTACATGAAAAATCTGTGAAAGTCACGGAAAACTACTTGAAAATCAAGTTCCGTGAGTTCCGTGAAAATCTGTGTTTTGTCGAGGGTGGAAATAAGAAAATAAGGGACTTAATGCATAATGGGGCCAATACTCAATGTTACACCTTTACATGATAAATTTATGTTTTTTATTTCGAAATTTATAAATTGGGTTGTGTTTGTATACGCAATATGTTACCACTACTCAATGTATGACCTATAACTTATCAGTTTCTTTCTGTTGTTCCAAATGTTTCAATTGTCTGTATTACGTTTATATAGATTCTACTCAATATCTGTTTGTGTCATACTTCCATACAAAATGCTCTGTACACCAAATATTGCTCAATGTTGAAAACATTTTGTTTATTTCGAGAGAAATGCTATGGTATAGTCAGATGTCATCTGGGATGAGTCTTTTGCTCTGGTTGAAGCTATAGTGACGTCATCTGTGACATCATTGAAATATAAAGTCTAAAAATAGATTGGCAGATATTTTTAGAGAAGAAAACCTCAAAATCCAATGAAATTTGATTAAAAAAAACAACTGCAGTTTAGTTGGTTTGGAATATATAGCCATCTGAGATAAGAAAGGAGTTATATAAGTTGACCTTACTGAAGGTCACACAAAGAATTGCTTGCTTTTATAACCCAGGCTTGTAACCAAAAATTGGATGTGTTCTATACGCAGCTTTAAACATTTTCTAAGACTCTGATTGGCCAATCAGGAATGGCCATATTCTTCTGTGATACCTAGGGTATGTTTGTAATGTCTGTTCTGCACATTGTGCGGGATGCTCTACTCCGAACAACTTACAAACAAAACGGAAAGTAAAATGTTTTAAGATGACCAAAATTGTAGTTGCAGCCGTAATATTGACGGAAGAAATATGCATGCATCTGATTTTCTTTGAATCTTCTGTGCTCATGACAACTGATGTTATGTTAATATTGTTGTTAATTTCACACAGTATATATATATTAATAATAATTTTAACGCAGCATATATTAATGATAATTTCAACACAGCATATATTAATGATAATTTCAGCGCAGCATATGTTACCAATAATTTCAACACAGCTTATTATAAGAGATAATTTCAGCCCAACCTAATTTATTGATATTAGCATGCATATATTATTGATAATTTCAATGCGGCATATATTGATTCTTTCATTTTTCTATATTTTATACCTGCTGTTAAACATTGTTAGTTGTTGTGTTTTTTTCTTCTTTGGATCTATGAATATAGTTTACATATTATAGTTTTATTGTTATCATAATTCTTTAAAAGAAATAAAAAACAGAATATTTATATCATGTCTTTAGTTGTCTATTAAGTCTGTTCATAATACACAAAAATATATGTGTATTAAATTGACATATTAAGCACTCAATATATTCCATTAGTAGGTCAAACATCTGGATCCTGGCTTAACTGGCATAGTTTCCAAGCTAGGTTTATGAAACTTGGTATGTGGATAGGGCGAAATAAGGGATTATGCAGGTCTAAAATATTTTTTGTTCGGGCAAAAATTGTGCTTGTAATGGAGACGGAGAGAGTACAATATATACAAGTTTTCAAGCTATGTTTATGAAACTTGGTATGTGGGTGTATGTGCAAATAAGAATACTAGTATGCATATCTTAAAGTTGTGGTTGATATGGCAACAGAAACTTTAAAAATAATTTAAAGGTCATGGCTTCAAACCAGTTGGGAACTTCTGACCTGTATTGCTTGCAATTCTTAGTGACTTATTGAAGAATGATATTACTAAAAATTAAGGATGACTGAAACAAATTATACAACTTACATGCATATCACTCGTGCCAAACCTAATCCATCAACACATTCAAGTGTATATAAGAAGCCAGTTCATACCTTATAAATGTTTAAGATAGTTTGTCAAACTTTTCAAGTAATACCAATCATATGCACAGATAACTGTTTCATTAAGATTAAAAATATATAATTTATTTTTTTGTAAAATTTATTATATTCATGAATCTATATAAATTTTTCAATTTTTTTTTACTTTTAATCAATGATACAGTTTAAAAGTTTTCTAAACATTAAATATAAATATGTTGTGATCAGCTTAAAGAAGATACTGAAAATTAGGACAGGGTAGGCAGCACTCAACTTAAACAGTCGAGCACAGAAAACGAACAAAAACACATACCACAGTTACACGACACAATGTCCGACACACAACCGAACCAGAAAAAGGAACTGAACCCTAAAAGAACTCGAGAGGTCTAAGTTTTGACATGGTCTTTATGAAGCTAACTACGGTGCACGTCTCTGTAACTACAACTGGGATGAAAAGCTACTTGTAGGTCACATGCCTATTAATAAACAAGCCGCTGTTTGTACCTTAACTTAATGAAACTGATAAAAAAATGATTACAAGGGTCTCAGTAACTAGTCACATGGAGCGGAAAACTAGATCATACTGCCAGTGCCAACATTTGCCAGTCTTCAGGTGAGTGATTAAGGGCCAATTACCTCATATCGTTAATTGAAAAACAGGAAATTTTGACCCCATTTATAAGGATTATCTATCTAAATATCTATCAGTTAACAATATTTCATTTTGGTTGCCATGGCTACCAGAGGTCTGTACATCGTGTAGGTTATAAGGTTATTAGCGCACTATATGTTTTGCAACTGAGAACTTGGCCCTAAATGTGTGTTTTGAGGAATGCTTTGTGCATCCACATCTAAATCTTACGTAACCACTGGATGGGTTACAAACAAACTTTACAAAACTGATACCATTATATCGCTGGGTTAGAATTAGAAGGTCGTAAGAACAAAATCAATATTTTGAGAAAACAAGAAAAAACTGTCTGAAAACTTCTCTTTACTTTTGGAAAAATAAGCTTTTTAGACTTCAGTTTGGTCAACATGATTTTCATAACAATAGGCTCATAAGAAGCGCATTCAAGTGGACCCGCCTTGATAAAAAAGTTTAATTCAAACACAAACGTCCAAATAACTATAATTTCATGAAATGTCATGATAATATCATGCAATAACCTGGCTGAAATATGGGAATGTTAATTAACTAATTCGTAATTTATAACTAGTTGAGAGCTAATGAGAAAGCTACGTTACGTCGGTCGGCGGTGGTAGCGCGTTACTATGATAAATTGATAATACAATGGCTGATGACATGCTACTGGTTTGCACTTTTGAAGATAAATGTGTATTTACTGTAGGTAATAAGTTAATGTTTGTAATGATATAAGAAATTATTACTTATAATCAAATGAAAACGATGATCTACGAATTTATTGAATGACCATCGTATGTCATTTTCAAATTTTATGTTGTTGTTTTACCTCACCTGAGCACTTAGTCCTCAATGTGAGCTTTTTTGTGAGCTATTTACCAAACCACTTAATAGTTGTTGACCAAACTTTACAGAAATGACAACATCGATGCCATCTTTCAAAGTTAAAACAGATCAGGTCGGTCTGCTCTTTATGTAGGTCACTCACTGGAGGCAATTAAGGTATTTTAATTTATTCAAAATGCTGATGGTCTCGGAAGAGCGATGTACGACCGTAATTGTTTTGTACTAGCTTTTATCAATTTCTTTTGGAATTATTTCCGTCAAGAGGACACAGTTAAGTAATTTGCAATAAAAGTTAATAATTGGTGTTGTGTAGTTTTAATATACAAGTAATGTTGAAAACGGGGTTAATAATTGGTGGGTAGTTGAGCATTATAGCCTGTGCTCTAGGATGAATGGTGCGTCATTGAAGTTTCAAAGTCCCCACAATTCCGTTAGACGCGTATTTCCTTGAACAACATGTGAAATGTATTCTTCACCAAGTTGCTACGAGGCGATGGATATGATTCCGTAATTATTTATCAGCGTACAACAAAAATCTCAACATCACCACATCTGTCGCTTGTGGTTGTTGCACGAGTGGAACTCGTAGGTGTAATATTTAGCAAAACATTCAAAAATTTCGCTGAGAAACTTGTTAAAATGACAAGCAACCCATTAACGTAAGTGTGTTAACATCCAGCGATCATGTTTCATTTCTTTGTTTGCGATCAGACAACTGTGCAATGATTGTAACAAAGCGCTAATGCATCAACAAAATTATAACGGTTGTAACTTCCGCTTGTTATTAATCATGAGAGCATGTTCACAATCATGTACGCAGTCATGTATTCTATATGACTTTAATACACTCTTGCTAACAATACCGTAAATATAATATACATATCGATGTATAATGAAGAGGTTTACCTTATAAGACTGGTACATATTTGAAATCTGTCTCGCAAGGCGCTTCTTATGAGCCTATATTCATGAAAATCGGAACAGGTGATGTTGACCAAACTGAAGTTGAAAAACTTGTTTTCCATAAGTAAAGAGTGGTTTTCAGACAGCTTTTTATTGTTTCTAATTCTAAACCAGCGATATTTTATGCCTTTATTACATATGTTATTCAATATCAAAACGTCTTTTTTTCACACATAAAAACATTCACTACAAAAACAAACACAGAACTCAAATGTAAGTATTTCTGAATCATATTAACCTGTGCATGCAACTTGAAAGCAACGACATTAGGTCTACAAAAAGACCACGTCAAAATGAACACACAATTCAGTTATGAGACAGATTACAAGGTGGTCATTTACTTGAGGCTTTACAGTAACTAGAAATTGACATGTGTCTAGCGGCGGCCATCATGGTCATGTGACCAGCTAATGGCGCCTTTATATCGTTGATGTGGTAATCAAACATGAAACTGAATAATAAATACGTGTTATTATCGCATGTTACAGGGATGTTGATGGTTAAAGTTGTAACTCCCTTGACCTTTCCATGTTTTCGTTGTTTCAGCATAAACCCGGTGTTAGGACATTATTAGAACATTATTATTCTTGTCATATTTTACGACATGATGGTGTTAGACAAGTGTTAGTTACACGGAAACCCTATTTGAAGCCCACGTTACATACGTAAGTAGCTCGTAAATCACGTGCATCACGTGGCTATATAGTGTATATATAAATGTTCAGTCGTTTGGTATGTACATATTGTGTTCTAGGAAAGTTTTGTTCGAGGTAAGTAGATATTTTACGAGTTATTTAATTTACTGCTCCTATCTTAAGGTGTTATTCCCGACGGCACGGTTGCGGGTATGACGCTCACTCAGGGTCTTAATCCCTTAACTAGGCGCGGACAGGGAATTTGTTACCTCTCTCAACCAGGGTCTGAGATCCTTAATTAGGCGATTTCCCTAGTATTGTATGTTACCAACGGCGCTATCGATAAGCATATAATTGAATTTACATTTAATCATATTTTTGTACATGCATTCATTGTGGTGTACCGGCGCACTGGATAATTGCGAGTAAATGAGTAATGTAGTCATAACGTTGTTTAATACTCCGTACACAGATGAGATACTAGGCAATACTTGGTACAGTAAAAATCAATACTCTGTACAGTTACTTACACGTATCTGTTTTAGTAAGTATCTTTTTTTGTACTTTCGTCATTTACTGAAATTTGAACAAAACATATTTTGGCTCATCACGAAAAGATGCTTAATTCAAAAACAATTATGCCTTGGTAATACAATCATTCTAAACACATTTGACACAATACTATCAACATTTGAGAGTGAGCAGCCGTCCTATTCAAGGAAATTACACTGAGAAAAAGCACTTGAACGAATATCTGTTATAGACTTAGTTTGATGTCTTCTATGGCTACATAAATATCTGAAGATGCTTAAAACCATTTGGGTTGCGTGAAGGAATCAGTCGTTTGGAAAATATCATGGCTGAACTTACACTCGTTTCCAGTCCAATGTCGCGAAAAGTAATCATATCACTCAAATTAACTTTCAATATCCGGTGTACAGTATAATGCAGTGGAATTGGAATAAAAAAACTTCCGGTTAAACGTAAGATTATCATAAACGAGTGTAAATATGTTTCGCTTGATTAAAAACAACTTTATCAATCGGTCATTGGTTTTATAACTTAGACCCCACAAGGTAGAAACATGGGTTCTGTACATCACATGCATTAGTTACATACAAGGTGTGAGTCAAAATTACGTGGACTTTTGCTCTAACTTACAAAAACATAATAGTTCATTCACATTCGTATAGAGACTGGCAGGTACGAAGGCATTCCGATACATAACAGAAAATGTCCGTTCTGTGACATCATTGAAGATGAGAAACATGTGATATTAGATTGTATTTCTTACTCTGATTTGAGACAAACGTTGTACACAAAAGCAACTTCAATTGATTATAATTTTTTGAATATGTCAGATATGGATAAATTAATCTTTCTTTTCAAAAACTCAGAGATGATACGTATAAGTGCCAAAACCTGCTACAATATTTTACAGCGTCGTTCTTTTTATCTTTGTAAATAATGTACGTATTTGATTAAATTATAATATTTTAGTTCGTCTGAAGAACAGTTGTTAATCAAATTAGAACCAATCTGATTGGTCCTAAGTAGATTTCATAAGTCATTTCTTAAATATGCGCTATAGTGCACGGTAACTCTCAGTATCTTAATAATTTCTATTTTTTTTAATTTTTATTTTAATAAGGATTAACAACTGTTTTTTCAGTTTTAAACACATACTATGTAACAATGTGTAATATCAGATTTTTATATACGGTACATTTACCTTGTGATATTTGATGTTTTATTATAATGTAGATAATGTCTCTTATAACTCTTATTAAGAGTGGCTATATATGATTTGTGTTTATGTCGTGTGTAATATATGTTGTAAATATAGATGAGACTCAAATAAATAAATAAATAAAATTCACACAAATAATTAATTCTTTTCATAAATAACGTAAATAGGCGTCTGCAAGGGGGTATGCTTATGAATCGCGGGGCAGCTTAGAAATGACGTACGACGTCACCTTCACTTCTGTATCATTTCGTGAAGGTTTTGTACACTGTTAATCAATTGTACTTCCTATTGTATTTCCTAACCAGTTATGCTCTTATATAACTTTCGTTCAAGATAAGTTAAAAAAGTATGGAGTGGACACGATATGCAATGTTCAAACATTTGACCTTGAACTGCGACCTTGACCGGCATGCATAGAATATAGGTTCTGCATGTCGTCTTAAATACTTACAAATTTGTTATGAGTTTCATGCGATTTGGCCCGGGCATAAAAAGGTTATGGAGCGGACACGATTTTGTTATGGACGGACGGAAACCATTCCTATAATCCCCTCCAACTTCGTTGCGTGGAATTAATAACTACATTGTATTAATAAAAGCGATTTTATCGAAATATGCACATTCATTTAAAATCGTGTTCGTTCTTAAATAAAGGCAATATGACATTAAGAGTCTATGTTTGCCGTTGAGTGGATAGGAATAGTACAAAAACGAACATTTCCAAAACAAGAATTGTCAAACATGTTTATTAACTTGTAGCATGCAAAACTGCAATGATCTTGCAAACCGACAGTAGAATAATTATATTGGTATATTGCATATTTTTTACAGTATACATTTTTAGTCATAATGTAGTACGAGTTTGTTCCCTTGAGTTATATTGTAAGAATTTTGAACAGTAGACCTACCAGTTGACAGGTTTTCGTGTTTGTGAACGAACAAGAAATGCAACGAATGTTCTGACATGCTTCCATTAATTCGCTATATTAATGTTCAACTCACAGGGTATACTGGTAACTCGTTGACTTAGAATTATAAGGTCTTTAGTACAAAATCAATATTTTGGGAAAACAAGAACAAACTGTCTGAAAATTACTCTTTACTTATGGAAAACAAGCCTTTTAAACTTCAGTTGCGTCAACATGGCCGATTTTCATGAAAATAGGCTCATAAGAAGCTCCTTGAGATGCAGATTTTAAATATGCCTGAGTCTTATAAGGTCATAAGTAGTCACACTTACGACCTTCTAATTCTAAGCCAGCGAGTTATGTAGTACATCATAGAATGATTCGTTATTATTGCACTAATTCACACCTTTTTAGTTAACAGCAATGTAATTGTTTCACAATCGAGCATTTATTATGGTGGCTGATTTATGCCATGTCGTATTTTCACAACAATGCGAAAATGTAACAATGCGAAAAAGTCGACTTTGTCGTATCTTTGCATTGGTACATTTTCGCTACGTTTTGGCGAAAATGTGACAATGCGAAAATGTAACAATGCGAAAAAGTCGACTTTGTCGTATATTTGCATGCATTATTTTGTTACATTTGCGCTTTGTTGTGGCGACAGTGTTGTAGTTTTTTCACTAGGCCTACTGTACTATTAATTTTTTTTTCAAATTATAAATGCAAGTTCCTGTGATTAGACAGAGAACAGTTTGACACCGGCACTGAGGATTTCGAACTCCGTCTTTTCTCACAGCAAAAACTACTCTAAAGCTCCATTTACCCTATGTGCATGAATGGTTAGCTGAGAGGCTCAGACATCAATGTGCTGTGGCTGCATTCGGCGTCGAGTGTTACAGTCGGCTTCCGACTCTATGACGGGAGGGCTAAATGCATGTCTGAAAGTAGACCATAAATTTATGATAACAATACTACTAGATCTACTTATATTTTAATTACGTAACTGAGTGAGTTTAAACTTTACTATTCTATAGATTCTAATACAATGAATGCATATAATTGTTATCTTTTATTTCCAGACATTTAACCATGATCACCATACCAGAAGGAATCGTTGTCATGGTATTGGTATTGTTGAGCGTGCTCGTAGTGACAGTGACGTCACAGTCTCAAGATGATCCTTACAGATGGCGGGCAGACGACTATAACAGTTAGTTTCCAATATCCCGTAATGTAGATACTGTTTTGTCAAGACTTTTTTTATTTAGTTTTGTGGTGGACTTTGTGACGAGCGATGTCATTGGCCAATGGCTTCAAAGTATCTGAATCAAAATTATCAGAGTGTACCCTATATAGAGAGAAGGTTGAGCAGCGGCCATGTTTAGCCGCAACGGATATGACTTTTCGAAAGCTGGTACCCAGTTTTTCTACAGTTGTCACAGCACATACGGATACCAGTTCCTGTACCGTCATATCCGTTGCGGCTAAACATAGCCGCTGCCCAACCTTCTGTCTATATAGGGTATACTTAGATAATTTTGACTCAGCTAACTTGAAACAAACTACCTATGGTGCTGCTGGTCTGTGAATTTTCACTTTGGTGTGTCCTTTTTTGTGCGCTTCGTGCTTGGTTGTTTCTTTTGCTGCATTCCCTGTCCGATTTATTTAAATTGTCTTTTTTTAAAGTTTGTATGTTTTCAATACCAACCACTTAAATTTTGCATCTTTTTATATGAACAACTAGTATGTTTTAAACATACGTCTATCTTATTACCATGGGAATATTTCTTAGCCAATGAGTTCATAGTTCCTATATTACTAGCTAAAATATCCAGTTTCATTGTGATTTGTACCAACATGATAAAAATATTACTAGACATATTTCAAACTCAAATGAGATAAAATATGGACTGTACCTGGATTGTAAAAGTATATTGACAAATGAGTTAAAAAGTTAAGTTACCAATTTTCGAGGGCTGCTTTTAGCAGTTCAGCCGTTCAGCCACCCTTTGACATTTTAACTTCCCCTGGCCGTTAGGCTACTTACGGAACCTGCGCTCGAGTCTCCCTAGGGAAACTATTTCTCTCCTGGTGGGTGGGTGTAGCCAACATCGATTTGCGGTGCCCAGGACTATCGCACATGTTCAGACACCGCTCTCACAGGTACCAATTCACACCTTGTTCGAGTGGAGCATGTGGGTTGTTCTTGCTCAGAGAAATTAAGCAGTGGTCCAGACTGGGGTTTAAACCGGGACCTCTCGATCCCGAAGCGCGCGCCTAACCTCTAGGCCACCGCTCCCCCACTAAATCAAGAAAACAAAATTACCAGCTCTTACGTTGTGATCGGGAGAGAATTGCAACCATTTATTTTCTCTTATCTTTTCAGATCAAATGAACCTCAACGCTTGGAGGTGGGGTAATTAACCCCGCGTCTATAGAAGAGACATTTAGAATGGTCAGACGTCGAGAAATTCGTATGACCAAGAGACATTTATAGTTATCACATGTGTATTCTAGATGTCATTACGGACGTGTAAACTAGAAACGATAAATAGTTTATATTATGAACATTTTGTATTTTGCGTAATTTAGCTTATTGTGGTATACAAAATCAGGCGACAGACAAATTAGTCTTTGTACACTGCATAATGTGGTGAAAACAAGGTGTCGCGTATTGTATGTAGTTAATGAAATGCTGATAAATAGAACTTAAAAAAGATGAGTCTGATTTTTAATGGTAAAATGTCTGTACCCAATGTGCATGTATATATTTATTGTTATTGTTATTAAGGTAAGACTACGAAAATCGACCCCACCGATAGGTCGAAAAAGTAAAGCAATTTCTAAATGACATGCTTTAAAGTATACAAAAACATGTTATACCTTTTAACCAACCAGCACGCTTGATTTTCGTCTTCTTGAACACCAAGAACGTCATTTCCCTCATCACCAAGAAGTAATTGGAAGTTGCTGCACATGTGCTTGTAGAACACGCCTCTGTGTAACCCATAGCAATCGAAGCGGACGCTCTATCACTAGGCTATCGAGGCGGCTCGCAGATACGGAGAATGGAGTGACATCAAGAGTAAACAAACGATATCACATCTGAATATTGCTTCGTTACTTATGCAAATATTTTATACTTCTTTTTGTATTAATTGATATATTTCTAAGGTGCAGCAACCAAACTTTTACACGAACATTTTTTTTTCTTTTTAATATATATTAACTAATTTAACATGCATTATACTTTAACTGTACGAACCAGTCATTATTTCATCACCCCGGAAATGTATAAAATTATATATAAGTCCCAAAAAACTTGTTTGTATGTGTACCTCTTTTCTTCAAGATTCTTGTCTATGTAACACATACTACTGGAAATAAATGTTGTTTAAACTAATATATTTCTATTACAAAGATGCAGTTCGAGCCATAATTTTGAAAGACATGAAGTAATACTAACCATTATATATAACGTTTGTTTCTACCTACCCACCTTAATCTTGAGGGAAGCTGTTAGGCCACAAAGACCTGTCTTACCCCTCGATGTCTGTTTTCTCCAGTCCGGTCTCTGTCTGGCACAACTGAGTATTACTTTATTATACCCGTGTTGCAAATAAACTTAGAACATTCGGCTTGTTGCGTAATAAATCATGTTTTGCACATGCAAGGTATGTGCACCAAAGTTCGTGTTCAGGAACGAATTCGGCATTGCTGATGACTGTTCATCTTGAAAAACACATTAAATGCTGAAATTGACCCGAAGGGAACACTCATGAGATTTTGAAATATCACTGTAAACACTTTTCCTAGTTGACAATATTTTATTTTATTAATATCATTTTGATAATGAATTTATTTCACATACTGAAATAATAATTATGCATAATATTATGTAACGAAGTCAATTATTAGTTTATTTTCGCACACTTGCGGTCTTATTCACCGTGTAAGAGTAGTTACGTAATCTAGCATATATTTCACGTGTAAGACATACGCAGTGAAAAACACGTGTTTGTGTCCGGTTTTGATGTAATTCGTGGTTTGCCTACGCGATAACACTTATGATGCTGAGTTTGGCACAAAAACACGATAGATCTGTCGAGATATCATAAGCCCGAATGCAGTTGCGGCCCTTGAATTTTTTAATTACAAAAACAACGTTTGTAATTGTTATTTTAGTGGTTGTATTTGTTTTTTATTGACAGGATCTTTTATTTTGTGAATATTAACATGTGTGGTTTTTGCGAAATTAACATTTCATTGAAGAAGCCTTTTTGAAATTTCGTAGTAAGATTCTTACACATCGGACGAGTTCGTCTTCGGTCAATTTCGGCATGTTACGTGATTTTCTAGGAGGGCAGTCATCAGTAATGCTAAAATGGTTGTGAACACTTGCTTGCCAATACGCATGTGTTCATAAACAGTTCGGGTAAAACATTTTGTGATTTTGTAGAATATGTTTAATTATGTTACACGCCTGTCACGACTTACATTACCGCTTATCGGCCAAACTACATCAATAATTAACTGCATTCAAGTATTGCTGTACAAAATTTCATGAGACAACATGCATTATTAACAAAATAATCATACAAATAATTGTGGCAGTTAAGCACTTTGGAGTTGTGTATGTGTACAGGTTTTAATGTCAATTTACCTGCGAATCAAAACGTGGACGTGACAATTGGAGCATGATTTTTTCATGGATCGATATTGAGTGTGTATAATTATAAACTCAACGAGTCCATGGGCGATTAAAACATGTGTTTCCCGTGCCTACATATACCTGTGTGATGTAGTGCACATGTTATTTTCATCTGTTACACTTTGGTTCTTGTAGTTATGACACGATACATATCTTGATGACGAAATACCCAAAACTAGTATTCAGGTAGACATACACGTTACGCGTTCAGTTCAGAACAACCATGCTCTTGCTACAAATTCTTGTACAAGTGACTGAACAAGATTTGCCAAAATCAGCAAATGTTCCCCACAGTTTCATATTCAAAGACAGATAACTAAAGAAAAAGCATGGTAACCTAATACCTAGCATATTTTTACATGTAAAAAAACGGTATGAACAAATACTATTATTGAGATATGTTTTACCCAAATCTACAGTTGCAATTTAAAGTGACTTGCGAAACAAAAGACGTACTTGCAAATTCACGAGCCAATTGAGGTATGTTTTCCTCATGAACTGATGCGAGTGTGAATAAATCTCGACGAGACCATTTGTGTTGGGTGACGGTGAACACAAACCTCTACAAGCCTTACATCGTCTGTCAAACGCTCTATACTTGAATGGCGACATGATCAGGTAGCCGTACAACTTATAGTTCGCATTATCTCTCCTGATAGTTGAGTTACCATTATTAAACATTATTGAGTTATTTAGTTGTGGACGACGAACAAAATATCTTCATGTCTTCATACGCCTCACTGGACGTTCAGCAATGGCAGTGTGGTAGAATTGTGATAGCCCGGCTCATGTATGTACAGGTTTTAGGTAACATGTTACATATGTCTTCTGTCGAGTACACCAGCAGAGAATCAAATTTGACGTGGCACAATGCGGACAATAATATTGTCATGTTGACGCTGCTATTTGCTACTTGATTATTCGTAGAAATAATAGAAATAAATATGTGAACGACACAAACTATATGCACATTATGTGGCAATACAAGAGATGCTCCTTTGATATTTGAACATCAAATATGATCATGCAAACACGATCAAGGTTAACTATCTCTCTTGTACCGTGTAGAGTTACATCTTTTTGGTAACATAGACTCTGTTTGGTTTGTTTACAATATGGTAAGAACAAAAAAGACACATTCGTAGGTGTGATGTTTAGAAATTTTGAAAGCCAACCACTCTCATAAAGCACCAAGAATGTGTTGGTTGGGCATGGCATGTAAAGACAATACGTATGTTTTGTCACAAGAAGGATATCTGGCGTTCTGTTTCTCTTGTTGGTGAAATAATTCAAAATATTAAAAAACGCCAAAAAGTGATGACGCCTTCCATAATCGTATCCATTGATTATATGATATCTAACACAAATCCAACGATCAAATGAGGGACTGTAACAAAGGTAACAGTATCCATCGGAACTGTCAATCAGTTCATTCCGAAAATAAAACATGCCAAACTTCATTCAGCGTTAGCTGTCTAGCTTGGTATTTGACCTACTTTAAAAACCAATGAAATGTTTGTAAAAATAATAGAAGAAACTATTTTATTTACGTCCATTGGTCAGTATATGCTATACTCATCACAAAAGATACTGCGAAAAAGTTACATTTCTGTTAAACTAGTAACCAAAGGTATGGTAGTTAAGGTTGGAATCACTATATATCGATATAATTGCCGGATATCACGGACCGCAGAATCTAGACTAATACATATATCTATATCACTATTCTTTTTTTATTTACTGACAAACAATTTACATGGATAAATATATCAATTCTAGTTTGATTAGTGTTTTCAATTTTAACGATATGAAATAACGTCCGCATCTTTATTGAAAACAAGTACACATATCTGCTATCTTAACGCTGTTTATCTTTTTTAAAGATATTTCTTGTAATTTCTAGGTTTAAAAGGTTAATAAGATTCAAAACGTATTTGGGCAGACTGTTTGCCACACATGTGCCATCCATTTTCCAGGAGTAATGCGAGGAACAAGGTGTTTTGGTCAAGACACAGCTTCACACTGTTTGGTACCTAAAGGATACGAATGTGAAGTACATTACGTAATTGATAAATTCAAACGATCCTGCACCCGTGGCGTTTGAATCTTGATGATTTTGCGGCACTGATTACAGAGGAAAATACAAACATCATCGATTGGATTATTCGGTCTTAAAAAGCCACAAACAATGCTCCAACAAAATTGTTTATTTTGGTGCTAACTAAATTGCAAACATAATAAACACTGAGTGTATATGTTGCTTGACATATAAATACTTTTCTGACATTGCCCAGATTATGATTAGACTGTTCTAGCATATGATTTCAAATTTAAATGCAATTTTAAAAACATTAAAGCAGTAAAAAAATCCAAACAATTTGTGACGCAAACAGGTAATGCGTTTTACGGTTTTATAGGAAATATAGATTAATATTCGAAAGTCTGATTAAGCGCCATTTACCTGTGATAAATCATCTTAGATGAATAGAAATACCAAATACAGTTCATTTTCAATATACTGTTATATTGGTACTGGATAATGTCATTACTAATAATATGAAGCTACCTGTATCAGTAAATGCACCAAATACGAGAGGTGTCCCAATTATATTTGAACAGAGTGGAACATCCGATATTTTCACGCTGACACGCTATAATCGAAATGTTTCTATACAGCCATGTATATTAATGTGTCGACTAACATAATAATACACTCGTTGTTTTTTAAATTTGCAATTTAGTTCGACCCCAAATCAACATTTACGTAGGGTCATTGTATTTAGCTTTTTTAAGACCAAAAACTCCCATCGATGATGTAAACATTGATCGAGTGTAATCAATGCTGATTCGTCGTTAAGATTCCAAAGTCGATGAATGCATGTTAGTTAGACTTCGGTATTTACTATTCTGGTGTAATAAACTGGGAATTTGTATTCTTAAGGTATCTAACGATGTGATTGTGGTGCGGTATGAAGCTGAGTCTTGACCAATACACCAAGTTCCAGGCATTGTCGTCAGGAAGGAGATGTGGCAAACATTTTGTCCAAAAACGATTTTAAACGTTAAGAGTACAGTACTGAGCGCAATTTTTTCCCTAGGTAGAATAAATATGAGTTCTATTTTATTAGTTTTAACAAACAACAGCACTAGTCATGCAACCGGGCGCGAACTCATGTTGCTTACCGAATGTTAACTTTTTGGTAGTCTCGTAGCGTTTCTCAAATAGCAATATGTTCTTTTACCGTAAATATCTTAATGATAAAGCATGATCTCACCAGAGGCGACAAAGTTATCGAAATTACAGTTTTGTTGTAGCATATACAGGGGTTACAGACGATTGTCTCACTTGTATCTTTTTGGTAAAATTGCTGGTGAACAACTTTTTATTTTCGGAGTTTGGCATTCACCATTTTCGAAATTACTTGAGTGATAGTTCCGAAGGATACTCATCCCTTCATTGAAATATCCATTTTGGTTATTGGATTTAACATACTTATCATACAACCGATGGGTACTATTATTGAAGGAATCGTCACTTTGGGCACTTTATAATATTTTGTGTAATTTCACATATTAGAGCAAAAGGATGTAAAACGACCGTCTAGTGACGACAAATACGAATAACCTTCACAGAAACGGTATATCCATGATCTATAAACACATTTTTGGTGCTTTTTAAGGAGCATTTGACCTTCAAAAAACCAAAGGTCACACCCTCTACAAAATTGCTGATTTCGGCTAGAATGATATTGCTAACAAAAAGATTATATTAGGTCAGACAGGGAAGGCAGCACTCAACCCAACCAGCCGAGCACAGAAAACATAAAAACACACAAAACTCAATGCCCAACTGAACCAACCGAGCACAGGAAACATAAAACACATAAAGACACAATGCCCAACAAACCAAACAGTGAGTGCATATGATACCTGACACATTACTTCACGAGGCTCAAAAGAGTTATTTCATTTATATCGGGTATGCATGAAAATATTGGATATTCAACGCTGTTCAAATATAAGAGGGGCACCTCTCGTATGATGATAGAAAATAGATCTACCTCAGTTGGGTAGCCTAACGTATCTCTTACAAAGGTACTTTACTACCCATAAGCTCATATCCATGATGTAGACTTAATAAAACTTTTTACCATAGACAAGTTGCACATACCACGTGGTATGTGACGTAAATATTTTGACTAAGAACGCAAGTAAAAATCTGTCAAAAAATTCGCAAGTAGTTTATTCCTCGACCAATTGTAACGAGACATCTTCGACGCTCAAGTCGAGACTGAGTATATACATGCAATGTTTGTGTGATAGGTTACAGTTCTTGCCCGAAACCGACTCAACTACAATACAGGCAGTTGACTCGGTCTGGGCAAAAACTATTAACATTTAGTTGCAAAGTCGCATCAAAAGTACCAACTCAGAGAATAGAATACGTACTTTGTGTTGACATATTTTTATTCGCGTTCTTCGCCAAAGAAAAGTCACGCTTCACTTGGTTCGTTCACACTGATAGATATATGCATTATAACTATACCCTGTATATATGTATATAGAATCTAACAACACAAATGAAACAATTGGCTACTGAACCATTTAATTGCAAGACTTGATATATTTGACAGTACGAGTGTTCTGACAAAAGCAGTAATGAGTAAGTTTGAAACAAGTAGGATTCGAATTTAAGTGTTTTCTTAAAAAATAATGAAAATAAGATCTTGTTGATCTTGTATGAAGTAAAACCGCTTATTTTCGAGCTTCCGCTGGTGGGCTGGGCTGGTTACTGCGGGTATTCTGTGCAGATTGAATCATCGTGGTCACCAAATATGATAAAGAAATAGGACAATCAACACAGCCACAACAACCTCGATGTAACGTCATCGGGATATCAAATACTGGCAGTATGCGCCTCGCTTCCATCGGTCTAGAGCAACAATCGACCCCACATGGACATGGTTCTTCCATAACTGGTGTCGCCATGCTCATACCGTGCATTCTTCTCAATGTGAGGGCCATGTTTAACATGTTCGTCAATGTCTGCTGTAACGCAGATGTTGGAGCTGGCATTGTAGGTCTTTGTGGCCTCTGACCTTGTGTACCTGGTTGTGGTGTTTGTGACATCATCCGTGACTGTGGCGTCATCCGTGACTGCGGCATCATCCGTGACTGCGGCATCATCCGTGACTGTGACGTCATCCGTGACTGCGGCATCATCCGTGACTGCGGCATCATCGGTGGTTGTGGAGTCATTCGTGGCGTCATCTGTGTCATCATCATACCCGGTGCTATTGTTCGCATCATTATTTGCATAGGTGACATCATTCCTTGCATACCACCCATACCCATTCCGTTTGCCATTGAACCCGTTTGGCCCTGCATTACGTTCATACCGCCTCGCATTGACCCAGCTTGACTCTGCATACCGCCTTGCATTGATTCAGCCGGACTCTGCATACCGCTTAACATTGGCCCTACTAGGCTCTGCATACCGCCTTGCATTGATCCAGCCTGACTCTGCATACCACTGCCTATTGACCCTGCTTGGCTCTGCATACCACTGCCCATTGTCCCTGTTTGACCTTGTGCAGCACCCGTTGACCCAGCTTGACCCTGTGATCTACCTGAATTAGGATTGACGAACTCGAATTCTAAAAATGAACAATAATCGTACCCACAATATTATGGTACAAAGGAATACAATTGTAAGTAAAAATCTTATGGCATTAACAAAGAGCAGTAAACAGTAATACGGTACGTTTGAACGTCCAAGCTGGCTCAGTTATTAGCCTACTGTGTCGGGCAGGTATATCGCTGGCTTAGAATGAGAAGGTCGCAAGTACAAACAATCTATTTTTATAAACAAGAAAAAAATGTTTGAAAACTACTCTTCGCTTATGGAAAAACTTAGCTTTTTCAACTTCAGTTTGGTCAACATGACCTGTTCCGATTTTCATAAAATTATGCTCATAAGAAGCGCCTTGTGATGTAGATTGCAAACATCTATGAGTCCTATAAGGTGGTAATGAGCACTAACGACCATTTCATTCTAAGCCAGCGATCTATTCTTCCATGATATTGTCAATGGCTAGATCTATATAAGTTACAACACAGATAATTTGACCTGATCCTGACCTTTATGCATACATAATATTACATGGCTACTTCGTAGAATATATCAATTTCTGCGAGCAAATCGTGCAATTTCGGTCCTTCAGATCTGTGTTTGATTACATCTCGATACTCACCGCTTATGAAAACATACAACCGGGTTTATTAATACAGACAAGATATAAGCTGATAAAGTATGCTAAAAGAAGGTCGAGGTCCAAGTCAACTTCTCTAGATATTAGTACTGATTGATAACAAGTGGGTCACCTTGGCCCTATGCCGCTCATCTGAGTACATTGACCCTAGATAAACCATATTCTAACTTGACCCAAATTTAATTTAGATAAACATGAGTCAAATGTATCGCGTTTATCTATTGTATTGTTTTAAAAGTAACATTGACGGAACAAGCTAAGTTAGCCGTCTTTTAACTCTTCCTTTGGGGCACCAAGGTTTTATCCCACTATATAGTACTATATAGCATATAGTGACATACAACTTTGTTGCGCCAAAGAAAAGTTTTGCGCAATGAACATATGGAAAGAACCCTGCTTAAAAGGAGTTATTTGCAAAATGACAATGACCGCTTATTTTCTGTTCGACTTTGCCGCCATGTGACCTACGTTGACTTCCCAGATCAACATCTATAGAGAGGATCAATGTGAATCAAGTTTAACAAGTAATTAAGAATTGCAAGCAATACAGAAGTCCCCTACCGGTTTTAAGCCATTTTCAATGTTTCTGTTGCCATAGCAACCACAATTTTTGTCAGAATCAAAATGTATTTAGACGTGCATAATCCCCCTCATTGCCCCCTATCCACATCAAGTTTCATAAACCTAGCTTGAAAACTGTTGAGTTACGGACGGACGGACTGGACCGGACCGGACGGACGGACGGACTGACGGACGGCAAACGTATAGTCCCCTCCGGTCAAAAACCGGTAGGGGACTAATAAAAGTAGGCTAAAATGTTAACCTCTAATGTGTTAACAATGGGTTTCTATTATTTGACCTAGTGACCCATTTCTTGATAGAAGATGACTCAAACCCGATTTGTAACTATATTTTGTATAGATGAGCAATGTAATAAAGTGTCATTTTATAAAACCGATATGCCAGGTAGCCTATATTGCCTACGAGAGAACAAAAGTTAAATATTACCTATATCAACCAATGCTCCTGGTGGTATTTGAACATGGCGTATCTGTGACGTCACGGTTGTCATGAGCAACATCATCACCAAAGGTATGAGTAAGGGCTGCATCTGTTCCCAAATAAAAACAATATAACATAAATAATAGTGAAGACTGCTTATGTAACCCCAAGTAGAAACATGATCCTAAAAGTCAATGGTTTTGTCAAGACGGGTAAGATCTTTCCTTGCTATATTATGCCTTCACTCACGACAAGAGTGTACAAAACAATAATGTAGTTACTACATTGCCTTATTTCACGAATACAAATATGCATGATTTAAGTACCTGTAGCAGAAACAAATTTCCAAACCGTCATACATACAGGTTGTTAAAAATGTTCGTTCTCAATGTTTGAGTTTCAATATTTTATTTTTCTGACTTCAGAAGACTTTAAAATTTCCAGGTTAAATCAAGAGTGTTCTACCATTGTTCTAATCTCTCTGGCACTAAATGAAGCTATTAGAGTTAGAAATTAACATTGTCTACTGCATCTATAGCTCAAATAAAACTTTATGAATTTAAATTTTGAGAACGAACTTTTTTAACACCCTGTATATTCATACAATAATTAGCCTACATCATTAAATATAATATCAAGGTCGGTCCGAAACATTTAGATTAGGGAGAGTAACTTGTACCACGCACATTTTTATTTCAGCCTTGTTAGAATTACCCAGATATCTGCGACATTACTTCAAATGGTCTAACGTCAGACGATGGAAACCTGATTTCTCAAACGTGGTCTTTGTTTAAAACAACATCAATTTTAATGATCTTTAGTTAAATACCTTCTAGAAAACTGAACAAATGGTCTTAAAATGTTCCAATATGTTAGCATTGAAATTTGTTGTTCGTCATTAGTTTACATGGACCCCAAATATTGCCTTTTTGCATCAACAAGTAAGTGTCGATATATAGTTCGTTTCATCAGATCTGCCACTTGTATGCAAACATTGCACATTTGCAATATAATAGCATTGTATGTTTACTGTTTAAAACATTTAATAGGAGAAAAGGGCAGCGAGAACCAATACATTATTCATTAAGCTATATACTAGTACACATAATATATATTATAATAAGACATTAATAAGAACAATTACAACGTTTTTGTACGCAGTGTTATGTGGACAAGTGACCCACCTAAATAAGCGATTTATACCTTTAAACCAACATAATGTATTGTTTGTATTTCTATACACAACATGGTTAGAACTACCTCCATGCAAAATCCATCCAATCGAAATTGATCTACTACTTAAAAGTTATGCTATGAAATGTATATCACGGTGTCCAGTTAATCACTGAGGTGCATTCAATAAAAACGACAATATGAATTTATTTTCAATGTGTTCGAATTCCAAGGCCATACCTGTTATGTTTTTTTTTATTTTCATTCAGTTCTATCTATATTTCTTTACACCATTATAAAGATGAAGCTCTCTAGTTCTAGGCCTCTAAATGATACAGTGAAAATAAATCGAAAATAGTTATGTTTATACACCAATATAACCAGAAAGAGCGTACTTATTCCCTCGGACGAAACTGCCTATCCGAAATGACTTCCAGTATCCATTTTGTGTGGTTAGTAAACAAACACAACTTCATACTTTGAACTTTCTCCTTTACATGAAAACCTAGCGTATAACAACAATCAGAACATGTGTAATAATTTGTAGTAAAATTGGACTAGTGAATTTATTACATGTGGGTAGTTCTATAGATTCGAAACTAAAATACAAACTTGCTTCTAGAATTATGCAACCGTGAATACTAATTTCAAATTACCATTGTAATAGATTTCCCAATCATGTTGATACAGTTGTATATTATGCATTGTACTTAAAACGTCATTGCCATGGTTTCCAGCAATGTATAACGTAAGGTAGGAACGACGTTATACTTTTGTTATACTTTGAGTAGCAAAAACAATACATTTAAATTGCAAAAAAAAGTATTAATTTAGGAATAAAATCAACTTGCCTTGTTTTAGTGAAGCCAAACTGCAACTTGACATACAAAACTTCTGACTAAAAAGTGGAAAAAATCCTCAAAATTAGGTGTTTTATCGAACACTAATTACGGCGACCAAGCTGGCTTGCAGACTGGTTCAAGTTGAACACGTGTTATCCACTTCCGGTATATGTTCCCATGTCGTCTGTTTGAGACGCGTGATGTTACCGTAGGAGTAACAACGTGTTTTACATCATAAAACAACACTCAAGAATTTCTACACCATCACGATTATCTGCATTGAGCAGTAACTCACACTAACAACACACTTATTACGCAATGTTTTTATACCAATGTTGGGTTATGTTCTAGCAGCTCCTTGTTTGGAATCATTGTCAACATATTTTAATGGCGCTTACGTTTTGTTCAAAGGCACCTATAAGTGAATAACAACATAGTTATACTATTTGTACTGATTTAATTGGTTCAATGTTGTATACGTACATAAGGTTTCATGTTATATACCATGTCATTCACATTTTATTTTATATCATACAAATGTGTCATATGATCATTTTATGGTGCCTCCTGGTTACAAATATATCCTGTCTTTTATCACCCCCTAATATGTTGCCATTTTATTCCATCATTCATATTATACATAACACTATATCGGTACATGTATATAAACCAACAGTATCTCAACCGGATCTTACGAGCTTAATACACAGCTCAAAATAATTAAAGGAACACACTATTTTTTGTTAATATGTTAAATCAGGGAAGCAAACTAGTCCCAGAATTTAATGTTTATCATATCTGTGTATGCTTTAAGACTCATGTGTACAGCTGTCAGGTAGCATCTAAGTGAGTAAGTAACCCCTTATTCAATGCCGTTATTTGAGACGCCTCACATTGTGGACGCCTAAAAGTATGTCAACGACAAGAAACTGTTTTGGGGGAGCATATAGTCACCGCTTTGTCCTTCCGTCAGTCCATCCGTCAGACACATGTTTGTCCGGATGATTAGTCAAAAACTATTACACCTATTTACTTGAAATCTTGCCTGTGCATATATCTCATTGAGTGAAAACTCTGAAGTTCTACTTCCTCGAATACTGTAACTTCAAAGACGAATAAAACTCCTAAAGCAAAGGACAGAATAAAATTCCCGGACCAGGATACAGATAAGTCATCAAAACAGGTCAATACTGCAACCACTAAGCAGCCCACGTTTGTATTCAGTGAAAAACCAAACAATCTGGAAAACAAAACACCATCTCCTGAATGCAGTTCAAGTCTGATAACAAAGAAAAAACATCTTATTCTCGGAAATTCTGTTACTAAAGGACTGAATAAGAAAAAATGTACACATCAAATCCAATAGAGGCGCAGACATATAAGACATCAAGACAGAAATTACATTTAGACAATCCCACCCCAACCAGAATGAAGAAGCAGATATCATAATCGTACATGCAGGCATAATCAAAATCTCAAATGCAGACACTCTCACAGCAATATGTGACGATTTAAGAACACTATTAACTGCACTTCATTAAACAAATAAAAAAGCAAAAATTGCCATATTATCGATCCATCCAAACAAAGAGAGACCTACTGACTAGAGAAGTTTGTTAAGACAAACAGCCTGCTAGAAACTCTATGCATAACGAGGGCCTCCATTTCATAAACAATTGCACTGCATTAATGACTGACGACAAAGTCAATCAAAGCCTCTTCTATGACGAAATTAATGTAAATAAAGAAGGAATTAGAAAATACCCTTGACATCTCCAACAATACTGCCAGCGAGCGTGTAAACAATACCCCTACAGCCAGTAAGTTTTGGCATGCCCACAAACAACAGAGAAATACCCGGAGGCACCAGCAACCCTACCCGAGGTTCAGAGTATATCAGGGACCATGGAATCCCTGGATGGAGCCACACTGGAAATAAACAATGTATGTCAGTCATAGGACTACTACTGAAAACTAAGACTAAGCTCCTATTTTTGATCCCTCTTATTTAGGTGTGTGTATGTAACCCAGTCAGGAGTTGCCCCTAAATATATTGAAACAAATATTATCAACATGGCATTCACTATAGGCGTAAGTGTTGCGTGAAGCTTCTTGTTTTTGCATAAAAATGTCTTTAACTATATAATATGCAACTATTGACATGGTTGAATTGTATTTATTATGTTGTTTCATATTGTTATTCCAGACTCTAGTGATAGAAGCCATCTCGGAGTACCAGTAAGAAGAATGGAGGTAGTAGCCTTGCAGGAGTACATGACACGATAATGAAGGAAAGACTTATTGGTGAGTAGTCAATGTACTTATAGTCCAGGTAATGTAAATAGTTGCATCTTATCTAGTGTCTGATTGTTTAGTTTGCATGGAAACTTGGTTTCTGTGACATGGTGGTGCTGTGGGGATACTATTCGTCATTGTATAGCAATTCTAGTTTTTACGGTATATTCTATATTGCAATAAGACTTAATACTATGATATGTTAACTCCATAGAACTATTTTACTTTATTTCACACACTTTATTTTGACAAAATTGTTTGTATATTTCGTATACGTGTACAGCTGTATAATGTTAAAAATGAAGCACTATATTGCAACTAATACATCGTGTGTCGATTTTGTCCTGTTTCATGCTGTTAAATTAATGCAGATCAAGGAGCAATTTTTCACCACAAAAGCAGACCATGTGTGCAACCAAAGGATTTTTAATTTACTTTTCTTTGGGTTTTTGTTAAAGTTAGGACAAGTTATGAAAAAACATTATGTGACTTTGTTCGAACTTTCCAAATACACATATTAAGCTGAATAGTAATTTAGTAAATTCTGTATTTTAAGCTCACATATCTGTCACATGGTGGCAAGGTGAGCTTTTGTTTACACTGTCAGCTATTATAGAACATGCTGGCCAGGGATCCAATTAAGATATAATATTAGATAACTATGATATGCTTATTATTTTATTTTGCAGGCTAATATGACATTCATGTCAACAACCTGGTCCAGCCTCATCCTTCTATAGCCATCCGTCTGTTGGAACATGATCATGTGAGTGTTCTGACTGATTCATTTTTATCCAGCAGTATGGAGCAGCTTGTCGTTTTAGCTGATATGGTGAATTCTTGGAGGATACCATATCAGGGTAGTTCTATAGTCGATGCTGACGAAGGGGCACTTGTCTGTTCCATACGTCACCTTGAATGTCTATTCAAAACTCCCAAGCACTACAGCTTTGGTAGTTAGCTACCTTCACAATGTGGTGCTACATGTCGTTTATGGACAAAGTCCGCATCATGAGACAATGTCGACGAGGAGAACAGATGTCGAAAGGAACTGTGGTATATTCTAGGGTATACTGCCTACCCCCACCCCCTGTAGTTTGTTTTGCACAACACTTCTTAAGCTAAAATTTCTGTCCGTATTTGCAACATGTCTGCTACAACTCTTATCTTTCAAACCCAAGTCTTATATTTGTCATATTTCCCAGTCAAGGTCATAGATGATATTTCATCATTGTTGATGGTAATATGACCGAAGTCATCGATAAAATAGAGGAAATAGTATTCAATTCCCTAATCACTGATAAAGACATTGTTGACAGTATTAAAGCAATAAACATAAATAATTATGTCTGTTGATCGTAATCTTAATTATAGCTTAAAATTCAGTATTATGTTGTAAGACTTAGTGCTCTGCTATCCTTTATACTCATTTTGTCAATAGACTGTATGACAGAGGAGAAATTCCAGATCAATGGACCCGATTTATTCTTATACCATTGCACACGAAGGGTACTTTTAATAGTACGGATAATTATAGAGGTATTACACACTTAGAGATACTTAGTAAGATCTACATTTCATTTATTACAAAAACGTCTAACATTTTATAGCGAAGCTTATAATAGTATCTCTGAGAGTCAAGCTGGATTTAGAAGTGGCCATTCAATAATAGACAATGGTTTTATTCTTAATCTGTAATAAGCAAATATATGTGTATGCAGAAACAAACACAATATATGTAGCTTTTGTGGATTTCCAGAAAACCTTTGATTCCGTAAACCGTGGTATTTTACGTGGAGTGATCAAAGAGCAATGAGACAAATGCTATAATTTGTAAAGTTAACGTGTTTTAACCATAACAAGTAATTAAGAATTGCAAGCAATACAGAAGTCCCCTACCGGTTTGCAGCCATTGTCTGTTGCCATAGCAAAAACTGGTAGGGGACTAAAAATATCACATCCTTCGGTTGCATTTTATGCCGACTTGTACGTGTAAAATATAATTTATTAACCGAACGTTTTTTTACATGAATCTGCAGATAGACGCTGCTGCCATTGAATGTAATGTCCCTAGAAGCTGTGATCAGGTGAAACATTATATATGTAGTAGGACTGATTTAAACCATTATGAAAACATGACAAACGATATGGGAATATACATAGGTGTGAGAAACACAAAGTGATGAACACTTCATGCATATACCCCGGCAAGTACCTACTTTCAAGATACCCTACCAGAAATGAACGGGAGCAACTTAAGCAAGAGAAAAAACAGCAGGATGCTCGATTAGGGAGAGAGACACTAGATATGTCTTTTAAAGAACAGTTTACTGTCCTTTGAGAGATTCGTCGAGCTCGTCTATAATGATGACTTAGTGGATCATTAAGTGAACTAATTAAGAAATAAAAATCTGTTCGCGTTTTTTGTCGGTGAATAAAACATGGGCAGGAGTTCGGATCCGAACGAGTGCCCGTGTTTTATTCACCGACAAAATACAAGAACAGAGTTTTTATTTCGATTCTAAATACGATAATATCCCGCACTATTTAACTGCGCGCATTCCATTTTCACCCATTTGACATTTAACATAATTCCACGCTGAAATTGAGTGGCTTATTAGCTGGTACAATTACCTCCCTCGTTAATGAAAACGACCTTCATAATTTTCTGAAGAAAATCACACATTTTAAACATTGAAACAATGTTAATAACACGAGTATAGTGTATCTATTTCATGAAATGAAAAATATAAATGAATGGATTATCAGAAGTTTTTATGAATCTTTGTTTCGAGAGTTTATTGGAGTTTCTAACAATAGATGCGTCATAGCTGTAACACTGAATTCTCGTGCAACTCGCCCTGTTGGCGACTCATGGAAGTTTTTACGATAAAGTTTACGTTCATTTATTCATAAATATGTCACGTGGTCCGGGGCGTAAATAGTAACAGCCAATTTGATAGGTATGTTTTATGGGGGTAATAAAACATGCTACCGTCTGCTCTATGTTTAATGGATTAATCCGCAGATCGTGTTAGAATAGTGTATATAGTGGATGTGCATGTTAGTGTACATAGTGAATTGCTAGTGTAATCAAGTGCCGTATCTTTAATGAAATGTGATAGTAAACAGTGCTTTTTTTTCTTTATAGTGAAGATAAATCATTGAGTATATTTATATAATCATAAAGTGCTATATGTGTTGGGAATAATTTGGGGAATTCATTTAAAAGAGGTTTGGGGGAGGAATAGTAATGACATAATTATAAATAAGTCGTTAAGGACCTAATTAAATACTGTTCATTTAACTTGGTGTTGTTCATATTATAGTTAGTCAGTGTCGATTATATTGAGTTTATTGTACATACTACCACTATACCATCTACACAAGGCGGCCACCACAATACTCTACACACCAACGGTTATAATATTGCAGTGTATGGAACCTTATAATAGGATCTCTGAGAGTCAAGCTGGATTTAGAAGTGGCCATTCAATCATAGACAATGGTTTTATTCTTAATCTATAATAAGCAAACATCTGTGTATAATTCAATAATTATCTATATTCAAAATCAATAACTTTTCGAGTAAACAAATTAGATGCCATACTGGGAAATACTGAGCTAAAAGTATACACAAAGCAAATTAACTATCTACTGATATTAATGAGAAATCTTATTTACAGAATGAAGTGCAGGAAGATTATTCCAAGGTTCTCGGTATTTAAAAATGATATTTCATGTAAATTAAAAATGGAGGCTGAAATTGCACTAAATAATAACACATATGAGTCCCACTGTCAGAAATGGTACACATTTTCAATTATATAATCGTATACTGTCATTGTGGTACAGTAAATTAACATTAATGATAAACTAAAAACAAGAGGGACATTGGCCCTATAACGCTCACCTGATGACTAGCAGTTTAGGCAGAATCAGTGACCTGGTGACCTAGTTTTTGACCCCAGATGACCCAGTTGCAAACTGGACCTATATTTCATAAAGCTACACATTGTGGCTAAGTGTCATTAATATCACATTAAAAATGTGATCTCTAGAGTGTAAACAAGGTTATTCTTTGATGTGACCTTGTGACCTAGTTTTTGACCACAGATGACCCATCTACGAACTTAACCTCGATTTTATACAGACAAACATTGTGACCAAGTTTCATATAGATTAGGTAAAGCAGGTGACCTCTAGAATGCTAACAATGTTTTTTTCAATGTGAACTTTTGACCTAGTTTTTGACCCCCAGATGACCCAGTTGAGAACTTGACCTAGATTTCATAAAAACACATATTGTGACCATGTTTCATTCTGATTACATAAACAATATGACCTCTAGTGTTATCAAGGTTTTTCTTTGATATGACATTGTGACCTAGTTTTTGACTGCAGATGATTTAGTTACAAAATTGACCTAGATTTCATAGCGACAAACATTGTGACCAAGTTTCATATAGATTAGGTAAAAAAATGTGACCTCTAGAGTGTTAACAAGGTATTTCTTTGATGTGAACTGGTGACCTAGTTTTTGACCCCAGATGACCCAATTACGAACTTGACCTAGATTTCATAGAGACATAAATTTTGACCAAGTTTCATTAAGACTATGTCAAAAATGTGACCTCTAGAGTGTTAACAAAGTTTTTCTTGGTGTGACCTAGTTTTTCACCCCAGACGACCCAATTACGAACCTGACCTAGATTTCATAAAGACATACATTGTGACCATGTTAAATTAAGATTATGTCAAAATTGTGACATCTCGAGTGTTTACAAGATTTTTCTTTGATTTGACCTAGTGACCTAGTTTTTGACCCCAGACGACCCAATTACGAACTTGACCTAGATTTTATAGAGACATACATTGTGACTAAGTTTCATTAAGATTATATGATAAATGTGACGTCTATAGTGTTAATAAGGTTTTTCTTTGATGTGACCTGGTGACCTAGTTTTTGACCTCAGATGACCCAATTACAAACTTGACCTAGATTTCATAGAGACATACATTGTGACCAAGTTACATTAAGATTATGTAAAAATTGTGACCTCTAGAGTGTTAACAAGGTTTTTCTTTGATTTGACCTAGTTTTTAACCCCAGATGACCCAGTTACGAACTTGAACTAGATTTCATAGAGACAAACATTGTGACCAAGTTTCATGAAGATTAAATGAAAACTGTGACCTCTAGCGTGTTAACAGTCAAATTGTTGACGGCGGACGACGGACAAAAGGGTGACCACAATAGCTCACCTCGAGCACTTCGTGCTCAGGTGAGCTAAAAACAATAAACCAAAATGAATATCCAAGGACCAAAGTATTATGAAATAGTGAAATGAGGACCTAGAACAAAATGTAACAGATCAATATTTACCTTTATCATTGTAGACATGTATCACAATGGACGCATGGAGTACAACATAAGTGACATCAAATCAAAACAAGAAGGGTAACATGTGTTTTCTATGTGCCCTAGATTTTATACTTTAGGTGACCCAGTGCATACTAGGCCTAGATTTTACTAAAACAATGGGACCGGTTTTGACCCCAGATGACACAAATTACAAACTTGACCTAGATTTCATAGAGACATACATTGTGACCAAGTTTCATTAAGATTATCTCAAAAATGTGACCTCTAGAGTGTTAACAAAGTTTTTCTTTGATGTGACCTAGTTTTTGATCCCAGATGACCCAGTTGCAAACTTGACCTAGATTTATAGAGGTTCACATTGTGACCAAGTTTCATAAAGATTTGGTAAAAAATGTGACCTCTATAGAGTGTTAACAAGGTTTTTCTTTGATTTGACCTAGTGACCTAGTTTTTGACCCCAGATGACCCAGTTACGTACTTGACATAGATTTCATAGAGACAAACATTGTGACCAAGTTTCATAAAGAATAAGTGAAAACTGTGACCTCTAGAGTGTTAACAATTGTTGACGACGCACGGCGAACGACGGACATAGGGCGATCACAATAGCTCACCCTGAGCACTTCGTGCTCAGGTGAGCTAAAAAGAAATAAATAAAAATAAACTCTCTGTTTCCTATTTTTGAATATCTTAGTTATGAATACGAGTATGTGTTATTTTGTACTGTCTGTAAATGTATTGTTTAATGATAATAAATAGGTAAATGTAAGTATTTGTATAGAACGTAACTGTGTATGATTGTCTGGAATGCATGAGCGTGTGAAAGAAAATGAGAGTGTGAGAAAGAAAACCTTAAAATCACTTTGAGTATATTTTTGTCAAAATTGTTATATATAATTATGCATGAATGTATTTCAAAGTAATAAAGAATGAGAAAAAAAACAATGTATACAATGTATAAAACAAGACGTAAAAAGAGGGACCTAAAATACACGTTCCAATAGATCAGACTTGTTTAAATATTCTAGGCAAATTAAGATAACATTGAAATCAGAATCGTTGTAAACATTTGAAAACAATGTAGAACAATTGAAATGTGACTGGTTGGAAGAAATTACCATCTACTTTGAAAGACATTTAAGTGCCGACCTTAGAACATATTGTATCCGCATGATTTTAGGATAATATAACGTATACAACCTTTTCTCGGGAATTACATCAAAAAGATAATATTAAGTCGGTCAGGAAAGGCAGCACTAAATTTAATCAGTCGAGTACAGAAAACATAAAAACATACAAGGCGCAATGCCCAACACACAAACGAAAAGGAAAATGATCCGCCAAATTCCCAGCTGTCAAATAACTGCATGAATTAGTTTAAGCAATCAAAAATCTGAGTGCCTACGTTGAATGACCTTGTTCCAACCGTTAAACGGCTGAAATACCTAGTTTTAGCTGTCTGAAATACTAAAAAGTTATAGAATAACACTATTAAAAAGCTGAATGCCATGGTTTCAACTGAATGATCCAGTTTCAGCAATAAAATTCTGAAAACCCCATCCGAATGACCTAGTTTCGACAAGTTTAATGCATAAGCTCAAGAAACCCCGCTGAAAATTTAAATAATGTTATAAAATACGTTCAGAAAAAGAAAGTTCCATCAGAGATGATTGTTTAAACACCCTTTTTATACAGAAATGTTATTTTACTGCAATGTTGTGATGTCTAGTGGCAGCAGCTGCTGGTAAATGGACATTGCAAACATCTTGCCAGTTTGCAAATATTAATGTAGAAGCTATTGAAATTATCGAATCGAGCGAATCCCCAGATCAGATAATAAAAAACGCGAAAACTGCACTTGAGTGAGCCTCTTGACAATTTGAGGACATTTTTTTTGGTTATTTTGGTAACAACGAACGAGCTGTTGACTGTACTACTTGGACTATTTCATAACGAAACATAAAAAGAGGTCTGTCTGCAGCAGAACAAACTCAGATTGGTGAGTAGTTCTTTAAGAAATAATTTCTGAATGTGACTTATGATTGTAGTGAATATTGTGTGTAGTTCTTGTAACATGTACATGTATAATGTGCTGTAATAATATACACTTACTTTGTGCTCTGATAATATGACCGATTGTATGACTGATTTCATTGAAAGTTCACATGAGTCATTGGTACCAAAATGATTATATTAGGTCAGACAGGAGCAGCACTCAACTTAACCAGCCGAGCACAGAAAACATTAAAAACAAACAAAGCACAATGCCCAACTGAACCAACCGAGCACAGGAAACACAGGAAACATAAAACACATACAAGGCACAATGCCCAACTAAGTAATCAAAGATCCGCCCAAGTCCAAGCTGTCACAAAGTATAATACATTATTACAAGCTGAATGACCCTGTTTCCACAGGAAAACGACTATAATCAAGTCTAGTTGTGTATATTGTTAAAATATATGAGATTTAATTTTATGATCTTGTTTATCTGAAAAATAAAACAATGAAAAATAATCTGCTGCCCTTACAAATAACTTTACAATTATACTACAAATGCGTATATATCTGCAGATTAGTGAACATTTTGATTGTCATGATGCATAAGCATTGATGATAGCCAAGGTAATTAGTATATCTGCATGGTTTATTGTTGATGGTCAACTCGTGAGTAACTGTTAAAAAGTATATCATTATACTAAGAGTGAAGGGTTATAAATATATAAAGTGACATGTATTGTAATGGAATAATTAGGGGAACAATTATATGTGACTATTTTGCAATTTCAGGATCTAACACTAACGAGGGATGAAATTCCCACATGAATAAAGAAATATCCATGACGAGTTGAGGACATGCATGCACGAATTGTCATCAGCCTCTTAAAGACCATGCATATCATTTACCAAAATCATTTTATAAGGGTGCTTCAACACAGAATCAGGATGATTCAAATATTGTGACAAACGGCCAGAACATTATTCCGTCCCATTCAGTAAAGTATTCTACCTCTTCTAGAAAGTGTTTAACTCTGCCAAGTCATGTTCCTGTAGATGAGGATGCAGATTACTCTAAGGAAATATCGATAGACTGGAACAATTGCCGGGATAAAACATTTGTGTGAAACTGATAGCGAAATTGATCAGACTGAGGAAATAGAGACACCCAATATTGTTGAGGAGCCCAAATACATTATCTTTGAGTCTTGTTTACAAGAACTTCTTAATTTAATTTATTGCCCACTTTCTTCTTGTAAAGCCCCCTCTGCAAGGATGAACTACATGAAGTCACAGAAGGCAGTTCAGTACGCTTGAACTTGTCCTGTTCAAATGGACATCATCTGATTAAACTATTGGTCGGATGGCTGCTGGAAATTTGCATCCATTTTATTAGTGGACTATCGTTTGGTAGAGTGGAACATTTGAGACTTCAGTTCTTTAGTAAGACAACATTCATTATTGTACATACTCCTTAATGGACATAGAAACAAATGAAATTCTCGGTTTTGTGGTAGTTTGTGACAGAAACTGGCAGCAGTTCCAGGATGGAAGTTGAAGGAATGGCTTGAATATGCTATTAGACAAAGGATTCGAAATTGTTGTTTCACGGGGTAATGGACAAAACGGCACGGCCGCTTAAAAATACTTTATATTTCACGGAAAGCAAATAATTTTCCCCTATATTTCAAAGAAATCGATTGAGAAATAAAATACTTATGGCTCTTTTATATTCCAATGTTTACAAATTTCTTCTTGGAACTGTAGCCAAAAGTCACGTGGTATTGCAATACCACGTGACTTTTGTCTACATGTCCAAGACGAAATATGCTTCATTTCGAGAACAATAATAGCCATAAGTATTTTATTTCTTCACACTTTACTATGAAATATATAAATGTTCAGCACCCTGTGAACCCTTGGAAATGAAGGCCAGGGTTAATACAAATCTTGTTGTAACAAACATGCCATACATTTATGTTTGGATCTAGCCGAGGGAGAGAAAAAATGACAACCGTTGTACAAGCAGTTAAGCACCTTTCATCATTAAGTACACAGCCTCACTGTTAGTTGCATACCTGAAATGAAATGCACGCTTTCTTAAGTTTATACATCCTAAATCAAGTAATAAACACAAAAACAACATCCCACAAAACAACATCTTGACTTTAGGAAACCAAGTAATCGTTTGTTTAGGTCGCGAAAACATGTGAAAAAGACGCTCAGAATAAAAGTGGCTTAGATAACAGGTAGCCATTAACCGCACACTAAGTATAGGATAATCTTAAGGAACGAATTGACTGTGGTAATACATCCTTGAAGGACAGTTTCATGAAAGTTTGCTCTATACACAATAGGCAAAATTTAAAGAAACCCGTGGTTTACGTGCCTCTACATTTTTCTTTACATAGACACATACGAGAGAAACCGTGTATAATGGACAAATGGGCGATTGCATTTAATGTTGGATGTCCTCAATAAATCGTGCGTTTTGTGAATTGTTGGTTTACTTATACCATTCGTTAATATTCCTTGCACGGGCGTCACGAAGTGGCACGGTTTACTTGCGCATGCCAAGTGACTTCAAATTAATCGCTGCATCACTCTGTAACTATGTAAACACTCTGGCAGTGACAGCATTCCCTTGAGAAGAGTCTGTGTGGCCAATTGTTCCTCTGCCGTCACAATGGTGTTAAATATCTCGTCGGAACACTGTGACACTGCCATGTGATTTTGCATTCTTCCTTCCATTTTCTCAACGGTCTAAAATGAAACACATATAGATAGTAGAACCTATGCTACTTTCTAAGTGTTTTACCAACAGTGACACAAGTCAAACTGGGGTTTCTATACAATTTTAGCCTCGCCTTCAAATCCCTCCGTTTCATTATTAACCAATCGACGCAAATGGTTGCTTGCTACCCACGTTCGTTTCTGCATGGCATTTACAAGTATGCATCACATATTGCTGAAACATGCAACGGGATAAGTCCCTCTTGTTGTTATACTTAATAGTAGAAACTTTGACCTTCTTACTGGCTAGTTTTATAATGATAGTTCCATTCTGCATTCCTCGTGGTGGAATAATGTGATCAGAAAGGGTCATTCCGTAATGCGCGAAGTGAAAAAAGCATTAAGTAGAAATGTATGAGCACACCAATAGAGTTTTACCAGCATCATTCCTGATGCATGTCAAAGATATTGTATACCCACTACCTTCTTGTGTTGTAAATTACAGTAAAACCTCAATTAAGGACCACCTAAACATAGGACTTCACATCCAATTTTGTGCCCCTCTTTTTATAAACCCTATTATAAAGACCACCTAGAAAGACCGGTTCCACTGAGGGTATTACTATTCAGATTCTACTGAATTAGTATTTATGTGTTCATACAATCTAAATGTTAAACTTATATATTTCACATAAAGTATATTCTATTTATTCAGTGTATATAATGCTTGTCCGAGTAACATCTTATGCTGATCGCTCAAAGGACAAGGTTCACGAATGGCTAACGTTGGACCTGTGCTATTTTTAAAAGATAACTAGAGCAAATTGTCACAAAATACGCCCGTCTAGGGGCATGGTGAATGAAAATAAAACCAACCAAATTTCGATACTATTTCTTAATTTTTGGTAATTCAGGGGCCATAATCCGAGAATGCCGATTGGGCCTATACTCAAACTTGGCCAATATAGTATGCCCCTATGCCCAAAAAAAGAGTCACTAAGTGTGATGACGATCAGATGAAAATTGTTTGAATTAGAGTACTGACACAGCTAATTTCACATATATTTGGTAACTCAACGACCGTTATTCAAGAAGGCCCGGTCGATTGTGCCTACAGTATAATCAAACTTAGACAAGATAATATGCCCATAAACAGAATCACCTAGTTTGATGACGATCAGATGAAAACTGTTTGAATTGAGTTCAGACAATGTAGATTTCAATTTTTTTTTGGTAATCCAAGAAGACCACGGTCGATTGGCCTATATTCAAACTTGGCCAAGATATTTACCCATAAACATTGGCAACAATTTTAAGTTTGAAGACGATCAGAAGAAAACTTAAGAAATTAGAATATAGACAAAAACTACAGAACGTCGCCGCCCGCTCGCCAATACATCCCGTTTTCAACGGGCATTTACAACGGGTATATAAAATGTATGCTCCTGTACATATATTATAATAACTATACACCGCCTATGCACTATGAACATTATTTTCGTTTTTCACGTGCAAACAATAGTAACTGCTAGTATTGTCATAATTGCTCTATTTCTTACTACACAATTCACGTTTTGCACGAGAAAATATGCGCACGAAAAACTTAACAATTTAAAGCACGGTATTTAAGATCATTGAACTGATGACAGTATAAAATTACAAAATCATTCATTGGTTTACATTACATTTTGACCAACTGAAATGAATTTACATTCATTTGTACATACATAGAAACACCATTAATGTATATCTGGTTTGATAAGTTGCAGATAGTAATGCTTGAAGCTGTTATATTGAGATCATTCACATTGCATGGTCAAGTTTATTTCATGTCAGCAAAGTATTAGCAATGAGCATAATACTGTCACAATATCAATTAAAATACAGAAATATTCACTTCAATGTATCCCGAGTAATACGCAGAAGAACAATCTGCAACAGACAAGTTAAGACCCAATGTATCTAAAGATTTTAAAGCGATAGACTGATGTTATGAAAGATAAACAGAATTGCTTTATTGTTGACACCATAGACCCGGAATACAACAAACATTTTTTAAAATTTGAATCATTGATCATCACTGAATGCTCATAACAGAGGAGGTTATTGGTTTATAGCCACCCCGACCTCTGAATCCAGACGGACCATTGGATCCATTCTAGGAACCATTCCAAGGTCAGAAATCCTTCAACATTTCCTCCAAAGAAGATAGTTTGGACTCCATGGAAGAAAGTCTAGAATCCAGAGTTGAAATTTTAAGATCATAAGAAGAGGAATCTGCAACCACGGGAGTGTTTTTGCAGTTTTAGTAAAAGTGGGGGCTACAAAAGAAGGTGATGAAAGAACTTGAATGCGAAGAAAAAACAATAGCAATTTCCTTCTCTACCTTTCTAATCTCTCTTAATAGAGAATTGTAGTCTGACATCGAATCATACATATGCCTAGTTCGAAGCTTAAGTATGTCCGATGTCAAGCCAGGCCACAACATATCCCTAAGTTAATATTTTTATATGCCTAAGTAGGTCGTTTCTGGCCAAACATGGGAGTTGTCCTTTAGAAAATATGGACTGGAAAAGAGTCTCCAAACGACACGCATACGAGTTGGGGTTATGTGCTCATATCAACACGTGGCTCTCTATTCGCATGCCGGGCTAGAGCGAATAATACAACGTTTCATAAAATTGCTAAAATTACATAAGTACAGCACACATTCTTCGTAGGGTACATCAAATGTTACAATACATAGGTATACGTCACTGGCTTAGAATAAGAAGGTCGTGAGTACGAAATCAATATTTTGAGAAAACAAGAAATATCTGCCTGAAAAATACTCTTTACTTATGGAAAAAACAAGGAAAATAGGCTCATAAGAAGCGCCCTGAGATACAGATGTCAAATATAAACGAGTCTTATAAGGTCGTAAGTAGTACTTCCTACTGTCTAATTCAAATCCAGCGACCCGACCTATTTACTAGTTCTAACTTGGACCGAGTTGACACAAATTACGGGTTCATTGTGTTTCTTCTAATAAACTACGGGAGACAACCATTTTACAACTATCTGTTAATGTCTACAGTGCGTTATGTATCTTTTATTCATTCCCGACCTCCTAAATTATCTTTAAGTATTATATAATATACTCTTAGGTAAAATTGAGATTTTGCAGGACACATGTAAACGACACATGTAAACACGTATGTTCTATCTCAACCTCCATATCATTAAAGTGCAATTACCCGATTGTATTTGTTTTTGAATATTTTTAAAATAATAAGCATACAAAATAACAAACCGGAAATAACTGATTTTAATCATTATAGGTGCCGACTGAGACAATTGGCGAATACATGCATGCGCCTGTTACCGGTATGAGTATTTTCAATTGCCTATTAGAAACAAAAACGTCCCATCTTTAGCTCCACCATTCAAAGAATAAGGGTAGCTATTGCAGTCACCCGTGCGTCGACGTAACGCTTATGTTAAAAGTTAATTGACCCATTGCTCTGCATACTTGTTCAACATCATGACTCCAACCTAAACGCAGAGTAGGTAGCTCAGTCTAGCATTTTGTTGAAATCATGTCCCCCTATGGACTAAGGAATTCAAAAGTTAAAGTGTCAACCTCTTAATATCTTCAAATTGCTTTGATACTTTGCCTAGGTATTTACCATCATAACGCAAACTCCTACACAGGGGTAGGTTACTCTATCAAGCATTTTGTTAAAATTATGCCCCCTATTGAACTTAGAAATGCAAATGTTGAATTTTAGGTACAAGTCTGTTAATCTCTAATACCGGTATCTTCAAAGTGCGTTGACATATTGATTTGATACTTTGATAATCATTATGACCCCAAGACCTGCACACGAGAAGGTAAATCCATCAATCATTTTTCCAAATAATCTACCCTTTTTGACTTAGAAGCCCCAACCTGTAAACAGCAGAGAGTAATGCTGCAGCTATGAAGCATTTTGTTTTGAATATGATAATGATTACACTATCCTAGCATATCACTGCGAGTATATTTTTCTTCCCACACGTTCTTCTATGGGAGTGTTCCTGTAGTTTCACCAATTCGTCTATGTGTGAATCTCCGGAAACTGTGACGTAAGACTCCACAAGTTGATGACTTCTTCCTCATTCTCAATGACTTCTTGTAACTTTACACAGTATTCAACCTACATATATGTATATGCGGGAAGCCACGCATTTGTAATTCTACTTTATAGAAAAGTCGCTTACTTTCCAATAGTTTGTGCTGCTGACAACAATACTAGTACTTGTGATATAAACTTCTGAACCTGGTGCTGAAAATGTCTTGCTCATGTAACCGGATCTTTACGTATGAGATCACAATTCATGCAGGAACCAGTCCATTTCGGTTATTTCCTTGTTTGTTAAGGGTTTTCCATACACAGTTTTCGATAAAAGATGTGCCGACCTGGTTTCAGCAGATGAAAATGAGGCAAGCCAGATAGGTATTCCCAAGCACCTAAGCATCGCGAACAGAATCTGATCTTTTCGTGTGGTTTATTTCTCCCAATAGGGTGGGGATCCCCGGAGGTCTTTGAATACCCTGTAGCTTTCATCGAAATGGCATATTATTTCGATATTCTCAGCATCTTTGCTATAACCAACTATGATGCCATTGCTGTTGATGGTTTTTTTTCATGCATTAATTAGCAATGTCAGAAATATGTTGAGCCTGTAGTTTGAAAAATAGATTTGGAATATGAGAAGCAACCCTCCTGTCTTGGTAAAAATCCTTTTTTCATAAAAATGTTTTCAAGGTCCGTAATCTGTTATCTTGAAGATATTTAGGTAGTCTGTAAATGCTCAGAAAGATAGATTTCTTAACATTACAAAAGGCAGTCCATTTTAAAAAGCGAATGCCCATTCATTCCCAAATAATCTGAGGATTGTAAGTATGAAATGAATAACAAAGTTGTTTTCATAATTTTGTATCAAAATAATAACATTGACATAAAATAATATATAAAATCGATAAATTAATACAGTATTCACAGACATAATTTAATATTAGCCGGCTAACATTTGCAGGCATTTGACTAATCAGTCTGTGCAGCAAGTGCTGGAAAACCCCAAATACACTTGATCTGTTAAGCCAGTTAAAATTATAATCAAATGTGACTTACCATATATGCTGGTATAAGGGGACAATTCCTACAATGCAAGTGTGCGCCGTCTGAATTTCGAATGTATCAGTGACTAATAAGCGAACAACTTGAAAGAAATTGTAGCCAGCGTAGCATTTGCAGGTATTCGACTACTGCGATCTACCAGACAATCGGGAATTAATTTATGCTGGTTGCAGAAATTGCTGCTAATGGAAAATAATTACCGAATCTTCTACGGCATGATTGACAACATGATAACACTGCTGGTATGATTTCGATTTAATTAGTCCCCTCCGGTCAAAAACCGGTAGGGAACTAGTAGGTTTGCCCTCCGTCCGTCGGTCGGTGATAATGCACGTCTTAAAATATTTTGATTCTGACAAAAATTGTGGTTGCTATGGCAACAGAAACATTGAAAATGGCCTCAAACCGGTAGGGGACTTCAGAATTGCTTGCAATTCTTAATTACTTGTAAATATTATACAGAAATCAGCAGTACTCAATCAATGCATTTAACGTCATATTGTCCTCTACCCAATTAATTATCCCCGCACCCCTAATAATTGTTTCTGGCTGTGAAAGGGTCCTTTCTCTTGAAATACCTCAATATATTCATATTTGTTAACTGGTCATCTTCCGTTGTTAATATAGTGTAGAGTATGCTATATTCAAAAGAACACGCAGTGGGTTCATAGTCGATTTATTCTAGGTACTGGATTATATGATATATTAGTCCGAGAGCACACGGACTTTTATTATAGTAGAAGTTAAACTAAACATACCCTAAAAATACTGCTATTTTTCAATTGCTTCAATTTGCCCCCATACGATACAGTACATGTTTTTTGGTAAAATTCGGACATTTTCTTATCAATTGTATAACATTTTGAATTAAGTATACATTATGAAATAAAAATATGTGCAAAACATTTAATTTGGGGGAAAATGTATAATTTGATACAAAAGTATACGGGAGCATATGTATAAATTCTATGAGTTGTATCATATTGTTGACCTTTGACCCCTAATTACTTAATACTGACAAGTCAAGGTTATTGTTTTTTATGTTTTAAGTATTGCCCCTTATGTGTTCTCTCAAATGTGGCAAGAATTTTCCATATTGAATATTGTTTTCGTTTTTTATCAGACATAAAGCTACCCCTACCCCCTTCAGAAATTATGCCTTTTTTCATTGACCCCATGATACAAAAATGTGAAAAAAATGTAGATAGTCAGAGCTGTGACACTTAATAAATGGGTTTTCATACAGCATGTGAAATAACCTTTCAAAATATGTACAAACTTCTTTTGGCCTCTCGTTGCAATAAAAGTCCGTGGGCTCTCGGACTATATACTTCTAGATATATAACTTATAACAGCACATAATAAGTTGACACAATGTCAACATATGTGAAGAAGGTGGTACTTGAGATTGGTTACTTATCCCTATACCCATACCGATGTCTATGATTGCTACCTATATACTACGACTGATATCGAGGGGTTTTCTCATACGTTTAATTACGTGTTTATTTAGTGTGTCCACCGTCGACTTGATGTGAGTGTTATTTTAACTAGCAGTTTGTAAGGCCAGACCATTTTTGTCGAGCCCGCTTGCGGTGAGCGAGACTTAGTCGCCACTTTTGGTGTGCGTGCGTGCGTGTGTGCGTCCGGACCATAACTCTGTCATGCTTTGACCAATGTTGCTTATATTTGGCACGAATGTTCACCTCCATGAGGAGGAGTGTCATGTCCAACCCCCAGGTTCCTATCTCAAAGGTCAAGGTCACAGTTGGAGGTCAAAGGTCAAATTGAAGCTTGTCCGGACCATAACTTTGTCATGCTTTGACCAATGTTGCTTATATTTGGCATGAATGTTCACCTCCATGAGGAGGAGTGTCATGCCCAACCCCCAGGTTCCTATCTTAAAGGTCAAGGTCACAGTTGGAGGCAAAAGGTCAAATTGAAGCTTGTCCGGACCATACCTTTGTCATACATTGACCAATCTTTCTTATATTTGGCATGAATGTTAACCTCCATGAGGCGGAGTGTCATGCCCAACCCCCAGATTCCTATCTCAAAGGTCAAGGTCACAGTTGGAGGTCAAAGGTCAAATTGAAGCTTGTCCTGACCATACCTTTGTCATACATGACCAATCTTTCTTATATTTGGCATGAATGTTAACCTCCATGAGGCGGTGTGTCATGCCCAACCCCAGGTTCCTATCTCAAAGGTCAAGGTCACAGTTGAAGGTCAAAGGTCAAATTGATGGCTAATTTAAGTTGTAGCCATTTTTCAACGTGCGCCGAGGGCACGAATTTCTAGTTTAAATAATTAGTCAGTGAGGCTTTTATATGTTTTCGTTAAATTATTTTTCGAATATAGTCTATTAAGCGTTTGCTTTATGAATAATGAAGACAAATAATAGCAAAGTGATCATGCGTACGTCATCACGAAAAAAAGTTTAATTAGACTATAACCAACTTGTGTGTTCTACTTTATTTACAAATCGCGGTTTACCACACTCTTTATTGCTGATACAAGTGTGTTCTAGGCAGTGCTTTCAAATGACGTTTTCAATAAAAATATAATTCATAAAAATGAAGATGACGATATATGCGTCAAACGACAGGTAGAAAAAGTCGTTGTAACACTTATACAATATTTTACATTGTAGTTGATAATGGGACCATCAGTCCTGATTTTTCTACCGCAATCGATATTTTAGCTTTTCTAAATAATATTGTGCGTAATTTTAGGGGACAGGATTTATAATGACCCCTTACACTGCTGCTCAGCTTGCACGGAAAGGGCACAGAGAGACCGAAACAATGGATACATAAGAGAATACCGTGTGCGCGTTGAAGATACGGTTGGTGAACTGAAACGATATGAAGCACTTGCTACCTTATGTCGTCACCAAAGTCATATAATTTCCAATATTGCATTTTTGTTTTGACATACTTTATGAAACACAATTGTGTAAATATGCTTGGCCTTACTATTTGCTATACATAATATAAGAATAATTTTGAGATACTCCCTAATTTTAGCCAATATTAGCTATCGTAGACATAGGAATAGACATGGGGATAAATGACAAATCTCAACTAGCAGGTCATCTGATAATACACAATACAAAATCTTAAGTATATCAAATATGTTGCTATTGCAACGTACAATAAATACTCTTTGAGTATAGTGGCCTCCATCTTCAATATTGAAAAGTACTATGTTTAAATGAATAAAAATACATGATATATAGATTACACAGTCATAATGATAACTCACCGATCCAGTACATGGTATCGCTCACACTCCATAATATTCTAGTTCACACTGTGTGATGCTTTAACATAACTCTGCTATATTAAAATATAACAAGTGCAAATAGAGGTTCAATATGTGTGGATTACACTATTTATGTCATACTGCCATTTTGAACTATTTGGATATCAAAGTGGGTATTTACCGAGAAAATGGGCCATTGCAGAATGTATTAAATATTACAAATAGCTTAGGATTACGACAGAAAAAAACAAAACTGAAAGTATTAAACCAACCATAAGACCTCGCATAACTTCAGAATACATACCACGAAAATATCTATGAAATAAAAACTATTATTGTCACTTCTAAGTGTCCTGGCAAACTGCACTGAACAAAACATATAAACCCGATACATGTACAATGAAAAATAATTAGACACAAACAACAGTGTTGAAAGTTGATAGCAAACATTATGTGGTCGGAAACCGGGGTCGGAATTTCAACAGAAGAATTTGAAATAAGATATAGTAGTGTTGTAACCGCTGTCTCTCACCCTTGTTATTTGTTGACATGCTTGATCCAGTCCGTTAGAATATTCGCGAACGTTCTGTCACAATCGTACTGGACTCTCGTGTGCGAAAATCAAGAATATCTATGTTCATTGTTTATGTGATTATATCACACCCACTAGAAGACATATTTCAGCGGTAATTACATTGACCTGCAGTTCCAGACACCAAATTTGTCAAGGTTTTCCATGGTGCCCCGCCACTTGAAATGCATGTTTTAAGAAAGCAACATAGCTTCAAGAAATTTAGGGGAGTGAAACTCATACTTTGGATGAATCAAAATTGAAAAACTCTTGTTGAAGGAGAAATTGATTAATTGAATGTTGTTAAACGCGTGCACATATTGCTGAAGGATGAATCATTTTACCTGTCTGGTTTATCCTAATAATCTTCACAGACAGCCACTGTTCACCATCTTCGTCAACCCACTTGGCTTGTACCTTATCTCCGTTACAAAACTCAGCCTGGTGAAATAATAACAACTTTTTCGATATACATATTCATAGGTTGTTATTAATTGGTGTATTTATTGCACTTGATCAATACCTTAAACATATGACGGCACAAACAAGGTTTACGATTTTGAATGCAATCTCATGGGTAGAAGGTGAGATATTGTATGATTGTAACTTACACGCATACCTGGAACCAAGTCAAATACTTTCAAAAAATAGTTTTATGATAATTGAGCTTAAGCCTGATTCCGAAAACTGATTATTAATTTTTGTTAACACGGGGCCGGATGACCCAATAAACAAATAGTTTCACACATGACACATCATTTTGAGGTGTCCAACATTAACTTTACATCATGTATTTAGAAAATACCGAACAAAAACAGGTAACATATACCTTATGAATAATGAACCGTTGTGCTTTCCTTATATCTCTCAGTTCTATTTGTGATAATTAAGGTTTGTCCTGATACCTCAGTAGCTTCTATAATATTTAGTGCTGTTGCAGGTACAACATTATTGTAAGTCTAGGTCTGTAAATATATATGAAGCCCTTACCTTGGTACTTGGGATGTTCCTGGCACCTTATAAATACTGTGTTATGAGGATGACCTCGATCTAATATACTACTCAAATTATCTACGCCTTTCAGACCGTTATCTTAACACCGGTATCTCAGACTTCCAGTAACCAGGGCTAAAAGCCAGTTTCAACCGTACGGACAGAGTTACGGTCCGTCGGCACAACACTCTTCCCCTTCCTAAGAAAATGGGGCCTGCCAACAGTCCAATTTAGCCCATTCCTGGGTACAAACTAATACTGGTATTGCCGAAAGGTAGCATTAAACAGCCGAGCTACATGTACCTTAACTTTGACCCGGTCTGCAATACGTCCTAGTGGCGGTCACTTTTTAATGAACCGCCCAAGGCCCCCTGGCCTACTCCAGATCCTCGATGTATGTTGACATGGGTGGGCACTTGTCAACATACAGTCTCTTCCCGTTGGCCACCGCTTCCCGAAGGATACCTTCCCAATGTTGATCCTGGACCAGACCAACCCGGGATGCAACCCAACCAATCATGCAAGGCGTAGAGGGGGTGTAAAGAAGGGCGCGTCGAACAGCATCCAGCTTACCTTGATCCTGTATCCATGTGACCATGGCAGTGAACCCTACATACGTGTTGGGGAAAACTGCCAGCCACTCATGTAGTAATGTCCAAGTTCCAGTAAAACAGTGGAGATGGATCAGTAGGTCATGGCTGATACTGGGGTGACCTCTTAACAGATATAAAACTGTTAAGATAGTCCGGACTCATCAGACTCCTGTAACGATGCTCCCCTGCAATGAAGCACGAGAACATGTCCCTGCTTGATAAGGTACAGTACCCTATCAAGCGAGCGGAGCTGATGAGCCTAATTCGCTGCAGACTCGGTTCTGTCAAAACCTACTTCCCCAAGACCAGCCACTCCCGGGAGCTCCAAAGTTTCTTTAAGCTTGGCAAAATTACCATCACTTAAATATTTCCTTGGGTGGAACCCTATATAATAATCACTGGAATTACACCTTAATCTATACATACGTGAAGAGACTCCTGTGTGGGATAGGACTCTGGGTCACAAAAGACGCCTACTATACCCACAAGGTCGACTTCATAGGTTTCCAGGGGATTTAGATGGCTCTTCCAGGGCTCATATAATTCCTTTCGTATTTGGACAAACTCCGATTGGCATATGAAATTACCCGTCGCTGCCTTCCATGTACAATGGCTATGATAAAACTAATAATTTTTCTTTTGGTTGTTGAAACTTAACTGCACAGGTATCAAAACTGTCCGTGGCTGACGTCTCTGTTTAATTAGGTTTATTAATACATCCTTCAATATGCACTTATATATATATAAATATATACGTATATACAAACACACATTCTGTAAATGAACTTCCAGGTAAGGAAACGTCAGACATGAAAACATGATATTCATTCCCGGGAGAATATCTGGGAGTTTATCAGAAGGGTCGTGTAATGTTGTACAGGATCTTCTCCTGGTCCTGTGGCATGTATGACCGATATACACTATAATCAACTTCTATATTATGTTATCACTATATTGGTCCATACATTAGTATATTAAGAAGCTGTTCCCTAATACATACATAATCAATACTTAAAGTAATTAATTATACATGTAGGCCGACTAAGTAACAATGGGTATAATGTTACTTATAAAACACATATTCATTTAATTTTACAGACGAGCTCAGTGGCTTTTTCAATGACTACCTTAACAGAGACGTATTTAACTACTCATGAATACATATAAACATTACTGTAAAGGAATAAAACATTTTTATTGGCCACAGTTTCAGTTGATGTATTATGACCACCTTCCTCAATCATAACATAGCCAAGAGAATGAGACATCTAGGTTTAAGAATTTATTGTAAGAGGTGTTACTCACGTTCTGACAGGCAATGTTGATGCCATCTCTGGCATTCATCACATCCCTGAGGTGCTTGGTCACTATCCTGTACTGGTATCCCACAGCTTCCATTATATGTTAGTACACATCACATCATCCTGGACGCACTATAATTAAGTAATGCGATGTGTTTTTTTTTTAAATATGTTTGCTTTATCATTGAAAAGCAACCATTCGGACATGTCAGTCAAATTGAATTTCTAAGGAAAGTGTGACGTTAATAATGACATAAGCGTAACCATGACATGGCTTGACGCATTTACTACTGGAGAACAAGTCTTCAATTGTTTTTTAGGGAAGCATTTTCTAAAAGGAAATATTTAATTGAAATGTTCAATTGGTTACCTTTGATATAAGACCAAAACCAGCTATCAATGACAAACATAGTAAATCTTGTTATTCAATATAACAATATGTTTTACTGTTTGAATTATTGGAACACATGCATGAGCATGAAAAGTTTTATATGATGTCAGCAATTAGTTTATTATTACACCAAGTGTCAACTATGGATGATAAACTAACCAGGATCATATGTTTAACAAATAAATTCTGGTATAATATAGTCATACACAAATTTTAAGTAAAAAATAATTATGCAAGTGAAAAATATATTTTTGTGATTTTAAGTCTAATTATCTGTATGTTTACTGTTTCTTTTATTTCTTTTTACTTTTATTTTTTCATAGTTTGTAATTTAAAAATATTAAAAATAAAGACACAACAAGGATTCGAACCTGTGTACAAAAATGTTATTCCAGGTACATCATCTATTTGCGGATGCGATACCACTGAGCCACTCGCGCTTTACAAGAAATCATTGCAGCTTTATCATGTCTACTAATTTTGTTTTGTTAATTAGATGTGAATGTCATAGTTGTGTTTATTTACTAGTGCTAAATCTAGCCAGACCAATTAATGTTTGTCCGACTATACCAATATGTATAAAAAATAATGCGTGTACTGTAAAGCCCCCGTAGAGCAATACTGAATAATCTATTTGTACAGAGGTTTGTGCTCAGGGAAGGTAAAATTTATAGTGAATGATTACTTTGATAATTTCTTAATGGAGATTGTTGCTCTATGAAGAGTCCCTTGGGAGAGGTTGCACTGTATTTTTTTGCGATAACGCAAACGTCATTTATTAACGTTGCCTGACCTTACTCTAATCATGATATCGTAATTATATGACCAAAATGGTCAAATCCAGGCTTCAGCAATAAGGAATTCATTAAATACAATTGGTTTAGGGTAGTTTATGAAATGATTGATCGATACAGGCAAAAATGGCATGAATGTACAGTATAAACAATTCATATTGTTTACTGAAACATGAGCTTTACGGTCAGAAAGTTCAGAAATGTTATGTTTTACACATCTTCTCACGATCTAGAGATCAAAATTATCAGACAGTGCATTAATTTAAGTGAAATATTGAATAAGCAAATAATGCTATAATTAACCCCTCGGGCAAATTTTTGATTGGACAGTAGTTTATATACCTGGCAAAGAATGTCTTTGATGTGTTCATCTAAGTCGTCAACATTACAACCACCTTCCAAGCCTAGTACGAATCTGGCTGCAATATCGGCAAACACAGGGATTCCATGTCCATCTTGTAGAATTGACACAAATGGTACGCCCTATTCCAGTACACAGTCACTTTCCGATATACTGAGATTTTCCACTGGGATTTATTGAGTGGGGTCTGGGGGTAGTCCTCTATATCACCAAATTCTAACAGGGGAGACACAGAGTTGACCCATGAACACGAGTTGTCTGGTTTCACAGTAAGTTGCCTCATGAATATTTCTCGTTCAGCACTAGAGTCATGTTGTCTGCAAATGTTATTGAAAAAGTTAAGAATCATCAGGTGGTAGATAGCCTGCAGTGGCAGTTGTTTGATAGTTTTTAGCTCACCTGTCACAAAGTGACAGAGTGAGCTTTTGTGATCACTCTTCGTCCGTCCGTCCGTCCGTCCGTCAACAGTTGGGTTGTGTCCTCTCTAGAGGTCACAATTTTGGCCTAATCTTTATGAAACTTGATCACAATGATCATCTCAAAAAAAATTAGGTCAAGTTCGATATTGGGCTATCTGATGTCAAAAACTAAGTCACAAGGTCAAATAATAGAAAACCCCTTTGTAGTCACTAGAGGTCATAATTTTGACCTAATCTTTACGAAATTTGGTCACACTGATCATCTCAGCAAGATCTAGGTCAAGATTTATATTGGTTCATCCAGGGTAAAAAAACTAGGTCACAAGGACAAATCATAGAAAAACCTTGTGTAGTCACTAGAGGTCACCATTTTAGCCTTATATTTAAGAAAATTTGTCACAATAACCACCTCAACAAAATGTAGGTCAAGTCACAGGGCTTGCATGCACTACGACGACAGGTGATCGACCTAGGGCCCAAAGGGCCCTCTTGTCTTTATAAGTAATTTTTTTGGAATAAAAGCTTCAATGCCATATGTAAGTATGGGTAACACGAATGGTTTGTACTAGTCCAAACATGATTCATGGTCAAGCCCATACTGACCATGCAATCCCACGCCCATCAAGCTGTGTTGCGCTCGTCTGGCCTTCTTGATGTTACCTTCGACATTAATTTTGGACGTTTCTTGCACGGATGCGGTTCTTGTTATGCCTAGGTGAAGTGATGAGTCAACATTTTTTAATATTTGGTCTCCCATTGTGAAATTATTGCGTGTTACATGTTTGGCTCTATCAGAATGTTTCAATTTGATGGTGACCGTTTTATTAGGCTAAAGGAGATAACGTTCTTCACATGCAAAGGACACATGTCAATCATGAGTTGAGTGTCTCATTGGTATTTGCTCATGATACAAACATCGTCTGCACAAGCGGAGTTGTTCACAACAACCATCCCAATCCGTCCTCCGCAGCCCGCACTGATGAGAGTTTTAAGCAAAGGGTTTACATGTAGTTTATAAAGGTCTGTGGATATAATACCTCCTTGTCTCACACCCTGTAGAATTTCAAATGAGTCACTGAATTTGTTTTGATACTTAATAACACTTGAAGAGTTTTCATGTAACGATTTCAAGAGTAGCCAGTGTCCGTTACTAATACCGGCATGATAGAAACGACGTAACAGATGGGAATGATCCACTACATCAAATGCAGATTTGGCGTCCAATAGTACCACATCGGCAGGTTTCTTCAGATCTGAGCATTCACGATAGAATGCATCAAGGATGAACGCAGCATCAAGGGGGGATGAACCAGATGTAAAGCCCCTCTGCATAGAATGTTGCACTTTTAGAACTTTCCCTTGTATCCTGTTCCTGATAGCAGTGTCAAATATTGTACTTATAATAGGCAGAACCGTAATTTATACCTCTGTAGTTTCCGACCTCAGTCTTAACACCTTTATTTTTGTAGACAGTGGAGAGAATACCTCTGCATCTGTTGGGGGCTTGTGAGATTCCATGGTTCCATACTTGTAGTTTTGGTCTAGTTTTTCAGGAATGTCTCTTAGTTCCTTGTGCGGCATTTACAGCTTCACACATTATCTGACAGATCTTCGCTTTCACCCATATTTAGGTCTTTGTAGAGCAGTTTACTAGTGAGAATTTCTGAGTAACGAGTTTTGTCCATTTTGTCCCATTTTACGCGAGTCATGGAAGAATTCTTGCCACCCAGGACAGTGGTCTTAGCTGATTTTTGCACATGAAGTGGATTTTTTATACTTAACACAATTGGAACATGATCTGACGTATTGGAGTCAATGTGAATGATTTCTTTCTTTTTAACGACAAAATCTTTATATTTCGATGTGAGAAAGTAGTCTATCTCCGACTTGCAGCTACCACCCGGATGAAAGTTGACTTGGCTCGCGAGAAATCAAGACTGAATTCTCTTATAAACTTGCCGATGTATGATCCTCGTTTATCGGGGTTCGGACTGCAAATGTCTTTATTAATGTCTCCCCCTATAAGAATGTTATGAGAGGCTCTAAATTTAGATACCACTTCATATAGTTCATCAAAAGTTTCATAGAATTCAGAATTACTATGGTTTCCTCTACAGGGTAAGGATACTAAAATAATCAGGTTTGTTTTGTTAATACTGTTTTTGTCACTAATTTCCACACACTGAATACGCTCCGACCCATCTAGAAGGGGGGTTATGAAACTGCTGATGGACCTCCTCCAAAGCACGGCAACATCTGCGTAGCCACTTTGTAATTGAATTAGTAATAGGGGGTTCATAAGGTCGCACCCTTTACCGACGAAGTCCAATTTCTCAGAAATTTCACCCAAAAGGGGGATCTGTACTTGGTACATTTGAATAAAAAAATCGCCAAATGGCGATAATGGCGGGTCACAGCTCGAGCCCTGTATGATGATTATCAAAGAATATATAACAAATTACATCTTTTATAAATAATAATCATAATAATTAATATGAACAAATGCACTGCATCCATCGGGGATTTCCCATCAGGTTTTTTTGATAATCTGAATAAGAAAAAAATGACTAAGGAATTTTTTTGCTCCACAGAGACTATAGATCTAGCCTCTGGCTGCCAGGCATCACCCATCACATAGGAGACCAGGCGAACAAATACTTAGAAAATAGTATTTTCCGATCTAGGAGACGGGTTGCACAGATATGCCCTATAAATATAGTAATTATAGTTTTACACTCGTCTTTTATTTGTTATTTAGAATCTATATTTCAATTCAACATTAATTATTCACAAATTGGCGCGTTATGCCATGCGACGACGTCGCGGTAACGCGCGATGACGTCGCGTTAAATGATGTGACAAGCGATTAAATGAAAATGCGGCGTTTTCATCGGCTCATAATGTAGGTTATATTCTAAGTTGGATTAAATAAGATGTGTATTTTTCAATAATTTTCATGGTTTTAATCAGGCTTGTATGCCGAAACGTTATTAAAAGAGTGAAACTGTATTTATATTTTATATTGGAAAAAAATTAAACAAGATTGGTTCTCAAACCTTGAACAACAACTTGCCTCTACCGGAAGTGGGACGTGAAATTCATTCTACCAAATCATTATTCTGCATCCGGTCTGTCGAAAAAAAATAGGCCATAGCCAATGCAACTACAACAACAACAATCACGTGTTTTTCGCATGTAATCGTTAATGGGTATTTTCCCATAAATCCCCTAATAAGATTTTCAAGCATACAGTATTAAAGAACAGCATAAGAACAATATTGCATGCATATATTAGAATTTAGTATAGCACATAATAACAATATACAGTAGTAGATCACAGGCAATCATGGTATATATTAATGCACATGTAACAATAAGAAGTAACATAGTTATAACAATATTTATCATATGTTTGACGTCGCGGCAGCGTAATAAAGCCATTATTTATTTTTGATAATACACTAGTGTAAATAAAGCGTCAAAGTTGCGCGTTTATTATTGTAAAAATAAGTAGTTATTTTATGTTTCGGTCAGAAATGGCTAACATATGATAAAAAGAACATTACATTTGTGACTTTCCACATTGGATTTATTAAACTCGTTGAATAAAATCGATAAAATGCTCGGCAGAGCCTCGCATTTTATTATTTTATTCAACTCGTTTAATAAATTCAATATGAAAAGACACTCATGTAATGTCCTCTATATATGTATTTATTTATTTAGGTCTCATCTTTGTACAGCATACATACAATTTATATACATATCAAATCACAGTAAAACATTGCACAAAGCAATTCTAATAAGAATTAAAAGAGACTATAAATCACAGTAACACTAAAATAAAATTGTTACTTTACATACATTTACTTAAAATGATACAATAAAAGTATAATTACCATTAAGTTATTTACATAATTACGTAAAATCAAGGAGCAGTTGTTAATCTTTGAAGCAAAGTTTTATTAAAAAGAAGACTATAAAAATTGAAATAGAAAACCAGCCATGCGTTCAAGGACAAATAACGTGACTCACGTTTCTTACCTGGTACAAGCTAGTGACACGTAAACGGTGGTCTTGTAGCGACTAATTATTTGATAATGATTATAGGCACCTATTTTATAGCCAACTTACCTTGGTCATTGCAGGAACAGGATGACTTCTGTTCGTTCTTGGCTCTATATCGTCTTATATTAAATCAAAGACAGAATTTATCAACTCTCGAGTTAGGCGATACTTCACCCTCACCTCATCGTCGGAAAGTGTCGCCAACACGTCCGGCCTGACGCGAAAATTCCTCGGCCTTCTAGCAGCCATGGCAGCCCTAGCGTTTACAATAGCGGCCATGTTTACGCAAATTTTATAGCACTTACGCAAACTTACGGTGGGTGTTGCGTTCGCGTAACTTTACGCTTGAATTTACGCAAACGTTGCGTACGCAAATATTAGTGAAACGCATTTACATCGATAGTTTGTGCGTACGCAAAATTATACGTAAGTATCTTAGTGAAATGGTCCCCAGGCACGAAACGTTTCGTACCTGGTTCGTTACAGGTACGAAACTTGCGTCACGTGATTTTTCCTTGAACGCAGGGCAGTACTAATGCACAATTAAAAAATGGTTTATGAAAGCGGTTTTTACCTCGGTCAGACCGTAGATAAGATAATCAACAGCTGCTTCTTAAAAGAAAATAAAACATATCACAATGTAATTATAAATAATAAGGACATTATTTACAGAGGTAAATAATTCTCCTATTTAAAATATTATGGCAGGTTTTGGCACAAACTCTAATAACTGCCTGATTTGTAAAAACAAACTCCAGTTTGTCTTGATTAGAAAATGAGTTAAAATCGGAGTTAATCGTATTTTAAGCTTTCTGCATTAGACTTGTGCGTTTACTTTCATATACAGTGCAATAAAACAAAACATGGATTCCGATTCAACTTCACTAAAAAGGGGCATTTACGCTCGGATATACTTAATCTATCACATTTGCCGGTTTCAATTCTTATTGGTGGAACTCCACATCTAAATTTGCTGAACGCCGATCTATGACTTGGTGGAAGTATCATTTAGCAATAAGGCTCTACTTCAAAAACAGTTTTATAAGTACAATAATTTCTTAATTTATTACGACCTTTTCCTGATTTACTATCAGGTCTTGAAATCGATTCTTTCCAATTTTCAATATATAAAGACATTAAAAGTTCAACAATGGTATCACAGTAAGATATTTTGGCACATGATTGAATAAGTATGTATAATGAGAAAGTTGACATGAATGTAAGTGATTTTTTACAACAAATCAACAACAAATCCATTTTTTACAGCCATAACCGGCTTTGTTGTTAGCCCAGAGTGCTATACGCCTATTTAATCTTGTTTCTGGTGTATTACATAATCTGGTCCAGAAACTTGCCACATACTTCCATTGGCGACTGAAGGGGGTTATTCCCCCCCCCCCCCCGATTGCCGCGTTTGGTGTATAACGTCCCACGCCCAAGAAATATTGCATGGCACGATTATGTACATTGTTTACACAGGAAAAAGACTTAACACCCCAAATGGCAGCACCATAGCTAATAACGGGCCAAACTAAAGAATCCTACAATTTAGTGAAGACGTCGTTTGGCATACCTCCGACTAATTTACATTTGGCAATTAAAATCCCTAGGGCACGACTAGCACTCTGAGCAACAGCTTTGACAGTAGTATTACATCCAAGGTGTTCATCAAGAACCAGACCTAAGTATGTATATTTACTAACAATTGACAAAGAACTAGCACCACATGTAAAATTATAATCAATGCATTGTACAGAAGGTGGGCGAAAATGCATTTCTCTTTGTACCATTTACGGTCATGTCATTATGGCTGCACCAATCATTTAAAGCATTCAACAATATTTGCAAATCATGGGCATTTTCCGTCAACAATACAATATCATCAGCATATAACAATATAGATATTTTTCATTTTCCATCTCAATACCAATATTCAAACTTTTGATGTATATTACTAAGTCGTTAATATAGAGATTAAACAATAAAGGTGACAAAATACAACCCTGTCTCAAACTGGAAGTAACGTTAAACCATTCTGTTCATCTTCCAATTTATCATTACTTTCAACCCATTTACTTAATCTATTATTTAGAATTGTAAAATATATTTTATTAACAACAGCAGCCAGTGCAATACCTCTATAAGAAAGAGGATCTCCTGGATCTAAAGATGCCGATTTTGGTATAGGGTTAATTATGCATTTTGACCAAATAGAAGGTACGGTTCCACATTGAATAACGGATGAAGGAACATTATTAAAGTGTCATTTTTCAAAACTTCCGCATGAATGGTATCTGCCCCTACTGCTTTACACATTTTGCATTAAAAACAGCTTCCTTAACTTCCAAAATAGATATGTTCTCATTAAAAGGTAAAAGTACATCTTGATTACCAGACTAATCCCCTGATAACATTTCAGATAAATTATTCGTACTAACATGATTATTAATAAGTGAACTATCTTTCCATTTCCTTAGAACATCCTTATATGTCAATATTGTACTTGCAGCCGTAATATTGGAGGAAGAAATATGCATGTGTATAATATATTTAAATGTGACTGTTTGCCCGCAATGGCCCATAATAGGAACATAAAATTATTATATTCTATTTTATGACACAAGCGGCCATTGTCGCTGTTGTTATCACGTGACTGTTCTGGCTGCACCACCTCTGTGGCGGGCATTGAAAGAACATGTTCCGAAGAGTGTTCCGGTTTGTTCGTAAGTGTGTTCCACTGTCACAGCGTTACGAACATGCCCCCTGTGTTCACTTTTAAATTCTATTTTAGCTCTTGTGACATAATTCATTAATGAACCAGAACCCTTTAAAGACTATAGAACCACCCAAGGATAGTTCCTTTGAAAATTGGTTAATGTCATTATTTGAGTTTTAGCACGCATGTTAATTAATGCGTGGTTTTAGAGAAGATGTCATTTAGAGGAATCGTTAACAATAAAGATAAAAAAGTTAAGTCACAAATTTTCGATGGCTGTTTTCAGCTGTTCAGCCGTTCAGCCGCCCTTTGACATTTTAACTCCCCCTGGTCTGGAAACCGGCGTTTGAGTCTCCCGGGGGGACTATTTCTCTTCTGGTGGGTGTGCAGCCAACATCGATCTGCGGCGCCTAGGACTATCGAACATGTCCAGACACAGCCCTCACAGGTACCAACTCACACCTTGTCGAGTGGAGCATGTGGGTTATTCTTGCTCAGAGAAATTAAGCAGTGGTCCAGATGGGGTCGAACCCGGGACCTCTCGATCCCGAAGCGCACGCCATACCTCTAGGCCATCGTTCTCCACATTTTTTGACGGACGACGACGGACGCCGGACAACCACCTATACTACTGTATTACTGGTCCACCACGAAACACTTAATACTCATGATGTGACCTAACAATAATTATATTTTATTACTTACCATAAGGATAAAAACGATACGACCATGCTGCTACCTGGGAATGCGAGTGATCTGTTTGATGTGATATTTTGTGTTCCCCTGATAGTCGTGCATGTACATGTCATGCGTGGTCATCCGGTTTTTTCCTGTACTTAGCCGATGACTTTTGGTTTCGAGGGAAGAAACCCAAACTTTTGTGAGATACAAGGAATCCGGGCGTAAGACCTTAGCTCTTTCCGAATAGACACCTTGGTTATTTAACGTGTCCGGTATATTACCGAGATTCAAACCAGGCAGCACTCGATCCTTAGTCAAGAGCGCTACCCTTCGTGGCCACCTCATATGACCAACCTAGAAATTATATTTTCATCAACAATATATAGCTGAAATTACTAGTGTTTTTAAAATTAGTAACTTGATTGTTCACCAGTAGCTTGTGATTGATTATAGGTCAGTGTCAATTGTAAGATCCTGGAAAACAGCTAGTATATAGTTCTAACAATAATTCCCTTTATCCAGTACTGTTGTCAATAATGGTCTCAAACAATAAGATGTGTATGTTTGAATTAGTGGTCCGCGTTATTGATTAAGAAAGAATCTGGTGCAAATGCACTAAACCAACACTGGCATCCAACTCAACGAACACAAATAAATTATCGACTTTCCAATACTGCCAGACGACAACGCATACATGATAGTGCTGAGTGTGTATGTTGCGTGCGTGCAATACATGTTTTACAGACTAATATTATTATCGCAGACTTAACGGTACATAGTATATTGATTGATTTACTTGGAATACTAATACTGGTATTGGTTGCCTGTCTGTCCTTTCTAAACGCACACCTCGTTGTTAACGTTCCGAAGTTCCTACTAGTAATTGGTCCCGAATCCCCTTAAATTTCTACCAGAAGTAAAAAAGAAACACTGCGATACGTATGTGCGAGTATTTTCAGACTGACTGGGTTGAGTAATCAACGTAAGATATCTGATTTTCCTGCAAAGTAACAACTGGCAATTAGATCGGTGTATCCCTTTTTGTTACACAAGCATGTACATGTACCTCAGGAAGAATGTTAGCTTAAGCCTAGGTCCCACTGAGCAATTCCACATCGGCGATGTTCTCCCGATTTCTTTCGATACCACCCGATTCGTCACAATTCATTCCGATATCACAAACTGTCACACGACTTCCCCAAAGTTTCCCCTAGACCACGAGGAATCTGTTCCCGAAGTCCTGAATGCTCATTAATTTCAATCGGGAGTACATCGCCGAGGCAAAAAATGCTCGGTGGAACCTAGGTTTAAAGTTGTATATCCACAAAGCATCAAAACTTCTAATTTTATTAAAATCTTTAAAGTGCACCAGCTTAACAGGAAAATCAAGATTATCATATTGTTTTACATTGTTTAGAATCATTATGTAAAGAGCTACAATAATCGCATAGAAAACATGGTAAAAATAGTTTCTTGTGAAATAAGTGCAGCTCAATTTTTTAACTTGAGTTAAATATTTAAGTTTTCCCTTAAGATGCTTTGTGAATACCAGCCCTGGTGTAATGTTTTTTCTGAACCCAGTTCCAGCAGATAGAGCTATGTTTCTAGATCTTGCTTGAAAATGCGAGGTTTTCGAAGACTGTTTCTCGTTCTTTTTTTGACATATACTCGCGTTGTGGACCTTTCCAAGACTGGTACAAAAACACGTGTCTACATAATTATGTCAAGTTGTCAACTCGTTGTTTAAAACAACCCAATTCTTATTTTGATCCATGACCTGTATGGCGTTTTGTAAATAAAAGTTGAATAACCTACGATATATGACGTATTTTAACTGCCTAAAGCCGCAATACATGACTAAAACACAGGGGGTGTTTTATTTGCCCGAATCATAGTCATGATTTGCCACCATTGTTTTTATGCCCCGGCATCTACTGACGCGAGAGGCTTATATAGTGATTGTCCTGTCCGTCCGTCCGTTCGTCCGTTACATTGAAAAATGTAACCAAAAACTTATTGTTAGCTAATTATAATATGTATAAAATTTCAAGGGTATCAGTGGTTTAATTTATGAATGCAGTCTCAAAACGTTCCGGACATCCCTCGTATGTTTAAGCATTTTAAAAGAATCATGATTAAGAAATAAAAATCTGTTCGCGTATTTTGTCGGTGAATCCGAACGAGTGCCCGCGTTTTATTCACCGACATCATACAAAAACAAGAGTTTTTATTTCGATTCTAAATACGATAATATCCCGTACTATTTAACTGCGCGCATTCCATTTTCACCCTTTTGACATTTAACATAATTCCACGCTGAAATTGAGTGGCTTATTAGCTTGTACAATTACCTCTCTCGATCGTTAATGAAAACGACCTTCGTAATTTTCTGAAGGAAACAACACATTTTAAACATTGAAACAATTTTAATAACACGAGTATAGTGTATCTATTTCATGAAATGAAAAATATAAATGAATTGATTATCAGAAGTTTTTATGAATCTTAATTTCGAGAGTATATTTGAGTTTCTAAAAATAGATGCCTCATAGCTGTAACACTGGATACTCGTGCAACTCGTGGTCCGTTGAAGTATTTACTATAAAGTTTACGTTCATTCATTCATAAATATGTCACGTGATACGGGACGTAAATAGTAACAGCTAATTTGATACCATGTTTTATTGCGGTAATAATACATGGCCTGGTCTGCTCTATGTTTATATGGATTAATCCGCAGATCGTGTTAGAATAACAAATAATTATTACATTTCGAGATAATAAAACACACCCCAGCAGGAGTAGTAGCTTCTACGTGTACATAGTGACCCATTGGAAACTGGTGCTCTTATGGGGTTAGATATTAGGGTGAACAAGACCTAAATAAAGGTCATAATGAATAATTAATATCCTAATTTGATATACCTCACTTTGCTGAAACTAATCATTATGTTACATCATGTTGATGCACATGTCATTTTGTATTCATGTCCAATTATTGTCTGAATAAACTATTCTTATTCTAATGAATATTCCATATACAGACATAGCGGTAAACATACAAAATGCAACCAGCCCAAATCACGAATCCAAACCTAATCTGCTGGATAACAGTGTGGCGCTCTATCATCTTGGCTAACTGGAAGGTCCTATACCTGTGCTAACTGGATGTCCACTACATGTGCTAACTGGAAGGTCCACTACCTGTGCTAACTGGAAGGTCCACTACATGTGCTAACTGGATGGTCTACTGCCTGTGCTAACTGGAAGGTATACTACCTGCCTAGGCTGCCTTAGTATACACAAGTTTCTCACCTGGTCACATTTAAAATCCTACACAGACTATTACAGGTCCACTACCTGTGCTAACTGGGTGGTCTACTACCTGTGCTAACTGGGTGGTCTACTACCTGTGCTAACTTGATGGTCTATTACCTGTAATAACTGGATGCTCTACCATCTTTGCATGGTTAAGGAATTATCTACCACCTGAAGTAAGCATGACCCAGACCATGCAGACGCTCCATAGATCTAGTTTGTTTACCTTGCCAGATATGTAACTAGATATATTCAAAGAACTGCTGAGGAGCATAATAAAATCTACACCCCTGGTTCAATTAGAGTGCGTATATACACATATAAGATAATATGTGCATCCTATACAGTATAATATAGTGGCTTTCCCACTCCCGGTCATGGATATAGCATTCGTCGTATTTGGAGGTGTTTTCTAAACCCCAGGTTAAAATATCTAGGTACATGTACACCCCTGCTTTGATTTTTTCTTTTAGATCTTTGTTTCAAGAAAACGCCGACTTCAGTAATCATCGAATACTTCTAGGGTCTAGATCTACGACTCAAAAGTTGAATTATAATTCATTTAGATCTAAAAGATCTAATATTAGTTCACATGAATGTGTCGAATGTGCAATGAATCACTGAAAATGGTGTGATTATTTATTCCTTCAATGTCGTGACTTCCTGTATGATTAATGACAAAGGGAGACAATCGATATTTATGGCAGTCCGTTATAATCTCCCGTTGCTCATTGACGCCATTTTTGTTTTGTTGAAAATAAACCAAAATATTTGTCGAAATTTTGATAGATACCCGACATATGCGGCCAAAATGTTGATATTTTATGATTAAATATGATAATGTGCGTACGAAGACACCAAAATCATATCCAAATAACTCACACATAGCTTTCTTCACGTCCTGTGTAAACGAGGTCAGTGTCTCGCCTTGGAAAATTTCGTCTCGCCTGGCTTTTTTGCATATGACAGAAAAAGTGGTATTGTGCTTTTCTTACATCATTTCAAACATTTATTTACAAAGTTATTAAGGATTTGTTGGCCAAGTTCCATGTTGGAAGACATGTTTTGTGATAAAACGGCTGTATTTTCCGAAAATCTCTCGAAATATGTTTACACACATAGTGTCATTAGTTTTCGCGACTCATTACACTGTGTTGTATGTGAACGAAATTAGTTAATCAGGCGTACTACACGCGGTTTTGATGAGTTTTAATTCTACCTTTCATAAGACTAAGAACGTATTTACATTTATGCAAAGTTGTAATGAGATATTTTGAGAAATAATGTCAATTACGTGACCAAATGCATGACCACTCCTGTGTCACTTTGTCTTTTGTAAACAAATAAAAATCAAACCTCCTTTTATGATTTCCAAATCTAAGGGGTGTTTGGATTGGTATCAGACGAACGTTCTCGATATGTGTGCGTGCATATTTCACTAAGATTTTATAATTATCACTCATTATGTATGTTGATCTTGTTAGCTGTTCTAGGAGACTTGTAGTCATTGATAATTATAAATTCATTTCAATCAATAAGAAATGGTTAGCCCAATATGGGTGTGATGCTTATGAGTTGATCCCCGTATGATATTCTAGTTTATCACTGTTCTAATGCAACTGACCAGATGTACATCTGGGCGCACTTCACTGAGCACCCTCTCATTTCTAGCATACATCACCATGTCTAGGCATTTTAAGAAATCTGCCTCCATCAGGGTCGGTTACAAATCAGCCGATAATATGGTTTCAAAATAGACGAAAATGCATGGTTACGATTAAGCCTGGTAACCAAATAGCCGCATACCCTCCATCAAGGGGTCCGAGGATCATGTGTCTAAACTCTTAATGTGGGACTTGAACCCATTTACCGCTAGTCACTAGACACTACTGACTGGACTTTCTGGAGGGCCATTGTGCCATTTACTATCATGTTTATTTGTGAAGCTGCCGTCATGCTCCAGTGGTTAGTGTGTTGGCGACCCGCATTTAATTCCTGATGGCAGCAGGCCATATCAGGTCCGCCATGAAAATTTGTTGTCAATTTTTCTCCACATGTGGAGAAGCTGCCAGTTTGTTATGAAACTGTAAGAGTAATTTAGTACTGACTAGGATTCACATTCCAGGAAAACTAGTAAGGTTACTTGGCCACCATTATTACTGAAAAGGTCTAGGAAAATATCAATTTTGTTATGAGATTTGAATATATTGTAGGACTGGGACAATTTAAAATTATGAAATCAGTAAATTGTTGGTATAAAGTCACATTGGTTAATTGGCCCTTATAATGAGCATGGTGTTTCCTTTACTGCTGACCATACCAAGCTACTTTCAGAAGATTAACTTTTGTGCAAGCAGTGGGATAATTGATTTATTTATACGTCATATATTTTAAATAAAGTAGGCCTAACAATACTTAGACTATTTTAGAAAATGATTTTAAAAGAACATTTTTATGTTGTCCTCAGATGTATAAAAGTATAATTAGGCCTTTTACTAGTACGCTAAAAGCTTTCGTGCATTGTTGCTGTACATGCATTCAGTAGTATACAAATGGCATTGGAGGATATGTATTGTTTCTGAATGATTATCGGTTATGCAAAATCAGAAATGGTTTCATATCAGAGTAATCAAGTTCAATGTTTAAAACAATAAGAAATTAATGATGGAATGACATGTAAACAAACAAACCTCATTTTATGCACCTAAGTACCATTGCATGACTACTTTGCCACAATTACAGGCTAGATTAAACTTTATGGAGATCCCTGTGAAAATACTTGTCTGGTGCGTGGAATTGGTGAATTCTCTATTGATCTCATGGCCATACCCATTCCTCCTTTGTGCTAAACTATTTGTCCGAGCAATTATGATAAATGAACTGTGTAGCTATTAGTGTTCAACCATTTATATAATTAGTCCCCTACCGGTTTTTGATTATTAATTTATTTTGTATATTTCAGGTGTGACTAACCCTCTACGGCTTGACATGGATATTGTCTTGTAAAGGAAGAGTTGAGTCTGTTATGACTTGCATACAAGTGTAACTTATAAATAAAGACAATAAATTCCAACCCTCCAGCTAGAAGTATGGCCAGTCCCGCAGACCAGCATGAATAGCTGTATGAGACTGGGAAACGTGTTGTTTTGTTTTGATAATCACAAAACAAAATATCGCTGGAAGAAGAACTTAAACATGTCTGACTTGTATTAGAAGGAAGTGGCTTGGTGTGTGAATCTATTTATTCGTTTGGAAATATACACAGATAATTGACCGTTTGTAGAAAAATGGACAATCAGTTATTTCCAGGTGGGAATGCGTTCCTTGATGACGTGATGCCACAAGTATGTCCTCTGTGTGGCTTGATGTTTAACAGTTCACTCACCTATCAGCATCACATGCAGTTACACTTCCTGTCGGCAGCAAATGCTCAGATGTTGGGTACACAGCCTCCTCCAGATCCAGGTTTGTTATTGTTAATCATTAACTGACTTTATAAACATCTAGGTCACAAATCACACTGATGTCAGATGTTGTACCCGATGCCTAGGCCAGGGGTTCCATTTGACTCGGGAGTAGGGTTTTGACCCTTGAAATTTTCAAAAAGCCACATTTTGACAAACAAAATTTTGGTTTGAAGGGTCATTTTCTTTTAAAATCCTGGGTATTTTGCCTGTAAAATTTTGTCAAGAGTATCAATATGACCCTTCAAATTCAGGAGCTAGTCGAACCCCTGCTAGGCATCTTGTACAAGCCGGCTGTCGGCTGATGATTGACATTGAATCATGGACAACTGGTGCCAGATGGGTACCGATAGCAGTTACCCAGTGCCAGTGGTCGCCAACAAATTTCTAAGTTGCTAAGCCACACTTTGATGTTGTTTGACAATAACTAGCCTCCAGCATGATTAGCCGAAAATTACAATGTATGCCAGCCAATCATCGGATTGGATATGTGACCCAGGTATTCCACAATCTACAGTCATGTAGCTGGATATGTGACCCAGGTATACCACAATCTACAGTCATGTAGCTGGATATGTGAGCCAGGTATTCCACAACCTACAGTCATGTAGCTGGATATGTGAGCCAGGTATCCCACAATCTACAGTCATGTAGCTGGATATGTGAGCCAGGTATTCCACAATCTACAGTCATGTAGCTGGATATGTGAGCCAGGTATACCACAATCTACAGTCATGTAGCTGGATATGTGAGCCAGGTATTCCACAATCTACAGTCATGTAGCTGGATATGTGAGCCAGGTATTCCACAATCTACAGTCATGTAGCTGGATATGTGACCCAGGTATACCCCAATCTACAGTCATGTAGCTGGATATGTGACCCAGGTATCCCACAATCTACAGTCATGTAGCTGGATATGTGAGCCAGGTATTCCACAATCTACAGTCATGTAGCTGGATATGTGAGCCAGGTATTCCACAATCTACAGTCATGTAGCTGGATATGTGAGCCAGGTATTCCACAATCTACATGTAGCTGGATTTAGTTTCCTTAACAAAGTCTCATACATCCTTGGTATAGCTGAGGCCCTGGTTAGTGTGTTGAATTGGTAACATGGTGATCTGGGTTTGATTCCCAGTAAGTCACAAACAGTATGGAAATTTAGTAATGTACCGTGATCCGTGTGGAGCTAAATTTCGAGGTGTATCATCACTATCGTGGACCATGGTATACTGTTACACCACTAGTTGAAGTTAGTAGTAGTTGTTCCCTTCATAAACAGTTGACTACAATGTCAAATATCCTCCATATATATGTGGAGTTCAGTTGCTGGTTCCTTGACATGTTGTGAAAGGATGTAGGTAAGTACTGGTAAGGATACAGTCCAGGAAAACTGGTTAGGTTAGACAAATCTGCCATCATACTACATAACAGAAATATTGTTAATAAGTGACGTAAATCCGAATATATATAAACAATATCCTTGTTAGGATTAGAGTCTGCGTCAGCAAGGGGCAGTTCAAACTGTTGGAAGTATTTGGCCACTGAGCCCCTTTACATCCAGTCTTTCTGTATGGTTTATTCTTTACATTTGAAGTTTGATTGTATTTTCTGCTACAGGTATTGGTATGTCTACACCAGCTAGTATATTAGATCTGATAGGAGGGGTATCACAGCACACATTATCTAGTGCTGCAGTATCCCTGGTACCAGCTCAAGCAGTCTTCTCTGGAGCCGCTATTTCTACATTGCCTCCACATCTAATATCACCAGGTAACTCATTTACATTCATTGATTGTCCAGTTTCTTAGTACAGGGGTTCCATTAGCTTCTGAATATGATGGGTCGTTTTGATACTTTTGACTAATTTACCATTTTATTGACAAAATACTTAATTTATCAATCATTTCATACTGTCTTACTCCTCTTTTCGAGTATTATTGGTAGGTGTGACGTCTGTCAAGGACAGACAAATCATATTTAGGAATCTTGGTGTGTTACCCTATCTCATTCCGAATAGACTCCTAGGTTCTTTAACAGTGTATCACACTGATACACAAGATACTACCTCTGGGTTTCCAAACAGTTCATCTCTAGTTGGGTGGGAAACACTCAAAAGCATTTCGGAAATGACCAAGTGCCCCGTCCGAGATTCAAACCAGAGACCTCTCAGTTAGTAGTCAAGAGCGTTATCCACTCGACCACACAGTCATGTCTTATTGGAAATTTCAAGGGTCAAAATCCCTACTCCTGAGTCAAATGGAACCCCTGTTAGTAGATCATTATTGTACCCACACAAACAAAAGTTACAAAATTTGGACAGGGACCTGGGGTATAACTATAGATAGAACTAGGGAGCATTGGTCAGTCTGTTGCTTTTTAGCTCACCTGCCACAAAGTGGCAAGGTGAGCTTTTGTGATTGTTTTTTGTCCGTCGTCCGTCTGTCTGTCTGTCCGTCCGTCTGTTAGCTTTTTCACCGTTAACACTCTAGCACTCTCAATTTTGATCTTCATCAAACTTGGTCAGTAGTTGTATCTCACTGAAATATAGGTCAAGTTCGAATATGGGTCATGTGGGGTCAAAAACTAGGCCAAGAGGTCAAATAATAGGAAAACCATGTTAACACTCTGGAGGCCACATTTTTGCTTTGATCTTCATCAAACTTGGTTAGTAGTTGTATCTCAATGAAATCTAGGTCAAGTTTGAAGTTGGGTCATGGGGGGTCATAAACTAGGTCAATAGGTCAAATAATAGGAAAACCTTGTTAACACTCAGGAGGTCACATTTTTGCTTTAATCTTCATGAAGTTAAGTCAAAATGTTTATCGGTCAAGTTCGAAGTTGGGTCATGTGGGGTCAAAAACTAGGTCAAAAGGTCAAATAATAGGAAAACCTTGTTAACACTCTAGAGGTAACATTTTTGCTTTGATCTTCACCAAACTTGGTCAGTAGTTGTATCGCAATGAAATCTAGGTCAAGTTAGAAGTTGGGTCATGTGGGTCATGTGGGGTCAACAACTAGGTCAAAAGGTCAAATAATAGAAAAACCTTATTAACACTCTGGCGGCCATATTTTTGCTTTAATCTTGATCAACTTTGGTCAAAATGTCTATCTTGATGACCATAAGGTCAAGTTTGAAGTTGGGTCATGTGGGTAAAAAACTAGGTCAATATGTCAAATAATAGCAAAACCTTTTTAACACTCTGGAGGCCTCAGTTTTGCTTTAACCTTCATCAAGTAAAGTCAATATGTTTATCTTGATGACCTTAAGGTCAAGTTCAAAGGCCATGTTTAGCAGGTGAGCGCCCCAGGATCTATGATCCTCTTGTTCTTATCAGTAAAAGTTATAAGCAACCTTTGCTTGGAATTAGCAAAACATTACAGTAAGCATCATCACCATGTCTGAGGAGGCACTAATCAATACTTTGACATGACAGTCTAAGTTTGTGGTCACCAAGTTTCGTAAAATTATACCAATGTTTCACTTTGTTTTCAATCATTTCATTAATTCCTTTTGTGTTTTTAGCTCACATGTCACGTGAGCTTTTGTGATCACTCCTTGTCCGCGTCCGTCGCTTGTCCGTCAACAATTGGCTTGTGTAGTCACTAGAGGTCACAATTTTTACCTAATCTTTATGAAATTCAGTTACAATTATCATCTCAACAAAATCTAGGTCAAGTTTGATATTGGGTCATCTGGGGTTAAAAACTAGGTCACAAGGTCAAATCATAGAAAAACCTTGTTTAGTCACTAGAGGTCACAATTTTTACCTAACCTAATCTTTATGAAATGCAGTTACAATTATCATTTCAACAAAATATAGGCCAAGTTCGATATTGGGTCATCTGGGGTCAAAAACTAGGTCACAAGGTCAAATCATAGAAAAGCCTTGTGTAGTCACTAGAGGTCACAATTTTTACCTAAACTTTATGAAATGCAGTTACAATGATCATCTCAACAAAATCTAGGTCAAGTTCGATATTGGGTCATCTGGGGTCAAAAACTAGGTTACAAGGTCAAATAATAGAAAAACCTTGTGTAGTTACTAGAGGTCACAATTTTGACCTAATTTTTATGAAACTCGGTCACATTGATCATCTCAACAAGATCTAGATCATGTCTGATATTGGGTCATCGGGGTTTAAAAGTGAGATCACAAGGGCAGATTATAGAAAAAACATTGTGTAGTCACTAGAGGTCATAGTTTTGACTAGGGTAAAATCATAGTAAAAACCTTGCAATAGTGGCTGAATTTTCTTGAATCTTATTCAGAATATGAATACTATTAAGTAGGTCACCATAGGGGCTTGCATGCATTGCTATGACAGGTGAGCAGCCTATGGCCCTTTGGTACATCTTGTTAACTTTTTAGCTCACCTGAGTACAAAGTGCTCACTGGTGAACTACTGGTATTAAGATAGACGGTAGTTCGGCGTCCTTCAACAATTCATTTAAATGACGTCTACTCTTAAACCAATTGATGGAATTTAAACAAACTTCACAGGAATGATCCTAAGGTGGTCCTCTTTCAAAGTTGTCCAAGTGGTTCCAGTAAATTATTTTATTAGGTCTAAAAATATATTTCGAAAGTGAAAACTTAAAACATCTTCTTCTATAAAACCCCAATGCTTTAATAATTTGCATGATGAGTTTCTCTACTGAGATTGTTCAAATTATACCACTGGGATAAACTGACCCTGATAAGCGATCACTTGGCTAATCAAAGCACTGAGAGTGTTGGTGGGAGTCGATCTGGTTGCTGCTATTAAAGCTCAAACCAACTGTACACGTTTAATGTTCATTTTCTTTCTGCCGATCTTGTCTTGAATGTCAAAATATAGGCATATGTGACTATATAGGCACTTTGGGTATCTAAATAATTGTTAAACTGGGCATATTAATTGATATGGAGTACATGTATTGAATGCGTATATCAAAAGTGGCTTTAAAATAATACTACACGCCTATTTATCAGATTCTACAGTACCGTCTTGTAACTGAACTTTTTGTGGATTTGCTTGCGAATTTAATATTTGGGTTCCTCATCCAAAACTGAAAATCGCGAAATAAAGCTCACACGAATATAAAGTGATTTACAGTATGTTCAACACTCCCACAGTTGGCAATCTCATATAAAAACAGTTTTGATCAATAGATAACAGGAAATGCTAATATCTTGGTTATCATTGTAAGTTATCAATCTTGCTCTAACATATTACCCAGAAATAGTTACAAGTATTAGCAATGTGTTGCTAATTATTCATGGTTATAGTGACAGATTGCAAAGATCTACAGTTGCTGAGGTATTTCTCAATATGACTAGGTGGGGCACTTCACAGGTTTTCACCATTTCTACGCAAATTCATATCCTTACAGATAATAGCTCACCTGTCATAAAGTGACAGGATGAGCTTTTGTGATCACTCTTTGTCCGTTGTCTGTCCACAATTTGCTTGCATAGACACTAGAGGTCAGCAAAAAGCTTTCTCACATGTGTTCTGGTCACAGGTTTTGTATTAGTGCGGGTCTGTTTGGTTGTGTTCTTTGAACACTGTTGAAACTGTGTTGTGATTAGCTGTTATGAGAGATTTGTAACATGCCAGATGAACAGACACCAAAAAATCGAGTAAGTGAAAAGCTAGCTCACCACTAAGAGTGATTTGTTTGACTTGTATACCGTCATTCTACTCTAAAGACAATCTAGGTACAAGGTTTACAAATGGTACATATTGATCCAATTACCTCCCTTTATGCATTCAGCAACTGTTACAGATTTAACTGACTCTGTATTTCTTGTACTTCCAGGGAGTGGTCTGACTACATCAGCTTTACCTAGTATGGGGATTCCCAGACAAACTGGTAGAACCAAGGAGAAGAAAACAAAGTCTCAAAGTTCTAAAAGCTCTGTAGCTGCCTCGACATCTTCAAATATGGGTTCATCTGCAGCCAATCTACTTCCAACTAGTTCAGCGTCTGCATCATTTAAATCTTCTGATAGTGCCAGTAGCACTTACATTTCTACATTTCCAAAAGACTTACAGAAATTGGATACTCTACAACAATCCAATCCTCCGAATGCTCAAGCAATGCCACCGAAACCTCCCCCTGATATATTCCAAACACCTACATCTCAGCTGGATCCTTTAGAAGCTCTTCTATACCCTTCCCCTGTGAAACAGACGTCATCTGGGTTAGATCGTCAACTGCCGCATAACAATTCTGCTTCCTCTCAAGATTCGTACAACATTACCACCAAAGATGTGAAGAAATTGTTTCAACCGTTTGTAACCAATGATACACCAGTTACCACTCCCTTTGTATCTAAGTCTAATGTTCCATTTAATACAAACAGTATACTGTCTCCAATGAAAACAACTAGTAACAAACATGATGTGCTGACTACCCCACAAAAAAGTTCATATCAGTCGAGTACAGAGAATTTGTTCAGCTCTCCAACGAACATGCCTAACACTCATAGCTCTGATCTCCACCACTTTGGTATACTTCAAGATAATGATGCAGAGTCTGCTAGTGTCGATAAAAAGATAGATTTACCCACCAAAGTGGCTCACCATGCCGACGATACAATATCTTTAAAGTCTCAGTACTTTCCTGGTATTATAGAATCGTCAAGTGTTTCACCAAAGTCTGGAAAAACTCCACGAAAGAAAGATGTGCCCATTGATCCACTTTTAAAGATGAATACTCTTGCTGGATCAATGGATCATAGTCGAAGTTCTAGTCCTGTTTCTCGTACTGCATTAATTGGTGATTTTGCTCCTGCAAGACCAGATTCCCCTCATCATCTTGTTTCACCAAAGATTTCTCCTGCTCTTCCTGGTGGAGCCCTGGACACTGAGTCTGCTTCATTGCCTGCGAAATCACATATTTTTGCGCCAGATGCGTTACCATCAGCTAGTGTTCCGTCAGCTGTCCCACCGGTGTTTAGTAATACTGTCGCAGCTAATACTGGCACTTCGTCTTTGGCAAGTCCAGCTATCGATATGGCAGTAAATCCGTTAGGAACTGGATATTTAAATGCTCTTACTCAAAAACTTTTCAATCCTTCGTTTGCTATGGGACCTGACTTTAATAAGCCTGGCTCATCCACAGCAGCCGACAGCAATGACGTTGATAAAGGCAAGAGTTACTTCGAAAATGGTGTGCTCATAAGTAATGACTATGACAAAATTAGTGACACGAATGATGAAGATGATCTTGATCGTTGGATTGATGATATAGATGATAACAAGGGTGATAATATAGCGTGTGAAATTGAAGACCTACTGAATGAATTCAATGAAAAGCAGACCGATGAAATGAAGAATAAAAGTCAAGTAGATGACTTTATTAAAGATGTGATATGTGAACCTAGTACTAGTAAACCTGCTCCTAAGGATACAGATACTGCAGTAAAGGTGGATGACATATTTAATCCATCAGATGAATTTGAGAGAAACAAAAGTCTTATATCAGAAATCTTAGAAGAAGAGAAAGAGAAAATTGATAAAGAGTCAAAGGAATTAGAGAATGCTAGACTCAGTGCTAGTGGACTGGGTGTAAGTACAACAACTACCACTTCAACATTGGTTACAGAGTCGTCATCAACATCCACTGACACTGTTACATCTGTGTCTAACTCAGACCCAAAAATGACCTCAACTACAACTTCTGAAACTCCTGAAAAGAAAGATGATGATCACGTTGATTTTGAAATTCCAAGAGTTGGCAAACTTATGAAAATCAGGAAATATTTTGAGAATCGTGAACAGAAGAGGAAAGAGCAAACGGAAAAAGTTGCAGAAATAAAAATCCATGAAAAAACTGAACCCGTAGTGGACGACAAGCCTCAAACAATTCTTGTCCAAGTGTCGAAAAGAAAAAAGATAGAATATGGCCCTTACTTAAACAGACAATCATTGCTGGAAGGTAAACCAAAAAATGTTGTTGAAAATAATTCTCCTCCTAAAACCTACCGTCCCAAGCCAAAGCCTCAACTTCCTGAAAAAAGAACTTTCAATCTACGTGAGAGAAAAACGAAAACTGATTTTGCTACTCTAGCTAGCACAGGCTCTAGGACTGCAGATGGTAAGAGACCAGAACAGAAGCAACAAAAGACAGACGAGAAAGTGGAAAAAGAGAAATATAGTGAAGACACTACTGATACTTCTGCTGAAGACCCAAGTGAAAAAGCAGAGAACTTAATTGCTCCCTCTGCTGCTGTTGCTACTGATAATAAAATTATGACAAGGAATCAAGAAAAGAAAAAAGATTCTGCTGCTCCAGAAGAAAGGGTTAAGCCTAAAAGGGGGAATGTTGTTAAGTCCAGTGGCGAGTCTGATAATGAAAAAGTTAAAGAATCTGAAGGAAGTCCTGCAGAAAATGAAACTAGGAAGTCTTCATTGCGTAATAGAAATGCTAAAAATGAGAAGGTTGATACAACAGAAGGAAAGAATTTGCGAAAGCGAACCATAAGACCTGATACGGACACAAACAACTTGAGAATTAAAGTAAAGAAGATCGAGGAACCTGAACAAAAATCAGGAGCTGAAGCAGAGGAAAAAGTCACTAGAAGTAAAAGCAAAATAAAAACTACAGGTGGTACTCCACCTGATAAATCTGCAATAAAAAAGTGCTCAGTAAATCTTGGTGAAAAGTACACAGACCCAAAAGTGAAAATCAGTAGACAGTTTGATAAATCTGATAAGAAAGTACATCTAGTCGAAAGCATTGAACCCAAAACTATGTCTGTAAAGATATCTGAAGTTAACACTAGTGAAAAGAATGATGATCCTGTGCTGGATAAGTCACATGATTATGATGATGAACAGGTAGATGTAATTGAATGTGATAAAGGATCTAAAGTGACTGATACTTGTGACACAAAAGGTTCGGATACTGTTGATGGTGATAATAGTGCTTCTCATTCTGAAAAAGTAACAATTCAGCCTGAATATAAAGATATGAAAAAAGGTCGAACAAGCCCAGTGGAGGTTAGCAAGAAGCAAGGTAATATATTTGATAAAATGGATCAATCCGATTTCAAAAATGAGTTGGAGGAAAAGGTTGTTCATTCTAGAAAGGTTGACACCCAGTTAGTTAGCATAACATCTACAGATAATACTGACAAGAAAGTAACAATGAAATTAAAACTTGGACCTGACTTTCAAAAGGCATTTGAGTATGCTTTTAATCCTAAGAAAAGGAAGCATGAAAATGCAGATGAAAGGAAGCATGAACGTGCGGAAGAAAGGAAGCATGAACGTGCGGAAGAAAGGAAGCATGAACGTGCGGAAGAAAGGAAACAGGAACGTGCGGAAGAAAGGAAGCAGGAACGTGTCGAAGAAAGGAAACATGATCGCACGGAAGAACGGAAGCAGGAAAATGTGGAAGAAAGGAAAGATGAGCCTCTGGAAGAACCAGATATGAATGTCAGTGGTCAGTCGAAAGAACAAACAAATGACAATTCTAACAAAATTGACAATGAGGAGCATAAAAATGTAAATTCTGATGAAGAAGTAGACAATGCTGAAAATGATGATACTTTGAATGACAATCCTAGACTGAGAAAAAAGATTAAACATAGCGTTGAGAATGAGTTCCAAAGGCTTGTTGATGAGGCAATGAAAGAAGCTCAGAAAGAAGGAGATTCTGGTAAACAGGAGCGGTATGTGAATCTGAGACGAAGGCTCAATGAAAATGTTAAATATAATGTTGATGATTCGGATGAAGATATTGAGAAAATAAAAATGATGCATGATGATATTGCAAGCTTAAAAACTACTCCCAAAGGTCCTAAAAGTCAAGTAAAGAGCACACCTAAAGGAAAATTGAAACTAGATGTGGGAATTTTAGAATCTGCCAAACAGCTCTCTGCTAAGAAGGATGTTGATGTATATGATTTTACTGATACAGAACTGAGTGATACTGAAGAAAGTGCTTCTAAAAAACTGGGATTTAAACCCAAATATGTTAGCAATTTGAATTTGTTTGGACAGAAAAAGTTGCCATTTGTTTCTAAACCCTTATCTCCAAGCAAGTCTCCAGAGGTTGAAAATCCAATTGAAAATGTAAATGAAGTTGAACCCATGAAAGTTGATTCTGACACTGAAAATGCTGGTTCTGCTGTTTCTTATGTTGGTAAAACTGTTGAACCTTTGAAAATTAAACTATCCAAAATCAAACCATTTAAGGAGAAAAAGCATAAACATAAGAAAAAGAAGAAGAAGCGTGATAAGGAAAGACGCGAGGATGATAATATAGAACGGGTAGATAGTGAAAGTAGAGAGTCTATGGATTGTGTCAATGAAACGCTAACAAATGTAAATACAGAAACAAAGAAAAGTGAAGATGTTAAGAGTGTTGATAGTGCAAGTCAGGAACACAATTCAAATAATTCCAATGAAGGTGAAGATGACCAGATTGATGGAGGGAGTTTGTTAAAAGGATTTAAGAAAACAAAACTGAAAGAAAAGAAACATATTTGTGAATATTGTAATGTTGGTTTTGGACAAAAGTGTGATTTACGCCGTCATGTGATGATTCATACTGGTGAACGTCCCTGGCCATGTGAGATTTGTGATAAAAGGTTTCAGCGTAAAACAGACTTAGTGAAGCATACTCGAACTCACACCGGTGAAAAGCCATACGCATGTGAATTCTGTGACAAGCGTGTTTCGGATAAAAGTCAATTGAATGTGCATCGGAGACTTCACACCGGTGACCGGCCATATTGCTGCTCAAAATGTGGTAAAAGGTGTATAACGAGTAGTGAACTTTCACGCCATAAAGTTCATTGCGGTGAAAACGTTGAACATTGTAGTTTGTGTAGGAAAGCATTTACTATTAAAGAGTGTTTAGGAATGCATATGAAATTACATTATCGTAGTAGAGGGAAATCGTTCAAGTGTGTAAAATGTGCTATAGGCTTTGACAAGAAATCGGACCTTGATTCACATCATTGTGTGGATGCTATGAAGAACGTATATATGTGCAGTGAATGTTACGAGGAATTTAACGATGAGATGCTGTATGCTGAGCATATAAAGACACATGATCTTGGTGTTTTAGCCTGTAATGTTTGTACAAATATATTTGAAGACAAGCACAGTTTGGAGACTCATCTGTGTAATCTTGGCATGGAGAAACAGAGGCAGTTCTGTTGTGAAATCTGTGATTTGGAGTTCCAAGACTCTGGTAAGTGTCTGCTGTATGTTTTTATAACTCGACTATATAAAGAATATGGAGAGCTATTCTACTTACCCTGTCATCGTACCTTGTTCCACAAGCTTGTTTAAAGGGACTGCCTCACATATTGGTGTATTGCAAAAATAAAACAAAATTGTCAAATATTCGCGTAATTTTGGTTTAGTTGCCTGTAAATCCCTTAAAAAACCACTCTGACATCTAAAATAACTCGAGAAACTTCGGCATTTTGTAGTTATTTAGTATTTTTTCATCAAATATTCTACAGGGTATTAATACCCTATTGAATCAGCACTACTATTACTTAAATTGCCTGAACTTTGTTCGCATTTGATGAAAACGAATCGAAAAACGAACCAAATACATCACTGATGTTTACGCTGTAGTTTGTCGATGTTACAGTTCAATCATGTGTGAATTACATAATTCACAAAGCATATGGAAGGAAACTTAGCGGGTTTTTTACAAGAAAAAAATACTTTGTGGGGGATATCGAGAGTGGTTAAAATTGCTTATTTGCACCAAATCTTTCATAAAGCAACTGTCAGTGGCTTTCTATTACATCAATACTTGGTTAGGTTGGAAAATCACGATATACAAATTTTTTAGCCCAATCTGTGAGGCACTTTAAGGTTCTGCAACCTATTTAAAATTATCTCTGTACACTTCCTAGTGGCATCCATCAATGATTACATTGAGTGTATGTGAGAAAAGAAGGCAACATACTACTTTTCAAGTGGAATACTAAGACCTTTCGAGATATTATTTCCACAACTCATCATACTACAACTGTGTGTCATTAACTCTTTACTCCATGGGGCTGGCAATCCACAACCCATCAGTCTACAACTGTGTATCATGAACCCTTTACTCCATGGGGATGACTTTCCACAATCCATCAGTCTACATCCATGTGTCATTAACCCATTACTCCATGGCGCTGGCTTTCCACAACCCATTAGTCTACAACTGTGTGTCATTAAACCATTACTCCATGGGGCTGGCTTTCCACAACCCATTAGTCTACAACTGTGTGTCATTAACCCTTTACTCCATGGGGCTGGCTTTCCACAACCCATCAGTCTACAACTGTGTGTCACTAAACCATTATTACATGGGGCTGGCTTTCCACAAGTGACAACCAATCAGTCTACAACTGTGTGTCACTAAACCATTATTCCATGGGGCTGGCTTTCCACAAGTGACAACCCATCAGTCTACAACTGTGTGTCATTAACCGATTACTCCATGGGGCTGGCTTTCCACAACCCATCAGTCTACAACTGTGTGTCACTAAACCATTATTCCATGGGGCTGGCTTTCCACAAGTGACAACCCATCAGTCTACAACTGTGTGTCATTAACCCTTTACTCCATGGTACCACCTTTCAACTCCTATCAGTATACAGCTATGTGTCATTAACTCATTACTCTATTATTCCGCCTTTTAAACCCCCTTTGTATTACAGCATATTTTACTAGGTAGGGTTGTTCCAAGCAATGTCTTATTATATTTAAGGTTTTCAAAGGAAAATGCAGCAGCCCGACTCAGTAATTAATGAAATACATCAAGTATTGCTAGTTCATGAGGGAAGACTGGGCTTGACTTACTGTGTTGCTTCTTTAGATAAAGTGACTTTAATCATTGTTATGTCTCCCTCATATTGTGGGTGTCCGGTGAGTCATACTTTGATTGATTTTGTGCTGGATGTTTGTCTGTCTGGATGGATGTTACAAAGATTTCCGATCTTAAAACATGGGTTGGATTGAATGTAATTTCACATGAATACCAGAGTACCAAGCATAGATGTGCATGTTGTCAGGAATTTTAAGTTACATTAGATGAATTTTGTTAAGAGTTATGGCCCTTTGTGGGAGACATGTGTTTTTGTGCCAAAACCTTTCTAGTTATTATTACTGTTATTATTATTACATTGCTATGTAACCTTATAACATCACTATATTACAGATGCTTTGAGCTCACATCTCACCCTTCATGACGAGGATGTCGGTTCATTCATGTGTGACCTCTGCCCTGAGATATTTACCACTAGAAAATATTTCGTCGATCACCTGAAAGTTCACGAGACCGCTGAAGTAAATACTGTAAAATCTTCCACTTCTAAAGAGGATATAAAACAGGGAAAGTTCAACAGAGACAGTGATATAGATAATAGTGACATTCATAAGAAAGATTTAAATGTTACTGAGAATGGTATGTTGGGACCATTAAAACAGGAAGTCGATACAGATGATGAAGTCAACTTTGCTGTGTTCAGTGATACACTAGACGGTGGAATAGGTGACAATTTGTCTGTACATGTTAAATCTGAAGTGTCAAGTATAAACTATCCGTGTAATAGTAACAGGTCTCGTGCTAGTGTCATCTCTGGAACGTTTCGTATCGACGATGAACCAGAGAGTAATAAACAAGCAATGTCTTTAAGTAGCGGTAGATTAACATTTCCTAAAGGTAGTTTAGTATCTGATAATTCTAGCATGTCTTCAAAAGTGACTCCAGATAATTATAATCGGTCTACAGACTTTCTCGACAGTGACAAATTATTTGAACCTTCCGACTTCACAAATTCGCCGGATTTTTCTACATTGACAGACGTTGATGAATTGAATCCGTTTGACGGTTTGTCTGCTTCCTTATCGAAAGAAACAATCAATAAAAGTGCTAAACTTAGACAAAAGAGTGGTGATAAGGCCGGCAAATCGGTAAATTATTTTGATGTAAATCAGAAATCACGTCAGTATTCTAACAGTTCTCAGTCTATGATTCCTTCAACTCACTCTGATACGGATCATTCTCAATCATTGAGAGTCCTTCAAAAACAAAATTCTCTGACAAATTCCATGTTGTTGTCATCGGAAACGAATGCTACTCATAGTTCCCACTTCAGTGATAGAGATCTACATCGGTCTATGTCAAGTGGCCATGACTTTCCCTTACAGGATCCTCAAAACAAATCCTCATTGAGTTTAGCTTTTGCCCACTCATCTCAAGGTAAACAATGGCCGGGCTTTTCGATGTCTGCATCAGATTTTGTGAACTCAGTTCTTAGTAATGAAAACAAGCATGATTTGGATGGATTTGATTCAAAATCTGGAAATAAACACAATCAGTTAAATTTAAGTCTTTCTAAAGGTGATAGTAGTCATGTTAGTTTACCAAATCGAAGTGACATATTTGGTAAAGATGATATAGAAAATCAATTAAAATCAAATTTATTCTCGGAATTTGACTTGAATACGAATAGTGAGAAATCTACTATGCAGGGAAATAAACACGGTTCATCCTCTGACAGCGATCCTGATGCTGGCTCATTTCATGGATTAAATCAAAGTGGATTTAACGCTGCACGATTTCATCAAAGTTTGATTCCGGAGAAATCAGATTTTTCAGTATTTGGTCAACAGTTCATGAACCAGTATCCTGTTAACACCTCATATGGTTCTAGTGTAAACAATAGTACAATAAGTAACAGCGTTACTGCGGATGTGAATAAGCGACATTTACAGGGTTTGTTCTCTAACAGGACCGATGCATTACATACGAATTTCTACCTCTCCGATTCCATGAAGGACGCCACAGGGGCTGACAAAGGGCCAGATGATGCCGCAACTCTGCTCTCGAATTTTGATCAGTTCTGATAAATTATCAATGTTATTGTATTTATATCATAGACCTGTTTTAGATTTAGATAAGAATGTGATGCACCTATCAGTGTTATACCTCCATAGTGGCGGGGCGGCCTTCATACCCTGGCAATGTTGGCAACCTGTTTATTTTGAAAAAGAAATTAAATTCCCTAGAATCAATTGGAACTTAATTTTATTCCAGCATTAAAAAGTCTTGTTGCCTGTGTGCCAGTCCTTTTGGATATTTCAAAATCTAACATGTCAGAAATTATCCGTTGTTTTAATTTAGCCAGTTAGCCCCCCCCCCTGTATGTCCACCACCTGCCCGGAGGGACATAACATTAATAAGTGCATTAATTAATACCGGTATCTTTATTATTATAAATACATTAAACTACTTCATTTAGCTTTAACTTAATAACAATATAAATAATTATATATATATGTATGCTAACAGTTATTATTAGCTCATTTTGTGCAGTTCTTCATGATCTATCAATGAATTATTTCACTGTTGTTAGTGTTTTCATTTTAGGCCAAGTAAAATACACATGTGCTATTCAGGTATTACAACTTATACTGAGCAAATGTTTCAACTAGTCTCCTTTGTTTTTGCTATATTATTTTGATAGGAGCATCCAAAAAAGATAAAAATATTATAGAAAATCAATGTATATCTCTCATTGCATGGTATTTTTAAATTGATTTACCAGTTTAGTTTGAAGAATACACGCGATATACCCTAATAAATATCATAATTCTTATTTCCAAAAAAAATAAACTAAGAAAATAAAATTCTTGAAGACATTTAAAAACAGTCAAGTTGGAACATTTTGCTCGGTATATATTATTTGTCTATAAAAGTCTATGTCAGAATACAGAACTTTAAATTTTTAGGAGAAGTAAGTCTAAAAACAGAAATTGTGCAATACTTCTGATGCTGGTTTTGAATTACTTGAATGTAAACTTTTTGTTATGCAAATTAAATTAATGTCCATTTTGTCTAATTATCAAAATCGATCTAAGGCCAGGAGAAATTAATTCCTACGTTATCCTTCCTGCTTGCTTTGTATTTACCATATCCAGCTAAGTATGCTCAGTGTATTGATGTGGCAAGTTCATATGAGGAGAGACATAGAGATAATGAAGCAGTTTGTTAATCTAGTCTCATTGGTCTGTATACTCACTGGTACTCATTACTGGTACTCTATGCTGGTACTCATTGCTAGTACTCCATACTGGTAAGCTGTGCTGGTACTCATTGCTAGTAGTAGTACTCTATGCTGGTACTCATTGCTAGTACTCCATACTGGTAAGCTGTGCTGGTACTCATTGCTAGTAGTAGTACTCTATGCTGGTATGCATTGCTAGTACTCCATACTGGTACTTTGTGCTGGTACTCATTGCTAGTACTCTGTGCTGGTACTAATTGCTTGTACTCATTGCTAGTACTCAATACTGGTACTCATTGCTAGTACTCAATACTGATACTCAATGCTGGTACTCATTGCTAGTACTCAGAGCTGGTACTCAGAGCTGGTACTCATTGCTGGTACTCAGTGCTGGTACTCAATGCTTGTACTCAGTGCTGGTACTCATTGTTGATACTCATTGTGGAACTCATTGCTAGTACTCAGTGCTGGTACTCAGTGCTGGTACTTAATGCCTCAGTGCTGATACTCATTGTTGGTACTCATTGTGGAACTCAGTGCTGGTACATGTTGTTGGTACTCTGCTTGTACTCAGTGCTGCAGATACTCAATGCTTGTACTCAATGCTTGTACTCATTACTGGGACTCATAACTGGTACCCATTGTTTGTGCTCATTGTTGGTACTTAATGCTGGTACACATTGCTGGTACTCATTGCTGGTACTCAGTGTGGTAATGTTGGTACTCATTGTTGGTATTTTATTCACTTATTTGGTTGTGTCACTGATCTTGTAGGAGGCATTATTATATATATTGTTCTAGTTGTCTGTACACTGTCTCTGTCTCTCTTTCTCTATCTTTCTGTACATGTGTTCATTGGTTAGTAAATGCTTCTGCATCAGACCCTAGCTACATGTAGCTATACATTTAAAACCATTCGGAATACTCAAATCAGTAATGGTACTCTACACAAATGTTCACGTACATGGACTGTACACATAAAAAGAATATATATTTAATTTTTTGCGGTCAAGGTAATAAACTTGTGGTGTGGTTGAGGTCTTCATCGAAAGTGTTGATTTTATGTTGTGGCTGGTTACTTCCTGTATGTTATTGGTAATGGTGGTTTAAGAGCTTGCAACTAGATCACATTTTTAACATGTCGGTATTTTAACGACTTATTGATAGTATAAGTACAGGAAGGTTGTTATTTTACTATATTCAGGCCCCGATTTCCCGAAGCATCTCAAGTAGAAATCTCTACTCGAATCAGAGTCGGAATTACAGATAAATCTGAAGCTCCAGTTCTTGCAATTTTTATGTAATAAACTCAGAATAACATTTCTGTTTAGTGATGCTAATTTTGAGTCCATCCTTGTATGGAAATTAACACAAAACTGTCAAAAGGCACATGCCAATATTTGAGATGAGATCTTGCTTAGGGAGATCGGGACCTGATAGGTGAAGTGTTAGGAAGCTGTAGTATGGACAGGATAGTATGGGTAGACTTGTTATGAAAATGTCTAGTTTACATCATGTTTTTGTGCTATAATTATTCAGATGTATCATCTATTTCTGGCTTGTGTAAGACGCAATATAATATATATTCTATTATTACAAGCACCTTACATATATGATGGACACATACACTGCCCACCAAAAGTAAGTATACAGAGGTTATCTCCCCTATTCCACTATTTGCAGAACAGTGGAGCAACAATATTTTTGAGGCAAGGACATTTTTGTTTATTAAGTATAAAGGCCATACATTGATTGGTAAACTAAGTGCAAAATATTAAGTTTCTTTGTCCTGCTTGACTGGGAAATTTGTCATACAAAATGGAAAAATCAGCCTATTTGATCACATGTTCAGAACATCTTCATCTTTACTTCTATCTCTGTTTAGGCTCGTTTAGTAACAGTAGACTGTAGTTTCAGAAGTTAATATAACTGTGACCGTCGGATTAACTTATATTGAAAACATTAAACAAGTTAATTCTTGCAACTGTATACTTATTTTTGGTGGGCACTGTATAATGTTGTTATAATAAATTCTTAATTATAATATCTATATTTATGTACTCTTTATTGTTTGTTATGAAATCAGACAACAACAATGTTCATAAGTTGTTGGGTTGTAGTGTTTTGATTGGTTGTGTGGGGGGGTTAACAGGTATAGTATTGAGTTCCATAAAGAAGGGTAGGTCCATCATATGCAGGGTAGCTGTAATAAATATCTTTGAGAAAAGTTTACTACATTTTTATGCTGAACTGTTTATCCTCCTTGTACAAACTTGTATGTAATTGTTTATTGTTATAAGTGGTCACTGTACAGTTCAATTAGGTTTATGAAATTTTGTTCAATATTTTTATTTCATTGTTTGGGTTTTCATAGAATTTAAGGGAGTGGAATCTTTATTTTATTGTTCAGTTTATTTTGTTAAAAGTTTATTATGTAAGATAGAGTCATACTGTGTATATATAAATGTTAATGCACACTTGCATATAAGCTAAGATTCAATGGAAACTTTAATATTAACTGCATTCTGAATACACATACATTTTATATTCTGCGGTGGTGAATAAATTTCTTACGAAATACAAGACAAACCTGTTTTAAAGACGATGTACCAACACAGACCACTATTACAAAACTTGTCTGCTAAGACCACCAATTTCTCTCCCATCTGGTCATTTTCTATAATATTTAACCTGATAAGAGAGACCATCTGCCAATGAAGACCAAATTTTGCTGTTCTAATGTGTGGTGTCTTCACTGACAGCTTGGTTTGACTGTATTGTGTGGTTTCTTGAGGTACGTATGGGTTTGACATAAAACTGACAAAATGCTGGGGAAATTCTCGGGTTGTTCATTGTGGCATTATATTGATTACGAATAACTTGGAATAAATTTTATCTCAATGCAATAAAAATCATGACAAGTATTAATAAAAGATGCATCTTTTACTGTTTTTGGCCAGTCCCAATGTCTTGACTGGAAAAAAACATGTGTTTAATGAAGTTGATTACTTTTCATGAGTTCCTTTTGTAAATGGGAGGTAACTCTGATTTAATTATTTTAACATTGCTAAGTGGAGTGGTCTCCCTTCCATGATTTTTGCAATAGTTAATAGGAGGAAACTACATGTATGGGTTAATATTACAGGTGTTTAGCAGAGTTGCTTCCCTTGATTTTATAAAAATGAAATCAATTGGAGGTAACTATAGTTTAATATTACAAATATTTAGTGGAGTTGCCTCCCTTGCATGTATGAATTTTTAAGTCATTTTACTTATTCATATATTTGTATCATCTGGTTCTCTTATCATTATGTTGTTATTAAAATCAATTCATCAGTTTATTCAATTTTGTAAATAAATCAAGATTTTATATATGTGTGATTATTATGATTAAAATCATCAGATGTATATATATATATAGACACATGATCATTCAATAATATAATTATTGTATAGTTTTTGCCTGCAGTGTATGGACAAGTCATTGCTATCGTTACATGTTGGTTTCAAGTATAAGTGTTTATTGTCAGATTGTATTTACCTGGAATACATTAATATCCATGTGTTTTGTTATCGTATATAGTATGGAAAATTTGACATAAGTATCGACCTTGTATTAGCATAATGGAACAGGTTATACATTGTCTATATTTAGAATCCTGGTTAAATGTTTTCTAAAGCGGGAAGTATCATGAAGAAGCTCAAGGTGTAATTCTAACAAAAATCTAAAGGACCGATATAGCACTATTTGCTCACAGAAATTTATATACCCAACACAAGAACCTTGTAATATATTCTTGCATAAAGGTCGGGATCAGGTCAAATTCTCCATGCTATACAATTTACAGTGAGATTTTTTTATAGTGCGCCCTCGATTATGAGAAAGACAGGAAAAATTGGTATATTCCATAAAGGTGGATTAAAAAATTTTTTTTTGCAACAGTTTACCTAATGGTTGTAAACATACATGTAACATTATCCTGGGCACACTATAACCTGTTAAAATCTACTTGTAGAACAATCATGTGTTGCAGGTAAATAGTTTCATACAATAATTAGTGCCATGTTACTAATTCTGTTGTTCATATTTTGTAAATCTGTTATTGTTGTTTTTAGGGTTTTTACTCATAAATATGGTAGCGGCTCAGGGCTTTCATTTGTCTCTTGAAACAGGGTTACATCATTTAGACTCATTAATAATCATTTTTGACAAAAGTACAATCATTTTTGACAAAAGTACTAGTTTTGACTCTCGAAAATTTAAGGTCCAGAGTCAAATTGACTTTACTATGTATTTTAGATCTTCTTTCAATATTTTGATGACTTGAAAGTCGGAGTAATTTGACTCTTCAGTTTTGGAGGCTAGTGAAAACCCTGATCTGTGAGCTTTCATCTTGAATCTGAACATTCAACTCATTCTATGGTGGATTCTATATTTTTGTACCGTGCAAATACTGTCACATGGGTGATATGCAGACATATATCTGAACTTGAGGTTTTTGAGTGTACCAAAAAGTATATTTTTCTTTATTTTCCCTATTTGTCTTTTTTTGAGGATTTCTTTTTTCAGAATTTCTAGCATCCAAAAGCAATGAAAAAATATTTTTTCCATATTCAGTTTTTAAAGAATTTTTACAAAATCCAGGAAATTAAATGCCCTTGAAAATATAAGATTTACAGTGATTTTATGTCTCTGAATTGGTAAAGATCAAATTATGAATAAATCTTAATTAATGTTTTAGAGTGTGTTGAAACATAAAGACTGCAACAGTTTAACATGTGTTAAGCAGTCAATTGACGGTTGTAACAAAATTAATGTGGCATTTTAAAGCCGGTGATGGGTTACTACAGGTGTACGTATTGTGTATAAACATCTCATTGGGATATATGCCATTTGGCTGCTTCATGCTGGTCAACTTACTCAGTTTAATTCAACTTATTAGTCCCCTACTGGTTTTTGACCGGAGGTGACTATAGGTTTGCCCTCCATCAGTCAGTCCGGGCATACAAATGGCCACTTGTTGGGTATGAGAGAGCAAAAGAAATACCCAATAAATGTCCATTCGTGAGAACATTCTATTCATTCCGTATGTATCTTATTGTGTATTTTTTCTCTTGTTGGGTACTTTTTAACAAAAGAAAAATCCAATAAGTGGTCAACTGTAAAGACGTCCGTCCGTCAAAAAATCAGGATCCTGACATAACTGAAACAGTTTTCAAGCTAGGTTTATGAAACTTGGTATGTGGATAGGGGGCAATAAGTGGATTATGCCAAACATATTTTGATTCCGACAAAAATGTGGTTGCTATGGCAACGGAAACATTTGAAAATGGCTTCAAACAGGTAGGGGCTTCTGTATTGCTTTCTTGTTGTTCTGGCGTTTTGAACATTTGACCTGATGCTAATTTAAGAAATTAATCCATGTGTGTTTTCATTATTGTACCATAAGAATATTTTGGATAAGCACAGGTATTCACGGATGCCATGTTAAATTTTCTGAGCTATGTTAAATAAAATCTATAGTAACTGTTATTATTTTACTGTGGATAAGTGCTACATTGTCACTAAGAAATGAGTAATGCTAGTATACTTGTTATATACAATTAAGACATTCTCAGTGCTTAAGCTTACTTAAGATTTGTTATTTCTTGTACTTCCAAGTTCTAGTAAATATCTCATTAAATAGTATTTAGATAGCAATAGTTTGTAAATGATTGACCGATTTATTTTTTCATACAACATGCTTGTAAAAATGTGCTTTAAAGTGTTTTTTTCCTTGTGTCAAATCTTGTATTGTCTACATTTGGTGGATTTTGGTGTGAAACTGTCGTACCGGCCCTCACAAAATCTGTGTTATTGTCTGCATTTGGATGATTTGCTGTTAAACTGGTGAACCAGCCCTCACCAAATTTCATAAGGTTTTTGTGTGTGAAATGTGAAACTTTTGTAGTGACCCACACCAAATCTGGTTTTGTCTACATATGGGGGGAATTATGTGTGAAACTTTAGCTCCGACCCTTGCAATATATTTGGTACTGCAGTGTAAAGCCAAAACACCAATATGTTATATTTTCTCTTGATTGTTAAGTATTTTGCGTGTTTGTTAAGAGGTTTTATTATTGTCATGAATGTAAACTATCAGTGAAGTATGTATACTGTGCATTGGTTCATAGTGAATGCTACCAATTTATCATTGTGAACATTTTTTCATGTTGCCATTAAAATGTAGAAATACAAAGAAATGAAGACATACATTTATGTTGTTGTGTATTTATATTGATTCTCCTTTATAGTGTGCCCACGACAATGAGAAAGGTGGGAAAAATTAGCATATTCTACAGAGGCAGATTAATCAGATGCCTGCGATTTTATGTACAAAACTGACCATATCAGTTTACTTTAGTAATTTGTAAAACCAATTTGGCAACAGTTTACCAAACCGTTTCATGTTAGTAAACATCACAGTATTCTGGACACACTATACCTCCCTTTCACATCCCATCTGGCCCAGCGATAATAAAAGTATTTTCATGCTCATCTTACTTTGAGCCTGAAATTTGATTGGCTCCTTTATAAAACAGCAATAAAATTATCTTAACTTTATCAGGAAATACCAAACTTCTCTCTTTAATAAAAAAATACTCTGACTCTTATATCCTTTCCGCTACCATAGCGTACTAATGCAGACTCGCCGGGATGACCATTTCGGTCTTCCGTAGTTTTCGACCTAAATGCCCAAATTCGGGAATTTTGCTGTCATGGGTACACAGGCATCCCAGACTACATGATATTACGGGCCCAGGGTCGTGCACAGGTTTTTGGGCCCGCTAGACCACTTTAAAGAGGGCTTTGAACGTAGATTTTACAAAACTGAAATTACTGGTCCTACCCGACATTTAGCGCCAAAACGTTTTTATTTTTCTATAGCAGGAATATAAGGCTAGACAAAGGGGTCAGGACCAATGCCCTAAAGGGGCCAAAAAGTAGGCATGTCAAGCTAAAAAAAAAAAGTTTTTCGCGCAAGGGTCACCGTCACATCGTCATTTCCGGTGACCTTTAGTCGAAATATTGACATTTTTTCTACTTTCGGTTTGAGGTAGGTGTGTAGCATCCGGATGTATCGAGTTTTTATCAGTGCTGCAAGTCAATAGTGTCTCGGGGACGGGGTATAGGGACCATATGAATTTCTCATAACCCCCAAAAAAATCGTGGTAGCGGAAAGGATATCAAATTTTCAAGCACATGCTCTTCATCACATCTTTAAAGCTAACCATCTAATCTAAAAATTTCAATCAATCACACTGTTTCGTTTAACATTTAGAACAATTTGAAGTTTGAGCACAAATTGAGTTGAGCATGTAACAAAAGTTTCATAATCATGGTGCCAGAATATAGCTGTTTGTCATTTACCCTTTACCCCATGGTTCAACCTTATCAGTATACAGGTATATGACATTAACCCTTTACCCCATGGTTCCACTTTTTCATGCCTTATCAGTATACAGCTATTTGTCATTAACCCTTTAGCCCATGGTTCCACTTTTTCATGCCTTATCAGTATACAGCTATTTGTCATTAACCTTTTACCCCATGGTTCCACTTTTTCATGCCTTATCATTATACAGCTATTTGTCATTAACCATTTACTCCAATGTTTCATCTTTTTAAAAACCATCTCTATATTGCTATGCGAGTAGGGAAACTTTGCTTACACATTCTCACACAATATGTTCAGCTGTCATGTAGTGATGCCACTGTAGTGATGTCGTGTCATGATGTAGAAGCATGCAGAACTGTAGTGATGTCGTGTCATGGTGTAGTGAAATGAAGAACTGTAGTGATGGTGTAGTGACATGATGAACTGTAGTGATGTCGTGTCATGGTGTAGTAACATGAAGAACTGTAGTGATGTCGTGTCATGGTGTAGTGAAATGAAGAACTGTAGTGATGTCGTGTCATGGTGTAGTGACATGATGAACTGTAGTGAATTCGTGTCATGGTGTTGTGACATGAAGAACTGTAGTGATGGCGTGTCATGGTGTAGTGACATGAAGAACTGTAGTGATGTCGTGTCATGGTGTAGTAACATGAAGAACTGTAGTGATGTCGTGTCATGGTGTAGTGACATGATAAACTGTAGTGATGTCGTGTCATGGTGTAGTAACATGAAGAACTGTAGTGATGTCGTGTCATGGTGTAGTGACATGATGAACTGTAGTGATGTCGTGTCATGGTGTAGTAACATGATGAACTGTATTGATGTAGTGACATGATGAACTGTTGTGATGTAGTGACATGAAGAACTGTATTGATGTAGTGACATGATGAACTGTAGTGATGTAGTGACATGATGAACTGTAGTGATGTAGTAACATGACGTACTGACATGATGTAGTGACAAGATGAACTGTAGTTATGTAGTGACATGATGAACTGTAGTGATGTAGTAACATGATGTACTGACATGATGTAGTGACAAGATGAACTGTAGTGATGTAGTGACATGATGAACTGTAGTGATGTAGTGACATGATGTAGTGACATGATGAACTGTAGTGATGTAGTGACATGATGTAGTGACATGATGAACTGTAGTGATGTAGTGACATGATGAACTGTAGTGATGTAGTGACATGATGAACTGTAGTGATGTAGTGACATGCTGAACTGTAGTGATGTCGTGTAATGATGTAGTGTCATGATGAACTGTAGTGATGTCGTGTCATGATGTAGTGTCATGATCAACTGTAGTGATGTCGTGTCATGATGTAGTGACATGATGTAGTGACATGATGAACTGTAGTGATGTCGTGTCATGATGTAGTGTCATGATCAACTGTAGTGATGTCGTGTCATGATGTAGTGACATGATGTAGTGACATGATGATCTGTAGTGATGTAGTGACATGATGTAGTGACATGATGAACTGTAGTGATGTCGTGTCATGGTGTAGTGACATGAAGAACTGTAGTGATCTCGTGTCATGGTGTAGTGACATGAAGAACTGTAGTGATGGCGTGTCATGGTGTAGTGACATGAAGAACTGTAGTGATGTCGTGTCATGGTGTAGTTACATGATGAACTGTATTGATGTAGTAACATGATGAACTGTTGTGATGTAGTGACATGATGAACTGTATTGATGTCGTGTCATGATGTAGTGACATGATGTAGTGACATGATGAACTGTAGTGATGTCGTGTAATGGTGTAGTGACATGATGAACTGTAGTGATGTCGTGTCATGATGTAGTGACATGATGAACTGTAGTGATGTAGTGACATGATGAACTGTAGTGATGTAGTGACATGCTGTAGTGACATGATGTAGTGACATGATTAACTGTAGTGATGTCGTGTCATGGTGTAGTGACATGATGTAGTGACATGATGAACTGTAGTGGTGTAGTGACATGATGTAGCGACATGATGAACTGTAGTGATGTTGTGTCATGATGTAGTGACATGATGAACTGTAGTGATGTCGTGTCATGGTGTAGTGACATGAAGAACTGTAGTGATGTCGTGTCATGGTGTAGTGACATGAAGAACTGTAGTGATGTCGTGTCATGGTGTAGTAACATGATGAACTGTATTGATGTAGTGACATGATGGACTGTTGTGATGTAGTGATATGAAAAACTGTATTGATGTAGTGACATTATGTAGTGACATGATGAACTGTAGTGATGTAGTGACATGATGAACTGTTGTGATTTAGTGACAAGATGAACTGTAGTGATGTAGTGACATGATGTAGTGACATGATGTAGTGACATGATGAACTATAGTGATGTAATGACATGATGAACTGTAGTGATGTAGTGACATGATGAACTGTAGTGATGTAGTGACATGATGAACTGTAGTGATGTAGTGACATGATGAACTGTAGTGATGTCGTGTCATGATGTAGTGTCATGATGAACTGTAGTGATGTCGTGTCATGATGTAGTGTTATGATCAACTGTAGTGATGTCGTGTCATGATGTAGTGACACGATGTAGTGACATGATAAACTGTAGTGATGTAGTGACATGATGTAGTGACATGATGTAGTGACATAATGAACTGTAGTGATGTCGTGTCATGATGTAGTGATGATGAACTGTAGTGATGTAGTGACATGGTGTAGTGACATGATGAACTGTAGTGATGTCGTGTCATGATGTAGTGACATGATGAACTGTAGTGATGTCGTGTCATGGTGTAGTGACATGATGAACTGTAGTGATGTCGTGTCATGATGTAGTGACATGATGAACTGTAGTGATGTCGTGTCATGATGTAGTGACATGATGAACTGTAATGATGTCGTGTCATGATGTAGTGTCATGATGTAGTGACATGATGAACTGTAGTGATGTCGTGTCATGGTGTAGTGTCATGATGTAGTGACATGATGTAGTGTCATGATGAACTGTAGTGATGTCGTGTCATGGTGTAGTGACATGAAGAACCCTAGTGATGTCGTGTCATGGTGTAGTGACATGAAGAACTATAGTGATGTCGTGTCATGGTGTAGTAACATGATGAACTGTATTGATGTAGTGACATGATGGACTGTTGTGATGTAGTGACATGATGAACTGTATTGATGTAGTGACATGATGAACTGTAATGATGTAGTGACATGATGTTGTGTCATGATGAACTGTAGTGATGTAGTAACATGATGAACTGTAGCGATGTAGTGACATGATGTTGTGTCATGATGAACTGTAGTGATGTAGTAACATGATGAACTGTAGTGATGTAGTAACATGATGAACTGTATTGATGTAGTGACATGATGAACTGTAGTGATGTCGTGTCATGATGTAGTGACATGATGAACTGTTGTGATGTAGTGACATGATGAACTGTTGTGATGTATTGACATGATGTAGTGACATGATGTAGTGACATGGTTTAGTGTCATGATGAACTGTAATGATGTAGTGTCATGATGAACTGTAATGATGTAGTGACATGATGTAGTGTCATGATGAACTGTATTGATGTAGTGACATGATGAACTGTAATGATGTAGTGACATGATGTAGTGTCATGATGAACTGTAGTGATGTAGTAACATGATGAACTGTATTGATGTAGTGGCATGATGAACTGTAGTGATGTAGTGACATGATGAACTGTAGTGATGTAGTGACATGATGAACTGTAGTGATATCGTGTCATGATGTAGTGACATAATGAACTGTTGTGATGTAGTGACATGATGAACTGTTGTGATGTATTGACATGATGTAGTGACATGATGTAGTGCCATGATGAACTGTAGTGATGTAGTGACATGATGTAGTGACTTGATGTAGTGACATGATGAACTGTTGTGATGTAGTGACATGATGTAGTGACATGATGAACTGTTGTGATGTAGTGACATGTTCTGTATGTTTTATCATGTTTAAAGCGTCGTTTTCAATAATGTTTAGGTCTTTAAAGTACATGTAATAAAACCTCAAGATCAGGCCCGTATATGTGCAATATGTGGTGGTGTTTTAGACAGAAAATCTAGTATACCCACCTGCTTAAATGCATTAGACCGCGGATTGTGTTGACTCAATAGCTGTTGGTTTATTCGGACTTGTTTTCGTTAGATCTATATACGGTGGGCCGGAAGATTCACCTAAAACCAGTTTTTCTGGACTATATCCTAAACATGTAGTACTAACTTACCCTTCTATAACGATTCATCGACTTCTCCACATATTGATGAACATCGACATGGAAAAAACCAAGGCATCTAATTAGCCTAAGTAATGCATAGGCACATGGTTTCAAATTATCTGGGATAAAATTATCGGAATGTACTAGTACCATATAAAGAGAAGGTTGTACAGCGGTCATGTTTAATAGCAACGGATATGACGATGCTAAAGCTAGTACCCAATTCTTCTACAGTTGTCACAGCAAACACCATGGATACCAGTTCCGAAACGTCATATCCGTCGCGGCTAAACATGGCCTCTGCACAACCTTCTCTATATAAAATTTTTTTATAGGGTTTGACTCATACACTTTTAAACCACGTGCATATGAAGTAATGTAGTAAGATTGAATCTATTCAGTGTTCATTTTTATAATTCATCAGACAAGTGCATGTGTGAGAGACCATAGTCTAGAACTGTCTATGATTGTGTGGACGATACACGGACAAAACATCTTGAACCGACGGATGCCTTTCCCATGTCTCCATTGCTTGATCAGGCTTTCACCAACACCGGTTCCGTAGTGTAGTGGTTATCACGCTCGCTTCACACGCGAGAGGTCCTGGGTTCGAGCCCCAGCGGAACCATTCTTTTTATATAAAATATGATAATATAGCATATCAATTTTTATCCTCTTAGTATGTTATGACGAACGTTGCAATTTTACATCTACATGTACTATATCAATTATGGTCTATATTTATATGATTGTTCAATGTCTTAAAATAATTATCGTCAACCGTAAAAGTATTTAAGGTTATCAACGTTTCATATTTTTGTGTCATGTTTAAAATAATTATTGTAACACTAAAAATAATGACCAATTTATTGTTTTCATATATTTGTTCTCAATTTCAAAATAATTGTTGTATAACTAATATCTAGTCTATGTTTTCAAATTAGTTTTCCGACCCTACAAACTGTTTATTGCAAAATGAAACTATTTATTTAATAGGCACATTGTTTCAAAATTATCTGAGTGTACCTTTAAAGAGATATAGGATACACTCAGATAACCTTTACTCAGATAATTTGAAATCACGTGCCTATGATCTGTTGAATAAAACATTTACTGTTTAGAATCTATCACAAAACATTTATTCGACCAAGTTAAAATATTTTCATACGGACAATTACATAAATATAAGACCATACTTATAGAAGATGTAATATTGCAACGTAGGTCCAAGCACAGGAATTTGAAGTTCTACCAATAAAATATTATACAAGTCGGTCCATCACAAATCACTCTATATACATATACATTTTGTATATAATACAGGGAACGCAACGCCTCCCCCCCTCCAAAATGGAATCCCGTAGCCTGTGCTAACAAAATAAAAGATACAAGCGATCAAGTTAGCTCATTTGACCCAATGTACCCAATCTAATCGACAATCATTATATTTTCCTGAATTTACGCGAACTATTCGTGATTTACTTCTCAAAGTTCAATATCTAGTACATCGTCGGTGCCATTCTGTCTCTTCACAAACCACGCCCCGGGTTGAGTTTTTATATGGGAAACCCTGTATTTTTCCACTCACTGTCAGTTGATTTTGTTATTTTTAACATATCGGCCCTCTATTTGCACACGATAAACTCGTGCACCGATCCAAGTGAGTAGCTAAGGAATGTCACTGGTTTGTTAATAATACTGATTTGCCACGAGGAAAACGTGCAACGGTTGGAGATAAATGCAAAATGATCGATTTGGAAGTCTAGAGTCACTCCCACTTTGTATAAACACTTAAGGGCTGTCGGCATTCTATTGTGCGATAGGGCATGTTTTCAGAAAGCGTTTTTTCTTCAAATTAAAATTTGGTGGACATAACAAACAAAGCATTACAATGTACTATATTTACCCTTAGAGTTAATCAACAAATACGCATTAATAAAGCATATTTATCATAGCTTGGCAACACTTTCATTGCAAATCTTGCTCGTCTACCCTATCACCTTAAATGTAATTTAGTATTTGCCTGAAGGCGTGGTTTAGTGACGACACCAAATCGCATTACGGCACCGACGATGCACTAGATATTGACATTTCGTGAATGAAATAAGAAACATATCTCGTAATATCAGACGAAAGTAAATATTTTCGATTGCATGAGGTACATATAAATATTCTTCGTCGAATGAGCTAACTTGATCGCTTGTATCTTCTATTAGTCCCCCTCTGCAGTTTACTCGAATAATATGGCATTTGTGGGCACATAAATTGTATATAATTATTGTTCATTCATCGCGCCAACGATATATGTAAGTGATCACTTTCAAAAGCAACGGAAAACACTTATAAAATAACAAATACTTACCCCACTCTAGTGGCGTTAAACGCGTGTGTCTCTGCCTTCAACATACAGAACTGCCTTACACACAGCGGGTTGTACGGTCTGCTCCGGTGGACTATAGGTTTGCCCTCCGTCCGTCAAAAAATCTGGATCCTGACATAACTCAAACTGTGGTTGATATGGCGACAGAAACATTGAAAATGGCTTCAAACCGGTAGGGGACTTCTGTATTGCTTGCAATTCTTAATTACTTGTTTTGTTAGCACAGGCTAGGGGATTCCATTTTAGAGGGGAAAAGGCGCCGCGTTCCTTGTATTATATATATGTATGTAGAGTGATTTGTGATGGACCTACATGTATAATATTTTATTGGTAGCACTTCAAATTCCTGTGGTCCAAGGTAAATTTTTTTATCAGCGACACGTTTCCACCAAGGGTGAATATATCGAATAAAGCTAGTTTCTCATTAGAATGTGCTACCTACGCACGAGGATTAACAACAGTCTACTAAGTCTGCTGACCCAGTGATTATAAAGGTATTGTCATGCTCATCTTATTTCGAGCATGAAACATGATTTGCTACTTTATAAGACAACAATTAGATCATCTTTACTTCAGTTGGCATTATTAAACTGCTTTGTTTAATCCGCCCAATATAAAAGTTCAGTAAATTACACTGAGTTGTTTGACAGTTCGCAACATTTGAAGTTTGAGTACGGACTTGAGCCGAGCATGAAAAACGTTTGATAAATCGCTTAAATGCTTCAAGCGATCTTATAAGACCCATACACAATTATTTGGATTCTGCATAACAAGGCGCTTCTTATCAACATATAATGTATTTTCATGAAAATCGGAAAAGATCATGTTGACCAAACTCAAGTCGAAAGAGCTTGTTTTACCATAAGTAAAGATTTATTTTCAGACGGTGTTTTCATGTTTTCCCAAAATAGCATTTTCGTACTTACGACCTTATTCTTCTAAGCCTTCGAAATGCAATCATTGGGCAGATCCTCAATGTGTAATTGAAGTCACCAGTGTCTCCAACGATATGTTGAGCTATGCAGCTATTTTTACACTCTCATAATTATATGGTTTGTTTGGGGTTTGTTTATCGCTGAAACTAATTCATTTTGCTTTTCGACAGCTTTGACTTGGGCGGATCTTTTACTTGTTTAGTAGGGCATTGTGCCTTGTAAGTTTTAATGTTTTTTTGTGCTCGGCTTATTAAGTTGAGTGCTGCCTTCCCTGTACATGTCTGACCTAATAATTTCTTTTTGACATTTTTAGCACCTTTTTTCAACACTATTTAAGTCAGTTACAAGCCACAGTTGACCTAACCATAAGAACCTGATAAATCCTTCACATACTGAATGGGTTTAATCGAAGTCACTACTGAAATATTAAAGCTATGCACACATTTGAAATATTTATAATTTTTCAACAACTATACATAAGGGACATACATGGCAAGTAGGAATTCATTAGCCGAAGTATGACTTATATCACCGATCCCTTTACCAGAATTTGCAACGGATAAAAAATTAACTGCTTTAAATTTGAAATTTCGAAAAGTATCACCAAATATGAGTGTTCATATGCATTACACATGATAGATAGTTTATTTCGAAAATAAGGCAATGTGCCCATGATATAATATGTAGCTCCAACACGCACAGTATTCCCGGTCTTATGCATGAACTATGGTGGCTGATTTATGTCATGTCGTATTTTCGCGTTTTCGCCACACCAAAGCGAACATGCGAAAATGTAAAAATGCGAAAAAGTCGACTATGTCGTATTTTTACATTGTTGCATTTTCATATTAATTGTTGTGGCGAAAATACGACAGATTAAGGGCGACAATATGACACAAAAATGTGTCGTGTTTTCGCTTTACATTATCATATGTCGTATATTTGCTTTTTCGTGGCCAAAATGTTACAATGCGAAAAAGCGTAAATGTAACAAGGCGAAAATGTAACAAGGCAAAAACACGACAAAGTCGACTTTTTGCATTGTTGCATTTTCGCTTTTTCGCTTTTTCGCTTTGTTTGTTCGCACACTAAAATCCGTCCGTTCGTTCGTTTGACCATGGAATGTATACATATAGCAACAGTACTTATATAATATTCATTTTATTTACATATCCATGCATCATATCAAATTGACATGGCAAACAACAGTGATGCAAATTGTTCAATTGAATACTAGTATACAAAATATGTACGAGACATGTGTGCAAGTTACATTTCAAACAATAATATATTTATCAAAGTAATTCAACACAAATATACAATGCAAGCTATTACCATAATGGAGTCAACTAAAATGGACGCACTTGATATATCAAAATGTTAACAGTGCCACCTCACCCTGTGTGTGACGTGTATTTTGAGTTTTGTAGAAAGCCATAATTGTCTCAAGAGGGTGAATTCATTACACCTTTTTACTGCAGAAGATCTATTGTCATGAAAGGTTGTTGTTCTGGAAATGCTGTGCACTTTTTCAACCAGTGTTTTTGCCTATACAAACATAGAGGAAACCGATATGCGCATGATTTCCCGATAAAACACAGCTACGGCCAAATAACGTATATATATATAGCGACCAGAGGAAGAAAATAGTGCAGAGATTATATGTTTTGATATGTTGTCAAATGTTGAATAATGGCTATGTTAGAATCAAAATAATAAATTATGTACTTGTGTTTTATCGAAGAATAAAGCACGCTCACGAGTTCGGATGCGTAGTAATTAAATCTACGCACTCGTGATTGAATTAATACACATCCGAACAAGTGACTGTGCTATATTCTACGATAAAACACAAGTACATATTCATTATTTATTAAATGAAATTATAAAGGAACATAATTCTATTCACCCTGACACCGATATCAAGAGAAACCACATATCTATATCTCAGTGTTCCACATTGTCAGGTCGAGCTAATACAGTCACAGTCTGTGTTATTTACTATAAACATCTTTAAGAAGTAACAAGGTCTGCAGCTATTTAAGTAGGGTAACCGTAGTTAACTTGTTAATTTAAGATAATTTGATTACCGAACATTCATGAAATATAGATTATGCAGACAGTTGGACATGAATTTCTCGATGTATAAGATACAATGTAATAATGAACAACAAACATATGAATAACACTTCTTCAAGTATACTAGTACATGCATGTAAACAGACAATTACAGGTATAACATGTTTGATGTGGATGTCGGTGTGAAGTTTTGTTGTCACACTTCCAGTGATACATGTAGTAAGAAATCAAAAAAAAGAAACCTAATGTGACGCAGAATTACAAACATACATTTTATAATGACCTGCATAAAACGTCATATAAGGTACATTGTACCCATTAACTAGTTGCTTAGAACATGTTAAACTGTTATGTATACATTTGGATTAACAATAAACATACACATGCACATTTAAACATAAACCTTACACTTCATACACATGTCTGGTGTTACTCTCACATGTAGTTTCTATCACAGAATTCATCAAACAAAACATAGAAGTAAACGGTAAAGCCTAAATGATACTGAGACCACCTTTAGGACGTTCAGTAGCGGACGTGGATAAAGTTAGGAGTAGCGCTTGTCCTATCTTGGTGAGTTATTGATGTCCTCGATTGGAGTGTCATACTCGGTAGCACGCGTTGATTAATTCGCCGAAGGGGACGTACTAACACGTACTGGGTCATTCTTGTAGAGTTCATCTGTCCTAAAGGAGTGTTTCTGTATCACTAAGGAACTAAGTTAGTACTAGGATTTTCGTGCAGAGTTTATCAGTCCTCGAGCGGTGTTGCTGTATCACTACGACACTAGTACTTGGACTTTTTTGCCGACGTCAACAGTTTTCGATCGGAGTTTCGGTATCACTAAGAAACTAGTATTTGGACTTTCTGGCGGAGTTCATCAAACCACGAGCTGTGTTACTCAATAAGAAATCAATGATTTCAAACACTGTCATCACACTGGCTCCTATAAATAGTCCCAAGGAACCGCCGATATCACCTGTAACGGAAACAACTCAATGTATAATAGTTTACATGTATCATACCCCTCCAGGGACCGAGTGGTTCAAACAGGTCGAATGATCGAGTCTCTGTATGGGTCGTACAAGATACAACAGGATTTATTTTACGTCGGATATACAAAAACATACATGTATATAAACACAGCTATTTTCCGCCAGCTTTTTTTCCGACTGCTATTTTTCGACAGCCATTTTTCGTTCTTATATGGGCAGCTGGTGGGCCGCTAGTAAGAAAGATCATTGTTACCTATATTCCTATACCTGTCTATAACCTTGATTGTAGTCTTGACTGTTCCACTATAATACACAGCGTATAAACCTTATCACTGTATGACTTATTGGGAGACTATACATATATACAATTCAACGTGTATGACTTATTGCGAATAAAACATCTGTGATATCCGGTCACTGTATGACTTATTTGGAGATTATAGAATTCAACGTATATGACTTAATGCGATAACCGGAAGTTGAATCGTTAATACACTGTGTTGTCAGTGCATGTTCTACATATAACTAGGCAGAAACATGACATGGACAGCGGTTGAGACAGACAAGGTGAATATCCGTTTAATTGTATGTTTACTAGGAATGGAGTAGAGCTCTTAAGTGCATTAAACTGTGGTTTTGGCAATGTCGACGTGACTTCAAAAATCATTAGTGTACGGTATCCTTAGTTCACAAATCTGAGTCGAGTGCCTAATATAAGGCATAGGGTTCTTACAAACATCATTATACATTCAAATATCACACATGCTTGCATTCATCAGAGGTTTATGCCAGTATATTGCATAATACAGTTAAACCATCCAAACATGGAATCAACATCCTATGTAGCAGACACGTCTTTATGATGTTAATATCATTTGATCATGAACTTATTTGCATATTAAAATCTGATTGGTTCATTGTCTCAAAAGAAATCAGTCAGTCATGTGAAAGATTCATATCTGCACTTTCACATTTTTCTATTATGCAGTATTGCACTATATTAAATGAAGACAGAAACCATTCCAGATCATGCAAGGACGTGATTGAATAATGAAACTATGTCTCAATGCGTCATCCGTGAATCGGAACGTTGTCAAAGAATTTTCCACATTTTGACAGTTAACTATATATTACACGTTTGAGACTTCTCCTCCATCGAAGCTGAAGGTCACTGACCAATTAGGCAGAAGAAAAACTGAACTCAAAAAACACTTTTCCAACGTTTTGCGGGTTTTGTGTACAGACAACACATAGTATAATCAGCCCGATTGACATACATACATCTATGCTGCTCGCATAATGGAGTTGCAGTAACAACATATTCTGTTTTAATGTCATTGGTATTGATGTCAACGACCTTACGGTAATACGCATGTGTTCGTAATCTCTGTTTGACTGAAATAATGTCATTTTACTTCCCTTTTCCCAAAGCAACAACAACAACAACAAAAACATTTACATGTGAGCAGCGACTTACAGAGTAAGGCAATTAAATCATACGCTTTCTGCTGTTCTATTTCTTCGTGACGTAATTCTTTGAAGAATATATCCAACTGTAGGTAGTTTTCTCTGTAAAATAATACAAATACATTTTGAAAACAACTGTAGGAAATGCCATTATGGTGGCATAGTTAGATGCAGAATTTTCAGTATTGAATATACCCAGTTGACCTATGATAGGTCAATTGTTCTACACCTCCTTGATTCCCAATAGATGGAAAGTTCGCAACATTGCATAGACTGCTCATGTGGTTAAATATGTCGTGAGGAAGCTTTTTTGCTGACATCCAATTTTCAGTCTGTGTCCACAATAACGCTAGTAGGAACATCTGACTTCAGTTCCACCCCAATGTCATCCTGTGCCCACAATAACGCTAGTATATACTCTTGTTTTAGGTCCGCCCAGATGTCAACCAATGCCCACAATAACGCTAGTATATACATGTACTCTTGTTTTAGGTCCGCCCAGATGTCAGCCAATGCCCACAATAACGCTAGTATATACTCTTGTTTTAGGTCCGCCCAGATGTCAACCAATGCCCACAATAACGCTAGTATATACTCTTGTTTTAGGTCCGCCCAGATGTCAACCAATGCCCACAATAACGCTAGTATATACTCTTGTTTTAGGTCCGCCCAGATGTCAGCCAATGCCCACAATAATGCAAGTAAGGCACTTGTTTTAGGTCCGCCCAGATGTCAGCCTGTGTCCACAATAATGCCAGTAGGGGCACTTGTTTTATTTTCGCCCAGATGTCAGCCTGTGTCCACAATAACGCTAGTAGGACACCTACTTGGGTGGTCTTGATATGCCTGACGTCTTAGTTAATTAAATAAGTCCCATAGAAACAACTCATAGTCACACATTACAAAAACAAACCCTACCATTAACATTAAGCCAATATATAGATCTCTCCACCTTACTGTTTTCGTAGATATCCAAGTGAATTTTAAGGATACAATACGATTAATTGATAATTTGGATAACAACCACGTGCTATGCTTGACCACTAAACTACAACCCAGTATTGTTCAACCCATGCCATGATCAACGACTAGACTGCTGACTTTAATGTTAATCGAGATACTTTACCTGATGAAAGTCTCTCCCATCTGGCTGTCTTCAATAAATTTATCAAGGTCACCGCGTAAACTTGCCATAGCTTCAGCGAACACGTGATCTGTGTTACCTATGATACCACGTAAGTCAGTCTCATCTTGTATGTCTCCAATCTTTGCAATAGTATCATTATATACCTCTGTGAAATTTTGTAGGAATGCTTCAAGTTTTGCGTATTTGTAATAGCCAATACTATCTATATCAGTTAGGATTATTTCCCATATTTTTAACGTAGTAGACAAAATGTTTGACCACTGTTCATACGCAAATTGTCCTTTCTGTCTCACATCGGTGAAAAATAAAGACAACGTGCGTAATTTATCACTCATTGATTTTGACGTAAAAGCTTTAGCTATTTCCATTTTTGTCACATTTGGCTCCATATTTTCTGGGAAATAATTTAACGCAATTTGCATATACGTCTGTGAACTTTTTAAAAATCCATTCTGAATTTCAACCAGTTCATCCTTTAAACTATTTAACGCGTTAAATATTTCGTCTGACGTTTTCTGAAATTCATTACTTAAAGAGGAAAACAGAAATATTCGTTCTTCTATAATCCTTAACGGTCTATCGATAGATTCAAAGTAGAAGGTGCTTTTGCTGTGAAAGTAGTCTTCACACGAGTCAATAAATTCTTCACTAAGTTTATTCATCGTTAGGCGGTCAATAGTCAGCGACACATTGTGATAAAGCTGTTCAGCATAGTCACCAAACATTGCAGACGCGTTCATTACTCTGTTTATATCTTCACCAACTCGAGCTGAATATCTGATAGCGTATGCATTATGCACCAGAGATTCATTTAGCAATGCTTTTGGAACTATGGCGTCATTGTGCAGTCGTGGAATGTTTCGAAACTTATAATTAAAGATTCTCTGTCCGTTCGCGTATGCATTAAATAATTGAGTATAATTGTTAGCTGCTCGTCCTGCTGTTTCTATTCTACTTTGTAACATATTGTTCATCAAATCAAAGTAAAGTTCAGCATCGGTTTTATTTTGTCTCAGGGCGTCTTTCATCTGACGTAATAAAAGTTCCGTATTAAAAACATGTTCATGGAAACCTAAGCAGAGAACGGACAAAGTCCTCTCTTCCATCGCGTCACGTGCACGCATGAAGTTCTTCTGCAATGCGTATTTCTGGAACTCGTAAATAAATTGCTTTTTCTCAACCACACGTGTTACATTTTCCCGCCATTCTCCAAGACGCTCTATTTGAATATCAATCCTCTGTAAGATGTCCACGGTCACCAGACGCTTGAGTTGTTCAAAATGATCAATTGTTACAAGCACTCGTTCTTTGAAGTGTGAATAAGTTGCGACATCCATTCTGGAGGTGACTTCCCTTGCATTGCAAAATCTGAAGAATTAAAGTAAATTAAACAATTTCTATTGTTTAAACTGTTTAATTAACCTGCTTTCTTGTAAAACTTATCTCTGCAGTTGCAGGAGGTCTTCATATTAGAGTAATGGTTTGGTGCTTTGTCATCTGCGCAAACATGGAAGGCAGTAAAAAGATCTATCGCCACGACAATAACAAAACTTAATACTTTCTGTTTTGATGTCGTAGATTGACATTTTAGAACAACGATATTGTCAGGACTGACTGAATTAATATTGTGAGTCGTCTTTATACAGACAATATATGGAACAACGATATTATCATGTAGTCGAGAAGTAAAATGTTATTACTCACTTTAAACCTCTAAAGTGCACTACCTCTCATTGGCAGCCAAATTTTGTATTATTCTGGGGCATTGCTCTTAACAAATAAATACTGAATCAACAAATCCGTCCGTTATAAAATCCATTTGACGTCTAGCAACGTCCTAGAGCAAACTCTGAAGGTGTAATATCAAAAATTCCAAACTGTATATTATCATATACTAAATTACTGGCAGTGGACATACCGGTAAATACACTCCCCAAAAGTGCTAAACCGCCAGTTTATATTTCATTCCCGTTTTGTAAAAATGTATTCACCAGAAATTTCACATACTGATACATGATTTAGAGATGCATTGGTTTATTTTGACTTAATACAAAAAAGCAACAAAATTTCAGTTTCATTCAATTATTTATCATGTGAAGGATTGGAGTACTGGATTTAATTCAAAGTTTGTTAAGTAAATCATTTTTGGTCAGTAATTTAGGAATTCATCATTGTTAAGGTAAAATAAGGCACTTAATATTATTTTTCTTAGGATAATTTTGCACTTGCCCAAAGGCAAGCTAGATGGAACAATCTACTTTCTCGCAGACAAAAAAGCCCAAGTCGGACATAGGAATTCCACCCTCTGAGGTCACTAGTTCAGATCTTAGAAAAGCTTGTTAACACATGAGAGGTCACAATTAAGGACCAATTTTCATAAATCATGGTCAGAATGTATGTCTGTATAAAATCTTGGTCAAATTTGAAATTGGGTCATGTGGAGTCAAAATAGGTCACTAGGTTAAATCTTAGAAAAAGCGCGTGAACGCATTAGAGGCAAAATTATGATCCAATCTTCTTGAAACTTGACCAGAATGTATTTCATGAAATCTATGTCTAAGTTCGAAACAGGGTCATGTCAAGTTTGTAATTATGAGAAAGAAAGGAAAACAATATTCCTGTACTGCTTGTTTGTTTGTACTGTTTTAATTCCCACTGTATTCAGTCATACGGAGACAAAACAGTCACTTATCTTGGCACCGGATGAATTCTCCAAGTCGTTAAAAATGGTATTGTAAATATCCCTTGCTTGATGCTCAGCATATTTACTTAAATAAGTTCCAGGTAACTGCTGGTTCTCTTGGTGTCTTGAGCAGCACAAACGTTTGAGTAAGGGTGGGCTTATCAGAACTCTGACATAAAATGATGATACAACCTTGATTCGATCTTGGTTTTAATGGCATCAGTACGCCACACTCTACTACTTTCAGTGCTTTGATTAAAAGGTGTAGGGTCTGTGCCATTATTTTACTAAATAATGACGACATATTTTTGACAATATCAAAGAAGCGTCTATGGTGTATTTTCGTTTTGGGGTAAACAAACACAGTCGGAAGGGAGAATAAACACAGCCCTGATATAAAGGTAGCCTCTGCTTTGTATCACTGTACTACACAGCAATCAGACAAACAGACAAACAGACATGTCACGCTGGTTAGGCATACCTAGAACTACCACAACATAAATAATTAATACGTTTCGGCAACGTAGTAATGTAGAGAAGATGCCAAGACATGATTCCCCAGTAAAATTTCGTAAAAATGGCCAGTTAAACGGAGAAGAGAAAGCGCATTTTATCTGACATTGCAAGCATTACCAACCAGACGAGACATTCAGCTATCTCTAGGCATACTGTTCAGAGAAAATATTTCCGTAAATGTTTTACAGACGCGTTTTGTGCAAACGTATCACACACACGGCATTTTAACGTTCACAAAGTTAACTTGTACTTACTTGTTCTGTAGATCCCCGCCTTTAGAGTAATCTAGAAGATGACCTTGTACATTAGCGGATGTAGAAGCATATGAGATGGTACTCTCATATAGGAGATATTTACATGCTGTAGGACATTCACACTCCATAACGACTCTCTTGTTTATATAGTCTAAAATATCAAATAACACAGACTAAAACATCCAAAACCACATTGACACCGCGTATAAACCAAATCACTGTACGGCTTATTGGGATACTATAAAAATCAACTTGTATGACTTATTGTGATTGAAACATCCGGTGATTTCCTATCACTGTACCACTTATTGCAAGACTATACAATTCAACGTGTACTCATTATTGCGATAACCGGAAGTTAACTTGTTTATACACTGTGATTGAAGTTTAACCCATGTATAGTAATATTTAACCTGCTATGTGTAAGTGTCCAACTTTTCCTGTAATAAGCCACATCACCAGTTTTACGCAACCAAAATACAGTGTATATATCATAGTCGGAAAGTTTTATATAATTGAAATACCTCGATCACATGAAACAACCACATGAACATGATTCGTGTGCTGGCGATGAAGGACAAATATTCATGTATTAAATTGTATTCTATGTCAAATCACAACACGTGATACGTCTTGCTCGATACATTTTTTTGGTACGTAGTTTAAATTTAATTCTTACCGTACGCTTCTTCGTAGCAATTAAAGTATTCTGACACTGTACATACGGGAGTATTGCCTGAAAAAAAGAAGAATAATTTTAATAAAAATATTGGTTCCGCTGGGGCTCGAACCCAGGACCTCTCGCGTGTGAAGCGAGCGTGATAACCACTACACTACGGAACCATCGATGCGCTATCAGTCGTTTAAATAAAGCACAATGTAAATTAGATTTCAATGCACAATTTAATCTAAGGTACATGAGCACCAATACAATTTTTTCCTTCATATTAACACAGATAACACATATTCTTAAATTCTTAAAACATAATAAATGTACGACATATCACAGATATAAGATGATACATTCTTAAATGTAAACACTCAGTTACCATTAATCTTTAACTACATATACTTCATAAAGTAGAGATTAGTGTGTCATATTTAGATACAATCATGTTCGTAGATGAACATTATAGTCAAGGGTAGGATAAAGGCAGTATAAAATAAACTGTGTATGCCACATTGCCTTTGATAGTCTATGAGAAATTGACATTTTGTGTAAACATTCTAAGTCAGAAAAGGGGAATAACTCTTATAAAATGCTGGATGGATTTGTTTCGTCTTGTCAGTAGGGGTATGTTCGGAACAGACGTGCGAGATGTTCTACTCCAAACACCTTACGAACAAAACGGAACAGAAAGTAAAATGTTAAAGATGACCAAAATTGTAGTTGCAGCCGTAATATTGGAGGAAGAAATATGCATGTGGATATATTTAAGTGCGACTGTTTGCCCGCAATTGGAAAATAAATTTATTCTATTCTATTTTATGACACAAGCGGCCATTGTTCTTGCTGTAATCACGTGACTGTTCTGGTTGCACCACCTCTGTGGCGGGCACAGAAAGAACATGTTCCGAACAGTGTTCCGGTTTGTTCGTAAGCGTGTTCCACTGTCCGGGATGTGCGGAACAGCGTTACGAACGCACCCTAGATGTAGTCCAGAACATTACACAAGTGTATGGACTTTCAAGTTGAAAGCTTTGGTAGTATTTGAAAAAAAAATCAATTTATGTGTAACATAAATTTTGTCACTATTGCTATGTACTAAGTCCAAACAAGGGCAGAACTCCCGGAGTTACCGGCCTTGTCGGTTTGGACTCCCCTTGTGATGGTTAATAACTATGTTGAGTTCCAAGCTGATACCTTAGATAGTCTTTGAGAAAATGACTCTGACAAAAAAACTTAACCAAGGCACACGCACACGCACACGCACACGCACACGCACACGCACACGCACACGCACACGCACACGATCCCGTGACGACAATAGCTCGACTTTTTGTCTTCGAAAAGATGAGCTAAAAAGCACAGACCTATTAATTAGGAAGATATCAACGACCCACTTTTCTCAGTTGGTAGAGCAATCGCCCTGTGAGAGGTCTCGGGTTTGAGACCTAGATTGGTTTCACATTGTTCTCACCCTAATGCAATAAGGTGTGTATATAATACAGATATACCTGTGAGATCCGGCATGAAGAAGTTCCTACAGCCACACTTGTTGACCACATACTGTGTAACACATTCCAAGGTACAAGATTCCTGTGAGTATTGTTCTGATGTATACAACTCCCGTGCTCCACATTCACCGTGAGGCTTCGGTAAATTATTGATCTGTGAATAGATTCTGTATAGAATAGAACACGAGTAGCAGTTGTATATGGAATTTAATACGAGCGAAATTTGTGACCGAAGTATCAATCAGAAATCCCTCTAAACCGGGCGAATCAGTTGGTCCCGAATATTGTCCTTCATGTTTTAATTTAATTTTACCCCTCTAATCCGGACCCCTCCAATCCGACAACGCGAAAAATTTGCTCTCTATTTCAGTCAGTAGATCCGGACAGACAATGAAGACATTCTTATTATTATTATATAATAATAAATTTTATTATGTAGGGTTAACGCATGCTTTTTCGGGCTATAACATCTGCAGAGTCCCGAGGGAGCGTTGGTGCCCTCGCCCGCCAGATGTTATAACGCGTCGAAAAACATGCGTAAACGCTATTATAGCATACAAAACATCAATTAATGCGTTTGTATTTCAAAATAATGATATTTTGGCGGGAGAGTTTGTGGCGACGTCGCGAAGACAAACGTAACGTAATACCAGTTATTGTTATGCACGTCGACTTCCGGGATCGGCAAATACCAACAAAACACAGATACTGCGGGTTTGTTTAAATTTATAATTTAAATATTATAGAAAACTTATAAGTAGTTAGAAATAAAATGAGAATTACTGTTCATTTGACGCTGTATAACGTTTATAGTCGTCGGCGCGGCCCTGAAATAAGCATACGTAAAACTGGACGTTAACAGCGCGTGAATCTTTATGTTTACGCATGGTTTTCGTCCCGTTAACGTATGGGCAAAATCACCGTTTTTATGCTATAATAGACAATAGTCCTGCATTATACCTGTACATATCTGTCACCAATCCAATTCGATCGCCACCCGAGCATTGTCTGGCGACCGGGGTACTGTTTTATCAAAGCACTTACGGAAATTTTAAACTTACGATCAAATTTAACTTCTTTATAATGTGTTCACAATTATAACACAGCATGAAAAAACGGATTTAAGTGCAAATAATATTTTATTATATTTACTTTTATTTGGAATTTCACAAAAACGTCAAATTTAAGTCGATTTATTTTCCGTATATTAACTCAATTTAATTTGTAAATTTAATAGCAAATAGTACTTTATTATCTTTCCGTTTATTTGGAATTTCACAAAAACGTCCATATTTAAGTCGATTTATTTTCCGTATATTAACTAAATTTTATTTATTTATATAATCACAAATAATACTAGTACAGGTATCCAACTAGATTCGCGTTTAGTTTACACGTAGATCTCCAAATTTTAGTTCACAAATTTTAAAATTAGAAGAATTTCCATTATTGTTTTATTACCTCCCTTGGTTAAAATTATGAGTACAATTTGTACATATCTTTTCCTTGCCGTTAAATATACTTTAAATACAAATTATACCGTTAAGTAGTTTCATAGTGTAACATCTTTAAATTATACTTCATATTTGCTCATGAACATTGAAATAAAAAGCAGTACATATAGCTAACATAAAAACATATGGTTATACTTTATAAATCACACAAATAATTATTTTTATTGCTTACTGTTCTACTACTACTGAGCGGTTTGTTGTCTTAATTGTACAATATGTGCAGAATAAATTTTATTAAAAACAAAAAAAAGATATTTAATCACCTTTAAATGCAACTTAAATTTCAAATTTAAGTTAAACTTTAATCGCATTTAAGTTTGCGTTTATATTGCATAAACGTGCATTTAATTCCATTTATATTCTATATTTAATCACCTTTAAATGCAACTTAAATGTGACTTAAACTTGAAAGAATAATTCGACTTAAATGTAGTATTAAACTTAACTTAAATATGGAATTTAATAGCTACTTTTTTCTGATTAAATGTATTTAAATTCCGAATATAATTAAATTTAAGTTAAGTTTAATAATTAAATTAAACGTAATTTTTCATGCTGTGTAAAGTGTGGTAAATGGAGCTGCAATACTGTTAAAGATTAAGTTAATGTATACATTCTTTATTAATGTCTCATCAATGTACATATGCAATTAATATAAAACATCATATAAATTAGTATAGTCATATATACATAGCCATTCTATACAGAATTATAAGAGACAGTATCATATATATCACTTATCTTACATATTATCAAAGTATATCTCAATCATATATAGCACATGGAATTTGACATGATCCTGACCTGTATGCATGAATATATAGGTACTTGCGTTGAAGCTCGATCTCGACTATGGCCCCGTTACAAAGACTGTAAAAAATGAACCCACACTCTAAAGTTGGTATAGTATACCCAGCAAAGTTAATTATAGATCGTAAATTGATCTGGGACGAACTACCAGAGTAGAATGATACTGAGAAATGTCAACCCAAATAGTTGCATGATACATGAGAATACTGGACTAATTGACCAAAATGTGCATATATACAATCATCAAATTACAAATATGAACGATCACAATCATACTGAACAGATGGAAGTGCAACAGAACATGGGTTACAACGAGAACAGCTATACACAAAAAAGACACTTACCTGTGAATACGTCAAATGTCTACAATCAGACTGCCACTACAACCAACAACACTTATCCAACAAACCCACCAAATGTGTATCGCCAACCGGCATCCACACCCACCCAGGAAATCCCGGTACAGCAAAACAATATCAGCTTTAACGTAACGCAAGAAACAACAAACAATACTACAAGTGCATACAACGAGGTTATTGTGAACAACGCAGTCGCAACTGATGAATCGTACATTAGCGAGGTACTTGCAGCCGTACGAGAGTCCTTGATAGAGAGTGAAATAACACATATTCCTAACAGTTCTGTGATCAAGGATATAAATTCGTCGACTAGTGAAACTGTGTCAATTATCGATCCTGCTGCTTTAGTGTCAAATCCACAAAATATAAACATGAACATAAATACAAAGTGCACAACATCACACACGTCCAAAGGCGAACATGACATCAGCCAAAGCACAGAAACACTACACAGCATGAAAAGTTACGTTTAATAGTAAATTAAACGTAACGTAAACTTAAATGTAATTATATTCGAAATTTAAATACATTTAATCAGAAAAAAGTAGCTATTAAATTCCATATTTAAGTTAAGTTTAATACTACATTTAAGTCGAATTATTCCTACAAGTTTAAGTCACATTTAAGTGGCATTTAAAGGTGATTAAATATAGAATATAAATGGAATTAAATGCAAGTTTGTATTGAATAAACGCAAACTTAAATGCGTTTAAAGTTTAACTTAAATTTGAAATTTAAGTTGCATTTAAAGGTGATTAAATATCTTTTTTTGTTTTTAATAAAATTCTTATTATTCTGCACATATTGTACAGATAAGAGTCATAAGACATCAAACCGCACACAGTAAAGCAAGCAGTAAGCAATAAAAAATATTTCTGTAGAGTACGATTCATTTAGTAATACCAAATATTTTTACGTTAGCTATATGTAATGCTTTTTATTTCAAACTTCATGAGCAAATATGAAGTATAATTTAAAGATGTTACACATACACTAGTTCACTATGAAACTACTTAACGGTATAATTTGTATTTTAAGTATATTTAACGGCAAGGAAAAGATATATACAAATTTTACTCATATTTTTTATTCAATGGAGGTAATAAAACAATTATGGAAATTCTTCTAATTTTAACATTTTTGAAATAAAATTTGGAGACCTACATGTGAACTAAACGCGAATCTAGTTGAATGCCTGTACTAGTATTATTTGTGATTATATATATAAATAAAATTTAGTTAATATACGGAAAATGAATCGACTTAAATATGGACGTTTTTGTGAAATTCCAAATAAACGGACAGATAATATAGTATTATTTGTGATTAAATTTACAAATTAAATTTAGTTTATATACGGAAAATAAATCGACTTAAATTTGACGTTTTTGTGAAATTCCAAATAAAAGTAAATTAAATAAAATATTATTTGCACTTAAACCTGTTTTTTCATGCTGTGCTAAGTTCAACCAGCACACAAAATAACTTCCATAACACAAATACATTCAACACTTCATCACATGTCAACAGTGACACAAATGTCAACACAGATAACCATAACATACATAGCAATACACAATCAAACAGCATTACAGAGGACAATACAATCACACGCAAATCCCGTGCGATGAACAGGTCCGTACAACGGTCTTATTCAGCTAGCCCATACTTCCGAATAGAATCCAGAATTCCCCAGTTTCTATAAATAGGCATCAAATTACCGCAAATGAGGGTCATCAAAAGTCTGACTGTTAGGAAAACGTGGAGAAGATTAAAATAAAATGTGCGTTATTGAACGTTCAAGGTCTACAAACAAAACAAATTAGAATCGGCATATTTAAAACAATTTTTTTCTGAAAACTATGTAATACTGTTAACCGAGACATGGGCGAATGAACTAACTGAGTTTGATATGTATAGGATAGAACATGAGTAGGTGTTGTATATGGGATTTATAACTCCGAGTGAAACGAGGATTATAATCCCATATCAACACCTACGAGCCGTTCTAACTGACTTAGAGTATGTAATAGATATACGACGAAAACTGTCCATTATGAAAAATATTGGACTATCTGAGGCGCGCCAGCGCCGAAGATAGTTCAATATATTTCATAATTGACAGTTTGAGTCGTATATCTTACTTAAACCATTGTTTACAAACTGAATATTGTTAATAATCGCTTTGTTGAAAACAAATAGTTACTTCTACAGTAGTTGTCTGCAAAAATATAGAAAAACATCATTCCTTCTTTTAAATGCAACAAAATGATCCCTTGCCTAACCTCATGTTTGTCAATCCATTAACAGATTAAATGGACACGTGAAAATATGTTCTCACGAACTTATCCAACAACAATGAATTTACACACACTGTGTTGAAATCATGACTAGATTTTACTAGCCGTGTAGGTGTTCAATTTACCCGCCTAAACTTTCTCACAAAAATGGCGTCTTTATACATTGGAAGTGAAATTTTTGTCATTCAAAATAATATGGAATATGTGAAATTTCAAATTTAAATGGGATTTAATTGCTGACATTGTGAATGGTGAAATATAAGTGAAAAAATAGGTGTCCAACCGTGATGTTAATGTAACGCTAAAACAATCCTTAGGTGACTTTGGATTACTTCAACCATCAGAGCAAGTTAAAGGTAGGTGTTATTTTTCATTCGGCTTAAATAATTGATATTAAATCAGTTCTTCAACTGTAATTTTACTTCATAAATAATTGCCATCAAGTCCGTTGTTTAACTTTTAAAATTTCAAATACAAATAGAACCTGCATCTATCCATGTTATGTATGTATCACGTAGCCGCCCAAAGGTAGCCATGGATCCTCTAGTCACCTCTGATAGCCACGGACCCTCTATCCACCCATGGTCTGCTAGTAGCCAGTAATCCACTACCCGCCCCTGGTAGCCATGAATCCTCTAGTCACCTCTGATAGCCACGGACCCTCTATCCACCCATGGTCTGATGGTAGCCATGAATCCTATATCCGCCCCTGGTAGCCATGAATCCACTATCAGCCCCTGGTAGCCATGAACCCTCTATCCGCCCATGGTAGCCATGAATCACGTATTCGCCCCTGATAGCCATGAATTCACTATCAGCCCCTGGTAGCAATAAATCCTCTCCCCGCCCTTGGTAGCCATGACTCCTCTAACCGGCCCTGGTAGCCATGAATCCTCTAGTCGCCCATGGTAGCCATGAATCATCTAGTCGCCCATGGTAGCCATTGATCGTTTAGCTTCCACCGTTATACATATGTCCTGTAGCCCCCCCCCCCCCTGTCATGTATACATGTCTCTTTGCGATTTTCATGTTTACAAAGATTGTTGTTGTTTTCATTCCAGATAAACGAACGGAGATTGCTTGCAGGGTTTCTATCTTCGACCAAAGACAAATTACATGACTAAGATCCAGTTATGTGTACAGCACGTCCGTTACAACAAACTCCCCGATGTACAGGATTAATTCCAACATGGTGCTATATACGAACCCAAAATTGAAGTAAAATGTCAGGGAAATGGTGTCTCGTTTCGCGTGCAATTCTAAACAATGGACTAATATGAGTGCTGATGGACTATCAATATGATGTACCATGTAGTTATTTAATATATTTGATAAATATGTATTTATCATGCATCTTTATTAAAAACAGTAGTCATTGATTGGTATTTCCGTGTTTTCTTTTGGTTTATTGTAGCAGTCCAATATTTTTGTGAAGTAATATTGGACAGTTGAGTAAACATATTGGACAGTAAGCCATTGATAGCCGTCCAATATTAAATATATTGGACGATGAGAACAATAGCGTGACGTCATAACAATGGTTTAAAGATAAATAATCTTTGTTTATCAGGTACACTTTGCCTATAAATCGACCAGTACATAGGGTATGATAAACCATTTAAGTGCTGGTGTAATACTAGTATGTTTAGTGTTGCATGATGCATATATAGATCTAAATGGCAAAATTAAGCTATTTACAGTAAAACCTCAATAATGAAACTCCTTCTTGGGATTGTAAAAAACTTATCTCAATAATGTTGAGTGATTGCATCAATCTATAAAAGAGCAAACAGATGAAAACGGAACGAAAAATGGTTAATTCTGAGCCAATCTTGTTAAAGAGGTGGTCTTCATATACATGTAGGTGCAATTTCACTGTGAATTTGAGGTTGAATAATGTGCAAGTCATTAAACAGAAAGTAGTTGTCTTCATTTTAAGGTGGTCCTGAAGGTGAGGTCTTCATTTGTAAATTATGGGTTGTGATAGTATGAAAGTCATTTACTACAATCACCAGACACCATTGGAACCCCTACAATTTGTTTTAATCGTTTAGTTGGTTTAAGTTCTACTCTGTGAAAATGATGTCTTAGAAGAGAGGGGTAATCTGCACGTAATTATTGAAGACACAATAGTACAGAACAACCTCTGTAGAGTGAGACCCTTTGTGGGCTGCAAATATTGGTCATTGTTCAGAAGTTGTTGCCCTACAGAATTTACAAAAGAATATACATGTAATAACGTTTTGTTATACAGAGGTTGTTGCACTACATATGTCCCCTAAAGAGGTCGTACTGTAGTCATTGAAGCTACCACGGCATTCAAACTCTACTGATAATGTTGTAAGCACTCAGCAGAGATGTTGGCAATACCTTAATTGGTTAATTATCTATCAAAATTGTTGTCTCAGATTATGACAGTAATAATGAACAAATGTAGAAAGGTTTGATATACATGTACATGTATTCTAATAAGTCCAATTAGTTACTTCTTTAAAATATAGTATTGTTACAATATAGACTAAACTAAGCTTGGTATCAAAAATGTTTGGCATCCACATTTTCTATGCTAAATGCATGTATACATTAATATAGCTATGCTCAATTATTTTGCTTGGCCTACTATAGTATATAGCAATCTATTGTTATATATACCACAGCAAAGTGTTGTATACGGGATTTATTCAACACTTTTTCTCCATGCTGATTGGCTAGCTACTGAGCTCTATAGTCTAATAACGGTTTTGATTATTTTCACTTGAACAGAAAATTAATAAAACGATCATGTAAACGCAGTTCTGGTGGAGTAGTGATTTATATTAAAAGTAGTCTAGTGTCACGTGATACACTTATCCTAACTAGCGAGGACGATATTGTTTGGATAAGACTATCCAAATACAAACTATGTTGTGATAAAGATTTGTATATTGGATTGTGCTATGTGCTACCGAGCGACAGTAGTAGACAATCATTGATTGAAAACAACATTTATGACAGATTAATACAATCATTTATTTCTGTGGAAAATAATTGTAATGATAATGCAAATATATGTATTTTTGGTGATTTTAATAGCAGGACCTCTGAATTAGCTGATTTTGTACAATATGATGACTTTAATCATATGGATATTTTACCAGATGATTACGAGAGTGATGTAATCTCTAAACGTGTATCCCAAGATAAAGGCCATGTTAGCAGTAACGGTAGATTATTGTTAGACTTTTGTAAGCAAACAGGTTTTAGAATAGTAAATGGAAGACTTTGTGATGATAAACAGTTAGGGCGATATACGTGTGTAAATAACAGAGGTAGTATAGATAAACCATGTTTTTTGAGCCGTGACTAATTTATGCAGCAAAGTCGATTCACACTTAAAGGGTATGTATATATAAGCAATACCAACATAAGTTAAATAAGTAATTTCTGTAAGTAACTGAATACGTGGCCAAATGGATACGGCGATGTGCTATGGAACTTACTTTTCTAGGTTCGATCATGGTATGGTCTCTTTTTATATATTTTTCAAAAATTGCTTGTTGAAGTGATATCCAAGTAACGCATGTATTACACAAGGGAGTTATGTATTTCCCTTGGATATATTTAATGATGAGCTATTTATTAGTTACATATAAGTGTCGTTAGTCATAGTAACGGCGTGTAATTATTTACATGTACATGTAATGGCTTTAACTAGTTAAAATACTGGTGAAGATGCTCGTATGATGATGAATACTTAACAAGTCCCATATTAAATACCTTAACAGAAAGTTTGCAATGCGTTCATATATATAATAGTCTATGTGTATAAAATTTGAATTGAAAGTTGGACACAAACACTGGTGTTAGATAATGCAATAAACGGTCTTCAAGCACACGCTATTAAATATTTAAATGCGTTATCCGACTCAGAGACAGAAAAATTGACTGGTCGTCAACCAACATACAAAGTGAAGTCGAAAACCTTTGACACGAATTTAAGAAAGATAAATTAATACTTGGGCCGAGGAAAGAAATGAAATAAAAACAGCGAAACATGAAAACCATTACATGTAGAAAAAAAGTCAAAATAATAATAAAAAAAACAATAAAATGGCTTTTAAACAATGTCTTCATATTCTGAACGAAAAAGAAACAAAAAATGTAGTTGTGAAAAAAGTGCAGGTATCAGGGCTTGAACCCGCATGTCTCAGCGTGAAAACCATGCTGTCTACCGATTGAGCAAGCGAAACTGACAATTTCAGGTCATACAAAAATATATATCAACACATTTTAGAGGCATCCCAACCAGGTATATTCACACACCATGACTAAATAGTGTAATCTCCCGTCACGGCTCAAAACTCGTGGTTCATCTGTAGTGTGATAGACTATAAGCTTTGTAAAGATCGTTTATTTGATTGTATTAGTTCGTTTAATATACATGACCCTAATATCATAACTGATCATTGTTTGATAACATGTACTTTGTCTTTCAGAAAAAATGAATTGAATGATGAATGCCATGAATATACTGAACCAATTAATTACGAAAGAATAGACTCTACATTTAAGTTGGACAATACCAAAAAGTCACACTACCCTGAAAACTTATCTAATCAATACAATACTACGTCACTTTCAGACATAGTGCAAAGTTTAGATTCATGTACGTCAAATAATGACATAGACAATTGCATTCAAAATCTGAACGAAATTATATATTCAGCAGTCGATCCTTTTAAAAAAGGGTCGTTTCTAATAATAACACATGTCAAAATATTAATAATAACAACCAGTGGTTCAACCATGATTGTTTTGATAAGAGAGTTTGTTTTTTCAATATGTTAGATGTTTATCGTAATAACCCTACATATTGTAATAGAAAAAATATGGCTAGTGCAAGAAGCGAGTATAAGAATATGTTAAGAAAAGCTAGATATACTAACGATAAAAATAAAACTGACACACTTATGAGTGCAAGATTTGATAATGCTCGGTTGTATTGGAAACGTCTTAAGCAATCTGCCGGTATTAAATCGAGCGATATGCCATTGTCATTATTTGAAAGTTGTTTTAAAGCAGTTAATAATCCCGGTGATAGATTTTTCTCACCAGATGAAGATATTTTATATTTTAACGAAAGATACGAAAGAGATGAGTTCAATATAATGTTTGCAGAATTAAACTCAGGTTTGTCAGTTTCAGAAATAAATAAGGCAATTTCACAATTAAATGGAAACAGAAGTGGAGGCCCGGACTTACTGATTAATGAATTCTTTATTGTTGGGAAACAAATCCTCGTGCCTGTTTTACATAAATTGTTTAATAAAGTATTTAAAAATGGATATTTTCCGGAAAAATGGTCTGAAGGTTACGTCATTCCATTGCATAATAAGGGTAGTGTAAACAACGTTGAAAACTATAGAGGCATAACCCTATTGAGTTGCAAATTGTTCACACGAGTCATCAACAACAGATTAACAGAATGGGCTGAAACATATAATGTGTATGTTGAGGCCCAGGCAGGGTTTAGAGCCAAAATGAGCACCATAGATAATATTTTTGTACACGGATTAATTAAGCATGCCATTGGTCAAGGAAAAAAACTTTTTACAGCCTTCGTTGATTTCACTAAGGCGTTTGATTACATAGTTAGAGATAATTTATGGTATAAATTAATACAAACGGGATAAAGAGGAAATATCTTAAATATTATGAAATCTATGTATGATTCAGTAAAGTCACGAATTAAGTATCTTAACCAATTAATTGAGGAATATTCGTGCATACTCGGAGTCCGTCAAGGCGAATGTTGTTCACCTTTCTTATTCTCTGTGTTCATTAATGATTTGGAAAATGAATATTTAAAACATGGTTTGAAAGGCATCGACGCGAATGCGTTTAAGATATACTTATTGCTCTATGCTGATGATATCGTTTTATTTGCGGATTCTGCAGAACAAGTACAACTTAGTCTGGATATTTTGTACGAATATTGCAATATTTGGAAATTAAAAGTCAATATTGGTAAAACAAAAGTAATGGTTTTTAGGAAAAGCGGATCTTTATCAAATAATTTAAATTTTTATTACGCTGATCAAGAAATTGAAATTGTCAAAACATTTAAATATCTTGGTATCGTATTCACATCAGGTGGAGCATTTAGTACGGCTCAAAACACGTTATCCACACAAGCCAATAAGGCAATTTTCAAACTTAAAAAGTATTTGTATATTAAGTTTACATATATTGCCCCTAAGCATAAGTTGGAATTATTTGATAAACTTGTTTCTCCTATACTTAATTACGGTAGCGAAGTTTTTGGTACATCAACCGACATATCTATAGAGAGGGTACATTTACAGTTTTGCAAATCATTATTGTGGGTTAAAAAGAACACACAGAACGACTTTATTTACGGAGAATTGGGACGAATATTTTTTACCACAATTCACTTATATAATGTCATAAAATATTGGACCAAAATTATACAAATGCCACACAATAAATATGTTTCTATTATATACAGTCTACTGAAGTCTGAAATTGAGTTAAATCAAAACTGCATGAATTGATGTTATTGTGGAAAACATTTATTGGCTGAACTTGGATTTTATTATACTTGGTTAAATCAAGGTGTTGGAGATTTTAAATTGTTCCTATCTTCAGTTAAACAAAGACTTACAGACAATTTTGTTCAAAATTGGCACGATCGATTAGAAGAGTCAAGCAGAGCCTTATTTTATAAAAATATTTTACATTTCAAATTGCAATCATATTTAGAAATTAATTTATCAGACAAAACCCGCCAATCTCTCTCAAGACTTAGAACTTCTTCCCATAGATTGTGTATTGAATCAGGCAGGTGGGAAAAACCAATAGCCATCCCATTAAATGAGAGAAAATGTCAAACATGCAATATTTTGGAAGATGAGTATCACTTTGTGTTAGAAAGTCAGTTATACCATGGTTTAAGAAAAACATATATACCATTGGAATACCGACGCCACCCAAGTATGTTGAAATTTATTAAATTAATGAAAAGTGAAAATGAAACTGTTTTGAAAAAGTTAAGCCTGTTTACATACCATGCATTTAATCTCAGGAATGAATTGTTATATTTAAACTGATGACGTAATAGTTATAGTTATGTCAACTGCAGTAACAATAAGTATTATTGTGTGCTTTATTTATCATGTATTGTCGTGCATGCATGTACTCATATATATATTGATTTGATGTGAATAATTATATTGATACATTAGACATTAATCACGTAGATATTTATAGTCGAATTATGCTGTATCTTTCAAATCTTCTCCACATAGTTGTGAGCATGCTTGTTAATTAGTTAGTATTTATTTAGATTGTTGTACCACTGTTCTGTCATAAATGCATTGTATTGTCCTCATAGGCTATCAGCCTAATGGAATTGAAAATAAACTATCTATAAATGTCCGCGACTAAATCGTGCAATATCGGTTCTTTAGATTTGTGTTGGTATTACACCTCGATCATCTTCGTGATACCCTCCGCTTATGAAACCATACAACCGGGGTTATAAAAATAGACAATATATCAGCTGTTAAATTATGCTAATTGAAGGTCGAGAGTCGTGTCAAATTCTTTGGACTATACATGTATAGTTTAAATCCAAAACACCTACGTAATTCTGTCCTTAAAAGCTGCATTAAAACACTAGTAAAAAACTGAGTTTTGTAAATATGGTGCTTTTGAACTAATTAGAAAATGAGTGTAAGAAAACATATCTGCATTTGATCAGATCATATGTAGTCTGATTAACGGAGGTGTTTTAGGTGAGAAATAAGAAGAGAATTATATTATACAATTAATTAAGACAATTGACATTATCTACATGTTAAAAAGGAATTTGAGATCTAAAATGAATACAGGACATGTGGCTACTAAAAGCAGTCTACATAATTATGATATTATGCTAATTCATATAATTAAACATATATAAGAGAAGGTATCTGTAGGTCTTTACAATAAATGTATGATACTGCTTCTACTATCCACATCGCTACATTCATGTATTTTTAGACATGCTATTAAATATACAACAAATTGTTTCTACATGTTAAAACCATACAACAGGTTAATGACCTCCTACAAACCATATCCGTTACCAAGTTGCATGTGTAAAAAGCAAAAAATGATTTAAATTTGAGCGTAACTTTAAGACTTTCGTAAGTGCTTTGATAAAACAGTTCCCAAGATGATTTGTTACCCAGGTATTATAAGTACCGTTTATATACGTGACTTCGGATATATTTTATGTTACTGGGCGATTTCCGACCGACCAATATCTTCCTCCTGATATAAGTATCAATTCGATAGACAATAAGTTAATAAGGACATTTTATAGGATCGATAAGCCAAGCAAGTGTAATGGAAAGTAATCGCTATGATATCGGCTGGTAGTAATAAGTAGTCAATATACGGGACGTTCAATCTGGCATGATACGGGAAATTAATCGGGAAATTGTCGGGAAGCTATTTTCTCAAATGAAAACAAATCTCGATCAACATTCCGTATGACCATTAATCTCAATTACAATGAATACTCTAGCTATGTCCCGTTATTTTGTGCGATTTCGTGTATCTTTGTGACGTGTTTCTGTGCTCTGCTGTTTCAAACTCGTCGCAGCAATAACCTCCCCTTGTAGGTATATCAACCACTGCCATCACGAATTCTTTTTAATTAACCGACTTTGGGTTATTCTATTTTTCAGCAGTATGCATATATATACTTTATACCGGTAATATCGAGACTTGGCGAAATACACGCATTCTCTTACAGCTGATATATTAATGTTGCATTTGTATCGAAAAAGAGATAAATATTTCACTTATCTAGTTCCTTGCGGAGGTACATCAATAGTAATGCAATGTAAATAGACTTACAAAAAGAACGTTAGCAGTCATCTTCTGGACTTCTTCGTCGCATCCTACTCTCAATTAAATTGGAACACATTCTACTGGTCGATGTGATTTATTGCTTAGTTGTTTTGGCAGTTACAGTTTATATTAAATATATTTTATAAGTGAAGCAAAAATATAATATCAAGTCAGACCGGGAATGCAGCAATCGACTTAACCAGCCGAGCACAGAAAACATTAAAAACATACAAGACACTATGCGCAAATAAACAAGTAAATATCTGCCCAAGTCGAGGCGGTCGAAAAGTAGAATGAATTAGTTTTATGCTATCAAAAAGCTAAAAATTCCTTAGCTGAATGACACAGTTCCAACAGTAAAACAGCTATAATACCTAGTTTTAGCTGTCAGTAATCCTTATAAGAAGACAATTAACCTCAAAAAGACAATATTAAGTTGGAATGGGAAGGCAGCACTCAACCCAACCAGCTGAGCACAGAAAACATTAAACATACAAGGCACAATGCCCAACACATTGCCGAACGAGAAAATGATCCCTCGTAGCCCCTTCTTGTAACCTTTTTTCTCCCGTGACTTTGAAATATAATGCGGCGTATTTATCCTCACGTGATATGTCGTGACAGCAGTGTTTACTTAACTGCAAGGGAAGTAAATGCTGTGATGAGTTCGGTGCTGTTTATGTTGAATATGCTGTTTACCCTATCCGATTTCATTATCATCTGTTTGCTATATCACTGGCTTAGAATGAGAAGGTCGTAAGTGCTTCTTACGACCTGGTTAAAGCTCATATATATTTGAAATCTGCATCACAAGGCGCTTCTTTAAACTTATTTTCATGAAAATCGGAACAAGTCATGGTGACCAAACTGAGGTTGAAAAGGCTTGTTTTTCCATAAGTAAAGAGTAGTTTTCAGTTCTCAAAATATCAATAACCTTCTCATTCTCAGCCAGCGATATACAGATTTACAGAGTTTTCAAAGTCCCCATAAAGATAAAAATTGGGTACACACCACAAGAACGCCAAGACCAACAAATGCATGTGCCCCTGTTGGTATAGCCATCCCTACTTCCTCAACTCTAGGGAACTCTGGTTGAGATGTGGCGAGCAGTTTGATACCTGAGGCATCGTGAGGACCCGGCATGGCCTCATACTTCTCTGTGTTTAATGTAAGTCTCAAACCATGTTTAGCTCCTGAAACAGTGCCTGAAATTTAGGGTTTAGAATGGAAAATAAAGCAGTACATGCAAGCAAAACACCAACCACCGCTACATCTAAGCAAGTATAAAAACATCTAGTTCTAAACAAACATGTATATGGATATGCGTATTTAATGTTTATCAACGTTACAATCTTTTTATTTAATATAATATTATTATCGCATGCTGAGAAATTGAGCATTTACGAAATGGGTATCTAAAAGTTCGAAGAGTGTTATTATAATTCTTCGTAGGGTATCTTTAAACGTTTTGAGAGCTGAAAATTTTATGTGTCTTCATTAAGGTGGTTCCCAACTCTTCAGTTGAGCGGAAGTTAGACATCGGTGTAAATAAAACGTATTGAAAGCGCCTGACTACCATGATGAAATAGTACGAAAAACTTAAAATTGATGTGTCAGCATGTTCTCATGTCTTAAAATCGCGAATGTACTGTAAAGTTATTACTAGATTCTATATTATACTTTAATAAGCTTGCAGAATAAAGCTATAGCTGAAATTGTATGTGCCATTTATTCCAAACGTTGAAACATCAACACTCGTGAATACTAGCTACAACGTATGTGAAACGTAAAATGATGCGCCCACACAAAATTGCATCCAAGTTTTAATATTTGTTTAGCAAGCATCCCGACTACTTTAGAGGAATGTTTTTTTGAATTTATTTCGTAAGAATATAGACTAGCTAATGCAAAAGAGCATGGGCTCATCTTTAAAAATACACATTTTTCAAAAACAAATTATCGCGAAAACTTGATACAACGTATTCAAAACGTTAATGTTTTTTGTAAACTCTCCTGGTTCGACATTTCCGAAATCACTAAAGTGTCAATTAAAAAAATCTAGCCGAGCAACTGCCATGGAATTTGGGATAAAACTTCTATAATAATTACTCTACTGGATGCATGTACGAAAACAGTATGTTGTTCAACTATTTTTTTCGTATAACTTAAAAATGATAAATCACATATTTTAAAATATCATTTAAAAATACAGAAAACATGCATAGCCTAAAACAAACGTTATCGTGTAATTCCGTATATACGAAATTTCGTGCATGCCAAGTTGCATGTTATTAAATCTCAAACTTTTTCGGTAAATTGCAAATATCAATTTTTAGGGGGGTTCCCCAAAATCTAAAAATATCTTGAAAACTAGCCGAGCAAAACTGTTATGGGTTTGCACAATCACTAGCATGAGTGTTCTTTATAAAAATCAGGTGTTTGATACCTCTTGTACAGAAAAATTTAAGAGTTGGGAATTACCTTAAGTCAAGTAAGATCAATATATACCACTCCAGAATAAACGGACTTTACACACTAGTGGGTTAGCTTTTTGGCCAGTTAATAACTTTAAAGTAAACCTCGTGTGACTATACTCCTACACGACTATTGGTATTGTATTAGCAATATCCAAATATACATGTATAATAAATGTATAAAATAAGCAAAGTTCTAGCATCTACTGAATAAATTTTATAATATTATAAACGACAACGTACATATAATAAGTATATTTTATTTAAGAAATAATGAATACGTAGCTATGTTTTGTTGCGTAATAAAATATAGGCACGTGTTTGGATGCGTAGTAATTAAATCACGAGTGCGTAGCACGAGTGTTTTAATGTACGCATTCAAACGAGTGCCTATATTTTATAACACAACAAAGCACAACTTAATTTCGATTCTAACATCGCCAATGCTTTACCATTTATAGCACAACAAGACAGGTTGACGTCAAACTACTTTCTTTCCTAGGAACGTTACCGTCACCGTTACGTCATTTGTCATACTATATGACGTCAACCGTGACGTCATCAATCAGCTATATTTTATCGCGGTAATAAAATATAGTAAGCTTAACATACGCAAAGGAGGTAAATCTCACGTGCTATGTTAGAATTACATATCGATGGCTTAGAATGAGAAGTGCGTAAGGAGCACTATAATATTCATGCAAATTAGAAATCTGCATCACAAGACGCTTCTCATGAAAATAGGAACTAGGCATGTTGACCAAACTGAAAATTAAATGCTTGTTTTTGCATAAGTAAAGAGTAGTTTTCTGACAGTTTTCTCAAAATATTTATTTTGTACTTACGGCCTTGTCATTCTAAGCAGGCGATATACAATGTACTCAACAAAAATGAAGGATATCCACGATTTGGATGCGATTTCCTTCCAGGTAACTTCATGTGACTGTGTACTCGTCTAATGTTCTCGTTCATTGATAAAACTAGATAGCTAGTGATATGGTATGCAGTGAACTACAACATTCACCCTTTGTTAAAGAAATTAACATTTATTTCGTTATAATGATCATTGAAATATAAACATGTACAAAAATGTATATTTTCATGTACATGTATATATAATCATATCGATCTTTATTGTACATAGCATGCTGTTATCTTGTCACAATATCGGCGTCCTGCTGAGATCGCTGCCATATTGAGCAATAAAACATACATATAGTAATTGTATAAACCGCCTATCGATAGTTGTCGCAAAAATACTGTAAATAAACAATGCCAATATTAGATGGATACGTTAAATTTTTGTATAGTTTACAAGTCAAATTAATAATAAAAGTATCAACGGGAACGATAATAGATTTATTTCACATAAACAGCGAAGAGCATAATTTGCAATAGTGGAACTGAAATAATGTATCATTGATATTTATCTTAGAGTTATTCATTTCAGAGTAGATTACCTTACATAATGTTTCACGTATTTCAAGATTAGATATAGATAAGCGTTGCTATAAATTGCTCCGCTAGGTGCCAATGAGAAAGTACATCCGGGGATTCTAACAGTGATTTAAACTGGTTACTAGTATATCGTGCAGCTAGAAAATGAGAAATGAGCAGTTATAAAAGATCCAAACTAGTTAAAACACTGCTATTCGTAAGCAAAAACTAGTGTATGCTAAATATGTAAAAAGATACGTACATGAAAAAAGAAAGGTATTGTCAAAATATATTAATCCATCCAGGATTGTGAATGGCGGGAAAAGTATAACCCTAAAACTGGTCAAGTATTAAATTGAATGTCAATGATAGTAATAATTATTTGTAAGGCGGTGTCATTGTGTCAATTAAGCACGCAACTGTACTGTTTCGGGGTCTAAAGTCGTTTAGACCTGCCGTCCACTAGGACCCCGAAGGGTTCCCGAAGGCTAAATTTGCCTAATCGGGATGGTTCGGCATGTCTTCGGGACGTTCTGGAACCCTTCCGTGTCGTTCCTGTACGCTTCGGGAAGCCTTCTGGACACTTCGGGACCGAAAAAGTTTCGGCATTTTCGACGCCGAATGTCTTGTTCGGGAAAGCTTCGGGAGTGCTTCGGTGTAATCGGAAACCCATCGGCAACAGTTCGGGGTGTTCGGGAATCCATCGTCATCCACTCGGCACCTTCGGGAAGCCTTCTGTGAGGCTTCGTAATCATTTTATCCATCCCGAGCGGTTCCCGAAGGAAGCTGAAGCAATGCCGAAAGCTCCCCGAATATGACGAAGGGATGAGTTATACACACGGAAGAGACGCCGATCATGTTAAGACACACGCCGAATAGTTGCCGAAGGCGCCGATTGTGAACGGAAGGGATGCCGAGTCGAAGCAGTATTTCCCGAACTATACAAGAGCGACTGCGGAAGCGATGAGGTTAGTTTGCCGATAGTTTTTATCTTGGATATATCGTTTTCATCATGGTCCTACAAACCAAGAACAGGCTACCAAATATGGTTGTGTCAGCCCCTATAGAAAACTATGACATAACCAGTGTCCCATGGTCTTCAGTTATTAAAGGAAAACAATAGAAAGAGACTCCCGGTATATCTACTGTAGTAAGATTTTTTCATGAGCTTAATATATCAGTGTTGTTTATACCTGAAACTAAGTCATTCAACATTTCTGTAGCTGAAAATATGTCATTTAATTTTTATAGCTGAAACTAGCGAGATTAATGGCGTCTACCATCAATCGTATTCAACTGATAACAAGATAGTAGTTCGGCATCGTTTATATACATCGGCAACCAGCTTTCAGCATTCTATCGGCATCGATTCGTAAACACTTCCGCATATTCTGCAATGCATCCGCAACCTTTCCGCACGATCTGGAAACATTCGGGACCATATCCTGAACTGTCGGCATTCATTCGCGTTGCGTTCGGCTACTTCGGATAGGTTTCGGCATTCATACTGCAACATTTCGTATAACGAACCACGAATACATCCCGAACGATGCCGATGGCTAAGATCCGCCCATTGATATTGATAAATGATCGCGAAAGGTTCCCGAAACAAGCAAACTGTAATCGGCTACCCTTCCGCATATCATCGGGGTCTAGTGGACGGCAGGTCTTACTGATACATTCTCGTTCACCAGAGTCTGGAAACTTGACTAAACACTGATGTATGAGGATGTTACTGATATTTGTTAAACCTATTACATAAAACAACGGTTGACTAAATTTGATTTATATTAACTGTGCAAATATCACGCTATCCTGGATGTTCTATTTATAGTCCGCCGATGATAACATTAGCAAGTAAAAATGACAATTAAATGCATTTTCGTTGTCAGTTTTTGTTCAATCTTGTTTCGGCAAAATGCAATAATATAATATAATATAATAATGCATACTCAATCTACACTGATAACAAGTGATCAGTGGACCGTGTGTTGTTTATATTATCAATGTTTGTTTATTGATAAAGCTAGAGTTATCTTCGGCGAGCTGCACTGTCCTTACCTGATGCAGTGACGGATATGTTGGGACTATCAGCATGGTATCCATTAAAGGTATAACACACTCCATGATCTGTGAGAGTGATGGTAAAATTATCCGCACTACAAGACTCACCCGCCCAGGTACAACTGTAATAAAAACGTATATAGTCTAAACCAGGTCAGAGCATGGCACACTACACGATTTACCCGCCCAGACACGACTGTGTTATAAACGTATATCGTCAAACCCAAGTCAGAGCATGGCGCACTACAAGACTCATCCGTCCAGATACACCTGTAATATAAACGTATATAGTCAAAACCAGGTCAGAGCATGGCGCACTACAAGACTCATCCGTCCAGATACAACTGTAATATAAACGTATATATGGTCAAAACCAGGTCAGAGCATGACGCACTACAAGACTCACCCGCCCAGGTACACCTGTAATATGAACGTTTATAGTCAAAACCAGGTCAGTGCATGGCGCACTACAAGACTCACCCGTCCAGATACAACTGTAATATAAACGTTTATAGTCAAAACCAGGTCAGAGCATGGCGCACTACAAGACTCACCCGTCCAGATACAACTGTAATATGATCGTTTATAGTCAAAACCAGGTCAGAGCATGGCGCACTACAAGACTCACCCGTCCAGATACAACTGTAATATAAACGTTTATAGTCAAAACCAGGTCAGAGCATGGCGCACTACAAGACTCACCCGCCAAAGTACACCTGTAATATAAACGTTTATAGTCAAAACCAGGTCAGAGCATGGCGCACTACAAGACTCACCCGTCCAGATACAACTGTAATATAAACGTTTACTAATAAAGTCAAAACCAGGTCAGAGCATGGCGCACTACAAGACTCACCCGCCCAGGTACAACTGTTATTTAAACGTATACTAGTATAGTCAAACCCAGGTCACCAGCCCAGATACAACTGTAATATAAACGTATATAGTCAAAACCCGGTCAGTGGCATCGCGTCCCAAATGTAAGAGTAAGAAATATTATCATTTGCAATTAGATTAACTCCTTCACATCTATTGGATGTTCAGTTAAATGATTTGGCAAATATACATATGGTTTAATATGCATCTTTAAATATACCTACTTTCATGTCGACGTGTGGAACAACTGTTGCTGTGTTATTTTATCAAGACTTCAACTTTGGAGAGACTGTCCAGCTTTGTCTAGCTGTCAGTGCGCTGATACAAATTGGTTCCCTTTACCAGTTACCATTGTAAATATTTTCAAATAATTAATAACACATTGATTGAATCGATACAAAGTTGACAGTACAAGAACCATAACTCGTTCTTCTTTAAACACATTATTTGTAAAATAACAGTACTAGTACCAACACTTTGTATCATCAATTGGCTGGCTTAGAATTAGTACTACTTACGACCTTATAAGACCATGCATATTAATCTGCATCACAAGACGCTTCTTACGCGGATATATCCCGAAAATTGGAAGTGGTAATGTTGACAAAACTGAAGTTTTTAAAAGCTTGTTTTTCCATAAATAAAATGTAGTTTTCAGACAGTTTTTTCTTGTTTCTCAAAACATTGATTTGGTACTTACGACCTTTTAATTCTAAGCTAGCGAAACTTACCTCACCACAAAGTCTTCTCGTTTATGACTAAGTTTTGTATATAATTCATCCATACGTATATCATCTGCTTTAATGTTAAGTGTTTCACCAGCAGTGTTCATTCCGTCACGATACATCTTCTCCACCAGTCGATATAGGTCATGATCACTTGCTGCTGAAGCCCTAATTTAGATAATAATAACAATAATAAAGACTTTATTTTACGAGGAAACTCATTTGTCAATACAAATATCAATCTTCCATAAGATCCTCAACAATGAACTAGAAAAATAACTACGCATAAAAATATTATTCTATTTGATATTTTGGTCCATATGATGTGTCACAATACATGATAAATAAATAACTCTGACTCTTGTATCAAATTTTCAAGCACATGCTCTTCATCAGGAATTTTTAATTACTTCTTCTTATTTTTAAGTCACATCCATCTTAACAACATTATAATATAAACAAGATGGATGTGACTTAAAAATAAGAAGAAGTAATTAAAAATTCCTGATGAAGAGCATGTGCTTGAAAATTTGATACAAGAGTCAGAGTTATTTATTTATCATAATTATATTCTTTCCTATTGAGAGACAATACAAAATTTATAGTGTCACAATACAGTTTGAAAATATTTATAAAAGAGTGTCAGTGAAAGGATAGGAGGTGTATACATACCGTTGTTTACAAACAACATACCATGCACATAGAAACTTTATCAAGACATTATACACAAATGTAATAAATCGAAAACCCAAGAAAAAACTTTCGGAAGTGAACAAAAATACAATAATTATCATTATATATATCAGATATACTATAAAATCAGAAATTTTCGCGCATGATTAATTTTCGCTATATTCGCGAAATCGATAAGTTCGCGAAAATTTGTGTTCTTGACCTTAAACAAAGTCGGGAAAACGACAAAAAGTAGTTCTTTCTGAATTTTAAAAATCGCGAACATTTAAATTTTGCGAAATTTGGACCGCGCGAAAAGATGTGTTTTCTTTGTACATCAGCTCAGCCTTTAATGATGAATAATGACGGCCATTTGTAACACAAGTACGGAGGCATCGGCACTATTATTACAGTCATTATATTTTACGAGAGACGATGAATTACCAAGCATAAATGCAGGGTATGCAAATTGAAAATTAAGATTGGAAATAAAACGTATTGATTTTATACAAACTGCAGTACACAGACAAGCCAAAACCATACAGAAACAGGGGCAGCGCCTAGTCACACACGCAAGAGATAGACATAGAACGAAACATCCAAATCACCAAAAAAAAAGATGTTTCAAGTAGGCCTATATACACGTACTCGCCCCGCAATGAATGGCATATTGTGTGAATTACATTCATAATTGACCATTAAAGGAGGTTATTAATGATGATAACACTGTAGTGATACGTTATATAACCCAGACATCAATAATTACACGTTCACTAGTAATCCATGCACTCAGCGGTTCTGTTACTAAAACATGTATGTATATAGGACATAGTTCGAATGCCCAGAATCGCAGTGAGTGGTTTTTCAACACACGTGTTATATACACACTCGTATAAAAACAAGAAACGTAAAAATGCACCAAAAAAAAAGAAAAACACCTCTGTAGACATTTGGATCCGGCGGAAACCAAACGCCAGCCGCACAACTTTGTTCTGCTGTAAACATTCCTACAAACGGATTATAACCGTACATGTATGTCGTTGATAGACGTATGTGTACACGGCGTACATGCAATTAAAGGTAATCTGTCAAACGAGTTCCAAATCTGACAACTGTTCTGAAAACCTAGTTAGAGACATGTACAACATTAATATCTAGATTTGAGTCTCTGGGGCTAAAACCATTGACTTCAAAGCAACTACTTCCTTGTCGTTATGGGTTCAAATCGCCCATCATTTACATAGACGTTCTATCTGAGGTAGTGCGACCATTCAGGGGTTTCACCCAGGACCCAACATATTTACAATAATACTATGACTGTGTGTTTTCCCGATCAAAGAGTCATCGCGTTGATCAATACCATTAAAACGTTTGTATTAGAGTTCCAGTTTCTGTACGAACGCAGATCAATTCAAAGTTTTGCTTGAAAATGAATGTTCTATAATGAGGATTTCGTGTTATCGTTAATTAAATGCACAAATATCTTGACAGGAAATGATTTGTTATATCGGTTCACACAACAAGTACAAGTGCATGATATTCATTTCAAGTCATTATCACCACTGCAGGGTATCTAACAAAATATCTTCTCAATTATTTTTAAAAAATCTAAACAAACACGACGAACTATCTTAGTATTACATTAATCACTGCTTTCACATACGTTACAAAACACATCATTCTGATAGAATTTCTTTTACAATAATCTATAGCAAGTGAAATATGTTATAGGAAAAAGAAGACTTATACCTCGGTCACAAATCCTATCCGAACGGCGTCCGATGATCGTACGGCGTACTTTGATCTAATTGGGCCGTAAGCCAGACGGATGTCGGCGGTCACCGAGCGGTGGCCAGTGTAATTTTACCTGCATTGTAGCACAGCGGATACATGGACGTCGTCCGGGTGATTTGTGACCAAGTAGATCTATAAGTTACGAGAAATTGTTACTTTGTTTGCCTTATTCTATATCACATCGTTTCTTTGTGTAAACATACAATTTATAGTCCCGCCAAAATATAGCCAATTAAATATATCGCACAGAAATGTATGTACAAGGATGGTCATTACTTTACTGTACATGTATAAGAACTTGTGTCATGCTGGAGGGGCTACTTGCTTTATAACTAATAGCTGCAATAAAACCAACATACATGACATGGATCGAACAAAACCTACCGGAATGCATTCTGGTTGCAAATGGTTATGGCGGGAAATTGCAGAGACTGGTTGTAGTTCACTTTGAAATTGACAGCTACTGGTGAAGTACGAAAATACTGGACACGGTCTACGACTTGTATAACAAGCAAACTCGAACACAGGATAGTAAGTAATAGCCAGAATATTCTGAAATAGAAAACAAAGACAAATTAATTACATACTTACTTTATTGACCAATGAGCAAATATATTTTGCCAGCTGAAACTTGGACATCCAGCGGTTAAGTTTATTTATCGTTAAGTTGTGTGTTGGACATTGGACCGTGTAATTGTGGTATGTGTTGTTTTTATGTTGTATGTGCTCGCTGTTTAAGTTAAGTGCTGCCTACCCAGTCCGAGATTTATTATATTTTTATGAATACTGTACAACATCATTAGGTCTGTGTGGTGTTTTGAGTAACTGTACACTCATGCACACCCCCAATTTTTCATGATTTTTCCTCTATTTTTCAATGGATACAGTTCAAATTTGTTATTCAAATGTTATTGAACAAATAATCTTTGCATGTCTCCTTGAATTTATGTGTGGATCAGTTCATTGAAAGATAAAAAATAAACAAAATAATGAGCAACAGTCCAAAACGAAAAGTCACAACAATGACGCCATGTAAAATACTGCATGACTTAGTTCTGGCACACATAGCAAATGCATATCAAACATTGCAACATAATCACAACGTAGTTACGCTAGTTGCCGCTATCATCAAATAATTTTTGGGGACGACGAGCTGTGCTGGAGACAAATCAGACCACCACCAACTCGGCAAAAACTACAAACACATTTTTGTGGAAATTTGGACCATTCCCCATGTATTGATACGAATTTTGTGCTTTTGATAGGGTAGAAGAAAAAATATATCATAAAATACATGGAAATACATACTAGACACTAATCAATGAATAGAATGTTGTTCTTTTTTATTATTGTTGTAGAATGTTAAGTAAAATTTACACCCTCCTTGGTAATATTTGTCATGGTTAATTTTTGTGACTTTTCAATTTGCAGTGACGGTCATTATGTAAAGTTATTTTCATCTTACAATCAAGCGATTTTGATAAAACACTCATAGAAACATCGGTTAAAAATGTAACATGCCTAATTTTAACAAGATCGCATTACAAATAGTTGAGAAATAATGAAAAATATAGGTGTTGCGTTGGGAGTGTGATTAAGTGTAGATAGATCTGTCTTCAATAACAGAAGCCTATTAATGTTGTCATTAAACGGCTCATGCAAGTGGAGAGGACATGTTGCCGGAACCTTTTTCTCGTATTACAGGTTACAATGTTTATATACTGCGATTATGTTATCCTTGTATGTTTCGGCAATATACTACATTTAAACTAATTACAAAATCCGTCTGAAGTGCCCATGGTTGTAAGAACCAAAAAACGGTCATTTTGTTCACAAGGTCAAAAATCACCACCCTTTCTCAAAAAGACATTTAGTCTATTGTCTTTAAGAAAAAATACGCAATCTTCCTGATGATGGGATAATATGATTTTTATCAGATTGACGTATTCACTAATAATGTTGCTCTCTCAGAATGATTGCTTAGTGGAGCTAGAATTGTGTTCATCGTAATAATGTGTGTTGTACGATTAATCACTTGACCTACTTACAGTTTATTTGCAATAATAATTATGAAACATACACTTATATTACTGGGTAGAATCACATTTAAAATGGTAGATAATTGCCATGGCGAGTGTGTAATCCTTGTAATGATTCGATAATGATGAACTAAATACTTCAACAGTCGCTCAAGCCGTGAATTAATCATTATTTATCCATTTAAAGAACAATTATATACACCAAGTCATTAGCTAGGATAAAATGCGATATATTTACTGGTTGGACTGAAACTTGGACTTTCGATGTTTTGACAGCTGAAACTTGGACTTTCAGCGGATCCTTTTCTCGTTCAGTTTTGTGTTGGGCATTGTGCTGTGTAATTGTGGTCAGTGTTTTTATGTTTTCTGTGCTCGGCTGTTAAAGTTGAGGGCTGCCTACCATGTCCGAAATTTAGTATGCCTACAAATATTAGAGATAAATTCAGTCAATTGCTTTATTATTTGTCAGTAATGGTGAGTAATTATATGTTGTCCGACTAAGTTGTACATGTAGTATATCAAATAGAGAGTAGAAGCCGGTACATCTACTCATTTTAGAGCAATATTAATGACAACGCCTACACCACTTGGAATTTCTCCTCCGATATCTGACAGATATACAGGGACATAATTTAGATAAACGATGATTTTACATGAAACAAATGTATTAGTTTATTCCGCAGCCAATAAATAGGGTTTTTTAATATCACGGAACGTCATTTTCTACAGCTAATGCTTTCCCACACCTATCCCAAAAACATTATCTCCAATAATTGCAAGATGAAAAGTTGAGATTGATGTTTTCGTTTACTTTTTCCTTGTTGTTTTTCAGTTGTTTTCACATGCATATTATGCACCTTAAACATTCGATGGAAAATAATTCAGGTATCAGGAAATAAAATGATTCATTTTGTTCAGGAAGTTGCATGAGTTATGCACAACGATTCTTGTGTTTTCCATTAGCCAATTATTCGTTACGCGGCTTACCGTTTTACAGTTTTATTGATATAATCGGCATCTGTAATGCTAAATGTCAGGCAGTATCCGTTCAGTTTTCAATATTTTTATAGTCTTTAATAACAGATCTACGTATGCGATAAACGCCCCTATTTACAAGGAAACTATGATTTCCACAGCTAGCTCTTTGATTTCACAACGTATAGTTAAAGGCGATGTCATCAGTACAGCTCATGTATGCTCCTGTGACGTAACAAAACATCATTATAAAAAGTCAGTTATGCTAACACTGCTGTAACATGTCGATTTGGTGCGACTTGCGATTATAATATGTAATATAATTCGTGCGTTCGATGTACTGACGTCTGTCTGTCTTGTATACTAACCGGCGAAAGAAACGCAACTCGGAATAGATGAACGTACACATTTTGGTTTGATAGAATATTGATACGCAAATTGATTTTATCTTAACTTTCAAAAGCAGGATGCTTTTTTATTAAGGTGAATTTTATAAGAAAATGACCAATCGGAATTGAATAATAAAACAGGATATGGTTATTAGGGTGACAAATGACACGCGTTTGACTGTATACTACATATCAACATTTGACAAAATTTAATGTTTTCCCTATTTCCCCTCGTAGAATTGCTTAGTACACCTAACTAGTATAACTAGATTAGAGGGTCGACAATTTGGTACATTGTCCACTTTTAGGATTTCTGACTGCTAAAACTAGGCATTAAAGCCGCTTTACTGTTGGAACTGTTGGAACTGAGTCATTCAGCTAGGGCATTCATCTTTTTTATTGCTGAAACTAATATATTCTACTTTTCGACAGCTTGGATTTGGGCGGATATTTTACGCTTGTGCCTTGTATGTTTTTATTTTTTCTGTGCTAGGCTGGTTTAGTTGAGAGTTGCCTTTCCTGTCTGACTTAATGCTTTCGTTTTGGTAAGGTGTATATGGCAATGACCTGTAAAGGAACATTGTAGATTTTGAGGTCAGCAGGACAGAGCTGAATGTCAGAACAATTTAAAACAAAATACGAACATATGTAAAATAGTTAAATAACAACAAGTAGGGGCGTGCATACATGTTTACAAACTTTACATACATGTGTTGTTGAGGCATAATCTAGGACAAATAAATAGCTCAAATAGTTTAATAGGACCCTTTATAAAGCAATCATATAGAGTGTTAGTAGTCCGACAATTTAGACACATAAGTTCCTGCCAATTACGTTCAATTTATGTATAATGAATAATATTATCACAAATAACTACATGGAATATAAATGTCTCGGCCATGGTTAATGTATTTATGTAATTGCACATTGTATACAGTTTACAAGGTTAGCTTTTGAAACAGCTAGAAGTGGCTCGGTTCGTACAGGAGAGTTGTGGACATAAACAGAACAATGTGCATAAATGGTTACCCAACTGTGTTTGTGTTTTGGGTTTAACGCCGTTTCTGAACAATTTATCAGTTATATACATGTATGGTTTCGATTAATTTTGGTATAAAAGATTCCATAACAAATTTCGTACAATTAGTAAGCCATTTAAAATGTCTTCACTATAACTTACATGTAAATTTCTATGGTTACAATAAAAAATTATTTCGTCGAACATATAACCATAAAATAAAGTTCAGATAATCATGACTTTTTTGTCCCTCTACACCATGTAATTATCGGTTATATGATCTTTGTCTACACGTACATATTACTTGGGTAGCTGCAACAGTTATTAGTGCACTGCATATGCAATCCGCCAGCTGGGTTCGAAATCCAACTGCAACAGGTCGTACCCTTCCATGAAGTAGTGCCCCTTCCTCATGTATATACGTTGTTGGTTCTTGTGGAAGGGTAAATTGGGAATGGTTACAATACAATCCAGGAAAACTGGTAAGGTTAATCGAAACCACACATAACTGATAAATTGTTCAGAAATGGCGTTAAACCTACTTACTTGTGTGAATATTATTTTGGGTAATTTTACTATAATAACAATGTAAAGCATGTGTTTGGGCTTAATTAATCCAAGCACAGAGTTCAGGAGAAGACACGAAAATATGAGACAGAGGTATACGAACCGAGCCACTTATAGCTTTTTTAAAAGCTTACCTTGTGAGAAATTCCATGAACCACAACAACAAATATAGCCGCATCCGTGGCACCCGTGATTAATCCTAACCGCTTTTGAAAGGCCATTTTTCATTGGCTATCATTTGTCTTAACCAATTGTGCTGTCGGTTACAATTGCTGGGCAGTCTTACTGTTACCTGCCTTCGTTTTGGTGATAAAGGTATAAAGAGGCCGAAGCTGGAGACCACATTAGGAAGTGTTCTGAGTTTTAGGTGGCTCTTATAGCGAGCCAGCATCATACTCTAAATAGCAAGTTCATTGACACATCGCTGTCTTAGAATTAGAAGGAATCTCATGATAAACATGCATATTTGAAATCTTCATCTAAATGCGCTTCTTTTGGGCCTATTTTCATGAAAATCGGAACTAGTCGTGTTGACCAAAACCAAGATTAAAAAGCTTGTTTTTCCATAAGTAAAGAGACGTTTTCAGACAGTTTGTTCTTGTTTTCTCAAAACAATGAGTTTGTACTTATGACCTTCTAAGCCAGCGACATGTCGTCAAATACAGCTGCATTCAACCAATTGACTGCTAGCTTTTCTCTACCTACAACAAACTTTCAGGTGGTAAACCAATGGAAACATGTTTTACAAATGGTCAATATGCAATGTGCATACAATGAAATAAAAAAATATATATATATTAAATCGGTAGCATATTGTCTTGTTTTATGCCTTTCAATATACAACTGAAACATATTCGTTATGGAAGTCTTAATATCTAACTACAGTCAAAGTGATATTTCATTGCGAAACCTAAGACCACCATTGCGTGTCAACGCAGTGATATAATGTTTTATTCAAACCAAGAGAATAATTACGCAATCAATAATGGATGAAACTGACTTAACACGTTATGTATGTCCTGTAGATTCAGACAGTAAACAATATATTAGAATGAAAATCTACTTTTAGTTAAGTATAATGTTCGTAAGTGACATCAAACTTTTTTAACAAAATATATTTAGTACTCATGCCTACTAGACCCCTACCGTCTTGGAAATTGTGACAAATGATACACGCATATCTTCATTCGATCCAAGGATCAGTCCTGGAAAGGGAAACTGTGTCTCCGCAACCAACTCATACTCTCAGATCATATCTATGTACCAACTTAAATTGTTAAAAATGCTTTTTTCGTATTTCAGCTATTTTCAATAACGTTTCATTGTTATATTCTAGCACCAAGCAGACAAGATTAGCGGTACAAGTAAATGCATTATTCTTTGTTCATGTGTAGATCTCTATGGTAATGAAGTACATATTGAGAACCAGGACATGTTTATCAATGTAAATTGCCGTCCCTGGTGGAGCATCGTTTAGTGTTACACAATATACTAGTGCTTTATAAGTGAGAGAGTTTTATAGAAGATTTACCGACCAATATATAGCCACGAAAACAATAGGGACAGTAACAAGCGTTTAACGCTATTACACACATATACGATGCTTTCACTATTCGTTTACGTCCATTATATCTGTTAATTGGTTTTCTAGAGTAATTGTTAAGGGTGTGTTCAGAAGTGACGATGCTTTAGATCAAAATGTCTCCAATATATCGCCTGGGTATACAGACTGATCAACCAATCAACCAAGTACATGTCATTAGACTCATTTCCAATTGATTTACTGGTATTATATGGTATTTGAATCAGTTCTGAACTTCAGTCCCTCAGGATATTTGTTATTCAACTAAAACCATTTCTAATTTCAGATTATATGCATCTAAGCATGTGTATAAATCATTATTAAATGAAATAACATTTTCAAATATATTCTATAGATAAAATTGATGTTTTGTTTAATTTACGTTTTCATTATCAAAGTACGCCTCGTGGATAAATGGTTAACTCATGATATGAAAGAAAAATGCAGTAATTCCATTAGCGATAAATTAATACATATCTTCAAAGAGATATTTCCAACAACGCTGCAGCTGATGTAGATGAGTAGAGGAGGAAAACATATTCCGACAATCATTACCCAGGTAAACATATTTTATATTACGCAAGTTAGACATGTAAGTATAAATTGCAATTCAAGCAAACAAAAAAAACGATTATATTTGCCATTTCTGAATATTATGCAAGCGCAAAATATTATATGCAAACGTAAACTATATCGTGCTATGGATGCTTGAGTATGTCGAGGTCTTTGGTAACTATCCATAGCTAAATCAGCGGCGGTTTTGTGGTTGTATTTTGGATCATCATTAATCCATAAATTGCCGATGTGTTTGGCGACTTTCTAATTGTTGAAAAGACATTAAAGGACATGCTTTTGTAAACATTTTTTGTTTCTTAAAATGTAACTTACAATTTTGTCATACGACAATGCAGTAAAATTAAATAAACTTACACTCTACGTAAAGAAAAATGCTAATAAGTAACCAAACCATCTATACAATTTACCTGGTGTTACACTTCATACTCTTCAAAGACAAGCCGGTCTTATTCAGACAGTGTATGGAAAGTGTCTGATTTATTCCATTTCGTTACTCGTACAGCTAAATATTTGTAAATCACATCACATGTCTCAACGATGTGGGAATACTGTATACTTGGAATAAGCGACAGTATAATGATGTGTCCAAATAATGACCAATGGAAACTACTTATACGGTTTATGTGTACCTATCTAATTGACAACGGTATCCAGGTAAAATTGTATAAATCGCAAATCTGTATATTTGGTAAACTTGCAATCTATGTTCCCGCCGTCGACCGATCTTAAAAAGGGACATTTATATAGATATATATCAAACATTTCCATATTTGCACACAGTTATTCCCTCAACATATGAAAAGCTTGGCTGTGATTTGAGCAAGAGCAAAACGATAATAGAACATCAGACAGAGAAGGCAGCATTCAACTTAAACAGCCGAGCACAGAAAACATAAAAACCATACAGTCTACAATTTTACGGCTTAATGCCCAACACACAACCGAACGCAAGAACGAACCAAACAGCCGAAAGCCTAAACCCCAGCCACCAAGAGCAAGTCATATTGATAATTTATTCCATGACACCGGTATACTGCTAGTATATGAATAACACAAATTATGTAAACGATGATATCAAACAAATAATCAACCAACTTCTACGCTTGGTTTGAAGTTTAGAAATGCTCAGAACTGAATACCTGAAATTGTCATTACATGCAAACCTAATATTGCATAAATCGGCTAGAATGTTGAACTCATTTGTGTTCCTGAACTCAATGTACGCTCTCATAGTAACAACCATACAAAATGGGGAAACACAAAAAATAAATATCATACCGATTTATAGGAAAATACATTTTTATATGTAGAGAAAAAAAACACTGAGCCAAATCAAGTCCGTCGCGAACCTTGTCCTCTCAAACATGAATCTGAGGCCTGTAAAACATCCAACATCAATTTATTTAAATTGTAGCAATTAAAATGTATTATTACTCGATGTATTGTTGAATGAAGTTTTATACCTTTTGTTTAACAATTTGTCGTTCTCTTCAGTATAAAGATAATAGAACATCGGACAGGGAATGCAGCATTCAACCCAACCAGTGTATACGAAATTATTAATGTAAATGTTTAGCGGACGATGTGATCAAAGATGAAACAATTAATAGTGGGCCTTACTAATACCGAATATGCAGTCGTCAAGCGCATCACAATAATGACGAAATTGAGGTTTGAACGATATATTGTATTGCGCAATGGAGCTGCCAGTATTTGTCATGCTTTTATAACTTAAAATACATGTATCTCCAAATCAGTTGTCAGTTTCAGATTCTTCTATTGATTTTACAAAATTGGCCAGACAATTTGACTTCGATAGTGCACACAATGCTGCTAATTGCTTTCGGTGTAATTGATCACTTAAGTAATCTGCTTAGCAATTCAAAACATATAAAATGATTTTGTAATGGTTCCAATATTATAGCCAGTGTTTCTGTTGATGAAACAAACGTGTTTTTGCTCATGAAACAAACACACGTATTATCCGTTTTAATATTTATTTAAATGATATAACCAATGTTTCTGTAAATGAAGCAAACAAAAGCTAATCATATTTCAATAAATTAGACTAATACACTTCAAGATTAATTGTATGACATGTAATAATAATTATTAACAAAGCAAACAATAACATAGTGTTATGAAAAGAACGACGTTATATTCAATGCTGATTAATTGAAAACAAACATTGTCGTGTCCTTACTCACTTCTCACTAGTTGATATGGCAACAAAAACTGTCTATCTCAAAGATAATTATTAACAAATGATTTCCTTGTAGTTGTTTTTTCTCATGGTCTGTAATGCTACTGTTTAACAATTGTCTGAACTTAAGTATTACAATTGAAAACGATTAAGATATGGAAAATATCTCATCTCGTAAAAATGTCGTTAAATGTTTCATTTCATTTTTCTCAGTAATGTATTGACAACGTATTGTGCTAAAAGCGATATGTCTACACTTGGCGTATAATAAACGAATCTATTGGATGTAATAATAAAACAAACTATTAAATAAAAACTTAAATATCACAATGAAACTAAATGTATTATTCATCTATTACTTAAGGCCACAGTGTTTGATGGGTATGGATCCTGAATTGAAGTGTGTGCGTTTAGATCCCTCATCACACGAACTTGTAACTAGAACTTCACACTCCCTTATAAAGTTATAGGTCACTGAGATGGACAAATATGCGACTGTTGAAATAACTTGCCTAGTAATCGATGTAAATTGAGGATTGTTTTACATCTAGGACGCTGCTCTAGTTATAGACATATGTGTACAAGATTTATTACTTATGATTATTATCATTATATGCTTGACCTATAAATTGCCAATTATGCAATTTGTGTCAAAACCTTTGTGTCATTCAGCATTCACTTGGGGTAACTATCTATATGGTTACTTTATAATATACCTCTTTAGATGATCATACAGTTGTCCATATGCTTCTACTTTCACGTAATCGGTACATCCTTCTTACTTTTATGTTTGTATCCCGATATTTTCTATTGGTCTGTGTCGAGTGGTGCTATAATTGTTTTATAATTATTTAATATTCTGTTGGTTAACGTAAAATACATGTAACGCTCTGTAACTGTGACTTGGTATTTTAATACTGCCATATCACACACGCGTCTTTTGAAGTCCAACAGTACAAATTTGTAGACATTACATTTACGAGTATTTGCAGACTAGGAATAAATATAGAAAATTGATGTATAGCAGCAATCCAGCGTCTTTCGCTGTATACTTTATATAATAAGGGTTTTTTGTAGCTGAAATCGGGCCTTTCATCGTTTTAATACTGTTACTTAACTTTTGAGACTAAAGGCTGCTTAAACTATGTAGTTCAGCAGTTTTACTGTTGTAACTAGGTCATTCAGCGTAGGCCTTTTGTTGGCTGAATCTTTTCCTTGTTTGCGAATCTGCGTTTGTTTAGTTTGGCATTATGTCTATATGTGTTTTATGTTTCCTGTGCTCGGTTGGTTCAGTTGGGCATTGTGCTTTGTGTGTTTTAATGTTTTCTGTGCTCGGCTGGTTAAGTTGAGTGCTGCCTTCCCTGTCTGACTTAATATAATCTTTTTTGTAAAGGCTTCAGCCATTATACAAATGACTGTAGGACATGATATATTATATGTATGTACTATGAGATATATTATATAGTATACCACATGACATCGATTGATGCAATAATATGATTTATTCCTAAAATTGATGAGTCGCAGACAGAAACTATTTTGCAACAGTTTCGTCTATTGAAGTGAAAACATGAAAGAAATTTATATCTATCAAAGAGTAAACACTTGGCTAATTGTGCTGTTATTATTCACCGAGTTGTCAATCCAGGGAAATAAGATATTATCTTGTCCACCTAACAAACAAACATGTATTCAAATTCTAGTATTAATGGGATACACAAACATAATTTCTTAACACCCTAACTTTCAAAAAAGGATGCTAATTTTATACGAGAATGACCAATTGGTATTGAATAAAGAAGAAGGTAGCGTTATTAGGGTGACACATGACACGTGTTTGACTGTATAGTGCATATTAACATTTGACAAAAGTTTGACTTTTCAGGCCATTGTCCCCAGGTCCCATTTTCCGGTACATTTCCTTATATGCTATCATACAATAGGTTTGCACATCGATAGCTAGATTCGAGGGTCATTCAACATGGTTGAGGCATTGACCATGACCTGTAAAGGAACATTGTAGATTTTGAAGTCATCAGGGCAAAGCTGAATGTCACAACAATTTATAACAAAATACGAGCATATGGGAAATAGTTAAATGACAACAAGCGGGGCATTCATACATGTTTACAAACTTTACAAACATGTGTTGTTAAAGCATAATCTATGACAAATAAATAGCTCAAATAGTTTAATAGGACCATTTATAAAGCAATCATATATAGTGTTAGTAGTCCAACGATTTATACACATACGTGCCTGCCAATTACGTTCAATATATGACTGTATAATGAATAATATTATCACAACTAACTACATGGAATATAAATGTCATGGTTATGGATAACGTATTCATATAATTGCTTATTGTAAACAGTTTATCATGCTGTAAACAGCAAGTTCATTTGCACATGTATTTATATATTTGTACATTGTATACAGATTGTCATGCTCTACACATTGACACATGTTGTCAAATATAGCTGCCTTTAACAAATTGACTGCTTGCTTGGAACTGGGTCATTCAGCTTGGGCATTTGAGCTTTTTGATTGCTGAAACTAGTTCATTCAGCTTTTCGACAGCTTGGACTTGGTCGGATAATTTACTTGTTCAGTTCGGCATTGTGCTTGTTTGTTGTGTTTTGCTTTCTGTGCTCGGCTAGTTAAGTTGAGTGCTGCCTTCCCTGTCTGACTTAATATTATCTTTTTACTGTTTTATACCTTCAACAACTGTGTGATGGTCAACCGATGGAAATATGTTTTACAAAGGGCAAACCAATATGCATTGAGCATACAATGAAAATAAAATAATTATATATTTTAAATTGACAGTATCCTTTCTTGTTTTATGCCTTTCAATATATAAATGAAACATATTCGTTATGGTAGTCCTAATATCTAGCTACAGTCGATGCGATATTTCATTGCGAAACCTAAGATCACTATTGCGTGTCAACGCATTGATATAATGTATTCAAACATAAAGAATAATTACGCCATCAATTATGGATAAAACGGACTTAACACATTATGTATATCCTGTAGCTTCAAACTGGAAACAAAATATTAGAATTAAAATCTACTTTTAGTTCAGTAGAATGTTCGTGGAAAAATAAACTTACGCGAAGAATTACTTGGTTCTTTTATCAAAATATTTTAAGCACTCATGCCTACTATACCTCCTACCGGCTTGGAAATTGTGACAAACGTGTATGATACACGCGTATCTTCATTATATCCTAGGATCAGTCCTGGAAAGGGAAACTCGGTCTGCGGCGCCAACTTATACTCTCAGGTTTACATAAAATATATATGTATCAACTCAAATCCTGAAATTGCTTTCCTTGTTTTTCAACTATTTTATATAACAATTTATTCATTCATTATCCTGGTCGCCATTACGATGCTGTACCGCCAACAATTGGCTAATACTATACGCACATGGATTGTATTACCTATGGCGTACCATGTGGGTCAACAGTCTGTTCATGCTTTCGGTAAAATATAATATGTACAATAATATACGTGCACGTTTAAAAATATACGTGTACGTATAAAAAATATACGTGCGCGTACAAATTAATACGTGCACATATAATTAAGCGAAATAGTACGTTCACGTATAATAATGTACGTGCGCGTATATAAATATAAGTGCACGTATAAAAATCGTACGTGCACGTATACATTTATACGTGCCCGTACAATTTTATACCTGCACGTACAATTTTAGCATATTTTAGAGAAATTTTACGTGCACGTATAAAAGAGTACGAGCACGTAAAATATTTATACGTGCACGAATAATTTTATACGTACACGTATATACAATAGCTTACCGTATGCATGTATAGACTTTTGACTCAAATGGTACGCCATATTACCGTAGTCTCTGACGACTTGCCATTACTGTAGGCACATGGTTTCAAATTATGGTTTCAAATTATCTGAGTGTACCCTATATAGAAAGCAGGTTGTGCAGCGGCCATGTTTAGCCGCAACGGATATGACGTTACATAAACGGGAATCTGTGTTTGCTGTGACTACTGTAGGCAACTGCCCTGGTGCAGCATCGTATAGTGTAATACAATGTACCAGTTTGTGAGTTTAAAGGGACTGCCTCACATATTAGTGTATTGCAAAAATAAAATAAAATTGTTAAATATTCGCGTAATTTTGGTATAGTTGCCTTTATATCCCATAAACAACCACACTGACATCAAAAATAACTTGAGAAACATCGGCATTTTGTAGTTATTTAGTATTTTTAAATCAAAATTCTATAGGGAATTAATAACCTATAGAATTAACACTACTATTACTTAAATTAAGTATTTTCGCATTTAATGAAAACGAATCGAAAAATGAACCGAATACATCACTGATGTTTACGCTGTAGTTTGTTGATGTTACAGTTCGATCACATGTGAATTACATAATTCACAAAGTATGTAGGAAGGAAACTTTGCGGGTTTTTTTAAGAAAAACATACTCAGTGGGCTATATCGTGAGTGGTTAAAATTGCTTATTTGCACCAAATCGTTCATAAAGCAACCGTCAGTGGCTTTCTTTTACATCAATACTTGGTAAGGTTAGAAAATCACAAAATACAATTTTTTAGCCTAATTTGTGAGGCAGCACCTTTAATAAGTGAGAGAGTTTTATAGAAGATAAATACAGCCATAAACACAGACTTATGTAGAATTTAACGCTACGACACACACATATACGATGTTTTCCCAATTCGTTTACGTCTATTATATCTGTTAATTGGTTTTCTAGAGTAATTGTTAAGGGTGTGTTCATAATTGACGATGATTTAGATACAAATTTCTCTAATATACTGTATATACAGAATGATCAACCGATAATCCAAGTACGTGTCAGCAGACTCATTACCAATTAATTGACGTATTACATATTATTTGAATCAGTTCTTAATTTCAGTCCCTCGGGATATTTTGTTGTACAACTAAAACCATTTTCTAATTTCAGATTACACAACTACGCCTGTGTATAAGTCATTATGAAATGAAATTACATTGCCAAATGCATTCAATAAATAATCAAAGCTCTTAAAGTAATAATGTGTGGCGTTCTAATGCCATTTAAACAAATATCGAATCAAGGTTGTATCTTAATTTCATGTCAGAGTTCTGATAAGTCCAGCCTAAATCATCATTCTTTTTTATTTATGACATGTGTTTATACGTAGCGCACTGTACGATCAAAAAATACTGATGCATTTAATGTAGCAGCTTCGGTCTTTTGTCATTTGTCTGGTGTAAGCGTAGTTACATACCACGAAGACATACAACGTACAACATACATGATACGAAATGTTTAATGTTTATACGTAGCGCACTGTGCGATCTAAAAATACTGATGCATTTAATGTAGCAGCTTCGGTCTTTTGTCATTTGTCTGGTGTAAGCGTAGTTACATACCACGAAGACATACAACGTACAACAGACATGATACAAACTGATTAATTTTTATACGTAGCGCACTGTGCGATCAAAAAATACTGATGCAATTTTTAATAGCGGGCCTCACTTATACCGAATGTGCAGTCATCCAGTGCATCAAAACAATTACGAAATTGAGATTTAAACGATATATTATATTGCGCAATCGAGCCGCTAGTATTTGTCATGCTTTTATAACTTACAAATACATGTATCTTTAAATCAGTTGTCAGTTTCTGATTCTTCCGTTGATATATTGGCCAGACAATTTGACTGCGACAGTGCACACAGTACCCGGCACTGATGCTGCTAATTGCTTACGGTGTAATTGATCACTTAAATAATCTATTTAGCAATTAAACCATACAAAACGATTTTGTAATGGTTCAAATAGTATAGCCAGTGTTTCTGTTGATGAAACATACAAACGTATAATCCGTTTCTATATTGATTCAAATGTTATAACCAATGTTTCTGTAACTGAAACAAACAAATGCTAATCATATAACAATACATTAGACTCGTACACTACAAGATTAATAATCTCCTGAGCAAACAAGCACATAGTGTCATGAAAAGTGCAGTGTGACATTCAATGTTGATTAATCGAAAACAAACATTGTAGTGTACTTCTCACAATTTGTTATGGCAACAGCGAACTGTCTATCTCAAAGACAATTAATCACAAATGATTTCCCTGTAGCTATTGTTCTCATGGTCCGTATTGTTACTGTTTAACAATTGTCTAACTAAACGTATTCCAATTAAGACACGAAAAAAACCACATCTGGTAAAAATGACGTAAAATGTATAATATTTTCTCAGTAATGCCTATGACAACGTAGTGTGCTGTAAGCGCTATGTTCGACACATGGTGAATAATAAACGAATCTATGGGGGTAATAAAACAACATTATTTATTAAAGTCACATTATCTCTCCCAAAATTTTATTCCCGATTATCCAGTTAATACACTAAATACAAAGAATTAGGATGTTTTTCACAAATGACCTATAATTGACGACAGAATGTCAGCTATATATTTCGAAATAATAAGCCAAAAATCACATTTAGTAAAATGTACGGATGACAAAATAATAATTTTGCAAGAGTTGCTCCCCTTAGACTTTAAATTATGCAATTATTATTATTTATATTGCTTACATTTCGTTGTTTTGTTTAAAAAACAACTGGAGGCTTTCTTATTTTTCTTCCATCTTATGGTGTTTTCCACCACTGGGACTCAAGTAAAGTGCCCAAAATGCACCATTTTGCAAATAGGCTGCCAAGTTATCGCATTTTGAAAATAGCCATATAAGTCATAATGGGACTTTAAACAAAAACTTTAATAATACAGCAGAACTAAGCGTATTAAACATCTTTTACTTGAGGCCTCAGTTTTGATGTGTATGGTTCCTGAATCGAATTTCGTGCGGTGCGCTTAGATTCCTCCTCGGAGGAAATTGTAACGTGAATTTCACACTCCCTTATATCGCTGGCTTAGAATGAGAAGTTCGTAAGTGCGACTTGTAATTAACCTTATACGATGCATACATATTTGATATCTGCATCACAAGGCGCTTCTTATGAGCCTATTTGAATGAAAATCAGACCAGGTCATGTTGACCAAACGGAAGTTGAAAAAAGTTTGTTTTCCCATAAGTAAAAAGTAGTTTTCAGGCAGTTTTTCTTGTTTTCTCAAAACATCCATTTTGTACTGACGACCGTTTTATTCTAAACCAGCAATATAGTTATAAGTCACTGAGATGGATAAGTATACGACTGTTGAAATGACTTGCCTAGCAATTGATATAAATTGAAGATTAATTGCCTAATTATAAATAACATCTAGGAAGCTGCTCTAGTTATAGACATATTTGTACAAGATTTATTACTTATGCTTATTATCATTATGTCCTTGACCTATAAATTGCCAATTACGCAATTTGTGTTAAAACCTATGTGTCATTAAGTATTGCTGTGGTAATTAAAAAAGATTATATTAAGTCAGACAGGGAAGGCAGCACTCAACTATGTAGTTATTTTTATAATATATACCTTTATAAGATGATCATATTGATACCATATTTTTATTGCTTCTACTTTATCATAATGGGACGTCCTTGCACCTTCTTACGTTTATGTTTGTTTACCGATGTTTTCTGTTTTAGTCTGTGTCGAGTGGTGCTATAATTGTTTTATAATTATTGTTAATATTATGTTGGGAACATACGCTTATGTAACTCTGAAACTTGGTCGTTTAATACTGCCATATCACATACGCAGTTTTTGAAGTCCAATAGTACATATTTGTAGACACTAAAAAACGAGTATTTGCAATCTAGGAATAAATAAAATGAATTGATGTATAGCAGAAATTCAACGTCTTTCGCCACCGTAATATTATATCATAAGGGCCGTGAAGGCTGTAAGCATTATACAAAGAATGGTTCATGATATATTACATGTTTGTACCACTAGGTATATTAGATGGTATACCACGGGTCTTTCATAAACGACCTCAACTGATGTAATACTATGATTTATTCCTCATATTGACATGACGTAGGCAATAAATGTCTGGCAAAAGATTCGTATATTTAAGGGAAGACAGGAAAGTGATGTATATCTGTCAAAAAAAGAGACATAAGGATGATTGTTATTATTCACAGAGTTGTCAATCAGGCTTAAGCTCAATTCTATTTTTGCTATTTTATGAAAGTTTTTGTCAAATTATGCTAATCGATTTTCCTGAACATGCACATAATACTTAAACATCTTCTGGATAACAGGTTTGAAAACATTCAAAACATTCATTTTTCTTGTAAAAAAGGTACATGTACACGTATTTATTGTATTTGATATCAAATTAATTTCAATCAGCCTGAATGATACTTGAAAAGGGCGCTCTGAAATATATATGCGTCTAATACAACGCAATTGCCTAGCATATTCAAGAGATTTCAGTCAATACCTTAACTCATGTATTGTTTGAAGACCTATGCAATAAACATTCTTAGACTTACAATAGTAGATTTACTATGAAGGTTGGTCCTTAAAAACAATTCACTTTTTAAAAATAGGACCGACCAATGTAAACCTATCGCTCAGTTATCAGAAAGCCCTTCGTATTTGCTCCTTGCTCACAAAGGATTAGTTTTCAGGATCAGGATCATATATATATGTCCTTTTAAATTCAGGAATAACATTAATATCAAAAACTTCCAAAACGTAAGAATTTTTTTTCAGAATAAAATCTGATCCAGATCAGTTAACCTTTTTTAAATTGGGGTCAGTCCCTTGGGCAATTTCTTTTATCACATGTTTGACGTCGTGGTAGCGTAATAAAGCCATTAATTATTTTTGATAATACACTAGTGTAATGAAGCTTTGACGTGACGTCACTCAAAGTATAGGCGACGTCACTCAAAGTATAGACGACGTCGTCAAAGTTGCGCTTTTACTATAGTGAAAATAAGTAGCTAATTTATGTTTCGGGCGGAAAAGGCTAACATGTGATAAAAAGAACATTACATTTGTGACTTTCCACATTGAATTTATTAAACTCGTTGAACAAAATCGATAAAATGCTCGGCAGAGCCTCGCATTTTATTATTTTATTCAACTCGTTTAATAAATTCAATATGAAAAGACACTCATGTAATATCCTCTATATATACAACTCTATATACAAATAAAACCATTTTAACTCCAGATTATTAACTAACCATGAATATGAAAAATAAAATGAAATAACATTTCCAAATGCATTCCATAGATGAAATTGATGTTTTGTCTATTTCATGTAGCCGTAGTGTTTTATGTAGATGGTTTGATTTATAGACTGATATTCATTATGAAAGTACATCTCATGGATAAATGGTTAACTCATGACATCAAAGAAAAAATATTTATTTCATTAAAGGGACTGCCTCACGTATTGGTGTATTGCAAAAATAAAATAAAATTGTCAAATATTCGCTTAATTTTGGTATAGTTGCCTGTATATCCAATAAACAACCACACTGACATCTAAAATAACTTGAGAAACTTCGGCATTTTGTAGTTATTTAGTATTTTCACATCACAAATTCTATAGGGTATTAATACCCTATAGAATTAACACTACCATTACTTAAATTGCCTGAAATTTGTTTGCATTTGATGAAAATGAATAGAAAAGTGAACCAAATACTCCACTTATGTTTACGCTGCAGTGTGTTGATGTTACAGTTCGATCACATGTAAATTACATAATTCACGAAGAATATATATTCTTTATTATTTACCAAGAATGTTGGTAGGAAACTTAGCGCTTTTTTCAAGAAAAAAAATACTCAGTGAGCATTATTCAAGAGTGGTTAAAATTGCTTATTTGCACCGAGTCTTTCATAAAGCAACCGTCAGTGGTTTTCTATTACATTAATACTTGATTATGTTGGAAAATCACGGTCTACAAACTTTTTAGCCAAATCTGTGAGGCAGCACCTTTAAAGGTTAATTAATATACTCGTATGTATCTTCAAAGAGATGTTCCCAACAACGCTGCTTATGTTATATAACTAAAACATTTTCTACTTTCTGATTACACAACTAAAGATGTTTATAGTTTTTTATTAAATGAAATAACATTTCCAAATGCATTATATAGATAAAAATTGTGTTTTGTTTATTTCATGTTTTCAGGTGAGATGAAATCCGTCATGTTTTATGCAGATGTTTTGATTTATAGACAGGTTATCATAATGAAAGTTCGCCTCATGGATAAATGGTTAACTCATGATATCAAAGAAAAATGCATTTATTCCATTAGCAATAAATTAATATATGTCTTCAAAGAGATGTTTTCAACAACGCTGCAGCTGACGCAGATGAGTAGAGGAAGAAAACACATTCCGGCTTTAATTAAGTAAACATAATTATATTGTATTACGTAAGCCAGAACTTCTAATATTACCTTAGTATATTGTACTACGTTTGTTTACATTATTTCATACTCTTTATTTACAAACTGTTCATATTCAGACATTGTATAGAAAGTGTCTGATTTATTATATTACTTTACTCGTACAGATGTTTTATAGGCATTTATCTTTTTATCTCAATGACTATACATGTGCATGCCATTTGGGGAAACTGTTCACTTGGAAACTAGAATAGGTATAAATGACAGTATAGTGCTTCGTCCAAAAATGACACATGGGAAATAAAGCTCCTTATACGGTTTATGGGTACCTGTCTGAGTAACAACTTACCAGATAGCACTTAATGGATCGCAATGTTGTATATTTAGCAAACTAGCAATGTGTATCATCGCCTGCGTAATTGTGCATTTCCGTATTTGCCAATAGTTATGCCTTCAACAGATGAAAAGGTTTGCAATGATTCGTGAAAGAGCAAGTGCAGACTGATAAATAATTCCAGGAAACCAGTTAGAAACGGATATATAATGCAAATCACATTAATTCTGTAAACGACGATATCAAACAACCAATCAGACAACTTTTACGCCTGGTTTGAATTTTACAAACGATCCGAACTGAACACTTGAAATTGACTTTAGATCCCAACATACTATTGAAAAGATCGAATAGATGGATGAACTAATTCGCATTTCCGAAATCAATGTACCGACACACATTATTCTATAACAACCCATCAGAAAAGGGAAACACAAAAAGTAAACGCTATATTTTTGGCTTTTTGGTGATACATTTGTAAAACAATGTGGCCGGGAAATTATTCAACATCAATTTATTCAAATTGTATTAATTAATTAAGATTGTCTTCTACTCGATGTGTTGCATCCATTTGAATATAATTTGATAATATCACAGCATACATAATGACGAATAATTTAAAATCACGAGTCAAAGAGTTTTTTGCAGTCCGTTGTCCATTCTTCAATCCAATCATTTTCCTCATGTTGGCATCCGTAGCTCAATGCTTAGCGCGCTTGCCGTCTAATCTGGCGACCCGGGTTCTAATCCGGGTGGGGGCACACATATATGCCTGTCATATTTCAGCATAAAGCTGACTGGCAAATAAAGGCTTTGCTCGGCATTTTTTTCAGCTGGGCCTTGATGACTTTTGTTATAAGAAGTGATGCAAACTGTTATAATATAATAGTTTACCATTTAACTTGACATTACACAAAAGTATTACATTTTAGAGGACAATGTGATCAATGTTTGTTGGTGCATTATTAAATGGCTTGTCTCAATTATACCAAAATGAGCGGCCGTCCAGTACATTAAAAAAATGCAGAAATAGCGCCTTGAACACAATAAGCTGATATTGCGCAATGAAGCTGCCAGAATTTGACATGTTTTAATAATTTATAAATATCTCAAATATTGCCATGTGTCTTTATATTTATTTCCACGAGATGCTGGATTCAAAATTGGCATCACAATACAGAAACATTATTATGAGTTTATTAAAATAAAATTCCAAAAGCTCCAACTTCAGATTTATCTCCATTTCTGACTCTTGTTTGAGCAAAATCTCAATTTAAGTTGAGATTTCTACTTCAGATGCTTCGGGAGATCGGGGCCTGTTGTCAGTTACTAACAATGTGACTGTGACAGTGCAGAAGTACCCGGCACTGATGCTGCTAATTGCTTTTGGTGTAATAAATTATTTAAGTGATCTATTTCTAAAACCGTATAAACCGTTTTGGTGTTGAATCAAGAATTATCTAGTGTTTATGTTGATGAAACAAACAAAAGGTAATCACATACCAATCAATTAGACACGATCACTACAAGATTAATTGTATGACGTGTAATAAAAACAATTTCCAGAGCACACAAGAACAGTGTGGCATTCAATGTTGATTTGTTAAAAACAAACATTGTAGTGTGCTTTCCCACACTTTGATTTGAAAAAACACTGTCTATCTCTAAGGCGAGTGTTACATGTGTCAAATGCTGGTCCTTACGGTGGTTGTTCTCATGAACTGTAGTGCGGCTGGTTTACAAATGTCTGACTTTATATAATAGAACTGAAGGCGTTTAAGATATGGAATTACAACAAATTTCGCAAATGCCACATGTTCTCAGTAATACAGTTGTAAATCTTATAACAACATATTATGTTATAAGCGCTATGTCTACACATGGTGTATAATAAACGAAACGCTTTGGGATAATAGAACAAACTATTAAATAATAACTTTAATATTACAACAAAAGTATTAAATATTATATTACTTTACTTGAGGCACACTGTTTGGTGGTAATATGCCTGAATTCTGAATAGCATTCCGTGCGTTAAGTTAAAATGATGATATATTAAGTCAGCATCACTTAAGGCAGCACTTAACGTAACCAGCCGAGCACAGAAATCATACAAGGCCGAGGCACAATGACCAACACATAACTGAACAAAAAAATAACTGCCAAAGTCACAGCTGTCAAAATGCGGAAGGCACTAGTTTCAGCAATCAAAAAGCTGCATGCCAAAGCTAAATGACATAGTTTCATCAGTAAAACGGCTGAAATATCTAGTTTTAGCGGTCTGAAAACTGAATGCCATGATTTCAGCTGAATGTCCTAAGTCCAGCAATTAAAAAGCTGAAAGCACAAGCGGAATGACCTAGTTCCAAAAAGTTGAATGCCCTAGCTAAATGACCCAAGCCGATCGCCTCAGCTGAACAACACAGCTCCAACAAGTTGAATGCCCCAACCGAATGATAATACTAGTAAGCATAAGTAATAAATACATGTATAAGTACGTTATAACTAGATTAATGTACCGAAGTTGAACATTGCACTTTACAGTCCCTGATATATAGTTACAATAACTAAAATGGAAAATAAACGTATGTGAAATAACTTAGCAATTGATGTAAACTGAGGATTGTTGCCATTTTATTAATGGAATCTAGGAAATTATTCTAGTTATACAATACTTCTGTTTTTATTACTTATGTTTATTATCATAATATGCATGACCTTTATATTGCCAAACGATTATGCTATTTGTGTCAAAACCTTTTTGCCATTATAGAGCATTCACTTGTGGGCAATTATATATATATATATAGTTACTTTATAATATACGTCTATGGATGATCATATAATCAATCATATTTCTATTGCTTCTACTTTTAACATAATGGGAACATCATAGTACCCCCTTATTTTTATGTTTGTATACTGATGTTTTGTGTTGGTTTGTGTCGAGAGGCGCCGTCTTGTACATACTTATTTTATAATTGTTTCTACATTATGTTGGGAACGTGTACTAACAGTATACGATATTTTAACAATCCCATAATATATAACACACCTAGATTGTACAGTGCAACAGTACATGTACAACATCTGTAGACACTTCATTTGTTTTTAATTCTACATACACATATTATATCCTCAGTGTACTAGTAGTATATATTTCTCCCTAACACTCATTCATTACAATAATTGGGAGACAAGAGTCTGTAAATCAGTGTTAGTAAATATATCAAGTGAATAATAAAAGACACACAAACGGTACGGTAAAATAAAGATAGAATATACATAGTGATATACAGTCTAGGAATAAATGTAACATATTAATGTATAGCATCAATTCGTTTACATTTGTGTCAGACAGGTTAGCACCGAACGTTGCATATAGTAGATAGGGTACATTTACCACCGGTCTGTTATGTACGACATTAATTGGTGAAACGTTCTGATTTATTTCTCTAATTGACGCCCTAGGAAATAAATGTCTAGAAAATGATTCATGTATTCAAGTGAAGACGACAAAGAGATTTTTACCGATCAGATTCGACACTTTGATAATTTTGTTGTCATTACACTAGACATCGAGTTGTATTTCCAATGAAATAATATGTCTCGTACTCAAATTCACTGGCAGAAATATTCTAATTTGAGAATTACAGGGAAAATTTAGAATATTGCCTCCTCTTTGATCGCTTCGTTTATACAGCATATGTTTCTATTCCACGAACATATTTTATAATTCACGTTGGTGTTTTTTAAACGGAATCTATATTAGACTTTAATTTTTTTATATTAAATCGTACAGAGACATCAGCACTCAAAAGAAATAACAAGCACGCATGGCACATAATGAACACACAAACATAGAAAACAAATGCATAACAAAAGCACACATAACTATTTATGAACACAAAAACGAACAAGAAAAAAATGAAAAGCATCATCTCCGATGTCGTACTTTCATGTGTCAAAATGCCCAAATAAAAGCCTTTAAATGGCTTTCAACAAAACGTTAATAATAAATCGACCAGGGGGGCTGAGCATGAAATACGCAAAAACGAACACACGAAACAAATAACAAAGATGTTTGGAAGTTTCCATGTGGTCACTATGACATCTAAATCATCTAACTAAAACAATACATGAACAGATGACAGCAAGTTAAAAATGTTATTATTGCTGGGACAAACACAAGCACGTGACGCTGAACGAAACATTGGGACTGCCGGTTTCTCAACCCCATTGACTTTACTCCATTGGTTTAGCTGTAATAGTAGTATGCATGCTACTTCACAATAATTTCAGCAAGAAAAACAAGGCGTTTTGCAAGGAGGATTTCTTCACATGAATGTTATAAAATGACAGTAACAAATCTATCGGGTAGATAACATTCAGCAATGACTGGTAAACATAGAGATAAGCAAGTGGTCTGAGAATGAGGTTGAGTGTAACATATGTTCACCAGATGGTACAAATTGTTACAATTTGTACACATGTATTATATTAATGAAGGAAAAAGTTGTTACAATTACGTCGAATAACGTTAGAATTACCTTAATAAAGACGTCATGCAAAAAGTGCCAAACAGGGCATTACAAAAAGCATTAACTTCCTTAACATGCAACATATGAACACAATTTCTTTTGAAAAACGATTATTTTTCCCATTATTTGTTTATGTTTTAGTTAGAACATATTAAGTAAATTTTAATGATTAAAAAGGGCGGAGCGAGCGAAGCGAAGCGAGTCCTTTTTAGTCATTAAAATTTACTTAATATGTTCTAACTAACTTAGAATATAACAATCTGCATTCTGATTGGCCGATAGAAAGTAGCGCCAACGCATGACGTCAAGTCTGTGAAGTGAAAATTTTAATGATTAAATTTTCATTTAACCGCCAAAATTCGGCGTTTTCATTGGCTCATAATGTAGGTTATATTCTAAACTAATTTATTTAAGGTCGATTGTGAAACAAGGTTTTCCAACTGATATTAATCACTCTCGACACCTCATTCCTGATGTTATCCATCGCCACGAGGGTATGAGAGAAGAGAAGCCAGTTTCCCTTTTATGCTGAGCGTCTAGCAAGGGAATTTTGGTACCATTTTTATTTCGTCTTTGGTATGATGCGGCCAGGGATCGAACCCGAGACCTCCCGCACTCGAAGCGAACGCTCAACCACTAGGCTATCGAGGATAACCTTAAATTAATTTTTGGTACAAAATAGAAGGTTTTCTTGGAGACTGCCTCAGATCTAGGACATATCCAACAAACAATAGTTTGACTTCAACGAAGGTGGAATTATCCATCGGAACTATCAATCAATACCAGTCGAAAATGAATCATGCTTAACTCAGGGAAAACATGGTGTTAATAAGCATCTCAATTCCAAACACTTCTATTACATCGTGTCAGTATATACATATCGGATGTTCAAACACTTTGTTCAAATATAATTAGCTCTGATTTTGTCGGCGTTTGTTGTATCTAGTGAAATAAATACCTTAAATGATTATGTTCTACGGTACTACCATCTGACATTACCAAGTTAAATTCTAAGCCTTTACAGGTGAATGAGTTAAGCTCGTCTATTCGATATTTAACTATTTTATAACAAGGTTATTCTATAAAATGTCATATTTCCTCCATATGCTATCTGTCCAGAAAGTGATGTTGAAATTAATTAACAGTTTGAATGATTGCTGCATCCGGATTTTTGACACATGAAATAAGTTAAATTTCTTGTTAAGTTTTGTGCTTGGAATTGTACAATTGAATTATTGTGGTCTATGTTTATTTCTTGTGCATTTTTTGCTCCGCTGTTTCTGTCCGATTTTCTATTATCTTTTTATGACATTCGGAAGATTTTGCAGGATGTTCTGATCCAATGCTTCACATTAATGTGATGTAGCTGTGCATGCAACAGTACTATATAAAATACAGATGAGATAGAAAGTAGAGTAGCATTTAATTCACTCCACGTGGCTATTTGTTTTATGAAGTGGTGTGCAATTGCACTTGGCTTTTTCCACCTGTTCTAACGGTATTGCACTGATGTTCACATAACAGGAACAACTTGCACAGCTGTTGCAGTATATTGACTTAGGAGTGTAAAACAATTAAAACATTAGACATGACGTAATGTTTGTTTATTTGGTTTTATCGCCGTTTCTTCAATATTGCTCAGATATATACGGTGGCCGATTCATCTAACCAGTTTTCCTGGGACGTATTGCATAAATGCGTGAAAGTCAACAAACAAACGCAATTAAGATAGTTGGGAAACATAATCGTAGTATTTCGGAAGAACACTAAATGTCGTTTGATCGAGTTAAAACTGACATGCATAGTTTATATAGTTATCATAAATATTCAAAATGGTTAATTTAGGTAGCAAGCGGACCGTACCCAAAGTTCTTAGTTGAAAATATCTTAATAGTGTAAAATATAGAAGTGTCCATTTTGCGGTTACCATGATCAATGGAAAAGACGCTTTAGCCCTTTTGTAATTCAGTATTAGTAATTGGCAATAATTGCAAATTTTGAAAGGTTCATTAAAAGCAGCAATGATAACCAACTGTGTCTTGTCAATATTTTCGCAACGAATGTTAACCGATTTTGCTTAAAGTCACATTATGCCTTAAATGACTATTTTCAAAAAGCAATAACTTGGCAAGCTATCTGCTAAATGATGCATTTTAGTTGAGACCCAATGGTGGAAAACACCATAAGATTGAAGAAAACAAATAAAGCTTCCATTTAATTTGTAAACAAAATAACGAGTTGTAATCATTAATGCATAATTTCAAGTCTAAGGGGAGCAACTCTTGCAAAATTAGTTTTTTTGTAACCCATACATTTTACAAAACAAGTTGTTTGGCATACTATTTCGACATATAGAGCCGACATTCTGTCGTCAGTTAAAGGTCATTTGTTAAAAAACATCCTAATTCTTCGTATTTAGTCTACTTACTGAATGATCGGGAAAAACGTTTTGGGAGAGATAATGTGACTTTAATTGTTACCACATTACATGTACGGCAATACTCTGCATGTTCTCTTTAATTAATTTGTTATAGTCAAAAGTATATTGCATTTTGCTTTCCGTCAATACTCTTATATACTAACAAATACAGTGCAAACCCGTTATGATAAATAATTGCAAATAAAGAATAAATAATTGATAACAAAAAACTAAGAAATATTAACAAAAAAGTTCCCAAGGGCGCCCCTAAAACGCCTATAACATGATACATTCCCCTTAATGCATTTGTTATATTATGTTACATATGATATGAAAGTCAGTTGACCTCATTGTTTTTCTTCAAGTATCAAATAAACAGAGATACAACAACAATACTGACAAAAAGATTATTTTAAGTCAGACAGAGAAGGCAGCACTCAGCTTAATCCGCCAAGCACGGAAAACACAAAACACATACAAGGCACAATGCCCAACTAAACAAGAACATATCCGCCCACGTCCAAGCTGTAGTTTCAGCAACCAAAAGACTGAATGTCCTAGCTGAATGACCCAGTTTCCACAGTAAAACCATTACAACGCCTAGTTTTAATTGTCAGAAATTATAAAAAAGAAAAAGTGTCCAACTCACTGTCAAACGCGTAAAAGTGATCAATCACGCTGAATGACCTTGTTGCAACAGTAAAAGTAAGATGAAAACTTACACTCGATTGTGCTCCTAAAAAGCTTTTAAATAACAATATGCCACTATATCACAAAGACACATTGATAATATACGGAATCAGATCAGAGGTATGTTCAATAGGACTTAATTAATGATTACATTGTGTAGCGAAATAAAGCGGTCAGAATTTGACATGCTTTATTTCTTACAATGTCACTTAATATTATTTAGATAATGGTAAAACACAAAACTACAATTTATCATATTGTTTTATCAACGCCTTTTATTTACCTAACTTGAATTTAACCAACTGATACACAGATAATAATTATGAATGTGCCATAATGTGTCATCCTGTTACTGCTTATTGTCAGTTTCCGATTCTTTTGTCGATTTTACAATATTTTATTGACCAGATCATCTGCTGCGAACGCAATCTAACACTGATCATGTTCATTGATTAATTAATCACTAAATAATCCATTTAACAATTAAAACAGTATTAGGTAATATATGGACGCATATCTGTTATTATCTTTTTGTATTGATTCAAATATTCCTACTAATGAATCATGTAACAGGAAATTATAGTTCAATAAATTAGATAGATGAACATATGAGTATTACTATTTGTCAGCATTCCCCGACGTTTCAATTTAAATAACGCAATTTAAATGGAAAACATGGTGATTGTAAGATATAACATAAATTAATTATTTTACGCTACGTCTTATTGTCTACTCGACATTCAATTTTTGCTTGTTGTGTCAAATACCGAAAATCATGTAGGCAGGGTTGAAGATTCGACAACTCAGGTTGTTGGAATGGGGAGTCGTGTTTTTGTAGCCGTGCAGTTTCATTGTTCTTATCTATTTTTGCTGTTACCCAGTGGTTTGTACTTTCTCGTGTGTTTGTTGTGCCTCGCATGCCCTGTCGTTGCTGTTGAGTGCCGCTTGCCTTCTGTATCTCCTCGTTTCGTATTTCTACATAAAGTATATTAGAACACGGCTATGTCTGATTTAAAGCTTCTAGACCGTCAACAATAATAAATTGTAAACTTAAATGGTCAATCCAAAGTGATCAAATATTAGTATTTGTCATTTTATAAGTGGTCACGTTAATGCAGATCTAGCAAGTAGTCTACTGTTCATTTTTGTGCATTTTGTGTTACGCTGTTTCTGTTTAGTCATGTCGTCCCTGTCCGAATTTGTTACAATCATTCGGGAAACGCGTTTGTTCACAATGAATTTTCTGACCTAGCATAATGATGGATGCAATTTGATTATTTGGCAGATATGGTCATGCTGGAGTATGTCAATTGTTTACGATACATAGTGTATACATCAAGCAGTCTTACACTGAGGGGTCTAAATTATCAATTTGGCTCACATTCGTATGTGTTATGTCTTTGGACACACTGCCTTCAATGTTACAATCAATGGTCGGTCTAATTAAACAATTGGCGCGACTACAGAACATTTCTCAGAATATGATTCTTACTCACGTCTTCCATTTAGTATATCGGTCCTTCATGTCGCTGCGAATTATTTACTAATCGCCTTTATCGGCTTCACTTGTACGCAATTACACAAATTTGATATTACTTTTGATAAGTCGTAAGTGCGTGGCCATTCGTTCTTTGCCAATTCAGATTTACCTATGACCTCCAAACAGTTTAGTGATACATATATTCCAGATGATTGTCCGAACCAACTCCCTCCATCTGTAACATGCCCGCTGTACTACACCTATATAGGCGAGCTAAGTTACCAACCCGTTTATGAAGGAAACACTGAAAATCGTTTCCGAAATTACAGTGTTAGTGTAGAATCGAACCAGGGAAAGAGAACATTCGTAGTCAAGAGCATTATTATTTCTGCTACAGAAGTATGCTTAAACGAGAAGTGGGGTTTCGATATAATTGACCAACCAAGTGAAATGCTATATTTAACCTATGGAAACAACACATCTCGTAACAATGTCGCTAAATATCTCATCTCCTCCGTAATTGAATTGTTACTCTTATGACAACACTTGACATATATCATGCAATAATGCCAGAGCAGAGAATATAGCTGATTTATTATTTCCCTGGAGTCTATGTTTCGAATAACAGTTTGACAGGATAATGGTTTCTTATAATAAAGTTACAATGTTCAACGCCAATTTCAGCATGATTCGTGATGTGTAAGCTTCACGTTGAACTGGACATTTTCAAACTAAAACCATAACCAATATATCGGACGGATGGCATCCAAACAAGTTTGGTAAACATGTCGATAAGCTAGTTTGTCTGAGAAAAAGTTCGAGTATAACATATGAGTTTACCCGATGGTAAAATCATTATATTATTCACACAAAGCGTTATCTCGTAATTATTTATAGAAAATCATAAGTCAAGGCAAACATTTATTACATTGGTTTCGTTTTAGCCCCGACAATATATCAGTATATTGCGTTATTCTGGCGCATGTTCAGATACGACAGAGCGTTCCTAGACGGACTATTATTGACAGTAACGAATCTATAATGTTACGACTCACAGACACCCTGTTTTCCCAATCCGTTTACGTCAATTATATCTGTTAAACTGTTTAGTAAGGTTTTGTTCAAAAGTACCAATGATCTAGATACGAAGGGTGTGTTCAGAAGTGGCGTTGATCTCTATAGATAGGTATTGTATACGGTAGACCTCCAATCTACCACCAGAGTATTCATAATGATAACTCAATAATCTACGTAGTGCCATGACACTGGTACTAGGTGCTTCCAAGGTTATTATATGTAACTCGCTATGGTTCTGTTGTAAAGTTCATATATCACTGTGTTTCTCTTTCCTTTGAGATTATTTAACCAGTCTCAGCTATCCCAGACCACATATGTACAGCGCTTCAAATATAACACTATTAATACAATGATGTCCACGTACATGCTTCATTACAGTTGTCAACATTACGTATGAAAATAGGAATTTTGTTTTTGAAAATGTTTTTAATTTTATCAATGATTTCTTGTCGTAACTTCAAGTCTATATTCGCAGACAAATGATATGACTATGTCACATCTTTACACGCTCTTCTCATGCTAAGCCTGTGAATTGTCTGTCTAATATTTAATCATCAGTCAGTTCTAACTTACCCACCCGCATGCAATTGAAAACTTTTCACCTTTTGACTACATGGCCATAGTCCATATCAAAGAAGAACATAATGTTGCAAAAATTGACAACTAAAACAAGATCTTTCAGGCTTTTCACAGCTGAAACTAGGTCATTCAGCTTTTAATAGTTGCAACAAGGTCATTCCGCTTGTTTATAGCTAAAACTGTCAGCTTTTTGACCGCTGGGACTTATGCTTCTCTTTCAGTTGTGCGTTGGGCATTGTGTCGTGTAATTGTGGTCCGTGTTGATTTCGTGCTTTCTGTACTCGGTTGTGTAAGTTAAGTGATGACTTCCCTATTCGTTTTCTTAATATTTTTGCCGACCCCAGGTAACTAACCCGGATGCCATTGGTGAAAGCCTTGTGTCTTACTGCTGGGGTAGTCGCGCGTGTTAAACATTGTGCGTACCAATGCAGGTCACTATGGTAATAATGCGATCAGATATTGAGACTTCTTGTTCCTTTGAGCGTCGCAAAGTGTGAACTAGATAAGTGACCGTATTCACAAACAGACTAGAATTGACAATAGCGAGAAAATATGTTACGACTCACAAACACTGTTTTCCCAATCCGTCTACACCCATTTATATTACATGTTAATTGCTTTTTCTAGAGAAATTGTTAGGGAGTGTTCAGAAGTGCCGATGATCTGTATAGATATGTTTTATGTATTTAACTCCACAGTATACATAATGAGTAACCCATAACCAACGTACGTGCCATGTCCATTAATTTACTGGTACTAAGTGTTAGTTTACTCCCTCTTGATAGGGTCTTTGTTTTATAACACTTTATTTTCTAATTTCAGATTATGAAAAAGCTTCATCAATTTCGTGAAATAAAAAAACATCTTTTACAAATTAATTCTATGTATAAAATTGATGGTATGCTTATTTGATGCTTTCGGGTGAGATGCCGTCCACAAGTTAATGTAGATGTTTTGATATAAAAATTGTATTTCAATACGAAATGACACCTCACGGATGAATAGATATAAGGTAAAAACACTTATTCCATTAGCAATAAACTAAAATATATCTTCAAAGTGATGTAGAGATATAGAAGAGGAACTTAAGGCACAATATTAGCAAAACAGTGTAGTAAAATCAGACAACGCTATAGAAGTTCATATGACTTAACCTTCCAACCAGCGTAACTTTGGCTGAGTTATCTAACCTTGATATGTAGCTATGTGTGGCTTTACCAGCAATGCTAGTTAACGGTGAAATTGATGAATTAGTCGAAAACAAATTGAAAGGTAGCTTATTTGCATTTAATTCAAATCCAAGACAACTATAAACACTTAATAGATAAAAGTGTCTTTCTACATTTTATTCACAACAGGTTACAATATACATGGTGTACATATATATACAGTAAATAGAGGATATTACATGAGTGTCTTTTCATATTGAATTTATTAAACGAGTTGAATAAAATAATAAAATGCGAGGCTCTGCCGAGCATTTTATCGATTTTTTCAACGAGTTTAATAAATTCCATGTGGAAAGTCACAAATGTAATGTTCTTTTTATCGCATGTTAGCCTTTTCCGGCCAAAACAAAAAATAGCTACTTATTTTTCACTATAATAAACGCGCAACTTTGACGACGTCGCCTATACTTTGAATGACGTCGCGTGATAGCTTTATTACACTAGTGTATTATCAAAAATAAATAATGGCTTTATTACGCTACCGCGACGTCAAACATGTGATAAATGATAGTATTGATATTTTAACACAGTTGCAAAGTTAACCAATATTGCCAACTGTTTTAAATACTGATATAAATTTAAGTTAAGATACAAACATACAGAGATAAATAAAATCATTAATAAAATAAGGGAATGTTCAGAACTTATTAGATATAGAATAATAGAATAAGGTGCTCAATATATTATAAAATAGAACATGTACCGATAGGTACTGGACAATAAAATATTAATTAATCGGTTATGGGAAGATGTAGCTATGTTGCCAAGGATGGGGTACCGTCGTTAAGTTGTGTTTGTCTTAACTTTGAGATTATTTTATCAGCCTAAGCTATTCCAGAGCACAGCTGTACGATGCTTCATATATAACACTATATCATGTTTCGGATGGAAAAGTGATTTAGTTTTTGAAAATGTTTTTAATTCAATCCATGGTTTCTCATCGTAATTTCAAGTCTACATTCGGTGACAAATACTATGACAATGTCACATTGTCACGCGAACACATAATAAATACAACAGACACGATACGACATAATTAATGTTAATAGTCAGAGGGCCGTATGATCAAAGAATAATGGTGCATTACTTAATAACAGGGCTCAAAATAGAATGTACACTTATCAAAGCATAGTGGTGCATCATTTAATAAGAGGTATCTAAATGGAATGTGAAGCTGCCCAGTGCATCAAAATTATGCAGTAAAACTTTGGATGTAACATAACATTGTGCATTGAAGCTACCAGAATGTTGCATGCTTGCATTTGTTACAAATGTTTCTAAATCAGTTGTCAGTTTCTGATCCTTTTGTTGATTGCATCACTGTATACAGAAGCGCACTCTGATGCTGACGATAGCAAAAGTGTTCACTTAGATAATCCATTTAGCAATTAAAACCGTATCAAAAATTTTTCACTATGGACGCATATCCGTTTTTTGTCTGATTGAAACATAATATCTAGTATTCCTGTTGAAAAGGAAATCATATTTTAACAAATTAGAAACATGAACACAAGCATGTTATCCTTAGTTAGCATGTTCCTGAATAAGACCATTTAAATGGAGAACATGGTGATTGTAAGATAAAACAATCATTTGATGATTATTATGCTAATGACTTTCCTGTCAAATGATACCGAAAATAACGTAGTTAGGACATGAAATTTAAGGACAAAATGCATATTCACAATGAAGAAATCTAATCGATCATGGCTGGGGATGCAATTTGAACATTTGTCATCTCTGGTCATTGCTGGAAAAGGATGTCTAATCGGACTGGGAAAGCAACGTCCAGCAGAAATAGAAGCGCAAAAATCTTCAAAGTTTTTCGGAGATTTCAAATGGCTAAGCAGTTCCCATATGTTTTGATAGGAGCTCTTAAAGCCGACATGTACATTCTTGTTTATCATTAATATTCAATAGGTTTAGCTCATGTAGCCACCAGAGCAAAACTACAATTCTACCGATCAGAAAATAGGTTATTCTGTGTTATAAATAGTTAATTTAGAAGATAACAATATATGTGGATCAGTTGTTATTAGTGCTATTGTGTTTCGGTGTAAGAAGTTTAATCACGGTTCTAAATCAATAGCGATAAAAATTTGTCATCAAATTTTGCGTTTTCCTTTCCGATTCCCATACAACACATCTAGATAGTGGGTTAATAATAACACTACCTTTATTTACCGATGATACACCCATGCCTAGGGTTTGTCTCCCTGGGGTTATCTAACAAAACAAGCTTAAATACATACAAACATACAAAAGCATCAATAAAATGACAGACAATAAATTATCATACATGTGTATATGATGTGTGTTTATATGTGTTTTACCGAATAAAAAACACAGAACAATTGTGAATATGTTATTTTGCAACGAAGTAAACACAATGTTACATAAATTACTAAAAATACATTTTCGACTGACTCTGTATATTGTTATTGGCAACATCATTAGGTGGTCTACCGTAACCGCCAAAAGCAATGGAATTGTGGATCTACCCTGTATACTGTCTGTTGTATACGTATGGACTTATGATTGTATCTTTTGTTGTTCTGTGTTCGACTGAGACAGTCGTAGTGCGTGGCCATTCGGTTTTATCCCTTCATAATTGGCCAATGACCTGGGAACGTCGCGTGAGTGAGTTCCGTAGCTCAATGGTTAGCGCGTTTGCCGTCTTATATTGCGACCTAGGTTCAAATACAGGTGGAGGCACTCATATGTCTGTCATATTTCAAGCGGAAAGCTGACTGGCAAATAAAGGCTATGCTCGACATAAAGATGATAATGACGTTATCAAAAGATGACATCAATTTCAGCTTTGATATATATATATATATATATTGATTTCTTTCGTGTGTGTTCGTTTTTCAGCCTTTCGTTCAAGTTTCCGTTCATGTTGCCTACCCTGTTCGATTTGTTATTATTCATATTATGAGGAACGATTAAAGTTAATTCGCGTTATTTCTATATTTACTGATTTGTCTATGGTAAATCAGCGTTTTTATAAAAATGTTAGCATACAGTACAACCTCCGTAGAGCATCACTAATTAGGAGCTGCAAATATTGACCGTGTATAGATGTTGTTGGTCTACAGAGGTTAAATTTCGAGTAAATGGCAGTTCAGGTAATAGTGGGTTGTTGCTTTACACCATGATTTTGGTATATGTCACTTTGATGTCAAAACTGTTCCTATAAATGGCGACCCGTATGCAATTAATGTTTTGCAAAACGATTAGCCTGTTTAAGACATATCAAAGAGTCGACACTTTGGTAATTGAGCTGTTACAACTTCAGACTCAAACTTATCAATTCCAGGAAATATTATACTGGAAATGGAACCTGGATAACATGACAGACATATTCAAATTTTAGTAGGTACAGGGTGATCATTAATATATGGCAACATAAATAACTTTAATAAGTTTGTCAGTTGTTAAGATAGTATATATTGTTATATACCTTTGATTAACATACACATGTAAGTTTTATTCTACACATAAATCATTTTCAAATGTCACATACTTTTTTCACAGCATAAGTTCGAAACGTTCCCCTTTATTCTGCAAAACTGCAAAACCAGCCCCAAAATACGTCGAAAATAAACAATTGAAACCTTACATGTTACACCACCGATGCTAAGTATTTCACACTGAATTGAAGTTTTCAAACAAATATTGTATCTGGTTTTGGAGTATTCATTCCTCCCTCTAGGCATTCACATTAAAAGAAACCCGTAGGGTTTAAGTCTGGTGAGTGTAGAGGCCAAGTAAATGTATGGTCTTCAGCAAAATGATACAGGGCCGAATTTCTTGAAATCACTGAAAATGTACGGCAGCATCAAGGGCGATATGGACGTCACCTTTATATCACATGCATTTATTATTCATATCCAAAATAACTTGGGCTAATTATCTTTGTAACAAGGGTCAAACCACTTCTCTATCATAAATCTGACTAAGTTATTAAAGTTATTTATGTTACCATATATTAATGATCACCCTGTGTATAAATAAGACAATATGATCTCCCCTCTAATCGTTTTATTATTCCTTTTGTTTTCATTTACAAGAATATTGTTTTTTTATGTTGGTGTTTTAAACATAATCTATTGATATAATTGAACCTCTGATCTGATAGTTTGGAATTTCAAATGACGTCAAACGACAAGAACGTATCAGCGAGGATATCTGACTAAATCATGAATTATTTCTCTCAATTATACCTATTTCAACTACATGAAAGTTCTGACAAGACTGCTAGTGTACTTTTAAACATACACGTATATAAGTTATATTGCTGTCCAACTTGGGTATCTTGTTTTGTAGCTGTTTAGTATGCTTTTTCTGACGAGTGCTGCAATCTCTGTCAACAACTTTAGCTGGGGTGTCTTATACATAAATTTATGTCGAATAAATTACCTAACAGTGCAAGGAAACAAGAATATCGCGTACGTAAAATACGGTACATGTATTACTTTAAATGCAGAATATTCTAAAGCAAACGTTGCAATTGTGCTTTTCCGTGTTTGGTTAAATTTCTGTGTCTTACAAGATAATAACTAATCGGACAGGGGAAGAAGCACTTAACGAAACACCAAAGCGTGAAAGGCACAGAAAGGAATACACACAAATAAAACATCACACACCACAAGCACAGGTCACAATGATAATTGTATTATTTCCTGTTGTTGGACATTGTTCCGTGTGATTCAAAGGGATACCACTATCAAATCGTCGTACTAATATCCTGAGATCGTGCGTAAATAACGATTTCTCTTCTTTATCGAAGGCCGTTTTCTAGTTTCTGCCTGTGCAGGGTTATGTCGTCAAACCGGGTTTTACGCATTTTGTGAACATTCTATGCTCGACACAGGCGACATTGTGTACGTGTATTGATAAAAGTTGTATTTTTTATGTATAATATTATATTGTCTTGAAGTGTGCAGTACAAATTAAATGGTTGTATTCGGCTTGTTTAAAATATTGAACATAATGTTGAGTTGGGTATATGAGGGCCAGTCATAAAGAAAGATCCCTGTCTAATATATTCATAGTATAGACGTGAAAGATATTTTTTCGGGTCGAATCCTTTTGGTGTGATTATGGTCTATGTTGCTCGGCTGTTTAAGATACGTGCTGCCTTGCCTGTCCGAATTTTGTTATCTTTTTTAAATTGCATTAGGTATTGCATAAACACAGTCATGTATTCGTTGAACTTTTGTGATGCCTGCACTGCATACTAGTACTCAGTACCAGGTATATACTATTCTGCTCGATTGTTTCCTCGTTATTTGTATTAAACATTTACCATACCGCTACCTTTTAGCTCATGATAAATGAGATAATTTCATTTTTAAAAAGGTTCAACAAATGACGCATTTATCCATTGTTACTGACAACGTGTTTATAATGTAAACATTCACGGTCGTCCTAAAAGAAACCATTTATCGGGGGAGATGATTTAATTAGATTGTGTAAACATGTATCTCTGTAATTATATAAAATATTATATTGTTCCACATAATTGGCCGGAGACTGTAGCATATTCCGTGACCTTCCTTTGTTCATCACCGGATAGTATTTACAATAAAATAAATATACATACGTGTTTGAACAACAGACGATGGTCACACACAAAGTCATTGCCGAAATGTAATCATTCTCAGGTCACAAATGATTAAATTTGGCACCGTGTTTTTTCCAAAATAAAAAATGCAAGTTCCTCTAAACATGTTCTTTATTTCAAAACAATAACTGTACACTGCAAATTATAGATAAGGTAAGTGTATTTGTAAATATTACGGTTCAGAGCATTGTTCGTGAACACAATTTATCTTTATCACTTACTATGTTCAATTCTACTCCCATAATAATCATTCAGTCTAGACAAACACTATACAATGTACAGAGAATATACAAATGTCTGTGCTAAACTACGCATTCATATAATATGTTTGTCTTTAGTTTAGCCGGTATGTTAGAAAGTACTCCTTAGTGATATATCTACAATGCAAATCGGGATTCAAATTTGGAAGACACTTGTTTGTCGTTTAGTCTTTTAATTAGATTGTGTCAACAGCTTATGTCAATATGTATGCTGTCCAATTAACAGTAATGGGTTTTGCGTTATTTCTGTCTCTAGTATTGATTTTATGGTGTCTGTTGGAGGTCATGGTGGAATTCCGCTACAGGGTACATTGCTTAAACATAAGTAACACGGCGTATTTTATAGCACACAAATTTGACACATTCTATCCTGACAAGGTAGGCAAACAAGGAGATAAACAGGTAGGCTTGGAAAAAGATTGAATACTTATTGACTCGATGGTCAAATCGTTCAATCTGTACACGTATGGTGGTATTATCTATAAAATGGGATGTGACCATGTTCTACAATAATAGCACCACACAACCTCGCGGGTAACAGGTGTTTCCACTAAGTAGGTTTATATAAGAACATACACAGGTACTTTAGATTTTAAGATTCTCTAAATGTAATTATTTGCTTTCATTTGTCTGGCTCGGCTTGTATCGCCATGTCTCAAGTAGGGCATAGTGCTATTTAAGTTTTGCCTATTATCATACTATTCCAAATTGAACAAATTGAAGTTAAACTTCACGTTTTAATCGAGTAAAATATCGAATTATTGTTATTCAATACTTAACTCCATCAACAATTCACGACACAACTATTATATTGACACACAATGTCCTCCAAATGCTTGAATTAAAGTGACGCCAATGCCTATCAGCAATGTGAATGATTGTATGATTATTAGTGCTCTACTGTTTCTGTTGAGAAAAATAACAGAAAATCCGACATTCTAGGCAGCACTAAACTTAAACAGGCGAGTACAGGAAACATCAAAACATCATATACCACAATTACACGATACAATGCCCATCACAGTGCTGCTTTCCGTGTCCGATTTGTTTTGGTGTTTGTTGACATTTGTCGTAAGAAAAATATATTCTAACATTGCTCTGCACGTAACTCACAACTTAACATACAAATATTATGCAGCTTGATATTGTGCCGTGTAGTCGTGGTCTGTGATGTATTTATGTTTTCTGTGCTCAGTTGTTTAAGTTGAGTTCTGCCTTTCCTTTCCGATTGTCTATTATCTTCTTTGTGTAACTATTCAAAACTCTTAAAGCATTAGGTGTATCGGATTTTTAAATTTGCTGAAGTCAACAGACAAACAAATTGGAGTTTGAAAAATTATTCTTTGTACTTCGAGGAAACTCACAAATGGCTTGATCTTATCAAAACCGACACGCATATTCTAGTTTATCATAAATATTCAAGATGCTTAATTTACATAGCAGGCGGACCAGAACTACAATTATTCTTATTGGAAAATATGTCAATAATATATTAGAAAACTTCCTTTCGAAGACAGCAAGCTCTGTTGATTGTTGATGTTATCAGATGCTTTGTGGTTCAGTTGTAGGAAAAGGTCAAGTTTGAAGAAGGTACATTAAACGGAGGAAACGGGATAAAAAAAAGAGACAATGCCAAATCAATAGAACAGGCTCCATGTACCTCAAAATACAAATATTATTCATTAGCAGATTGTTTGGTGAATATTCTGGTTTTTTAACAGGATTCCTTTGTGTAATTATTTCATAACAAGTAAAATGTACTTAGTTTAGTTGCATAATTAGTAAAGAATATTGCCTTAGGCCATTTACAAATAACATCTTATACTCGAAGCGAACACCACCGGTTACCACCTATTGTTGTAGTATGAACCCTGATGAACACCTGTACACTAACAAGTATGGTACCTAAATTCTAATTATCTGTTGACATACCCTGTTCTCGCAGCACAATCGGCATTTTAGCAGTTACATAATTGGCTTGAAATGTATCATACTAGTTGGTTATGTTCTGTTTGACAAGCACAACCAGCATTTTTAAAAGCAGTTACATGATTGGCTTGAAATGTATCATACTAGTTGGTTATGTTCTGTTTGACAAGCACAACCAGCATTTTTAAAAGCAGTTACATAATTGGCTTGAAATCTATCATACTAGTTGGTTATGTTCTGTTTGACAAGCACAATCAGCATTTTTAAAAGCAGTTACATAGTTGGCTTGTAATGTATCATTGTAGTAGATGGTATATGCTCTCATTTTCTGATTGAAAAGCAAAAAGAAATTATTTTCCTCTACAATGATGTAACATTCATGTTAATTCGTATCAACTTGTGGCATTCGGTCTCAGCTTTGGTAGTTCCCCAGTAATCGAACTAAAGAAACGATCTTACAAACCAGTTCGCAGCTTAGCGTCGTTTATACTGAGATTCGTTCCCACAGAACTTGGAAGTAAAACTATTTAAGTAGAAACTGTATGTTTCATATTATACATGTACATGTATAAGCAATCAGAATAAGGTGTTTTCGAAAATACACAAGTCACTATCCACACTCATATCGTACAATTATACATACAATAGTTTATTATAATTTCTATAATTATTATAAACATGATGGTGATTCTTTGTTCCTGACAGAATGCATAAGCTGGATTTACATAACTTTATATGTTCTATTTGTCTACTGTCGACATAATCTGTTCAATTTATATATGTTAAGTTCTCTTAAAAAGGGTTTGGTGATTTTTTTTTTCATTTGTATATTTGGAACATTGAAAAAGGTAATGTAAGATGTCGCCTATTTTATCAGGACAGTGGAAACAATATCTTAGATTAATTGGGATTCTATGCCAGTTTCCGGTTTCCACAGGGAACCAATGATTCCACGTCCTAAATCGAATCATATATGTAAGTAGGTTTGATGGAGTTGTTTTCCAGTAGTTCTCGAAGCCAAATGATTTCATAAATATATATGTACTTTACTATATGTATTATGAGAATTTTCGACAAGTGAGTACCATTCCGATAGAAATATATCCTTAGGTTTTTGTTTTACAGTTAATGTCAGCCTATTGGCATTTACAAATATATCGTTATCCCACACTTTTATAAGCCCACATTTGATGAGTATTTGTCTAATTTGATCAGACCAAGGAAATTTATTTTAATCAGATGGGAGACCTAATCCACTAGGCTAGTCCTTGTAGTGATTGTTTCTGCGCAATTATTTACAAGCATGTGATTTACGATAAGAACGACCACACATTGCTATCAAAAACTGTGGGTCTTGAAATGTCACTGCTAGTGGTGACCTGGAGTTGGTAAATATAGAACAATAGAGAGAACAAATGATTCAATCAGAGACCAATTTACAGCAATTATTGACATGAATATTTTAAACCATTTGCAATTAACGTTACCATTATACAAATACGCGAACACAATTAATTGTATAAAAACATCCATTAAATATATTAAGTAATTTATATGTCAGATTTTTTCTTGACAAATTTGCAATTGCTCATTACAAAATCAATTATCAGTATTAATACAACCCCCATTAATATGTCGTAGCTTCCATTATAGAAATATTTATGTTCGGTGACCCCCTGCAATTTAGCATCGACGTGTCACTGCCAATTGAATGCATACATCCTGTCTGACAGATCAGCCTTCATCGAATACGTTGCTATAGTGGCAATATAAAATATTCTAAAATTAATGCAATTACAGGAACAATTGTCGCCAACCTTCCTTAAATAATATATGAATCACTAAATAATATCATACAACGGTGACACCGTGTATACCCCGTTGCACCGCTTCTCAGTTCCGTCAGGAACGTGTATTGTTTTTATAAGGAATTAACGGAACTAAAAACCGAAGTAACGCTCGGACGGAATATACATGACACCGGTTTTCAGTTCCGTTAGAGCCATATGAATACAGAATAATTATCTGACAGAACTGAGAAGCAGTTTATCAGGATAACTACCGTGTAATCTTCCTCACCCACATGATAACTTCTACTTATGTAGAGGGCAGTATGAGGAAATAATTTGTCCATCCTGCGACTCGAAATCAAGCTAGCTATAGGAGAACATGTTGAAATAGTTGTGTAACCTGTCTGTGGTATACCGTTATGTGCATGTGAGTGTTGTTAACAATCCCAACTACAGTATGTCAGTTATATGAAAACACCAACCCAGTAACACTGGACAAATCCATTCATCAAAATGTCATTCTATAGGCTGAGCATCTAGCAATAGATCTACTTCAGCTATATTACTAACGGCACCTGTGATCGAACAAGCTTCATCATACACCCTAGGCGCGGACATTCTAATTGCTAGCACACCATAAACAACCACACTTAAAACATCCAAATGTTCCACTTATAGCATGCAGGTATACCTCCCATAATTCCAGGACCGGTAACTTTATAGTTTGAGTTATTTATCATTATGAAACACACATATTAACAGGTGTGAAGTCGTACGATGTAATTGGTAGGTTAAAGAAAATATGAAACCCACAATAACTGTTGTGAAATAGACAACAGTGAATTATAACATCCTTTATTACGAGTATATGTTTGATAAGAACAGACGGATTTCTACATTTAATAGTATATAGCACCTATTTTAATGCCTACACCACCTGCATGAACGCAGACATTCCGACGCATTCAACTACAAAAACTAAATACATTAAAAGTACATTTTGTAGATAAGTAGAAGCCGATATTAAAATAGTCATAAAAATAATAGCATCTAGGAACAGTTAGTTAGAACCATGGAATTTCTGCAAGAAAACAAGATAATACTAATGTAAAGTAGATATTTTAGAACATAAAAGATAATTGTGATTTAAATTCGTATATATGTATATGTAGATCGTTGTTAATTTGTTGGCAATTTAATGAGGTCATACATCGATGAATTTTTGAATACAATTTAGTAATTGTTAGTAATTGTGATTAATCCACGCGGAATACTGTAAAGTCCCATTTTCCTCCCAGTGATGATGAACCTATGCGGGATTTAATTTGGTACAATAACTACGCATTACGGAAGTTGCTAAATGAATGTCCGTTTGTGGCGTTTAATCACTAACTGTTGATAATACTGAGTGTACTCAAATTTGTGCCAAGTTATGTGTCACAGAAACAACTTGTTCTTAAATACAAATTTGCAAAAGATATTCAGAAGGCACTTGATGAACTTCAGGTAAACACAAAGGGGAATGGCTAAAACTACGTTCACACTGGCGCCCCGCTTCTATACTACGATCTAAATTAGTTAAATCGTTGAACAGTCGTGGTCAAACGAGAGAGGATCTTCGTGAACGTTGAAGAGTTGTGGCGGAATCGCATAGTTGGGTAAGCTACCTGACCTTACCAAGCGTATACATGTTCAACACAGGCGTAGCGGGATCGTGGCTAAAGCGAGTCCTTGTAAGAACATAAAAAGGTCTTATAATGAATGGTGTAATCACAGGCCTGAGAAATTATATCACAAAATATCGGACCGGACAACGGTAAACAATGACAGTCATGAAATCCAAAACAGCTACTCGAATACAGATATTGACTAAAATGTAACTTAAACACGGTAAATGGTAGATATATTGATTGTTTTATGTAGTACAACATATCTAGACCAGATTTCAACCATTTCCTGGCCCGTTGATGCGATAAATAGCGGATTTGTGTAGGGGCCAGAAAAAAAGCATTTCCAACCTGTTCTCTTCACATAGACGTAACGTCAAAAGGTGAGGCACACTCGAATAACGGCGAAAATCGCAAACCAATTTCTACGATAATTTTCGCAAAACTCGGCGTAGAAAAATGAAAATTATATTACTAAACGCAGAAACAAATTGCACATTTTACAATATACACATGTACACGGAAATAATAAAGGTGCACTATAAAATGCGTCATTTCGAGCGATTTTTCCGCAAAAACGCAGCGAGACTTGTACCAAAAATGCATGGTCTTATAGGTAACAGTTGCAATAAAGTACTAACTACGGAAACTATTTGGATGGAAACAAAGTTGTCGGTTAAAGTAGACGCAACACATGATGCCATATTATTTTCGTTCGTTTCCGTCGAGAAACTTCAAAAAGGAGCTAAGAAAAGGCAAAGTTAAAAAAGCGAGACTTTTGTATTTTTCTGACGCTAATTTCAATTTTCTTTTGTTTAAAGTCGACTTGCTAAATTATGTGTGTGGGTATGTGAGTCATTTTTACTAAATAAATACGTTTTTTACAAAGATGTGTTTGCACAAAAATTGTTTCAATATTATAAATATTGACTGTTTTCTTGAAAATTAGGTAGCATGTACAAAAATGTCCAAAAATACTGAAATCAAGTGAATTTTAAAAAGTCCCTTTTTTACCACATACATAATTGTTCCATTTCAATTTATGTAACTGAAAAAAATATATAAAAATACGTTTTTATCGTAGTACAGCATAGCGAATTTCAAGTCGATTGAATAATAAATAAAAAAGATATTAACCTTTTACTTGCATGTACATAAGTGTCCCGTAACCGCAAATTATGACGTCGACGGTTATTTCGGTCATAGTTTTCTTATATATTTACTCGTATAATTTCTTAAGTAATTAAAATAACCACGGTAAAAAAGCGCAAAACATATTTTGTGTCCTGTATTTATTTGTAAGACATCAGCATTTACTATTTTACTTTAATGTGGACCCTAATCCATCGCATTTAGTACTGACGCTGACATTTGTTAACAATACAGACGTCAAAAGCGTTACGCCTGTGTGCCTCACCTTTTGACGTTACGTCATTCTGTAATGACCGGATGATGGGGAATTTCAAAACTCCGTATTTTGTGACATACTTTCTTAGGCCTGTGGTGTAATCGTAGTAACATCGGGGAAGTATCATGACGTGATCTGCATGATGATTATAACATCGTGGTACATCAAATGTAACTGTGGTTTCTATCTGATATTATATACAATGTTCATAATCTTATAAAACTTTAATCTATATACTCGACACCAGGAATGAGTATCGATCAGTGGTGTGTTGCATGGTTTGTCTGTCTCGAACATTTATTGATGTTATGTTCGTATCTATATACATATATATGATTCCATAATATTCCAAACTCAACAACTTATCACGGAACTATCAAAATTTTACATAATCGTCTAGTTTAGTTTCAGCAACATGATTTGTCTGTCTCGAACGTGTATTGATGTTATGTTCATATTTATATACATATATATGGTTCCATAATATTCCAAACTAAAAAACTTGTCACGGAACTATCAATCTTTACATGAATAAATATTTGCCATTCTGTGCTATATTTTTATAGATTTATATAGTGATTATTTATATTCTATTAAAATATCTAATCCATATTGTCTTTCTAGCAGTATTTGAATTTTTATAGGATATAAATTCTTAGTATTAAAAACTTATATTGAGTATAATTTATCTTTTAAATAATCTGAAATTTTAAAACTGTATACCTTGTTTCTTAACTGTACCTCTGTTATTATATCTCCAAGAATTTTAGATATGTTCACATTTTTATGTTACATTGACTTCATTATTTGTATATTGTACGTATTCACCCTTGTTACCCTGATAAAACAACATGATTGGATATTCCCAACATGATTGAAAAATGGCGGATGTATGTTTACATATTCATCGCATTTTCGGCCAATTCTTCAAAATCTACGGGTTTAACCACCTTCTGATGCTGTATGAAGATAAACTTGTACATTCCTTCCATGAAACTAAAACTATTTATCCGTATGTTTGTGAATGTGATACACAATACGATAAAAAGTTAGAAAAATCTGTGTTGGATTTATTTGACAGTCTATAAAACATATATATTGTTGTTTATTTTGGGTTAAGATCTTTTGTTTATACAGCTCATTCATTTCACTATCAGACTTAGTTTAGAGTAAGTTATTTACATTTGCCGTTTCTACGTGATAACTATTTAAAGTAACCCATGTGTGAAAAATGGATAAAAACCAACATGATTGAGGATAGAGAACAACATGATTTATCTTTTAAAGTGGATACTGACCAACATTGAATTTTCATTGATGCACTGTAGTGCGAATTTAATATGTAGCTTCACTATTTGAAGAATAATGGGATGACCCCAACACGTACGTAGGAGTAGATAACTCTATGAAGTATTTATCGGAAAATATGTCCCTTTTTTCAACTTCGTGCAAATTTGTAAGTTTACGTTCAAGGTATTAACCTATTATATCTAAGTGCATGTTCATATTGCTGTGATATTTTGCATACTTGTCAACCGTCTTGACCACAACATCTGCACTCTATCAAGCATGTTGTTGAATGTTATGCCCCATTTGGACTAATGTACTTAGAAATACAAAAGTTTACAGTTTATGTACACAATTTTAACCTCTAAGACATGTATCTTTGATACTTTGCATACTTTATCACCATCATGACGCCATGACCTCCACATGAATAGGCAACTCTATCAAATATATACTGGGTACATCTAGAAACGCAACACTGGGTTCTACTGTCAATATTTGTTCAATCTGATGATGGACAATCAAACTACATTAATTTTACTTGATGCAGTTTTATTCCATTATCAATACATCTGTAACATTTTATCACATAGAGCTACATTTAGGTGCAGAGCAGTGTTTTGGTGTATAGTGCGGCCGAAAAATAACGGAACATAAATATAGTGCGGGCGAAAAATAACGATTTTTTTTTATAAATTAGCTATTTTTTCGGAATCGTTGTTTTATGTCAATACGTAGAGTATTGACCAAATATTGATTGATTACTTATTCATGATGAGCAACAAGTTGTTGAACACTGTCGGCAGCAGCTGTGAGCCTGATCTGGAGCTGTTTCACGCTGTCTGATTCATCCTGTGGGAGGCTTGTTACGCATGCATGACCTGAACTTAGGCTGTCGCAAATGGTGCCAGTGTGTTGGTAGCGTGTCTCTAGATGAGAAATGTTCGGTGTATGACAATTTAACCGTCTTGCAAACTCCTGTTAAACATCTCTGCCATAAGCATCCGGATGGCCTGATTTTGCTCATATTCGGACAATCATGGCATTTTTATTCCTGAACATATGCCATTTCTTTTGTGATTTTCTTTTTATTAGCAAACTTTACAAAAAGTTCGATTCAATTTATACCAAGATTTATCATGCGTAATTGGTGCACGTGGAAATCATGCTTTTTGTGATTATATCGGTGCACGGGATTTACGTAACACGATCGATCAAAGTTGGATGATGGCCAAGTTTCTACAAGATTATACAATATTACTACACAAAATTCAAATATACATGTATAATGCAAGTAAGAAAAAAATGGGGAAAAAACCGTTGCGTTTCTAGATGTACTAAGTATATGTTGAAATTATGTCCCCTTTTTTAAATTAGAAATACAATTTGGCACCATTCAAGACATGCTCACAGCGTTTAGCCTGGTCCCCATAATTCACTGTTCCTATTCCCGGTGAATTTTGCACATTTAGATACATGTGTTAAATTTACCTGTCTTGACTTATTATGAATTTTACCAACATATAGCAGAAAAAAGTATTTAACTAAAAATATGTCCACAGGACACGGATGCCCCCCTTAAAGCTGTCATCAGACATCTAAGTATAAAGCCATGCAAACGGAATAACTTGAAACAAGTTTGTAATTGCTTAGATGTGACATTGAACAGCAGACAAGAGCTGGGTCTGTAAATGTGACTTTTACATTTGAGTCAGAGTGTAAATGCGAATGTAACCAAGTAATTTTAAAATCCAGAACGAAATAACAAAAAAAACAAAGCAGACCAGAAGCGTATACTTGTGCCTTTTAACTTTTAATCTCTAAGTATGACCTTGACCTTTGCGTTAGGGACCTGTGTTTTGCGCATGTCACCTCGTCTTGATGATGTGAACATTTGTGGCAAGTAATATAAATATAAAATAAGAAATGACATAGTTACAGATCTGACATGAATCACATGCCTATTTGAGAATTTTAACTTTTGATCTCTAAGTGTGACCTTGACCTTTGAGTTAGGGACCTGGGTCTTGCGCATGACACCTCGTCTTGATGATGTGAACATTTGTGGCAAGTAATATTAATATAAAATAAGAAATGACATAGTTACAGAGCTGACATGAATCATATGCCTATTTGATCCTTTTTACCTTCGATCTCTAAGTGTGACCTTTAACCTAGGTCTTGCGCATAACACGCCGTCTCGATGTGGTGAACATTTGTACCAAGTGTTATAAATATCTAATAAGAAATGACATAGTTACAGAGCGGACATGAATCACATGCCTATTTGAGAATTTTAACTTTTGATCTCTAAGTGTGACCTTGACCTTTAAGTTAGGGACCTGGGTCTTGCACATGGCACACCACCTTGATATGGTGAACATTTGTACCAAATAATATAAAATATCCAATAGGAGATGACAAAATTACAGAGCGGACACGAATCACATGCCTATTTGAGCTTTTTAACCTTTGACCTCTAAGTGTGACCTTGACCTTTAAGCTAGGGACCTGGGTTTTGTGCATGACACATCGTCTTGATGTGGTGAACATTTGTACCCATTTTTGGTAGGCGTAAGCCTATCTATACTATCATTGCCCATTTCTTAATGCAACCTGGACCGCCTTTAGGCTGCTATGTGAATCCGCATTCAAGTAGTTCCAGAAACTGCCAACATTCCCAATACTTATTGTGAAACTGTTCATTGAATCGATATTTTTGCAGATAATCCCTCAGCCGGGGAGATATCGAACTTGTTTCGTAATATGTGTTCATCAAATGTCCCAGCCGTATAGCTATTTTTAGAAACTTCAGACCAGGGTCACGTGATGGTTTTATCAATTAATCGTATATCGTTATGTTATGCAATCATATGGTGTGGCTATACTAGCCGCTTTCTAGAGATTTCTAACGCTGTGATGGAAGTGATTACAAGACGGTACTGTAGAATCTGATAAATAGGCGCGCGCAGTATTATTTTAAAGCCACTTTTGATATACGCATTCAATACACGTATTACACATACATCAATATGCCCCTTTTTACAATTATTTAGATACCCTAGATGCCTATATAGTCACATATGCCTATTTTGACATTCAATACAAGATCCGCAGTAAGAAAACGAACATTAAACGTGTTAAGTCGTTTAAGCTTTAGTTGCAGCAATCAGATCGCCTCCCATCAGCACTCTTAGTGCTTTGATTATTAAATGTCCTAAAAGTACGTGCTATAGACTGGGTGTGAAATGCCTTACATCGGGTATGCTCATAAACCTGCTACCACAATTCATGAGCACACTTCTTTAATGTACAATTATCTGTACCTTGAGAATCCCATTGGCAAGATTTCAATTTGTAATGTTGGTTTTTATCCACAATCATGTTGGCCAGTATCCTAATAAATTTAACAATCATGTCGGTCAGTATCCAAAAAATACTACACATGTTTGAATTATTGTTGGTGAGCGTTAATTTATCTAAGATTTTAAAAAATTGAAACGTCCAAATCATAGTTTATACAACTGCCGATACTTCCCAAATGATATTCATTACATAGAGTCCAATAAATGAGTTTTACAACGTTTTAAAGTACAAAACTCATTCTCAAATGCAAAATCCACACATTCTTTAAGGCTTTACATAGTGAAAAATATTACCTATATGCAAATTGTTTAGTGCAAATAGTACATTTTCTTCATATGTTGATTATGTAATATTGAAATAAACAATCTGGATAGTTTATATGGAAAATATTGCAAAAACAATGCACTCATCACATTTTTCATGTCGGCCATTTTTCAATCATGTTGGGAATATCCAATCATGTTGTTTTATCAGGGTAACAAGGGTGGTATTGTTTGTCGGACAAAAGCTATACATAGCTTATGTTATTTTGTTTGTACCAAATTTCCGACAATAAATACATTTTGACTTGACTTGACGTACATATCAGTAGTAATATATAAGTGTACGGTTCTTGCAATGTCTTTCTTCACGATATACATGTATAATGTAGAGCGATGAATTATAAGATACGTTATTGAACACCCAGTACATCTGTATATATTTAGTGATAAATGATTTCCATCATGCTGTTTTTACATCGAGTGAATTGACCAATAATCCCTAGAACATTACATACGCACTAGTCGCTTTAATATTACAATAACTCGATTTGTATCATGTGGAAACAACCGAAATCGATGGTAGACACATTGTATGACATCTTACAAATTAGGAAAAACAAAACTGATGAACAATGGAACAAGCAAAATTGGTTACGCTTGTCACTAACACTTAACGAAATCACTAGTTTGGTCAATATGTGAATAGTACAAGTCAGTCATGTGACGCAGTTCACAGGAATGATGGTGAGGCATATACTGAGGGCCAAATATGGCCGAACACTAATCCCATATCATTAGTTACATAATGTAACATAAACATAGGGGAATATTTTTCTGGCTTACTTGTGGTGATTGTCATAACTGCCTAAAACAAGGATAGGAAAAGTGTTGGCAAAGATACAATTATTACGAAATAAGTATTGAATATAATAGCGTTGCTCGGATACTTTACCCCACTATGATCATGTTTTCAGCTGAGAGCTTAAGTAGAAAGCATGGTAAGCCAATTCCCCTCCACACAAACTTTTAACCGAATTGGAGGTCAAATGATTAGAAAAGACAAATTAAATGTAAGCACATTGTACTGTATTCAATCACATTGTCTTTGAGAACATAATTACGTCTCTCCTTAAACATAATAATGACTCCCTTCGGGGTTTCATACTATACAGTGTCTGTCACTCCCCGATCAATTCCTGGTTCCATGTACAAAATTGGGCAAATGGTGTTTTTTTCGTGACATGGACAATGGCCATATCCTCCACCGCATGACTGGTGGTTTCGTTCACAAAAGAGTTGTTGGCAATTAATTTGCCGTAAATAGGAAATGTCACCTGCCCGAAATACGATGGATAAATGGTTTAACCCCAAAGGTTACATTGAACAAAGCTCTCAACGCGTAGCTTACCTTATCAGAACGAATGAATCACGCAGAACAATATGTCGAAGTCCATGTAAGGTTGTGTGTTCTGCAAATTCACTTATTAAGTCCCCACACGTCATTTTAACCTTTTGGTCAGTTTCTGTTACTATGGCAATATCTCTTTGATTATATTCATTGTTTATAAACAGGCTGCGCGGAGATTCCGGTTGCGTCTCATTGCTGTTGGAATTATTCATAGTCCTAAACCTATTAAAGTCAACATTTTTCAGAGGTATGCTTTCACTAAAAGTGCGCGATTTTTTTTGCTCAACATTTATAATATATAAGCAAATTGTGATAAAAAACCCAAAATGCACGTTAAATCCCACTGAACGTTATTTAACAAGTAGAAAATATTATATAACCGCCACTTCTCTTTATAAAAAGCCAATAATATGAAATTCATGTTCATTGAATAATCACATTTTTGTAGGTAAATTCATCCAGCAGTAGTTTCCACTTAAATACTTAACACTCCATCAGTATAACAATATGCGAGGAATTATACTTTAAAAAATCAAATACCATTAGCACAAAAGGCGGCTAGCACGCCGTTAACGAACAAAAGTCTGACATTATCTCGACTGCGTGTAAGTCCGTCAGGCGTATTTTTTCTCTATTCTTCTATTCTATATTTCCGATGTTATGATTAAACTTGTAAAACAAAACCATGAGATAATAGTCTTTGGAAACATAAAATCCACTCGTTTGAACCATTACAGGTACGTCTATGTTGAACTAATTGGTAAAATGGCGTTATGTATATGTATGATAAAAGATAATCAGATATCAAAGACGCGTGTTCCGTGTGTTATAGCGGTAATAAGCCACTACTACAGCAGAAAACAAACTCTGAATTAGAGAAAATTCTAAAGAACGGACACATTTCTGAAAATATACTTTAACTGTGTACTTTACTTAAAGAAAGTTTACTTTGATCTGGTGAAGACTTAAGAGATTTACGTTATGTTTTGTTACATCTATTCAAAAGTATTTAGATCTATTTAGAAACAAATTCTTCCGGGTGGTATCGATATCTTAGGTTTGAGGGAAACCATGATCCGGTTTTGATGTCGGGCTTAAGCAATGGAAATACATTTTTTATTGTCTTTAATAAGACGCAAGCCAATTAGAGACCTCGATCACTCTAAGTGGATATTCTATCATTTAGTTTATAGATGCGGTTGTTGTGTCACACAAGAAACCACAAACTATGGAACCTTAAGTCATATTGTCATTTATTGTCGCATATGATAGTCCAGTATAATATATTAATATTTCAATGTAGCGGTATATATATATATATTTTACTATGATGAAGTACAATATGTTGATATAAAATCAAATGATATTTCTTTAAGTGCAGAATCATACGTAGGGTGTTCCAGATATAAGAGGACTTTTTTAATAGTAGCGCGGTAAATAAGAAATTAAGAAAACTAATTTGCTGTAAATAAAATTCCATCTATCACTGACGATTATGCGAAATAACAAAGCAATTGGTTGAACAATAAAAAATATATAAAACATTCAATATACCATGTGCCATGGAGTCGGGTCGCGCCGTGACGTTATGATGACGTCGCCCTTCAAACACAGTATTTTAACCGAAATACACCTTTAATAATTTTTATATAAGTCACCCTGATTATCAAAACAGATCTGATGTTACTGTACCCATTGTTTAAATGTGTCTCTGTACCACTGTTCCCAAAAATGGGTTACTGTGATGTTCGAAATTGCTCCAACCTTGAAGCGTCTATCAGTGCACTAACGGTGTCTACCAACGTCACACTACTTTTTCTTTGACTTGACCTGTGTTCACTCGTTAGTTCATACCTCCACCATTTGTGAACAATTTGTCTCAATGGAACACGAATGGACGTTGAATGCTATTGCATTCTGCTTATTTGATTATTTCAATGGTTTGCAATGTTGATTTTTTCCAATTTATAACATAATTTAACAGTCGCACGGTTTCTAGTGTTTGACGTTGACGTCGTTTCGTCCATGACGTGCTTGGATATATGCACTTGTTTACTCGGTTGTGATCATAAACAAACAGCGATTGCTTCGTAAGTTTGCATGCACACGTCAGTGATATCAAGGTAATGGCACATAATTTGCGAAGATTATTTATCCAGTGGTAGCTGAGATATTCACGTGTTTAATATGGTTAGTAATGAAAATTTACAGTGTGACCCGCCTGTGCGTTACATGGTTTCTATGACAACGCTTTGTATAAGCATCACCAACAACAACGAACATCTGTTGATGCCAGTATATAGAGCATAAAGTACTATAAATATGAAACAAATTTCATTAAAATGTAAGTGTTGAGCACGAAGTTATGATAAAAGTCCTATTATTTCTGGAACACCCCTCGTATATACAGTTCCAGTAATAGCTATTCTTGGTTTGGTTATTTTTCATAGAATAAAGCAATTTGGTTTGCTTAAGGAACTGTATCATAATGCGTTGTGAAGAATTATTGTAGTTCAATTCAATTCTTTATTTCCCTCTATGGAGAGGATATTGAACACAATATGTCCAGAATAACAAAGTATAAGAAGTTATACAAATATGAACATGAACATGATAGTAACTACATTAATGTGTAATTCTCAGAAGATATGCCACATGTGATTAGGATTAAAAATCCGTTCATAAATAAGAAAATAAACCCATAGGTCGTGAAATCACTTTCTTTTTCTTGTTCAGAATAGCCTTGTCGTTGTATACATTTCATGGTATAACTATTTAATTGATCAATTTTGATGGAATTTTGCATGGAGGTAGTTCTAGCGATGTTGTCTATGAATGTTATTACTTGATGAAGATATCGAAAGCTAATTTTTGTTTTTGATACCATGACAATCTAACCAGTTTAGTACAAATGTATGCACCTTTCTAAGATTACATAAATTTTATAAAAAATATTTTTTACTCTTTATCAATGATACAGTTACCTGTGGTTATACCAAGCAGCGATTTAAATGTAACGGTGTTACTTCGTTATTTATTTTCTGTTAATAAAATGAAGTGTTTATAGACATTTGTGACGTCATGTATGACATTGCGTTCCTTTAGCAGATCGATTTTTAAATAATGTTTTAATTTTCAATGGTCAACAATATTTCAGTCATATGAAGACTACTCAGTCACATTATCACGACTGATACTGTGCCAACAAACAATTTTCTGGATCTACCCTCATATACTGAATGCCAAGCGAGAGAGTTATATACGAGTACTATTTTAATGATTTTGGTATGTCACGACCTTGGACCGAACCTACAGACTTGCGCCCCAATCGAAGCTGTTCAATTGTTTTGAATTTCTTGCTGGAGAGCGTGATTTAGTAATAGCTGATAATTTTAAAAATTCAGTAAAACCAATGAAGTCGTCAATTTGTCTGCTTTAAATGAAACAGACGCTGTAAACCAAGACGAAAGCAAATAATATCTAAACGATAGATAGAATAAAATGCAGGTTGACCTCATATTACATCATAACAAGTACATCAACATTGGTGCAATCAGTCACGCATCTCGTCCATTTATCAATTATTAATAGCATAGAGATCACTGTCGTGTAACCTCGCCGGTCGGAATTTTCCGTGAGCCGGTCGAGACACACCAAGATGGCGGACTATTTGACAGCGAAAAGGTAGGCGCTTGTTTCTTCACTTCTTCTAGTCTTTTATATTGTTTTTATGTAAAAAAATTTGTCGGATACGATGCAACTAGAATTGCCGCGTTCATCGATGCAAGTATCATGTCTGGTATTGTAGTATTATTTAATAAAACCGTATTTGAACCTGGAAATTTCACGAAGTCCGCCATCTTGGTGTGTCTCCACCGGCTCACGGAAAATTCTGTCCGGCGCAGTTACACGACAGTGGAGATCATCGGCTTGCTGAACAAGAGCCGGTTGGATTCTTTTCCAATTGGATACATCATAGGGTAAATCCCTCATTCTCCTATTGTCGGACTTTCTTCGTTTTTCCGACACAAATTAAAACTTCGTTTCTGAGTTACGGTTAGAAGCACTTTGAAAGATTTAACATATTTTAGTTGATTTCCAAGAAAGGAAACAACACATCTTATTCTTGCTCAAATTCTCACTTTCACTGGTTTGCACCAACAAATGAGAATGTCAACATGCGGCTGGAGGACAACACTACACATTGGGCCCCATATAAAGTTTGAACAGTACCAGTCTAGGAAAAATACGACAGCGACCGTGAATAGGAGAAAGTGCTCTTCAATTCAGTTCATGGAGGGCACGTAATATGATGTTCAAGTAGATCATACAAAATAGAATGTTTGTGTTTTCGTTGATTGCATGTTGTACAGGGTTTCTAAAACGAATGTATACATTTTCAGTGTCTTTTTATCAAACCTCTTCTTTCTACTGTCGCAACGAAAATTTGCACATGTGTAGACAACAGATGTAAGTTTTTTCTGGGACTTGGATTTTTTTTTTAAAAAAATGTAAATTTTCTAAAATTACCTTATTGCGAACGTGACGTCTATTCAGCATAGACGTGTCTGTTGCCCCGCCTGTGATGGAACAAGCTTTCTCAAACACTATAGGCGTGGATATTCTAACTGCTAGCACAACATTAACAACCACACTTACAACATCAAAACGTTCAACTTATAGCATGCGGGTAACCTCTTATATTTCCAGGACCGGAAATTTTATATTTTGAGTTATTAAACATTATGAAACACACATAGGAGGTCTGTTTAAAAGGTTCAATGTTTCTGCAGTTTAGTAACTATGGTAACAGTTTACCAGTGCACGTCGTACATTTGCTGTTAAACACAATATTTTTACTTCAAATATTTTCATTATCGAAATGTGTACATACTTTAAAGTTCGGGTAGAAGTTGCTTGACGTACTAGTATACATGCAGGGCTATGTATACATATCAACTCATTTAGACAGTGTCAAAGTAGAAATACCATCAGTTAACAAGAAGAGAGTCGAATTTCATAAAACTAGCAAAGTACACGAACTATTTGATGACCCTTCGTATTAACAGCTGTGGAATCGTACGATGTAACTGGTATTCAACCCACTATAACTGTTGGGATATAGACTAATATAATCCTATATTACGGCTATATGTTTGTCGATAAGAACAGGCGGATTTCTACATTTGATAGTCTATCACCTAATTTTATGTCTAAACCACCTGCATGAACGCAGACATTCCGACGCATCTATCCGATAGCATTTCTGTGCGAAAGCAAGATAGTCATAATGTAAAGTAGGTCTTTTGAATCAAGCCAAAAACAAAAAAGATAATTGTAATCTAATGCTAATTCCCTTATAGAATCGTAAAAGTTTAAATTCGTATACATGTACATGTAGATCGTTTTAAAATTGTTGACAATTTAATGAGGTCATACATCGATGAATAATTTTTGAATTTCTAAAGAAAAATAGAAATTAATACAATTTAGTTGTCGTTTGTAGTTAACTATGAATAATTATTTTTAAATAATTCACGCGGAACACTGTAATATAAGTTATCCGCCTAGTGATGGTGAACGTAATAGATGCTGGCTTTTATTTTGTACAATAACTACGCATTACGGTAGTTGCTAAATGCCTGTCCGTTTTTGGCGTTTAGTCACTACTATCAACTAACTGTTGATAATACTGATTGTACTCACATTTATGTCAAGTTATGCGTTACATCTTGTTCTTATATGCAAATATGCAAAAGATATATAAAATATACTTTAATAACTTCAGGTAAATATTTAGGGAAATGCTTAAGACAGACATTGATACAGGTCGGTCCGTAGTAAATACTTGAACGGCGTAGTTAAACAAAATGGGCGTCATCTGGAACAAGTAGTGTAACTATAAAAGCAATGTTCATTTATTCAGCTGATACAATTGTATACTGTACAATGGCCATTATCTTATAAAACTTAAATCTAGATACTCGTACATATCAGTAGTAATATATACATGTAAGTGTATGGTTCTTGCAATGTCTTTCTTCACAATATACATGTATTATGGAGACCGATAAATTACAACAGACGTTATTGAACACCCAGTACATCTATCTAAGTATATCTTTAATGATAAATGATTTCCATCATGCTGTTTTTACATCGAGATGATTGACCAATAATCCCTAAAACATTACATACGCACCAGTCGCTTTAATGTTACAATAACTCGGTTTGTACCATGTGGAAACAACCGAAATCGATGGTAGAAACATTGTATGACATCTTACAAATTAGGAAAAACAGAAATGGTGAAAAGTATGGTTACGCTTGTCACGAACACTGAACGAAATCACTAGTTTGGTCAATATGCCAATAGTACAAGTCAGTCACGTGACGCAGTTCACAGGAATATGCTGAGGGCCAAATATGGCTGTACACTTATCCAATATCATTTGTTACATAATGTAACATAAACATAGGGGAATATTTTTCTGGCTTACTTGTAATGATTGTCATAACTACCTAAGACAAGGATAGGAAAAGTGTTGGCAAAGATAAAATCATTATTAAATAAGTATGGGATAAAATAGCGTTGCTCGGATACTTTACTCCATTATGATCATGTTTTCAGCTGCCAGCTTAAGCAGAAAGCACTGCAAGCCATTTCCCCTCCACACAAACCTTTAACCGAATTGGAGGTCAGATGATTAGAAACGAGTGTGTAAGTACATTGTATTGCATTCAGTCACATTGTCTTTGAGAACATATTTACGTCTCTCGTAGAACATAATTACGACTCCCCTCGGGGTTTCAAACTATACAGTGTCTGTTTAGTACTCTATGGATTAAGATCACATAGGATATAACAACAGCAGACGTATGCACATCGATATCAACAGTAAACATAAAACAAGACAATAATCACCGTTGTCATTTAGAAATACGCAAAGCGACCGAGCCCGTGTCAGTCACTCGCCGATCAATTCCTGTTTCCATGTACACATTTGGCAAATGATGTTTTTTCTTGACATGGACAATGGCCATATCCTCCACCGCATGACTGGTGGTTTTGTTCACAAAAGAGTTGTTGTTAATTACTTTTCCGTAAATAGGAAATGTCACCTGACTGAAAAACGATGGATAAATGCTTTAACCTCATAGGTTACATTGAACAAAGCTCTCAACACGTAGCTTACCTTATTAGTACGAAAGAATCACGCAGAACAATATGTCGAAGTCCATGTAAGGTTGTGTGTTCTGCAAATTCACTTATTAAGTCCCCACACGTCATTTTGACATTTTGGTCAGTTTCTGTTACTATGGCAATATCTCTTTGATTATATTCATTGTTTATAAACAGGCTGCGCGGAGATTCCGGTTGCGTCTCATTGCTGTTGGAATTATTCATAGTCCTAAACTTATTATAGTCAACATTTTTCAGAACTATGCTTTCACTTAAAGTGCGCGATTTCTTTTTGCTCAACATTTATTATATATAAGCAAAATATAGTGATAATAAATTTTAAAACGCACGTTTAATCCAACTGAACTTTTTCTAACAAGTAAAATATATTATATAACCGCCACTTCTTTTTATAATAGGCCAATGATATGATATTCATGTTCAACACTCATTATGCTCAATGCGATTGAGTAATCACAACATTTTATTTTAGGTAAATTCATCCAGCAATAGTTTCCACTTAAATACTTAACTCTCCATCAGTATAACATTATGCGAGGAATTATATTTTTACAAATCAAATACCATTCGCGCAAAAGGCGGCTAACACGCTGTTAACGAACAAAAGTCTGACATTATCTCGACTACGTGTAAGTCCGTCAGGCGTATTTTTTCTCTATTTTATATTTCCGATGTTATGATTAAACTTGTAATACAAACCATGAGATAATGTCCTTTGGAAACATAAAATCCCCTCATTTGAAACATTACAGGTACGTCTATGTTGAACACATTGGTAAAATGGCGTTAAAAGATATGTATGATAAAAGATTATCAGATATCAAAAACGCGTGTTCCGTGTGTTATAGCGGTAATAAGTCACTACTACAGCAGAAAACAAACTCTGAATTAGAGAAAATGCTAGAGAACGGACACGTTTCTGAAAATATACTTTAACTGGTACTTTACTTAAAGAAAGTTTACTTTGATCTGGTGAAGACTTAAAGCTTTACGTTATGTTTTGTTACATCTATCCAAATGTAATTAAGATCTATTTAGAAACAAATTGTTCTGGGTGGTATCAATATCTAAGGTTTGAGGGAAACCATGATCCGGTTTTGATGTCGGGCTTAAGCAATGGAATTACACATTTATTTATTGTCTTCAATAAGACGCAAGAGACCTCGAGCACTCAGAGTGGATACTATATCATTTAGTTCATAGAGGCGGTTGTTGTGTTACCCTAAAAACCAGAAACTATGGAACCCCTTAGGTCATATTGTTATTTATTTTCTTATTGCATATTGATAGTCCAGTATAATATATTAATATTTCACTGTAGAGATATATATTTTATTATGGTGAAGTACAATATGTTGATATAAATCCAAATGATATTTCTTTAAAGGCAGAACCATATATACAGTTCCAGTAATAGCTATTCTTAATTTGGTTATTTTTCATAGAATAAAGAAATTTGGTTTGCTTAAGGAACTGTATCATAATGCGTTGTGAATTATTGTAGTTCAATTCAATTCAATTCAATTCTTTATTTCCCTCTATGGAGAGGATATCGAACACAATATGTACAGGATAACAAAGTATAAGAAGTTATACAAATATGAACATGAGCATAATAGTAACTACATGAATGTGTAATTCTCAGAAGACATGCCGCAGGTGATTAGGATTAAAGATCCGTTCATAAATAAGAAAGTAAACCCATAGGGCGTGAACTCACTTTCTTTTTCTTGTTCAGAATAGCATTGTCGTTTCTAGTGAATGCACCTCAGTGACCTACTGGACACCGTGGTATTCATTTTATGGTTATAACTATTTAATTGATCAATGTTGATGAAATTTTGCATTGAGGAAGTTCTAACGATGTTATCTATGAATGTAATTACTCTATAAAGCTATCCTTTAGCAGATCTGTTTTTAAATAATGTTTTAATTTTCAATGGTCAACAATATTTCAGTCATATGAAGACTACTCAGTCACATTATCACGACTGATACTGTGCCAACAAACAATTTCCTGAATCTACCCTCATATACTGAAAGCCAAGAGAGGGGGTTATATACGAGTACTATTTTAATGATTTTGGTATGTCACGGCCTTGGACCGAACCTACAGACTTGCGCCCTAATCGAAGCTGTTAAATTGTTTTGAATTTCTTGCGGGAGATCGTGATTTAGTAATAGCTGATAATTTTACAAATTCAGTAGAACCAATAAAGTCGTCAATTTGTCTGCTTTAAATGAAACAGACGTTGTAAACCAAGACGAAAGCAAATAATATCTAAACGATAGATAGAACAAAATGCAGGTTGACCTCATATTACATCATTACAAGTACATTAACATTGGTGCAATCAGTCACGCATCTCGTCCATTTATTAATTATTATTCTAACTGCTAGCACACCATTAACAACTACACTTAAAACATCAAAACGTTGAACTTATAGCATGCAGGTAAACTCTTTTATATTTTGAGTTATCTAACATTATGAAACACACATAGGAGGACTGTTCAAAATGTTCAATTTTTCAGCAGTTTAGTAACTTTGGTAACAGTTTACCGGTGCACGTCGTACATTTGCTGTTAAACACAATTTTTAACTTCAAATATTTTCACTATCGAAATGTGCACATACTTCAAAGTTCGGGTAGAAGTTTCTTGACGTACTAGTATATATGCAGGGCTGTGTATACATATTAATTCATTCAGACAGGGTCAAAGTAGAAATAACATCCGTTAACAAGAAGAGAGTCGAATTTCATAAAACTAGCAAAGTACACGAACAATTCGAACACCCTTCGTATTAACAGCTGTGGAATCGTACGATGTAATTGGTATTAAACCCACTGTAACTGTTGGGATATAGAAAACAGTGAATTATATAATCCTTTTTTACGGCTATATGTTTGATAAGAACAGGCGGATTTCTACATTTGATAGTATATCACCTAATTTTATGTCTAAACCACCTGCATGAACGCAGACATTCCGTCGCATCTATCCGATAGCATTTCTGTGCGAAAAAAAGATAGTGATAATGTAAAGTAGGTCTTTTGAATCAAGCCAAAAACAAAAAATATAATTGTAATATAATGCTAATTCCCTTATAGAATCGTAAAAGTTTAAATTCGTATACATGTAGATCGTTGTAAATTTGTTGACAATTTAATGAGGTCATACATAGATGAATTTTTGAATTTCTAAAGAAAAATAGAAATTTATACAATTTAGTTATCGTTTGTAGTTAACAATGAATAATTATTTTTAATTAATCCACGCGGAACATTGTAATATAACATTATCCGCCTAGTGATGGTGAACGTAGTATATGCTGGATTTTATTTTGTACAATAACTACGCATTACGGAAGTTGTTAAAAGCATGTCCGTTTTTGGGGTTTTGTCACTACTATCAACTAACGGTTGATAATACTGATTGTACTCACATTTATGCCAAGTTATGCGTTACAGAAACATCTTGTTCTTAAATGCAAATATGCAAAAGATAAATAAATATACTTGAATAACTACAGGTAAACATTTAGGGAAATGCTTAAGACAGACATTGATACAGGTCGGTCCGTAGTAAATACTTGAACGGCGTAGTTAAACAAAATGGGCGTCATGTAGAACAAGTAGTGTAACTATAAAAGCAATGTTCATTTATTCAGCTGATACATTTGTATACTGTACAATGGCCATTATCTTATAAAACTTAAATCTAGATACTCGTACATATCAGTAGTAATATCTTAGTGTATGGTTCTTGCAATGTCTTTCTTCACAATATACATGTATTATGGAGACCGATAAATTACAACAGACGTTATTGAACACCCAGTACATCTGTTTAAGTATATCTTTAATGATAAATGATTTTCATCATGCTGTTTTTACATCGAGATGATTGACCAATAATCCCTAGAACATTACATACGCACCAGTCGCTTTAATGTAACAATAACTCGATTTGTATCATGTGGAAACAACCGAAATCGATGGTAAAAACATTATATGACCTCTTACAAATTAGGAAAAACAAAAGTGGTGAAAGTGGTGCTAGCAATATTGGTTACGCTTGTCACGAACACTGAACGAAATCACTAGTTTGGTCAATATGCCAATAGTACAAGTCAGTCACGTGACGCTGTTCATAGGAATATGCTGAGGGCCAAATATGGCTGCACACTAATGCCATATCATTAGTTACATAATGTAACATAAACATATGGGAATATTTTTCTGGCTTACTTGTAATGATTGTCATAACTACCTAAGACAAGGATAGGAAGAGTGTTGGCAAAGATAAAATCATTATTGAATAAGTATGGGTATAATAGCGTTGCTCGGATACTTTACCCCACTATGATCATATTTTCAGCTGACAGCTTAAGCAGAAAGCACTGTAAGCCAATTCCCCTCCACACAAACCTTTAACCGAATTGGAGGTCAGATGATTAGAAAAGACGAATTAAATGTAAGTATATTGTATTGCATTCAGTCACATTGTCTTTGAGAACATAACTACGTCTCTCCTAGAACATAATTACGACTCCCCACGGGGTTTGAAACTATACAGTGTCTGTTTATTGCTCTATGGATTAAGATCACATAGGATATAACAACAACAGACGTATGTACATCGATATCAACAGTAAACATAAAGCAAGACAATAATCACCGTTGTCATTTAGAAATACGCAAAGCGACAGAGCCCGTGTCAGTCACTCGCCGATAAATTCCTAGTTCCATGTACAAATTGGGCAAATGATGTTTTTACTTGACATGGACAATGGCCATATCCTCCACCGCATGACTGGTGGACTCCTTCACGAAGGAGTTGTTGGTAATTAATTTGCCGTAAATAGGAAATTTCACCTGACCGAAAAACGATGGATAAATGCTTTAACCCCATAGGTTACATTGAACAAAGCTTTCAACGCGTAGCTTACCTTATTAGTACGAAAGAATCACGCAGAACAATATGTCGAAGTCCATGTAAGGTTGTGTGTTCTGCAAATTCACTTATTAAGTCCCAACACGTCATTTTGACCTTTTGGTCAGTTTCTGTTACTATGGCAATATCTCTTTGATTATATTCATTGTTTATAAACAGGCTGCGTGGAGATTCCGGTTGCGTCTCATTGCTGTTGGAATTATTCATAGTCCTAAACTTATTATAGTCAACATTTTTCAGAGGTATGTTTTCACTAAAAGTGTGCGATTTCTTTTTGTTCAACATTTATTATATATAAGCAAAATATTGTGATAAAAATTCCAAAACGTACGTTAAATCCCACTGAACGTTTTTTAACAAGTGAAAATATTATATAGCCGCCACTTCTCTTGATAAAAAACCAATGATATGATATTTATGTTCATTGAGTACATGTAATCACGACATTTTATTTTAGGTAAATTCATTCAGCAGTATTTTCCTCTCAAATACACTCCATCAGTATAACACTATGCGAGGAATTATACTTTAACAAATCAAATACCATTCGCGCAAAAGGCGGCTAGCACACTCATAACGGACAAAAGTCTGACATTATCTCGACTGCGTGTAAGTCCGTCAGGCGTATTTTTTCCTTATTTTATATTTCCAATGTTATGATTAAACTTGTAAAACAAAACCATAAGATAATGTTCTTTGGAAACATAAAATCCACTCGTTTGAAACATTACAGGTACGTCTATGTTGAACTAATTGGTAAAATGACGTTAAGAGATATATATGATAAAATATTATCAGATTTTTAGACGCGTGTTCCGTGTGTTATAGCGGTAATAAGTCACTACTACAGCAGAAAACAAACTCTGAATGAGAGAAAATTCTAAAGAACGGACACATTTCTGAAAATATACTTTAACTGGGTACTTTGTTTTGTTACATCTATTCTTAGGGCGCTTTTGTTGAAAATATCCGGTTTCAGTTTGGGTTTTAGGTTAGGTTAAACGTTGGACAGTAAACTAAAATTGGTTTTGATTTAAACTGAGTGGCGAGCAAACGGGTAGTTTGAAGAAATTTTTTGATCACCAAGGCAACAGAAAAGAGCTTTACTATGGTCTTGATATATTAACAGAAACACACGCTTCTAAAGAAAAATAATAAAATAGAATGAACTTATTATCTCTTTTCTTTTGTTATTCCCTGATTAGGCTGTCATATTTGGTAATTTGGTCGATATATTGAATGCTAGGATGGTATATACTTAAAATTGTTCTCTTTACGTTCAATTAAAACATAGTCAATTCATAATCATAGCGTAGAAATCCGACCATAGCTAATCACATCAGATAAGAAATTGTGTACTAAGAGATTCAGTAATGGTAAACATGGTCGGCCATTTCCCCCCGCTCAACTGCATGTAATTTCGGATGCATCAAACCGATCAAACCGCCTCCGGGGGTAGTTTGGAAGGTTTGACAAACCGGTTCGAGATTTTTTTAAACAAACGGCAAAACTTGTTTTCGTTTCAAACCAGTTTTACTGAACAAACGGACAGTTTGACAAACCAGGTGGAAACCAAACCAGGTTTGTTGCAAACAAAAGCGCCCTTATGTATTTTAGATCTATTTAGAAACAAATTCTTCTGGTGGTATCAATGTCTAAGGTTTGAGGGAAACCTTGATCCGGTTTTGATGTCGGGCTTAAGCAATGGAATTACACATTCATTTATTGTCTTCAATAAGACGCAAGAGACCTCGAGCACTCAGAGTGGATACTATATCATTTAGTTTATAGATGCGGTTGTTGTGTTACCCTAGAAACCAGAAACTAGGGAACCCCTTAAGTCATATTCTCATTTATTTTCTTATTGCATATTGACAGTTCAGTATAATATATTGATATTTCACTGTAGCGATATATATTTTAATATGATGAAGTACAATATGTTGATATAAAACCAAATGATAGTTTATTAAGGGCAGAATCATATATTCAGTTTCAGTAATAGATTTTCACGATTTGGTTATTTTTCATAGAATGAAACAATTTGGTTTGCTTAAGGAACTTTATCACACTATTTTGTGAATTCTTAAACAATTTAGTTAAAGTGATACCAGGCAGCGATTTATATGTAACTGGGTTAGTTCGTTGCTTATGTTCTGTTAATAAAATGGCTTGTTCATAGAATAGTGCCGTCAAGTAATAAATAACAGCCGGGTTTTTTCGTTATTTATTTTCTTTTAAGAAAATGAAATTTTTATAGAAAATGTTTACGTCAAGAAATACATACATGTATGGCATTGTGTACCTTTTGTGGTTCCGTTTGTTTTTGATAGTGTTTTAACTTCTACTGGTCAACAGTATTTCAGTCATATGGAGACTACAAAGTTACATTATCATGACTGATACACGGACACAACAAGCAACTTTCGGATCTACCCTTAGATACTGAATGCCAAGAAAGGGTATTTATATACTGAATACATCTAGAAACGCAGCACTGGGTCTACTGTCACTATTTTTTCAAACAGATGGTAGACAAACAAACTACATTTACTTGATGCTGTTGTATTCAATTATCAATACATCTGTAACATTTTATTACAAAGAGCTACATTTAGGTGCAGAGCAGTATTTTGGTGTATAGTGCGGCCGAAAATAACGGAACAAATAGTGATAAAATCGCTATTTTTTCGGAATCGTTGCATTAGGTGAATAGCTAAAGTATCGATCAAATATTGATTGATTACTTATTCATGATGTCCAACAGGTTGTTTAGCCCTGTCAGCAGCAGTTGTGAACCTGGTCTGGAGCTGGCTCACGCGGAGTAACTGGTCCTGTTGGAGACTTGTTACGCATGAATGACCTGAACTTGGGCGGTCGCAAATGGTGTCAGTGTGTTGGTAGCGTGTCTCTGGAAGAGAAAGTTTCGGTGCATGACAATTTAACCGTCATGCAAACTCCTGTTTGACATCTCTGCCATAAGTATCCAGATGGCCTGATTTCGCTCATATTCGGACAATCATGGTATTTTTATTCCGGAACATATGCCATTTCTTTTGTGATTTTCTTTTTATTAGCAAACTTTACAAAAAGTTCGATGCAATTTATACCAAAATTTATCACGCGTAAATGGTGCACGTGGATATCATGCATTTTGTGATTATAGCGGTGCACGGGATTTACGTAACACGATCGATAAAATTTGGATGATGGCCAAGTTTCTACAAGATTATTCAACACTACTACACAAAATTCAAATTTACATGTACAATGCAAGTAAGAAAAATCGGGGATAAAAACGTTGCGTTTCTAGATGTACTAAGTATATATACGAATACTCTTTTAACGATTTAGGTATGTCGCGGCCTGGGATCGAACATACAGAGCTCCTGAAGTTGTTAAACTGATGTTTTGAATCCCTTGTGGGAGAGCGTGATGACAAGGCGCTGTCGTCGTTTCCGTGTGGCTTTGGATTGTCTGTGCGCTATATACAGTGTTTAGTAATAGCTAATAATTTAAAAATTCAGTAAAACTAATTAAGTCGTCTATCCGTCTGCTTTTAAATAAAACAGGCGTTGTAAACCCAGACGAAAGCAAATAATATCTAAAAGAAAGATAGAATTAAATGCAGCTTGACCTCATATTACATCATTACAAGTACATCAACAATGGTGTAATCAGTCACCCATCTCGTCCATTTATCAATTAGTAATAGCATCGGCTTGCTGAACAAGAGCCAGTTGGATTCTTATCGAATTGGATACAACATTGGGTAAAACCCCAATCCTCCTATTGCCGACACGAATTAAAACTTTTTGAGTTATGGTTATAAGTATTTTGATAGATTTAACAAATTGCAGTTGATTTCCAAAAAAGGAAACATATTTCAAATTGGGCAAAAAACACTTAAGGAAAACAACCCATCTTTTTCTTGCTCAAACTCTTACTTTGACTGGTTCACAACCACAAATGAGAATGTAAACATGTGGCTAGGGGACAATACTACAAATTGGGCCAATATAAAGATTGTAAGAGTACAAGTCGAGGCACAATACGCCAAAGGCCGGGAATAGGAGAAAGTGTCCTTCAATTCGACCATGGAGGTCATGAGATATGATGCTAAAAATAGACCATACAAGTCAGCATTTTTGTGTTTTCGTTGATTGCATGTTTTGCTTCAAAATAGTTAAGCCATACTTTCCTCTAATTTGAATAATTAAAGATTTTTTAAACGATTATAAAATCAAACGTGTCCTTAAATGCCCGTAAACCGGAAACAATCAGATATTTTCTTTTAGCAATTTTAGTTATAATCCGTCATGTCGGAGTAATATGCAAGTCAGATAAGTGTCTTGCTTATATTGTTATATCTGTATGTCTCTAATATGAGTTTTAAGTTATTTATAAAAACATTTCCAACACGGCGTGATCTATGTATTGCCCTATCATTTTGCTATTGACTCGTGAGTTCCCCGTACCCCCTTTCTTCTTCATTGTTTGTTGTTATATATGCGACAACATAAGGTTTGTGAAGAGACACAGTGCATTGCTGAATGTTTCTATGTCAACACAAAAAGATAATATCAAGTAGGAGGGGAAGCAACACACAACTTAACCAGCCGAGCACAGAAAACATTAAAAACATATAAGGCACCATTCTCAACTGAACCAACCGAGCACAGAAAACATAAAACGCATACAAGGCACAAAGTAAAAGATCCACCCAAGTCGAAGCTGTCGAAAAGTAAAATGAATTTGTTCCAGCAATCAAAACGCTGAATGCCCTGGCTGAATGACCAAGTTTCACCATGACCCAAAAGTCCACCATCATGTCAAACCACGTAACGGCAGTTATTTATTGTTCTTATATAAACGACGGGTGGTGATAATGTGGTTAGAATGTTATGGATCGTCAGATCTCACCTCTTTATTGGAAAAAATATGTTGGTGTCTATTAGAGGAAATTGAGAAAATGATGATGTACGTATTTGACTTTTCTAGCACAGAGGCTGGAGTATTCTATTACACATTTATTGTATATATGACGCGGAGACAGAACAAGCACCGTAACAATGTAGTACCTAAATATCACAGGTTTATTTATTAGACTTAGAAGGTCGTAAGACTCATGCATGTATGAAATCTGCATCTGAAGGCGCTTCTTATTAACCTATTTTCATGAAAAGAGGAAGTGGTCATGTTGACCAAAGTGAAGTTTAAAAAGCTTGACGTTGTTTTTCTGTAAGTAAAGAATAATTTTTACTTATTTTCTCAAAAGATTGATTTTATTCTTATTCTAAGCCAGCGATATATTTGTCATTGGAATGAAACCAACGTGACAATGAATTGAACTTACGCGTATTTACTTCATCCAAACGTACAGGCAAACAGAGATTCCAATACATGATCTATTTCTCAGTGGGACTTCATCATCATCACCAATTTGTGGATCTATGTAATACGATGAAGCATTGTCTATCTTATAGCCTTACTCAGATGATATTCGAGACATATGACTTCATTCATATTACAGAATTATTGACATTATCTTTGCCATGTTCTGTTGATAATGCTTACGGTTGAACAGATTGTGTCAGGGGATGCATACAGATTTAAACCACAGGGAATTTACGACTTGGAAACAAAAGAAACATGGTTAAATATCTGTTGATGTTGATCATATCGTAGATACACATGATTTGTCTAAACAAGCAAATATCTGCCCATGTCCAAGCTGTCGAAAGTTATAATGAATTATTAATTTCAGCAACCAAAAAGACTGAATTCCCTAGCTGAATGACCCAGTTTCCGCAGCAAAACGACTATAATGCCTAGGTTTAGCTGTCAGAAATTCTAAAAAGTAGTGTCCAACACACTTTTTGGTACAAGCAACGAACGTTTGCATTAAACAAAACGTAAGCACGCGATGAGGACACGAAAACGTAAACATTACTTGTAAACTACTTCAGAGACACATGTTGATGTCATTAATGTTATCACAGAACATAGGTGACTCCTTAGCTTCCACTAGCATTAAAACAAAAAGTAAAGCTTCAGTCAGCAGTTTTCGCAAACATTGGTCACAGTTTGAATACTGCTTCACCAAATGAAAATCGTTTATTGCAATTATCTTTAAGACTTGTGGTGTTTTGAGCATAGTGTTCACCTTTAGGTTCAATTGTTTTATCTATTGCAATAATCCATGCTTATAGACATTTAACGCTTTATCTTGTTTATTTGCAAGTTGAATATACATGTACAAATATGTATGTAGCGGTTCATCCATTCAAATAATACATAACTTCTAAAAACTTGGTACTTTGTGTCGGATGGCTGAGGGAAATACCAAGGCGTTCGCATACATGAAGTTCAAAATTTGCTTTTTCATGTCGGGGATTAAAAGGTCAATACAACCTTCTTGAATACCTTCTTGAATGTTGGGGATCTTCTAATAAACCCTTTCAGGTTTTGTCTTCCCCTCAATGTCTTCGTTAAAAAATGTCGCCGGTTTTGTTTGTCAATAAATCGGTGTAATATCGAATCGCCGTAACCGCCACGTATACATATGACCCCTATACAGATTGACACTGTTCTGTTCCTAATTACATTTTTGTACGTACAATTTTCATTGAATAAAATAAACTTATATTCATTTGTGGAAATTTAATTTTTAAGTTAAAATAAACTTCGAGCAGATTGGAAGTGATGCAAAAACGAAAATTCGAATATGCAAAATCACGCATTACTAACAGAATCAGCAGAGCAAGAAAGGTACAAAAATGGAACACACAAAAGGAACATCACAGATGTCTAGGACAAGAAAAAAGAATAAACTTAAACTGAATTAAGAAGAAAAACCTGGACAGCTGCAGCGCCGTGCCAATTATAAATAATGAACTTGTCAGAAACAGTTATTTATTTGTGATGGATTTGTAATCGTTTGAGCATATTGTAGCTTTATTATGATAAAATATTAGATAATGTATGGACTGTTTCTGAATAAGTTTCACTCACATTTGGCATGGTACTGTACAATAACTCGCCACCTTACTCCGACGGCGTGCCGTCAAATACAAACGCATCTTGCACAGTTAGGTCAAAGAAAACCGAATAACTTTAATAAGATATTAGAACATCTAAACTGACTTTAGAAATACTAATGTCCCATCATACTTACAATCAAAAGTTGATGCATCCAAATGAAAGTACTAATAAGTTTGGAGAGTTTTACTGAAATATAACTTACTAACGACTCATTTCCTAGTGTGTGGCGCAACAAAAGAGAATGGTTCCATGGATAAGTGGGAATGTGCGCTTGCTAGCCACTAAATTAGTGAATAGTATGTCTAATATAATTGCCAAACATAATTATCTATACTTGTACATATATTACATATAATGGATAATATTCGTGTTCAACGACGTTGAAGTAACGCGTCGATGAGATGCGGTAATTGTTGATGATCACATGAGTATTGACCAGGCACGTTTTGTATAACTTTATATACGTATAGTTTGACACAAGACTCTATAAATGCAGCCAAGTCACGTACATTTTAAATGTATGGGAGCATAATGCGTAGCTATTGCCAAACTGCAAATGGGTATAACGTGATGGTATTTATCCAACAGTTAGACTTTTGTAACAAACACATGGAGGTTCCAAATGTTTAGTTGGTGTCTAAAACTATTTCATTGAGAGTATACTACTCATTGCTCGTATATACACTCAAATACTTTGAAGACGCACCAATAATTTAAACCACGCGAATACGTAGTATACATCATTTTTTGGAATCAAAATTTGGTCGATCAAAAGTTCATTTATATTTAATCAAAGAGCAAATTTCCATAACAAAGGTTTACAAGATTACAAAGTCATGCGACGTCAATGTGTTCACGTCTCAAAAGTCAAATTCAAAATTTAGAAGTGTTGGCTTAGTGTTTTGTTCCTGGTGCATTCACAACCACGGCTACGCATACACAACATCATATATTCAATGCGCTGCATGGGAAAGTTCAACCATTCATCGAGAACGATCTGGAGAAGCGGTTCGTCATATCCAGGAAACGGTACCCATTTGTAAGACCATGTTATACTACTGATAAAGATGCAGAATACAGTCACATTGGTATTGTTTTTCTTCCCGAAAACTGTCTATTGTCCGTAATGTTATTATAATGCTGTCTAGGGTCAACATCATTGTCGCCGGACATTGGGATACAAGAAGGTAATGACTACAGGTTTAAGCAGGTAGTTCAATTCACGAGACTTAATGTATTAGGAAACGCGCGTTAATTTGGGCTGTGTGGCTAGATTATCATGCTTCAATACATAATTATATGCTATGTGGTAACGGCTTGTTTAAGGATTGGAGTTTAATAATTACAAAGGATCGATTGTGGTTCAGTTTCAATTGACAATATAATATTCACAAAATAGAGATTCAATTGGAACCTTGTTGAGGTCATGTTTATTTTACAGAATCTTATTTCATGTTTTTCCAATAGGAGTTGGTTTGTTATTATATGTATAGCATATTGCTACAATTTTATATTTCATTGATACACTTGTTCACGTTTACCTTTGGTGCTGGTTGCTTTTTCCCAGACCATCAAATATCGTACTATATTGTATGTTAGTTAGATCCAATTGCTATGAGTAAGGGCTTGCCAAATTCATAATTTATAGGCAGTCCGTCTATAATCACAGCAATTTGTTACAACTTAAGGCTCTCCTAAATCATTGTTTTGAGGCAGCCAATCTAGAATGTGTTCGTTTAGTTTATAGCTTCTACAATTTAGGGCTTTCCAATATCACAGTTTTGAAGCAGCAAATAAGGCTTTCATATCGAGGCCATGCCATATGAACAATGTCAACCAAATAAATAATATGTTTAACTTCCAATTTTGTCAAGTTGTTTCTTTGAAGTCTAGTACATTAATTTTGTATTACATTCATGTAAATCTGGAACATTCTTGCCATTTCAGGTTATCTTCCTGACATTTGGACTCGTACACTTAATATGTTCCAGATGTAGGGAGATGTGTCTCATGCGCATAAACATTCATGCAAGGACAATCCAAAATGCCTGAGTGTCTAATTAGGCCCTAGCAAAAGGCTTCTACTGGGACATGTCTGTTAAAAGATTATTCTAAAATAATATCAATAACCAACTGTTTGACATTCAATTATTGTGTTGGTAAATTAAACACCCTTAACGGATCTATATAACAACGGTGATTGGTAATTGACCGACGGTGTTCTGTGATGTTTGTATACCCTACTTAAGACTAGAAAACGTATAGAGTTTGTCCATCCAGGGGGGTGTTGATGGTTTCATCAAACAACATGGTAGCGTCAGAAAGAGTTATGCAAATAATATTTGCAACATATGGCGTAACCAAATAATCTGCACCAGCGTTATATCAATTTTACTAAGGTTATTATATTCACATGTGCATGCATTTGACAATGAAACTGCAGTTACTTGAAAGGGTTTAGCAAACATACGTGCGGCAGATGGAGTAACCAAACAATGTGCATCGGCATTATATCAATAGTAGAAGGGATAGTATATCGTCATATTTTTATGAACACATATGTCCTGCTGTCTCTCTTACACTGACGATATCGCGTATCTTAAAGAATATATTTCACGTGCGATATACACAGTTTTGTTTGTACGTTCTCATCGCTAAGTCACGCAGTTTTTTTAAATATTTTATACCCAGGACTCAATGTCATAGCGCATTTGACCAACTTTGGGGTTAAGCTGAAAGCTAAAGTGTGGAAATAGTTCTGCTAGTGCTTACAGTGTTTTGGTCATATTAATTATTGACCAGTACGAACTTGTTTTTCCACGGGCAACACACATCTTCTGCTAATGTTGATGGCAAAACCGTAGCTAATGTCAAAGAAAAAAGATATACGAGGGGGTGTCAAAAAGTACTTGCACTGGGCCCGTCATTTGTTCAGTTTATGACTGATTTCCGCAAAAATCACACATACATTAAAACAACATATTTTGAATTGTTTTTCAAATTTTCTTCGAGTAAACCATTTTGCTAAGTATTTGGCGTTTACTATGGTAACTTAAAAAATGCTCCGCGGCGCACTTTAAAAAGATCATGGAATAGGCCTTCAATATATACTTATAATTCTGTCATCCGATTTGAAAGATTAAACCACCGACGTAAACAATAGGACCGTAGCATCAACCTCATGTATATATCATGGCGCTAGTTGCATGCATACTGATGTGATGTCAAAATCATGTGGATTTGTGTAGCGTGACTGTAATCGCATTTCATGACGTCGGCGCACTTTTCAAAGCGACGTTACGCTCAGACTATCGAAACACCTTCACATTTTGCTCTTTACTCAGATATGCCCCATCTGTGGGCTAAGATAAGATCATACCAGGTATGACTTTCAAGTGGCGCAGGTATGACTTTCAAGTGCATTTTATTCAAACTTTAAAAACATTATTGCGATGTCAAAAAAAAAGACATATAGTGCATGTACAACTGAAGTTAACAATACACATTTAGCCTATAGCCCCAATTGGGATAATGCAATATTACCCAAAATTAAGAATGAACATTGAGGGTGACCATTTTAGGGTACATGTGCGTTATTGTCGACCGCACGTCACATTACGGCGGAAATTATAACATGCGAGTTCGAGGCTTTAACGATCAGTGGATCAGAACATAGTAAAAGTGTATTGAGTTGGTACGGCCACACTTCGTGAAAGAATAACCCTTGGACGATTGAAACGTGACAGATGCGTCGACGTCGCACGACGTCGTGACGTCCGAAAAGTGCGCCGGCAGGCTGTCGGTCAGCTTTTAAATCGTTTAAATATTTTATTGATATTAGCATATATCCAACGTATTATTGGTTTCTTAGTACAGAATTGAATATAGTTTAAGATGGCAAAACAAATTATTCAATCGCATTACGCATATTAAAATGAACGGGCCAGTGCACGAACTTTTTGATACCCCCTCGTACATGTATGTCAAAACATGGAAATGAACTCAAAAATATCAAATAACAAGCTGAGCAGGCTCGGTTAGCGTTGACAGTATGGATATTATATAAACATTAAGTTGTTTTGTTAAAATATTGACTTACCGCCTTGGTATGATAGACTCCCGAACTGCGATGTGTCGGATACCATGTAGTGTTGTAAATTGGGTGAATTCAAACAACGTGTTACAAAATGCTGATTTCTCGTCTTTTTCCTTATTTGGAGGGGCCACAGAAACGGTACCCTTCGTCCGAGAGAACTCTGAAGTCGGATACAGCGACCCTTCATGGGCCGGATATGACGTACCCTGCATTATTATCGCGTTCACATTATTTTCATCTTGTCTATTTCTGTTGATATCCGAAATATATGCCACTCTAGTATCTGAATGGACATCCATCTCTGGAGATTGCGCTATAACGTTATAGTATGTCCATATAAATATATGATGTACATTCACGCGCCTCTTGGAACTATTGAATGATATAAACAACTGATCGCTTGTCTCTCTCTCTCTCGAACTAATAATTTCAATAGTTTATGGGCAATACTTTGTAGGAAAATCAGTAAATATGGCCATCAATATCGAGTATAAATATCGAACTTAATGGAGTAATGTTTAGATTGTAACAAATTATGTATTTAACTACGGCAATATTAATTTACTCCCTTCATACTTTATATTAAATGTTGATGCAATTACCAGCGCTTATTGCATTCAAGTAACGATTATATCACCCCATTAACTTGATGCATGTTAAAGTCAAACCATTAATGTCTGCTTGTATATGCAATGCATTCATTGCATATTCTGATTATCAACACTTCCATTCATATCATTCTGTCATTGTTACAGTAGCGTGAACTTGGCACGTACATATGCAGTCTGCATTCAGGTCTGCAAAAGTATTTTGCAGACTTAGGTCTGCAGTCTGCAGTCAGGTCTGCAAATGAAATATTTTGCAGACCTAGGTCTGCAGTCTGCACTTAGGTCTGCAAATGTAGTATTTGGCAGACCCAGGTCTGCTGTCTGCACACAGGTCTGCAAATGAACAATTTTGCAGACCCATGTCTGCAGTCTGCACTCAGGTCTGCAAATGTAGTATTTTGCAGACCTAGGTCTGCAGTCTGCAATCAGGTCTGCAAATGTAGTATTTTGCAGACCTAGGTCTGCAGTCAGGTCTGCAAATGAAATATTTTGCAGACCCAGGTCTGCAGTCTGCAGTCAGGTCTGCAAATGAAATATTTTGCAGACCTAGGTCTGCAGTCTGCACTTAGGTCTGCAAATGTAGTATTTGGCAGACCCAGGTCTGCTGTCTGCACACAGGTCTGCAAATGAACAATTTTGCAGACCCATGTCTGCAGTCTGCACTCAGGTCTGCAAATGTAGTATTTTGCAGACCTAGGTCTGCAGTCTGCAATCAGGTCTGCAAATGTAGTATTTTGCAGACCGAGGTCTGCAGTCAGGTCTGCAAATGAAATATTTTGCAGACCCAGGTCTGCAGTCTGCACTTACGTCTGCAAATGAAATACTTTGCAGACCCAGGTCTGCAGTCTGCACACAGGTCTGCAAATGTGGTATTTTGCAGACCCAGGTCTGCAGTCTGCACTTAGGTCTGTAAATGTAATATTTTGCAGACCTAGGTCTGCAGTCTGCACTTAGGTCTGCAAATGTAGTATTTTGCAGACCCAGGTCTGCAGTCTGCACACAGGTCTGCAAATGTAGTATTTTGCAGACCCATGTCTGCACTCAGGTCTGCAAATGAAATATTTTGCAGACCCAGGTCTGCAGTCTGCACACAGGTCTGCAAATGTGGTATTTTGCAGACCCAGGTCTGCAGTCTGCACTTAGGTCTGTAAATGTAATATTTTGCAGACCTAGGTCTGCAGTCTGCACTTAGGTCTGCAAATGTAGTATTTTGCAGACTGCAGACACAGGTCTGCAAATGTAGTATTTTGCAGACCCAGGTCTGCACTCAGGTCTGCAAATGAAATATTTTGCAGACCCAGGTCTGCAGTCTGCACTCAGGTCTGCAAATTTGGTATTTTGCAGACCCAGGTCTGCAGCCTGCACTCAGGTCTGCAAATGAAATATTTTGCAGTTATAGGTCTGCAGTCTGCACTTAGGTCTGTAAATGTAATATTTTGCAGACCTAGGTCTGCAGTCTGCACTTAGGTCTGCAAATGAAATATGTTGCAGACCCAGGTCTGCAGTCTGCACTTAGGTCTGCAAATGAAATACTTTGCAGACCTAGGTCTGCAGTCTGCACTTAGGTCTGCAAATGAAATACTTTATACTTTACAGACCTAGGTCTGCAGTCTGCACTTAGGTCTGCAAATGAAGTATTTTGCAGACCTAGGTCTGCAGTCTGCACTTAGGTCTGCAAATGAAATATTTTGCAGACCCAGGTCAGCAGTCTGCACTCAGGTCTGCAAATGAAATATTTTGCAGACCCAGGTCTGCAGTCTGCACTCAGGTCTGCAAATGAAATATTTTGCAGACCCAGGTCTGCAGTCTGCACTCAGGTCTGCCAATGTAGTATTTTGCAGACCCAGGTCTGCAGTCTGCATACAGGTCTGCAAATGAAATATTTTGCAGACCCACGTCACAAACTTTTAACAAATTATCGCAAAAATCAACCTGTTGGATAAATATGTGAATATTCAAAGTGATGTTATGGACGATCGTTTCCACTCCTTAAATAATGTAATTAATCCTATTTGATCGTTTTAATATTTCTGAGGAATCACTACTACAATGTAAACCAACCAATTGTTATTGATCATACTGTTCAGATTATTTTTATCCCATGTACGGGATTTAAAACCACAAGCGTATTTAAGCAATTTTTACGTTTTCGAAAATCACATTTAAACATTTTGGTATTTCATTTGTTAGCACCAAAAGCCCCATTTTTACCCCAATCATTCCATAAAAAGATAGTTTGCACTGGTTGCTCATTAACCTACTTGTGTAATTGTGACAGACCAAACTTTTATGACATATAAAAACGCTAATTGTCATGTTCATACAATGAGTGCATCACATAACATTTGTTTAGATAACATATATACATGTACATATATACACATACATGCACGCACGCGCGCATGTATACACACACACGCACACACACGCACAAACACATATAATACGGTAAGAGAAAAGCGTCATGCATTCATGAAGTTAAAAGTTTTACAAGTACAATCAATACAACAAAGTATACATGTATACAGATAATTTACCGAATAATTTTACATGCTTTATTTGAAATAGTAGTGAAAGACTGTAATAGATATCTATCATTTTGTTTAAAGAATTTCATTATAATGTCGCAAAACATACTTAGTCGACGTAATGTAATATAATATGATTTTCGCTTGAGATTAAAGCAATGAATTTGACCATGTTCGGTCTTGTGTATGTACGTTTGTCAATATATTTTTGACGTGAAACAGTGAATTGGGGACACATTAACAGATAATGGTATTCGTCACCCAGATCATTGCATAATTCACATTTCCTATCTAATGTTGGAATATTTCTCCAACGTCCAGTTTCAATCGGTAAATTGTGGTTTCTTGAAATAAATGCCATTAATTTTCTACAGTGATATTGTGATAACAATGTAATATACGCACTTTGTTTGAATTGCTGTTTTACATGTTTATAAACATTTGTATTGGAGGTTCTTTCCATTTCGGAAAACCAATGCTGTACAAAAATATCCTGAAGTTTTTGTTTTGATGAATGTATTAACCATTTAGAATTGATAATATATTGACTATCCCAAATACCTGATAGCCCAATATTACAAAGAATAGTTTTGATATTTTTTATCCATTGTGATTTAATCGTACCTATTGATGTTAGTTTTCGTATCATGAGATAAATGTTTGAGGAAATTGTATTAGTACCAGGTGTGCTAATGTCACCAATTAGCCGAGTCCAATAAGAAATTACTCTATTTTGTATTTCTATTTTTGCACCAATGTTATATATGTACATAATGCAATATTAATAATTATATTACAGTAAAGAAGTGTTCGTAAATTCATGAAACAAAAGAGGAAATATTTATTTTAAATGACCACCATATTCACCGGATATCATATATCATGTTTAACGTCCCTTTTATAGATAGCCATCGGCAAGTTTTCAGGACGGCAAGGCTAATTGCCTGGGTTTCTTACCAGTACACATCTAAATGGATTCAGACACATTATGCCTCCTAAATATCTGAAGCTCTCCAACCTGGGATCGAACCCAGGGCCTCAGATTCGCAGGCGGGGATGCTATCCCTTACACTACGGTGGAATCCATTATATGATTAAGGAAAATGCTATTTATTTGTTTAAGTACTCACAATCTACACATGTGCCAATTTGCATGATTCTATCACTGTTGGAAATGTCCTTATAACAGTAAATTCCGTGAAACCAGGGGTTATGGAAAAGTTGAAAAGCACCACATTTCGCCGCTCAGAATTTCGGTTGATTTTTTTTCAAAGTTGAGGATGATCCACCTATGTTCTAACTCTTTAAAAAGGCGATACATGTTATCAAGATTCATGTTTCACTACTTTACTGTAACATAAACATGCTTATTTTCGTGTTTTATATGATATGATGATCTGGATATACAACAGAAAAAGTAAATAGCGGAAAAAGATTTATTTTTATTTTGGTATACTTATTTGACAAGTTTTTAGTGTGTACAGTCAATTATAGTATTTGACATATTGTAACATATCCATATATAGAGGATCTTGCATGAGTGCTCATTACATACGAGTTTTATTAAACCGCAGACCAATATGTTGATTGACCTAGATCAACAATATTTGCAGACTGTATACCCGGGGTGTAGACGTGGTGCTACATTTGTAGGTATACAAAATATTGCATTTAGAGACATCATTTAGATGTAGATGTAGGTACTAGGTATCCAATATATTTGATAAGCAAACCTAGATGTTGATGTATTTCATTTATTTACCAGGATGTAGATCTAAAACAAAATCATTTGTAAACCCGTATGTAGATATTTTTCATCTGCAGACATGGTTTTAGATCTAGGTGTTAGTTCTACAAAGTATTTTATTTGTAAACCTAAGTGTAGATCTAGGTGCTCTGTCTGCAAAATTGTTGATTTGCAGACCTGAGTGCAGACTGCAGACCTAGGTCTGCAAAATATTTCATTTGCAGACCTGAGTGCAGACAGCAGACCAAGGTCTGCAAAATACTTCATTTGCAGACCTAAGTGCAGACTGCAGACCTGTGTCTGCAAAATATTTATTTGCAGACCTGTGTACAGACTGCAGACCTGGGTCTGCAAAATACTACATTTGCAGACCTGAGTGCAGACTGCAGACCTAGGTCTGCAAAATATTACATTTGCAGACCCAAGTGCAGACTGCAGACCTGGGTCTGCAAAATATTTCATTTGCAGACCTGACTGCAGACTGCAGACCTGGGTCTGCAAAATATTTTATTTGCAGACCTGAGCGCAGACTGCAGACCTAGGTCTGCAAAATATTTCATTTGCAGACCTAAGTGCAGACTGCAGACCTAGGTCTGCGAAATATTACATTTGTAGACCTGTGTGCAGACTGCAGACCTGGGTCTGCAAAATACTACATTTGCAGACCTAAGTGCAGACTGCAGACCTGGGTCTGCAAAATATTTCATTTGCAGACCTGAGTGCAGACTGCAGACCTAGGTCTGCAAAATACTTCATTTGCAGACCTATGTGCAGACTGCAGACATAGGTCTGCAAAATATTTCATTTGCAGACCTGTGTACAGACTGCAGACCTGGGTCTGCAAAATACTACATTTGCAGACCTGAGTCTGCAGTCTGCAAAATATTACATTTGCAGACCCAAGTGCAGACTGCAGACCTAGGTCTGCAAAATACATTTGCAGACCTGAGTGCAGACTGCAGATGTACGTGCCAAGTTCACGCTACTCATTGTTACGCCGTTTGCGTTTCAAATTAAATAGGTTTAACAATTTCGTAAGAGCAAATTGGTACTGGTTGTTAACAAATTCCAAGAGGAGCAAATTGGTACTCGCTGTAAATGAATTCAAGGAACAGCAAATTGGTACTTGTTGTTAATGAATTCAAGGAACAGCAAATTGGTACTCGCTGTTCATGAATTCAAGGAACAGCAAATTGGTACTCGCTGTTAATGAATTCCATGAACAGCAAATTGGTACTCGCTGTTAATGAATTCAAGGAAGAGCAAATTGGTACTCGCTGTTAATGAATTTGAGGAAGAGCAAATTTGTACTTGTTGTTAATGAATTCCATGAACAGCCAATTGGTACTCGCTGTTAATGAATTTCAGGAACAGCAAATTGGTACTTGTTGTTAATGAATTCCATGAACAGCAAATTGGTACTCGCTGTTAATGAATTCAAGGAAGAGCAAATTGGTACTCAAATTGGTATTCGCTGTTAATGAATTTCAGGAAGAGCAAATTGGTACTGGCTGTTAATGAATTCTTGGAAAACTGGATAGATCAACTCATCGACATGCATGACTGACTAACACGATACACACGTTGCTAATCACGACGGAAGCTTAAAAAACGACTAAAATCAGTCAAGTGTCGCTAAAAGATATTTATCATACTTTGGTGTTAATTATCTAATGAATTTTTTACATTTTACAGGATAAAGATCAACTGATATTGGATATAATGAGACATACAGGGTTCATTACTGTATTAAGCGTATGTCCCACTGAGGAATTCCACATCGGCAATGTTCTCTCGATTTCTTCCGATACCACCCGATTCATCTCAATTCCTAACCATATTATCACGAACTGTCTCATGACTTTCCCGAAGCTTTCCCTAGACCACGAGGGACCTATTTCCGATGTCCTGATAGCTCATTAATTTCAATCGGTAGGACATCGCCGAGGCAAAAAATACTCAGCGGGACCTAGGCTTTACCTAACTGGGGCATGGTGACTCTATGTCATGGTTAGAGTGCCGTAATGATATAATATTCATACCGGTTATTATCATGTGAATAAAGAACAGAACCAGTCATGTTATGTTTGTAGTATAAGCCGCTTATAAGTCCATTAATCATTGTAAACATAAAACAGACTATCGTGTTAATCTGGTTCCGTCATAATGCGAATGATAGGCTTGTAAATAGATATCATAAATTAATGACATATTAGTATGCTTTAAGAAGGCTGACTAATGCCTTAATTGGCTTTTTCAATAATTGTTCAATGTAATAATTGGTGACTCAAATACGTACGTCATATAAAGTGTTTTTTAGCGATCGGATAAAGGAACCCACACAAAAATGAGGTCCCTAATTAAATATTTATAAACAAAAACAATATAAGTACAGGGTTCATGCGCGTAAGACGTAGTTTCTCATCAGAGTGTGATATTATACATTATATCATCATTTGTAATAGTGTCAGTCGATACAACCACATGAACTTGCATAATTAAAAAAAATGAAAAAAATTGGATTTGTTTTCACTTCTGTAGAGCCTGTATTAAAATATTATAAAATATAATATTTTAATACAGGCTCTACAGCATTCTGATCACCTCGGCCTTTATGCATTGCATTAGACCTCTGACATAACAAGGCGCCATATTGAAACTATTTTCAGTCACATGATTAGAAAATGGCAGCCCCCAGTCTTCAGTACACATTATGTCAATACATGTTCACACAAATATATAGATCTATATAGATATATAATACCAGTAAATACGCACTACAAAATTCAACGGAACGATTAATCACATGTGTGCCAGGCGATAAGTTAACTCGAAATGATCCGAAAGTCAAGTAGTATATTTTGTAAACAAACCCGCTTAAATATGGGTCATGTTTGTTGATGTTTTCGACACGTGCTTGGGAAATATAAATTATGAATAATATTTAAAGGTATGGGTTATTTCTTTTATGATATGTCTTCGTATGATCATAAAAATAAGAAAACTGTTCGGGAAAGATAAAATAACCATCTTATTGACGGATACATAATTTGTTACTTTTACGCGTAGGTAGCGACTTTTAACTCACGGCCTGTTGGCTTTGGTGTATTACTACAGTTAGACACGAGGTTATTTGCCGGAGACAAACGGAAATGGCCGAGCTTTCACGATTGGCTCTACAGTAGGCCTACTGAAAAAAAATCAAAAACAAAATTTTGTTTTCATTTTTTTTATAAAATATGCAAGTTCCTGTGGTACAACCAACAGAACGACATACCAAGCGTAGAACCATTGTTTAAAAACCAGATTGTTGACGGATGTAAATTCTATAAAGACAGACAAATAAATAGATGAGATGTACTTTATTCTTTACAAAGCAAATAATATAGTTATACAGCAATATCATAGCAAATATGACAGAATTAACTACTTATATGACAATACAGCATTCAATGTCCTAACCGTCGCAATATTTATACAATATGTATCGTATATTTATTGATACCATATTTCTGTCGTTTCAATGTTTAACTGTTGAAGGCCTTACGGCAGATTGACATTTATGTCAAGTAAGCTCCCACTATTAAGGAATAAATAAAAGTCTTTATTATATAGATTTTTACAATCATATAGCGTAAATAATGGCCGGTTGTACATGTACATATTTCGTAGACATTTAAACAGTAATACTCGCAAGACTTTGTTAAGCTTTTCTGTGTCACTATTTAAATGCTCGTTAAACCAACGGTTGATGTACCTGATTATGCATGAATAAACTTGTCATGAGAAAATCTTTCTTATTTGAATATTTGATTCATTTATCGTGAAGATCTATATGGTCAAACAGGCTAGGCATAACTTAACCTTGTAAGAACCACAGAGAACGGACGCTATGTGTGTCATCTGCCCAGAGTTGCTCGGTTATAACGACCTGACCTATGGGACCTGACGATTTAAGTATTGGTAAGCAATATTCACCCTAGTGATCGATAGTACGAAAATTGTTGCCAACAATACGTTTAGTTTAAGTCTAAATTATTGAATATGTTAGCAGGTGATTGTCACTCGCCAATTAAATAAAAACATGCAATCAACAAAATATTGATCTGAAAATATGCACCTATGCATACACATGTACGAGGGTCATCGTAAAGTTCGTGTACAACCCTTACAATATAAGTTAAACATTGACTATAGTCATAAAATACCTTATGTAGATCATCATCTTATGAATTCTTATATGTCAAAGTAATGTAACAGTTGCAGTTGCAGAGTTATATCAACACGTACAAAATATGTCTGGTGCATTGTCATCATAGTGCCATCCGTTCAACGAGCCTAAAATCTTAACAAATCGCTAGCTTACAATTAGAATTCGACTCACGCATATTTGAAATCTGCATGTCAAGGCGCTTTATTATAAGCTTATTTTCATGAAACCGGATCTGGTCAAGTCGACCAAACTGAGGTTTAAAAAGCTCGTTTTACCATAAGAAAAGAGTAGTGTTCAGGCAGTTTTTTCTTGTTTTCTCAAAATATCGATTTTGTACTTACGACCTTCAAATTCTAAGCCAGCGAAATATGTAAGCAATTTGAACAAACCTGTGTAATACTGCATACAAACATACTTTACTGATAAAACATTATGCTATTTCGGCATCTATTATGATGAAAACGATCATTAGAAACTTCACAATGGCATTATTCTTGTTTTGGCACAGTTAAGTGTTTTGTTTCTTTTGAAAATTGGTTTACTGGAAATACAATGCCAAACAGAAGACAGTTCACAGACAGTCTGACATTCTGTTAAATAACCTACTAGTCTGAATGTTGAAGTAGAATGATGGATGATGGTACCTCTGAGTTATCTAATATTAGTTTAAGAAAATAAAGAAGGTACGAATCGTATGCCAACATCATTACACCGTCATTGAGTATTGAAATAATTGGCATCGTCCGTAACTTTAACACGATCACACGCACACGTACACTTATAATCTACCAATTACATGGCATTTCTCAACAAAACACGTTTCGGTTCCATTTCAGTGTAGTTTGAGTAGTTGCATGTGTGTTTCTTATATTTGTAATTATTTTGTTAAATTAGTTTACAATTTATGCTGCGTTTAAAGTAGCAACGATGCCAACTATAGCAATATTTTAGTATAATTGCGGAGCTCCACGATTTATTTGCAAACTTCACCCTTTATTACGCTTTCCTATGTATACATACGCTTCCTTATGCTTTTTCTAAAAAGTACTGCGAAGTTTTGATGATATGACGTGATGTTTCGATTCTGATTAAGAACTGCTGAAACTTTACCAAATTGTATTAGGATTACCACCATATGACTATGGGCGCATGTTTTCAAATTATCAGAGTGAGAACGTTGGGCAGCGGCCATGTTTAGCCGCAACGGATATGACGTTCCGAAAGCTGGTGCCCAGTGTTTATACAGTTGTCACAGCAAACACGGATGCAAGTACCTGTGAAGTCATATCTGTTGCGGCGAAACATGGCCGCTGCACAACATTTTCTCTATATAGGGTACACTTTGATAATTTGAAACTATAGTGTACACTCAGATGTTTGACGCTATAGGGTATACTCAGATAATTTAAAACCATGGGCCTGTGCATATGCCATCACGTTTGGTCACTTTCTGTTTACTGTGATTTATGGACTCGGTTCAATTTGGACAATCTTGTCACGTTTTGAGCTCGATTACAGTTCAAAAAAAGGAACCTTACCTTACCATTGTTAATATCAATATCAATTATAAAGACTTTATTTTACGAAGACATTTGTTTGACAATTTGAACTCGTCCATACCTTCATCAACCATGAACAACTGAACAAAAAAGTTATGCAAAGAAAATAATGGTACATGTGTTTTGGCTCACATGACGTCACACAGTATCGTTTGATAAAACTAAAGCTGTCGCCATTCGGCAGACTAATATATCCCCGCCGGCAAAGGGCCATAATTCTGCCAAATTCATTCTTCATGCACATCTATATGTTGAGGTAGTTCATCTGTGAAAGTTTGAGCGAAATCCTGCCAAAACTGTAGGAGGAGTTGCGTCCACAAGAATGCGTCTACGGACAGACAGACAGACGGACGGACGGACGGACGGACGGTCCAACAGTTGGGGTTTACGGGACTTTTCCTTTGATCTTTAAGTGGTTTTTTTCCACATAAACCGACTGGTTTATGTGGATTTCCTTCTTTATTTAACTAAAATTATGGACGATGTGAACCTCATAAACCATTGGATGTTGGCCCGGACGGACGGACGGACGGACGGACTTGACGTTGTGGGGTTTTCTTTTGTTCTTTCTTTTGTTTGTAAAACCCCATAAGCAACGGAATGAATAGAATCTAAATATAGCCTATTGTTCCACACCTCCCAACGTCAAGTGGGTGCGTACGGACAGACGGACAAGCTGAATCCATTTTACCCCCTTACAAGTCGTTGTGCGGGGGTATAATAAAAATAGCAATACAAGTTATACTCGTATATCTCGATACTGAATCAACAAACGTATCACTTATTAAAAATAGCTTAATCAGATAAAAACATATCATAATAGTATTAATTGTTTGATTGAAAGGAAATTGAATTGTACGTACCTATCAAAGTACTAACAATAAAGATTATGCTAGCACGATCTGCGGATTAATCCATATACACATAGAGGAAACCAGAGTATGTATTATTACCGCAACAAAATATACCTGTCAAATTGGCCCCGTATCATGTGACATATTTATGAATGAATGAACGTAAACTTTATAGTAAAATTTCAACGAGTTGCAAATAAGGCAAGCTGCACGAGTATCAAGTGTTACAGCAAAGACGCATCTATTTTTAGAAACTCAAATATACTCTCCACACTACGTTTCATAAAAACTTCTGATTATCAATTCATTTATATTTTTCATTTCATGCAATATTAACCTTATACTCGTGCTATTAAAATTGATTCAATGTTTAAAATGAGTTATTTCCTTCAGAAAATTACTATGCTCGTTTTCATTAACGAGGGAGGTAATTGTACCAGCTAATAGCCACTCATTTTCAGCGTGGAATTTATATGTAAAGTGGGTGAATATGGAATGCGCGCAGTTAAATAGTACGGGATAGTCTCGTGTTTAGAATCGAAATAAAAATATTTCTTAAATAAAATTATATTAAGTGACACTTTGTTCGGCTATTTTATATATAACCCATTTATTTTTCACTCATCTCACGATCATCACGATTACATCCAATTCCCCAACGTTCATAACCCCCCTTTCCCCAAGATCACACCCCTCCCCCATTGATCCCACGCTCACTACGACACTGCCAAATCCTTGAGATCGTGGGCACCGTGACTGACTGTAACGATGTTATGGTCGCCGTTAGTGTTTTAAACTTTTGATTGATACGAGCGCTGTTGCTATTGTTGTTGGCTTTTTAATGATAGTTACGGTTAATCTGGTGTAGAATAAACCCATGTTAGAAGACAAGCGTGGTAAAGTCCAGAAAATGTGTAATATATTCAGGCATAAAGGTCAGGATCAAGTCAAATTCTCCATGCTATATCCACTAGAGATAGGTGATCTACAGAGTACAGACACACATTCACACTCGTATACTAATGATGATTGTCTCATGTAAGAGTTTCACCTAACCAACACGACAAACGTACATCATGCTGCAGACATTTCGAACGAATGGTATTCACATTATACGTGCACCAAGCATGTTACTGCAATTCCAATATGTAATTTAATAATACATGCTGTTTCAGCGAGTGGTTTTGATAAACAAAATAACTCATATAGATTCCGTATGTTTCCGTGGTGCAGTACCGATGAAGCAGTCGATTTGTCTCGGCGCTGTCCGGCAAAACTCGAATTTCAGTATACCCGTTGCGATTGTGTATAAATTGCTAGTAAGTGTAAAATACAGAAGAACCTACAACTATATGTATTTCTAAAAGTGTAAAGTTCTTCAATTATCATAGACTAATCAGTGGGGTTTTTTTTTTTTTTTCATTTGAGGCCCCTTTCGGGTTACCCCGTTTATTTTTTCATTTATAATACATTTAACAACAAGATAGAAACAATATTTCAATTACATGCAAACATTTTATCATTTTGCTGTCAAATGTATATTCAACAATGTTTTTCAAATATGATTTTGTCCCATTTATTTTTCATATGTTTATGTAGTTTAAAAAATAAGATAATGGAAGTTTTCAAAAAGATATAAAGTAAAAGGGGGGTGGGGGTTTGACCGTATCATCTATGAAGTTATAGATATATCTTTAATATGTGAAGTGTAAAAAACACAAAAAAAAAACATCATATGAATCGTTTCCATTTCTGTCTAAAAAACAATAGTTTACCTTTTTTAAAAGCTATGTGTTTTTCTAACAGAATTCTATTTTCTAAATATTTTGTTAAGCTTTCAATTCTCGGTATTGTTTTAACTTGTTTCATTTTAAGGAGGTAGAATTTGCATAAAATTATGACATAGTTTAAGGCAGTATTTGTTATACCTTGTTCTTGAATACCAAAAAATACTTTTTGACTGTTGAACTGTATATGAAATTGTTTTGTTTTTAGAAAACTACTCACTCTATTCCAGATATTTTGAGCTACATGGCATTCCCAAAATAGGTGTTCTATTGTTTCATCTTGCATATTGCAGAAATCGCATAGTCTTGAGGGGGATAATTGACAGTTATATAAATATGTGTTAGTTGGTATTAGTCTCATTAGAAATTTATATTGAAAATTTCTTAAGATGGAGTCAATTGTTGATTTAAAAGGTATTAAAAATATTTTTTTCCAGTTTTCGTTCATTTCTACTCCGATATTGTTAGTCCATTTCCTTTTTGCTTTTATTATTTCTTCTTCTTTGCTTTGTATTTGTATGTTGTATAGTAATTTATTTGGGTGTTTTATATTTTCCATTTTCTCTCTCAGAGTTACATCTCTATTTTCGGTTATTATTTCTTTCTTCACATGAGTTATGCTGTAAGTATTTATAGCATGAATAATTTTGTGATAGGTCAGAAAGTCTCGTGGTGGAATATTATATATTTGTCTTGCTTCCTCAAAGGTGTAGAGTTTATTTTTTCTAAAGTCATACAGTTGTTCCACATATGTTATGCCTTTATCAAACCATTCTTTTAAAAACATTGGTTTATTTTCAATCTTAATATTTGAATTATTCCATATTATATGACTGTTAATAGGTGGTTTATTTTCATAACTCAGATTTTGGATATTAAACCATGATGTGAGAATGTTTTTTAGGAACAGGTTTTTGCTAAACATTACATTAATATCCTTGGTAGTTAGGTTACAGTCAAAAATGAAATTTCCTCCATAACGTTCTAGTTGTTGTTTGAAGAATATTTTCCAGTATCCGTTGTTATTTTTGTCAATAATTCTTTTTACCCAACAAGACTTTAATGAGTTTAAGAATGCGTATATATCTGTCAATTTTAGCCCACCGTCTTCATAATTCTTTGAGAGTAGTTTTCGTTTTATTTTGTCGGGTTTTCCATCCCACAGAAAGTCAAAAATAGCTTTGTTTAAATCGTTTAAAATGGTTTCTGATGGGTTGGGTAAAACCGTAAGAGGATATATAAGTTTTGGTAGAGCATAGGTTTTAATAACAGTTACTTTTCCCATTAGTGTCAGTTTTCTATGTTGCCATTGTTTTAGACAATTTTTAAATTGGTCGATTTTTGGCATTAGATTTATTTCTAGATGTTTATGCTGATTTGGTGTAAAGGTGATTCCGAGGGTTTTTGCACTTTCAGAGGTCCATACAAAATTTTTGTCGGTACAGTATTTAATGTTGGTATTTTTTAGTGTTCCTAGACGTAAAACTAGTGATTTGTTAAAGTTAAGTTTAAGTCCTGAAACTTTCCCAAATTCAGTTATTACATAGACAAGTTTTTCGAACGATTTCTTTTCACCATTATTTACATATGTTGCATCATCTGCGAATAGTGTTTGTTTTATTTCTATGTTTTTAATAGTAATTCCTTTTATGTTTACATCGTTTGAGATTTTATTGGATAATAATTCCATACAGAGTATGAATAAAGAAGTGGAAAGGGGACAACCTTGTCGTACGCCCCTTTTAATACTTATCTCTTTAGATAAATGACCATTATTGATTATGACTGCTGTAATATTATTATAGAATGTTTTAATCCATCTAATTAAGTTATTCCCAAGATTGAAGTGTTCGAGGCATTTATATATGAAATTATGACTTAATGTGTCAAATGCTTTTTCATAGTCCGAAAATAGCAAAAGGCCATTTAGATTATTCTTTTCAATATGGTCAATTATCTCAAATATCAGTCTGACATTTTCTCCAATGTATCTACCTTTCATAAAACCTGTTTGGTTTGGGTTTATTAATTTCGGAAGAATTGTTTTTAATCTATTTGAGATGGCTTTAGTTGCAATTTTGTAATCAATGTTTAGTAGACTGATAGGCCTCCAGTTTGAAATGTTTGTATGGTCTTTGTCTGGCTTTGGTAACAGTGTAACAATACTTTGTTTTTGTAAATCTGAAAGTTCTATTTTCTGATAACAGCTATTTATTGCATTTATATAATGTAACTTTACATGTTCCCAAAAATGTTTATAGAATTCTGCAGTTAGGCCATCCGAACCTGGGCTTTTTTCATTTTTCATTTCGTCAAGAGCGAGTTTACATTCATGCTCATTTAATATTCCTTCGCATTGATCAGACTCTGCTTTGCTCAGTTTAGTAATTGTCGTATCAAAGAAATCTATTTCTGGATCCTCATTTTCCTTTACAGCATACAATTGTTCATAGAATTTTGTTGTCTCCTCAAGTATATCCTTTATATTTGTTATCGTACTATCGTTAATTTGTAGTTTTTGTATATTTTTTCTTTCTGCATGTCTTTTTTCTAAGTTCGCAAAATATTTTGTGTTCTTTTCATTCATTTCAATTTCTACAATTTTGGATCTTAACAATATTCCGTGTATTTTTTTATCATAATGGACCTGCAATTTGTTTTTCTTATCATTTAAATCTTGTGTATGTTGAAGGGGAGTTTGTGAGTTTAACAGAGTTGTTTCCAGAATTTGGATTTCTTTTTGCAAGTTATTTTCTTCCTCTGCTTCTTTTTTCCTTTTATTTGATGCAAATTTAATTGTTTTATTTCTTATACTGCTTTTAATAAGTTCCCACAAAACTTCAGGTTTTGCATTTTTATTGAAATTGACTGTGTTATTAATGCTTTCTATTATTTTTGTTGAGTATTCATCATCTATTAACAGGCTATTGTTTATTTTGAAATAACCAGGACCTCTTTTTTGAGTGGTGAAATCGAGGCCCATTGTGATTAAGGAGTGGTCGGTTTTATAACCCTGTTGTATTTTATTAGTTATGATTTTGTTTCGAAGATTTTCAGTTACCAAAAAGTAATCCAGCCGACAATGTACTGGTGGTTTACTATTTGAACTCCATGTATATTTCAATTTTTGGGGATTTGAATCTCTCCAAGCATCAAGTAAATTAAATGATTTGGATATACTAATAATTTTGTTCCTACAGTGTGTGTGAGTATTTGAATTTCCATTTTTTTTATCTAGTTTTTTGTCTAAAATTGTATTAAAGTCTCCTCCAATTATAAAATTCTTTTCATTATTTATTTGCATGTAAGATTCAAGTTTTGTAAAAATGGAAACGTCGTCTTTATTTGGACCATATATATTGATGAGAGTAGTCTCCTCTTCATTTATTTTTATATCAATTGCAAGAATTCTTCCTTTTACTATATTTGTTACTTCAGTAGTTGTAATCATACCGGGGATTTCTTGATTTATTAAAATAGCCACACCTTGGCTATTTGAACTGGTACCACTAATGAACATATCACCTTGCCAATCTTTCTTTAACTGAGTTAGATTATCTTCTTTCAAATGAGTTTCTTGTAGCATAGCAATCGAATATTTTTTCTCTTTTAGCCAACAGAAAACCTCTTTTCTTTTCTTACTGTCTGCTAGACCTCTGACATTAAGTGAACATATTGTGCTAGTCATCAATGTTTTTAATAATTATTGTTAGAGATGATACGGTCAAACAGGGGGGGATACATTTTGTTGGTTCATGTAGAATTGTGTGGCATAAAGAATAAGCCATGTTGGTGTTTATTTCAGTAATTTTGTTTGGTGTTCCCAAAATATTTTAGATTCTCCAGATCAATTTGCTTAATACCATGGTGGTTTTTTGATATAGTGTTGTAATTATATAAGAACAGACTTACTAGGTATACTATGAAAATCAAATTATGATGGCTTTAAAACAATTTATCTTTATAGATTGTAAGTGACAAAAAATTGACCATATAGCATATTCAATTTGTAAGATACAAACTATCTAGCTTGATACAAAAATACAAATAGAAAAACCCACACATAATTATAATACAACCCACAGATTTTAAGATACAACAATCTAGTTCAGTACATATATACATTTTGACAACCCACAGATGAGTATATATACACATACTGCTGTGTATTTCCACATGCGCTCAATGCATGCGTAGGTAGACATGTAAATATTATGCAGCGATATTTTAATGTTATGCAGTATAGTATACTATAAAACCAAAGAACATTTCATTTGCCACTAAACGGACAGAAAATGTACAATGCTATACAGTATACAATAATACTAAAAGAACATATCATTAACCGACTGTTTAGCATAAAACGGACAGAAGACGTACAATGCTTGCCTCCGGCGCTCAATGTACACATTATGAGACATTTTAATGTCATAACTTCACATTTTAATGTTATACAGTATACAATAATACAAAAAAGAACATATCATTAACCGACTGTTTAGCTTAAACGGACAGATGACGTACAATGCTTGCCTCTGGCGCTCAATGTACACATTATGAGACATGTTAATGACATAACTTCACATTTTAATGTTATACAGTATACAATAATACAAAAAAGAACATATCATTAACCGACTGTTTAGCTTAAACGGACAGATGACGTACAATGCTTGCCTCTGGCGCTCAATGTACACATTATGAGACATGTTAATGACATAACTTCACATTTTAATGTTATACAGTATACAATAATACAAAAAAAGAACATAACATTAACCGACTGTTTAGCATAAAACGGACAGAAGACGTACAATGCTTGCCTCTGGCGCTCAATGTACACATTTATGAGACATGTTAATGACACAACTTCACATTTTAATGTTATACAGTATACAATAATACAAAAAAGAACATATCATTAACCGACTGCTTAGCATAAAACGGACAGAAGACGTGCAATGCTTGCCTCTGGCGCTCAATGTACACATTATGAGACATGTTAATGACATAACTTCACATTTTAATGTTATACAGTATACAATAATACAAAAAAGAACATATCATTAACCGACTGTTTAGCTTAAACGGACAGAAGACGTACAATGCTTGCCTCTGGCACTCAATGTACACATTATGAGACATGTTAATGACACAACTTCACATTTTAATGTTATACAGTATACAATAATACAAAAAAGAACATATCATTAACCGACTGTTTAGTATAAAACGGACAGAAGACGTACAATGCTTGCCTCTGGCGCTCATTGTACACATAGGTTGACATGTTAAAGACACGACTTCACATTTCAATGTTATACAGTTTACATTAATACAAAAAGAACAGTCATATCATTACTGACATTTTAGCATAAAAAACGGACAGAAAATGTACAATGCTTGCCTCTGGCGCTCAATGTACACATAGGTAAACTATATTTGGCCTAAAACTGACATCATCATCACAGCACACAGTATTACGCATTTAAGTTATGTTGTCACATTTTAATGTTATACAGTATAGTACATGCAGCGACTGGATTTTTTATGTATACACGGACAATATAAAGTAGTGCAATGTATAGCAGTACATAGTATAACTACAATTCATTTACCAAAGGTAAATAAAATATATACTGATAGTAGCATTACATTTTAGGTTACTCAGTATAGCACAATACAATTATCAATACACAAGAATCAAGTATATTTGCTTTACACAAATTTAACAGTACAATAAAATATATTCTGATAATAGCCTGACATTTTATGTTACTCAGTATAGCACAATACAATTATCAATACACAAGAATCAAGTACATTTGTTATACACAAATTTAACAATACACAGAGAGTCATGACAACTTGTTATACACAAACACACTTCTTTAGTTTGTAGTATAAACACAGAGTAGTATTGTTCAAGTCAGTTTTTAAAGGGGGGTTACCAGATTTTTTTCTGGCCATGGTAGGTTTAACCATGTCTCGTATTCGCTGAACAGTACATGGTGTACATTTCCATTAGTATGTTTGTAGAATATTTGGCCATTTCTAGTCCATCCATACTTTACAAAATCCTGTTCCTTGCCTTTGACGCTCATAAGAATTTTGAAATTCAGTTTGGTTAAGTCATCAGTTATGAAGATAGGGTCTTTTATAGATCTCTTCCGGCTCATAATCTTGCCTTTGACTAACCTGGACGCAAACTTTACAATAATCTGTCTAGGCTTTCTACCCTTTTTCCCCATGCGGTGACACATGTCTATATCATGTTTCATCAGATTCAGACCTGGTAGCTGCTTGTTGAGTGTGTCAATGACAAGCTGGGTAGTCTGTTCTGGTGTTTCATAGAATTCTCTACTTTCACCACTTTCAGATCTTGTTTCTTCATCAGTTGCCTGTTCGTAAGCAGTGTTATTCTTGTTTTCATCAAGACCATTTATTCTTACATTGTTTGCTCTACTATACTGTTCTACGTCATTTTTGTATTCTTCAAATTGGTTTTCCCCTCGTTTTCTTTCTCGTCTTTGTTTCTCTTTATATTCTTCTTGGTGTGTCAGTTGTATTGCTAGATCTTTGACACTTTCTTTAAGTGAGTCAATTTCTTTATCTTGATCAAATATTTTTGTTTCTAATATCTCAATTTTGTGGTGGACAGACTTAAGAAGCTAATCCTTCATTTGCTTTATGATTTCCTTTATCATTGATTTTAGGCTGTCATCATCTTTAGTCATCACATTTTCCATAGCCTTTTTTATTTCAACGATATGAGATGTAATATTTTCTAACTGTGAGTCTTTAGAGCTTTTTTCTTCTTTATTCTTTTTTGCATTTTTCGCTGATGGTTTAGTAATGCTTGAGTCAAGCTCACTACCTGTACTACTTAATGCACTTCTGTTTCTCTTTCTTTCACTGTCACCTTCACTTTTCGACATGTTTTGATTTTTTATACAATTTTGGTTATGCACCTTTAATGAAGAATATATTAGCTGCACATGGCTATCCTTTATGCTTTCTATTTATTCATTTTCAACATCATTATTTTCAAATTTTTATTAGTTATACATGTACCTATTACTTTAGTCCTTATATAGTCCAAATATTTTCACTTTATCTTTTAATATTCCAGTTTTATTTTTAAAAAACAGCACTTCCCAAAAACATGCGTCTTGTCACTAAAGGGACGTAACCCCTTAACTAATCAGTGGGGTTTGTAATATACATGTACTACATAAACACACGCATGTTTCATGATTTTATTATTCGAGATGGGTACTATGTATTTCTTTTTGTACAAAACATGTGTGCATACTATTTGGTGTAAAACCTCTGCCAAAGTCTTTTCTCACTATTAATTATATTTGATATATAAATAGGTTGCTATGTTAAGTCAAAACTTCGGTTCTGCACGTTGCCAACAACAAACAGGTCATGGGTTGACCACCGTATTATCTAGAGTTCAGACTTGGCTACTTCTGATCATGTTTTGAGAGAACTCGGACTAAAAGAAAATATTTATACTCCAATGCAAGGTAACTTGGGTTTGAGACCGGATTAGACCGCAGTATTGTGGTGATTATGGGCTCTTTCCGCTCATAGCGCTCTTTCCGCTACTGAACCAGTCATGGACTGGTAGGTAATCTTGGGGCCCAGTCAGTCGGACACGAGAGTTAGTGGACGTTGGACAGAGCATGGCACAACATTGGTCTTCTCAGTAATATAGTTAGAGGTTATGGTATTGGTATCATAGAACGAGGCAGCCCATCGGCGATAGGTAAGTATAGTTTACCTTATGCATTGTGTATTGTTACGCGGGACAGGACCGAAGCTACCATACTGGTGTGCAGCGGTGGTTTAAAATGGAAAGACGAACCGAAAGTAGAGGTCACGTGACGAGGTCCCATTTCACGCTACCAGGCAGAATACACATGCAACGTCGATGTTGGTTACGAGCGAAGGGTTACTGGAGTGGATTAAGACCGATTGCAGCAGTAGAAGACCAGTAATAAGCGAATTTTCGATGAAAATGTTTGCCGTCAGCGAGGGCGAATTTTCGCGCCATTTTGGATTCGTCCCGAATGGCGTGGTCGAAAGTACGAAAATTGCAGTGTCCGAACGAGCGAAAATGTGAAGGTCAGTGTTGTTGTCACTTGTTTTAATGTTTGTTTGGTCTTTTGTTGTAAATTATTTCAATTAATTCTAATATTGACCTTGTACTTTGGTTAATTAGGCAGCATATTTTTTCTGGTACCAAGATAGGATTGCTGTACTGGTTACCTCCCTTGGTCATGTTGGAAGTGATTTGTTTTAGTTGATATTGGGGACCTGACTTCATTAATTCATTTAGCACACCATTGCTTGTGAATGTGTCTCAATAAAGAAACATTGTCAGTGCGGTCAGTCACTTTGTTTTTTATCTGGTACAGATGTCTAGGCAGAGTGAGGACCCACTGAGGATGCCGATGTCTGACTCCCCTGCCATGGGTTCTCTATGCGGTCCTGGTGGGGTAAAACTTAGCATAGAACTTTCGAGCGGTATGACCGGAGCGACCGGTGCGGCCGAGACTTTGTCTGGCCCCTGTCAAGGTTCCGTATGCGGCCTTGGCGGGGTATGGGAAGCATATGGCCGCTAGGGGCAGCCTAGAGGACCGGAGCGACCGGTGCGGCCAAGACTTTGTCTGGCCCCTGTCAAGGTTCCGTATGCGGTCTTGGCGGGGTATAGGAAGCATATGGCCGCTAGGGGCAGCCTAGATGACTGTGTTGGGGTAGATTGGTTTCCAGGTGTTACATTTTCATGTTAGGATTTTAAGATAAATTATTTAATTCTATTCCGAGTACTGTAGAATGTTTTTAATTTTTATTTGGTTACGCTGCCAGTTTAGGAATATTTTTACACAGAGTTGCCTCCCCTGGAATGAGGGGGAAGTATGAGTTGCGGTTAATTGTTTGGGTAAATGCAATATTTATTGGCATGTTTATTGGATGTTAGCTGTTTCGGTGAAAGTAATTAACTTTTTCATTTGGAATTTAATTTGTTAAATATTTTTGGTCAATATTAACCCTGGAGACCGGTATACCTAGAACTTGAGGTGCGGTTACTCAAGTTATTTCTAGAGACTCAGAAGTTTCGACCCAGCTTCTGATGCTTCAAATTTATACATTTAATTTGTGCACCATTCCCTAGACTCAGTCTTGGGGTCTATGATGTTCAAGTTCATATTGCATTGTCTATCCTGTCTGGGAGAACAACTCAGAAGATCCTTTCATCGAGAGAGAAGTAGAGCGATTGATTGTTAGATCTGTTGAGAAGCTTGACATGGCCGTGGTGATTGCGGGATCTCTTATGGCATGTTAGTATGCTGGTGTTAGGCAAAAAGCATGCGGACTGGGGTCAATACTATCATGTATTATATCTGTGGATGCTGAATGCGGAGGATGCGCGCAGGGTTTTTGTTCTAACTTGTAGGGATGGCTTTAGAATTTAATTAAGGGGAATATTTTTGTAATACTGGGAAGTTCTGTATTTTATTTTTGAAAAATAACTGCATGGTTTAAAAGAATTAAAAGCCCTGGCATGATAGGGGATTCCATTACTGATGATGTAGATGAAGCTGTTCTGTTGGTGTAGAGTCATGTAGCGTTGTGGATGTGGAGACAGTGGCGTTGATGTAGGTTGTGTGGCAATTCTACCTGGACCATAAGGTGGAGGGGTCAACGGATATAGGTGGGGAGAGGGAACAGAGGTTAGCATAGTTGGGGATCAATATGGTATATTTGCATGTTACTGGTGTGGTATGGGTAGCGCTACTACTTTATGTTGCTAGGCGGGGTTGTCGTACAGTACGTGTTGATGTCCCACGAAATATTGGTTTAGCCAGGGGGGGGTCTCCAGGTTTGGGAGGAGATATTATGCAGGAATCTTAGCCTGGAATTCAACATGTGCTCTTGGTCCATTAGCTTCACTGGGAAATTCCTCGGGTAGCGCCGGGGTGACAGGGGCCATCTTACCGTGGGTAGCGCCAGGGTGGAGGGTCACCGGATAGGTGAAGTGGTCCAGGGGGAAGCTTGTTGTGGACAGGAGGGAAGTCTAGTCTGGGTAGCGACAGGGTTGGTGGAACTCCGGGAATTGGTTGGGATCTTGAGTAATATCTTCACCTGGGTGCAACATGTGGTTCTGTTCTTGTATCTTTACTGGGATATACATAATTGTCGTCTGTCATATAAATCTTCATCAGGTTATAAGCTCGGGTAGCGCCGAGTGTGTTCAGGGAATACACCATGGAGGGAACTGAAGTAATCACTGTGTACATGTCAATATGACACTGGGTTTACATTCAAAGTAGTCGTTGGGTGGAGAAATTGGATGATTCTAATTTTTAGCGATCGGGATGTGGTGCGGGCATCAGTGTCCTGGTTGTCAACATTTGACTCGGGTCAAGCTGCAGATATATCGATCCTGGGTACCTGCATTATATCTTGGGTATCCTTGGGAGATGACTTCAAACTTGGTGACCTTATTCAATTTCTTGGGGACCCAGGGGAGATTGTTTGTATCTTTATATTCAAGTCAACAGGGTTGTGTGTGTCTCAGTTAGCAAGCGAGTATAACGAGCGAGTAGAGCATAGAGATGGCATGTTTAGAGGCATAGATGGCGATGGCGCGTCCAGATGTAGTAGAAGTAGAGGCAATATTGAAGCTGCTTCAGGCAGTAATATTGGTCTAGCGAGCCTTCATGTTGGAAGGGAGATGGTTGAGATTGGGACGTTAGACGAGGAGGCCAGTTAGTACACCAGTACTGGGCAGTAGCGAATGGGTAAGATGCGAGGTAGATGCCAAGATGCGAAGACATGTAAGTAACTGATACATGCACAACAGGTTCAGATATGTTCCCAGGTTTCCATTCAGGTTCCAAGTTTAGGGATGGTTAGAACCCATCCTCGGAGGATAATGCCTAAAATGGGTGCTTGCAGAAGGTATCTGATGGATCTTCAGATGGGGAAGACTAGCGTGCCTGTGCACCAAATCACAGGTTGGGTCGGCTAGACCTCAGTTTTTCTGAGAATCTAGCCCCTTCCAGGGTTCTTTATGCGGTCCTGGTGGGGTATGCACAAAGCATAGAGCCTACCCATGGTTCTTGTATGCGGCCTGGGTTTGTAAGGAGAGCATACCGTACTGGTTAGTAACCCAGGAATCCGTGCCTGTCTCAAAGTGTTAGCCAGGAGCCAGTGTCTCCTGTATAGAAATGGAGTTCTGTACCTCTGAACCCATGAAATGCAGCAGGGGAATCTCGAGTCCTGCGGTAGCGTCGGTGAAGTTCCTGACCCCTGGTCCTCGAACCTCAATATAGGACAGGGGGGAGTGTGGTGATTATGGGCTCTTTCCGCTCATAGCGCTCTTTCCGCTACTGAACCAGTCATGGACTGGTAGGTAATCTTGGGGCCCAGTCAGTCGGACACGAGAGTTAGTGGACGTTGGACAGAGCATGGCACAACATTGGTCTTCTCAGTAATATAGTTAGAGGTTATGGTATTGGTATCATAGAACGAGGCAGCCCATCGGCGATAGGTAAGTATAGTTTACCTTATGCATTGTGTATTGTTACGCGGGACAGGACCGAAGCTACCATAGTATCCTCTACACGTGCATTACCACACAGTGAGTTACAGAACTATATCATTGCTATAGACAACTTCCGCTGCTCAAAGAATCGTATCCAAGAGTGGAACGCGTTACCAAAACAACGCAAGACGAACATATCATTGACAATAACATATATGTATAGAATGACGCATTATCCAGTATCTAAGTATTCATATTCGACTTTTTCTTGAATAAACAATTTACGATATCATATAATTATGTATTCTATATAGTAAATGAGCACAAACTAATCGAACCACTTTTATAACTTTCAGTTCTGACCAAATGCGATTACAGTAAGTTAAGATACGCCTTAATATGATTATTCGTGTAGTTCGTATTGTATTATTAAGTTACAGACGTCTTGATATCATCACAGCTGACATAAGAGGTATCTGTAATACTTAGACACTTGCCACTTGCTCAGTGTGTAGATAAATGATCTGTGAATGGAACGTTAATGGTGGTTCGTGTCTCGAATACGGTATTTCTGATAGTCATACAATGAAGTCATAAATAAACAATATATTTAGGAACATACGCACACTTTCCGGTAAACTAGGACAACAAAAGGTCACATGAAGATCGGACACAACTCAAGAACCCGTACGTGTTTTATCTCGATCAACAGTCTATGTATTAATAGTAGGGAATAAAGCAATGTTATCACATGAAATAAGAACCAAATTCAATTAGTCACGGTCTTCGCTTCCGGCACTCACCATCATTAAAGTACTTAAAGTATGTCAAAAGTAATGAAATCCAGAAAAATGATATTAATTACTTTACGTATGTGAAGTGGCCATTATGTTTCTTTCATAAATCCACAAAGGGAGATTATTTTGTTACAACGTGAGTACTGTAGGAGTGGTCTCCCATACAAACTAAAGTTTTGGCTACGCTTGCTTTTTTACTGTTTTAATTGCAGTAAATATGTAGTCGTGACTTCATGTCTATGTGAGGGCGTTAATATGAGTCGAGGTCATTTTTGGCGTACGGTTAGGGCCAAAACTCGTATTTAGTAGGTACCTACTAAATAGGAGTTTTGACCCTAACCGTACGCCATAGGCATTCACATACAATAAAATTATAGAAATATAACATTATATAATATTAATTTAATAAACTCGATCATGACCACTACAATCCGCTGTTCCGTGTTCTATTTTAATCGAGTGTATGTATCTGTTTTGTCAATCTCACGCAAACAACACGTATCTATCAGAGCGAATGCTGGCCTGGATGCGAGACTCAAGCATAGATGTCACTGTTACCACAAAGTCCGTAATCAGTGTTGTAGCCGAACCGTCAGTCTGCGCTACCTTCCGCTTTACTATCTTGATTTCCGGAACATCTACGCATGCGCGTGATAACAAGTATGGCGGCACATCAAGTTCTTCGATTGTTGTGACATATTTACCATTGATAGCTTTGTATTTTTCCATGGCGTCCATCATATCGAACAGAGCTTTATAAATGTGCCAGTTCTGAAATTTAAACTTTTTATCATCCTGATTTTTCTTGAACTGAACTAGACCCCATCTGTCCTGAAGCTGTAAATTGATGGCGTCACATGGTTGCCATGACCACCAGTCTGTAGACTTTGGCTTCTTGTCGTATTTTCCGTCCTGATAATTCAACACTTGCTCTGATCTCCCGAATTGTGTAAACCAAACCTCGTTGTCGTCTGGTGTGGGATTTACGCGTGTGGAAACAGATGCCAATTGTTTAAATGAAAACGACATTTCAGCAGACCAGAATTTATCGTCATCACCCGGTACGTTAAGTGTCCCTTCATAGTACACAGCCTTGATAGGCTCGGAGTGCCATTCTTTTGACTTGACATTAACACCCGGGGCATCCCATGGAGACTTATAAAATATCTGGTCCATCATTGTAGCTAGTGCATTGATTTGTACCTGTTTGTAGTTAACCATTGTTCCATCCACATCCAATAACATTTCGAATCCGTTTTCCCGGAATATCAGTGAGTCATGTTGGTCATAGGTAGCAAATAGATTAGCTTCTTCAATATAAGCCCCGACATAAAGTCTATCATCATCCCAGCGCATCTTAAACTTGGTTTCTAAATACGGTTTTGGGTATACCTCACTGCGCATGTCAACAAACGTCTCGCTCCACGGTACCTGCAAAGTTTGAAAGAATAGTTTGTAGTTAAATGTCGCATTGACGCTAAATATCGCACTTAAATGTCGCACAGGGCAAGACTTACTACCCTTGAATTCAAGGGAGGCAACTCCGTCCGACCTTTTTTAAGTCGATAAGAGTGACTTCCCCTGAAAACCAGGGAAGAGAACTCTGCATAGGACAAGAGTTACTTCCCTTAAAATAAGGGGAATGTACTCTGCACAAGGCAAGAGTTACTTCCCTTGAATTTTCAGGGGAGTCAACTCTGTCCAAGCTTTTTTAAGCCGGTAAGAGTGACTTCCCTTTAAAGTTAGGGGAGAGAACTCTTCACAACGCAAGAGTTACTTCCCTTGAATTCAGGAGAGGCAACTCTGTCCGACCTTTTTTGGGAAATGGGTAAGAGTAACTTCCCTTGATAATTAGGTGAGAGAACTCTGCAGTTCATGAATTACTTCCCTTGTTATCACGGGAGACAACTCTGTTTGACTTATTTTAAGTCGGTTAGAGTGACTTACCCTGAAAATCAGGAGTAATAACTCTGAAAAACATGGGTTTGAACTCCCAATACTCAATGGTTAGCGCGCTTGCCGTCTAATCTGGCGAACCGGGTTCAAAACCGGGTGGAGGCACACCTATATATGCCTGCCATATTTCAGCGGAAAGCTGACTGGCAAATAAAGGCTATGCTCGGTATTTACAGAGAGAAACTTCCCTTTGATTCTTAAATGAAATATTATATTATTACACTGCTTAATAACTAAATTCATAGTATTACTTTCTTGCATGCATATTACGATATCTGACGATATCTGAACATTTTTCGTGTTGAATAAATCTAAACATAATGTAATGCAACTATGATTTCCTGGTAAGCTGGAGTGTGTATTATTTATCCTCTTTTTTAATGTTTCTTGTATAATGGCCAAACAGCCTTAAACGACTTACGAAAATTCTATAGTTTTCTACCAAGACGTTTTATAAATACCGGCCCTGTGTTCTACTAAGATTCGACTCAATAGTTGATTAGACACGCATTAGGAGCGGAAGGTCGGATGTTCGAATCCCGGAATGAGTCGGACCTGAAATGAACGTTGTTGGAATTTACCAGTACGAATGTCTGAAACTAGCTCGTTTTTTTTATTTTATCGGATATGTAATAATTAACTTATTTTTGAATTCATAAAATTATTCAACTCGTTCCAGAAATTTAATAATAAACCAACACTCATTCAATATCCTCTATATATTATCGCTGGTTGATAGAATGCTATGTGAATGGTAGAACGACTGGGAATTTACCAAGAGTTAGGCAGGTCCTAGGTCCGAATCCAATCGGTGTGTCAATTGTGGGGTAAATATGTATTTAATATGTAGATCCCAGCCCTAGGGACAGCACTCTGTAAAAAAGCTGATTGGAATCACCCCTGAGTAAAGTCGCTTGACGCCCGTCACGGGTCGGACCCCTTATATGGAACAACTACATTTGTATTTACATATAGAGACAGCAGTTTATTGAGATCATTTGAACAATGGCTTCTTTTGGTACCCAAACCTAGACTTGAGTTTTGCAGAAAATCATTGGCTTACTCAAGTACAAAGGTATGGAACTCGCTTTTTTATGATTTAAGAGTACCTGAAAGTGTTACACATTCAATATATCACATAACGTTTCGCTCAATTGAAAGATAATAATATGGTCAGAACGCCGTGAGATCTTGTTTATCATTTTTTTTATTTAAAAGTACATACATGTATTCAATATTTTTGCAGACGTTATTTTCTCTCAGCCGTGTACTTATTGTTATTGTTGTTGTTGTTTAGTTGTTGTTGTTGTTTAGTTGTGGTTGTTGTTGTTGTTTTGTTGTTGTTGTGGTTGTTGTTGTTGTTTTGTTGATGTTGTTGTTTTGTTGTTGTTGTGGTTGTTGTTGTTGTTTTGTTGATGTTGTTGTTTTGTTGTTGTTGTTGTTGTTGTTTTGTTGATGTTGTTTTGTTGCTGTTGTTGTTGTTGTTGTTGTTGCTGCTGCTGATGCTGATGTTGTTGTTGTTGTTGCTGCTGTTGTTGTTGTTGTTGCTTATGTAAGTGTGATTATGAGGCTCACAGGGAAGACTAGGTATTTAGCGTTGATGTTGCGACATTTTACCGTCACAGATGCGACATTTACCGTCAGGGATGTTTACGACATATAGCGTTGCTACATAGTGCATTACTTTATTTAGGCTATTCCGCCTCAGCATATGATTAAACCATAGTGTTTCTCTTAATATATTCAAGATTAGGCCATACCAACTCGTTTCGTCGTTAACGTCCGAGGACTGATAGGTTTGGGCGTCTTGAGAAGGAAAAACAACATTTTTGAGTTATAAATGTTTACTATTTTAGCAAAACCTTCGCTTTAATTCAATTATTTTTGAAAGATTGTGTGTAATTATTAAATATTGACTATAAATTTAAGCTCAGTATTAGTTTTTACTTCACTCGAACAAGTGTTCAGTTATTTCAGTAAGTTATTTTGGCTCAGTATTAGTTTTTACTTCCCTCGAACAAGTGTTCAGTTTTTTCAGTAAGTTATTTTGATTGACAATGCATGAAATCTTCATTTGAGAGCCATGCAATGATGAGTATAGAAGTTTGCATGACTTGTACGTAGTTTTCGAAGGCTTGGTTTTTTCTCTCAGGATAGCTAGATAGGTTTTCGTACTTAGGGTGAACGCTAAACAAACAAAAAACGATTTGGTATCGCCTTATTTGAACAAAATCAACTTAAGTTTCGCAAAATGAAAATGACATTTTCACACAAAAGTATGTAATTAGTTTATAGCATACAAAATATAATTCAACATACATATGTATGATTGCCAGTTTAATAACTTAAGATATGACAGACAAAGGTAATTGAAGTGGAGGAACAAGTGTTAACTGTGTATTGTAAAACAATTAATCATACAGAACTGGCGCACATTTGTATCTGAACTTCCGGTGTTAAGTGGGTGTAATCGAGCAAAGTTTATTACATTAAGCCTATGTCCCAATGAGCATTTTTTGCCTCGACGATGTCTCCCGATTTTAATTAATGAGCTTTTATGACATCGGGAACAGATTCCTCGTGTCTAGGGGAAGCGATGAGAGATACTGTGACTATAAAGTTCGTCGCAAAAATGTAAAAAAGTAAATATACAGGATCTATCATGAGTTGTGTGATATAAACTTGTATTTACCGAGTTCTGGAAATTTCATTTTAAGCGAGCCTCGGGGAAGGTGGCTTCTTTCTCCCATACCCCGTTGGTATTGAAAAAAGTACAAAATGAGGCATCGAGACTCGAATATAACTTGTGCATATATGACATCAACGAAAAGAACATTATTGACGAAGCACACGATTTGATGAGACACCTATTGTCCATGTACATGTACACAGCCATGTAAAAATAAATCGTCGAGGAGCCAGCATTGTAGTAATTAGATGCTCTTGTGATATTTTGCTTCAATATATTTTATAAAGTTCAAAATACCATCATAATATTTGCATTTATGGCACATGTACTAATATACTACTCAAAATTTGCTAAGGGCCACTTTTTTATATGGAAATATGAACCTAACTATTACTCGATTTTATCATTTGCTCTCAATATATTTTAGAGATTTATCAGTGAAAATAACAGTGAAGTTATCATTTTGTAATTTTCACTGTTTTAGGAGCTGGTTCCATTACCATAACAGAAAAATGAAACGTAACGTCAACGACAACGGACTCCAAATTATGTTTAACGTCCTTATAGCGCCATAATTGTCACGTCGTGACGTCCTAATTTCAACGTAATTTTTTCCAATAAGGCCAATTGCTGAACAATTTTAAGAGAAATTGAAACATATCATAAACAGAAAATTTGTTAAATGTGTTGATTTTTGGTGAAAGACCAAATTCTATTTTACTCGTGATCACAGTAAATTAAATTTTACAAATAAGACGATCAATGCAATAAGTAATAATAATAAATGTCTTTATCTTCTGTGAATGATATAATTGGTAAACCAACGTGTCTCTAGTTGAACTAATGTGATGCATGGTTATCGCCAAAGCCCAGCCTATAATAACATATCAAAGACATCAAAAAAGTGGACAACATCGGAAGAATAAAGACACGAATAACAATAACAATAAAGGCATTGAGGGGGAAGATCGTTAGCGAAATTAAGAATCTGTGCGTAATGGAGAAGTTGCCAATGCCAGACAACGATCGAGAAACCTGGCGCCAGTTGACATGAAGTGGGTAAGTTAAGCATGATAAACAATAATTTCTAAATTTTATTGCATATGGTCACTGTTTTGCCTCGTTTTGATAAAATTGTATATTAATTTAGTTTTGTACAGTAGTCCATACGTTTTGCACAACAGGATGGCGGGATCAGGACACAAAAACACGTTGACAAAACATAATGAGTCGAGTATGGCCTCCTTAGAGAGCAATAGCTCGTACCCCTATGGAAAATAGCATATCCCTATGAGAACAATTGATAAAATCCGCGCATGTGTCCTCAAAGGCTATTATAACTTACATTAAACACGTTCGATGACTGTTTCCTAAGTTATGAGCCAATAATTATGTGAACTTATGTTAGGGAGTGTGAAGTCCAAGGTTCAATTAGGAGTCATTGAGTCAAGCACCCGAACTCGAACACTTTACGTACGTGTCTCCCTTCCCATAAGATGTGAATGTTCAAACACAAGCTGAGCTGTCCAGTTGGCTTTAAAAAGCATTATTTCTCCTGTAGTTTGGATATACAAACGGGCAAATTGAATTGATTATTTATCATACTGTCATTCAAATTTAAAGACTCAGTCGATCTGGCTTATAAGACATCTACAATAATGCGAGCATTTCCTTCCCGACTGCTTGATTGTCATGCATCTTGGCAGGTAAGCGCATGTTAACCGTTGATTAACTAGCTGAACAACGCCTCATCAATCAGGTCTGTCATATTGGTTGTTCTTAAACACGGGAACTTTACAGTCGTATTTACTAGTTGTACTCAACGGGAATAATGGATGAATAAGCATACCTCATTCCATGCTTCGTCGTCCAGTTTACCATCAATGTTGATAGATTTACCATTCATGTGATAGGAGATGTAATGTCGTGGTAGATCAAAATCCAAACATTGCGCTGGACTGTTTACACACATGTGCTTCTTTGTATGACGTTCCAGGTATCGGTCAAAGTACGTGTTCCATGTCGGTGACTGGCTTGATGCACTAGTACATTCTGACCGGATTGCGTCCGCTAAACTGTAACTTGGTGCAGTCTGCTGCTGGTTTTTGGATCCATTCACAGAGAAATATCCAATTAGAATCCCTATCGTAAATGACACAACGGCAATACCTAAACACACAAACACAATTTTTTTAGTGTCCTGCATGTCGACAAGAATAACACTAGGCATGTTTGGCACTTAGCAGAACAGAGCTGTAACTATTATCAGTCAACTGCTACTCTTAAAAGACGGACTATATTGTGGATGAAATATAATACATGTACGTAACACTACTTGTGCGCAGCTGTAGCACTTAACCGAACTAGGGACATGGTGACACCATTTATAAGCGAAGCGTTTAGAAGTTCTAGTATCTACGCTGAACCAACGTACAACCACTGCCAATGGTAACTAGATATCAAGGATAATCAAATCGAAAATGAATATATTGTGCACTTAGATTTTAGTTGTTAAGAGAAAGCACATTCGACACCACTCGACCTTTACTACATACTATAACGCTTTCGTGTAAGGTTCAGAGTTCCAGATTTAGTGCATGTGCACACCATTGAATCTGTTGAAGACAGCAACTGCCTCGGGGTGACACTAACAGACACGTGGAGCTGGGACATCCGTGTTCGAAAAATAGGTCAACGCGGACAACCAGCCCACGAGATTCCTACTTACAAAAACTGCGTTACTGTTTTATCAAAGCACTTATGGAAATTCTCTCTAACTCTTTAAACGACTACAAATTGTGGTATAAAGGGTTGTTCAACATAAAATTATATTCATTATTCTGTCAACAAAGTCATATAACCAACATCTGTCCCTAACGCAAAGGTTTCAACGAATAATTAACAATTTAAATTTGAACGTAAGTTTTAAGTTTCCGTAAGTGCTGCTTAGATAGAACAGTACCCTGAAAGTAAAGGCAGCTATAGCAATAGCTTCCTGATGCCTACCACGAAGTACATGTTGTACGCCCCACTACAGACCCCTATACGCGAAGGAAGGTTTATTCCACGAATACCCTTGCCTCGTGAAGATGCTAGAAGACTTCCAGTGGGCATCTCTGGAAAGCCGTCGAAGACAAATCAAGTCGTTATTCAATATCCACCACAGACTTGTGAACATACCGTCAAACCAGCTTCTGAAACACAAGAGAGGAGAACCGTGTGAAGTTTTTCACTCTTGGGCACCATCAAATATACAACACCCGATGAACAAGTTCCAGTTATAGATTTCATTCTTAACGCTTTCCAAATCGTTTGATGTACCTATTTTAATAGAGTTTATTGCTAATACGGATAATAACCGTGCGCGACGGTCTTTATATATTCATATTATTGCATAAGTTACTTCCCTTTTATTTATTTACTCCATTTATACACCATCACGTGATTCGATAACCCAATGGATAAAGCGAAACAACCTGTGGTTATTTTCGTTTGGGGAGTTTACAAATTGATTCTATTTTTAGTCAGTCTCGTGATACCCCGAGCTGCAAACAGTGAACAAACGCAAAGGATGGACGTCTCGAAAATAGCAAAGAATTTGGTGAAAAGTGTTAGCACTGGCGAGGTAAGTCGTGTGTAATAAGGTCTGTCACTTCATGCTTCAAATTTCACTGTTATCTGATAAAGCTGCTGGCAGTGCTGGACATTCAACTTTCCTTTAAATGTGTTATTAACTAGGACATTATTAATTGCTTACGTAACTTTGGAAAAAAGAGAAATTTAGTTTGCAATGACCATATGATCCATCATATAATTTTATGTGCTGGTCTTAAACTGTAAAGACAGGAGAGCAGGAATTTGAAAAAGCAAAAATCCCTGCCCTTCCCCGGGGTTGGGGGGACGTGGTTTCGATTGACTGGTGCATAACTAGCAATCGAACAGTTCCATGTTCGAGTACCAGTCAAGCTGCACATTTTTCATGTTTCATACTGTAACATCATCACATGGTACCGCCAAAGAATATGTGATCTTTGGCGCCGCTATTTACTTTACTTGTTTCATATTGGATCCCATGTTACAGACAGCAGCTGACACATTTTCATGAGAAGTAAAAAAAACTCTAAAAAGTGCAATGAAAATCAATGGGGTTAGAGGGTATAGGTTACTAGGTAGGTCTAACTAAATCATGTCCTTGATTTTTACACGCATGTTAATTGATAAAACTTCGTGATTTTTAGCTCGACTTTTCGAGGAAAAAAGTAGACATATTGTCATGACATGATCATCTGCGTGGGCGTCTGTGTGTGCATTGGTTAAGTTTATTGTCAGAGTCATTTTTCTCAAAGACTATCAAAGGTTAGGTATCCACTTGAAACTCAACAAAGGGATTCACGATCACAAGGGGAGTCCCTACTGACTAGGCTGGTAACCCTGTGACCTATATTTATACAGTTATCTGCCCTTGTTTTGACTTATTTGTACATAGAAATACATTTAGTGTCAAAAGTGTGAAATTTTCTCAAACACTACCGAAGCTATCAACTTGAAAGTCCATAAATATACTAGTGGAATTTGATAACCCATATCTACTAACAAAAGAAAATAAATCTACCCAGCATTTTACAAGAGTTATTGCCCTTTTCTGACTTTGAATTTTTACACAAAAATGTCAATTAAAATTCTCAAAGACTATCAAACTTCATAGGTATCCATTTGCAACTCAACATAGTTACTCATCATCCAAAGGGGAGTCAATACTGAAAAGGCTGGTTACCCTGTGACCTATATTTATGAGTTATCTGCCCTTGTTACTCTTAGAATTTTAACTCACTGTCTGATCATGAGCAAGGGAACTATAAGAACCAGAAAGTCTGTTGTCGTGCACTCATAGGTGGTATTCTTGTTAGTCTGAAAATTGCCCAACGATAGTTTACATTTAATAATAATTATTTGGGTTATGAACTGTATCACTGAGTAGTGAGATTATTACTGGTCAGTGAACGGTTGAAAGGACCACATAATGTGACATACATGTATATGATGATAACAAGTTGATCAAATTGACCCTTGGTATTTAGCTGATAGTTATAGGTAAACCCTTGATAGTTTTTGAAGGCAATTAAAGATACACAAGTACCTCTATACATGTGTGTGTGTGTATATGCACAAAATACTTATTATGTACATGTCATAAATGATGGTACATTGTACTATTGCGTCTCCCTCACAACTCTCCTAAGGGGCCCCATAGAGAGATGACGCAGCATGGACCAGGCTCAACAGAATGAGGCAAAGAGTTAGGCTTATTGGTCAAGTTTTTTGTAGTGCTTAAAATTGTGTTATAAGTTATATTATCACATAACCTGCGGTCCAGGATTGCCGTAAAGCCGTGCCGTAAATATCGTTTGGCACTCCCAGACTGTGCAATAAATATTTAAATTAGCTTGACGTGACGTTAGCCAATCCATGCATAGATCCGTCAATGACGTCAGGATAATATCAACGTCGCCATGACGTCGCGCTTAATGTACCGCTGAATTTTGGCTGAAACATATGCAGCGTCATCATCCTTTTGAACAATAATGAGCGTTTTCTAAGGTTATGACATTGTGATAAATAGAATCTTACATTCGTGCTCATTACATACGAGTTTTATTAAACTCGTCGACAAAAACAATATGACACTCGGCAAAGCCTCGTGTCATATCATTTTGTCCACTCGTTTAATAAAACTCGTATGTAATGAGCACTCATGCAAGATCCTCTATATAATAAAGCTCGGTTTTTTACATGAAATAAACAGTTTGTGACAACATCATACTATTTTATAGCACATACTTTTACAGTACATATACATTTAAACTGTGATAAAACTCTTGTCATGTTAGGGTTAAGTTTGTATCATTACATGTGGTTGATAGATTTATAATTCTGTTTTATTATCTGCTAGTTACAAGATATTTAATTTCAGTCAGAGACAAGTTATAAATTGTTTCAATTCAAGTATGATGTTGTATGTTCTATTCAGGAATAAAAAAAAAGTAATTGATATTTAAATGTACTTTAAGGACCTCATTGGTATCATTTTCTGCATTAAACCAAGGGAATAAAATTTAGCGCATTTCTATTTTATGTTCTGTTAAGTATTTTGTATGACAGTGACTGTCATATGAGGCAATAAACACAAAATGTAGTCAAATGCTCAGTCATATATAAAATAGCAAAATACAATATAATTTTTTTAATATATACATGTATCCTGTCAGTAGTCTAGATATTATTAGTGCCCTACTGGTTTACAACCAAAGAGGACTATAGGTTTGCCGTCTGTCTGCCCGTCAAAAATCTGGATCCTGACATAACTCAAAAAAGTTTCCATTTAATTAGCTAGGTTTATGAAATTTGGTATATGGATAGGGGGCGATATATCCCTTATGCTAACTAAACATATTTATATAGAGAAATGTATAAATGTACATTAAAACTTTTTGTAAGAAGAATTGAATATGAACTTTGTAATGGCCATTAATTAACTAACATGTTTATATTTGATATTTTAGGATGTGAGTATTGGATCATTCTGGGAGAAAGGAACATGTGTGATTATTTTCCTCCGTCGTTTCGGATGACCTTACTGTCGCCTCGCATCGAGGCTTATCAGCGAACTAAAACCTCGGCTTGATGACAAAAACATTCGTTTTATTGGCATCGGCCTTGAGGAGTTAGGCGTTGAAGATTTTGTGAAGGGAGAGTTCTTCAAGGGAGGTAAGATTGTGCTGTCAGTGTGTTCAAGTAGAAATGATCAACTCAGGGGAACCTGAGTTCCATTAGCTTCTGAATCTAAAAGGTGACATTTTGATACTTTTTAATTAAATTTTATAGGCAAAATACCCATGATTTAAAGCGAAAATGACATTTCAAACTAAATCTTGAGGGTCAAATTGTGGCTTTTTGGAAATTTCAAGACGCACTACCCCTACTCCAGAGTCAAATGGAACCCCTGTTGTCTTTTATGTTTTTGTCAGTCTTTAGTTATTCAGTAAATCTGTACAAGCTGTACATGTTTTATAGTTGATTTGCTGACAACTGTTTTCCATGAAGGTTCATGAAGTTCTTTTCAATTACTTACAAGTCAAATAGTTCTCAGCGGGCAGATGATAAAGTTGTATTGTTTAGGATGTGCTTTTTGCAGTTTGGATGCTGATCGAATTTATTCCGGTGTATGTTTAAATGTATCTGTCCAAATAATTCAAATACATGACTTGTAATATCGGACAATTCCGATTAATCTAACATAACCAACAATAATATGTAACAGTAATTTTGAACTTTATCACAACAAATGTCATGATGAGATATAAATCGTATTCAGTTTAAACAAACATATATCCTCTAATTATTTGATTTTGTCTTGCTACCCGTTTTTCATTCCACTTAAATCTACTACAGATGAACAACTATCTTCAACACATCTTTGTATATCACATGTATTTCATGTTGAAATTGACAAGAAACCTACCCAATAACAGTCACGTGACCTGATTTTGACAGTTCCAACATATAGTAATTGTAAAACTCATTCAACTTTATTATTATAGTCGATTTCAAAATTCTCAACCTTTCATTCATTATACACATGTATACCACGGGATTATACTCTAGCAAATTTAACTACTATGCACAGACAGTCACAAATATCTCGTGCTTGTCCGCTTGTACTGTTTACAAACATTCGATCCACCCACGCATTTATAAATTGTCTATACCTATAATTTGTTTCAGAAAAAAATGACGCACATGCTAAATCAGTAGGACATTTACCCCCATACCAACTGTATAAATAAATATATGTAATGTGTACATGTATAATGTATATGTATTCACAAACATTCTTTCACACCATGTCATGCTTCAAATTGTTTAAATCACATTGTACCGTATACTCATATGTTGTATCCATGTCAACTTGAGTAAATAAAGTTATGTTCTGTTCTGTTATGTGCAGAGCGAATGAACAACACAGAATTTGAAAAACATTTATCATGTATCAATATACCATGCTTCTGTTAAGCTAGCAATGTGTTCTCTACGGGATGTACTCCATTGCTCACTATATTTATCATTGACCGGGTTCCAATCTGCAGACACCTGCTGTTTAGATACATGGTCTCAATTGCCTAGCGCTCACAGTGAAATTTCGGACAGTTCTGATTTATTCGGTAAATAAACTATTCCAATGCGACAAAGACCGATGTTATCCGCATGGAATTAGTCTGGTTCACGACATTCTCACAAAATGCTTAATTTTTTGGATTATTTTTTTGAAATCATAAACCATCGAGAACAGGTCACGTGCCCCTCCATGGACTTTACCAATATACCTGCGGCCTCATGGCCTGCAGGTAATAACTTATAATTATTGTGATAGGTATAATTATAATAAAATAAATCTCATGGCAGAACAATTATACATACTAGGGGTCACTAGCAGGGTGATCAAGTGCCCTTGGTTCTGTTGATATTATTCTGCGGATTCTTTGGTTAAACATGGTTGTGCTGAATGAATATTCGCTGATTGGGATGTATGTCTTATTTTCTTAATAAAATTTGGATATCTGCAAGCCTGTACGCTGAAGCACATTAAGGCACTTGCCTTGATGAAAATCTGAGAAATTACCAAAATATGCATGTTTTTTGTGTTCCTCGTATTATAGAAAATGTTAGCCTTGATGCGTTTTTGTCTCTGGATATGTCACTGGTTTGAGTAAAGTAGCACTGAACAGCTAATGAGAAATCTATGGAGATTACTATTGTAATATTATTATATATATAATTTCAATATCTTTATTTCAGAATTGTATATTGATATGAAAAAGGAATCATATAAAGCACTAGGATTTAAAAGGTAAAACATTTGTACAACTTACAGTACTGATCTTCAGTATTATTACATACTCAGATCTATTGGACCACCTGACAACCAGGTTGACAGTTTGATTTCATGCCTCTACTTACCAGGGTCACAGGTCTCATTAGATAAGAAGCTCAAGGTTTAGGGTCAGTTTGATACCTACCATGTTAGAGCCACACTATCTATTATATTTATAAAGAAAGATTTACCCTTCGCCCAGAATCCTGATGGTCAAAATGTGGCTGGAAATACCAGGGGACAGAGGGGCAATTCACGGGTCTAATGAATTTCTTCACTTCGCTGTTATACAAAGGGAGGTAACTGTTGCAAGAGTTTAGGTTTAATTTATAGATGAGTTGCATAGTTTATATCCTTGTTTCAACTAGCCTTCTGTTTCCAATAACTAATGTACAATCAACACCAGTTTGGAGTTTCCTTTGTCGAAATCATATCTGTTTGGTTACAGTATGTCAAATCAGGTACAATATAAGGACTATATATATATGAATATTATTGTAATTTTTTACTGTAAAGTTAAAGTTGAATGATTATTATTTTGAATATTTTCAGAATGAATATATTTAGTATCATACCATCTATATTGGGCAAGAAAGCACGAGCATTCTATGATCGGGTGAGTAATATACATTTGGTTTATTAATAACTACCCGCCCCCCTCTTGATTTGAAGGAGTCCGGTTATATTGCCATGCACATGTGGGTTGGTATTTTGGTTGATCATGATCACAAGATGTTCAACCAGCCTATTGAGGTTGGTTATTACCAGCTAATGTACACTATTGTCTTAGTGGTAGCAGGTTGATTTACTTTCATTGTAAAATGACTAATTGGCAAATTAAAGAATTGAATTGTATTAAATTTTCCAATTTAGAAATATGTTATAAAGAACAAATTTAGGTTGTTTGAAACAATAAGGGCAGAGCTGAAGAGAGATATGGGTACTGTTTTATCAAAGCACTTAAGAAAATCGTAAAATTAAGCTCAAATTTAAATTCTTGATAATTCTTTTTAAACATCTGCAAATTGGTGACGGATATGGTTTGTAGGAGTTCTTTAACTGAATCAATATTAGTATTGTAGCTCCATTTACCAAACTTTATAATTGTAAGCAAGATTATAAAGAATTTAATTTTGATCGTAAGTTTATGATTTCTGTAAGTGCTTTGATAAAACAGTAAACCATGGTGTGCCCATGTAAGATGGCCTTGATGGAGATATAATATATTACAGGTGAAGAAAGAGAAGATAGAAGGCAATATGGCTGGAGATGGTATGCAGAATGGTGGTGTTCTAGTCGTTGATCAAGGTCAGTTAGCAATATATTCACGCCTGGGGTGGTATTTAATATTGATCTTATTTAATTGGAGAATAAGGATAGCCAATCATATTGCCTGTTACTGATCAAGAGTTTAATATGGTGTGATCTGATTGGTTGTCCTTATCCTTAAGTCAAGTAAGATCAATATTGAATACCACCCTTAGGCCCGTGATTATACATCTTTTTCATGCTCAACTTTACTTGAGTTCGAAACTCCATCAGTTTAATAATCTTTGCTATATCAGAACTTATCACACTGCTTTCTTTTGTTGGTATCCACCGGCATGTTATGTTAAATTTTCAGTAAATTATGAAAAATAGAATGTAACCATCAAACACGAATAACATTTAATGCATATTCATTCAAATACAACGTTTTGCCCTGAAGGCTTCTTCAGGTAATGATTATACAAACCAGTGATAACGTAGCGTCATGCATAATAACGCGGTGGCGCCAAAAGACGTTACAAAGTAAATGTAGCGCAAAATACATATGAACAACGTTTCATATACTGAATTGTAAAGAACAACAATAATAATATATAATATACAGTACATGTATAACCTCTATAAAGCAACACCAAGTAAGAGCTTCAAAAGGTGATCGTAATTAAGAGGTTGTAGCTTTTGAAAGGTAAGGTTTGAAGAAAAAAAGGCTAGTGAAAAGATGAATGTTTATATATTAAGAGGTAGTTGCTACACAGTGGTCGCTGTAGAGAGGTCATACAGCACTGCAATTAAAAATTGTTTTTTTTTAGTAAATTATGAGACATTTTCAGTTTGAAAAAGTTAAAGTTTGAGCATGAAATTGAGATAAGCATGAAAGAGCTTTATAATCATAGTGCCCGGTTATTAGCAATCTTTCTCAAGCCTGAAAATCGCAGTTTCAAAGCCTGAAACTGTATATAGTTTTCAATACAAACAAAAAAATAAAATTCAGGATTCAAAAACTTGAAATAGGGCACATGCCTGAAAAATACATCTCAGGGGCAGGCAATATTTGCTGTTTAGACATCACAGAGCTTGAAATATTAGTGGCCTTGAGACAAGCAGACTTTTCCATTTATAATTGAACACATAAGTAGATTAGTATTTTTAGCTCACCTGTCACAAAGTGACAGAGTGAGCTTTTGTGATCACTCTTCGTCCGTCGTCTGTCCGTCCGTCCGTCCGTCGTCCGTCAACAATTGGCTTGTGTAGACACTAGAGGTCACAATTTTAGCCTAATCTTTATGAAACTTGGTCACAACGATTATCTCAACAAAATCTAGGCCAAGTTCGATATTGGGTCGTCTGGGGTCAAAAACTAGGTCACAAGGTCAAATAATAGAAAAACCTTGTGTAGTCACTAGAGGTCACAGTTTCGGCCTGATCTTTACGAAACTTGGTCACAATGATCATCTCAACACAATCTAGGTCAAGTCCGATATTGATTTATCTGGGGTCAAAAACTAGGTCATTAGGTCAAATATAACAACCTTTTGTAGTCACTAGAGGTCACAATATTTGCCTAATCTGTATAAAACTAGGTCACAATAATCATCTTAACAAAATCTAGGTTAAATTCGACAGGTGAGCGACCTAGGGCCCTTTGGGCCCTCTTGTATATTTTTATCAGCTACATATTACGCATCATATGCCAAGGGTCTTTATTTCTGAACAATATGAAAAGCTATACTACTAGAGGTGTCTCACATATCGCTGGCTTAGAATTAGAAGGCCGTAAGTACAAAATCAATATTTTGACAAAACAAGAAAAAACTGTCTGAAAGCTAGTTTTTACTTGTGGAAAATCAAGCTTTTAAACTTTGGTTTGGTCAACATGACCACTTCCGATTTTCATGAAAAAAGGCTCATGAGAAGTACCTTGAGATGAAGATTTCAAATATGCATGAGTCTTATAAGGTCGTACATACGACCTTCTAATTCATATGCCGCCGATTAAATTGACCATAACTTTGCCATTTCTTGAGATATTTTCATCAATTAACTTTTATTTTTGTCAGAATCCACTGCTCTTTCAGGGAGGAGAAGTCTGGAATTCAGGATAAATCAGAAAAATTGACACCCCTGGATATAGCATAGGAATTATATCTACAATACATGTATTGTTTTTTCAGGAGGAAAATTATTGATGAGTTTTAAACAAGAAGGTGCTGCTGATCATGTGGAGAACGAGGCTGTACTTAAAGCCCTCGGAATGTCTGTAGATGCCACACCCACAAGTACTGACACCACTGAAACTACAGGAGCATCGGGTGGCCCTACATCGGATGGACCTGCCACGGAGGGAAATATTGTGTGTAATGAGGATGTTTGTACCAAAACTTAACAATTTCTGCTGTGCAGTAAAAATAAACTATACTGTTCTTAACACATAAAAAGTTGAAATGACAAGCAATTTCTCCCTTTGTGTTTTATTATATTTATATACAATATACGCATACCCATTACCAGTCATTGTGCTTTTTAATCCATGTTTTTTCCAAAAACAATGTGACAGAAACGATATTATGATGCCGAACAATACTTGATTAAATTTTATGCTTTAAATTTCGAGAATTTCATATTCCTGCAAATATGTGTCATTCTCTATCTTTCTATAAGAAATGTATCTATAATCTTACATGAAACATCTGATATAACTTGAAGAAGTAAACTAAAGCTCTCATCTTTTGACTTATTGGAGATTTGCTCACTAGATCTTTTCTGTTTTTGTGTTAGCAATTTTGTTGCTGAAAAAAAAGTATGGCGACTCCTTACATGATATATAAACATGATACGTTTACTTTGAATTTTTGAAATATTGTCACAGTTTACAAGTATGTAATGTTGTTGGTTGTATAATGTTAAGTTAACCTGTTATTCTTGCCGAATCTGGTATTATACTTTTCTTTTGGGTCGAAATGTCAGACATATTTGAGTATGTTGTGAGGATGGTAGATTTCTTCACAACTTTATATCTATGTTAAAGTCTTATAAGTCTGTATGTTGCAATGAGAACTGATATGGTGCTAGCTGTGTTCATTCTGTGTTTAGATCTTTGATTTAAACATTAAATTTAAAAAAAGATTTGGTCCTATTTCTGAGTTGTCTATCTGACTTTCGTTACATGTACATTGTATTCATCTGAATATAGGGTATTTTTTTGTTAACCAAATTTTGTATTTATCAAAATATTGAGCTAAAAGTTGAGTCAATATTGTGTATTAGTTTGATATGGACAATCAGGTTGTTTTCACCCTGTAAGGCTGTTTCAGTGGCTGTTATACACTTTGTATTGTGTTGAATTTAGTGAATGTGTGAAAGGAAGCCCACAGTTGTTGTGGGAAAATTAAAGATATGTTTAACTCTAGCTCGATAAATTGCAATACAAAAACAAACACAAAATCCGCTATATTTATTGTTTCTGAATGTAAAGGAGCATGCAAACTTTATATGTTGTGCTAAATGTTTGAATACTTTCACAGGCAAATGTTATGGTACTTGATTTTAATCCGTAACAAAAATATAGAGATATTGTGTTTGTTTTTGTACTGCAATTTATCACGTTAGAGGTATACAGTTGTTTATTAATGTTTGTTTGTTTTTAGAAGACTTTATATACCTGATCTGTTTACTAGTATTCTACATGTCATTACGGGTTAACACAAATGTGACGAGTGTACCTATTCTTAGTCAAACTTTATTCATGCTCAACTCAATTCCGTGTTCAAACGTAAAACGTCTCTCATGTATTGCTGTCACTTTTTAATTGCGTGGATGGATAGCCTTTAACAAAGCAGTGTAATATATGAATACCAGGGCTGGTATTCATGAAGCGTCTTAAGTGAGAGAACTTAAATATTTTGATTTGATAAAAAAATTCCCCAGAATAGCTAAAGTTTTCTTTGTGATTCTTGTAGCTCTTTACATAATGCTTCTAAACAATGTAAAAAATTATAATCTTGATTTTCCTGTTTAGGAAATTTTTAAGATTTAAAAAAAATTCTAAGTTTTCCTTTAAGATGCTTTGTGAATAGGACCCTATAATAACCTTAGTAAAGATGATTTAATGCTATGCTGTTAAGTAGCAAATCAAGTATCATGCTCAAATTGAGTAGAACATGAAAATAGCTGTATAATCATATGTCCTGATTCATAAGACTGCTAAGCAAGCCATGTGATTATATAAATATATTTATAAATTAAATAGAGCTCTACATTTGTATTTGAATTGTTTATAAAAAAAGTTTTATATTCATCTATTCATATATTATGGCTCTTGTTATTTTATGCCTTTCTGTAATAATCTGTAGTAGAGAAGTACAATATTCAAATATTTGATAAATATTTCCTTCAGTTTCCATGGAAATATCCGATCATTTAGTACTGTGTTGTATGAAGACTTTTCTCGTGAAACCATTTATTTGGTAGAGAAAGTCTGAGAATGCTCTAGTTAGCAAACCAGTATGTAAGTGGTTGGACTTTTCTGTTGAGCTTGTAATGGTTATATTTTACTTCTAGAATTAAATGCTAAACTTTCTGTATGATTTTGTTATATTTTGGTTTAAAATCAGCCATTCATGTTGAGTGGCAGTATGACAATTAGACCAATCAGAGAGCAGCTGTTATAGGTCACATGGCAATTGGACCAATCAGAGAGCAGCTCTTATAGCTATCATGACAATTGGACCAATCAGAGAGCAGCTCTTATAGCGATCATGGTAATTGGACCAATCAGAGAGCAGCTCTTATAGTTAGACTCCCTGCAGTGTACTGGTTAGTTTTCTTATTTCCCTGCCAGTCTGTTGTTTTCAGGTGATGTAGCTCTGTCTATTTAAAAATATTTGAAATAGGAATTAATATTTGAAATAGGAAATATATAAAAGTATGTAAGAGTTCCTTCCCTTATAATCAAAATCAAGGAGAGAAGTAACTCTTGTTGGATACAAAGTTTTCTCCTCTGACTGATCTCCATGGGAAATAACTCTTACATTATATATGTAACCTAAAAGTATCTTACATCCCCTGATTTTTAAGAAGTTGATCCCTTAATTTCAAAGGCAGGAAACTCATGTGTACTGGGGCGATTGTGTGTGAACTGGTGAGTCATAGCACTCACCTGAGTTGCCTTAGATGGTGGAGGTGTGCCATTCGTCAAAACCATTATATACGTCAACTGACTTACCTAACCAGTTTTTCTGGACTGTATCCTAACTTGTACTATCTTACCCTTCGTCAAGGAACCAGCAACTTCTCCACACATGAGGAAATTCAACTTTATCAAATTTTCATGAAAGGTACTTAATATGATGATCATCTTACTTGACCAGGAATTGAAACAAGATTGCTACTAACCACTGGACCACAGCTGAGACAATGATGCACACATGTAAACTATCTTAGGTGGTTGGAGGTGTGGCAAAACACAATAAAAGTCTATTGCATTCATTCCGTGTCCACATAATTCTTTTCTTCTTTAGGTGGTCATTCCTTTGACCTTAAACAATGGAAAGACCACCTAATAGGTGTAGATAGGGGCATCCGGCGTGCAGGATAGGGAATAGATGAACACATGGAATATACTGGTAACAACAAATAAAACAACAACATCTTTGCCTACATACGTTTATTGTCTGTACACAATCTCAAGTTGTTGTTGCAGAAAAATAGAAAGAAAAATAAGGTTTGACTTATCACAATTTACCAACCTTGCATATAAATCCAATTGTCAAACAGACTGGAGTTTTGGGATAAACATTTTAGTCTGGTAATATTCTAGAGCTAATCATCATATACAAGTACATGTATATCAAAAATGTGTCATAGCAAGAAACTAAACAATATGGAGTTAATATATACTGATCTTATATTATTTTTTTGTTTTCTTTGTTAAACTATTTATGTTGCACATTATTCTATAGTTTCTAGATTCATAAATTAGCATTCATATGAAATCATTTCAAGTTGCATGTTCTTCAGGAACTGGCCTTTACTTGTATATATAACAATCATGAATTTATTACAAGGAGTATTCAAAATGACCCTATAAAATATTACTATAAAGCTGATTTATAGAAATTGATGCCATTAAAACTCCCATAATATCTCATTCTATTGCCATGTATAAGTGCCTGCATGCCTGCATAGCATAACAAGGGCAGACTACTCTGTCGCTTTCAAGTCAAGGAAATTTGATAATGAAGAGTATCTTTAAAGACTCATAATAAGCAAATATTCACAAATTGGCTGTAGTCTGATTTTATAGGGCCCAGTCTGAAAACCATTTTGAATAGTGCTGTAGAAAATTTCAATAAAATTGAAACATAGTTAATTAGTTACAAAGTAGTTTTCTTTGCCAGCAATCTTCGAACGAGTTACAGTCAATCCTGACATAAGCAGTCAGTTACGAGCTGTATCAAATATGGTCATTTAAAGCAATTGGCTGTTCAGGTTAGATACATTTAGTATAAAATATGTCTTATTGGGATACATCAAACTTGGTTGTTTCAAAACAGGTAGGTAGCTGCTTAATTCAGGTGACCACTCCTACATTGATTTTAATTTATTCTTAATAAGAAAAGAAACTAGAAACAAGAGATGCTAGTAAAACAGATATGCTCCAATGGCAGCCCTATAGTCAGAAATAGTAAAGGTCACAGTGACCTTGACCTACTGACCTCCATATCAAGGGATCATCTACTGTTGATGACCAACCTTCATGTATAGTTCGATGATCCTAGGGTCAAGCAATATTTAGTTTTTGTACGGAAAACCATTAGGTCGATCTACTGATTGACCGACCAACTGACAGACAGACGGACATGTGCAAAGCAATAAATTTCCTCATCAATGATGGGAGCATAAACTCAGAACATACAGAGACTGGAGAGAGTGCATGTGGAGGGAAAAATTGGTATTTCTATTTTAATAAAAATTTGCTCTTTGTACAGAAATACTACAGATGAAAATAAGGGTAACAACTAAATGGAAATGAAATATAAAATCTAACATGTATTGATGGTTACAAAGTTTTATAGAAAACGGTTGAACCTCCCCAGTCTCCATAAATAATTTCTTCTTCAAGTTCTTAGATTACGGTAAATTGATTAAATTATGTAAATATGAGTAAATTGAGATCTATCGGATTTATGTACAACCGTCCTCTAATTTCATATTACTCAGATCATGCTATAGGCATTTTTATATCTTAAAAAAAAGCAACAATAATTTGCAAGAAAACGAAATACATAACTTAGTAGTATATCCACAAGGCAATTTTGAATTTCAGCCGATGCCAGTTGGCCCTTGGCTGCTGTTATAAAATACTAAATTCTTATTGGTCAATTCATATTAATGACCCAAATTCTCTAATCCAATCAAAATCGTAAGTGTTACAATTTTCTTTCTCTTGCAAATTTTTGCCATGAAACATATATTGCAAAGCACCACGAAATTTTAAAATAATAACAAAAATGCATCAATTCATAATAGCAACCAATATGACAAGAGAAAAGCTGACCATATGTTTATAAATAAAACATTAAACCAAGAAAATTATAATGTTGGGAATTTTCTCTATATATCTGGGGAAATATTTGCAAGCACCTTAATCAAAGAAGTTTTAACATTAATTACAGTAAACTAGAAAAACAAATCTTCAAAACTAAAATTCAAATAAAATGTTAGATAAAACTGTGGAGTTGATTACATTGTAACATTCTGTTATAATTTTCTGTCTACTATTAAAGTAAAATCTTGTATTCCACGTATATGACCCATGGAAACAGGAATTTCTGGTTTGTCAACATTTTAATGAAAGGAACGATAGAGATATTTAACATTTACAAGAAAATCCCAAATATCCTCCCCCTTCAAAAAAAGAAAATATTACATTTGAATGAACAAATGTATGATATACATCCTGGTTTCCACTGTTCAAATCTTGCCCAGAGTTTGAGGTTATCAATTTGAGATGAATCTTACTCAGAGTTTGAGATTATCAATTTGAGATGAATCTCAAACCTTGTTGTGTTTTTTTCAAGTGTTCCAAAGTCGAACACTATTTTCCCTTATTTATATGACTGTTATACTATTTATATCATCTATTCGGGTTTAACACCCTTTTTTCAACAATTTTTAAGTTGTATATGGGTCAATGGCAGTATGTTACCAGTTTTCCAGGATTATATCCTAGCCAATACTAAATTACCCTTCTACAAGGAACCGGCAACATCTGTATCAGGTAGACTTCATGAGCATGACAAAATTGATGCAAAATGTGACAAAAACATATGGCATGAGTCTAAAGAATATTTTATCAAAATAAACTACCGGTAATAACGAATACAAGATTAAGGTACAAAATATAACCAGCGAGATCTGTGTGGGGAGGGTGTACTCAAGTTTATCAGCTTATTTAATACTATAATCTATATTCACAGCCTTTTAAAAAAATGAAAAAATGATCGAAATATTTTAGCCTTAAACAAACAATACATTTCTTGAATCGAGGAGTTCAATTGAAATATTTTAAGTTTTGAATGAACCCTGTGCAACCGTCACATAGGAAGAAGCTTTGGATTCACATTTCAGATAATAACATTACAATTTAGCAAGAAAAAAAACTTTTAGTTTTCAGAAATCCCACTGTGGAAAGCCATCTTTATATTACAAAAGCAAAGTTAACAGTGCGAGATTATTTACGTGGAATTGATTAAATCTTGTGTTCTTTCGTTATTGAACCATATGAACGAAATAACAAATCGGAAAGGACAACAGAAAAGCACAAATAGTCATGTGCTCCAGGTAGGTACCTAAATAGATTTGAACAATACCACTAGGTATCTGGTATATATGTTTGAACAATTTCAACATGAGATTCCCCCTCCATCAACCGACAGCTACTGACTACAAGTGATTCTCAAAAACAATAATTGATTTTTTTAAAACATAATTGATTCTCAAAAACAACACTTGATTCTAAAAAACAATAATTGATTCTCAAAAACAATAATTCATTTTCACTAACAATAATTGATTCTCAAAAACAATAATTGATTTTTACTAATAATAATTGATTTTCACTAACAATAACTGATTCTCAAAAACAATAACTACTGGGAATACTATTCAAAATAGTAGCAGGGATCCATGTCAGTGGACTTACAGAAATTCAAATATTTAGCTATTTTACTATTGGGTCCAGCTTAAACAGACAGTGTTCAATGAATATGGAGACAAAATGAAACATACAATAACTCGTAGGCGATGTAATGTTAGCAGCAGCAGCAAATAACAAGAGTAATTATGTAACACCCCTCCTTGCTCCTATACCCACCTACTGTCCCTACCCAGTGAAATCATGTAACATCCCTCCTTGCTCCTATACCCACCTACTGTCCCTACACTGAGTAATCATGTAACATCCCTCCTTGCTCCTATACCCACCTACTGTCCCTACACTGAGTAATCATGTAACATCCCTCCTTGCTCCTATACCCACCTACTGTCCCTACACTGAGTAATCATGTAACATCCCTCCTTGCTCCTATACCCACCTACTGTCCCTACACTGAGTAATCATGTAACATCCCTCCTTGCTCCTATTACCCACCTACTGTCCCTACCCAGTGAAATCATGTAACATCCCTCCTTGCTCCTATACCCACCTACTGTACCTACCCAGTGAAATCATGTAACATCCCTCCTTGCTCCTATTACCCACCTACTGTCCCTACACTGAGTAATCATGTAACATCCCTCCTTGCTCCTATACCCACCTACTGTCCCTACCCAGTGAAATCATGTAACATCCCTCCTTGCTACTATACCCACCTACTGTCCCTACCCAGTGAAATCATGTAACATCCCTCCTTGCTCCTATTACCCACCTACTGTCCCTACACTGTGAAATCATGTAACATCCCTCCTTGCTCCTATACCCACCTACTGTCCCTACACTATAACCTGAAGCGGGCTATCTTGAACTTTTTAGGACTTTTGACAGCTAAAACTTGGAATATAATTTTTTACAGCTGAAGCAAGGTCATTCAGCTTTTTGACAGCTGGGAATTGGACCGATTAAGCGACATCTCGAATTGTGAACTTGGGTTTTGTAATCTACGAATTTAGGAGACCACGATACTGCATTTAACCAAAATACACGAAAATTAATGACCACGAAAATAAGTGATTTGATGTAATAAGTGGTAAAATACCGAAGTTGTCAAAAATAGTACTGCTATACGTCGCTGTTCTTCGAAAACCTCGTATACATGTTTTGGCTCAAAAACGATTATACGAACATCGGAAAGCCCATTCAGTAACAAGTCTTCTGCGAAAATGCCGGATAAGATAGTCTAAAAATAGCCTCTAAAACGAGAAAGTTAGTACTTGTGCGAAAATTCTTGATTTTTTTCATGGGGCCACATTTTTGTCTGCGAAAATCTCGAATAAATTGTTTTGTTGTTTTTTGGTTGCGCTTACGTCAAATATGCAAAACAATTAACCTGTAATGGTATTTAACAACGGATAAGTAGAAACACTTTAATATTTTAACGTTGAACAATATAAATATCTATAAATGGCTAATTTAAATTATACGAGGATTTAGAAAACGCAATTACGTAATGCGAAAAAACTGAATAATGCCGCGAAAAAGTCGAATAACGACAAATGGAATAAATTTGACAAAAAATAAGAACGAAAAGCTCGTATAATAGAGTTAAAAGTTAAAGTATGGATTTTCCTTTGCTCAGCCGACACGTACATTAACGTGCATTCAAAGTGGAGTTACAAACGCTATGTTCGTGTCAAAGAATTAAATAAATATTCACTTTTAGTAAAAAGTTATTCATTTTTTTTCGTCTCCTGAAAAGAAGCCAAAATTGATATACGAGGATTTTGAAGAACAGCGACGTATAGCTCCATAGCTTGAACTGCTATAGCTCAGGTTTTACCCCACACTGGTTAATTGCTACTTGTGTCAAAAAATGTGACTGTCGTTTCCATATGACTGGTGCAGTACATCTACCCCCTCCCCTTAATTCTAACTCAAAACTATCCGCTTCTGCTGCCAATGTTACACTACTAAAATATGTTGTAGAACATGTTGGAAGTTAGCACAGGATGTGAAAATTAGCACAGGATGACAATAGCTTGACTAGACGTTTATCATTGCTGGATAATTGTAACACAATTATTGATACCCTATACACACCAAACAACACGAGAGTTTAGTTAAAAGAAAACAATAAAAGCGAGATTGATGCTAGAACAGAAGTCACGTTGAATATACGAAAAAAAATTGTCATTCATATTTTTCTGCTCGGTACATGTAAAGCCTAGGTCCCACTGAGGAATTCCACATTGGCTACGTTCTCCCAATTTCTTCTGATACCACGCAATTCATCGAAATTCCTTCAGTCTCATGACTTCCCAGAAGCTTTCCCTAGACCACGAGAAACCTGTTCCCGACGTCCTGATAGCTCATTAATTACAGTACATCGCTGAGGCAAAAAATGCTCAGTGGGACCTAGGCTTAACTTAACATTACAAAATAAATATATGGGTCAATGTACTAAAAATACAACAATAGGAAACAGAAATCAATGTAAATTGTATACGGTAACTAGAAAACAAATTTAGTGTAATAAAAAAGAGACCTATATTGTGTTAAATATTATTTAAGGGAGGTAACTGCTTTAAGTAATCCTAAATTTAAATGCATCTTTTTATTTGCTCAATGAACTTTTGATAAAATAATGTAACAAAGTCTTTTCTAAAAAGTTAAACTAAATTGACATGAATTCTGAAACCTGACTTATCATTCATTACTCATTACAAAGAATTGAGTGTGATTTTAGACATTTAAATTACCATTAAATTATTGTAATGTCGACAAATCAACCATGTGCAGGAGCCCATTGCCAAACCAAACTGCTACCAAAGGGGCTTCCATGTGTCTATGAAACAACATGCTATCTGCAAGCAGTGCTCGCTAATCGCATACTGCACTTTGCTAGGCTTTCTTGTGCAACAGACCGCTTCGGTAGAGCTCAGTAGTACTAATTTGCTGTAAACTGTCTGCTATCAGCATTTGTTCCCTATGTAGCACTTTTTGGTAGCCAATGGTTTCATAGCAAAGCACTATCAAGTGGTTGGTATAGTGCTTTAGTTAGGTAACAGGCTCCGGGAGTCAGGCCCCTCCCCCCTCGGGACTAAGAAAATCTCAAAATCAGTTATCAAAGTCACATAATATTATTACTTATTAAGATTGTTTAAGTTAATATCATATTTAAGTTGTTGTGTGATACCAGGGCCTGAATAACTCAACTCAAACCAATCAAATTCCAATTAAGTATTAAATAAAGAATCTACTTATAATATTGTTTGTATAAGTCTCATCCAGTAATTAGTAAAGCACTATTATAACTTTCAAAACTTGTATGCACTAGTATATACACAGTTTATAGAATTATTAGTACACAGTACAACATGCTAGGCTGTTGTTTAATAAAGGAGAAGTTTTTTATGCACCAAATTAATTAAACTACAACAATATCGAGTCACGGATGACAACAAAAACAAACTGTATACATGATTTAGAGTCCTATTCTGTGCTCATGGACTAAATTCAAACAAATACACTGAAAAGTTTCTCAAAATATGGAGGGACCAAAAAATATACACATATGATAAAAACAGCCATTTAATATACAACTAATATCGTCCAAAATAATGAAGAACAATGATATGCAAGAAAGGCAATATAACTTTGAGGATAAGATACAGATATATGGCATAAGTTCAGACGTAAAACTTTAACCCTTGAGTGAATCGAGACACTTCTTGACCCATCTACCCAGCACTCGATTCAAGCGAACGAATCTTAACCCATCAGCCCAACACTCGATTCAAGCAAACAAATCTTAACCCATCAACCCAACACTTGATTCAAGCAAACGAATCTTAACCCATCTACCCAGCACTCTATTCAAGCAAACGAATCTTAACCCATCTACCCAGCACTCCATTCAAGCAAACGAATCTTAACCAATCAACCCAGTACTCTATTCAAGCAAACGCATCTTAACCCATCTACCCAGCACTTGATTCAAGCAAACAGATCTAAACCCATCAACCCAGCACTCTATTCAAGCAAACGCATCTTAACCCATCTACCCAGCAATACTCCACAGGCAAACACATCTTAACCCATCAACCCAGCACTTGATTCAAGCAAACAGATCTTAACCCATCTACCCAGCACTTGATTCAAGCAAACAGATCTTAACCCATCTACCCAGCACTTGATTCATGCAAACACATCTTAACCCATCTACCCAGCACTTGATTCAAGCAAACACATCTTAACCCATCTACCCAGCACTTGATTCAAGCAAACAGATCTAAACCCATCAACCCAGCACTCTATTCAAGCAAACGCATCTTAACCCATCTACCCAGCAATACTCCACAGGCAAACACATCTTAACCCATCAACCCAGCACTTGATTCAAGCAAACAGATCTAAACCCATCAACCCAGCACTCTATTCAAGCAAACGCATCTTAACCCATCTACCCAGCAATACTCCACAGGCAAACACATCTTAACCCATCAACCCAGCACTTGATTCCAGCAAACAGATCTTAACCCATCTACCCAGCACTTGATTCAAGCAAACAGATCTTAACCCATCTACCCAGCACTTGATTCATGCAAACACATCTTAACCCATCTACCCAGCACTTGATTCAAGCAAACACATCTTAACCCATCTACCCAGCACTTGATTCAAGCAAACACATCTTAACCCATCTACCCAGCACTCTATTCAAGCAAACGCATCTTAACCCAAATACTCAGCACTTGATTCAAGCAAACACATTTTAACCCATCTACCCAGCACTTGATTCAAGCAAACAGATCTTAACCCATCTACCCAGCACTTGATTCAAGCAAACAGATCTTAACCCATCAACCCAGCACTTGATTCAAGCAAACACATCTTAACCCAAATACTCAGCACTTGATTCAAGCAAACACATCTTAACCCATCTACCCAGCACTTGATTCAAGCAAACACATCTTAACCCAAATACTCAGCACTTGATTCAAGCAAACACATTTTAACCCATCTACCCAGCACTTGATTCAAGCAAACAGATCTTAACCCATCTACCCAGCACTTGATTCAAGCAAACACATCTTAACCCATCTACCCAGCACTTGATTCAAATAAAAAGATCTTAACCAATCAACCCAGCACTCTATTCAAGCAAACAGATCTTAACCCATCTACCCAGCACTCTATTCAAGCAAACAGATCTTAACCCATCTACCCAGCACCCTATTCAAGCAAACAGATCTTAACCAATCAACCCAGCACTCTATTCAAGCAAACAGATCTTAACCCATCTACCCAGCACTCTATTCAAGCAAACAGATCTTAACCCATCTACCCAGCACCCTATTCAAGCAAACAGATCTTAACACCTCTACCAGATTCTCCAGTGGATGGGTAACATGGTGTAAATCATAAATCAATTATTTTCCAATAACTAGTATGAAAATTGTGTTCACTAACTGGTCTGATGAGATTACTGTTGGCCAATAGGTGAAGTGTCTATAGATTAACGGGTTACTGTAATATGTTGTTTCTTAAAGGAATAACAGAACCGAAAGTTTTAAAACTGATCCTTATATTACGAAATGCACACTAAACTTGTACTATAGATCTGTATACGTAACATCAACTAAAAACAGCTACACTGCGCGGCATCTGGAAATGTTACACATTAACAATAAACAAGCACTTTTGTTTCATGTAAACAAACAAAAAACAACGATGAATTCAATGTTCCCAATGTGGAGCTTTATAAGCAAACATATACAATAAAAGTACACCAAACGTGGTTGATAATTATATATAATATATAAGAGAAAAAAATTACACAAAACATACAATACATGAGCTTTGAGCTAAAATCATTATATAGTATCGATAATATATATATTTATATATATTATATATAGTGTTTACATGTAAGTTCAAAAGTGATGCAAATTACCTTTATGTGAAATTCTATGAAAACCACATAAATAACAATCACAATATGCTTCCCTTCAAGTGTTCAGCCAAAAGGCTTAACTTGCAATAAAGAAGTGTTGCTAAGCAACAATTTTTATCAATAAATGTTTATGTCGCTAAGCAACAATGAAAACATTAAAATGCATCATTAACAATGAAAACTGCCTAGGTGAAACATTATACATATGAAAATCTTACAAGTAATAAAAATACATGTTTGATATCATCAGATAGCAATTGAAACAAAATACGACTCGACATGATCAGAACAATAATGTGCAACATTGTGATAAAAACATCCAGTTTTTGTCATAGTCTAGAATAGTGATTCCAATAACATGGATACTGATACCCTTAAACACTTAACTAAAAGGAAGATTTAAGATTAAATGTTTCATTATCTTGTAATTGCGTCCTGGCTTTTGTTTTATCTCTTTCCTTTGCACACCTTAAAGTTAGAATTAAAACTATAAATAAAAGAAATTTAATGAACAATTCAAATTTCAGACAAGAATTGTACGTTGATTGCACTAAAGAAATAGTACTGCAGCTGCTCAGGTGATATAGAAGGAGATTTTAATTGCACAAGGTAGGAGCAATGTTTTAAGGAAGGAGAAATAGTTTAAACAATTCCAACCAGTAAAATATAAAATTTGTATCAATATGAGAATACCCGACCAGAATGTACCATCAACAGGAGAGGATAGCAGGACGCAGCAACTGAGCTGTACGCAGTGTTTTTACCTGCTTTTATCTGTTTTTGTTGTTTGTGTGCGAGTTTGAACGACCTTGTAAAATGCCCAAGAGAGGACCCTGCAAATCAATTGTAAAAAGAAATCATCTCAACATCCTACATGCTATTCAGACAAGGCTAATATATATTCACAGCGCACGCATATTCACATCTGTCACATCAGTGAAATTTGTTTTTATACATCAATGGCCATGGCATTTAAGATTTAATGTTATCCAAGAAATGACACAAAAACAAATCTTATTCAGCTAAGAGCTTCAACAATTAAAAACAATATTTTTAGGATGCTTTGAAAATCTCAATGCAATGCATGCCTAGTTGACTCAGGTGCGCAGGCCAACCTATGTTCTGCTACATTAAGTATGTTATATAGAGAATTTCTATGAAATCAAATCTTTTTTTTCTTCGTGGAATTATAACTAAGTGTTTCTTTTCAGTATCAATATGAGCATAATGATTGTTAAGAGTGTAAGCAGAAACATGTGTCTCCCCCATGCTTATTTAGACTTCAACAGTTATTTTATAGTCATTGTGCATAGCCAGAAAACTGTTGGGCAAATAGGGTGTATTTTTAAATTTGCATGTGTGGTTTCAATTGCTAAGTGATTAGAGAAGGTCAATAGTTTATATTGATCTGTTCATAGGCATGTTGTCCAAAATTGCAGGAAACATGAAAACTGGGATCTGTAGCCAAACAAAGCACTTCCGAGCGCCTTTATTCAGTTACCTCCAGTTGAATCAAATACATAAGGATTTGGTTACCTCCAGTTCAATTAAATATCGAAGGCATGTCAGAAATGATTGGCCTTTGACCAAGCCTGTGTTCTGTACATTGCCTCATCACAGTGAATTTTTGTGCCAAGTGATTTTATATCCTTCCAGTTGTTCACAAGATATTAGTAGAGTGGAAAAGAATGCATGAGAGATGGACACACGGGCAACCATTCCCCAAACAGTTGTCGCCCCTGGTACTATATACTTTGTAGGGGGGGGGACATGATTAACTAAATATTAGCAAAATGTCAATAAAATGGATTCTAGGATTGGCGTTTTATTACTATGGCAATAGTTTCAATAAGCCACACTTGCTGGTATAATACATATGGTAGATATTTGGTTTCTCTTTTAATTCAAAGCTTTAATTATTGTCTTCTATTCTAAGCACACCTGTTATATCAAGCTTAGTTATTTTTCTCTCCTATTTTGCAGCAATTGCAGGTAAAACATGCTCCATTTTCTCTTCGGAAATCATGCGCCCATCTTATAATTACAGCATTACAGATTGCATATAGCAGAATAAAACATGCATGCTTTTCTCTGTTTATATCAATGGTTATGTTTTACAGGGTTTACAAACAGCCGTGTAATAGTGGTCCTACTCATCACCATTCCATGTAATAATTTATTGTATTTTTGAAGAATCATCGTCATGTACGAATAACACAAACCTTCTATGTCAAAGAATATACAACTTCGCTAAAATTAAAATAACATACAACAACTGACCAATCTTGTGCCACGTTACTGACAATTGACCAATCCTGTGCGATGTTACAGACAATTGACCAATCCTGTGCAATGTTACTGACAATTGACCAATCCTGTGCAATGTTACCGACGATTGACCAATCCTGTGCAATGTAACAGACAATTGACCAATCCTGTGCAATGTAACAGACAATTGACCAATCCTGTGCAATGTTACTGACAATTGACCAATCCTGTGCAATGTAACAGACAATTGACCTATCCTGTGCAATGTTACTGACAATTGACCAATCCTGTGCAATGTAACAGACAATTGACCAATCCTGTGCAATGTTACTGACGATTGACCAATCCTGTGCAATGTAACGGACAATTGACCAATCCTATGCAATGTAACAGACAATTGACCAATCCTGTGCAATGTAACAGACAATTTACCAATCCTGTGCAATGTTACTTACGATTGACCAATCCTGTGCAATGTAACAGACAATTGACCAATCCTGTGCAATGTAACAGACAATTGACCAATCCTGTGCAATGTTACAGACGATTGACCAATCCTGTGCAATGTTACTTACAATTGACCAATCCTGAGCAATGTAACAGACAATTGACCAATCCTGTGCAATGTTACTGACAATTGACCAATCCTGTGCAATGTTACAGTTGTAGAAATAATGACTATGAATCAGTGACAAGGAAGTTGGATGCAACCTATTAATTCTAGTCCCCGTGTAAAATAAAACCATAAACCACAAAATGTTTTCAAACTTGGAAGTAATTAAACACCATAAATGGAAGCCTATAGTACTATTATTTCAAATTAAAAATATAATTGTTGTTCTAAGATGGTGATTTAGTTTGATAAGTCATAATTATAATTGAAATTTAATCTTAAAAGTTTTTTTCTCAAAGGCGGCTGACATTTTATAATCCAGTTGATAAATAGGGAAGAAGCATGTTTTTATGATCTATTCACATATTCTCAAGCACAGAACTTTCTCATTAAAATATTTTTTGTATTTTATGATCTTTTGTTTGGTCAGAGATCAAATTTCTGAAGCACTGTTATGCAAAAATGGATACAGTTTTGTAATAAGAAATGTCATATTAATGCAGCTTTGACTGAAATATTATTCTTTTTCTTTATTATTTATACCATGTTCATGTCAAATAAATTTTGCGTAATTTGGACAGGATCATTATGTCAAACGGATACAGAGACTTGGGAAACACTCGTTAGAGAGAAATTATTAATAAAACCTGTCTGATATATAAACCATTATTGTTTAAAACTGATGAATAAATTTTAATGTTGTAATTGAAGCAACCTATTACTGAACAATACTGAACAACAGTGCCAACTGTAATATGCCAGTAATATACAAGAAAAAAAAATACAAGAAAAAAGTAATACACATACAAATACACATACCAAATTACCATGTTTGGCAGACCCCTTTGTGTGAGATTGGTGATGGAAATGCAGGAGCTTTTATTAAAGTGAGGGAGATTTCCTTGCTCAAACTTTAATGAAGTTTATAAACAGTTTTCACTTATTTTACTTTTATGACCACACCATGCATGCTTCATGAAGCAATTTAAACTAATATTTGTGATCATTTTAATAATGTAAAGGAAAAAGGTCAACTACCAGAATGTCCAAGATATGCGTGAGATTTGGCCTCCGATCATGCGCGAGTAGAGTCTCAAATGCGTGAGACTCACGCATGATACAGGAGATCTGGCATGTACGAATACAAAACACATACATGATTGTGAAAATAGTGAATATTAATGCCAAGAAAGATGTGTTTGTTTCATTTTCAGGTTGAAAGAAAGTGAGATATAACAAACGCCAGAGACAGAAGTACATGGAAATAGTAGTATGTCATTCTGAACTAGCAGCAATAATTATATGACATCATAATTATCAAAAGCATGATCTTAATTAATAAATTACTAATTAAATAACCACCTGAATCACAAATCAAGGACATATTCATATAAAAATATATTTCAAATTGTGACAATGATAAGACTACATGTATCTGTGTCATTCAATTCAATTTCTTATCTAATTTGTCATTGGATAATAATAATTCAAAAAATCTCTAACATGAATTCTTATTGGTTGTATTCAGATATCACATGACCTCATTTATTCCCTGTAGAAAGTCACATAATCCATTCAGTCATGTGACCCTGAATGAATATAAGAGGTTCTATGTTGTTCAGAGGTTTGGTGTATGAGGAAGTAATGTTACCACAACATCAATAAGAGGTTCATGTAGAGTGAGGTTTCAACTGTAATACTGTCAGATCTGGGAGATAGTAATTCAATGATTTTACATAACAAGAGATGTAAATTATAAAACATGTATGCCCCCATGGCAGCCCAATAGTCAGAAACGGTACAGGTCACTAAGATCTTGACCTTTAACCTCAAAATCAATAGGGGTCATCTAATGTTGATGACCAACCTCCGTGTAAATTTTGAGGATCCTAGGGCAAAGAGTTCTTGAACAAAAACCATTTGGTCTACCGACTGACGGACATGTGCAAAGCAATATGTAACCCCCTCATCAAAGATAGGGCGAATAAAAATTATGTTTAATGACTTAAAAGAGCATGAAATAGGTTTATAGAAAGCATTTCATCATACTTTGTATGTATTAGTTGTGAAAGAGTTGTATCAAAACTAAGCTTAAACAATTATAATCTGATTTATTTCACTATTTCATAATTAAGGAGTTAGCTCTCTTTTACCCATCTTTTATTATATGAAGTCCTTCCACAATCTTTGCAGTTCAATCCACGAGTGGAACACCATCAACAACTTATTTATGATGTTTAAATCTTTCATACTGTTAATGAATATCAATAACCTCTCACTTCACTAAAACTCGAAACCCTTATTTCTATGTGCTTGTTCGAAACACTTAATTCTATGGGCTTATTCGAAACCCTTAATTCTATGTGCTTGTTCGTAATTTAAATTATTGTGTCTAAAACAGGTGTTACAAGCAGTTTGTACATGTATCATAGTGGTTTATAAACTATAAACAGTGAATGGTCCCTTATAGTCCCCTAGAGAAATAAGTGAACGTACTTGAAAGTTAAACTACAAAAATTGATTGAATACTGACAAAAGTATTTAATACAAGTCAGCAAAAGCAGACTGTGATGTCTACTTAAAAAAATAGAAAAAGAAATATTGTAGAAAATTTCTATCGCAGATCTGACAGTACTGAAAACAACCAACAGTAGTTCATGTAGCTAAGTAACAAAACTTAGCATAAACATGTATTATTTTTTATCATATATCATATACTTCTTAGTATGTTTCCGAAGAAACATGAGGTACAACTTGCAAGATAGTGAATAATAAAATGTTTTCAAAAGAAAAAAAATGAAAGCTGGTTAAACCATTAGACTGCAAAAAATGCAAAATTCTAGGATTTTTAAACAGTGTAAATATTCTCTAAGAAAGTGACACCGAAACTCTTGACAGCGTATAAAAAAATGTTGCCCAAACCATAACAAATAAAAATGAAAAACTGTAGACCGACTGACCAACAAACAAACAAACAAAATATACTGTACAATGAACCATAAAGTCAACAAACTGTTTCATAATCCAGTAAAAACACAGTGAGTGAAGGAAATTATTACAAGCATGATAAAAATGATGCCTATTTCATACACAATATTATGATACTTAGTTATCAGGAGTTAGGAACACTGTACCTTAGTAGGAACATTGTACCTCAGTGTTACTAGTGTTGTTCATATCATTGCAATTATATTGCACACATTTTATGTGGATCCTTCTCACATACATTTCATTGTCAACATTCAAAATGTTGCACTTCTCTATCACCTTGCATCATTTCATGTTTTCACTAAAAATACAGCACAAAAATTTCAATTTATCGATCGGCTCTCTTAATGAGAGATTATATCATGGTCACTGGTCACAACACTAGGCTACTAGTTTCACCTCGCAGGGACGCTCACGTTTGTCGATTGAACACTATGCCAATTATATTGGTATATCAACTGTAATAATGGAAACATTTTGTAATGTTACCATGCATCTTTCTGAGACACACCAAGTTCCATCACCGGAATTTAAACAGATAAAACAGTTGCTGTGCTGATCCAATCTAATTGGAAAGTACACAAATAAATTACTGTATGTAAATCATGTCAGTCATTTAAATGTCATTGTCACTAATAGACTGACATGTTTTCATTAAAAAAAATAAACAATTGCACCAAACAAAATAAACAAGACAGTAAACTCACTTGATGAACATAAATTTTAAATATTGTATGCTCCAATCTGATTGGATAATACAAACAGTCAAACCTACAGTCTTCAGTAACAATGATTCTGATTGGACAACCAACACAATTGCACTGGGCACTAAATAAAAGTCAACCAATGAAAAAACCCCAATCTGATTGGGTGAACAATCCATAGTATAAATGGATAACTTATTTCAGAGTGTTTTACATAAGACCGCCACATTCTTCAACTTCGTCCACAGCGAAACTCGTGTAGTGATCAATAGACGGCATAAACACATGTTGTGGGTTGGCTGGCTTTCTCTGCTTTCTTTGTCTAATAATGTTAGGGTCTGATATATGATTAGATGTAGGGGAATTCTTACCATCACTTCTGTTTACATATTCCATCTCAGTATCCTGTATAACACCAGCGTGTCCGTTCTGTTTAGGAGTTGAATGTTGGCTGCTGATCTGAGACACCGGTAGATTGTTAGCTTGACTATACGTCATGTCTTCCTGCATACTTCCACCCATACTACCTTCATTCAGCATCATACTCTGACTCTGTGTATGCATATCCGGCTGCTTATCTGTGTAACCATTATTTGGACTACTCATTTCAATATCATTACAAAGTCCTATCTGAATGTTACCATTTCTACTCTGCATTCTAATTTCATCATTTTCCCGATGTACTGCCCCAATGTTCATGTTGTCATCTATCACCATATCTTCATTCTGCTGCAGTTTCTCATCAGCTAACCCTCTATCATTACCTATCCTGATTGTATTTCTATCCATCATATCAAACTCTCCACGCGTGTGTTTGTTTACGTCCGATTTGTGTATTCTACTAGTATAATCATTCTCAAGCCGTTCAGTGTTTCTATCCACAATGTCCATACTAACTTTCTGACCACTATCCGTGCCACTCCCTCCCATCATCAACTTGTTCTCCTGGTTCATGATACCACCGGGACAGTTACTTCTCGACTCGGTACGTGGAATCTGACTCCCCATCATTCTACTACCATTCACATTGGACATGTCTAAGTTTCTTTGACCCATCCCTATCATGTCTCCATCTTGAGCACCAAGTATGCCATTTCTTGTATTTGAACGAATGTGATTATCCTGTGTATGTGCCATTTCATTGCTGCGATTCATCAACACCTCAGAATTTGCCGAACTTATTCGGACGTTCATGTTCTGATCCATGCTATTTAAGGTACTTCGACGCATTTCCATTGATATCTGACCATCCATATTCATTCCGCCGATATTTTCGTTGACTCGATCAGATCTATTATAATTTGGGCTGCTAAGATTGTTTCTACTTCCCATTTCATTGCGACTACGTATTCGTACGTCGTCATGACGATTCTGACCGTAACTATCCATACCATTTATGTTCATACCGTTGTAGTTCCGACTGTTCTCATACCGCTCTCTCGCACCGAGATCTAGCATATCATTTCTGGAGTTGAAGAACATATTACGATCATTTATGTCGGGAATCATATTTCTACCATCGAAAGACATACCTCCTTGACGACTGCCGTCGCGTCGAAACATTTGATCTTGAAATCTAGACCTAAATTCATTAAAATTTTCTGCCATTCTTTGAAATTTTTCATTACTTGGATCAAGCAACTCCTTGAAGTCAAAGGATCTCACAGCATCATGGAATCTACTAGGAGAAAACGGTTCAAACGAACGATCTCCGAATCGATTCATATCACGGAAATGATTCTGCAGACCAAACCTTTGTTCAAACATTGTGTCTATTTTTTCCAGACCTCGTTCAGGCAGTCGCTCAGATAGACTACGCTGAAATATTTTACTGTCATGTGGAATATCATTGTTCATGCCAAACTTGCCAGAATCTGTAAATATAGAAGAAAACATGGCGGTGAAGAACAAGCGCTGATTGAAACAGTATAAACCAGGGGTCCTACTGAAGTATAATGCACATTGCTGACAATAAGATGTTATTCTGTTTCTGGATCCATTATCAAACATCCATACACCAAAAATCTATTTAAACATTATTCTTTTAATTGTTAAAATCCATCTTCTGAAATCTCAAATGACCATAACTGGGTCTATACTTCGAACAACTTTGATATTCTGCAGAAAAGTTCAATATTTCTAATGCAGCAAATCACAATTTTTCCAGTACTGTATGACTCCTTAAGAAGTAAGCCTTATCATTTGAATGTGGAAGGTTGGGATTCATTATGTGACCCAAGCCATACCGGAGATGAAGACATGAATTTTTTTTTAAATATGAATGCACAAAATTATGGACACATACACATGGACAAAATATTGGACACATACACATGGACAAAATATTGGACACATACACATGGACAAAATTATTGGACACATACACATGGACAAAATTATAGGACACAGACATTCTTACAGAATGTTTTATGTGGTTACTTCACGCAATGAAAGTAGTTATGTGTCTAATTTTATCCACATAAACCTAAATTTTAGCCACATAAAACAAAATTCTACTTTCGTTTTAACTATTTTCCACTTGTTTGTCCATAAAAAGTAGCCACCTAAGTATATGTTTATTGGCGTACACACATGGACAAAATTATTGGACACACACACATGGACAAAATTATGGAAACAAACTCACGGACAAAATTATTAGACACATTCAAATGGACAAACACATACACATGGACAAAAGTAATGGACACATAAACATGGACAAAATTTTGGACACATACACATGGACAAAATGATTGAACTTACATCCTCTAACTGCTTTAGGCAACGTGTTCACAAAGGATCAGACTCAAAGCCCAATTTTATTGTATTTCATATACAGAAAATATGTAAAGACAGGGAATATTTCTTTTACACAGAGGAACAATATTAATATCTCCTTAGATTTTAAAGACAAATACACAAGTTTTGATACATTGTTACAGATATATTGTGCTTAATAAACTGAAGCTAGCTTTTCGAGCTAGATCACGAAATGTCTGAGATCAGTTTCAGTCTCAAGTACAATAAATCCCTTTTGCTAAGAAAACAAGTAATTAAGAATTGCAAGCAATACAGAAGTCCCCTACCGGTTTGAGGCCATTTTCAATGTTTCTGTTGCCATAGCAACCACAATTTTTGTCAGAATCAAAATATTTTTAGACGTGCATAATCCCCTTATTGCCCCCTATCCACATACCAAGTTTCATAAGCCTAGCTTGGAAACTGTTTGAGTTATGTCAGGATCCAGATGGACGGACTGACGGACGGGGGGCAAACCTATAGTCCCCTCCGGTCAAAAACCGGTAGGGGACTAATAAAAAATCTTAAGGTTAGTAATCTAGCTGTTATCTAGAAGATGTTTAGGTAGTCTGTCATACCATCATGGTGAGAATAAGAGAGGAAATGACATGTTCTATACCTATACAATGCTTAACAATTATGGTATATTACAGTCAGCGATTGAAACCTTGTAATATCCTCCCATTTCTCAAAGACCAGCCAGACGGTCAGGTAGTTGACTTGTAATGTAGTCGATCACAGAAATGAAGTACAATCCATGCTATCTGTTTGATGTCTTTTTTTTACATTACTACAGACAACTTTGGCCTAGAGTGTCTTATTCAGACAGAAAGCGATATTAACCAGTTATAGGTTTCTCAACCAGCACATTCACACATAATTGTATGAACAGTGCACAGTATGGTCAGTGTATTGTCAGTGAAATCATTTGTATGGTAAGGCCATTGTCTGGTAAACAACGCCAAGGTAAATGAAGACAGATACATGGTTTTCGGCCAAAACTCCAGATAAGGGACATCTACTGATCATTGACTTCCTCTGCCTTCCAAGTTTGATAATCTGAGGCAAAGCAGTTGTTTAGTTATTATTCAGAAACCATTATTTCTCAAAATTCATCAAAATCCCAAATCAAGATATATTATTAGTATCATTAGAAGAAGACTTCATGTATATATTACCTAGACTATACTTTCTTCCATCAGCACTCATCCCTGTTCGTTGATGTGAATTTACTGTAAGTTCTAGCGGGCCACCAGGTGGCGTAAGTGGAGACTTCATAGAATGGTGCATCATGGGTAGTGAATTATGATGAGAGATTGTAACACCAGGTTGCGGACTACCCAGCATTGGGTGACTCTGTCCATCCATCAGAGAAAGGTTACTCCGCTGGCCACCAAGACCTAACAACTTGGAATCTGGATGCATCTGAAATTGAACATGAGATGTTTGTAAAACATGTATGCCATTACCTTGCAGACAATTAGTGAGTTCCAATTAAGGGGACACTTGACGTAGATTCTTGACTTGAGGACCTTGTAAGCAGTATGATTCCTTAGCAGGTCATACCAAACATCCCTATAGGTTTTGAGGACTGTAGACTGTTACAGTCCAGTTACGATATTGTGAGAGTGACATTGTAGTTTATGTGTACACAAAATATTACAGCCATTGTCTGTACAGGTAGAGAGAATATATTATTTTAGTTTAGCATTGAAATTATAGCTGTCTGTATAAGCCTTTATAATTAGCTTTACACCGTAATAGTGGACTCGACCGCTGCGTCAACTCTATTCTTACCTTGACTGGACTATAGTATGTGACTTAACCCTTATCATGCTTAGCGCGACTCAGAGTCGCGCTACACGATACTTTCCACCACTGCTGAGCACGACTGTGAGTCGCGCTATACAGTTGCGCTAGTGGGTTTGGCGTTTAAGCCCTGTTTCACCTTGCTTGTAGTATTCATGAATGAATTTTAACTATAATTTATTCAGTAGTTAATTCCGGAACTATTTCTAAAAATAATATCAGCCAGTCAACTACCAAATACGTTAAAATTACCGTCTAACATTTTTTGGAAATTCCGAAACTAAAATGGCTTACGATCGGCTAGGAATGCGCATGATGTTTTAGAGTGAATATATAAGGATAATTAACATTAACTGTATATTTTTCAATGAAATTTGAAATATTAATAATTGAAATAAATGCATCATTATATTCTGACAGTTTAGTCGGAATATTCAATTCTGCGATTGGTATTTATTATTAGGCCTACTTCATAACATTTAGCATAGCGTTATGTATTAAGTGCATGGAAATATTTCACATTGCGTTGGCATACTGCTGAATATCATAACTGTGAAATACCAATGATTATCAAAATTATATCAATGTGTTGCTTATTTCATCTTCTTTGTATAAAGTATAGGGTTTATATCAGTATTTTGATAATTAACACCATTAATTAGATACTAAACAGAGTCACTATCAGATGAGATTTTATCTCAAGTAGACTGCTAATATAATTCAGCACTGGTCAGCTGATAAGCCCACTGGGAATCTAGCACGATAAGGGTTAAGCATTGAAATTATAGCTGTCTGTATAAGCCTTTATAATTGGTTTTACACCATAATAGTGGACTCGACCACTGTGTCACTCTATTCTTACCCTGACTGGATTATAAAAGGGTTATTATCTATCCATATCCGCCTATTACCGGTGTGGTGGGAAGTATCATCACATCAATACTAGCTATTTGTGCAACCTTTTTTGAAGTTGAAGCGATAGCCGAGGGGTGAAATACACATACTTCAAATTGCTAGGCCATCATGAGACGTACAATATATTATGTTTGAATCCCACTATAGAAGCAAGCTATTGGTTGAGTTCGACAAATGGTCATGCATTGTGTAAAGTTATTATACCACCATAAGTGACAATAAGTCACTTTCTTTCTATTAGTGCCATTGAGCTATCTACAGTTGATTTACACATAAGAAGGCAAGAGTATGATACCAGGCAAGAGACATGTTATAGATCCAGAGCTAAGAAAATTGGAATTCTTTGTCACAAAGCAATATACTGTCGCATATATGTTCAAAGCAACAGTGCACATTGTATTTATGCTTTATATGATGCAGACAAATTGAGAAAATCTTCCGAACATATGGTTACTGAGGTTGGCTACCTGACTAATAATCCAACGTAAGTGGTATCAGCCCTGTTGTACTGAGGCTTGCCTTGATCATTCCAATGTCTATAATATACTATCAAGGGGGGATATTGAGAGCTATTTAATGAAATGTCTGCTTTTTAATTACTCATCATTGACTTATGGAGATATGGTCAAACAAAAATGTGCAGCTGTCTAGACTGCAGGTCAGAAAAAAATAAAATAATTGAATGCTAAGGTTAAATAATGCGTAAAAAAGCCTTTGGAGTGCTAAAATAGTCTGGAGCTAAATAATTGCAAGGACATTAGTTTGAAGAAGGGATAACACATGAAAGCCACTAGGGACGGCAATTTGTGAATACTACAAATTGCTTTTAAGTCATTGCACGTGCCGACAAGATAAGTTTCTCAAAATCTGGAATATCAAATATCTGATGACTTGAAAGTTATCTTAAAAAAACAACAAAGGAATGGATAAGTATTCTAAGTAATTTTAATTCAACATAAATTATGTGTTATTTTTTTAGTGTTAGTTCTTTAATTTGATCAACTAGCTGTATTGATTGGCTGAGTATAAGCCTTGTGTCCACAGCTTTATATATCAGCTGATTGTTTGGATTAGCTGTACCATTATGTTTGGATTGGCTGTACCATTATGTTTGGATTGGCTGTACCATTATGTTTGGATTGGCTGTGCTATTATGTTTGGATTGGCTGTACCATTATGTTTGGATTGGCAGAGCTATTATGTTTGGATTGGCTGTGCCATTATGTTTGGATTTGTTGTGCCATTATGTTTGGATTGGCAGAGCTATTATGTTTGGATTGGCTGTACCATTATGTTTGGATTGGCTGTGCTATTATGTTTGGATTGGCTGTACCATTATGTTTGGATTGGCTGTGCTATTATGTTTGGATTGGCTGTACCATTATGTTTGGATTGGCTGTACCATTATGTTTGGATTGGCTGTGCCATTATGTTTGGATTTGTTGTGCCATTATGTTTGGATTGGCAGAGCTATTATGTTTGGATTGGCTGTACCATTATGTTTGGATTGGCTGTGCTATTATGTTTGGATTGGCTGTACCATTATGTTTGGATTGGCTGTACCATTATGTTTGGATTGGCTGTGCCATTATGTTTGGATTTGTTGTGCCATTATGTTTGGATTGGCAGAGCTATTATGTTTGGATTGGCTGTACCATTATGTTTGGATTGGCTGTGCTATTATGTTTGGATTGGCTGTACCATTATGTTTGGATTGGCTGTACCATTATGTTTGGATTGGCTGTACCATTATGTTTGGATTGGCTGTGCTATTATGTTTGGATTGGCTGTACCATTATGTTTGGATTGGCTGTACCATTATGTTTGGATTGGCTGTACCATTATGTTTGGATTGGCTCTGCTTTTATGTTTGGATTGGCTGTACCATTATGTTTGGATTGGCAGAGCTATTATGTTTGGATTGGCTGTGCCATTATGTTTGGATTGGCAGAGCTATTATGTTTGGATTGGCTGTGCCATTATGTTTGGATTGGCTGTGCTATTATGTTTGGATTGGCTGTACCATTATGTTTGGATTGGCTGTACCATTATGTTTGGATTGGCTGTACCATTATGTTTGGATTGGCTGTGCTATTATGTTTGGATTGGCTGTACCATTATGTTTGGATTGGCTGTACCATTATGTTTGGATTGGCTGAACCATTATGTTTGGATTGGCTGTGCTATTATGTTTGGATTGGCTGTACCATTATGTTTGGATTGGCTGTACCATTATGTTTGGATTGGCTGTACCATTATGTTTGGATTGGCTGTGCTATTATGTTTGGATTGGCTGTACCATTATGTTTGGATTGGCTGTACCATTATGTTTGGATTGGCTGTACCATTATGTTTGGATTGGCTCTGCTTTTATGTTTGGATTGGCTGTACCATTATGTTTGGATTGGCAGAGCTATTATGTTTGGATTGGCTGTGCCATTATGTTTGGATTGGCAGAGCTATTATGTTTGGATTGGCTGTGCCATTATGTTTGGATTGGCTGTGCTATTATGTTTGGATTGGCTGTACCATTATGTTTGGATTGGCTGTACCATTATGTTTGGATTGGCTGTACCATTATGTTTGGATTGGCAGAGCTATTATGTTTGGATTGGCTGTACCATTAGGTTTGGATTGGCAGAGCTATTATGTTTGGATTGGCTGTACCATTATGTTTGGATTGGCAGAGCTATTATGTTTGGATTGGCTGTGCCATTATGTTTGGATTGGCTGTGCTATTATGTTTGGATTGGCTGTACCATTATGTTTGGATTGGCTGTGCCATTATGTTTGGATTTGTTGTGCCATTATGTTTGGATTGGCAGAGCTATTATGTTTGGATTGGCTGTACCATTATGTTTGGATTGGCTGTGCTATTATGTTTGGATTGGCTGTACCATTATGTTTGGATTGGCTGTACCATTATGTTTGGATTGGCTGTACCATTATGTTTGGATTGGCTGTGCTATTATGTTTGGATTGGCTGTACCATTATGTATGGATTGGCTGTACCATTATGTTTGGATAGGCTGTACCATTATGTTTGGATTGGCTGTGCTATTATGTTTGGATTGGCTGTACCATTATGTTTGGATTGGCTGTACCATTATGTTTGGATTGGCTGTACCATTATGTTTGGATTGGCTGTACCATTATGTTTGGATTGGCAGAGCTATTATGTTTGGATTGGCTGTACCATTATGTTTGGATTGGCTGTGCCATTATATTTGGATTGGCTGTACCATTATGTTTGGATTGGCTGTACCATTATGTCTGGATTGGATGTGCCATTATGCTGTGCAAACAATAAAATTAATGCATGATAAATATAAGGTTTTCAAGTTTGACTATATATATGCAATGCCAAACTAACCGCCCAGCTAACTGAATGTCTCAGATTTCTTTGACATTCAGACTACAGTTGTGTCCTCAAAGCTCCACATGTGGAGAAGTTGTCAGGGGCTTGTGGAAGAGCAAGTTTAAGTATAGGTTGATAATAATTCCAGGTAAACTGGTAAGGATAATTGACAGCTGTATATATGACTGTAGACAAGAACGCCATAATAAATGACCTTAAACCATGCTCAGGTGAGCTAAAAATAGTAAATAAGTTCAACAAACGCAACACATACCGGTAAACATAAACCAAGACAATGATTTTAACCTCAAACAGCACATTAAAACTTTACACAATGTAGATTAAAAACCCATTTCAGGCAATTACTTGCACAACAATAAAAACAAGAAATAAAAGTTAAAAACAATACTTTAAAGCTACATTATTTATCACTGCAGAATATGGGTACACATGTATGAAATGGTGCCGCAATCAATACGGTTAATACAAGTCTCAAAGAATTTGCAAATACAGAAAGAAACCGAATACTTTTTATCACTTTGAACGGACGCCGGAACCATTAACATTTCATACATTTTTACACTTGGAAAGAATCAAAGACTTCATGTGGCTGAAACATTCTGCAACAAATATAGTTTGCAGTCTTCTTTCATTATTTATCAGAAAACAGACGGAAATAAGATAATCCATGCTTTTCAGTTTATCCTTTGCCCTGCAAGTTAAACACAGACTTTGTACATCTAAATTAAATGTAGGGTACTATTTTTATAGAAAAAATTATCATTATAAGGTTGAACTTAGATTGTATTATCACATAAATATTGTGATCTCCCATGTAAGAACAAATGACTGAACAATGTTCTCCAATGTGTGTGATAAGAAATGCATGACATCACCAAAGTTTTGGCGCGACAACGTAACGTCGCTGTCTTAAATTTGTTATTTTTGACGTTTTGACCTGGTTACTATAGTAATGTGATAACAAGAATCCTCACTCATTGTCTTCAATGAGATAAACATTTCTTAATCCATGATCATCTCCAGTCTTAATATACTGAATAGTATATGTTACAAAAGATGTCTGTAAAACAATGGTATTGCCCCATGGTCATTAATCTTAAAGGTCAAAATGGCCTTGACATTTGACCTAATGATCTCAAAAATAGGGGTCATTAACTGGTGCTGTCTAACTTGCCTATGAAGTTTGAAGATCCTAGATGTTTATTCTTTATAGTGGACCAAACAGTTCTTGAGTAATAATTTGAACGGAAACTATTTGGTCTTCCCAGAGAATCAACTTTCAGTGACACACCTCCCAACCAACATAATGTCCCCTTATCTTGTTATGAAATTCCATGAATACATCAAAGGTTAAATACCCAATAGAAAGACAAACCGATGTAATGCTCGAAACTCAGGATACATGACATCTGAGTTCCGTCTGAGCATTACAATTCAGTTTTCAGTTCCGTTAGAGCCATATAAAAGCAGAACAATTCTCTGACAGAACTGAGAAGCGGTGAATCAGGATATACACCTGACACCTTCAGCGTATCTTGTTATTATGCACATACAATTAAATCGTCTATGCAATAAAATTAGGACCTTAGAATAATTGCTTGCAAAGTTAAAATTTTATGCAAATCTATTTTTGCATGACAAACAATAATAAGCTGTAGTATTGTAGACTTTTTAGAGTAGCATTCACCTTCCACCCATCCGATTCCAAACAAAAAATAAATAATGAAAGTTTTGAGATGTACAAAATCATTAAATTTGTGCATTGTGTCACATATTTTCACTTAAAAAGCCAATGTCACTTTTATCAGGGCAGTTCACTGTCTATTCATGTCATCAAAGATTTTTTCTTCCGTCCTTCAAGTGCAAGTATTAAATTTTATAAATTATTTTAAACAGTTTTTAAAATAGTTTTTGTAGATCCATTGAATGATACACAATTTTTACATTTTACATCTACAAAAACAAGAAAATGACAGACATTTAATACACTGATTATCAAACAATTGTACATTGTCATTTTGTTAAAGTTATTAATTAATGATTTGCTGTTTTGTTGACACACATAATATGATTTGCACAATGACAAACAGAATGGTATTGTCATAAAAGTTTTTTGCACAGCGACCATATCATGATGATATTTGTATGAAACAGGTATAACTGTACCAGTGAATATACATTATAGGACAATATTCGATAGGCCTTGGACATTCCTAGGACCATCTAGCTCATTACCCAATTGTGTAAATATTCATAAAGAAGAGTTTACAAATACTGCCCAAATGTTTAAGGGCAATCACATGGAAGCTCTAGGGCCCTGGTAATATCTAAAACAGCTTTTGCCCCACTCATTTTGCGTAATTTACAGAAATAGGGAATCAGTAAACCCTGTCAGGGGTTGGTTTTACTGGAGTTCAACTCTTCAGTGGTGAAAGCACAAAAAGTGTAGAAACCAAGTGTGTTTGAATGGAACCCGAGTCTACCTAGATGGAACTCACGTTTGATCTGAACTTGCCCTAAGAGACCCAGTTCAGGGGTGCGTTTCATAGACAAACTTTTTCTTACATGATTTAGAGCATACTAAGGGAACCTATACATTCTTGTAAAGTTAAGATAGTTACTTACCATAAGTCCAGTTCATGTAACTTTGTTCAAATGCATTAGTTGTCTTAGTTTGCTCAAAATAGCATACGAAAAAGTCTGAACTTTGCTAAGATATGTCTATGAAACGGGCCCCAGACTTATTATTATTATTAATTGCAGGTAGCAACAGGGGTAGTACTCAATATTGATCTTACTTGACTTAGGATAAGGACAACCAATCAGATCAAATCTTACTTGACTTAAGGATAAGGACAACCAATCAGATCACACCATATTAAACTCTTGGTCAGTAACAGGCGATATGATTGGCTATTCTTATTCTCCAATTAAATAAATCAATATTCAATACCACCCCAGATCCCTTAAGCAACAATCAATAAGACCATATTTGGAAACATGTTGTTCAGATATATATAATAAACACAGAGTAGCTTTCATCACTTGAGTTACATTTAAATGGCTTAATTATAAATTAATTTCTTTCTTTTTTACCATTAAATAGAGGAAAAACTTGTCAGCAGAGACGTCATAAATAGACAAACATTATCTATTCTCTAAATGATGAGAACAAAGATTTACTTGAGCAAAATAGTCTTTCATACTTCACAAGTTCATTCTAGCATATCTCTGGTAGGGGAAAAAATGAAACTGCGTTCATGACACCAAGCACACCCACCATACAAAATAAACATCCCTTTTCACACAAAATGAAGATTTTTTGGAAACATTTGGCACTTTAATGTCAAGTTTTTATAATTTTACTGAGACTTGGAAAGGAACATGTTTCTAGACAATAGAAGGTTATGTAAATATAAGTTTTTACTATACACAGTTTACTTTAAACATTATATTTGACCCGTGTTTTTACTGATGTGTCATGTTGTGTTATATGTAGTGTCATATTTCAAATAGCAATCTTTTTCTACTTTTTTGGTTTTTAGTATGGTGTTTGCCAAGGAAAACTATGGAATTAGTTCTAGGCATTTTTTAGTGTTGACTTAATTCGAAGCGGGAGGTTGCTGGCCAGGAAGGGATAAAACGGAATGGCTACGCACTACAACAGTTGAAGTTATGAACACAAAAATAGTGTTGACATAATTACGATATTACATTTTCCATGGCATATAAATTGATAAGCGTGAAGATGGAACATTCTAAATCACATTAACTTTTCCTGTCTATACCAGTATCTGTGATATTCAATATCATGTTAGACAACTCTAGGTAATGTTAAAATAAAGACTTTCAAGATTACCTCCCTTGGACAAAAAATCTTGAAAAACATAATCTTGAAAAATTACGGTACATAATTGTGTGTGACAAATAGCATGTATGACTTAAGAAAATGCGTATCAGATATGTTACCTAAGCCACAATAACTGACAGCTGGTTCCAGTTTGCCAACTTATAATGCAGTCGTCTATTTATCTCAACAAAACATTCTTTTTCCTTAGAATTATCAAGTTTTTCAAGTTTTACACAACACACAACAGGTGGTCATAATTCTTTGGCAAACAGAAAGAACATAATTAAGAAATACAAGTACAGTACGCTCTGTGGTAACAAGTACGGATTTATAATCACCTGACGTAACCAGTCAAATGTAACTGTTGAAAGCTGCAGTTTACAGTTTAATGCAGGACAGGTCTATTCAATATAAAAATGACTTAATTGGGATTTGATATGTTCTGCTTAAGACAGGTAGTTGCTTAATTCAGATGATCACTTACACAGGTTTGACTGTTCAAATACATATGTTAAATAATTAGTAAAGAGGAACTACACATCAAGACCAGGGATGGTATTTAATATTGATCTTACTTGACTTAAGGACAACCAATCAGATCACACCATATGTACCTCTTGGTCAGTAAGATCAATATTGAATATCACCCCAGGGCAGTTTTACAAATACATGTTGACTTATTTCTCAGTGGTATATAATGCCTGGGTCATAATTCCAATTGGGCGAGCAAATTTTTGGTAAATCCGGCCAGTGGCCAGACAGTCATCAGCTGCGTTCATCAGGGCATTTTCAGCAACAAAAATTGTTGGTAACAATCCAATGACTGGTATGTCTGCCCAATGACTGAAAAATTGGAACATGTAAATCAGCCGCCATATATCGTCGCTGTTCTTCGAAAACCTCGTATATCAATTTTGGCTTCTTTTCAGGAGACGAAAAAAACTGAATAACTTTTTACTAACAGTGAAAATTTATTTAATTCTTTGACACGAACATAGCGTTTGTAACTCCATTTTGAATGCACGTAAATGGACGTGTCGGCTGAGCAAAAGAAAATCCATACTTTAACTTTTAACTCGATTATACGAGCTTTTCGTTATTATTTTTTGTCAAATTTGTTCCATTTACCGTTAATCGACTTTTTCGCGGCATTGTTCAGTTTTTTTGCATTACGTAATTGCGTTTTCTAAATCCTCGTATAATTTAAATTAGCCATTTATAGATATTTATATTGTTCAACGTTAAAATATTAAAGTGTTTCTACTTATCCGTTGTAATATACCATTACAGGTTAATTGTTTTGCATATTTGACGTAAGCGCAACCAAAAAACAACAAAACAATTTATTCGAGATTTTCGCAGACAAAAATGTGGACCCATGAAAAAAATCAAGAATTTTCGCACAAGTACTAACTTTCTCGTTTGAGGGGCTATTTTTAGACTATCTTATCCGGCATTTTCGCAGAATACTTGTCACTGAATGGGCTTTCCGATGTGCGTATAATCGTTTTTGAGCCAAAACGTGTATACAAGGTTTTCGAAGAACAGCGACGATATATAACTGCATGAAAAAATACTGAGAAACGGCATAAAACTCGGAATAGATAATGTAAAATATTATAACATGCGCCCACCTCAAAATTAAATCATTAAAGCATTAATATGTTCTTAGAAGCAATAATTGTTAGAATTTCACATTTAGCCGGTCATTCTGCATATTTTTCGTAAGAATATAAGCTATTAGCTACTATAAGATTAAATTGCAGATTATCCCCTGGATGATTGCTACCAAAGTCCCATGCTCCCAAGGCAGATGATCCCCTTGACGATTGATCCAAACTTCAGAGGTTATGATCAGCCTTGGAAGCATGGGAATTGGTTTCAATCGTCAATGGGATGATCAGCCTTGGGAGCGTTGGACTTCAGTATCAATCGTCAAGAGGATGATCTGCCTTAAGAGCATGGGACTTTGGTAGCAATCATCCAGGGGATAATCTGCCTTGGGAGCATGGGACTTTGGGATCAATCATCCAGGGGATAATCTGCCTTAAGAGCATGGGGCTTTGGGAGCAATCATCCAGGGGATAATCTGCCTTGGGAGCATGGGACTTTGGGATCAATCATCCAGGGGATAATCTGCCTTAAGAGCATGGGGCTTTGGGAGCAATCATCCAGGGGATGATCTGCCTTAAGAGCATGGGACTTTGGTAGCAATCATCCAGGGGATAATCTGCCTTGGGAGCATGGGACTTTGGGATCAATCATCCAGGGGATAATCTGCCTTAAGAGCATGGGGCTTTGGGAGCAATCATCCAGGGGATAATCTGCCTTGGGAGCATGGGACTTTGGGATCAATCATCCAGGGGATAATCTGCCTTAAGAGCATGGGGCTTTGGGAGCAATCACCCAGGGGATAATCTGCCTTAAGAGCATGGGGCTTTGGGAGCAATCCTCCAGGGGATAATCTGCCTTGGGAGCATGGGACTTTGGGAGCAATCATCCAGGGGATGATCTGCCTTAAGAGCATGGGGCTTTTGGAGCAATCATCGAGGGGATGATCTGCCTTAAGAGCATGGGACTTTGGTAGCAATCATCCAGGGGATGATCTGCCTTAAGAGCATGGGGCTTTGGTAGCAATCATCCAGGGGATGATCTGCCTTAAGAGCATGGGACTTTGGTAGCAATCATCCAGGGGATGATCTGCCTTGGGAGCATGGGACTTTGGGATCAATCATCCAGGGGATAATCTGCCTTAAGAGCATGGGGCTTTGGGAGCAATCATCCAGGGGATAATCTGCCTTGGGAGCATGGGACTTTGGGATCAATCATCCAGGGGATAATCTGCCTTAAGAGCATGGGGCTTTGGGAGCAATCATCCAGGGGATAATCTGCCTTGGGAGCATGGGACTTTGGGAGCAATCATCCAGGGGATGATCTGCCTTAAGAGCATGGGGCTTTGGGAGCAATCATCGAGGGGATGATCTGCCTTAAGAGCATGGGACTTTGGTAGCAATCATCCAGGGGATGATCTGCCTTAAGAGCATGGGGCTTTGGTAGCAATCATCCAGGGGATGATCTGCCTTAAGAGCATGGGACTTTGGTAGCAATCATCCAGGGGATGATCTGCCTTAAGAGCATGGGGCTTTGGTAGCAATCATCCAGGGGATGATCTGCCTTAAGAGCATGGGACTTTGGGAGCAATCATCCAGGGGATAATCTGCCTTGGGAGCATGGGACTTTGGGAGCAATCGGTACAGTGTACCTAAGCAGTCAGAAATGGCACTTAGTATAGATATAGTACTCAACATGGTAGCTGTGTTCCAGTTTGAGTATAATATGTAGCATGTAGCTGATGATACAACTATAAGCCAGCTACATGTAGCATTTATCTGAAGACCATCTTAATTGTCATTAATTTTATTTGTTATATCTTCATAGAATTGTTGAAATATTTCCTCAGTAAGAATATTCTTTTTCTGATTACATTTACATTCATCTTTGAACAGCAGAACAGGTTAACTGCCTGACAGGCTCTCAATTGATGTGTGCTGATATAAAGGAGGAATTGGTTCTCTTAATCCTAAAACATCAGTGTGCTATGGAATTGCAATTCAAAAACATAAATGCAAAAACCCTTTTTTAGTTGTTCGATTTATCGACAATATTTATACACACATTTCTACAATCGCTCATAGTTTAGTTGATAATACTACTTTTCTTCCTACGCCGCCACTAGGCGGCACCACCTTTGCAATAGTAAACCAGTCAGCCAGAAATGTTGAGTAACTACCTACGCGGATGTTAACAGGCCATGCAAAAAAGTTTTTATTTCATGCAGATCACATCGGTCTTTGTCGCATTGTAATATTTTATTTACCAAAGAAAGCCAAAACATCCGAAATTTCATGGTGACCGCAATATAATTGAGACCAAACCATACTTCTGAAAGAACAGCATGTGTCTACCTCCTGGTTAATAAATAGACCGATTTCTATTTACTATTTATAGACCATGACCATGTATATCATTATTTCTGGTTGGGGCAAAACATTGACAGATAAGCCATTATATCTGTGTACTTTGTATGTGAAGGTTACAATTATTTGTGGCATATTTAGATGATTTTAAGCATTAAAACTTGTAGATCGATAAATATTTATATCATTCCAGAAAGCTCCGTATATCTTCCAGAACTAGTATATATTGATAGGAGTTTACATCAAGACATTCAAGCATGTATATTAAAGAGTATACACTAATAATAAATGTACAAATAATTCATAAGAAAAATACAGCTACTTCATCTTTAATTTATTTCCCATGCATTTATTCGAACAACTTTAATGCTTTCAGCGCTTTGATTTCCATTTCTTATTGGTTTAAGGAACATATGAATGTAGTGTTGCATGTTTGAATGCTTTTGGGTCCATATATGGCTCCTTGGTTTCAAATCTCTATATCAAATATATTAGCAGTTTTTGTGTTTATTTTTTATTCCAAAGTATTATATTATACAAAAAAGAACATAACCAAAATTATTTTTTTAAACAAACATCAATCTCCAAGCTAAAAATGTCAGACTGCAGACAATTCAGTCAAATCATGATTTTTATCATTAAACTCATGCAGCCATGACAACATGTCCCATAAAAAGGTATCAACAAATTACTTAAGCAAGACAACAGACAATTAATATTGCAACACGTTGTCTGCTGCAGTTCAGGAAAGTTACTGTGTCGTTTGCCATGGTGTGTTGAATTATTATGACAACGTAAGATGCCCATATAAGGAACATGTTATCCGATACAGCAGACAGTAGGTATTATGATAAACAATAGCTGCTTGAAAAACCTTGATTAAAAGACCATCTTAATTACAAACCAATTCTCAAAATTTAGAACACACCTGTTTCAAGTCTACAGTACCACCTCTGTAGAGCAACATTCTTTGGGATGCAAATATTGGCTCTTGTTTAGAGGTTGTTGCTCTACAGAGGAAATATTGACTTAGGGAAAATGTGTAGGTGTTGTTATAGAGGTTGTTGTTCTACAGATGGCTGATCTGGAGAGGTTGTACTGTATTTTCATGGTTTTGTTCTTTATTAAAACAATGTCAATATTAAGACCAAACCAAATCAATAAGTGAACCAGTTATATAAGTAGGATCCTTCAGATGTTATAGTCGGATTGTAACTGCTGACCTGTCATAGGTCATCAGCTTGACCGTTAGTTATGAGAACAGCCTATGTCTCATACTCAGTAGTTGCCAGTGCACAAACCATTCAATTGTAATTGAACTTTACCATTACAATTTTAACGACTAAAAATGTTTTATCTTTTGGGCCCGTCAGAAGTACCTGCGACAGGTTGAAAACATCAACTTATACTGAAGAATAATAATTATATCATATACATGGATTTGTTTTTATAAACATAAAATTTCATATAGTCCAGTAAGAATATTGTGACAGTGACGTTGCATGTTTATAATTGGTTTTACACCGTTATAGTGGACTCCACCGCTGGGTCACTGGATTTTTATCCTGACTGGACTATACATACACTTTACAGTCAAATATAGTAAATATAAATATTGTATGTTCAGTGTTCAGACACTGTATGAAACCTGTGTGTATCCAATAAGATTCTGTATGACAGACCAATTGACATAAAGATGGACAGATATACCAAATGATTAACTGATAAATGGACAAACCAACATACTAACAGACACAGCTACCAATTAACAGACTGACAGATAGATAAATGAACAGACAGACAGACGTAACAGGAAGTCCAAAAGTTTGCCAGACACACAGATTGATGGACAGGCAAACCGACAGATAAACAGACAGACAGACAGATGAATAGATGGACAGGCAGACAGATGGAACAGGAAGTCCGACAGTTTGCCAGACACACAGATTGATAGACAGGCAAACCGACAGATAAACAGACAGACAGGCCGACGGATGGAATAGACAGAACAGATATAAAGACGGACAGATAGGCAGATGGATGGACAGGTAGATGGAGGAAACAGATGGATGGATAGATAGATGGACAGGCAGACGGAACAGATGAATGGATAGATAGATAGACAGACGGACTGAACAGATGGATGGATAGATAGATAGACAGGTAGATGGATGGAGAAGATGAAAGGATAGATAGACAGACGGACTGAACAGATGGATGGATAGATAGATAGACAGGTAGATGGATGGAGAAGATGAATGGATAGATAGACAGAACGGACTGAACAGATGAATGGATAGATAGATAGATAGACAGGTAGATGGATGGAGAAGATGAATGGATAGATAGATGGACAGGTAGATGGATGGAGAAGATGAATGGATAGATAGATGGACAGGTAGATGGATGGAGAAGATGAATGGATAGATAGACAGAACGGACTAAACAGATGGATGGAGAAGATGAATGGATAGATAGATAGATGGACAGGTAGATGGATGGAGAAGATGAATGGATGGATAGATGGACAGGCAGACGGACGGAACAGATGGATGGATAGATAGATGGATGGAGAAGATGAATGGATAGATAGATAGACAGGCAGACGGACGGAACAGATGGATAGATAGATAGACAGGCAGACGGACGGATGGACAGGTAGAGAGACGGACAAACAGATGAACAGGCAGACAGACGGACAGACATGCGGGTGTGCTTTTCGGCGACAGACAGACTGATAAATGGTCCGACAGCAAGAGAGATGGACAGACTGGCGGACTTCAAGGAAAGGTTACATTGATCATCAGTAGATAAAACAATGTGTTATGTAAGAGAGAGAAAAAAGCTGTACAGAAATGCATGGATATGAAGTGTACGTTATGCATGAAAGCACATCACGAGACATTTTAATGTTATGTTCTCCTGCAATGTTGTATAAGTTATTCATGTTTTTTGCATGTTGCATTAAAAATGCCAATAAAACGTCTGACATTATATAAAAGGTAGTCTGGGGTTACAATATGTGGTTTTTCGTCTGGCTTGCTGTTAAAGTAATCTACTTCACAAAATCTTGCTTCATTCTCTACATCAAAGCAGTTACATTTTCAAATCTTACAAAAACATGACAACTTATCTGTGAACATTTTATAAATATAACACAAGGTTGTATCTAGAGCAGTAACAACAACAACCCAATGTAGCAGTAACAACAAGAACAACAACTGACTACAGCAGTAACAACCGACTACAGCAGTAACAACCGACTACAACAGTAACAACCGACTACAACAACCAACTAGAGCAGTAACAACTGACTACAACAGTAACAACCGACTACAGCAATAACAACCGACTACAGCAGTAACCACTGACTACAACAACCAACAACACCAGTAACAACCGACTACAGCAGTAACAACCGACTACAACAGTAACAACCGACTACAACAACCATCTAGAGCAGTAACAACTGACTACAACAGTAACAACCGACTACAGCAGTTACAACCGACTACAGCAGTAACCACTGACTACAACAACCAACAACACCAGTAACAACCGACTACAGCAGTTACAACTGACTACAGCAGTAACCACTGACTACAGCAGTAACCACTGACTACAGCAGTACCATCCGATTACAGCATTAACAACAACAACCCACTACAGCGGTAAAAACATTGCACTGTAGCAGTAACAACAACCCATTCAACAGTACCAACTAGCACATTTAGAAACTGACCATCAAATTACTACATTGATTTAGAACTGATAGTCCCACCTAAAAAATTAGTAACATTTCAGCAAAGTACCCTATATCAAATCTAGCCAGAGGTCACTGGCAAGTCAGGCAGGGACAAAGGGAATGGCCACACCCTACAACTAGGTCAGGGACAAAGGGAATGGCCACACCCTACAACTATCTCAGTCATACACAAACAAGAAAAGAAAATTCAGGTAAATTATGTATGTACATACGAGGGGTGATCAATATATTCGTGGACTTTTCATCTAGCAAATTTTATATTGATAATTAGGCTCCAAAACAATGTATTATCATTTAGAATAAGACCCTTTTGACAGAATGCACTTATTACACAATTGCATTCACCCAATGAGCGCGTGACGTAGGCTGTCACGTGACGCTACTCTATGCGCTCCCATTTTAAGCGTAAATAGCTCCTTTTTGGACTCATATCTGGTCTAGTCCCAGATGGACAATCGTTTTACTTTTAAGACAGAAGTAAGTAATAAATCATCACCTCTAAAATGTTAGATGGAAATAAAACAGAGTTTTGACACGTTATTGGACCTAACACTCTACAAAAGATGGTTGGCTTAACGTGGTCGTATTATCCCGATGGAGAAAAAAGTTTGGGGCACAATTTCTAAAGAACCCTTTGTAGCTGGATTCAAAGGTTTATATATTCGTAGTCAATACTGATCGCAGTTTTCGCCAGCAATATATGGTTAAGAAATATGCCTCTCATTTCACAGAAAATAGAGGAGAGTGTCCCTACCATGGTGATAATTCTTCCGTTTTTCCTTATTTTATCAATGCATCTGCTTGACAGGGTGCCTACAATCGCATATACAATATAATCATATGTAGATCCTTAATTTGTGGTGCAAAGAATCCCCCTACATTTTGGTTATGTCATCTTTGAGATATCAGAAGGATTTTCCAAGATTGACGTAATTTTACTGACATGCCGTTGCTCTGTGATTATGTATTGGCCGACATCCTCAACGGCGCGTGCTGCACAAGGGTCACGATAAGTGACGTCATCAGGTAAATTGTGACGTCACAATAAAAAAAATTAATTAAAAACGCTAGATAGTGAAAAGATCTGCATGACCGGGTAATTTCATCACTCTAGGATCAATATAACAAAAGTTAGAAGGAAAGTCCACGAATATATTGATCACCCCTCGTACATGTATATGTGGGCAAAGCTGCATTGCTGAAAAAGTATTTAATTCTTTGAAATCTTGATGATGGTAGATTATGTAAATGGTTATTAAATATGTAAATGTATAGGTTTTTAGTGCACAGACGATATTATACGTATGATTTAGTAATTGAACTAAAAGTACTTTATAATAATGTAGCAATTATTGTTACTATCAATGTCTGGAATCTATAGCCTGATGCTGAGACTAAACGCTGAGACTAACCATTAGCGTAGAATTTCAACAAAGTTTAAAATACTGTGTGATATTGTCAACAATAAAATATGCAGCATTGCAAGTTCAAAGACAGATTATGCACTATACAGGTTCTTCAAGTGTTATATTTATGCAGCTTAGCTTTATATGGAGAGGGGTGTAGGAAGTGAATCCATATGAATATATATTTAAATAAAAAACTGAAACAAGACTGCGTTCAATAAACGCTTATGCCCCCTGTGGAAGCCTTGTCCATAAATAAGTCTAAGTCCAAAATTAGGTCAAGGTGAAGGTCAAAATGGGGTCAGGTGATACAGGCATGTAGAGAGTGTTCATATACAACATCCATGCAAGTATGGAAGCTTTGTAGCAAGCCATAATGATGCTAGAAGAAACGGTCAATTTGGGTTAACCAGGACGGACGGACGAACGGACGAATGGACGAACGAACGGACGAACGGACGGACAAGTGAATCACTATATGCCTCCCGATCTATCGATACGGGGGCATAAAAAATGAAGTGCATGCCTCTGTCCCGAGAATGTTGAACATTATTTGTACATGAAGTTGATGCTAGTGCTATATACATCTCTATGTATATAATGTTCATCCTTTAAAAAAGTCAAATATTCCGAGTGCAGAAGATTTCATGTTTATATTGGATGTTACATCATTTCCCAACCATATTTCAGATTTGACATTATTTGGTGCATGGACAGCTCATCTAATAATTATCAACCAGAAAAACTGTTCTAACTCTCACTTTTCCACAAGAACTGACAACTTTTCCACATGTGGAGTAGTCTCATGACATTATATAATCTATCCAAACTGCAAGCAGAAATATTTATTTATGATAATGCTAGAACAATTGTCGTAAGAGTATTGCTGCATATATACACCTGATACAACTGCAGACTTCTGTATAAATAAGGTGCATTAACTATATTCTGCAAGCCTCAGATGTGTAATAAATATTTTATTACTTTTTTTCTGCAGCCAAGCTATTGAAACCCTGTTATATACTCATATATCATCATTTTGCTAAAATAACTGAGAACATCATTTATTTTATGGGTAGTTTTCTGTATGGCTAATTCTGCTAGTAGTGTAATTATAAAAACACATACTTGCAATAAATGGTAAAGGCACTAGGGTTTTACTTTGAACCTTTTATTCTTTCCTCGTATTTTGCACGGAGGCAGCTGTACACTGATGCAAGCGCATGCAGAATTCCTGAATAATTGAACAGCAAATATTGCGCAGTCTTTCGTATGAAATTATTTTTTTACTATCTTTCATCTGTGTATATTGATTGTAATGTACGCCAGTACGTAAGAAAGAGCTTTATTTTTTCGTCTAAAAACATATTATAAAGGAAAGAATAAAGGTTGCATAGAAAATTTTCCTTTCAACTTGAACCAATATTTTTTTTAAAAATGATAACTTATGACAACTGATATAAATTGCTTTTGCAGCATGTTTCCAGGATAAGTTATGTACTCATGTACCTATATAAGTGTTTATAGAGACCACGCAAGGAATTTAGTACTCGAGCCAACAACATTCAGATCAGGGCAGGCCCCAATCTCCTGAAGGTTCTCAATTTGAGCTAAATCTCATCTCAAAAATTGTCATTCATCTTTAAGTAATTTCCATGATAGGTTGGACTCAAAATTAGCATCACAAAACACACACTATATTCTGTGTTTATTACAGTTAAATGTCAAGATCACATATTTCTGATGTACCGGGGTATTTAAAATTCAGACTCTGATTTGAGCAAAATCTCAATTTGAGCCGAGATTTATACTTGAGATGCTTCCGGAGATCAAGGCCTGGTATTTAATATTGATCTTATTTAATTTGAGAATAAGGATAGCCAATCATATCGCCTGTTACTGGCCAAGAGATTAGTATGGTGTGATCTGATTGGTTCTCCTTATCTTTAAGTCAAGTAAGATCAATATTAAATACCACCCTAGGAGACAGGTGCTCAATCCCTCAACAACTTTACTGAAAAAACTACTGGTAACAATTGGCAGCCTGTTTGGCCTAGCTGTATCAGTCAGCGGTCACCTCAATTAAACAACTACCTGTATTAGGCAGTGAATAGTTGTAAATTATAATCAAGAACCATATCAATTTTTATTATATACCTAGCAATGTATTGTCACGAATACAGGCCCAATCCCACAGTGGAATACAACGCGACAGATTGCATTTTCCATATCATACATGTCTAGTTTTCTGAATCCGTATCATGCAAGTCTGACGTGTTATATGCCGAACATATTCAAACGTCAATGACGTCACGACGTAAACAATTGCCTTTTTATGAATGCGCGTCGCGTTATATGCCTGAAAATATGCCGATGTTCATGACGTCAATGTATACACATCAAACGCATTTTCGCGCGTAAAAGCGCTTTTTTCACTTTTGATGGTATATAATAAAAGGAATATTACTGCAGTGGTGTTGATCCGGTAAGCCGTATTACGTCTCGTTGCTTGCGCCATACCGCATCTCACTCGACCTAGCGGTCTCGTGAGATACGGCATTACACAAGCAACTTGAGGTAATACATCCCAACGGATCAACACACTGCAGTGATATTCCGTATATATTATATACTGCATTGGGATGGACTAGAGACTGACATTCCAGTCCAATTGTTACAAGTACAGAGCTGACAATTCCAGTTTTAGTGTCAAATAAGCCACATGTTTTACAAAAATTTTAAACTTAAAACTACATGACCTGGTAAAATGGAAAGTGTTTTCAAGGAAATGTTAAAGTTAACTTTGCAATAATAAGACAGTCAAATTTGAAATAAAAGTGTTTGGTAATATGCAAATGTATTGCATGTTAAATAGCGCATATAAACTTTCACATGCTATGATTTATAAAATGCATCATGAATTCCAAAATGCTTTTAAAAGTTCTAAAACCTTGATATGGCGACAATCCCATACGATGAGATGTATTAAATAATCTAAAATTGAATATTAGATTTTAAGCCTTTCAAGTGACGTTCTGAAATATGGTTTGAGACATTAAATAACAAATGGGGCTTTTAAAAAGTGGCAAACTAGTAATTTTATGCAAAACACATTACCAGAATTTATAACGCTGTATACTGAATGTCTATTTTTCAATTGTTCAATGTAAAAATATTTCAAAAACAGATAAATAATATCTAGATTTAATTTTATTATTGCAGACTGAAAAATGGCAAGCTGGAAGGTACACGACATGACTGATATCTGAGATACACACATATCATACTGCAGAAAGGTTACATGGAGGGCATGGGAAATTATTCACTGTTGGTATCAAAATTTGATTACTTTTTGACATTGAAAAATTTGCGGTGTTTTGACACAAATTGGGAATTTTTATAATAATTTTGTGATTTTTTTTAGAATTCATAAAAGGGGCTGTTGAAAAAATAACTGGGATATTAAACTGGTTGATTAGCGGAAATATTTACTCAAATTAGTTTAAGCTTTCTGAACATAATGCAAAATCATTTGTCAAGTTGCAGAAATATGTGACATTTAATGGTAATTCCATAAAATCATGGTTTATTGCATTTTTTACTTAAAGGAACTACCTCACATACTGGTGTATTGCAAAATTAACACAACTATTACTTAAAATGCCTGAAATTTGTTCGCATTTGATGAAAACGAATTGAAAATCGAACCAAATACCTCACTGATGTTTATACTGTAGTTTGTTGATGTTACAGTTCAACCACATTTGAATTACATAATTCACAAAGCATGTTGGAAGGAAACTTAGCGCTTTTTTTCAATAATAAAATACTCAGTGGGCGATATCGAGAGTGGTTAAAATTGCTTATTTGCACCAAATCTTTCATAAAGCAACTGTCAGTGGCTTTCTATTACATCAATACTTGGTTGATTGGAAAATCACGATATACAAAAAATTTAGCCCAATCTGTGAGGCAGCACCTTTAAACAAAGTTATTATCCAATTAGGGTCAATCAATTTCAGGCCCATACAAGGCCCGTATGGAAGATTGCCTTATTGTAAATATGTTAGCCTCGTAAAATAAAGACTTTACTTGCTTACTTACTTACTTACTTACTTACTTACTTATCAATTTCACTTTTATCACCCCTTGATGGTCAAAAGAACATATTTGCAAATATTATGAAGCATATGGGCTAAAATATAATAGTAATGTTCAAGCAATTCCAAATTTTGGCAATTTCGGATCACGAATGCTTAATTGTTTACTTTTCAGATTTCACAATTGGATCCAATGAATTTCTAAACGTTCCATTTAATACTGGATCCTCAAAATTCAAACAAGAATCGCAATAAAACTGCAGGTTGAGATTAAGTCACCTTTGACTTGATTTCATGCACTGGCATGGTGCACTCACATAATAACCAAGGTGAGTCATGGCGGATATGAAATAACCAGTATATGAAATAACCAGTATATTATTCATAACATATTTAATCCTTTCCTCCACAATATTTAATTAAAACAAAACACAAACAGAATAAAATATGAAAGTTTGCACCTGGGTACCGTTTTATCAAAGCACTTACTAAAGTCGTAAAATTAAGTTTAAATTGAAATTCATTATAATTATAGTTTTTTGACAACTGCAAACTGGGGACAGATATGGTTTGTAAGAGTATTGATTCATTAGTAATATTATATAACCATTTGTCATAATGTGTAGTTGTTAAAAGAATTATCAAGAATGTAAATTTGAATGTAATTTACTATTTCCGTAAGTGCTTTGATAAAACAGCATCTTGCAGTGAACATATTCTTCTACCATCCAGTATACAATAAGGAAATATTGCAGAAAAAAGTATGTTTGATCAGATGACTGTATAAGGAATGTTCATAAAGTTCGTGGGAAAAAAGACTGAAATTTTTATTACTTAGCCAATATTGCTGAAACTTATTCAAAAAATAGCAAAACTGCCTTTCGTTCAGACTTTGATTAAATTACCCATAATACATTTACCTACATTTTCAGAAAGTTTTATAAACTTACAACGAAGAATAAAGAAATTGTAGCACTTTTCTTTGTATATATTAAACACCCCTTGTTCAAAGTATTTTAAGATAATTTCACTGTATTTCTATGGCAGTTTATTCAAACAATTTTTTTTCAATGGAATGATATGCATCATAATCGTTCTTTCATGTTAAAGTGGAAACTATGAAATATTCAGTGTTATATAATAAACGATAAATGTACATGGCAAGACAAACTATATTATACCAGCAATATTATACCGCACTGACGTCAATTAAGTCTTTTTCATATTTTTGTTTACAATAAAGAATACTAGAGGTTTTGAATAATTCATGGGCTTCATGCTCACAATTCACAGATGCACAATTTTTCAACCAAAAAAATACTATACATTATACATAGTGGAGATGAATAATTAACAGAATCGACTTGGCACAAAAATTGCCATGCTGTGTTTTATATGGTTATATAAAATATGTGATTAGATTTACAGAGGTGATGAGAAAGTAAATATTTGAACTTGAAGGTCATTATTACCCTTACCCTGCAGCTTGTTGCCTAACCAAAACGCTACCGAATAGCGCTATCATAAGCTTTACTACATTTATGCAACAACACGTTACCAGCGAGCAGTGTTTACTGGCTAAGTATACCGTTTCTCAGCAATTTGCTAGGTGAGGGCAACCAAGCGTTTCTTGTGCAACGGACCACTTTGCTGTGCAAAGGCCTGCTATCCGTGAGCACTCGCAGATTACTGCCCCTGCAAAAAGTACAGTTACTGTTCATGAACAATTCTTGAATTATTCATGAACAGTTCATATTCAAACTTCATGAAAAGCTCTTTATAAATTCCTGAAGTGCAAATGAGACAAACCCTTCATACATTCATGAAAAAAACAGTTCATGAACTGTCATTGAAGCGTTGATGAACATTTGTTTATGAACTATTCATGAACTGTTCATAAATAGTTCACCACCGAAAGTACTTTATCAATCCTTGAAGTTGCAATCAAGAAAAGTCCTTGATATGTTCATGATATTATCCATTCTTGAACTGTCCTTATTCTGTTCATGAATATTTGATCTTGCACTGATCATGAACATTGAAGTTCATGAACTGTTCATGAACTTATCATATCAAAGAACTGTTCAAGAATTATTATCAAATTATTAAATTTAATTGTCTCATTTGCACTTCAGGAACTGGACATGAACCGTTCATGCACTCGAGTTCTTAAGAGTTCATGATAGTCTCAAACTTTTCATGTACTTTTCAAACTAAACTCTCACTGCTGAAAATGTGAAAACTCCAGGTAACAAGAATGTACACAAGGTTTTTACAAGATTTGACCCAATGACCTGGTTTTTTTCCAAAGGGGCCCCGATTCCAAATGTATTCATGAACAAACCAAGAAATAAACTTAAGTGTATAAAAATGCATTAAATGAAGCTCTACTGTGTGCATGAAGACACAGTCAAACAAACATGTGTTTTTTAAATAGTAAATATATTATGGATATACACAATGACTGACTCATGATATTTCAAAATTAAAAAAAGAATCAGTTTGCATGTATGTTCATGTTCACAAAAGTTGCAAACTGGGAATATAGCTGCAGGATGATCTACTTGCCTGAATATTAGATGAAACCTACTGGAACATTGTATTTTTATCATTGCCATTATTTTCCTCAATCAGAATAATTGTTTAGCTACCTTTTGTACTTTTTGCAGCACGATTTTCTTTTAACATTATGATTATGAACACTTCATGAACACTTCATAAATACTTAGTCTTGAAACCTCATGCTAAGCGTACACCCACCTAATTAGTTTTTTCTATATTTTTAGTTTGAACAACTATTGAACAACTATTCTTATAATTAAATATTAGTCACACAAGATACTTTTAAACTTGACATGTTAAAGTCTGCAACTTACCTTTTATAAGATCACTCATTTAGATAAAAACACCAATTAAAATTTGTCAAAACATCAGCACATGCCATTGCTGGCAGCCATTTTGAAAATCTGTGATGTTGTCAACATGTGACAGGAAGTCATGTTTCATGAACACTTCAAGAGCTTTTAATGAATTAATTGTTGAACAGTTCAAGGATGGTTTAAGAACAGTCTAGAAATAATAGTTCATGAAATGTTCATCAGGTAATTTTTACAGCTAGATCAAGAACAGTTCATGAACTCCCAAATGTGCATCAATATTTCATCAACAGTTCATGAACTCACTTTAAGATCAGTTCATGTCCAAAAGTTCATGAACTCATTTCAAGAACTGATCAAGGCCTGTTCATGAACAGTTCTTGATTGGAGTGAAGTGCTCATGAAATCATGAATCAATCTTTCGCCTTTTCTGCTACATGGCACTTTTTTTAAGCATTGCCATTTGCTTAGAACATCACGCTTTTGAGCGCTCTGTAAAGCTTTAGTTAGACAACAGGCTCCTCATATGCTATCAACAAGAGTATTACCCAACAGTCATCAACACTGTGAGTTAACAAACATACCAAAAACAAGCCTATCGTATACTATAGAAACATTTATTTAAGATATGATTCATCTTTAAAAGTTTTGGAGGACAAACTTTAGCTGAATTCGCGGGTGTCCAATGTGCGCAAATGAGGGAAAATTACAGCCCTGCGAAAAAATCTACACATACAGTTATTATCTCCAAACCTTATAAGACCTGATTATATAAACTGTAGACAGCTGTAAACTCTTAAAACATTACCATGCATTAATTGCACATAATTTATATACTCATCTATATGTGCACGTAATAATTCTCACTGCAAAAAATATCTGCAACACGAAATGTGCATGCATGCACAACACACAGTAATCATGTCGAGAAATAATGCAAGTCAGGCCGGAGATAGATTATTGCACTGCACATACAAATCTTAAGGACCAATAATGCATAACAACATTAAAGAAAAAACTTTCCGTCAGCTTGTTTTCAATGGTTGACTCATGCATGCATTTTGATAAGAATTTTCCAATGTTACTTAACTTAAAACCTGCACATATATTACAGCATATTGTTTAATGTTCAATACTATACGTGTTAAAAGCAGCCATCTTTTATCATCTAGTTCTGCACAAGCTCGAATAGAAACTGGAACAGGTGCCAAACAATTCATTGTTAAGTATATACACTTATAATTCTTCTTAGTAAATAAAATATATCAGTAAGTAAGGTTTTATAAATTATAAGCATGTAATATCCATCTGAATGATTGTTTCCTCTATTCATTTCGACAATAGACCACAATCTTTTAGGAGCTGCTGGTGTTTCCATACCTGCATGTGGTGAAAATTAACCTCTTTGACACAACTGAAAGTGTTGGAATTTAAAAAGCTGATAATGCCTTCGCTACCGGACTGATTATAAGAACTGACTATATATGAGCCGTTCTCCAGGCAAACCGGGCTTAGTGACAAAAATATTAATACCATGATAATAAAGCATTAGAAAGACAATACTCCTTTACAGTTTCTGAAAATTTGAGCAAAATATAACACCAAATTACAAAGTTACAGAGTTTTAAAACTAACCACTCCCCCTACTCTGTTAGTGACGTCTCAAATGTCATTCAAACGTTTATTGACGTTGCATTAACAAGAAGTTCATAAATCCAGTTTTGATGAGTTCTTGACGTAAACTTTTTAAAATTGTATCACATTTTAGAATTATATTCCTTTTTTGATAAAACATATCTAAATCGTGAATTTTAGCTTTTAGAGAAACGCAGCTACTATTTTCAACCACTAACCCCTCGTTTTCTCAATATGGATACTCTTCAGAAATTGGTCACCATAGCAATGACAGAAGATATTTTAACATGATTCATGAGAAAAAATAAAACTAAGACATAGTTCTATATTATCCAAGAACTTAAACTTAAATCAAAGAGCTTGACTTTTTTGTCATTTAAGAGGGTTTTTATTAACCTTATTACATAAATACTAATACAATGTCACTAAGACCGGTTTTCCTGGAGAACGGCTCATATATATGTATGAGCCATTCTCCAGGAAAACCAGACTTAGTGGCATTATAATATAGGAATTATGTAATAAGGTAAAGAAATGGCTCTAAAATGATAAAAAGTCATGTTCTTTGATTTAATTGGTTAATTATAATACAGTACTATCGTTTAGATGTATTTTTTCTCACAAATTATATTAAAATAGCTTCTATCGTTGCTACAGTGACCCATTTCTGAAAAGTACCCACTATATATCATGGTGAAAAGAGGGGCAAGTGATTTAAACAGTAGCTAATTTTCTCTAAAAGCAAATATTCATCTTTTTAATATGTTACATGAAAATAAAAATATATTTCCAAATTTTTATAGAACTTTTAAATGTTTAATTACATCAAGAATTTATCAAATACTGAATTTCTGAATTACTTGTTAGCGTAAGTCAAATATAATGTTGGAATGACGTTTGTGACGTCACTCAAAGACTAAGCGGTAGGACTGCGTACCGGTTTCCGATATAAATCGAATACCGGTATTTTGCGTTCGATCGATACATCGTATCGAAGGTGTCCGTATCAGTCAAAAGATCGATCAACAATAAATACTCATGTGAACGAATTAAACCACCTTTTCAGTCAAGTTTTTTCGTCGTATATTTGTTTTGTTTCGAAATGGTCAGTTCGATTGATGAGGTGGTTATTAAAACGCAAATCCATATTGTTACAAATAATGTTGTGGGTGAGCAATATAAAACATGTAAACAAGTAAAGTTGTATATCATGACTCGACTACATAATGCTCTGCATGTAATGTACATATTTGTAAGTCTGCATGTGCCTTTTAGATGTTATATTGTCAAAAGAAAATATCATATGATATATCGAACGTCGATCATTTTGTATCAATACAAATATCGCATCGATCATTCTGATCGATACGTAGCCCTACTAAGCGGGAGTCAGGTTAGTTTTAAAGGTCTGTAACTTTGTAAATTGATGTTATATTTTGCTCAAATTTTCAGAAACTGTCAATAAGAGTCTTGTCTTTTGCTATATTACCATGATTTTCATAATTTTGTTAGTATATTATAAGCCCGGATTTCCTGGAGAATAACTTATATATAATTAAACTCTTGTATTCTTTCCTCTTTAACTTTCAATTTCGACCCACTTCAGATCTAGTACACACATTCAATATTATACAGATAATGAAAACCCGTGACATTTGGTTAATCACTATCCAAACTATTAATACACCTGTCCAACATTTCAACAAATCATTATCATGATCATCAACTATTTCATTTTCGTATCAATTTTCAAATTTCAATTACGAAGTCTAAAATGAAAGAAAACTGCAAAACAAGGTTGATTATTTGACACTCAAGACTCAACAAATTGTTCATTAGAGGGGAATTTTATACTTTATAAGTTTTCATCAATTTCTAAATCACACTGATACTTCGACATTTAACCCTTAATTGTCAAGCAATTAAAGAACGCCACTCAATGCCTGCATTACTCTTGATTTCAATATATCACATTTTTTACATGAAACAATACTATTGGTGAGCCTAAAACACTGCTGTCATTTAATATGCCAGCAACCATTATTGTATTCATTGTCATGCTAGTTCCTTTAATTATCAGCGGATTCAGGAAATACAACTTTCATAGAAATACTCAATCATTATCCCAATAAAAAAAGCTGGAAATTTCTTTAAATTATATTGATATTTATTGCATAGTGCTTTTGGAAACTTATAGTCTGGAGTAATTATGGTATCATAAGATTATGAGATTCTTGGAGGAGACTTAAATTGGTTAATGTGAACACTTAAGTGAGTCTACTAAAAATTGAACAATGTAGACACGATAATGTGTTTAACAATGCCACGCATACAGACAATTGGTGAAATACAGTCCAGTCAGCGCAAGAATAGAGTGATGCAGCAGTTGACAGTATTACGGTGTATAAAACTTATTATAAAAAGCCTATACTGACAGCCATAATTTCAATGCTACCGGTAAACTAACATAATATGTTCGCTCTACCTGTTCAGACAATGGTTGTAATCTTTTGTGTACACATAAAAGACTGTTACTCTCACCATATCCTAACTGGACTATACATTCCTACAATCTGAGTATAGAACCATCTTTGATTTGTTTGGCCTCTACCATATCCTTTTTCAATATGGACCTCTACCAAACCCTTCTTCAATATGGACCTCTACCATACCCTTCTTCAACATGGGCCTCTACCATACCCTTCTTCAATATAGACCTCTACCATACCCTTCTTCAATATAGACCTCTACCATACCCTTCTTCAACATGGGCCTTTACCATTCCCTTCTTCAATATAGACCTCTACCATACCCTTCTTCAACATGGGCCTCTACCATACCCTTCTTCAATATAGACCTCTACCATACCCTTCTTCAATATAGACCTCTACCATACCCTTCTTCAACATGGGCCTCTACCATTCCCTTCTTCAATATAGACCTCTACCATACCCTTCTTCAACATGGGCCTCTACCATACCCTTCTTCAATATAGACCTCTACCATACCCTTCTTCAATATGGACCTCTACCAAACCCTTCTTCAATATAGACCTCTACCATACCCTTCTTCAATATGGACCTCTACCATACCCTTCTTCAATATATTATGGGCCTCTACCATACCCTTCTTCAATATATGGGCCTCTACAGCCTATACCATACAGTATATTGATATCTTACCTTACTAAGGTGTGACTTGAGACTTTTTTCACTAGCATATCCACGATCACAGAATGGACACATACATTGTTTCTGTCCAAATGTGCTTTTGTCATGTTGTCTCATATGATGCTGCAAGTTGGACATTTGAGCAAAGGCTTTATCACAACCATCTAGTGGGCATCTGTACGGCTTCTCCCCTGCAAGTAGTCAATATAACACAACATTATAGTAGCTGTTAGCAAAAGGCAACAACGTATTATAGGTATGTGAGATATTGACTTGATCCTAACCTATGCATGCATATTTTACAAGGTTCTTGAGTTGAATATATCAACTTCTGCAATTTGGAATTATGCAATATTGGTCCTTTAGATTTGTGTTTGTGTTACACCTCGAGCATCTTTGTGATATAGGTCGCCGGAGATAACAGTAGCCTTTGTTATAGGTCGCCGGAGATAACAGTAGCCTTCGTTATATATAAAATAAAAATAAACACATTTTTTCCATGTTTTATTTTGTTCAATAATTTGCAAATTCACTTTTAATGATATGCTCTTTAAATCTACACAGATAACAAGCGGTCAGTCGACCATGCAATGTTTATATTATGCTTGTTTTGTTTATAGATAAGTCTAGAGTTATCACCGGCAAACGGTCAATACAACTTATGAAAACACAACCAGGGTTATTAAAATAAACATTATATCAGCTGTTAAATAATGCTATAATAGAAGGTGGAGGATCACGTCAAAATGTCATTACTTTATCAATATCATAAAGCTATTGTTTTAATAGAGAATCATATTTCCATCCAAATACACCTAAAATTCTCTAATTGAAATTCCTTAATTGAAAGTTTGAAATTAAACCCTTAGAAAACAGGTGAAATATTTGAACCGAAAAATCTACAATGATCTAATGAAGCATTGATGCAGATTATGTGACTGAGAAATAACTGTCAATGAACGTGCAAGATGTTGCAGTATTTTAAGTCTTATCTCATTTCAAAATTGGGATAAAATTTATTAGCATTCAAGCATAAAATGAATTAAGGCCGATATTAGGTTTCACATTCATCTGTTCAAGGGTCTGGTGTATCAAGATGACTTCATGAATTATCACCCTGCGATCACCCGGCGATCATCCTGCGATGTCCATTCCACAGAAAAATCTGGATTTCAATCAAATAATGCAAGGTGTATTATAGCAGACATATTATTTTAACAACTGAAAGGTTTAAACTCTCCATTTCAACATCATTTGTAACTTGAAGCAGATATGAAATGGTTCATGAGAAAATTATGAAATATTGTAAATGCATTTCGCGGCTGAAGAATGTAAGTTGCATGCAATTTGTTGTGGTATGATGATGAACTATAATGTATCAAATTATTATCACATAATATGTTTTCATGCAGGACAATGACACAGCTAGCAACCAAACAATTTGTGTGAAATAATTACTCTAGTCTTGTTTATGTTGACTTCAGCTACAGATGTTAGATAACCAAGGAGTCGCTATATATCGGCAAACCAAAACACATTTTAAAAGCAATATTGACCAACGAAAATATGTTTTATAAACAAATGACTAACGGAAACATATTTCCCAAACATTTTTATTGACCAACGAAAACAAAGACTCCCAAAAAGGGCCATAACTCAATATTCATCCAACTTGAAGGTCCTGTTAACATGCACAGCTATAGCTAGGTTTATTACTGATAGTTCATGTTAAGTCTCATTGAAATCTAACTACAGTGGATGAGAAGCATTGGCACGAACAAACTTTGTGACATCCAGACAAAAAGACATCCAGCTAAAAAAGCTGTATGTCTCCTTCACTGTATGTGGGAGACATAATTATAAACCATACTGCCATTATTGAGATAGAATTCTAGTACTATATAGAAGCTACATCGCTGGCTTAAAATGAGAAGGTTGTTAGTGCTTACGACCTTATAAGACTCATGCAGATTTGAAATCTGCATCACGAGGAACTTCTTATGTGCATATTTTCATGAAAATAGGAACTGCCATGTGTTCAACGAATATTTAAGTGGCGCACATTTCATACCTGGTATGTAACACTGATACGTAGGTACAAAACGTAAATATTTGTTGAATGCAAGGCTGGTCATGTTGACCAAACCAAAGTTTAAAAAGCTTGTTTTTCCATAAGTAAATAGTAGTTTTCAGACAGTTTTTTCTTGTTTTTTCAAAATATCAATTTTGTACTTACGACCTTCTCATTCTAAGCCAGCGACCTGCAGCATTGCTTCATGCATTTCAATAAGAGCATTTTATTCATATTATTGAAACTCAATAATGGCATTCATAGTAATCCATTAATCTTTTCATACAGGGTTTGTGTCAGTATGACACAGCTAACACAGGTACTTATCATTGTCAATATAAATTCAATGGAACCAATCAAAATTCCACATTGTCAAATATGCCTCATGTTTACTTTAGTATAGGGAGTATGCGATGGTGCAAATGTCCCAGACAAACAATAAACAGTAATTTTGTTAATCAATAAAAAATTTTATGTTAGGTCAAATGCTGCTATAAGCATAGATTACATTGTTAAAGAGGCTGGTGCATATGTTATTTTACTACTGTAAAAAGTGGAGCTGGGCTGAGTCTGCCGTGACAACTACATGGTTCAGGTGATCGCCACCTTGAAATCACTTGTGTCTCACATCTGATGGGTTCAACGCGTAAACTATTATATGATGTACAATGTGTATGTGATAAAGATATGCAGCTAGCTTGCTTGGCACTGTAGAATGGCCAGTACATCACTGGATATCAGTGAGATGCTCATCAACTATTCTGAAAATATAAATGCTAAACAAGACACCTGGGGGTCTTCCTATCATTATACATACACTGATGATGGCTGAGAGTCATAATGACTGTGTGACTTAAATTTAGACTGCCCTCAACATTTCAAGTTAAGTTTATTGGCAAAATCAGCATAATTAAAAAATTATTTGTCTTTAAAATAGATTAATTTTACACACAGGTAGCTGTATTATTGCTAAAGAGTAAAACAAATGTTTTTTTTGTTTTTTTAATAAATTTTATAAATAATTTTTTTTTTTACCCTTTATCGATGATACAGTTATACTTTTTTTACCTGTGATTTTACATATTAAATTGTAAAATTTGTACTTAGATTTGTACACCAGCCTGTGTTACACAATCAGTATTTAAACTTCATTTTATTTTCTATAAATATAACCGGTAATGGGAAAATTTCATAAATAAATAAATTCAATGCAGGTAAAAAATGAATTAAAACAAAGATCAGGAATGATCTAATTGTGAAACAAATCCCTCACTTCCCATGAAGTTGTTATGTCTATATAACTTTAATATAGATTTTAAATAAGTCATTGATTTTTTATTTCCAATGCAATTACCAGGTATTTTAGTAAGTATTTGTTTGGTCTGTCGCCTAAAACTTATCAATTAAAAAATATTCAAATTCTAATATTATGGGACATTTAATTATTCCAAAATCTGCATTACCTAATTATTATGATATATAGAGGATATTTGTTTGTTTTGATTGAATATGGTTAATTCAAAATTTTATCACTACAAGATGAGATATTAACCATATTCAATAAAAATAAACAAATATTCTATTTATTTACAAATATTCTATTTCTTTAATGCTTATCTTGTGTCAAAGCTGGTACTATTTATGCCAAATTACCACTGTAGTTAGGCTGCGTATGAATATGTTATTCCAATAATATTTTTCAATACAAAAGCCGCAATTTTGGATTATGGTGAATAAGTGAAAATGACTTTTTTGAGAATTTTGCATCAATTCATACACCAACTTGTAGGAAATGGTCTAACTAAGAATATGAACCCCCATATGACATGTTTCTATTCAGTAATAAAAAAGATGCGGACATTTTAGAGTTGAGTTTTGGGTAAAATTAAAGTAGTCCCTGTGAGGGGGCGGAGCTTATATCAGTCACATTGTAGGTGATAACCAGTGACTGATATAGGTTTTATTTCACTGATAGAACTCCATATCTCATCAGTTAGCATTAAATAAAACTCCATATCTCATCAGTTAGCATTAAATAAACAAGAATATATATATATGTTTACTTATGTACATTTCTGTTCCTTGTACATAAATAATTATATAATGAACTAGTCATTACTACCTAGTCAAAAAATAAATTTGATCAATTGGAGACTTTCCCCGATACAATCATATTATCCTAACACATACTAATCTAAGTCATTAAAAGACCAGTCTTAGAATGGCGACTTTAAAGGCAGCATCCGGAGTGCCAAGCATGCGAGCAATAATTATATGAAACTAAGATTTTTAACAACTTTATTACTTTAAGCCACGGCCTAACCTTAAGTTGGATATAACCCACAACCTCCCGTTTTTGGAATACAATAGCCCTAAACAACCAGTTTGATAAATCAGAAGGATTAGTTTTTGTGCAATATACAGTGTTAAAATACTGCCTTCAACTTTGTGTACATAAAGTAGCTTAAACTAATCAAATAATTAAGTTTAACAGAACTCTAAACATAATTTTTGCCAATTAACAAAGTTCTATTCTTCAAATTTTACTGACAAAATACCTGACCCTCCTATAAGACCAGTTACTGTAAATCACTTAATTTTCGCATAACTTTTATTACACGAAAATTTTATTTTCCGAAAATTTAAAGATTTTTTTGTTCGCCAGAATTTTGAATTCGGGACATTGGCAATGTCCAATTCCCGACTTTGTATTACGAATTTTTTTTTAATAATAATAATTATTTCGCGTATATTAGCGAAAATAAATTTTTCGCAAAAAAAGATGATTTACAGTATATATACCTAGACAATAGTCAGCCATCAAAGCCAGGGAACATTGGTTTTTATCATTCTTACATTACTGTCAATGAATCATTTATGTACATAAATCAAAAAATAAATTCCGCAATGCAAGAATAGTCATAAGAGACTATGTTTTACATTTCTGCAACTTGATATTGAAGACTTTGAATATGTACATGACAGAATTAAAAATTGATAACGTCTTTGAGTCATGCGGCTTTATAGTGCCCATACATCAACTTGGAACAATTCCAAGTATCTTTTACTGCAGATTCCTGTACATATATTGTATTTTCCAAAAATACTAAAGTAGTTTTTTGAAAGATTTTTGCAATATTTTTCTAAAGTTAACGATATTCATACTGCCGTCTGCTGATCACTGTTTTAAATATGTTACAAATTTTGGAAAAAGGTTAATGTTACCTTTGGGTTTGATATTTATATAAAACATTGATATTATTATTCATATTATTATTATTCTCTGAGACTTCAGTCAAATAATTAGGATGTTTTTGGTTTTGGCCTACTGACAAAAATACTGACTGTTGAACAATCATACCACACCAAGCAATATGCCCCGTACTCTCTAATTATTGCTTCGCCCGAAAATTCCGTTTTTCTTTATGTCTCTTAGTAAAAGAACGATGTTGTGAAATCAAAGCGCTGTGTGGAGCATATATGCCCCGCTCCTTTTCTGAAGGCGGGTCACAAAATTTAATACACAAAAAGAACACACATTGAAGTCGAAATAGTTGAATATATATATACAATTGTGTCCTATAAAGCGAGAAACAAAATGCATTTATAAAATTACGCGAACGTTAGGAGTCATAATTTGTGCATAAACTTTCAAGTATTTCTCATCTACTTACATAAAATAAATAAAACTAATGTAAGCTATATTCAACTGTATGTAATGTAAGCTATATTCAACTGTATGTATATAAAACAAGGATGAGGGTAACATTTTATTACAGCAAGTTAATGTATAAATGCACTTAGCTGCAGGAGTAAGTGCATTGAATAAATATATTGTCAATTTGGTGCAACAAGGTCGTATCTACTATACCCCTTTAAAGGTGCTGACTCACAGATTGGGCTGAAATTTTTGTATGACATAATTTTCCTACCTAACCAAGTATTTATGTAATAGAAAGCCACTGATGGTTGTTTTGAGAGAGATTTATGGCAAATAAGCAATTTATACCACTCTTGTTATTGTGCACTTTGTAGTTTTCCTTTTAAAACTAGCACTGGCACTAGTTTCCTTCTATAGTGCGCCCAGGATAATGAGAAAGGTGGGAAATTTTGGTATAATCCACAAAGTTGGATTAATCAGATGTGAACGATTTATCATAGTGATGTTTTGAGGACAATACTGACCTTATCTGTTTACTTTAATGATTTGTGAAACCAATTTTGCAAAAGTTGACCAAACCGATTAATGTTTGTTAATATCATGTTATCTTGGGCGCACTATAACATGCTTTGTAAATTATGAAATTCAAACATGATCGAACTGTAACATCAACAAACTACAGCATATACATCAGTGAGGTATTCGGTTTGTTTTACAATTTGTTTTCATCGTTTACAAACACATTTCAGGCAATTTTGAATGTAAAAATACTAATTTAAAATATCTACAAAATGTCAATGTTTTACAAGTTATTTCAAATGTCAGTGTGGTTGATTATGGCATATACAGGTAACTATACCAAAATTACGCAAATATTTGACAATTTTATTTTTGCAATACACCAATATGTGAGGCAGCACCTTTAATGGTAGAGAAACCTTGTTGCACCGAAGAGATGATATGTAACCAGGCCAAGGAACATTGGTTCACCCTATACTCCACACATCTTGAACTATTCTGATATCACAAGAACTACCGTAGAAATCTCCTGTTCAGCTTTTTCGGACCCAATAATCATATCTGCCAAGTTTTTAAAATCCAAAAGTGGAGTCTCGAGTCGTGTTCCATTGAATTATTATTTCATAAAGAGGGTGATAACCATGTTTAATAATAATCATCCAATTATTCAATTAGAAATATCAGCCTATGCATTTGTGATCATTTTCATGTCTGTCATTAACAGATGTCAGGTTCCAGTATCTTTAAGTCTTATTGACTCACTGTCCAAGCTCTTAATTTACCTAACTAAATGCTGACTGCACATCAAATACAGTACAGTTTATATAAAAGTTTCCAAAAATGTTTTTCTAAAAACAATGCAAGTTTTCAAATCACAAACCAAAAATTAATTGATCCTAGGGGCCTACATGATCATCAGTTAATGCAAAGGGAAGTAACTGCTGTTTGGAGTTCCAAGTTGAACCAATATTGACAAAATTTTACGATGTTTGTAACACTTATCGGGGAAATTATCGATTGTTTATTGAAGTGACAACTGTCCAGCAGTGTCATAAAAGGTTTGTTATGCAATTACACACTCATTAATTGTTAGTTCATCACCGAAAATTTACAAGTGAAATGTATTTTCTGATAGAGATAAAAAAGCGGAGTAAAATTCGACCATTTCGGAAATTCGGATATTTTATCATTTTTCAGAAAAAATCAGAGAAACTCCAATTGAATCGGAGAACTTGGGAGGTATGCAATAATTATCTCCCTTCTTAAGAAATTGTCTAGCTTTAAGTCCATATCTGTATCTCGATTGTCTCCCTCAAAAATTATCTCCCTTCTTAAGTAATTGTCTAGCTTTAAGTCCATTTCTGTATCTCGATTGTCTCCCTCAAAAATTATCTCCCTTCTTAAGAAATTGTCTAGCTTTAAGTCCATTACTGTATCTCGATTGTCTCCCTAAAAAATTATCTCCCTTCTTAAGTAATTGTCCAACTTTAAGTCCATTTCTGTATCTCGATTGTCTCCCCCAAGAGTTATCTCCCTTCTTAAGTAATTGTCTAGCTTTAAGTCCATTTCTGTATCTCGATTGTCTCCCCTCCATACTCAATATTGTACAATAATTGGTGATGAACATGAGAGGGAAGTGAATTGCTGTGTCTATGTAGTTAAGAGTTAACAAATCATGGAACATTTGATAAAGGGAGGCTACTATGAATCATTCTAAAAAGGAGTTTTAGACAAAGGGAGGTAACTCATTGTGCATTAGATAAAGGAAGATTACATGAAATCATTAGATAAAGGGAGGTAATTAATGAAATATCTGACAAAGGGAGATAACTCATAGAACATTAGTTAAAGGAAGATTACATGGAATCATTAGATAAAGGAGTTTAGACGAAGGGAGGTAACTCATGAAGCATTAGATAAAGGGAAGTAACACATGGATTATTAGATAAAGGGAAGTAATAAATGAAACATTAGATGAAAGGAGGTTACTCATGGAATGTTAGTTAAAGAGATGTTATAAGGAAGCATAAGATAAAGGGAAATAATTCATGTAACATTAGATTCAGGAAGTAATTCATGGAGATTATGATAAGATTACCTGCATAAAAAAACTATATCGTCTAGACATCACCAATTTTATATCTGTGTTCATGTAGAACTTCGAGGAATTAATTCACAATGGAACAACACTTCACACAAAAGGAATCCATCAAAGAGCATCATCAGCAGCAATCAAGCCATGAAAGTGAATAAAATAGTATCTACATCTGTACTTATATACAGATAGGCTACTTTTTCTTTCACTTCTCCAAGCCGACCATCATGTAAGGTTTGCACATTTTACATAGCAAATAAAGTAATTATTTATTACTTCATTTTTAGATAACGTTCTACCAGACAGAAGCCTAATTAATTTCTCGTTATCACCTCAATGGCTCTTTGATGTAAATAAATTTATTTCAGGAATTAGGACAAACTAGGGTAAAAGGTTGTACAGTAAAACCATTATTTTTATGGGGGTTAAATTTTTGTTGTATATCCTTGTTGAACTTGACCATGAAATCAAATCCCTACAGATAGTAATGACCTCAAAAATAAGGAACAAGGGCTTCCATATTTTGTAATCCACAAACTTAAAACCCCATTGAAAATGAATTGTAACAAACAACAAAATTTGATTCCCATCAAATTAAGTGATTTTGTAGTATTGTATCTCATACTGTATATGGTTGCTGTTATAAAACAGACCCAAGATCTTTTCAGTGCCCCAATAAGAATGCACAACTATAAAAGGTAAATATACGTTGTGGTGCAAAGAGGTTAAGGTATATATAGGAAGCCATTGTGATGAATCGAGTGGTATCTAAAGAAATCGGGAGAACATCGCCGAAGGCGAATTCCTCAGTCGGATCTAGGCTTTAACAATGTTTGTTAGACAGTTAATCAAACAATAATTAAATAATTATAAATACAATGGAAAAAAAACATGTTTTTTAACAATGTCAGAAACAATTTTAGCCCTGCCTGCTATAATGTTTGAACTTTGAACCCAAATATTTTATGGATTCTTTACAGCTAGTAGAAATTTTAAGGAACCAATACTTATCTATAGGATTCAGACTATTATGACAATAAATTCTGTATGAGGCTTTCCTGCCTCACAGATCATGAATTTAAAGCAACACCGAATCAATCCCTTTGACATATTAATTTGTAAAAATTCCAGCATTTCTCCACGCACAGATTATTTCTTCAATATGAAAAACCACAAAAAGTGCTTTTCTTACATATTCTAAATCTCTGCTAGAGCAAAAAATTGCCTGATATTTCAATCAGACGCGGAGGAATTTAAAAACGTGCCAAATTCTGCATCTAGCCTGCACGTATTGATTTTAAATAATACAACCGTCTCAAGATCTAGACTAGTAATCTCTATGGTTTTTTTTCATATTTCTCAAGACTGGGTCCATTAATTTTTTATTTAATTACGCCAGTCTGAGAATGCTTCATTGTACGTTTTTATCTTTTCCACAGACGGTCAACATTCTGTAGAAGATGCACATTCAGAGATATTGAGATGTTTGCAAGTGACATCATCACATACACTAGGACATCTCAATGCTCTGTATATAGCTGCACAGTGAAACACTGCTCTACTTTTCCTAGTAGTTTATAGGGAAAATATATGCTAGGTCAAGAAGTTTCTGGGCACGTTTTTTTGGGGTAGATCAATACATTCACATTCTTGAAGAAGATTATTTTCCCAAAACATTAACCACTAATTTCAGTAACTCTGAGAGAGATATAGTCCTACGTAAGTATCTGCTGCACATTGGAGGTAGTGATTTACGATTAATTTAAAACATCAGTTTCCTTTGCTTTGTTTCCATTTAGTTTAAAAAAACTGTATACACGGTTTTAAAAAATATTTATGATTTTATGTACAGCCTAGCACAATTAAAATGTCATCCATAAATAACTGTGCTTATCCGATGTCCAATCAAGAGTTGTTATTCTAACTATTCAAAACATTTTTACGGTACAATAACGAAAACACACAGGGATAAGTTAGTGACAGGTCAAATGTCCTCACCTATACATATACGTGTATATGGTGGTCACACTTTGACCTAACTAGATTCCCAAGAATTATTATAAACAACCAGTTATTATTTAAATACTATACTGCACAAACAATCAAAAGCCACACAGAAACAACAGTAGCAGTCTCGCTCTTCTGGAAGCACCTGACTGGTAACCAGTCCACATGAGGAAGACACCCTGATGATAAAGGAGCTGAGAGGCTACAGGATACACAAAATAGGAACCAACGATCAACCAACTGTCTGAGTACTTACAATATATTCAATATTGATCTTATTTAATTGGAGAATAAGGATAGCCAATCATATCCCCCGTTACTGACCAAGAGTTTAATATGGTGTGATCTGATTGGTTGTCCTTATCCTTAAGTCAAGTAAGATCAATATTGCCAAATTAAGTCTAAAATACAATGATCTGTCGACAGTGCAAACTGAAAAACCAAACTGTATTATATATAGTCTGTTTATTCAGGTCTGTCACTTGTATACAAACATTGCAATATCATAACATTGTATTTTTATTGTTTTAAACATTTTAAATGGTAAAAAAACCGTTGAAAACCAGTACCTTATTCACTAAGCTACAATAATTATTAATACACATAATATCTATTAAAATAAGACATCAATTGAGAAATTACAATGTTTATGAACGCGATATTATGTAAACAAGTGACTGACCTGAATCATTGATTTATACAATTAGTTGGATAAATGGCTGTTGGATTTATTGGACAGATGAGATAACGAAATTATTAATTTATGCACCTTGATTAAAATTGACTTCCTTGAAGTCGTGAGATCATTGGCTAATAATTAGGCAAGGACAAAAACAGAATGGACACGCACTATGACTGTCTGTTAAATGTAAAACAAATATTAATATTGACATTACTTTGATTTTTCTGTAAAAAATGTTCTCTGACACTTTAATATATTAGATAGTGTGCTTGTTTTAAAATAGCTCATTCCAGGAAGACTAGTTAGATCATTGGAATATTAACAGTTAACCAAGAATTTTTTTCTTGCAATTTAATTTCGCGGAGTTTGCGAGTGGTAGAATTTCACAAAATTAAGTCAATTAAAAACATTGAACTGGACATTGCGGGAAACTTAAAATGCGAAAAATTGTAGTCGCGAATATGCAGACGATCAGCAAAACAAGAAAGTTAGTATTCGTAAAATTGGTTTACTGTACTTGAAACATATGATAAAAAGAACATATTTTGCAATTTATATTTTTATGCAGTGTGAAATATCTACCTGTATAGAGTAAGAAAACAACATTGATCATGTTTTTGCTAACCACAATTCACATGACTGTTTTTACATGACGTAGTGTAAAAAGTGGCCATCACTCACTATGGCTGTCAACATTGTGGTTTTAAATTAACAACTTGGCCAGACCCTTAAACCATTTTCTGATTCAATTGATATTCATTAAAACTCTACCTTAAAATTTAAAACATGGTAAAAACTGACAAAATCAAGAAGTAAACAAGAGAGCCAAGATGGCTCTATATCGTTTACTTGAGTATAATAATTGTTTAGTTGACCCATATCATACTGGATCAATTATGTCTGTAGACATAACATATCACACTGGACTAATTATGTCCGTAGACATAACATACTGGACCAATTATGTTTGTAGACATAACATACTGGATCAATTATGTCTGTAAACATAACATAACATACTGGACCAATTATGTCTGTAAACATAACATAACATACTGGACCAATTATGTACGGACCAATTATGTACGTAGACATAACATATCACACTGGACCAATTATGTCCGTAGACATAACATATCACACTGGACCAATTATGTCCATAGACATAACATACTGGACCAATTATGTTCGTAGACATAACATACTGGATCAATTATGTCTGTAAACATAACATACTGGACCAATTATGTACGGACCAATTATGTACGTAGACATAACATATCATACTGGACCAATTATGTCTGTAGACATAACATATCATACTGGACCAATTATGTCTGTAGACATAACATACTGGACCAATTATGTCTGTAGACATAACATATCATACTGGACCAGTTATGTACGTAGATATAACATATCATACTGGATCAATTATGTCTGTAGACATAACATATCATACTGGATCAATTATGTCTGTAGACATAACATACTGCATCATGTCTGTAACATAGCAGAGCGTGCAATATCGGTCTTTTAGATGTGTGTTGGTAATGTAATACACCTTGAACGTCATGGTGATACTTAAAATATACAACCGGGGTTGTAAATAGACAATACGTCAGCTGTTTTAAATTATGCTAATGGAAGGTCGAGAGTTGCGTCAATTTCTCTGTATTATAGACAAAACATAGTATACCGGACCATGTGTTGGATTGCTTTAGAAAGCTTTTAATAAAGGAAACTAGGTTTTTTTTTAGATCTAGCTCTAGGAAGCTATTCTCATATATCTGTTGATATATACAAGTGATATTAATATTTCTGTTCTATCTGGATTAAAATCAGCAACTCATTATTTTATACTGCATGATATAATAGGGACTGTCACCCAACATGACAAATGCACCAACTGCTAACATATGCTACAGGATGTTTTTATATTATTATAAAACTTATAAAAATCCTCATTACTGCACTTATTATAGAAGAGACATCTAGAGGACGAAGCAGAATGTGTTCATTCTGTGTTAATGATACAGAGAAAACATGAAAAGTGGACGGAACATTACCCCCACGATGTGTGACCTTGACCTTCAAATGGGATGTGATATGTTCGAACACAACAATTCTGCCAAGTAATTTTAAAATCCTTCGATTGTAGAGGTATATTGAAAGATGTAAAAATACTAAAAATAGTAAACTATCATACACTGCCATGTTCACTGAGTGCTGCACCCTCATAAGTAGATTTAGCATTTAATATCATAGGGACGCTTGGTTGAGTTTTGTTTATTTGAAGCAAATTAAATCGGGTGTTAAATGTAACTTTCATCTAATTACAAGTCCTGTCTCAAGCTTAAAGTACTCAAATAAAGCCCGGGCTCTCTATCAGTATTTCAGGCAGTATGTCATGGCAACCTTCCATAACCATATTTAATGGAGCTGACAATCTGGTGGCTTTTCATTCGATGATTTTTGAGAGTGTTTTAAACTTCATTGACATGCTGGTTGAACATTCAAATCTGCTTAATTACATCTGTTAAATCATGCTATAAGAAAACAAAATTATTTACACCATATACTTATGCATCTTTTTATGGAAGTAAATGATCAATAATTACATGCACGGTTCATAATTGTCTGATGATGATGACGCCTGTGCACGAGGTATAGGTGTATATTTAGGTTATGCATGTTTAGGTACTTTAATCACAGTACAGTAAATCCCCCTTCTTAGCTACCAGAGTCAAAAATTTTCTTATATTCACCCATTTATTTATTGTCAGTTGTTTGCTCAAGGTTGTCAAGTAATTAAATTTCTGCAAACTACTTAATTTTCGCGTAACTTTGATTTTGCAATTTTGTATTCACGTCATTGACAATGTCCAATTCCCTACCTGAATGGCGAAATTTAAGTGAGAATAATGATTTTGCGAAAAATAAAACTCTCGCTAAAAAAAGTGATTTCCAGTATGTAACCATTAGTTATTATATGATCGTTTTTTAACTACAGAAAAATATAGAAATTCATTGAAATTTAATGTATCTTATAATGTCTTTATATATAAGAGTAAATTATCTCTAACTTTTAAGACGAACATTATAAATAAATAACTGAATCCTTATTTTACACATTTTTTTGTGATCCTTGCAAAAATCGGACTATCAGAAAGGTATGTAGTATTTGATATGTGAGCCGACATGGCCGAATCTTGGGAACATCACATACATTATAGGTGTATTTCTAGGTTATGCATGTTTATGTACTTTAATCATAGAGTTTGAACAGTAAATCCCCCTGTTTAGCTTCCCCGAGTTGAAAATTTACTGATACCACAATGATGTATTGCACTGGGAATTTGACCTGATCCTGACCTTTATGCACAAATATATTACAAGGTTCTTTACATTGGGTTTATAAATTTCCATGAGAAAATTGTGCAATATCGGTCGTTAAGATCTGTGCTGGTATTACAACTTAAGCCTGTTCATGATACTCCCCACTATAGATAAACCACAATCGTTCGGGCGTAACTGTACTTTTAATAATGAAATAATCCAGGTAAGAGGGGTGTATTCGGAAAAGAAATATATTATTTGAAATTGTAGCTTACATCGTCCTTCATGGCGCAGTAGGCTAAGCTACTGCTTATGAAACTAAATAGGTTTTTTGTCTGGGTTCGAATCCCACCCATTTTGAATATTTTTTAAATTTTGCTAAATAAAACATTCGCGTGCATGTCTATTTTATATATATTTCTATTTCCTTTGTACATTTTTTCTGTATTTTAATCCTTGAAAAACTCCCACGTCAAGACTGTTGAACAGAGATATCTGTCAACGGTCACCCGAACTGTGCTCCCTGTATTACCTGAGTAAACGCTTATTAATGTTGAAGTTTCTAAAGAATAGTCTTAGAGTGGTGATTCCAATTCTAATTCCAGCGAAACCAATGATGAAAATATTTTGTAATTCAACCCGATTGTCATCTCAGCAATAAATACAATATCCAGGGCAGGCCAAAATCGTAAAATAAACGAAACAAAGCAACTTTGTATTTAACGTTTAACATAATTTTATTATTCATTAAGTAATAAAATATATGAAAAAACACTCATGTATAAGATAATGAAATTATTGAAAAAGAGTTTAGCAGCGGACTCGACCCCACAGCCAATATAAAAAGAATGTTCTGAGTACAGACTAGTTCAGAGTATAGATCATCTTAACCACTAGGCCAAGCTGTCAACTTGAAAGATAACGTGAATTTATAAGATATATTCATAATATATTGGAAAAATAACGGTAAATATCGTTTCAACCTTAGCAAATGAACTCGCCCAAAGGTCATATTTCGAAGGTCGTTGCACATCTATAATGAAAACATTAATAATAAATATAGACAATATATCAGTTGCTAAATTATGATAATAGAAGGTCAAGAATCAAGTCAAATTCTCCGTACTATATAGGGTATTGTGTAACGTAAATCATTACAGTGTATACAACAATTATCTAGTTAACAACACAAAGACACTCTCTTTTTCACCGATTACCTTTAAAGGGACTGCCTCACATATTCGTGTATTGTAAAAATAAAATAAAATTGTCAAATATCTGCGTAATTTTGGTAAAGTTGCCTGTGTATCCCATAAACAACCACACTGACATAAAAAATAACTTGAGAAACTTCGGCATATAGTAGTTATTTATAATTTTGACATCAAAAATTCTATATGGTATTAATACCCTATAGAATTAACACTACTATTACTTAAATTGCCTGAAATTTGTTCGCATATGATGAAAACGAATCGAAAAATGAACCAAATACCCCACTGATGCGTACGCTGTAGTTTGTTGATGTTACATTTCGATCACGTTTGAATTACATAATTCACAAAGCATGTCGGAAGGAAACTTAGCGTTTTTCTTTCAAGAAAAAAATACTCAGTGGGCGATATCCAGAGTGGTTAAAATTGCTTATTTGCACCAAATCTTTCATAAAGCAACCGTCATTGGCTTTCTATTACATCAATACTTGGTAAGGTTGAAAAGTCACGATATACAAACATTTAAGCCCAATCTGTGAGGCAGCACCTTTAACATTAAAATTGCACTGTTTTTCATTGTTGTCTTTTTATGGTCTCTTGTTACCATAGAAATTTAAATGACACTCAACATTCTGCATACACGAGATGCAAGGAACGTTTAGTTATGTTCATACATCAGTATTGTCAGTAGCAGATGTAAGAAGGTTCCTAACAGATCATTTACCTGTAAAATTATCACTAAATAAGGCTGAAACAAAATAACAGTGTAATTCCGGTAACCCTACCGACCCTTTTTATTGCCCCTACCCGAAACATTCTATTAGAATTGAGCTGAAAGTTAATGCAAATTGTTGATTTTGCTGGTGCATAATCATTAAATCAACAAAATAGTTTAAAAAAATATACTACTCAAACTTTGCTAATGGTCAAGAAATCGATCTTCATGTTAACTGAACAAAACCGATTGAGAAAACGTAGTTCAATTATTAAAATATCATCTTATCTGCTGCTAAATTTTGAAAAAAATATGTCTTGCATTTGACACCCATTGCCAAAATGACTTCATTTTCCAGGTTTCTGATAAGCCCTATTGGCCGAGACCAAAGTGGCAAGAATAACATGTGTAATGTAATGATCAAGGAATAGCTAATTATATAATATTAATTTCAGTGAACCATCATATTGACTTTGAATAAATATAGGTTACACTATAACTGACAGTTATAAGTGAATATAGACTAACACCAGACAGGTTGTCAGTATCATAAGGAAGTGTGAATTTAATATATGTCTGGTTGGTCAATACCATGTTAGTGGGGAGTCAGTCAGTCGGAGTTAAGTTAAAGAGTTGAGAAGTAGAGTCGAGAGAGACCAGTTGGTGCAGGCCGTCAACAAGCGAGTAGCTTGGGCCATAAGCCTGGACAGTATGTTTATGAGTATGAAAAGTTGACTTATGCTGTGAACCTGAGAAGTACTATACTATGTTTATGAACTGTGTAACAAACTAATAAAACCACTATACGAACACTACGAGTTACGTTATTTACCAAATCATAAGGACCACTGTCGTGTAACTGCGCCGGACGGGATTTTCCGTGCACCGGTCGAGACACACCAAGATGGCGGACTGTTTGACAGCGAAAAGGTAGGCGCTTGTTTCTTCACTTCTTATAGTCTTTTGTAATGCTTTTATGTTTAGTTTTTTGTTTGATACGATGCAGCCAGAATTGCCGCGTTCATCGATATAGGTGCCATGCCTGGTATTGTAATATTATTCAATAAAACCGTGATTGAACCTGGAAATTTCACGAAGTTGAAAAATGAATCGAGAACTGCATTTTTATCCGGTCATATTGTCGCACATACCGTCTTCTATAAATGGTCACTTTGTCAAATGCCCTAGAATCAGATCCCCTTGGCCATATACATACAATTTCGTTGTTTACTGACGTGCAAGCGTCAAAAATAGCATTCTTTAGATTTGCAAACGCACCGGTAGGGATACCCCGCACCGGTGGAAATTCTCCGGAGAATATCAGCTAAAAAGTAGCAACGGTTGAGACACACAGGCCTATTTGGCACCGGTTGAGACACACTTTTATATCGTTAGCAGTTCAATGGCGACATATTTGATTTTATTTATTTACCGTGTCTTTGTAGATCCATATACATGTTGTATAGTTACCAGAATTGTATCATTTGATACTTGTGACATCGTTTGCACGTTCGTTAGAATCTTTCGTCGGGAATATTATTAATAATTCCGTTTCAGATGATTTTGATTTACACTTGTTCGTTCAAATTAACACTGTATAGTAAGGGATGAAAATAACACAAGTGTGGTCTCGTGAGTATCAGTGCCAAACATGACAATGATCGGGCACGGTTGGGGTGCGTGTTCTTTACGTCGTGTTTAATTGTTAAGGCTATGCTTTGAAATTCATGCAAGTCTCGCCTGACAGTAAAATGTTACGACACAGACGGAAGGAGACGGTTTCTATAAATACCTCCCACTTTGAGGCTGGGATTCAAATGGGAGTTATGTATACCAGATGAACATTTACAGAAACGACACTAATTTCACTAGATATTGTTTCAAGAAACAACTGTCCAACCGGTATATTATTCTTAGTTGCAATTGATAATGAATCGCAAACCATCATTTTAGGGGATTCCACATGATGACGACCGCAGCAAAGGTATATCCCACTCAAGTTTTTGGAAAAACACCTGGTGAAGAAGATGACGGTCAAACAGAAATAAACATCACGGACCTGTCCATAATTAAGGTGAGTTATTTAACCCCCAGTTGACCATCCAAATACATATGGTCTTTGATAATCCCTTACTGGATAGGATTATATACATTTGTATATATCTTTTCTAGTCTACCTGCAGTATCTAAATAATTTGCCGAGGTAATCCTATAGCACATATAATGTTCTTAACCTTGTAATGTTGTCTTTATCAGTATGTTGTTACTGCAATATTGCTGTCCAGCTTTCAAGAGCAGGTAATACAACAAGTAAAATATTTTCAGTGCTTTGATTACAGCACATTTATGCATTGTAATAGTATATTATTTTCTGAAAATCGCTGTTCATGGTAGAAACCGCGATAAAACGGAAGAATTATGCAGTCAAGAAAAACTAGACCTATCGCCATTTCGAAGATTATTATATCATCGTCTGCAAAAGGGCCATTGCCACTCTAGCCAAACAAGTTTAGTTGTGAGTTTTTGAACGGAATCCTGTAGAAAACTCAAGCAGAAGCTCGGCGGATATTAATGCGTCGATGAGTAGACTAACAGCAAAGCTGATGTCAGTTACACGCTCATGCAAACTCGTAAAGCGATTGTATAATGAGTTTAGTTCATTTTCTTTTTACAGGAACCACTATTTCGACACCGAGGAAAGGGCACGGGGAAAACGTAAGCGCAAACTTGGAAACGTCGCAAAACCAGAGGATCATGTATGGCATCCAACCACAGTAAGAGAACATCATAAAGCTCATGAAGCTAAAATGTTACCACATGTTCGCCGAGGACTAAACTTGTAATTGCTCAGACATTGTAAATAATCGAGTGAGTTGATGACCCTGCCAATGTCTCTTAAATGTGTAACCAAAACATGATACATACTTTACCAACACTATTTTGCAATGAAACTCTCAGTTAATTTATACTTGTAGTAGTATTTTATATTATTCCATTTTCATAGCGTTCTTCAACTTGATATCAAAGGCATATTTTAAGTGTACATTGGACGCAAAGCATTGTTTATAGCATGCATGCATCAAGAACATTATCAAGTCAACATATTTTGTTGAGAGTGAAACATGGAATGGTGGATTGTCCTGTATAAAGCAAAAAATGAGTGTTAATGTCAAATTTCAAACAAATAATGTCTTAATTTGCATGTTTCATTCATTGTTTGTGTTATTGCATTGTTTGGTGTATCAGTACAGTCAAGCACGTTCGTAAAGATCACCCAATCAAATAGCTCAAAATGGCCTTCAATGACCGGTAGTCATACTTGCAGATTAAATGTTATTGGCACTGGTTTGAGGGAAGATACTTTTTTAAACAGGTGCTCTAAGGGTGGACTTTGTTTGTAGATGGTCTTTAAGTCCGGTTTGATAGTACTTGAAAAAACTCATGTATATTCAGTGCCTTTAGAGGATGAATGCATCATCTCTATGTAATGTCTCCGATATTATTAAGTGTAATATGCATAGTATTACATAGATTATCTGCTTGTGATGATATCAAATCACATAAATAATGTACATACTAAGTTATCCAGGGTTCATGTCCTTATGTGCCTAAGTGCTATGAGAAAACTAATATTTTGGAATCTGACTTTCTCGGAAAAAACACCAACCCTAGACAAGCTACTATAACTTAATTAGCCAATAATGCATGGTCGTAGGAGCGTCTGCAACATTTGGGGGGCAAATATTTGGGAGGGGGCAAATATTGTTTTCAATTGGATGGAATTCATCGACATTTAAAGATATTTAATACCATACAATAAATGTTGTGTGTGTAATAAGTGCAGAAGGTATATCTGCTGTGTTGCCGTTTTATAGTAAAAATAGCTATTAATCATAATCTTATTACTAAGTATATTACTAGGGGGTCCGGGGCATGCTCTCCCGAAAAATGCTCATTTTATACTTAGTCACCATGCACAAAAAAACTAATAACCTATTACAAGACTATTTCAGGCTGAACATTATGAATGTGGGCTGAATTATTGGGACAAACAATATGTTGCCCCCTGTACTGACATTGGGGGCCTGGCCCACAGCTCATACGCCCATGTAATGATGTTTAGTAGTAACATGGTATTTAGGCATGTGTTGTACATGGTAAGGGAATGGCCATATAGGCAAATATAGCTATATGTACTGGCATAACTTATTCCAGATACAAGCTGTTAGTATTTCAGTATATTGGCTGAAATCTTTGATGTATCACAAATAAATCTCATACATTTTCATAACAATTGTTTACTATATGGGTGAAAGATAACACATTAGATGATAACATGTTAATGACATAGATATAGACTTTATCTAAAAATACTTTACTTAGCATGTTAATAACATAGATATAGACTTTATCTAAAAATAATGTACTCAGTATCAATAGTGAAAACTTTCACCCATGTAATATCATGCCTATTTACAATGTATGTATTGCATCAATAAAAACAGGTACACAATAAATTTGTTAAACATTGTATTGGTTGTTTATTACTTTTGATTTAAGAACATGCAGAGATTAAGGTAATCAGAGAATAATTTCAATACTCACATATTAAACAATAAATATCACTGAATGTGATGATTCACCAATATACTGCTTGACATAGTCACTTCAATGTGCTCTGACAATATGCGCAACTAGACTTCATAATGATAAGTAATGCTAAGTGTCATTGGCATCCAACCAATGGTTGCAGAGGACAAGCAAATACATGTACATGTACCAACGTGTGCTGACAATATGCACAACTAGACTTGGTACTGATAAGTCATACAAAGTTGCATTAAAATCCGACAAATTGCTTTAGAGAAATATAATACAGAGAAATTTTGCACGGACCGACCTACGAACACACCAACCAGCCAACCTCAAGCATGGCTCTAATATAGCCCCCATATATACTTTGTATATCTTGGGGTATAAAAAGAAATCCGTAAAGCAACAGAAAAACACCAAACATTAAGACGACATAGGAATCCAAAGGTAAACCAGTTGCCAGTACCTTTGTAACACGCTAACTAATGTTAACATGAATTTAAAGTACAACGTAAGTGAAAACAAGGTGACCGATCAATAATGCCAAAATATGTGAAATCAGGAAAAAAGGCTATAGTTACAGAATGAACATTGAAAAAAAACTTCATTTAAATTTTTAATTACCCAATAGACATTTAATCCATTCAAGGACTGATTACGCTGATTATAGAATGTGTCCAAAAATTATTATGCTCATAGACATTTTGATCAAGTTTGGTGTGGATTGGATCAGAAAAGTGTTACAGAGCAGACTATGTCCATTTTCAACAGTTCCAATAATTCAAAGGGAATAACCCATTTTATCTTCATTATTTAGTAAGTTATACTATCATAAACAACTATTTCCATATTACAATTGTAATCTTTGAGTCAAAATCACATAAAACAGTACAACAAACACAGTAAAACTTATAACCAGATTTTGTAAATGGATAAAGCTGTATTCTGCGTTCTATGCCAGTAAGAAGTCCCTCATAGAGGACAATTGGGATGTCTCAAATGAAAGTGGCTGGTGGTGGGAAACCCAATGTTAATTGATTAAGGAGCCATTTTCTGAAATTGAGACGATACCCCATCCTCTGAATGGCTGGTTCCCAGGCTCGTCTTCTGCTATATATCATTCACGTAACAAACGACAGAAACGGGCTTCAGTCTGTGCTCCGATATCTTCCAGTGCCTTTTGTCTTCCCAGTACATGTACATTCAACAATCACACGCCTGCGAACTTTTAGTACTTTGCTTGGATGGTTTAAAACCAAATGGTCGACCGTCTCCTGGATGAGGGCTTGAAACGTGCAGTAGTATTGGTCCAGTTCTCTGCAATATGAAAAATAGGAATCACTATTTTTGCAATAGTAACGCAAGCGATTTTTGAACGTGTTGAAACTCTCCAACAACCCATATATAGCCTGACACAGTAATGTCAAGTTCATACGTGTTGGTCTTGACACATAGTTACAGAGAAATACCGCGGGAAATGTTTGTGAACGGATAGACGGACGAGCACGACTCAAATAAAGCCTGAATAACTGTGCTTAAACATCGGCTGATAATTTTCATCCCTTACTAAACAGTGTTAATTTGAACGAACAAGTGTAAATCAAAATCATCTGAAACGGAATAATTAACAATATTCCCGACGAAGGTTCTAACGAATGTGCAAACGATGTTATAAGAACCAAAGGATACAATTCTGGTAACTATACAACATGTATATGGATCTACAAAGACATGGTAAATAAATAAAATCAAATATGTCGCCATTGAACTGCTAACGATATAAAAGTGTGTCTCAACCGGTGCCAAATAGGCCTGTGTGTCTCAACCGTTGCTACTTTTTAGCTGATATTCTCCGGAGAATTTCCACCGGTGCGTGGTATCCCTACCGGTGCGTTTGCAAATCTAAAGAATGCTTTTTTTGACGCTTGCACGTCAGAAAACAACGAAATTGTATGTATATAGCCAAGGGGATCTGATTCTAGGGCATTTGACAAAGTGACCATTTATAGAAGACGGTATGTGCGACAATATGACCGGATAAAAATGCAGTTCTCGATTCATTTTTCAACTTCGTGAAATTTCCAGGTTCAATCACGGTTTTATTGAATAATATTACAATACCAGGCATGGCACCTATATCGATGAACGCGGCAATTCTGGCTGCATCGTATCCAACAAAAAACTAAACAAAAAAACATTACAAAAGACTATAAGAAGTGAAGAAATAAGCGCCTACCTTTTCGCTGTCAAACAGTCCGCCATCTTGGTGTGTCTCGACCGGTACACGGAAAATCCCGTCCGGCGCAGTTACACGACAGTGAGGACTACGTAACACATGGACATTTTTGTCCTGTTTTTATTAGCATATCATGTAAGACCCAAAATGCCAAGAAAATAACCACATTCTGTTATTACAGATACTTGAGTGTAGCATGGACATCTTAATGGGGTTGGGCTTATCAGCACTTAGACATTCAATTTTGAAGTAATCTTTATTTGCTTACAATATTGCAGAATGATGTAACATTAGTTTCTGAAAATTCTACCATTCAATCTTATTCAATTCGCAAAATTTTCAAATCGAAAATTTCTTGATCCTTATCAAATTTTGAGTAATATATTATCATATTTTTCCTACCTTCTACCTCTACTTATTTCAGCATGTTACCAGAACAATGCAATATTCATTCGTTTTGGCCTAAACACAGTGTAAAAAAATTAAGATATTTATACTAAGCCAAGGGTTTTTTTAATTTTTTGTTACTCAGACATTTTTCAGAAAAAAGTCCACAGGAGGAGGGAATAAAATAAAAATAAAAACTCACAAAATATAGCATCCACAAGCTGTTGGTGGTAGAATAGTCAATGATGGTCCGATTTAAAGTAAACAATACTTGACAACTGTATCAGTTTTCAAGAAAACAGCCAATTTATCTTAAGACTAGTACACTGCAGTGAAACACTTATATAATAAAACTTATTACTAACAAAATAATGAAATAACAATACAAGGCTAGTCCATTTATCATCAAAACATTATATGCAATTTTTGTTTCCAGTATTTCAATTTTTTTTTTGAAAATGCCAAAAAATTGGGCAGGAGGGTCTGAGTAACGAAAAATAAAAGAACTCTGGCCTAAAAGAGATTTATTTTTCAAAGGCAGATCAAAGAGTCACAACCCTTATACTTGTGCAAACAAAACATAAATAAGCAGCTGCTCAAAGTACTGGTAGTATAAAACCACAGGACTCCATAAATCTACTTATTTGCTTGTCCTGCAAATTTTTTTCTTCTCAACAAGTAAGATTTTGAGGTTTTCTTCTTTTTCTATATTGTAGGACAAGTGGTGTTAAAAATATTTGTTGAGGCCTGAAAACATAAATCTTTATAAAAAATAATCAATTGTATTCAGTCTGAACTCTTTTTAACCATTCTAGATAACTTTCAAAAGAATGTGTGATTTTATAACGGCATTTTATTTGAAGTAAAACTCAATTTAAAATACTAAATCAACAGCTGAGTTAAAACCTATATCATCATGAGTTAAACCATCATTTTACTAATCTATCTAAATCATTATAGTTTGTTTTCTAGTTTATTCAACAATTTGAATCTTTATCATTTGTTTTCCAGTTTATTACATCTATAACAAGAGCTTAGTTCACATGGCCATCCCCAGTCGTATATAAGTTTGTCACTAATCAGCGGTTCATAGAAACAGGACTAGATAGAATAAGAAGGAAAAAGATGTAAGGGAATGAAACAAAGGGAGATAATTAATGAAGTTGAACCAGGCAGAGTTCAATAGAAGGAAAATATTATTAAAATATCATACCTTCTTTGGTTAAAGGGAAATCATTCAAGAATGGTACCAGATATAGTTATATTTCTTAGTCACAGCACTTCTCTAGATGTCATCCACTTATGTTTAAAGTTTCAAGTCAATCCATTGAATACTTGCAAAGTTATGCTCAGGACAAAATATATTCTAGAATTTAACAAAGGGAGATCATTTCAAAACTGGACTATATAGAGTTATGGTTTTTGGTCACTGCACTTCTCCTAATTGTCATCGATTCACGTACCAAGTTTCAAGTTAATACCTCAAAAAGTTTTTAGAGTTATGCTCTAGACAAAATATGGAATGGACGGACAGATGCAGGCAAACATGTGCAATTACTATTATCCCATCACCTTCGGCAGGGGATAAATAAGGTGGATACTAAAGGGGATAGATGGACAAAACGATTTTATCACAATATTTCAACCTTTGGTGGCATAAAACTTTTGTATGCCATGTCAAATATATGGTTTAAGGAACTTCCTGAAAGTGTTCAAACTGTGAAACATGGTGCGGTCATCCAATGGAAGCAGTGTCAGTTACCTGCATACATCAACCACCCCAGTGAAACAGGCAGAGTAAGCCACCGGCCATGCTGAAATGCTCAGTATCCTGGGATCCATGCTGAAATGATCTGTATCTCGGGAACCATGCTGAAATGATCTGTATCCCGGGAACCATGCTGAAATGATCAGTATCCTGGGAACCATGCTGAAATGATCTGTATCCTGGGAACCATGCTGAAATGATCAGTATCCTGGGAACCATGCTGAAATGATCTGTATCCCGGGAACCATGCTGAAATGATCTGTATCCCGGGAACCATGCTGAAATGATCTGTATCCCGGGAACCATGAGGAGCTCATGTTAAAACCATCATTATACAGTTTGTTATGAAACCATTATGTGTGATAATGAAGACAATATTACTATAATACATTCCACAACAAACTCCATTCATACCGACTTTTTGATGATCAACCCGTTGTATTAATTTGTTCAAGGTAAAAGAGTACTGATCATTTTGGGTTTTACTCCGATTTTCAAGCTTTTTTCTTTAACTTATGGTGCTCAGTGGTAAAAAAATACTGATGATTGGGGATTTTTTACTTGGATTTTCAAACTCTTCTCGTTAACTTATGGTGCACAGTGGTGAGATTGGTTAATCAGTTTTCATGGAATTTAATTATCATTCAGTATTAACTTAAATAATTGTTCTATCACACTGTGGAGAATATGACTGTAGCCAACTGGATATGTCACAGAATATAAATGGTCCACCCAGATCTGAGCCAGGTAAAGAACCAGGTATATATATATATATATATTTGGAGTACACAATTATTACATCTGTCTGACCAAATATCAAATATTCGTAATATTTTATTAATTATTTGATCCACTTTTTATTGGTAATTAAATTATTGAAATAATCTTATCTTCATTAAGCAATGATTAGTACAGTAAATGAATTATACCTTCATAATAAGTCATAAATCTGCTACTTATTATGTTACATACAATTTGTATACATACATAACACAAGCCTCAATACAAGCTATTTCAACCGAGGCAAATTTCAAGTTTGTTTATAAAAGTCATAGAATTTTTCAAATTTTCCTCTAATTAAATGATAATTGAAAAGTTTATGTACAGGAATTCAACAGCCCAGATCAGAAAAACAACAACTTATGCACCATTTATGAACTGCAATAAACAAATTAATTAAATTAAGAAATTTTAGTATTCTTTTAATAAAATCAATTTTTTTTTCAGACATTTTAGAAATTTAGTTTTCTTTTAGGATTGTAAAAAAAAAGACATGAAATTTATAATCTACCCAGTTCAACAACATTTCTGTAGAGTTTATACATTTTTAATATGATATTCTCCTGCTCAACCCATCATCCTGCATGAAAGCCCAGGTGATCAATAATATAAACAAGTTTTTTCCTTTACAAATTCAATGCTTAAGTTGCGAACATTATTTCGTCTGCTTCTCGAACATAAAAACTGTACGTTTTTTGAAACTTAATCAATAAACCTTGCACACCGCCACGATGTAAGTCAATGCAATGATAAAAATAGATTTTGTGTGCAGCAGACGAAATATGTGCAGGAATTTGCATCACGCGGATAAAAAAACGAGAAACTGGAGATATCGGGTTGATCGGTGATGGGAAAACCTTTTTTCACTTGATGAGAAAGAAACATTGAACTAGGGCCAAGAAATCATCATATTTTTCAATAAATATCAAAAGGCTACCAAAGTCCTATATTTAGCTTAAAAACTAACACACTTTCAGTCGGAGAGCCATTATTATATACAGCACTCTGGATATAGAAGAATAGCAGCCTCTGAATACTGACCCAATTTTTATTCAATCGTGTCACCCAGACAGACATGTCATTTTGACATTCGGAACAAATTTTTGTTAATTAAAATTTTCTTCAATTTCACAATTTTTATTTTTTCGAAGCCCAAGAGTCATCCGGTAGTCTCTGTGTATGGAACAATGTTGACCACCACTATGTTCTGTCTGTTAAGCATCCGATATCGTTCATGAATACATGTACTACATTTCCTTCTGAATTGACAACCAATTGTATCATAATGTGTTTCAATAACTTGGTATGGAAATGTGGTGCAAACACAATGACAGTTAAATGCAGGCACACTGCAACCTCTCCAGAGTGACCCTCCATAGAGCAGCAACCTCTCTTAATTAAGCAACACATAATTTTGTTCCGGGAGTTATAACCATTTACTGTAAATTTGACCTCTCCAGAGCAACAATCTCTGTACAACAATCATACATTGTGTTTACCAAAGGGTATTGTTCTAAAGGATATACTGTACATAGATTATTGAGTCAAGGGTTACACAGATAGACATACTTGTTATATTATAGAGGATGTAATCGTGTCATACATGTAAATAATGGAAGGTGGGGTATAAAATTAAATATCACATCATAAATTATGAGCTGTAATAATTAAGTAACATTAGCACCAGTTATAATTATAGCTCTGACATCACTTTACTGTCATACAACATTGATAACAAACCTCCTAGACAGATTTCCAATTCTGATAAAAAAAGCATCTGTGTCATCTACACACCCCAGTGAGCATCCCACCCCGCCTACCAGACAGACAGATTTTTTCTCCATATTGACCCAGTTTTAATTGGACAATATCATCACCATTATTACATTTTCCATTTACACCTGGATCAGTCTAGAAAAATGTGCATGTATTGATGTTTCCAAACAGAATAGCAATCAATTTATTTGAACTGCAAACTAAGAAAATGTCTGGCACTAAAAGTATCCTACAATACAGACCGTTGCTGATAGTATGGTCGATGAAAACTGGATTGTCGCAGTGTCCCAGACAATATTAGAACCAGGTCAGTCACATCTACCCCGACACTCAAGTAATACTTGGAACCCTTATACACTAAGCAACAAGCAAGCTAAGGGGCTTATAATATCAGTATACCATTCATTCATTATTATCGCAGTCTGAGATCTAGGTACTAACTGTCAGAGTTATCATAATTAGCTGTTAAAATCAAAAGATCACTTTCCACAATAGCCATAAACAAACTGTTCAAAACAGTGCCATGTGATAAACCTCCATCAGATATTAAAACTGTGGAATACTTAGAGAACTTACTGCACATTCTTGACAGGGACCATTAGTTAAATTTAGTTTTATGTCAATTCATTAACAGTTTTTGTTTTATCAAACATTATAAATGGATATAAACTAAATACATTACATGATTGCTGTCATAATAACTGCATATTGTTAACAAGAAATATCCTAAATTGAAAAATGTTTAAATCAAACATCTTGCTCAATAATTCATTACCCAGCTATTGGCACGGTTACAAATTGTGCAAGGAAAGTGCTGGTAAATATCTACTGCACTATCGGTATGCATCAATACTGACGTTTTTAAACTGGCAAGAAATTATTTTGTTTTTCCTCAGGCATTTTGTGCAACAGACATGTAAAGAAGAAAAAATCACTTTTATTCCCAGATAAAAACATTTTTGTGAACTAGAATACATGTCTGACAATATCTGTTACAAAATGACAGCTGCCTAGGGATATCATGCTGAGCTTCATTTGAAAAATCTGCATTCACACTAGGCTAATGTACAAACTAAAATGCAAGAAAATTGAATAAAAAACTTAAATAGTATATGTTACATAATATCCTAGTCTTAAGTCAGAATTTACTATCCTCGGTACATCTGTGCAGTATCCAACAGTGACACCAGGCTAAAGTGACACATTCATTAAAATTGGTATTCAGAATGTGCTGGGACATTGTACTAGCGTGCAGGGACATGTATGTCTGTACTAATGGTGTATAGGGACACCCTCTGTGTATGTCTGTACTAATGATGTACAGGGACACCCTCTGTGTATGTCTGTACTAATGGTGTACTGTGACACCCTCTGTGTATGTCTGTACTAATGGTGTACAGGGACACCCTCTGTGTATGTCTGTACTAATGATGTACTGTGACACCCTCTGTGTATGTCTGTACTAATGGTGTACAGGGACACCCTCTGTGTATGTCTGTACTAATGGTATACAGGGACACCCTCTGTGTATGTCTGTACTAATGGTGTACAGGGACACCCTCTGTGTATGTCTATACTAATGATGTACTGTGACACCCTCTGTGTATGTCTGTACTAATGATGTACTGTGACACCCTCTGTGTATGTCTGTACTAATGATGTACAGGGACACCCTCTGTGTATGTCTGTACTAATGGTGTACTGTGACACCCTCTGTGTATGTCTGTACTAATGGTGTACAGGGACACCCTCTGTGTATGTCTGTACTAATGATGTACTGTGACAACCTCTGTGTATGTCTGTACTAATGGTGTACAGGGACATCCTCTGTGTATCTCTGTACTAATGGTATACAGGGACACCCTCTGTGTATGTCTGTACTAATGGTGTACTGTGACACACTCTGTGTATGTCTGTACTAAGGATGTACAGGGACACACTCTGTGTATGTCTGTACTAATGATGTACTGTGACACCCTCTGTGTATGTCTGTACTAAGGATGTACAGGGACACACTCTGTGTATGTCTGTACTAATGATGTACAGGGACACCCTCTGTGTATGTCTGTACTAATGATGTACAGGGAGACCCTCTGTGTATGTCTGTACTAATGGTGTACAGGGACACCCTCTGTGTATGTCTGTACTAATGTTGTACTGTGACACCCTCTGTGTATGTCTGTACTAATGGTGTACAGGGACACACTCTGTGTATGTCTGTACTAATGGTGTACTGGGACACCCTCTGTGTATGTCTGTACTAATGTTGTACTGTGACACCCTCTGTGTATGTCTGTACTAATGGTGTACAGGGACACACTCTGTGTATGTCTGTACTAATGGTGTACTGGGACACCCTCTGTGTATGTCTGTACTAATGATGTACAGGGACACCCTCTGTGTATGTCTGTACTAATGGTGTACAGGGACACCCTCTGTGTATGTCTGTACTAATGATGTACAGGGACACCCTCTGTGTATGTCTGTACTAATGGTGTACAGGGACACCCTCTGTGTATGTCTGTACTAATGGTGTACAGGGACACCCTCTGTGTATGACACCCTCTGTGTATGTCTGTACTAATGATGTACTGTGACACCCTCTGTGTATGTCTGTACTAATGATGTACAGGGACACCCTCTGTGTATGTCTGTACTAATGATGTACAGGGACACCCTCTGTGTATGTCTGTACTAATGATGTACTGTGACACCCCCTGTGTATGTCTGTACTAATGATGTACTGTGACACCCTCTGTGTATGTCTGTATTAATGATGTACTGTGACACCCTCTGTGTATGTCTGTACTAATGGTGTACTGTGACACCCTCTGTGTATGTCTGTACTAATAGTGTACTGTGACACCCTCTGTGTATGTCTGTACTAATGATGTACTGGGACACCCTCTGTGTATGTCTGTACTAATGGTGTACAGGGACACCCTCTGTGTATGTCTGTACTAATGATGTACTGTGACACCCTCTGTGTATGTCTGTACTAATGGTGTACTGTGACACCCTCTGTGTATGTCTGTACTAATAGTGTACTGTGACACCCTCTGTGTATGTCTGTACTAATGATGTACAGGGACACCCTCTGTGTATGTCTGTACTAATGATGTACAGGGACACCCTCTGTGTATGTCTGTACTAATGATGTACAGGGACACCCTCTGTGTATGTCTGTACTAATGGTGTACAGAGACACCCTCTGTGTATGTCTGTACTAATAGTGTACTGTGACACCCTCTGTGTATGTCTGTACTAATAGTGTACTGTGACATCCTCTGTGTATGTCTGTACTAATGGTGTACTGTGACACCCTCTGTGTATGTCTGTACTAATGATGTACAGGGACACCCTCTGTGTATGTCTGTACTAATGATGTACTGTGACACCCTCTGTGTATGTCTGTACTAATGGTGTACTGTGACACCCTCTGTGTATGTCTGTACTAATGATGTACAGGGACACCCTCTGTGTATGTCTGTACTAATGATGTACTGTGACACCCTCTGTGTATGTCTGTACTAATGGTGTACTGTGACACCCTCTGTGTATGTCTGTACTAATGATGTACAGGGACACCCTCTGTGTATGTCTGTACTAATGGTGTACAGGGACACCCTCTGTGTATGTCTGTACTAATGGTGTACAGGGACACCCTCTGTGTATGTCTGTACTAATGATGTACAGGGACACCCTCTGTGTATGTCTGTACTAATGGTGTACTGTGACACCCTCTGTGTATGTCTGTACTAATGATGTACAGGGACACCCTCTGTGTATGTCTGTACTAATGATGTACAGGGACACCCTCTGTGTATGTCTGTACTAATGGTGTACAGGGACACTCTCTGTATATGTCTGTACTAATGATGTACAGGGACACACTCTGTATATGTCTGTATTAATGATCTGGTCAAATGTTCAGTTGGTTGAACGGACGGACGCATGTTTGAAAATAAACTATAAATTGGTACATTTTTATTTTTCAACATTATATCATGGAGCAGATTTTCACATACTTTTAATGATTTGTTAGGTATATAGGCATTATAACTTGTATACTATACTGCAGTGTAGCAATACCACGTGACTTTTGTCTACAGTTACAAGAAGAAATTTGTAAACATTGGAAAATAATAAAGCCATAAGTATTTTATTTTTACATCAATGTCTATGAAATGTACGCCACGCTAAGGAGACAATTATTTGCTTTCCATAAAATATAAAATCTTTTTCAGCGGCTGTACCGTTATGTCCATTACCTTGTGAAACCGAGGAATGTGTAGGTTTCACAGGGTAATGGAAAAATCGGCGAAACTGCTGAAAAGATCTTATATTTCACGGAAAGCAAATAATTGTCTCCTTAGTGTGGCGTATATATATATACAAATTGATGAAGAAATAAAATACTTATGGCTATATTTGTGTTCCAATGTGTACAAATTTCTACTTGTAACTGTAGCCAAAAGCCACATGGTATTGCTACCCTGTACTAGTTCCCAAGCTTTTTGCATGAGTTATGTTAGGCTATAATTATATCATGCTGATTTTAAGTTAAAATCAAATCTTCCTGGATTTAAGATTGAGGTAGCAAAAAACCTGCCTAAACCATCATTAAATTTCTATCAATAGATATCTTGTTAATATTTTGTTTGGCTTTAACTGCTGTTTCTTAACAATTTTTCAGTTATACACAGTTGCTTAGATTCACCTAACCAGTTTTCTGGACTAACTGTATTCTACCATATAAACATTTGAAGCTGATCTTGTCCTGATTAATACTTTTTTAGTTTAGCTGTCTAGCTTGATATTTGACCTGCTTTTGACCACATTAAAAACCAATGCAAATAAATTAGGAGAAAATAAATATTAAAGCCTGGTTGGTCAGAATATGCTATACTCATCACAAAAGATACCGTGACAAAAATACATTCCTTTTAAACATGTGAACGAAATCTTGTAGATACACACAGAGATCTGTTATTCATGTTTCTCTTGGAACTTAGTTTATTCCTTGTTTGAACTGTTTGACCTTAATGTGACCCGGTCAAGTATGGAGTGGATGTATAAGAGTAATACCCCACAAGAAATTTTAACACTGAAATTAGGGACATTGGTTGGGAGATTGCCTACTATGAATTCGTTTAGTGAGCATTGAGCCTTGTGTTCAAATCTTGAATCATGAGCTTAGTTTTTTTCTGATTTTCTTTTTATCACATTTTGTTTTCGACTATGATTTTGACGTTAATTTATAGACAGTTTTTTTCCAGACATAATGCATGCTAAATGTTAAAGTCTGAGTTAAGTTTGAAATCACTATCGCTATAATTGCCAGACATAACCAACCGCAGAACCTAAGACTAATACACATACCTATATTACTATTCTTTTTTGATTTACTGACAAACACTTTACATGTATTCTTCTTTGATTTGTGCTTTTCAATTTTAATGATATGTAATAACATCAGCATCTTCATTGAAAACAAGTACACTTATCTGCTATCTTAACGCTGCTTATCTTTTTTAAAGATATTTCCTGTTAAGGTTGGCGCAGGGCAGATCTGTAGGATCGTACTAGTATAGCATCATAACTATAAGTGTCAATGGGACATAAGTGTTAAAAAAATCAAATTCTGATCAAATAATACATGATATTTAGATTACTAATATAACAATAACAGGTACTTATAATAACATGCCCCACTAGCTCTGTTGATAGAACACTCAGACAGTCATCTGGGTACTGTTTTAAATTCAACTAACTGATGGTGAGCGAGAAATAATGCTGATAAAATTTTTAAAACAGCTGAAGGTGAACAACCCAGAAAACAGTCGAGTTACAAATCTGTCTGCACCGTATATTACTAAGGCAGTTTAATATAATTATGGGTCATGAAATCTGGTTCAATCACTGTTGAGGCAATTACAAAACTTAAAAACTTGTTGAAAAGTAGCACAAAAACTTGTTGAAAAGTAGCACAAAAACCACAAAGATACACAAACACTACATCACACTTGATCTATGGTTTACATTAGTCTAAAAATGCAGAAATATGCATGTGCATATTAATGAGATCCAATTATTCATGTGCAGTATACAATGTATACCACTTTACCACTGAGGTAATTAAAATAAAAGATTGTCATGAGTGTACTAGACATGTGATAAATTTTGCTCTATGATGATATACATTAAATGGTTGTAAAAGACTGATTGTCACCTAGCTAAAGTAACAGGCCATATAAATAAATTTAATTCTTAGATTATCATCCGAATTTTGTTCATAAAGAGAACAGCGGAGACTATTTTTTTAAGCTGTACATGATCGATCGATGGTTCAACATGCAACGTGTAAAAGTAAGTATACATTACGGACTCTTAGGATCAATCGGGACCCCTCGGACATTTACTGACAATAATGGTGATTTTGAATGTCTGTCTAAATGTGTGGACGTTCTTTTGTTATGGACTTTGGCCATGCTTTTTTAAAATTTCACAGGTAATTATTGTATTTGAACATGCGTAGATATTATTGTGAGCATCTTAGAAGTGACAGGAGGTTTGTTAAAAGACTTCATAGACGAATGTCATCCCGCATATTAGGATTAGTTGCGCCCAAAGACTGTATTGAAAATCCTACACTTTTGCCTATGGTGAGTGCACTTACAGGATTCCCAAAAAATAACGAGATAACATTTTATTACAAACTAAGTTGAATTATATGTAAGAAGGTTAATTAACAAAACCAAAAAATGATTTTTCAATACAATTAATTATTTTAGCGATATTTGTCTTTAAGTCAGGTTTTTAAAGTCCTCAAGTGTATATATAACATACACCTTAAATAACACACTATATCTCCATTGTTCAGTGTTGCATGTTGCCAAAAAAAAATTCAGTGACAGAAATAAGTAAAGTCGCTCACTTATGTGGCATACTAGTAAACAAGAGCATGGCCTAAGAGTGCTGGAAGCTCGACTTTCTCGTATTTGATAGTACCTTTTCATCTGTAAGTGAAAATTCAATGAGTAACAAGGGCAGATAACTCATAAATATAGGTCACAGGGTTACCAGCCTTGTGTGTATGGACTCCCCTTGTGATGGTGATTAACTATGTATGTTGATTTTCAAGTGGATACCTTTGATAGCCTTTTAAGAAAATGACTCTTGACAATAAACTTAACCAACGCTAAAGCAGATGCAGACACACACATACCATCCTGTCACAACCAAAGCTTGATTTTTTCTTCAAAAAGTCGAGCTAAAAAGGGGAAGGCAGGAATGATGATCTCGATATTAATTTATCATGGCCTTAAAAGGAAAAGAAGTAAGACTGTAATGAGTAGATCAATCAACCAATTATTCTGTTTAAGGTAAAATTATACAGTTTCAGGACACATAATGCATTAATAGAATAAAATTGCAGACTTAGCACAAACAAGAGATGTTTGTAAAACATATAAGCCCCCATGGCAGTCCAATAGTCAGAAATGGTTAAGGTCATTAACCTCGACCTTTCACCTTCTGATCTCAAAATCAAAAGGGGTCATCTACTGTTGACTACCAACCTCTATGTACAGTTTGAAGATCCTAGGTCAAAGCGTTCTTGAGTTATTGAACGGAAACCATTTGAATAGTGAGAATTGGTGAAGGTCACAATGATCTTGACCTTGGACCTACTGACCTCAAAATCAATAGGGGTCATCTACTGTTGCTGCTCAACCACCTAGGTCAAAACGTTCTTGACTTATTGAACGGAAACCATTTTATACGACCGACCAACGGACAGACATATGCAAAGCAATATACCCCCTCATCAAAGATGGTAAGGCATCCGCCTTAAGAAGCGAGGGTCAAAGGTTTGAATCCTGATAAGGGTATGTTCTAATATGACGCTGGTGAGCTGTCAGATAATAAACAATAGCACTGCCTACGAGTGCTGGACGCTCTACTTTCTTGTACTTGATAGTACTCCCGCTCATCTGTGAGTGAAAATTCTTTGATTTGATAGTCTTTAAGAAATTGACATTTTCGTGCAAATTTCCAAAGTCAGAAAAGGGGAATAACTCTTATAAAATGCTGGATATATTTGTTTCCTCTTGTCAGTAGATGTAGGTCATCACATTCCACAAGTGTTTTGACTTTCATGTTATAAGCTTTGATAGTTTTTGAGATAATTCAGTGTATTGCAATGTGTAAAATATGCCACTATTTCTATGTACTAAGTTCAAACAAGGGCAGATAACTTCATAAATATAGGTCATAGAGTTACCAGCCTTGTCAGTATGGACTGCCCTTGTGATGGTGGATAACTATGTTGAGTTTCACACACACACGCGCGCGCGATAACTATGTTGAGTTTCACACACACAAGCGCGCGCATGCACACACTTTTTTTCTTCGAAAGTTTGAGTTAAAAATTAGGGTATGTTTGATAAATACTGGTACATGAATTTTTAGTTCTAAATCTTTATGATTTTACAAAATCTTGACAAAATTGTCATGAACAACTTGCTACTTCTTTGAATATGATGAAAGAAAACTGTTTGGCAGTATTTGAGTTTTTGCTATAACAATAGGAGTTTTAGACACAATATTGTATGTCTCCCGCAAAGGGCCATAACTCTGGCAAAAATTATACGATCAAACATTCCTGACAATATGCACAACTAGGTTTAGTACCAGGTTTTCAAGCAAAGTTTCATTAAAATAGCACCAATGGTTAAAAACAACTAGCGCCATCAATCCATCCATCTAGACATTCAGACAGACAGATGACCAGCACAAGATAAATATGTGGGAGACATACCTTTTGGTAACCTTGGATACCCGCTTATAGTCACCCTATTTTGGTATGACCAACATAATATAATATTATTTTTCATACAGCCTTTGGCTACATCTGCATACACAAAATATGTGAACACATGTGCATGTGTGAAGCTAATGTCCTCTGCATCCTGCATGTAAAAGCTTGGTTGACGAACATTTTTCTCTATGTTATTACAGCAGTACAAAATAAATACATTGTCTGACATATTGCTCATTGCAGTTTTATAAAGACTGTTTACAAACTGTTGCATTATTAAGGTATGTTTTATCAATGCTAAAACAAGCTACTACCTAATTAGGAAACTGGAATTCTGTTCAATTGCAGCGACATGCTACAAAAGCCGTCCAGCTGTTTTATATATTTCTCATAATTATAGACAACATGTTATAGGCAGATTTTTGCATTGATGATGTAAGTTTGTGGTGCAGTTTATCTGATGTGGGGAGTTTTGGTCTAAAGTCAGGGCGAACATTTGCGTTTGAGAGGTCTTCCCGGGTGTGATTCCCATCTACAGCACTGCTTAAACTTTTCTGAGCACAAGTAACCGAAAATGCTTCACTTTATCAAGTATATGGACATGGGTGTACATGTGAGGGTCAAGCTGTGCACATTGGTGCTGATTTCTATTTCAATGATCGTAGTATAATGGTACAGTGGGCTGATCCGACACATATCTGAAAGCAGACTTAATTTAAATTGGTCCTTTACTTCTATAGATGTATAGTTTGACAGAATTGGCCAAATACTGTTTAAACTTCAAGCCTGGGTCACATCAGCCTTGCGACAGTCGTACACATGTCTATGATCACTTTTTGAGGCACTGGGGAAATTGGTGGTGTTTCATACAGCAACCTTAAGACCATCCTACGACTGCCATAAGAAATATAAGTGCTGCATGATGAACACAGTGTCACAAACCAAATTTTTGCCATTTTGACTTTTTATGCGGTTTTTGCTTGCGATTTACCGTTTCAATATTTCAACTAAATTCACGCGACGTATAGGATAGCCGTACAAGCATCGAATGTTATTTTTATTTTCAAGTGTAATTAGAATTGTGCGACCATTGGTTTCATGCAGGTAACCATTGTATGTTGTCCTGAATTGTCTGAATGCTTATTTTATTGAAATACTAGTGTTACACAGAATATGGCTTAAACTGTCAAGTCCGCTATTTTTGTTTTTGAAGTAGAGCTAATGTAGACCAATTTTGTCTTGGATTTGATGCCTTTGTAGAAAGAATCTGACCTCTGAGCCGTAACCTTTTGGTGTGGTACCACTATATAAAGTATATAGCTAAAAGTGCAGTCACGGCTCATTACTCGTTTCCAATTAATAGTGAGTGATGTCATGGTCACATGGTAAAGGAGAGATCATATTTGTATACAAAGGCATTCATACCACCAGCTATGTGTATATTTAGGTTATGCATGTTTATGTACTTTTATCATAGAGTTTGTACAGTAAATTCCCCCTGTTTAGCTACCCGAGTTGAAAATTTACCTATAGCTATTGGTCAATGGCAAGTTTTTATTGTTCATTCATCCAATAGATTGCCGGTGGGCATTTTGCATATGAATACGGTGATCTCTTCTATTGCTACACTGCTAAAGCGACTTATATGCATGTGTTAATTATGTATAGAAATGCTGCAGCAGGTGTCTTCCCATGCGAATCATTAACATCACACTAACATTTTATAAAATTGAAATTCAACTTTCTTCTTTTTTTTGCACCATATATAGTCAATCCTCGAGCGGTGTCTTATTCAAATGCTGCTTTTTTGTATCTTTTTACTCCCGTCATCTGGCTTTGGAGTTGAATTTCTGATGAAACTAGTTCTCACAAGATAGAGTTTCAGATAAAAACATGTTTTTTACCATATTTAAGTGGTAGGGAAAACAAACTTATTCATGGGCAATTTTATAACTTTTTACACAAAATTGCACAACTTTATTTTGATTATTCACACTCAATGATTTCAATTTTTACAGAAATTATTGTAAAATTTAAATGGTTTGTCAAACCCAAAAACAATGTAAATAATATCCTTACAGTGATAAATCCACCTTTTTCAGACATTTAAACATGCCCATATTTTTGGTTTATTGTTTACGTAAAAAAATATTACCAACAGTTTAAATATCAATTAATTACATAAAACATAGTTTTTTACTAATTAATAAGACTATAATTGTAATGGATTCATTCTTATTGTTTATTTATTCGAGTTTAACGTTGTTTCTCAACAATTTTTCAGTAACATACGATGACTGATTAAAAAAAATTGATATACCAGATTAATAATATATATAGTGCCCGTTTCATGCCCCACCCAGTCATGTTCAAAGGCGATCCACATATAATGTTGCAGCCACAAGAGCGCAAGTGCATCCTCTACCAGTGCAGATGCAGCATGATCTGACCGGAGGGACAGACTGAGAGAAGCCCTCGAACGGAGAGAGACATTTATATTTTAGATGTGCTGCAAGAGTTTGCCTAGCTCTTATTTATAGCAACCAGTTTTCCTGGACATTATGATAGTGCTAATTTAACCTTCCATGAAGAACCACGTGTGCAACAACCTCTTCATATGTGGAGGAAATTAATCATAATATAGTCAGATTTTCTGCATTCGGGAATCAAACCTCAATGACCAGGTTACAAATCCAGTGCAGTAACCATCGGTGACTGGATACTTTCTTACAAAACTTGAAAAATGATCAGTCTGCATATCGTAAATATAAAATGACAAAACAAGCGTCCATAATTAATTTTTGAAACAAACAGAATCATTTTTGCAGTTTGGTCGGTTTGTAATAAGATAAGAATTCAACAGAATATTTTCTATCAAATTATCATTTCAATGTTTTTTCACTTGTTTAAGCTTGAATATGCTGTACAATCTCTCCAGAGCGGCCCTCGGTAGAGCAACAACCTCTCTATAACAACACCTTCAAATTTCCCATAGCCTATATTTACTATAAATTAAACCTGTCCAGCAACAACCTTTGACCACCGCCTATATTTGCAGCTCCCAAAGGGTATTGCTCAATTCAATGGGTCTCATGAAGACCTTTAACCAATGCAACAGGAAAATCCCAGGTATAATCCCATTTTAACCAATGCAACATGAAAATTCCAGGTAAAACATAATTTTAACCAATGCAACAGGAAAATTCCAGGTAAAACCTCATTTTTACCAATGCAACATTCGAGGTAACACCTCATTTTAACCAATGCAACAGGAAACTATCAGATAAAACCACATTTTAACCAATGCAACAGGAAAATTCCAGATAAACCACATTAAGTATATAGCTTGTACTTATTTATTTATTTAAGGTTGATTGTGATGGAACAAGTTGTACAACTTTCAAATGTAATTAATCACTTAACTTCTCATTCCTGATGTTGCCCATCACCACAACATACGTATGGTACAAGACATTGAACAGAATTTGTTCAGCTGATTAAAATACTGTATGACAAGCTGCATAACAGCGTGATGTATACTACACCAGATAGAATGCCTCGTGGATTTAATTGGCCTTACAGGGATGTACACCAGATAAAATGTCTCGTGGATTAAATTGGCCTAACTCATAAAAGAATGTGCAGTGCGCAGTGACTTGTCAGCATAAGTAAAAAGGTGTGCAGAAATGTGCATTTATGCCGGTGATTAATGACTTCTTCACTTCGTCTCAAGCTACCGATGACAAGCTGTAACAATCCACTATATCAACCCATGACGCGCTAGAGTATAGATCAGTATCACATGCACTATGTACATATATAAATTGTTAAGTATACAACACAATAAAAATGCCACAAATGCATAGATGAAAAACTTAGAGGGATTCAACAAACTGACTTTTAAATTAAAAACATTGAATACATCCATCTGAATTTTATTTTTCAGACAAGCTCTGTTTGTATTTTCTTATTGTATTGTACAATACAGAGTAGATAGGAGAAAACAGATATTTAATGGTCATACAAAACAATTTGTTTCAATGATGCATACAATCAACACATTGAAATATTTGTTTTGGATGGTAGGGTGTTTTGATGAAGAAAAATCAAGTTTGTGGATGTTTGACCTTGTTTTGTAGGTAGGGGAATGTTCGTATATACATGCAGACAAGTTCACAAGGGAGAAGAAGTCGATGGACAGAAGAATGGGTAAAGTTGAAGAAGAAACACAGACAAGCTGAGGTAAAATACCTCGGTTGGTAAGAGACACACTGACAAATTGGTAAAATACACAATACAAGATTTATTGGTCAAAGACACCCAGACAGGTTGGTAAAAGGTACACTGGCAGGTTGGTATAGTCCAGAGAATTTGACACGACTCTCGAACTTCTATTAGCATAATTTCGCAGCTGATTTATTGTCTATATTTATAACCCCGATTGTATCTTTCATAATCGGGAAGTATCACGAAGACGCTCGAGGTGTAATATCAATACAAATCTAAAGAACCCATATTGCACGATTTGCTCGGGGAAACTTATATATTCAGCACAAGAACCTTGTAATATATTCATGCATAAAGGTCAGGATCATGTCAAATTATCTGTGCTATAAAAGACACACAGGCAGGTTGGTAAAAGGCACACAGGCAGATTGGTAAAAGACACAAAGACAAAAGTTGTTAAATACACTATTAAAGATTTATTGGTAAAAGACACCCAGACAGGTTGGTAAAAGGCACACAGGCAGATTGGTAAGACACACAGATATATTGATAAAAGACACACAGAGAGATTGGTAAAATACATACAGGGAGATTGGTAAAAGACACACAGAGAGGTTGGTAAAAGACACACATATATATTGATAAAAGACACACAGATAAAAGACACACAAATATATTGGAAAAGATACACATATACAGTACCCACCAAAAATAAGTATACAGTTGCAAAATTAAACTCGGTTAAATTGTTAATAATCTGTTTATCAGACTAGTTTTTGAAATTACTGTTACTAAATGAGTCAAACACGAGATAGAAGTAAAAATGAAGATGCTCTGAAATAAAATGACCATGTGATCAAATAGGCTGAATTTCCCATCTTTTTTATAACAACGTTTATTTTGAAGCTTGATAAAAAAATATTTTGCACCTAGGGTACCTATCAATGTATGATCTTGTACACTTAATGAACAAAAAATATTCCTTGTCTTCAAAAACATTGTTGCTTCAATGTTCTTCAAAAAGTGTTATCACAAATGAGTAAATTGGGAAATAACCTTAGTATACTTATTTTTGGTGGGCAGTGTATATTGGTAAAAGACACACACAGAGATTGGTAAAAGACACACAGAGCTGTTGGTAAAAGACACGCAGAAAGATTGGTGAAAGACACACAGAGATGTTGGTAAAAGACATGCAGAAAGATTGGTAAAAGACACACAGAGATGTTGGTAAAAGACACACAGAGGTTGGTAAAAGACACACAGAGAGATTGGTAAAAGACACACAGAGATGTTGGTAAAAGACATGCAGAAAGATTGGTAAAAGACACAAATACATGTTGGTAGAGACAGACATACATGTTAAAGGTATACAGACGTATTGGTGAATGAAAAAATTAGACACACTGACATTTTTTATGGTAAAGACATACATGTGCAGACTTTTTGGTAAAAGACAATATGTTTGTAAAAGACATACAGACAGATTGGTAAATGACACAGTCTAAGGTTATGTATATATAGTTGTTAGGCAGACACTAAGGTCCACTGGTTACAGCCAGTTGATAGTGCCCTAGAGTAATGGAAACAGGAAATGTCAGCAGACGAATGTTTGTGGAAGTCTGAAACGTGAGTTTTATTGTTTCTTTATGAATAAAAATGACAATATATCATCATGTAATGGCTATAAATGGTCTATGTTATCCACACAGCAATATGTTGTTCTAGCATATATAGACAGGAGACATATCCTTGTGGTCTGAGTTTGTTTCTTTTTAGAGTGGTCCATTTAGTGCCTTGTCTGCTCAGCTGTGTCAGTTGAGTGTGAATCCTTCCATGTCCGATTTTTCATTATCTTTTTGAGGTAGGTATAGCGCTTGCTGTATGGAAATTGTGAAGCAGGCAATGCTAAGTATATATATAGTGTACAGAGCTCTCCACAAGCCCTAGAAGTCAGCGATTTCACTTCACTGACTACTGTGGGATTACCAGTTTGAACAAGTTCAATGTTTATAATAATAAGAAATTAAATTACTACATTAAAATTTATGGAGAGTCTTGCATGTATAAATGACAAACCACAGGTATCATGATTATAATGAATGAATGAAGTAATGAGAAAGAGGTACCTGTATGTATCCTATGGTGCTGTTGTAGATGAGATAATTGTTTAAATGCCCTCTCACAGTACAAACAATGATACTTCCTCACTCCTGAATGTACTAGGTTATGTTGATTCAACTGTTGCCGACTACGGAACCCCTTGTAACAATGTGGACACACGTGTCGCCGATCTTTGTCTACTATAAGATGCTCCGGGATCACAGTATTCCCTGGCACGTTTGCCATCGGGTGTGAACCGTGGTTTAATGGGCCACCCATAGAATTTGGAATATTATGGGATGGAAGAGTTTGTTTAAGTTCAAGACTGCTATTGTAAGCATTTGATATGGAGAGATTTTGTCCTCCTCCGTGGCGTGGAGAGTTTGAAGCAGGTTGGCTCTTCTCCAAGTTGTCCCAGTTAATTTGTTGAGTGTTACCAGCAGAGCTGGGTCCAGAGCTTGGAGACTTTGATGTGGTGTTCTGGTGTCCCCCTTGACCTTCTTGTCCATTTTTATGGTGTGAAGGTGGGGACATGAACGGATGTGGCCCCTGCGGCCCGTTACTTGGCAGGGGAGGTAACTGATCACCATCGCCCATACGATCACGATTATTAGATGACAATAGCCAATACGTCAGAAAGAATTTAAAATTCTCGTACCATGGGTCGACTCCCATACCAGGGCGATACATTATTCACAAGTGTCAACCTTTGTGCAGTCTAGGACACACAAGGCTCCAATAAAAAGCAAGTTGTTTCAAACAGCTAACCATTAGCCATTATTTACATTAAATAGCCATTTTTCAAAATTCTCAAATTCTTTTGTCTTCGAATTAAATGCCTGCACATATATTTTCACAATAATTTTAGAATTTAAGTTTCACTTCTAATGAAAATTCTGTTTTTATGATTGAACGTTCAGTTTTCCAGTAATTTTATGCAAACAATTCTCGGGTGTATTATAAAATATCTTGATGACTGTCTTAGATCTTCAACTAATCATTCCAGTAAAACGAGTTAAATTTTAACGACTTCTCCGATTAATCTACTGTTCAAATGCAAAGAACTAAGACAAATGAACCTTCCTTTTTATATTATGTGCACAGCATTCACTATGGAAACCAATTGTGTGACGTTGCATTTTTATGTCATTTCGTGCAACTGCCATCTATTTATCAATAAAGTCGGTGAGTTTACTGTTACAGTTTTCTTTATCAACTCCTTCATACGCCGACACTAACTCACTTCAAAGAATATAATAATAAGGAACTACTGACTTTAAATCAGTGGCTGACACCAGGTGGCGTACATGCAATGAACTTCTTTCATAATTTTAAATTGTTCCTGGATGTTCTTTATATCTCTACATGCGCATTGCAACATGAAGTATATCATATTTTCTCCATTTTCAGCGACCAATCCGCGATGCCTTGTCAACTTGTCATGAATTTATCATCTATTTTAATCACACCTCATCATCTGAAAAAAGAAAAATGAAACATTGCAGCAAAATGCAGTAAAGTTTAACAGGCTATTACCTTTCCCTGAAATAAACATGAAGAAGACGTGAAAATATTTGAGATTTTGGAATTAAAACAGCTGAGTTCAGTATCTTGATTTCTGTTTTACTAAATTTATGTTCAAGCAAGAATTTGCATTATTTTAAATACCTCACCATAAATATGCATGGACTTTACCATTGGCATGTGGTTAAACATGGACCATTACATTGTCATAAAACAAGGGCTTGACATTTACATTGTCATGAAACACGGGCTTGACATTTAAATTCACATGAAACACGGGCTTGACATTTACATTGTCATGAAACACAGACTTGAAATTTACATTGTCATGAAACAAGGGCTTGACATTTACATTGTCATGAAACCATGGTTGGAATTTACATAGTTGTGAAACAAGGGCTTGACATTTAAATTCACATGAAACACGGGCTTGACATTTACATTGTCATGAAACACAGACTTGAAATTTACATTGTCATGAAACAAGGGCTTGACATTTACATTGTCATGAAACAAGGGCTTGACATTTACATTGTCATGAAACCATGGTTGAAATTCACATTGTCATGAAACAATGGCTTGACATTTACATTGTCATGAAACAATGGCTTGATATTTACATTGTCATGAAACAAGGGCTTGGCATTTACATTGTCATGAAACAAGGGCTTGACATTTACATTGTCATGAAACCATGGTTGAAATTTACATAGTTGTGAAACAAGGGCTTGACATTTACATTGTCATGAAACATGGGCTTGACATTTACATTGTCATGAAACCATGGTTGAAATTTACATAGTTGTGAAACAAGGGCTTGACATTTACATTGTCATGAAACATGGGCTTGACATTTACATTGTCATGAAACAAAGGCTGGACATTTACATGGTCATGAAAAATGGGCTTGACATTTACATTGTCATGAAACCATGCTTGAAATTCACATTGTTGTGAAACAAGGGCTTGATATTTACATTGTCAGGAAACAAGGGCTTGATATTTACATTGTCATGAAACATGGGCTTGATCAGTGAGTTTTCCCTTCTTTATTAGGGTCCGGAAAAGGGACCTTTTCCCAATTGCAAATAGGCTATAATTTTCCCGAATTTGAATGGAGAAATTCCCAATAAACACTTTTAAAAAATAATTTTTAAAATCCGAAATAAAATGGTAAAGTTATGAACCTTTTTGATAAGAGGTCAAGCATAAAAGTTCAAAGAAACTAGTAAACATTCAGATGTAATCTCTTTCTGTTTTATTTGGCCTTTCTGCTTCATGGAAATTCCCAATTTCAAGTTGTCACGACGCGAAAATTCCCACTCTGAACAGACCCGGACCCTTTCCCAAAGAGGCAAAAAAAATCACTGATTGATATTTACATTTTCATGAAACACGGGCTAGACATTTACATTGCAATAAATTCTGGGCTTAACCTTTACATTGCCATAAAATGGGTATGGCCTTAAATGTATAGCAAGTTAAGGACTTGACCAATACTTTTTATTGAGCAGGGTGCCCGTGTATACATTGAGCAGGATGCCCGTGTATACATTGAACAGGATGCCCGTGTATACATTGAACAGGGTGCCCGTGTATACATTGAGCAGGGTGCCCGTGTATACATTGAGCAGGGTGCCCGTGTATACATTGAGCAGGGTGCCCATGTATACGTTGAGCAGGTTATATACATGTAGTGCATACCATACAACAGTTGTAGGATTTTTCTCTACCATGCAATGCATTCTGCAATACTATCAATTTCAATGTATGTGCGTTTCTTCTGGACCACAGTCTGTGAATCTGATTTATTGATCCCCAGAGTGATTATCTAAACTGAATGTTCAATGAGTATAAAAATTAGACTGTTCAATAATTGATTAACTGGTTACACCCATGCAGGATTTCATAAAGTTACATAAAGTTTACAGGTGTATTTTTTTTTGGTAAAATGCTGAGAAAAAGGTACTGCAATTTGATAATATTGTTCGAAAGTCTTTAACAGGGGCTCTTAAATTCTCGTATGTTTTCGATATATTACAATAAGAGACTGTTTTGACTTGTTAACATAACACATCTGACGGAACAACAGAGAAATAAGAATTTTCATGAGCACCTGGTAAAAAGATGTACAATTAAACAATGTAAATAGTTTGGTACAATTAAACAATGTAATAGTTTAGTACAATTAAACCAGGTAAATAGTTTAGTACAATTAAACCAGGTAAATAGTTTAGTACAATTAAACCAGGTAAATACTTTTGTGCAATAATCCAGGTAAATAGTTTTGTGCAATAATCCAGGTAAATAGTTTTGTGCAATAATCCAGGTAAACAGTTAAGTACAATAAACCAGGTAAATAGTTTTGTACAATTAAACCAGGTAAATAGTTTAGTACAATTAAACCAGGTAAATAGTTTTGTGCAATAATCCAGGTAAATAGTTTTGTGCAATAATCCAGGTAAACAGTTAAGTACAATAAACCAGGTAAATAGTTTTGTACAACTAATCATGTACATAATTTTGTACAATTAAACCAAGACTACATGTACAGTATGATATCTGGGTCTATTTTTCCTTGTAAGTACAGTGGCCGTAAGGTACAACCTATCCACTAGACAATTTCTACATACAAAATATCTTATGAAGCTTCAGGCGTAAAATGTGGTTTCATTGAACATAAATTTCCCAACAGAAATCTATCTTACACATTACGATATTATGACACTTGTGGTGAGGTCAATCATTAGCCCCGCCCCCTTCCCCCAGGGCCTGGTTTCAAGTTAATGTAAACGAGGCATTTTTTTAAACTACATGTACAGCCCTAGAAATTAACTTTTTTGCCTCATGCAAAAAAATGCGAGTGCCAAAATTTTCAACTTGCAAAATTCTAGGTGCTTCTTGCAAATTTGATAACCTACACAAGTCGTTTTTCCTGTCCATTTGCAGTAATTTATGCACCTAAATCGTAAATTCATATCTAGATTGCTGATGTTTGAATGTCATAAAATGTTTTAAAAACTCCAGCGCCGTTCCAAACATCAATTACAAGAATGTTCCCGAGTGACCAAAATCATTCTCTGCAAATTCAGATAAAAGTCTGCTGCATCACTCAGAACGGTAACAATTACTAAATTTAACACATGTATATCGAACACAATTTACAAGACAAAATTTGCATGTCGCACGATCAAAGACCACCAAGGTACTTCGTCGCACCTTTGAAGTGAACCGCGTTGGTTACATCAAAAGTCCTTAACATAGAGATTGACGCCGCACAAGCGTTCGATGAAACTGACGACTTAACATGTTGGCTTGGTGTGATACTGTAGAATCTGGTAAGTAAGCGCATATTTGAACATTAGCGCATATCAAATATAAGCACATACGGCCTTACCGTCAAACCATACTAGATTATAAGCGCATATCATATTCTTACCGTAATATAGTCTCAAAAGTAGGCGCATATTTGACCAACCAATGCATCTGATAGGTGTATATCATTATATACAATGATCATTGTCTGGCTTGTATATGAGGTGACAAGTGATTTTACCTGTTGAAAAGGCGATGGGTGTTAATCAATTTTGATATCTATTGTATGATAAAATGTTAATCGTTTACGATAATCACGCATTTTGAATAGAAAATGTTCTCACTCTAGAAAAATAAAACTGCCTATATCACAAAGATTGTTTGCCTGTTTTTGTTATAATTGCCATCCGTGTATAAGTGTTATAAATATTGTGAAAATCTGTGAAAAAGTATGAATAAAACATAAATCGTATTCTAGGGAAAAGAAAATAGAAATTGTTCAATATATATAATCATTTGCATACATTGATACTTAATATACTTCGTATGCAATTAAATATAATAATTCACATCTACTTTCGTTTTGTCTCTGTCAGTTGTACAAAAAATATAAAACATCAAAAGTAGGCGCATACGGCTTGTCTATAAGCGCATGTTATCGGGCCTAAATGTAAGCGCACATCGATTATTAGCGGATAAAAGTGTCACTAAATTTGTATAAGCTTAGGCGCTTACTTACCAGATTCTACAGTATTTTAATTTGGGAATTAATTGCACGGAATATGAATTACAAGGAAGATTTTCTTTGAAAACTCGATATTTGCAGATATATTCGCTTTGAGTCATCATTTCTATTTTCTTAAATTAAAATGCATAACAAAGAATAACTCTTACCCAACATACAACAAATATCACAATTATGATCAAACCATAATAATCATCGGACAGCAATCCCATAAAATCAATAATTATTCAATCGAGAAATCAAATAAAGCATACATGTTTACATAACGGTTTGTAATTACACAGTTATATGTCGTTACTCAAGATTAGCGTGACGTGTCAATCAAACATTCCTGATGGTGACTCGTGAATGATGATTGGTTCACAAGGCACATACGGGGTAATTAACCCCGCCTCTCGTCTGTCAATTACTCGGAATGAGTGATGCTTTATTGAATACAGCATATGCGACCAATTTATTACCCAATGTCAAACGCTTACGATAAAAAGTATGCGTCCAAGTACGTTTAATTACACAATGCCGAGAACCCTGATACGCTAGAAAAGGGCTTTTCCAATTCACCAACTTTCAACATGCGATGATTGGAACTTCATACTTGCATTTTTCAATTTTAATCATTAACAAGACTGCGTTCAATAAACGCTTATGCCCCCATGGAAGCCTTGTTTATAAAAAAGCTAAGTCAATCAGGGGCCATAATTCTGTTAAAATGTTGGATAGTGTTACATGGCTATAATAATTTAAGGGGCTAATGATGCTAAACAAGTATGTCAAGTTTAAAGGCAACGCCTTAATGTAAGACGAAATTTGGGTTAACAAGTCCAAAATTGGGTCAATGTGAAGGTCAAAATGAGGTTAGGTGATATAGGTGTGTGGAGAATGTTCAAATACAACATCCATGCAAGTACTAATATAATGAAAGCTTTGTAGCAATCCATAATAATGCTAGAAGAAACGGTCAATTTGGGTTAACCAAGAAGTTGGCCTTTCAATAAGTCTAAGTTCAAAACTATGTCAAGGTGAAGGTCAAAATGGGGTCAAGTGATACAGGCGTTTGGAGAGTGTTCATATACAACATCCATGCAAGTATGGAAGCTTTGTAGCAAGCCATAATAATGCTAGAAGAAACGGTCAATTTGGGTTGACCGGACGGACGAACAGGTAAATCACTATATGCCTCCCGATCTATCGATAAAGGGAACGAATCGATAGTTTACATAGTAATTAATACTCGATATACTGACACTGACCAGGGACTACTATTTGCACCTGAAGTGTCTATCTTCTGAGCATGGAGCCTAATTATGTAATTATACTTGTGAAAACATCTCAGTTGCTCTAATTATAATAGTGGAACCTTTCACAGCCGAATCACAGTTTGTGTACTACGGCGCAGCTCGCACATTTGTCATCAAGGGAGATCAGCGATGTCATCGCATATATCCGTATTTTCAAAATCGTACGGTTCACGAATTAAACGATGTTAATCAAGATTTCTCGACTTGATTAAATAATTAATCAATTTTTAAAGACGATAGGGTAACACTTATAACAAAATGAATTACCAATTTATTCCTAGAGCGTTATATTTTCTAGGATACTGTAGTAGTATCCTACACCTTTAAATTTGGACGCACTTTATTTGGATCTATCTCAAAACATTTTACATCATTTTAAATATTATTGTTATGTATTGATGATAATGCCATACTGCTGATTTTGCTGATTATGTGAGTTTTATGACAGAATTGATTATATGTGCATCATTTATTGATTTCTATGATCAAAACTCTAGTCACCGTAGTGAAATTCAGTATACTGACAAATTCGTTATAACGACATTTTGCTCGGGAACAAACAGTGTCGTTGTAATGAGATCTGAGTAATAGTTTAAGCCATGTGCCTTGTCATAGTATTATTACATACCAGGAAAACATTCCTTACAAACATAGTTATCTTTCTTTTATACTTTCACATGACAAAGAAACTGACATAATTTGAATGATCTTGTAGTTGAAAGATAAGTATTAAACTTGTCTAACATGTCATGATTTCATTAATATGCACATGAATTCAATTGCCATGCACATTATTTCAATTAATATGCACATGAATTCATTTAATATGAACAAGTATTCATCAATACATACATGTATTCATTAGTATTTCATCTTATCTCACCATGGTAATCCACAGGCAACCATGGCCCACCATTGTCAACCATGGTCAAACATAGCCAAACACTGTCAACCACAGCCAACCATGGTCAAATACTATCAACCATGGCTATCGACTACAGAAAACCATGGTCAAACACTGCCAATCATGGTCAAATGCTATCAACCATGACCAAACACAGTCATCCATGGTCAAATGATGTCAACCATAGCCAAATACTTCAACCATGGCCAAGCAAATCCAACCATGGCCAAACACTGTCAACCATAGTTAACACTGTCAACCATGGTCAAACACAGCCAAACATGGTCAACCATGGTCAAACACAGTCAACCATGGCCACACACAGTCAACCATGGCCATATACTGTCAATCCTGGCCAACCATCTGACTGAGTGACCTACCTTTTGGGACCTCTTGTAAGTTATAATAATAATGACTTTATTTAAAGTGAACAAGTAATTAAGAATTGCAAGCAATACAGAAGTCCCCTACTGGTTTTAAGCCATTTTCAATGTTTCCGTTGCCATAGCAACCACAATCAAAATATGTTTGGATGTGCATTATCCCCTTATTGCCCCTTATCCACATACCAAGTTTCATAAACCTAGCTTGGAAACTGTTTGAGTTATGTCAGGAATGACGGACAGACTGACGGACTGACTGACGGACGGAGGGCAAACCTATAGTCCCCTCCGGTCAAAAACCGGTAGGGGACTAATGACATATTTGGTTCTAGACCCATTTTCAATACCAGGTCCACATCAAGTAAAGATTAGCAATTGTGGACATATTGGATGATGAGCAATAAAAAAAGTTTTATATTTTGTAATCGGTGAACAAAAATGCTCAACACAAATTCTGCAGTAATTTAAATGTTTGTACACTGAAAAGAAAACATAACGAAAAGAGTTCTTGAAACAAAAACTTATTGATGTCTCCAACAAAGAGCCGTAATTCTTGTAATATTCATCCGACCTATAGTTCCTGACAATATGTACAACTAAACTTGATACCAAGTATTCAAGTGAAGTTTCATCTTTATCCAACCAGTGGTTGAGCCTTGAGAACAAGCCCAGACTAACTTAGAAACAGCCAGCAGAGGCCCAGTACAAAATCAATATGACTCCCCCACTATATGTTGGAGACATAATTATGTAATTTAGGCCACAAAACGGGATGGATTAACACTGGATAAACTGTAATATTCTTATAAATTTGCTTAACTTAATAAATACATTGAATGCTATTTGAATATTAAATAATTTACAATAAATTATTTAATTAATTTACCATTTTTAGTAAATTAATATCATTTAAATATTCAGTGGTTTAAAATATACCTAGGAGTGCCCACCATGTCCTGTGCTCAAAAATAAATGCTTAATCAGCGATCTATAAAACTCTTCAGGCAGTATTTTACCAAGAAGTGTCAACATGCCAGACACTGTTTAAATATGTGACCAAACCCATAAACCACACCTCCCCCTCCCCCCCCGCCCCGCAGGACTTTTATCTATTTATGGACAGTATTCTGATATAGAATGCTTTTGTAGTGAGCATAGCAGGAGAAATGTACATGATCCTGACCTTTATGCATGAATATATTACAAGGTTCTTGCGTTGAATATATAAATTTCCGCGAGCAAATCGGTCCTAATGATTTGTGTTTGTATTACAGCTTGCACGCCTTCGTGATACTTCTCGCTAATGAAAACATACTACCGGGGTTATAAATATAGTCAAGATTTCAGCTGTTAAATTATGCTAGTAGAAGGTCAAGGATTGCATCAAATTCTCTGTACTATAATGACCCCACATTACACAGTGTAGCAATACCACATGACTTATGTATACAGGTCCAAGCCAAACCTGTATTTTCCACGATTTCACAGGGTGCCGGACAAAACGGCACAGCTGCTGAAAAAGGTCTTATATTTCATGGTAAGAAAATAATGTTCCCCTTAGCGTAGCATATATTTCCTAGAAATTGATGAAGCAATTAAATACATATGGCTATTTTTGTTTTTCAATGTTGACAAATTTTGGCTTGGACCTGTAGCCAAAAGTCATGAGGTATTGTTACACTATTACACTGGTATGGAAACTCAGTAAATACATCTAAATGTATAAGTCATTCATGGAGATATGGGATGTCATTATTGTGACGACTATATATAGATGCATCAAAATGCATATAGCAATGGAGTAATGGATTAAAGTCCCATTAAATGGAATAAAATAAAATAAGAATTCAGTCGGATACGAAAAATATCAGACAAATTATAAATAACACATTCATGAATTTCAGTAAAGTTTAGAGCCAAGGGACACTACTCCTGCACTGAACAGATTACAAAGTGCCAAATACTGTATCGCTAGACAACCAATAATTGCCCCATTAGAATTTCACAAATAGGTCACATGATTTAAATCCATATTGCAGACAATACAGCAAACTAAATGGATGAGCTGCGAAAAAAATTAAATATTCTATCTGAATCGATAGTAAACCAAAGAACTTTGACGGAAGAAAGTTAACACTTCACTGAGTAATAACGTAACAAATTGGTACATTGAAGCACTATTATTTCAATATTTTTATTTTAAAATATTTGAAAGAAATATTGCATTTTTTATAATATCATGGCGATGAATTATGGATTTTTTCGTTGAAAATTGCTATTCACAGTTATATGCACAGGTTTAATACACAATTAGCTGCTGAGGAAAAGATTAAACACTGTGATTTTCTTACGAAGACCTCTCAAGTTTTATCCCATTATTCCATTTATCAAAAATATTATATTACATAAAAGTTCGAAAGTCACCATTAAAACATTAAAAGATAAAGATAACAAAAGTCCAAATAAGGCAACACTCTATTTAAATACCCAAGGCAAAACACATGATATAACATCTTAAAAAAGATTAAATTTTAAAAAACTGCAGTTTTTATAAAAATTTGCATTTAGTGTTAGTGGCTTTAAACTGTCGTCTTTCCCTATAGTGTGATTTTGTTGAGATTAAATATCACCGCAGTAAAAAGCAAACCTTTGATAAAAATTGCATTTTTAATTCACTACGTAGTTTATTTCATGCATTAACCGTGCTAGTGAAAGTTAGCCTAAGCGAATACATTACACAATGAATACCTTAAATTTGATATCAAATTTTTATACTCATTTAAACCCACTTTTCCTGTACAATTAACCTTTTTTGTACATTATCAAAAGGACATTTAATGAACTTAATCATTCAGACCACTTTAAAAAGCACAAATCAAATAAATGAACGAGAAATGTCGTAACACTCACTGAATGAGAAAACTGGATCTTGATTTATAATTTAAACCAACAATATATTGATGTGAAAAACGTGTTGTCACTATTACACTGAGATCATTTACATAATGATTATATCAACGTTGGAAGGCTCTTTCAATTTAAATATTTCCATGAATCAAAAAATAATAAAGTAAAATGACTTCTAAGAAACAATATTTAATGTATTACTGTATTTAAACAAATTCTTATAACAGTAAATAGCAGGTGACTGACCTCACTGACCACAAAGTTAAATAATATATGAAGTTTGATCCCCTATGAATAAGATCTGACCAACATTATGGTTTTTAAATACAGTAGTAAATTGGTCTTAATAGATGGCCATTTGTTTTTTAATTAAGACAATATAATTATTGCTGTAGTCCTGAATTAGTGAAATATTACTGTTTATTATAATTTTATATTATTTGCTTTCAATGGATTTTGGAGATTTTTCAGTGAAAATAACAGTGAAATTACCACTTCGTTATTTTCACTGTTTTAGAAGCTGGTTCCAGTATCATGCAGAAAAAGAAACGTAACATCAATGGCGCCGGCGCCGGGCTTTAAAATATGCGTTACGTCATAATGACGTCATAATTCTCACGTCATGACGTTCTAATTTCGACGTGATTTTTCCAATTAAGCCAATTACGGCAGATATTTAAGAGAAATTGAGGAATATAATCAACAGAAATTTGTTGATTTTTGGTGTAAGATCAATTTTATTTCACTCGTGATTCCAGAAAATTAAATAAAATATTGATTTTCTGTGATCACTCGGTGAAATAAAATTCTATCTTACACCAAAATCAACAAATATCATCTATATATTCCCAATAATAACTGAAGTGGTCATATTATTAGAACATTAATGTATTATATATACGTATTGAATCAAGTTATTCTTATAATAAGTAAGGCAAAACTTAAAATATTCTTTGTTGTCCCTTTCCGACCCAAGCAGATTTAGATTGGGTAGGTACGGAGGTTAAATTTCGTTTTTGAATAGTTTCAGGATGATAGTTATTGGTCAAGACATGCAAACCATGAAATTTATAACTAAATAAGATGAAAACCAACAAAAAATTCATAAATTTTAAATTAACTAGTAAGAAACAAGCCTGTACACAAAAAATAAAATTTTCATCCCCAATTTTTCATAAAAAAAATATTATCTCAATTTGGGCAATAAAATATTTTGGGCAAGGCCATTTTTTCGGGTAGGTAGTGAAGGGGAAACAAACAAAATTTTATTTAAGGCCTAACATTTTTAATGAGTGATCAATACTAGACAGTTATAAGATTGTAATTAAGTTTGCACTACAAGTCTTTTGATGACCAAATGTTTCAGTATAAAGTCAAAGTTAAACATTCTACACACAGTCTTTTTGATAAAACATGTATATAGGGTGTAATTTTATTTACTTAATATTACTAAATATCTTTTATAAAAGTCTCATAAATAATTATTCTCGTTTATGTCTCGGGCTAAACGAACAAATATATTGTTGACTTCTACCTCCCTGGTGAAGTCAACCTTAAAATAAGTGGTCTTAGGGAGCACGAGAAACTCATATAGTAATGCAGACATAACTCAAAATATTACCACCACTCTCATTTATATATAGTGCGCATTTTATTACATGAACTATGTACATGCATGTCACTTTAAAGAATAATTTGAAAATTGACAGAAATATCATTTTCATATTATTAATACAATTAATTAGTTTGCCAATTTTTATTTATCAAATAACTGAAACTTGAAATAAATAATCCATATGAAGCCCGAATGTGAAGAACAGAATACAGTTGAATTATGTAGAAGTGCATTTAATTCAGCACACTTTTTTGCATAAATATTTTTATCAAAGTTAATTAAATTTCAATGGCTGAATACTACATATTTTTCACCAAATTGTTGATTTATAGTAACTACGCAAAATGTAAATGATGTCGCAAATCAAGTAATACCATCGTTGTAATTTAAACGGTTTACTTGAAAAAAATGAAAATGATGTAACATCACAATAACTGAAATAAGGGTTCAAGGATACATTTATACGGGAAAACAGCAATTTTTTAACTACAAAAATGAGGTGAAAAAAGTAATTTTTATCAAACAATGCATCTAATTTTCAATTAATGATTTAAATATGAAAAAATATTTCATTTTATACCTAATTGAGTTCTCTTTGAAATTACTGGTTTCAATAAATTCAATACTCCATTTCTACTGATTCAACCATTAACATCCTGCTCCAGCGAGCCATTATCTAAATTAATCAATCAATTACGTAAATTAATTATACATGTATAATTCCATGATCAGTTATAGTTGCCAAGCGCATAAATATATTGGAGGTTAATCGTGGTTAAAGTTTGTCACAGCCGCATTGCCAAAACTGAGGCAACTCAAGTAACACTACACCTGGATTGACATATCTGTAAAATGTATATATGTATTAAATATATTCCTTAAATAGATGCTCATCTAAATTCAATACACGGAAATCAAATAAGGACGTCACATAACATTTTAAAATACAACATAATCATAATCACTTTTGCACATCTTTCAGGTTTCATGTAATTCTCTAATTTTCTTTTCTTGTATTTTATTTTATTTTTTTTCTAAAAATTGCTGTAAAATTATAATATTTACTTGTTTATATAAATCTACATGTATAAATATAAGTATAAAAGAAAACATTATTGGATTTTCATTTTTATCAGTGGGACAGTAATAATAAATATATCACTTTTTAATTATAGACCCAATTAAATCAAATAATTCGGTTTAAAATAATCTCACATTATACGGGAATAGGTTGTTTTAATTTGTATTTTTAAATAAATGTTACAAAGAAAAAGAAATATTGAAAACAAAATCTCACCATGCAATAAACTCAACACAAACAAAACACAAAGTTTTTAAATCCATTCACGATATAAAGTATTCTTTGTCTATCAAATAAAAATAAAATAGTTAATTAAAAACATGAAAGTTAAAAATAATAATAAAATGTTGTATTTATCAAGGTGTGTATATATTATTACTATAGAGTTAGTCCAGCCAGTATAAGATCTATAGTACTCAGACATGTGGATATAATGGTGAGCTTGAAGCCAATAGGTGAGGTGACATGCACACAACATGACTGTATACATGCCTCCCAGTTGATCATGTGCTGGCAAAAAACTCAATATTTCATACTTAAAGTTAATGCAGTCTTCACTGTTAGACTGATTTTACTCTGCAGGAAAAAGGGAAGATAACCTGTATGATTGGTGAAATAGGTGAAATTATTTCCTGAAGTTATTTCATTATTAAATATAAATGCCTTGTTTGAACACGGTCACTGAACTGTGATCATTGAAAATAAATTGACAAAAAACGCTCTAGACAGTTGTCCTCCACTTAGCTGTATTTTGGTTTCAAACTTTCGTATCAATAAGATAAAAAACAAGCTTAAAAACCCACAAGTCACCAACATGCATGTACATGTACAATATTCTTAAGTTATCTTAATTTATATACATAGTATCATAATAAGCTAATTAAAAATTAATTATCAACAAAATATTACTAATTAATATTTATTATTTAAAAATCCAGGTATATGAATATGATTATTATGATGTAGATAATAATAATAATAAATACTTTATTTTACGAGGAAACTTGTTAGACAATACATGTATAAATCAATTGATCTTCCATAAAAATATAGATATGAGAAGGATGTCAGAACCAAACTTATCAGTTATACCCAGGGATCCAACAATATCACCATATAATAATATATGTCTGTCATTCTTAGCTGTATAGACTGCTAGTCACATCATACAGTAGCTTGTGAAGATCGAGACACATATATTTAGATATAGTCTAAACGGATAAATGAACGATACTGTTGACATTTTGTACATAATACCAGTATTTCAAACAAATCATCATCTCTCAGACGCTTGTACAATCTTATATGATACTCAAAATACTCAAACAATAATAAAGTAAAGTCATATACCAGTCTGTCTAAGTGAGACAATTTTACAGCAATATATTTATGTGCTGATTTCAAAAAAAAGAATAAAGAAATATCATAAAAGTGACACTAAGTATTGTTTAACATGTATATATTAATACAAATTTAGTCGTCATTAGTGATGATCATTAGGTAAATAAATGTAATACTCACATACCCATTACGGTTTATCCGTTGGATACTAAATTTAACACCTTCACACAAAATTCAGTCATTTTTAAGTTTTTAATTAATTTAAACGCTAATTATCCCTCATCACCTCAGAGCATGATTTACTGTCGATATCCAACCTCTTATACACTCGCGCAAACAATTAAAACAAGTAAAATTTCGATTTTTTTCTCCTTGACGTTTTTTTCACATCAGACAGACTAACTAATTTTGTATGCAAAATGCATCTATACCGTCTCATAGATGCACAACGCCTGCATCTACGGCTTAGCCTCGAGTTTTAAGACTGAGAAATAATTTCCTTTCTAAAAATAGACCTATTACTTCACCGCAATGTAAAAAAAACGACTACGCCAGACAGTGAAGAAAAATATGTAATGTTATAATATACCAATTCTGCATAATGCAAACTTGTCTATGCATTCAGAATAAAAAACCTCATGTTGCAGGGAATACTAGACTATTTTTCCAATATCTAGCCCTATTTTCCCCTAGTACAAGTGATCAAAATGTAGGATATTTTTACTGCAGTCAACGTAGAATAGTTTAAATATTCAACATAGTTATTCTATGTTTTAAGGAAACAACATTAAATGTCGTTCCAAACATTTTAAATAAACACTGAAAATCTTGACAAAAATTATTTTTCTAAAGTGTAAGTGTTTATTATGCATACACCGATACACAATTTCCAATAATGATAAATCGATACTATAAAAAAAAACCTGTCTCGACTTAAAATAAACCCTATACATCAGTATGGCTGATTTTACAGTATATGCAATAAAAAGTGACAGGTAAAAAAACTCTTATTCACTGCACAGAATGCAGGTAATAAAAAGTAAAATTGCGTGAGTATATACCATGCTATAAGTTGTTATGGATTTGATGTATTTTTGTTGAGAGGGAAAATGTGCAACCCAGTTTAACTGAACTACGCCATCAATAACGATATGCATGTGCATGTAGGCAAGGCGTATACAGCAGTATTATAGTAAAAGAAAGAGGAAAAACTCTTCATCGAAGAAAGTAAGAAGATGTTAAAGTTATTCTATCTTACCCACTGAAGAGTTTCAGTTCTCTCTGTATATATCGATGAACTTGTATTATAAACCCATACATGGCATGTTCTCCACTGATACTGAAGGACACCACATAACATTTTTTATCTAAAAATTAGAGGCCGTAAAAACCTTATTTTACGTCCGAAACATTCAGCAGACGTTATATAGCAAATATTCTTTATATTCCAGGTTATATTTAGTTTTTTTACGCAAAAGTTTTTAAGTCCTAAAACAATTCCAAGAACTACATCATATAACTTGATCTTACGATAACTACAGACAATTTCAGCGCATGTACGTGGCAATCAAAACATTGACAGTATATTTTTAGTAATTATGCAATAGAAAAACACAGCACAGCTCAACATTGACTCCAGTTGTGACAACTGTGCTCACTAAGCAATGCAGGCACTCATATACGTTCATTTAGAACATTTAAAATCAAAGTTTAAAATTTGTTCAGGTTTCGAGTTGGCAGAAAAGTAACAGCTATTTTCTCAGTCAATAATAGAATTGTTTCATTATCAAAATTGGATCCAATTTCTAAACAATTTTTTTCAAAGTTCAAACAGGCCATAATTTGTATTAAATGGAAAAAAGGCAATCTAAAAGACAGCTATATCCCCCCTCCCCCACGCAATAAGGGTTAGTTGAGCTGTCACCAAGGCTGAAACATTTGACGTTGAACTGTGACCTTGACCTTCAGCCGGCATGGTCAGAACTAGTGTGTTCTGCATGTCGTCTTCGTTAATTAATCTGTGGTCTGTTGGCATTCTGCATACGGACGTGGAAACTGATTTCTGCTTACTAGCCTTTCCATATTAACATATCGGTGTATATTTTATCAAGGCATTGTTGGTAGGTAGCATTATAAAGGAACTTGTACTAGTAATTAACATTTTTTTTATTTTTAAAGTACCCTGTGCAATGAAATGTGTTCCTTTTTAACATTTTTAACACCAATGTACATTTTGATTCTATGATGGTACTAAGCATTGCATCATACTATTTTGTTTCGGTGGTTTGGTGTGTTTGGATTTTGGTGGTCAAACGCGAAGTGTGTTCATCACTAATAAGCCCTCTTAACTTCTCGTAATTGGTATAAACACGTTTAATAAACAACCAACAATGACAGAAGCAATTCTTATTGGAGCGCTGTCAGTAAACTTTCGCAGAAACATAATGGGGATGACCTATGCGTACGTGCATGGAATGTGGAAACATGGAATAGACCCGTTGGTTTGTAACCATTCGTTTTTTTGTGGAACCCAGAATGTCACCGGACCATCAAAGAATCAAACTTAAACCTCAGACTACTGGAAATTGTATTGATTCAGCTGAAACAAGAGGACCATATGGCCCTGTATCGATCACCTCAGTACTTGAACCTGAGCTTTCATATTGAATAAAAGTCGAATAGTTTTCTGTGGCCAGATATATAACGACCAGTATTTAACTGACTTTATTACCGGTTAATCTTACCTAATCAACGTGTACAGTGGTATAACACACTCTATATTAATTGTAATGAAGCAAACACCATCATAATCATGATTTCGAATAAGCGAGACCTGCCCTGCGTTCAACGAAGAAATTCGTGACGCATGTTTCGTACTTGGTACTAAGCTGTTATTCGTTGAACGGTATGTTAAAAAAACATGTTTGTTACATGGAGGAAGTTAGGCTAACCATATCCAGAGGTGGTGTACGTGAATTGGTGTAATTAACCAAAATGGCAGACAGAGACAAACAAAAGAATGTGAATAGTAAAACCCGTGCATCTGTACATATTTCGAACTGAGAACGGAAAATTGGGGATTTATACTTTACCGCAAACGAAGCGTACAACGAAGGATTATAGCGATAAAAACCTGTGACTTTTTAACATGTTTGCTGGTAACTTTCCTTGAACGAAGGGCTGTCTTAGAGAAAGCTAACATGTATCTGAGTCATTACCACACAAATATGGTTACGTAACAGTCCAAGCAGATGATAACACCGTTCATTCATAAAAGCCAAACTGATCATGTGACTCTGTGCAACATGGTGTGGATGAAAATTGAATTAGTCTAGTTCACGACAGTCCTTACAAAATCCTTCCTTTAATTGAATTCGTAATCCAGACTGACACATTAGCCAATCAGGCATGGTCACATGCTCCTCCCTAGCCAAATCCCTTTATGCATCCAATAATTCCCACAGCCTCTAGGCTACGGGTAGCTAGTACTTTAAGACCTAGTTAGCAGACAAGCTACCATCAACTATTACTAAAATCTGATGAAAAATACAGCCTGTATAATTGCACACACAAGGTTTTGAACCTGGATGACCCAGTTTCGACCTAGATTTTGTTAAGATGATCACTGTGACAAAGTTTCATGAAATTTTGAAAAATGTGACCTCTAGTGTCTACACAAGCAAATTGTGGACAGACAGACGAAGAGTGATCACAATAGCACACAAAGATCACATAAGCACACCCTTTGTGACAGTCAAGTTAAAAAGATCGGTCTGAATCAGATTTTGCCAGAAGTGTCAGTTGTACTGGCAGGTTTCTGCCAGTCTGGAACTGCTTGGTTCAGGTATACCTGTGTTCTAACAACTGAGCATAAGTTATCAGACCTTATTATTAGGGGCGACTATTGAGTCCATTCTTGACTATTGCAATACTATTGCTATTGCTGAAAGTACCATTGCGATACTATTGTATTGCTGGAAAGTATTGCGATACTATTGCAAAAGTTATTGGCTAGATTTGAAAACCAGATTGACTTACAAATGCAAATTTGCACTGTGTAAGATTTCACTAAGTTGTACAACATACTAATCTACTGTTTGTGGATATCATTTAAAATGAATAAGACAGAAATAGATCTTGAATGATTGCGATATTGGTCCTTTGTTGCAGTTTTGATGCGTGGTATTATTTAAAATTAGTTTTTTTAACGAGAACAGAAATTGTTTTAAATTAATATTAAACTTAATTAATAAAAAGGAAACTATCGATAGTTCAGCTAACTATCGGCGATAGTTATTGGATCGAGACTTTTGCTATCGATCCATACTATCGGGTTGCTCGGGATCGCAATGCATCGATATTTCGATGCGTCGGCCCACCTCTACTTATTATCAAAGGATAACTACAGAAGTTTACTGGTAATATGTTCAAAGGATGTCTCTCATGCACCATCAAAAGCACTATGACATTAAAAATGCAGTAATATTTAAACATCCTTCAAATGATGAAGGTGAAAGATAAAAAGAGCAGTTTTTCATTATTAAAATGTTGCAATCTACAACAGCACATGATGGGCTTATAAATTATTCTTCTGGGCAAATATCACATCGAGACCTGAGTGAAGTATGTAAATCAAAATGCATGCACCAGTAACAACAACTTTATTAACTTCTTTTTGCCTGCATGAACACAAATTATGCAGAATAGATTTTAAACCTGTAAAACAAACCCATAAAATTGATAATTTTTACGGCTGACACTAGTCTAGCAGTATCTGAATAATTCTAACAGAATTAAACAAAATTTGTCAGCGATGAAGTTTGTTTCCCATTCCAAGTGCAATACCATCATTTTCAGGTAAAGTGCATGCCATTACTATAAATTGGAAATGAGTATTGAGCCGTGACTACACTTGATTTGATATGGGTTTTTATCCATTCACTTCCGGCAAAATCTGCCAATTAACTGGGTGCCGATTAAACTTAGCTATAATCGGTCACCTTGTCATGTGACTAGTGATAATCCGTCACCTTACCACGTGATCTGACGGACTTCTTCTTATAAGAGAGTCGCCGGTTGCAATTCCGTGCCCGAGGGTGAGATTTTCCTATCCTACATGAGCTGGTGGTTGATCGGTTATTTTCTTAGACTTACCTGCGTCTACACGACGTCTATCAAGATGTCCGACGTCGTTGTTTATCGTTACGTCACGGAACGAACGTGATGTTGCGCGCTAGTTAATGAAAGAGAAACAATATAGTCCCGAGTTTGATCCCCTTACTGAGCAGATTAAGCGACTGGATAAATAGAATAATAGGTTAGTGCCGTGAATGAAGTAAAAGTTTATCCGGCTCGGCTGCGGAAATTATCTATGCAATAAATTCCTCCGCCTTGCAAGATAAACTTTTTCATCCACAGCACTAACCTATTATTCTCTATATAATGGTCCTACCCTACCTTTAGGTACTTCAAGTCTTTGGAAAGACCTTACCGTGATTACACTTTCATTATCGACTTTATATAGGCGAGTTCACATGGAACGCAATTTCGGTCTAGGTAGACTCAGGTTCCATTTGAAAATATTTGGTTTCTACACTTTTTGTGCCTTCATAACTGAAGCTGTTATAGATATTAACAGGGCCAAGCTTACTATTGGTTGATAAATTCACAGACCTGTATTGGTGGGAGTATACATCATTCCTGTAATAGCATACCCTACCCTAAAGCTTCCATGTGAACTTGCCCTATACACTCAATAACACTCCAAACGCAACACCTATATTTTTCATGATTTCTCCACTATTATTCAATGGATATAGTTTAAATTTGAAATATTAATGAACAAATATTTTATGCACGTTTCCTAGAATTTATATGCAAATCAGCCCATTCAAAGATAAAAAATAAACCAAATAATGAACATTACTGCAAAATGAAAAGTCATAAAAATGATGCACATTTTGCATAATCACAACATGCAACAGTTGCCGCTATCATCAAAGTCTTTCGATTTCAAGATTATTTAGAATTGATGGGGACAAGCAGTGCAGGTGACAAATAAGATGACCACCAACCGCGAAAAATAGAAACAGGCCTTTTTTCGGGAAATGGGGACCATTCCCCAGGTATTGAAAACGTTATGTGCCCTCGATAGGGCAGAAGAAACAAGTAATTAAGAATTGCAAGCAATACAGAAGTCCCCTACCGGTTTGAAGCCATTTTCAATGTTTCTGTTGCCTTAGCAACCACAATTTTTGTCAGAATCAAAATATTTTAGACATGCATAATCCCCTCATTGCCCCCTATCCACATATTAAGTTTCATAAACCTAGCTTGGAAACTGTTTGATTTATGAAGGATCCAGATTTGGGCATATTTTCACTCTTTCTGTTGCCATAGCAACCACAAAGTTTGTCAGAATAAAAATATTTTTGAGTTATGTCAGGATCCAGATTTTTGGACGGACAGACAGACTCACTGACCGACCGACGGACGGACGGAGGGCAAACCTATAGTCCCCTCCTGTTGAAAACCGGTAGGGGACTAAAAATATATCATGAAACACATACTAGATACTAATTAACAAGGAACAGAGTGTTGTTCTTATATTTTTTTGTTTTGTCAAGTTTACACCCACCTTGGTAATATTTTTCATGGTGTATTTTTGTGACTTTTCAATTTGCAGTGATGGTCATTATTTGAAATTATTTTCATCTTACAATCAATCGATTTTAGTAAAGCAATCATGGAAACATCAGTTAAATATTTATCTATTAATATGCTAAATTGTAACCAAATCGCATCATAAATAGGTGAGAAATTATCAATAATACAAGTGTTACATCGGGAGTGTGATTAAGTGTAGTGTATGGTATAACCAAACGTTATGGCTCAATGGTCAGATTCTATTAAGTGTAGTGTATAGTATAACCAAACGTTACGGCTCAATGGTCCGATTCTATTAAGTGTAGTGTATGGTATAACCAAACGTTACGGCTCAATGGTCAGATTCTATCTATATCACTCATCTCATTGTTTGTTTTGTTTACATTTGACTGATACAGTCATTATAACTCTAGCGCGATAAATTGCAATACAAAAACAAACACAAAATCCGCTATATTTATCATTTCTGAATATTTAGGAGCATGAAAACTTTATATGTTGTGTCAAATGTTTGAATGCATTCATTGGTAAGTGTTACGGTCCTTGATTTTAATCCATAACAAAAATATAGGCAATATTGTGTTTGTTTTTGTACTGCAATTTATCGCTTTGGAGTTATAGTTGCTTTTCAAGCCAAATCGACAGATGACGTCCGACTTCAAGGGCAGAGGAAGTTGTAAGATACAAGGAAACAAGTTGTGATACCGTAGCACTTTTTGAATAGACTCCTTGGTTCTTTAACATGTCCATACAACTCTGATATACACAAGACTTTGTACATGGGTTGGGTGGTAAACAGTTTGAAAAGCGTTTTAGTAACAACCAAGTGGCCTGGACGAGAATCTAACTTGGCAAGCAAAGAATCCAACCAGGCCACTCTCGATCTGTATTCATAACGGTTACATTTAAGTGCCAACCCCGAAGTACATGGACAGATTCGGGGTTTGTCAATGAAGTTTTGGGGACAGCGTGATTCCGGTGTAATTTTGTACAAAGATGAGTTTCAAAAGTTTTGGCGTTTTGAGCAACAGAATAAGCAAACATTTCAACAAGATTAAAGTGTTAAATTATGTATCCCTGTCCATAATATTGCCTATTCCGCGTAATCAAACAACTTTCTGATACGTTCAATCTGCCCCAGAGTAAAACGAAAAAGGCATTCTTTGGCAGACTATTTTCAGAAATTATAGGAAACCCGGGGAATTTCAGACACAATAAAACCCGTACATACGATAACCAACTCGTACAATATCCTAGCAGAGTTCTCGTTCGTTGCTCTAACCTGTCATCATGAATGTCAGGAGCTATAGTGCACTAATAACAGTTTTGTTCTTTCATATCACTTGTTTCATCTTGACTCATGATTTATGTACAAATACCATTAGTAGCATTCTGACCAGCCATATTGTATTTATATACATACTACTAGCCGCCTAGGGAAATACAGATGTATCATGTACCATAGATAAAAATTTAGCACACACATAATGACACATTCATACCTCATACGTATCGGTATCATTAAAATACCGTATCATTTTGTCTGTACCGGTACAGTATTATTTCATTCTTAACGGTATCGAACCCTATGCACGTACACATGTTGAGGTTTTTTACATGTAAAAGTTTGAAGGAAATCCGTCAAAAACTATAGGAGTTGCGTCCACAAGAATTATGTGAACTACAGTATATATTATATAGTACATATAGGGCCATAACGCAAGCAAAAATGATCATTGCAGCGCAAATTATTTCCTTCATGCACATCTACACAGTTGAGGTTGTTCATGTGAGAAAGTTTGAAGCAAATCCTGCCAAAACTGTAGGAGTTGCGTTCACAAGAATGCATCTTGACTGCCTGACAAGCTGAATCTGGTATATACCCCTCTTTACAACCCAATTAAATAAAATTATCCATACTCAGTATTGGAAAAAAATGTATGTGGATTGACCTATGGAGAAAAGGGTTGAAAATGTCTCTAAAACAACATTATTTCTTACTTTCACGTTTTAACAGTATCTGAATTGTGTGAAACGGGAGCAAAAAATATGAAACCCCAAACACATTACTCAAGTACAAGTTAGAATCAGTTGCAATAAATTTATATGATAGTAACGATCAACGTTTCAAATACCTGTGCATATTTTTTACAGTTTCTGCAAGTCATTTGAATATAATCGATAGTTGCAAATTAAAATGATACTAAATATTGAATATTTCATTACACCGGTAGGGAAATGCTTTTCATGTACATAATTCACAGAATCTCATGAGTCACATTTATAGTAAAAAAATATAATTATTTAACGAGAGTTTAATTGGAACTGTTAACATTGTTAATGTATGTTATTATGCATGAATGTGAGTCGTAGTAATATAATTCAAGTGAGTGTTTGTCGGAAATGTATACATGTATGTTTTTGTTTTGCTTTTGTTTTATTCTTGTTAAAATGTTATTTCAACGAAGGCCGCATTGGAAATAAGTGTATATATTATGTATGTAACTTAATGTGTTTTCACCTTCGGTAAATAAAGTCTTTATTATTATTATTATTATTATTATTACTGTAGGTACACCTGGAACGAGGAAATTGTTTTTTTTTATCACAATCCACTCTTAATCAACATATAAAAAATTTAAACAATAATTCTTTATAAATTACAACCAAATATCAGCCCACAAAAAGTGTTGTCATATTTGTACATAAATATCAGCCCTGCGTTCAACAAAAAATTATGTGACGCACATTTCATACCTGGTACGTAACAGGTACAAAACAGGTATGAAACAAAGTTAGAAGGGTTTTCTCATTTATTCTTCAGGTCACTTTATTTATCCACAGGAATTTGAAATTCTATCAATAAAATATCATGACAGCAACCCATTTAAAATATCAATGAATGTGATGAATACCCCCAGATACCGCTTGATATACACAACTAAACTTGGTAATAATCTTGACCATTTGTTGCTGAGAAATAGCGCAGACAAAATATATTAGTGCAAAACAACAAAAGGCTATAACTCCCTTAAAATTGATAAGACCAATGTGTGTCGACCATAATTCACAACTAGACTTGGTACTGATCATTCATTCAAAGTTTCTAAAGAACTAGTTTTATAGTAAAATGGATTAATAAATAAAATTTAAAAAAATTGAATTAGATTTTATACAAGTGGACATTCCTTGGGCTCCACTTGAGTATCAGTGGAATGTTTGCCTGAAATTCCAGTGGGTTCCACCAGATTCCAGAGAAAATTTCAATTTTTTCCTGGTGATATCCAGTGGAAATTTCAGTGGAATTCTGGTGAACATTCCAGTGGAATTTCAAACACAATTTTCACAAGGGACATCACACATCAATACATATTGACGGCATGTTTTACAATTTTAATTAGATTAATACGTTTTGCTGAAAATCTGACAAATTGATGTGCAGGTGTTTTTGCTTCATTCCTAATCTACGACAGAAAATAATTTAAAATAAGATTTTGCATGCAATAATTGTTCTGTTAAGACAATGGTGTAAATCTATCATACTTGACACTTGCTCAGTTTTATGTAAGAACAAAGTGTCGTTTAATTGAAATCAACACTGTTTTAAATCATAAATTTCATCTACAATCAGCAAAAACAAGCCACTTCAATAAACAAGCTAAGCTTAAATCATATCATAATGAAATGGAAGCAGGTGCTAATTAACACTATGTAATATTACTAATCACTTTCCAAAAGTGTTAACAAGTACCCATAAAAAATAGTTTCTGCCCACGTTCCAGTACAAGAGATTTCACAAATCAAACGGCCATATTTGGCTAAATAAAGTAATAAGTTCTCAGATTTAGGCTTTACTTGGATACAAAGGGATTCAACCCGGATAAAAAATCAATCCATTTTACACTAGGATATAGTAAGGGGAATTACTTTATGACTAGCCCTCAACATTAGGTCCAATATTTTAAACAAGCCGGATGCAATCATTTGATTTGTACTGCACACTTCACAACAATATGATATCATACATAAACAAGAGGGTCATTGGCCCTAAAGCGCTCACCTCGGTACTGTTTTATCAAAGCATTTACGCTAGCGTAACTCTAAGTTTTCCGTAAATATTGCGTAGGTCGTTAATGTTTGCGCAAATGCGTTTTACTAAGATATTTTTTCTCATGTTTTGTCGTAAGTATTGGCGTAACTCTACGCAAGGTCGGAGTAAGCCTAAATAGCAAATATGAACGTAGTGATGAGTTTTTGCCACACACTGTTGATCCCCTGAGTTTAGGCGAAAGTAAAGCACAGTCCAATCTTAATACAATTTACACCATATACCATTTACAGTTATTCTTGTAGGACTTTAAGGGCTTTTTGACACCTGAACTTAGGACTTAGCCATTAAGTTGCATTTTTTTGTTTAGTTTGGTGTTTGACATTGTGCCGTACACATGAGGTTGGTGAAATTTCTTTTTTGGTATGTTCCTTTTCGTTCCTTTGCTGCTTGGCTCTTTCTGTCAGTGTCTGTGTTCCCTGTCTGATTTTTCAGTATCTTGTAAAACCACAACTTGTTCAGCTATTAGTATGCATAGTACAGAAAATTTGACCTGATCCTGACCTTTATGCGTGAATATATTACAAGGTTCTTTCGTTGAATGTATAAATTTCCGCAAGCAAATCGTGTAAAATGCAAACACCTCGAGCATCTTCGTGACACTTTCCACTTATGAAAACATACAATTGGGATTATTAATATAGACAATATATCAGCTGTTAAACTTAATAATGATAATAGAAGGTTGAGAGTCATGTCACATTCTCTGTACTATACAATGTCTGTAGTACACTATAAAGCATGTTATGGTGACATGATGTACATGACATTATTAAATAAAGCTCATTAATACCAACACCTTATCAAAGAGTGCGAAATGATTCTCAATAATTGAGCAAACACTAGTGTTCCATTTATTTGTCAAAGGCTGGTTTGAATTAGGTTATGGAATACGTAACCACTAAAATATCATCATATCAATGGTCAACTGAGTTCTTGATTGACAACTAATGACAGGTCAATGGACATAACAAATGACAGGTCAATGGACATAACTAAGACAGGTCAATGGACATAACTAATGACAGGTCAATGGACATAACTAATGACAGGTCAATGGACATAACACCAGAGCAGAGATTGCTCCACCTTCTTGTTTGTCAAAGTTGTTTGATGAAGTTGTTTGATGAAGTTGTTTGTCAATGGTGTTTGATGAAGTTGTTTGTCAATGGCGTTTGATGGAGTTGTTTGTCAATGGTGTTTGATGAAGTTGTTTGTCAATGGCGTTTGATGGAGTTGTTTGTCAATGGCGTTTGATGAAGTTGTTTGTCAATGGCGTTCAAGCTATAGTGCGCCCAGAACAATAAGTAAGGCGGGACAATTTGGTATATTCTGCAAAGGTGGATTAATCAGAAGTGCACGATTTATCAGTGATGTTTTGAGTACAATACTGACCTTATCTGTTTACTTTAGTAATTTGTATAACCAATTTTGCAACAGTTGACCAAACCGATTCCTGTTTGTAAATATCACATTATCCTGGGCGCACTAAAATCCAAAGGACCGTGGTACTGTTTTATCAAAGCATTTACGCTAGCGTAACTCTGAGTTTTCCGTAAATATTGCGTACGTCGATAATATTTACCAATGCGTTTTACTTAGATATTATTTCTCATGTTCTTTCCTAAGTTTCGGCGTAGTTCTATGCAAGGTCCGAATAACCGTAAATAGCAAATATGAATGTAGTGAGGAGTTTTTGCCACGCAATGTTGATTTTCGACCGTCACTTGTTGTTATAGACTGTGATAAGTAATAAAAACATGTTTAATCATCAAAACTTTTATGTATACTTATTCATTCTGGTTCCCGATTCAATATTTTTACGTAAATGTATGCAACAACTTGCGATTGATTAGTAAAACACACTTAAGGATTTGCGTAAGTGACAAATATATGCGCAAACTTACGTGACATTTATGCAATGTTAGTAAAACAGTACCCATGTAACTATAATTTACCTTTAAAATGGATTTAAAGGTTGTTAATTCACATTTACTAGAGTAATGTCAATTGGTGTCAGTGGTAACTTTAAGCTTAAGCTGTTATAAGTTAGCTGTTCAAAATTGACTCCTGAGGTGGTATTCAATATTGATTTTACTTGACTTAAGGATAATGACAACCAATCAGATCACACCATATTAAACTATTGGCTAGTAACAGGCAATATGATTGGCTCTCCTTATTCTCCAAACAAATAAGATCAATATTGAATACCAGCCCAGACCTGTCTTGTATGTTTTTTAAATATATATACTGTCCATCATGAGTTGTCTTTGGAGATCAACTTTTCTTAAATGTGTCTAGAAAACACAAGTTATTAAGTGATCAAGCCTTTTGGGGAACTTAATAATTTGTTTCCTGATGAGTAATAGGAATGTTGATCCCAAAGACAACAATTGGTGGATTCTTTTTATCACATTACCATAGTATCTGAGTCAAAGCAACGTCAGAAATAACGAATTTAAGCCAACAACGTAACGTTTTTGCGCTGAAAAGCTGGTGACATCTGCATTTGTTATCACACGACTGTTGGAGAACATTGTTCCGTCATTTGTTCTCACATGGAAGATCACAGTCTTTATGTGATATATGATCATCTTCTATATTGAAGATTGTTAATATAACTTCTGCAGTTCCTACTCTAATTCTATTCTAATTATCAAGACAGAAGTTTTACCGAGATGATGACCTCAAAGTACATAATTTAATATGTAATATGTGCATGGCATGGATGTATAATGATTTAATGTTATACAACACCATATTTGTACATTGATTATATTACAATGCTCTAATATAACAAGTAACACATCACTCCTACGTGAATTAAAATTTCAATATCAGATGCCGAAAAATTCCATGAAATAACTGCATATATGAAAAAAGTGATAATGGGAAAAACAAAATTGGTTTTCGTATATCACTGCCATACTCGTGAGAGGTGATTACTTGGCAAGAAGTTTTGTTTTTTATGGTTAATTAATGACTACACTAAATCTTAATGTTCCTTTTTTGACTTAAGGCAGACGATTGCAGTGATTATTGCCAGGGAAACCACTTTTTGTCAATTCTTAATTTCGCAAAAACATTGTCTTAAAGCCATTTGCCATATCTCAAACGTAGGTACAGATGCAAACTGGAAACATTCTTCAAAACAATATATGGCAGTAAAAATCTTCATCTATTTTTTATGCATTTAGTACACAGTGTGCAAAGCAGTTTAAATAAATAACTATGGAAAGCCATAGCTGTCTGCTTCAGGTAAACCATTCAGCGACGTTAACACATCCCTACAAGAGCAAGTTAACATCACTGAAACTTGGTGCACACAAAATGCCGTGATACCAAATGCCCAAAAACTAAAGTTATGTATGTTGCTGCATCTCACCAAAAGTTAAAAGACATATCTGAATATGATGATTCAAATATAATACTTAACAATCATTCTAGTGCTTTCAAATTCAAAAGAAGAAAAGCTGCTTGGTATCTATGTAGATCAACACCAAATATGTTATCTACTATAAATAAAGTCATTACTTACTTACTTACTTACTTACTTACTTACTTACTATAGCTGTCTTATAAGCTGAAATGTCATTATATTAAGTGGATACATCTTGATATTGAGTAGTTCATAATATGTAAGGACATGAGCACTTAATATAAAGAAGTTTGCACTGAATATAAGGACTTTACCACTTTATATTAATGGTTTGCACTGAATATAATGACATATTCACTCTATATAAAGATGTATCCACTAAATATAAAGTAACAACTACCCAATATAAAGATGTATCCACTAAATACAAGTCATTAAGAATTGCAAGCAATACAGAAGTCCCCTATCGGTTTGAAGCCATAACCCTTTAAATAATTTTCAATGTTTCTGTTACCGTTGCAACCACAATTTCTGACTGAATCAAAAAATATTTAGATGTGCACAATCGCCTTATTGGCACCTACCCATATGCAAAGTTTCATAAACCTAGCTGGGAAACTGTTAAGAGTTATGCAAGGATCCAGATTCTGAAGTATATTCACTATTTCCGTATCCATAGCAACAACAATTTTTGTCGGAATCAAAATATTTTTAAATGTGCATAATCCCCTTATTGTCCCCTATCCACATACCAAGTTTCATAAACCTAGCTTGGAAACTGTTTCAGTTATGTCAGGATCCAGATTGTTTGACGGACAGACGGATGAAGGCCAAACCTATAGTCCCCTCTGGTCAAAAACTGGTAGGGGACTACTCTCCAGTCAAAACCCGTAGAGGACTAATAATGACATTTCAGCTTATAAGGCAGCTATGGCTTTCCATAGATAACTGTAATACGATTGCTTTACACTATTTGTATCACCACCATAATTTATTCACACTGGGCATAAATATGACACTAGTCTTCTCAGAGGATGTGCTGAAAAATCATTAACTGCAAATATTACTTTAAGCAAAATATATATAGAGGATATTACATGAGTGTCTTTCCATATTGAATTTATTGAACGAGTTGAATAAAATAATAAAATGCGAGGCTCTGCCGAGCATTTTATCAATTTTTTTAACGAGTTTAATAAATTCAATGTGGAAAGTCACAAATGTAATGTTCTTTTTATCACATGTTAGCCTTTTCCGGCCTAAACATAAAATAGCTACTTATTTTTCACTATAATATACGCGCAACTTTGACGACGTCGCCTATCCTTTGAATGACGTCGGGTGATAGCTTTATTACACTAGTGTATTATCAAAAATAAATAATGGCTTTATTACGCTACCGCGACGTCAAACATGTGATAAAAGCTTTGAAGGTTTAAAGGGACTGCCTCACATATTGGTGTATTGCAAAAATCAAATAAAATTGTCAAATATTCGCGTAATTTTGGTATAGTTGCCTGTATATCCCATAAACAACTACACTGACATCTAAAATAACTTGAGAAACTTCGGAATTTTGTAGTTATTTAGTATTTTTTAAGGTTGGCAACGAATATCCGAATAACTGGTTATTCGTTTTATGTTCCAAGTATCCGGATAGCAAATTGGTATTCAAATATCTGTTATATCATTTGTAAAAAATCACATCTTAACGAGAGACATGTTTTAACACCTTTAACAATAGAATCAATTTGGTATATCGGTGTCACTTTGTATATGGTAGGGGTTTGTTTTTGTTTTCTATACATGATCATTTTGACCGAGTTTCATGAAGATTAGGCCAGAATATGAATTGTGTCCAACACATCAATGTGACATACATCTGTATTTATAATTCTTATACATGAACTATAACCTACACAACTAAATGGCTGACTATAAAACATGGTTGAACATGGATGATTTACAGCAATTTAAGAACATGAATGATCATTGACTCATACATGGTCACCTGGGTGGCAATACACATGTAGATGATGAAACATGGTCGACCATGAAACAAGAAACAAGGTTAACCATGATCTTTAAATGAACATGGTCACCTAGGTGGCAATGTTGAACCAAAGAATGAACAAACTGTGGCCATTTTCACAGAAAAGATAGCTTCACACACCAGCCCAGTTATAATGTATCATATTCTAATAATAGTTACTGACTAGGAGACTGCTGGTGGAGTGCTACACTAGCTGTGACCACAGTGGTACATCTAGCTTTAGTCAATGCACTGCTTGCAACCATGTGGCGCGCTTAAATCAATTTGCGCTTGTTTCTAAATGCAAGCATGTTTTGCGATCTTTTTCTGTAAATTGAATAGTAGGTAGTTTTAAACTCTGTTAGTGTAGTCTTTGAAAAGCTATTGAGCTTGTTTGTAAACATGAAAATGAACTATACCAAATAAAATATACACAAACCTCAACAAAAAAGAAAAAAAGAATAAACAAGACTGCGTTCAATAAACGCTTATGCCCCCTGTAGAAGCCTTGTCCATAAATAAGTCTAAGTCCAAAATAAGGTCAAGGTGAAGGTCAAAATGGGGTTAGGTGATACTGGCTTGTGGAGAGTGTTCATACACAACATCCATGCAAGTATGAAAGCTTTGTAGCAAGCCATATTAATGCTAGAAGAAACGGTCAATTTGGGTTAACCAGGACGGACGAACGGACGGACGAACGGACGGACAGGTGAATCACTATATGCCTCCCCATCTATCGATAGGGGGGCATAAAAATGTTTAGCGATATATGTGCATGCTTCATGTTATCTTGATTTTTGGTCTTCTATTTTTAGCTCACCTGTCGCAAAGTGACAGAGTGAGCTTTTGTGATCACTCTTCGTCAGTCCGTCCGTCCGTCAACAATTTTCTTGTGTAGACACTAGAGGTCAGTCCGTCCGTCCGTCAACAATTTTCTTGTGTAGACACTAGAGGTCACAATTTTGACTTAATCTTTATGAAACTTGGTCACAATTATCATCTCAACAAAATCTAGGTCAAGTTCGATATTGGGTCATTCGTGGTCAAAAACTAGGTCACAAGGTCAAATCATAAAAAAACCTTGTGTAGTCACTAGAGGTCACAATTTTGACTTAATCTTTATGAAACTTGGTCACAATGATCATCTCAACAAAATCTAGGTCAAGTTCGATATTGGGTCATCCGGGGTCAAAAACTAGGTCACAAGGTTAAATCATAAAAAAACCTTGTGTAGACACTAGAGGTCACAATTTTGACTTAATCTTTATGAAACTAGGTCACAATGATCATCTCAACAAAATCTAGGTCAAGTTCAATATTGGGTCATCCGGGGTCAAAAACTAGGTCACAAGGTCAAATCATAGAAAAACCTTGTGTGGTCACTAAAGGTCACAATTTTGACTTAATCTTTATGAAACTTGGTCACAATGATCATCTCAACAAAATCTAGGTCAAGTTTGATATTAGGTCATCCGGGGTCAAAAACTAGGTCACAAGGTCAAATCATAGAAAAACCTTGTGTAGACACTAGAGGTCACAATTTTTACTTAATCTTTATGAAACTTGGTCATAATGATCGTCTCAACAAAATCTAGGTCAAGTTCGATATTGGGTCATCCGGGGTCAAAAACTAGGTCACAAGGTCAAATCATAGAAAAACCTTGTGTATTCACTAGAGGTCACAATTTTGACCTTATCTTTATGAAACTTGGTCACAACGATCATCACAACAAAATCTAGGTCAAGTTCGATATTGGGTCATCCGGGGTCAAAAACTAGGTCACAAGGTCAAATCATAGAAAAACCTTGTGTATTCACTAGAGGTCACAATTTTGACCTTATCTTTATGAAACTTGGTCACAACGATCATCACAACAAAATCTAGGTCAAGTTCGATATTGGGTCATCCGGGGTGAAAAACTAGGTCACAAGGTCAAATCATAGAAAAACCTTGTGTAGTCACTAGTGGTCACAATTTTGACCTAATCTTTATGAAACTTGGTCACAATGATCATCACAACAAAATCTAGGTCAAGTGAGATATTGCGTCATATGGGGCCAAGAACTAGGTCACTAGGTCAAATCACAGGTCTTGCATGTACTGCTATACCAGGTGAGCGACCTAGGGCCCTTTGGGCCCTCTTGTTGTTTATATTGGCCAATTCAAGTTCTTCTGCCCCTTTGGCTTATAAGGTCATATCCTCTACTAGTATACTGTATAAAATCATTATTGTTCGTGGGAGTTGAATATTCGTTGATGACGTTGTTGAACTCGACCACGAAATCTTATCACCAAGATAAATCAACATCCCCAATACAGAACATAGGTTTACCTTTCCAAGTTTTGTAATCCACAAACTGACGACCCCATGAAAATGCATTTTCATAAAAATCCACGAAATTTAATACCCACAAAAATATGTGATTTTACAGTAATACTTAGTAAAGGGATAATGAACCATTACATATGACAGAAACATGTTAAAAATATTCCATAAGACTAGATGAAAGTTAACTATGTTCATGTTGAACTATTGTAACAAAACACACACTTTCAATTCCTAGTATATTATGTATTAACGCTCAACTATCTTCTTGGTGTACACAAAAAAGTGATATACTATGTTGATTTATTCATGAAATAAAGACAAGATTTTGCAGGAAAAGTTTTGCATACAAAAAAACTGCTGATGATTTATAGGCTGGTGTCACCCTTTTATTAAACCTTATAATTATGCAGAATGACACTATGCACTCAGCTGGTGTCATTAACTTCAAAACTAAAAATAACCTTAATTCTTCTCTCTTATAAATAATGTAAAACATGTAAATATGTAGAATGCATACATTGTAAGATATTACAGCTCGCTGGATGTAGCTCTAGCCTTAATATCAATAAACAAACATTGGTTATATCAACACTGCACAGTCGACTTGTCCCTTGTTATCAGAGCAGATTGAAAGAGGGCATGCATTAAAAGAGATTATGCAAGAGATCGAATATAATTAGACTTCAGAAATGTATTAAGTCGTCATTTTGTATTTGTAAACTATAGCTATAGGTATAGATAAACCATGTTTTTTGAGCCGCGACTAATTTATGCAGCAAAGTTGATTCATCCTAAACAGGTATGTATATATAAGCCATACGAACATAAGTTAAATAAGTAATTTCTGTTAGTACCCGAATACATGGCCCACTGGATATGGCGATGTCTTATGAGTCTTACTTTTGTAGGTTCGATCCTTGGTATCGTCATTTTTGATATATTTTTTTTAAATCGCCTGTTCAAGTAATATTTCACAAAAAAGCTATGCATTTCCTTGAATGTATTTAAGCATTTTGAGCAATTTATTAGTCAAAATTAAGTTGCGTTTGTCATAGTAACCATGTTTTGTACATTTTAATATAATGACTTCAACTAGTTAAAATACTGTTGAATATGCTCGTATGATGATTCATATTAAATACCTTATACAGAAAGTTTTAAAGGGGTTCATATAAAATAGGCTATTGGTGTATTGAACATTGTATTGACAGTTAAACACAAACACTGGCGTTAGATATTGCAATAAACGGTCTATAGTCAATAGAATTCAGTAAGAGATAAATTAACACTGGGTCTGAAGAAAAAATGAAATAACAAGAGGGCCCAAAGGGCCCTAGGTCGCTCACCTGTTATAGCAGTACATGCAAGACCTGTGATTTGACCTAGTGACCTAGTTCTTGGCCCCATATTACGCAATATCGCACTTGACCTAGATTTTGTTGAGATGATCACTCTGACCAAGTTTCATAAGGATTAGGCTAAAATTGTGACCTCTAGTGACTATACAAGGTTTTTCTATGATTTGACCTAGTGACCTAGTTTTTGACCCCGGATGACCCAATATCTAACTTGACCTAGATATTGTTGTGATGATCATTGTGACCAAGTTTCATAAAGATTAGGTCAAAATTGTGACCTCTAGTGACTACACAAGGTTTTTCTATGATTAGACATTGTGACCTAGTTTTTGCCCCTGGATGACCCAATATCGAACTTGACCTAGATTTTGTTGTGATGATCGTTGTGACCAAGTTTCATAAAGATTAGGTCAAAATTGTGACCTCTAGTGACTACACAAGGTTTTTCTATGATTTGACCTTGTGACCTAGTTTTTGACCCCGGATGACCAAATATCGAACTTGACCTAGATTTTATTGACATGATCATTGTGACCAAGTTTCATAAAGATTAAGTCACAATTGTGACCTCTAGTGACTACACAAGGTTTTTCTATGATTTGACCTTGTGACCTAGTTTTTGACCCCGGATAACCCAATATCGAACTTGACCTAGATTTTGTTGACATGATCATTGTGACCAAGTTTCATAAAGAATAAGTCAAAATTGTGACCTCTAGTGTCTACACAAGTTTTTTTCATGATTTGACCTTGTGACCTAGTTTTTGACCCCGGATGACCCAATATCGAACTTGACCTAGATTTTGTTGTGATAATCATTGTGACCAAGTTTCATAAAGATTAGGTCAAAATTGTGACCTCTAGTGACTACACAAGGTTTTTCTATGATTTGACCTTGTGACCTAGTTTTTGACCCCGAATGACCCAATATCGAACTTGACCTAGATTTTGTTGAGATGATCATTGTGACCAAGTTTCATAAAGATTAACTCAAAATTGTGACCTCTAGTGTCTACACAAGCAAATTGTTGACGGACGGACGGACGGACGGACGGACGGACGACGGACGAAGAGTGATCACAAAAGCTCACTCTGTCACTTTGTGACAGGTGAGCTAAAAATGTCAAATTTGAACACCACCACCAATTTACCAATTTCCATGGAATTATAAAAATAATTCATACACACTTCAATCAGGGGTGATTACCCGAAAAACGAGTTCCGTGACCTATTGTTTTTTCATCATATTTTGTGTCAGGATAGATTTCTTTACTTCCTGGCAAAATTAGAGCAAATTCTGAAGGTGGGGTCCTAAGCGCTCCAACATCCTTAACTTCAAATTTTTTTTGTAAAGAGCACTGGCATCCATGTTAACACCATGTAACATGATTAAAATGTCCTACACACTGTCAAACACAGGAAATGGTGTCCACAAGGATGTAATTTTCTTATTAAGAAAAACTGAAACAAGAGGGCCCAAAGGGCCCTAGGTCGCTCACCTGTCGAACTTGACCTAGATTTTGTAGAGATGATCATTGTGACCAAGTTTCATACAGATAAGGCCAATATTTTGACCTCTAGTGACTACACTAGGTTTTTATATGATTTGACTTAATGACCTAGTTTTTGACCCCAGATAAACCAATATCAAACTTGGCCTAGATTTTGTTGAGATGATCATTGTGACCAAGTTTCATAAAGATAAGGTCGACATTGTGACCTCTAGTGACTACACAAGGTTTTTCTATGATTTAACCATGTGACCTAGTTTTTGACCCAAGATGACCCAATATCAAACTTGACCTAGATATTGTTAAGATGATCATTGTGACCAAGTTTCATACAGATTAGGCCAATATTGTGACCTCTAGTGACTACACAAAGTTTTTCTATTATTTGACATTGTGACCTAGTTTTTGACCCCAGATGACCCAATATCAAACTTGACCTAGATTTTGTTGAGATGACCATTGTGACCAAGTTTCATAAAGATTGAGTCAAAATTGTGACCTCTAGTGACTACACAAGGTTTTTCTATGATTTGACCTAGTGACCTAGTTTTTGACCCCAGATGACCCCATATCAAACTTGGCCTAGATTTTGTTGAGATGATTATTTTGTGACCAAGTTTCATAAAGATTAGACCAAAATTGTGACCTCTAGTGACTACACAAGGTTTTTCTATGATTTGACCTTGTGACCTAGTTTTTAACCCCTTATGACCCAATATGGAACTTGACCTAGATTTTGTCGAGATGATCATTGTGACAAAGTTTCATAAAGATTTAGTCAAAATTGTGACCTCTAGTGACTACACAAGGTTTTTCTATGATTTGACCTTGTGACCTAGTTTTTAACCCCGGATGACCCAATATCGAACTTGACCTAGATTTTGTCGAGATGATCATTGTGACCAAGTTTCATAAAGATTAAGTCAAAATTGTGACCTCTAGTGACTACACAAGGTTTTTCTATGATTTGACCTTGTGACCTAGTTTTTGACCCCGGATGACCCAATATCGAACTTGACCTAGATTTTGTCGAGATGATCATTGTGACCAAGTTTCATAAAGATTAAGTCAAAATTGTGACCTCTAGTGACTACACAAGGTTTTTCTATGATTTGACCTAGTGACCTAGTTTTTGACCCCGGATGACCCAATATCGAACTTGACCTAGATTTTGTTGAGATGATCATTGTGACCAAGTTTCATAAAGATTAGGCTAAAATTGTGACCTCTAGTGTCTACACAAGCCAATTGTTGACGGACGGACGGACGACGGACGGACGACGGACGACGGACGAAGAGTGATCACAAAAGCTCACTCTGTCACTTTGTGACAGGTGAGCTAAAAACAGAGAAACATGAAAAAAACATTACCATGTAGAATGAAAAGTCAGATAATTATTTAAAAAAATAAAATGGCTTTTAATCAATGTCTTCATATTCTTGACGAAAAAGAAACAAAAAATGTAGTTGAGAAAAAAGCGCACCTAACAGGACTTGAACCCGCATATCTCAGTCTGAAAAACAAGCACTCTACCAATTGAGCCAGCGATACTGACAATATCAGGTTATACAAAAATGTATATCAACGCATATTAAAGGCATCCCAACTAGGTATGTTCACACACCATGACTAAATAGTGTAATCTCCCGTCACGGCTCAAAACTCGTGGTCCATATTTCCAACTTGGGTAGCTAAATGGGGGATTAACTGTATAAACTCTATGGTTAAAGTACATAAACAAGCATAACCTAGAAATGCACCTATAGTGTTATCATCGTCGAACTATAGTCCAGTTAGGATATTGTGACAGTGACGTTGCAGTTTATGTGTACGCAAAAAACCTCAACCATTGTCTAAACAGGTAGAGCAAAGTTTAGTATGTTAATTTAGCATTGAAATCATAGTTGTTTAAGTCTTTATAATTTGTTTTATACCGTTATAGTGAAATCGACCGCTGTATGATCTTGTAAACACTATACGGGTCAGAAATGGCTTGTTTCAATTTATATGTGTGTCTTTTTACATCACAAGAATGTCACACTAAGTGACACATGCTTCCTGGGGGCCCTCCCCAGCGACTGGTGATACTCGAAGTATAAATACTTTTTGATGAAGCTTAGGGTGGCGCAATTCCATCACTTGTGGATATCTAAGGTCCTACCAAACTTGTTTGTTTTGGCAACTTTCTACTATTCAATATGTATTTACTTGCCTGATCCAGAAGTTGCCAAAACAGGAGAATGAACAAAAAACGCTTAATATCAGAATCTAGACAATTTACAATGATTCTGAAAGGTAGGAGTTTAGATAAAACATTTGCGGTAAGAAATATGCAATCAGATCAGACTCCAGGTCAATTATCCTTATGCACAGGTTTGTTTTTCAAAAGTGGGCGTTTCTATTGCCTGATCAGGCAATTTTTTGGAGCAAAATTTCCTGATCGGGCAAGTATTTAGGGGAATCCCCTCATTGCCCATTCAGGCAATTTCCTCCACTGAATAAAGATGGGGAAATCTCTTCAATAAAGAGGTAAGAAAACTCTAATGAAGAGGACAAACTCTCCTATAAAGAGAACTAACTCACAATCTACCCGGTACATGGAAAAATCTCGCGTAAAGAAGACCAATATAGTGGAATTAAAGTGGACCATCTTTTAATGTGACCTGAAACCTTTAAAACATGACACTAAAGAATAAAAGCTACACAATAGCTTGCACATGTTAATGGGCGATTGTAAAAAATGCAAATTAAAAGAAACATGCTATCATTGCATGAGGAAAGAATATCCTTGTCTTGAAATAAATGCATCTTTCTGCAGTTTCAATGCACCAGCTGTCTTCACTCACAGACACGGTTAAAAAATTAACACAAAATGCTTTTTCAACTATTATTTCACATTAATTTAATACCATTATAATGTTAATTTTTCTATTACATCATATGCACTTTATTTAAACATGCATTTAATTTACTTTAAATGCCTACTTGTGTGACAAAGGAAAGTAGCTTTAGTATTTAACGAAACTAAAATGACATTTGAAAGAAAAAGAAAAAAGAAAGCTATAAAAAGACACCAAAATAATTTATTCAGTTGGGCAAACACAATTTTCGTATAAGATTTCAAGAATAAACAAACATTTTATTTCTTTTTAAAAGATGTATCGGGCTCACTTGAGCATAAATGTTTTTGAATGGAACAGGAATTGTTACCCCAGTATTTTTGTAACTGAAATCACATCAGCTAAAAAAACATCTTTATAAAAAACAAGTCAAAGGCACAAATTATCAAAGTTAAAAAGATCATGCTTTATCATCATTATTACTATACCAGACAAACCATTTAACACATTCATTTTTTATATTTTTATATGATGATAAAATTGTTTTTCTACAAATACAAATGAATACATTTATGAGTGGAATATAAATACACATCTAAAGCTCTATCTCAGGTCTTCGTTTTTAAAACTTACTCAATAATTATCATAAACCTCAGGCCCAGATCTCCCCCAGGCCTCTCAAACTGAACAAGAAAATTCAAGAACTAAAAAACTCCAGTTTATATAAAAGTTATGGCAGATAGACATAGATAGAGTATTTAAGTATTTATCCAGTCACTTCCGACAAAATCTGCCTGTTAACGGGGTGCCTGATAAACTTAGCGATAATCGGTCACCTGGTTATGTGACTAGTGATAATCCGTCACCTTACCACGAGATCTGACGGACTTCTTCTTATATGAGAGTCGCCGGTTGCAATTCCGTGCCCGAGGGTGAGGTTTTCCTATTCTAAATGAGCTGGTGGTTGATCGGTTATTTTCTTCGACTTACCTGCGTCTACACGACGTCTATCAAGATGTCCGACATCGTTGTTTATCATGACGTCACGGAATGAACGTGACGTTGCGCGCTTATAAATGAAATAAAATAGTGACTATATAGTCTCGAGTTTGATCCCCTTACTGAGCAGATTAAGCGACTGGATAAATAGAATAATAGGTTAGTGCCGTAAATGAAGTAAAAGTTTATCCGGCTCGGCTACGGAAATTATCGGATTCGCCTACGGCTCACCCGATAAATTCCTCCGCCTTGCCAGATAAACTTTTTCATCCACGGCACTAACCTATTATTCTCTATATTACAGCACTCATGATAATCTTAAAGTTACGATCAAATTTAAATTTTCAATAATTCTTTAGCAACTACAAATTGTTGCAGAGCATGATTCGTAGGGGTTCAGAAACTGAATCATTATTAGTATTGCAGCTCAATGTACCTAACTTCATAATTGTTAACAAATTATGAAGAATTAAAATTTGATCGTAAGTTTTAATATTTCCGTAAGTGCTTTGATAAAACAGTACCCAGGTGTGCTTGTTTAACAGAGATGTATTTAATATAGATGATCTAACAATGGGTGCTAAGAAGTGCATTAAGTATATTGGTCTTTTAAAGATAGGTGACTGCTTAATGTCGGAGACCACAGATAGAATTAACTGTACATGTATTTACATAATGTATGCTTTGATAATTCCTTGAGTTTTTGAAGAATTATAATATGAATGGCTTTATTTTAAGAAGCGACACACTTGGTCAAGCCCATGGTAGTCTTCCTGGTGAGCCGTCTCTGTGCCGTCTCTGTGTGTATATGTTGCATGGTTTGATCGTATTTTTGCAATATAAAAAAATTCATAGGTGGCTGTATCGTAATATATATTAAAATATTTTACTCAAATTGTAACATAAACGACACAGCCATCTTAGTATAAATGGTTAAAGGTGTTGCATAAGATTATGCTGATATGTCAATAAATATTCATAATACACTTAAATACACGTGTGGAGTTAAGGCCAGATTTCTTTGATTATTCGTTACTCAGACCCTTCTGCCAAATTTTTTTCTGTCATTTAAAAAAAAAATGAATATAATGTTTTTATGGTAATGTACCTGCCTTGTTTTATTATTCCGTTATTTTGTAAATGATGAGCTGGTATTATAAGTGCTTGCAGTGTACTAGTCTTAAGATAAATAGGCTGTTTTCTTGAAAACTAACACTGTTGTTGATTACTTCAAATTGGACAGTAATTGATTAGTCCACCATTAACAGCAGAGTAGCTATATTTTGGAAGTTTTTATTTTTATTTTTCCCCTCCTCCGTCCTGTGGACATTTCACTCACCAAAGTCTGAGCAACAAAATATTAAATAACTCTGGCCTAACCATGGGTTATAATTACAACATTTGTCGATGAATTACCTACCTGTTACCAGGATCTTTGTTTTGTTTCTTCGTTTATTCGAGTTTTAACGCTTTTTCTCAACATTTTTCCAGCAATATTCCATGATTACCAGGAACTTTTCTAAAACACATAACCAGTTCATCCATAGTTTCACCACTAGAAACACCAAAAATCCTGAAAAATACACAAGAAAATGTTTATGATAAAAATAAGTTTGTTTTAATCAATTTAATTCTCATTAAGTGCAACAATGTGTTTTTAAATAAATTAAACAATTTAAGATCAACATTGATGTTTAGTTTTGATATACATTCAACAGTCAACTCTAATATTCATAATATTAGATTCAGATTTTAAACTTATGTTGTTTTTAATCATAATGCATCAGTCTTCAAGTGATGGTCATTTATGTAGCATGCACTACAGGTAACTGTATCATGTAAAAAAAAATTAAAAAATTAAAAATTATGTTATCTTTTTCTTTTTTTCCTCCAAAATAACATAAATTTTATAAAAAAAATTTTTTTTAAATTACACTATCAATGATACAGTAACCTGTGGCGTGCACTGAAATAAAAGAAAGCAAAATACAAAAACCATGTAAATAAAAATAATATAATTATGGCTAAGAATTTGGTTTACTATATGAAGTGGTTCAACATGATTTGATGTAACTATGTTAACAAAATATAAATGTATTATAAGTCTAATTTTATTCATACTACAACAATCATAAGCTGCTGAATATTCTGTATCAGGGGCGTAGCCAGTGATACCGATGTACGCACGTGTGTAACATTAATTTGAAAAGTAAAAATATAAATATGGCCGAAATTGCATTAAAGTCTCAAATTTCCACAATCATGAGGACCCCCAACCATAACCACCAACTTCAAGGCTTGTGTGTGTAACATCAATTCGAGCCTGGATATATTTTAATTAGCCACGGTATATGTCCGCTTTCAATGATTTTAAAAATACAAAACTCTACAAATGTTAAATTAAGGAAACATTAGCAAGAGAATTGTTTTTATATGCATGAATGATGTTCACATAATTGTATAATTTGTTTACTGTGTTTTTTATTTAACTCGCGACACAAATTACGTCAGTATGATGGAACTTTTTCGAAATAAATTATGTGATTTTTTTACAATGAGTATATATAACAGTTACCGTAAAATACATGTTATTAAATATTTATTACTGTATAGTGTGTACAACTTAAATTTAAAACTTTACAATAGTTGGAAGTCCACACATATATTTGAAATGTCACCACAAATAATATTATGTCAGGCCAATACAATTACTTGCATAAGGCTTAAATTTTAATAATAAAATTTACATAAAATCATCTTAAATAACGCTTGTTTATTTACAAAGACATAAAATGCACACGCATAATTATAAATCCAACTACCTGAGTAAGTTTATACTGTTCTCTTATTTGTGAAAATAATTAAGACCCGACTAAATCCAAGCCTACGTTTTACATGCCTGACACACTCATTATGTTCGAAACAAACAACATAGTGGAAAACTATTAAAAGAAATCAAACAGACCAAACAGACGAAAGAAACACATTTTCTAAAATATTAAAAGCTCGTTTACCATTCCAGCATTTTTAAAAGCTTATTAAACTAGCATATACCATGGTCTTCATCTATAAGTTACATGATAATACACGCCAGCATTTATAAGCCTTGTTCATAATTTGTTTTTTAAATTGAAAAATAATGTTAATCTAAGTAGCAACAGATATTTTACTGCATTTTTTACTGAAAATAAAGCATTTCTGATAGGTAAGTTTGGTTACATGGTGAAAAGATTGTGTAGAGGCAAGTGTATTGTCTAGGACTTCATTTTTGGTGAAAACTGCATGATTTTCAAGACATTTTGCCAGAGGAATGGAAGATGCCTTAAGTGGTGGTCAGAAATACGACATACTTGCAAGTATGTGCTGTCTACATGCAAAAATGTGAGCAAAGTTTGGGAATCCATTCGGGGTGAGTACCGCCTCCATAACGTATTTTGGAGCACACCGACACAATGTAGCACTTTTCTTTACGAGGAACTTTCACAGTGTTTAAGCCATGGATTTACCTCAGTATGTGTCATTTGCGTAGACATACCGAGGGTTGCCAGCAAGACCGTCGTAACTGCTTATTATTAAAGAAGGACATACTGCAGTCTTGCAGGCAACCCTAATTTACTCCCTCCGTACTCACTTCCCATGTTTTGGTAAAAAACTTAGCGTACATAGCTTCCCAAAAAGGCGTACAATTAATTTATTGCTAAAAGCATGCACATTGGATTGTGACCGGGCCTTCAAATAAAGTTGCCCATTTGATATCAAGAGTGAATTTAACTGTATTATATAATAACTACCAGTATATTTAAATGTCTGTCAAATTCAATAAGACAGAAGGAAGTCAGTATGATAAACCTACTAAAATTGTGGGTTTTTTGGTTAATTAAACTTTACAAAACTATTTTTCCCTGAAGCTTTAAAGTTGTACTGTCAAGCCAACATAATTTATAGTGTTGTATTTAATTAGTATGTATTACACATCAAGTAATGAAGTTAACGAATAAAAGTCAAAGAAATAAGAGTTGATACAATTTGAAATATAATGCAACATTTGTTTGCTCAGTGTACATGTACCATGCAATTTTATATTTATCTGATTATTACTATTAAATATAAATCTAAAATTCTGATACTAAGTTTTAAGATCAAGTAAACTGCTTATAAGTAATAATGTATACTGAATAAATAACATAACATTTATTTGTATGTTATAAATAAATAAAATTATATTGTAAAACTGGTTCAATCAGGTCATTCACCTATTTACATAGCATTGTGTACATAATATTTTCTTTTTCTCTTATTAATTTATAAATTTAACAAATATTGTGCATATGGGTATATGGCTAGGTGCATAAAGTATTGGTTTTCACTGCTGATGTATCCATTTAATTGTATTAAACAATAAAAATGCTTTGTTTTGATATTGCATTGTTTGTATATAAGTGACAGACGAGAAGAATCAGACAGTATGTCATTATAAGACAACAAATCTAGCTTTAATTAAAGTAAATAAAACAAACAAATTATAATAAATCACATGATATATTTACCTTCAATCAATTTAAATCTTATCCATCTAGTTTTTCTTTTAATTTATAAAAAAACCATCTTTTTAAAATACAGCGCATAACATCAATACACAAATTTATAAACCACTACAATTTTTTCAGAAAAATATTTAACCCATGATGATCCAAATAAGCTGAGCATGTAAGTTAACAAAGTCGAGATTATGTTGTAACCTTCAGAAAAATGTAGCATCGTGGAACAGCCGGACAGTTGGTGCAATAAAAATACCCCATCCTGGATTTTACATAAGGTAAAACAGTTGACATCAACGTAACCTTATCAGAATTTTTTATCATTGAGTGTCCAAAGTTGGAATTAGAATACCGTTGCAATGTCCAAATCAGTCGACAAGTGTTCCCATAGAGACGCCCAATAAAATCAAATGTTCAATTCACCAGACCGACAATGTTTCTATATTTTTAAAGCCACCATTGGTTCATTGGAAGTTTTATGAGATATAAAATGTACGCGATATCAATCAGAAGTCGCTGAGAAACAATGTGTAAAAAAAAAACAAGAATTTTAGGATAAAAAAGTTTGTAACATATAAATTTCTCCCCAGATCAATCAGGCTGACATGTATAAAGGTCTTTGGGTGTTTTCACCTACCATGTAGATACAACGAACGTATCAAGCAACATACCAGACCTGACAGACCACATGACAGACCACCTTTGAATGACTGAGACGGGTTTTATTTCAAGCAAACAAGTGGTTCAACACCTGACATACTAGCAACAACAAGGCAAACACAGTTTACTTTTTTAACTTCTTAAAAGCAATATTTCACATCCATTAATGACACCCATTTTTATATATCACAGAATTTCTAATTTTTATACTTTTAACATTAAAACTTTAAAACTGTTTTTCAAGGAAGTCACATTTATATAATTTTTATGAAGATTTCCATTGAATCTAAGTGACTGTTATTTTATCAAGATTGAAAGTTTAGTACATGTGTACATGATTCAGTACAATTTGTGTACAATTTAGAGAATATAGATTCCGCGCCATTTGAATGACAATGAGTAAATATGGCCATCATGATGAGATGCTGTGTGGTTCAATTGTTTGAACAATCAATTATAAATCAAGATAAATTTTGGGTAAAAATAAACATTGTATAATTTCATCAAATTTGTCACTCACATAGATTTGAATGATCTATTTTAACAAACTGTTAAAAAGTGTTATTGTTATGGTTCATATTGACTTTATGACAAAACATACACATTTTTTGGCAATTTCTTTCGCAACAAAAATTGTTGTCATTAATCCTTTTAGACCCTAATGCGTTCAGGTCTCGAGCATTCACACTCTCAGGCAACCATGACAAAACATGGCGGTGTCTGAAAATGTTCGATATTCCTGGGCGCCGTATCTCCATGTTGGCTGCACACCAACCAGGAGAGAAATAGTCTCCCCAGGGAGACTCGAACGCAGGTTTCCTTAGGTAGCCTTATGACCAGGAGAAGTTAAAACGTCAAAGGGTTGTTGAATGGCTGAATTGCTGAAAGCAGCCCTCGAAAATTGGTAACTTTTTTTAACATGCATAGTTCCATATATCTGCACCGACTTACTGTATACAAGAACATAATTATGCACCAATACCTAGATCTGAATAGGCTAGTACGTAGGAGGAGTTAGACAAATTCAATATAAAACGACGACACACGCCACGCATGCAAAGGGCAATAACTCTTTGACAAGTCATCTATTTAAAATGGATTAACAATTAACCACAACATTCAGGACTCTCTATCGGTGGAAAACTTGCAGGAATTAACCAATGGGAAAAAATTACAGCTAGATGAATGTAGTGCAGGCATAGAATAGAAATAAAATACCCCATAAATGTCGGTATAAATGTGGGTGTTATCACAGCAATAACAACAATGGTGTTCCATAATAAGAGAGGGGCAACTACTAACAATTACAGCAAGGGAGACAACTACTAACAATTACAGCAAGGGAGACAACTACTAACAATTACAGCAAGGGAAACAACTACTAACAATTACAGCAAGGGAAACAACAATTAACAATTAGACCAAAGGAGACACTTGTTAACAATTAGAGCAAGGTTTGTTAACAATTAGAGCAAAGGAGACCATTGTTAACAATTAGAGCAAAGGAGACAATTGTTAACAATTAGAGCAAAGGAGACAATTGTTAACAATTAGAGCAAGGTTTGTTAACAATTAGAGCAAAGGAGACAATTGTTAACAATTAGGGCAAAGGAGACAATTGTTAACAATTATAGCAAGGGAGACAGCTATTAACAATTACAGCAAGGGAGACAACAATTTACAATTAGAGCAAGGAAGACAATTGTTAACAATAAGAGCAAGGGAGACAATTGTTAACAATTAGAACAAGGGAGACAATTGTTAATAATCACAGCAAGGAAGACAACTATTAACAATTAGAGCATGGAAGACAACTATTAACAATTACAATATGGAAGACAATTATTTACAAATAGAGCCAGGGAGACAACTATTTTAAAACAATTACAGCAAGGGAGACAACTGAAATTGCAGGAGCTTTATTAATATCGTTTGAATAATGAATAATCAAAACACATTGCACCTTTAATTTTTGAGAATGAGATTTAACAATTTGGTCTTGACTGGCAAAAATTAACTGAATTTTAAAGGGAGACAATTTCAACAATTAGTAACAACTTAAGAAATTTTCCAACACTGATAAAATTGAATTACCGGTATACATTTAAATATGTTTTTGGAAAAACTAAATGCAATAATGTTAAGTTCTGTTTTAAACTCATTTCTAAATCTATCAAATTGGATAATTTTCAAGGGACTAACAAATAAGCTATAGGGAACATATAAACACATGTTTGGAAAACTAAACATGATGGAAAATATTGAAATGATTAATTTATCTGCTACAGTTTGCAGCAGCCTATACTTGCAGCGTGTAATTGTAGCATTGCAACCAGGCATGGTTGTAATTATAACACGACGTAATCATCAGTTAAACATGCAACAAACTGACATAAAAAGGTCAGTTAACGAAAAAATTAATTAAATGAGCTACTTGAACAAGTTTAATATAAAATTATCTCAATATTTAAGACGACGTTCACATTGAGCCAAATACTATGTATTGAAGAAGATGAGCTTCTTTACAATACCTTTTTCTATTTGGATTACGTAATTTGCATAGAGTGCGTTATTGAAACACAAAAACCCATTGTAGTTTTTACATTTGGCATGCAATAATAACTAATTCATTAAAAAGCAGGTTTTTTCGCTTAGTGCCAAATGTTATATCAATTGTCATCATATAATGGAATACAAAAAAACATGTCATTGAAACAGTGCTCATCACCTGCCTATAGCTGGCATGTCGACTTGTAACCATTTTTCCCTCCTTTTTTTCACATGCATTTTACAAAGAATCAAATAAAATAGCATCGGTAGCCCAAGGAGCAGCTGGTTTTTTTGGGGTCAGCTGAGTAAACAAATATTATAGTCACATCCATTAATTAATCTAAAGTGTATGTTACATAATCAGTTGTATTAATTATTAGTGCGATTGATTTTTTTTAAAATGGATGTCTGCACTAATTGATCATTATATTGTACTTTTTTCAAATAGCTTAAAGCCGTCACTGCTTAGCCTAGTATTTATTACAATAAATCAATGGTAGGTATGTTAAACATCAAAATTGATGTTATAAAAATAAATTATTTTAAATTAATTAAATAATTCAATAAATCTATTGATAATCTAGACTGAAACATAAATGAACGCAGGGTAGAGTTGTACGGATGATCAAATTATAGTACCCTGCGGCTAACTTAAAGTTTTAATTAAGTTGTTTATTACTTAAAAACACGATTTTCTATAACTCTGTATTCTGTAAAATTATATTTTTTGCATAATTTGTCATTGAAGCAAATAAGGATTCGTTAAAAGAAGTTTCTACATGGCTGCAGAAGGAAACCAGTACTTTTCAATTCATATTAACTTTTAGGCAATTTAATGCAAATTGTGCCAAATTTGGAGTGAAGTCGTCATCATGGTCACAAGATATTGTGGACAGACAGATGACAGGCCATCACGAACTAAAGCTCATAATGTCATGTAGAGCTATCACCCCGTATAAATCAAATCACTGTACGACTTATTGGGATACTATATAATTCAACTTGTATTTTGATTGAAACATCTGGTGATTTCCTATCACTGTATGACTTATTGCAAGACTCTATAATTCAATGTGTACTCCTTATTGCGCTAACTTGAAATTGACTCGTTTATACACTGTGGCCAAAATAATTTAAAACTAATTTAATCAAATTGACATTTATTATTTAATATGTTAACTTTACAGTTGATTGAACATTCAAATAGTGGAACAGCCTTTACTACAAGTATCAGCAATTAGCCACACATTATACAGTCGCCATAAAACAACAAGCACATAAAATACGATGAGTAACAACAACATTTAATGCATCGTTCGTACATTTTTCACACAGACTGCAAAAAATATGCCTGATGCATTTTATGATCTACTTGATAAAATCTGGTAGTAAATAGAAAATATAAGGCAACTAAAATTTTATTGTTTGTTTATAGTTATACATTGTATATTACCTAAATTTAATAACCATTAAAACAAAGTTAAATATTGTAACAGCGGTTTATAAGCAGGTACCCTGCATCACAGTGTATAAACAAGTCAACTACCGATTATCGCAATAAGGAGTACACGTTGAATTGTATAGTCTTGTAATAAGTCGTACAGTGATAGGAATCACCTGATGTTTCAATCACAATAAGTCATACAAGTTGAATTGTATAGTTATGTAATAAGTCGTACAGTGATAGGAATCACCTGATGTTTCAATCACAATAAGTCATACAAGTTGAATTGTATAGTTATGTAATAAGTCGTACAGTGATAGGAATCACCTGATGTTTCAATCACAATAAGTCATACAAGTTGAATTGTATATAATACCAATAAGTTGTACAGTGATTTGGTTTATACGCTGTGTGCATGATATGGAACTGTCTGAATACATGCAGGAAAATAAATGACGAAAGCTTGACAGAACAGTACCTGAACAGTTAAAGTACATTTTCATAATTTTTTTTAGAAATATTCTTGGAATATCAATGACACCGCAGTCCTCGGGGAGAGTGCATTTTTCCAGAAAAAAGTGTCATCATTTCATACCAAAATAGGCTTTTAACTGATTTTGTACTTTAATGCTGACAGCGCTCATATCCATATACTTTAAGCAGCATTGGATATTTTGCAACACATGACACGCTGTTAGTTATCACAGTATAAAATGATATTTTTACGGGGTTTAAATAGCTTGTGGAAATAGAAGCAATATTGTTCTTTCTTTGTACAGGTAAAGACACCCGATATACCGACAATTTCATTTTAAAGACATAAAATGGTGGGGATAAATTCTATACAACGTTATTTGTATCCGTTATAACGGAATATTCAAATACCGACTCCCAACACCAAGAAATAGGGAAAAAATCAACAGTTTACACAGTAATTTATACTCGATATACTGACACTAACCAGGGACTATTTTTCATACCTGAAATATTTATCGGCTTTACACAAAGTCATTGTTTAAGCATGATGCTTAATTAGACATGCTTAATTATGTAATAATATGAGTGAAAAACATCTTAATTGCTGTCATTATACATGTAATCATGGAACCGTAATTACAAGTTGAACAGCACAGTTAAGTTACATTTGTGTACTACGGCTCGCGCATTCGTAATCAAGGGAGATAAGCAAAATCATTGTATATATTGGTATTTTGATATCATAAGGTTTGCAAAAACAAGAAAATATTGGTAAAATCGATGGATGCTTCCCGAAACAAGTCAACTGGGCTTCTAGGACAAAGGTTATGTTATAGAGTTTGACAGAATTAACCCGAGCCACTTGTATATAGAGCAAATCTTCCGAGAGGCACAACTGTGTGAATAATCAGTGAACCGGAACGTGATGACAATATGAGCATCTGCATTTGGTCATAAAGATATCCATGAAGTTTTGTTAAAATCTGAGCAGTGGTTCTTGAGAAATAGCCCGGACAAGAATTAAGTCTATAGCTATAGTGCAAATCATCCAAGGGGCATAACTGTGTGAACAATCAGCAAACCGGAACGTGATGACAATATGCGCATCTCCACTTGGTAGTGAAGCTATCCCTGAAGTTATGTTAAAATCTGAGCAATGGTTCTTGAGAAATAGCCCTGACAAGAAAGTGGGACGGACAGACGGAAGGACGGACACTTCAGCAACTATATGCTCCCCCAATTACCACAGATACATTTTATTTGGAGCTCTCTCAAAACATTGCGTACCATTTTAAATATTATTTTCATGTAGTTATGACAATTTCATACTGCTGATTTTTCTTAATAAGTCAATTTTATAACATAATAAATAATGTATGCATCATTAATTGATTTCTATGAAACAATCTCCCAATCAAAATACTAGTCACTAGTGTTATACAGTGAAGTTTCGCTACTAAGGGCAGTCAAAAAGGTGGTCTTAATAGCGAATCGGTATTATAAGCGGACCTTTTTTGTTCTAAATTTAATACTTTGGGACCTTAAACTGGCAAAAATCTGCATGATTTCAAAATAATCAAAGTGGTCTTATTAGCAGAACTTTTCTGTAAAGACGTTTTGCTTGGGAACAAACAGCGTCGTTTTATCAAGACCTGAATGTCGCAATCTCTGAGGTCCCAAATTATGCCAGAGGAAATGTTAGCACTTTTCTATAGTTAGCCAGTGATAATACTAGCCTTTCTTTACAAATATAAATGACGATTAAATGCATCGCTGATGTTCATTTTTGTTAGATCTAAAATTTAATGTCATCAATCACTTTAAATGCATCCATTTTCAATCTATGCTGATAACAAGCGGTCAGTGTTTATATTATCAATGTTTATGAATTGATAAGACTAGAGTTATGACTTAGGGAAAATTTGAAGGTGTTGTTACACCGAGGTTGTGCTTTACAGAGGGCCGCTCTGGAGAGGTTGTACTGTAATACTTCTACCAGGTACAGATGAAACATATATCCTCGATATCCTAGTGGTAGTAGAGCATCGGCTTTGAGTGCGGGAGGTCATGGGTTTGATCCAAGGCCGGGTCATACCTAAATAAAAATGGTACAAGAAATTCCCTTGCTAGACACTCAGCATAAAAGGGAAACTGGCTTCTCTTCTCTCATACCCTCAAGGTGATGGATAACATCAGGAATGAGGTGTCGAGAGTGATAAGTATAAGTTGGAAAAACTTATTTGACAATCAACCTTAATTGGATGATGCAACTATATAAATGTATAATTACACTGTCTTCGTGTGGCCTTGTAAAAAGGTAAGAAAGTATGTTTAAAACTATTAAATTTGAATAAATTCTAATCAAAGTCAGAATAATTTCAACCGCTGATGACAAGAATGTTACATAGAGCCATGATTAAAATAAAATCTGCTTCCTGTTTTGGAGCATACCAAGATTGCTGTATCATGCACAATAGTTATGGATACTTAATAAATAGTGTATACTGTAAAATAATTATATTTCGAGGGAGTTGAATTTTCGTTGATTGTTGATTTCGTTGTTGTACTCTGCCACGAAATCTAATCCCCATGATTAATCGACCTCTAAAATATCAAATTTGGGTTTTGTAATCCTTTCATGTTTTGTAATCCACAAATTTGCCACCCCATGAAAATGCATTTTTATCAAAATCCACGAACTTAAATACCCACGAAAATAAGTGATTTTCAGTACAGGGTTATATACAATCATTGTCAATCAAGTATGTTCAGCTAATTGGAAATAATTCATTTTTTGTCCATTCAATTTCCTACAGGAAAGGTTGAATGATAAAATAACCTGCTGAAATAAAATCATTTCATATCAAGATGGTTGGAAAAATGAAGTCAAACGAAAATTGAATATTTTATTAATCAAAGGCAATCATGTTAAGTAAGTAATTTATCCGAAAAGCGCTTAATTGCTTCTAGATTTCAGCAATTTAATTCCAATCAATTAAAGCGAAATCAAACAATATATATTAAAATCAATACAAAATTCTTATAGACAATGAATGGTCTATAAATATTAAGTAATGTATGTTTTTGTTAATTTGCTGTACAGGTAACTGTATTATTGATAGAGTAAAAAAAACTTTTTTTTTATAAAATTTATGTTTTGTTTTTATCAATGACACAGTTATAGATGTACAGGGTGTCCAAAAAGAAAGTATACAGTTTCAGTATCTATTTATCAAATCCCTACAATCTGCTATCGCAAAGAAAATTTGCACATGTAAAGACAAAAGATGTAAGTTTTTTCTGTGACCAATTTTAAGATTTTAACTCGGATAATTTTTAGAAAAATAACACTTTTCTAAAATTACCTTATTTTGTCTGTGACGTCATTTTGTAGTAATTTACAATGTTTTACGATGCATGTCGCTTCGATCATTATTAAAAGTACAGTAACGCCCGAATGATTGGTATTTATCTTATACCTTTGGTTTTAATGTTTTATCAGTATTTCAGTGACATCACACACTAATAATCCCTATACACCATTTCTCAGTTCCGCCACTCAGTTTCATAAGACTATGACAGACCTAAAAAGTATGAGTAGTTTACATAGCAGATTTTTGTTTTAAAATTAGATTTACTTGTGGGGAGCAGTGGCCTAGAGGAAGGGCGCGCACTTCGAGATCAAGAGATCCAGCGTCCAACTCCCGTTCGGACCACTGCTTTTAATTTCTCTGAGCAAGAATAACCAACATGCTCCACTCGACCAAGGTATGAATTGGTACCTGTGAGGGCTGTGTCTGAAAATGTCGCTGAACTGCTGAAAGCAGCCTTCGAAAATTGGTGACTTAACTTCAACATTAAAGCTACTTCGAAGACCTGCCCATTTTGAGACGAAAAAACTGGTCGACGAAAAAACTTGACTGAAAATGAATATTTTATTGATTTACGTAAGTATTTTTGTTGATTGATTTTTGACCGATACTTTAGATATGATGTATCTTTTGAAAGCAAAATACCCTTATGCAATTTATATCCAAAACCAGTATGCAGCCCTAATGAACAGCAAGGTGTATATTCAGCAGAAATAATTGTGTCATCCACAAGAGCTCAATAAAAATAAATCCCTTCACAAATAGAATAGATTTTACAGTATTGGTTGTCTTACACTTCATTTATTTCAGCTGTTCCAAAGTCAAGATGTATACTCACGATTTTCAGACCAAGGCTAGCAACATTAAAAAACAACTTCAACATTATATTATACCATCTTACACAAGAAAAAACAAATTAAATAAAGGATGACATCTAATTTCATATGTAAAACACTTCAAAGAAATAAGCACTTTTAAAGTTTTCATGTATTTTTTTTCCAAAGAATAAAGTATTTTTTCTTTCATCATTTAAACACAATGTCTCCAAATACACTTTGGATAAATAAAAAAATATATAAAATTATCAATTTTTTTTCTTCGTTTTTTAATAATCTGCACAACAGATGCAACCAATTTATTACGCTATATCTTTCTTAAATTTTCTTCAGCAATTTAAGATGAATGACTCACCGTTTTTTTTATGTGCGACAATTTTTAGATGTATCATGTTTTTATCGTGAGTATCATCTTTATCTCGCTATAACTCACCATCTAAAATGTCTTTACTGTAACAGTATATCATGCAAGTTGAACAAAAAAAGCAGGCAATGAACATTAAAGGATTGTTACCCACACATAATTGTCTGCACTCACATTATCTTATGTAAATTTTCTATACAGCTTTTTGCATACTTTTTGCACCAGGTTGTAGACAATATCATACCTTATACAAAAATGTAAATTTTTACATCATTTGTTGTAGAAGTCCGCAGCAGAGTGTTACAATTATTATACTCATTTATTAGGCTTTATTTAAGAATTGAATTGACATTTTCTGCAGTTCATCGGTGTATGAACTGTCGGGAAAATCACGCCTAATTTAAATAATATTTATGTAATAGTGCAATAATAAAGGAGTATAGTGGAACACACGACAAGACAATGGGTATTTTTTCAATTTATTTATTCCTACTAGTTTCGACTCGTACACATAGTCTTCATCAGGGATAAAACAATAGGTAAGTTTAGTGTCATAGTTAGAACCACAGGGTATTGACGCATATAATTTTATGCGTGTGCGACCGCCTTATATCTCATATACGAATAAAGGGAAATAACGCTACATTGTAGTGGTCTTTGATTTCAACGTAATAAACACACATAAACAAAGATATGGCGAAAATCCTCTTGCTATTCGATAGAAATATGATTTATCTACAAGCAACACCAAACAAAATGATCGTCGGGTCTAAATTAAGCAAGAAATTAACAAAACTGTCACAGAATCACGCCATTTTTCGCCGATGTCAGTCGGTCCGGCCACCGTCATATAAAGCACGACACTCCCTCGCCGGTTTTTCCTCTAATTTCAACTTGTGTTTACAATTTCTTTTGTGAAATGTTAGTCCAATGCCATATCTATGGTTAACATAGAAAAACATTTTTATTATTTCGCATTTTTGTCGCAGAATTGAAGAAAGTTGTGTAAAAATTAACACAATAGAGCTTTACCAACAAGCTTACTTCCAATATACGACTTACTAATTTATGCAAGTTAAAGTTGTTGTCACAATTGCAAAACACAAACTACTACAAAGATGTTGGTTTATAACACGAAATATACCATTGTACTTACGTTTCATGAAATAATTACGAGTTATTAGTGGAGAAACGCCGAGGATGGGTCGTTCTTTATGTGGCCGGACCAACTGACATCGGCAAAAATTGACGTGATTTTGTGACATTTTTGTGGATTTCCGACTTATTTTAGACCCGAGGATCATTTGGATTTGTGTTGCATGCAGATAAATCATATTTCTATCGAATAACAAGCAAGATTCCTCCATATCTATTTGTTAATGTGTGTGTTTCACGTTGTAATCAAAGACCACTATCAAGGTAGCGTTATTACCCTTTATTCATATATGAGATATAAGGCAGTCGCACACGCATAAATAATATGCGTCAATACCCTGTGGTTAGAACATATTAAGTAAATTTGTAATGATTAAAAAGGGCGGAGTCACAGATATCTGTATAATTGATAAAGAGTAAAAAATAATTATTTTATAAAATTTATAATCAAACTTGGCCTAGAAATTACTGGACGCCACCGCCCGCCAGACACCAACTTAGCCTAGATATTACGTCCATAAGCATTGTCAGCAAGTTTGAAGACGATTGCACGAAAACTGTTTGAGTTAGAGTACAGACAAGGCCAATTTCACATTTTTTTTGGTAAATGAAGGACCATAACCCAAGAATGCTTGGGCCGATTTGGCCTATAATCAAACCTGGCCTAGAAATAACTGGACGCCACCGCCCGCCAGATGCCAAGGGTGTTCACATGATACGTCCCGTTTTCAACGGGCGTATAAAAACAATATTGTGATGTCGGAAATGACGTCACATCATTTAACGCGTTAATAGCGCGCTAACTTGTGAATATGTTGTAATTGATATATAAATAGCAAATAAAAGACAAGTGTGAAACTATAATAACTATTTATAGGGCGTATCTGTGCAACCCGTCTCCTAGATCTGAAAACACTCTTGGTTCGCCTTGTCTCCTATGTGGTGCTGCCTGGCAGATCTATACTCTTTGTGGATCAAACAAATTCCTTAGTCATTTTTTTCCTCGATCAGATTATCACTCACTCACTCGTTCACTCTGTTACAGTAATTATGCATAGAGTATATAGGAAAACTATTCAGTTTTGCCAATTTGGGCAAGTAGTTTAAAATGTTAAATTCGCAGACTGGCATTGTGGTGTCTTAGATATAGTTGATTGTTGTTCCCATTTGTGTCCAAGTCCCGATAAAATTGGTATTCCAAGCACTATTTGTCTGCAAATATCTGTGTCATTTTTCCATATTTGGATTGGGTATAATTACAGTTCTAGAGCATGCAAACACTGCACCTAAACACGACATCATAATGGTACACTCAGCACCACACCGACTACATTTCCAAGATAAAACATGAAATATATACCTTCAACAGTCTACTATTTTAAATTCATATAAATATGTTTTCATTTTAGGACAGTTTTAATTTGTTTAGTTTAAAGTACAACAGAGCAGACATAAGTTTCCTTTTGTTGTACAGTGTGCTTATATATACAGTACAAAGTGCTAGATGTGTTCAATCAATTGTTCCACAGAATAAAGTTACATTAGAGTTAATTGGAAACTATCATTCTTCTTAAAATTATCATTGTTTTGAACATTAGGGACTTGCTTAGAGCCTGGAGTTCACTAGGACTGGGAGTGCTGGGGGGACAGTTGCTTAGAGCCCGGAGTTCACTAGGACTGGGAGTGCTGGGGGGACAGTTGCTTAGAGCCTGGAGTTCACTAGGACTGGGAGTGCTGGGGGGACAGTTGCTTAGAGCCCAGAGTTCACTAGGACTGGGAGTGCTGGGGGGACAGTTGCTTAGAGCCTGGAGTTCACTAGGACTGGGAGTGCTGGGGGGACAGTTGCTTAGAGCCCGGAGTTCACTAGGACTGGGAGTGCTGGGGGGACAGTTGCTTAGAGCCTGGAGTTCACTAGGACTGGGAGTGCTAGGGGACAGTTGCTTAGAGCCTGGAGTTCACTAGGACTGGGAGTGCTGGGGGGACAGTTGCTTAGAGCCCGGAGTTCACTAGGACTGGGAGTGCTGGGGGGACAGTTGCTTAGAGCCTGGAGTTCACTAGGACTGGGAGTGCTGGGGGGACAGTTGCTTAGAGCCCGGAGTTCACTAGGACTGGGAGTGCTGGGGGGACAGTTGCTTAGAGCCTGGAGTTCACTAGGACTGGGAGTGCTGGGGGGACAGTTGCTTAGAGCCCGGAGTTCACTAGGACTGGGAGTGCTGGGGGGACAGTTGCTTAGAGCCCGGAGTTCACTAGGACTGGGAGTGCTGGGGGGACAGTTGCTTGGAGCCTGGAGTTCACTAGGACTGGGAGTGCTGGGGGGACAGTTGCTTGGAGCCTGGAGTTCACTAGGCCTGGGAGTGCTGGGGGGACAGTTGCTTGAAGCCTGGATTACACTAAGACTGGCAGTGCCGGGGTTAGGGACTTGCTCGGAGTGCTGGGGATATGGATTTGCTTAGAGCCTGGAGTTCACTAGGACTGGGAGTGCTGGGAGGACAGTTGCTCGAAGCCTGGATTACACTAAGACTGGCAGACCCGGGGTTAGGGACTTGCTCGGAGTGCTGGGTTTATGGATTTGCTTAGAGCCTGGAGTTCACTAGGACTGGGAGTGCTGGGGTTAGGGACTTGCTCGGAGTGCTGGGGTTATGGATTTGCTTAGAGCCTGGAGTTCACTAGGACTGAGAGTGCTGGGGGGACAGTTGCTTGAAGCCTGGATTACACTAAGACTGGCAGTGCCGGGGTTAGGGACTTGCTCGGAGTGCTGGGGTTATGGATTTGCTTAGAGCCTGGAGTTCACTAGGACTGGGAGTGCTGGGAGGACTTGCTCGGAGCCTGGATTACACTAAGACTGGGAGTGCCGTGGTTAGACCGACCGACCCACCGTAAGTGCAAAGCAATATACCCTCTCATCAAAGATGGGGGCATATAATAACAAGAGGGCCCATAGGGCCCTAAGTCGCTCACCTGTGCACATTGATCCAGTAGAATCATATTGTTTTTTTAAAAAGTTTTTCTTATCGGTTGCCATGGCAACCAGAGTTCTGCATGGATTATAATTCCTTCAGCTATTTATAGAAAGGATAATCCAAGGAACATTGTTACCCATTTAACATGAAATCCAACCAGTACTTTTAGAGAAGAAGATTTTAAAAGATTTTACTATAGATATATAGTGAAAACAGGGCCCCACCCACTGGACCATGTTTTTTGACCAATCACAATAAAAAATGTCAATTTTGTAAGAGGGTCACCCAACAACTATTTCTGTAAAATTATATTGAAATCTGGCCAGTGGTTGATTTTTTACGATTTTTTAAAAAATAAAAGCTCCGCGAGTGGCATGTGTCGCCTGACGACATGCATATTTTTCATGGAAAGCTATCCAGTATTGGGCTACATATTCGACTCACAAGAATTCTCTAGTCATCTGAACTAAAAACGACAAAGTTATGCTCTGGACAAAAAAATGTCCTGGTAAAATCAATCAAAAGGGAATCATTCAAACACTACACAAAAATGCATACCAATTTTGGAGACATTCTTACTTATGGTGACAAAGTTATGCCCCGGACAAGAAATGCTTATAAAATCAATCAAAGGGAAATAATTAAAAAATGGCACAAGGTAGAGTTATGGTTCTTGTGTACTGCACTTGGACTTTTTGTAAGAAACATGCATACCAAGTTTCAAGTCTTAAGGTGACAGAGTTATGCTCCGGACAAGCAATTGGGGACGCCGCCACCGCCACCGCCGCCAAAGTAACACCTATATGTCACCTTTTCAGGCGACACAGAAATCCTATTGGTTGCATAGGTTTTAATTCTTTTAGCTATTTTAAGAAAGGACCACCAAAGGAACAATTTTACTAATTTGTAGTGAAATCCATCCTCATACATCAGTGATTAGTCAAATTCCCTGACTACCCCCTGATTCAATTCCCTTCATTCCGAGCGTAAACCTAAAAATAGCTCATTTCATGGACATCTGGTGATTCCACCTATTGTCCAATAAAAACGCTGATTCGGATGTTAAGGTAATAAATAATCATTTTTTCGTTCAATTGTTCTGAATACTATCTTATAATCGAAAGAAAAACGTTGCAAATATTTTTTTCTTCGATTGTTTTTTCCGAACAATAAATTTGAATATTTTGTTTGTTAAAGCTCTATTTTGATTGGACGATGACAGGAAAACACCCGAGACAAATATCCGTCAAAGCTATAAATAGAAATGAACGAAATGGATTTGTTTGGTTGATTTTTTGTTCATTTGCGCCCGAAAAGGATCGTTTTGAACCAGAGTGTGATATCACTGGTGAAGAAAACTCTGGTGAACGAGAATGAGTGAATTTCAACCAGTACTTTTAGAGGAGAAGATTTTTAAAGATTTTACTATAGGTATATAGGGAAAAACAACGCCCCCACACACTGGCGACCATGTTTTTGACGAATCATGACAAAAATATCAATTTTGTAAAATTATTTTGAAATCTGGCTAGCGGTTGATTTTTATGATTTTTTGTAGGATTTCCTTATCGGTTGCCATGGCAACCAGAGTTCAGCATGGATTATATTTCTTTTAGCTATTTTAAGAAAGGACCACACAAGGAACAATTAGACCAGTTTATAGTGAAATCCAACCAGTACTTTTAGAGGACCATGGCAACCATAGTGATTTATAGATTACAATTCTTTTAGATATTTTTAGAAAGGACCTCCCAAAATACATTCCTGTGAAGTTTGGTTGAAATTGGTCAAGTGGTCGTTTGAATGAATTGGTGACGGACGGACGCACGAACGGATGCACGGACTGATGACAGACGACAGACGAAGAGTGATCACATAAAAAGTGTTATGTAATGCTGACAACTGAAAGTTGGACTTTCAGCAGTTAAATTCCCTTTCTCGCTCAGTTTTGTGTAATTGTGGTCAGTGTTGTTTTGATGCAGTTTTCTGTGTTCAGCTGTTTAAGTTGAGTGCTCCCATCCCTGTCTTTTTGCAGTTATATAACACAAAAACTGGAAAGAATATGAGCATCTTTACTGTCTAAGAGTTTGAATCCCTAGTTACTAGTTTCAACCAACAAAGAGGAAATTTTCAAAGACATTTCATATAAGCACTATGTTTTCACAGAAAATCTTGTGAAAAGCAAACAAGTCGCGCATCATACAACTACAGCCATCAATAGACTGGTTTCCGTGCCACCCTTTGAAATTATATATGTATAAATTGCATGCTTACAACATGCAGAAATCATGCAGTCTTATGTTCACGTAAACTCTTAAAAGCAATCAACAATATACTTAAATATTTATTATTTTATCTACCAGAAAAATCAATTTAAAAGATCTTAACAGGTAACTATAGTGAAGCAATAATAATCTGTAAACAGGAAGATCACACATCTATAGTGCAACCTTTTCATACTCTACAACATATCACACATCTACAGTGCAACCTTTTCATAGTCTACAACAAATCACACATCTACAGTGCAACCTTTTTAAACTCTCTACAACAAATCACACATCTACAGTGTAACCTTTTCATACTCTACAACAAATCATACATCTACAGTGTAACCTTTTCATACTCTACAACAAATCACACATCTACAGTGCAACCTTTTCATACTCTTCAACATATCACACATCTACAGTGTAACCTTTTCATCCTCTCTACAACAAATCACACATCTACAGTGCAACCTTTTTATACTCTCTACAACATATCAGACATCTACAGTGTAACCTTTTCATACTCTACAACAAATCAAACATCTACAGTGCAACCTTTTTATACTCTCTACAACATATCACACATCTACAGTGTAACCTTTTCATACTCTACAACAAATCACACATCTACAGTGCAACCTTTTTATACTCTCTACAACATATCACACATCTACAGTGTAACCTTTTCATACTCTACAACAAATCACACATCTACAGTGCAACCTTTTTTATACTCTCTACAACAAATCACACATCTACAGTGTAACCTTTTCATACTCTACAACAAATCACACATCTACAGTGCAACCTTTTTATACTCTACAACATATCACAGATCTACAGTGTAACCAATTTCATACTCTACAACAAATCACACATCTACAGTGCAACCTTTTCATACTCTACAACATATCACACATCTACAGTGTAACATTTTCATCCTCTCTACAACAAATCACACATCTACAGTGCAACCTTTTCATACTCTTCAACATATCACACATCTACAGTGTAACCTTTTCATCCTCTCTACAACAAATCACACATCTACAGTGAAACCTTTTTATACTCTCTACAACAAATCACACATCTACAGTGTAACCTTTTCATACTCTCTACAGCAAAGGTAAGGTTATTTGTGGCTGTACTGTAAGGTTATTTGTGGCTGTACTGTTAGGTTATTTGTGGCTGTATTGTAAGGTTATTTGTGGCTGTAATGTAAGGGTATTTGTGGCTGTATTGTAAGGTTATTTGTGGCTGTAATGTAAGGTTATTTGTAGATGTAATGTAAGGTTATTTTTGGCTCCAACTCCTTTGTCAAGCTTTTTTATAATCCTTCTTTGGAAAAATAAAGATTTTTGGCCATAAATTTAAATGCAATTTTACTGGGACTGGCAAACTGTAGGGGGTATAACCAGTACTGTCTGTTTTGACAAACCTTTAAGTAATGTTCAATGCCTCCTTCAAAAGAGACCAGCAGGCCCAAACACTTGTGCAAGACCCTGACCACATAATATCTCTTAGTTTGAGATGCATGACATGTGTTTCCATGGTAGTAACATATCCACATTTTGGCATTTAGGTTGTACCCTAAGGAAGCCTGAAAGTGCCATGCTGTCCATATATCATCGTTACAGGGAACTGTTTAACTTACATCGGGTAAATGTCACATATATCTACATACACATATTTCTCTTCCGCAAATTACTTTGTGTGTTTTAATAATCTAACACAAGTAATGGCATATATTTACATAAAAATATTGAATATTGATATATATAACCTAGGCCTGGCTACAATATCACCAATAGATGGGAATCAGATTAAACAAACACACATAATAGTTTGATCAGTTTTGAAGATTTAAAAATGTTTTTGTTAATCTTCACAGACTACAAAACATGTGACAGTCAAAATCAACAGTGTGTGTCAACATCTCCTCACTACGTTCATATCAACAGTGTGTGTCAATATCTCCTCACTACGTTCATATCAACAGTATGTGTCAATATCTCCTCACTACGTTCATATCAACAGTATGTGTCAATATCTCCTCACTACGTTCATATCAACAGTGTATGTCAACATCTCCTCAATACGTTCATATCAACAGTGTGTGTCAATATCTCCTCACTACGTTCATATCAACAGTATGTGTCAATATCTCCTCACTACGTTCATATCAACAGTATGTGTCAATATCTCCTCACTACGTTCATATCAACAGTGTATGTCAACATCTCCTCACTACGTTCATATCAACAGTGTGTGTCAATATCTCCTCACTACGTTCATATCAACAGTATGTGTCAATATCTCCTCACTACGTTCATATCAACAGTGTATGTCAACATCTCCTCACTACGTTCATATCAACAGTGTGTGTCAATATCTCCTCACTACGTTCATATCAACAGTGTGTGTCAACATCTCCTCACTACGTTCATATCAACAGTGTGTGTCAATATCTCCTCACTACGTTCATATCAACAGTGTGTGTCAACATCTCCTCACTACGTTTATATCAACAGTGTGTGTCAACATCTCCTCACTACGTTCATATCAACAGTGTGTGTCAATATCTCCTCACTACGTTCATATCAACAGTGTATGTCAACATCTCCTCACTACGTTCATATCAACAGTATGTGTCAATATCTCCTCACTACGTTCATATCAACAGTGTGTGTCAACATCTCCTCACTACGTTCATATCAACAGTGTGTATCAATATCTCCTCACTACGTTCATATCAACAGTGTATGTCAATATCTCCTCACTACGTTCATACTTGTTATCTTAGGCTCACTTTGCGTAGAAATACGCCAAAATTTAGGACAGAAAATGAGAAAAAATATCTTAGTAAAACGCATTAAATGCGCAAATATTATCAACCTACGCAAAATTTATGGAAAACTTAGAGTAACACTAGCAAAAATGCTTTGATAAAACTATACTCAGGTGTGCAAAGCATATAAAATACATCAGGCATTTTTTACATGCACGCTTGTTTTATAAAGGATTATAAAGTCAAGCAACATCTCAACAATATCATTAGGTAAAGAATTTCAACATCATCAGGTGTAATATTTGCACATTGTTATGACATGTAGTGTATGCACTTTATCCATGCATTAACACCAGTTGCATTCTGTTTCAATGCATTTTTATTACACTTAAAGGTTGAGGTCATGATGATGAATAGCTCAGTATTATTTCATATCAATATATATTTAGTTTTTTTTATTTATGTTTAATCTGTATTCTAGAACATATGACTGCATGTGTATATAACCATCTACTGTGGGCGATAGGTTAGTCAGCATCTGTCTTGGGAGGGAAGGTCTGAGGTTTGAAACCTCGAAGGATGTCGCATTCTGATATGACTGCTTGATGACCTATTAGAAATATCTCATGGTCACTAGATGCCTCCCTACCTGATGACTGGCTTTAAGGAGAGAACTCTGCAAGTGAATATGTTCAAAAGGTGAGGTTTTTTTTTAACAGGCTTCGATCTCCTGAAGTGTTTGGTGAAAAAATAGCCTGGGTACGAAGAAACACAGGAGCTAGACACACGCACATTGACAGGCACAAGATTCAAGGGCAATAATAAACCACCTCCCTTGTAGAGAGCTAATAAAACTGAAACAAGAGGCCCCTTTGGCCCTAGGTTGCTCACCTGTCGTAGTAGTTCATGCAGGCCCCTTAATGGTTATCAAGTAAATCACGGATATACACTAGAATGGATAGGCATGTCTAAAAATAGCCGAATTATGACTTGAATACCCATTATGCATTGCGCGCGCTTCGGTAATTATCGGCCATGTCCGTTTTATCAAAGGTTTAACCGCGCTCTTTTAACTTCGTCTCTTTCCGTTATTATAGTTTACCATAGAAGTCACTAGTGTATCGAAAAGAAATCGTGTTTTTGAGTTAAAACCCAAAAACAAAGTGATTTCATCATTTACAGTCCAGTTAGGATATTTAGACAGTGACGTTGCAGTTTATGTGTACGCAAAAAATCACAATGATTGTCTAAACAGGTAGAGCGTTTAATATGTTAGTTTAGCATTGAAATTATAGTTGTTTGTACAGTATAAGCCTTTATAATTGGTTTTACACCGTTATAGTGGATTTTTATCCTGACTGGCCTATACAACAGATAGAGAACACCCCAAAGATTAAGATAACAGCTGTAAATAAGTTTCCTTAGGGATCTGAAAATTAAATCTTGGAAGAAATCCGAAACCCGTCGATTGAAAAATCATCGACCCGAAAAGCTCACAGAAAAATTGGTTTATTTCACAATTTACGAATGAATCATCTAAATTATTTATACAACATTCCAAACACATAATGAGCGAAATATAAACCCACCTTCGCTATTTTTGACCAAGGGTTGCTTTAAATTAATCCAAATATCTCGCAGGTTTAAACACATTAAATATTCAAGATGGCGGCAGCTAAGCGGCAAAACAATCGGAACGGTCGGTTTGGCATTTATCGCTACTGACACACGCTGATCGCCTTATTTCTTTCCAATATGGCGGCCCATATAGAAGACATAATGGGAGTAGAATGAAGTTACATTTTCATCTTTCGTATTCTTTGAGAAAATGCAGCCTCTATTGCGTGTACAAGGTTTTCATATTGTCTTAACAAGCAACCTTGTAATTTCCATCACCTAAACCCATATTGAATATTTGTCTATGATTTCACCTAATGACCTAGTTTGTGACCTGAGATGACCAAATATTAAACTTGACCTAGATTTTGTTCAGATGATCATTGTGACTGAGTTTCATAAAGATTAGGTCAAAACTGTGCCCTCTAGTGACTATGCAAGGTTTTTCTATGATTTGACTTTGTGACCTAGTTTTTGACCCTGGATGACCCAACATCAAACTTGGCCTAGATTTTGTTCAGATGATCATTGTGACTGAGTTTCATAAAGATTAGGTCAAAATTGTGACCTCTAGTGACTATGCAAGGTTTTTCTATTATTTGACCTTGTGACCTTGTTTTTGACCCTGGATGATCCAATATCAATTGTGACCTAGATTTTGTTGAGATGATCATTGTGAATGAGTTTCATAAAGATTAGGCAAAATTGTGACCTCAAGTCACTACGCAAGCAAATTGTGGATGGATGGACAACGGACAAAGAGTGATCACAAAAGCTCACTCAGGTGAGCTAAAAAGTGAGATAAAAATACACTCTAGATTCTAATCAACCTCCCTTGAGGGGAGAGCATAATAAAGTTGCATAAAATGGAATGGATAAAAATACACCATAGATTCATAAGAAACACCATGATTCCAAGCTAGAAGTCATTATATGTCGCTTTACATTTAATGATCATTTCAACAAAAATCAGAAAATTAATTTCAAATCTTTGGAAAACTCGAGGCTTCGGGGAGTTTTCAGATTTCAAAATTACTTGTGAGAAATGAATTATAATCAATCAAAAATATATGAAAGTTCCAGTTGATGAAATTGCTCACTTTTTATCTTCCAACAAACAAAAAAGTAGTGAAGTAAGATAGTAACTGATTGAAAATATAACACCGACAAATTAAATCATTCTGCAAAATGCAATTCACGAAGCACTACTTCATCAAAGATTTTCAACAATTATGCCCCTTAGGGATGGGAGACAGTTACAAAAATCGAATTTACAGTGAATTATTGTACTTTAAAACAAAAGATCCGATTATACAATACATTCAATTCAGAGGCAAAATCTAAAACAATACTATACAATCAATCATCATTATGCAAGTGCTTGCTGAACTGTAAATTATTTTTAATCATTTGGGAACAAAAATTCTTGAAACTACCTAAGCAAACTAGAACACGAGTTCAGGCACAGGTCACAATTAATCAGCGTTCTTGCTTCCTTAAAACACACACTTTTCTACATGACACATCATCAACATCCATCATAAAATTCCCAGCCCTCAAATATAATTAACTTTACAGTATAATTGTAACATATGACTTAATTGTGAAGAGATACAATGTTACTTTCATTTTACTTCAATATAGTTGTTTGAGGCTGTTTGGTGTTTCAAATACCGCACAGTTCTTAGTATTCATACAGAAGTGAAATAGTTGCGGCCAGATAATTTACCAACCAGTAATACCCATTTTATTACTGGCTAATCTTACCTAACAAATTCAACTTGAAACCTGTATGTAACAGTTTATGTACTGTGGTACAGTACAGTAGATAGTCTAAAAATAGACAAAACAAGAAATGTTTTTAAAACACATAATTGCCCCAGGGCAGCCAAATAGTCAAAAATGGTAAAGGTTGATGACCTTGACCTTTAACTTACTGAACTCAAAATCAATAGGGGTCATCTACTGGTACCTAGTAGTTTTAACAAAGCGCTACTATAAACTTGAAGCTGAAAGCCAGACTAAGACATTAACCATTCGGGGATTGATGCTCATATATAGCCATTCCAATAGACCTGTGGACGCAGGTTATAAAATGTTTACTTATTAAAAGCTATTTAGAAGTACACTGTCAGAAACAGTACACTGTGTCTTCGTGTATTTTCATCATGTACATACTTCTATACAGGTGTACTTTCACATTCTCTTCATCAGACTTGTAACGATAAGTCAGATGAGCAACCTTACCGGCCATCATGTTGCTCATAAGGGACTATATTAGATGATCCTCTTGTCTCATTAGATAACTCAGATGAGCAACGTTACCTTAGGGTCCATCTTAGCCCTTTTATATGGCTTCTTGTTTCATTTGATAACCCAGATGAGCAACCTTAGGGGCCATATTAGCCCTTTTATATGGCTTTCTTGTTTCATTCGATATCCCAGATGAGCAACCTTAGGGGCCATATAAGCCCTTTTATATGGCTTTCTTGTTTCATTCGATATCCCAGATGAGCAACCTTAGGGGCCATATAAGCCCTTTTATATGGCTTTCTTGTTTCATTCGATAACCCAGATGAGCAACCTTAGGGGCCATATTAGCCCTTTTATATGGCTTTCTTGTTTCATTCGATATCCCAGATGAGCAACCTTAGGGGCCATATTAGCCCTTTTATATTGCCCTCTTTGTTTTATTATATTATAGTTTTGAGTCCAGTATTACAGTACTATACCATTAAATGTATCAGGTACAGTTTTCCTTGTATTTTTCCAGTATTTTTCCTGTATTTTCCAGTTATTTTAGATATCACGTTAGAGAATTGTTTATAATACCTGCCGTAAGTTAGAGTGAGATGAGATATAGAGAATGACAAGACAAGACTGTCTGATCTAACATTATAACACTGTATGTTTATAAGGGGGAAGCTGGTGGCTAGTAATTGCTGATGTAATTGATGGAAAGTACACGTAATGTCACACAGGATAACAGCCATCAAGCACTACACAGACAATACTTTGTGCACATTTATTTCAACACAGTCTGTTAACAAGCATTCAAATCTTGTAGACCAGGGGTTAATAAAAGCTCTTTTGTTAGGCTCACAATCATTGTTACGCCATAGTTTTATCATTGTTAGTGATAATCTTAAGCCTTCAACAGTGGCTACCAGAACCAACAGGATGTCCAGAGAGAGGGGGCCTGGGGAGAGAGGTATATCTCTCAACTGTATTAGTGGGGACATTTCGAAACAATGTGGCCAAGTAAGAACATGGCTTGAGATAAAGGGACATGCCCTCAAAACCAATGCTTATTAACGTTGGTTGTTCCTTTGCATTAGACTAAGGCAGTCATGGGGACTTTTCGAAATAATGTTGCCCCAGTCAGGAATTGGCTATAGGTGTAGGGACATGCCCAAAAATTTACTATTAACGTTTGTTGTTCTTTTGCATTTGACTGAGGCAGTGGTAAGTGTGTGGTTATTTGTTTTTTGCCTCATAGGCTGATGAGCTCCAGCTAAGAGGGAAGAGATAGAAACTTAGTGAGATTGATGCAAGGAATCTGGGTGTACTATTGCGGCTTATTTTTTGTGTTTGATGTATTTCATAAATTTTTTAATCTGTTGTGAGTGTGGATATCAGTGTCCCTGAAAAATAGATTGCACTCTCAAGATCGTAATTTGATATTAAAAGACGTGTTTCATTTCATACACCTTTCTTGTGCATGTACATTGTTATCATGCAAGAAGACATATCCCTGGATATCATGATATTGGCAACCAGTCCCATTTTGAAAACATCCATAGAGATGTCCTACCCACCAACATCATAATAACAGATGTTTGTTAAACATGTTTGCCCCCATGGCAGCCCAATAGTCAGAAATGGTAAATGTCACAATGACCTTAACCTTTGACCTACTGACCTCAAAATCGATAGGGGTCATTTACTGTTGATGACCAACCTCCATGTAATGTTTGAAGTTCCTACGGCAAAGCTTTCTTGAGTTATTGGACAGAAAAACATTTGGTCTACCGCCAGACTGATCAACCAACCGACTGTCATGTACAAACCAATATACACCCTCATCAAAGATGGGGGGCATAATAACAATAACTTAATTTAAGAGGCAATAAAGTTGAGCAAGTCCTGTATTTCCTCTATATTGAGAGCAGCATCAAGAGCAGTTCAAGAACATTTTTCTAAAACATAAGAACTAATTTTCTATACCTTGTTGCAACAAAACGACGATAATGTTAAATACCAAATAGAAGTTCCTATGTATAGAGAAAAACGAGCCAATTTGCCCCCCTGTCAGCCATGTTTTTTGACAAATCATGACAAAAATGTCAATTTTGTAAGAGGGTCACCCAACTATATCATTTCTATGAAATTATTCTGAAGTCAGGCGAGCGGTATTTTTTTTATGATTTACAATTTTCCAATTGGTTGCCTTCTTTGCCATGGTAACCATAGCTCTGCATAGATTTAAGTTCTTGCTTGTTTGTGAAAAAGGACCAGCCAATTTAAGGAACATTACTGTGAAGTTTAATTGAAATTGACCTAGTCAGGTTTAGGAAGAATGAATTGTTGACACACGCATTGATGGACTAATTAAGAGTGATCCCAAAAGCCAAAAATATAACAATGGAAGTCTGAGAGCACATTACGAATCATTAAAAGAATTTATTTATTTGTGGGTCTATATCAAGTCCCAAAGTGCACCTATTTGTTATGGCATATATCAATGTTCGACAATATTCCACTATTATGTAACCATGGAACCATTGTTTAACCCAGCAGCAATTTCTAAGGACCAATATGCACATTGTTCTTGCAATGTGTACAGTTAATAATACCAATCTGATATTTTCTATTACTGCATGACCTCCTTTTTATCAATTATAAAATACAGGTTGTCATATTTTTATTAAATGTACCAATACAATAATGTTAAAACACACATGCCTGTGTCAAACATTTATAGATAATGTCAATAGTGCTTGAAATACAAATGAATTTTATTAACAGTTTTCTATTTTTGAGTTTAACGCTAATTGCATAGTGCTTTTGCATAGTGCTTTGTAAATACATGTATGAAGCAAATTACAACATATACAGAATATTGTAAAATCATCATTTTTCGAGGGAGTTGAATTTTCGTTTGTTTTCGTTGTTGAACTTGACCACGAAATATAATTTTCCCAATTGATCGACCTCTCAAATTTATACATGAGATCACCCTTTCATATTCTGTAATCCACAAATTTATGACCCCACGAAAATGCATTTTTGTCAAATTCCACGAAATTTAACACCCACGAAAATATGTGATTTTACAGTTTTGTATTACAAAATGATACAGACATGACAATCAACACCATACCACATCCATCATGCTAACATGTCTCAAAATAGCATTTATAATTACACTTCAATTGCAAAAAAAAATACAAAATGCACATTGCACAGCATGAACCAACCATTCATCATGCTATCATAGTCAGAATATACTGCAGTCTCTGCCATCCAAGCAGTAGACCTAACATCGTTCATTAAGCTATTATAGTCAGAATATACTGCAGTCTCTACCATTCAATCAGGAAACCTAACATTGTTGATCATGCTATTACAGTCAGAATATACTGCAGACTCTACCATCCAACCAGGAGACCTAACATTGTTGATCATGCTATTACAGTCAGAATATACTGCAGACTCCACCATCCAACCAGGAGACCTAACATTGTTGATCATGCTATTACAGTCAGAATATACTGCAGACTCTACCATCCAACCAGGAGACCTAACATTGTTGATCATGCTATTACAGTCAGAATATACTGTAGACTCCACCATCCAACCAGGAGACCTAACATTGTTGGCATGCTATTACAGTCAGAATATACTGTAGACTCCACCATCCAACCAGGAGACCTAACATTGTTGATCATGCTATTACAGTCAGAATATACTGCAGACTGCCATCCAAGCAGGAGACCTAACATTGTTGATCAAGCTATTATAGTCAGAATATACTGTAGACTCCACCATCCAACCAGGAGACCTAACATTGTTGGCATGCTATTACAGTCAGAATATACTGTAGACTCCACCATCCAACCAGGAGACCTAACATTGTTGATCATGCTATTACAGTCAGAATATACTGCAGACTGCCATCCAAGCAGGAGACCTAACATTGTTGATCATGCTATTATAGTCAGAATATACTGTAGACTCCACCATCCAACCAGGAGACCTAACATTGTTGATCAAGCTATTACAGTCAGAATATACTGTAGACTCCACCATCCAACCAGGAGACCTAACATTGTTTATCAAGCTATTACAGTCAGAATATACTGTAGACTCCACCATCCAACCAGGAGACCTAACATTGTTGATCAAGCTATTACAGTCAGAATATACTGTAGACTCCACCATCCAACCAGGAGACCTAACATTGTTGATCATGCTATTACAGTCAGAATATACTGCAGACTGCCATCCAAGCAGGAGACCTAACATTGTTGATCATGCTATTATAGTCAGAATATACTGTAGACTCCACCATCCAAGCAGGAGACCTAACATTGTTGATCAAGCTATTACAGTCAGAATATACTGTAGACTCTACCATCCAACCAGGAGACCTAACACACAATAACTTGTTTAGGAGCATGCAATACAAAACAAACATTATGTATAGGAGCATGCAACTCAAACCAAACATTATGTATAGGAGCATGCAATACAAGACAAACATTATGTATAGGAGCATGCAATACAAGACAAACATTATGTATAGGAGCATGCAATACAAGACAAACATTATGTATAGGAGCATGCAATACAAGACAAACATTATGTATAGGAGCATGCAATACAAGACAAACATTATGTATAGGAGCATGTAATACAAGACAAACATTATGTATAGGAGCATACAAGCTTTGTATGTTGTGAAAGCTGTACATTAGAATGCTTTTATGGAACAACACCACAGTTCCTGATTGTAAGACATCAGTAATATAATCAGAATATGATGAGCATTATTGGGGCTGAAACTTAGATGAGTTGTTCTAAGAAGACAAAGACTCTTAACCTCTATATAATGTTACATGAATATTTACACTGTATAGTACGGAGATATGGACCTGATCCTGACCTTTATGTGTGAATACTTGGGTTGAATACCTTCATTTCCGTGAGTAAATCGTGCAATATTGGTCCTTAACATTTGTGTTTGTATTACACCTCAAGCGTCTTCATGATACTCCCTGCTAATGAAAACATACATCAGGGGTTATAAATATAGACAATATATCAGCTGTTAAATTATGCTAATAGAAGGCCAAGGATCATGTCAATATCTCTGTACTATATATAAGTACATTATCTATTCACATCTGAGGCAAGCTTTTATTACATCCTACAGCCATTCACTATATTCACAGTTCTGTAACACTATAATATCTCAGCATTTATGGCCGACAAAAAATGCTTTTTCCATATATGGAGTACTAACATGACTGTAATGAATCACACGGAGGCATGCAACTGCCAAGTATATAATAACCCAGGCATTAGAGAAATTCAGCGACTACGTTTTTTTGCATGCAAATCAATATTATAAATCACACATGGTAGTGATCCACCATTAGATTTTCTTCTCGAGAATTTTTTAATCACAGCAATTATGTCACAGTATGTTGGTACCATTATATAACACAGGAATCATAAATAGAATTAAAACTGCTGCTTAGTAACCCAGTGGTAGGGTATCTGCTTAGTAACCCAGTGTTAGGGTATTTGCTTAGTAACCCAGTAGTACGGTATCTGCTTAGTAACCCAGTGGTAGGGTATCTGCTTAGTAACCCAGTGGTAGGGTATTTGCTTAGTAACCAAGTGGTAGGGTATTTGCTTAGTATCCCAGTGATCAAGTATCTGCTTAGTAACCAAGTGGTAGGGTATTTGCTTAGTAACCCAGTGGTAGGGTATCTGCTTAGTATCCCAGTGATCAAGTATCTGCTTAGTAACCAAGTGGTAGGGTATTTGCTTAGTAACCCAGTGGTAGGGTATTTGCTTAGTAACCAAGTGGTAGGGTATTTGCTTAGTAACCCAATGTTAGGGTATCTGCTTAGTAACCCAGTGGTAGGGTATCTGCTTAGTAACCCAGTGGTAGGGTATTTGCTTAGTAACCAAGTGGTAGGGTATCTGCTTAGTAACCCAGTGGTAGGGTATCTGCTTAGTAACCCAGTTGTAGGGTATTTGCTTAGTAACCAAGTGGTAGGGTATCTGCTTAGTAACCCAGTGGTAGGGTATCTGCTTAGTAACCCAATGTTAGGGTATCTGCTTAATAACCCAGTGGTAGGGTATCTGCTTAGTAACCCAGTGGTAGGGTATCTGCTTAGTAACCCAGTGGTAGGGTATTTGCTTAGTAACCCAGTGGTAGGGTATCTGCTTAGTAACCAAGTGGTAGGGTATTTGCTTAGTAACCCAGTGGTAGGGTATCTGCTTAGTATCCCAGTGATCAAGTATCTGCTTAGTAACCAAGTGGTAGGGTATTTGCTTAGTAACCCAGTGGTAGGGTATTTGCTTAGTAACCCAGTGGTAGGGTATCTGCTTAGTATCCCAGTGATCAAGTATCTGCTTAGTAACCAAGTGGTAGGGTATCTGCTTAGTAACCCAGTGGTAGGGTATTTGCTTAGTAACCCACTGGTAGGGTATCTGCTTAGAAACCAAGTGGTAGGGTATTTGCTTAGTAACCCAGTGGTAGGGTATCTGCTTAGTATCCCAGTGATCAAGTATCTGCTTAGTAACCAAGTGGTAGGGTATCTGCTTAGTAACCAAGTGGTAGGGTATTTGCTTAGTAACCCAGTGGCAGGGTATTTGCTTAGTAACCAAGTGGTAGGGTATCTGCTTAGTAACCCAGTGGTAGGGTATCTGCTTAGTAACCCAGTGGTAGGGTATTTGCTTAGTAACCCAGTGGTAGGGTATTTGCTTAGTAACCCAGTGGTAGGGTATCTGCTTAGTAACCCAGTGGTAGGGTATCTGCTTAGTAACCCAGTGGTAGGGTATTTGCTTAGTAACCAAGTGGTAGGGTATCTGCTTAGTAACCCAGTGGTAGGGTATCTGCTTAGTAACCCAGTGGTAGGGTATTTGCTTAGTAACCCAGTGGTAGGGTATCTGCTTAGTAACCCAGTGGTAGGGTATCTGCTTAGTAACCCAGTGGTAGGGTATTTGCTTAGTAACCAAGTGGTAGGGTATCTGCTTAGTAACCCAGTGGTAGGGTATCTGCTTAGTAACCCAGTGGTAGGGTATTTGCTTAGTAACCAAGTGGTAGGGTATCTGCTTAGTAACCCAGTGGTAGGGTATTTGCTTAGTAACCCAGTGGTAGGGTATCTGCTTAGTAACCAAGTGGTAGGGTATTTGCTTAGTAACCCAGTGGTAGGGTATCTGCTTAGTATCCCAGTGATCAAGTATCTGCTTAGTAACCAAGTGGTAGGGTATTTGCTTAGTAACCCAGTGGTAGGGTATTTGCTTAGTAACCCAGTGGTAGGGTATCTGCTTAGTATCCCAATGATCAAGTATCTGCTTAGTAACCAAGTGGTAGGGTATTTGCTTAGTAACCCAGTGGTAGGGTATTTGCTAAGTAACCCAGTGGTAGGGTATTTGCTTAGTAACCCAGTGGTAGGGTATCTGCTTAGTATCCAGTGATCAAGTATCTGCTAAGTAACCCAGTGGTAGGATATTTGCTTAGTAACCCAGTGGTAGGGTATCTGCTTAGTAACCCAGTTGTAGGGTATTTGCTTAGTAACCCAATGGTAGGGTATTTGCTTAGTAACCCAGTGGTAGGGTATTTGCTTAGTAACCCAGTGGTAGGGTATTTGCTTAGTAACCCAGTGGTAGGGTATTTGCTTAGTAACCCAGTGGTAGGGTATCTGCTTAGTATCCAGTGATCAAGTATCTGCTTAGTAACCCAGTGGTAGGGTATTTGCTTCGTAACCCAGTGGTAGGGTATCTGCTTAGTAACCCAGTGGTAGGGTATTTGCTTAGTAACCAAGTGGTAGGGTATTTGCTTAGTAACCCAGTGGTAGGGTATTTGCTTAGTAACCCAGTGGTAGGGTATTTGCTTAGTAACCCAGTGGTAGGGTATCTGCTTAGTAACCCAGTGGTAGGGTATTTGCTTAGTAACCCAGTGGTAGGGTATTTGCTTAGTAACCCAGTGGTAGGGAATTTGCTTAGTAACCCAGTGGTAGGGTATTTGCTTAGTAACCCAGTGGTAGGGTATCTGCTTAGTAACCCAGTCATAGGGTATCTGCTTAGTAACCCAGTTGTAGGGTATTTGCTTAGTAACCCAGTGGTAGGGTATTTGCTTAGTAACCCAGTGGTAGGGTATTTGCTTAGTAACCCAGTGGTAGGGTTTTTGCTTAGTAACCCAGTCATAGGGTATTTGCTTAGTAACCCAGTTGTAGGGTATCTGCTTAGTAACCCAGTCATAGGGTATTTGCTTAGTAACCCAGTGGTAGGGTAAAAATTGGTTCTTGGTGTCACCTAGGACTCGCCTTACTGATGACAGACGTCTTACACAGGTTGTGTTGTCATTCGTTATGTCACGCATGTTTTATCGTTCCGTGAAAGCAAAAATGATAGACAACAAAATATTATCAATAAAATATTTAGTTTTAAAGAAAACAAGTAATAACAAGACATGGAAATTCCATGAAAACCAGGTTTTTGTGGCAGCCAAGTCTAATTCTATTATAATTACCTTGACCTTGACCCAACCAGCCCCACAAGTCACACAAGCTACGTACACAGCAAGTTTCATCATGATATCTCATTCCTAACCTAAGTTATTGAGCGGAAATGGTTTTTCTATTTTTAGTAACGGTGACCTTGACCCCACCAGCCCCACTTTCAATCCCAAGCGGGGTCTTCACACAAGCTACGCACACAGCAAGTTTCATCATGATATGTCATTCCTAACTTAAGTTATTGAGCGGAAACCGTTTTTCTATTTTTAGTAACAGTGACCTTGACCCCACAAGCCCAACTTTCAATCTTAAATTTTAAATTCCGAATTACGTGAAAAGGTGCAAAAATGACGTTGCCCCGCCTATTGGTTACATAGGTCAGCAAAAATGTTCCAAACAATTTATTATTCCATATATTTGAAAACTATTTCGTACTTTCTCTTCTAATATATGTATTAGCAACCACATATAATATATTTAGAAAATAACATGTAATAACAAAGTTATAAGCATTTTCTCGTTATATATGGATCATCCCTCGTAGAGCCTAGACAACATATAATACAGATCTAGAACTAGAACTTGTAAAATATGTCAATGAACTAATTAATGTTTCACAATCAACATAGATTGGGATCCTTTATTATTTATCAGAAGAAAATAAATTTAAACTGAATAAACAATACTTATAGAATATTTACAATACAATTGATAGAAAACAATTCAATGAACAATAAACAGTCGCTTCCACAAGAGGTCATGCCAAGTATACAAAGGTCATTCCGAATGCTATAGACATGAATAAGTTTTTGATTAATGTACAGCTAATCCAATGCATCAAACGCCAAAATGTACTTGAGAAATTTACCAGAAGAAGACTACAGTCATATTCCTCAGCAAAATTACCTCCATTGGGAGCATCTTGATGCATTTGTGCATCTAATTACGTCTAGTGACACTACAGGGAGCAGTGGAGAGCAGAATCTCCGACGACTTCATCGTATAAAAAACTAAGCTAGACAATTTTATTCTTTGGAGAAGACCTTTCGTCTGGTCCATCTTGTGTGAAAAATAAGACAAATGACACATTACAAGGTTACACTCTTACGAATCAACAGTCGACATTATAATAAGAAGCAACTGTTGCCACTTTGTACAGGGACATTGTCTGTGAATTACATTTCGTATAAATCTTAATTATAAGATAAACACTTAGGTTAGGCCAATCAATCTTAATTATAAGATAAACACTTAGGTTTGGCCAATCAGATGATGCTTAGAAAGGAAGTCAATGTTCCAGTGTTAATGACAGACCTATACAAAATATGTGATAAAATAACTCTACATCTCAATCACCTGGACTTTTGAATCGACTGGACATTTGAATCATCTAGACATTTGAATCATCTGGGCATTTGAATCATCTAGACATTTGAATCACCAGGACATTTGAATCACCTGGGCATTTGAATCATCTAGACATTTGAACCACCTGGACATTTGAATCACCAGGACATTTGAATCACCAGGACATTTGAATCACCTGGACATTTGAATCACAGTCACTTGGACATTTGAACCACCTGGACATTTGAATCACAATCACCAGGACATTTGAATCACCTGGACATTTGAATCATCTGGACATTTGATTCACAATCACCTGGACATTTGAATCACCTGGACATTTGAATAACAATCACCTGGACATTTGAACCACAATCACCTGGACATTTGAATCATCTGGACATTTGAATCACAATCACCTGGACATTTGAACCACCTGGACATTTCAATCACCTGGACATTTCAATCATCTAGACATTTCAATCACCTGGACATTTCAATCACCTGGACATTTCAATCAATATACAGTCTAGATCTTGGAATGTCTGCCTTACTTTGTTTTCAAAAAAAAAAAATTTATTATAATAAACGAGTCATTGAGAATTGCAAGCAATACAGTCCCCTACAGTTTGAAGCCATAGCCCTTTAAATAATGTTCAATGTTTCTGTTGCCATGGCAACCACAATTTTTGTCAAAATATCTAGGTGTGCATGCTCTCCTTATTGGCACCTACCCACATACAAAGTTTCATAAACCAAGCTGGGAAACTGTTAAATTATGACAGGATCCAGATTTTGAAGTATTTTAACTAGTTCCGCATCCTAGCAACCGTAACTTTTGTCAGAATAAAAAATATCTTTCTATTCACTTGGCCCTTATTGGAATTTGAATCTTCAATCTCCTGACTATACATATTTAAAGCGATGCCTTAATTAGGCATGCAACCATTGGAGAGTAGAGACTGGGTTGTCTGCTATGAATGGACTTTCATTTTATTTTGTACTCTTGACAAATGAATGAAATATGGTACAATCAGGAAGTTGTACTTTAAACAAATGAATGAAATGTGTTTAGTTGTATCAATAAGGAAAAACAGACTAGAACTTATAAACAAACAACATTAAAGTACAAATTGCAGCACATAGACTGTATTAGACTGATTTCAGACAATATTAATTACAAATTGCAACATCTAACTAACCTAGGTCATGTCCTATAGCATTAAGAAATTACAACTTGCAGCAAATATTAGTGTAAGCAAGTTTTTAAAAGACGACGGCAAATTGATTATTAGAGGATACTGCTACCTTAAATTAGACAAAATTTGACCCTGTGGTGACATGCACAAAACAAGTCTGAGTTCAATAAACACTTTATGCCACAGTGGAAGCCTTGTCCATAAACACTAGCTAAGTCAATCAGGGGCCATAATAATGAACAAACAAACACACAAACTCCGCATCAGTAGATGTCGACGTCGGGGCATAAAAAGCACTTTAAAGCTTTGGACAAGCTACATAGCTCCAACAAGCTGCAGCCTCTAATTCTGCATTTTGTAAGTATTTTTCTATTTTTTATTCAAACCTCAACCATTCCTGTCAAGTTTGGTCAAAATAGGCTCAAGTGTACAATAGGCATACATGCCAGATCTCAAGCCCAGGTCTCACACATTCAAGACAACTCACACATGATCAGAAGCAAACTGATCAATCTTGGACATTGTGGAGCCAGACCTTTATTGTTTACATTATGAAAACAACAGCCAAAATGTCACAAAATACGCCTGTCTCGGGGCATGGTGAGTCTTAGGGCAAAATATAAAAAAAATATAAAAAAAATTAACAAGAGCCAAAATGTCACAAAATACGCCCGTCTTGGGGCATGGGGAGTCTCAGGGCAAAATAAAAAGAAAAAAAAAGAAAAAAAAAAGAAAAACGAAAACTAAAAAAAATACTATTAACAAAAAAAATAAAAATTAGGCCAAGGCAGATTTGGCCTATAATCGAACTTGGCCTAGATATTATGCACATAAGCATTGTCACAAAGTTTGAAGACGATCGGATGAAAACTGTTTGCGTTAGAGCACAGACAAGGCCTTTTTGGTAATTAAAGGCCCATAACCAAATAAGGCCTAGGCCGTTTTGGCCTATAATCGAACTTGGCCTAGATATTATGCCCATAAGTATTGGCACAAAGTTAAAGACGATCGGATGAAAACTCTGAGCTTTAGAGTACAGACAAACTGCTGGACGCTGCCGCCAATTTCATACTTATTTGGTAATTAAAGGCCAATAACCAAATGACGATCAGATAAAAACTCTGAGCGTTAGAGTACAGACAAACTGCTGGACGGCGCCGCCCGCCCACCAGCCTGGACGCCGGCTCGCCAAGGGTGTTCCCATAATATGTCCCGTTTTTCAAACGGGCGTATAATGACCACAAATATTATTTTAAATTGATTAAGCATGCATGGTTATTGTTATTCCATAAAATTTGAGATCTCTTCACCTTTAAGTTATTTCAAATTGATATCTTAAATACTGTATGAGTTATTGCCCGGACGAGAATTAAGTATGAAAAAAACAAAGGGCAATAACTCCAAAAATAGGTTATGTAGAGTTGTGGTTCTTGAGCACTGCACACATTCTCATTGAGATTTATCCACCTATTAATGATACCGATGATACCTCACAAACTTTTTGAGCTAGGCACCGGACAAAATTAATCGGACGGAAGGACAGAACGACAGAAAAATAGTTAAACCCATACATGTTTCGAACCGAAAACAGAAAAAGTGGGGTTAAAATTGTCAACGAAGGACTAAAGCAACGAATATCATGTATTTGTAACATAAAATTTTGTATCTTTCCCTGAAGGCATGGCATATTGCTGAACTAACTTTACAAAAAATAAAGTTGTTATTATAATACATGAACATGTGCACCTCATGTCTAGACCACATTTTAAATTTTCCACCAAGTACAAACCTAGTACAAAACAACCACATTTTGTAAGTATAACATCAACACCAAGTAATCACAGTAAAACTGATTAGTTTAAGGACATTTTGTACATTCAAAATGCTATACATTAAAATAATTACAAGGTTTTAAAAGTTATTCTTAAAAGAACGAAGTCACTGAGTGAACCAGCATTCTGTCTTAAAAGAGTCTGTAATCACAAGAATACATGCCTGTCCCATCTAACAGCCAACACCAGCAGCTACTGTAATGAAAGTTGCCCCGTTTTTTAAAGTAAGCATTATTTTGTTGCACTGGAAAGACTGGATAAGAAGAAGCTAGTATGTATCTATGGCTTAGAATGAGAAGGTCTTAAGTACAAAAAACAATCTTTTTCAACTTCAGTTTGTTTAACATGACCGCCTCCCTGGCCGTGTCATACCCAAGACGAAACAAGAGGGCCCAAAGGGCCATAGGTCGCTCACCTGTCCTAGTTGTTCATGAACCCCCAATGGTAGCCTCTATTGCATGTACAAGGTTTTCAAATTGTCTTATGCTTTATAGTTTACATCACATTTAGACCCAATGACATATTGAAGTGATTTGACCTTGTGACCTAGTTTTGGACCCCGGATGACCCAATATCGAACTTTACCTAGATTTTATTGAGATGATCATTGTGACCAAGTTTCATAAAGATTAGGCCAAAATTGTGACCTCTAGTGTCTACACAAACAAATTGTGGACGGACGACGGACGGACGGACGACGAGTGATCACAAAAGCTCACCCTTGTGACAGGGTGAGCTAATAAAAATGGTACCAGAACTTCCCATGCTAGACTCTCGGCGTAAAAGGAAAACTGGCTTCTCTTCTCTTATACCCTCATTGCGATGGATAACATCAGGAATGAGGTGTCGAGAGTGATTAATATAAGTTGGAAAAACTTGTTTCGCAATCAACCTTCAATAAATTAGTTTAAACTAACATGACCACTTCCTATTTTCGTGAAAATAGGCTCATAAGAAGCGCCTTGTGATGCAGATTTCAAAAATGCACGAGTCTTATAAGGTCATATACATTTGTAAGTAGCACTTACAAACCTTCTATATAATTCCAAGCCAGCAATATTCTATACAAGGACTATTTTCTGGTATGATATTTCTCCCATAAAGTCACAAAACATCTACTCAATCAAGCTGATTGTAAGATTATTGCTTGATTAATTTGAATGCTTCTAGACAAAATATCATCTTCTCATTACAAGCCATTTAAAGGCAGATTTTAATCAGCAAAGTAATTGAAAAATTGTACAAGATTAAGAAGCAGTTTTTATTCTGCCTATAAACGATTCTATAGTAATACCAACATACTCAGCATCAATTTGAGAAACTCAACCACTTTCCCTTCAGTATTTCCTGGTACTGTAAACCAAGAAGTTATTTTGCACAATTTAATTTCGCAAAGTTCGGGAGTGGTAGAATTTCATGAAATTTAGTCACTGCGAAAGAGTTAAAAACATTTTAACATGTGGTTATTGCAGAAAACTTAAAAAAGCCAGAAATTTGTAGTCGCGAATATCGCGACGATTAGCAAAACCCGAGTTAGTATTCTCGAAAATAAATTGGTAGACAGTACTTGGTAATAGTCCATACTTGAAAAATAAGATTGAAATTAGCCTTAAGGCCAAACTTGCAGTATTGATTTTTTTCTTTTTTAAAACAGCTTTGTCAATACCTTTTGATTACCATTTATTACTTCTATTGTATTGTACCTGTCTTTGAAAACACTCTGGATGGAACTGTGGAAAAATATCGGTCTTTATTGCTTTAATTCTCATGAAGTCGGAATACTCAAATAGATAATACAATCATGCTTGCACACTCATATTATGTCGTCCATAACCAATGTTCATTTACCAACTAAGAAATTACTGAATATTCATTTGTTGGCTGAGAAATTACTGAATATTCATTCACCAACTAAGAAATTACTGAATATTCATTCATCAATTAAGAAATTACTGAATATTCATTCACCAACTAAGAAATTACTGAATGAATCATTCATTAACTAAGAAATTACTGAATATTCATTCACCAACTAAGAAATTACTGAATATTCATTCATCAACTAAGAAATTACTGAATATTCATTTAGCAAGTAAGAAATTACTAAATATTTATTTACCAAGTAAGAAATTACTGAATATTCATTTACCAACTAAGAAATTACTGAATACTCATTTACCAAATAAGAAATTACTGTATATTCATTTACCAACACACAAATTACTGTATATTCATTCACCAACTTAGACATTACTGAATATTTATTCACCAACTAATAAATTACTGAATATTCATTTACCAAATAAGAAATTACTGAATATTTATTCACCAACTAAGAAATTACTGAATTTTCATATTACGGAATTTTTTTTTACTGACTGAGAAATTACTGAACTATAATAAAATGAAATTTATTTGCCATAGGAAAGCTTTTATCGTAAAATATTAATGCTAATTACGCGTCAAGAATCTATCTATTATATAGTGCAGAGAATTTGACATGACTCTCAACCTTTAATTAGCATAATTTAACAGCTGATATATTGTCTATATGTATAACCCCGGCTGTATGTTTTCTTAAGCGGAGGGTATCACGAAGACGTTCGAGGTGTAATACCAACACAAATCTAAAGAACCGATCTTGCACGATTTGTCGCGGAAGTTTATATATTCAACGCAATTACCTTGTAATATATTCATGCATAAAGGTCAGGATCATGTCAAATTCTCTGTGCTATAGTGTAGTCTTTGAAAAGCCATTGAGCTTGCTTGTAAATATGAATCTGAGCTATACCAAATAAAATATACACAAGAAAATAAAGAATCTATGTAATTCCGAAATTGGTTCATCATAGATACTATTTACTGACTTTAATAAGTGCAGACGAATGTTGAAAAAAACCACTCATGATAACGAGTTTACATGTATTAAGATGCTTACCAAAAAGGATCTTAGAGGGATGGTTTTTATAAGTGAAAGGAAAATGGTTTCCATGTCATGCGCTTTTTAGGCACATTTTTTGCTGCAGCGACATAGTTTGCCAGTTTTGTTTAACATTTTCAATTGGAACGAACAGACAGATGGATGGATAGACAGGACAATCACTATATGCCACCCGCATAAGTAGATACCAGGGCATCAAAACATTCCACAGAAATATAATGGCAAGACAAAGAATTTTTCCTTATGCCAGGTTATCTACTAATAAATGGCTACAACACAGCATCCAGGAAGCACTATAACACTTCCTACAACATGAACTTATCATAGTGAAATATGTCATTAAAAACAGGAAAAAAGATCCCCCCACTTACTATATGTTTAATATCTTATTCACAACTCCGACGAAATATAATTCATTTTTTTCCTTATTCATACGTATATTATATAAATTATATAGTATAAAATGGTATAATAGACAACAATTAAATGTATGAATGAAGATAAAGTTTGTACATAATGAAGGATAAATATATCGCTGGCTTAGAATAAGAGTAAGTAGTAATACAACCTTATAAGGCGCTTCTTATGAGCCTAATTTCATGAAAATCGGAAGTGGCCATGTTGACCAAACTGAAGTTTAAAAAGTTTTTTTTTTTCATAAGTAAAGAGTAGTTTTCAGACAGTTTTTTCTTGTTTTCTCAAAATGTTGATTTTGTACTTACGACCTTCTAATAACGATATATAGAGCTGTCAAGTGGTTGCAAATGGTGCAGGATACTCGTATTGTTGTTTTTATTGGCAGGAAATCGTCCTTTTAAGGAAACAAGGATTCTAATTACGTATATCCCACATGTTTGTATGATCTGTCAAGTATCACTCTTATGATGAAAAAATATAAGATTGTTTCATCATCGCCAAATCCCCCTTATTATTTACATAGTACTTGTGTAACTGTTGTGTGAAAAATACTATATTCAAAATCTAAGGTTTAAGCTTTTAATGGGTGGCATGGTAGTCGTGTGGGTCTTAAACGCTATCGACTTAATATGGATTGAGAGTCCTGTGGTTTAAATCTCAGCCAGACCTTGATCTCCCGAAGCATCTCAAGTAGAAATCTCAACTCACATTGAGATTTCGCTCAAGTCAAGAGTATAAATTTGAGATCATTCCTAAGTTATGTGCTCAAAAAATATTTTACTGTAAAAAACTCAGAACAACATATCTGTTTTGTGGTGCCAACTTTCAGAGTGTTTACTCCCATGGAAATTATCTCAAAGACACATGACAGTATTTGAGATTTATCTCAGCTCAGATTGAGATGCTTCGAGAGATCAGGGCCAGGGCACTCAATGGTCAATTCTGAAATGTTTTTTCTGTGTTTCCCCATCAACTACAGATGAACTAATTGATAACCAAGTTATAAGTCTCGAGTGTATCGTTGCCATATACACCGAGCATGTTATAAAACCAAGGAGTCTATTTGAAAAGATCAGCTAGCATCGTGCCGCCGACTTGACTGTCTCAGTCGAGAGCAAACAAACAAACACACACAAATCCTTCTATTAATCGCAATGTTATCAAACTAAACAAATTGACATGACACCATGGTGACACAGCACACATTGATGACACAAGTATCATATAATGCTACTAATTGATCCAACATTAGTAAACAGTTGAGCAACTATAACAATTCATGCAGTGTCCACAGTCATGAACAATTAAACAAAATGATTGCAGCCAATTCAATGTCGATTACAAAATTTTAATCAGGACTCCATCACAGACTTCCTGGTAGCTGAGCCTAGCATTCTACCAGCCTGAGCTCAATCAACCAAAGCATCTGAGCTAAATCTTAGCTCCGATACTAAATCTTAGCGCCAATACTTAATCAAAGCTCATACACTAACATTTTTTTTTCTTTTATTCACATTCCTTGTTTAATCAATTACCTTTTAAGGTAAATCCTATACTACCGAGAATCTAAATCTTAAATACTAAATCTTAGCTCAAATACAAAATCTTAGCTTCATTACTATATTTTAGCTCAAATACTTAATTTTAGCTCCAATACTAAATCTTAGCTCCAATACTAAATCTTAGCTCCAATACTAAATCTTAGCTCCACGATTAAATTTCAGCTCAAATATTAAATCTTGGCTCCAATTCTAAATCTTAGCTCCCATAATAAATCTTAGCTCCAAAACTAAATCTTAGCTCCAATACTAAATCTTAACTCAAATACTAAATCTTAGCTCCAATACTAAATCTCAGCTCAAATACAATATTTTACCTCATATACTAAATTTTAGCTCAAATACTAAATCTTACCTCATATACTAAATTTTAGCTCAAATACTAAATCTTAGCTTACTAAATCTTAGCTCAAATACTAAATCTTAGCTCAAATAGTAGAACTGGTTTCACAAAACAGAAACATTTTTCTTACTTTAATACAAAGAGTTTCAAATGCAGACTTATGTCACAAACTCGGGCTATGATTTAAGACTTGAGATTTCTACTTGAGATGCTTTAGGAGATAATGTAGCCTGAGCTGCCTCAAAACCACTTCAATATAAAGAACATAATATTATTTTCAAGCCCATTATCACTACTTTTTTTCTTTATTCAACCTATTACAATAACTTATATACCTCAATAAGTAGACCGCTTGTGTTTAAGGTCCCAAAAGCGATCTTTCTGATTATAAAAAAAAGTTAAGTTACCAATTTTCGAGGGCTGCTTTCAGCAGTTCAGCCACCCTTTGACATTTTAACTTCCCCTGGTCATTGGGAAACCTAAGAAAACCTGTGTTTGAGTCTCCCTGGGGAGACTATTTCTCTCCTGGTGGGTGTGCAGCCAACATCGATCTGCAGCGCCCAGGACAATCGAACATGTACAGACACCACCCGCAAAGGTACCGATTCACACCTTGTTCGAGTGGAGTATGTGGGTTATTCTTGCACAGAGAAATTAAGCATTGGTGAAGTTGCGGATTGAACCCGGGACGTCTCAATCTCGAAGTGTGCTCCCACTACATTATTAAAGTTCTACTGTCGCAAATAACATTTTCAGGGAAAATAAAACTATAAAATAGCAATGCAGTAGATTAACAAATTCCCAAGATTAATTAATGCAGTATTCAAAATAATTAGTGGATCAATAAATCCAATTCCAAGAAAGTAAAAAGTAATTAGTAATAATCTTTCAAACGCTGAAACATTTTTATGAAGGAGTTGAGTGTACAGTAGATTCTAAAATGCCAACTTATAATGTAACAGTTTAGATCAACATCAGTGCTCATTTGATAATCCCACAGATGCCTTATCTATTTTATGGCAAATAAATGAAGTTCTTAGTTTTTCAAGGTTCCATTACCAATTATGTATGTTTTACAGAGGTTTCCATTAACTATTGAATTCACTTTTTGATTCCTGAAATCTCTAAAAATGTCACATATTTTTGTGTTCGAATGTCAGACAGTCGTTAAATGCGTGGCCATTCCGATGGTTTGGTTTTATCCCTGCCTTACTGGCATTATGACCTCTGACTTCTAGTGTTTTAAATGCTTAGTATTTGGGCTATTATATTGAAAAGAAATAACAAGGAAGTAAGAACAAAATTATCATTATCCACCACTGGATAATCTCCAAATAAATGAAACAGTAGTAAATAGTTTGTGAACCAAAGATATTTTTAATTAACTAGAAATGGAACCGAATATCGGAATATCAAAAAATTTATCCCATATTCTATGTTAACTTTGTAAAATGCATTAGAACACACTTATCTGCTGTAATGCTATGTCAATGACAGTTTTGAGAATATGTAAGGCAAACGTTATAATAAAATTGGTCTCTTTTTAAGGAAAAATGCAAAATTTCTCTGCTAAGTTAACCTACAATGCAAAAAAATATATTACCATATTCGGTACACTGTGCTCCAGATAAAAAGCCATAAACTCTCGCATTAAACAATGTAAAACAATTCAGCAGAATTTTCTACACACATCAACATTTGACTTTGAATGACTTTATTTCTTATTTGAGGTCTCCATTTTTCTGTTTCATTAGACACAGCAGTTCTAATCCCTCAGAAGACCTTAAATTTCCTCCAGCAGACATCAACAAATTCTCAAAAGAGCGGAAGAGACGTCTTAAAATGGAAATTTTAAAATGCGTTTTGCAGACAAACAAGAGATGCGCAGTAATAAACATGCATTGAGATAAATTTGTCTAGGAGTTTATGCAACTTTGCATGTGAAAGAATGCTCGTTAGTCTGCCTCCTACTTTTTGCCTGAAAAGAGAAATTTTGTGCTAATTTTTTCTCTAACCGCTTAAAGAGGACAGATGAGGAATGATTGGCGGCAGTGTTGAACGCTGAATACGCACCGGCGGATAATGACCAGAGAATTGGTTCACTAATCATTCTTCTAAAAAAAGAAAATAGAATTGCATGTACAAATATAATCAAAGCGCCAATAGCAATAAAAGTCTGGAAAACTGTGAATATGGCAGAAACCGAAATGCATTCAGTGCAAGGCCGTTATGAATGAATTCCTTGGTCCTTATCCAAATTTCTTTGTCAACCTGCATGTAGATTAATACTAGGGTTTGGGAAAATGGATTAGGGTTTAAAATTGAACTAGGGTTGGGGGGAAGGGCGTGGGAGAGGAAACAGGTCGTCTGCTTTGAGTTGCTAGGGAAAAAATTGAGCTGGCTGGTCATAACCTTCTACAAGGGACAAAGCAATTCGGCCCTTTTATTCTTCGGGGGAAATTCTAGGCTAAACAAGACTGCGTTCAATAAACGCTTATGCCCCCATGGAAGCCTTGCCCATAAAAAGCTAAGTCAATCAGGGGCCATAATTCTGTAATAATGTTGGATAGTGTTACATGGATTTGAAAATGTAAGGGGCTTATGATAGTAAACAAGCATGCCAAGAGTGTTCATAAACAACATCCATGCAAGTATGGAAGCTTTGTAGCAAGCCATAATAATCATAGAAGAAACGGTCAATTTGGGTTAACCAGGAATTTGACCCTTCAATAAGTCTAAGTCCAAAATTAAGTGAAGATAAAGGTCAATATGGGGTCAGGTGATACAGGCGTGTAGAGAGTGTTCATATACAACATCCATGCAAGTATGAAAGCTTTGTAGCAAGCCATAATGATGCTAGAAGAAACGGTCAATTTGGGCTAACCAAGAATTTAGCCCTTCAATAAGTCTAAGTCCAAAATTAGGTCAAGATGAAGGTCAAAATGAGGTTAGGTGATACAGGCGTGTGGAGAGTGTTCATATACAACATCCATGCAAGTATGAAAGCTTTGTAGCAAGCCATATTGATGCTAGAAGAAACGGTCAATTTGGGTTAATCAAGAATTTAGCCCTTCAATAAGTCTAAGTCCAAAATTAAGGTCAAGGTGAAGGTCAAAATGAGGTTAGGTGATACAGGCGTGTGGAGAGTGTTCATATACAACATCCATGCAAGTATGAAAGCTTTGTAGCAAGCCATAATGATGCTAGAAGAAACGGTCAATTTGGGTTAACCAAGAATTTAGCCCTTCAATAAGTCTAAGTCCAAAATTAGGTCAAGATGAAGGTCAAAATGAGGTTAGGTGATACAGGCGTGTGGAGAGTGTTCATATACAACATCCATGCAAGTATGAAAGCTTTGTAGCAAGCCATAATAATCATAGAAGAAACGGTCAATTTGGGTTAACCAGGAATTTGACCCTTCAATAAGTCTAAGTCCAAAATTAAGTGAAGATAAAGGTCAATATGGGGTCAGGTGATACAGGCGTGTAGAGAGTGTTCATATACAACATCCATGCAAGTATGAAAGCTTTGTAGCAAGCCATAATGATGCTAGAAGAAACGGTCAATTTGGGCTAACCAAGAATTTAGCCCTTCAATAAGTCTAAGTCCAAAATTAGGTCAAGATGAAGGTCAAAATGAGGTTAGGTGATACAGGCGTGTGGAGAGTGTTCATATACAACATCCATGCAAGTATGAAAGCTTTGTAGCAAGCCATATTGATGCTAGAAGAAACGGTCAATTTGGGTTAACCAAGAATTTAGCCCTTCAATAAGTCTAAGTCCAAAATTAAGGTCAAGGTGAAGGTCAAAATGAGGTTAGGTGATACAGGCGTGTGGAGAGTGTTCATATACAACATCCATGCAAGTATGAAAGCTTTGTAGCAAGCCATATTGATGCTAGAAGAAACGGTCAATTTGGGTTAACCAAGAATTTAGCCCTTTAATAAGTCTAAGTCCAAAATTAAGGTCAAAATGAGGTTAGGTGATACAGGCGTGTGGAGAGTGTTCATATACAACATCCATGCAAGTATGAAAGCTTTGTAGCAAGCCATAATGATGCTAGAAGAAACGGTCAATTTGGGTTAACCAAGAATTTAGCCCTTCAATAAGTCTAAGTCCAAAATTAGGTCAAGATGAAGGTCAAAATGAGGTTAGGTGATACAGGCGTGTGGAGAGTGTTCATATACAACATCCATGCAAGTATGAAAGCTTTGTAGCAAGCCATATTGATGCTAGAAGAAACGGTCAATTTGGGTTAACCAAGAATTTAGCCCTTCAATAAGTCTAAGTCCAAAATTAAGGTCAAGGTGAAGGTCAAAATGAGGTTAGGTGATACAGGCGTGTGGAGAGTGTTCATATACAACATCTATGCAAGTATGGAAGCTTTGTAGCAAGCCATAATAGTGCTAGAAGAAACTGTCAATTTGGGTTAACCAGGACGGACGGACGGACGGACGGACGAACGGACGGACGGACGGACGGACGGACGGACAGGTGAATCACTATATGCCTCCCCATCTATCGATAGGGGGGCATAAAAAAAACTGACCTTAACGCTGGCTATCAGTATCTGATTTCCTCCCATTTGATAAAAGTGAAACATTTTACGATTTCTCTTGTCCCAGGTACAGTCACAAACGTTACAACTGTACGCATCAGACTACAATTTCTCTGGTCTGGTTCTGTCACAAACCTTACAGCTTTAGGTACTACTGTACGCTTAGGGACCGAAAACAGACTACCATTACTCTAGCCAACTTTCTTCCTAATCAATGGGTAAATGTTTTGAAACCCAAAAAATCAAAATACTCCCGCGAAGAGTATATTAGGTTATTGATTTTTTAGTGAAGTAATAAAACTTGACAAATAGGAAATGAGTAGGTAGGATAATCTACAGATTTATTTATCGTAGCCTAAACCGTCTTCCAGCAGAAAAATAGGAAGGTTCCTGATAATGACAAAATATGCAGTAAAGTTTGCATATAAAGATATTCCAGGGGAATTTCAAATCTACATCAGTGTATATGTATATTGGAAGAAGTAAAGTATACAATCATGCATGCCCTACATCAGGTGGCAGAGGAAATAGACAATAGACGACTTGCGTAGGACTGGAAACTAGAGGGCTGTAAAATATATAAAATACATATATACGCCATGCGCAGGTGACCTTAACCTTTGACCTATTGATGTCACAATCAATGATAGGGGTCATCTACTGTTGCTGGCTAGCCTCTATGTAAAGATGGAGAGTCTTTAAGTGCCAAGTGTTCCTATTGAACGCTTATTGAATGTAAACAGTTCTGCCTACTGAAAGACATGTGCAAAGCAATATGTACACCCCTCATCAAAAACAAGGAAGGGGCATACATATTCATTAATCATACCAAATAAGGATGTTTTATTCTTAGCATTATCCTCTGATCATACAAGTTTGAACCGGTTGAATTTTTAAAGATAATCAACTTCAAGCTGTATGCTTTAGATTTTTAACAGTCTAATTAGTACTGAGAGTTCAATAATCTTTAGCCGACCAGTCCCACATACAGATCCAATTGGCGTATTAGACTGTAGGAATTTCCCATTTAGCAAGCACTGTGTAGTGGTAGCCCACACTGCATTATACTTAAGTTTACTTCAAGGCCCACATTGAAGATTTGGAAACCAAATGTGTAGCCTCGTTAAATAAAGTCTTTCCCAATTTCCCAATCAAATGAACTTACAATATGTCTCAAAAACAACCTCTAAAATAAATGATAAACTCAATAAAGATGTTTTTTTAATAGTTAAAAAAATACAAATTCGAGTTGAGTTTAAGCCAGCAAGACATTCATCATACACATTACAGTGTAATAAACTTCTTTTCATATCATTTCATATTTAGTTTAATAAATGAATGTGGTAAAACTACATCTTCATGTCAATGCAATTTGTGACACAAATGCAAGATACGATTCTAGGAAGTCATTTACATAATCATTCATCAAATCAATATAAAAATAGATATTATCACTCATTGTTGCATTACAGTAACATATTTATTGTTTATTATACAGTGTAGCAATATCATGTGACTTTTGGCTACAGGTCCAAGACAAAATTTGCTTCATTTTTAAAATGAAAATAGCCATATAAGTATTTTTTTCTCTTCATTGATTTCTATGAAATGTACAGCTCGCTATGGGGAAAAATATTTGCTTTTCATGTATATAAGAACTATTTCAGCAGCTTGGCCGTTTTGTCCACTACCCTGTGAAACCTTGGAAAAGAAGAGGTTTGAAACAGGTTTCGCAGGTTGCTGAAAAAAACGGCCAAGCTGTTGAAAAATATTGTATATTTCATGGAAAGCAAATAATTTTCCCCTTAGCGTGGCACAAAATGAAGCAAATCTTTTCTTGGACCTGTAGACAAGTCATGTGGTATTGCCACAGTGTTGTAGGATTAAAACACCCATTTGTTGAGATTCACCGATGTTAATATCTGATCTGAAGGCACATATTGAGCCCCACTCAGAATGCAGGGATTTACCGACTTTGGAATCATTCTGGGTTTAAAACCATTGCTAAAAAATTATCAGTTATATGATAAGGTTGATTCACCTTTTAACCAGTTTCCTAAGATTGTATTCTAACCAGTATACTCACGCACCCTTCCACCAGGAACCAGCAACTTCTCCATTTGTGGAGGAAAATTGACACACTGATATTAACATATTTTGGATAGTGTGGATGATTGAGTAACATGAAAAAGAATTCATATCAAACAAGTATTTATTCAAACAGCAACAGTTGTCTGTGTTTCCAAGAAAAGTAGGAACTTGGAAGTGCATCTGTTACTCAGTATTATAACACGCTTGGAAAAATGAGACAGCATTACGACCCAGAAGTTCCAGCAACTTATCATTCTCCCGAGGCAACCAACAATATGCTGTCACAACCAGAGGCGTGTGTTTCCCAGAATCCAACAGGCAATATGGAGGATAGTACAAAGTATATGGCATTGTGGGTAATCAAACATTCAAAACAATTATATCCCAGACCACAGAGTCCTACAGTAGACATGCATGGTAAACAAAATTTTTTTTTTATGATTTCTTAAAAACATTCAAGTCTTTCTTTCCGATAATTACCAGAAATTTATTTTATAAAATGCTAAATTTATCTTATGCCAATTGTAAAACAAGTTTTTAACTTATATTGATCACTCTCGACACCTCATTCCTGATGGTATTGCTTTCCAGAGGTATGATGTGATTTTTTAGAAACAAATCAAGATATCTATTCAATTTACTACAAATTTTATTTAATGCCAAAAATAATTGTATTTTCTTTTGTTATAATGCAGGTTGAGAAAGTGAACAAATCTTCCAGTATTCTATATATATAAAGCCTGGGCACCTGGCTCAAAACTGCTAATGTGCAAGGCTCAAAAACTTGAGCATTGTCTATACATTCAGTCACAATCTGTCTTAATCAACTTTTTGGGGAAATAATTACACAATCAATTTGCCTGAAATGTGTCATGCCCTATATACAGACATTACAGTTTACCCTACTTTTTTGTCCAATCAAAATTTTGGACCTCTAATCCATTTATTTTTGCAATGGGCACATTATCTAGTAAGTGATTCATGAAGTATATCCATTTATTAGGACAATTTGGCTGTTTCCAAGTATGGAAAACTAGACCCGCCCCTCAATTGTACTGTTATTCTCTCAGCAATTATCAGCTAATATACAGGGTGATCCAAAAAACTGTAATGTCCCACAAACATTGCGTGATAAGGAAATTACTGTTTAAAGTATTTATTTTTTAACTTTTGCACAATTAAAGGACATACATGTAAGATTTTGTCAAACAAACATTTTAGCGTAGTTTTAACATACAAATTCATAAGAGATGCGCGAAATGACCACTACATTTTCCATACTTAAAAGTGTGACGACATCGAAAGTCACTGTACTCGCTCATAGAATGATCAAAAACATTTGTCTGCTAATTTGTTGGTTTGGGATAATACGCTTTCTCCCTTAAGGAACTCCATAAGAAGAAGTCCAATGGACTAAGAGCAGGGGAATGTGGAGGCCATACATGCATTGTCTTCAGAGCAATCACCGATCACCAACATCTTAGATGTCCGTGGTAAATTGTCCAGCACAACATTCGTGGTTTGTGAAACCATCAGTGCACCTGAGTTATCTTTTCAATACATCTATGCTGTAGTATTAGATATATCCCTCATAACACCTCTAACATAGCATTGGGGTTTAAGCCGGTTATAGATCACATATAAGAATTATAAACAAACTTATTGCTGCGGTCGGTTCGCTCCCTTGCATTAATTTGTTTATAATTCTAATATATGATCTATAACCTATACATACAAGTTTACAGTTCTACCACCGTTGTTTGTTGGCTCAAATACAATATGTGACAAGATGGTCATGCTTATTTTGCATCTTGCATTTGGTAAGATTTTTATGTAGGGCTATAGTGTTAGCTTGATAAAGGCCCATTTAGTTCAAGTTGAGGCATGTCACTACTTAAGGTGCTAGTATTTATAATCAAAACATCATCTAAGTAAAACTAAACTTATCATTTGAAATATCATCGAGTTTTGGTTATTCTTATTTATGTATCGAGAGCCGTTGGCCCTTATTATCCTGGACCAAGTATTGCAGAGCCATAATGGCCCTTATTGTGCTGGACCGAGTACTGCATAGCCATAATGGCCCTTATTATGCTGGACCAAGCATTGAGAGCCGTTGGCCCTTATTATCCTGGACCAAACTTTGCAGAGCCATAATGGCCCTTATTATGCTGGATTAAGTATTGAGAGCCATAATGGCCCTTATTAAGCTGGGTTCACCCTATGAACGTTTGTACCAGCGTTGATCAGCATTTCAAAAGTCAGCAAAATGAGCCCAAACGTCGGTGAAATTACGCTCGTGAGGAGGAATAATTTGCGAACGTTGTGTATCTAACGCACGCTAACGTTTTTGGGAACGTTTCTCAGCACTCAACTGAGTTTAACAGCGGTTACAAGCGCTTAACAACGTTTGCCTGCGTCAAAGCTTTTTTCTATCGGCGTAGTTGAACTATTGCCAACGTAGGTTAGCGTATGTGTAGCGGTCTCTAACTTAGTCTGACTTAGACGAACGAGGTGCCAAACGGCAGAATCCGTTGAACAAAGTTTACCTAAGTAACTGAAACGTTATTGAAAGTTTGTCTGCGCTAACCACTTGCGTTGGCCTACGTTGAACAAACGCTCTTTTGCGCTGGGGAAAGTTGGCTTACGCCAGCCCTTGCGTTACTACCGCGATCATTGCGCTGGATACCCGTTGGCCTCCGCTAGATAAACGTTTGACTAAATTCATTATCACCACCAGCGTTTCAGCAGACGTTTCCCAACAGAGTTTAACTGAAGCAAACTTTGATCAACTTAATTCAGCGTTCAGGAACGTTTATAAACCGAGCACAACTTACATCAGCGTTTATTTCCAAACGTCGGCAAAGTTTTTGCATGTTAAATATTTTCAACGAATACAACTTTCTTCAGCGTTTACCAACGATCGTCAACTTTTCAAAACGTTTAGTGACTTTTACTAGCGGAGCTGAACTTTTTCCCAAACGTCTGTAAACGCTAGAGTGTGAACCCAGCTTTATGCTGGAGTATTGGGACTATCCTTCAGTGTTCCCAGTGTTGGTGAAATAATATGAATAGGAAATAAGTAGGAACAGCAACCCAAACATAATTGTGACAATCTTTTCTATCCCTTTACTACCATCTTTTTCTTCCAACTTTCATAACTTCTTCACCTTTCATATCTATTTATGTATTTTTATAATAATGTGCTATCAGAGGTGTCTAAATAAAATGTTCCATTCTGTTCTGTGAATGGAATCATCATTCAACTAACAATTTGGTTCTGTCGGCAACAAATCTAATTTTTATTGGACCTAAAGGTGCAACAAGTTTGCAGTCTACTATGGTGTGTTATAAATACATATTTAATCTTTTTTTCCTAACGCTCTATATATATAATTATGGCAATGTCTAGACCTGCGCATCATCCCAACACATTGGAAAATTGTTTTCTTCATTTCCCTGTTGTGAATGACTCTTGGATTAAGGTAGTTTGTAGCATTTGTCCAGAAAACTATCGATACAGGGGCATAAAATGAAACTTATCTGAGGGTTATGAAACTTCGAAACCTAAATACTTATATGACTGCACAAAATTATTGTGTCCAAGGAATTGTTGAGGCAACTTGATGATTTTAGTTTGATCCCTAGATCATATATTATGTGATGTTAATGTACGGTGTTTAGAGCATTGTCAATGATTTATGAGTCATGTAAGTGTACAGTATTTAGAGCATTGTCAAATGATTAAACTTTCAAAGTTTAACTAGAGTAATGAATATGTCTGAAATCTAGAGCATGTCTAGTCAATCAAAAACTGATCACATATCCAACTCTTAGTAGTCCTTAGTCAATGTAGGAAGAGTTTAGGAAAGGGAAGCAACAATGTGTTTGTGGATTGGTTATTCTGCTGCATTCAGACTATCATGGTTATTCTGCTGCATTCAGACTATCATGTTTATTCTGCTGCATACAGACTATCATGTTTATTCTGCTGCATTCAGACTATCATGGTTATTCTGCTGCATTCAGACTATCATGGTTATTCTGCTGCATACAGACTATCATGGTTATTCTGCTGCATACATACTATCATGGTTATTCTGCTGCATTCAGACTATCATGGTTATTCTGCTGCATACAGACTATCATGGTTATTCTGCTGCATACAGACTATCATGGTTATTCTGCTGCATTCAGACTATCATGGTTATTCTGCTGCATACAGACTATCATGGTTATTCTGCTGCATACAGACTATCATGGTTATTCTGCTGCATTCAGACTATCATGTTTATTCTGCTGCTTACAGACTATCATGGTTATTCTGCTGCATACAGACTATCATGGACGTTATCAGAATAAATTGGTTCTACAACTATGATTTATTTACAGAATGGGGGCATGCTAGAACTGGTTGGTATCAAATGGTCACTGGATAAGACGCTATTCAGTTAAATGCAGGAGCACTGGTTGGTATCCAAGCAGCACTGACCAGTAACCCTGGATCACTGGTCAGTATCCCAGTAGCACTGGTCAGTAACCCAGTAGCACTAGTCAGTATCCCAGTAGCACTGGTCAGTAACCCAGTAGCATTGGTCAGTAACCCAGTAGCATTGGTCAGGAACCCGGTAGCATTGGTCAGTATCCCAGTAGCACTGGTCAGTAACCCAGGAGCACTGGTCAGTAACACAGGAGCACTGGTCAGTAACCCAGTAGCATTGGTCAGTCACCCAGGAGCATTGGTCAGTAACCCAGTAGCACTGATCTGTAACCCAGGAGCATTGGTCAGTAACCCAGTAGAACTGATCTGTAACCCAGGAGCATTGGTCAGTATCCGAGTAGCACTGGTCAGTAACCCAGGAGCACTGGTCAGTAACCCAGGAGCACTGGTCAGTAACCCAGTAGCATTGGTCAGTCACCCAGGAGCATTGGTCAGTAACCCTGTAGCACTGATATGTAACCCAGGAGCATTGGTCAGTAACCAAGTAGCATTGGTCAGTAACCCAGTAGCACTGGTCAGTAACCCAGGAGCATTGGTCAGTTCCCTAGGAGCTTGGTCAGTTTCCCAGTAGCATTGGTCTGTAACCCAGTAGCACTGATCATAACCCTGGAGCATTGGTCAGTATCCCAGGAGCATTGGTCAGTATCCCAGGAGCACTAATCTGTAATCAAGGAGCATTGGTCAGTAACCCAGGAGCATTGGTCAGTAACCCAGGATCATTGGTCAGTATTCCAGGAGCACTAATCTGTAATCCAGAAGCATTGGTCAGTATCCTAGGAGCACTGGTCAGTATCCCAGGAGCATTGGTCAGTAACCCAGTAGCATTGGTCAGTAACCCAGTATCACTGTTCAGTAACACGGAAGCATTGGTCAGAAACCCAGTAGCATTGGTCAGTAACCCAGGAGCAATTATCAGTTACCAAGTAGCACTGATCAGTAACCCAGGAGCATTGGTCAGTAACCCAGGAGCACTCATCTATATCCCAGGAGCATTGGTCAGTAACCCAGTAGCATTGGTCAGTAACCCAGTAGCATTGGTCAGTATCCCAGTAGCATTGGTCAGTAACCCAGTAGCATTGGTCAGTAACCCAGTAGCATTGGTCAGTAACCCAGGGCATTGGTCAGTAACCATTGAACATTGGTCAGTAACCCAGTAGCATTGGTCAGTAACCCAGGAGCATTCACCAGTAACCCAGTATCACTGTTCAGTAACACAGAAGCATTGGTCAGAAACCCAGTAGCATTGGTCAGTAACCCAGGAGCAATTATCAGTTACCAAGTAGCACTGATCAGTAACCCAGGAGCATTGGTCAGTAACCCAGGAGCACTCATCAATATCCCAGGAGCATTGGTCAGTAACCCAGGAGCATTGGTCAGTAACCCAGTAGCATTGGTCAGTAACCCAGGGGCATTTATCAGTAACCAAGTAGCACTGATCTGTAACCCAGGAGCATTGGTCAGAACCCAAGACCATTGTTCAGTAACCAAGGAGCATTGGTGAGTAACCAAGTAGCACCAATCTGTATCCCAGGAGCACAGTTCAGTAACCCAGGAGCATTGTTCAGTACCCAGGAGCATTGGTCAGTACCCAGGAGCATTGGTCAGTTACCAAGGAGCACTGATCTATTACGCAAGAGCATTGATCAGTAACCCAGGAGCATTGATCAGTAACCTAGGAGCATTTATCAGTAACCAAGTAGCACTGATCTGTAACCCAGGAGCACTGATCTGTAACCCAGGAGCATTGGTCAGTAAGCAAGTAGCACCAATCTATATCCCAGGAGCACAGTTCAGTAACCCAGGAGCATTGTTCAGTACCCAGGAGCATTGGTCAGTACCCAGGAGCATTGGTCAGTAACCAAGGAGCATTGGTCGGTAACCCAGTAGCATGGTCAGTAACCCAGTAGCACTGATCTACAACCCAGGAGCATTGGTCAGTAACCCAGGAGCACTCATCTGTATCCCAGGGGCATTGGTCAGTCACCCAGGAGCATTGGTCAGTAACCCAGGAGCACTCATTTGTATCCCAGGAGCATTGGTCAGTAACCCAGGAGCACTCATCTGTATCCCAGGAGCATTGGTCAGTATCCCAGGAGCATTGGTCAGTAACACAGGAGCACTGATCTGTAACCCAGGAGCATTGGTCAGTAAGCAAGAAGCACCAATCTGTATCCCAGGAGCACAGTTCAGTAACCCAGGAGCACTGTTCAGTACCCAGGAGCATTGGTCAGTAACCAAGGAGCATTGGTCAGTAACCCAGTAGCACTGATCTATTACTCAGGAGCATTGGTCAGTACCCCAGGAGCATTGATCAGTAACCCAGGAGCATTGGTCAGTAACCCAGGAGCATTGGTCAGTAACCCAGTAGCATGGTCAGTAACCCAGTAGCACTGATCTATAACCCAGGAGCATTGGTCAGTAACCCTGGAGCACTCATCTGTATCCCAGGGGCATTGGTCAGTCACCCAGGAGCATTGGTCAGTAACCCAGGAGCACTGGTCAGTAACCCAGTAGCATGGTCAGTAACCCAGTAGCACTGATCTATAACCCAGAGGCACTAGTCAGTAACCCAGTAGCATGGTCAGTCACCCAGGAGCATTGGTCAGTATCCCAGGAGCATTGGTCAGTAACCCAGGAGCATTGGTCAGTATCCCAGGAGCATTGGTCAGTAACCCAGGAGCATTGGTCAGTATCCCAGGAGCATTGGCCAGTATCCCAGGAGCATTGGTCAGTAACCCAGGAGCACTCATCTGTATCCCAGGAGCATTGGTTGGTAATCCAGGGGAACTTTTTAAGTCTGAAACTTTTAGACAATTCAATCGACCACATGTATGAAGCTACCTTTGTCTTAAACAACCAGTTTCAACTCCTTTTCAACAATTTTTTATTACTCGGGGAACCCCAGTATTCGTATTACATACCATCTCAGAAATCACTATGATTTTAAAGATGTAATTTCTCTACAACCAATCCATCCGATAAAGAAACTAGTTCCAGCAAGTCTAAACCAATGTCGTCATTTTCAACCATTTTAAAGAAAATTTGTTAACATTTAAATTGTATTAATTTTCATTTGTTCGTATTGTGTGAACTTTTTGAAAGTTTTTTTCAATGACTTAATGTATTTGTGCGAATATATTCCTACGCGCTGTAAAATAACTTATGATTTTTGAGAGGCGATAAAAATATCACTGTTAAAAGTAACCCGTTGAGCAGATGAACTTTACATAATTCATGGTTTTAACATTCATATTACAGTTTAGCTAGAAACTCCTAATCTAATGTGTGCTTATTTTTCACTACTTACAATATTTTGCATTTGTTGATAGCATTGATCCAAGTTTCATCCATCTACTTACCAGAGATCTTCAGCTAAATATTTCGAGTCTACCGTTAGAACAACCCTTTTCCCAGCTTTGTTACATAAATATTTCCCTGCCGAAAACCGAGACCATATCAGTAATTTGTGTTTCGTCCCTCTCTTTTTTCGTTCGCACTATTCGTACTCGTATGCAGGTAGAGTTATGGAATAAGGACTCTGTTAGTTTTTAGTTACTAGTTTTTTTATCATTTTCTTCCGCCCATGTAAATAGTATTGATCGACGTTTGAACCATTAGGTTACCACAGATCATCATCAAAATAGTTTGCGTCTGTCGTTAGGACTACTCTTGTCCGAGCGCCGAGCTGTGTATACAATTTTCCCACAGTATGTCTAGACCATAACGTGTATTTACGTTTCGACCCCTGTTTTTTAGTTCTCGCTAATCATACCCTGTCCGGTCGTTTTATAATTTATATTTGCAACTGAAGAGTTGTGAAATTATGACTTTGTGTAGTTGTTAGACGCTGGATTTTTTATTTTACTGTGCCCATTCACTTTCCTATTTCTTATATTCTTTTGGTTTACTACCATCAGAATAATTCGCGCGGAAACGTTTAATTTAATGTTTTATTTTATTCATTACGCGAGTCTGACCTGCAATATGGCAAGAGTTAATGTCCAAGGGCACATTCGATGTTTGATAATTCAATTAATTTAACAAGCATCTTATAATGTGAGTAAAAAACGGTAATCACGGTGAATCGAACACACACTGTGATATATTACTTAGAACTAGGGTATTGCCTTCATGAGTTCTAGTATTGTGATGGATCCATTGTGGTGTGATTTAAATGAGTCAGTTGCTATTCCGTCTCAGAAACATAATGTCACAATATTCATATCTTTTTTGAAATTCATTATCATTAAAAGTGAACCCTATATTACCAAGAATTGCGATTTCCCCCAGCAACAGTACTTCAGTACTTTAATTGTGTTAAATTATTGCCTCAAATTCAGAAATTCGTTAATTACACTCAATGTATCAAACATTTGTGTTAAACAACCATTCTGTTAAGCGACCCTTTTCAGACCTTCCTATGGGTGGTTGTTCAAGTTACACTGTATGTTTCTTCACAACTCAAATGCTTTCATTCCATACATCAGACAGGTAGACACATGGATACTGTTTTATCAAAGCACTTACAGAAATTGTAAACTTACGATCAAATCTAAATTCTTTATACTTTGTTTACAATTATTATAAAGAGTGGTAAATAGAGTTGAAATACGAATAATGATTCAGTTAATGAACTCCTACAAACCATATCCGCAACCAATTTTAAGTTATAAAAGAATTATAAAGAATTCAAATTTGGATGATAATTTACAATTTCCGTAAGTGCTTTGATAAAACAGTACTATAGTAACTAACAGTGATTTAGCAAGCTGACACAGACTCCCTCACTGCTCACTGACACAGACTCCCTCACTGCTCACTGACACAGACTCCCTCACTGCTCACTGGAACAGACTCCCTCACTGCTCACTGACACAGACTCCCTCACTGCTCACTGACACAGACTCCCTCACTGCTCACTGACACAGACTCCCTCACTGCTCACTGACATAGACTCCCTCACTGCTCACTGACACAGACTCCCTCACTGCTCACTGACACAGACTCCCTCACTGCTCACTGACCAGCCTTACCTGGATTACAAACCTCAGATAACACAAGGTGAATATGGCAACTTATGTCAGACACAGAGCAGGTTATGCACATGGTAAACATTTAACTACACTACAACCTCTGTAGAGCCAAACCCTTTGGGAGCTGCAAAGATTGGCCATTGTTAGAGTTTGTTGCTCTACAGAGGTTATATTTAGAGTAAATATCAGCTTAGAGAAATTTTGAAGGTGGTTTAAAAAGGTTGTAGCTCTACAGAGGCTGCTTTGGAGAGGTTGTACTGTAGTAGGTGGCTCACATTCAGCCATATCTGGACATAGAAAGCCAAACAAGGTTCCTAACGTGTGACCTTGCAAGGTGACTTCATCATAAGTTAAACACCAAACAGGAAGGCACTTCATAACCATTATGAATATATACCTGTGTTTTATCTTAGAATAAAGTATGGTCACGAGTTCAGATGCACAGTAATTAATTCACGAGTGCATAGCACAAGTGATTTAATGTACGTATCTGAAAAAGTGACCATGCTTTATCATAGATAAAATACATGTACAAATTCATTATTTCGGTTCTAACATAGCCAGTATTCCACATATATTCCGCACATAAAGACATAGTGACCACTGCACTATTTTCTTCCTCTTAATGCTACTAAGTTATTTGCCGTAGCTTTGTTTTAACAGTAATTCATGCACACCTTGGTTTATTCTATGTGTTTAAAGGGGAAACCACTGGTTATGTTAGAATTTAAATTTACTAGCTGGCTGCTCACATTACAGTCATATATTGTTCCATTAACTTGAATTCGAACCTTGGAACTCCCGATAGCCTTAAATAGTGGGGTGACAATTGATTTTTTGGGGTGAGGTGACAACTCAAGTAGAACAAGCAATGTTATAAACCAAAATGTTCGCCTATGTCTGTACTATATGGAACTGCCGGCATAAATTGTCAACGCGTGGTGTGGACACGGAAATCCAAGATGGCGTCCAAGATGGCCGCCATAACTTACACATACACTTAAAATTCTATGTTCTCATGCAATTTTTTTATTTATGTATGTAGTCACAAATATTTACTTGGATATTATTCATTTGATAATGTACATCAAATGGACATACAAGACTGACCACTTTGAGGTCAAGGTCATTTCATGGTCAAATTACGAAAAAAAAGCTGAAAAAACGATGTTTCCTCACTTTCTTGTTTTAGCATATTTTTTATATTCAAGTTGGTATTAAAAGTGATAAAAGTGTTGGTAAGCACATATTCTCTTATTATTAGTTGAATTTTCAGTTCAAATTATTGAAACTTTGTCAAAACTGACATTATTATGCATGAACATGTTGGACGAGATGGCATTCTTAGATTGCTGCTTCCCTATTTAAAATTTCTGTATTCAACTATTGACACTATTATTTCTAATGGTAGAATTAAATGTTTGTCTAAACAAAATAACTTTGTATTGTACTCCAAATGGACTTGAAAAATGACCACTCAAGGTCAAGGTCAATGTCATTTCAAGGTCAAACTACCAAAAATACCTGAGAATTTGATCTTTCATTGCATTTTTTCTTATTATGAAATTTGGTGAACATTATATTTTGTTGTAGATCATTGATGTGATCAGAGTTCTTTCATTAAAAATAATAATTTACACTGAACTCCTATATGTGGCATCCCAGACCATATGGGGTACATAACACTGTCAAGTACAACCATCCCGTGCCATAATGGGTACTCACTACTACGTGTTAAAGTCATACTAAGTCCTAAGGGTACTATATATACAAAGTACAGTCAAACCAAATCATCACCAACACATACCAGGCCAGAATGGGTTCTAACCACCAACAAGTACATTCTGTAACCAATGGAGTACATGTCATGTTCTTACAACTGCCCATAACAACCATTCCTATCGAGTTCTCAATGCTATACCTGAGGCCAAATGGGGTACTTACAACCACAGACTAGAGGCAACCAAGGCCATATTGGTTAATCACCACTATATCAGTCTCGATATGGTACTCACAATCACTGAGCACAGCTGTAAAGGCCCTATGGGTTACTCATTACTTTAGTACATATCACAGTCGTATAAGGCCCAAAGGGGTACTCATCCAAAATAATTACAACTTTCCATGCCCAATAGGGGTGCTCTTAACCAATGAATTACAGCCATACCAGGTCCTATGGGCTACACCCAAGTCACAACAAAAGGGTACAGACATCCAAGGCCCAATCAACACCACCAATAAGCATTGAGTTCAGTCACACCTGACCCTACGTGGTACTTACCACCGGCGATTACAGCCATACTCTGTTCTAAGGGGTACTTGGACCAACTGAGTACAGCCATACCAGGTGCAATACAGCCATCCTAGGCCCTACTGGGTATTTCACCACCACTAATTGTGGCCATACTAATCCCTATGGGTTAGTTGCAACCACTAAATACAGCCATACTAGATCCCATGTGGTAATTACCACCACCAATTACAGCCACTATAGGCCCTATGCTCTACTCACAACCACTGTGTATAGCCATACTATGCCTGAGGATACTAGCATCTACTGAGAACAGCCATTCAATGCCCTATTTGGTATTTAACACTGCCTATAGAACAGCCATCCCAGGCCAATTTATGTTCTCACCTCCAAAAGTTCAACCATCCCAGGCCATTTGGGAACCCATCACCACCAATTACAGTAAAACCTCGGTAATACGAGCAGCGATTATTCGGGCAACCGGCCTAATTCGAGCAAATTTCAAAGTCCCGACGAATTTGCTCTATATTGTACATTAATTTATCCCTCTAACTCGAGTAAAGTTATTACGAGCATCCGGTCTAATTCGAGTGCAGGTGTCGGTCCAATCAACAATTTTCAACGATAATTAATAACCTTATCTCGAGGCAATCATCCGAGCGAAATTTCACACCTCCGAAAAATGTCATACTAAATTTTGTTACGGTCCGTATTTTTCACACATCGTGATAATCACAGTTTATGACAATAGCGTAATCTTTAACACTTAAATTGATAGCCGTATTTTCGATCCGTTACATTAAACACGAAGTAGAAGATATTTAATTAATGAGCGTGATTTAAACTACGCATACGTTTCAGAGCAAGTTCAATAGGCAACAATTGGGAACATTAACTCATACGAGAACTAGAATTATTAAATGCAACATCGTTGCTTCGAACGTACTGACTCGCACAGACTTTTAAATTATCGTAAGATAAACCGACGTCCATGTAGAATCTTAAATATTTAGGCTGCGTTCGTTATTAAACTGCAAGTAAAAATCATTTCAAAAACTTTTCATTTCCCGTATTTCATGAAAACCTGCGAATGTAAGCTTACGTACAGTACAATTTCACGTGTCTGATACTGAATAAGTGAAGTAGAGCAAGTCCGCGATTAAATCCAATTCTTATCAAACAACCCTGAAGAATAAAAAATTCGTCGACTTTGTACAGTAGAAAATTAAATGTCAATTGAATCTACACTATGCGCCGATTGGCGAATTCATACCGCGGTATGGAACTCTGACTAAACACTACTCCCAACTGTACCGGCAATTTCTTTGATGTGCGGCGCGTTTGAAGTCAGTCGAAAGACCGCCGCGTTTGATGTCTCCAAATTGTCGCGCGCGTTTCAATTGGAAACCACAGGGATATAACTCATTCAGCTAAACATCATGTCCTAAATAAATTATCATAGATAATATAGTGCATGTTTTTTACTCAATGAGCCGTATCCCTGTGCTGGAAACTGGATCGACTTTGCATCCGGGTTTTATTTTATCACGTGCAATTTTTGTGCGTGGGTGTTTGTTCAAACATGTAGGGTCTATCGTGCGCTTTGGGTAATGTTATCTTTTTGCCGATGCGAACTTTTATTACAATTTTACCGTTAAATGGAGTTTGATATTTAATGTAAAAAGATTCATTACGACTTTCATATGCAATTTGTTCAATTCGGCAAATGTCCACACGATTCAAATTGCGTATAGACTTGATAAACAATGACAGTATTCGTAGTTACAACCAAATACATGTATCATACGTGTTTTCATTATAAACACAGTAACACTTAGTCATAACAACAATTCATCATAGACTTCGGATATTTCGAGCACCTGGCTTAACTCGAGCATTTGGCTTGTCCCGATGGGTCCTCGAGATAACGAGGTTTTACTGTACAGTCATACCAGGTCTTATGAAGTACTCGCCACCACTCAATACAGCCGTCCTAGGCCCTATTGGAAACCAACAACCACAGACAACAGCCATCACAGGTTCTATTTGGTATCCACCACCTTGAGTACAGCCACCACAGGCCCTATTGAATACCCTATACCACAGAAAACAGCCAACCAATGCCTCATTTGGTACCCACAACCTCGGAGCACAGCCATCCCAGGCCCTATTGGATACCCATCACAACAGTGAACAGCCGATCCCAGGCCCCATTTGGTACCCACTACCTCTGAGTACAGTCATCCCAGGCCTATTGGGTATCCACCACCTCTGAGTAGTCATCCAAGGCCCCATTGAGTACCCACCCTCATGGTTATCACAGGCCCTATTGAGTATGCACCATTACAGATTTCAGCCATCCCAGTCCCTGTTGAGTACCCACCATCTCTGAGCAGTCATCCAAGGCCCTATTGAGTACTCTCCCTCACAGATTTCAGCCATCCCAGGCCCTATTGTGTACCCAGCACATCTGAATACAGTCATCCAAGGCCCTATTGAGTACTCTCCCTCACAGATTTCAGCCATCCAATGCCCTATTGAGTACCCATCATCACATATTTCAGCCATCCCAAGCCCTATTGAGTACCCACCACCTCTGAGTACAGCCATCCAAGCTCTATTGAGTACCTGTCATCACATAATTCAGCCATCCCAAGCCCATTGAGTACCCATCCTCACATAATTCAGCCATCTCATGCCCTATAGTGTACCCACCATCACAGATTTCAGCCACCCCAAGCCCTATTTTGTACCCACCATCACAGATATTAGCCATCCCAGGCCCTATTGGGTACCAACCATCACAGATTAAGCCATCAAATGCCCTATTGAGTACCCACTCTCACAGATTTCAGCCATCCTAAGCTCTATTAGGTACCCATCATCACAGATTCCGGCCATCCCAAGCCCTATGTGTACCCACCATCACAAATTTCAGCCATCCCAAGCTCTATTGGGTACCCATCATCACAGATTTCAGCCATCCCAAGCTCTATTGGGTACCCATCATCACAGATTTCAGCCATCCCAAGCCCTATGTGTACCCACCGTCAGATATTACACCCAACCCAAGCCCTATGTGTACCCACCGTCAGATATTTCAGCCATCCCAAGCCCATTGAGTACCCATCCTCACAGATTTCAGCCATCCCATGCCATATTGTGTACCCACCATCACATATTTCATCCAACCCAAGCCCTATTTTGTACCCACCATCACAGATTAAGCCATCACATGCCCTATTGAGTACCCACCCTTACATATTTCAGCCATCCCAAGCTCTAATGGCTACCCACCATCACAGATCTCAGCCATCACAATCCCTATTGAGTACCCATCATCACATATTTAAGCTATCACAAGCCCATTGAAAACCCATCCTCACAGGTTTCACCCATCCCATGCCCTATTGGGTACCCGCCATCATATATTAAGCCATCTCAGGCCCTATTGAGTACCCACCCTCACAGATTTCAGCCATCCCAAGCTCTATTGGGTACCCACTATCACAGATTTCAGCCATCCCAAGCTCTATTGGGTACCCACTATCACAGATTCCAGTCATCCCAAGCCCTATGTGTACCCACCGTCAGATATTACACCCAACCCAAGCCCTATGTGTACCCACCGTCAGATATTTCAGCCATCCCAAGCCCATTGAGTACCCATCCTCACAGATTTCAGCCATCCCATGCCATATTGTGTACCCACCATCACATATTTCATCCAACCCAAGCCCTATTTTGTACCCACCATCACAGATTAAGCCATCACATGCCCTATTGAGTACCCACCCTTACATATTTCAGCCATCCCAAGCTCTAATGGCTACCCACCATCACAGATCTCAGCCATCACAATCCCTATTGAGTACCCATCATCACATATTTAAGCTATCACAAGCCCATTGAAAACCCATCCTCACAGGTTTCACCAATCCCATGCCCTATTGGGTACCCGCCATCATATATTAAGCCATCTCAGGCCCTATTGAGTACCCACCCTCACAGATTTCAGCCATCCCAAGCTCTATTGGGTACCCACTATCACAGATTTCAGCCATCCCAAGCTCTATTGGGTACCCACTATCACAGATTCCAGTCATCCCAAGCCCTATTGGGTACCCACCATCACAGATTTCAGCCATCCCAAGCCCTATTGTGTGCTCACCATCACAGATTGAGCCATCCCAGGCCCTATTGAGTTCCCACCCTCACAGATTTCAGCCATCCCAAGCCCTATTGAGTACCCACCTAACTTATTAAAGCAATACCATACCATACGGAGTACTCCCCCCACACCGAGTGCAGCAGTCCTTGGCCTTATTCGAGTAATGACCAACACCAATTATGGCCATTTAAAAGTTTAAGGGGTACAAAGGCAACCACTGAATTCAGCCATACCAGACCCTATGTAGTAAACATACTTACCAATACAAATTCAGCCATATCAGGCCATAAGGGATATCTAATCATCACATAGTTCAGCCATCTTAGGCCCAAGAGGTGACTCACCATGTCCAAACGTTTTGTTGAAATTCCCACAGTAGGAGATGCTTGGTATATTAAAATTTAATGGCCTGCCATCTTTAAATGGTTGCAGCAAGTCTGCTTTTTGCTGTGTCTAAATTCCCCAATCCCAGAATCTAAAATCCAGCCAAAGTCTATTTCCCGGGATCGGGAATCAAAGGGCCTGTCAAAATCCCTTCCGTTGGGAATTGTTTTCTGTCTAAAGTCCACTGTATGCCTGCCACTCCCCCACCCTGGGGCAAAATATTGATAGGCGCATTATTATATATAATAACTGTCTAATACGTAATAATGTTGTCAAACCATTAACAATAATACTGTCAAATATAGAGATTCAACGATCAAGGAAAAACCATTCACGGCTCCAATATTGTACATTACGTAGAATCGCTTATGTTCCGTCACAAAATTTAAATAGATTTTCTATTTGCAGTAAAAGCATATCACTTCGAATGAAATAATTTACACTTAGAATACCTGATATCACATCCAAAACAAAATACAATGTTCAGCATTCGTTTATAATAACAATTTGCGACGAAATATCAAATTTTCAGGTATTTTTGGTAGTTTGACCTTGAAATGACATTGACCTTGACCTTCAGTGGTCATTTTTCAAGTCCATTTGGAGTACAATACAAAGTTAATAATGTTTAGACAAACATTTAATCATACCATTAGAAATAATACTGTCAATAGTTGAATACTAAAATTTTAAATAGGGAATCAGCAATCTAAGAATGCCATCTCGGCCAACATGTACATGCATAATAATGTCAGTTTTGACAAAGTTTCAATATTTTGAACTGAAAATTCAACTAATAATAAGAGAATATGTGCTTACCAACACTTTTATCACTTTTAATACCAACTTGAATATAAAACATATGCTAAAACAAGAAAACAAGTGAGGAAACATAATTTTTTCAGCTATTTTTCGTAATTTGACCTTGACATGACCGTGACCTTGACCTCAAAGTGGTCAGTCTTGTATGTCCATTAGATGTACATTATCAAATGAATAATATCCAAGCAAATATTTGTGACTACATACGTAAATAAAAAATTGCATGAGAACATAGAATTTTAAGTGTATGTGTAAATTATGGCGGCCATCTTGGACGCCATCTTGGATTTCCGTGTCCGCACCACGCGTTGACAATTTATGCCGGCAGTTCCATATAGTACAGACATAGGCGAACATTTTGGTATATAACATTGCTTGTTCTACTTGAGTTGTCACCTACTCCTTAAATAAGCCACTTTTGAGCTGATTGTCACCCCACTATTAAGCTTAAACCGACTTTACACGTTTAATGTTCGTTTTCTTACTGCCGATCTCGTCTTGAATGTCAAAATAGGCATATGTGACTATATAGGCATGTTCGGTATCTAAATAATTGTTAAAAGGTGCATATTAATTTATATGTAATACGTATATTGAATGCGTATATCAAAAGTGGCTTTAAAATAATACTACGCGCCTATTTATCAGATTCTACAGTACCGTCTTGTAATCACTTCCCTCACAGCGTGAGACAGTCTATAGAAAGCGGCTAGCTAGTACAGCGACACCATATGATTGCATAACAGTACTTTGCAGACCGTATACGATTCTTTGATAAAACCATCACTTGACCGTAGTCTGAAGTTTCTAAAAATAGCTTTACAGCCGGGACATTTGATGAATATGTCATTTTCGTATTATAAAACAAGTTCGGTATCGGCCGGTGTAGTGATTTTTTTGCAAAAATATCGATTTAACGAACAGTTTCACAATAATTTTTGATCTTAGAATAAACAAATGTTGCTGATTGGCTTAAATATGTAGCAGTATTGGGAATGTTGACAGTTTCTGGAACTACTTGAATGCGGATTCACATAGCAGCCTAAAGGCGGTTAATTTTGTATTAAGAAATGGGCAATGGTAGTAATGAGAGGCTTAAACGCCTCCCAAAAACCAGTCTGGTATTTTTTTACTGCACTACTTCAGGTGTTCTTTTTCATCAAGGAAAGAAAAATGTCACAGAAGAATGAGAACTTGCTCATTCACAAAGCATCTTAATGAAAAAACTTTTTTATTGTGACTTAAGTAAAAAAATTGAGATGCACATATTTCCAAAGAAACAAAAAATAACCCATGTTTTCTCTGTGATTATTGTAGCTCTTTACATAATGCTTCTAAACTATGTAAAAGAATTATGATTTTCCTGTTCAGCTGATACAATTAAGGAAATTTTAAGATTTAAACAAAACTAAGATGCTTTGTGAATACCAACCCATGGAATCAAACCAGGATTGCTAGGTTGACAGTCCGGCACTATGCTTATCGTAAACTTTATTTGCAAGGTATATCTATAACAAAGCTGGATAAAAGTATTCTACTACAAGTATTTCATCATTAAGTCTAATTGAACATATTTCTATATTGTCTGTAACTCTGATTGAAGAGTCATAACTAAATACAATTAGTTGAATAGTCAACCATTTTATGGCCACCAACTAGACATACAAGTATGACTTTCGCTTCATTTGGATTTTCTTTCTGATTTCTTTCTAGATTTCTGGACTAGCCACAAACATGTCTAACTGATAAGCCATTTGGCTTACCTGGAACAATCAAATAATTTTTACTTTCTCTTCACTTTTGAAATTTATTAGTAGTAAACCGTAGGGGTTGGAATGAGGGGTTGGATTGCAAGGTCAATACCACATCAGTGCCTAGAACTGAAACATTTACAAACATCCCCCTACTGGGTTCACTAATTAATACCCAAACATCATGCACTTAATTTTAAAACACCACTTAGAGGATGATGTGTAAATGGATTAAACCCAATAGGGTATACTACTCCAAAAATCCCAGTGTCACAGTTACCCACAATTCATCAGTATATGTTGTATTGGATGCAGACTTTACAAAAAAGCTCAATCCAGGAGCTATATACAAATTGATACATAAATAAATAATTTCAAATTCAGCCTAGACAGCTATATTGTCCTACTTGCTCCTAGTTAATGTTGGCACGCTTAAATCAAGGACTATAACCTATTTGCTCTGATAATAATCCAAAACTGATGTTATAAACATCTGACTCAGTTTGTCTCACTTCTGTGAATGATGATTGATCAAAATGATTGGACCAATTCACTTACTTAACTGTCCCATTAATTTAACATTGAATCTACCCATTTTTCACAATAGACTGATCTGGATAAGTACTTGAACCAGTCCATTTGTAAATTATAAGGGTGGTCAGAAGGTCAGAATAGAAGCAGACGACAAATTACAATTTCAAAATAGTGACAAATGAATACAGGAAGTTTGGTAATCAGTGATTATCAGCCCTATAAGATTATAATAGTTAAGAAAAACACATGAATAACTCATAGGACACATCAATAACATGAATCGAGCAGACACAAAAACTGTACCATTGATCAAACACATTCCTATCCTTGCAACAAAAATGCAGACAAAATATATATACATATATATATTATATACATTCGAAACTCTTACCTGTTAGCTATATAAACCTTAACACAACATACAAGTCTTTTTCTTTCAAATGATCCATTTACTATGCAGTTTTGATAACATCTGCCAAGCACATAAAAAAATAAAATATGCATTTATTAAAAAGTCAGTCAGCGTCTTCATTAAATGCGTCTAGACAACGAGGCTTGTAACAGTGTGCAATGCAGACGATAGTTTATTAGTACGCATTTTTTTCACATGATGTAACTTTTTATCTGCATCAATTTTCACTACATAAAAAACTTGTCATATTGGGTTATAGAATCTATGTGACTCGATTTTTTTGAATATTTTGATAAGGTTTTCATTTTCTATATGCGAGCTATGTGCATCACATAAAAGTGACAAATTCTGTAGTCTTGGATCTATGCCAACTTAGCATTTTTTCTGCAGAATATTGCATCTGCCTGCAGCAGACGATACTGTCTGTATAAAAGCAGACGACAATTGATTTTTTTTTAAATGCGAGAAATATTACTGCATGTGCATAATAATCCAGCAGTAGAGATTTTGCATGGTTGATTATAGACGGCAGGAAAAATGGGGTCATCATGTCACATGGCACGTTTTGCATTAAAAAAGAACTATAACTATAATGTGAAGCAGACTACAAAATGCTAATTATATGTTATGCATTAGAACTGGCTTGCAGACATGTTTGTGCTACTGTTTGAGTGTTAAAACGTATGCATTTACTAACAATAGGATATTGTATAACATGGTATTCGTAGTACAAAAATGGCACATAGAGTATTCATTACCTGACACAGATATTGGATTCAGTAAAAGCAGATGCTGCTGCAGTGTACACAACACTTTTTCTCTAAACTTTTAGAAAGGGGGAGGGGAGAGTGAGACCTGTACTGTAGTGGATAGACACGTCAACCGCTAAACTGGTAGGCACTGGATTCGAACTGAGAACCACAGTTAGTGACTAAATCTGTGAATGAAATAAACTATTTTTTTCCTCACAGTGAAATGTTGAATAAAATTTAGTATCACATGAATTTTTTAAGGTCTATTTGAGGCAGTTTTTTCTTCAAAAACAAGCTTATTTTGGTAATTTCTTAATTTTAATAGAGGCAAGAACCTCGGTGTGCCTCTGGGTGGTTACTGGCCTGAAATGTGAGCCTTTTTAATTTGTAGTCAAGTTAATCTATGAACATAATATACCAGTCTGATAATACAAGTAAATTAAATTAATTAAGTCCAATTAAGATATATTAACCAAATAGTATACTAGCATATATGTACACATATATACAACTAGAATAATTATTCATTCTTGATGATTGCACATTTTGGTAAAAAATAAGTGTAAATGAACAGTGATTTTTTAATTAATGTTGATCATAAAAACATTGACAAATCACCCAATGTAAGAAGGTGCAAACGTTTCAGTCATACATTGTTCAAGTATGTACTTCTTTAGGGTGTAATAAAGCATATAAGTTACTACCGGTGTTCTCAAGGTGAAACTGTAGAATAGTAAATTACCCAAACTAAGTATATTATATAGAGGATCTATTAGCAGTAAAAGTCAACTGACAGCTTACTGTCACCATTGTTGTAAGCTGTCACTGTTGTTGTAAGCTGTCATTGTGGTTGTAAGCTGTCACTGATGTTATAAGCTGTCACTGTTTCTGTAAGCTGTCACTGTTGTTGTAAGCTGCCACTGTTGTTGAAGGCTGTCACTGTGATTGTAAGCTGTCACTGTGGTTGTAAGCTGTCACTGTGGTTGTAAGCTGTCACTGTTGTTATAGGCTGTCACTGTGGTTGAAAGCTGTCATTGTGGTGGAAAGATGTCACTGCTGTTATAGGCTGTCACTGTTGTTGAAAATTGTTACTGTTGCTGTGAGCTGCCACTGCTGTTGAGAGCTGTTACTGTGAGCTGTCACTGTTGTTATAAGCTGTCACTGTATATATAAGCTGTCCATATGGTTGTAAACTGTTACTGTAGTTATTAGCTGTCACTGTTGTTGTAAGCTGTCACTGATATTTTAGGATGTCACTGTTTGGAGTAAGCTGTTACTGTTAGCGGTCACTGCTGTTGTACATTGTCGGCTGTCCCTATGGTTGTAAGCTGTCAATGTGGTAGTAAGTGCCACTGTTGTTATAAGCAGTCACAGTCGTAAGCTGTCACTCTGCCAACACTGTAGATACAAACAGTCACTCAGCCCACACTATAGATATAAACAGTCACTCTGCCCACACTGTAGATATAAGCAGTCACTCTGCCCACACTGTAGATATAAGCAGTCACTCAGCCCAAAGTACACTGTAGAAATAAGCTGTCACTCAGCCCACACTGTAGATATAAGCTGTCACTCAGCCCACACTGTAGATATAAGCTGTCACTCAGCCCACACTGTAGATACAAGCTGTCACTCAGCCCACACTGTAGATACAAGCTGTCACTCAGCCCAAAGTACACAGTAGATATAAGCTGTCAGTCAGCCCACACTGTAGATATAAGCTGTCAGTCAGCCCACACTGTAGATACAAGCTGTCACTCAGCCCAAAGTACACTGTAGATATAAGCTGTCAGTCAGCCCACACTGTAGATATAAGCTGTCACTCAGCCCACACTGTAGATATAAGCTGTCACTCAGCCCACACTGTAGATATAAGCTGTCACTCAGCCCACACTGTAGATACAAGCTGTCACTCAGCCCAAAGTACACTGTAGATATAAGCTGTCACTCAGCCCAAAGTACACTGTAGATATAAACAGTTACAGTTGTATCTTGTTATAGGCTTTCACTGATGTAAGCTGTTATTATTGTTGTTGTTAAAAGCGGTTATTGTTGTTAAAAGCGGTTATTGTTGTTATAAGCGGTTATTGTTGTTAAAAGCTGTTATTGTTGATATAAGCAGATATTGTTGATATAAGCAGATATTGTTGATATAAGCGGTTATTGTTCTTAAAAGCAGTTATTGTTGTTATAAGCAGATATTGTTGTTGCAACCTTGATGCACATTCACATTCAGATGTAAACTTATAGCACATTTATAGCTTGTTTATAGTTAATAATGCACACATATGACAACTTTAAGTGTGAATAAAAAGCAATAAGGTGACTGAAGTCAGCCGCTCATTTTAATATTGCATAATGAGGTTTTGTTTTAAAGCAAAGAGAATAAAACGCATACAGACACATTTTAATGCATTAAGAAGTGACCTACAGAACACATATGAATAAGTTAATTTTAATACTAGACCAACTAAAAATTCATTAAAGCAGTAATGAGGGTACTGTTTTATCAAAGCACATACAGAAATCATAAACTTTGTTCGGTTTTATGAGGTGCAATAACTCATTCCAGGAGTAGCCTGTGTATTGAGGTTTGACTGTGTATAGAGGTTTGACTGTGTATAGAGTTTGACTGTGTATAGAGGTTTGACTGTATATAGAGGTTTGACTGTGTATAGAGGTTTGACTGTATAGAGGTTTGACTGTATATAGAGGTTTGACTGTATATAGAGGTTTGACTGTGTATTGAGGTTTGACTTATATAGAGGTTTGACTGTGTATAGAGGTTTGACTGTATAGAGGTTTGACTGTGTATAGAGGTTTGACTGTATATAGAGGTTTGACTGTGTATAGAGGTTTGACTGTGTATAGTGGTTTGACTGTATATAGAGGTTTGACTGTATATAGAGGTTTGACTGTATAGAGGTTTGACTGTGTATAGAGGTTTGACTGTGTATAGTGGTTTGACTGTATATAGAGGTTTGACTGTGTATAGTGGTTTGACTGTATATAGAGGTTTGACTGTATATAGAGGTTTGACTGTATATAGAGGTTTGACTGTATAGAGGTTTGACTGTGTATAGAGGTTTGACTGTATATAGAGGTTTGACTGTGTATAGAGGTTTGACTGTGTATTGAGGTTTGACTGTGTATAGAGGTTTGACTGTGTATAGAGGTTTGACTGTGTATTGAGGTTTGACTGTATATAGAGGTTTGACTGTGTATAGAGTTTTGACTGTGTATTGAGGTTTGACTGTGTATAGTGGTTTGACTGTATATAGAGGTTTGACTGTATATAGAGGTTTGACTGTATAGAGGTTTGACTGTGTATAGAGGTTTGACTGTATATAGAGGTTTGACTGTGTATAGAGGTTTGACTGTGTATAGAGGTTTGACTGTATATAGAGGTTTGACTGTATATAGAGGTTTGACTGTGTATAGAGGTTTGAATGTGTATAGAGGTTTGACTGTATAGAGGTTTGACTGTGTATAGAGGTTTGACTGTATATTGAGGTTTGACTGTGTATAGAGGTTTGACTGTATATAGAGGTTTGACTGTATATAGAGGTTTGACTGTGTATAGAGGTTTGAATGTGTATTGAGGTTTGACTGTGTATAGAGGTTTGACTGTGTATAGAAGTTTGACTGTGTATTGAGGTTTGACTGTGTATAGAGGTTTGACTGTGTATAGAGGTTTGACTGTGTATAGTGGTTTGACTGTGTATAGAGGTTTGACTGTATATAGAGGTTTGACTGTGTATAGAGGTTTGACTGTGTATATAGGTTTGACTGTATATAGAGGTTTGACTGTGTATAGAGGTTTGACTGTATATAGAGGTTTGACTGTGTATAGAGATTTGACTGAGGTTTGACTGTATAGAGGTTTGACTGTATATAGAGGTTTGACTGTATATAGAGGTTTGACTGTGTATAGAGGTTTGACTGTGTATAGAGGTTTGACTGTATAGAGGTTTGACTGTGTATAGAGGTTTGACTGTGTATAGAGGTTTGACTGTATATAGAGGTTTGACTGTGTATAGAGGTTTGACTGTGTATAGAGGTTTGACTGTATAGAGGTTTGACTGTGTATAGAAGTTTGACTGTGTATAGAGGTTTGACTGTATATAGAGGTTTGACTGTATAGAGGTTTGACTGTGTATAGAGGTTTGACTGTATAGAGGTTTGACTGTGTGGACTGTGTATAGAGGTTTGACTGTGTATAGAGGTTTGACTGTATAGAGGTTTGACTGTGTATAGAGGTTTGACTGTATATAGAGGTTTGACTGTGTATTGAGGTTTGACTGTGTATAGAGTTTTGACTGTATATAGAGGTTTGACTGTATATAGAGGTTTGACTGTGTATAGAGGTTTGACTGTGTATTGAGGTTTGACTGTGTATAGAGGTTTGACTGTGTATAGAGGTTTGACTGTGTATAGAGGTTTGACTGTATAGAGGTTTGACTGTGTATTGAGGTTTGACTGTGTATAGAGGTTTGACTGTATATAGAGGTTTGACTGTGTATTGAGGTTTGACTGTGTATAGAGTTTTGACTGTGTATTGAGGTTTGACTGTGTATAGAGGTTTGACTGTGTATTGAGGTTTGACTGTGTATAGAGGTTTGACTGTATATAGAGGTTTGACTGTGTATTGAGGTTTGACTGTATATAGTGGTTTGACTGTATATAGAGGTTTGATTGTGTATAGAGGTTTGACTGTGTATAGAGGTTTGACTGTGTATTGAGGTTTGACTGTATATAGTGGTTTGACTGTATATAGAGGTTTGATTGTGTATAGAGGTTTGACTGTGTATAGAGGTTTGACTGTATATAGAGGTTTGACTGTGTATAGAGGTTTGACTGTATATAGAGGTTTGACTGTATATAGAGGTTTGACTGTGTATAGAGGTTTGAATGTGTATTGAGGTTTGACTGTGTATAGAGGTTTGACTGTGTATAGAAGTTTGACTGTGTATTGAGGTTTGACTGTGTATAGAGGTTTGACTGTGTATAGAGGTTTGACTGTGTATAGAAGTTTGACTGTGTATTGAGGTTTGACTGTGTATAGAGGTTTGACTGTGTATAGAGGTTTGACTGTGTATAGTGGTTTGACTGTGTATAGAGGTTTGACTGTATATAGAGGTTTGACTGTGTATAGAGGTTTGACTGTGTATATAGGTTTGACTGTATATAGAGGTTTGACTGTGTATAGAGGTTTGACTGTATATAGAGGTTTGACTGTGTATAGAGATTTGACTGAGGTTTGACTGTATAGAGGTTTGACTGTATATAGAGGTTTGACTGTATATAGAGGTTTGACTGTATATAGAGGTTTGACTGTGTATAGAGGTTTGACTGTATAGAGGTTTGACTGTGTATAGAGGTTTGACTGTGTATAGAGGTTTGACTGTATATAGAGGTTTGACTGTGTATAGAGGTTTGACTGTGTATAGAGGTTTGACTGTGTATAGAGGTTTGACTGTATAGAGGTTTGACTGTGTATAGAGGTTTAGAGGTTTGACTGTGTATAGTGGTTTGACTGTGTATAGAGGTTTGACTGTATATAGAGGTTTAACTGTGTATAGAGGTTTGGTCTGTGTATAGAGGTTTGGTCTGTGTATAGAGGTTTGACTGTGTATAGAGGTTTGACTGTATATAGAGGTTTGACTGTGTATAGAGGTTTGACTGTGTATAGAGGTTTGACTGTGTATAGAGGTTTGACTGAGGTTTGACTGTATATAGAGGTTTGACTGTGTATAGTGGTTTGACTGTGTATAGAGGTTTGACTGTGTATAGAGGTTTGACTGTGTATAGAGGTTTGACTGTATAGAGGTTTGACTGTGTATAGAGGTTTGACTGTGTATAGAGGTTTGACTGTATATAGAGGTTTGACTGTGTATAGAGGTTTGACTGTGTATAGAGGTTTGACTGTATATAGAGGTTTGACTGTATAGAGGTTTGGTCTGTGTATAGAGGTTTGACTGTATAGAGGTTTGACTGTGTATAGAGGTTTGACTGTATATAGAGATTTGACTGTATATAGAGTTTTTACTGTGTATAGAGGTTTGACTGTGTATAGAGGTTTGACTGTGTATAGAGATTTGACTGTGTATAGAGGTTTGACTGTATAGAGGTTTGACTGTATAGAGGTTTGACTGTGTATAGAGGTTTGACTGTGTATAGAGGTTTGACTGTATATAGAGGTTTGACTGTGTATAGAGGTTTGACTGTATATAGAGGTTTGACTGTATAGAGGTTTGACTGTGTATAGAGGTTTGACTGTATATAGAGGTTTGACTGTGTATAGAGGTTTGACTGTGTATAGTGGTTTGACTGTATAGAGGTTTGACTGTGTATAGTGGTTTGACTGTATATAGAGGTTTGACTGTGTATAAAGGTTTGACTGTATAGAGGTTTGACTGTATATAGAGGTTTGACTGTGTATAGAGGTTTGACTGTGTATAGAGGTTTGACTGTGTATAGAGGGTTGACTGTGTATGTATAGAGGTTTGACTGTATATAGAGGTTTGACTGTATATAGAGGTTTGACTGTGTATAGTGGTTTGACTGTATATAGAGGTTTGACTGTATATAGAGGTTTGACTGTGTATAGTGGTTTGACTGTATATAGAGGTTTGACTGTATATAGAGGTTTGACTGTGTATAGAGGGTTGACTGTGTATAGAGGTTTGACTGTGTATAGAGGTTTGACTGTGTATAGAGGGTTGACTGTGTATGTATAGAGGTTTGACTGTATATAGAGGTTTGACTGTATATAGAGGTTTGACTGTGTATAGTGGTTTGACTGTATATAGAGGTTTGACTGTATATAGAGGTTTGACTGTGTATAGAGGGTTGACTGTGTATGTATAGAGGTTTGACTGTATATAGAGGTTTGACTGTATATAGAGGTTTGACTGTGTATAGTGGTTTGACTGTATATAGAGGTTTGACTGTGTACAGAGGTTTGACTGTATGGAGGTTTGACTGTGTATAGAGGTTTGACTGTATATAGAGGTTTGACTGTATATAGAGGTTTGACTGTGTATAGTGGTTTGACTGTGTATAGTGGTTTGACTGTATATAGAGGTTTGACTGTATATAGAGGTTTGACTGTGTATAGAGGTTTGACTGTATATAGAGGTTTGACTGTGTATAGAGGTTTGACTGTATAGAGGTTTGACTGTGTATAGAGGTTTGAATGTGTATAGAGATTTGACTGTGTATAGAGGTTTGACTGTATATAGAGGTTTGACTGTGTATAGAGGTTTGACTGTATATAGAGGTTTGACTGTATATAGAGGTTTGACTGTGTATAGATGTTTGACTGTGTATAGAGGTTTGACTGTATAGAGGTTTGACTGTATAGAGGTTTGACTGTGTATAGAGGTTTGACTGTATATAGAGGTTTGACTGTATATAGAGGTTTGACTGTGTATAGAGGTTTGACTGTGTATAGAGGTTTGACTGTATAGAGGTTTGACTGTGTATAGAGGTTTGGTCTGTGTATAGAGGTTTGACTGTGTATAGAGGTTTGACTGTGTATAGAGGTTTGGTCTGTGTATAGAGGTTTGACTGTGTATAGAGGTTTGACTGTGTATAGAGGTTTGACTGTATATAGAGGTTTGACTGTGTATAGAGGTTTGACTGTGTATAGATGTTTGACTGTATAGAGGTTTGACTGTGTATAGAGGTTTGACTGTGTATAGAGGTTTTACTGTATATAGAGGTTTGACTGTGTATAGAGGTTTGACTGTATATAGAGGTTTGACTGTGTATAGAGGTTTGACTGTATATAGAGGTTTGACTGTGTATAGAGGTTTGACTGTATATAGAGGTTTGACTGTGTATAGAGGTTTGACTGTATATAGAGGTTTGACTGTATATAGAGGTTTGACTGTGTGTTTAGAGGTTTGACTGTGTATAGAGGTTTGACTGTGTATAGAGGTTTGACTGTATATAGAGGTTTGACTGTGTATAGAGGTTTGGTCTGTGTATAGAGGTTTGACTGTGTATAGAGGTTTGACTGTGTATAGAGGTTTGACTGTGTATAGAGGTTTGACTGTGTATAGAGGTTTGACTGTGTATAGAGGTTTGACTGTGTATAGAGGTTTGACTGTATATAGAGGTTTGACTGTGTATAGAGGTTTGACTGTGTATAGAGGTTTGACTGTATATAGAGGTTTGACTGTGTATAGAGGTTTGACTGTGTATAGAGGTTTGACTGTGTATAGAGGTTTGACTGTATATAGAGGTTTGACTGTGTATAGAGGTTTGGTCTGTGTATAGAGGTTTGACTGTATATAGAGGTTTGACTGTGTATAGAGGTTTGACTGTATATAGAGGTTTGACTGTATATAGAGGTTTGACTGTATATAGAGGTTTGACTGTGTGTTTAGAGGTTTGATGCACTGAGAAAAGAAATGCAAAGTGCCAAGCAAGAAAATACTTGGTACCATTTTATAGGCTGCAAGACTGTTTATTTACAATATTTAGTTTACAATATTCAATAAAAAATATCCTAAGTATTATGAAGATAGCAAACACTATATAAATCAAACAGGTGAGATTAACATTAAAACAGTAGTTTTTTTAAATTCTTGAATATACTGGAATATTGCCACATTCAAAACTATGCTGTATTAATGTATATGAAATATGTCGATTTTATTAGTTTTTCCAAACATAAAATCAACAACAAGAATTCTAGCAACAAAAAACCTCACAGTGACCTTGTCCAACATATAATGATGATAAAAATGTCTGCAATAATTTACAGCACTACCCTAGGGATGATAAAAAAGCTTATGAATGATGCTAGAGAATTAACAACCGCACATATAATCAACAGTGCACATTCAACTGAGGTCCAGGCTCGCCTAGTCTAGACAAAAATTGATCAAATTTTGTAAATAGCCAATTTACATAAAAATACTCCCAACTCCTTTTGTATAACACAAGCTGAAGGCAACATAATCTTCTAAATTAACTCGAAGCCATCCTGGTGAAAAAAATTAATGCACAAATGTCGCAAATTCTTAAGTTGGGTTTCAAGTCAGTTATCACTTAATTTGGTGAAATGAGGATAAATGAGAATTTTAACCAAAAAACACACATTTTGCATTGTTATATGTGGAAGTTCAGAAAATAACAACTCTTAAGAAATACAGCTTATTCAGACTATCATGTTTGATTTACGATAAACCACAGGCTTAAATCTATAGCCTACTAGGTACTAAAGACTCCACTAAGCTTTTAGTCACAGCTCAGAATTGTTAAATGTTGCGTTTGCTTTCTTGTCTGTAATTTTCCAATGCTGCCTGACAGCCATCGACTGCGGTCATGTTCACCTAACCAGTATTCTCTAAAGTAATTATCAACCAGTACTAAATGACATACTCTAGCAACTGACAGCTTCTTCACATGTGGAGGACATTACCAAATAGCCAAACAGAGCACATGACCATATAGCCAAACAGAGCACATGACCATATAGCCAAACAGAGCACATGACCATATAGCCAAACAGAGCACATGACCATATAGCCAAACAGAGCACATGACCATATAGCCAAACAGAGCACATGACCATATAGCCAAACAGAGCACATGACCATATAGCCAAACAGAGCACATGACCATATAGCCAAACAGAGCACATGACCAAATAGCCAAACAGAGCACATGCCCATATAGCCAAACAGAGCACATGCCCATATAGCCAAACAGAGCAAATGACCATATAGCCAAACAGAGCACATGACCATTATAGTCAATGTCATAGAAGAACCCAGAAATTGAATTAGGATAGCATGTGCTAACCTGTTAGGCCCAGTTAATACGTACGTTTCCCAATCACAAAATTGTACTTCCAACTCCCTACTTGTTACATTATCTGACGTATGTTGATGCCAGAACACTGAGCAGTGAGAAACTGGCCACTAAACAGGACAAGATGTCGCTTCTAATGTACGTTGATGCCAGAACACTGAACAGTGAGAAACTGGCCACTACACGGGACAAGATGTTGCTTCTGATGTACCTTGATGCCAGAATACAGAACAGTGAGAAACTGGCCACTACACGGGACAAGATGTTGCTACTGATGTACCTAGATACCAGACAACTTAACAGTGAGAAACTGGCCACTACACGGGACAAGATGTCGCTTCTGATGTACCTTGATGCCAGAATACTGAACAGTGAGAAACTGGCCACTACACGGGACAAGATGTTGCTACTGATGTACCTAGATACCAGAAAACTTAACAGTGAGAAACTGGCCACTACACGGGACAAGATGTCGCTTCTGATGTACCTTGATGCCAGAATACTGAACAGTGAGAAACTGGCCACTACACGGGACAAGATGTTGCTACTGATGTACCTAGATACCAGACAACTTAACAGTGAGAAACTGGCCACTACACGGGACAAGATGTCGCTTCTGATGTACCTTGATGCCAGAATACTGAACAGTGAGAAACTGGCCACTACACGGGACAAGATGTTGCTACTGATGTACCTAGATACCAGAAAACTTAACAGTGAGAAACTGGCCACTACACAGGACAAGATGCTACTTCTGATGTACCTTGATGCCAGAACACTGAACAGTGAGAAACTGGCCACTACACAGGACAAGATGCTACTTCTGATGTACCTTGATGCCAGAATACAGAACAGTGAGAAACTGGCCACTACACAGGACAAGATGTTGCTTCTGATGTACCTTGATACCAGAATACAGAACAGTGACAAACTGGCCACTACATAGGACAAGATGTCGCTTCTGATGTACCTTGATGCCAGAATACAGAACAGTGAGAAACTGGCCACTACACAGGACAAGATGCTACTTCTGATGTACCTTGATGCCAGAACACTGAACAGTGAGAAACTGGCCACTACACAGGACAAGATGCTACTTCTGATGTACCTTGATACCAGAATACAGAACAGTGAGAAACTGGCCACTACACAGGACAAGATGTAGCTTCTGATGTACCTTAATGCCAGAATACAGAACAGTGAGAAACTGGCCACTACACGGGACAAGATGTAGCTTCCGTTTATATTTTTCCATTTCTCCATTTTATTGAATATATTAACACTTATCTTACCAATTATATTTTGTGGATGCGCAGTGGGTGCCTTGTTTTATTATTTCATTATTTTGTTTTTGACAAGATGGTATTATAATTGCTTTAGTGCAGTATACTATAGTCTTAGAATAAATTGGCTGTTTTCTTGAAAACTAACACTGTTGTTAATTGTTTTAAATCGGACCTTTATTGACTAGTCCCCCACCAACAGTGTGGTAGCTAGATTTTGGGAGTTTTATTTTTCCTCTCCTCTTGCGGACATTTCACTCACTAAAGTCTGAGTAACAAATATTTAAACATCTCTGGCCTAAATGACACAAACTGTTCATAAGCCTAAAAACACCCTCAAATCAAATAATTTGGCAGTGGTGTTTTTGTTAATGCATACAACTGTACATAAAATAGTTGCGGTTTCAGCGATTTTCTGATTTAAAGGATGTACGTCTAATTAACAGAGTTTAAATTAAGTTGGCGTTGTTTATGAGTTAAACTTTGGCTCGGACTGTCAATTTATCGTTTGACACGAGGAAATACATGACTTTGTCCTACCTCTAGGCCACCGCTTCCCACATTAAGCAATCTACTGTCTTAACAAGCCAATATCACAAATCAGTCCCCTGTTTTAAGCAGGCACATTTATTGTATGCATTGACCAATTGCATAAAAACACATTTTAGACCTTTAGACACATACAAATAACAATTTTCATTGTACCTAGTTATAATACGCATATCAATGGACTATAGATTTATCATTGAAATAACAGTGAAAATAACAGTGTAAATAACATTTTGAAAGGTAATTTTTACTGTTTTAGAAGATGGTTCCAGTATCACACAGAAAGAGAAGCGTAACATCAATGGCACTGCAGAGCTTTAAAATATGCGCTACGTTTTGATGACATCATAATAAGCATGTCTCATCATTCACAGACTATGTTATACATGTATTAATTAATAAAGCAGAGTAATACTCCATGATAAGGTAAAGATTATATAACTGTTGCACTTTCTAGGAGCTAATCAAGTTTCATAGTCATGTTGAGTAGAAAACATTTTATTATCATCCCTGCAGGGGCTGGGGTTAGTATTCAATATTAATCTTACTTGACTTAAGGATAAGGACAACCAATCAGATCACACCATATTAAACTCTTGGTCAGTAACAGGCGATATGATTGGCTATCCTTTTTCTCTAATTAAATAAGATCAATATTGAATACAACTCCTGTACTCCGGTGTCAGTGCTATTTCTGAAATATAATGAAACTTAACATGGAAAACTTTACTATCAAGGGGAGATAAGTATAATTATTGTTGACATGATGACAGGTGAGCAAGAAGCAAGGGAGATATACTAGTAAATACCTGTTAAAGACTTTGTTATGTTGTCGCAGCCTGGGATCAAACCAGAGACCTCTCAGACTTGAAATGGAAGCTCTACCACTAGGCCTTCATGGCTAATTAAATAACAGTTGTACCAACTGATGAAAAACTTCAATAAAAACCCTCAACTCTTGGAAATACATGAATCTGTGATAAGCTGGCTGTGTCAATACAGCGTACAAGTACAGTACAACCTCTGTAAAACAACACCCTTTGGGATCTGAAAATATTGGTTTAATGTGCAGAGGTTGTTGCTCTACAGAGGTTGAATTTAGAGTAAATATTACCTATGGAAAATTTTGAAGGTGTTGTTGTAGAGAGGTTGTTGCTCTACAGAGGGGCAGCTCTGGGGAAGTTGTACTGTATATTGAATCTGTGATTAGCTGACTGTGTCAATAAAGCATACAAATATTGTTATAAATGCTGCACACAAAACTGAAACAAAAATTTAAATCGAATAATGAATTAAATGCAACTAGAGTGACATCCAGATCAGTGATCTTTACTCCTCAGACGAAAGGCTCTATTTAAAGATGGGATAAAAAAATATTGGAATATTTAAGAGGTTGTAACATTAAACAATCTCTGCTTCTTACAACGTAATTGGAGCATAATTAAATTTCAAACAAAAAATACCAGTTACATGCATATTGATCACTTTCTCTCGCGCATGTAAAATTGCATCAAGCAATTCAACCCCGCAGCATAAAAACACCTACAAGAGCTCAGATCCATGATCATAATTGAGAAAAATGCAGAAAGATGATTTCAGCCAACAAAATTGTGACAGTTTGCCAAAAAGTATGAAAACTGAGAACATTATGGGAGAGAACTGTGGTTTAAAAACAATTCAATCCAAACTACAGCATTATCTTAATAGTAGATCATTCATCTCAATGTCTCAGTTATATTTTGCAGGTAATCTATTATCCAGTAAGGATATTGTGACAGTGACGTTGCAGGTTATGTGTACACAAAAGATTACAACCATCTTCTGAAGAGGTAGAGCAAAAATAGTATGTTAGTTATTAAAGCATTGAAGTATAGCTCTTTGTATAAGCGGCTTTGTAATTGGTTGTACTCTGTAATAGAGGTCTCACCAGCTGCGTCACTGGATTCTTACCCGGACTCGTTGTTTATCGTGACGTCACGGAACGAACGTGACGTTGCGTGCAAGTTAATGAAAGAGTAACAATATAGTCCTGAGTTTGATCACCTTACTGAGCAGATTAAGCGACTGGATTAATAGAATAATAGGTTAGTGCCATGAATGAAGTACAAGTTTATCCTACTTGGCTGCGGAAATTATCGGATTCGCCTACGGCTCACCTGATAAATTCCTCCGCCTTGCCAGATGAACTTTTTCATCCACAGCTCTAACCTATTATTCTCTATTTCATGGACTGATTTATACTTGTGATTTTTGCTCAAAATTAAGTCACATACCATGCGGTATATCCACACTGTAAAGTCCGGTGACCTACCCAGTTTTCCCTGTAAATTAAGCATAAACCAGTATTGACAGAACTGAACAGAACAGAGCAGAGCAGAGCAGGGCAGGCCAGAGCAGAGCAGAGCAGAGCAGAGCAGAGCAGAGCAGAGCAGAGCAGAGCAGAGCAGAGCAAAACAGAATCTGATTGTTCAAGGAAATTTTGAATGATATCTTATGTCACACATCTGACATCCATTAGGATCTGAACAGGTCACTGTAAGCATGTTCATGGAAGGTTCTCAGGCTGATACAGTGTAGCAATGCCATGTGACATTGACATCACTAAACGCTACAAATACAAGCAGATATGTGCTTCCTTGCGATAACAAAAATAGCCCTAAGTAATTTATTTCTTCATCAATTTCTATGAAACATAGGCCAGTCTAAGGGAAAATTATATGCTTTCCACGAAATATTGGATTTGAAGATTGCAGCAGCTGGGGGGTTTTTTCCCAGCACCCTGAGAAACCTTCGGAGTGTTTGTATGCGATAGGACTAGAGTTTCAAGCCGTCTTCTTTTCTAAGGTCTCACAGGTTGCTGGAAAAAATTAGGATCCTACGTTTCGTGGAAGGCTTACATTTTTTCCCTGACAAAATACTTACTGCTGTTTTTGTTTTCTAGTGTTGACAAATTTCGTCTTGGATTTGTAGCCTTTAGTGATGTCAAAGTCACATGGTATTCCTACACTGTGATTACTCATGTAAAAATAACCAAAAGCATTACCTATTGCATGAGTGCATGCTGCTAACAAGACTGGGGGTTTGGTATCAGCTTTTCTCAATCCAAATACAGCAGCCTGCAAGTTAATAATAATTTAATATAACATCAATACCCAACGGGAAAATATGGTCATACATGAAAAACAAATATTTAACAAAAAAACAAATTAAATACAATCATCATAGAACATAAAAATGGATTTAAGATGCAATCAGCCGAAAAAAAAAGTATTTGAAACGACTTTGGAGCCTGCAATGTCATTATCCATAAATCTTCAATAGTTACTGATTCCTTCAGGCAATGATCATAATAAACGATACAGGCAATAATGCAGACTTAATTTTTAATCCAATTAATTTCTATATGATGGTATCTTTGATAATAAAAATCTCCACACAAAAATGCACCATTTTTGTCAGTATTTCTTTTGACAGTTGAAGCTCCTTTGATTGTTCTGCAGAATTTGTTTTCTGACATTTAAATGCAGACGATATCGTTAAGTTCAGTCCGGATTGTTCATTCTCACCTTACATTTAAACCTGTCTTGAATTAAATACTACAGGAGTAGTTTTTATTAATGTTTATGAAACATTTTTTACAGATTTCCCACAAATATTTTTAGACAAAATTCACTCACTTTTCCCTTACCACAGACTTTTTAAAGCAATCGTGCACCACAGCATCGCAATCGTGCACCACAGCATCTTTTTGTTATAGCAATAAAAATAGAAAAAAGAAGGCTACATTTTCCTTATATACATATCTGTAAATGTTGTTTATTTCATGAGGGGCTCACAGGGAAGATTGGGCTATTGACTTATCCCTGACCTTGGGATCCCTGTTTTATAGTTGAAAAGAGACTATTTTTAAAATGAAACAGTCATGCTAGTGTCACTTTGTGTTTCATAGAAAGTAAGTAATGATACCGTAGCTGTTTTATTATATTGACAGGAAAATTACTTTGACTGGACTGTTTACATCTAAATATTTACAAAATTTACACTACAGACAAAACATACAGATATTCAATACTGCAAAATGTATAATATAGCAAGACAATTCATTGAAAACTAAACAAGACTGTTGAAATTAAATTCCGTAAAACTCAAAAGCTCAGGACTGGTCCTAAAAATCCATATGTTCACGAACGATCCTGTAAAATTTCACATGCATGATTAAGTTTTGGAGACACCCACAATGCAAAATAAATGTTGTCACCAGACCATTCTTCCTATCATGTAACGTCACCCATCAACTTACCTTTGTCAATCTAATTAACCATTTACAACACACTGCTAAATGTTTATTAGCTAGGTTACATTAATATAATCTTGTTTTTGCATATTTTCAACATTTTTTCTGTTCTGTTTGTTGAACTTCAAGCTCCCAGCTCATGTTCCTGCAATAAACATAATAAAAAAATAATTAGATAATCTAGCAACCAACACCTTCTCCAAAAGTGCCAAAGAAGAACATTTTTATCTTCATCTTCTGCGTTCTATCTTTTACAATAGTTTATCTCTTCAGTTTGGATGTAGTGATGAACTGCACCGTCTTCTGCAGGAGGCTTGCATCTCCCTACAGCTCGATCTTGAAGAACCTGTCAAAGGGTCAAACTTTCAATGTATCGGTGGGCTAAACTTCCTTGCATGCTTTCTCCAGACTGGGCAGGTTAGCAGTAAATGGAATGAAGATTATATAAGCACACACAATCTACAAACTATACTAGCTTGACTGCATGTTAGTTCTCCAAATCTTACTTGGATATAAAGGGGTTCAGTTATGTACACATATTTGGCAATTATGTGACAGGCAGGGCAGTAAACAATAAAACATTTATTGTTGAGTGTAAAATACAAATTCAGCAGTGAATTATGAGGCAGAAATTATTAGGATTTATGGTAAAATTTCACTGCAATAAATATATGAAATTATGCTTTCTTCAGCACAATGGCATTTTCAGCCAATTCATGCACCGAATAATAATGAATTTTTAATGGAAATTTTATACTTAAATTTTATTGTCAAGTTATTTAACACTGGGTTTTAAACAATCAAATATTCATTCATTCCATTGGTTATGGTTTATATCAAATGTAGGATTTTGCCAATACACCATCAATTAATAATATAGCAAATCTTTTTTTATTGGTCGCTAAAATTTAAAAAGAGCATTTTATTTATTGGGCAATAATATATCTGACTGGAACCGGCTATTTATCATGGTGGAAGTATGGAGTTTTTTCTCTTTGCAGTAATGGAGTATTTTTTAACGTATTACTATAATATACACTGGTATATACACGACTATTGACAGTATTAAGATGTAGAATGCAAATACAAAATGTAATACCATGTAGTACCAAATTTTCTAGAAAAACAATTTGATCTTAATCAGCCTTGAATTTGTAATACACAAGTGATCTAAATTTAACAACTAGGAATAAAGAAGAACAAAATTAAACAAGGCAATTAAAAAAGAGTTTTTATATAACAGCTAACTTAAGTCATTCACCATGTTTTTGTTCTTGTAAAATTGAGATCAAAGCAAAAACTTGATTCTATGAAAATTCAATGAAATTACTTGGAATAAGAACATTGTCAATGTATTATGTCAAAATAATAGAGAAGATAATATATCAGCAGGTTTTTATACCTTAATTATGACAATGCATCAGAGTTGTTTTTGTTTACAAGTGAAGTATGATAATAAAAGAAGCACAATGAGCATGTTTAATTGCAACCTACAGTTATACCGGTCTGTATTCACCACTTTGAAAAATGAGCAATAGAGATTTTTTGGGCGGAGGAGAAAGATTTTTACCCATGATGAGCTTGATAAATTTATAGCAAAAAAAACAAACTGGACCCAAATTTCTTGAAAAATGGACCTCAATGGCTAGAATAAATGGGCCTGATCCCCTAAAGAAAAAAGGTCCTAAAAACAGTGTATAACTGAAATATTGTTGTAATACCACAAACTGAATCAAGCCAAAATTACAACAAGAGGGCCAATTCATATACTGTTACCAGTTTTTCCTGGATTGTTTCCTTTATCATTACTAACTTACCCTTCTACACGGATCCGGCAACGTTAACGCCTCCACGTGTGGACCAAAATCAACATTGGTGTCAAATTTTCTTGGACATGATTGTATAACATGTGGTGACTGGAGAATCTAACCTGGATCATCCTGTTAGAAATCAAGTGCACCACCATTAGACCACGACTGTCATTATATTGAAATACATCTGCATAGAGATGAAGAAGAATAATGTCAATATGGAGCAAACAGAAAATATGACTGGGTAGTTTTTATTTATAATAAACCTAAAATAAAACAAGAGGGCCATGATGGCCCTATATTGCTCACCTGAGAAACATTGCTTTTGCTACATAGCACAATTTTTTTATTGTGTCCTATAATGTGTTCATTAGCTTTTTCTAAGATTAGACTGAGTGACCTAGTTTTTAACTTAACATGACCTAGTTTTAAACTTGGCCTAGATTTTATAGAGACAAATATTCTAACAGAGTTTCATGAAGATTTGGCTATAATTGTGGCCTCTCATGCGTTCACAAGCTTATTCTAAGATTTCACATAGTGGCCTAGTTTTTGATCCCATGGGACCCAGTTTCGAACTTGACCTAAATTTCATAGAGACAGACATTCTGACAATGTTTCATGAAGATTAGGCCATAAGTATGACCTCCAATGTGTTCACAAACAATTGTGAACAGAGGGATGAAGAGTGATCACAAGAGCTAACATGTTCAATTGGTGCCAGGTGAGCTAAAAGATAATGTAGCTGATACAAAAGGAACTAGAACTGTCACCATTCGGGAGACTAATATACCCTCCGCGTGGCAAAATCATTGCAGGTAATTATTTTCTTTATGCACATCTACATGTAGAGGTTGTTCATCTGTTGAAGTTTGAAGAAAATGCTGCAAAAACTGTAGGAGAAGTTGCATCCACAAGAACTGTTCACTGTATATTGTATAGTGCATAGAAGGACAAAGGGCCATAATTCTGTCAAAAGTCGTCGCAGCACAAAATCTTTCCTTTATGCACATCTATATGTTGAGGTTGTTCATCTGTTAAAGTTTGAAGAAAATGCTGCAAAAACTGTAGGAGTTGCGTCCACAAGAACTGTTCACTATATATTGTATAGTGCATAATAGTACAAAGGGCCATAATTCTGTCAAAAATCGTCGCAGCGCACATTCTTTCCTTTATGCACATCTACATGTTGAGGTTGTTCATCTGTTAAAGTTTGAAGAAAATGCTGCAAAAACTGTAGGAGGAGTTGCGTCCACAAGAACTGTTCACTATATATTGTATAGTGCATAAAAGTACAAAGGGCCATAATTCTGTCAAAAATCATCGCAGAGCAAATTCTTTCCTTTATGCACATCTACATGTTGAGGTTGTTCATCTGCTAAAGTTTGAAGCAAATGCTGCAAAAACTGTAGGAGGAGTTATGTCCACAAGATTGCGTCTACGGACAGACGGACAGACAGACAAGCTGAATCCAGTATACCCCCCCTTACAACTCGTTGTGAGGGGGGTATAAAAAGAGGGGTTTGTTGACAGCGGAATGTGTATTCTTAAAGAAAAAGAAAAGTCAGACAGAGAAGGCAGCACTCAACTTAACCAGCCGAGCACAGACAACACCAAAAACACACAAAGCACTTAAAACACAGCATCCCGTCCTGAAAGTCTGCTACCTCAGTCAGTCAAACTAAAATCAAACTAAAACAGATTGAGAGCCATGTGACGAGAAAACTACAACCGGACACCACACACGACAAGGACAATCTACAACATATATATAGTGTACATGCAATTTTGAAAGACACGAAGCAGCCTTGTGCCTGACAACGCAATTGCAGAATAGCACATACAAAATGAACAAAGTTCAACAAAAAGGCACAATGGCGAAATATTTTTGTATTTTTACTATAAAGTGGACAATACATTCATAGAGGAAGGTTGACCAAAGGGCTACCGCCCGGTACGGCAGCAACAGCAACAAATGTCACTGGGGGCTTAAACGTTTTACAGTGCACCAAACCTCACACTTACCCAATAGACAAACTTATGGCACATTACAGTGTAAATAAAAGTTCCCCCCCCCCCCCGCCATGTAATGCCCTTTAACAAAAAGGCCACAGTGACAGGTAATAAAAGAATGTAAAACATTATATAAATAACGTCCATCGAGTAGCAAAGAAAGTAGTCAATAACCTATCAGAAGTCTGAGCAACAAGAGAGCAAAACATTTAAGGGTACGACAAGACAATGTAACAGACAGGTATCAATGCCAGCCGTCCAAAAAGGCTTGAGGTTAGGCATATCATAGAGTCTGTATATTGTCCGCTCATCACACAATGAAATAGGAAGCATAATGACGAGCTGTAAATGGACCCACTTCTAAGCATGCAGTCCTTTGCAAAATTAAAGGGTCATATCCTCTACTCAGAAAACGTTTTATAATCTTGATAAACACATCATGAATGTGACTATGACCCAAAACCTTTCAAAATTTGTAAAGCACATCACCATAAAATTCAGGCTGAGACAGACCTTGTCACAGAAGTGTCTTTAAATTAATACCGTATTTAGAAATGAGATCTGAATTACGCCTATAAAATTTTGCAAAAGTTTTACGAAGTTTATGGAAGCGATTGCCTTGTTGCAGTAATCAGAGCTACAGATAAGGTTTTGGTCAATTGGGTATTTTACCCCCTAGTTTCAATTTTGATTGGGTTTTGACAAATTTTAATTGGGTATTTAATAAAACTCAAAGGGTAAATAAGCTTTTATGTTCTATTTTTCACTATAACACCCTTTTCTATTTGGGTATTTCAGATTGTCATTGCTTTTTCTTACTCCCTCCTCTCAAAATCAATTGGGTTTTTAAGAAAATTAATTGGGTAATTACCCCAATACGCAGCTTATCTGTAGCTCTGAGTAATTTATTAGTAATACAAAGATTTCGAGTATTAAAGTCTTCCACTCCAGAACAAGCTCTAGCAAAACGGATTAATTGAGAAGCGTAAACACCATACGAAGTTGACCGTGGAACATCTCCATTCAAGTATGGGTAATTTACAGTATCGAAATTAAAATCATCTCTCTTGCCGTACATTTTACTAACAATTTGACCTGCTTCTATTGCAAAATCGAGGTCAGGGAATGATGCGTGTGTATCGGATGAATTAGCTTTGTTTAGTGTTAACTCGTTAAATTTCTATGATCTTATTAGAAAAGTAAGGATTATCAATATTTAAAATGTCATCAAGGTATCGGGAAGTATTATTAAACGCTGTAATTTCATCAGATTGGTGTTCAGGAGACAATTTTAACATGAAATCGCGTTCGTAACAGTATAAAAACAGATCTGCGACAAGAGGTGCGCAATTTGTTCCCATTGGAATACCGATAATTTGTCTATAAATGGTAGTGCCCAGCCTAACAAAAATGTTATCAAGGAGAAATATAAGGGCTTCACAAACATCGCTGCAGGTCGACATAGTATATTTATCCAATATAGTGTTAGTAAAAAAAGCTTTAGAATAGTTACAAGCTAGAAATGTAATCTTTTTTCTACCAAATGTCTTCTCTACTAGTGCTATTAATTTGTCTTTGATACGAGCATGTGGCAGTGTAGTATATAATGTAGAAAAATCATAAGTACTAAGAGAAGAAACATCTTGTTTCTTTTGAATTTTGTCAAGAATAACTCCAGAATTTTTAACAGACCAAAATAAATGAATACCCTAATAATTTCAAACCTTAAACGTGCAAGAATGTGTTACAAATTTCAAAAGGAAACTTTTATAACTTTGATCATAATCTATGATGCCTCATTGAAGTGGGAGTTCTACTGATGATATTCAATGTTACAAAGCTACTAACAAACATAGCAAATACATTTATACATTTTATAATAAGGTACATAATTATCATATACTTGTGAAATGCATATTTACATATTTTGTAATGTAAAAATTAACTTCATTTACATGTGATGATGTGTTAAACATATTTTTTCTATTTTCAAACTACAGATGTTAATAAACTAATCAATATACTATCATAGTATCATACCTGAGTTACATACCATGACCATTATAAGGCCGAAGCATATTATGACTCAAGTAGTGGGGTACAGTATATTCTGATGCCTTGTGCTTCAATTCTTGACCTTCTTCAGTTTTTCAAGGTCACTGATGAACCAATAGAGGTATAGTGGTATTGTTATTGTTTGGTATATTGCTGTCTAGGGTCGAACCTGCAATCTGCCATGTCTAAGACAGACCCTCTAGTCACCTGACAAATAGGGCCAACTTCCCTGCGAGACATTACCTTAATATAGAGTCTGCATTTAAAAGTGATCTATTGTAACATCAAAATATTACAATGATCACACACTTTGTAAACAATTCATAAAACAAAACTTTTAATTATTTTTGCACTATACCAATTACCGGTAGACTAACAATACAATACAATACAATACAATACAATACAATACAATACAATACAATACAATACAATACAATACAATACAATACAATACAATACCTTTATTTCACTCAATACATGTACAAGTAAATATGAGGTAAACAACATTTAATACATAGAGGTGAGGCTAACAAATACGCATCAAATTGTTTTTTCAACTATCAAAAAGAAAACTTTATCAGAAATTCAAAATGTAGTTGGCAGAAAAAGCACCCTTTAAATTTGTTTACGTAATTTGGTTCACTGCACCAAAATCCTTTTGCACCATTGGCATGAAATGACAGCTCATGGTACAAGATTCCACCATTTACAATAATTTAACAACAACAAAAAGAGAAGGTTTGGCATCCAAGCAAAAAATGTAACACAATAATGGATAGCCCTGCATATTCATAAGAATTGGGAGAGTTTTACAGACCTATAACTATGCAGCATCAAATTGAGCTAGGTTTCAATGTTTCTAGGACTAGTGTACAGTAGATTATTGAAACATTAAACATAAGGCAAAGTTGTCACACTGAGTTTACCAAATAAAGGATGATGGGATACATTCAATGGCAACTTTATGCCACAAACATAAATACACAGAAACATTTTTACACTGTATTACACCGAATGAGCAGCACAAATTACAAATTCACCCAAATTAATATTATTAAATCCCAAATTAAGCAACAACCTGTCTTAAAGCAACCAATATTACTAAATCCCAAATTAAGTAACCACCTGTCTTAAAGCAACCAATATTATTAAATCCCAAATTAAGTAACCACCTGTCTTAAAGCAACCAATATTACTAAATCCCAAATTAAGTAACCACCTGTCTTAAAGCAACCAATATTACTAAATCCCAAATTAAGCAACAACCTGTCTTAAAGCAACCAATATTATTAAATCCCAAATTAAGTAACCACCTGTCTTAAAGCAACCAATATTACTAAATCCCAAATTAAGCAACAACCTGTCTTAAAGCAACCAATATTACTAAATCCCAAATAAAGTAACCACCTGTCTTAAAGCAACCAATATTACTAAATCCCTAATTAAGTAACAACCTGTCTTAATGCAACCAATATTACTAAATCCCTAATTAAGTAACAACCTGTCTTAAAACAACCAATATTACTAAATCCCTAATTAAGTAACAACCTGTCTTAATGCAACCAATATTATCCCTAATTAAGTAACAACCTGTCTTAATGCAACCAATATTACTAAATCCCTAATTAAGTAACAACCTGTCTTAATGCAACCAATATTACTAAATCCCTTATTAAGTAACAACCTGTCTTAATGCAACCAATATTACTAAATCCCTAATTAAGTAACAACCTGTCTTAATGCAACCAATATTACTAAATCCCTAATTAAGTAACAACCTGTCTTAATGCAACCAATATAACTAAATCCCAAATTAAGCAACAACCTGTCTTAAAACAACCAATATTACTAAATCCCAAATTAAGTAACTAAATTGTTTAGCAGCTATTTGTGATACATCCCATGACTGGCTGCTGCTGGGAGGTTAGTCTGTATTTGAATTTCTTTTCTTCATTTCTACAAACAGTCGAAAGTTTTATCAAAAACCATTTGGCTCTAAAAGAAAAGACAAAAATAGACTGAAGTAATTGATAATATAATGTACTCAGTATTTATAAAAAATCACCAAAAAGCGTATAATTATATGTAGATGGGTTTGCTGCACATTTGCTGATGCAAGTTGAATACCTGCACGTATGCCATTAGGTGCACCATGCAGGGATAGAAAGCTACTTCGTTTATATTTCATTGAACACAAAAGTTTGTAGTTCGACAAGATATTTCAGAAAATAGAGCAAAAACGTTTGCAAGTTGCATACAAAACATACTTTCTCAAAGATCAGCCAATCTGTCAGTGAGAAGGTTTTTGATCGACATGCAAAAACTATCAGGAAAGAAAGTAATGTAAGTATTGGCTTTTGCAGGAAACATACTGAAATATCTCCCGAGAGAATTCCTGCAGATAGTAATGCCGACAACCAGTAAGTTCAGTAAACTACTGAAAAATTCACTAGTCTATAAGGACTTCCGATTAGTTTTCCAGTCCAAAAAATACATTAATACAACATGAAGGTCCTGGGTACAGTTTTATCAAAGCACTTACAGAAATCGTAAAACTAACAATCAAATTTAAATTCTTTATAATGCTTTGACAACTACAATGTGTGGTAAATAGATCTGCAACATTAACAATGATTCAGTTAATGAACTCAAACAAAACCATACCAGTCACAAATTTGTAGTTGCTAAAGCAATATAAGGAATTACAATTTGAGCGTAAGTTTAATATTTTCCGTAAGTGCTTTGATAAAACAGTACATACCGGTATCTCACTTGACTTCATCTAAAAACATATGCTATGATTTTAAAAAATAAATGCTTTTACAGTAATTAGTACAACATCCTAGTGATCTCAGTCAGAATACAAGACGTATCTATAAACAGTAGTTCTATCACAGTGTATAAACGAGTTAACTTCCAGTTATCGCAGTAAGGCATACACATTGAATTGTATAGTCTTCTAATAAGTCATACAGTGACAGAAATCACAGATGCTTTTGCTCACAATAAGTCATACAAGTTGAATTGAATAGTATCCCAATAAGTCATACAGTGATTTGGTTTATACGCTGCATCTATAGGACGTTATGAGGAAATTGGGTCTTGACCATTGCAATATATAGGGCTGTGGTCAAGATTAGAGTTGTAATGTCCTCTAGGGCTGCATATCGATTGTTTGAGCTGCAGCTCTTTATGTACATGTTCTCTTAAAGGTATGTAACCCAATTTAGAACTTTTTTGGTTAAAGGTCCTCTACACCTTGCAAGGATCAAGTAGTTGAAGGTTGCTGATACAACAGGGATTTCCTTTACATAGGATTATTGAGTCCCTGTTGCAATAATTTGGTGCTGCACTCGCATTTGCATTGTGTATGCATCCTCAGGACCTGCAATAACTGGTTTGCTCTGTTTTTCGCGATTTATGTATTATCGTATAAAACTTGAATTTATATTTATAAATATGATCTAGTTTAATCCAAAAACCTTGACTGAAGCACTTTCACCTGATGTTAAAGTGAGCATTGTTAGGTTTTCCAAATGTCAGCAATCAATATGAATATCCCTATACAAGGGCCCCAAAAAGGCATACCCTGAGGTTTCCAATATGAAAACTCCAAAGGAAACCCCTGATACAGGAACACGCGAAACACACATTGTAAAAACCCAGAATAATTTATGCCACTAAGATGGTTTTAATTCAACATTGTATGCAATATGATGTGGTATTACAACTGTATGCAATATGATGTGGTATCACAACTGTATGTAATATGATGTGTATCACAACTGTATGCAATATGATGTGGTATCACAACTGTATGCAATATGATGTGGTATCACAACTGTATGTAATATGATGTGTATCACAACTGTATGCAATATGATGTGGTATCACAACTGTATGTAATATGATGTGTATCACAACTGTATGCAATATGATGTGGTATCACAACTGTATGTAATATGATGTGTATCACAACTGTATGCAATATGATGTGGTATCACAACTGTATGCAATATGATGTGGTATCACAACTGTATGTAATATGATGTGTATCACAACTGTATGTAATATGATGTGGTATCACAACTGTATGTAATATGATGTGTATCACAACTGTATGTAATATGATGTGGTATCACAACTGTATGCAATATGATGTGGTATTACAACTGTATGCAATATGATGTGATATCACAATCTAGTAGGTAATGAGCCAGACTGTGTGTATTTTATTCAATATCTAGCCATACCTGCATTGACCTGATGATCAACCTTTCGAAGGAACAGGAATTTCCAAGATTTTCAAAGTCCCCAACATAATGTAGACAGTGGTACGCATCTTTAAGATACACATACATTTTTCTTGGAACTGTCAAATATCTGTAATCAGAAACAACATTATGTTACACATTAAAATGCAGATGTAGATCTACTAGCTGCAATTAGTATTATTTTTGTCCCTTTTTTGCAAATAAATTAATAAATATATATACAAATGTAGCTAATAAAATGTAAGTGGAACCCCAAAATAACCAGGGAAACCTAAAATAAAGTCTAGCTAACCACATTTGAAAACTCCATGAGAAACCCTTCAGGAATCAACACTTCTAAACTGAAAGTTAAAGTCACGGTCAGGGCTGGTATTCACAAAGCATCTTAAGGGAAAACTTAAGTTAAAAAATTGAACTGCACTTATTTTCCAAGAAACGAAGAATAACACATGTTTTCTCTGTGATTATTGTAGCTCTTTACATAATGCTTCTAAAATATGTAAATATATTGATAATCTTCACACTTAAGAAAATTAAGATTTTAAGATAAAGCTAAGTTTTCCTTAAGATGCTTTCTGAATACCAACTAAGACCTTATTATGTATAACCCATCAACTAATATAAAATGTGAAAGTAGTTCACATACAGCAAATTTCACATTAAACACAAGTTAATATAACAATTTTTGGCGATTTAGAGGGAGAAAACTAGTCTTTCAGGACTTTTAGATCAATAATCATTACAATAAAAGCAACATTATGATGATATATCAGACAGACTTAAGTATGTGTTAACATTTTTTTTTGTCATGCAATTGCTACAGATGGTCCAGTGCATTGTGAGTTTTATGAAGTATGATGGTCAATTAACTGTCTACCAACTTCGATATGATAATGTATTAGTATAGTCCTTAGTGCTCAATCCATGACTCCATAGATACCCCAATCAAGGCCTTCATCACATGATTGTTTGCTAATTAGTTTGGTATGAAAATGGTGCAATTTTGTGCAGAGAATAGGACTTGAAGACTAAAACCTATAGTTTTTTAGTTTAATGTGTGAGTCTTGGCCATACTTATAGTATTCCTTTTCAAATTAATGTTACGCATGGGCATAAGATAATTATGACACACAAAGTGACTGTAAGGGTCTCATTCACGGTGACCTTGACCTGTGACATGTGACATCAATCTCCTGACCCCCCAATTAGAAGGTATTTTCAAAGATCTATTTTTTAATATTTGGTATTTTGGAACAGTCGAGCGACACACCCGGGTGGAAGCGAGACGGATGGAGAGACAGACAGACCTAAAAACAATGTGCATAAAACACAGAATCATTTGAAAACATTATCTACATAAATCAATTTCTATGATAAAAAACGCTCATTGAAGTAGATCTAGATCTACAAATTGCAATGTACTACAACATATCCCTGGCTCAGAATTAGAAATCATAAAAAAACTACTCTTTACTTTTGGAAAAACAAGCTTTTTAAACTTCATTTTGGTCCAAATGAACACTCCCGATTTTAATGAAAATAGGCTCGTATTTAAAGAAACACCTTGAGGTGCAGATTTCAAATACGCATGAGCCAGCGACTTATCTAGATATAATCCAACAAAAAATACATCAATACTACCTGATAAATGCGCGCTTACAGCACCACGCCCAGCTCAGCAGCCGACAACCACGTGCAACCCGTGAGTGTATATATTGATTCAAGGGAGACAACTACTATGTTGCAGACGACGCAATCTAGTGTTGAGTAACGTCCCTTTAATAAAAAATATTTACTCAATAATTGATGCGTGTATAATTATATAATAGTGCTACTTAAACTTCACGGAATTTGCCGAGTCTACTCGAGTCAAAAGAATAATTTATAACCCGTTCAAAAAGCGGGGAGTAGATAAATGTCACAACGGATTCAACTAATTAAATGAACATGTCCAACTAAATGATAATTCAGTCACCTATGACAAAAAATAACAACACTTAAAATGTCATTTGCAATGTATTTATAATCTAGTCTGCATTTCGCTCATAAAAATATCTTGACAATTCATTATTTTACAATCTGTGTTTATTTTTCAATAAAACATACAACAAAAATATGATTGATAAAAGAAAGAAAATGTGGATTGATGAGAAGGTCGTTTTCTCTTAACAAATAACATCGGGATCACAACAAGCATATACCAGTCACTATAGTAACATCGGGATCACAACAACTGTATATCAGTCACTATAGTAACATCGGGATCACAACAAGTGTATACCAGTCACTATATTATAACATCGGGATCACAACAAGTGTATACCAGTCACTATATTATAACATCGGGATCACAACAAGTGTATACCAATCACTATATAATAACATCGGGATCACAACAAGTGTATACCAATCACTATATTATAACATCGGGATCACAACAAGTGTATACCAATCACTATATTATAACATCGGGATCACAACAACTGTATACCAGTCACTATAGTAACATCGAGATCACAACAACTGTATACCAGTCACTATAGTAACATCGAAATCACAACAAGTGTATACCAGTCACTATAGTAACATCGAGATCACAACAAGTGTATACCAGTCACTATAGTTACATTGAGATCACAACAAGTGTATACCAGTCACTATAGTAACATCGAGATCACAATAAGTGTATACCAGTCACTATAGTAACATCGAGATCACAACAAGTGTATACCAGTCACTATAGTAACATTGAGATCACAACAAGTGTATACCAGTCACTATAGTAACATCGAGATCACAACAAGTGTATACCAGTCACTATAGTAACATCGAGATCACAACAAGTGTATACCAGTCACTATAGTAACATTGAGATCACAACAAGTGTATACCAGTCACTATAGTAACATCGGGATCACAACAAGTGTATACCAGTCACTATATAATAACATCGGGATCACAACAAGTGTATACCAGTCACTATATAACAACATCGGGATCACAACAAGTGTATACCAATCACTATATAATAACATCGAGATCACAACAAGTGTATACCAGTCACTATATAATAACATCGGGATCACAACAACTGTATATCAGTCACTATAGTAACATCGGGATCACAACAAGTGTATACCAGTCACTATAGTAACATCGGGATCACAACAAGTGTATACCAGTCACTATATTATAACATCGGGATCACAACAACTGTATACCAGTCACTATAGTAACATCGAGATCACAACAACTGTATACCAGTCACTATAGTAACATCGAAATCACAACAAGTGTATACCAGTCACTATAGTAACATCGAGATCACAACAAGTGTATACCAGTCACTATAGTAACATCGAGATCACAACAAGTGTATACCAGTCACTATAGTTACATTGAGATCACAACAAGTGTATACCAGTCACTATAGTAACATCGAGATCACAACAAGTGTATACCAGTCACTATAGTAACATCGAGATCACAACAAGTGTATACCAGTCACTATAGTAACATTGAGATCACAACAAGTGTATACCAGTCACTATAGTAACATCGAGATCACAACAAGTGTATACCAGTCACTATAGTAACATCGAGATCACAACAAGTGTATACCAGTCACTATAGTAACATTGAGATCACAACAAGTGTATACCAGTCACTATAGTAACATCGGGATCACAACAAGTGTATACCAGTCACTATATAATAACATCGGGATCACAACAAGTGTATACCAGTCACTATATAACAACATCGGGATCACAACAAGTGTATACCAATCACTATATAATAACATTGAGATCACAACAAGTGTATACCAGTCACTATATAATAACATCGGGATCACAACAACTGTATATCAGTCACTATAGTAACATCGGGATCACAACAAGTGTATACCAGTCACTATATTATAACATCGGGATCACAACAAGTGTATACCAGTCACTATATTATAACATCGGGATCACAACAAGTGTATACCAATCACTATATAATAACATCGAGATCACAACAAGTGTATACCAATCACTATATAATAACATCGGGATCACAACAAGTGTATACCAATCACTATATTATAACATCGGGATCACAACAAGTGTATACCAATCACTATATTATAACATCGGGATCACAACAAGTGTATACCAGTCACTATAGTAACATTGAGATCACAACAACTGTATACCAGTCACTATAGTAACATCGAGATCACAACAACTGCATACCAGTCACTATAGTAACATCGAGATCACAACAAGTGTATACCAGTCACTATAGTAACATCGAGATCACAACAAGTGTATACTAGTCACTATAGTAACATTGAGATCACAACAAGTGTATACCAGTCACTATAGTAACATCGAGATCACAACAACTGTATACCAGTCACTATAGTAACATTGAGATCACAACAAGTGTATACCAGTCACTATAGTAACATCGGGATCACAACAACTGTATACCAGTCACTATAGTAACATCGAGATCACAACAAGTGTATACCAGTCACTATAGTAACATTGAGATCACAACAAGTGTATACCAGTCACTATAGTAACATTGAGATCACAACAAGTGTATACCAGTCACTATAGTAACATTGAGATCACAACAAGTGCATACCAGTCACTATAGTAACATCGGGATCACAACAAGTGTATACCAGTCACTATATAATAACATCGGGATAACAACAAGTGTATACCAGTCACTATATAACAACATCGGGATCACAACAAGTGTATACCAATCACTAAATAATAACATCGGGATCACAACAAGTGTATACCAATCACTATATAATATCATCGAGATCACAACAAGTGTATACCAGTCACTATATAATAACATCGGGATCACAACAAGTGTATACCAATCACTATATAATAACATCGGGATCACAACAAGCGTATACCAGTCACTATATAATAACATCGGGATCACAACAAGTGTATACCAGTCACTATAGTAACATCGAGATCACAACAAGTGTATACCAGTCACTATAGTAACATCGAGATCACAACAAGTGTATACCAGTCACTATAGTAACATCGAGATCACAAATTGTGTATACCAATCACTATAGTAACATCGGGATCACAACAAGTGTATACCAGTCACTATATAACAACATCGGGATCACAACAAGTGTATACCAGTCACTATATAACAACATCGGGATCACAACAAGTGTATACCAATCACTATATAATAACATCGGGATCACAACAAGTGTATACCAGTCACTATAGTAACATCGAGATCGCAACAAGTGTATACCAGTCACTATATAATAACACCGGGATCACAACAAGTGTATACCAGTCACTATAGTAACATCGAGATCACAACAAGTGTATACCAGTCATTATAGTAACATCGAGATCACAACAAGTGTATACCAGTCACTATAGTAACATCGAGATCGCAACAAGTGTATACCAGTCACTATAATAACATCGAGATCACAACAAGTGTATACCAGTCACTATAGTAACATCGAGATCACAACAAGTGTATACCAGTCACTATAGTAACATCGAGATCACAACAAGTGTATACCAGTCATTATAGTAACATCGAGATCACAACAAGTGTATACCAGTCACTATAGTAACATCGAGATCGCAACAAGTGTATACCAGTCACTATAATAACATCGAGATCACAACAAGTGTATACCAGTCGCTATAGTAATATCATTAACAACAAGTGTATACCAGTCACTATAGTAACATCGAGATCACAACAAGTGTATACCAGTCACTATAGTAACAGGGCCAACATCAAACCGTGCATTCATTCATCCTAGCCACCCAGCCATTCCGTATCGGCGATGCCTCGCCCTCGCCCAAGTCCCAGAAGAATGTTAGTCCTTTAAGCTTGACTGAGAAGTTGCCCGAGTTCCAGAAGCACCCCTTGCTATTTTACCGATGTAAAGCATCTAAGAATTTAAACAAATAAATATCATTTCATTCCTTTATATATAATTATAAAAATGTACATACGAGAAATCACGCGTCGTATATCACAACTGTCACCACACTACATAATTTGTTATATCAAGATCTAATAAAACGTGATAACAAATAATTATATTTGAGCCAGTCTCCAGGAAAACCTGCTATTTTGACAAAAATATTGACTTTAAGATTTTCCATAGTATTACAGGATAATGTTATATAAGCAAATTGCAAAAGAAATTATGTTAATATCTTGAGTTTTAAGGAAGTTACAGCTGTTTTTGTAGAGTCCCTATTCGGAGCTTTTTGTGTGACGTCGCAAACGTCATTCAAACGTTATTCAACGTAACTGAAATAAGTATTTCATTATTACACCATTTGATCAATTCTTGACATAAACTGTTCAAAATAGTACCAAATTCTAGAATAATGTTTCCCTTTTCAAAATATATATCAAAATCGAAATTGTTTGCATTCAGAGAAAGGTTACTTCTGTTTTAAACAACTAAATCTTCGTTTTTCTCAATCGGAGTACTTTTCTGAAATTGGTCACCATAGCAACGAAGTATGTGATTTCGACATAATTCATAGGAAAATTTAAAGCTAAGGTATAGTACTTATAATATGGGTCAATTACTTAAAATAGAATCAATAGATATGTATTTTTCCTTATTTTAGAGCTTTATCAAAATCGTGTTACATATAGTAATTACATAATGTCATTATAGCAGGTTTTCCTGGAGACTGGCTCATTTGGTTATATCGCTGGCTTAGAATTAGAAGGTAGTAAGTACTACTTACGACCTTATAAGACTCTCGTCTCAAGGCGCTTCTTATGAGCCTATTTTCATGAAAATCGGAAGTTTAAAAAGCTTGTTTTTTCAAAAGTAAAGAGTAGTTTTCAGACAGTTTTTTTCTCGTTTTCTCAAAATATTGATTTTGTTCTTACGACCTTCTAATTCTAAGCCAGCGATATGTATCCCATAATATTATTATCGTGTTAACTCTCTAGTGTCTGTCAACAAGAAAAATGACCTAATCCAGTGTGGCATATTATCGCTGATCCCGTAGTGAGTTCCGAATAGTCAACAGACGCATACAACGTACAATGTGTGTGACTTTATCAAAAGCATTGGAGAAAACTCATACATAGCAAGGACATACAGACAGAGTCAGTCTATCTCAAGTTTCCCAGTCATTTTTTGCATTGACCTCCTAGGTAAGCACAGACTTAGTGATATAGAATATTGGCTTTGTTTGTTCATATATTACCCGATTACACGATTTTGTGGGAAATAAATTTTGTGTTTTATGGTATGTCTGTGTTTGTTATATTTTAAAAATACTGTGAGTACTACAATAGTCTAGCTTTCTTTAAAGAATTGATACAAATCCAAAATCGCCTTTGTTTTCCTGTATGCAGACCAGTATCATGACTAAAGCGGAATGTTCTAAATGTATGGGTTTTCATTGCGTTCCCTTTTCTGCATCTCTCTCCTTGTCGTATCATAAACACATTCATTAATCTCGTCATTTTAGTTTCTCCCAACTTACAGTTATAGTAGACATGTATACAGTAGGTCTATTTTTTCAGGTACTTCAGGTTGGACGTTTGGAGGATTTTGCTAACCCAACGTTGAAAGGTCTTAATTCAGGTGTAACGGTTGTTGCGTGCATACAGGGAAGTAATTGGATAAGTATGCACAAATTGTAAACCTTGTAGTTAGTCATTAGAGTAGAATGGCATATATAAGTCCAACAAATCACCCTTAGTGGTGAGCTAGCTTTTCACTGACGGGATTTGTTGGTGTCTGTCCGTCCGGCACGTTTATACACAGGTAAAAAAACGACTCGATGGTACATGTGCATACTCATGATGAATTATTTCAGTTTTGTTTCGAATATTGATTAAGTATTATTTAATAGCCAAATAATACGGGAGAATGATCTTTGTAATATCCCAGGCAGTGTTTCATCTAACAAAGTGTCTTCATAAAGGATTATTTAGTAATTATCAACTCAACGTCAACATATCTTTTGTTTGCTTGCTTGCATCCTTACTTACTTATATAGTCAGGCTAGTTTCTATTACTTGTACTAGAGAGTCTTAAGTGCCAAAAAAATCACGCGTTGAGATTTTTCTTTAGTAAATTTACATTATCATTGTGTCACTTTATTTTACTTTACGCTAGTTTACATACTTTGGGTCGATTAACTACAACAAACATGGCGGCTTCCATGAAAAAGAGCATGTCTGGAAAGAAAAGGTGATTATTTTATTTTATCGATTCATTTTCTGATTCAAAGCACGTATTTGTCTTGTAATTAGTTAATTCTTAATGATTGTACCCTGAATCATTATTTTCACCAGGAATTAAGAAAAAATGATTAAGTATCACTGTTTCGGACAAAGATTTCGGATAAATATCGTTATGTTCTGTTAATTTTAATTCATGATTTATGATGAAGTGGCTGAACAATGATCAATGATGGAACTTAATTGCAAGCTTTAGTATTGTATTATCTGATATCTTGAAGTTGTCATAACAATAGTCTGTGCCATCATTATTTTTAGAAAGAAAATCAATTTAATCATGATACTTTTTCATAGATAATTGGCTAGCTTAGTGCTAGTATCATGGTTTTCATATCAATATTGATAACAGATTAACAGAAAAAATTGAGCCAGGACTTTCTATATTATGGCTAATAAAACCTGTTACTGTTAGGGGCTGTCAGTTGTGATTAAATCAAAAGATCAGGCATCGCGAAAACCGGTCGGACCTTTGGACTGACAGCGATTTTGAGTGACAACAGTAATAATCCAACATCGTAGTTGAATATTATTGTAAAGAATGTAACACAAATGTATTTTCGTAATTCGTCACCGAGATGCAACATTTTTTTGTTTTGACGATTGGTGACTGGGCTTTTTAACATGAAAACGTGATTAATATTAAAGATGTTTGATATTTATGGTAAAATGATTAAATGAAATAAAAGTAACTTTCTTCTTGCCAGAAAGTCCTGTCTGATATATGCTTATTGAATGGGTTGAATGTTGTGAATGAGCTCATTGTAAAAAGGTTAACTATCTAATTAGGCCTATTGGAAATCACTTGTTAACTGTGTTTTAAGCTAACAATTCATTTCTAAAGTATTTACCTCTGAATTAAGCAATTAAAAAAGAATGTGCATTTTCTTTACACCTATTTTCATTTTTTGGACTGACATGTTCATTCGGACTGACAACTTTTTTGTGTCTGTCAGTCCGAATGACTGACTGGATTTTAAAGTTTTCACGAAGCCTGAATGATCAATTAATTTTACGGCCGATTAATTACATCATTGGTCAGTTTTTACATGCTGAGTCAATCAATCATTGACTTCCTTTTTAACACAACAGTGTGCCATCATCTTCATGTAGAACATTGACTATGATTTGATGGTTATCAAGTTCAATTATTGAATTAGGCGAACCATGCTTCATGCTTTTCAAGTTCTGTGAATGACTGTGATATCACACCCACTCTTCCATCACACACTAACATAACACGTAGGATATTTATATTAAACTATTCGTTTTTCATTTTACTTTTTCCAGAGGTCTGGCTGATTTGAGTGTTGATGAGTTTTTTAGTGGCAGTTTTGAATCCAGTGGAAGTGAGTCGGATAAGTCACCAAAGAAGTTGAAGAAACAAGCTAAAGGTACTTCAGCCAAGAAGGATAAATCTAAGCCAGGTGGCAAGCAGAATGTACAGACAAAAACTATACAAGCTGGGTGAGAATTGCTCTTTAATTTTCATGTTTTCAGATTGAATTGAGTATTAAACTCTTGTACGATATTACTTAGAAGTTTACTCGAAAAGACCGATGAATAAATTTTCCTACAGTAAAAAAAAACTGTATCCAGATCAGAGACTATATTTGTTACTGTAGTACAGTAAGTTTGTGTGCACTAAAGAAGTGTAAAAATGCAGGATCTAGGAGTAAGTTAAGGAAAATAAACAGTGATTTGTATATATATCAAATATTTAATTTTGAATCCATTAATGATGACTTAGAAGTTAGAGGAGACAACTACTTGATTTTGTTGAACTTGACCATGAAATCTTATCGATTAATGGATCTCTCATATTTAGACATAGGTTTACCCTTTCATATCTACGAATTTACGACCCACAATTTGTGATATAATCATGGTTTGTTGTCTATTCTTATTTCAGGAAAGGTAAACAAGGGATTGTATCCAAACATAAAGAAACATTGGCTAACTTAAAGGACCAAGATCCAGAATTCTTTGAATTTCTGAAAGATGAGGATGAAGCCTTGCTTAATTTTGGTAAATGTTTGATTTTTAATGTTTTGGACATTTCTTATTGATAGCCCAGTTGCATAAATCTGAAAAAATTAAGACATTCATGAGATTTTCTTGCATGCAAAAAGCTTACTATCAGTCACTGACATAAAACCAGACAAACAATTTTATATATAGTTGTGGCCTGTAATTTATAAATATAGATCATTTATAGGCCATGGTAACTTATAGAATTGTTTCTCTGGTCGAGTTCCAGTGGTCAAATAACACAGTTTTAAAGCTCAAGTAAAGAATTTTAGCTGTTTTATTTGCATTTTCTTGACAAATCCTTACCCATGTTTTCATCCATGTAAGTTTGGACCTGCACTAATTTGTGGCATGCACAGAATGGATAGGAAGCCTTGGAATCCTAGGAATAAGGCATAATATGGTTGTATTTGTCTTTGATATTTTATAATAATAATAAAGACTTTATTTATAGAGGAAACATAGTTAGGCATCTGCCCAATCTTCCCTATGAGCCTCTTCAATGGGTTTAGTAACTTTACCTAAAATGCCTTTTCCTTCTCAACAGGAGATCTATCAGGGTCTGATGTGTCCGACTCCAGTGATGATGATGATCCAAGCAAATCTGATGAACCATTCAATGCTGATAGTGACGATGATGATGGCGGTGATGATGAAATAGAATTCCCGATGTCATCTGATGAAGAGATCACACCTGCTAAAATTACTAAGTTTATGGAGAAGAAAAATGAAGCTGAGATAGAGATACTGAAACAAAAAGCTACTAACAATACCAAGTCAGTGAGTAAAAAGCCAGAGAAGAAAGCTGCAACTGTGACTAAAACGAAAGCAAATGAAGTGAAAAAAGACACTAATGAAAATGTTGGTAAGAAATCGAAGGAACAGCCAAAGAAGGTCCTAGATAAAAAGATGAAGAAAGAAGTTGTTAAAGCTGTTGTTGAAGATGATGAAAGCAGTGAGGATGATACTGATGGAGATGAGGAGGATGAAGATTTAGAATTTGATATGGACGCATCAGATGATTCAGATGAGGAAATGTTACATAAACCACCACAGGAGCTGGAGGTAAGCTTGATATACTCTGAACCAAAATCTTTATGAACCATGTTTAAATTCTGGGTCAGGCAGCTTATTTACTTCTGTTCCATTTAATGCGATCATGTCCTCTATTTGTGGAGAAGTTGTAAGTTACTTGCAGCAGAAAAGCAGAAGTTGTTTGTTCCTTGCTGAAGAGCAAGTCCACATGAGGAGAAGTCGTCAATTGCTTACATAAGAGTAAGTCCACATTTCGAGAAGTAGTCAATTGCTTATAAATGGAAGAGTAAGTCCACATGTGGAGAAGTAGTCAATTGCTTACGGAAGAGTAAGTCCACATGTGGAGAAGTAGTCATTTGCTTACGGAAGAGTAAGTCCACATGTGGAGAAGCAGTCAATTGCTTATAAATGGAAGAGTAAGTCCACTTGTGGAGAAGTAGTCAATTGCTTATAAATGGAAGAGTAAGTCCACTTGAGGAGAAGAAGTCAATTGCTTATAAATGGAAGAGCAAGTCCACATGTGGAGAAGTAGCCAATTGCTTATGGAAGAGTAAGTCCACATGTGGAGAAGTAGTCAATTGCTTAAGGAAGTGTTAGTCCACATGTGGAGGAGTAGTCAATTGCTTACGGAAGAGTAAGTCCACATGTGGAGAAGTAGTCAATTGCTTATAAAGGGAAGAGTAAGTCCACTTGTGGAGAAGTAGTCAATTGCTTATAAATGGAAGAGGAAGTCCACATGTGGAAAAGTAGTCAATTGCTTATAAATGGAAGAGTAAGTCCACATGTGGAGAAGTAGTCAATTGCTTATAAAGGGAAGAGTAAGTCCACTTGTGGAGAAGTAGTCAATTGCTTATAAATGGAAGAGGAAGTCCACATGTGGAAAAGTAGTCAATTGCTTATAAATGGAAGAGTAAGTCCACATGTGGAGAAGTAGTCAATTGCTTATAAATGGAAGAGTAAGTCCACATGTGGAAAAGTAGTCAATTGCTTATAAATGGAAGAGGAAGTCCACATGTGGAAAAGTAGTCAATTGCTTATAAATGGAAGAGGAAGTCCACATGTGGAGAAGTAGTCAATTGCTTATAAATGGAAGAGTAAGTCCACATGTGGAGAAGTAGTTAATTGCTTATAAATGGAAGAGGAAGTCCACATGTGAAGAAGTAGTCAATTACTTGAAGAAGTTCAAGTTAGTACTGGTTAATACTTAAATTCACTTCCTGGAAACCATTTAGATCAATTGATTGTTGTATATATAGAGGATATTTGTTTGTTTTGATTGAATATGGTTTATATCTCATCATGTAGTGATAAAATTCAATATTTTCAAGAGCGCGTAGCGCGAGTGAAAATATTAAAATTTTATCACTACAAGATGAGATATTAACCATATTCAATCAATACAAACAAATATTCTATTTATTTAATGCTTTTATGGTGTCAAAACTGGTACTATTTATGCCAAATTACCACTGTGGTTAGGCTACGTATGAATATGTTATTCCATTCATATTTTTCACTTCAAAATCCGCCATCTTGGATTATGGTGAATAGGTGAAAACGACTTTTTTTTGAGAATTTTGCATTAAATCATACACCAACTTGTAGGAAATGGTCTAACTAAGAATAAAAAACCGTTCAGTAATAAAAAAGTTACAGACATTTTAGTGTTGAGATTTTGGTAAATTAAAGTAGTCCCTGTGAGGGGGCGGAGCTTATATCAGTCACATTGTAGGTGATAACAGGTGACTGATATAGGTTTTATTTCACTGATAGAACTCCTTATGCTCGCCCATATGGGTTATCCCGGTGGCGAGGGTAAATAAATCCAACAACATAGAACTCCATATCTAATCAGTTAGCATTAAATAAGAGTGGAGTATTGTTGATATATACTGTAACACTATGGTTGTATATGAGTGACATATTGTTGATATATACTGTAACACTATGGTTGTTATGACAGGTAATGAGTGACAGTGATGAGAGTGATGTGGAGGAGGATGTGGAAGATGGTAAAAAGTCGAGTAACAAGATTCAAGTCACAGCAAAAATGGTGAAAGGTTGGACAAAAAGATTTCAGGTTAGTTTAAAGTGAATCAGTCTATCAGTCTATTTTATTATGAAAGAACTCCCAGCTAAGTGTCATAAACAAATTAACATACGATGGTTAACATGTACGGCCAGGTACTTGAATATACTTAAGTCTATGTGTTTTGATTACAATTGCTTGCAATTAGTGACCTCATGGTGGCGATTAGGGATTGATGACACGCTATTAATTGAAATTTTATTTGACCAGGTAACACTTGAACATTCTGTAGACGGGATTAACAATGATTTTACAATGAGTACTCGGGTACTGATTTTACTATTCAATAATCGGACCTTTGAACGAGTTTTCAAGTACTTAGGTAACCGTTGCCATCTTTGAATATTAAAGCTGTTGAAATGTGTCAATTCCTATGAAGGAAATATCAAAGACAGAAAAAGTCAAGGAAAACTGCTCTTTGGTCTTGGTAAAGTTTGTGCCAGAAATTTGTTGGAACCCTTTATATCTATTCATATAAGATCTCTGTGACTTCTAGTTGAGCTTGATAATTGTATTTGAGACTGATATAACTTTTATTGCACTTTTTTGTGATGGAAGCATGTTGGTATTATCATGTGATGATATTTTACTGTATTTACAGGACCAACCCTCACCAGCATTATTACATGTAATGATATTTTACTGTATTTACAGGAACAACCCTCACCAGCATTATTACATGTCATGATATTTTACTGTATTTACAGGACCAACCCTCACCAGCATTATTACATGTCATGATATTTTACTGTATTTTACAGGAACAACCCTCACCAGCATTATTACATGTGATGATATTTTACTGTATTTACAGGAACAACCCTCACCAGCATTATTACATGTGATGATATTTTACTGTATTTACAGGAACAACCCTCACCAGCATTATTACATGTGATGATATTTTACTGTATTTACAGGACCAACCCTCACCAGCATTATTACATGTGATGATATTTTACTGTATTTACAGGAACAACCCTCACCAGCATTATTACATGTGATGATATTTTACTGTATTTACAGGACCAACCCTCACCAGCATTATTACATGTGATGATATTTTACTGTATTTACAGGAACAACCCTCACCAGCATTATTACATGTAATGATATTTTACTGTATTTACAGGAACAACCCTCACCAGCATTATTACATGTAATGATATTTTACTGTATTTACAAGAACAACCCTCACCAGCATTATTACATGTAATGATATTTTACTGTATTTACAGGAACAACCCTCACCAGCATTATTACATGTAATGATATTTTACTGTATTTACAGGAACAACCCTCACCAGCATTATTACATGTGATGATATTTTACTGTATTTACAGAAACAACCCTCACCAGCATTATTACATGTGATGATATTTTACTGTATTTTACAGGAACAACCCTCACCAGCCAGGGCTTTTTTTCCCTATATGCGAGGGGCCTATATTAGGCCCCTTCACAATTTGCTATAGGCCTCTTTCACAAACCTAAAAGGCCCCTTAATTCACAATAAGAATTTGTGTCGTGGTTTTTGTAAAATCAACTTCACAAAGCACCAAACAAACAAATCACAGATAACAGTCATATATTCCCGTACAGGACTTGATATAAAGTATTGTTTCATAGGTACATGCATGTTTGGGAAAAGTTGACAAAAAATGAACTAACATCTGAAAAATTTTGTATCATAATTTGATGATTTATCACGTTAAGTTTTTCACAATTTGAAAAGTTTCCGCGCCTACTTTTTCACAATTTTGAGAATTTTAGCGCTCAATTTTCACAAAACAAAAGGGCTTGGGCCTCTTCACAATTCAGTGGAAAAAAGCCCTGCCAGCATTATTACATGTGATAATATTCTACTGTATTTTACAGGAACAACCCTCACCAGTATTATTACATGTGATGATATTTTACTGTATTTTACAGGAACAACCCTCACCAGCATTATTACATGTGATGATATTTTACTGTATTTACAGGACCAACCCTCACCAGTATTATTACATGGGATGATATTTTACTGTATTTTACAGGAACAACCCTCACCAGTATTATTACATGTAATAATATTTTACTGTATTTTACAGGAACAACCCTCACCAGCATTATTACATGTAATAATATTTTACAGTATTTTACAGGAACAACCCTCACAGCATTATTACATGTAATAATATTTTACTGTATTTTACAGGAACATCCCTCACCAGCATTATTACATGAAGCAGTATATGCATTCAAGGCAGCGGTACAACACACAGCTACAGATACTGTACCCACTAAATACAAGGTGGAGGGTGCTAAAGGTTTGTAATATATCTCAGGCTCTGTCTCGGACAATGGTTAGATCTACATGTAGCTGTACATATCCACAATAGCGCTGACACCAGGTTAAACAAATCATTCACTGACTACCCTTACTTTAGAGAGCAAAATCAACTTTTCTCACCACTTTTCCTCCTTGTTTAGTTAATTATGCTGTTCAAAGTAAGAGTAGTCTGTGGATGACTTGTCTATTCTGGTGTCAGCGCTGTTTCTTCGTATCCAAAGTCTGAAATATAATGAAACTCAATATGGAAAACTTCACTATCAAAGGGAGATAAGTATATTGTCGACCTGATACATGTACATACTTCAGAGGAATAATAGGCTTCCATTGTTTGAGTAAAGAGCTTCAAAACAGCGCTATCTGTCATAAAATTTAACAATGACTCTACAGCAACATGCTACTGGAAAGTTGTATCATTTCGTTTCACAGGCCATTTTCTTGCCTAGCAGACCTTTTTTTTGATGCTGTCATGGCTTTGGTGTGCATGTTACTATATTCTATCTGCTAGCCAATAAATTTACCATTATGTTCCATTACAAGGAGCTACTGAGCACTTTGTCTGTACAACAGGCCCAAGTTCTTGAACCTTCAATTTAATAGCATAATGGAACATTTGGTTTCTTGTCAAACATTTTACTTTCTGTCCTTGTTTTCACAAGTTTTATGAATATCATATGTAGGACGTTTAGTTCATCAACATGGCATGACTATCACGCAGATATTGATATATTCTGCACAAAATGCTTGAAATATATTCATACATAAAGGTCAAGGACAAGATTAATTTGTTCACACTTAGGGTATGTTCGTAGTGTCTGTTCCGCACACTACGCAGGATGTTCTACTCCCAACAACTTATGAACAAAACGGAACTGTCCTGCACATTGTGCCGAATGTTCTACTCCAAACACCTTACGAACAAAATGGTACAGAAAGTAAAATGTTTAAGATGACCAAAATTGTAGTTGCAGCCGTAATATTGGAGGAAGAAGTATGCATGTGGATATATTTAAATGTGACAGTTTGCCCGCAATGGCCCATTATTGGAAAATAAATTTATTATATTATATTTTATGACACAAGCGGCCATTGTTGTTCTCGTAATCACGTGACTGTTCTGGCTGCACCACCTCTGTGGCGGGCACAGAAAGAACATGTTCCCAACAGTGTTCCAGTTTGTGCGTAAGTGTGTTCCACTGTCCGGGATGTGCGGAACAGCCTAACGAACGCGCCCTATATGTGTGTATGTGTTTATGTTTTCAGTATACAATGCAGTTGTACGTATGTGTTTAGTGGAAATACCTGTAGCTTTACAGAAGATTCTAGATCTTCCAGCAACCAATGATTTACAGAAACCTGTTCTACCATCAAGTAAAACTGCTAAATGGAAGAAAGTATGCATTGATATGAAATCATACCTGGGTGACGTTGTTAAGGTGAGAGTTATGGTTGAAACATTTTTATATTCGCTGAAAATTTAAATGGCTCTTTAGTATTTAATAGTGTTGACTGTTTAAGACAGATGGTTGCTCAATCCAGGTTAACACAGGCCCCCATCTCCGGAAACATCTTAATCTGAGCAAAATCTCATCTAAATACTGCCATGTGTCTTTGAGTGAATTTCCTTTGGAAGCTGGACTCAAATCTGGCATCACAAAACAGAAACATTATTCTGAGTTGATTACAGGAAAATTTCACAAGCTCAAACTTTGTGTTGAGATTTGTACTTGAGATGCTACGGGAGATTGGGGCGGGGTCTGACAGTTAAATTTTGACAAAACAGTCATATCCATGTGTCATTGTTTCATATCCTACAGTTATAAATGAATCTATTGAATAATGCAAACATATGTAATTTTTCCAATGTTTTACTACCAAACTTAGATCTTTCAATCGGTCAACTGAATACCAATTTAAAGGTGCTGAATCATGTATTGGCGTGTATTGTGACTGTCAAATATTTGCAGAATTTTTATTTGGTAGTTTGTTTATCCCCTAAACAATCACCCTGATATTGAACATACCTTGAAAAACATCGGCATTTTACAGTTATTTAGTATTTTTACTTAAAAAAAGTCTTTAGGGTATTAATAAGAGATGGGACTGAATATCTGAATACCAGACGAATATTTGAATCCAAAGTTTATTTTCGAATATTCAAATTTTATTATCCAACAAGTTGGTTTTATCAAGAATGAGGAAATAAAAAGTTTTCAGTTTGGAAATTATGAAAGAAAACAAAACAAATTTGGAACAAATATTGAAAATTGAATACTGATTTTGGAATTCATTCCCATCTCTAGTATTAATGCTTCAGCACCTCTAAATCTGTAGTAAATGTAAATTCAGTGGACCACTTACAAGGCTTTGACTCACTGTATTTAATTGTTGTATATTTGACTTTCTTTCTACAGTTGATGACCGATCTGTCGGAGGCGAACATGGTCAACGTTCTACTTAAACACATACATAAACTTGTCATATATTACGCCTGTTTCCAGAAACACACCAAGTCTGTCTTGAAGGTAACGTCACTCTTTTTGTATCAATTGCTGTGCACACCTATCTCTAAGGGTTCAGGGATCCTACAATTCCAGAATAATCTAAAATCCGGAATCGCTGCTCTAGAAAGAATGAACTTTTCCCAATTTTTACTTTAGACAAATGTAATTACTCGGATATGTGGTGTCTTTATCTTTTTTCTGAAGATGCAGGAAACAATCTGTCATACATTTCCACCTTATTAAACCATCCTTCTTTTGATAATACGGTGTGGTAAACGTTTTCAGGAATTTCAAAAATCTTCGGGCTTTTCGTGCTATTTTTCCTATGTAAATTGACTATTTCTTATGATGTCTGTTAGTATTTGCTAATTGGCGTTAAGATTGACCGGCACTCATGAAATCAGCAATATAAATGATGTGATTTTAGTTAGGGACAACCAAGCGGTTGAGTTATAGAAATCTGCATTAAGTTTGACTATATAATGTGATGAATGTTGATATATTGTAGAAAGTTGTCAGTATCTGGTCGTCCGGTGAGGAGACTTCGAGAGTTCTTGCATTCCTCGTCATCAACAGGTTAATACGTATCAATCAAGAACAACATTTAGAAAACTGTGTCAAGGTAAGTGACTAAAAATATTATCCAGTGATTTTTTGTGCCATTTTTGTGAAAGGGACCGGGTCCGGTCAAATTTGGTAAAAATCATGTTGCTTTTGTCTGAATTGGGAATTCAGTTTTGAGTGAAACCCCTACATACAGAGTATAACATATCTATATACACAGTTAAACAATTAACAATATAACAGATTTTGTTAGTCAGAAATATAGACATTATCTTCAAAGTTTGTGAAATTTAAGGTTTTGATTGGGAAAAATAATTATTTTTAATTGGAAATGAGTACTTTTACGGGTACCAATCAAACAAGGAAAAAAATCGCTGTTATCACCCTGAGATCAATATTCGCATCACCACATGTTAACATCATTTCTCAACCATTTTTCAGTTTTATACAGCAGCTGATTAATTTATGAAGTTTTCCTGTAGCCTAACATACCCTTCCACGAGGATGTTTTCGGTATTATTATATTGTGAAGTATTGCAAATGGTTTCGCGGACACTTTTTAGGTTATTAAATACTGACTACAAATTGGATTGTTTTGCAGTGGGAAGTGTACCTGTAGTGTAACTGTGTACCTGTTACTTCTAGCTAATACTCATGTGTTAGACCACCTACCTAACCTCAGGTTTTTAGTGTGTACCAAAAAGTATGTTTTTCTTTATTTTGTCTATATAAATTATCAAATTATGAGGTTTTCAATTTTTTTAGAATTCCTAACTTTCACCTATGTTCTATATTTTTGCAGCAAATGTACATGGCTTATGTGAGAAATTGTAAGTTTACATCACCCAACACGCTACCTATGATCAACTTTATGCAGCGATCTTATATTGAGATCCTGGCTTTAGATTATACCCTGGCTTATCAGTATGCGTTTGTATACATACGACAACTGGCTATACATCTCCGGAATGCCATCACCCTGAAGAAAAAGGTATTATTTATACATATTATATATATTTCTCTAGTGTATCTTAGGGCTCGCCAACTGGCCATATTGGGACGGACCATTTCGAATTCAAACATTTGACCTCCAACTCTCAAAGTTTAAACCTTTGCCACTCATGAATGAATGAGAGACAGTACTAAACCTTGTAAATTTATTGTTCAAGGCCATTAAACTAAAACCTTGAAAGAAACATTGTTTATTGTTGTATAATTTACATAACTCTAGTGCAGAATTCATCTGTCTTATAGTTTGTCCGAGTTGTTCGTCGAAAGCTTTCAAACGTATGCATATTACCATGTGATTATAATTTACTGTTAAAATGTATTTAAAGGTAATTAATTTACAAAGTTCTGGTATAATGTCAGTTGTATACATGCATAATAACTGTATTATATGTGGTTTTTATTGCAGGAGGCGTGTCAAGCTGTATATAACTGGCAATATGTACATTGTATCTCACTATGGAGTCGTGTATTAAGTGCCACCTACCCTAACGAGACGCTACAACCATTGTTATACCCCCTGGTACAAACAATAATAGGAACTATCAAGTTAGTATTACACTACTATTTCAGTATAAGTTGATTGTGTTAGTATTATTCTACTGTTTCCATATAAGACTTGCAAGTTAGTATATCACTACTATTTCAGTATAAGTTGATTGTGTTAGTATTATTCTACTGTTTCCATATAAGACTTGCAAGTTAGTATTACACTACTATTTCAGTATAAGTTGATTGTGTTAGTATTATTCTACTGTTTCCATATAAGACTGGCAAGTTAGTATTACACTACAGTCAGGACTCGTTACAACGACACCCGATATACCGACAATTTCGTTATAACGACACCAATTGGTGGGGACGAATTCTATACAACGTTAATAGTATCCATTATAACGACATATTCACTTACCGACACCGACAGCAAAAAGATGGGAACAAATCGATTGTTTACACAGTAATTAATACTCGATATACTGACACTATCAAGGGACTATTTTTCACACTGAACTATTTATCGGCTTCACAAAGTCACCGTCTGAGCAAGGAGTCTGATTATGTAATTGCACTTGTGAAAATCATCTTAATTGCTCTCTTTATAATAGTGGAACCTTTCACAGTCGAATCACAGTTTGTGTGCTTATGGCTCGCGCATTCGTAATCAAGGGAGATAAGCGAAGTCATCGCATATATTCGTATTTTAGAAATCGTACAGTTCACGAAATAAACAATGTTAATCGAGATTTCTCGAGTTGATTTATTAATTCATCAATTCTTAAAGACAATAGGGTAAAAGTTGTAACAAAATGAATTACCAAATTATTCTCTAGAGCGTTAGATTTTAAAGTTTACTGTAGTAGTATCCGGACATCTTTAAATTCGGACGCCCTTTATTTTGGAGCTCTCTTATTTTATTTTAATATTATTTTATGTAATTATGATAATTTCATACTGCTAATTTTGCTGATTATGTCAATTTTATGACATAATAAATTTTATGTTAATCATTAATTGATTTCTATGAAACAATCTCCAAATCAAATTTCTCGTCACCAGTGAAATTCAGTATAATGACAAATTCGTTATAACAACATTTTGATCAGGAACAAACAGTGTCGTTGTATCGAGATCTGACTGTACTATGTCAGTATAACACTATTAAGTCAGTATTACACTACCATATCCTGAATAGGTGTTACAGACAACAATATTGAAAGTTGCTGGCTCCTTGTGGAAGGGTAATTTAGTACTTGTTAGGATACAGTCCTGGAACACTGGTAAGTCGAGTCATACCACTGTATATATTACTGAAGATAAATGCATGAGAAACAGTGTTAAACTGGAATAAATAAATAATATTGATGTACTTTCAGGCTTATACCGACACAACGTTATTATCCTTTAAGATTCCATTGTGTGAAATCACTTACAATCATCTCCAAATCTACCAGAACATTTATACCCGTGTTACCCTTCTTATTAGAGGTAAGATTAGTACATATTGAGGGCCGTTCAATCAGTTTTAAGCTTTGTTGTGGATTCTAATATAGAAGAACATATTGTGGGCTGTTCAATCAGTTTACACTTTGTTGTGGATTCTAATATATAAGTATATATTGTGGGCTGTTCAATCAGTTTACACTTTGTTGTGGATTCTAATATATAAGTATATATTGTGGGCTGTTCAATCAGTTTACACTTTGTTGTGGAATCTAATATAGAAGTACATATTGAGGGCCATTCAATCAGTTTTTTACTTTGTTGTGGATTCTAATACAGAAGTACATATATTGAGGGCCGTTCAATCAGTTTTACACTTTGTTGTGGATTCTAATATAGAAGATTCTGATATAGAAGTACATACTGAGGGCGGTTCTATCAGTTTTCACTTCGTTGTGGATTCTAATATAGTAGTACATACTGAGGGCTATTCTATCAGTTTTAACTTTGTAATGGATTCTAATATAGAAGTACATATTAAGGGCCGTTCAATCAGTTGTCAGTTTGTTGTGGATTCTAATATAGAAGTACATATTAAGGGCTGTTCAATCAGTTGTCAGTTTGTTGTGGATTCTAATATAGAAGTACATATTAAGGGCTGTTCATTCAGTTGTCAGTTTGTTGTGGATTTAATCCACAACAAACTGACAACTGAATGAACAGCCCTTAATATGTGTACTTCTATATTAGAATCATTCTAATATAGAAGTACACATATTAAGGGCTGTTCAATCAGTTGTCAGTTTGTTATGGATTCTGGGATATATTGTGATCAGCTGCTGGCCCCTGTTAGGTAGCCCTAGTTAGAATATAAAAAATCAATGATTATATAAACGATTTCAACTTGACTTTGTGAAAAAAGTGACAAAATGAAAAATCTGTAATAAAAAACTACAACATGTCTGGTTGAGCATTACAAGATGCTAATCTATGAAAATGTGAACCTGATCCTGACCTTCTTGAGCGGGATATATTGATTATATATCAAGAAAGTTGCGCTTAACTGGTCATTTAATACATTTTAATAATCAACATTGAATACCACCCCAGGTTAATTGGTTGAATAATATAGCTGGGGTGAATTTTCTTTTATTTTCAAACATAAAATAATGATAATGAAATATCTTGGATTATGAAGTAAAATATCAACACAGTCATTATGAAAAACTAGAATTAGAGATTACAAATTGTTTTTTCTTCTTTTCTACAAAAAAAATGCTTCATGTAGGAAACAAAATATGAATGTTGTTGTCTCCCTTTGACCTTGACTGGAACTGTTCCTTATTGAGTTACCTCCCTTACACCATCATTGTACATAGAATTTGGCACTGTTTGTATAAACGCTTATTATATTATCCTTGAACTAAGTGTGGCATTTGAACATGCTGAGTCGACAGTTTCTATGATGCGCATGTTTGTTATTAACAGTTCTGGTAATAGCAGGCCTGGATAATAGACCTAAATGCTTGTTAATTTCCATACATACAACTTGTTTGCGTATTTATTCCTGCATGTAATTTGCAAACCTTTCTTATTGTTGGTTTCTAGATGATTGTTGTGGAGTAGAAACGAAGAAGTTTTACTGTACACTCATGTAACCATGTTGAAGATCTCAAACGTCTCTGCTGCAAAATGATTTTTTATTCATGTTTAGCTCTTAAAGGTCATGTACCCATACTTTTTATGTGTTAAAATTGAATTTAATTATATAGTAATTTAGTGAAGTACTGTGGCCTAGAGGTAGGGCACGCTTTTCGGTATCAAGAGGACTCAGGTTTGATCCCCTTCTGTGTCACTGCTTAATTTCTCTGAGCAAGAATAACCCACAATTGACCAAGGTGTGAATTTGTACCTGTGAGGGCAGTCTGTACAAGTTTGATATTTCTGGGTGTCTCAATGTTGGCTGCACACAAACCAGGAGAGAAATAATCTCTCCGGGGAGACTTGAATGCAGGTTTCATTAGGTAGCTCTATGACTAGAGGAAGTTTAAATGTCAAAGGGGGTCAAATTGCGGAAAGCTTAGTAATTACTCGTATTGTTTTATATTTTGTATTCTTATGAAATAATGCATGAGAATTTGTAGAGAAACAATGGTATACAGTGGAACCCCTCTAATCCGGACTCGTCCGGACCAGACAAAAAGTCCGGATTAGAGAGGTGTCTGGATTAGAGGGGTTTCTATTTTTAGATACTTGTATGTTAATTTTAGTTGAAGGCATTGCTAAACACAAAAAAGCAAAAAAAAAGATGTAAAACAGCAACATTTGATTACACACCTTCATTGTTGGTTTTGGTACAGTAAAATATTCTCTGATCAATTTTACTTTAGCTTCAAGGTCGATTTCAACCTTACGACGTTTTGACGGAGGCTCAGATAAGATTATCATATAAAATTCTGTAAAAGCATGACCATCCATCAAATGCATTTTGGTAGATTTTTATTGCATTTACTCGTAGATTTATCCAAACTGAGAACGTCCGAATTTGTTTTCCTTTGATGTCGATAACGACCTTCTCAAAATTAAGGGGACCTGTATTTGATTCAACTTACCCCCGTGTAGACAAAACAACCCAGCAATAGTCTTTTAATTAATTGAGTAGGCCAATAAACGCTGTCAATTAGCGCTTTTAAAATGATAATATTTTAATTGTCCCAAATTGTGATTTTCACACCCGTGTCGATAAAACGTACACACCGACACTGCGTATTGTTGATGTTACAACCGTTAATTGATCGGACTATTTTAATTGCATATACGATGATGCGAATATACAACACATTGACACCTGTCAAAACATTGGCCTGGGCAATGTTCAAATTGGTTGTCCGGATCCGAGGGGTCAAATTTAGAGCAAATATATGATAAATCCTCGTATTTTTGTCCGGTGTCCGGAGTGGAGGGGTTCCGGATCCGAGGGGTAAAAACGTATTAAAACATGAATAAGAATATTCGGGACCAACAGATCCGCCCGGATTAGAGGGAAATCCGGATTGGAGGGGTCCGGATTAGCGGGGTTCCACTGTACTGTAAAACAAGAAGAAATTTTGCACAATTTAGTTTAGCGGAGTTCGCAAGTGGTAGAATCTCGCGAACGTAAGTTACCGTGAAAGTGCTATAAACATTAATATGGACGTTGCGGGAAACTTAAAAAAATGAAATTTTGTAGTCGCGAATATGCTGACGATCAGCAAAACGTGAAAGTTTGTATTCGCGAAAGTAAATTGGGTTTACAGTAATACTCACTGTAATAGGGAAAAAACACTGGAACACAGCATGTCTTGTTTGTATTTTTTAATGGACACTTCATTTGTCAGTATAGTTTAGTCAGGGTAAGAATACAGTAACACAGCGGTCGGGTCCACTATTATGGTGTAAAACCAATTATAAAGTCTTGAACAGACAGCCATAATTTCAATGCTAAAATAACAAACTATATTCACACCACCTATTCAGACAATGGTTGTAATCTTCTGTGTACACATAAACAGCTATGTCACTGTCACCAGGTCCTAGCTGGATTATACAACTTTTTATGTCTGTAGTAGATATATTGATCAACAACAAAACTAAATCAAATGACATGGTGATATAATATGGCAGATAATGAGATTGCCAACCACAGTCTTCTTTTACTACTCACAGATAGCCGTAAATCTTCTCCAAGGTTATTGTAATAGATAATGTGACAGTCTTAGACCTGAATAAATGAATACCTTCTCATCAAATCACTCGCCACCCGACCCTTAATTACAGGTATTCATAAGTACATGCGGGGGATACAGTATTGCTGTTATCTATAACGCAATTCTCGTACTCTGAACATCTCACACTGTGGATTGTCTTCAATCTTGAAAAAATGAACCAAATTAAGCTGAACTTTGTGGATGAAGGAATTTTTATGTGGATGTATAAATCGAAAAATGTCAGGAGTCATACATAGGTTTCGTAAAGAAATTAACAGTACTGAAAGCTGTGAACAAATAAACAAGACTGGTGTTAATTGACATGTTATATTAGCCAGTAACAAATTAACAGGACTGATGCTATATAATTTGCTGTTTCGAAGGTTGTCTGGGTTCAATCCCGCCTCCAGCTGGATAAAACAGAAATGCTTTTCAGTGTTTCCTACCTAACATTTACTTCACTATAATAGTCTTTTGGATGAGACTTTCAAAACTGAGGTCCTGTGTAATACTATGATGCTTTACATCAGGCACATAAAAAAATCAGGGATGCTTCTGGAACTTGGGCATCTTCTGTATCGTGCACTATCCCCCCACCCCCAAAAAACAACGACAACTAAAATGACTTATCTCTTCTGGGGCCTTGTCCATATGGGTCACCTGATGAGAGGATTAATAAAAGCATCAGGGGTGTCAATATTCCTGATTAATCTGGAATTCCGGATTTGTCTATCCTAAAAGAGCTATGATTTCTGACCAAAATTAAAATTATTTGATGAAACTATCTCAAGAAATGGCAAAGTTATGGTAAACTTAATCTGTTCTAAAGGATTTTCTAGTAAAACGCACTTAGGGATTTGCGTAATAGAAATATGTATGCATAGATTTTCGTGACAATTTCTCAATGTTAGAACAACAGATTCCAGGTAACATTTCATTAACTCCTTGATATTTTCTCACCATTTTAGAACTGTGAAAATTATCACCTCACATAGAAGTTGATAAACACTACCCAGTACACCAGTTAATGTTGTATGAACAACTATTCTTTGTTTCCATAAAATGTGTGTCAATATACAGTACATTAACCTCTCCAGAGCGGCCCTCTGTAGAGCAACAACCTCTGTGTAACAAAACCTTCAACATTTCCTTAAGTCACTATGTACTATAAATGTAACCTCTGTAGAGCAACAACCTCTAAACAATGACTAATATTTGCAGCTTCCAAAGGGTGTTGATCTACAGAGGTTGAACTATGGATAGAATCTGACCTCTGTGCCGTAACCTTTAGGTATATAGTATTACAGAGTCTGTAGTTATTTTCTATCTATTTATGGTCCTTCTTGGCTTCTTGCATTCCGCATAAATATACTTCCATAACATAAGACATATCCTATTTTCCCCCCAAACTTTGGGCATGGTTGGCAAGTGAAGATTAACCCATGTACAAGACATTTATGGATTTAAATACTCTTTCTATACAGTATAACTATAATGTGTATCAGTATCTGAATATTTATTATAATTGGTAACGAAATAAGTCAACAGACACAGACTGTACCAAAACTGGTATTCCTGTATATATTACAGCAATGGTTGATGTTACTCTATGTACATTCGTAGTTTTTTTTAACCGGGCACGAAGAGCTTCTCCTTCCCGCTCCTTGTATATGTCGAGCACGGAGAGAATGTTCACATTACAGTCAATTTTCCTCTTAACAAACTTGAAACTGTTAAAACCATTAAATAACTATAAAGATTTAAAAGTGGACAGGTATTGTGCGATGCCCTATTGACTAATACTTGTGAAAACATGATTAACTGATACAATGAGTGAAATGCATTAAACAAACAACAACAGAAATTATAGTAATTACAAATAACCAATGCTGAATAATGTATTTTATATTACATGCTTAATGTATTTATATATTAGTATTTACTGCATGTATTATACCTTTCCAGTGATTGTGAACTCGACTTATGAAACTGTATTATGGTTCAAAGTGGTTTTTAAAAAAAAAAATTTATGAGCCGGAATAGCGATTTTTATTTTTGGGATCCTCAATTCGCAAAATAAGTTCAAAACTGAAAATCGCAAAATGAAGCTCACGCGTATTGGAAATGCATGATTATTCTATTCTATACTCACGGTGTACTATCCTGCTGCCATTGTTTATAGAGGTGTGAAAAACAAGTATAAAAACAAGTCACTGACTAAGAATGAAAAGGTCGTAAGTACAAATCGATATTTTGAGAAAACAAGAAAAAACTGTCTAAAAACTACTCTTTATTATGGAAAACAAGCTTTTTCAACTTCAGTTTGGTCAACATGACTTGTTTTGATTTTCATGAAAATAGACTCATAAGAAGCGTCTTATGATACAGATTTCAAATATGCATGAATCTTATAACCTTCTCATTCTCAGCCAGCAAAGTATTCAGTCAATACAGCACTTTTAGCTATGTACTTTATATAGTGTATAGTTACCCAAAGGTTACAGCTCAGAGGTCACTGAGGTGACTAAGAGGTGACAGATTCTATCTATATGCTTGTTCACAGATCACTTTCCTATGTTATAACTTATTAACACTTAAATATCAAACTTTATGAAAACAGGTAATTAACAGATAGTTGTGAGATATAAGGATTTCCAGTGTGAAACCCTAGCTAGCTCTTTCCAAATAGACTGGATTCTTTAACAAGCTTGTGTACAGCACTGAATTACATGCGATACATGATAATTAGTATTACTTGCCTCTAATGATCACCAAAAGCCGAAGTAAAAAATAAACAAGTTATCAACTGTTGACAGTGATTTTTTTCCTTCTTTATTAGGGTCCGGTAAACGGACCCTTTCCCAATTGCAAATAGGCTATAATTTGAATGGAGATATTCCCAATTAACAATTCAAAAAAATAATTTTCAAAATCGGACATAAAATGATAAAAGTTATGAGCATTTTCGACAAGTGGTGAAGCATAAAAGTTCAAAGAAACCAGTAAACATTCACATGTCATTCACATGTAATCTCTTTTTCTGTTTTATTTGGCCTTTGTGCTTTATAGATTTCCTAATTTCAAGTTGTCACAACGCAAAATTCCCAATCTGAACGGACCCGTACCCTTTCCCAAAGATGCAAAAAAAAGTCACTGGTTGAGCTACATGCTAATAGAGCTTACATTGATCCATATCCCAGCACTATATCATGTCAAAGTGCAAGATTTTCTTCCCTTCGAAATTAGGGAAGATAACTCTGTAACAAGCTTTTATAAATTTGATTGTGGGCTGCTCAGAAACTTGGTTAAAGTGACTTTGTAGTAAGTATGACATACAATTTTATTATTTATTTATGATAGAACCTATACACCTGATGACCTGAACTTAAAACAAACGAGTTCTTTGCCAATGTTCTAACTGGTGTTTGCCAAATGTAGGGGAGTATGTGTGTATGCCAAGCTTAAGTCGTCACATGGTTTTTAAGTACTGAGAGACCATTTCGCTTGGGCAATGTTGTATGTAGTAGAATTACATCATATTTATGCACATCACCTAGTGTAATCAGAGATATACTGTGTGTATTGTGACTTTCATGGAATACATAGCCCAATTAACAAAAATCTTGGACACATTTATACCGAAATATTTAAATGAGAGAATTTATAATGTTCACATCTACTGTGTTTTATATTGCGGTTATTTTGCGAACAATTAACCTTGATATGTTTATGTAAGAGTTCAGTCAGTTTTTCCAACCTTGATATTGACATGAAAACTAGACACTCTACACTTCCTGCAGTATCAAGCCTAGAATTCACCTTGACATTTATGTTGTACAGTTGTATTGTCTGACCTTATAAGGACATAAATGTTTGTACTGTCACCTAGCACTCAGAGCTTAGACTCACTCAGCCAGGAACTTAGACTTGTTAGATTGATGGCACCTATCTAGCCACAAGCTAAAGGTTTGTCCAGTACTGAGTAAGCATTGACTTACCTAGCTCACAAACATAGACTCACATAGCACCAAGCTTTTACTGGACAGTTGTACCAAGCTAAGGATTGTCGAGCATCGACTTCAGACTCGCAAAAGCCAAGTTTAAGAATTGTCAAGCCCTGGGCTTTGATTCACCTAGCAGTTAGCATTGACTCACCTAGCTTAGACTCATTGACAAGCTTAGAATCATCCAGTACCGAACTCTAAGATTCATCCAGCATCAAGCTTTGACTGACCTAGCACCAATCTTAATGACTTCCCTAGCACCGAGTTAAGACTCACCCAGCAACATGCTCAAGGCTCCTCGTTTGCACCAAGCTTAGACTAGCCAGTAAATCTTACACTAACCTAGAACCGAGCTCAGACTCATCCACCTCTGAACTAAGTTACAACCAGCTCTGAGCTTAGACTCAACCAGGGCTGAGCTTAAAAACAAATAGCGCTGAGCTTAGACACAACTAGCAATGAGCTTCGACTCAACCAGCTTTGAGCTTAGACACAACCAGCACTGAGCTTAGACACAACTAGCACTGAGCTTATACACAACTAGCACTGAGCTTATACCCAACTAGCACTGAGCTTAGACACAACCAGCACTGAACTTATACACAACAAGCACTGAGCTTAGACACAACCAGCACTGAACTTAGACACAACAAGCACTGAGCTTAGACACAACCAGCACTGAGCTTAGACACAACAAGCACTGAACTCAGACACAACAAGCACTGAGCTTAGACACAACCAGCACTGAGCTTATACACAACTAGCACTGAACTTAGACACAACCAGCACTGAGCTTAGACACAACAAGCACTGAGCTTAGACACAACCTGCACTGAGCTTAGACACAACCAACACTGAACTCAGACACAACAAACACTGAGCTTAAACACAACCATCACTGAACTTAGACACAACAAGCACTGAGCTTAGACACATCCAGCACTGAGCTTAGACACAACCAACACTGAACTCAGACACAACAAACACTGAGCTTAAACACAACCATCACTGAACTTAGACACAACAAGCACTGAGCTTAGACACATCCAGCACTGAGCTTAGACACAACTAGCACTGAGCTTAGACACAACCTGCACTGAGCTTAGACACAACAAGCACTGAGCTTAGACACAACCAGCACTGAGCTTAGACACAACCAGCACTGAGCTTAGACACAACCAGTACTGAGCTTAGACACATCCAGCACTGAGCTTAGACACAACAAGTACTGAGCTTAGACACAACAAGCACTGAGCTTAGACACAACCAGCCCTGAGCTTAGACTCAACCAGCACTGAGCTTAGACTCAACCAGCACTGAGCTTAGACTCAACCAGCACTGAGCTTAGACTCAACCAGCACTGAGCTTAGACTCAACCAGCACTGAGCTTAGACACAACCTGTACTGAGCTTAGACACAACCAGCACTGAGCTTAGACTCAATCTGCACTGAGCTTAGACTCAACCTGTACTGAGCTTAGACACAACCAGCACTGAGCTTATACACAACTAGCACTGAACTTAGACACAACCAGCACTGAGCTTAGACACAACAAGCACTGAGCTTAGACACAACCTGCACTGAGCTTAGACACAACCAACACTGAACTCAGACACAACAAACACTGAGCTTAAACACAACCATCACTGAACTTAGACACAACAAGCACTGAGCTTAGACACATCCAGCACTGAGCTTAGACACAACCAACACTGAACTCAGACACAACAAACACTGAGCTTAAACACAACCATCACTGAACTTAGACACAACAAGCACTGAGCTTAGACACATCCAGCACTGAGCTTAGACACAACTAGCACTGAGCTTAGACACAACCTGCACTGAGCTTAGACACAACCAACACTGAACTCAGACACAACAAACACTGAGCTTAAACACAACCATCACTGAACTTAGACACAACAAGCACTGAGCTTAGACACATCCAGCACTGAGCTTAGACACAACCAACACTGAACTCAGACACAACAAACACTGAGCTTAAACACAACCATCACTGAACTTAGACACAACAAGCACTGAGCTTAGACACATCCAGCACTGAGCTTAGACACAACCAACACTGAGCTTAGACACAACCTGCACTGAGCTTAGACACAACAAGCACTGAGCTTAGACACAACCAGCACTGAGCTTAGACACAACCAGCACTGAGCTTAGACACAACCAGTACTGAGCTTAGACACATCCAGCACTGAGCTTAGACACAACAAGTACTGAGCTTAGACACAACAAGCACTGAGCTTAGACACAACCAGCCCTGAGCTTAGACTCAACCAGCACTGAGCTTAGACTCAACCAGCACTGAGCTTAGACTCAACCAGCACTGAGCTTAGACTCAACCAGCACTGAGCTTAGACTCAACCAGCACTGAGCTTAGACACAACCTGTACTGAGCTTAGACACAACCAGCACTGAGCTTAGACTCAATCTGCACTGAGCTTAGACTCAACCTGCACTGAGCTTAGACTCAACCTGCACTGAGCTTAGACTCAACCTGCACTGAGCTTAGACTCAACCAGCACTGAGCTTAGACTCAACCAGCACTGAGCTTAGACTCAACCTGCACTGAGCTTAGACTCAACCTGCACTGAGCTTAGACTCAACCTGCACTGAGCTTAGACTCAACCAGCACTGAGCTTAGACTCAACCAGCACTGAGCTTAGACACAACCTGCACTGAGCTTAGACTCCTATACTGAGATAAGACTCAACCAGCACTCAAATGAGGATAGACATGCCAGACATGATGAAGCAGGGTTGTATGATTGTTAGAAAAGACCTTTGAAGGGATTGCTAATCAATGGAATTACTGTAATATCACATTACATTGACATTTTTACGAGGGATTAATATTTGCTATATTCATGAATTCAAAAAGTTCTTGAAAATTAATATTATGATCGTTAACAATAACAGTAAAACACAGTTTTGATAGGAGTTTTTTTCCTAATTTATAAAATCTCAAACATTTAACTTCGCAAACTTACTTCAGAAAAGCAAATATGCAAAATTTTGACCTTGCAAACATTTCTGATTCTACCATATCGCTATCATCTCTCCTTTAATCAGTTTATTGGAGGTAGCTGTCTACATCTGTGAAAGTCAGTATTGTTCATGTTATGAAAGCATGCTGGCAAACTTGATTCAGCTTATAAGGTCAATATTCAAGGTTGACTGTTTGTATATATATATGTATATATCAGTATAAAACATTCTTTGTCACCAGCTGTGACAGTCTATTGAACTTTGATAAAAAACAGTATATGTAAATATTGCTAACATGATGTTATATGGTGTTTTTGTTTTGTCTGAAAATATAGGTGTTACTTTGGCGTCGGCGGCTGCTACTGCAGCGTCACAAATTGCTTGTCCGGAGCATAACTTTGTCACCTTAAGTTCAAATGACACAAGATTTGGTATGCATGTTTCTTGCAATAAGTATAAGTGCAGTGCGCAAGAACCACAACTCTACCTTGCGTCGTTTTTGAATTATTTCCCTTTGATTGATTTTATTAGAGCATTTCTTGTCCGGAGCATAACTTTGTCACCTTACGTTCAAATGACTCAAGATTTGGTATGCATGTTTCTTGCAATAAGCCGGAGTGCTTCCCTTTGATTGATTTTATTAGAGCATTTCTTGTCCGGAGCATAACTTTGTCACCTTACGTTCAAATGACTCAAGATTTGGTATGCATGTTTCTTGCAATAAGCCGGAGTGCAGTGCGCAAGAACCGTAACTCTTCCTTGCATCTTTTTTGAATGATTTCCCTTTGATTGATTTAATTAGAGTTTTGCTTGTCAGGAGCATAACTTTGTCACCATAAGGCTGAATGACTTGAAACTTGGTATGCATGTTTTTTACAAAAAGTCCTATTGCAGTGCACAAGAACTATAACTCTACCTGGTGCCATTTTTGAATTATTTCCCTTCGATTGATTTTATAAGCATTTCTTGTCCCGGGCATAACTTTGTCACCATATGTATGAATGACTCCAAAATTGGTATGCATGTTTCTTGCTTTGACATGAAATGCAGTGTGCAAGAATCATAACCCTACCTTGTGTAGTTTTTGAATGATTCCCCTTTGATTGATTTTATCCGGACATTATTTTGTCCAGAGCATAACTTTGTCAATTTTAGTTCAGATGACTAGAGAACTCTTGTGAGTCAGATATATAGCCCAATACTGGATAGTTTTCCATGACAAATGTGCATGTCGTCAGGCGACACATGCAACTTGCGGAGCTTTTATTTCAATATTTCCTAGCTAATTTGCTTCCAGATATTTGCCATTTGTTATTTATTATAAGCTAATTCAAGTTTCTTATATAAATAATTATAATATTGTTAAATAAGACCACACATTCTGTCGAAATCTTTTCCTTTATGCCACCTCAGGAACCCTTAAAAAGTTAAGTTACTACAGATAAAAAACGAGTATTGAGTCGTGACTGCACTTTCTATATGGTATACCCAGAGGTTACCGCTCAGAGGTCAGATTTTAAGATGTATAGTTCAATTGGATGAAAAAAAGGTTCAAATGTTTACATTGTTAATTGTCAATAATCTTGATGTAAGGACTGCGTTTTAAATGTTAATTTTCTGTATAGTGTCGCTTGGTGGCCGGATGGTTAGCGCTCTCCAATACCAATCTGGAGGCCCCTGGTTTGAATCTCGACTGGGAAACTGGAAATTTCAAAAACGCTTCCTAAGTGTTTCCCACCCAACTAGAGATGAACTGCTTTGTAACCTTGAAGTAGTCTGACATGTGTCGGTGCTATGCTATGTTAAAGAACCAACAAAATGATTTGGAAAGAGCACCGCAGGTTTATACACAATACACCAATCAGACTCAGGTTTGATCCAAGTGGCTAAAACTGTTCTCAATTGGCTAAAGTGTGGCTACAAGTTAAAATAAAGCCAGCGAAGGCCCTGACTCGGATTCTCTGTATCATCAATTGTTCCCTCAGAAGTCAGAGGTAATTTGCTGATCTGGCACAGAAAAAAAAACGAGTGATCACTCAGTTGATCGCTAACAAACAAACAACAATTTGTGAATCTGGATATACGGATTGTGACTAGGATATTGAAATGTAGGTTTTATTGAATGTATGTGAATATATAATCATAGTTGGTAATCCATGAAACCTGAAAAGCTAGTCGTCTCAATCAGTATGCATGGCTTATGTTGGGGTTTACATCGACGTGTAGTCCAGTGTCAATGTTCTCACTGGGGTTGATAACCGTGCGAGCAGTCGAGATGTACATCATATTGAAGCAGTCGAGATGTGCATCATATTGAGACAGTTGCGTATATATATATTTATACAATGTATATATCGTGTTCGGAAGACTGAATAATTAACATGCAACATAAGGTAGGGTGCGGGTAATAAATCAGAAGAAATAACGTATGGAGTGACATTTTACATCAAGCTGTTGCCAAGTATTATTTTTGATTGTGTTCATACTTGACATGCCAGGAATACTAACAAGAAGCATTGCCCTTTATACTTAGGTAAAACACCATTAGTGATCTCGTTCTGTACTCCGGATAATTCATGGTATTAATGAGAAAACATCTATTCATAATACATGGTTGAAAATTTTCAGGCACATACCTGAACTTCAGGTTTTTGAGAGTACCAAGAAGCCTGCTTTTCTTTATTTTCCGTATATAAATTGTCGAATTTGAGGATTTCAGGTTTTATAGAATTTCAAACTTTCCCCCATGATATTGTAAGGCTATATTTATGATATAATTATATTAAGTGGCATTATAGCAGTGGAGTGGATACTGCACTTTGACAACAGGTCGAGAGGTACCTGGTTTGATTCTCGGCAGCGGCGCTTGATCATTTCTGAAATGCTTCCCACTTAACTAAAGTTAAACTGGTTGGTACCCAGAGGTATGATCAGTACACTAGGGTACTTTTTTATCAAAGCACTTACAGAATTTCGTAAACTTACGTTCAAATTTGAATTCTTCTTTAAAACCAACATTCGGGACAAATATGGTTTATAGGACTTCGATTACTGAATTGTCACTTATTTCATACAAATATGCACCAAGATTTGTAGCTGGTAAAGAAATATGAAGAATTTAATTTTTCCGTAAGTGCTTTGATAAACAGTACCCAGGCATATTGTAGAACCAACAAGCCTATTCCGAAGTACTTGGGTACCAATATTACAGCCGGGTCATTACTGTCAGTCAATCAGGCGGGGAAAATTCGAATTAACAAGCACTTACAACTGTCTCAGTGAAACCCAAATAAACAACCATAAACAAACATATACTTTGTTCTGGTGAAGATTTCCTACACACGCATGTACTGGAATAAGTTCAATTTTTTTGTTCATGGTCTATCCAGACTTAACATAGCAATACGGGTCCTCCAAGAGTAAATTCGCTTAATGTACATTAGTCACATAGGTATTGCCTAGCACTATTGACTTGTCATCCTTCAATATCCGTGTTTATCGGTGGTCCAATCAGAGTTGTTATTTTAACTAATCAAAACATTCTTATGGTACCATTACGAAAACACAAGAGGACAAATTAGGGACAGGTCAAATGTTCTCGCCTATATAGGCCGTTTATTCAGGTCTGTCACCTGTATACAAACATTGCAATATCATAACATTAATTGTATTTTTATTGTTTTAAACATTTTAATTTTAGAAAAAGGCAGTAAAAACCAATACCTTATTCACTAAGCCGCAGACTTATACACAACATATCTATTAAAGTTATGCATGAATAAGAGAATTTGCAGTGTTTATGTACACAATGTTATTTAAACAGGTGACTGACCTGATTAATTGAGTTATAACAAAAATACATGAACTGACTGTTGAAGATTAGCTAAAGCCAGGTAAATATGAAGCTGCGCAGTATGATGCTTTCTGGAAATGCTATAACCTTCACACGTCTTCTGTTTGTTTTGATGCTAAAACATCAACCTCACTCAGTTACAAAGGTAAATAAATGCATCTAAGTATTTTAACATTTCTCTGTGTACCTAGTCATGCTAAGTGGAATCTCTTTAGATGTTTTACCTTTGGGTTCATTAACCTTTTCCTGTGTTCCATTAGTGTACATTGAAGGGTGTAAGGTACCCTTCTAACTCGGTGGTTCGTCCTAATTCCACGCCCCATTAGTATAAACAAGTCTTTTACTCTATGGTCATGCCTCATTTCTGCCCCATCATTAGACATTATACTGATCACTCATTATTTTTAAATTATCTGCTTTGAGATGAGATCTCCAACTTATAATGTCTCCTGTATTTCTGTTTTGAAGTCTGGCATCTATGTTTAAGGCATTCCCCAGGCAGCTAGGTTTTTAGATCGGGAGAAAAAACAACAAAAAAACTAGTTATGTAACATCATAATTAGGCATTTGTTAGCTTCATCATGAAATGATTCAGTTTGTACCTTACATTTACCTGTGTCATTGGCCGACTGAAAAAATGTTAGAAAAACAGCACTAAACAAACATGCATCACACAAACAAAATTCTCCCCCGCACTTTGATATGTTTCCAGGTTTTATAATGTTCTCCCGTCTGTTAGTTTCATCACAAGTCTTCTAGATCCAGCAAGATTGCTGACACTAGCCCGGATGACAGACATCAACTATACCAGCACATTGAGCTGTAACAATGATTATGTTAACTTACTGTGTTTTTCTCCAAATTTTTGTTTGGCTAGATTTTACTTTTGATTTTGCATTATAGTGTTTGACTGTAAAGGGAGATACTTTCATGAAAAACATCAGTACATTAGTTGTGTTCCTTTTGTAACATGTAAAACATAAGATCATGTAGTATATGTATGTGTGCAGACTACAGGTTGCAGTTTGAGTACAGTTTCTGAAGGTTAATTAATGCCAATGCTCTACTGTGCTAATGATCCATAATAGTGTATTACAAGGAAAAACATTTCCAGCAGTATTGAGATCACGTCTGCTATGTTATTCTATTATATGCTTGATTAATAGAACAGGTGAACTGGCTATGATATAAATCGTAGATGTAACTTTGTAGATGTAACCTTGTAGATGTAACCTTGTGCTCAATGTCAAGTATGTTGTATGGTCACTGAATTCAGACATTCATCCAATCACTGGCTTAGGATGAGAATGTCACACTTACGACCTTTTAAGACTCGTGCATATAAGAAATCTGAATCACAAGGTGCTTCTTATGAGCCTATTTTCATAAAAAATCGGTAGTGGTCATGTTGACCAAACTGAAGTTGAAAAAACTCCATATGTAAAAAGTAGTTTTCAGACAGTTTTTATGCCCCGTATTGATAGTTCGGGAAGCATACTAAGTGATTCACCTATCCATTCGTCTGTCCATCTATTCGTCGGGTTTACTCAAATTGACCGTTTCTTCTAGCATTATTATGGCTTGCTACAAAGCTTCCATACTTGCATGGATGTTGTATATGGACACTCTCCACACGCCTGTATCACCTGACCCCATTTTGACCTTCACCTTGACCTAATTTTGGACTTAAACTTATTGAAGCGCCAAATTCTTGGTTAACCCAAATTGTCCTTCTAGCTTTAACATGGATTGCTACAAAGCGTTCATACTTGCATGGATGTTAATTGTATTTGAACAGTCTCCACACGCCTGTATCACCTGACCTTATTTTGACCTTCACCTTGACCTAATTTTGGTCTTAGACTAATTGAAGGGCCATATTCTTGGTTAAGAAGGCTTCCATGGGGGCATAAGCGTTTATTGAACGCAGTCTTGTTTTTCTTGTTTTCTCAAAGTATCGATTTTGTACTTACAACCTTCTCATTCTAAGCCAGTGCAATAATGTGTTTAATCTAGCTGTACATGTTCTAATTAAACATTATTGAGGTATTTTGTGGTAAGTGCTGCAGTCATACCATGAAATGCTGTATACATTAGGGTAGCAGGGTGAGACACTGCTCTCTAAAAAAATTGGCATTGAATATTATAGTTCTTGCAAGTAAGGCCATTACAAATGTTTACTGTGAAATCATTTAATTTCAATGGGACAAATTTTATGGTTTTTGTGAAAAAGACCCTTTCGCAGGGATGTAATTTCAAGGATTTCAATTTTCATGAAAAATGGCAAGGTCTAAATTCACACAAATGATCAGAAATCATTCAAAATTAAACAGATAAAATATTATTGTTTTATTTCATGTTGATATATGTAAGTAAACTTCACAAAAACCCATTCTTAACCACTGAAAACTTGATAAATCTATTGTAACAGATTTATTGAAGATTACAGACATTGCAGGTGGCCAGTGCTAACATGTTTAATGCTCGTTATCATCAGTTATACAGGTAACAATAGGACAGGTATTTATCTATTAACACACCTATCATGCTCTTTTGTATTACACAATAGGCTATATTTGTGTTGAAACTAATCTAATAGATGTTGCTGATGATATCTGAACCTTGTTAAACTGATTCCAATTGTTCTTGTTCATCCATTATCAAGCTTGTTATAAGATTGGCAGTCAACCACCTTTATAAGGCCATAAGTAAAATATTGTTTGTGTGGCAACAGCCAGCAGCCTACAACAAAAGTCAGAGAGAAATCAGGGATTTTTTCAGACTGATGATCAATAAAATAGGCATTTTCTGTAAATTTGGCTGATATTTGAAAAAGTTAAAAGCAGCAATAATAATAATAATAATAAAGACTTTATTTAAAGAGGCAACACAGTTGAGTATGCCCAGTCTTCCCTGTGAGCCTCATATAACATAATATATGTACATTTACAAAAGTTACATGAATGACAAAGTAATATAAATATATACAAGTATATATACACAGCTGAAAGAAAGGAAAAGTAATGAGCAAATAATATAACACATTGAATGATGGCATAAATAGCATAAAACATTATTGATGGGTTACTAATTAATCAATGCATCTCTCCAGTGAGAGAGAAGTGTGCTTGACCACCTGAGAACCACCACTTCAAGTAGTTGCTTTTAAATAAGTTGATATTTGCAGATGTTCTTATATTGTAAGGAAGACAGTTCCATAATATTGCACCAGAGTATGCCAATGATTTTCTGCAAAATTCTAGCCTGGGTTTTGGAACTGCTAGTAGTTTTTGTTCAAATGACCTCAATGGTTTATTTTCATTATAGGTAAATAGTTGCTCCATATAATTTGGGAGAAAGCCGTTTAGAGATTTGCACACTAGAATGGCCTTTTTATAGTTAACTCTGTCTGAAAATTTCATCCAATTTAATTGCATAAATAATTCCTCTGTAGGTGTGTCAAAATCTTTGTCAAGAATAATTCGAGCAGCACGTTTTTGAAATTTGTACATATCATTGGAAAGCTCAGTGGTGCAGTTTCCCCAAATAGAACAACAGTAGTCTAAATGAAGAAGGATATATGCATTGAAAAACATTTTTCTAGTATGCAGATTTAAAAATTGTTTAATTCTCATAAGTAAGTATAATAATGAGTTGCATTTCTTGAGTGTCATTTGTACTTGTGTTTTCCAATTAAGCGTGCGATCAATATGGACTCCCAGAAGTTTTTCTGTTTTTGAAAATTGAATAGTTTTTATAATAATAATAATAATATAATAATAATAAAGACTTTATTTAATGAGGCAACACAGTTGGCAAAGCCAGTCTTACCTGTGAGCCTCAATATATATGTACATACAATTTACAACAAATGTGAACAAATATAACATTTACAGAATGATATTTACATTAGATTTAACAGCAGTGCGTTAATTAATCTAATAAAACATATCAAAAGAAAGCTAGACCAACAATTTATAGAACAGTTCAGTGAAATTGAACTATAAAACAAAGAATAAAATTACATTTATATACATATTAAGTGACACAAGAATTTTACATGTTTAACAAGTTTTTCCCACCAGAGAACCACCATTTAAGGTATGATGACTTAAAGATTGCCAAGCTTTCCATTGAATGAAATTCTTGAATCTTTTTCGGAACTGCGAGTTGAGGGAGAAATAAACATAGCTTTTGTTTTTTTGGAATTTGCAACCATGCAATTTCTTTTTAACCAGTTTTGTATAGAATCAAGGTCTGATTGAATGTAAGTACAAACTGAGTCTAAATTACTTCCAAATGATGAAATAGTGGTATCATCAGCAAACATATCTGACACAGAATTGGATAGGTGTAACGGCATATCATTTATATAAATAATGAATAGGAGAGGTCCCAGCACAGAGCCTTGTGGCACACCAGCAATATATCAAAAGGGATCTGCGGAATCGGAATTTTGGTCAGGGGGGTCCTCAGGGAGGGGAATTTGGGAAATTGAGTTATCATAATTTGTGGAAACCAGAGTAATGATTTATCAGAGCATTTATGATAGCGTAAAGTATAGTTTTCCGTAATTATTGTGGACATAGATAATATTGGTAATATTGTGGCCAGGTCTACGTTCAATATTCAATTTTTGTGTCGCCTGAAAAGGCGACATATAGGTGTTACTTTGGCGGCGGCTGCGGCCTCACAAATTGCTTGTCCGGAGCATAACTTTGTGACCTTAAGTTCAAATGACTCAAGATTTAGTATGCATGTTTCTTACAATAAGCCGAAGTGCAGTGCACAAGAACCATAACTCTACCTGTCATAGTTTTTGAATTATTTCCCTTTGATCGATTTTATTAGAGCATTTCTTGTCCGGAGCATAACTTTGTCACCCTAAGTTCAAATGACTCAAGATTTGGTATGCATGTTTCTTACAATAAGCCGAAGTGCAGTGCGCAAGAACCATAACTCTACCTGTCATAGTTTTTGAATTATTTCCCTTTGATTGATTTTATTAGAGCATTTCTTGTCCGGAGCATAACTTTGTCACCTTAAGTTCAAATGACTCAAGATTTGGTATGCATGTTTCTTACAATAAGCCGAAGTGCAGTGCGCAAGAACCATAACTCTACCTGTCATAGTTTTTGAATTATTTCCCTTTGATTGATTTTATTAGAGCATTTCTTGTCCGGAGGATAACTTTGTCACTATGAGGTTGAATGACTTGAAACTTGGTATGCATGTTTCTTACCAAAAGTCCAAGTGCAGTACACAAGAACCGTAACTCTACCTTGTGCCATTTTTAATTTTTTCCCTTTGATTGATTTTATAAGCATTTCTTGTCCGGGGCATAACTTTGTCACCATAACTATTAATGACTCAAAAATAGGAATGCATGTTTCTTTGCTATGACATGAAGTTCAGTGCGCAAGAATCATAACTCTAGCTTGTGTAGTGTTTGAATGATTCCCTTCAGATTGATTTTATCAGGACATTTTTTTGTCCAGAGCATCGCTTTGTCGTTTTTAGTTCAGATGACTAGAGAGCTCTTGTGAGTCTGATATGTAGCCCAATACTGGATAGTTTTCCATGACAAATTTGCATTTCGTCAGGCGACACTTGCGACTCGCGGAGCTTTTATTGAATTATTTCCCTTAGATTGATTTAATTTGAGCATTTCTTGTCCGGCGGATAGCTTTGTCACCAAGATAGGTATGCATGTTTCTTGCTGTGACATTTTTTTGTCCAGAGCATCACTTTGTCGTTTTTAGTTCAGATGACTAGAGAACTCTTGTGAGTCGATATGTAGCCCAATAGTGGATAGTTTTCCATGACAAATGTGCATGTCGTCAGGCGACACATGCGACTCGCGGAGCTTTTATTTCGTTAATGTATGCAACAACTTTCGATAGATTAGTAAATCACACTAAGGAATTTGCATAAGAGAAATATGTATACGTTACTATATCTTTACGTGACATTTATGCAATGTTAGTAAAACAGTACCCAGGAAACATATAATTATGTAAGAATGGCCTTCTCTGTTATTCTTTGTGGGAAATCTTTTTATATCTTTATTTGTTATCTGATATAGGAATAGTTGGGGTAAATGATTCAATTTGTGTTTAGATTGTTCTTGAATTGCAAACAATGTCCTCCTAATAAAAAAAATTAAGTCTTAATTTGTTGGGTTTCATATTTAGAAGCATTGGCCTAGAGGTACTAAGGATATGTACTTTAGTAGTGAGAGGTCCCTGGTTCGATCCTTGTGCCAGTGGTCAATTTCTGCAAGCAAAAGAACAACCTACGTTGCTCTACTTCACCCAGTGTACCCATGCGTGAGACCATCGGTTCATTATGCTTTTGCATCGGCATGCATTCTCACGTGGAAGACCGAGACTGACCAAAATCTGGGACATTATCTCGGACATTCAGTCTGGCTAAACCTCACTAACTTGATTCATAGTTATTGCTCTGTTACATAATATAATCCGGAAATCTGGATGTTCTATAAACACTTCTGCAGAAAATACAAGTTATTTGATGAAAAAATTCAAAGTATTGACCGAGTTATGGTCATTTGAAGTTCCATAAGCTGAATTTTAACAATAGAAGGCATGTTTGAACTGAGTTTTGGTGTATGCTGATAGCATCAGAAACAGACTTGCTACTCATTTTCAGGATTGGCCATTAGGCCTCAGTGGAACCCCTGATTATAAGTGAATGAATGTTATGTACATGTATTGTTGTATATAATTATGCTGGCATTCCAGTAGATGTGTAGGCTTATTATTATATCAACATTTACTGTAAGTTGGATGCCAAATGTCAACTTGTGTGAGTCTTGATGCATAAACAAGCCAAGACACTTCTGGAGAAAATGTACCGATATGTCAGTATTTATTTCCTGTCTTGACTATGTTGTTGGTCTGCACAATTTCTTATTCATAAATTTGGTATCAAGACTATTCAGTGGTTCAGTATTTCTATTTCATCACATAACCTGCAGCCTAGCATTTCCGTTAATCTGCGCCGGAACAATCATTTGGCACTTCAAGAGTGTGCAGTAAATATTCAAATTAGCCTGACATGAAGTAATGGCCAATCCATGCCTGCTGATCAGCCCATCAGGATAATAAGAACATTGTGAAGACGTTGCACTGACATTGTTCGGACATTTTTGTTAAAACTAATTTTCATTATCACATGTAACAAATCAATGTTCCTTATTGTTGAATTGTACATTATGTTCTTGTTAAGTGACCTGGCTCAAGCTACTACCGGGTCATTGTTTCTGTTTTGTCAATATGTATTGCGACGTAATGTTTTGTCCTTGAAGCTTTCAGTGACCTTACAAAGCTGCTCAAATTGATGACCAGCCAACTACTAGTGCTTTACTTCATACAGTTGTTGGAATCTGTCCCAACAAGGTCAGCTAATTATTAGGATTAAAGGATTATGAGTATGTAACACTATAAGTAGCTTATCTGATATGATTGCCAATGTGTTGGTGATACCAAATCACCGACAAGTTCCTGTGTGTATAAGTCACTGGTTATACATAAAATCTGATTGTAATTCTCATTCAATGTAAATGTTATAATTGTTGGAATGAACCCAAACAGGTTGAGTTACTTCCCTTTTAAAAAAAGTTGAGTTTCTTCCCTTACACAATCAAGTTTCCATCTAGAAAAATACACCCTGGTGGTCTGTTAACCTCATATAACACTGCATTAATCAAGATCAGGATATCAAAGCACTTACGAAACCTTAAAGTTATGCTTAAATTTAAAATCTTCATAATTCTTTAACAACTGCTAATTGGTGACGGACATGGTTTGTAGGAGTTAATTAACTGAATCATTATTAGTTTCGCAGCTCTATATACCTTATGGTTTTGTAAGAAAGTATAAACATTAGTGAAGTGTTACATATTATTTCTTTAACAAGAATACTGGAGTCTAGAGATTACTTTTAAATAGTGATCTTTGATCTAGTTGCTAGTATGGTATGCTAAAGATCGACCAATTAACAATGAGTTCACAAATAATGTCACTCTTCTTTACTATTGGTTGGATGACAATAAAAACAGATAACAATGCGACCTATTTCAATGTTTGTATACAATGGTGACCCTGTTAAATGTAACGCTACTTATTGCTTGCTACTTATTGCTTATGAGCAAACAACCAATAATGAACCATCCTTAGTGCGGTCACCATGTACCAAACAGTCTCATCAATACTTTCTATTGTTTAAACATTTTTGTAAAAACCACTGAAGAAAGAGTAAATGTGGTTGTGATACTCTTCACTCTTCAGTGAAGGAGGAGGCTTTAGTATACTGTAAACCAATTTACTTTTGCGTATACTAACTTTTGCATTTTGCTAATTGTCTGCATATTTGCGACTACTAATTTTTAGTTTTTAAGTTTCCCGCATTGTATAATACATATTAATGTTTTTAGCACTTTCGCGGCGACTTAATTAAGTGAAATTCTACCAATCGCAAACTCCGCGAAATTAAATTGTGCAAAATAATTTCTTGGTTTGCAGTACTAGTAGATGTTATATCAGCTAGAGAGATCTCCCGCGCCATCTGTATATAGGAAATCAACAGTCCATACTAGAAACATTGATTGACGTCAATGGGTGACCGCAATGCCGGACATTGTGAAGTATCACCACTATAGAAAACAATTACCTATAGGATATGTTGAAGTATCTTTATTTGGAATTGTGGTTATTGTAAGACAGATAGTCATCAGTGTTGGTATCCAAATACGTAAATAAGCACTAAGCTTTGTGATAATAATCAGTTGATAAAAGTGCTTTAATGTTTATAAACAAATAATGTTGTTTGTGGTGACATAAATAAACAAATTTTGCTATAGTGTGCCCAGATTGATAAGAAAGGCGGGAACATTTGGTAAAGTCCAGAAAGGTGGATTAATCAGATGTGCACGATTTATTAGTGATGTTTTGAGTACAATACTGACCATATCTGTTTACTTAAGTATTTTGCGGCAGTTGACCAAACTGGTTCATGTTTATAAACATCACATTATCCTGGGCACACTATACAAGATTATTGCCTTGTGTTCCGTTAGTTGTCCTTTCTGCTCATATTTAGAAGCCCAACTGGTGAGCATAGATTTCACCCGACAGATCCAGGCTAGTCTTTGACAGTGTCCTACACATTATATATTACTATTATATATTAGTTGTCAGTTAGCAACTGGCATCTGCATTGACTGATGTATGAATTCTGGGAAAACATTCTGGTCAACTGGCTGCTGCATTGACTGAATGTATGAATTCTGGGAAAACAGTATGGTCAACTGGCTGCTGCATTGACTGAAAGTGCTGAAAATTGCATAAAAATGGAAGAAAACCAACAAACACAATATGTATATATATTTTCTAAATGCTTCACCTGATACAATCATTGTCCAGGTTTATTTATAAACACTATCACAGACTATAGGTAACCTACCTCCTTATACTGTAATCTTCTACTGTTGTTACTCATATTTAACCTTCTGTATGCTGCCTTTGCAATTATCAATATACTTGACTTTACAAAACAAATAGTTTTGGTTTGTTTTTTTCACCTTTGATATTTTCAACCTGTTTACATATTATGATGTAATGCTGATGGAGAGGACCTGTTTTCAGCATTCTTTCTCCACTTTATTTTTCCATTATGTTATTGCTTGTGATCACATCAACAACATTTGTTGTTATACTCAATGCAGCAACCACTGACATTAACTCCAGAACTCAACGCAGCAACCACTGACATTAACTCCAGAACTCAACGCAGCAACCACTGACATTAACTCCAGAACTCAATGCAGCAACCACTGACATTAACTCCAGAACTCAATTCAGCAACCACTGACATTAACTCCAGAACTCAATGCAGCAACCACTGACATTAACTCCAGAACTCAATGCAGCAACCACTGACATTAACTCCAGCACTCAATGCAGCAACCACTGACATTAACTCCAGAACTCAATGCAGCAAGCACTGACATTAACTCCAGAACTCAATGCAGCAAGCACTGACATTAACTCCAGAACTCAATGCAGCAACCACTGACATTAACTCCAGAACTCAATGCAGCAAGCACTGACATTAACTCCAGAACTCAATGCAGCAACCACTGACATTAACTCCAGAACTCAATGCAGCAAGCACTGACATTAACTCCAGAACTCAATGCAGCAAGCACTGACATTAACTCCAGAACTCAATGCAGCAACCACTGACATTAACTCCAGAACTCAATGCAGCAAGCACTGACATTAACTCCAGAACTCAATGCAGCAACCACTGACATTAACTCCAGAACTCAATGCAGCAACCACTGACATTAACTCCAGAACTCAATGCAGCAACCACTGACATTAACTCCAGAACTCAATGCAGCAACCACTGACATTAACTCCAGAACTCAATGCAGCAACCACTGACATTAACTCCAGAACTCAATGCAGCAACAACTGACATTAACTCCAGAACTCAATGCAGCAACCACTGACATTAACTCCAGAACTCAATGCAGCAACCACTGACATTAACTCCAGAACTCAATGCAGCAACCACTGACATTAACTCCAGAACTCAATGCAGCAACCACTGACATTAACTCCAGAACTCAATGCAGCAACCACTGACATTAACTCCAGAACTCAATGCAGCAAGCACTGACATTAACTCCAGAACTCAATGCAGCAACCACTGACATTAACTCCAGAACTCAATGCAGCAACCACTGACATTAACTCCAGAACTCAATGCAGCAACCACTGATATTAACTCCAGAACTCAATGCAGCAACCACAGACATTAACTCCAGAACTCAATGCAGCAACCACTGACATTAACTCCAGAACTCAATGCAGCAACCACTGACATTAACTCCAGAACTCAATGTAATGTGGTTTTCCACTCTTAAATCCTGAGGTACTACCAAGTTTTACAGTTATTGGTGTTGTTGTACAATAAATATGCATTATACATTGATAAGAACAATGCTTATTTAAATCACAATAGCTTAGCAGCAGATAACAGTACAGTACAGGCCCAGACAAAACGCTGATCGATTAATGAGACTGGGGTCACGTATTCGATATTGATCTTACTTAATTTGAGAATAAGGATAGCCAATCATATCGCCTGTTACTGACCAAGAGTTTAATATAGTGTGATCTGATTGGTCGTCCTTATCAGAGTCAAGTTAGATCAATATTGAATACCACCTAGTCTCATTAATCAATTGGCATTTTGTCTGGGCCTGAACTGTACTGTTGCTGATGACATTTGTTGACGGTTTTAAAGCTTAACCAAGCTTCGTTAAATGTGCCTCTCTTTAAGTGCAATATGTGCTTTAAGTATATATGTACTGCACAAAGTTTGTTTACTGTTAACTTATTTGTTGTCCTTATTGTCCTTCATGTTTTGTTATTTTAAATAGTTGTAAGATAATACACATTCATGGTAGGTACATGCTATTGTTTTGGTTATGATGTTATGATTTGATCATATGACATTAACTGTGTGTTATCTGGTGTTCTCCTTTTGTTTATAATCATGATCATGCACAAATGTTAATTTATACATTTGATATGGATGATAATAAGATGAATATAATATTTACACTGCATTCCTGCATGCCCTGAGAAATACCTTCTTGCACTCAGGCGGGTATATTTCCATATGGTTCACTCATGATAATATTGCATGTATGGGGCAAGCAGTAACTAAGTTTTGGAACTTGTGGCTCCAACCCATTTACCTAGGTTGATTATTGGATATGAAATATGTTAAAATGAAACTTGCGATGAGTGTGTCCGATTTTCATCTTGTACTGTGACTGTCAGTTTGTAAGTTAGAGGGAGCTTGCTACTCAACCCGTCTCATGGGATCTACCTCTCCAGTTGTACAAGACACCTGAGCTGTGGGAACCTTGCCTGGTAGTGCTTATGATACGCAAGTCAGAGAGGATATTTTAAATGTAAAGTCTTTGATGGGGGGGGGTTCCTTCTTTTTTTTGTTCACTGTCTACACTACTGCCCCGGTCATAGGGATAAAGGAAGCAATCCTCTTGTGGTCATATCCTTCTTGCCATGGAGCTTCTTGTCTAGGGTGGTTGAAAATGGCCATATCACAGCTGGTAACTTTTCCCTCACACTTCTAATCTTTTACTTATTTTTTTACGCTTGAGTGTATCTGTTCTTACTTCATCTTTTATCGATTTTCTTCTTTTGATCTTGCGCACCATGATATAATGGTCAATCGTGGACAGCATCTGACAGAATATGTTATATATATGTACAGATAATTGTACAACTCTCGAAATATAAATGGGACCTGCAGTTTATCAGGGACCACCAAAAGGGCATGTGTGTGGGGGCAATAAGTCCAGGACCACCATTTGAAAGCCCAAGGGAATATAAGCATGCTCTTTAAAGGAGCAGTCTATTATTACAATAATTGACTGTCAATCATTTAGCTCATAATACAAAATTTTCTTGTACATTAAGTCAAATCTTCTTATATTCTATATCACGTCTGATGACTGTCGTGATTCAAGTCTGCTTGCCTGATGATCAAGACATGATTGGTAATGTTTATTATGTCAGTGTTTATTTGTCCACCCCCTCCACTAACCATAATTCATCACATAATACCATATCCTGTCTGTCTGGGAACTTGATTAACACACCATGTACTGAGCTATGGGTATTTAATGTAGAGACGTAACCTTGAGATATTTTGATTTGAAGGTCAAACAATATTAGGGCAGCCTTGCCATCTCATTGGAAATGTTTAAAACTGTGCATGTGGTGCATTTTGCTGTGTATTAACTGTAGTACTTCAAATGTAACCAAAACGTCTTAAGTTTTTACTTAAAAGTAAATGAGTTCTGAATATAAATACTGAACTAATAAGTTTTGAAATGATGTGTAGGTGCAGGCCTATATATATTTATATGATAAATGGTATGGCAACGGTTAAGTTACAGATTTCAGTGATTCAAATGTGACAAGCCACATTCTTGTATCGGCTACTAATAGAAGTATTTTAACATGATTTCTCTTGTGTAATTTATGAAATGATACAGTAATAGCTAGTGTAATTATGTATTTAAAGTTTGTGACATTCCAAATTAAAATGGTTAAAATGTAGTACAATTAGTCTTTGAGGTCACAATTACGGCATTCTTGGTCCAGTACTTATTAAATTCCTTTCTATTCAAAATATTACATTGTTGAACTTTTGCTTTTTTGTTTCGGCCAAAAATGTGATTAGTATGATGAAATGTCATAGCCAAAACTTGACCCATACTTCAGTTGTATGACTTTGCTCTTTTAAGCCAGTGAATAGATCGAAAACAAGTATTGAGCCGTGACTGCACTTTTAGCTGTAGACTTTATATAGTGGATACCCAATGGTTACGACAGAGGTCAGATTCTATCCATAGGTTAATGTCATGAATGTTTGTATTATTTTACAGTTTATTATGTTTTGCAAGGGATTCAGATTTAGATTGAGGAATGCAACTGTAAGGCTGATCACAGGAACTTGCATAATTTAAAAAAAAATGAAAAAAAAAATTGATCACTAGATCTAGGTCTAGATACAGTCGCATTGCATTTTTTTTCAATTCTTTTTTCAATTTTTTTCATTTTTTTTTAAATTATGCAAGTTCCTGTGGGCTGATGGACATTACATTTTCACCCAGATATATTCATAGTGAAGAGTTGGTAGAGTCCTTTATAGACATGTATTATATGCCCACTGGATGTTACATGTAGGCTCAATTTGCAGTTTGAGTGATGATATGATAAATTTGGAAAAACTTTGTTAGCTGCACTCGCCATATTGAATTGTATTTCATATCTCAAAGTGACTGCATGCAATCCCATTTTGGTACATGTGAACTTAACATAGAACATCTGCTGCATGGTTACAATATAATATCATTAGTTAGCTTAATGAGAACAGTTCATATAAGGTTACAATTTTCTACTTCAATTTATTTTCCTAATTGGGTCTCACCATCAAATAATGTCAACAAATATGATACATATATAATTACATGTATGTATAGCGAAACGTATTGATATCAAGACCTTCATTATATTGTACTGTATACAATATCAAATTTTTTTTTACAATCTATTAAATAGGTTGCAGTAGATTTACATGTAATTATTTTTTTGTGACTGAAATTTCATCTCTTAAATTTGTTGAATATCATTTAAATTAACAAATTATAAGTTGCTGGCAAATTCAAGATCAAATCAATGCTTAACTATTATTTAAATTATAATACATATATCGCTTAATTGAATAAGTGAAACATTATATGATGTATGGCAACATTATATGATTTATTACATTCGCAATTATGTGTAAAAGATACGACAGTACATAATAATGAACTTATGAACTTATGAATTGTCATTAAATTATCCATTACGTATAATGTACTCTTTAAGTTATTAAACTTATGTGAACATAGTCAAATTCAGTATAACAGGGGTTCTTCAATTCAAGATTATTCCGAAATTCCGGATTACACAAGAAAGAATGAACTTAATTGTGTGCACAAAATAAAATTCAAAGGATTGACAAAGTTATGGTCATTTGAAGTTCCATTATTTGAATGTTAACAATAAAACTATGTTTGAAACCTTGTTTAAAGGTGTAAGGATGTGTGCCAATAGCAGAATAAAGCACTGGATGATCACTGTTGGTGGCCCTGATACTCCAGGAGGGGTGGAAGCCCTTAAAGTAATATTATTATTTTATGGCTATAGATGGGATGTCTTTTAATCATTACTATAATGTCCGATTTGTTATTGGAATATAAATACTCATTAAACTTATGACCATATTAATGACGAAATATTTATTGGATTTCTACTACGCAGTACCATAGTCGTTGGAAGCATGCCAGTCTGTTCGAAATATTTGCCAATATTGAATTCTTTACCATTGTACCTATAAGACCATTGTGTGCACATGTATTGGCACCAACTTCATACTTAAAGCTCATTCTTTGGAACTAGTTCAGCGAACAATGTTCTCCTGACCTCCTCAAATTTGGCAACAAATTCCATAATATTATTAATTGTCACATGACCTAATTGTCCACTCAGGTAATTATAGTCATTACGCAGCCGCATTGTTGTTTTGTAATCATGACGTGATTTTCATTTAATCCTTAGTCTAATAGGGTTATGTTTTGATGTTTTGGTTAATTGCATACAAACAAAATTGTAATGGGAAATGATTAATATATAAAAAATAACATATTTTTGTATATTTTTATTAGCAACATCAGCAAAATAACCCTCCCAAGATAAGTTCTGATGATGGAAATAAAATTACAATGTGCACGAAACGTACATGAATGCCTCATGAATACTGAATTGTGACACACAGTTTTAAAACACATACTATGAATGGTCACCAAAATATATGATTTAATGTGTTAAAAGTACACTTTACCTTAGAAGAAAAATACTAAACAAAAACAGTTGTGTTTGTTGGCTTGAAGTCAGGTATACAAATGTTTGTGGTTAAGTTGTTGGCCTGGGTTTACGTTCCCTCACTTGGGGGCACTCACAGACAGTAACCTTAATAGGTTCCAAACATGTTGTGTCTGCACACTCACAGACCTCTTGCACTGATTGACCTTATAATAATGCATCCAACATATAACAATGTTCATAATACAAATATTTTTTTAGCCATTATTCGGTTATATAACATAAGTATTAAAATTTAGGCCAATTAAACCATGCTTCACAATTAATTTAATGCTCTGACAGCATTATTAGTTGATACAGTGATACATATGATCTGAGAAAAACAATAAAAAAGTTTGTACTTAAGGCTTGCATGGAGTAATTGACACAGCTAGGTTTATTAAAAGATTCAATTTAGGTTAGGTTCAATTTATATTCTTAATACAAGATAAAAAAAAGAAGGGAAAAAAGATACCATTTATTTTAGACAGCGGCATATTGAAGAATGATGATATATCCAGGGATATTTTAATTGATTGGATGATTGAACTTCCAGCCACAGATTCCTTGAATTCTATTTCTGCTCATTTAGTTTCCAATTTAGTCTTAGAACTTCTTAAAACTGATGCTTTACTGCTAAAAATAACTTCTATGATGTAAAGAACTACAGGTTTTCTGTACCTCTCTACCTGTGGAAAGATTTAAATTCCAGGCAATGAGTAATGGTTTGTATATATTCTTTCTTTCCCTATTGTGTTGGTAAGAGGGTTAATATTATAATGGTAGTGAAATTGTTTAAATACCTAAGGTGTTACGTGTTCCTAACCAGACTTAATGCACCTGGCTAACAATACTGTAATTTTCATTGTTTTCATTCCTTATAATTTGAACATTTGTCTGTTGGAAATTTTATTTGCATCGATCATGATTAAGTTTTATCGGTATGAAATAATTGAGACTTCAGAACACTGTTTGTTTCCAAAGATATGCTTGACATGCATAATGTGGTACTCCAATTAAGGGTCTAAAGGGAAGGGCCTCTTTGGCCTGTGTCTAAGGGTCCACAGGAGTCCATGGAAGGGACCTCATTGGCTTGTGTCTAAGGGTCCACAGGAGTCCATGGAAGGGGCCTCATTGGCTTGTGTCTATGGGTTCACAGGAGTCCATGGAAGGGGCTTCATTCATCTGTACTAGAGTGCACACAAGTTTATGGCAGGGGCCTCATTAATCTGTGCTACTATAAGCACATAGGAATCCATGGAAGCATTCTAGCTCATTGGTATGTGCTAAGGCCAAAAATAATCCATGCAAACGGGCCTGACATTGGTATGGGCTACACAGACACTAGCTGCCGTTAAGTAAACCTATTTGATTGTATATAGTGTAATTATATAGAACATTTCATAGAACAGACATGTTGCCATGCTTGTCCTTGTACAACTATATATTGAGTCTGTTACAATTATGTTTAATTACTGTAATGCCATCCATTATGAATCGGCAATGTTGATGGGATAATGAATGGTTAAGATGTCAGGCTTAGGTTTATGAATGGACAAACCCAAATTTACTATAGCTCTCAATGGATGCTATATTTTGTTAAACAACTTGTAACCCGTAATGTTTATATTTTGGTTAAGTATTGAACCAGTGACTGTTGTGCGCCTGCATGATGTTTGACATATGAAGATTTAAATTCTTCCAAAATATAAATTACAAGGGTGTCATAAAAAACACAAAAAAAGTATAATGATAATAAAAATGATACATTATAAAGTCCAAGGTTATAATCTTGATCAGTTTCCTTTTACAGCCCAAGTTTCGAGGATATACCCCATAGATAGAATGCCGTATTCATTGCTGACATGAATAGAGTTATATTATATTATATAAAGGCGTATAATGAAAACACCCTCGGTGATTATTTGGGTGACTGGATACGAAGAGAAATGAATATATATGTTTACATATTACATCTCAATATATAAGTTATGTGAGTGGGAGGCTGGAGAATCTATGAACGTGAAAGTATTAGCGTTATCGATAGTAAACTATCTGCATGTATGTGATGATCATGACTCCACTGCGTGAATCTCTCTCTCTCTCTCTCGTGAATATCTCTCTTGTTCTGGCTCGCTCTCTCGCTCGTTTACATACCATAGTGTACTTTAAGCTGTTCCTATGTATAATGCTCGACATTGCATCACTGCTACAGTCAGGTTAGATAATTCCCCGCCACATCTGCGAGATATTGCATCCAGCGTTTTTGCGTTTTATGATTGACACAAAGTATATGATTGGGGAATGTGTGATGGGGGAATGTCTGTACGCAGTCTGTAACAAGTGTCTCAATATTGTTACATTGTTGTATGTATAATGATAGAACAGGAGTAGATGTTGTATATACGTAATTATGATATAACAAATTGTATAGGGAAGATTGTAACCTATTAATAGGAGAGATCACCAATTTCATATGCTAAATGTCCCCCGGCAATCTATTGGATGAATGAATAATACAAACCTGCCATTCACCAATAGCTAACTGGTGGTATGAATGCCTAATTTGTTGACAAACATGATCTCTCCTATATGCAAAGTGGCCATCGGCGGATTAATGGATGAATAAACAATAAAACCTTTCATTCACCAATTGCTTGCTGGTTGATACATTTGCATATGAATAACCCTGTATACAAACATGATCTCTCCTTAGCATTACCTTACTGCTAAATGGTTAAAAGGTATACAAAATCAAATGCACACAAATATTTACTCTGATTTCAGCAAAATGTTGCATGACTGATCAGGACCAAGTCTAGTTGTGCATATCTTCGGTGCAAGATGCTTGGAGTGTTTTAAATGTGATATGTTCCTGTTTCTTTTCACGACCTAATATTGCAATTTTTAAACAATAACAACAACTTGTGAATACAAGTTACATTACTTAACGTAAAATATCATATTTTGCCCCCCCCCCCCAACATATAATCAAAATATTAAATAACGAATTATTCTTTTAAAAGCATTAAGTCTTTACATTGTTAGTGAAAGCTTGGTTCTTTTGGCTATCAGACTTCATGCTTCTCCGGGTACTGGGTATATATGCACTCGCAACACTTGCATGTCTCTATAATATAAATTGATGCTAATTATTTTCCCAGATTTGCACATATAAATAACCGTGCTGTTAATGTGTCATGATAATTAATATAATATAACCTACATCTTGGAATCTGACCCACTCAATGTCAGGCACAGTGATGTTTTATATAATATAACATTACATAATGCATGGTGATGCAATATAGGTCAAAACTCATAAGTGATGCTGTTTGAATTATTTGCTGTATTTACTTACCGTCCCTTTTGCGCATCAAGGTTGTATCTACATGTGGCAGATAGTAAGGTACAACATTGTTGCACCAAAGGGACGACGTTATGTATAAATATAACATTCTGCAAAACATAGCACTCTGTATAGTGATATATATATACATTTACTGTTTCAATTAAATACACCTGTCGGCAAAAAAGCAACATACAAGTGAATCATAAATTGTTACCTACATTGATGCAACGTTATATATGGCACAGTGTTGATGCACATTTTCTAGCAACAGTCATTCATTTTGCTGGAAACTATGCAGATTTTTGTTTTGCTGGGCCGGTGAGCCGAGTACAATGTTTAAATGATCTCAGGCCTTAGTGTCAGTACCAGTGGTCCTTAGCTAAGGCATAATGCCCAATCTTGAAAATGAGTCACAAGTCGGTTTTGGTGCCATTTGCAAACACCCATAAAGCAAAACCCTGTTTCAATTGCTAAAATTCAGCTTATGAATCTTCAAATGACCTTATAACTTGGTCAATTCTTTGATTTTTTGCGTCAAATAACTTCTATTTTCTACAGAAAAGTTTATTCTTTCCAGCGCAGCAAATCTGGATAATTCCAGAATTGTAGGACCCCTGTGAACAATGATGGACACACCAAACATTAAACAAATAATGTCATTTATATTTTAATAATCTCAGACTGTTCTATGCTGACCTATATTTTACTGTACTATTCTAAAGTTCAGTGTGCACATCTGTGAGTGTTGACAGTTCATCAAGCTTAAACATTATATAACAGGTGTTCCCTATGTTTGGGAGCATTTTAAAACAATTCCCTTCAGTGTGTTTGTAGCACTCCAAACTGTCAAGGTTACTTCTAACTGTCAAGGTTTGAACAGAGCATATTCGTGACATATAAATCAAAAGATGAAATTGTTGGAGCTTTAAAGGTTACATGATTATGAAGAATGTGTTGATTTGTGCTTTGTATGTTTGTACCAGGTGTGACAATAGATATGGCTGATGTTTGACATTACAATGGTAATAATAATGTGATCTTTTCTGGGTAGGCATTGCCATGTGAATGTTGGCTTTCCTTGCAAGAGCTTGCACCTCCCTTGATGGTATCCTCTGGTGTCTATGTAGGATCGAGTCATTGCCATGTGAATGTTGGCTTTCCTTGCAAGAGCTTGCGCCTCCCTTGATGGTATCCTCTGGTGTCTATGTAGGATCGAGTCATTGCCTTGTGAATGTTGTCTTCCCTTGCAAAAACCCTCTTGATGTAGCACCTCAATTTGACATCCCTTGCAAGAATATATGCCATCAATGTGCTAAGTCAGCTACATTTTTGATATGCTATCATAAAATCCCTGCAATGTAAATCAAGAGTTGACTGTTAATGTTCCATGAAATGGTTATAATACTCATGTACATATAATAAAAATAATAATATTTGTAGATCATTAATCTTTAGGCCAAAAATAAAATATTGTTTGTTTCCCCTTCCCTATCAACCGGAGCAAAAAGTCCCTTACCCAAAATATGTTCTGAAAACTTTTTATTGACAATAAAAAAATAATTTTTACCTACCCAACCCTAATTGACCTGGGTACAGGAAGGGGAAACAAACAACATTTGTTTTTGGCCTTATTTGGCAGTATGTTTGTGTTAATCTATGTCTGTCTACGTGCAATTTCTCATATTTTGCATCAAACATAAATCTTGTAGTGTATAATATAATATTGAATTTATGGCCTTATTACTGACATTTAATTACGTACTTTACATTAATTGAACATTAAGTAAGCCTTTAGCCTTGACAGCGTTCAAATTGATAGTTATTGACTATGTGCTCTTCGTTTGTTTTGTTTACAATTTACATAATTTGTTATATATTATTAGTCTTAATTGTTTCTTTAATGGTTTAACTGCATAATTTTATTCAAGGACTCCTGTATTAATTGGTTTCATGGTTTTATGCTTTTAATTAGAGATGGCAATGAGTACTAAAATCGGTACTCGGGTACTCGGTCATTCTCCGATCGAGTACTCGGGTACTCGGAAAACTATAAATTTATGTGAATGATATTTGGGACACAGAAATGTTGTACTGCAAACGTGCGTGTTCAACTTCAAATAGAACATCGTGTATGCCTGTCTATTCTATTCAGTTGATGGTCAAATCTACTTTGGTTGAAGAATGTTGAAACAAAAAAAATAACAACAATACAGTGTAAATGCAGTATAAGTTATAGTCAATAACGCTAGAAAATCGAATAATAACAAATAACAACTAACTAATAACAACTCTTATCAACCGGTGACATAGTAATATTTACACAGCGTGACGCAGTCGAGTTATCGTTCATTCATACACGCGTGAGAACGATTATAATTTAAAGTAATATTTTATTTATTTCTTAATCGATTGTCACACCCAATAGAGATTGATGACAATCACTCGGATTGATGTCAACAAAAGAACCCCAAGCTACGTGTCATAAACAAACTAACAGACGATGATTGAAAGGTCTGCATGTGTTTTGCTTGCAATTAGCGACCTCGTATCGGCGATTAAGGATTGACGACACGTTGTTAATTGTAATTTTATTAGACCAGATAAGACTTGGACACATTCTGTACAATACAGGATTAACAATTATTATTTTTATTTTTTACCGAGTACTCTAATACTGATTTTGCTATTCGTTAATCGGACCTTTGAACGAGTACTCGAGTACTCGGGTACTCGTTGCCATCCCTACTTTTAATGCATTCAATAAAATAAAATCAATTTTAGTGTAAAGCCATTTTGACATAGCTAGGCCAGACAGGAATTATTCTATCTTCCAAATATTTTTTTGATTACGTTAGATTTCTACAATGGGTCAGTCATATATGGCTGAGTCTGTGACTTTTCCCCAGGAATGAATTATGAAATAGGTAACATCAGTGATGTGGATGACTTGTACTTTTCTATCAAAGCGGTATAATTATTACATGATTTACAATAATGGACGAGTAATCTGGATCATTATAAGCAGTAGTATAGACATCGAGGCTAATGTAGGAGTGCATATTTATAGCAACTTGGCACTGTTGGATGTGTACATTATAATGGTGAAATGGTCATGCCAGAGACATGTGTATATTGCTGGTCAAGTCAAGGCCAGGAGACAACCTTGTACTATACCCGCAATATACACATATCATTCATATATCACGACCGATCCAATAATCATAGAATGATGCCAGTTATATACGTTGTCAAGTATCAGCTGTGCCTATTGCTCAAGCGTTTGTAAAACACGTTTTCATTGGCTCTCTGTCACAAACTTGCCCCCTAAATATGAAATAAAATTACAAAACAATTACATTTGTAGAATAATAATGACATTATCATCAACAACAATTATTGTACATCAATAAATATAGAACCGTCGTCCCTGACGTCTATAATGGTCAGATAAATGATAAAAAAGTTATTTAAGTCATCTATAACCCAGGACATATTTATCATGAATATACCGATATAGTAACATGCCCGAAAGCAAATTGTTGACCTATAGTCAATGGTACGGTCTTTGGACACATAATTATTAATGAGCTTGCCATATTGTACTGCTGTGGGAGGACGGACAATCAGTAAAACAACGAACAAGTTGAGACAGTAGCACTTACTGTTAGACAGGTCATAGAGACGTTATGGTAGAGACTTATGGTAGAGACATTATGGTGACGGCTTTAAATCACCACCCACAATACTTCAGCCTTCAAATGGGTCAACATGACGGTATGTGGTTAACATCTAGTTTCTAGGAAGGGCAAGGTCTGTAGCCAAGTGATAATTAGAGGAATTACCAAAACAAGCTTGTTTTGAAGAACAACATGCCTCAAATATACTTAGTACCCTACATAATATTTGCCCTCGGTGCCCACTTGTCTCTGGATAGGGCTCTGAAGGGACAACACAGTTCATTAAGGGTCAGTTCACAACTCTGTTGCCCCTCATGTATTAGATATTGTCACCCTCATATTGTCAAGTTATATGGTCCAGTAAAAGGACTCCTGTGTACAACAACTTACAGCATGTACGTTTATCTAACTGTCAAGGTCATTAACTGTCAAGGTCATTAACTGCCAAGGTCATTAACTGACAGACTGTCAATAACAAGTATATTATTAAATGTATAAGGTCATGCTGATCACTACATTGTTGTACATGGTTACAATTACAATACTTGATGAGTTATACAACCAACATAGGTTTTAGCGCTAACCGTGGTCCCCATAGTTCAACTGGTTCGGTTTTAGCGCTAACCATAGTCCCCATAGTTCAACTGGTTGGGTTTTAGCGCTAACCGTGGTGGTCACCATAGTACAACTGGTTGGGTTTTAGCACTAACCATGGTCCCCATAGTTCAACTGGTTGGGTTTTAGCGCTAACCATGGTCCCCATAGTTCAACTGGTTGGGTTTTAGCACTAACCATGGTCCCCATAGTTCAACTGGTTGGGTTTTAGCGTTAACCGTGGTCCCCATAGTTCAATTGGTTAGGTTTTAGCGCTAACCGTGGTGGGGCTAACTGTGGTCATCATTGTTCAACTAGAGACCGCCAATACGGCCAGTGATTTAACTATGCATAGTCGAATCAATGCTAGGTAGCTTTTACCATAATCTTATTGAATTTCCAATGTTCAATGACGTATCTATGTTGTGCCAACTTCACAGAGCTTATTGAAACGTACATTAACCCAAAATTATGATGGTTAACTACTACGCATATATATATATGCGCTCGTTATATCTAGCTACTTGTTGTGTACAAATAACAAGATATATATATATAGATCAGTACTCGTACTTAGATCTTTGTCTAACAACCTCACATTGAAGTTTGACATTGAAAATATCACTACTACAACTACTCATAATACACAAGGTACGATCATAACCCACATACCAGTTTGTGCCGACATCCAAAACTAACATTCTTATGTAAGTTGTAAGTATTTATCTTGTCTTCCTGGAACTGAATACATCATTAGTTATACATAGTTTCTGCCTGCGTGGTCTTGTATCACTGTCTCCTACAAACAGGACAAGGTTAATTATATTTACCAAACAATATACGTAAATGGTAAGTTACTAACTGCTGTAGAGCTGTTATATCTCACTAATTGAATGCGGCAGATTATACGTTAAGCCTAGGACCCTAAGAGCATTATTTTCCTCTGCGATGTACTCCCGATTGAAATTAATTATCTATCAGGGCATTGGGAATATGCTCCTCTTGGTCTAGGGAAAGCTTCGGGGAAGTCATGAGACAGTGATATCGAAAGGAATTGTGATGAATAGGGTGGTATCAGAAGAAATCGGGAGATTACATCGCTGATGCGGAATTGCTCAATGGTATGATCGTTACATACGAAGATCTTGCTATTCTTGCATTAATTTCTCATTATAAATTATCTAAGTGTTTGTTGTGCCCCCACACTTATTTATAAGTGGGGGGCATATAGCATTGGTGCTGTCCGTCCGTCCGTACGTAACACAAATCTTGTGTGTTGAACTCCTCATAAACTACTGGGTAGAATTTCTTCATACTTTAACAGATGAACAACCTCAATGTATAGATGACAGTTAAGGAAGGATTTTTTACTGTGTCAATTTTGACCAGAGTTATGGCCCTTTGTTACTTTTACTATATACCCTATAGGGAAAAATCTTGTGTGTTGAACTCCTCATAAACTACTGGGTGGAATTTCTTCAAACTTTCACAGATGAACAACCTTAATGTATAGATGATCGTAAAGGATGGAATTTTTGCTGTGTAAATTTTGACCAGAGTTATGGGCCTTTGTCACTTTTACTATATACCCTATAGTGAAAATCTTGTGTGTTGAACTCCTCTTAAACTACTGGGTGGAATTTCTTCAAATTTTCACAGATGAACAACCTCAATGTATAGATGACCTTAAAGGATGGAATTTTCGCTGTGTAAATTTTGACCAGAGTAATTGCCCTTTGTTACTTTTACCATATACCCTATAGTGGAAAATCTTGTATGTTGAACTCCTCACAAACTTTTGGATAGAATTTCTTCAAACTTTCACAGATTAATAATCTCAATGTATAGATGACTTTAGAGGATGGAATTTTTGTTGTGCAAATTTTTACCAGAATTGTTGCCCTTTGTTACTTTTACTATATGATGGACCTTTGATTTTTTTTTTTACTAGAATTATTGTCCACAACGACACAAGGCTAAGAAATTGAATAATGATGTTACCTCAAACCGCTATTCTCTCTCCTTCCCCATTGTAAATGATATGTGCTATAAGGGGGGCACCCATGTCATGGGACACATTTCTAGTTTACTTTGTGTCTGAGATGAAGCCAAACCGGTCAGACTGCCTCGCCATCCGTAAATACAAGTACACATCAACTAGGCTGGCTTCTCTTCTATGTGTTGATAATCAAATACAGAAATAAATGCATATTTGAAGTACACATAACCTTACAGTACTGGTACGCATAGATATGACCATCAGAAATAAATAACCTGAAAAAAACAAATGAGAAAACTGGAATTTTGTATCGTGTCCCACTGAGCATTTTTTGCCGCAACGATGTACTCCAGATTGCAATTTAAGAGCTCTCAGGACATCGGGAACATGTTCCTCGTGGTCTAGGTGAAGCTTCGGGGAAGTCATGAGACAATTTGTGATATCGGAAGGAATTGTGATGAATCGGGTCGTATCAGAAGAAATCGGGAGAACATCGCCGATGTGGAATTCCTCAGTGGGACAAAGGCTTTGATGTACGTGCTTTTGTAACCGACCTTTAAAATATCCAGCCAATTCACAGCTCATCATAGTTAAACTCATTTTTAAAAGCAAATTGGCTCAAAATCATGCAAATGTCCAATGGGTTCAAGAATTTATGTTACAACTGAAGTATTTTTGTGATACTTTTCCCAAACTCGACCCGAAAACTCTATGGCCTGGACGCACAATGGGGTGTCAGCATGTAGCCATTGTATCAGAATTATCAACAATAACAAAACTCTAATGATTGCATCTTGCTTTTACTTTATAATATTCAAATTTTTGTAATGGAATTTAGAATATAACCTACATTTTGAGAAAATAAAATCAAAATGCAGGATGTTATATTAGCTCGCTCCGCCCTTTTTAATCATTAAAAATTTACTTAATATGTTCTAACAGTTACTTAAAGTAATTTTCCAGTAGTAGGAGAGAGAATAATGAATACTAGTATTGTATCACCTGAATCAATATGGTTTGTTGTAATATAAAATGGTGTGGGTGGTGTTGCCATTATTCACTCAATCTACGAGTGATTGTTTTATTAATTGTTAACGCGTGTGGATTTATTGACATCGGAAGAAGACGTATTACTATCCTCTGTGTGGACCTCGATTTAGATCTATCTGTTGTATTAGAGATTATTCAGTTACAATAGACAATCCATTTTTAGCATTCCATGTGCGTCATTCTTCAATACGGGAAAGTGAATGTTTTATGTAATTATTGACTTTACGGTTTATCGAATGTCACCAGAAGAGCTCTCATTGTTCCTTTATTGTAACGTCTCATTCAGAAGCTTAGGTTAACATTCCACGGTAGATACTAGATATTAGTCGTTTTATGTTCATTTAGTCTATGGGACAAATACTACGTTCTCATAGTGATAATACTATATCTATTTATAGTTCAAAATATTAGAATTTTCGCGGTTGGCTTGTATTGTTTATATTACCGTCTTATTTGTCATATTGCCAGTTACTTATAAGGCGTTAAGAATAATTGTTATTTTATCTAGGTCACATTTGACAAGATCAACTCCTGTTTACACATGGTTAACTTCTGCAATTGGTCAGGGACAATGTATTAAATCATAAGTGCTATTTTCGTACTTTTTAAATTTGTCTCACTAAAAATGTTTGCGGCTTTATTTAGTGAATAAAACAAACATAAGAAAAAATAGCTATGTTAAAGGTCAAATACAGGTTAGCCTTATTCAGAATTTTTGTGCAGACCCTGAATTACATATAAATATTATTAATAAATATAATATAACTATTGTAATTTAGAAAGAATGTGTAACTCTTAAATATCATCAGCATGCCTTCATTAATTACAAAAAAATATTATTTAAGGGCGCTGAATAATGTTGCTTATTATTGTGCCTTTATATACAGGTTGAGTCTTTAAATATCCCGCTTAATTGTCATTCTGTATGTTCCAGTCTTTTATTTTTTATAGCCCTTTACATAAAAGTAACATCTCCCAAAGCCCTTGAAGCAACGGAATGTAACTAAATCTAACAGGAATTATTACATATGTTAGTAAATGTTGGTCTGTTTTGTTCTGCTCTGTTCTGTTCTTGTAACAATTTGCTAACAGTTTACCATAAAACGCTGTTTGTTGTTCGTTCCATCATGCACGTACACAGTATTATACATTTAATCGACAAACATTCATATACAATTTTTCATAATTACGCAGTTCTATTAAGTTTTTGTCAATCATTCAATTAATTGGAGTCCCACTTAAGGTTAAGAATTTCGGTAAGGTGAGGAATTTCGTGCCTGATATTTATCTTACTTGGTTGTATCTTATATATAAATGGCTTGACAATGTCGCTGTAAACTGATACCTGCTGCCTTTATAACCGTTTGACATGCAACTAACAAGGTGTTCTATTCTAGTGTATTCATGTGGAAGTATTGTCTCTAAAATATCTCGCATTAACTTCAAGCCTTTAGGTATATTTCTTTTCAACAAATTATTTGCAGTTACCACATATAGCGATCACAGCACTGATAACCGCATTATTCTGAAATACGAACAAATGGGTGTTCAAACAGAACACACACACAAATGGTTGGCAATGTATCATAATTTTTGTTTCCCATTTTTTGCATGCCATTTTTATTAGGAACAGGAACAATTTTGGGCATGTAAACAAGATAACATTGCATCATATATATATCGTATATTTATGAAGACAATGTCTAATGCTTGTTTTTGTTTCAAATGTACAATTCATCCCTTGGCAATTCCGGATCACCATGGTGAAAGTGGCCATCTGTCCCTTCTTAAGTGTAGGTACAAAGTATTAAAAAAATTGTTTTAGGATCAAAGCATATATTCATCATGTACTAGATTTCATAATTATGTTTATTGCATGATGAATATTGATCATAATTATGTCGATATTAATCGCTAACTCAGAGGCAAGAAGTCTGCCACCTAGGAGGCAATTTAAAGGCCGCAAGATCTATTCACAGAATTATCTATGGATCTCTTAAATTCACATTCGCTAAAGAACAATATCATTAAACAGGGGTGTCAATTTACCTGATTATCCGGATTTTTGGATTTCTCATCCCTGAAAGAGCAATCATCACCAGGCTTCTGACCAACATAAAAGTTATTTGATGAAAATATCTCAAGAAAGGACAAAGTTATGGTTATTTTAATCTGCTCTGAAAGATTTTACTTAATACAAACTGAGTTAGTTATGGAAACAACGCCATTGAAGGCCACTTGTTTGGCAAAAATGGTTGGCCCCATACGATTTTCCGAATTTCAATTTGGCCCTGTTGACACCCCTGTTAAAGTTATTCGGGTTAAATACCACTTGACCATTTACTCAATATCCTGTTTTCATAGAGTTTGTTACAATCATCTTAAGTATTCTGATTAGTTATTTGTTATCCGTGCCTTTTGTGTCAATAATTTTGATTTGTTGGTTCCCCTGTGAAATGAACTGTTACAGTTCATGAATTTTTCATGAAATATACATGAATAGTTCATTTCCATATATCATGAAAAATTCATAAAAATCCTTGAACTCTAAATGAGACTTTTCTTGAAGTGTCCATGAAATATTGATTCATGAACTGGGCATGGTTCATGAACAGGGCATGAGTCATACCATCAAGGATTTTTTAAGTACTAATCATGCACAGATGTTCTTCAAAAATCATGAACTGTTGAAGGACAAACTGATTTTATGTACAGTTCATGAAAATAAATGTTCATGAACAACTCATGAACTTTTTGCTATATATCTCTATTGTCTCATTTAGACTTCATATTTTGGACATGAACTGTTCATGATTACAAATTTCATGACAATTTCAAGGACAAACATATTTTATGTACAGTTCAATAAGATAAATGTATTCATGAACAACCCATGAAATAAACTAAGTGTATCAAAATGCATAAAATGAAGCTCTACTGTGTGTATGAAGACTAAGTCCAACATGTGTTTTAAGTATAAATAGTAAATTTATTATTGGTACAATGATTGCCTCATGATATTAAAAATAAGAAAAGAATCATTGTGTATGCATATTCATGTTCATAAAAGTTGCAAATCGGGAACATAGCTGAAGGATGATGTACGTGCCTGAATATCAGATGAAACCTACTGGAACATGGTTATTGTATCATTACAATTGTTTGCCTCAATCAGATTAACAGTTTAGCTACCTTTTGTACCTTTTGCAACATGATTTTCTGTTCACATTGTTGTTTTGAACAGTTTGAGTATATTTTATTTGGTATATCTCATTTTCATATTAACATGCATGCTCAATAGCTTTTCAAAGACTATACTTACAGAGTTTAAAACTACCAACTATTCAATTTACAAAAATCAGCAATTAATAAATATTACATTTATCTATGACAATATACAGTAACCTTATATGATATAAATAAATAAACATACAAAAAAAAGACGCATTGTTTCTTGAACACTTCATGAACACTTCATGAATACTAATTCTTAAAACCTCATGCTAGGCGTACCCCACCCACTTGCTAATTTGTTTTCCTATATTTTTCACACAATTATTCTTAAAATTAGATATTTAAAGTCACACAAGATACTTTTAAACTTGACATGCTTATCTCTGCAACTTACCTTTTATAACATCACATATTAAGATAAAACCACCCATTAAAATTTGTCAAACATCAGCACATGTCAATGCTGTCAGCCATTTTGAAAATCTGTGATGTCGTCAACATGTGACAGGAAGTCAATTTTCATGAATACTTTAAGAACTGTTCATGAATTAATTGATGGACAGTTCAGGAATGGTTTAAGAACAGTCTAGAAATAATTGTTCATGAAATGTTCATCAGGTACTTTTTATTGCTGGATCAAGGACAGTTAATGAACTCTTAAGTATCCATAAAAAATTCATGAACTGTTCATGAACACATTTTAAGAACAGTTCATGTCCAAAAGTTCATGCACCAGGTTCAAGAACTTATCAGTACCTGTTTATGAACAGTTCTTGATTGGAGTCAAGTGTCCATGAAATCATGAACTACATTTCGCAGGGGTTGTTATCCCAGCCTTTTGTGTCAATGATTTTAATTAGTTGGTTGCTATCTCTGCCTTTTGTGTCGATGGTTTTGATTGGTTGGTTGAAATATCCTGTTGTTTATTTGGTTTTGTTTCATAATAATAATACTCGATGATAATACAGAATGATGTGTATAACAAGTAATGGTAACCTGTGAAGAGGAATGGTCCATGTTTTTACAAACAAACCGAGTATTAATTTACAACTGTGGAAAACAATTCTAGGAATGGATCTATCCTGTCAATATATATTCACTGTTGATTCAGGCACACCCTTGTGTGTAGGTCTTGAAATAGATCATTCAGGGGCGTAGGCAGCGATACAGACGTATGCACATGAGTAAAATTAATTTTGAAAAGTAGAAATATAAATATGGCAAAACTGGCATTAAAGTAAAAAATGTCCACAATCATGAGGACCCACAACCATAACCACCAACTCCAAGGCTTGTGTATGTAACATCAATTCAAGCCTGGTAACGCCCGGGGCCCCTGTCATTATAACAGTTTGAACCTTAACATGTGTAGTGAGATATTGCTTTTGATTCCAGTATACCTCAGGCACAGTTATCTCAGTCCAGGGCACAATTATCTCAGTCCAGGGCACAGTTATCTCAGTCCAGGGCACAGTTATCTCAGTCCAGGGCACAGTAACCTCAGTCCAGGGCACAGTTATCTCAGTCCAGGGCACAGTAACCTCAGTCCAGGGCACAGTTATCTCAGTCCAGGGCACAGTTATCTCAGTCCAGGGCACAGTTACCTCAGTCCAGGGCACAGTTATCTCAGTCCATGATACACTCTTCCTCTCACTGACACATTAACTAATATATTTTTCAACAGATTGAGATCTGGAACAGCACAACCCCCCCCCCCCCAAAAGAAAAAAAGAAAATAGTATGCAAATTTAAAGACAAAATTAAAGAAAAAATTCAAATGCAACCTTAGATAAAGTTCAAATGCAACCTTAGATAAAGTTCAAATATCTGCCTACATGTATGACACTATCACAAGCTAATGGCTAGAGCGCATGCGTGTAGACGCACATTGTTGTAATAGTTTTTAACATAACAGACAGACAGTGTCTGCTTGCGCTATTACCATACTGGTGTAGAATATAGTCTGTAGAATATTCCTGTTAAGGAATGTTGTTGTATAGATGGTTGTTACAGTGTGTCAGATCAATATCAATGTCTGAGATGGATGTACCAGCCTATCATGTCTGTATACTTCTCCTAGATGTTCTAATGTCTGCATATAATACGCCTTCTGATACAAGTCATGTTCCCATGTTCCGTGTTCAATTAGAACATTGCATGTTTGCATTCAATTGTCTGGTGCAGTCGCCTATAGCTGAATGCTTAATATAATTTAAAAAAGTGTTCTAGAAAATTCTGAAAATATCCATGTTATAAACAGTTGCAGAAGACATTGTAGGTAGCGCTTTTATAGGGCTGATTGCTTTGCGCTTTTTAACAACATGTTAATGGAGTTTCTATTTGTAAAATGTCTTCTAAAATGTGTGCGCTTTTATACATCTAGGAGTTTGAATTTTTTTACTATTTTACTGAAAAATACAAGATTTGTTTTGTTACTGTTGTTTATTTTACAAAAAATATTGTTTTATTCTGATGTTAAGATGAAGTTTACAACCTTATATTATTGTATGGTAGTTGTTTCAATATAATATCTGGGGGGAAACCAATACAATACAATACATTTTACCTGTATTTTGTTCCTTGGAATATAATATTGACAACATCATACAATTAATGACAATTAAAAAGATTTTATTTATAGAGGCAACACTGTTACACAGTTGTTGGATCGTTCATGTGTGAACCTCTGAAATTAAATCTCAGTAAAAAAAATGTATCACACAACTGTCTGACTTTCCTGGAAGTCGTAGGTCATTGGCCAATCTAGCGGAGAAAATATGGGTGTCTGACTTTCCTGGAAGTCGTAGGTCATTGGCCAATCTAGCGGAGAAAATATGAGTGTCCTTTGACACTGAAGAATATCTCGATTGAACGCAAACAAATAACACTCAGTTATCACTTTTTCAATACCCTATTATGGGTCATAGCTAGCTGTTTTGAATTCACACTGGAACATAATATTATTAAGTGCACTTAATGCTGGCACATATTTGTTGAACTCCCCTGATTATAATCTTGACACAGATTTACCTAGAAACAATCACTCTATGATTTATTTCCAAGAATATCACTTGTGTTTATTTGTATTTTTCCAGGAATATAAAAATCACTTAATGGTACTTTAAACTACATAATGTTATCTATAACGGTGTTCAACAGATGACAATCGTATTCACTTGAAATAGATGTATTTGTTTTATTACTTGGAATAAGTGCTTGTGATGATCATGCTACCGTTGATCATACTGGTGGTACTGAATGATCTAAACATGATACACAGTATTATAAATCAATTATTCAGGTCAGTCACTTGTTAAAATAACATTATTTATATAACCCAATAATGTTTAAAACAAAAAACACACTGTTATGATATTGCAATGTTTGTATACAAGTTTACCTTGACAGACCAGAATAAACAGACTATACATTCACTAATTGATACGAATTTGATACACAGTCAGAAGGGTATATTGTACTCTCCTCATATTGGCAGTATTTGCATTCACTAATTGGTATGAAATGAACATGACAGTTGTAATTGTTCCAGATTCACATCATGGTTTGTTCTGATCCTTCAAGAACATTAATTTGTTAATGCCATGTGACCCAACTCCTACCATTATAAGCATAGAAATCAGTTCATAGAGGTAATGATCCCGTGAACTACATACTTCCAGTTGACACCATTATGCTTCCTATTCCATTGTGCCATGACCAGACAATCGGCATTCTGCACTGAGGTCCAGGTTACTGTTTTATCAAAGCTCTTACGAATATCGTAAACTTACACTCAATTTTAGTCCTTTATACTGACTGCTTTTACATCTACAAATTTGGTACTGGTATGGTTTTGTATGAGTGCATTACTGAATCATTGCTAATATTGTAGATCTATTTACCACAATATGTATTTGTTAAAAAATTATAAAGAACTTAAAGTTGGACGTTACAAGTTTATGACTTCCGTATGTGCTTTGATAAAACAGTACCCTGTTGTATATTAAATTCATCTGTAAAATGAAATATTGTTCTGTGATCGACACCTACGCTATTGTGTGTGTTTGTTATTGTTAGTCAAGGCTTTCCTTAATATATCAGTTAAGATTAAAGCCACATCAACATTGGTCAATCATATTGTTACACTGAAAAATTCAAGTCAGATGGTCATGATCCAACCTGTGTCATTGATACCAAACCCTTGATGTTATGGTTAGGTTATCAGCGTTACATTGTTGATATCTGTACATATCTGTATAATCATAGAACTTTAATCCTGAGGTAGGATAATGTTTGTAATATATAGTCCAAAACACAGGACAGCTCATAGTTTGGTTATGACTTTTGGTTACCAAATCAAGGAGCATTGCAATGTCACCTGAAAGCGTTCCAACATGCAGGTTAACACACAAAGTCTTCATACTCCTAAATGTTCCGAAATGGTCAAAATTAAGTATTTTGTGTATTTATTTATCATCTATTTAGTTATCTACTGGACATGATTGTTTGTATCAGTATGTGGTCAGTGTGATAAACTTTTCACAGGTGTTCACTGAGTCAACACTTGTTAATGACATAAATACTTATTGACCAGTAAATAAACGTTATTTGGTATCACCCTGTATTGACAGTTTGCCTTGTATGAGTCATGCATTATAACATGTGTAGTCACGTTCTCTCACCTTTCCTCTCACATTTCAATTTATTATACCTCACTTTTTCTATAATGCTTAAGTCCCATTGCCACATAAGCAGATATTTTGACTGTCATTGACAGTTCCAACCTTTTTGACACGTGATCGACCGAAAACTGACTGTCAGGTCATGTGATCGACCTGACATTTTGAATGTCATGCAAGGGCAAGTAACTGCGTCGATCTTAGTTTGAATGTCATGCAAGGGCAAGTAACTGTGTCGATCTTAGTTCTTTGACTGTTGAAATATACTAGGTTTTATAAAAATAGAATGACACAAGAAGACAACTTAAACAAATATGAGTTCAAAACAACGCATTTCCATTATTCACCTTCACCAGGTTAAGAACGCTGTAGGCCTACACAACACACGTTTATTTATGTAAGACGTCATGACGTCACCAGCAATGACGTCATAACGTCAAAACACAACATTACGTATGGCGCACTTTTAAAGTTATAGATCTGTACAAAAATGGTAAAAAGCTTAGTTATTGCTTAGATTTATCTAACACAAGTTCTAGATAATTCCTTAAAAAATATTAATTAATAAAATCCGTAAAATGCACCTTGAATGAACATAGATATAAAATAAAATGTGAAATTGATACACAACAATGCATGAAAGCACAGTCATGTCTAGACTGTTTATAATTATGATAATCATAGCAGTTAGCGTTTTGCGAGACTTATAATAGTGTTCGGTATAATAATGTCACCCGCTTTCCACGGGAGGTAATCCATGTCTTCTATATTTAACTGAACAGGAGGTAACTGAATAAAGGCACCCAGTAGCGCTTTGCTTAGGTAACGGATCCTTGGCCTAGTCCTACTGCTGATCTGCAGTAACTTATCTCTATTTGTTACTTGTCCCAGTGGTTGCCTCTATACCATCTTTTTCCTGTTTGATGCAAGGCTGCACTGTACCATTAAATTGGTTCTGATTTATTTCCCTTGCTTGACACTCAGCATATTTAGTTCCAGGTAATTGCTGATTCACCTAGTGTCAGGATTATGTGACTGCGTAGTCTCCATATAGCTGCTGTTGACCAACGGGACTTAAAACAATAGTTAAAAACAAATAATGTTCCGAGACACACCAAAAATACAAGGACATTATAGTAGAGTAAGATTATGTACAGCATATAATGTCTGAATGAGAACCTGACTGTACTGACAAGGATGGCTTTTAGCATGTTCTTGATGAATCTGTAGTTACCTCCCCTAAAAACTAGTATTCCATTGAAAAATAGAATTTAAAATGTTATTGTGTGAGAAATCTGTGATCTATGGACTTCTTTTGTTCATTTGACGGTGAAATTTGTGCAGTCGTATTATTCAGTCTGATATGTTCATAGACCTGATTGTTACAGCAGTAAAATCAAAGTGCTGTATGTATTTGCAATGTTTATATACACAATGTTATGTAAACAAGTGACCAACGTGAATAATCAATTGATACATATGTACTTATATTATACTCCAATATCATCTGCTAAGTGTCCTACGAGGCCACATGACTTGGCCGCACTGATGGTGTGACAGTTCAAGTAGTGGTCAATGCATTGATTACTGCATATTGTTAGTGTTATCTTACATTACTTGTGCACTCAGGTATATAAATAAATATAAATTAATATGACATCATGTTGACCTACTGGTATATACAATGATAATAGATGACCTAACAGGCTTTGAAGTCAGTGTACATATATTTACTTTAGTGATAGTCAAGTTTACTTACGATCTGAAGATAGTTCCTTCAAAGACGTATAATCTAAGTACATAAATAAATACATTATGTCAAATTAACGACAATTGGAGATTAAAATATGAATGTTGATTAGCCGATGTTGACGTCAATAAAAATGACCAAACATGGCATAGAATATGACTTGTGGTAATGTAATCAGCCAGTGTCAACATATGGTGTGGGGGTGTGTTTGTATATTGATGTAATGGTATACATCTTAATCCCTTGTTCATATACTACGTACCTGAACGGACGATTCATACTGTATTTAAACTGACCTCTTATCCTAATTCAAAAGTTAAATATTAAATCTGAAGATCCAAAGGTTAATAAAAATTGTATACGCAGTTGCAGGAAAAGGTTGAAAAATTAGCTAATGAAAATCTTCATTTAAATAACTGTACCTCCCCAGAAAAAAGTTAATGCATGCTTGTTTGTTTTACACCTTTTGTCAACAGTTTTTCAATCATAGCATATATTATTTTCTTGTTTACTTAAACACCTACATCCCCTCCTGTAGCATTATAGGCTGCTGACAAGTTTTATCCTGGCACCCGGTCCTGTGCAAGCCTCTCTGTTACTATACTACTCAAAATTTGATAATGGTCAAGAAATTTTCCGTTTGATATTTTGCAAATTGAATAAGATTGACTGGTAGAATTTTCAGAAAACATAATGATACATCAGCAATATTGCAAGCAAATAACGATTACTTCAAAATTTAATGTCTTAAGTGCTGATAGCCCAACCCCATTAAAATGTTTGTGTTGCATTCAAGCTTCTGTAATACCATATTGCGGTTATCTCTTGGCATTTTGGGTCTTACATGTACTTGATATGCAAATAAAAAATGGGACAAACATTCCCATGTTATGCCTGCCACTTTGGGCCCTACAAATAGGGCTTATCAGTTGCCTCGAAACAACGTCATTTTCACAATGCTTGTCAAATGCAAGACATGACTTTATCGAAATGCAGCAGCAGAATAATCTGATAAGATGATATTTTCATAATTGCACAACCTTTTTTTTTCAGTTAAAGACTTCAAAATTGATGTCTTGACCCTTAGCAAAGTTTGAGTAGTATAAATCATACTATTATGGTGACCTCAATTGGTCTTAGAAATCAGTTGTTCTTGAATTTTGAATAATCATGAAGTCCAGCAGTTTAAACTGGAACTGCAAACTTCATGTATGACGCTTACCGTGGCCACAGAATTGATTGATGACAGCAGTAGTAGTCACTGCAGCTAGCGTATTTATGATGCAGTCCTCTAATATAATATGTGTAGGTATAAACCTATAAGATCTGGGGCCTATAGAATAAAGGGTTGAGGGACTCTGCTCATGTCTGACGATGTTACACTATTATGTAAAATATTAACAAAAAAGTGCTTTCTTCATTCCTGTAATAAATGACGTACAGGTCATTGGGACTTAACACACTGGCTGCACTCGTGACATGAGGAAGTAGGTTCATCGTAAGGTTTGTGGCAGTTTGTGAACAAGGCATGTGTTCAACATTTTGAAACTGGAGATGATTTATGGCACTATGAATGTCATGATTTATATACGTCATATGATTCTATTTACAGAACAAAACTTGTCATGTTTACACTGATAGCGTTTAGTTTGTTGACGTTAACATGATGTCTAAATTTGATCTTTCCTTTTGAGTATAAGAAATTATATGTTATACAACAATTTTGTTACAAAACATTTCATTGGTATTTCTTTCTAATACACCTTATGGAGGCTTGACATCGTCAGCCATTTCTGTGGTTTGCAATCTGGAATACAAGAATCTATATAATAACTTATTTAAAATTGTAGAAGCATAAGTGATAAATCAGCTCTCGATCTTTCATTGAAAATTCATGTTTGTTTACATGTACGAACGTCACATGGTGTCACAAGGTGTAGATATAAAAGTGGGCTGATCCCCTATTTTTATAACGATACTTTGTTTGTATGTTGCTCATACAGAGATAAACATGACTTTATCTATTCAAATGAGAGTGGTTTGGATTTATCGTGTTACTATGATTTATTTACGTATTTGCACTAAATGTCCTTGTTTTACTGCCTGTCTTCTGATTACCTCCCTTTATGGTTAAAAATGCTATTTTAAGAAACCAATGCTGTGTGACAGGCAGTCACATGTATACCTAGACCCTGATCTCCCGAAAGATTTCGAATTAAGCTAAATCTCATCTCACATATTATCATTTATCGTTTAAGTAATTTTGATTGAAGGCTGGACTCAAAATGGCCATCACAAAACAGACACAGGAGTAGTTATTGTATTATAACCAATTAATATTAACTGTACATTAATTTATGATCATTCACAGGTAAAGTTACATAGTTATTTATGCATATGTGCTGTATGTTTTATTGAATGGGTATTTCTTTAAACTTCGTACTAAGCACATTCTGTTTTTCTCCACATCAGTAATTTTAATCGCAATTTGTGACCAACCTTGGCAAATTTCCTATGCACATTTATGGATTAACAAAAACAAGCGGTTTTGTGCTGAAGATATTTGGAGCCGATAACCGATTAAATAATTTGATGGTTTTGATTTGGGACACAAAAAGATTACTTCCTAGATGTATTATTATACAAACAAGCAGTAAAGTTTAACTACTCTTATAGGAAATCAAGTCTTTATACAGGGCACCTTTTTGCTCTAAATTTAGTACTCTCTGAAACTTTACAATACATTAAGTATACTTTATCTTGGTAAAAAAACAAATTATACCTCTTCAACATTAGACCATTATTGGGACCCCTGTAAACAGGTCTTATATAAATGTGGTTTTACTGTATGCATAACTACAGAAGCCATGATTGAGTCTGGCACATAACACATTTAATTGAAACTTAATTGGCAGCATCTTGAAAAGATTATTTTCAGATTTGTCAATTAATTAATAATTAGTATTGTATATCCTGTGCCAATATTAACAAAATTTGCATTAAAAATGAAGATAATTTCATCAGAAAAAACAGCAAGGTTCTTGATAATTCTTCGTTAACGGATATGTCACATGATGACAGCTCATAACAATCATGTGACCTTGTTTCACTTCTCTCGTTGAAATTAGGACATGTTTATTTACATTCCTTCGCCGACCCCCTAAGATAGTACGACTAATCAGTGAAGGTCGTGCTTATCCATTGGTTGTCGACATATTCGTAATGTTACATAAATAGATACGAGGTTACTACGCATATGAAAGTCGGTGAGAACATTAAGAGATTTTAACAACATGCTGTGTCTGACAGTTGTTGTGAAAAATAACCACATAATTATGCATTTCAATGTCTTATCTTTTACTGTAAAACATTCTTTAATCACTGGGGACGAATTAAATTATCCACTTATAGCCACGTACAGGACCTCAAAATCACCCCCTTTCACAGGGTTTAAGTAACAAAGTTAATACAGTACAATCTCTTCAGAGCAGCCCTCTGAAGAGCAACAAACTCTCTATAACAACACCTTCAAAATTTCCCTAAGTTGATATTTACTATGAATTTAACATCTCTGTATATATAGAGCAGCAACCTCTGTTCAATGACTTATATTTGCTGCCACCAAACGGTGTCATGCTTTACAGGGAGTATATAGAATTGTGCAGTCAGGGTTCGACTCTAACACTGGTCCGCTGGTCCAAGACCAGTGAAAATCCAGAAGGACCAGTGAAAATACTGGAGGACCAGTGATTGTCCTATTTACAAATTGGGCGCTTTTGCCCATGTCGGACCAGTGGCCAAAATAGTTAGTGTCTAGGCCTGACAGTTATTTTACATCTGAAATGCCCAAATGTTTTCCCAAATTCACAAACTTCCATCTGCGCAAATATAAACAAAATTACAGTATAATAATATAGGACTGTAATTTATATCATGTGGAGTAATAAATAAAATTAATATTTGTGTCTTTTATGCACTAAACACTGCCTGCATCTGGTTTGGACCAGATATGAGAGGCACATTGGGTACACTAACTGTGACCTATCTCAAATAACATTTCTATGTTTTGATAAATGTGTTTGCAGCAGCATTAATCGCCAAGAAATAAAATAAATGATATTGTAAACAAAGCATGATACTGGTGGTATTTACCTAATGTGATATATATATGATTATATTGGTACATGTTAAACAATTTATAACGTGAGAGTTTGTGCGCTCACTGGGGACACTTTTTCAAGGACATTCATGTTTACAATGTTTTACATTATCTTCAAAATATCAAGCCATCGGGTAGGATTATTTAGACCTGTCACCATCTTACATTATTGCATGTATATAGTTCAATGATCATTAAATATACACCAATGTTACATGGTTGATGCTCAACTTATCTTATATTAGATAGGTATTTGATTTCAGAGTCCTACAGAATGAAATTGCTTCAAAAATGACCAAAATGTACCCACATATAGAAAAAATCTGACCTCTGGGGTGGTATTCGATATTGATCGTACTTAATTGGAAAATAAGGATAACATATCATATCGCTTATTAATGGACCATGAGTTTAATATGGTGTGATCTGATTGGTTGTCCTTATCCTTAAGTCAAGTATGATCTATATTGAATACCACCCCTGAGCCATAACCTTTGGGTGTCCACTATTATCTATTTAAAGTCTATAGCTAAAAAGTGTAGTCACAGCTCATTTTCAATCCTTAACCACCTACTGCTAACTGTTGGTCAAATATTTCTATATAAGGAAACTTTGTTCTGTGGATTTTGTATTACCTGTATTTTTATAAACACCTATTTAAGGCCTCACCTTTGACTTCCAAACTCACAACTTGGTAAAATAATAGTATATAATGAACATAATAATAAATCTATTTGAATCAGCTCAGATCGTGTCAAGTAGGTATTTGATTTCCATTGAATTGTTACATTTTATCACCATATTATCGGCTTTAGTCTATTTCAATTCACCTGACCTACTGACCAATGTGGAGTTGTGAGGTTTATACAAATATTTGATATTTGTTATATAAAGCCAGGGTCATGTAATTATTCTTATCATGATATACTGGTATTGAATGTGTCATAAAGTTTTGCGTCATTCGGTAGTCATTCTGTATAATTGACAATAATATACTTGATATTAATTATATTAATTAGTACAACCATGGAATGTGACTCTAGTTATCTGTAGTGTTAGGCCACTCTGAAAATATGTGTGCATTAATTACTACCCAATCCATAGGCACATGGTTTCATAAGACATACTATGGTTTCAAATTATCTGAGTGTACCGGGGACTACCCTTTATATGGAGAGAAGGTTGTGCAGCGGCCATGTTTAGCCACAACGGATATGACGTTACAGGAACTGGTATCTGTGTAAGCTGTGACAACTGTTAAAAGAACTGGGTACCAGCTTTCGTAACGTCATATCCATTGGGGATAAACATGGCCACTGCCCAACCTTCTCTCTTTATAGGGTACAATCGGATAACTTGAAACCATAATTTAAAAATACGTATGCCTGTATACCCAATCTAACTAAATTGAGGTAGAATTCTATGCAGATAGAATTTTTACAGTCAGTTTAAGTGTGAATATATAAGATGTCTACACTTCCATATTTCAAGCACTCAAAAAGGAATTAAGTTGAAAGTTATTATTATGAAGTCCATGAACTCCTTTAAAGACTCATTAAGAGAAAGGGTTTAATGGGATGAATTTTTGGTATGTGTGAAGCCATTTAACCCTTTAATCCATGATGACATCTTTTCATGCCATCAGTTTACTGGTGTGGATCACAAACTCACAATGGTACAGTTAAGGCTTCTCAGTTTCATCAGAGAATTGTTCTGTGTTTTCATATATGGCTCTGACGGCATTGAAAACGTATGTTACATTCGGACGGAACTTAGGATACACCACTTCTGTCAGTTCTATCCGAGAGTTAGGCCATTCTGTTTCTCAGTACAATTCTCTGAGGGAACTGAGAAGCGTTGTACCGAGATAACTACCTTATGAATGGCCTAATGGAAATTTAATATTGCTCAGTGTTATATGATCGTTGACTTTATTTACTTTTTGGCATTGTTTTACTTCATTGAAATGATATATTGGTCAGTGTTCTATGATATATGATCGTTGATGTAATTTACTGTAGGTATTGTTTCACACATGTTGAGTCTGGTATTACCTTTGTCACAGCATCACTTATGATAATACAGTCTAACTTGTATTAAGCGACCACCATTGGGAAGGTCTGAGAACGGTGGCTTAACAGAATGGTCGTTTAACACAAATGTAAGAAACAATGAGTGTAATTAACGAATTTCTGACTTTAGGCTGTCCGAATACCATTCAACTTCAATTGATAAACATTAGTGTGTAAACAAGTTTTATGATGATTCTATACTTGTATGCATTGTCATAATAAACATTTCAATTGATCATTTATATAAATTTACTCATAAAAGACACAATGCAATTAATGTAAGTCAGCTTTGCTTGCACTGTCGACGATCGGGAGGAATTTAAACCGGTCGTTAAAGATAAAGGTCGCTTATTACGCGTGGTCGCTAGTACAAGTTAGACTGTACACTATGTTATTGGAACTGTGTCATACACCTGGTAGTATGATGATTAATCAGATTGTGAGCACATGATGTTCAAACAACAGTGTTAATTAACAGCATGGGCTTTGGATAGAAAAGTAAGTCACCTGAGGTCGAATACAGTTTAAATAATTCTACAGCTATATATACAATATTCAGGGTAATTACTGAAACACCATGCCTACATAGAATGACAGTTTTGTTTCTATTCACTGATACTGGTGAACACGACTTGGACCTTTTCTGTCTCCATCCTTTTCTACCTCTTCAAAGAAAATGGATGAGTAATGTCTTCTTCTTCTTTTTGATTACATCTATACTGTCACCCCGGTCACAGGGATAATGGAAGCTGTCTTCTTGAGGTCCTTCTTTTAGCTGTAGAGCTTCTTCTCTAATGTTGTTGGTTCCTGTCATATATTTTTTCTTGAGTGTTCAAGCAGGTGGCAAAGCTGCAGTAGGTGAGCAATATCAGACACACTAGATCGAAAAGTGCTGTTTAAAGTTCAAATTTATGTTGGTATAACAGTATGAAATTTTCTGGAGTATCATTTACTTAACAGAGATGCAGGTGACTTAACAGCGCATTTTCGCCCATGAAGTGGGTTGTTACGAATGTACTGTGATCTGTTGAATGTAAATGGGAAAACTGTATAGTATAGAACATTTGAGCTGTAGCTAATTTATCCTTTTGTGTTTTCATTATTGTACCGTAAGAAGTTAAAATAACAACTTGGATTTGGCACCATCAAGGATGCCATGTTAAATGTTCTGAGCTATAGTGTGTTTTATCCATAGATATTTTTATGTTCCATTTAAAATAGTACACAAATATCAATTATGTAAATGAAATGATTATTTCATTAATTTTATTGGAATATTTTGAGTTAGTTAATTAGCTTACTAAGGTATATAAAGATTAATTGAATTTGTATGAATTAGTAATCATAGAAAAATAACCAAATCAACATTTCACTTTTATTTAAATGAAGTATTTAAAAACAACACTGCGAGAGTAAAGGACATACATAAGGGGCATAGCCAGATTTGAATTGATGTTACGCACTCAAGCACTGAAGTTTGTGGTTATGGTTGGGGGTCCCTATTATGATTGTGGAAAATAGGGACTTTAATGTCATTCTGGCTGTATTTATATTTTTACTTTTCAAAGTAATGTTATGCACATGCATATGTGCGTATCACTGGCTATGCCCCTGATAGTTGCTGCTAATAAACCAAGCAATATTAGTGTTCTGACAGATGCTTGAACTGTGCACTTTGTTCATTGCAGGTATTTGAACAGACAGATTTCAACAAGAAACACAAGTCCATGAGTTTGAAACCCTTCAATTTTGCGACCATACTCAAACTGTCGAAGGTACAACTACTAGATAAAGCCTTCAAGGATGGTGTTATTGATCAGCTGTATGAATTGTTACTGGAACAGTTCCATGCCTACGCTCACACCGTTGGATTCCCGGAATTGGCTCTTCCTGCACTTCTACAGGTACTTTATGTATTGATTGATTTTTAACCAGATTTTCCAACTGAAAAACTGGTTATTAGGCTGCCGATTTCAGCAGGTTTGCAGGTGGATATCCTCAATTGGTTTCAGATTGATAACTTCAGTTAGGAATGAGATATCATGATGAAACTTGCTGTGTATGTAGCTTATGTAAAACCTTGGTTGGGATTGAAAGTGGGGCCAAGGTCACTGTTACTGAAAATAGAATTAGATTCGGCTTCCACAAAAATCTGGTTTTTAGCTCACCTGTCACAAAGTGACAGAGTGAGCTTTTGTGATCACTCTTCGTCCGTCGTCCGTCCGTCAACAATTTGCTTGTGTAGACACTAGAGGTCACAATTTTGACGTAATCTTTATGAAACTTAGTCACAATGATCATCTCAACAAAATCTAGGTCAAGTTCGATATTGGGTCATCCAGGGTCAAAAACTAGGTCACATGGTCAAATCATAGAAAAACCTTGTGTAGACACTAGAAGTCACAATTTTGACTTAATCTTTATGAAACTTGGTCACAATGATCATCTCAACAAAATCTAGGTCAAGTTCGATATTAGGTCATCCAGGGTCAAAAACTAGGTCACAAGGTCAAATTATAGAAAAACCTTGTATAGTCACTAGAGGTCACAATTTTAGCCTAATCCTTATGAAACTTGGTCAGAGTGATCATCTCAACAAAATCTAGGTCAAGTGCGATATTGCGTCATATGGGGCCAAGAACTAGGTCACTAGGTCAAATCACAGGTCTTCCATGTGCTGCTATAACAGGTGAGCGACCTAGGGCCCTTTGGGCACATTGCACAACACTCAACAGAATGAGAAAATGAACTTTACTCCTGAAAGACCAAAATTTTAACTTCCTGAAACAGCCTTTCTACCTTACCTTCTCAAACAGCCTTTTATCTAATCTTCCTGAAACAGCCTTTCTATCTAATCTGCCTGAAACAGACTTTGTATCTAAACTTCCTGAAACAGCCTTTCTATCTAAACTTCCTGAAACAGCCTTTCTATCTAACCTTCCTGAAACAGCCTTTCTGTCTAAACTTCCTGAAACAGCATTTCTATCTAACCTTCCTGAAACAGCCTCTCTATATAACCTACCTGAAACAGCCTTTCTCTCTAACCTTCCTGAAACAGCCTTTCTGTCTAAACTTCCTGAAACAGCCTTTCTATCTAACCTTCCTGAAACAGCCTTTCTGTCTAAACTTCCTGAAACAGCCTTTCATGTATTCATCAAATGTGGTTGCTTAACAAAGGGGACTGCTTAATATTGGTGTATTTGATATAATTATTGCTAATTGCGAATGGATATTATTGACTGCTTTATACTGTGTTCCCGAAAATGGAGAGGTTGTACTGTCTGTGTAAGATGATGTATGTATTATATATTATACATTTATATATTACAGTTGAAGGAATTCTTAAAGAAGTGTAAGGTCGGAAATTTCACAAAGCAAATCAAACAGATTGCTGATAAAGTGGATGAGAATAGTAAATTTATAACGGCGCGACGACGTACAGTAAACATGAACCTAGCTGATTCTAAGGCTGTAGAACGTTGGGAGAAGGACTGCGAGCTAGCTGGTACACCTCTAGACAAGTTCTATAAGACATGGAGGAAGCTGAGAGATCGTGAATTGATGCATCGTATTGCAGCTAAAGATCACATTGTTGACGTGGAATTACCAACAATAAAACGACCTGCACAGACTAAAGCTACAGAGACAGAGAAGAAGGAATTCTCTGCCTTGTTTGATTCAGACAGCGAGAATGAAGATACAGACTTTACTGAAAGTTTCTTACCACCAGATGAGAAAAAGAAATTAATGAAAGAAAGAAAAGCTGCTAATAAAAAGACACAATCGGACATGAAGAACAAGCAGGCTGATAATGATGATGATGATGATGATGATGATGATGCTGATGAGGGTGGTTTGGATGATTTTGACAGTGATGAACTAGAACAATTAGCTGGCTCTGGTGATGATGATGACGATGATGCAGAATTGGATGATGGGAAGGAAGATAATGATGATGGCAGTGATGATGAAGATGATGATGACGATGATGATGATGATGATGGCGTGCCTGATAAAGATGATATTGTGAAAGAGTTTACAATGTCTTCTGATGAAGAGGATGAATGATGATGTTATTGTTTATATTGTTAATAATGATGATGACGACAATGATGATATTGTTTATAGTGATGATGATGATGATGGGTGTTAAGATGATGATGACAAGTGATGACAATGATTGTGTTGGTTAGGTTGTTGATGAGGATGATGGTGATATTGTAAAATGTGATTTTGATGAGTGTATAGATGGTGATTTGGTTGTTGATTATGATCACAACAATCTGATGAAGACAATAGTGTAACAGATAAAAATAACATCAGATGATGATAATGATTGACAAAATGATGTAGAAAATTGTTGTCAACGTGATTTTATAATGTTGGAAGATACTTATGCTGACTTCAACAATAACCTAAATATTAGAAAGGAAATATAAAATTACTCTTTTAACAAAGTCATTATAGTTAGAATCCGGGTCGAAACTCAGAGATTTTTAAAATTCTAGGTGGATTAAAATATCTTAATTAACATTGATATCCCATATATGAAATCTCATTAAAATCAGACCCTTATTATGCCTGACTACTTTATGCTGATATAGGATCTGACGACACTCCGTATGGGGTCATGTGGATGTGAACTTAATGTCATCCAATCAGATTGCTTCTTTCACAAATCTGAAAGTGCTTTGAGTGTGCTGAGGTCATATGACGTCATTGTGCGCCATAGAGGTCATTTAAACATGACACCTTACCGAATGTAGTCAGATCTCTAACAGCGTAATGGAGCAAATGTTAGGGTCTGATTGTAATGAGATTGCCTGTATGCTCCTGATGGTAGTAATGGTGAAGGTTATGTTGATATGTTATAAATGTTGATATGTTTTATAATATGCCATTACTGTTTTTAATGAGAATGTTACATTGAAGATTTAATAAAAAGCTGCAGCTGTGGATGTATAAAAACACATTGTTGTATTGTTATTATAATATTACATACGATTGTAAAACACAAACAAAATCATTGCTTGCACATTGTAATCGAAGGAACCTTGAACATATACTGTCACATCTGTTATCCAAGGTTTTTATAGTGTGAATTATTATATAATATAGCTTAAACCTTGTCTGGGAGCCTTGAACTTCATTGTAGGTACTGTTAAATCAGTGATTTCCATTGGCATTAAATTTCGTTGATTTTGGCAAAATGTAATTTTCCAAGGTTGCTTGCAAGACTGTAGTATATCCTCTTTAATAAATAAGCAGTTTTGCGGACAACCCTCGTTTTGTGCAGTCGTTAAATTGTGTATATTACAAATCATGCTTGGTCTGTATTTGCGAGGTCAACTAATTGTGGGGATTAGATTGAATGGTAGAGACCAACCACTAACATTTATCCCCACGAACAATGCTGATTTTACAGTATATGATATATTTATAGCTCAGTGGAGTGAATTGCTTTCACCCCTCAAGTCTCCTGAAAGCTCTACTTGGAATTTCAAAGAGTGATTGAAATTGTGCAGATTTAAACTCCATGCAATGACAAAAATGTAGCAATTTTGAGACCAGTGTTTTAGCTCATCTGAGCACTAAGTGCTAAAAGTGAGCTATTGTGAACACCCGGCATCTGGTGTGCATAGTCCGTCGTCAACAATTGAACTGTTAACACTCTAGAAGTCACAGCCTTTATTGGTCTTGAAGCTATCACAGGCCTGACCACTGGTTCATGTTCCGGAGTCGCAGTTGGAAATGAAGTTAGTATGGTTTGATCATCATCAAACAATTACAGTTGTCTTGATCATAGTATAAAAACATTTCTGGTGGCAATGCCATTTGTTACATTGTACATAGCATTGCATTTGCCAATTACAGAATCTCATTACGTCACAAACATAAGAACCACGTCATGTACGAGTGACGCAATTACACAAGAATCATTAAAAATATGATAACAAACAGAAACAGCAAAGCACGAAATGCACACACACAAAAAGTAAAACATCACGGACCACAAATACAAGCCAAAGGGATTCCACCCGATAAAAATATCTTTCACACCTATACTATGAATATCTAAGCCACAATAACAAACAACACAGCTTCGGATGGGGTATGATTGAGAATGAAAGGCACACAAAGAACAGTACTAAACGAAAAACAATCGATATTGTATTTGATGATTGTTTGGGTCATTTTACTAGAAAAAGAGGGACGTGCATTGTATTAATTTTGTACTTTGAACGAGATTTGATATGAACCCAGTTCCATGCAGAATCCAAGACGCGTGCATGTCCGATACTGTGTGCTAAATGTACATTGAACCAGCCTGCAAGCAGAGACACCGTTACGTGGGTTGTCCAAAAAGTTGTAGTTACTGCTTATTATTCAAGAAGGATGTAATACAATCTTGCTGGCAACCCTCGATGTGCTAATTATAGGGACACTATAATAGACTTGTATACGTACATGTATAATCTGTTTCATCTAGATCTACACCCTTTGTAACATGCAACATTGTACCAGTCAGCAGACACACGTCAAGTTGTTGATATATTTATATTTACCTGAGCATACAAACACAGTGATGTATGTAGCTGCCAGACGAACGTCCTTGGTGCAAGCAGACGACAGTTCGAATAGAGGTAAATATGCTCCCAGTTCATATAAAACCTCCACATACTTATATCATCAGTCATAAAAAAACGCGAAAGTGCTTCTGCGCAAAAAAGATACATTACGCGATTTTAAAGGGATATTGCCGAATTGGTATTATTATTATTTTCCAACACCTGCAAAACGTACTTGCATATTAAATAATGAGACCTTTTTATTTCGTTAAATTCTGTATATTCTGAACACAAAACGAGTCCACTTAAGCATGAATAACAATGTCCCGGATGGTCTTCAGGACCACTGGTGACCTTGGGTGGTATTCAATATTGATCTTACTTGGATGGGGACAAACCAATCAAATCACATCATATTAAACTCTTGGCCAGTAACAGGCGATATGAGTGGCTATCCTCATTCTCAAATTAAATAAGATAAAAATTGAATATTACCCCTGGGCTTATAAGAACAAGACAGTTGTAATTGGGAAATTCCTTAGAGTGACGTCACAGACAGTCACATAGTTTCGGTATTTGCCAAGTCCTTTTTGTCACATCTTAAAGTACAAAATACAAAATAGGTGATCAGAATGGCCTAGTTATATGGTTTCATATAATGACGCTCTAATAATAAAGCCACCGAGTATGAGGTAAATGCTGGAGTGTACCTTTAATTAATAAAACGGCTTTCTAGGTAAGATGGCAATAATTAGGCCATTAGTGCAAGTCATCCTGTATACAATGTATAATGATGTAAACAATAGCCTATTAATCTTGAACGTAAAAACTGGAAGCTGATTCCCGGTTAAAGGAGAAATAAATATATGTAATATAGAAAATGTACGTGATTCAAAATTGTTTATTAACTAAGGTAATTAAGATGGTTGTTGTTTTCTATCGTATTCATATAAGTAAAACTCTTGTTACAATTAAAACCAGTTTTGTATCGACGACTGTTGTTGTACAGTCGCGGAGAGATGTCTCCGACCAGTTTTCCATTGTGCTACTGTTTCACACATGTAAACCATCAAAGCGACACTTGCTGCCGGATTATTCAGTAGACCCACTACTGTAGTGTTTCACGTGAGATTGTGAGTTAGCTACCCAGCTGGGTTGTTTGAAGTCTGTGGTTTCGCTCATATGCCCAAAGATTTGCCATTGTTGAAGTCGGTGGTTTCTTTCATATGCCAAAAGATTTGCCATTGTTGAAGTCGGTGGTTTCTTTCATATGCCAAAAGATTTGCCATTGTTGAAGTCGGTGGTTTCTTTCATATGCCAAAAGATTTGCCATTGTTGAAGTCGGTGGTTTCTTTCATATGCCAAAAGATTTGCCATTGTTGAAGTCGGTGGTTTCTTTCATATGCCCAATGATTTGCCATTGTCAAAGTCGGATGTTTCACTCATATGCCAAACATTTTGTAGTGAAGCAAATTAGAATCGGGCGGGTGTCTATGGTTGTCAAGCAAATTAGATCCACGTGGGTATCTAGGGGTAGTCATCTACGGTTGTCAAGTAAACCAAACATATGTCTATATGTTTATTATAGTATCTCGGTGCATTCGTAACCTTCAGAATATAATCGGACAAAAATAAATTGGCCGGGCTATAAATAGTACCAGAACATAAACATTCGTGTTTACCTTTTGCACCTGAAGAAAACTAATCACGTGTATTAACTTCATCACAAGAAGCAATGAGGAAATAGCTCAGTAAGTAAGGCGCAATGGCAAGTTGCAACCAAGATAAGCTTTTACTCCGCGCGAGTTCGAATCCAACTGATAACTTTTATAATAACACAATTTGTTTATTTTATCTTTTCTAGACTTTTAATTTAAAATTGTTGGGAAAATGGAGAAAAACATTAAATATGATAAAAAATATAGACAAAACATGAATTCGAACCTGCGTACAAAAAAGCATAACTGGTAAATGACCTATTGGTTGAGGCTTTACCACTGAGCCACTGGTGCTATATGAGAATGTATATCACCATTATCATGTATATCACATTTTCCCGGTTAATAAGATGTGAAGGTCATCGTTGGGTTTATTTACTATTGCTAAATTTAGCCCGGCCAATTTATGTTTGTCCAACTATAGTGCTGTGTTATGAAATTCAATACATATAAGTCACAAATCACAATGACTATATGATACCCAATACTTATTATTTCACAAAATATTTCATGACCCATATCTCTTATTCAAACAGGAATTTTAAAATAAAAGTACACCCTGTGTATAATATAAGCTATTAACACAGGAATAGCTGGTTAATTAGGACCAATTCTAAAGTTTAGACCATAGTTATATCATTTTACCACGTATAGGCTATTCTTCACATGTTTTGGTAATTTCATTTCAAGATAATACACGAGGCGTGCAAATATTCTCTAAATAGATCCAATCCTAGTAACTTTACCATTAATGTATTTAACCTTGATTTTATGACTAAAATAGTATAAACATGTATAATCTGCTGTCAGTATGTTGATAAGCCTAATTAATGGTATTTTTTAAATGACTTCACTACAACGGCACGTATTGTATGTCTACACCGTCTTGAAACGGTAACATCTCAAGAGGTAACGCGAGGACAACGTCAAAACAAAAATAAAATGTAACATATTTATTTTCTTAATATACTGGTACCATGTTCTATTTAAAGGACAAGTACCAAAAACAAACATTATAACAAGTTAAAGTTCAACATTTATTGGCATAATCAGCAAAGAACATTGCTCTTGGCCATTTACAAATATCATATACAAATGTACATATGTCAAACATGTATATGACCGGCATATCAGTTAAAACTACTCTTTTGAATACGATTGTATTTGAATTAGTGCGCATTGTTTAATCTCAAACTTATAGTATGTCGATTCAAAATAAAGTCAGAATACTGTGTATACAGACATACATATTATATACTTCTATAGCCCAAGACCTATATGATTTTCACAACCTCTATGTTTAAATATCAGTTCTATTTTAGAATCAATGGATTGGTTAAAATTAAGAAAATAAATAGATAACTAACTTATCTGTTCGTCCTTTGAAATTGTATTTAAATCTGTTCACTGTAAGATGAAAATAATGCCGAATTATATGCGTCACTATAAAATTAAGTAATGGCAAACACAATACGAACAAATGCTAAGCGAATATAAGACTCCGGTCTTAGTTACTTAGCATATTGTACTAAGATGTTCTTCCATGGTTTTTGGGAGGCGTTTAAGCCTCTCATAACTACCATTGCCCATTTCTTAATACAAAATTAACCGCCTTTAGGCTGCTATGTGAATCCGCATTCAAGTAGTTCCAGAAACTGTCAACATTCCCAATACTGCTACTATATGTTTCTCCAAACTTTTTAACTGATTTAAGCCAATCAGCAACATTTGTTTATTCTAAGATCAAAAATTATTGTGAAACTGTTCGTTAAATCGATATTTTTGCAAAAAAAATCACTACACCGGCTGATACCGAACTTGTTTCATAATACGAAAATGACGTGTTCATCAAATGTCCCGGCTGTAAAGCTATTTTTAGAAACTTCAGACTACGACCAAGTGATGGTTTTATCAATGAATCGTATACGGTCTGCAAAGTACTGTTATGCAATCATATGATGTCGCTGTACTACATGTAGCTAGCCGCTTTCTATAGGCTGTCTCACGCTGTGAGGGAAGTGATTACAAGACGGTACTGTAGAATCCGATAAATAGGCGCGTAGTATTATTTTAAAGCCACTTTTGATATACGCATTCAATACACGTATTATATATAAATTAATATGCACCTTTTAACAATTATTTAGATACCCAACATGCCTATATAGTCACATATGCCTATTTTGACATTCAAGACAAGATCGGCAGTATAAAGAAAACGAACATTAAACGTGTAAAGTCGGTTTAAGGTTTAGTAGCAGCAACCAGATCGCCTCCCACCAGTACTCTCAGTGCTTTGATTTTATATGTTCACACAAGAGTACACATTGCACCTGATGACTGCCTTTGGAACGCCCCCCCCCCCATTTATGAACAAGAGCCTGTAAAAGTTCCTTATTCAAATTACACGGGCTTTCCTCCTGAGTTATTATTTCTCAATGCGACTTTCCATCCTGTGGCTGAGACTGAAAGTAGATTGCATTTGTGAGTAGCTCTTCAAATAGGATGTTGAACTATGGTTTAGTGTTGGCTACTATAAAGACGTAAAACGATAATAACAAATTGGGCAGAGAAAGCAGAACAGTATTCTGATCACCTCGGCCTGTATGCCTATGCATTGTAATGAAGTATGTTTACCGGAGATCAACGGAAATGGCCGAGCTTTTACGATTGCATTTATCAGAAACAGCAGAGAATGAAAGGCACATACAAGGACACTCTGAAGAGACAAATCACAGGTTTCTAGTATAAGTCTCAATGACAACCTTAAAAAGGAACAAGAAACAAATAGCCAGATCAGCCAATCATCTAATACATGTAGAACTGTGTTGTGCACCGGATTTGGCTTACGTAGAAGGTAAGCCCGGATATTCGTTTATTATAAATCATGTTCGGTTATTGTTGCACAGCGCCGAAAATGGCTTACAATCAGCACTATTCGGCGCAGTTGATTTTTCAACCAACGAAAAGAGCTTTTATGTGAGCCCTATTCGGCGTAAGCCAAACAGCACAACAGAGCTATCACGGAGAAACATCACATCCGAGTGTATTGTAGCATGAGTTATAGATAAATATATAATAATTGTTTTATTTTTAAAGAAAGAGGATTATGCAACAGGCTTAGTCCCTCTCATGTAACGGAGATGATTCCTTTTCCGCGTTTCTCTCCATTTAGTAAGACCTTAAAGGTTTGACCACCTCTACACTAGAATATGAGATATGTATAATCATAATTATTCAAATAGGTATGACTCTAGTTATACTAAATTATAAACAATGTGTTAGCGTATGTTATCTCTCTTAAATGTGAGATACGTACACTTTATAAAGTAGGAGAACAATATACAGTAGAAGGTGACATTGTGACAATCTATAGACATGTAAACAAACTAGATCGAGAGCGGTCATTACCCTATACAGTATGGTATGAGCGAAAACATTCGACCTGTAACTAATTAAATCATCGCGTGTTTTCGTTATTGTACCGTAAGAATGTCTTGACTGGTTAAACTAACAACTCTGATTGGACAAGGGATAATCACGGATATTCAAGAATGACAGGTCACATGTTCTCGCCTACAAAACCAACCTTGAGAATTTGACCCGAAGACAAATAAATATTGTGTTGAAACAGTAACCTACAAGAAAACTAAAAACAACGTCACAACACTGACCTGGACGAGCTATCCACTGGGTCACAAGGTGGTGGAGGTGGGTAATAACATTATACTGTCATACACTGTCGTCGTCATGCTTTATTTATTTATGCATGTCTGATAATAAAAGCCAATCACCTAGCAACTATTCGCGGTCACAATTTGATTTAGCAGCGAAGACAAACTACGCATTTATAATAAAACCACCATCTCTGATAGGCCTAATGCGTCATGAACGCGTAATTGCGATGTTTTCATTTCTTATTTCACCATGGGATCAATTTTGCTAAATGAATATAGCTTTTGAGATTTGTTTTTAAGAGTTTTCTATCTCGAATCCACAGATTGTGAAAATTGTATATAATTCGCTGGCTTAGAATTAGAAGGTCGTAAGTTTTAAGACTTATGCATATTAGAAATCTGCATCACGAGGCGCTTCTTATGAGCCTATTTTCATGAAAATCGGAACTGGTCATGTTGACCAAAACGAAGTTTAGAAAGCTTGTTTTTCCATACGTAAAGAGAAGTTTTCAGACAGTTTTTGTTGTTTTCTCGACGACCTTCTAATTCTAAGTCAGCGATATAAAGACATGTTGGTGCTGTTCGCAACTAATTTAAATTGGTTTATAAAAATGTTCTAATCGTTGTTTGTATCATTATAATTTAATATTGGCTCGGTATTCTGTAAAAATAATATTTTTAGCTCTCACAATTATGTTGGTTTGTATGACTTTGATTAAAGTTCCTGGTAGGTTAATTCGTACATAATTATCTAATTTTATTAATTTTACTCTTTTATAGATAACTTAAGATAAGTATGCACCATTCTAGTCACAGGTTCCATCGTTACTGCACGTACATTAAAGCCTTCCGATACCACCCGATTCATCACAACTCCTTCCGATATCACAAACTGTCTCATGACTTCCCCGAAGCTTTCACTAGACCACGAGGTGCATGTTCCCAATGTCCCGAGAGCCCATTAATTTCCATCGGGAGTACATCGACGAGGCAAAAAAATGCTCAGTGGGACACGATACAAAACTCCTGTTCCTAATTTGGCTTTGTCAATGCTTAGTGGGTCCTAGGCTTAACGTATTATCTGCCGCATTCAATCGGAGATAATGTAAAACGCCTCTACACCAGATTTACGTATATTGTTTGGTAAATATGATTAACATTGTCCTGTTTGTAGGAGAGGGTGATATACAACCAGGCAGGCAGAAACTGTGTATAACTAATGATGTATTCAGTTCCAGGAAGACAAGGTAAATACTTACAACTTACGTAAGAATGTTACTTTTGGATGTCGGCACAAACTGGTACGTGGGTTATGATCATACTATGGGTATTATCACTAGTTGTTTTGTTGATGTTTTGTTGGTGTTTTTCAAAGTCAAACTTCAATGTGAGGTCGTTAGTCAAAGGTCTAAATACGAGTACTGATCTATATATGTATCTTGTAAGTAGATATAATATATGCGTAGTTGTAAGTCATCATAACTGTGTATGGCTGGGTATTGGTACACACTGAAGTCTGGTCTGAATGTGCGCATGTCTAGTTTCTCCAGAGGCCAAAATCCAATTTAGTGTTAATGTAAGTTTCGACGATGCATAGTTAAATCACTGGCCGTATTGGCTGTCTCTAGTTGAACTATGGGGACCACGGTTAACGCTAAAACCCAACCAGTTGAACAATGGGGACCACGGTTAGCGCTAAAACCAAACAGTTGAACTATGGGGACCACGGTTAGCGCTAAAACCCAACCAGTTGAACTATGGGGACCACCATGGTTAGCGCCAAAACCCAAACAGTTGAACTATGGGGACCACCACGATTAGCACCAAGACCCAACCAGTTGAACTATGGGGACCACGGTTAACGCTAAAACCCAACCAGTTGAACTATGGGGACCACGGTTAACGCCAAAACCCAAACAGTTGAACTATGGGGACCACGGTTAACGCTAAAACCCAACCAGTTGAGCTATGGGGACCACGGTTAACGCTAAAACACAACCAGTTGAACTATGGGGACCACAGTTAGCGCTAAAACCATTGTATGGTTGTAGAACTTATCAAGTATTGTAATTGTAACCATGTACAACAATGTAGTGATCAGCATGACCCTATACATTTAATAATATAATTGTTATTGACAGTCTGGCAGTATGACCTTGACAGTTAATGACCTTGACAGTTAGATAAACGTACATGCTGTAAGTTGTTGTACACAGGAGTCCTTTTACTGGACCATATAACTTGACAATATGACGATGACAATATCTAATACATGAGGGGCAACGGAGTTGTGAACTGAACCTCTATGAAAAGTGTTGTCCCTTCAGAGCCCTATCCAGAGACAAGTGGGCACCGAGGGCAAATGTTATGTAGGGTACTAAGTATATTAGAGGCAGTTTGTTCTTCAAAACAAGCTTGTTTTATAATTTCTCTAATTTTCACCGAGACCTCAGCGTGGCTACGGACCTTGTCCTTCCTAGAAACTGGATGTGAACCACATAACCTCATGTTGACCCATGTGAAGCCTGAAGTATTGTGGGTGGTGATTTAAAGCCGTCACCATAACGTCTCTACGACCTGTCTAACAGTAAGTGCTACTGTCTCAACTTGTTCGTTGTCCGTCCTCCCACAGCAGTACAATATGGCAAGCTCATTAACAATTATGTGTCCAAAGACCGTACCATTGACTATAGGTCAACAATTTGCTTTCGGGCATGTTACTATATCGGTATATTCATAATAAATATGTCCTGGGTTATATATCACTTAAATAACCTATTTATCATTTATCTGACCATTATAGACGTCAAGGACGACGGTTCTTTATTTATTGATGTACAATAATTGTTGTTGATGATAATGTCATTATTATTCTACAAATGTAATTGTTTTGTTATTTTATTTCATATTTAGGGGGCAAGATTGTGATTGAGAGCCAATGAAAACGTGTTGTACAAACGCTTGTCCAATAGGCGAAGCTGATACTTACTGTCTACTAGCCTGCGCAAGTTTGTGAGAGAGAGAGCCAATGTAAACGTGTTTTACAAACGCTTGAGCAATAAGCGCAGCTGATACTTGACAACGTATATAACTGGCATCATTCTGTGATTATTGGATCGGTCGTGATATATGAATGATATGTGTATATTGCGGGTATAGTACAAGGTTGTCTCCTGGCCTTGACTTGACCAGCGATATACACATGTCTCTGGCATGACCATTTACCATTATAATGTACACATCCAACAGTGCCAAGTTGCTATAAATATGCACTCCTACATTGGCCTCGATGTCTATACTACTGATTTTTATGATCCAATACTTGTTTAGCATATTACTAGCCCAGTATCATCATATAATTATATAATACCGGTTTGAAAGAAAAGTACAGATCACCTATATCACCTGGTCACTGATGTTACCTGTATACCCATCGTGTACTGTTATCATAATAATCAGTAATTATTATTTGTTGCTAAAAGTACAACCACTTATTTGGGTCACAGTTGTGGACTTACTTTTTTGTTGATAACGTTGGCTTAGAGGTAGTGCGCATGCTTCAGGTTTGAGAGGACCCGGGTTCTATCCCTGTGTGCACAACTGCTTAATTTCATTCACAATTCTCCATTAGACCAATGTGTGGGAATGGGTACCTGAGACGGACAAACGATAACTGCTGTGGCTGTCAGTGGCGCCGAGTGCTACAGCCGACTTTCGACTCAATGTTCGGGTCTGCGGACCCAAAACTGAAAGTCGACTTAAAACTTGCATACAATGTATTTATCTTTTTGAATTTTGTGTTCTCAATTTTACCAAATCGAACGAAAGTATTAAGTGCCACATCGAAAGTTATGGCTTTATTTAGATGATACGAAATCATATTTCGTAAATAAATTAAGTGATTACTCTGGTGACTTATATTTCGCAATAACACACAATATTTAACTAATGCATTCATACAAGATATACAGTGTATTATGAAATAATATTTTACACCTAGATGTGAAAATATGTACCTTAAAAATTACCGCCTAATGTCCCGATGTTCCAAATCATCTCAAGTAGAATTCTCTGCCAAATCATGTAAGATTAGTTCAAATTACAGTCTGCATTTGAGACGAATCTGAAGTTTGAGCGATTGACATTTTACTGTAATAAAATTGGTTCTGCTTGTTTCGAGTATTCATGTAGAGCTTCTCATTGGAACTAACTCAAAGGCACATGATACTATTTGAGATGAGAGTCAGTTCAGATTGAGATGCTTTGTGAGATCCAGAGGGCTCCAAACATTCTTGCTAATTTCGGAAGTGTTGTGCTATACATATTTAGTGATTATTACCTGCGGTCTATATACCTGCGGTCTTTGAACGCCTCAAGCGAATTGTTTATGAAGGCGCACATGACCTGTCCTCAATCTGGTTTACGTTTCCAAAAAAGGAAGCATTATGTAAGGATGTCGCGAACCAGACTTATTCCATTAAATTTTCATCATTATGTTGTTTGATGTATTTTTTTGTGAAAACTGAAAAGTAATGTACCAAATAATACAAAATTTGTTTTACCCTTTTATCAATATATTAAAAAAAATCTCTTTATCCTAAATCGTGATCATACTACTTGACAGTACTTTAATGGTAATATGTGGAGACTGCCGATGACTGGCTGTGCTAGCCACATTGAAACACGATATTCTGGATTGGTTAGTCATTATACAGTACATATAGGTCCCCCATTGGGAGTTTGTGAACACTTTAAATGAAGGTTATTAAACGACTAATTGGATGCCGACGGTACTTACGTCTGTGTTTTGTATATGGTACAAGGTCTTAGCCTTGATACAATTGTGCTTTTCTTTGTGATACTAGTGCTCCATATCTGATCTAGATTTAAGACGTTTCGGCTAACATTGTTTTACGTGGTATAGTCGTACTCCTTGACAGCTACGAGCTTTCGTTGGTGAAAATTGATTCGTGAATCACTTATAGTAGAACTATAATGGTCTACCGATGATTTATGACGAGTTGATGATATATTATGACCATATAATGATGGTGTGTGTTTTAATGAGACGTTTGGGGTCAGTGAAACATAACACCAGCTGGTACAATGAATTCTAGCACAATGTGTCTATTTGGTATCATTGTTAACCATAATTATGTAGGACCATGGATAGAAGCAGATACCTACCACAAATCAGCTGGATAATGTTCACTGTAGTGAGGGGAAGTGATGCCAGCAACATGTTCGCCTACATAGCCGGATATTCACTATTGTAAGAACTTTATGCGGATGTATCTTTTTGTATTCCCGCAATTATATGATCACATGCTCTTCCCGTCAGTTTTGTTGAATCGCAACCACAGGTACCGATATTTGAGGAACTGTTCATCGCGTATAGAAATGTGATCTCTGTTGTCAAGTGCATGGTCATGGTTGCAAATGTCTTATCATATACCCGAGCTGTAGGGCTTATACAAAATATTCCCAACTTCCATGTCAATTGATTGCTTGTGGTTCTATCCAAGTACCTTCCTATACCACAACAGAAGCAATCAAGAGTCTCTCTCGGCCTGTAAGTTACTGGATGACGCTATCTCCTCTTAAAATGTTTGCATACCTTTCAATATATGTTCACGTGATTCACTCACCACGTGCTTGTTTATCATTCAAATGCCAACAAACACCACCAATTTGTTACTGTATGATTCCAACATAATATCATGTCATTATGTCAGATGGCACAAAATAGACCGCCATGATTGTTTCCATGCAATGACTGATTCTAAGTGGTTCTATAGAAAACATATGTTATATTTATTATATTTCATTACACGCTATGAGAGTAAGCCAATATCTCCTGTACATTCCGTGTAATATAATTATGTATCTTTATTACCATGTTATACTACCTCGATATAACACGCTCCCCCGCACCAATCACTGATGACGTAGCGCTGTCTAACATTGCTCGTAACATTCCGGCATTTTCGTTTATTGTTGTTTCCATGTGTTTCCAATGATAAGCTCTTCTTCACCCTTGCTTAAAGTATTAAGTATAACACATATATATTGGCACCGTTGAGTGTAATAAACACAGTGGCATATACCTCCGTTTTCATATCCTTTAACTGAAACTCTTTTATAAATATTTTCAAATTATATTGGGACACATCATAGGGGGCAAATATCAAATATTATAATATTCTTTATGCATAGTTCATTGTTGGTTGTTGGTGATCTTATGGAAGATTGGTGTTTAGTGTTAAATGAGTTTCCTTGTAAAATAAAGTCTTTATTATTATTATACAAACAGTTATGAAGTATTTTCTCTAGAGACGATTTTGTAGATCTAAATTTTAGAATGTATGCATTTTGGTCACAATATAACGCTAGACAGTCACATTTATTAACTTAATTTCTTTCAAGATCAAGATTTCCTACAATTCAAATATGCTTAGCGTCAAAAAAAATCCCGCAAATAATGCTGCAATCAAGTATCCTGGGCGCCAAAATATTTTCTGCAAATACTGGTACAATTCAATTACATTTGTGTGTTTGGCGGCGCCAAAGTGATGCTTCAAAAAGCGAAATAATCTAACAAGTAAATACGAAATTAATAAAAGAAGATAGATTAACTAGCATACAATCGCAAATTTACATTGTCTACAGTACCTTTCAGCCACATTACTTGGGTTAAAAATTGATGTATCGAGTACGGAATCCTGTTAGTGCCATGTCGAATATCGTCCGTTGCCCCCGAACAACGCGATACGACAATGCGACAATGCGATAAGACGAACGCGATACGACGGATGGAGTCCTTGAAAACTGACATGTGTAAGCAAATACTATACTCACTGAAAACAATTGATATACGCTTCCCTTAGTACATGTACCTCCGTATTATGTCTGTAAACATTGCACCACTGATTAGATCCAGATCTACTGTAAACATGAGGCTTTTGATGCTGAGCCTGATTGTGTCACAATAAACCAGTCACAGTTGACGGACGAACTATCAGCACTCTAAGCTGTACGTATAGTTCAACAATTCTGATCACCGCGGTCTTTATGCATTGTGATAGACCGGAGACAAACGGAAATGGCCGAGCTTTCACGATTGATATTTTGTCAGGAACAACCATTGAGTGTCTACTTCAATTAGTAACTCTGGATAATTAATTCCGAAAATGTCTCACTAAAAGTCCTTAATACTAACCACCACGGTGTGTACTATTAGTACTAAAGACTGGCCTGGCCTTGTGGTGATATATGACAATGACTCAAGAGTTGGGTTGTAACTAGTCTGGCTACCCGACCCTATGTTTGAGGATGCAAAGAGAAACCATTTCGTGAAAAAATAGTAGACTGGTGAGTTCTATTCTTTAATTTAACACAGGGTCTATATTGACAGACTTAACTAGGTCGTAACACGACTGCAGCCGATTAAAATTGCGCATGTGACCTCGTCCTACATTTTCTTTCATAATGTGTGCCTTCGGGTTGGTATGTATACTCATTAAACGGGCATCTGTCATTACAGCGGGTCATATCCATCGCTGCACTTTAACGTAATTGACAGGATTCATGGGATTGGCAAGGAGCTAACGGAGTTCGTTTTTCTCTTCTGTTTCTTCATTTTATATAATTATACATTTATTTATTACATGCACCAATACTGGTGATGACTCCTTCCGGCGACAGTCCCGCCCGGCTAGCACAGTTACTGCACCTAGTAGATTATTGTTCGATTCCCATGTTCAGGTATGACATACTTATTTACTTACTGGCGTTCGCTCTACGCGACCACGCCAATATCTGCGATGAAGGGTGTGATTCTTCTCAGGTCATCAACAATCTCCGATTTAAATCAATTCCATATAACGCTTCACTACTTTACACTGATATAATTAATTATAATATTATATAACAGCGTAGTAGAATTTTAATGAGTCTGAGGTCATCAACGTCTCTGTAGAGTTTCTGGTGGAGGGTTGTGACTCGTAAAGGAAGAGGTAGACTGTACGGGATGACAGCTAATTCTAGGAACAATTGGTTCAGTCAACTGTTGCATTTTTTAAACTATGAAAATAGAAACAGACAAACATCCGTCATGTGTGCTTATGTAGATATACACAATATATGTTATTGTTTAATCCTGATCCCGTATGATTATAGGAATATTTGTAGCACATCCTGGAGAATGCCAGATAAACACACACTGAGTATTTCACGTTACATCCGCGTGTCGAGTTTTTCTCGTTATTTGAGAAATTATCGACACTTATCAACGAATTACAGCGGAACGTCTGTTTTCAAAGTTACCATTGAAGCAGCAACTACATTAATTTTGTAAGTTTATTATTGAATGATGTGACCGACCTTTCTTCACCAAGGACGTATTATTTCTGGTATTTTCGTATCATCTTATCAGATTTCCACTTGGAGATAACGTTCTCCACTGTCTGTAAAAAGTACCTTCCCGCACACACACATAATTCCGGTTTACACTAATATTTTTTCATACATTGAACCTAATTACATCTATATCATATTATTAGATTGTTTCTAAATGTTAATTTGTAATTCTTCAATCCCTAATACTACTTTTATTCGTTCTAATACGCTCCATGTAACCACGTGACCTCGACCTCGTGGCATTTTTGAAACGCTCCCGCCGACAATCTATATATCACGTGATACAGACATTCATTCTGATCACCTCGGCCTTTATGAATGCAATATATTTACTAGAGACTAACGGATTTGGCTGAACCTTCACGATTTCAAACTCATTATATCTTGTATTGGAGTACCATTATACGCTGATCGCACCAACAACCTCTAATAACAGTTTACTACTAGATCACCAGTATCGTTGTACTTGGCAGCCAAGCTTAGCATATCCATGCAGGGACGTAGTCAGGCTGGATTTGATGTTACACACATAAGCCTAGCCTTGAAGTTGGTGCTTATGGTCGGGAATCTTCTTTATTGCGGAATTTCTTGACTTTAAAATCATTTTGGCCATATTTATATTTCTACGTCCGTATCGCTGGTCACGCCCCTTACATGCATTCGCAAAACACAGCTAAATATGTGTACAAGAGCATCTATATACATGTACAACAATGAGCGCTTACAAAGCTCAAGTGAGTGGTCATTGGTGCTTATAAAACCAAAGTGGTCACTGAGTGGGCACTGATGTGTGTGAGTGGTCCAAATTGTGGACATCTAATTAACTCGAGGCTACAATCATTGTATGATAGTTAATGGAGACCATTCGGTGTAGCATAAATCAAATAATTACATCTGTACCAGTTGGTACAAACGACAATAAAACTATGAAGAGAAATCTGGTTCAAATAGCACAGGTCGGTGGTCAGGCGATCTTTGACCTATGCCCTCAGCTACACAGCTGTATGTAGGACAATGACCGGGAGATTGTATTCATGTGTTGCCCTCACTGGTGGGCTAGCTGGGCTAGCGTTAATGCATGTTCGGTGTCCACCAGTTACTGTATGTTTCTATAAGTAGCTAATAAACGTCCTCATTGACAGATTGATGGACGGTGTCCGAAAATTGGGAACAAGTGTTTACCAACTATTTGCGCATTTCCTTGTAAATGTCATCAGTGGATACACACCTCGTTCACCTCAGATCAGTGGCCTAGAGAGAAATCTTACAATCAGTGGCCTAGAGAAAATAGCTTTTATATTGTTACAAGCTGATGGCTGTGATGGAGCGTGAAATTATCCCCGTCGTGTCCTTATAATGTATCATTTACTTTGATTCATCTAAATTAGGGCAGATTGATAATAAAAGCTGAAAGTCATGAACCCTTATAAACATTCCATCGACGGGAGCAGTTATTGGGGTTAAGAGTCGAAAGTAATTGAAGAGAGGATAGAATTGTTAAGAGGGACAAGTATCAATGTTTTGAAATTGTCGGGTTCAATTCCGTTGATGATCACTACGCGGCGGTGACCCTATAATGTCCGGAAGTTGACCCACGATCGGTCAATTCATGAATTGATGAGGGTTAGTTGGTCAGTGTGTTAATTGCTTCGAGATGATTCTGAAGTTTGAATGGTTACTATTAAAATGTGATGGAAATAAAATAATCACGATTCAAGCAATAAACACGACTTCTGTAAATCACTTAATTTTCACGTAACTTCTATTTCGCGATTCAGTTTCCGAAAATTTAAAGATTTTTTATTTGTTCGGGAGAATGTTGAATTGACAATTGTATTGCGAAAATTTCGCGAGAATCATGATTTCGCGTGTCAACATCCTCGCTAATATTAGCGAAAATAAAACTCGCAAAAAAGTGATTTACAGTATAATTATTCCATCATTTGTGCCATTACAAGGTCATGAACGTTACCTAACTGGTCTAATCATTAATCATTTTCATACACAATTTATCATTTGTGAAAAGTACACTGAACCTATTCTAGAAAACGAAGTCATTTCCCCGGGATTTATCATGAGTCTGATGTAATACTGTTTTAACTTCAATGTTTTTCAGAAACAGATAAAACAATATAAACACGACTTTCATAACAATGTTTTAAAAACCTGTCCGGTGTGTTTTTATGATTTGTTTGGTTATATTGATCACTATCTCGTATAATATTTTCACAGGAGTTCATGTTTACGTCAAAGTAAAATAAAATAAAAGTACATTCACACTTTGGAACGGGATATTTGACCAATATGCACTGAGAATAAGCCATGACTCCTAAATTGCTAGCTGAACTGGTGGCTGACAGTCTCTTGAAGCAGGTCCCGGGTGCAGTTTCAACCTCCACATAATAAATAATTATGGAGTCGTTGACATGGTAATATGAATTAAACAAAGTGGTTTAGTAATTGCATGTTTTATATCCGAGCAATACCGGATCTCCTTGCTCTATTCTGTACCATTTCAATTAAGATCGCCCCGCCTAATTATTAGTCGGAAGTTGTTTGCGGAAGTTGTTACAGTTTGCCGCAAAAAGATAAACTTAATATTTGATCAGCCTCATCCAATTGATTTACCGTCTAGCAACTGGTCAGATTCCCAATATGTTAATCGTCTAGAACACGTGTAATCATGAATGTTTCTGTCTGTTGCCTCACACTCGATGTCAGCCTGATTACTCATGAGATAAACGTAATTAAATCGCCATCAGTTCTAACATTTAGTGCAGTTTGACCTGGATTGACCAGGGTCAGACTCCAGCAATTATGTTATCTTTCACATCGTGGGAATTTCCAGATTTCCAGAAACTCGTTGATCTGGTTTCCGGTCACATGATAGAAACTTCATACCGTGGTCGAGCGACCCTTTTCTGATCACCTCGGTATTTATGCATCGCAATAGACGGCAATGGCCGATATATATTATATAATTATCATGTTATATAGAAGAACCATTATAATCATGACCTCGAGTGCCTCCATAGCTCAATGGTTAACGCGTTTGCCGCCTTATCTGTTGACCCGGGTTCAAATACGGGTGGAGGCACTCATGTGCCTGCCATATTGCAGCGGAAAGCTGACTGGCAAACAAAGGCTAAGCTCGGCATCGACATTGACTGTTAATGCGGCTAGCTTAAGACCTTATTTTATAAAAAAATTGCTTTATTAGTTAACAAAGTATCGTATATAGGATAGGTCTTAGTATCATAACACAATACTTTGACCTTTTATACCATGGACTGACCTTATGACATAGTTTGTTACAGATCGTATATATGATACCCCATTCAGTAATTGTCAATTAGTGAAACGGTTCAAACTAAGCTGTCAGTGTTTATTGAATTTAATTTTAACAACAAACAGACCATGTACCTCCATTCATTATTTCAATGGTTACCTACTAGTATAATCTTTTACAAATATCGTCTTTTAATCGGGTTCTCACGGTTTCCGACGAGACTACTCTGTTACAAACCTTCACGGCCTTGTATGAATTAGTTCTACCCTAGAGATTCTAGACGATTTACTCCAGTTTACGCTAACTACAACCGGGGCATTGAGGCTAAATGGGTTATTTAATTGAAACTAAGGATCAAGCGGTCTTAACCTAACAATGACCATGTAAGGTCGATTATATGTTAAAGCTACCATAAAACCACGTGACTCCTGAAGCTGTGTTACGACACTGGTATACATTGGTTTCCTAATCTCAAATCAATAGCGAATATAAACATCTTAACAGACCTGATCATCGTCAATCAAAGATCAATCGGCTAAGTCCATTGGATTACAAATCATTACCATATTCATAATTTTGACATATTGAATGTTTAGTTTAGATCGAAAACGAGCATTGAGCCATGACTGCACTTCTTGCTGTATACTTTACTGAAGTGGAGGCTACTACTGGAATGATTTTTTGTTTTCCCATGGAGCTTCTTTTTTCTGTTCAGTTATATAGTTTGTACATCTAAAGGTTACGGCCCAGAGGTCAGATTCTATCTATAGTTCGGGTATTTCTGTCTTAATTGTTCACATTCAACAAATGTAATAGCTCGTTATATGATAAATTGAATCTTAGCAGTTTTATGCCAGTGTAAGGTAATGTGCGAAGCAAGTTCCACAAATAATATTAATTGCTATCAAAGCCTCCTCGATAGCCTAGTGGTAGAGTGTCCGCTTCGAGTGCAGGAGGCCCCGGGTTCTATCCCAGGCCGCGTCATACCAAAGACGAAATGAAAATGGTACCAGAAATTCCCCTGCTAGATGCTCAGCATAGAAGGGAAACTGGCTTCTCTTCTCTATTACCCTCGCGGTGATGAATAACATCAGGAATGAGGTGTCGAGGGTGATTAATTTAACTTAGAAAAACTTGGTTCACAATCAACCTGAAATAAATTAGTATAAACTAAAGCCTCGTTATTTCTAATGGTATCCATCGTCATCGAGTGTATGTATGAGTATGAGTGAGTGACAAGTAAGGGAACTACTTGTACTTCGGTATGACACCGAGATGGCGTGAACCCCATATACCCTGTACACTGACGAACTCCCAAACACGAGTACATAAAGGCGGTGGGCTACTCGTGGACCGTTCGATCTTTGCTCGGTTTTCAAGTTAGGAGCACAACTCTGTAAAGTAAATTTGTAAGTTTGCACAAACAGGTCGTATGTATCTTTTATGGCGAATAAAACAACACCCTTTTATTCTTATTCTCAATGATCCGGTTCGGATCGTAAGGTCGCTACAAGATTCTCCATTTAGCCCTTTCACAAAAAATAAATGATGTTAAATATTATGCAGATAACTGAAGCGGATAATCGCAGATATAGGCAAAACTTCCACGCATGTTTAACATAGTTTCCTAAACCGTATGAGCTTTATACGAAAAACGTACGGTTTTCATGCGTTTCTAAAACCATACATAATTATTTCATATGTTTTTTTTCATACGTAAAACGTACGTTTTCAAATGTACGTAAAACATACACGTTTTCAACTGAATGTAAAACGTATGTTTTTAATACGTTTGACAGACGTTGAATATTTTCCTGTATAGTGTGCGTAAACGGTTTCTTGTACATCAATTTATTATGGCCCGAAAATATCTTATCTGGTCACATCGCTATTCATGTATAAGGGGTCAGCTGCTCCCATTAACCCTCAAGTACTAAGGTTATTGACCAAGTGGGACCAATGGACCACTGACCGAAATACCTAAATTGTCATAGGTCAGTCTCCGATACAAATGACCACACATAACCCCTGGCAAATATCCTCTTTGACCTTTAGTGACCTTTGACAAGCATGTTTAATGAGACCCCACCAGTGTTTGGGATGTCGTCTCTACAGGATCCCCGTATAGTGAAAATTGCCATTTAACTCAATACAGGGACCTGAATGAGACTTTATTGTTACATTTGACGTTTTGAATGAATCAATGAGCTAGTCGTATCGTTAAACTGAGCAAATATCAGTGATGAGTCCACCGATCAAGCAGCTCGGCTTATTATGGGTAGTTACTTGGTCGGCCAGTCAACTCCGAGTGCTTATCATAAAGGTATCTCATTTCATAACACAAACTTCTGTTTTACAAAGATTTCAATAAAGAATCACTGTGGATGATTGCCAAAATCCTTGACTTCTTTCCTCGTCTGGTATCAAATATCAGTCCTGTATACTTTATCCTATTGTTCGGTCTAAGTGTAATAATGTAACTTATGTCTATGGTACTGATACAATGTATAGTGTGACGTTATATAGCTTAGTACGTACAGGTCGTGGTCCTGTGTATAAAATACACAATATAGGTTAAACGCTTTTGTTGCTTTTTATGAATTATTTATGATTGTTTTACGCTGCAATTTCTTTAATCTTTGTAACACTGATTAGGTATCCTCGTAGTTTCATGATGTTGTACACGCAATTAGGGTAGTTGAACGCATCGTTGTTGTGGTTGTTGATGTTGATGTTGATGTGCTGTGGTGTTGTGCAGTAATTATGCCCTCTTTCTTTTATATAAAAATGCGGCCTTCTAAACACGAAATCATACTAGATCTACCACCATGATAATTATACTGTACTGAAACAAAATTTAATGAAATACTTGAAGGCCGACATTGGATCAGTGGTCTACTCTTTTTTACTTTGTAGTGAAACATAATAATTGAACGAAATACTTGACCGACATTGAATCTACAATCTACTCCATCTTGACTGGGGCAGACAAGGGATACAGCATTGCTGCTACAGTGGGATTTATAAATGTAATACTATTTCAGTGCGATGTTGTTTCATGTTTCGGATAGACACCTTGACATTGAGTAGATCCATAACGTTCCAAGTGACCTTCATATCTATAGACACGACTTTCATCTCCTGTCATACATAATATCTTTGCTATGCTAACATCGACGATATGTGTAAAGTTTGTAAAAACTCAATATAAATTATACTGTATTTGTATATCACGCTATTTGTGAATGAAAGATGAAGAATTTAATATCACTGACTGCGTAATATTTAATTTACTTCGGAATGTGGGCTATTTTCTATTTTTGTGATATTTCATGATTTAATGACGTATTGATGTTCGATAACCTCACATAAACGACGTATATATACGTATATATATTGGTGTTTTATTAACGTTTTATTGGCTGATATGTAATGACGATGTTTGATTCAAGGATTGATGTATGATATCGTGTAATATTAACTGGTATGCTTCTTACATTTAAATTACACCAGATTTGTTATCATGCAATGATCCGACATGCATTATCAATTCTCCATTACGTAAACTAAATCAGAACATTAAATCTCGCTCGTTATGGCGCGTAAATATATCACGTATAGTCCCATAAACTGGCTCAGACACTATTAGATAAAATTATTTATAATTTTTATTATTAGTTTGTGTTGTAAGACCCACTGACTTACTTTCGGTGATATACATGACTGATGTACTAGTAGACACCACGTTGTCACATTATTCTTTAAATTGTGCTTATCAGTCAAGTAATTACACGAACCCAGCTCGTTCTCAGTAAGAGCATGTATAGTAAGCTACTTATATCTGTATTATTTGGAACATTTTGGGTACGGGTCATTCCTCACACGGACATCCTCACTTTAACATTTTTTACCTTGTCAAAACAGATGTTGACATATCTTGAGCTTTTGTATTGTGCTTTTTTCAAGATTATTTAAGTTATCTATGCTACAATGCTTTAACATAAAACGTGTGACTGGAGTTCACCAAGTCTTGCATTATAGCATTAAATAACTTAAGTAATCAGAGGGACACATGTAGCATATAGAAAACACTCATTTGTATAGCATAGCAGCAATGATGTGGAATATTGATTGTGAATCCAGGAAATCTTATATAGCTATGTTGTAACGTTTTTGTAGAAAACCAAAATAAGTGTGTTTGTTCGTGAGCATTTCAACGAACACGATGTTTCAATCACACTTCATGCACACCGACACAGAAAGCTACCCAATCGTCCGGACAAACACACTTTAGAGCGCATGACACGCGTGCAGAATCAGACGCACGCACGCACGCACGCACGCATACACGCACGCATACACGCACACACCACCGTTTTTACGCATTCTGTCAAAAGCTTGTTTTAGAAAAAGGCGCGTTTATAAGTTCAAAAGATAAGGACACAGTTTTAAGACGTATTTTTCCGATCCTAAGGTCGTATAATAACGTTACGGTACAGGGATATTTATAAATGCGATCTTTATCTTTCTGGGTATTACACGTCCGTCTTTCCATGAAATAGCTACCATAATGCCTTCTTGCTCCACAACATACCAGATCTGACCGCATGTATAACAGGGAATATTTCACCGGATTAAATTTAAGTCGTAACTCAATCTTTTCACAGACCCACATTCTGATAATCAGATAATCCGATAGTAAAATTTCTACTTTGATCTTTTCATGCGTTCGTCTTGATCCGGCCTATTTTCTTTATCCAACAATTTTCTTTAAACGTTAATTTGTCCGTTTTCAGAAAATTCAATTTAGAACAAGCCTTATTGTTATAGAAAGGAGTGGCTTTACATGAATTTTGTATTTTAGACTGGCGCGAAATGATGAACAAAAATAGAAGAAAATACTGGTTGGTTAAACAGAAAATATTCTTGTTTATTTTGGATCTCCACTCAAGTTGTTATTATAAAAGTGATAAAAGCCAACGAAAATGTCGTAAAACTCATAACAAAATGCTATGCAAACATGATTGTATTTTTGCACTTAATTGTAGTGAAACTGCATTCATGACCGACTTTATACCGACAGAAGGCCGCCTTGTGATTGTTCAAACTTGCGGGCAGTTGCTTTTGTAAGTTCAAGAACATTCCTGTTGATGATAACGCAATTTGACTGACAAATTGTTGCAAACTATTGTGCGTATACCGGATGAAACACAAACAAACTAGAAAAAGTATCCAACGTCTAGTTTCATCTACAATCTTAATATATGTGCATGTGATAGTCCTAATTAAAATATGATTTATTTCAAATTGAGACTGACTAGTTAAATAAACAGTAATTGTTAAGTTGTTTAAGTTTGTTCTGTTTGAATGTACCGACACGATAATAAATCATTTGTTTGGAGTATATTAACTCTTTGTTATCAATATGTCCACATTAAGAAAATCTTTATCAAGTATTTTACTGTTTTGGCGCACCTTTTCCCCATTCACCGAAATTCGGTGAATGTTTTTGTACTCAGCGCCCTCTGTCGGCGAATCGCGTTGCGGAAACACATGCGCCAAGCAAATTGAACGTATAAACATTGCCTGGCACGACTGTTTATTTTTTGTGTAGTTTTAACCATATTTTATCTTCTTTTGTATGTGCAATACGCGGTTACATGTTAACACACGTACAAATGATATGAACATTATGCACCAGTCAATTGAAACCACGGCCCAACCTGGGGAAGGGCGGAGGAAAGCGGGGAACAGTCTCGTGTTTTTACCTTTCCCGATATACCCGCACTTTGTTTCGCACCTAAATAGCGGGGAAATAAAGCCGTGAGGTATAGTGCGGGCAATTTACGCGGATCTTACCATCTGTATGGCCCTAGGGGCAAGGATTTTACCCGGGGTTTGAAAAAGCAAAATAGAAAATCCCCTCTATTCCCCGGGGTTTAGGGGGGGGGGGGGAGGGTTCAAGTGACTGGTGCATTAGAAAAGGGGTTAGGTCATAAGTTTGTACTCTGTTTGTGCTGATTCAAACCTACAGAAAGGCCGCGTGTTTTACATTTCAACGTAACATGCTCCCTGATTGGTTCATTTACAACAGATACGTTCTTGATTGAACAGATACTTCCTTTATAAACTAAAATTTAATATTTCTTTTATGTTCAATGAAGTTGGAACAAATTAAATAAAACATAATGATATATGTTTATTATTACACTCAGACAGCCTGTGGTGTGGGTCTGGGTGGAATTCACAAAGCATCTTGGTTGAAAACTTACATGTTTTGACTTAAGTTAAACATTTGTGATGCTGACAGGGGCGTGTCTGAGCCTATTTTGAGTGTACGCACCCTAGCTAGGGGGGTCCGGGGGCATGCTCCCCCGGAAAAAAAATTCCCTTAGAACGTCGTACGTGCATTTTGTAGTGTATTTAGCAACAAAAAACTGTCTCAAATGATAGTCAAAAAGGATACAAATACATGTACCGTACTTGTTTTTATCTATATTTTTTCAGTCATCTTTTTACTGAAGTTAAATAGATAGACAAATTAAAATATCAAAAAAAAGAAATGAACAATGCAATTTATTTGTTACCCTCAGTAAACACAACCAACGGTACATACATCGTAACATCGTAATGTCAGCTATAAGGGCTGTGGTAAGATGCTTTGCATGAATTAAATTTTATTATGACTTTCAAACTTTAAAATGTATAAAAGCAACTGCAATAAACTGTAGTCTAACAGAGAACTTAACTTAAATGTTACGACAAGCACAGTTTTCAACAACACCTTCAGGAGTGTTTTAAATGGTTCGCGACGGAAATATTTTGTGCAAGTCTGACATTGTGTGATTGTTTTACACAATAAAAATCAACGCGAGCCGCCTGTCTTTTCTGCGAGCAAAGACGTCCACGACATACTCTGCACTGATGGCCTTGTCGCGATGTATATGCATTAATCCTAAACTTGACATCCGGCCAGTGGTCATCGTCGACCTCAGATAAGTCTTAAGACGCCGCATTGAACTGAATTACCGCTCTGCCGACGCTGTCGAAACCGGCATTGACAATAGGACGTGTAAACACAATGCTATGTTTGAATACAGCTCTTCATTGATGACAGCCAAAGTATCCGCGATAGTTGACGGTTGCTTGTCTGGTGAATGACACCTAGCTCTCCAACGGCGTATCTCGCTGTTGAATTCGTCAACGTCAGCAGCAACCAGGTCCGTTTCAAAAGCTCTGTATATAGCAAGAGTGCGCTCGTTTGTGAGGTTGGCACAATTGGTCGGTATCAAAAACTTATAGAGACAATTAGATACAAAAATGTATTGACCGCGAATATAGCGAAAATTAAACCCCCGTGAAATATACCCGCTATACAGCCTACTATACGGTATACTGTATATGGACTCTATATGAGGATTATCTAACGTGTGTTTCAACAAGTTTTTAGTTCAGCCCGTTGAACATTTTATATGCCTCACCCGGGGTAGGCAGCAATTTTTATTGCAGTTTTGACGTTTTTAAATTTTCGACTTTTGTAATTAACTGTACGCACGTGCGTAAGTGCGTAGGCCCAGACACGCGCCTGGCTGATATTTCCCGCAATATGAAGAATAAGCCACGTTTTTTGGTGAATATTGTAGCTGTTTACAATATACTCCTTCGGAAAACTGTTAACAAGTGAAAGTGGTTGAAATAGCTGGTTAAACGTTGAAAGTGCTGGCTGAACGTTGAAAGTGTTGGTTGAATAGTAATACAAGGAAAACGGGTGCTGAACAAATGTTTAATGATGAGAGGCTTAAACGTCTCCCAAAAATGGTATCATGAAAAAAGCAAAGTTTCACGGATGTCTCCCTCCTCGTACGATTTATTGTGTTGTACGGGTATATACACAATGATAGGTGTATGTGGGTAGTTTATTGTGTTCCATGCAGCATTTACAAACAACCCGTCTGTCAGAAAATTCTCTTTTAGTGCCAACAAAACTGTTCTTCGACTTGGTGACGGTAAGAAATAGATTGTAAATGGTCACGACAGTTCCATAACAGGTGTAGATTGACAAAGAATATTAAAGTTGCAACAGTTGTTTACGTATACAATTACATTCTAATAATAAAATCACGATTTCTATGACAATTTAGTAGTTCGTGTACAAATTGATACCATCTTTTACGCGTGGCACCTACGTACAATATACGGCCTATTCAACAACAACGCTGTTTTAAACATTGGTCTCAAATATTAAAGCTCTATATCATGTTGTTGATATAAACTGTCTCTCTATAGTTTTGTTTTATTGCTCACACAATCACGGAGTCATAGTGATTTATCACAACTATTGTGATTGAATCTTTGAACTACGTACCTTATATTTCTTGGAAATCGACAGTTTGTTGACAATATCTGTCATTTTTATCAAGTAAAATGCGATTCAAGTGTGGATATCCTGTTCAATATCATAATCCAACGGGATGTATCCATTATTCAGACTGTATATAGTAGCGTGCAAAGCGTGCAGACCGTGATTTAGTTCTTCTAAGAATCTGGTTTTATGTTCTACAATGATGGTGCATTATTGTAATAAAATCACGCAAAATATGCACATTGCTTGTCTAGTTGTGTATTTATTTCTCCAGCGAATGTCTTAAACTTTGAAAATCAAATAGCGTTGCTTAGCAACGTAACGTCATGTGTAATTCATCATTTTCTTCATGATTTTCTTCATTATATCGTGTTGTATTGAGTAAGATGAGGCACTTTGATGTATACATGCTTTCGTACGTCAATTCTATTAAAACAACCTTAGCAACACCTTAGCAACATCTATTAGGATATGACGGTACAGGGCGTTGTTGTTGTTGAATGTTGTTGCTTAGGAAAGGGCAATTTTGACAATGGTAAGAAAGGGGCATTGACCAGCATAACATTAACTGTGTTTCCCTGAGATTTTGGTCAAGAAGGGAAAACGCTAATCCATTCTGGACAAGTGTGAGGTCCGTAAGCCGATGGTGAACTTACTGTCAGATTAATGTAAACGTTTGATGCGAGCAATTAGGTGCCGTATTAGCTTCGATTCATACGATCAATAAACGTAATATGCAAAATGTTGAATTATTTATAATTTCCCCGAAACATGTGACATTCATTTCAGGGAAATGAAATGGCTACATGAAATTCTGGTATGTTTACTCTCTATAAACAAAACAGAAATAGTATCTCTCGCGCGTAACAAAGTAATGTTTTGTGGTGACAATATGATCAATAATAAAACCCAAACCATGCGGATATGCATGTCTTCTTTATTCATGTGGTCGGCTTGTGTAGTCTCTACCGAGCAAGGAATAGTATTTTCAAAGCGACAATCATAAAAAGGGCAAGCGCGTGAGCACAGCTCTTTGTGATAGATCACTCGGTTCGTGCGTCTGTGAAGAACGCAGCATGCTGCGTGAATTATTGCGACTGTCTTCACTGGACGTCGCCATTTTGTTTTGTTATACATACATTATCTGCTTTGCTCTTGCAACCTCTTCGAAATATTGAGCGAAAAAGACGGTAGACTTTCTAAAAACAGACGAGGCCCAATTAAACAAATCAGAAGTCCACTCCTGAGTATTGGTAGCCGGCTTGTGTTTGCACAAACGAACCGACCAAAATAGTTACCACAGCTAATAAAAAGAAGTCAGTTTTTCAACTTGCTCAGTATTTAAAGTACGTTTACCGATTATGCAAAATGGCCAAACGTCTACAGTCTCTGGATATATTGACGTGTTCATGATCACAATCATGTCAATTAATTTACCTTATCCCAAAGTTGGATGGTAGTAATCTGACTAAAGTACAATGATCGACATGTATTTCGAATGCTTCATTTTCAACAGTCTACTACACTCAATCAATTCAAAGCCCTTTATATACCAAAGCACCGTGAGTGTTGATGGGAGGCGATCTGGTTGCTGCTACTAAACCGACTTTACACGTTTAATGTTCGTTTTCTTACTGCCTATTCTGTCTTGAATGTCAAAATAGGCATATGTGACTATATAGGCATGGTGTGTATATTAATAATTGTAAAAAGGGGCATATTAATTTACATGGAATACATGTATTGAATGCGTATATCAAAAGTGGCTTTAAAATAATACTACGCGCCTATTTATCAGATTCTACAGTACCGTTTGTATCACTCCCTCACAGCGTGAGACAGTCTATAGAAGGCGGCTAGTATAGCCATACCATATGATTGCATAACAGTACTTTGCAGACGATATACAATTCATTGATTAAACCATCACGTGACCCTGGTCTGGAGTTTCTAAAAACAGCTATACCGCCGGGACATTTGACGAACAAGTCATTTTCATATTACGAAACAAATTCGATATCGCCCCGGCGGACGCCCCGGCGGAGTGATTATCTGCAAAAATATCGATTAAACGAACAGTTTCACAATACTTGTTGATCTTAGAATAAACAAATGTTGCTGATTAATTAAATCAGTTTAAAAATTTGGAGAAACATACGTAGCAGTATTGGGAATATTGACAGTTGCTGGAACTACTTTAATGCGGATTCACATTCACCTAAAGGCGGTTCATGTTGCATTAAGAAATGGGCAATGATCGTATTGAGAGGCTAACGCCTACCAAAAATGGTTCTTTATTATTTCACAATGTTGTACCGACGGTTGTACACTGGCAATATTCTCAAATGTTGTGGAGGCATGTGTTTGTCCGTTGAAACGCCATACTTATACCAATCAAACACAGATAGAGGTTGCTTGAAAGTACAATGCATCCCCCTATCGTACAGCATGCAGTTTTGATGAGTTCTATCCGGGTCTCTAGTCACTACTTTCAGTGCAGCGATTTCATTGGTTCACTCGAGAGTAGGGAAACCCCCGTGATTCGGCTTGCCGCCAATCATAACAAATATTTACGATAATCTTCCGTGTATAGATAATAACTTCCTTGAGGAATGTTAAGGACACTATAGTTTATTATGGGTCATATATTAACGTGAAATATTTGTGGGAAAACTTATTGCAAAAATATCTTCCGGGGATGCGTAGAATAGTTCATGAAATTTCCCGCCATAAGTCAAGTTTTAAAGCACATTCAGTTCGAAATTGTGTTGGGTTTACGCCAGCTACATAATATACGGGATTAATAATATTCATGATTATTTGTGACCTCGGTTTGACTTCTCTTCCGTGATTGCGGTTTACTCATTGTCCACTTCTAAGAAAAAGTTCTGCCTTATTTGGTCAGAAGTATTAATTTTGTCTTAGGCCGTATGACTGTTTCTGTGGATTCTGCGTCGTTATTTAGACCCAATAGCGAGCGTATACATATGTACTTGAACTGCGAGGTAGAAAGGACCTTGAGACTAAATCTCAGGGTTAGATATCGGGTAACTCACCTTCTATTACAAGTGAACATTTATCTTGAAATAATTAAGTTACAGATTGATATGGGTGTAACAATATCTGGCGAGAAAGTGAAAATGATTCCGAATGTATTCTAGTTGGTATTCAGTGAACAATTTAAGCCAAAACAAATTAATGTTGTGGTTTATGGTAACATGCTGTTAAGGAATTTAAGGCAAACAATTTATTTGTTAAACTCGTTTTATTGAATTTATGCACTGAAAAAATTAGCGATCCCGCGGCGGTGATTTCCAGGAAAAATAAACTGTTTTTGGTAGAGCGAAAAATAGGGTATTGAGGGTCACTAGAACAATACTATTTGTTTTATTTGGCCTTACTTTATAAGTGATTCCAAAAACGTTTTCTTCTGAACTTACCGACGCATTAAAGTCGCGGTCGTTAACACCAATAACTCATTAATAAGTCAGAAAAGTAATTAATTAATAGTACAAGGGATAATGTACATTGTTATTGCTGTTTTATACAGGAGACGATGATACTTCGTGGATACTCATTATTTTCTCAGACGCTTTAAGAAGACTTTACGAAATCCACTCTCATCTTACAAATTGAGAAATTGGTAGTTCAATATTGTTAAATAATAATTGATATTTCTGCGGGTTATTTTCATTGAGTATGACCTCGACCACGAAATCTAATACTCACGAATAATCGAACTCCGAACACTGAAGTAACAAACGGATTTTCTTTCAATGGTTTTATGATTCACGAATTAAAAGTACAGTATGGCTTTATATAACGAAATACCACGACATATAATGACCACGGCAATGAAGGGTTTGTGCTTGTTTTACATCGATGCTGAGAACAGGGATGATAACAACCTGGCAGGGAAGGCAGCACTCACTCAGAATCAACAGAGCACACTATACTGAATATCTATAAACACACGACAACCCATTCCGCCTCAGTCAGTCAAACAAACCCGGAACAAGAACCAGACGACAAGAACAAACCAAAATGACGACCACACACCACAATGACAACCAACAAACCAAACAAGCTTATTCGGGCCTGCTGAAAGCAATGATAAAATAGCGAGTTATGTCACTACTTGCTTGGAACTGAGAGCATGTTATGCAGGATCCATGTTGAACTAAATACAAACACGTACTATATGATTCTATCGTTACTACTCTATCTCAACCGCGCAAGTCGATTTGACCACTTTTCATGAGACAAACAAAACTGAAAACAGGATGCTGCTTATACGGGTAGATTGCTGGTTCTCTAACGACGAGTACTTGCTGCTTATACGGGTATTGCTGGTTCTCTAACGACGAGTACTTTGTGTCCTGTCTGTACCTTTCATTAACAAATTTACTTTGATCACTATAGAAAACACGGACCAATGACCGCAAACATACCATATCACTCAAACTTACTGGTAGGACCCAGTTTAGATAACTTAATAGATTCCACTTATAACCCAGATAGGTCACTCAGCTAGGTCACTCAGATAGGTCACTCAGCTAGGTCACTCAGATAGGTCACTCAGCTAGGCATATTTCATTGTGTTGTATTCGTACTTGTATCTAGATGTTATAAATTAGTTATTAGACTATGTGTCACTATAATCAACAAACAACGTTGACGATACATTGACCCTAGCCATGTGATGTAACAACATATTTCCCTTGGTGAAATACGTAAACACCACCTAGACACTCTGATGTCGTATAACCTTTTAACGAAAATACCATAAGTTTTTATATATATATAAAGATCTAGTATGACAAGTTATATGCGGGTATTACAGGTCCTCGAACTATCGAGTTCGCTGACTGACGTGATGGTGTTGTTTTTGTTGTTGTCGTTTAGCACGACCTGACTCCGCTCATCATGCCTCTTATTTCACGCGGTGTATGTTATTTTCTTGTTATAATACCTCTAATTGCTTGGTCTTAATAATAGTAATTACTAGTCCGTCGACAATGTTCGTGAGACTTGGTTTAAGACAAACTTAGAGACAGAAAACAAGGCTTCGTGCTGTTTGAAAATATCATAAATTGTTTATAGATGTATTATTTAGTCTGGACCCCACAATAGAACATTAAGTAAGTATGTTATATATACGAGATAGTTGTGATGATACATTCAACGTCTATAAAAAAGCCAAGTCGTCTCCAGATAACCGGCCTTGTCCCCATCATAATAAAATGATAAAACTGTCAAGAGGCCCTAATGTGGTGAGTTTGAGTCTTCATGAGGCCCGAATGTGATGAGTTTGAGTGTCAATAGTCTCCATGAGGCCCGAATGTGGTGAAGGTGTGTCTCCATGAGGCTCGAATATGACGAGTCTCCATAGTCAATGGCATAATTTTGAGCTTGAACTGGTTTGTGATTTCCCGTATGATTGGTTTGACTTTAGCGCATGTACTGAGTACTGTTGTCTCACAATATATTTATGCTGCATTCGATGACTTTCATCGACGTAGATAATATATATGTACATGTAATACGCGTAAATGATACTTAACGAAAATATAAGAAATAAAACGTTTTGATACATAGTTTTAGATAATGTTGTGAAATCAACATACCACCGTGTACAAAATAGTAACGTACACAAATGTATTTAGTTAACAATGTCTTTAATTCTCACGACTTTGATCTTTTATGATGTTCGTTGTGCGGCGTAAAGTTAACCTGTTTCATGAGACCTGTTATCATTGTAGTTATATTGTTGTTAATTTGAATATTGTACAGATATTGTGGCGATGATTTAAGAGACACGCGGCGTCTTGAACATAAATCACCTTCCATATATAGCTGTGCATTAGCCACAAATAGCTCACCTTAACAATCTCGTTTTATAACTAGTAATCGATGTGACAAACCTAGTGACTGATATAGAACAACCATAAGTCGGATTTGTCTCTGTATGTTTATTGACCATCAAGTTCAGACTTTCTTGCATTACTTTGATCACAACAGCGACGTCTGTCTCCTGACACTATTGGTGTTATTTTTCTGTCACCGATCTCGTCCACTGATCTCACTTGTATCAAATACAGATCTAATATAATATGTGCTATATTATATCTAGACGCAGGTATGGGGTTTGAAGCTGTCGGCTTTGATGGAATGTCACTAACTAGCTAACTGTATGTCTATAGTTCTTCCAATGTGTGACCTCATGGTATTTTGTCTGTAGAATATTTATGTTGTTTATAATACATGTACACTCATATTTTATCTTATATCATGGTAAAATGAGTAATTTGACGACAGATACAAGCAGTTTGTGACATAGGGTTCTGTATGGACACAACCAGTTTCTCATTCACTAGATGCAATTATATTTAGTGAATGAGAGACCAGTGGGTCGATACGGACCCCTATGGTATGTGATCCGGTACAATCATATCATATGTGACGCAGTTTTTAAAGCTCCTATCCTATAAAGGTCTCTTATATCAGACACGTGGTCACATGATATCCATTATTTCACTTACTAATGTCTTGCTAACTGATCATTAAAAAATCTGAGATTCGAACCATCGACTTCCGGCTCCCAAGATGCTTGGTTTTACCACTGGAACCATTGTTACCTAACACTTGGATCGCTATCATGTCGTATATGAAAACAGTTCACTGTCGTGATTCAAACATCCGATCTCCTGTTCTCAGACGCCCTAGTCCGTTGAAACTGTAGCATGAGTCGGGTGTATATCATGAACTCTGAGCTTTATTACAAATCATGTGACAACAATGTACGGGAGGTGTTCATTGTGGTTGAAGTGACACACCTTTGTTGTGTTATATCCCGTATTATCAGCCCCTTAAATCATTTATCTGCACTTAACGACACTCTCGTACACTTATATCACCTGGTACAGCGGCGGGTTTTGAGTACATCTCAAAATTTCGTCATCCCGAGATAACAATAAGAAAGGAAAACTTAGTGACAAAATTAGATGTGTAACAGATCCTTTATTGGTACCTTTAAAGTAGGGGTCAGTTAGAATAAGATGGTCGTTATATCGAATTAAAAAATTAAAGGGAGTTATAAACATATCTCAAGATATTTATGGATTTTTTGTCTTTCAACAAAACTTTCCGAATCACCTACATACATGTATATAAATTGGTAGACAATAGTAAGATGTTTGATCTAAAATAAAGTGACGTGCTGACTGCCTACGTCGTGAGACAGCACCATCTGTTCTTCAACGAGGGGTGATCCAGAAATAATACGACTTAGATGTTATCAGTTCCTTATAGACTGTTCATTAGGCGTAAATTGACTCATCACATACACTGTATTACTCTTATAGTATACTGATTATATCTGATTCAGATTGATGTACGGATCGATCCAGTACGATATATCGTGAATCATTCATTGATCCAGTCTCTCACTCATACTACGTCGTTCAAACCTTCACCTATATTGTCTCACATGTATCTTAGTGTATTGGTGATTCATTCAGGTACTTGCTGCCTTTGTGATGTAATCTTTGTTTACATCGCAGAACCTTTGTTTACTTGTTTGTTTACTTTATAACCCGATGGTACACTGTGTACCTAAATGTTTAATCAAATTTAATCTAAAATGTGTCGGTTAGTGTTAAATTTCTTTGTACTTTCATTATGAACCGTGGTCATTTTTGGCGGCATATTTATTAGAACCCCGTGTGTGTTAATAAACAGTACTACTGAAATATTGATGATAGATCATCCATTGAAAGCAAAAGCAAACAAAGCAGAGCCTGGAGCTGTTGTCCATAAACGACCGTCTCCAGTGGACGAGTAGTTAACACAACCGCGTTGAGACCGGTGGGGTCTAAAGCCCGAATCCCAGAATTGGTCCGTTCTGTCGTCAGTCGGTTGATGAGTCGTCAGCCAGGTAAATAATAGTTACCGTGTCAGAAGTGAGGAAGTAAATACAAAATGTACGCTCAGAATATAGATGTTGAGTAAGACAGAGTTGACTGACCTTTTATAAGAAGTTGACACTATAATAACGTCATGAAGCAAGGCTGTTAGACGTCATAATAATTATTATGGCGAATAATTCATTATCATTAAAACTTATATATGTATACCAATCAGTCATAGCTTGTCACAGTTAATAATGTCATTGTGAAGTTATACGGTGAATTTATACATTCTTTTCAATATAACCAGCTGCGATTGTTTGGCTGATACGATATATAACCAAAAGATTGCGTCATGTCTGTAAAGAGTGTATTCTTAAATTTAATTACTAGTACATGTATATTAAGAATACCATTCAACCAATACATATCTAATAATATGGTTGACTCAAATTGTCAATAATTTTCAAACTTTAGTTGATGAATACTGAAACAAATCGGGGATATGGGGTCGAGTTCTGGATTGGACAGGTCCTGCAGATCGGTGAGATGGGGTCGAGTTCTGGATTGGACAGGTCCTGCAGATCTGGGCTTGAAACCTACAGGCTACACAGGTTCGGTAGATCGGCTGATTAAATATTGGTGCAATGGAACTTGCAACAACACCGTTCTTCTGGTCACTCAGAGAGTAAAAACACGTTTGGACTGGTCCGGCATTTTGGATTGGACTGGTCCGGCTTCTTGTATTGGACTGGTCCGGCATCTTGGATTGGACTAGTCCGGCATCTTGGATTGGACTGGTCCGGCATCTTGGATTGGACACAAATGAGTTAGAAAATAACCTAGATAATTTTTATAAAAACTTATCAAATATTTGCGATCCGTTATTTAAACGTAAAATATCGGAAAACAACACTCGGAACAAGAAACATGATAATAAACAATGGTATGACGATGAATGTAGTACAAAAAGGGGTGAGTTTTACGATAATTTGAATCAATATAGACAATCAAAGAATGATGAAAATAGATTAAACCTAACGAAATGTAGGAGCGAATATAAAACTCTGATAAAAAATAAAAAAGTACAGCATGACAAACAACAAACAAATAAACTGGAAGAAGCCAGGTTTAAAAACGCTAAACTCTATTGGAACTTGTTAAAAGATGCTTGCTATACAGGTATGAACCAAAATGATAAAAAAGTAACATTGTCACAGTTTGAAAACTATTTTCGCGCAATAAATAATCCTGAATCTGTTTTCTACCAAGCAGATGAAGACATTCAATATTTCAACGAACGATTTCTTAATGGGGAACTTCATGTCATGTTCCGAGAACTTGACGAGGAGATAACACACACGGAAATTCGAAAGGCATGTTCTCAAATTAATACGGGTAAAGCGGGAGGTCCAGACTACGTTATAAATGAGTTTTTTAAATATGGTATTAACCAATTAGCAACGTATCTAACATCCCTTTTTAATAAATTATATGACATGGGTCATTTTCCATCACAATGGACAGAGGGGTATATTGTACCCATTTTTAAAAAGGGCGATGAAATCTTACCAGAGAATTACCGCGGTATAACGCTTCTTAGTACCCTTGGGAAGCTATTCACGCGTGTACTAAGTAACAGGTTTAATAAATGGGCCGAAGATTACTTCATATATACGGAAGCTCAGGCAGGCTTTCGTCCTAAAATGGGCACTATAGATAACTTATTTGTAATACACGGAGTCATAAATCACGCACTCAATAATAATAAAAAGTTATACACGTGTTTTGTGGATTTTACCAAAGCGTTTGACTTGTTAGTTCGTGAAAATATATTTTATAAACTCATCCAATACGGAGTTAGAGGAAAAGCATTAACTATAGTAAGATCTTTGTACAATAATGTTAAATCACGAGTAAAAAGTAAAACATCCCTAAGTGATAGTTTTGATTGTTACCTAGGCACTAGACAAGGGGACTGTTTGTCACCTTTTATTTTCGCTATGTACGTTAACGATATTGAAGAAAACTTCATGTTAAACGGGTTTTCGGGGGTTGATATAGGAACTTTAAAGTTAATGTTACTACTGTACGCGGATGATATAGTGATCTTTTCCGAAAGTGAAAAGGGCTTACAGGATGGCTTAGACCTTCTAAAAAATTACTGTGATAGATGGAAGTTGAAGGTCAATACCAATAAAACAAAAGTCATGATTTTCAGAAAAGGTGGCAGGTTAAATCGTAGGTTAAATTTTTTGTACAATGAAAATGAAATAGAAATTGTTAGTTCTTTCACGTACCTGGGTATTACCTTTACTAGCGGTAGTTCGTTTATGAAAACGTTTGAAACTTTAGGCGGTAAAGCCTTAAAAGCTATTTATAAGTTGAAGGGGTACCTATTAAAATTTACTAATGTCAGTATAAGTCACACATTAAACCTGTTTGATAAATTAATAATGCCAATCCTAAATTACGGGTCGGAAATCTGGGGATTTGCAAAGGGAGATTACTTAGAAAAAATACATCTCAAATTTCTTAAAAATGTTCTTGGTGTTAAAACATCTACATCTAACTATTTTATATACGGCGAAACTGGCCGAAGAAGCCTTTACTCGTATCGCATGATTAACATTATTAGGTTCTGGCTGAAAATAGTAACTAGCGATGAAAGAAAGTATATTAAAAAGGCATATAATATGATGTTAAACGACATACAAACAAACCCGAATAAACTGAACTGGGCGTTTAATGTTAGAAATATTTTACAAATAATGGGATTTAACGAAGTATGGATTATGCAAGGCGTCGGGAGTATACCGAAATTTTTATCTCTGTTTAAACAAAGAATACATGACTGTTTTATACAGAATTGGTATGAAGAAATTAACAATATTCCTAAAGCAACAAGTTTTAAATTATTTTCAAATTTTGGTTTTAAAGAATATCTCGATTTTATAACAGTTAAGAAATTTAGACACTCGTTAACAAAAATAAGACTTTCATCACATAGACTTGAAATAGAATTAGGTAGATGGCACAGACCAGAAAAAATACCAAGATCAGAACGCAAATGTAAAATGTGTCAATCATTAGAAGATGAATTTCATTTCTTGCTAGAATGCCCCTTATACAACGACCTAAGAAAAATATATATTAATAAGAAATTTTGGACACACCCAAATATTCCAAAATTCATCAGTCTTATGTCGTCAGAACAACCCACAGTCTGTAGAAAATTATCTATCTTTATTTTTAAAGCCTTAGACAAACGAGACGAAGTACTTTATAAATAATTACCATTCTTCTCCAAATTATATTCTTTACCTGTTATTATCATATGAAATATTCAACTCAAATATACACTCAATGTTAATTATGAAATGTCTTTATATACCAAATACCTGATTCTCTGAAGATTTTCAGTGAACATTTGTACATGTACATAGCTATGTGTAGTGTGTGTGTCTGCGTGCGTGTGTGGTTGTTGATGTGCGTGTATGTGTGTATGTGGGAACGGGTATGCGTGCGTATGGGTGTGCGTATGTGTGTATGTGCGAGCGTGTGTTCGTGCGTGTGTGTGTGCCTATATGTGCGTGTGTACGTGTGTGTGCTTGCATGTGTGCCTGCGTGTACGCATGCGTGTGAATGATATATGTCTGTATTTGTGTGAGTTAGAATGTAAACTGGAGCGTGTACATGAGTGAGTGTAATTTTGTTGTATATATTACATGATGAAGATGTATTTTATTAATATCATTGCTGTAACGGAACATATATTATAATATTGTTGTTATATGCATGTAAACTGATGGGCAAAATGCCTAATGTTTCAAAATAAACTATACATACACCAGACGGTCAAAATAGAAATGCTTTTCAGTGTTTCCCACCTAACATAACTAAACTTACTAACAGTCTTTCGGACGAGACGTTAAGCGAGGTCCCGTGTATGATGCTTTACATCGGCACGTAAAAGAACCAGGGATGCTTCTGGAACTGGAGCATCTTCTGTATCATGCACTATCCCCCAAACACTAAAGTGACTAACCTCTTCTGGGGGCCTCGCCCATATGGATTATCCGGTGGCGAGGATAAATAAAAGCAAATAAACAAAAGACAGATACATGCGAAATTCCAGGACCAACTGACCTGCCATGAACACCTTGACAACGACGTATAAACTCCTATTATAACACTCGATAAAATCAATATACATGTAACATAATATATACGAAGATCCTGTTCAGAGGCATGCTTATACACAAAGTTCAAGAAATGCACCTTGTAGTCGTAATTTTGGGTCTGAAATGCATTTTTTTTCGCTATATTAGCGCTATTTTATGAAACCGGAAAATATTTTTTTTCATATCCTGCATTAACCACGCACTGTTCCAAAGAACTGCATCGGACTCATGTATTATACATGTAATTTATATAAATTGCACATGTGTGGTCATAGCGTGAATTATAATAAAGATAATAATAAGAAATACTTTATTTTACGAGGAAACTCATTTGACAATTGACGATGAAGACTCGCACTACTGGTAATAAAGACTTGATCCACGATCAACCCTATCTGACAATAGTATAAGAACGTTATACCAATCTTCCAAAAGATGATCCAACACTTCTCATAACCTTAAACAAATAGGAGAACTAGTAAAGTAAATTATCTTTAAAACATGGTAGGTAAAAATATACGCGTTGGTATTTAGACCCCAAGCTGTCTGCGTATACAATAAATATGCTTGTACCCTAAAGACTTATAAGTACGAACCTTGTCATCCTACTAGTTTATATTTTGTTGAACTCTGCCCTAGTAATGTAAGTTTATTACTCAAATTAGTAGTTATAGCTATAATAAACTAAATGGGCAAGATATGACTGACTTATATTTCACCCTAGAACACAGGTTAGGTAAGCTATAAATTGCTGAAAGTGTCGAAACTATGTATAATAATAATAACATTAAAGACTTCATTTTACGAGGAAACTTATTCGACAATATAATTATTATGTACAAACTCGGTGATGATAAACTCACAAACAATCAAAGTTATGTCAGAGAATTAGCCGAACTTATCAGGATAATTAAAGACAGAGGATGGAACAATAGAAGAGCAATCATGGGTGACATAGAAGTCAGTGTGACAAGAATCTGCTTTCAATTATCTATCGTCATATACAGCTGATGTGTTCTAGTATCATGACTTGCTGTAACAAATGAGGGTACATGTGCTATGTGTTATAGTCCACGGGATGGGTGTTTTGGATTGTTACGAGTTAGAGCGCATCGATCGAATGTGTATGTCGCTGGCTTAGAATGAGAAAGTCGTTAAGTGGTTAGTACAAAACAGATATTTTGATAAAACAAGAAAAACCCGTCTGAAAACTACTCTTTACTGATGGAAAAACAAGCTTTTTCAACTTCAGTTTGGTCAACATGACCTGTTCCTATTTTCATGAAAGTAGGCTCATGAGAAGCGTCTTGTGATGCATATTCCACACATGCATGAGCCTTATAAGGTGGTAAGTACGGTGTTGTTACAAGTTTCGATGTAGGTGGGGCTTTTGTTACTCATGAAGTGTGTTGACTAATTCCCCTTTAGTTTGAATTGTTAAATTTGTCAATGACAAAATAAAAAAAAATGATACAAAATTACACCAATGACTTTTTCGCTGATCGTTTACATACCTTATATGGTGTTTTACGCTAGAGAGAGAGAGAGAGAAGGTGTTTCGTAATGTAATAATACAATAAACACTGCAATAACGTAAGTTACGATATAATCATGATAATAAACGCTGCAACAACGTAAGTTACGATATAATAATGAAATAAACACTGCATTAACGCAACAAGTTGTAGGTGTAGTCAATATATTTATATTTCGTCATTGGACACGTCACCGGAGTAATACACAAGCCATTTTTTCATCGTATTTTCTCCAGCGCAATTTTGAGCACGTTTGAAGTGTTGTAAAAATGATCAACTTTCACTAAGCATATGTCTTGTTTTCTCCGATTTAATGCAGTCCTCAATTGTTTAAAACTGTTTGGCAAAGGAGTAAATTGATATAACAAATGATTGCTTTGGAAAACATGATCATGCATATTGGATGTTTAGTTGCTTAATTCAGGTTACAGTTAATACAGGATTGAACAGTAGAACAGTAGAACAGTAGCGCATTAGTATTTCATGAGCAACATGAGGTTAAGGGCTATTATTTCAAACTGGGACGTTGAACGATTTGTTAGTAGACCTTGTATACTTGTATTATGTTTGAACAAGTTTTTCTATGAATAGAACGTGATCTGTGTTGTCATACAATTTAACCGCAATTTTCCAAAACTAGGATAGGCTAATATTGAAATATTTTTACTTGAGGTATTTAAGTAAAGTTTAATGTTAATTTTAGTGTTTCCGCTCTAGTTTGATCATGTTTCGCTTTGTTGACAATCCCGGTAGATTAAGACATGATACCTGGTTTCTGAATTCCCTAGTCAACTATTCAGACCGATAGGGGCTTCTTAAAAGTGAATTCCTAAACTTTCTGTTGCCGAAACATTAAAACAATTACTAGTAGTTTCCACAAATATTTGTTTATTTACTATTCAGACCGATGGGGACTTTTTAGGGTGAATTCCAAACAAATTGTTGCCGGAACATTAAAACAATTGTTTCCACAAAGATTTATTTATTATTTGGTATGTACATTAATATCAGCAGAAACGCCGTTTTCTTTCCCCACGTCTGTAGTTCACGAAAACAAAAGTACTAGTTTTCACTACTTTGGTTTCATTTCATTTCGTAGGAACCAATGTTTTTCTTCTTCTACGACAATGTCGTGGTGCTTCGTTTGAAAAGCATATAAATTTGTCCAAACAATTATTTAACAAATACATAATGTTTTTTCACCACATATAATGTCACAGACCATTGTCTTCACAGTTTTAGTTTAGAAGTTACTGTAGAGATTTGAAAAAACATGGTTAACTTTCAGCTTTTAAAGTGATATAGCTGGAACTAGGTCCTTCTGTTTCCGAAGTTGTACTTTTCGCTTGGAATTTTAGTGGTTTAGTTTCATTTTCTCGTTCAGTTGAGCAGTTGATGGTTGGGGCGATTGTTACTGCCAGAGAACTGACAGGCCGGGTGTGATTGTTACTACCAGAGAACTGACAGGCCGGGTGGGATTGTTACTGCCAGAGAACTGACAGGCCGGGTGGGATTGTTACTGCCAGAGAACTGACAGGCCGGGTGGGATTGTTACTGCCAGAGAACTGACAGGCCGGGTGTGATTGTTACTGCCAGAGAACTGACAGGCCGGGTGGGATTGTTACTGCCAGAGAACTGACAGGCCGGGTGGGATTGTTACTGCCAGAGAACTGACAGGCCGGTGGGATTGTTACTGCCAGAGAACTGACAGGCCGGGTGTGATTGTTACTGCCAGAGAACTGACAGGCCGGGTGTGATTGTTACTGCCAGAGAACTGACAGGTCGGGTGGGATTGTTACTGCCAGAGAACTGACAGGCCGGGTGGGATTGTTACTGCCAGAGAACTGACAGGCAGGGTGTGATTGTTACTGCCAGAGAACTGACAGGCCGGATGGGATTGTGATTTGTGGTATTACTGTTCTCTCTACGCCGTGTGTTTCAGCTGAGTGCTGCCTTTCCTGTCGATTTTTATTATCTTTATTATCATTATTATCATTATCGTTACTATGAATGCATGTATAAAGTCTTAATGAAATTATCATCTCAGTCACGTGAATGTTATTAACAATTGACGAACGTAATCTATTTTTGACACACCATCACATGATTTCTACAGTTCTACATACACAATATATCAAGGTAAATGTGGTTCATGTGACCAGTCTTAGTTCTGTTATCTCACGACGTTATTCTTATATTGCTAATACCTATATATAGTCTATTGTTTGTTTATCTTAGTGATACAAAACTCTCAACTTACATTCAGTATTTTATTTAAAACTTCCGTTTTTGTCAACGTATTAGGCCTACTTTAAAACGATACATTCCTTCTGACTTTTCATTGGTTCTTTAAGGACATCGATATCCTAAATTATATCATTCGAGGCCGGTGAGAATACATGCACAAAGCCCAAACCCATACACTACCGAAATATTTAAAATTCCCAGGTATACTTGATACGTATATTATTCAATTTTCAAGGTCATGTATTCAAAAACGTGTCTTATATTTGAATAGAGGGCTGAAACACGATATATGACAGTGTGTATTTATGTGGCAGTTATGTTTTTCTCAGAAGCCACCGAAGCGTACAGACGTCAATATAAACATTATGACTCCTACGGTTTGTAAATAGAAACACCTTGTGCCGCTGCGTAAACCGCACTTTCTTAATGTATTTATACTTATTCATCATACTAACTTAAAGTACTCAATCACAATTTTCTGAATCATTTTTGAAATAGTAAAATTTTCTTGATCGTATAAAGATATTTATGGCCGTCGTACTGGGAGTGTTTTGTGTACGGTTTGGATTTTGTCTCAGGTTTGGTTAATGTACGAGTATGTCGGTATGTTTAATGTATGTGGGAAGGTACAAGATTGTGTGGTGGGAAAATCGTTAATACACCACAATGAATGTAAACTTTGTGCCTTATGAATCAAAGCCTGTAATTTGAAAGTCATCTGTGTATCAAATGTTGTGGTGTGTGAAAGATTTACCCCAACGCTTGAGTGTTGTTGTTTCTTCTTGTCGTTTTATTATTGTTTGTTTGTTTTAAGTTCTGATTTATTAACAACCGGTTGCATAATAAGTATGTTCTGGGAAAAATGATGCGTTTTTTCTGTTCTGTTACAATCCGTATATAGTAGTAGTTTTGTTGTTGTTTGTTTTAAGTTCTGATTTATCAACAACCGGTTGCATAATAAGTATGTTCTGGGAAAAATGATACGTTGTTTCTGTTCTGTTACAATCCGTATATTGTAGTAGTTTTGTTGTTGTTTGTTTTAAGTTCTGATTTATATGTATTAACAACAAGTTGCATATCAAGTATGTTTTTGGGAAAAACTTTCTGGTACAATCCGTATATTGTTGTTGTTGTTTTATAACAGTTTACAACCAGTCCTGGTATTCACAATTCATATTATATAGTAGAACGTTTAAATATTTTATTTTATTAAAAATATTGTGTTTCTCTCTTATTTCCTGCAAATTTGAGTATTAGATAGCACCTGTTAACTCAATGTTAATTGTAACTGTTTCCTGACTTGATTAGCTGAAGAACTTCAGGGAATATTAAGATTTTAGGATGTTTTTTTCTACTAAGATGCTTTGTGGAGACCAGTCCTCGTTGGCAGAAATCTCAATTATTATAGGGCTGAAGAAATTTCTGAACCTTTATTTTTGAACATTAAAGCAAAAGAATTTGCAAGGAAATTGCACCACCAAAGTATTGAGATAAGGTAGTTACTAGTATGTTAAAAGGTGTACCCATGAATAAAGGGTTAAACAAGTACATGTACTGTACAATGATGCAATTGATTAATAGTAAGATATCATGTTGTAACATCGCGACACGTTGTAACACCGCTTAACACAGCGACATCTGCTATCTTACCACAGTCTTTGTTTACAAACAGTTGATACCAAACATAAAAAAGGGATAAGTAGAGTTCATTTAGTTCGCCCCCTTTTCCACTTTTATACAGTCACAAGCTCCCAAGCCATTCTTTATTTTAACCAGTACAGTACAAACCCGCTCTTCAACAAACGCCGGTTAATGGCAACCATCGTCGGAAACCACCCATAGTAACATTGTTTGGGTATTTGACAAGTCCTAATGGTTACACTTTATAGTACCAAAAATAAATAGAAGGTAGTGCAGCAGCCATGTATAGCCGCGAAGGATATGACGTTACGAAAGCTGGCGCCTAGTTTTTCTACAGTTGTCACAACAAACACGGATACCAATTCCTGTTACGTCATATCCGCTGCGGCTAAACATGGCCGCTGCACAACCTTCTCTTTATATAGGGTACAACTAGTCTCTCTCCTGCTGTTTACATGCAGTCCTTCCGGTTCATTTATCTTGCAATGGCAAAACTAGACTACTCTCTGTCGTCTCTTCTTTAACTTTTCCTGGTCCTATATTGGTGTGTTGTACTTGTAATCTGTTTTGGCAAATGATGATTTTCTGAATACATCATTGGGCTGTATTCATTGTCCACATGGTGCTTGGTGACGTCACCATTGTAACCATGTTTTGACCCCCAGCACATAGACAACAGGCCATTTACTACCGGCACATTGACTATGATAGATTCATCCACATGAGCAGAACTTGCTAATTCAAAGGCTAAAAAATATACAAGCAACATGAAATGTATTTTCCGTAATGTTAAATGCGTGTATGTTAGTGACTCACAAAGTTACTTACCTTCTAGTGTTACCACCAAGCTTTACTCGTGATTGTCGACTTTATGTGGTCTATAGTATACGTAAATATGACATACTTGTGTCAGTGTTTGTATGAATAATTAGTCTTAGTTGTCCTATGTGCTGAGATATCGAGGGGTTAGAGCCAAATCCTGCTATGTGCTATTTCCTTATGTTTTCAGCAGAGCAGTTTTTAATAACCATTTGTTAAGATGTGGTTATTGTTAAAGTTAAACTATTAAATTATGTAGACAGTTGAATACTTTAAACCCTAATATGAAATATTTGTGAACATTGTAAGGAATAATGTGATTTAAATGCCAAAATATTTTTGGGGTTTCAAACCCTCACTCAATGATACAATTTGACATTTGCCAGATCCAAATGTAATACGATATATATATGTGGCAAGCAGCTGATGATAAAATAATGGGAAACCTGTCCACACTATACCACGCTTATTTACACTAGACCGGTAGGCAAATCCACTTTCCTCCTGATACCAAAACATTTAAAATGTCAAACCATATTATTGTCATATATATGTATATGGAGTTTACGATAAACGTCCATGTGATGAAAATTTTAGAAACTTTTTATCATATTCAGTGATGAAATCCTCTGGTATCATATAAATTGATGTTTGTGGACTAACAAAAAACATCAAGAAAATATTATATGGTTCATGGTCTGATTAAGCTTAAATGTCAGTGTAAATCAGAATATCATTCAATGCTCAAATTGCTTCCGTAACAGATGTAGCATTTTGGCATATAAAATGTAAAGGAAATGTGACTTGAAAACATAAAAATTATGCAATTGCGATTGTAAATACACGTATATAGGATAATGACCAATACGGTTATGTACTATAATTGCAGTTCACCATGGCCACAAGCTACGAAACCTTTAAAATTAATTACGAAAGTCAGTGTTCACTGTGATATCCATCACTGTATTCATATACAATTAGAATTACATGCCGTAATTAATAGTTTTTAATGAATTTATAAATGTCATGTCGTAATTAATACAGTTTTTCATAAATTTATGTTATAGTTAGAACATATTAAGTAAATTTTAATGATTAAAAAGGGCGGAGCGAGCGAAGCGAAGCGAGGCCTTTTTAGTCATTAAAATTTACTTAATATGTTCTAACTAACTTATAATATAACATTCTGCATTCTGATTGGCCGATAGAAATTAGCGCCAACGCAAGACGACAAGTCTGTTAAGAGAAAATTTTAATGATTAAATTTTTTATTTAACCGCGAAAATGCGGCGTTTTCATTGGCTCATAATGTAGGTTATATTCTAAAAATTCATTAAAAACTTTAATATTTACGGCTTGTAAATTAAAATTTAAAATGTGTTGGTATGTTTGAATTACAAGCAGGTATGAACATTTAAAATATTAACTGGGTAATAAAATACAGAATATGTTTAAAATGAAAATATGTTTTAGGATTGACACAGCAACTTAGATATGCACTACACAAATTGAAAACTTCAATATCTTTGAAATGTATGATTTATCTTTTTTGCTTTCGACAGACAGTTGTAGTGCTGTTTTATCTCTGCCTAATTGGCAAATGACCTCAAGGAGAAGAGATAGGTTGATGCTTGCGTGATACAAGGAATTCAGACGGGATGTCCTAGTACAGTCATTCTGACTAGACTTCCTGTGTCCAGACAGAGATTCAAACCTTGAAATTCCAGATTAGTAGTTGAGCGAGCTAAGCACTCGACCACCGTTCCACTATGATATATAATATATATCACTTGCAACAACTGGACCACGTGTCATTCCATGTGGTATTTTTTATTTAGATAATACATAAAGCTATAACAATCTTTTGCATATACAGTAGTGTTGGAAGATATTGTCATAAGAGATGTATATTTTCCTGATACACGTATTTGTCTAAGAGTATAAATGAATCAACTTCCAGTTATCGCAATAAGTCATACACGTTGAATTGTATAGTCTACCAATGAATCACACAGTGACGGGAAATCACAAGTGCTTTTACTCACAATACGGCACATACTTTGCATTGTATAATATCCCAATAAGTCATACAGTGATTAGGTTTGAACGCTGTGATTGTGGTCATTTCTGTTCTACCTTAGAAAAGTTAATTAATAACGCTTGACCACTACTTGATGCCAAGTTAATGCATACTAGCACCTTCCTTAAGTTTGCTTACGTAGTGGCTAAACAGTATTTTAACTGAATGTCTTAATACAAATTCAAGTGTTTAAAAGTTTTTTTTCTGTTTTTCATGTATTACAATTCTTACTTTATACACCTTTATAATCAAACATTACACAGCTATGTTAATATCCATCTCGACGAATGAAAATCATTAATTGATTCGTAATAAATAGTTTATTCGTTTAAATAATACATGCACCGTTCCAAAAAATAATTCATATTAGCTGTTACAAAATTAACAAATTCAAGCACATACACGTTTACCAAGTAGGTTATACTTACTGTTATAATTAAAAATTAGCTAGTTTTATGTTCTTTATTTAAGATTATTAGAAGAGCTTCTCATTTACAAAAAGATTAAATAAATGAAAGCAATTTAATGTGTTTCTAAACGCACAACATTTAAATTCATAAGGAATACTAGTAGTCAAAATAATTTTCGCCAAAACTACATTTTTCTCTCTGTATAAGGTATTCCTGTTTCAATCACACATAGCTAAATGTATACAATCCATTTTAGTCACACTTTGACATCTTATTCGAGTGAAGCTGCTATTATTATACAGCAATATAAACAACAACTGTGGTTTGACATTTAACTTACAGCGATGAAACTGTATGTACTACAAACCAGCACCCGGTGCCTTGTTGTTGACTTATATAAATGGACAAATCAAGGCTGATGTCATTTAACCAAAATGTCATTGTTTTATATGGAACAGTTGAGCGGGACAAATATTATATTAAGACACACAAATGTTATTGGTAGAGATTGATATACAGATTTGATTCATTCTAACAGATGTTAATGTTACATCTACGAAAAAATTAAGAGGCCATTGATTTAAAACTGGTTTTGCCTCCAGTCAGTTCTGTAGATACACGATAGCTCACAATGACTATTATCAATATTTAATTAATTAAGTTCGATATTTTGAAATAATTTTGAGAATAAATAACAATGGTGATACGGAACTCATTTAACTAAAAAAGTCAATTTGGCCAAGTTTATCAGATAGAAGGTTTTGGCTGTAACCCCTCGATATGATGCAAACCACCTTACAACACGAGGTCCTGATTGTATGATGAAATAGCCTGTTACACACTATACGTTTACTGTACGTGATTTGAATATACTGTAAGAAACAATGATTAATTATATGAGTTAAACAGATACACTTAAAATCATTGTTCTTTAAAGTACATTCAAATGATTTAGACCTTGGTCCGCTAAGTTCGGTGATAAAAGAAACAAATGCTGTAGGCCAGTGAAGTGGGTGTCGATCCCATATTTCAAAACCGATCAAGGCATGTTATTGATATCCAGTGTGCGATAACTGTAATACTGCACCACTGAGTGTGGCTTGTTGATCACAGTCTCAGTTAAAATATGATACAATAAACATACATAACTAACACTAGGATATCGATGTAATCTCGGGCTACGACATCGTCTACATACGATAATCCCGCGTTTCAGTTCTGTAAAACATAGATAGATAAAAGCAAAACAAACGACGTATTTCAATAAAACAGCAAAACAAAAATAACGACACACAATAGCTCAGTAACGGAAGTTCCGGTTTTCAGGATATAATTGTGAAAAAATCTGCCTAAACAGAGGTTCCGGTTTGCAGAATTTTGACTGTTAACATTTCTATCTAAATAGAAACCATGATTGTATGCGTTGATATAGCCCGGACATAAACACGTACATCAAGCGGTTAATCAAAAGGATCATTGTGGTGTCCGGGACTTTATGACGTTATTCCGTTTCTCGTTTGTCAATATTTTGTTTGACGCACTATAGTGTTTTTATACACATTATGTGGTATAGTCAATAATGAAAAGAATTGAATTATATATTCATCAGTAAGCCATATCCTTGAAGCTGTTTTACATTGATCAACAATAAACATTATCCCTAAGACGTACTCAAGTATTGCTTCTTTCTTTTATGAACCATTTTATGCTAACGACAGAACATTGAATGTTTAATGCACCAGTCAATTGAATCTACAACCCACAACCCCGGAGAATCGTGGGGATTTTAACAGTTTTCCTTTTTCAAACCCCGGGTAAAATCCCTGCTCCCTGGGTCATAAAGATCCCCGCAAATTGCTCCGCAATATACCTCTAGGGTATAGTCACGACTATATTTCCCCCGCTATTTTGGCGCGATACAAAATCCCCGCACTCACACGGCAGTGCGGGAACATCGGAAAGGTAAAAACACGGGACTGTTCCCTCGCTATTCCCCGCCCTTTCCCGGGGTTGGGGCGTGTTTTCAATAGACTGATGCCTTAAGTTCAATGACAGAAATGTTTAATATATTAAAGACCGTCTTTTATATGACTGCAGTCATTCAAATGACAAAAAAATCGTAACTTTAAATATTACGTGCCGAGAACACAAATTATTCCGCAATATAAAGCACCTTGTTGTGCCGTTACAATGTTAATGTGGCTAGGTTTGTACATGAACACATTTGTATAAGCATTTAGAAGTATTGTTTGAGTGTTTTAAGTACACAATCATTTCTAAGTACTGAATAAAACAAAGTAAGCACTTGATGCTTATTGTATTATTGTAAGTGGACACAGGCGATTAGAAACCGGAAATGAAATATTAAACATAACAACCTAAAGTGGCCCGCCAAATGGAAACATAATGGACGAACGTGTTTGAATGATATTAACAGTCAGAATGGGCTAGCGGTTAGAACTTGGCGCGAAATCTCATATTTTCAGTTCCACGAGAAAGGTTTATACATTTCTCAGCATCGAAGACGTGTTGAACTGTATTCGACGGTCATTAACCCAAAGACCTAAATATACAAAGATTGGAAAAATGAACCAAATCTCACATTATCTCGTGGCAGTCCACTGAAATCTCGTAAAATATCGTTTGTTAATACCTTATATCTCCTGTGTTAATGTACATAGGCAAAAACTAATAAGTTTATGCAATAGATATATTATTCAGCTTTAAAATGATACCTCATTTATTGAAATCAGTCAAGGAATAAAACAATAGACCTCAAAGAGCCAGACCAACTCTCATTTTAATGGAAATTCCAATTTTATCACAGAAAATACCCAGTTCGACTCATTCAAACAATAATTTTCTGAATTCTTTACGAGGTAGAATTAAATAAGTAACATCGTGCAGTAGAAGAAACTATGCTCTTCAAAATGAGATATTGGTCATTAAAAAAGGATGACAAACAAAATTAATACGTTAAAGCAATATGACAGAATCTGCTGCATGCTATTTTGCATTTACTTGAGTGTCCAATCTGTGTATATTTAGGTCTTTGATTAACCTTATTATGATCGCTATTATGATCACTACATTTTGTTTCAAACAAAGATGATCGCGCATGCGCAAACGGACATTACATATCGCGCGCGCATTGGCTCGATTTAGGAGAATGTAAATACAGACACACACACGAAACATAAGAACTTGAAATCCAGGTGTTTGAAATGATTGCCGCATGAAACACTCATGATATTGTAATCAAATACGTATGTATGTCTGGCATTTCAAGTACGAATAGTTCGATATCTTCTGATCATGTATACACGTTTCTGACATAACAGGTATATACCACATGCCGTACCAGGTCGAGATGTCAGCTAAAAGTTTGAAGTCATCAAATTTCTTGGGAAGGAAAAATAATACTTCAACAAAATGAACATTCTACATACATGGCAGACAGCTCGATCGTTGCCAGGTGGTTTACAAAAGAATAACTTCTGCTTTTGACATGAATTGATAATTACCCAAAGTTTCGGGTAATGGGGATATTTTACAACACATATAATTTGCATATTTTTAAAGTTTGACCAATACAATATCGGAGTAGGTACTTGGCCACACACCCAGGATCCGAGTTGTACTGTGATCCCATGTTTTCTGGAATACAGAATGATATAAGACTCTAACGCACATTATAACGTTATATTTTCATGTTGTAATATAAACACAGAAAAAAAACTTCACCATGATTGCAAAATAATCTGCGCCACGCAACATCGCCATGCAATGTGAAATGCAATTAATAACTTTTAGAAACATCGTAACATATACAGATGTACAGCGCTTCATATCTAGTTCATGATCACGAGCATGATAGAAAATTATCGAAAAGCTAGGCAAGATTGCGCAGTGGTAGGATGTCGTACTAGACTGTCACTTACTTCCTATTCCCATATTTGTCTGATCATAGTCTAGGCCTACTAATGAGAACGTCGGGATAGACTATGATTAGACAAATATGGCACTAGGAAGTAAGTGAGGCGTATTACTGAATGATTTCAAATCGCAGAAATTGCAACACTTCACAATCGGTTGTAAAACATGAGCCGGTAACTTGTTTTACCCTTTACATATCTTCTCTTTTTAAAATGTTAAAGTAGTTTTTGCAATGTCTTAGATTATAATTTTAGGAATAGACAACCGCCATATGTCAGAAATTTCTCGGTGGTTGGCTTGCAGGCATTTAAATATTAAGTTGTTAATTCGGTCAGCCACATGTCGATATAAATTACCTGAAATATTGTAGGTTAATATAATTATGTTTTATCTGTAGTTTTTCTGGCGGTCTGTGGTTGGGTATTGACATTACGGGATAAGATAGGTCATGGGCGTTAGAAGTAAGACTTTATGCAAAAATTTAGAAGATAGTATTCAATTTGCCCAATGAATCATAAAACGACAACATTCAAGGACATGTGTTGCTGACCTTCCAACACCTCATGACGTCATTAAGAAAACCAGCTGAGGTCTAGGGATAGGGCGCGCGCATTGGGATCGAGAGTTTTGACCCATGTCTTAATTTAACTTTAATCAGGTAAATGGGTACATGAGTGGGTTAATAGTCAATGTGTTGTGGCTGCCATCGGCACCGAGTGCCACAGCCAACTTGCGACTAAATTAAGGGGGTAAATGTACAGTCAGCTGAACGGTGTCATGCCAGAAAACAGACTTGAAATTGATGTTTTTTACTTGCTTCATAATTTTATACTGAATACATGTATTACTAACGTTGCATACTCCAGTGTTTTATAGCACGCTACCTCAAACATTATCAAATATTTGGGTGTGCTATGTATGTATGTTTGTATGTATGATTTCTATCTATGAGAAATAGAAATATTGATATAAGTGTTATGACTGTAGATATGAGCTCATGTTTATGTGTTAATCACGCTCCGAGGCAGTGTTACCTAAACATAAGTATAGGTATGTTCCTATATCTCTGACGAGGATAATGAAGAAATGTGAGGAATCCTAGCAGAGTATACCACAATACTCTGTATTTATATTTTGTATGAGCTCATTGCCGGGGGAGTCTGTAGACAGAAAGGCATCATTTGTGACTGATCAGCTAAAAATATGTAACGACTAGGTATGTTGTTACGCTACATATGTTGTATGTACTTTATAATGTACATGAAAGTATGTTCGTTCCAGATGTCGAACTTTGAAACAGCAAATTACATTTTCCATGTATTGGAGATTGATAAACGTGTACACTTTATAGAAATTGATCGTACTGCCTTGACGAATCCTTTCAGTCATTAGTATAGTTACTATAGAAACGTATTCAGTCTCATTTTCCAAATTGAATAATTACGTACTTGCCCGGTTCATTATATTCAGGTGTTTGCAGTGAACGCGTGTCCTTGCAACACTTGGAACGCTTATTGAGTTCGAGCTAAGGACACGGAAATTGTGATTATTATGTTTTGTGGAACTAACTAGTTTGGCTGTATTTTATTGGTGCGGTGAAAGCACTATCATTCGTGTGGAGTTAATCCCGTAGATTTTGAGAATGACCTTGGCCATCAAATTAAAACCCAACGTTTTGTCGACCTCTAAATTACGTTATAAGAGGTTCCAATTGAATAGTGTAATCACGAATTAAGAACCCCACGAAAATACCATATTTACAAAATGTTTCAAAAAAATGATACCTGGGACGTATGTCGCGTGCATAAATCTGGTATATCAATCATTCATTCCCACTCAAATGTATGATTTTACAGTATTGGAATTTTTTGAATTTCTTATATAATATGTTTACAGTATCTTGTATCATAATTGCAGTAACATTTGATTTCACATTTATATAACGCTGCATCAGCTCGGAATTATGCCAACATGTCCTGTAAGACGCCGCACTCATCATTGCCAAGTTATGCAAACGTTAATGATTATAAGTTCGTCTATACACGCGCTCGAGGCTAGCTATAACAACCATACTGCATCGTCTGTATTGGAATTTATTGGAAGTGAATAATGATTATTTCGAAATTTACTGATACACTTTATAGGAGGACCACTAACGTATATTACAAAATCAACATTCTGAAAAATGCAATATGACCTTTAGCCGTGCATGTTCAGATCGTATAGATGTACGGGATGCGGTAGCTGTTGAAGCAGTCATGAGCCTTTCCGGGGTAATGAATGTTCAGAGGCCGGTCAGTCTGCCCTCGCCACCGGACTTGCGGCAGTATTCATTTCTAAAATTAGATTTTGTGTATACATAAGCATGCTATATAAATCGGGTATATTCTATTTATTTATGTAGTCTTCTTATTATGTTTTCCTAGTGTTACAATTGACTTGGCAAGCCTGACAGCATTGAAAACAATCTGAAGAGTTGAAGTCTGGATTGCTGAAACATTAGCACTCGTCTTACTTAAAGTTGATAACACAAGGACAGAGAAGTCAGTACTCATTAGAAACAGCAGAACACAAAACAGTGAGCATCCACAAAAATACGACATCTTATTCCGAGAGCCGGATGCCACAGTTAGTCAAATAAATCCAGTACTAAGGGCCAAAAGACAAGAACACAGTGCACGTGCACTTTTTAAAGAAACGAAGCAGCCGTGTGCTAATCAACTAACTTGCAGAAGTAATCACAGTACTACATACAATGTGGTCAATTATCGTCATCACCTCGATGCTGTCTGTTAACACTACCATCGTATATCTAGTGTACTTCTAGAAATATTGTCAAGACGACCCAGACACGTGGGAGAAAAAAACTGAAAGGACACAGCTAGAAGTATATAAGGAAAGAAGTATAGTAGCGTAATCAGCCAAAGGGACATTCTGATCACCTCGACCTTTATGCATTGCAATAGAATATTTACCGGAGACAAACGGAAATGGTCGAGCTTTCACGATTGCCAAAGGAAGAGATGTTATAGAAGAATTGTCGCCGCTCATTCTCTCCACGTGGAGGTAGGGAATTATAGAGAAATAAATGTCAAATAGCTTGATTTTAGAAGGCGACTTATTCTGTTTTTATAACCACTAACGTCGAATATATTCCACCTGTCTAAACGAATGAACAGTAATGATACGACACACACAACATGTACCGATATTTATAAACAAGCTCGTTTGATTCCTTTCTTATTTGCAACTTTAACATTCTTGCTTGGTATAGTACCAACGTCTCAAAGGGATATCCGGTCATGGTGACGTGAAGGTGAAGATTTCCGTTTTACATTTACCATGACTGGGTTATGTTTATTATGTTGTATTGTATTCTGTATACTCATGTGTCGTTTATACGATTTGAGTTAATAAAGATATGTTCTGTTCTGTTCTGTTCTGTTCTGTTCTGTTCTGTTCTGTTCTGTTCTGTTCTGATAGACCATGGTGAAAACCAGTCTGTTTTAAAGTGCAGGATATTACATGTACTAAATAAAAGAATTAAAACTGAGAACAAATGAGTACTGTTCAACTTGTACTTTAATCTGGAAATAGACAGTGTTTTAATATCCCTGCTGTGCGTTTAATAACTATCTGTCACACTTCACAGTTAAACGTGTCGTCTGACATTTGGATTCGCAGATGTTTGCCTCTTGGCTGACTTCTACTTTTCGCAATGCCAAATGACACGATAAGAAAAATGTCAATGAACAAAATGTGTTCCTTCTAACATGTATTCAAATACAAACGTCAACAGCACACTTGAAGGAGCAGGTCCGCTGTGCAATGTTGTCTAGTTTACCAAGTACATCTCTTACTAGGGCAGTAAGCCACAGCTATACGAACTTATAGAATTCCCTAGGCCATGTTGATTGGAATGTATGCAGACGAAACAAACATGTCTGCGATGACGTCAAGAGAATGTTAAATACAGATTAAGTTGCAGCATATAAGATGCTTGAATAAAGATAGAAAAGAGCAATTTATCCAATGGCAGTATTTGTATTTTTGAAGTGGTTTCTGTAAAATTCGGTTAATTGGTCGTGGCGGGTTTTACATTAATTGTTCAAAGGGTATTATGGTACATTGATTATGTATGCACTATGCAGTTCTAGGAACCGCCAGCTGAACCATAAACATTAATTACAATGTAAGAATAATTTCGCTTTGTACTATTTACGTGGGTGATTAATACTCTCTTTGAACCGAGCGCTATGTACCAGTTGCTGCCTCTAAAGCAGTACAGTTACATAATTGTTTTCATAAAATGCATTAATAAGTAATTTAGTAATACAACTCTATGAGGTCGCTTTGGTATTTTGGTGTGAGGTTAGGTACAAAGCCATATTGAGATTTACTATCGTTTGTACGATGTATACGAGTATTTTCTAATTTACAATGTACTCGCTTTCTCGTATATGCAGTTAACATTTTGTGTGCCGTTTGTACGCGTATTTTAATTTTGCAGCAATGTCAGTTATTTGTTTGATGTTAAAACTGCCGATGTTTGATTTTAAACCATGGACTTTCATATTATAATTCAGTCTCTCTTTACATTTACATACATTTACAGTTCCTGTAACAGCTGCGAATACTGGTTATAGTAAAACGGAGTGTCGTCATAGACAGTGATTTCTCTCAGGTTCGCGCTAGAAGCAGTCTAAAGAACATGATAATTTATATAGTAAAATCAAACTGAAATGTCAAATTTCCGGATGTTTTTTTACCGATTAAATTCCTATTAAGCTTCAGTTCATCTACAGAAAGTGCCATTTTCTGAAACCGACTGTACATTGCTTGTGAGATGTTGTTGTACTAGCGACGGTGGTTAGGATCCTTGCTTGACTCCCTCACCGCATTCATCTAGTTAATGGTTTAGTTGGAAGTACATGCACATGTTTGTGGTGATATCTGGGCTATAATCTGTAATGACGACCTTTGCTGTACGATCTATATCGGATACTTAAGTAAATACTCCAGCCGCACCTAGAATACATTTTTCAATGTCAAATGTATAAGTATATTACGTTGGGTTTAAAAGTTACGCAAAAAACGTCCAAGGTCCTGCAGATACTGACTCTCTTCTAGTATCATCGATGTAGACCACTTCATGTCGCATTCAATTACTAGCATACTAGCATACTAGCATACTTAAATACAATTTTAACACTATCATACCCTCCATATGAATAATAGTATACCCGCTAATTGGGTTTCCTAATTGGGAGAGTCATGAAGTCGTATGTCGTCCATTCCTTGGTCAGTGCGTGTGTATGTGTGTCCGTCTATCACAAGTCCGTACCGTACGTCTATCTTTTTGTAAGTATCACAATCAAGTTTTTCTTTCGGTATTAATTAATAGTTAAGTTGTAGTTAGTAGGCATTATTGTCGGACAAAAATCCGTTATGTAAAGCGGCGGAGACATAACTATACTGTCTGAACTTCGGACAATCTAATGGCCAGTAATAATTAACTATCAAATAAGTCTTCACAACAAGTAATACTGTCTGAAAACTAAAAAGCGTGGGAGCGAACGTATAATACGTAGGCCGACTGTAGTTTCCCGATACAAGAAAATCGAAACTATTTGCCGTTTGTACTACCAATCTGAAAATGGTTTCTCCATATGCAATGCTAGATGCGCGCGCAGTGGAAAATTACCCGCGCGCGGTAACTGCCATGGTTACCACAACGTTTTGATCATGCGCACTTCGGTATGTCCTCAATGTAGGTCACGAGGTTAGCGCGGGTAACATTATGTCTGCTGTCTATGTAGGATTGGGAATAATTCTACAGAAATATTTTAATCTGAGATCTTGAGGATTGGGAATTAGTTTGTGATATGTTAGGAGAATATTGCGAGCTATGAATCGATACATTGATAACCTTTTATTCGTAGTAGAATCCATGTTCCATTGAGTTACTCGCGCTATTAAATTGTATGCCGCAGGTTAACCCAGTGGTTTAAAACAAAACAGTTGTACTTTGTAAGGAGGAATGTAATCTTAGCCGTTTACTGAATGACTCATTTTGAATGAAGTATCGAGGGAATGTGCGTGAATTCAGCCTTGAAACTATACGTCTTCCCGCCCTGTTAACACATAAACCTAGTGTTTTGTGAAACTTTCAAAATGCACCTTAATATATAACGTTAGTAGTATTTACAATTCATTACTTGAACTATTGACACACATTCAACTGATCAAAACTGTTGAGTGATTCATTTAACTGTATACAGTAGGTCAACTTTTCTATGTAATTAAGTATGTAAATATATGTACACGTAGACGTCAAACCAACGTTTGAGAAAGTTCTTTTTCTTTGAAAATGTTTACTTTCTAGTACATTCTTGATTAGCCCGTACTAAGGTTAGGCCAGCTAATCTACGTTGTTGTACATACTTTTATTTATTCTCAAATATGAACGGGACCCCGGAAGAGGTTAGTCATTTTAGTGTTTTGTGGGAGGGCCTGTGCATCATACAGAAGTTCCAGAAGCATCCTTGGTTATTTTACGTGCTTGGTGTGAAGCATCATACACGGGACCTCGGTTTTTAAAGTCTCGTTCGATAGACTGATAGTGAAGTTAAGTGTTCGATAGGAAATGCGTTGAAAAAACATTTCTGTATTAATCAGACTGGATGCGGGATCAAACCCCAACAACCCTTGAATCAGCAGTCAGTAACTCTCACCACTGAACCACTTAATTGTCCACCTCATGATAATCTAGGTTACAAGGACGCTTATTACGTTTCATGATGTTTTAATTATCAATAATTTATACACTTATTCAGATATTACATTACACATTTACGTCAATGGTGTCATATTTCCGGTAAACTCGTCATACTACCGCTTACTATCAAGTACCATTGTCGTGACAGCGCGAATATAAATGAATATATAATATTTGAATAGTTAACCGCCCAATTATTCAGAACATTCTGTTGAATTCGAAATTCAAAAACAAACACGCTCTAATACTCTTTCAGTATGGTATTGTTAGTGTAGTCATGGCGCGAATCATTAACTATTCATTGATGACGTCAAAGCACCGACACGTTTACTCCAATGAACGAGACCTCTCTACAGTTTGTTTATAACCGTTGCTGTCCCAGTGCCCCACTTACCGCCAAATTCATTCTTAACCCCGGGCGATCGATGTTTTATAAACTCACGCTCGGTGAAGTCGGTGTATCATTCATCATGCGCTTTGTGTAAATTTATACACAAAATATCGGAGATTGTTATACGAACGAGATGAGAATGGTAATATTACAAGGAAATGATTGTTGAAAATGAAGGCGGTTGTTTGATAAATGTGGTTGTATAATAAATTTCCCTCTTGTCATTGCTATGACCTTTTGACGTAGTTTTGTCCTACTCTCTATATATAAACTATACTTAAACCGTGAACACGTTTTAATTATTCCCTTCAGTTAAATTAAATGTACTTATTTAACTTCTCTGGTTCTGACAGAGATAATGACTAATATTTCAATAAGTTTAAATGGCGGGTAGTCATGTAACCTATTCAATATTGTAAGAAAGTCTTGAAGAAGTCAATACTACAGTACATATAGTGAGATGACTGTCATGTAACATGACGCAAAAACCCGACTTTATTAAAAAAAAACTCCTACAAGTCAGGTTTAGAATGAGACGTCTTCTTCCATTAATGTTCCGAGCCCACTCTGGATCATTGTCTAAAATATTGCATCATTTTATATTTGTACTTAATTAACACTAAGTTCGTATCGTGTCTGATGTATACACATATATATTGTAAATGTATGTACAACACTCTGATCCGCTTTGTTATGTTCTTATAAAATGTATACAGTAGTGTCGGAGATGGTTCGAATCATATACTTAGTAGTCATTTCTTAGAATTACTCATTGTTTGTAATACATGTATCTATATCGTGAACTCTATAGAGCTATGTCACGGTGCGCAATACTTATTGTAAATTCTCTTTCACTTTCGCCGTATTGTGAGCCACTTGGAAAATTCCCAACTTATTAATATTTCATTTTCTGCGCAGTGTAATGTAGGTTTTAAGTTCAACCCATGTGATAGTAGGATTATGTCGACTTTGACAAGTGATTTAAAGTTCACTTCTGCTGTATTATACAACAGCGAACTATGTACATTTTTCGTAATGATGTTCTTAACCGCCAATACTGTGGAATTTGTGTATACGTGTATACTATGTCGCTTTATGTAACAAGTTCCAAATGTTGTGCGTACCCAAACACAGCTACAGCATAGAGCGAGTGTGTGACGGGATGAGAGTATACAGGGTCTTAAATAAGTTTGTTCTCAAAATTTAAATTCATATCAAGGGTTGAGCTATGTAGGCAGTAGAAAATTTTAATTTCTTACTCTATGGCTGAATTTAATGCCAGAAGAAACAATGGTAGTCCCCATTGGAATTTAAACTAAACATTTTAAGTATTCTTGAGCAAAAATATTAACTATTTAAAGTCAAACAATGAGAACGAACTTTCTTAACACCCTGTATGTTTGTGTTTCTACAGTTGAAGAAGTGCGTCGACAGTATTGCCATTGTTAGGTGCATCTTCATTGTTCACCATTGGCATTGCCAACAAGTGGCAACTTATACAGCTCAGCATACTGTTTCAAGTGCATTACATCAATTGGTAGTTTCCTGTTCGGATATATACCCATTTCTTGTGTTCCATGGTTATACAAATGGAACCGTTCCATTTCCAAAACAAAGGTCATCTCGCCTCCAATGCTGGTTATTTTTGTCATAGTTATATTTTATCGCCGATATTTTCAGACGCTGGTTCGATTCAATCACCCAAAGTACTGGTAATTTGGTGAGTTCTTTAGTATATATAGTACTGGCAAATTCGTTTCAAAGCATGTACTAACACATATAGCATCCGTACAGCACAAGTACTGGTCTTTTTATCACAGCCATAATTAGTACTGGCGCTCTGTGATTCATAACCGACATGTATAATATCAGTAATTATTATACAGTCAACCATCAACTTGCATGTACAAAAATGTACAAGTAAAACTAGTACATATAGTATACATGTACAAAATCAACAAAACAGTATTTATTTTTCATTTTCATTTTATTTTGGTCATCTTTTTTCTCTTTTGACAATTTTCTGCAGATTTTATAATTTATCATGGTATATTCAAAATAACATATTTTATTAAAACATTAACCATGTCCATATTGCACTTTGAAGTCAACCATAAATTATGACAATGATGATACAAATAATATATTGGCACTATTTTCATCATAACAATCAAAATGCTTATTTATATTAGTCCGAATAGATCTAATTTACTTTTTCGTATTTTTGTTAACCTACACCATATAAAACAATGGGTCAGAAAACTATACGTAGAATGATAAATCATCCAGTTTTAAAAATCGTTTCCAAAAATTATTCTTTACATCCAATTAATTTCTAATTTGCCTTTAACTATCAAAAACAAGAGTGACCAGATTCATATGTTCCATTATTTCATTAAGTTGTATTAACATTAATGACAAAAAAGACTTGAATATTTTACAGAAAAACAACAACAACAATAGTTCATAAACCAAGATACTTTTGCATTGATCTGGCAAAACATAAAACAAAAACACAGACTGTCTGTAGCACATACAGATATTCTATCTTGACTACGATCGGGCATATAGAACTAGTAGAGCTACGAGCAACTATTTTCTAAATTGTGGAGCTAAAGAAAGATCTACTACGTAAAGTAAAGAGTTATGGTGATTTTTTGACAGCAAGAAAGCATGGAATGAAAAAAGTTCTGGAATTTGAAAGTCTAAAGTTACAGAAATGAAATTAAGATTTTCTTCTTTTTAGTTTACTAGTACTCGATAGAAAGACATTTTCAAGGGGCAATGAAATTTGAAGAGTGAGAAAAAGAAAGCAGACAGAATAAGCAGAAACAGGCAACAAATAACAATTATGATAATAATATATATACATGAAAGACCACTTAGTACATTAAATGTACACAACAAAATTCTACTTCTCTAACAGCGTGTCAGACACCTTAATGACATACTATAAATACTATATCAGTTCATCCTTACTAGTGTTGAATGTGTTAAGTTCGACAGCTTTAATGTTGCGGAGAAAAAAATCTCGAGCAGTAGTTTATTGAACTAGAAGAATATCTCGTTAAATGTATGCACGTAAACGTCGTAAAAGAATTTTTAAGGAGTAGCCAAGTTATTACGAATTGTTAATTAAACAAGTAAACTATCGATCACCCATAATAATTGCGATGGTACTAAATTAGTCTAGTATTTTCAAGAGCCAATTATAATCATATCCCATTATTACGTTTGGAAACCCGTTGTTTGAAAACCAATTAATTAACACTCGTAAATGAAACTAAAGGTCGAGTTGATAAAATTTGACATTCTATCAAAGTCAAAACATTTCCACACTTTAAATAAAACACCAATACTGTTTCACGACGTAGAAACTGATTTAGAAAACAACAAACGACCGTCAACATCGCCTACACAAAATCAATACCAATGCCGCCCAACTAGAGCGCCGTATTACGTTGTTCATAGGAATACTGAGTATGTCTACATTACGTTACAACAACATTGATGATATCACAAAAATAATACAATAGCTGCTATTATGTAATACCAAAATCGTTCTGAACTTAGTTCTTGACAAAAACACGTCATACAAATGTTGTTGAATTCTGATGATGAATGTTGAACACAGTTTTATATAAATATACGTACAGTAATGCTTCCTTATATCGCAAAACAATAAATAAAAGTTTTTTCAGACAATGCTGACAACGAACGTTGAAACTTCAACTAAATAAATAGTTCACACGTATACACACTCTATCTTTCATAACAATATCAAACTCCGGGCTTAAAAATCCAAAATTTCATGAAGAAAATCCTGAATTTTTAAACCCAACAGTTAATACTCTAAGCGATATGATGGAATAAATAGTCATGAAAATGAAATGATCTACATAAATTAAATGCATTTGATGACATGTGTACCTCAACAAGCATACTAGCAATAAATAGACAAGAATCAAATTCACACATTAGCACCATAAGCATATATAAATTAAGTATACATAGATACTGATAGCCCAAGTTGAAACAACAACATATGTCAACTATTGAACTGTTAAATAGCACGATGTTAGCACAGCTTTAAAGCTCATAGTCTGTTGTTGTTTCGACCAATTTGAACTTCAAGTTCTATAGAATAGCTGAATAGTTTGAGTTCGTTCCAGACAGACACAGTACACTATAGCTGCCTTTGCATAGACTTAGCACTGTCAGTGGAAGCAACAAGATAGTTCAGATAAATAAAGACGGTGTGTGAAGTTTATTGGTCCGCAGTTTGTCGGGAAAATGTTTTTAATTCCATACATGTGCACACACATCCATTCCGGTGTGCTGGATGTTTGGATGTACGGTACAGTATGGTGGTGGTGGACGACAGAGTAGGGAATGAATGTTCGAGTCTGTCTGTACCATCACTCTCAGTCAACATGATCACATACCAACACGAGGCAACATGTGATGTGCCCGTTCGTATAATGATTTATCACATAACGTACAGTCTCAAGTTTATGAACACAGTGCAAGAATGATAGCCGTTTTGAGTAATCCGTCGATTCTTTGGCATGTGTCCAACTCTTCGCAAGCAGGAATGTTTCGGTTGTCGTTCCGAATTCGAAGACCTCGACTGACCGCATGGCCCCAAGCAGGCTGGTAGCGCAGTTAACTTAAACTTTGAGCAACTCAAATAAGTTAAAAACTGAATTTAGTGAAGAGCCTAAATTTATGAGTTACCATCAAGACCTGGCATCAGTGATGACTGGTTCAATGTTACAGGATATCTGTGACGACACGGAGTCACTGTCAGACGAGCAACTACTACTAAAATGTGAGTATGAATCATTATCATCATCGTCAGCTTCGTATTCATGTTCATTTGGAGATTCCTGAATCGGGTCCAAGTTCGACATGGCAGACACAGTGCGCTGACGTTTTCTTTGAGACAAATCTCGTGGTTTTCGTTTAGATTTTCCATTGCTCTTAGATTTGGACTCCTTGGAACGCTTCTCACCTTTGCCAGTTTTCTCCTTAAAGAAACGAATAAAGGCACTCAATAGTCCTTCTTTCTTACCACAGTTTCTCAAGTCCAGTGAAGCAGAATAGCTTTCACTACTTTCAGTAATGTTTTTCAAAGCCTCCAGTTTTTCAGCCAGAATGTCCCTCTGTTTTGAAGGACTGTTGGCACTATGAATGTTAGGCATAGATTTATGCACCGAAGAAACGTTTATTTTCGACTCGCACAATTCTGGAAGTGATTTGGTGCCGACAGTGCCGTCAGTCTGGACGATACACTTGTATTCGTTCCCCTTTTTGTCTCTCAACGTAAGTTGGTACATTTTCTGTGTGGCCGAAAATGCGGAATGTTTTCTATTTTCAACTTTATGAAGTTTGCCACCATTCACGTGAGTTTTCGATCGTTTATTCTTTCCACTTTTATCATGAACAAATGGCATATAACCATGTGTAGCATTCGGGAACATTGCCATCTGTGAGTCAAGTGTTTGTGTTCACCACGTGGTTAATTCCAAGTTCAAATTGAAGAAATATCCAATAGTATATGAATAAATAAATTACAAATGTCACTGTTTAACAATATTCCTTTTAAACAGTTTAACTTCTTCTCAAGTATCCACAACAGTTTATATCAGTAATAATAATTTGTTTAGCTTTGACAAGATCAAATACACGTCTTTACTCCGTCGTAGCTGGCTTAGATCTGAATATTTGTTGTCAGCGTGGAGTTTACAACCGTTGTACAATCCAGCCCAATAAGAAAACTTGGCAAGTGTTCAAGTATTGATATCGTCTGGGTTAATAGTCGAGTCCATTACAGTTTGTTAAACTTAGCTGGTGGCGATTGGATATTGGTTTCATGGGCGAAAATCACCGTTTAACGCGTGTTACTTCGTATACTTCTCCATTTTAGTGTTTATGAAGATATTTACTGTTAATTTTACCAAAATATATTATTATTTAAACTTCTAATGTAAGGTATGCTAAAAATAGACATCTCGTATTTGGTAATTTTCCAGAGCAAAACAAAATAGACTCGACCATACGAACGTTATGAGTTGGCACACAGCCAGCTATCTTCGCGCCAAGTACGTTCGCCATTGACTATCGTACAACATAATGTAAATAGAGGCATACGGTGGGGATACGAAAGTCCAATATTTACGTATAATATTTCGCAAATGTTTATTTTGTGTATAATTGAAACATTTCTTCGGGTCTAATACTTTTATTTTAAGTTTGAGCCCGACTGATTGTAAATCGATTCACGTGATTCGCTTAAAAATGAACATTTTGCGGGTTTTTCGTTGCTTTTGCCGATGATGCAATGTTGATTTCGTGTAGCTCCCCGTCCAGAGCCTTTATGATTATGAGATGAATGGAATGCCAACACGACAGAGCGGGAATATCAACCAATCAAATTCATACTTTCACGTGATAACCATAGCGATGTCCTCACGTGGTATGCGGTCGTTAAATATGGCGGAAAATGTCAACAAATGTTAAGCAAATAAACTTAGGACAGACAATCGATTATCGGGCTCGAACTTGATCACCTTAAAATAATTCGAATTGTAGATTTATTTCAATTCATACATTTCAAACATTTGATAATCTCTTACAGAAAACTGATCGACTCGCGGAAAATTACTGGGTTAGTCTTAATATGTTTAACGTATTACGATTCGCGCGGCGGTGGTTTTGAATACCAGTATTTATCTAGCTTGAATCTTAATCCACTGACCTTTTGTCATGTTCGTCAGAGCTAGAAATAGATAAATTAAACGTTTATCAGGTAGATATATAAATCATGTCTTTGAATTGAAAGTGTACATTTATGAGAACTCACGATCTAGTCAGATTGAAGGAGGGTCAGGAATGAGAACGTTCAGTATTGGGATCGTCTGCCCGTATTGATTTTGTGATGATGCAATGGTGAAGGATACAGATTCTAGTTTGGAACGAGTACAAGTGTGTCGCGTTTAGTTTATTTTCTGAATAATATATACTTTTACCATATTCAATATTCTAAAGTTCATAATAAAGTTGTGAAAATCACACATTTATTTACTAGCTGTAAGAAGCTGTAGGACATGCAGTCTGGTCTGTAACACAGGCTGTGCTCCGTAAATGTCTTCAATGACGTTCTTGAGTCTATAAATAAACCCAAGGTTTCTTTAACTGCGCAGTTCTAAGTATTGAACTTGTTTTATGTTGATTGCTAATCTCGATGTGTTGCCATTTCTGGCGACTGAAATATGGATTTCGTCTTAAGGGTAAACTGTCTGGGAAAGTAACAGCATATGTTTTTTTATAATGAACGTTTGGAAATACAAAATGCCCTCCAAACTATCGCATAGTATTGTTAGGGACCCGATTTGGATTTAGGGCTCAGACATATCATACGATGTACTTCTTAAAGTATTTACATTATATATAATTATATTACATTATATATGCATTATTCCATGGCACAGGAAACGTCAATAATGAGACCACTTTTAGGACCGATGGAAGCTGATATTGTTGTAAAATGTCGTTACTTTTGAAGGTTGGTAAAAGGTGGACATCAAACATACTGTCTATCGCCTACTCGATAGCCTAGCGGTAGAGCGTCCGCTTCGGGTTCCGGGTCTCGGGTTCGACTCCTGGTCGTGTTATACCAAACGAACGAAATAAAAATGGTACCAGATATTCCTTGCCTGATGCTCAACATAAAAGGGAAACTGGCTTCTCTTCTCTCATACCCTCGTGGCGATGGATAACATCAGGAATAAGGTGTCGAGAGTGATTTAAATAAGTTGGAAAAACTTGTTTCACAATCGACCTTAATTTTAGTATTAACTAAACATACTGTATGTCGTCTTAATTTTGAACTGTGTTTTAAGGTGGTCTGTTAATTTGTGAGACAAAGGGTTATAATACAATACCATAGAAGTCAGTTAATGTAGTTAGGATAAACTTGATTACAATGGAGTGTCTACGTCTGTAAGATAGGTGATCGAGGACCATATGGCATTCATAAAAAACTTCTTATTGTAACTTATTACACACATTACGCCACATGTGCATTTCGTTTATTGAACTACTCAAAACCATCCTTAGCAACACACCGACAGTGATGTATTGAAATGTATAAAATAAATGGGCATATATTTGACATTTGAATGAACATACGTAAAAGTGGGAGTGTCTAATTGGCCATATTGAACGTTCTACATAATTAATAGGAGAATTATTCATGTAATGGGTACTTGTACTCATTATCTGTACGCTTAAAACCCGTTCCAAGTATTCATGTGAATTCAATGATATGTTGTATTCACTCTATAGATACGTCACTCTCTATTATTCATTACGTTGTATGGTATGATGTCTTGTTTATATATGGGACACAAATCCAATTCGATCCCTGCCCAATGTTTGGACTTTGGTCTAATCGGATGCCGGACGGACATCGATCTGCGATCGGCCGACGGTTGGAATCATTTTAGTCCTTTTTTGAAGTATGGATTGTAACTCACGCGACCAGCTTACGGACGATGGCTAGCGCCGGGTACCCCTCGGATATACACGAATATACAGCGTCGGGGGATTTGTGACCAAGGTATTATTTGGATTTAACGCTGATTCACATAACCAGTTTTCCTGGACTGTATTCCGTAACCAGTTCACTCATACAAACCCACCCTTCCATAAGTAATCGGTAACTTCACCACATGTGGAGGACAATTCGACATTGTTATCAAATTTATGCAAACATTTCATCTGCGGCGAACGGGAATTGAACCCGGATCATCGGGTAACAGATCCAGCGCACTTAACACTGAACCACATACAGCCGTAGTTGATATGTCGGCTACTCCATCAGACCCAATCCATACAAAACATCGTCGACAAACAACTGTTTTAAGCAAGTTAAATACAAATGTATCAATAAATCAGCTGTTTGTTTTAGTATATCGTTGTTAAGAGTGAACGATTGTTTTCCATCATTTATTATGCATGTACATGCTCCTTAACAGAATAGGTTCGAGGTGATTAGGCAACATGAATATTGATGTGAAAACTTCTCGAGTAAAACACCAGTATACTAGTAACGGTAACCTTTTTGTACTTATATGGGTTATGTCTAATTAGTTGAATTGTCCATAACCCTGATTTGGATTTTAACCAAATTATGCCCCTTATTGTACCTAGAACATATTGGCTTAAGTTTTTTTGCTGGTAATGCAACATCTCTGAAAATACTACAGGTATTCCACTGTGACCTCGCACATGTCTTTAGGGTCATTATCTTAAGTCACTGGTCAAGTCCCATAATTTGATTGAATTTATTTAAACACATTATACAAGAACATGTAAATGATCTTTCTAGATTAGATAGTCAAATCTTACATAGTTGTTTTTCTAATAGTTTACTAACTTTATCCTCTTCCTATTCATCAGTGCATGAGGCTTCTACAGCCGCTCCCCACCTACATATGTTCTGGACTTTTCTCTCTGTTGTATTCTAGAAAGTTCCCATTACGTTCATCTCTGTGTCAAAATGTTATGTCAATATTCAATATTCATCTTACCTGATTTAAGAATAAGGACAACCAATCAGATCACACCATATTAAACTCTTGGTCAGTACCAAGCGATATAATAGGCTATCCTTTTTCTCCAATTAAATAAGTTCAATATTGAATGCCACACCAGATCACATTATGACCGCTTACAGAAGGTGGGCATTTAGAATAGAGGTTTTTAACACTGCAAACTGTTATTCATTATGATCGGCTCCTAGTATTGAACGGACAGACGCATGCAAGCTGCTTGATTCAGATACTGACTAAAACAGGGTTGAATACTTCATGAACATGTGCATACAATGTTGACACTTTTGACCAGAGAATAGTTTTTCAACGAGGTAATAGGTGCAAAAATGAACAAACACTTCGTGACTGCTGAACTTTTTTAAGCACCGAAATGTTTTCTCCTTACCCTTCCGTTGTTTGACCTTATACAAGTATACGAGACAGTGGTCTGTGGAAAAATATTCCAATGAATACGTAATTGGATAGAAATTGGCTTCCAAGATGCAATTCCTCTGTCAATTATCTGTCTCTGTGCTCCAGACACATCTATATACGGTAATGTCCGAGCGAGTGTCTGCGAGAAAACGGTGATAAATTGCGCCATTTACAGTCAAAGGAACTCAAGTTGTCTGTGTACAAAATCTGGAACATTTTCCCAGACTGATTAAACACCGTTCGTGCTATTTTAGTGGTTAGTTCTAAGCTGACACAAGGCAGGTTCAACGTGGTCTTAAACACTACACATGATATTGGACTAATCACTCTAATACTCTGCTATCTTAGTCGTCCTATACAAGGCGACCCGCACGAACTTAGCAACATTTCTGTTTGAAGTCCGACCAACTACATACCCTGGTAGAATAGGCATACTACAAAACATGCCGGTAGTATGTCGGTAGAAAATGGCAAACGGGAATAATATATCCCTAACAATTGACCACATGACATTGCTCGGTCGGTAGGGCGCTATAAGTTCAGTTATATAACATGTCGGAAGACTATCCACCCAGTAGTCAGACAAGCGACCAACAAGCTCGGGAACTGCGGATACTCTTCAAAACTCAGCACAAATCAAGGACGCTTTACCCGAATCATTCATTATTTGTTTTAATGATCTGTCATGACATTTAAATGTTTGAATCCACAACATCGAGCTCAGTTCGCGAATCGAACACCCTGATCACTTCAGCATTGGGACCAGTGTGAGCTAACACACCGAATGATCAAGTTCGTAAGAGTACTAATGAACACGTTAACTTTTATAATTATTGGCTAATAATTTATGAGTTTACACCTGTAGCTAATGAATCATTCATAAAACATGCGAAGAATGTTATCAAATTCATCTTGCCATCATCTAACTTTGTAAGATCAGCTGAACCATATTGTACCGCGTGGAGGGAGGTCATATACACTGCAAGGCTAGATCAGAACGTTCTACACGTATATCATTCAGTAGTAGTATTTCAAGAGTTCTCAGAAGCGCATTCTTATCCCATTTCTCGTGTTCGTTGGCAAAGCCTTTTGCAGATTTTTGTAGTGACGTACCGAACAAACAAGCCTCACCACACAAACCAAACAACGAAGGTTCGGATAGTTATATGACATGTAATTAGGAAAGACAACAATTACATTACAATAATTTCTCAAAAGAGGATGCCATCAGATGGCAAAAGACACAGAGGAATGCCAAACGAGACGTGGAGACGGACAATCACCAGTAAAGTCAAAAGTATGGGAAAGACTCTTGGCGAAATCGAAAATATTGCAAAGGACATACATCAGTGGAGGGACCTGGTAGCAGCCAATGGGTTCGAAGAGGATAAGTAAGTAAGTATTGTATGTAAGTGAAAAATCCATTTTCAATATGGAATATAACCCACATTAAATGGTTTACGGGGTTGGTCTTGTATGGTTCATGAAATGCACTAGGTTTCGGCACTAACGAATAAAAGAGCTTTTACAGAATAAGGGATATTGAACACTTAATAATCGATGCTCCTTTCTGACCATGTAGAAGAATATAAGGGATTTGCTACACAACAATTATAATTGTGAATACATTGTATATCAGAACTGGATCAACAACTGTTTTAGACCATACCAAAACTGTTGTACATGTTATTAGGTTCAAGTTGCCTTCAATGCGTTGTTCAAAACGAGTGGTCAGCCTTTTAAGCTTATGTTGTAGACTGAATTTTCAACCACATTACCCAGGTCCTCATTGCCGTTTTGGAATAAGTTCTTACGTGACATTGCTAACCATCATATCATCCAGACGAGGAGAAGTTTACAGGGTTTGTGGAAGTGCCGACAATAAGTTAACATTAATTGATGATTAAGTTGCCACGAGACATGATTTGGTCATCTGATAAGCGTATCGTATATAACTGGAAAACTATGACATGGTGACAACAAACAATATGCATGTGGATTTATCTTTAACTTCAAATCATGACAAATGGATTTATGATAAAAAGTCACATGAACCCTTTCATAATTATGTTTCATAATATATTTTTCCATGCGTCGTGATTCATCTTCATGTATCATGTATGCCTACTTGAAAAATGAAAAAAAAGTACAAAGTCATGCTCATGAATATAACAATATGTCATTATTAAGTTCAACAACCTCGGGAGCGTCATGTTTCCTCACTGTTGTTCAATAAGGCAGAGGTCCGTGTGAACGCTTATTGTGCAAGTTTAAGTCCAAACGATATTACAGTATAACCTCTACATGTATATCAGTACGGCCTACCTTCATAAACGTCGAGCACCAAACACCAACACCATATTAACGCCTCTGGTATGCCTTGGTCTAGGCGCGAACATACAACCTCTACATGTATATCAGTACGGCCTACATTCATAAACGTCGAGCACCAAACACCAACACCATATTAACGCCTCTGGTATGCCTTGGTCTAGGCGCGAACATACAACCTCTACATGTATATCAGTACGGCCTACATTCATAAACGTCGAGCACCAAACACCAACACCATATTAACGCCTCTGGTATGCCTTGGTCTAGGCGCGAACATACAACATATACATGTATATCAGTACGGCCTACCTTCATAAACGTCGAGCACCAAACACCAACACCATATTAACGCCTCTGGTATGCCTTGGTCTAGGCGCGAACATACAACATATACATGTATATCAGTACGGCCTACCTTCATAAACGTCGAGCACCAAACACCAACACCATATTAACGCCTCTGGTATGCCTTGGTCTAGGCGCGAACTTACAACCTTCTACATGTATAGCCGACATGAACCCTCTTGTCCAAGGACAGCCTGGCACGGGTAATATCCTTTGCATATTTTGGTCTTAGCTAAATTGACAACTAGGAGTGATGTCAGTCTAGGCCAAATATTACTGTTTATACGCTGGTAACATATTTCACAATCTATGTTAAAACTTAAAACATATATTTGAGGTCAGTATTAAGTCTGTCAATGATTTCACAATGAGAAAGCAGGGTTAAGTATTAGTACAAGATACTTGTCTTTTGTTATTCCGAGGAATTCTTTATTTCGACCTACGTCACCTTAGATCACACTCACATGATGCTTAGAATGCATGCACACGCTTGTGTCTGTAACGTAATATGTACAAAGGTTTCAACTGTATTTAATTACCCAGAATATCATGATGTAATACTACTCCATGTTCTGATTTAACACCTCAATGCATCCCCTGCTTCGTCCTAGAAAATGACTGAAAAATGAAATTAAACGTTTTTAAATATAAAGATACGCCCTAATGAGCTTCGAGAATTTTATAACTCGTGAAAATAAATTTGATTAAGAGACGATTTTGCGATCATTTTGCGATCATTTTGTCAAAATTTTTGTTGCGATATTTTCACCGGTATCGATGATATAGTGGACATACCGTTGTCACCCGAAATGGGGGGGGGGGGGAGACAGGAAACGAAACAGCATACTGGTATACGACATCCCACTCTAACAACCGGCTGCTTCAGCCAGTCAAACACACCCGGAACAAGAGCCAGCAGAAAAACAAACAAACCAAAAGGACGACCACACCCACAAAACAACACGCAACACGCAACGCGCAACACGCAACAGAACCAGTGCGCGTGTCCTTTTGATAGAAACGAAACCGCCTTATGCTGCACATCAAAATTGCAAAGTCAATAAATGGTAAATACTTATATTTTGTTAACCATTTAATGACTTTGCAATTTTGCACAGATCTGTTGCTAGTAATCACTCAGCATAGCAATGTTCTTCCAGGTTTGGCAACTTTGCTGATTGCCTTAGTGTCAAGAAAACCATATTTTGTAAATATAAGTGTGAGATGTTAGTTGTCTGTAAAGTTATTAATATTCTTGTTGGATTAATTTTCGTTGATTTCACAGGTGAACTAGATCAAGAAATGAATTCCCCTCCAACATACGTATTTAAACGAGATTTCAATATTTAAAATCCACGAATTTAAGAAACCAGAAACCGCCAACTTTGCCATTTCACCAAAATCCGCGAAAATTAATACCCGCGAAAATTAAAGATTTAATTGTATTTGCCATGACTGTGATATAGCTCATAGTACACAATACTGTAATGTTAGGGACAATTTGAATATTTATGAGACTTTATAGTTTTATCAAATTAGGTTAGGGGAAAATCCGCAGATGCTGAACATTTGTTGTTTTAACACGTGATTTATGGTTAGTTGGTTACCATAAATATAGCCCTTAATTAGGTTTTATTTTCAAATGTGTTGTTTTAGTTGGTAACGTTATTTGATTATACGAGCAAAACTGATTTTTTTGTCTCCGAATTTCAACACCATGTTTGTCTCGGATTTCCCGATTTTAATGGCATCGTATTTTCTGTTACATGGCTTAAAATGTATTCAATCCATTGGATGGCTTCCTAATTGAGAGCATTTAGATCTTCTAGAAAATTGAAAACTCGAGAATATTCGGTTATTCAACCTTAATCCTCCCATTTAGACATGCATCCGCTTTATGCATTTCTTCTGTTACATAATGAAGTAGAAAATCAATTCGTTTTGTGATAAAACTACATGTTAGGAGGGAAATGTATCGGGAATGTATCGTTGGTACCAGTACTTTGTTGCCTGTAGTTGAATATAGGTTACAACTCTTCCGTGATTCTAATACGAGTAATAGTCTGGTTCCCGGTTTCTAATCTTACAATATACATGAACATGTATACAGGGAAATCAGATGATCAATCGATGAGGAATATGACCGTATGTTATATATGTACGTACAATTCATAGCGTCTGTCATTTTTCTGGTTTGTGGCTGACCCCTACGCTTGCAGGGGGTAGGGGTCAGATAGTCCAGACTAATACGAGTTTACACCGTTTATTCAACACAATAATATTTCAATTCCATCTGATACAGTGGTCAGTTAACCCCTTATAGCATCGTGTGTTATTCGAATAGTGGAATCCAGGGCTGTATAAGGAGTTTATTCCCGCAATTACTTATCAACCAATACTAACTTGCGGTTCCGTATACATTTCCACAGAAAATCATAAACTTGCCCAACTTGGAAACTGAACAAGGCCATAGTTAAAATGTTGATGGGCATCCTAAATCACCATAGGCTTACCTTTGGAGTAAACAAACGCTTGGTGCTGCACTATTATCTGCGCATGTCTGGAGTATTGACGTTCCAGTTGATTCAAGATGACGCAGCCTTAACTAGAACTAGATCTACTACATGTAGTTTATTCGACCTAGCGTTGGTTCAACCATTGTTTCATTTTATGTACTAGTGTTCTTGTTCAACTGTTTATTGTTGAGGATCTCATGGAAGATTGCCATTTAATTTAATTGTCAAATGAGTTTCCTCGTAAAATAAAGTATTTTTTATTATTATTATTGTTACTAGTAACTAATGACGTCAAAATCTCGTTTATTTATAACCACTAGTTGAAACTCTGCAGATAGACCCAGGGCCGTATCCAGGAATTGTTTCCTGGGGGGGCAAGAGGGGTGGGTGCGGGAGGGGATACCCCTCCCGGTCGTTTTTTTTAAATCTTGTTATTGTAATGGTGCATTTTCCTGCACTTTTAGCTTTAAAAATCAGACTTAAAAATAACTAACGTAGTGCTACTAATTAGTGTTCCCTCTCCAAGCGAAGATTTTTTTCGGTTTTTGCTTAAAAATGATGCAATTTCCTGCACTTTTAGTTTGAAATCAGACATTAAAATAATTAAAGCAGTGCTACTAAAGAGATCTACTAATTTTTAAAAAACTTAATAATCTTATCATTCAAGTTTTACCATTTTAACAATAAGTATTAATCAATGCAAATTTATACGAACATGATTTTTTAATGTAATGTGATTTTCTGCACTATATAATTATATAAATTATGAACTTTTATATTCAGATATAAAATTGGACTACTATATTTGATTTATGAATCAAATTTCAATGAAATTGATGCATATTTAAAAATATTTGAAGAATGTGACCATTACTTTCCACTCAAACATTAAATACTATATATAGGAATCCTAATTAATCACCCCATCAAACAATTAAATAATATACCTATTTTCTCACTGTAATGATTACATGTAAGTTAGTAACTTACATTTTAACTGTCAATTCTTCAAGTCAAACTTTAATCTTTAACCATCATGTCCTAATTTAATGGGATTAAATGGTGATAACCATTGACATCATTATGTAATAACTGACTGACCTTCTTTAATCAACCTAAACACACTTAATTTCTTATCAGTTTCAAAAATCACACCTTCACCATCAGTTGGTCCTGTTGAGTGCTTGATTAGTCATGCCTGGGGGGCTATACAATATATACACAGGATGTCATCTAGAATGTCCAATATACAGGTCACTACCAGTATGATAGATGCCGAAAGATTTAGTCAGTCCCAAGAAATAGATCAGTGGTGTATTAAATCAATAGTTGTAGGGGCCGAAAACAATCGATATACGATAAAAACGTAGCTAGCCAGCCAGCTGGGGGGCCAAGGCCCCCTGGCCCCCTACCTGAATACGTGCCTGAGACCCACTGTCAGGATATTTTTTTCTATTTAGTCTCCATATCATTATGATTCCGTTAGTCGGACTTCAGGAGCTCCTAAGTAATATACTAGTACATTTTGTAATTGGAGTGTATAATTATATTCTGTTTTGAGACGGTGATTGTATATAATACAAATGCCATAAAAGCAGGACCACATTCAACTCGTATTGTTCGTAAGTACTCTAGCCCTGTCCTTGACATACATATAACTTACTTTATTGACAAACAGCGGCACATATATACGTGACTTTGATCATAATTATAACACAAAACAATAATTTCACATTACGAAAACAATCTACACGGTACTGTTTACTAGTATATGCATTTATATGGCATAAAGCAGTGTCCTAAATTTGGTACCGTTTTCTTATCTTTGGGTACTTACTAAACATTTTATCGCCCTGATTGGCACCTTGCATAATTTCTATTGTTTTCGACTGAATATTTGTGTAGAGTGTGCCAAGTAAGTTAGATAATGAATAGATTACGTGTATTGTTTACAAAACATCACATTGGCTGAAAAATACAAAAACATTGGTACCCAAGTTTTAGCCAAAATTGTTTTTATTCTTCAACATAGCCTAGTTACATTCGATTCGCTCTAAGTCCTAATTTGGGTATAGACGCTATTATTATTATTCTTCATTCAATATACATATAAATTATTACGGTGGTTCTTTGTGTTATATGACAACAACAATGTGTCAAAGGACTTAAACCGTATATTTTTATTTGTAAACGAAACAATACAAGCTTGTTGCACTCACATGTCTAAATAATGAACCATGCATATGTTGTCTAAATTCTCAAATTATCGACATTATACCGATAACCGATTTGGATGAAGAATAATGTGTTTGATACACATGCAAAATATCAATTAATTTCAAAGAGAGTCGCTTTTTATTTTTTTAATGAATCTTCAAAATTTACAAAAAAGCCATCAAGTGAGGAAAGCGATTTATTTTTAATTTCTCACGTTCCTTCTCCGGTCTTTTTGGTACACATGCATTTATCTTTCCATATAATGGTATCAATTGACGTTATGTACATTATGTATATTGACTGTAAATACATTCGGTTAAGTTGTATTTGTTTAACGATAAGAATCGACAACTTGTTTGGTATGAAAACAGCATTTTTCTTCAATATGGAACATGAATACTAACTCGGTCTACAAAAGGTGGTCTTAGTTCAACTCGTATACGTTTATACTCCTGGAATAACTCCCATGTGTATAAAGGTATACATACCAGAATAATTATATAGAGTTTGTAGGTCGCCAGATAAAACAGTTCAAATAAAAAACGATCAATGGAATATTTGTGATATCATTCAAGGTGACTTTGTGAGCACTTATTCTTACACTTATGACACATACCCGGGTAAATAGTTGTAAACATCGCGGGGCTAGATATATTTACATTAACAACAATAATTGAAGGGTTGTTCATAAAGACGCATGTTTGGGATAATTGACATTGCAACGCATACACACACTGAGCCTAATAGAGCTCATGTATAAATTGCTTGTCATATTTCAATATATCTATACTTGGAGGAGAAATTGTAAATTAAATAGAACACACATTGACACAGTTGCTGTGGTATGTATTCAAACAGTTGGTGGGGTACCAGTATGTTATCAAACGGCCCATTGTGGTCTGTGGGCATTATATATTATTCACATTAGTAAACATTCAATAACATTCAAACATTGCTATATTTGATATCATTTATTGTATAATAATGTCGAACTGTTTGCCTTACGGCCCAAATGACTTCAATTTGTTCGACATTTCGTCTTGAATATACGCGCGTATTTTGTCCGGTGGCTTGAATAAACGCGCGTATTTTGTCCGGTGGTTGGACATTTCGTCTTGAATATACGCGCGTATTTTGTCCGGTGGTTGGACATTTCGTCTTGAATATACGCGCGTATTTTGTCCGGTGGTTCGACATTTCGTCTTGAATATACGCGCGTATTTTGTCCGGTGGTTCGACATTTCGTCTTGAATATACGCGCGTATTTTACCGGTTGTTCACAGTTACCATTCGTCTAGTATAACATTGTTACGAGAACAATACGTGTAACAGCTGTTTACATGTCCGTGTTGTACAAATGTCTTAAAATACCTAACAGGACAAGAACAACGTAAACATACAATTAGTTAAGGACAAATGGGACAGTTGTTTCCTGCAGAGAGATTTTCATTTTTGCTGGAATAATCATAGGTAACTGAATCATTAATAAAGAGAAAACAAAACAATTAAAACAATAGTATCTTAGAAATGTGCATTTGTACTAAAGTGGTCAGATTTTCATAGTATCATAAACAAGAATTGGATTTCGATATCTTCATAAAGTAATTACATTCATAGACAACATCATTAGAACTACCTCCATGCAAAATCCCATCTAAATTGATCTACTAGTTAAAAAGTTATTCCATGAAATGCATACCACGGTGTCCAGTCAGTCACTGAGGTGCATTCAATAGAAACGACAATGTTATTCTAAACAAGTAAAAAGAAATTTTCGTATTTATTGACGGATTTTTAAAATATTGATATCAAATTAAAGACGAAGCTCTCTAGTTTCTGATTATGTAAATATATTTAAAATAACACCAGTATTAATGAAATGTTTATTAAAAACAAACTGCACCTCAGTGACTATGTGGTCAATCTCCCGTGTTATAAACCTTTCTTAGATATTATAAATTTTATAAAAAAATATGTTTTCGTTTAAACTTTACTCTTTTTAAGTGATACAGTTACCTGTGGGAATTATACTTAAAATAAAACGAACAGAAACAATTTAAAAAACACAGGTCACCGTGCTAAATTTGGAGTTATTGGTAACCAAGGGAGACGAGTCTGTTTCAAAAATACAGAAGTCGGGCTCAAACTTCGAGTCCATAAAAAAGTAACCACAAAAACAAAATGTACAATAATTATTGTTTATTCTGATTCACCTTAGTGTTTTAAACACTAAAATAAATATAGATCATTATTGACCAACGGACGGCAAAACGTGAAAAATTGCCATTGTGGAACACGGATAACCTGTTGTGAAGTGCCAGCGGGTGGACTTATTAAGGAAATAGGTAAAATGTGTACGAGACAACCATTGATTTCTCTTATCAATTAGCCTAATTAGGAAAATACAATCTTCTAATTCGGAGCATTGTTACAGTTATATACGGTAACGTTGAAAGGGTCACGTTTGACACGAAATTGACCAAATACACGTATTATACAAATGTGTGTTTTTCAGAACACCATACCACTGACGAACTAACCCATTGTGCAACATTTAGATAACTTGGTCGAAATGCTGTCATTGTATTTATTAAATTAGTGATGCCGATATTTAGCTTATATCTTAAAGAAAAACAAAATATTGAAACAAAATATGATATTTATCCATAAACTTTGCATCAGCGATCATATTATCATAATATGCTGGTATTTTGTTCGGTTTCACATGGAGCCAACACGTGGAGACACACATAGAAGCTAGACAAGCAGCAGCAGGTGTTTGCTAACCAATGTCTGAGACTAATCCTTGGTATCAGATGGCCGGAACAGATTTCCAATCAATACCTAGTGGCAGGACAAAATAAAAGCCAATCGCTGACTCCATCCTACACTAGTTAGTGAAAAGGTTAGTAAGTTAGTTTCTGGTTCAACATTTCGTCTAGTATGTTCAATTTATCTACAAGATCAGACACAACGGTCTTAATTACCGATTTATTTTTGTTCTAAAATTAAGATAATTGTTTTGGTAAAATCGCAAATATGTAATTAGCAAAGAATACGTGATACTAGTGCTAATCCGTGGTAATTGTGGATTTGTAAACGTGTGGACACAAAATGCGTTCCCAAACCCAAAATGGTTAAAACTAGCAGAGAGATAGAGAGAGATGATCTTTATTAAAGTCTCATCAATGTACATTCTTACAATATTTACATTACATATTTGAACAATTATAAAAGTACTTTGCCGCTCCACACTGGAGCTATAAGAGACTAGATAATTCATATATACATATCAATAAAAACGGAACTATATTCTTGCAAGGGAACATAGTCGCGCAAAACGTAGTCTGCACAACCATAAAACAGAATTAAACAAATAAAAATTTACATTAATATGTATAAAAATCAATTGCACCTCAGTGAAACAAAAGTTGAAAGATATTTTTCTTACTGATTGGTATTCTAAAATTGACAATGCAAGCAATAGTACATTTTTTAGAATTTTCAAAAAGTCATTTGGTATTGAATCTTATTTGTCTGGCTTACAGACACCATTTGTTATACATTTTTTGTATTACTTTATAAAATTTAGAACCAGAAATCATCATTTACCTGTAGAAACCGGAAACTTGTTACGTATAACCACTTACCAAAGATACTGTAATTTTTGTCAAAATATGATTGGAGATGAATTTCATTATTTGTTTGAATGTAACCGATTTAATAATGAAAGAAAACAGTATTTGAAACCAAAATATTATAGGCGACCAAATATGTTTAAATTAGAAAATCTTATGTGTACCAGTAACAAAGCTGAATGTTTGAATTTACTTAAATTTGTTAAAATTATATTGATAACGCTAAGACCATAATTACAATTGTTTGATACTAGTGTTAACCGTGAAATTTATGTATTCATTATTTAAGTGTTCCATATTATAACATGTCCCAGTTTTCATTTATAATGAGTATGATATGTGTTGCAATTATTTAATACAATTGTTGTATGTGTGTAGCCTTACCTGTATGTATTGAATGCTATTTACCTCATATTTACATGTAAATGTATTGAGTGAAATAAAATTATTATATTGGTAAGTAAGTTAGGTATTTATTTAAGTGTATGCATTAAAAATTACTGGAATGGTCTTGTAAGCGGAACATAATTGTTACGTACGCGGGTGTTGTGTACTGTCCTTTGTACATACTATGTAACAATAATCGAATCCTCATTAATAATCAACACAAACAGGTACTAGTACACATTATTTCTATTGTGGTTCGTTATCATTAGGCAAACACATGTTTCATTAGAAGAAACAGGTTGGTCTTAAAACCTGTCACAGTTTTCATGAACCGTTCATTAATAGGCTGAATGACGTAACAACTTCGTCATTAGAATAATAACTTGGCCATTATTACATGCATGGTAAGTTATAGCATTGACTTGTTCATTATCAGATAAACATTGAACATGTAAAAGCTACGAACAATATTGTTTTAGCAAATAAAATGATAAGGATGGTACTAAATGCAGAAATTGTATTTGTTTTTATCCAAATAAATGTCGGTCGTTTCATGTTATTATTTTGATTGTATATTGCTTTAAATGGAAAAGGTCCGGTTAAGAGTATTCTTCAAGTATTGCGTCCTACACCTCACAATGAACATAACCTACCTGCTTTAGTATAACATACGGTCCGGACCACTCGAAGCCATACAGAAACGCCGTCACCATATAGGCACCCTCGAAAGAGACAAACCCAGGACATGCCATCCTCATACCCCAAAATGGAGATTCAAAGTAAGCTTACAGTATATTACCTCCTCTCACAATGAATGCCATATATTTCCTGTCCTGTTCTATTGAGTCTATTCACGGTACATATGCACGTACGATCTAAAGCCTAGGTACCACTGAGCATTTTTGATGTACTCCCGATTGAAATTAATGAGCATTCAGGACATTGGGAACGGGTTCCTCGTTGTATAGGGGAAGCTTCAGTGAAGTCATGAGACAGTTTCTGATATCGGAAGGAAGTGTGATGATCGGGTGATATTGGACGAAATCGGGAGAACATCGCGATATGGAATTCCTCAGTGGGACATATGCTTAAGGAGCTTAGTTTTGTTCTGACCTTACAAAGACATGTCTGGTTGTGCCTGTCACTTAATAAAGATTTCAGACAATGATCAATTAGAATAATGGAAGCGATAAATACTATGTTAGTATGTACATGTATCTTGTCGTCTGGAAAACACATCAGAAAGTAATGATTATGAGACAATATTTTATTATACATGCAATTACATGTATTTAGAAATAGTTTTACTGTCAGAAATCGGCTGCCCGAATGGGATTATGGGTGGTTAGGTGTTTGTTTGGCTGGCCTGGTGACTTACCATGCTATGGAACCACGCATCTTAATATGTAAATATTATTAAAACACGTAGCTATTTTAAACTAATTTGTCTGAATTTGTTATAGATATAAAACTGAAACATAAGGTTATCTTAATACATAAGATATCTGTATGTTAGTTCACTATCTGTTGTATAGTATAGTGAGGGCGTGGTGGGCGTGGTGGTAAAATGCAACATAGTGCGGTATTGCAGTTATCGCACTTTTGTTCTTTATCCAGTTCAAGTTTGCAGTTATTGTACTTTCTTCCGTCGGACCGAGGGTGTGGTGTTAGAATGGCACAACCAGTGATATATTTCATTTACTGCACTCTTTTCAAGTGTTTTATTGCAGTTATTGCACTCTTTTGCAGTGCAGTATTACAGTTATTGCACTCTTTTGCAGTGCAGTATTGCAGTTATTGCACTTTTTCTGTAACTATGATTCAAGTTGTTATACAATGTATACTATAGCATACCAGGTGGAATATTTGTGTGAATGTATCTTTATAGGGACAATAAAATGCCAAACATAACAGTTTTCACTATGTAAAACAATTTTATTAGCACTCTGTAAACGTTTGGGATCTTTTTTTTCTTTTTTATATGAACAGATGTTATGTTTATATCGATTAACACGTGCCGATGCAACAACTAATGACGCACGAACTGCCTTTTAGACACACAGTACACAGCACAGATGTGCGTTATCATTCCTGAACGCACGACATTTGAACATACAACATAAAATACTCCGAATATCTCATGCTTAAACATACGCGGCATAAAATAGCCTGCACATCTTATGAACATATAATGACGTATACGCGAGCAATAAAACAACATACCCCCATTGTTAAGTCTGTCTAATAGTGTCTATAGATAGAGATGGAAATGTCTGTAACATTTGGAACGCGGGGTATAATCAAATAGTCGCAGATACAGCGGAAACATCATAATCACGCTTCTTCTGTAATTTAAATGTCACTTTGGTTCTTGTCAAGTGTGATGTTGCTGGTTAGTAACCCTTGCACGTGATCGTTATTTTAGGAGACATGTCTGCGAATTGTGACCTTTACTACAATCGGATTACCTCGGATATTTAGATTCAATACTAGACATAGGATGTAACATATGGCAGAAATAGTTCGATCATGACTGCCGAAGGGAAGGCACGAACATAGATAACGCGGGAAAAGAGACTATTATTTGTTATTAAATACACTGCTTTTCGTAAAATTACATCAAATTGAAATAATAATGAAAAATTGAATGGAATTAGTCTGGTACACGACAATCTTACAAAATGCTTCCTTTTTTGTATTTCACTTCACATTCGACGTGTCCATGTATAGACTTTTGACTAACATGGTACGCCATAGTAGAAGACCTAAACATGCACCTGACATCTCTGTAAAATGAATGAAGATGTCAGCTTTTAAATACATTTACCACATTAAGCTACAGTGTCTTCTCGAAGTTAATTTGCCCTTGGAGGGTTTCCATCACATTGTGCATGACGTCATAGCCATCACTTCCGTATCAAAATACAGACAAATTGTCTATTGAAGGAACTTGCGTTCCTTGTATGTATATATCTTGATTTCATTACGGAGAAAAAAACATAGAATTGCATTAGCTAGGTTTAGAACTTCCTCTCATAGCCTTTGTATAGAATCTGGAAGATACGACAACACACCCAGATCAGAACGATTTTGTATGTCTTGCACAATGAAGAACGTCGAGACAGAATTTCATTTTCGAGCTAAGACAGAACTATTTTAAACAGTATTATTGCCACTGGCCAACCATTCAAAAATTGAAAATTTAATGTCTTCAAAGTCAAAGAAAACTATTTGTGCTCTCGCTAAATATAATATATATTTTGCAAATAATGTGCGTATCTCTTAATGTCTTAATGTTGGTATCATTATATTATTGGGTTGAATGTCTATTGTCTAAATCCATCCCATATATGTGACTGATTGTCTGTTGAAAATGTTATATGTGTTACATGGTATGTTATATCTCTTGTTACCTGTGATTGTCCAAAGCCCGGCTGGTGGAGTAATGAGCGTTTGGACTAGCCAGACAGCTTACGAAGCCAGCCGGACTTTGAACACACAACGCTTAAATATCAATATATTCATTCCATATTTGTTTGTCTGCTGAAAATTCATGTTTTTCATCTCTGTTATTTGTATTTATTTTGTTATAAGCATTGTATTATGCTTTATGCAAAATAAACTTTCGTATTCGTATTCGAATGTAGCAAAAACATGGCGTAGGGATGCGCATTTATATGAAACTTATTGGTTTTACGTTAATTATATTATACTGCACATGTATTCGCACTTCTATAAAAATGAACTGATTTTTATATGGAAAGGAGGGAGTGTCAACCCGGGGCAGGACCTACAAATAATCACAATCACAAGTTACGTAATATATGTCAGAAGTGTGTTCTTCAGGACAGAAAAACACAATTGTCTGACTATTCTGTCTTTACAACATCCAACGCTTTCGACAGATGATGACGCATAAATTATTTTTCTCCTTGACTTTCTGGCTTACTTAGGCATGGTCCCGATCTCCCGAAGGATCTCAATCTGAGATTAATCTCATCCCAAATATGGTCATGTGTCTGTAAGTTCAATTCCATTGGATGGTGGCCTCAAAATTTTCATCAGGAACAGAAAATATTATTCTGAGTTTGGTATATAAATATTTCAAGATCTCCAACTTCAGATTTATCTCAAATTTAGACTCCGATTTGAGCAAAATCTCAATTTGAGATTTCTACTTAAGATACTACGGAAGATTGGGGCTTGTTGTTCACGGGAACTTAAGCCTTGACTACTAGTGCAATGTATACATATTTGCCATGTATTGTCAGAGATATAGAAACTATAGCATTATAATGTTTCTGAACAATACGCTCGAATAGGCCTACAACTTTAGACAATGTCAAACTATCTATATATATATATATATATGTATACATTTGAATGCAAGAAAAAGTCTTAAAATAAAACAATATAACAAGGAAACAACTTAATTAAATTAGCTTTAATTATGCAACGTCTGCGCATACATCGTGTTTGGGATGGTTGGGTGACATTAATTAACGAATTCCTCTTCGTTCATGTAACGGAAATGACGGTCGACCCAAGGTTTTTAATGAGCTTTTAATGAGTTGAAAGATGTTTTGACGGTGCTAATTTAGGTCAGTGGGCCTCCATTAATGGAGATGAGACATCTTTATATGGTAGATATCTCTCTGTGTTTGGTGTCTGTTTACTGTCAATGAGTACACGTGACTTGGTTGTTTGGCAACCATTGTTGGATGTTTGTTCATCACGTAGTTCGTTATTTGGCTACTGGGCAAGTTAACTGCCACACAATGAGCTATTGACTACCAGATAACTGAAAGTGAAGACATTGAAAGCACTTGCACTGAACGGAATGTTCTATCTTCAACATGAAAGCTCCCGGATGTTGGTACAAGATAAAACATTTATATATAGATGAGGTGGGCGTTGGAATCTCATCCTACCTGAATGTTTGCTGCCTGGTAACAGCTTCTTTTTAAACTTTCTAAACCTTGAAACTATGACCTCAAAGCACACACATCGACACATTAGCTGTAAGTTATCTTACCAAAGCCGTGACCGTAGTCGAGTTAGTAGTGCGCAAGTTCGATTCCTATTGGCGCCAAAAACTAACCTTCAACGAAAATTTGACAATGCTGTTGATGTTTTTCCCTCCACATGTGGAGAAGTTGTCGGTACTTGTTGGATATAGTCCAGAAACACTGGTAAACTTGTTCAGAAACGGCGTTAAACCAAATAAACATATGTCAAAGTTTCATGCTATTCCGGCTAGCGGATATTGACCACCAATCGTAACTGTTGCATATATAAGCTCGGTTTAGTTGACTGGATTACCAATCAGAAGATCAGCGCTTTTATTTTTGGGTTGGGACTTTCGACATATTTTCAAGTAGGATATTTTTGGGAATGTTGTGTTTTCCTTATCGTCATGTTCTTCATACTTTAAGATACTATGGTTAATACTTGATCATGGTTTCCATGAAAACATAAATGCGAACCTGATGCCGTATGGGCAAAATGAAAACTAAAGAACAGCCTATCGTTATTTAAAACAAAAAACCGTTCTAAAACAAGGGTCAAACATCGTGTTAGTGGTCCCATTATTATGTTACATCATACTTCCATATACAGTATCATGATTTATACATCTCCGACATGGAGATCGTGTTTAGTTCATAGAGTTGAGAAGACATTGTGTCATTTGATTAATGTTTTCCTGTTTCATGGAATGCTGAGCCTTTTTGATCATGTTAAAATATTCATTCGTTTTACTAAACTCCGCATTCCATCCTGTTGGCTATAGACTACCGTATACATATTACATTAATAGTTAAATTATACAGAAAGACAGGAAATATTGCATTTGAAGTCGGTATAAAACATGGAGTCGTATTACAAGTAATAACATGAGTGTCAAAAATGATCATCATTTCTTTCTTATACAAAATTGAACTTTTTGTGGCCTTACAGAATTGATGTTGTGGCCTTAATTACCTGTATGGAGTGAGGTGGTTGTCTTACTTGTGGGCGAGGCTTTGTAATCTGTATGGAGTGAGGTGTTTGTCTACTTGTGGGCGAGGCTTTGTAATCTGTATGGATTGAGGTGGTTGTCTAACTTGGGGTGTGGCTTTGTGATCTGTATAGAGTGAGGTCGTTGTCTTACTTGTGGGCGAGGCTTTGTGATCTGTATGAAGTGAGGGCATTGTCTTACTTGTGGGCGAGGCTTTGTGATCTGTATGGAGTGAGGGCATTGTCTTACTTGTGGGCGAGGCTTTGTGATCTGTATGGAGTGAGGTGGTTGTCTTACTTGTGGGCGAGGCTTTGTGATCTGTATGGAGTGAGGTGGTTGTCTTACTTGTGGGCGAGGCTTTGTGATCTGTATGGAGTGAGGTGGTTGTCTTACTTGTGGGCGTGGCTTTGTGATCTGTATGGAGTGAGGTCGTTGTTTTACTTGTGGGCGAGGCTTTGTGATCTGTATGGAGTGAGGGCATTGTCTTACTTGTGGGCGAGGCTTTGTGATCTGTATGGAGTGAGGTGGTTGTCTTACTTGTGGGCGAGGCTTTGTGATCTGCAAGGAGTGAGGTGGTTGTCTTACTTGTGGGCTAGGCTTTGTGATCTGTATGGAGTGAGGTGGTTGTCTTACTTGTGGGCGAGGCTTTGTGATCTGTATGGAGTGAGGTGGTTGTCTTACTTGTTGGCGTGGCTTTGTGATCTGTATGGAGTGAAGGCTTTGTCGTACTTGTGGGCGTGGCTTTGTGATCTGTATGGAGTGAGGTGGTTGTCTTACTTGTGGGCGAGTCTTTGTGATCTGTATGGAGTGAGATGGTTGTCTTACTTGTGGGCGTGGCTTTGTGATCTGTATGAAGTGAGGTGGTTGTCTTACTTGTGGGCGTGGCTTTGTGATCTGTATGGAGTGAGGTGGTTGTCTAACTTGTGGGTGTGGCTTTGTGATCTGTATGGAGTGAGGTGGTTGTCTTACTTGTGGGCGTGGCTTTGTGATCTGTATGGAGTGAGGTGGTTGTCTTACATGTGGGTGTGGCTTTGTGATCTGTATGGAGTGAGGTGGTTGTCTTACTTGTGGGCGAGGCTTTGTGATCTGTATGGAGTGAGGTGGTTGTCTCACTTGTGGGTGTGGCTTTGTGATCTGTATGGAGTGAGGGCATTGTCTTACTTGTTGGCGAGGCTTTGTGATCTGTATGGAGTGAGGGCATTGTCTTACTTGTGGGCGAGGCTTTGTGATCTGTATGGAGTGAGGTGGTTGTCTTACTTGTGGGCGAGGCTTTGTGATCTGTATGGAGTGAGGTGGTTGTCTTACTTGTGGGCGTGACTTTGTGATCTGTATGGAGTGAGGGCTTTGTCGTACTTGTGGGCGTGGCTTTGTGATCTGTATGGAGTGAGGTGGTTGTCTTACTTGTTGGCGAGGCTTTGTGATCTGTATGGAGTGAGGTGGTTGTCTTACTTGTGGGCGTGGCTTTGTGATCTGTAAGGAGTGAGGTGGTTGTCTTACTTGTGGGCGAGGCTTTGTGATCTGTATGGAGTGAGGTAGTTGTCTTACTTGTGGGCGAGGCTTTGTGATCTGTATTGAGTGATGGCATTGTCTTACTTGTGGGCGAGGCGTTGTGATCTGTATGGAGTGAGGTCGTTGTTTTACTTGTGGGCGAGGCTTTGTGATCTGTATGGAGTGAGGGCATTGTCTTACTTGTGGGCGAGGCGTTGTGATCTGTATGGAGTGAGGTGGTTGTCTTACTTGTGGGCGAGGCTTTGTGATCTGTATGGAGTGAGGTAGTTGTCTTACTTGTGGGCGAGGCTTTGTGATCTGTATGGAGTGAGGTGGTTGTCTTACTTGTGGGCGTGACTTTGTGATCTGTATGGAGTGAGGGCTTTGTCGTACTTGTGGGCGTGGCTTTGTGATCTGTATGGAGTGAGGTGGTTGTCTTACTTGTTGGCGAGGCTTTGTGATCTGTATGGAGTGAGGTGGTTGTCTTACTTGTGGGCGTGGCTTTGTGATCTGTAAGGAGTGAGGTGGTTGTCTTACTTGTGGGCGAGGCTTTGTGATCTGTATGGAGTGAGGTGGTTGTCTTACTTGTTGGCGAGGCTTTGTGATCTGTATGGAGTGAGGTGGTTGTCTTACTTGTGGGCGTGGCTTTGTGATCTGTAAGGAGTGAGGTGGTTGTCTTACTTGTGGGCGAGGCTTTGTGATCTGTATGGAGTGAGGTGGTTGTCTTACTTGTGGGCGAGGCTTTGTGATCTGTATGGAGTGAGGTAGTTGTCTTACTTGTGGGCGAGGCTTTGTGATCTGTATGGAGTGAGGTCGTTGTTTTACTTGTGGGCGAGGCTTTGTGATCTGTATGGAGTGAGGGCATTGTCTTACTTGTGGGCGAGGCGTTGTGATCTGTATGGAGTGAGGTGGTTGTCTTACTTGTGGGCGAGGCGTTGTGATCTGTATGGAGTGAGGTGGTTGTCTTACTTGTGGACGAGGCTTTGTGATCTGTATGGAGTGAGGTGGCTGTCTTACTTGTGGGCGAGGCTTTGTGTTGGCAAGGAATCAGGACATTGTCTTACAAGTGGATGTGGCCTTGAGATCTGTATGAAGGTGGACATTTTGTTACAAGAGGGCGTGACATTCCATGTAATAACACAGTCCTTCATAAATCGAACCGCATTGCTTACAGGTGTCCCTTTGGAATTTGGCATTCGTCATTTATCTTCGAAATATCATCCGCGTCATGTTTTCGTTCTAGATAGCTTGTGTATTAACAGCTGTGAATGGTTGGTATTTAATATTCAACAATGGAAATTTTAATCACCTTTTGTTGTTATGTATGAATGCAGGTTCCCTTCGTTCAAGATATGCATTATAAATATTACCCGAGTTTGATATATGTACTAAATGGAAGAAATAAAACACTAATAAAGTGCATCATATTGATAGCGAATGTGATCAACACTTATACTTGTTTGCATATTCGAATATTTTCCTTGCTGCCCTCTCATGTAACATGGGTTCTATATGGATAATTTAGTGGATTATAAGATAAGATAAGATAAATTTATTAACGTCTCACTCTTGTACATGTTTGTTACAAATATACATATAAAATGATAAAATGTAAAACATGCACAAAACCACTCAATTTGAGTTATGAGAGACAATATGAACGGCCTAAAATTTCAAGTATACGTACATAAAAACAATAATGAATAATATCCTTAAAACACAATATCATTCAATTACAAATACAAATGGAAGTCATAATATAAAATATCATCTGTACATGTTAAAACCTTAACTGTACAATACATTTCTCCTAGATTATATGACGCACTTTCTGTAGATAATGTGTTTTCATTCGTTTGTTTTGTTTTGTATACTTTATTTTTAGTGTCATATAAACATTGCTTCTTATTTTTAGGGGGCTTTTTGACACCTGTTAAAAAGACTTGTGGTGGTTCGGTTTCATTTCGTGTTCAGTTTGGTGTTGTGCTTGTGAAGTATACTCGTAGTTTGTGATTTTTTCTTTCTTTGTGTGTTCCTTTAAACTTGTACATTTCGTGCTCGGCTGTTGTTGTTCTGTGCTGCATTCCTTGCTCGATTTTTGATTATTTTTTTTTGTACGAGACTATAATAATAATTGTATCCTTGATTCTAGGTAAAGTAACATAATAAATTATGCCTTTCTTTATGCATCACCAGATTTAACATTAGTGCATGCAATATTTCAGAAGGACACATGATGAAATATCATTTTAATATACTTGACAAATACCTTATATCTCAGACATGGAGGCACCCTTATGAATAATAAAATCATTAACAATATATACGGCTTCCTCTACACTCAGTCTGAATACTGATGTGTATGTGCATGTCCTGCAATGTTGAATATTTCATCATACTGTATCTTCAGTGTCATATTTTACAGACAACTACCATGTCACTGTTACAGTTTTAAGACAAGTTATCCTGAACAAGTATTACAGAACAGAGATGCCGAACATAGCCTTTATTTGACAGTCAGCTTTCTGCTGAGATATGGCAGGCACATGAGTGCCTTCGCGCGTAGTTGAACCCGGGTCGCTAGGTAAGATGACAAGCTCGCAAACCATTGAGGCACAAAACAGAACAAATGTTTATTTTCGATTTGCGCATGCAGTACCTCACCACTATAGTATTTGTTTTAGAGTAATGTAATCACATAGTAGAACATTGTAACATGATACATTGATCGGAAATATTTGTAAGTTAGATGTTTGTTAAATATTTATTAGATATGATTGGCTATCCTTTTTCTCCAATTAAATAAGATCAATATTGAATACCACCCCAGGGGGAGAATAAGTTACTGACCAAGATGGTGTGATCTGATTAGTTGTCCTTATCCTTAAGTCAAGTAAGATCAATATTCAATACCAATCTAGTTTTTGTATACACATAGCGATGTACGTGTGAAATCTTCTCCCGGGTAGTATTTTAAGTGTTGTTATTTTATTCATTGTATTATATGTGACACAGAAGAAACATGAGTGTGAATGATGACCTTATTATACCAGAAATATAGTCATATGTTATCCGGTTAATTCCGGTGGCAGCTAAATTCAGTTATCAGCATATGAAATAAGAAGTCTGATAGCTCCTTTTGATTGCCAATGGACGATTTACGCATTATCCGGTGTCATACAGATGATGCTGTAGCCGTATAAGATAATGTCCAATATCAGGGGCAGGAAATGGTATGTGTGACTATTTTAAATATTTTAAATACAATCTGTTCATCAAAACCCAGATACATATGTTATAAATGTTGATAGATTCTGTATTCCACATATTTCGGTTGATTTTGTTTTCAAACAACTCCAGTCGCTGGATATTTCAAAAGCAACATGCATTGTTAACATGAATGCTAAGTTCTTACAAATGTCAGCACATATCATTGCATCTATCCTGTCAAACATCTTTAATAGTAGTATCAGAAGACAATATGTACCTAAGTCTTTAAAATATGCCAAAGTTGTTCCTATTTATAAAAAAGGGAGAAAAATCTGATGCAACCAATTACAGACCTATTTCAGTTCTTCCAGTTCTATCACTTATTCTAGAAAAACATATAAGAATTCATTTTAAACATTTTCTTGAAACTAATGGTCTTATTTATTCTAAACAATCTGGTTTCCGTGCCAGCCATTCCTGCCAAACTGCTCTTATTGGCTTAATAGATAACTGGATTAAATCTATTAACAACAATGAAATAGTAGGGACCATTCTATTAGACTTTTCTAAAGCATTTGACCTTGTAAATAATAAAACCCTTCTTAAAAAGCTATCTTTAACTGGTCTTCATAATTCAACAGTAAATTGTTTTTTTATCATATTTAGAAAACAGGGTTCAGCAAACTTACATATCGGGCTCCTTTTTAGATCCTTGTCATGTTGTACCTGGTGTACCTCAAGGTTCTGTTCTCGGTCCAATACTGTTTCTTATTTATATCAATGACTTACCACTGGTACTATCAAACACTACAGCTGACATATTTGCAGATGATACTACCTTGTCTGCCCATTATAAAAATCTAGAAAACATTGTTTAATAAAATAAATGTTGTAAACAAACACAAATGTTGATCAAAACCTCTAAAACTAAGGCCATGTTTATAGCTTCTATATACAAATATCGCCAAATCCATTCTAACCTGCCTAGCATTCCTTTTCTAGACTCCAATATTAATGTTTCTAATTGTGAAAAATTACTTGGTGTGATAATTACTAGATAATTACATAGTTACATTTTCTTAGAACAGATGCAACATGACAATGGGACAATCATGTTGCATCTGTTCTAAGAAAATGTAACTCTTATCTGTATCTTCCGTCCCGAATCAAATGTTATTTGTCTATCGATGTTAGAAAACGTTTTTTTATAATGCCTACATATTACCACAGTTTGACTATTGTTGTATGATCTGGGAAACGTGTTGTTCTTCATTAGAAGATAAGCTAGGAAATTTCAGAAACGAGCAGCAAGAACGATACTAGACAATGACATCTATACACCTTCAGTCTCAACGTATGCGGATTTAAAGTGGATGACATTTCCTGAAAGGATCACCTACCTTAAAGCTGTACAAATGTTTAAAACTTTGAATGGCATAGCACCTGAATATTTACAAACTTCTTTTATATTTACATCAGAAATTCACTCTAAACAATTATGGTCAACATAATTATAGCCTTCAAATATATTCTCCTTGCCCTAATACTGAACTTTTCAGGATCATCTATTTGAAATGATTTACCCAGTCATAGTCAGCAGTCTGTTACACCTAATCAATTCAATATGTGGTATATAAAGAGAAGGTTGTGCAGCGGCCATGTTTATCCATGTTTATTGAAACCAAGTGCCTATGGTTGAAAACTATGAGACGCATTGTCAGAATATTTAGAATCCCCCCTTGTAATGTTGTTAAACAACCAATTATTTCAATTTTTGTGTTTAAAACATCACAGGCAATGGTTCCCACAAAGGTATGGATAATACTGAGTCACAATGTCTTGTCATTGGCCAACTAAAGTTCGTGACTGATTCCTTTACACGAACGCCAAGACCAATCGGAACTTCTCGGACATCGCTGTCGGAGCTGCCAGATCCATGACGGAAATACCCGAGTAGTTACGATTGAGCCAAGACGTTAGGGAGTTATTTCCCATGAATGCTCTCATATTCTAAATTGGTCCTATTATTCCTGCCTTTATCCCTATTCAAGATGTGTGTTGATGACAGTGGTTTTTCGGCTGAAACGTCAGTAAATAAACTAGGACATCAGATTGGGTTTCATGGTTGATTTCAAACCACAGTAAATACAATGTGGAAGCCCAAATTTTATTTATATTATTACATTAACACGGACATTGGAATGGTCACAAATATAAGCAGGTATATTCCAATGAACAAGGAGACCAGCTAGTACGAGTAAAACAGTAAAACAGTAACTGTTATCTCGGGTGTCATTCATGCTAATATTAAGAGACTATGTAAATGTATTTTAAGTTTTTTCTTCATTGACAAAATGATTAAGCCTTGGGAGGTAACATAATTGCGTTGTTGGGGAGAACTTGAACTGGTTGTATTTTATTCAGTATACTATTTAGTACTATGAGAACATCGTAAGATCGTGCGTTATCTTGTCTGGGCTCACCATGAACTAGACTTACATACGTATAATGGGTACATGTCAATGTTTGTCTAACCGAATTACCCAAGTGGAATTTTACTGTCTTTTTAAGTTTTTATCTATTTAGGACCCATGCGTCATTAATGAATGGGTCCACCCCCTAGAGCTTCCGGACCTGACGTCTCATATCTATATTTGCACTTGTCTGCCTTTTCAGCATCGTGTACGGTATGAAAATGATGACCATATATTTTCATGTGTCCGCGTGCTTCTTGTGTGGCTGCGCTTTTAAGAAAAACTGTTGAAGTGAATGTTTAATTGCTAATTTGACAATGTTTTGGTGGATATGTGCTTTTTGGAATGATCAGATAACTGCACAAGTACAGCACTAACTGTCATAGCAATTCAAACTAGTTATATCATACTAGATGTCACTAAATGCTTCTTAATTACCTATGCAAAGCGCGTCAATTGACTTAGTGGTTATTATAAAGTCGTGCCACTCATTGCTGCGGTATCGAATCCTACCATATAATTATTGTGTAGTGATTGCAATAAAGTTAACTAAATGGCTTGAAGAATGTCGATGGTTCGGCCGAGGTCTTCGTGTATGTAAATCGTTTACATCGGTCATAAATGGTGGTGGGTTACTACGTTTCAAGAACTGCTTGCGCGCTTAGTGGTGTTGTATCCGCTTTACTGTTGAAACTAGGTCATTCATCTTGGGCATTCAGCTTTTTGACAGCCGGGACTTGGGCGGATCATTTTCTCGTTCAGCTGTGTGCTGGGCATTGTGCCTTGTATGTTTTTATCTTTTCTGTGCTCTGCTGGTTAAGTTGAGTGCTGCCTGCCCTGCTAAAAATTCATATTATCTTTTTTAGAAGTCCCCAATAAAGCAACATCAAGAAATTACGTACGCTGCAACTCAACCATGATCGAGTTCGCTGTTGTATTATGACAATTATGCACTTATGCACAAGTACACATAGAAGATGGTGAATAATTACCATATGTCTTAATTCAGTAGTAAACAAAGTACAGAGTATTAATAATGTTTCCAGAACATTTATAAATAATAGTCCAGGAAATCTTGAACCTTAAATAGAACATTACGAACACTCAAGGACAATTGACAAATAAGTAATGTCTTTACCAACACCTCATAGCAAATATATTCAAGTTATTTTCAACTGTTGTTGGTGATTAACGGTGGTTGGTTGGTTGGTTGGTTGGTTGGTTGGTTGGTTGGTTGGTTGGGGTGGCCTAGAGGTAGAACGCGCGCTTTGTGATCAAGAGGTCCCGGGTTCGAAGTCCGTTAGCCACAACCCTTCTTTCACTTCCATATTTAAGCCAGAATATCAATTTTTTCTAAATAAAACAGTTTCCCTACATCACATACATGTGTACAAAGAATTTAAACCCAATTACATGATTCTAATGTTGATTTGTCAAAACATACCGCCATTTCCAGCCAAATCAAAGTTTTTTCCAGGACTACTTGAGTGTATCTGATTTTGGTCCGCGTAGGCAATTGGTGGTTAGTTACCAGAATGTAATATGTCTTACCTGATATCCGGGTGTACCCACACATAAATGTATCATTCGTGAAATATCTCTTTACAGTAATTGATATCACGAAGTTTTAATTAACGTGCGTGTTGTTATATAGTTTATCAGATGTAAATATTTTACAAAAACATTTTTTTTTAATTCTTTTTCAACGATATACATGTAGTTACCTGTGGATCTACATGGGTACTGTTTTATCAAAGCACTTACGAAAATCTTAAAGTTACGCTCAATTTAAAATTCTTTATGATTCTTTAACAACAGCAAACTTGTACTTAATCATTGTTAGTACTGCAGCTCGATTTACCACACTTTATAATTGTAAACAAGTTATAAATAATTTAAATTCGATCGTAAGTTTACGATATCCGTAAGTGCTTTGATAAAACAGTACCCTGGTACCTGGTGGTAGACTAATCATATACCAACTGTTTGATCCAGACGTGCCTCCTATCTTAGCATGCGTCATTATTGACTCTCTACTAACTTAATCATAATACATTTGTAATTATTCAGATTTTTAACAAAAAAATGCAGTCTCACATAAAGTTGTATAGATTGAATTACGTCAATAAGAGGTTTGACACACAATTAAATGATCTGATTTCTTCTTTTATATTGGTACGCTCACCTACAGGTAGATACCGGTAAGTACCCCGTACTCGTGTTGTGACAGGTAGACACCGGTAAGTACCCCGTACTCGTGTTGTGACAGGTAGATACCGGTAAGTAACCGTACTCGTGTTGTGACAGGTAGATACCGGTAAGTACCCTGTACTCGTGTTGTGACATGTAGATACAGGTAAGTACCCTGTACTCGTGTTGTGACAGGTAGATACCGGTAAGTACCCCGTACTCGTGTTGTGACATGTAGATACCGGTAAGTACCCCATACTCGTGTTGTGACATGTAGATACCGGTAAGTACCCCGTACTCGTGTTGTGACATGACCAACTTAAACTTAACTTCACTGCGTAATATGTTCGACATAACACGCACTTGAAAGCTTCATTTCTTCCAATGTGCGACGTGGAATACAATCAATCGATACTGAATACGGAGTATGTTATTTCTCTATTGATTACATTAACATACCAGAGCATGAGATTGCATGTTTTAAATGTACGGATATGTCTGTAGCTAACATATCACTGGCTTAGAACGAGAATGTCGTAAGTACTACTTATGACCTTACAAGACGCATACATATTTGTATTCTGCATCACAAGGCGCTTCTTATGGGCCTATTTTCATTAAAATCAAAACAGGTCATGTTGACCAAACTGAAGTTGAAAAAGAAAGTTTTTTTTATAAGTAAGGGGTAGTTTTTAGACGGTTTGTTTTCGTGTATTCTCAAACTTTCGATTTTATACTTATAAACCAGCGATATAATGATATTTACTATTCAGACGATTCTCAATGCATGTCTAAGTTGAGGTGGAAATAGGGACAAAGGAAACTGTATCATTGAAAAAGAATAAACAAAATGAAAAATATTTTTTTGTAACTATTATATATCTAAACTATGTGTCGATGTCTGTAAAACAATCTTCATCAATGACAAAGTTACCTGTGAATTTTACGATTATACCAAATTTGTATATAGATTATGATAGTTTTTAAACCACGGGTTCCACCTTAATTCCAGAATATAACATTGCTTGGTGTATTAAACACAGGAAAAAATTCCTCGCATGTTTAACATACGTTTCTTAAAACCTATGGTTTTCTTAGAAAAACGTACGGTTTTTATATGCGTTCGAGTCTCCATGTGGAGGCTATTTCTCTCCTGGTGGATGTGAAGCCAATATCGATCTGTGGCGCCCAGGAATATCGAACATGTTCAGACACCACCCTCATATCGAACCATACTTAGTCTGGTTCCCGTTCCCCAATCTTACATTAGATTATATTATATGCGTAGATTGTAAAGATCGGGAACCAGAATTGGAATGTTCTTATATGGTTAGACTTTTACGGGTTCCAGTCCCATTTTTACTTAAATATGTTGCATGTTCACTTGAACATAGTTTTACCGTAAACCTTTCCATTAATAATGTATAAATGATGCATCAAATCACAAATAATCTGTAATTTTAACACCTAATTCCTACGGTCATGCCAAATTTAACTATGATTCGAATACTGATACATAAGTTATCGAACAACCAACGTACGATGCATATTCTTTATTGTATTTTATTCGTTTCACAGAATTTAAAGGCTATTGTCATATTACTTTTTGTATTATTTTCAAGGATTGAAAAGATGTAACTGAGAAAAAATGAAAACATCAACGACCCCGAATACCATAGGAAAGACCCATGGACATTATTTGTCGATTAGTCCTTCAAATGGTATCATAGGGTCTATATTTATTAGTGTCTTGGGATTCTTCCATTGGTGTCTAGTAGTCGTAATACACTACTGTCCATCCAGTGGAGACCTTCACGTAGGCATTATATATAGGAACCTTGGTTACCATTGGAAGGACCCCTAGAAACCCTTGGAAGGATCTCTTGACACTATATGACCCTGGGTACCATAGGAAAGACCCATGGACACTGTTTGTCTATGGGTCCTTCACATGGTGTTATGGGGTCTATCTTAGAGTGTCTATGGGTCCTTCACATGGTGTTATGGGGTCTATCTTAGAGTGTCAATGGGTCCTTCACATGGTGTTATGGGGTCTATCTTAGAGTGTCTATGGGTCCTTCACATGGTGTTATGGGGTCTATCTTAGAGTGTCTATGGGTCCTTCACATGGTGTTATGGGGTCTATCTTAGAGTGTATTTCGATCCCTCCATTGTGTTGTAGAGGTACATTTAGTGCAGTGGTGGTTAAGCTACCAGGGTCGATCCCATGTAGACCTTCCCATATATAGTACCCATGGAACCCTCAATATCATACGAATGGCCAATGGGCACTGTACGCCTATGTGGCCTTCTTGAGTGCCTTGTCTTGTACATGTTTTGCTATTTTGAAAACGTTTTACTTGCTATTTTTATATCTGCAATATGTTTTAATCTATAATGTGAAATAATTAATTGAACATAGAAATATAATAACGGAGAATACAACAACCCGTGACACAGAAATATAATAACGGATAATACAACAACCCGTGACACAGAAATATAATAACGGATAATACAACAACCCGTGACACAGAAATATAATAACGGAGAATACAACAACCCGTGACACAGAAATATAATAACGGAGAATACAACAACCCGTGACACAGAAATATAATAACGGATAATACAACAACCCGTGACATAGAAATATAATAACGGAGAATACAACAACCCGTGACACAGAAATATAATAACGGATAATACAACAACCCGTGACACAGAAATATAATAACGGAGAATACAACAACCCGTGACACAGAAATATAATAACGGAGAATACAACAACCCGTGACACAGAAATATAATAACGGAGAATACAACAACCCGTGACACAGAACTATGATAACGGAGAATACAACAACCCGTGACACAGAAATATAATAACGGAGAATACAACAACCCGTGACACAGAACTATGATAACGGAGAATACAACAACCCGTGACACAGAAATATAATAACGGAGAATACAACAACCCGTGACACAGAAATATAATAACGGAGAATACAACAACCCGTGACACAGAAATATGATAACGGAGAATACAACAACCCGTGACACAGAAATATGATAACGGAGAATACAACAACCTGTGACACAGAAATATGATAACGGAGAATACAACAACCCGTGACTCAGCAATATAATAACGGACAGACTTCGGTGAAGTGCAAAAATATGCAAGGACATTTCGACTGATGAAGCCGGAAAATTAGTTGGAACCGAAATCATCAATATAATACCAGTAGTCAAAAACATAGAGGAATGGGAAAATATAAAACATGACTACGTGTTAGCTATCTAAGTAGATTCTGTTAGTTACCAGTGTTAATTTTCGTAAATATAAAACCGTATATTCAGTAAAAAATACAAGATGTATATTCTAATGCGTATGTTTTAAGATGTGATTGTTAATATCAGAAGTGTTGGCTGATTTTTTAAATAGTTTTGCTAATACAGTACATTTTCTTTTAGAAATGGAGTTCTATTGTAGTATAATGTGTATTATTTGAAAGGAGATATTAAAATGCATGTGTTCAGAAAGTGAATGTTTCAGACAGTCAACTGCAATAATATATATCCTCGTCATCAATGTTGAAGTAAACTATTAAGTTGCATTCTTCACAAACTTTTTGAATACTTATTATTATTAATATAAGGGAAGTAACACCTGTTTTAAATCCGTAAGATATTTTTTTTAATCGAACACGCGTAGTGTCCCTTGTAATATCTTGTTAAAACCGGACTTGATGTGTTTGCAACCAAAACCACAGTTGATGGAATGCATGAAAAACAAACACATTTTGTGAAATACGACTGTCATTAAACACATTTGACAGTTTTTTGGGTGTAAATCCGTGTCCCAGAGTTTTCCACAGGTTTCACATTTATTGGGGTATTTGGGTATTTTGGCATATTCATTGTGTCATGATGTGAAATTTCAGATGCATAATAATGTGGCTCAATATACAGTAATTGATGCAATAGTAATAGTATGCTGGTAACTTTTGTACACGAGTTCAAAGTGACATTTTAGTAATCATTATCATGACCGACATTTTACTTTTAATGTAATGAAAATAATACCCTTCTGTCAGAAACCTGAGGATGACCTCTGAATAGTCAGAACAAAATTAAAATAGAATATACATCGTATTTGACTCTAGGTATCGCGTGGACTTCGTGTGTTTGGTGCCATGTAACCAGCTTTGTTGTTGCCATTGGTGACACGATATTCAAGTGTTTTGTGTTTCAAATCCATGTCATGCTGTTAAAAATGTCATTGTTATAATTTACATGTTGTTATATGATATGCTGGCTGTTATGATGTCCCTATATCTAATTAAGCTTTATAGATTAATTATAAATTTAATTAAGTATTTTGATTTATACCTATCTTTTATTGTAGATTCCATACATATCGATTTCGCACATCCTTTCACTGAAACTCTTTTATGAAAGTCCCCAATTATATATAAAATTAGGATATTGTTGACGTCATATGGGCCGAATTGCCATTATGCTCTTTTCTTTTATGTACTAGTGTTCTTGTTCAACTGTTTATTGATGAGGATCTCATGGAAGATTGTCATTTATTATAATTGTCAAATGAGTTTCCTCGTAAAATAAAGTCTTTATTATTATTATTACAGTACTACCATGGCACCATTGAGAAAAAGTACATGTACATGCATCAGAAATTTATTTCCTGGTTTAAATATTGTTAAATATTGCCTTAAGGTGTGGCAATGAGCTTTCTGTATGGATTGATGATAAGATCGAGTATCTGTTCTTTTTTCCTTAAGGAAATCCAAGAACTGCCGACTTGGAGCTTTTTTATTGGCTATGGTTTATTTCTCGGTCAAGTTATAGACGTATGATACTTCCCTCCTAGAAGACAGTTCAATAAACAGGAAATGTCACCAACTCACTTGTTTAATTGTCCTTGTAAAATATAGAAGCCTCAGTACTGTACAGTATATTATTTATGCCTCGAAACAACTGAAGCCACATGGTGTTTTGTAACCCACATTTCTTCTATGATAGTTATAGTCAGGTCTCGGTACAACGAAGCTATTTGTTCCAAAGAGAACTGTCGTAACTGAATTTATACAAACAGCTTTTTAAAACATTAAAATTTTGTCTCCAAACTTGACGTCTGTACTAGTACGTATATGAATATTTCAGTATATCGGGTGTCGTTATATCGGAACATGATGTCTGTACTAGTACGTATATGAATATTTCAGTATATCGGGTGTCGTTATATCGGAACATGACGTCTGTACTAGAACGTATATAAATATTTCAGTATATCGGGTGTCGTTATATCGGAACATGACGTCAGTACTAGTATATGAATATTTCAGTTTATTATACCTCACTTTTTTCTGCAATGCAAAAGTCCCATTGCCCCAGAGAGAGACATTATGACTGTCATTAACAGTTCCAACCCATATGACACGTGATCGACCAAAAACTGACTGTCAGGTCATGTGATCGACCTGACATTTTCAATGTCATGCAAGGGCAAGTAACTGCGTAGATCTTAGTTCTTTGACTGGTAAAATATACAAGATTTTCTAAAAAATAAACTGACAAAAGAAGACAACTAAAACAAATCTGTATTCAAAACGATGCGTTTCCTTTATTCAACTTCACCAGATTAAGAACACTGTACACAAAACAATCATGTACAAGTATGTTAGACGTCATGACGTCATCAGCAATTACGTCATAACGTCAAAACGCGACGTTACGTTTGGCGCACTTTTAAAGTTATAGATCTATACAAAAATGGTAAAAAGCTAATTTATTGCTTATATAACACAAGTTCTAGATAATTTCTTAAAAATGATCTTTCAGTTAAAGAAATCGGCAAAATGCACAAAATGAACGTAGGGCCTACACATACAATAGAATGTGAAATTGATACACAACAATGTATGAAAACACCGTCATGCCTACTGTTTATAATTATGGTAATCATAGCAGTGAACGTTTTGCTAGACTTATAATAGTGTTCGGTATAATAAAATAAATATCAGATGCCTGCCTGCGTGACATTGATATTGCCACCCCTCGAAACAGAATGTCACCCTCGGCTTCGCCTCGGGATGACATTCTGCCCTCGGGTTGACAATATCAATGTCACGCAGGCAGGCATCTGATATTTATATAATATCGGGTGTCGTTATATGGGATCATGACGTCTGTACTAGTACGTATATGAATATTTCAGTATATCGGATGTCGTTATATCGGAACATGACTCTATTGTGCTTCTCGGTTTCCTCATATATAGCCGAAGCTGTTGGTCCATATTATACAATATGTTAAAATACAATCATGAATACAAAATGTGAAAAAGACACTTGCTGGAACAAGCTATAACGAGCAAATGCAAAGATCCTACGGCAAGTCGATCCAGACATCGTACAGCCCCTAGTCGTGAATATTCATCATTTCATGAATAACTGCATCCAGAACCAGCCTAACCAAACATGACAATGTTTAAAAGTCAGACCTAAGAATTGTGCTTGAAGACTCAACATCATCATCACATCCACTCCGATGATATAGACGACCGTAGAAGAGGGAACATCGAAAAAAGAAGAAAAGTTATGCGCAATGAAGATATATATAACACTTAGGTTTTCATGATCTACACGGGCACTTTTGAAGATGTTCACGGAAAAATCTTGGTATTACATTTTCGAATTAATAAGTTACAGTTTAACGTCATTATGTGTTCTTACTTGTTTTTATGATCCGCTGATAAATGAGACCAGACCTTAAGGTGGTCTAAATAGCGAGTATGTCTTCATTGCAGTCTATTTTTGTTCCAATGTTAAAGCTTGATTATCTCTCCCAAAACATTTTTCCGTTCATCCAGTAAATACAAGGAATTAGGATGTTTGTACTATATCTGTCGAAATAGTATGCCAAAATCACATTTAAGCAAATTGCTTGGGAAATAAAATACTAAGAATTGGATCCGTTAAGGATGCTGAATCGATTTAGTGCGCATGCGTCATTTGTCAAAGTACGTTATGAGCCTTATAAATGTAAAAATGTGTCAAAATAATCTAGAATAAATCAAATTGAATAGTTCTGATAAGTATTATGCAATAAAATTATAAAATACTAATCGAAATGACGGTTGGCATTCTGAAAAAATATTATAACATTACAAAATAAGTGGGAGGCGTAAATTTTTTGCTATTTATACCAAATGACTTTGTTGGGACGGTCAGGTTCGTTTAGTAATGCTTGTTTATTGTGTGTTTATGTGTTTTCAAGATATTTACATGGTCAAAATATTTCATTTCAAGTGTTTTCATTGATTTACGCTGCAATTTAGCCACATTTAACCAAAATAAAAACAAAATTTGCGAAAAAAATACCTCGGTGACATATATTTTTATTGCTTAATTTTGAAGATCTTTATCACTAGACTTACTTAACAATATATTAAAAAAAGTTTAATGTGGGAAAAAAAGATTTTACCTGTGTGCTATTTTGCTGCATTTAATATGAAGTGGGTGGGGTAAAAGAGCAATATATATTAGACCAAAATTAAATATATCATTTTTGGTATCTTGACCATGTATAACAATGTGTACTCAAACTATATTGAAAATATTTCATTATTTAGATCACAGACATCATTAAAAATGTCAAATTTGAATACCACCACCAATTTACCAATTTCAATGTAATTATAAAAATATTTCATACAAACAGGGCTGATTACTCGGAAAACGAGTTCCGTTACCTATTGTTTTTTCATCATTGTTTGTGTCAGGATAGATTTCTTTACTTCCTGGCAAAATTTGAGCAAATTCTGAAGGTGGGATCCTAAGCGCTCCAACATCCTTAAACGATAAATCGTGCATTGATTGTCGCCAATTCGTTTTGAGATTCAACTAAAGTGATCAGAATGTATCATTCTGCAGATAAGTTACCAAATTAGTTTTGAAAAAAGGCGTTAAGGGCTTAATGGGGTTTTGAGAAAAAATATGATAGAAAGTTAGACAGGGAAGGCAGCACGTAACTTAACCAGTCGAGCACAGAAAACATAAAAAACATTACATACCACAATTTCACAGCACAATGCCTAACATACAACCGAACCGTAAGAAAATAAACTACAAGACGGTGGTTCTTTACAATGTCAAATATCCGCATGAGTTCAACGTTGATACTTAATAGCGGAACTTTTCGCCACGTGAATTTGATGGCTTCAATCTGGGCTTATATAAAGCATGATAATTAAAGACATATACTAACAACAAAGTTATCATGTGGAACTTTTGAGCTAATTCTTAAGGAAAAGACAACTCTGTGGATAGTGATTTTTGTACCTGTGTGTTTGTACGAGTTGTTTCCCTTTACACCACAAAAATCGATAAACATTCCCCATACACAACAATTTCGCTTATCTTAATCCAATCGATTCAGATCGATGTCGGCTATTTCCGTTAGTGGTCGTAAATTTTCCGATAGTCACGAATGATAACGGTAAGCTACATAAATCGTAGCCTGAGGGGCTACTGATCAGATAAAAAGATAAGCAGTCGATTTTTCATATTTTCAGATTTATGATTGTAACTGTCTATTCGTCTCGTGATCATGTATACATTTCAATTTGAATTGCTGATGTTGACTTCTGGTAAATTCTGGTATGCGTGTGGTAGTATCTTAGTAACAACAAGATGACTTCGCTTATTATCAAATATTTTCTTAATCCCGATATAAATTATGCTTGTTTTTTTGTAAATTATGTTATATTCGCACGTACAAAAAAAACAAGTACAGTCCAGATTGAGTGATTGTCATCATGAATCAAATAATTAATTTGAGGTGTGTGAGGCGTTTTTTAAAGTCCTCGTGTGTATATGCGTTCTTGTCTATTTAATTCAGTTTGATTACGTAACTTTTATCGTAAAGATTTTGCAATGTTTTACACAGAATGTTGTGTTAATAAATAAGTTCAAGTTCAATAAACTGCTGCAATCAATTATACAATTATTGCGATATAATGAAAATAGGCAAATCATAACAGAATATTGTATTCATAATAAGTCAAACAAATATATAAAAAGTTAAACCGCCTTAGTACAATACTAATATACAACATTTTATACAATCTCCTATCTGCCTACATCAGTGTAGCAATACCACGTGGTTTTTTACTACAGTTCCAAGTAGAAATTTGTAAACATTGGAACACAAATGTAGCCATAAGTATTTTATTTCTTCATCGATTTCTATGAAATCTACGCCACGCTAAGGGGAACATTATTTGCTTTCCGTGAAATATAAAATCTTTTTCAGCGGATGTACCGTTTTGTCCATTACCCTGAGAAACCGTGGAACGTGTAGGTTTCACAGGGTAATGGAAAAATCGGTAAAGCTGCTGAAAAAAATCTTATATTTCATGGGAAGCAAATAATTCCCCCCTTAGCGTGGCGTATATTTCATAGAATTCGATGAAGAAATAAAATACTTATGGCTATTTTATTTTCCAATGTTTGCAAATTTCTTCTTGTAATTGTAGTCAAAAGTCACGTGGTATTGCTATACTGTACATGGAAGATATTTTTACAGGTTTTTACTAATTTTATCCAAATATCGATGGTGTTTTTCACGCATGAGTGGATAATAGCCCATAATTATACATACATATATATAAAGCGATAGAATGTATGACCCTATTGTTTAACTAGATCGATAGACGGTGATCAGACAGGATTAGACTGATAAGGGGCAATAAAACAATTAAGGGATTACACTTCTGCGGCTTTTTATTTCCCGGTCACAAATATGAATACTGACTTAGCTTTATAAGTTTAAAAAGTAGAAACACATACAAACTTTCATTGAAATAGTATAAATGTATTATTAATGTTTTTTTTAAACATTGTTTAAATAAAAAGTAAATACATAGGGAAAAGTTATATTTATGAAAAACTTAAGTCTCGCACATATGGGAACATATATGAATTTTGAAAACAGCCATGGTAACGTGATACCTTTGAATAAAACCATTTTTTTAAACATAACAATGCATGAAGGCCATTTTAATAAAAGTTTGTATGTGTTTTTGTTTATTTTCAAACAGATATAATATACTCTTATTAATATACTTTGAATGTTAACAGTCTCTCATATTTCTATTATAGAAAAAATTCTATTGTGATCATGTTGTTAGAATTGTTTATTGTTTATGCATCTTGGAAAGTGAGACTATCTTATCTTATCTGCAATAATTTATTCACCAGTTCCCGGGTTCATGAAGCTGACTGGCAAATAAAGGCTATGCTCGTCATTTTTTAAGAGAAACAAATATTTAGCGAGTTATTTGATTTATCGTAAAGTTTGCTGAAAATTATCAGTTTTTCTACATGGTAAAAGATATGCCGACTTTATAATTAAACACCGGCAAAACCAACGAATTAATTAGCCACATGTTAAATGTATACTTATATTGTATCAGGGACGTATAATATTCTTCCCAGATTGTATAGAACGTGATAATTACACAAGTGTCCCCCCCCTTTTTTTAAATAAAATTGTACAAATGTATATGTCAATAATTACGTCTTATTGGTTTGATTAAATTACTTCCCACCTTCATGATCAAAAGAATAATTAAAAACATATATATTAATGCACACAAAACGTGTTGAAAACATGCGTTTAAAAAGAAGAAAATGTTCAAATAAACTTAATTAAGATTTGATTTGAAAATTGAACTCCTTACTTTGTTCTACGGGACTTTAAAATCTAAAAGGATTTATTTTCCTTTTTTTTTCAAAAATACTACACAATACGAAACCCCAAAACAACCCACGTATAATAAACGTCTTATTTGCTACACATAGTGATTTCCTCGGCCATAATAGATCGGAGAAAAACGGAAATAGCCGATGTTTCACGATATACATTATACTTAACGATATGAAATCGCGTACTAGAACGTGAATTTCTTCATTTTCAAACTAAATTGGAAGCAATTTCTACATTTGCAAATTTCTTAAAAAATATATTGTAATAATGCTTAGACTTTAAAGAATACTTCACGAGGTTATAAAAAAATTTCATTTAAGTAAAAGGCAACTTTATAGCCTGTCAAAAACGCGGTTTTTAGTATTTTGACAATTTTCATATAGAGTTATATAGGAATGGTAGTCACAAACTTCAAACGAAAATGGAAGCAAAAAGTTGACGTACGACATTAATAAAAATTATATTGAAATAAAGTGCAAAGAATGAAGATTACTTCACGAGGTTATAAAATTTTGTCATCTAATGTTATAAACAAGTTATTAAAGTTAAACCATACGGCTCCTATATAAATCTATAGTAAATCGGTGTATCGTTAAACGTTATCGATGTGATCGATTAGACGTTTTCAAGGGAGGCTACTTTGCCGATAACACCCGATAAGTTACAGCAATGTTCCGTATGCATAATTAATGCTATAATGCATAATGCATGCCAGACACGTTTCGGTAATAAAATGTATCAAAATTGCCTGCAAACTTCCACTATACGCGTAAATAAAGTGTTTTAATGTAGCATTATTAACTGATACTGACGCAATCTACTTGCTTAATGTTACATGTGATCAATTATTGTTGATGATATATTGTTTATGTAGGCTTAATTTAGTTAAATTTATCTATTTTAAAAACAAAGTTTAAAATCGTTGGATGTAATCGTCCGTATAATCAGTATAAGATATAGACCGTGATAGGTTAATTTGATGATCATGAGATGCGTGCATCTTAGTATCCATATAATATATCAATCATATCAGTTATCTTGGTTAATTGGTTTTTGTGTGTTGCGAACAAATGAACCTGATCCCCAAACCTAATTCTAGCATAATTTAACAAATGATTTCATGTATATAATTCGATTTCAGCATTTGTATAACGAATACTTTTGATGCAACTAATCTAAATTTCGAGCAAGGCACTACGTTTTCGTGGAAATTAAATAATTCCGCCTAAGAAGCTTGTAACACAATTATTCATGCGTGCAGATCAAGGACCCGGCTAACTTGTTTGCACTTTTATTCATTAATTTTTAGTTTTCAACAATTGTTCAGTTATATACGGAAGTCAGTAGATATAAACAGTTTTCCTATAGAAGTGATTGCCACAGTAAGTTGTTTCCTCAATCAGCGGACAACTACTCCACATATTGAGAACATGACAATTACTGTAATATTGTAGTACTTAATGGTCAGAGAAGTGCCGAATCTTCCATTTTAAACAAATGCCGATCATAACCTTTATTTGCCAGTCAGTTTTCTGCAGAAATACGACAGGCTGATTTGACGGCAAGCGAGCTAACCATAGAGTTATGGAGGCACCTGAACCTTATATTCAAACCTGGTCTGTCTGGTGACAGTCTACCTCTTTACCGACTACGCTGGCCTTGTGGGTTTGAGATTGTATATATGAGTTCATTATAACACTCCAGCATGTGGTTGCCATGTATTGTCTTCATACAATTCCGAACAATTGCTCGCATTGATAAATATAACATTGTCTTTCCTATTTTAGTAATTCAGATTTCTATGTCTGAAGATGTGGCAAGAATCCTCTTCCAAACATGTCATAGGATTGTAACTCAATAGAAACCGCATTTGTCTCGTTAGGCAACCAGAGATAGTCAAAGTCTTGAACTATTTATTTGGAGTATACATGTAAGTGTTGTAGTTACACCTTACTGGATTGTGTGAACTGACAGCTAACGGATGTCAAAAAACAACAACACAAAACACAATTCAATTCGTATCCATTCATGTCCGTTTACCGTCCGTTTCTTATTCGGCGAATGCGTTACTAGTCGGACGTTGGCCAGTTATAACATACATAATGCACACAATATGCGATATACGAATGCCCGGTATTGACCTCAAAGTTCATAGTTCGCACTTCTTAGTTCACACTTCACAGTTAAGAGTTCATACTTCACACTTCATTCTTCATAATTCGCAATTCAAAGTTTACACTTCACACTTTGAACATAGTTCAACTTAAACATTCATTTATTCGACATATAATAAAATGATATATTTACTATTGAAGGGACTGCCTAACATATTGGTGTATTGCAAAAATAAAATAAAATTGTCAAATATTCGCGTAATATTGGTATAGTTGCTGTATATTCCATAAACAACCAAACTGACATCTAAAATAACGTTAGAAACTTCGGCATTTTGCAGTTATTTAGTATTTTTACATCAAAAATTATATAGGGTATTAAACACCCTATATAATTAACACTACTTTTACTTAAATTGCTTGAATTTGTTTTGCATTTCATGAAAACGAATCGAAAAACGAACCAAATACCTCACTGATGTTTACTCTGTAGTTTGTTGATGTTACAGTTCGATCACGTGTGAATTACATAATTCACAAAGAATATTGGAAGGAAACATAGCGCTTTTTTTCAAGAAAAAAAACTCAGTGGGCAGTATTGAGAGTGGTTAAAATTGCTTATTTGCACCAAATCTTTCATAAAGCAGCCGTCAGTGGCTTTCTAATACATTAATACTTGGTTAGGTTGGAAAATCAGGACAAACAAAAAGTTTAGCCCAATCTGTGAGGCAGCAATTTTAAGCAATACTATACATGCAGTTTGAAGCATGAACTATGAAGTCACCATCGGGCTTTCGTAGCGATCCGTTTCGTTTATGTTCTTGTGGTGGACAGTTTTGAACATGTTTAAAACTTGTCACCGGACAGAACGGACAATAAAGTCCAGTGAATGACAGCATCTGCGTTTCGTCCGGAGCTCGTACGTTCTGGTAGCGGCCTGGTAGCGTGAAGTTGGCAGGCGGCTAGCAGCCTGGTAGCGTGAAGTTGGCAGGCGGCTAGCGGCCTGGTAGCGTGAAGTTGGCAGGCGGCTAGCGACCTGGGCTGGTAGCGTGAAGTTGGCAGGCGGCTAGCGGACTGGTAGCGTGAAGTTGGCAGGCGGCAAGCGGACTCGTAGCGTAAAGTTGGCAGGCAGCTAGCGGACTGGTAGCGTGAAGTTGCAGTCTGGTAGCATATTAGCGTAAAGTTGGCAATCTGACAGCCTAGCAGCCTTGTAACGTGCTAGACTGCCAACTTCACGTCTCTAGGTTGCTAGGTCGCAACGCTGTCAACTTCACGTTCCTAGGCTGCTAGATCGCCACGCTGCCAACTACACGCTCCTAGGCTGCTAGGTCACCACGTTGCCAACTACACGCTCCTAGGCTGCTATGTCGCCACGCTGCCAGTTACATGCTGCTAAGAAGGTTGTGTGGGTTTCATAACAGTCACGATGTGTACAATTGGAGAGAATCGCGGTAACATCAACTGGAGAAAGACTTATAGGACTATGCCAGAATAACAATTTAGTAGTATATTCTCAAACCAAACACACAGCTCGATATTGACACCAGTATCCCAACAGAAGCCGTAATACTGAAAGCAATCAAGTCACTTAAAACCGGTAAAGCCCTTGAAATAGACCAGGTACATACAGAACTACTTAAAGCGGACACCATCACGGCTACGGAAATATTCTTTAACCTATTCAAAGATATTTTGGAAAATGTAATCATCCCTAAAGACTGGACAAAAGGCAGCATCATCAAACTACCAAAGAAAGAAGATTTAAAAATATGCGACAATTGACGAGGAATCACACTTCTGTCAACACCCAGTAAAGTGTTTTGCAAGGAGCTTCTACTTTGGAATATCCATTAACAACAAACTGAGAGAAGAAAAAGCTGGCTTCAGGAAGGGAAGAGGCTGCATAGACCAGATTTCACACTTCATAATATCATAGAACAATGCATTGAATGGAACCACCCCATCTACATAAACTTCATTGACTTCAGAAAAGCATTTGACAGTATCCACAGAGAAACGGTATGAAACATTCTTCACTCATACGGCATGCCATCATTAATATCATCAAGAAACCCTATGACACATTTAAATGCAACATCATATAAGACAACACCACATCTGAATACTTCCGAGTAGAATCTGGAGTTCGTCACCCATCCTCTTCCTAGTCACAGTCGACTGGATAATGAAGCAAACAACAGCTGACAAACCCCGTGGCATACAATGGACTCAACTGTCTCACCTAGAAGATCTTGATTTTTCAGATGATATAGCCACCCCATCTTCTAACAGGACAAACATCCAAGAAAAAAACAACCGACTAAACAAGTTTGCGACCCAAACAGTGCTTCAAATAACCACACCAAAGACCAAAGTTATGTGCATCAATGCGACACATGAAACCTAAGTAAATGTAGACAACACACCACTTGACTATGTTGCAGACTTCACATATCTTGGCAGCTTGATAAGTAAAGATAATGCAGCAGATAAAGACACCAAATCAAGAATTGGAAAAGCTAGAAACTCCTTTGCCACCTTAAAACTAAATTGGAAATCAAGTCAGTACTCGCTAAAGACCAAAATAAAGCTATTCAACAGTGATGTAAAATATGTGCTGCTATATGGATCAGAATGCCGGCGAATAATATATGATATGAAGAGAATAGACGGTTTTTTAGAATGGATGACTACGCAAGATATGTAAAATTGTCTGGCCAAATAGAATCTCAAAGAGCTAGTTAAGAAAACTGGATGCTACAATATCTCTAGAGTGGAGCCATTGAAATCAAACAGAGAAGGTTGAGATGTGTAGGTCATGTGTTCAGAATGGAACAGTTCCGACTACCAAAGGTTGCTCTACGATGGACACCTCCAGTGAAAAGAAAACCTCAGGCCAAAAACAACATGGCGAAGGACTCTAATAGCCGAACTTACTGAAATGGGACTATCGTTGGGTGAGGCACAAAAACAGCCAAATCAGGTCAAAGTGGAGAGGGGTCATTGTAGCCTTATGTCCCACCTGGGTCGAAGAGGATTAAAACTAATGTATTAAGTCTGACAATTAAGTAAGTAAGGCAATGCAAGTCAATGCAAGGCAAGGCAAGGCAAGGCAAGGCAAGGCAAGGCAAGGCAAGGCAAGGCAAGGCAAGGCAAGGCAAGGCAAGGCAAGGCAAGTAAGTGATGAGCTTGGGGATCTTGTTGGAATCGTGATGGTAGTAACGATCGTGGCAAAATCTTTAAATGTCAGATTATATCAATTCTACTTCGATTTTCAGCAAGCGTGGTGAACGTATAAATCTTTGTAGAGCGTATTAATAGACCTTAACCTGGCACATCAACAGGACTCCCCTAATTGTAGAAGGACCTTGGTGAAATTGGGAACATGATTCCTTCAATTCCACTGGTTTTTATGATTTTATCATTTACATTATTATTTATAATTAGTGCTATTTTGGAGTTCAAGAAGGCCTTAGCTTTTCATTAGATGTTTTAAGACGTATCAAATGCTTAAGCTTATTATGACAAATATCGGAGTGAGACGCAGGTGTTTTGAAAAATAGAAGTGTCAAATTGTCAATTAATGTCTGAAAATCATGCTGCGATAATACATTTTGTAACAGTTGTTTACTGAAAAAATATATTTTAACTAGTACCTCTCAGCTCGCCCACGTGCCTGTAACTTACATAATTATCTACCCACGCGCGTGTCTTCTACCCACGTGCTTGTCTGCCTGTAAAAAACGTGACTTTAACTTACCACAAAACAAGATCACCTTCCCTAATCAAGTTGTATTTATTTTATGTCTATAATATGAATGAAAATGATACGAAATAAACATCTTTATATAGTTCTGGGTTGCTACGCTGTCTAATAAATGGCACGCGCTTTATTCAGACGAATGTCAAGGTCACTGAAAATTTAATAATTTCTCTCCCAGAGGTCATCTGGAAGAACCTTGTGTTGGTGTCGTATGGCAGCTATAAAATGTCACCTGTACATTCATTTCAGGTTTTTTTTATTTCTTTTTAATGATTATTATTATTATTAATTCATGCTTTTTTATATACTCTTGAATATGTATATCAAGTACAGATAATTAGTCATAGAGGCTCACAGGGAAGACTGGGTTTGCTCGGTAACAACTGTGTTGCCTCCAAATGTTCTTTAACTCTATATGTAAAGTGACAAATTGCCGGCCCAAATAATGTCAACTTTTGTCCATGGGGGCCTCTCAAAATCCACTAATCAATAGAATTAGCTTATAGCCTCAAGAAAATGAATAGAAAAATCAGGGGGTTGCGTATCATATAAGACACATTTGGTTCGTCAAACGCGATGAACACGTTTTCTCACACGCGCGGACTGATTCCAAGTTCGTTAGTCCAACTCTACTTTCACTTCCAATTTTAAACAAGAAAGTCAAAATATTCTAAATAAAACAGTTTTACTACATCATATGCATGTGTACAAAGCATGTAAACCCAATTTTATGATTATTATGCTATTTGTCAAGACATACCACTATTAAGTTATGTGTGACAGGACTATTTGAGTAGGCATTTGGTAGTTAGTTACCTTTCACAACGTTGAGAAATCAAAAATGGCCACCAAGATGGCCGACAATTTTTAAACATAATTATACCCCCTGTGACACAGTACCCTAATAATTCTTACAAAGATAGAGTAAGCTTTACTTACGCATATAGGACCACATCATATGATTACCAATTTAATATCATCACATATTCTGGCTCAAAGAATTGTCACTATGAACATAGTAGAAAGAGTTATCATTCATACTTGATATTTTGGTTCTGGCCAAGATCTCCCAAAGGATCTTTAGTAGAAATTTTAGCTCAAATTTAGATTTTTATCAAATCTGAATTTTAGATATTTAAAGACATGTGTTTGAAGTTTGATCTCTTTAAATTTTACTGTAATAAACTCAGAAAAATTCTTCTGTTTTGTGATTTAAATTTTGAGTTGTGTATTTATTTTTCTAGTTCATTGTTCATTGTTGAGATCTTATAGAAGGTTGATATATATTGTCAAATAATTGTCCTCGTAAAATAAAGTATTTTTATTATTATAGTACAGTCTCATGGGAACTACGTCAACGACAAATGACTATATTAGAGATGCGATATTTCGGTAGATCGGGCCCTGAGTACACTTTCTGACCCTCTTTCAGCATTTATGATAGAGTAACCTGAGGCCCTTTAATGGGCACATACTTTATTGTATAATCACCTGTATAGATCAATAGAAGCCAAATGGGCGCTCTCAAGTACGGTAAGACCTAGGTGGTTCTACACGTGCATCCCGGGTGCAACCTTCAACCGTGAGGGGTAAATTATTTAAACTTATAAACTATCATCACTTAGGAATGGAGCTGAGAACCATTATCACTTAGCAACTGTGCTTATATTAATAACCATTATCACTTTGCAACGGTGCTAATATTAAGAACCATTATTGATTAGCAACGGTGCTAAGAACAATTATCACTTAGCAATGGTGCTAAGAAACATTCAACGACAAGAGCAATTTGTGTTGTGTAATAAACTATCTAATGTGTTCATCTACATAACAACCTTTTTTATTGTCAAGGGAATGAAATCTTACTATTTCTTTGTATTTTGCATTTAAGAGTTATCTAACATTTCGCATGACGTAATTCAAACAGTCACAAAATGGTCCCTGTCGATCATGTACTCATCATTCTATGGTACAAAATGTTCTTAATCCAGTTGTTGTTGTTGTTTTTAACTTGATGAAGAAGGCCTCGTTGTAAATAGGATGCTCATTGTTACATAATGTACTAGTATTTTGATGTGTCATATTATTCTGCACCTTACATTGCGAATGTCGATGCCAGAGCTAGGTGGGTTTCTAACTCTCGGTCTGCACGTCGCCAGTATACATTGAATGTCGATGTCAGCGCTGGCTCTACATTCTAATACGGGTCTAAATTCGCCACTTCATATTATGAATGTCGATGTTCAGAGCTGAGTCGGTATTAGAACCTAGGTCTGTATTAAATGTCGTTCTTCGATTTCATTGCCAACTTCACACACCTTTTAAATAATTATTACTTTACATGTAAATCGCAATTTTATGACATTAAAAGATGTGGCACATCTCGTTAGAAAGGTCAGTAATAAAACCACGTTACTGTTCTATCAAATTGTTCTACTATTGAGCAACGCTTCGATGGCCTAGTGGTAGAGCGTCCGCTTCGAGTGCGGAAGGTCACAGGTTTTATCACAAGCCACGTGAAACCTAACACGGAATAAAATTGTACCAAAAAGTCCCTTGCTAGACGCTCAGCATAAACGGGAAGCTATTTCCCCTTCTCTCATACCAATCGTGGCGATATATGCCACCAGGGGTGAGGTGTCGAGAGTGATTGATATATATTGATTGATATATCTTAGAAATATCGTTTCAAAATAGACCTTTAAAAAATAGTAAATATAAACTACATACATGTACAACAGTTTATACAAAATATACAGAGCACCGGTGTAACGCCTGTACTACGGTATGGTTATTTTTAATTATAACTGCAAACAGAATATCTTTGCACGTTCCAATATGGAGTGTATAAAGATTATAACGGTATGGCTATTTCCAAGTTCATTTATGAACAGTTGCGTATGTGAAAATATTGATTGGTTACAGATCAAATACTTAGAGTTTACACTTCAAATTAACATACTTCTGTTACTTAAAACATACTATGCATACATTCATGTACTAGTATATCATATTTAAAGAAGTCCAAGAGAAAGCTTTGTCTTAAAATGTTGTAACTTTGTAACAACTGTGTCGTAACATTATGATAAATGGATACATCCTCGGAAACATGTTGGAAAACGTTCCTGAAATACGTGATTTACGTGATAACCTTCTTTACAAGTGCAGGTAAACAATAATAATAATAATAATAAACATACTCAGTCCGTTCTCAAAACGGATTATATTGGCTATTGCAGTTACTTGCTGAAACAAAATATTGTTACAAAACTAATCATTTTATAGCGAAATATGACTGGCATTGAATACTGCGATGGATTCAATATATTGAATGTATTTTATATAATTCAATACTTATAGTTGAGAGATGTCTTGTTTCAGCGTATTGTGGCGAGTTTCTGTATTTAACGTATCCGGCCGGAAGTCGACCTAACAACACCATGGCGCAAGAAATATGTAAAAGTAACGGAAGTTATGAATTGGCCATTCTCGACAGTCTATCCGAATACAACCGAATGTATTCGTTTTTTAACCAAACTCTGTGAGTTTAACTATTTTATAGACTTATAGAATCTGGCTTAAAAGAAAAATTGTTTATGATATTAGTGTTTTCTTGTTGTGGAGTATTATGTGTTTTACATGTATGTGACTTCGTGCTTCACCTTGCTAGGCTATGGTGGCGTACATTATATGTTCGAATATCAATATAAGTGCAAAAATTACAAATTTTCGTATATGAGGGCTGTTCATTTAATACCCGGATGATCGTCATTGCGCTTCATTACAACATACACTTGTAATGAAAACTTTGATAATTACGTTTACGAAGACTTAATTACCAACTTGATTATTTGGGAGAATATGGTACATTGTATAAGAATATGTGTACACGTATCAATTTGTTTAAGTGTATATGTTTATTCAAAGAATACGGGAGAAATTGTGTATGATATTTGGTTTATTATTCATACTTTGTTTATGTTCCATATCAATTACATGCGTGTCCGGCTATAGGGGAGCAGGATTCGTACTACCAACTGCTGTATGGATGGGATCATATTGGAAAAATGAGTCCGGAAATTACACACATTACTGGAAAACACAAGGCTGCACATTTAGGATGAATTGGGGTCTCTGGGATAGTGGAGAACCGAATGGCCCCGGGATAGAAGACTGCACGAGAATACATACTAACATGTACATGAGGACTATACAATGTTATGGCACTTATGACGTACTGTGTGAGGAAATTGGTGAGTTTACAGTCCGTTTATTAAGGTCTGTCACTTGTGCACAATATATATAATTCATACTATGGTATTTTAATAGTTTTCAACATTTTAATCGGAACAAAGACACTATTTAAAAATCAAGACACTATCTACTAGGTCGTAAACTCATATTCTAGAATACACTGCATTTTGTAAACAGAGGACTGTCCTGAATACTCGAGTTATTTTATGCTAACATTGCGCAGTTTAGTACATGTATAATATTATATAATTATGTCCAATCCCACGATAGGTGCAAACTTTGAAACATATTTACTCGTTTATCGTAGTCACGTGATAACTCAACTGTACGAGTATGTTGGCACATTGATATCACCTACATGTACCTGTATGTATATTAGGATAAATATATTCTCATTTCATGAACTGTAGTTATAATCACAGGTAACTGTATCATTAATAAACAGTACCTAAAAAAAATATATATTTTTTTTTAGGTACTGTTTATTAATGATACAGTTACCTGTGGTTATAATAGGGGGTCTTTGTCTGTGAGTGCCTGAAAGGAACCCATACTGTAAAAGCGTGTTCATTCGTCTAGGATTTTTTTACAGAACAAACTATTCTGCAACAATCGTATACGAACTCTCAACCGGCGGGTGGCATTCCAACCCACGACACCAACGGACATTTTAAAATTATCAGAGACAAATAAGTAGTTAAAATTACCAGAGATAATTCTTCTATAACAGTTATGTATAGATCTACACACTTTTTTTATTTTATTATTTTAACTGTGTGACTTCGTACATCAGTGGATAGAGAGCTTTTCGTCTAATCTGGCGACCCAGCTTCAAAATACGGATGACGGCACTCATATGCCTGCCATATTTCAGCAGAAATCTGACAGGCAAATAAAGGCTATGCTTGGCATTTTAGAATTGTAATTTTAATTTTGATTTATTCAGTTGATGGTGTAATGATAATTGCATGTCCATATTTCAGACACGACATTAAGTTCCCCGTGCGGTAGTCCGGAGGTTAGTTCATTGTTTCTATTTGTCTTCTAAATGACCGTATCACAAGTCACATTGATCTGTCCCCTCAAGAGATTGTCCGCCTGTGACAGCGTGAACTTTTGTTATCAGTCTTCGTCTGACCGACCGACCGCCCGCAACCCGCCCGCCCGTCCGTCCGTCCGGGCAAATATCCAATGGTTTTTGAGGTTCATTCCGTCCATAATTTTAGTTAAATAAAGAAGGAAATCCACATATGGAAAAAAAAACACATAAAGATCAAGGAAAAGCCCCGTAAACCCCAAATGTTGGAACGTCCGTCCACAACTGCTTGTGTAGACATTAGGATTCTAGTTGTTTGCCCAATCTTTATGAAACTTGGTCAAAAAGATCACCCGTGCATATTCTAGTTTATCATTTGGGTGATTATAATACGTATAAGAGAATTTTATTCAATTGCAAAAAAAACGGTAACGGCCACCTATAATTTTAATTGTGTGTGTGTAATTATTCAGGATTGTGAAATATTAGCTCCCTGCTGGTGGACGGCGGCTAAAGTGGGATTAACTGCAGGTTTTACAAGTCTCATCGTTCTCCTGTGTGCTTGCTGTGTCGGCTGGAAGTGCTTCTGTACCTCAAAGAATAAAGTCGGATATGACGCCGAAGATGAGGACGATGTTAAAAAAGATGGCGGACACGATATTGTAAGTACGCTTGTTACATAGTAGATATGTGGTAGGCCACTGATATCTGATTCTTTTTAAGGTACCATTACATGTATAAAGATCTAAAGACATTTTCTGTTAAAATATCATTAGTTTTTAACCTTTCACTCATTGGAGACTCATGTATACGTGCACACCAATACATAGATCAGGTTTCCTATCAGGCTGCGTACACAGGAAAAATTGTGGCGTACGCCAGGCGTACGTGTACCTTCATTTACGCCGTTCGTACGCCTTTTGACGTACGCAATGCGTACGCTTTTCGAGTGAACGGCGTACGCAGAATTTTTTCCCGTGTAAATACCAGTATTTATGTAAGGGGTATATGAACTAATAGATCTATGTGTGTTTTATTAGCATTGGGTCATTTCTAGAATATGCCAACTGACATACCAACGTCTGACAGAACATGCTGGCACAGAATTTTGATAGTGACTGGGTTGTCCTTTACTTCATATGACCGAAATTCGTTGGGGTGTGATTTTTAAACTAAAATAAAGTTTAGACAATATTGTGCGTTGTATAATTTGTGTACTGATCTCTATTGGGTTTCTGTATTTTTCACAGAGTAAGAACCACGACATTGAACAGTCAACAGAAGTACCGAAAGCAACACGTCCTGGATTTAACTCCCTGGTGCTAGGAGATACATCTTGGATGACACCACAGGAATTAAGCTTTAGTGCCCGATATTCATATAAAGAATAGTAAATACATAAAACGTACATTGTATATATATGAGCCAGTCTCCTGGAAAACCGACTATTTTGACAAAAACAAATATTTTGAGATTTTCCATGCCTTATCAGATAAATCGCATGGTAGCAAAATGCATAAGAAATTGTGTTAAGGTCTCGGACCACTTTAAATAAAATTGTTCTTTAGCTCAATGTAAAGTGACAATTGTCAGCCCCAGACTATATCATGTTAAAGTCTATGGCCAGTTCACATACCTTTATCATTGAAAAGCAGTATGTTTCAGCTACAAAATAAGGCCAAAAACAGGGGGTCATGTTTAATATAAGAAAGATTTTGTTCGTCAAAGGCGGTAGACAATTTTTTACAGACGCGTGGACCGATCCAATGTGGGTTTTACCCTACTCTACTTTCACTTTGTCAAATATGCCAACATCTCAAAATATTCAAGATGAAACACATTCACTCATTCAACTACATGTAAACAATACCTTTAAACTCAATAAGATGATTCTACTTCCATTTGGTCAAGGCATATCACCATTTCCAGGCAAACAGAAGTTTCTGTAAGGACTATTTTGGTCCGCGTATGCATTTAGTGGTTCTTCATTGTTTAGGACGTTACAACTGTTGTTCTTAGTATTTTTGTTTGACGTCGCAAACGTCATTCAAACGTTATTTGACGTATAATCATGTTCAAACTTTTAATTAAAAACAGTAACATCGATCCCAAGAGTACCATTGATGCTGATTTAAAGTCGATTACATTAATGAATACTATTTCTTCGAGTTTTGGCCGTTTTCATTTCAATGTACTGTAAAATCATTAAATTAGGTATTAAATTTCGCAGATTTTGGTAAAATGTGTGATTTCTTTAATTCGTGGATTTCAAGTACATTTGTATTGAGAGAAAAATCTATTGTTACGTACTTATAAGGTTAATTATTTTTTATTTGAGGGAATTTAATTTCGCGATCTAGGTTCATCCGCGAATTCAACGAAAATTAACCCCCGCGAAAATTAATAATTTTACAGTATATGTCAGCCAAAATGACCAAACTTGTTTTCCTGGAATTAAATACTAACTACTACTGACTTATTCTTCCACAAGCATCTCACTGCTTCTCCACAGAAGCTAATACATGTATCATAGCAGGAAAAAGCGAACCCGGCCTGTAGGTATTTGAACCAGCACTTCGGCAAACCGTAACCGAACCAGGCGGGCTAAAATCCAGTCATAGTCGTCCGATCCAGCGATACAGTATATAGTATTGTGTAGAAAAACGTAATAAAATGATAAACAATGTATACAAGATCTTCATCGAGGTACAGTGCAGAGACTTTGACTTGACTCTCTACCTTCTATTAGCATAATAGCCAATATATTGTCTGTTTCTATAATCCCGGTTGTATGTTTTCTTAAGCGGAAAGTATCAGATTACAGTTGACTGTTTATTTAATCATCTCAGCACATAGTACATGTGATATGAGGTACAAATAATTACAAAGTACATATAAACATATGAGAAGGCTGATCACGCTCGGTGTGAAAGACCGATATTGCACGATTTGATCGCGGAAATTGATATATTCAATGCAAGAAGCCTGTAATATACATGTGTTCATGTATGAAGGTCAGGATCATGTCAATTTCTGCGTGCAATATTACTGTGTATGGCATACTTAGACAATAGTCAGAGCTATACTACTTTATGTGACAACAACATCATACATTTTACATTTTACGACAATACATGTACAATGAAACAATGTGTTTGGGGAACTAGTATATCTTAGTCACAGTATAAATTACAATAGTCCGCGTTTTTCTTTGAAATCATGATGTCAAAATGTGTGGTTTCTCCCGTTTGTTTCTCACAATACAGTTTAGTGAGAGCACACCTCAACAACCAATATGTTGTCAAAATTTCCTGTAAGAGTATACCCTGTCGGTATCGAACCCGGAGTTCGTGGTGACAAATCTAGCGCACTAACCACTGGGCCATGGCTCGATGCAGTTTTATAAAGAGCAAATAAGTGATAATGGACATTAACGAATTGCAATTGTCTTCTTCTTGAGGTAATAATAATAATAATAATTATTATAACTTTATTTACCGATGATACACCAATTAAGCCTAGGGCTCATCTCCCTTGGTCATCTAACAAAACGAGCATAAATATAGTCCGTTTAATCAGGTCTGTCACTTGTATACAAACATTGCAATAATCATAACATTGCATTTTTATTGTTTTAAACATTTCGAATTGAGAAAATGCAACAAAAAACCAATTCCTTATTCACTAAGCTACATACTAATACCAATATTGTCTATCAAAATAAAATATTAATAAGAGAAATTGCAATGTTTATGTACACAATGTTATGTAAACAAGTGACCGACCTGATTAATTGATTTATACATACAAACATACAAAAGCATCAATAAAATGACAGACAATAAAAAAGTAAATGCATGTACTTACATTTAAACAGTGTTTTAACAGATGGAATTTTTCTAAAAAAAATTAGTAAACAGCAATAACCCGAGTAGTGATTTTAATTTTTCATTGTTAGATTTGCGGATAAGTATAATTTTAATATAGATTAAAAGATTTTCATTGGTGTTGTGTTTTTTAATTTAATAGGTGATGTATTGATGTACGAGTCTAAGATGTTATATGGGAATAACTTAATTGTTTAAAGTGTACATTAATGTAATATGATAATAAAGACTTTATTTATGAAGGTACCTTACTTGGCATAATTGTTAATCCCTCAACAGTAAAATATTTAAACAACAGAAACATGGCATCAATAACTCTAATGACTATTTACAAAATATCAAGCGTGTGAATATATAATGAATTTGTTTAAGGTGGTAGACATAACAGTTGTTATAGTGAAATAATATAATATGATGTATCATTATGTTTATACAAACGTACATGTATATAATATAAAATTATGCAACATCATGGATGAAGTGTTTTTAATTAAGAAATAAAAATCTGTTTGCGTATTTTGTCGGTGAATAATACACTTGCAGGAGTTCGAACGAGTGCCCGTGTTTTATTCACAGACAAAATACAAGATACGATAATATCCCGTACTATTTAACTGCGCGCATTCCATTTTCACCCATTTGACATTGAACACAATTCCGCGCTGAAATTGAGTGGCTTATTAGCTGGTACAATTACCTCCCTCGTTAATGAAAACGGCCTTCATAATTTTCTGAAGGAAATAACACATTTTAAACATTGAAACAATTTTAATAACACGAGTATAGGGTATTTTTCTAACCATATTTTTCAAATGAGTATCCAGTCTCAAGATAACTCCTAAGTTGCTATGTTGTATTTCGTTTCGGCAAGATAGTGATTAATGGGGGATTTCCTTACTCATTACTTCTTATTGCTACTATCATATACAGGGTTGGGTTTTGATTCGTAAAGAAAGTATATCATTTCTTTGAAGTTGGGGGTCTCCTTAAAGGAAGTATCACTATTCCTTTGGAATCAGTTTCTCGTGGCAGTGGTATCTGACGCTGCTCGAGAAACACCCATTTTTTGGGAGTAATTGTGGGAGGGCTTTTTGTGTTCTTTATTTACATGAATATAATATTATGCTGTCCTTGTTTATTGTCGCACATTTATATGAGCTCTCCAACATTGGAGGTAATAAAAGTATTATTATTGTAACACTGGATACTCGTGCAACTCACGATTCGCTGAAGTTTTTACTATAAAGTTTACGTTCATTCTTTCAAAAATATGTCACGTGATGCAGGGCGTAAATAGTAACAGCCAACTTGATAGGTATGTTTTATTGCGGTAATAATACATGCCCTGGTTTGCTCTATGTGTATATGGATTAATCCGCGGATCGTGTTAGAATTAATTACATTTGTAGATATTAGACAATTTTGGAAATTGGATGTCAAATTTCCCTCCAATGTGCAGATAGTCCTGTCTAATTCATTGGGTGTGTCCCAGGTCCATGAAATACGGGCCAAGTATAATACCCGCTACATGTGACGACAGGGTTTATCAAATTCCCGTACATCGGGAAAGTCTTTATGTCTAATTCCCCGTGTAGTGGCATGTACATACACTGTATACTAGTATATATTTACAAACATTTATAATACACATAATTCTAAAGAGACACCCGGTCGTTTGAGCCTATAAGTCACTTAGGAGATAGTACGAAATTTCAACCTAAATTAAATGTGCAAATGAAGTACATGTGACATGAAAGTACTAACAGATGAAAGAATGTGTTTGGTGTATTTTAAGACAGACCAAACTGTATGTTCATGACAATGTCACAATAAGTTTGTAAGGTACGCGTGGATAGTCTAGTTCTCGTTAACTGTATTGAAATTTAAAATTCAATTAAAGATTCAATTAATCATGGAATGTCACATATCTATCAGAACGAATGTGTGCCGGGGAGTGCGATATGTACTTTGATTTTATCGTCACATCAAAGTCTGTGATAAGCGTCGTATTTCCATCAGGTAACGTCTCATTACGCTTAACCAATTTAATTTCCGGAACGTCTACGCATGCGCCAGATAATAAATATGGCGGAATATCAAGTTCTTCAATTTTTGTGATAAATTTTCCGTTCAAAGCCTTATACTTTGCCATAGAATCTCTCATGTCGAACAGAGCTTTATAAATGTGCCAATTCTGAAATCTAAACTTTTTATCATCCTGATTTTTCTTGAACTGAACTAGACCCCATCGATCTTGAAGATGTAAATTGATGGCGTCACATGGTTGCCATGACCACCAGTCGGTTGTGCTATTTGGAGCTTTTTCGTATGTATCGTTTTTCGCCACTAATTTCTGCTCGGAACGGCCGAATTGTATAAACCAAACTTCATTAGGTGTTGGCGTGCTGCCAACCCGCGAAGAGTTTGCCGACAAGCTATCGAATGAAAATGACATTTCCGCGGACCAGAATGTATCGTCATCACCCGGTGTGTTTATAGTTCCTTCATGGTGAACTGCCTTGATAGGCTGAGCATGCCATTCTCGTGTTCTAACTTGAACGCCTGGAGCATCCCATGGTGACTTGTACAGGATTTGATCCATCATTGCACCTAGTACATTAATCTGTATTTGCTTGTAATTAAACATTGTACCATCGACATCCATTAACATTTCAAACCCATTTTCTTTCCAGATCTGTGAGTCATGTTGGTCATATGTAGCCCATAGATTAGCTTCTTCAATATAAGCCCCGACATAAAGTCTATCATCACTCCAGCGCATCTTAAATTTGGTTTCTAAATACGGTTTAGGGTATACCACACTGCGCATGTCAACAAACGTCTCGCTCCACGGTACCTGAAAACACGTACAGACAAAATGTATGTATACGTAATTACTGAGTAAATTCAGAAAATCTACATGACTTGTGTATAACTATCAAAACGGATCGCAACATATGAGTTGTTTTTTGATTATATGAAACCATAGATAAACGCCAGAATAATTCATTAGATGTTGCCTACATACAGCGTATTAACCTAATCACTGCATGACTTATTGTGAGACTATACAATTCAACGTGTATGACTTATTGCGATCAAATACATCTGTCATTTCCGGTCAGTGTATGACTTATTGGGAGTCTATACTATTCAACTAGTATGATTTCATGCGAGCAAAAGCATCTGTGATTGCCGGTCACTATATGACTTATTGAGACACTATTCGACGTGTATGACGTATTACAATAACTGGAAGTTGACTCGTTTATACACCGTGATACCACCTTCGTCTGTTAACAGTTGGACCTGAACGTATCTGCGTCAGCTTAAAGGCAATGTTTATGCATTCAGACTCGCCGGAATAAGTATCTAAACAAAGTTGTAAGACAACTTTCTATCGGAATACTAGTACATGTATTTGCATTTTCCTTTGAGCAAAACATTAAATCATACTCGTGCACCTTGATAATATTATAACCAACGTCACTTATATTTTGGTTTGAAATGGTGTGTATTTCATATGACACTGGCAAAACATAACGTATGTATTTAAGTAGGCCTAAACCTTGAAGACGATACAAAACTATCATCATATGCACTGCACTTTATAAGTACGGTAACTGGAGCAATCTTTCAGATACATGCAAATCAGAAGTAATATACATGACTCAAGGTGTAACATTTGTACATGTAGTTTGTGACGGGCAATACCCCGATATAACGCAAGCTATCGTACATACAGGTTATATTATTTAAGCGCGGACAATTTGACGTGATTCTGACCTTTAAGCATGCATATATAACAGGGTTATCGCGTTGAATATATAAATTTCCGCGAGCCAATCATTTAGATGTGTGTTGTTACTAAACTTCGAACGTCTTCGTGATACTTCCCGCTATATGAAAACATACAACCAGGGTTATAAATATAGAAAATATATAAGCTGTTAAATTATTGTAATAGAAGGTCGAGAGCCGTGTCAAATTCTCTGTGCTATATTACAGTAAATGCACGCACAATCCAGCTCAAACGGGAATACTAGCGTTGTTGTTCGTGATTATAAATTCATCATCAGTGTAACACATCTATCACTTTACGATTACTGGTGCGTCAAATTTGATTTCGTGATAAAGAATATAGATTGACATTACTAGACGACGTGATCATACTCCCTGTCAACAATCGTCGTGTAGTGAAACTATATTCATGAATTAATGATGAACAGTCAGACAGGTACGACCCTTACGTTGGTTATGACAACGTCTTCCACATGTGGAGCAGTTTTCAGTTTGTTGCAGAAAAGCCAACCGGTAAAAATATGGATGATGATAAATTTTCTGCAGTTAATATTTCTGCGGACTCTTATTTAATCGCAGATATAGCAAAACTATTGTCACCGCAGAAAAAAACACGTATACGGTAATTCAAGGAAAACAGGTTGACCCACTGACGACTGAAATCGACTGAAATCGTCTTGACAAACGTTGTACAACCCGATTGAAGATTGGCTAATTCATATTATTCAGTTTAATACTTCAATGCCTTGCCATGACTAACTGAACCGGTCACCCCAAAGATTAATCTAACGCACAGCCGGTCTCAACAAAGATTTGTGCAACACATGTAGCTTGTCTGTAACAGGTCACCCCAATGGTAAGTATTATCCACAGCTGTCTGTAACCGGTCACCTTAAATGTTACACCGGCACACCGGTCACCTCAAAAGTTCGATCATAATAGCATGTGTATTGGGTACATATAGATGTTTCGGATGTTTTGAGTAAGTGATTTGTTACCTCATTCCATGCTTCGTCGTCCAGTTTGCCATCAATGTTGATAGATTTACCATTCAGGTGATAGGAGATGTAATTTCGTGGAAGATCAAAATCCCAACATTGTTCTGGACTGTTTACACACAAATGCTTCTTTGTATGACGTTCCAGGTATCGGTCAAAGTACGTGTTCCATGTCGGTGACTGGCTTGATGAACTGGTACATTCTGACCGGATAGCGTCCGCTAAACTGTAACTTGGGGCAGTCTGCTGCTGGTCTTTCGATCCTTTCGCAGAGAAATATCCAATTAAAATTCCTATAACAAACAACACTACAGCTATAGCTGTACATATCAGCACAACTTTTCTAGTTTTGACGTCAACAAGAATATAACTTGGCATTTTCACATGAAAGCGTAATTCCACTCAAACGTCAAAAAAGCAAATGCATGTATGTTTTATAATAAATATTTCGCAATGACAGATAACATAAACGTTGTATGTAAATAAGAGGGTAAACACCATTCATGTTTAAGATTGTGATATGTCCGTATGTAGATTATGCTCAGACACCGTAACAATAGTTAGTGGTGTTTACAAGGTAACATATAGTAAGCTCATTCTGATCACCTCGGCCTTTATGCATTGCAATTATTTGCCGGAAACAAACGGAAATGGCCGAGCTTTCACGATTGATAGTAAGCTATATTTACGTCCTTGAATACGTGTCTATGACCAGCTTCGTTCGTTTTATTGATACTCAACGTCGAAAACGCCGAATTCTGTTCACATTGTGCATGCATTTCGGACCCCACTTTGTGCAAAAGGAAAAAAGGACCCTCACTATGCGCGCACAGAAATAACGGGGACAACTGGTTTTGAATAAGAAATTTAATCTGATAACATCGTGAATTGAGAGCGAAATGCATGTTCGATTGCACGCAGTGCTGCACAATCAACTATCGCCGACGATAATACTACCGTTGCATACAAAACTATTTTTTTTTGTTTTCACATTTTAAACTTTCACCTACATTGCAACCTCTCTAGAGCAACACCCTTTGAGAAACACACATTTTGGTTTTTGTACAGAGGTTGTTGCTCTGGAGAGGTAAATTATAGTAAATAGTAACATCTGGAACGCAGTGATTATGCTACTTTGTAGGGGGAGGTTATTAAATGGATGACCGCTCGGGATAGATTGCCATGTACACACAATACTTGCAACAAACCGTCTGCCACGACCAGACGATACGAGGGCTCATAATTTCGTACACATTATATTACGGAGAATTTGACCTTGACCTTCTATTAGCATGATTTAAAAGTTGATATAATATTGTCTATATTTGTAATCCCGGATGTATGTTTTCATTAGCGAGAAGTATCACGAAGATGATGTAATACCAACACAAATCTAAAGGACCGATATTGCATGATTTGCTCGCGGAAAGTATATATATTTAACGCAAGAACCTTGTAATATATTCATGAATAAAGGTCAGGATCACGTCAAATTATCCGTGCTATACCAATATGTGTAGACATTGAGCACTCAACTTCATCAGGAAGATCCTTACGTTCATTTATAACAACGGGAGATGTAATCAAATTCCGAGTCGGCAATGCATCTATCTGTGAGAAGGGATGGTGATCAACAAATGTGTTTCCCAAATCCCAAGCTCGCGTCTAAATCTAATAACCAACAATAGGTATACACGTTGTCTATCATGTTGTTCGTCCTTCGTAATCGACGATATGACCATATCTTGTCTCAGTGTTGTAGGCGAGTGTCTTTGTGAGTACGGAGGTTGCTGATAAGACCTATCCAGGCACGGAACACACCCCTGCACTTTGGACATCATTAGTAGAGGAGGTTCGTGATTTGCCTGCGGCTCGTTTTTGAATGGCTTTCAGTCAGGTTTTGTTCCTGAATCTTTGTAACCTTTTGGATCATGCTGCGCCAAGCACTTCTGTCCTGAGTTATTTGCTCTCAGCTGTTGGGATCAGTGCCACAGATCGGCTTCAGTGATACTTTTAACGAGTCCTTGTATCGCTTTAGTTGGCCACCAAGCTTACGTTGTACTGATTCCAATCCTCCATATAGTAGGTGTTTTCGTATCCGAAGGTCTGATATCCTATGAACGTGGCCTGCCCAGCGAAGTTACCTTCTGACGCAGTACTTAGTGTGTGAATGCTGCTCATACCTATTCGATCTAGGATGTATGCATGTGTCCGCGACTTTTTCTTGTCATTTAAAATGGTTCTATTCTATGAGGTAACACAATGTGGAAAACACTTTTGATACCTCTAAGTTCATGTACATGTACAATTGTGTTGGTATGTATTGAGATTGTAGTTGTTATGTATGTTATTTCACTTAAACAAATGTCATGTCTACCACCTTAAACAAATTATATGACAATTTTATAACTTCATTATTATGAGTCAATTTCAAAGTTCGCAGGTTTTTAGCCTCCCCAATTTCTGAAATATGTTTTGTCAAATATAATGGTTGTAATTGTACAATGTTATTGTCCAAAGTCTTCTTGGACATTTATGTATAGTTTAGACCCTTAATTAAGACAATATAATAGTATATGTTTTTCAACGTCAAACTTAAAGTCACTTAAGTAAATTGTCTTTAGTGTAATGATCAGGAAATTTAACAATAAATTCTTTAAACAAACTGAATTCAGCTGATTTTCAAGTACATAGTAACGAAAATACTCATATCTGAATAAATTTTGCTGAAATTGTAAATTGAATGAGTCACATGAAATTGTTTAGCAATACAATTCACCAATATCAAATCTAAACATTGTTTACTACTTTTTATTGTATATTTCACAAACAAAACAGTTTTGTTTATTTTTTTCTTTCATAAATGTAGCATTTCCTGCAGGCTATCTTTAAGATACATCTATTGTAAAGACTGTTTTCATTTAAAATTACATCATAAAACCTGATTTACATTGTTACACCACGGACATAGTTACACCACAGACAGATATGTTACACCGTGGACAAACACAATAATAAACCTAATTGATCAAATTTAGGAATAAACTTAAAATAACAGGTATAGCAGACTTGTGTGGTGTATTCAGTGCTACCCAATATCTCTATGCAAAAACAGTAAGGGTGTCATGTGTTAACAGCTAGGTCGATTTCCTTAAAGAAATTGTCCATGGTGTAACAGCTATATAACATTTATTAGTTTTATTATGAAATATAAGGACATTGTTATGCTTTTTGCAACACGTTTCTGCTTTAAAAATATGTGTCAATGAAATGCAATCGTAAGCAATTAAAATTTTTAATATATTTCTGAACTTCATAGTTAATTTACTGATTTTGTCCATGTTGTAACAAATTTAAATTGTTACACCATGGCAGTTACACCACGGACATTTTTTAGATATTATCATCATAACATACACATCGATTATAGCACTTCGATACTGGCATTACAAAACTACTGTATACATATATACTACTGACCACACATGCTCATGTCTATGTATATATGTTGGCTATGAATATGCGGAATGCAATTTTATGCCTGAATAAATTGTATTGTATATATATCTTAAACCAAAAGTGGAACTATTTTGAAAAATATGCTTTCGGGTGTAAAATAAACAGCGTTACACCACAGACAAAGAAAAAAAGTACGACCAGGGATACACACATTGAATTGTCTATAGATTTCCAATTATAAATTAAATTAATCAAAGCACCGAGAGTACTAGTGGGATGCGATCTGGTTGCTGCTACTAAAGCTTAAACCGACTTTACACGTTTAATGTTCGTTTTCTTACTGCCGATCTTGTCTTGAATGTCAAAATAGGCATATGTGACTATATAGGTATGCTGGGTATCTAAATAATTGTTAAAAGGTGCATATTAATTTATATGTAATACGTGTATTGAATGCGTATATCAAAAGTGGCTTAAAATAATACTACGCGCCTATTTATCAGATTCTACAGGACCGTCTTGTAATCACTTCCCTCACAGCGGGAGACAGTCCATAGAAAGCGGCTAGCTAGTACAGCGACACCATATGATTGCATAACAGTACTTTGCAGACCGTATACGTTCATTGATAAAACCATCACTTGACCGTAGTCTGAAGTTTCTAAAAATAGCCGGGACATTTGATGAACACGTCATTTTCGTACTATGAAACAAGTTCGGTATTAGCCGGTGTAGTGATTTTTTTGGCCAAAATATCGATTTAACGAACAGTTTCACAATAATTTTTGATCTTAGAATAAACAAATGTTGCTGATTGGCTAAAATCAGTTAAAAAATTTGGAGAAACATATGTAGCAGTATTTGGAATGTTGACAGTTTCTGTAACTACTTGAATGCGGATTCACATAGCAGCCTAAAGGCGGTTAATTTTGTATTAAAAAATGGGCAATGGTAGTAATTAGAGGCTTAATCGCCTCCCAAAAACCATGCATCGCTGGTGTGTGAAGGATGAGGAACTCTTTCGAAATAAAGAAATTATTTTGGTATTTTAGGGGATCATGGTGTAAAATTAGGTACCTAATCGATTTCGTTACACCAAGGACACAAAGCTATGGGACATGCATAGAACATATACTTTTTACAATTTTCATTGTATGTATATTAATTTATGAGTATTAAAAAGTAAATAACTTTAGGTGGATATATGAATACTGAAATATTGTTAACGAAAGATCGACGTTATAAAAGAATACAAATTTAAATATTTTACACACGTAAGCCTGCATTAATATTGTATTAACGTTTAGATATAGCACAGAGATTTTGACATGATCCTTACCTTTATGCATGAATATATTACAAGGTTCTTGCGTTGAATATATAAATTTCCGCAAGCAAATCGTGCAATATCGGTCCTTTTGGGTATTGGGTGTTGGTATTACATCTCGAGCGTCTTCGTAAAATTAACCAAAATAATAATCGCACAAATAGTCTGTACCAATCGATGCAGTTATTTTGGACGACTCTTCATAGTTGTCACCTTGACGACAAGGTAAATACTGGGTAGTAAGTATCCCAAATAGTATTCTTCAACTATTGATACTTATATTTGTGCATGCAATTGTCATTAAGCGTTTTATTTATCACTACATAATAATATATAATTTTATTATTATAACACCAAGACTGAAAACATATTTTAATGCTTCAAAATTTTCTCGATTTTAAAACAAATCTGACACGTTACCACATGGGACCCCAATGCATGGACATGTTTAACTTTTTTGTGTGATAATAATCCTTTGAGTCACTAGAGTAACTTTTTGTTTTTCATAAAATTTATTTTGTACATTTACAGTTAAAATACAGCAGACCACACAGCGATCTGCAACTTGCTTCTTTTAAATTGGATTTTGTCTAAATAGTAAAATTGGAGCAAGTTGATGGAAATGAATTTTGAAAAATATTACTAATCTTGTCCGTAACTTAAAAAACCTTACAATACTTGAAATTCTATCAACTTGCTTTAATTACAAAACATGAATGAAACAAGCACATATATTTACTTTTTCTACTATAACATAAAAGAGGGAAAGAAAGACGTTACACTAATAATTGCCACAACTGTCTTACTGTTCGAAACATTCACTTATAAAGTCACACGGAGGAGGTAAATGTCACACTAGTTTAATCGTTCACACGCGATAAGGAGGTATATTTACGAATGTGTACTAATAAAGTCCTGGAGGAGGTAAATGTCACACTTTCTCCATACGCGAAGAGAGGCACAAGAGAAAGAAAGAAGGGAAGCGTAAGATCTTAACATAGAACAATTGAAATCATGGTATATATAATTATGTTTAACAATAGGGACAACTCCGTAGGTTGATATGGTGACGGCCGTGTAGCCGTGTACGTATACACCGCCCACCCCACACCACCCACCCACACCAACAATACAGAGCAAGAAGCAAGTTTTACAATATATGATATAATTATAGTGATATGAAATAAACACTGGACTCTTTACATAAACTTGTTGAAACAAAAATATGTTAAGCTACGTGTTTGTAGATCCTGGAGTGTGTCAGACAACCACATGTGGGTTCTCATGTTCTTATCTGAAACACCACAGGGTCTATGAGAACCAAAGTTAATGAGATCAATTTGATGTTTTACAAAACTCCAGAATTTATGACAATGTGATATGATAGATTTGAACTAATCCTCAAGATAGAGATTACTGGCTAGAGTAACTCGTCAAAAAGTTAAAACCATAATTTGGAATATACTATATAGAGATGCCGATATCGGTTATTATAATATATACAGAACACTCATGACATTGAACAAAGAGTTTATAGTTACGTATTTATTTTAGGTTCTTCTTTTTTAAATCGCAAGTTAGATCATTTGTCATGATCTTTAAATGATATTAAATTTATACAGTAACTTTGTTTATTTATTCTTTTTCCCTACGTGTTTTTGACAGGGGACGTAATAAGTAGATATTGTTGAAAAATAATTATCGCACCGGTTAGTTCCCTTACTTAAAATATATTTTGGTCGCTTCGTGAGTTGTACTTGACAATTTGTGGTCGTCTTAAGTTACCAGTTTTCGAAGGCGGCTAAAATTCAGCAATTTTGCCACCCTTTGACATTTGTCATTGGACCACATGCAACTGTATTATTGATTAATACGAGGGATATTCAGAAATAACGACTTTTGTTGTACAACGATTTATGTTGTAGAAAGGTTACATATCTACATCATATTCAGTAGGCTACCACCAATAGTATCGCACATTATGATCACAATTAGTATAAAGTCATTTTTGAGAAGTGTATTGGGTGTCAAGTGGTACTAGTATATTATAATAGCAGACTAAGTGAGGTGATCGTTGGGCTCCAAAATGGCGACGTCACTGACGTCTTAATCGTTGTCATTACAACCTACACATTATTACTGTATAGAACAATACACTTCCTGAATTTCTAATATCTTTTTCGTGAAAGGCAATCATCGGAGAATACATTCCTATCACATACGAAAATAGTCCACGCCGTGCACGAGCACCACATGCACAAAAGGCATCGTAGTTCGCACTTACCGTTCCGCATGGATGATTTTGTGCCTGAACACGTGTTTTATTTCTGTTAACCGATAGATTAGTGTTTGGAATGAAAACAGAACACAACTTTATATTGTATTGATTGAGTGCATCACATACAATTATTGTACATGGAGTATCAAATTTTATAGGATGGCCAATTAGAAATTCGTCGAAGTGTAGATTGCATTTGATAGTTGAAGGGTTGATATTAACCAAGTTTTATTGCAGATTAATACAAATGTGTAATTTCCAGCCTAGCCCAATACTTTCCAGCCTAGTCCAATGCTTTCCAGCCTAGCCCAATTCAAGTTCAAAATTATATGGACATGTGTTTGATAGTCTTGAAACTTTTCAGTCTATTTGAGGGAACTAAATGATGAGATGACTTTTATTCAGCATTTTATAATTTCTCATTTTATTACTCCCCTTGTCAAAAATATTGAAAACAGCTGAATCTAAACAAAGCTACCGCATGAATAAAAATATTACCAAAACGCACGTTGAAAAATAGTATTTATTTAACTCCTGAAAGAAGAATCAAATTATTAAGTTATTATGGCTGGTTATTTTTGATTATTGGCATTTCTGTTACGTATGTAGTGTTATTTATTATTATAAACGTCGACTTTTTGTCATTACTTTATGAATTTTGGCCGGTCACCGATTAAACTCGCGTGGCTCAGAATAATCAATTTATTCAACTCTTAAAACACAGCATATGATTCGACAAAAATGTAGGCTGTTTTCATCCAAACTAACCGAGTAGGCCTAGTACTGGACTACATAAATTATATGTCAAATCTGTCGTTCATTCCGACATTCGGCAAAACCCCTCGAAATTTGACATTCTCTAAACGTATGTGCGATTTCTTGTCGAATTCGACATAACCGATGGCATTCATTGAAAATTCGGCAAAGATGATTTGTATTCGACACAAATCTCATTAATCAGCTTCAAACAAAATTGATTCAACAGGTGACTGTTTTTTTCATATGTCAAATAAGCTATCATTTAATGTAATCCTCATTGACCACGTGACCAGCAGTGACGGTTCTAGAAGACATCACAAGACTACATACAAACAGTGTTGATCAGTGCGTTTGCTGCTCTCTTTTCATCATTTTGAATGTGTAAGGGAACTAACTGCATGGTGCTATCACTTTTATAACAATGTATCTTTATTACTTCCCTTGTTACAAAATACAGAAAGTAATTAAAACTCAACAATGCTACGGCATAAATATAATATTAACACAAGCTTTCAACAAATAAGGTTATTTGTGATTTAAAATGGAGAACTAAACATGAAGAAGTAATTTCAATTATTGATGCTTTATGTTATTATTGTTTTATATGTATACTTATTAACGTCAACGTTCATTAGGATACATTTGTATTTTAGAGTTTTGATATGAATTTTGGCAAGCCTCCTTTAGGAGGCTCAAATTTGTTATTAAAAATGGTCATTTTAGACGAGAATGTGCATAGATCAAGGTGTATCAATGAAAACGAACGTTTGTTTGTATTTATAGATAGGATATAAACTACATATCAATTTCTGTAAGAAAAATCTTCTTCGATGATACATTTATCTGTGACGTAGATGAGTTTAATAAACCTTATATCATTCACAAGGATTGTGATGCATTAAAGTGCTATTGGATGTTAGGATAAAATAATTGACATATAACTAAAGTTTTCAGAATCATGATGTGACTGATTTAGGCCTATAATTATGCGCACACATCGTTGAATAAAGCCAAGACTATTCTCTTCAACTCATTCATTCAGAATCAGGTGACGGAAATCGCTGATTGAAGAATAATTAAGTTTTACAAGCAGCCAAATGTGAACCACAGGTAACTTCATCATTGATAAAGAGTCAGTTTCATATCAAACAAAATAATTATAAAAAAGTATTTTTTACTCTTTGTCAATGATCAAGTTACCTGTGATGTGAACTCACAGTATGTTGACTCACTGTACCCCCAAAGCGGAAGTCGCTGATAACTAGGCGTTCAGTTTCATTTTGGAGAGCTGTCAATAGTAAGTATTTAATGTTTTTATCAGACTATTTGATTTAAATATACTGGTTGTATATATTTTTTCAGCGTGAAATAAACGTTTCTTCAACAGAAAGTCCCATACTTGGTATAAGCATTTAAAATGAAAACATATTTTAACAAAATAAACAGCTGCTTAAAGCGAAAGATGATTCTATCACGATAAAATGTCCGTTATTTTGGAAATGCTAAGGAAATTCGAGTAATAATCTCTTTAAGGTGTTTCATTATTAATCTATACGTATGAGTTTATACGTGCAGTAATGCATTTCTCCCCTGAATCGTTGCAATAGTGTTTAATCCAGTATGCATTCGAACCATGCACTGGACGCCTATTCGGAAAACGCGAAATTCCATCTGTCCCACTAGTCGCAGTACCACTGTATGCCTATTCAATAAATATTAAATATCTAATTACGAAATGCTTGCGTAATAATTTCTTCTATGTGTTTTATTATCAATCTATACGTATGAGTTTATACGTGCAATGATGCATTTCTCCTCCGAATCGTCGCAATAGTGTATAATCCAGTATGCATTCGATTCATGCACTGAACGCCTATTCGGAAAACGCGAAATTCCATCAGTCCCACTAGTCGCAGTACCACTGTATGCCTATTCAATAAAATATTCAAATATCCAATTACGAAATGCCTGTGTGTATTAGCCTTTTCGAGGTACTCATTGAAATGATAAATATCCGTTTTGCATTGTATCTTTATTTTCGACAAGAAAACAGTAAGTTTTTGGTCAGTTTCATCACCAATGACCTTTGCATATATATCCGTTTTGGACCTATCCATATTTTGTTCCAGGGGGCGGCGGGCAGACCAAGTAGAATTAGGCATTTTTTCTTTTTTGGGGTTTTTAATTCCCCACCCTAGATCTAAAATTGTCTTGAAATGGTTGTCTGCTTTTTGCGGCGTCTAGATTCCCCAATATCGGGATCTAAAACCCGACCAATATCTTTTTCCAGGACCCGGACTCATTCGGCGTGTCAAATTTCCGCCTTTTGGGAATCGCCCCCCCCCCCCCGAGGATTATATCCCGAAACCGCGAAATATCGCCGAATATTTGTCAAACGTTAAAATTCCCACGAAGTTTCCTGATACTTTAGCGATACATCCTCGATGTGTCGGGGAAACCTCTGGTGTGCCTCGCAGAATTAATTTTAACGCGAAAGCAACCCCGATTATTCCCCGAGGTTCTGGATGCCTCGGAGATGCCTCCCCGGGATATTCCCGAGCTACGGGGATGCCTTCGAGATATTCCCGATATAAAATCGCGAGTATATCGGGTAAAAATCAATACATGCATTGAAATATCCCGATGTTATTGCGAACTGACTTGATATCTCAAGACTTCACGAAGCTTCCCCGATACATCGGGGAGCTTCCCTCAGACAATGGCGAACCTCCTGATGTCCATCGGTATAACAGCCCTGACGCAGTTGAACCGACGCATTGAGTCGGGAATACATCGAGAGTTATCCCGATGCCTACCAATTCACAAATTGCCTCATGACTTCCCCGAAGCTACCCATAGACCACGAGGATCATATTCCCGATGCCTCCCGAAGCCGAGGCAAAAAATGCTCAGTGGGACTTAGGCTTAAAGTATTTCGGCACCATTTGTACGAATTTATTCCCCTCCTATCTGTGAAGTGGTATAATTGCTTTGCTTATACATGTACATGTATGTCTGTCGGTCGGTTGGTAGACCAAATTGTTTCCGTTCACAATTTCCAGAATGCTTGGCCTAATTAAGGACCCTGGAACTTTAGATGGCGGTTTGGCATCAACAATAGATTACCGCTATGGATTGTGCGGTCGGTAGGTCAAGGGACTGTATCACTGTGACCTTTAACATGAATAAATTGGTCAAATGGTTTCCGTTCAATAACTTAACAAGGTCAATAGATCAAAGTCGTCATTCAACCTTATAACATTCCTGACTATCGGGATGTCATAGGGACTTACGTGTATTACAATTTTATAAACCAAACTTTAATGTTAAAGTTATCCAAGGTACATGTAATTATGTAATTACTCAATGCATATGTCTCCGATTCTTCGGGTCTTTTACTCCAGAAACATTTTCTTTGAATAACAATTGCCGCAGTAGCATTGGTACTGTTCCATGACTATTTTCTACGGTTAACACATAACAAGGTCAGATCATTTAATGTAAGGTTGAAATTACGTTTGCATAGGCGTACAGTTTTTTTGGCGACTAAGCGGACAGTCCAGATTTTACAAAATGCGACTAGTGGGTCAGTCATGTTTCGACTTGTCATACAGTGTAATCGGCATACATGTCCCAGAAAAACTCATTTTCTTCAAAAAATATCCGTTAAGATAGAGCAACGTTTGTGTGTATCTATGTGTTAAACATTCATTTACAATGCAGAAAAGGTTGCAGGACTTTGTGAGCGCTAAATATACTATTTTTCAAAGAATTTGTAGGTTCTTTACAAGCTTAAACAAATATCTAATCGTTATTTTACTTGAAAATAAAGTTTATAAGGGCTTTTATCAGGAATGTTTGGTATCTACGAAAACAGTATTTTATGGACTACATTTTAACTAAAACAGAGCACTTACTTTATGCTATACTAAGGAATAAACTAATACAATCCAAATTATCCGAGACGGTAAACACGATCATTTTATTTTCTGGACGCCTAGTTATCAGCGACTTCCGCTTTGGGGGTACAGTGAGTCAACATACTGTGGAACTGCTGCCTAGATTTTTGACTACGGATTGTTTCACTATGACAGTTCGACCGGACCACTGACCAGTACACAAATAGTACACGAACTAGTATTTCAACCAGTGATAATGTTCGTGAAGTTGGCAGGCTAGCGGCCTAGCGGCCTAGCAGCGTGAAGTTGGCAGGCTAGCGGCCTAGCAGCGTGAAGTTGGCGGCCTAGCAGCCTAGCGGCCTAGCAGCGTGAAGTTGGCGGCCTAGCAGCCTAGCGGCCTAGCAGCGTGAAGTTGGCGGCCTAGCAGCCTAGCGGCCTAGCAGCGTGAAGTTGGCGGCCTAGCAGCCTAGCAGCGTGAAGTTGGCGGCCTAGCAGCCTAGCGGCCTAGCAGCGTGAAGTTGGCGGCCTAGCGGCCTAGCGAAGTTGGCAGTCGAAAAAAAAATTGTGAAGTTGGCGGCCTAGCGGCCTAGCGGCCTAGCGTTCTAGCGGCCCAGCGGCCTAGCGGCCTAGCGATCCAGCGGCCTAACAAAGTTGGCAGTCGAAAAAAAAAAAACAAAAAAAAATTGTGAAGTTGGCGGCCTAGCGGCCTAGCGGTCTAGCGGCCCAGCGGCCTAGCGGCCTAGCGATCCAGCGGCCTAACAAAGTTGGCAGTCGAATAAAAAAAAAAAAAAAAAAAAAATTGTGAAGTTGGCGGCCTAGCGGCCTAGCGGCCTAGCGGCCTAGCGTTCTAGCGGCCCAGCGGCCTAGCGGCCTAGCGATCCAGCGGCCTAACAAAGTTGGCAGTCGAAAAAAAAAAAAAAAAAAAAAAAAAAAATTTGTGAAGTTGGCGGCCTAGCGTTCTAGCGGCCCAGCGGCCTAGCGGCCTAGCGATCCAGCGGCCTAGCGATCCAGCGGCCTAACAAAGTTGGCAGTCGAAAAATAAAAAAAAATAAAAAAATTGTGAAGTTGGCGGCCTAGCGGCCTAGCGTTCTAGCGGCCCAGCGGCCTAGCGGCCTAGCGATCCAGCGGCCTAACAAAGTTGGCAGTCGAAAAAAAAAAAAAAAAAAAAAAAAATTGTGAAGTTGGCGGCCTAGCGGCCTAGCGTTCTAGCGGCCCAGCGGCCTAGCGGCCTAGCGATCCAGCGGCCTAACAAAGTTTGCAGTCGAAAAAAAAAAAAAAAAAAAATTGTGAAGTTGGCGGCCTAGCGGCCTAGCGGCCTAGCGTTCTAGCGGCCCAGCGGCCTAGCGATCCAGCGGCCTAACAAAGTTGGCAGTCGAAAAAAAAAAAAAAAAAAAATTGTGAAGTTGGCGGCCTAGCGGCCTAGCGGCCTAGCGTTCTAGCGGCCCAGCGGCCTAGCGGCCTAGCGATCCAGCGGCCTAACAAAGTTGGCAGTCGAAAAAAAAAAAAAAAAAAAAAAATTGTGAAGTTGGCGGCCTAGCGGCCTAGCGGCCTAGCGTTCTAGCGGCCAAGCGGCCTAGCGGCCTAGCGATCCAGCGGCCTAACAAAGTTGGCAGTCGAAAAAAAAAAAAAAAAAATTGTGAAGTTGGCGGCCTAGCGGCCTAGCGGCCTAGCGTTCTAGCGGCCCAGCGATCCAGCGGCCTAACAATGTTGGCAGTCGAAAAAAAAAAAAAAAAAAAAAAAAAATTGTGAAGATGGCGGCCTAGCGGCCTAGCGTTCTAGCGGCCCAGCGGCCTAGCGGCCTAGCGGCCTAGCGATCCAGCGGCCTAACAAAGTTGGCAGTCGAAAAAAAAAAAAAAAATTGTGAAGTTGGCGGCCTAGCGGCCTAGCGTTCTAGCGGCCTAGCGGCCTAGCGACCCAGCGGCCTAACAAAGTTGGCAGTCGAAAAAAAAAAAATTGTGAAGTTGGCGGCCTAGCGGCCTAGCGGTCTAGCGGCCCAGCGGCCTAGCGATCCAGCGGCCTAACAAAGTTGGCAGTCGAAAAAAAAATGTGAAGATGGCGGCCTAGCGGCCTAGCGGCCCAGCAGCCCAGCGGCCTAGCGGCCTAGCGATCCAGCGGCCTAACAAAGTTGGCAGCCGAAAACATTACATTGATATATTCCAACAAAACAATTATGCAAGGCAATGCCTACGCATTTTAAATAAATAAAGGATGCGCATATCGAAGAAGACAAATCGTACCGTATGCCTTATGTTTTCGCCGTGGACTCAATATTAAATATCATATCACGTCAATATGAATTCCACCGACCGTCAAGCAGGTAATGTCATGTTAATAATTTAGAAGTCAGAGGAAATGGACACAGTTTACTTTTATAAGCAGCTTCACTGTCAGATGATTTTGTTAATTACAACACATACATCGTACATACCGTTCCGGGGAAGCCCGACAACTAGAAAGCTATAATTCCTGGAATGTCATTTAATGTGCGATATGTTTAAAAATAATAGTACATAAGATAGCTGATGCATGAACTTCTTGGTTTTAGGTTGATTATGAAACAAGTTGGTACAACCTTGAACAAATATTAACCATTCTCGACACATCATGCCCGAATTTATCCATCGTCACAATATATAATACAATACGTAAGAGAAGAGAAGCCACCTTTCGCTTAGTATGCTGGACATCTTGCAAGGGAAATACTGATACCATTTCGTTTTTAGCATGAAGTGACCCCGGATCGAACCTGGGCGTCCCGCACTCGAAGCGGACGCTCTAACAGTAGGCTATCGAGGCGGCACATTGACACATGAATGATTGCAATGCACATCATCAGTATTTGTTGCAAGTTTGCACGTTTTTATTCATTCAAATATTTTAGTCATCTTCATATCAACACTGGGTGGGATTAAAAATAATAATATGGCAAAGAATGAAAACAATAACGTTATAATTTCATAGTTATGCTCCATATATAAATACCATGTATTTAATTAACATCGCAGTAATATGACTAAATTTTAATTCCAGATACTTCATACACTTATTACAGTAACTTTATTTGTCCAAATAATATACTTTTAGATAACAAATTATAAATAAAATTATATTTATGGTTGTATATTTATCAACCCACACGATCATATGAATTTGTTGTGTAGTTTAATTTGAAACTACAATAACTTTATTAGTTCAACATTCGTGCGCTAAATCGGTATGCACGTAACCACACATTTGAGTGTAGCTGGGGAACTTTGCCAAGAAATTCACATTATCCATGCTTTCTAAGGTTTTCTTCTATCCGGGACATTTCTAAAAGGTAAAATCATATCCTTAAATTCTTCTACCTCGAATGGGTTGTCCATTTTAGTTAGTGACTAACTTTGGTATTCACTAACATTCCATTGAGTTTGGTTGGAGTCACGCTGAAGTCGACGTTTCGCTCCCTCGAAAATTCCTCACTCAGTCGAGTCAACTCCAGCTACACTTACCGTTGTGAATACCAATTTCAGGTTAGGTCGAGTTCACACTCAAACGCACGGACGAAACAACAATTAAATTTGGATTAACTCAGTGAGTGAGAGTGGAGGAGAGGATGTGAATATGGTCCATAGTGTTTATCCCAATGTATTTATACTGTAACATTTATATATCACTGTACCCATGTTGCATAGATGCCTGTGATAAATAAAGTTCCGTTTTGTTCTGTGAAAATTCTAATACATATGCGATGTTGAATTTCTCCGTATAGATTCGGAGGCAATAACTGTAAAATTAGACTGTATTTCAGTCTCATCCATGTCTAATTATTACAAAATAACACTTATTATATCACAAATAAAACATGCATATAACCATTCGATATAGAATTAATTATAAGAGACTCAACTTATGTACAATCACATATATTTACACATTGCAACCAATGAGCATCTAATGTAAAAGTCACAGTATTTTTAAAAAGGATGAATTATTTGAGGACACTACCGAACGACATAAAATATTTGAGGACACTCATGAATACGACCGTTTATAAGAAAGAGTTAATGAAAAACAATAGTTTCACAATTAAATGATCTTATTTTACTAACCATGTATAACATATTAATAAAACAATAAACCTTTCTTTTTCGAAACACTTTCAATGTCTATGATCGTACGTTACTATGATTATACGGTTTGGTGTTAATCTTCGTCACAAATATTGACAAAAAAATCACGGCCGTGAAATACCACAATTTTCTAATCATTGTCATTTTATTAATATTTGCGTTATTGATAATTCTCAATATTGTTACATATTTAGAAACTAAAGAGCTTCATAACGATATAAAACAATAGAAATGGAGTGAATCATAAAAAAAACTGGTACGGCCGTGGAATTCGAACACATTAAAAATATAATTTCACGCCGAGAAAAATGTGTATATATTCAATTAGCCGTTATTTTATTTCAATATGTTTGTATATTTTAAAACAAGAGAGCTTCTTTTTTATTTTGATATAATTTATATGAAAATATGTTAATAAATAAAAAAATAAACTACTACGGCCGTGGAATTCGAACACAAAAATGTGTAGATTTTTTTCTCGAAAAATAGTCTGTGTTTGAACTATTATAATTCATATTTGCATGGGCATAATTTCATTTTTTTATATTTAGAAACTTCAGAGCGTAATCTTTAATTTCATATCAACATTTTAAATTTCGTCAATAAATTAAAAAACTAACCCCCCCCTCCACGCCGTAGAATCACTCCTGTGATCTTGTTTAAAATAGCATAGGGCCGAGAAATACACTATTCCGCTAACGTCACCTGTCAATCAAAATGTGGTGGTCATTTATAATGGGTCATTCGTATCAATTGACCAGACGCCGACTCCACCCACTTAATCTCGTTGATCCAATCAGAGCGTGTTATCGCTATTTTAGATTCCGATGTAAACCTTGGACAACATAACGAAGTCGAGATATAGGTTATAGAGGAAACATTGGTTTTGAAATCACTGCTACGCCTATAACTCTTTAGTTTGTGTATATATCTAATCGACAGTGGTTTCACGCGAAAGGTCTATTTTTGCAGTATAAGAAGGCACCAACAAATTTGAAGATACAAGAGATATTAATATTTTATCACGTTTTAAATAAACCATTTTATTAGGCATTTTTGATCTACAAAACATGGTAACACATATAACTTTTTTGTCAGTGACTATGTTTGGATGACATCTGAATGAATTAACAGGTCTGTTTGTAAAGAATAAAACACACCAAATATGTTTGACAATCATTACATATTAACATTTATAGCGGTTTTAAAACCCGAGAAAATTCACAACAAGGTATATATATAGACAATTGTGCATTCGGGAAGTATATTTCGACTTTTATCATCTGAAAGTCATTTTAATGCATCGTCAACAAAAAGCCGAAGCATTTAATGTTTATTCTTCAAACGAACTTTTATTTTAGACTTTGGCAAAGTTAAAAAACAACAATTAAAACGCATTTATTGTGAAACAATCGACCTAAAATAAATTGGCATGAAATGAATAACTTTCACTTCGGCTAAATAAAACATATGTGTGGTTCAGGAAACATTGGTGAACAATAGGATAGGTAGGTAGGCATTTGTTTTTAGATGTAGGTGTTTGACATACATCAGTGGTCACGATTCACCGGGAAAATAGTTCTATAGCCATAGCACTTTGCATATGCATTCACTGTATAAATTGGTATCGTTGACGGTACTTAAAGTATGTACCTACAGTATCTCCGACTGACAATGAACATGTCTACATGTATTTGATAGAGAAAATAAATAAATATGTTTTTACAGAAAATAAAAACGTCAGTCTATTATAACATGATAGATGTACATTTCATACAGAATCGCCTACCATAATAAAATTTAGCAATAAATACCAGAGACTGTAGTCGTAAATATACAGTTTCTGCCGGAAAGAAATCTACAGCACACGACTATAATTATGGTCATAAAATAGATTTTAAAAAATAGCAGACTTAGTTGAGAAATTACTCGTAGACAAATTTTTGCATTTTTCTCCAACAAATTTTAGTGGAAAGTTTGTTGTGAAAGGACTGGAATGTAAGCCAAAACACTCCTTAAGATTTTCTTAAGCGAGTTTGTTAGTTTGTTATGCTACGGTCACAAAGCTCGTACGATATCCGTACGAATTTACCAACTCGAACGAGTCCACAATGTTTGAAATCCTAACGGTACTTTTTCATTCGTAGGGTCTGGTCACAGCTCGTACGGACCTCGTACGATTTATAGAGATGCAATCGTACGATATCCGTACGGACATCGTAATATCCATACGGACACCGTACGGGGCTCGCAAGGAGCCCGGCCGTACATCGCACGGTGCTCGTAGATCAATCAGAGCTCGTAGATAACTCGTACGGACATCGTAAACTCGTCAGGGCATCGTACGGATTGTTGTAACTCGTAGAGGACTCGGGAGCTCGGTGAAAATGTTTCACCGATCTCCGAGTTGTCTACGAGCTCGAAGAGATATTTGAAGTAGAAAGCTCGCAAGGAAGCTGTCCTCACCCAGTTTATGTATTATTATATTTTGTAAGATGATTTTGGATTAGTTGATATTTCATGTCATGTTTATATATGTAAGAAAAAATGCATAATTGTCCCTCGACAGACTCTGAAATTCAGCCTATTTCGCCATAACGTTTTGAATAGTACAAAGGGTATATACACGTATGTGTCTCATGTGTACCACACCAAATATATATTTTTACCAAAAGAATTAAGTGAATGCAGTAGAAATAGGATATACATATATGTAGATGCATAGACAATGGTTTGATGTGTACTAATAAGTTCTGTGCACGAGAATCACGGAAATAACAACTATCATACACTGAGCGTGTGCGGATCCAGATGGAGTGGGCCTGGACCCTGGAATTTTGGTGAATTGTGGTCATGTAATACAATGAGAGGAGTACGTCTTGGGTGGGAGTCTACTGGGTACCAACTTGGATAAAATATTGCTGGTCGGACCCCTCTCTAGCAAAATAACCCGAATCCATTCTCATACATGTATTGCCGGGTGCCTGGCAGAGTTGGGCCTACCGGCGTCTTACCAAACGACTACATCAGTTATAACCTAACTTTCTCCGGGGTTTGAACTTTCGATCTCCCGCTTCCTATACGGACGCCAAAATCACCCAGCCACGGTCGCGGTAATATGTCATGGATCAAAGTCTGGTGCGTCCCTACTTGGAGAAAGGTTGTTGGTCGGATATATCGATGATGCTAATACGAGAATACGATGATGATAATACGAGAATACGATAGTTTGATGATGATGATAGTAGAATACGATAATGATAATACAATAATAGGATGATGATTATACGAGAATACGATAGTATGATGACGATAATACGAGAATACGATAATGATAATACAATGATAAGATAATGATAATACGAGAATACGATAATGATAATACAATGATAAGATAATTATAATACGATAATATGATGATGATAATACAATTATAAGATAATTATAATACGAGAATACGATAATGATAATACAATGATAAGATAACGATAATACGAGAATACGATAATGATAATACAATGATAAGATAATGATAATACAATGATAAGATAATGATAATACGTGAATACGATAATGATAATACAATGATAAGATAATTTATAATAAGAGAATACGATGATGATAATACAATGATAAGATAATGATGATACGAGAATACGATAATGATGATACAATGATAAGATAATTTATAATACGAGAATACGATGATGATTATACAATAATAAGATAATGATAATACGAGAACACGATGATGATAATGCGATAGAACGATGCTGATAATTACGAGAAAACGATAATGATAATACGATAGCTCGATGATGATATTACGAGAATGCGATTATGATGACGATAATGATAATATGAGAATACCATAATAATGATATAAAAATACGACATTGTTTTCATGAATTAATCAGTGTTGTGTTTTTGCTGTTGGCAGAGTCTATCTACCGGAACTTGGATACATGATACAGTTGCAGTATCAACATAATAGCAGTGAATGTTATAGTGTGTACAACAATGTCATAGTGTGTACAACAATGCCATGCGTTATTACATGTACATTCGAAATAAAGATATTAAAAGTCTGTGTACAAATGTTGTTATACTCGCACAGTCTGTCTGTCTTCCAAAATTTTAATTTTTCAATATTTCAATATACACCATACTCATAACTATTCATTGTCATAAGTAAAGCAGTTGAGATAATGTTCATTATCTACATCTTAATGGCGTCCCATGCGATGCAAAACCTTGCAAATTTCGATATCCGTAAGGATATCGTACGATACTCGCACGAGTATTTCGTAGCTCGTGTGGTGTCCGCAAGAGCCTCGTGCGAGAGTATACAGACTTGAAAAATATCAACGGGCTCGTAGACAGCTCGGGAGCTCGGTGAAACATTTTCACCGAGTCACCGAGTCCTCTACGAGTTACGAAAATCCGTACGATGCTCGTACGATTTTCGATATCCGTACGGGCTCCGTGCGAGTTCGCCAAAATCAACTCGTACGGAGCTCGTAAGGAGCTCGTAGGGCAAATGTGACCATAGCATTACCTGGTAAAACCCTTTAAAGATGTTAAAAATTATATTTACGTAGTTTTTCATTTACATAGCACAGGTCACTCGGTCCAAATGAAATTGTTGCACAGTTTTTGGAAAATATTTATGTACACTAGTCAGATGCACCATTATGCAATTATGCATCCTGGTAAGCATACTTAATAATACAATATTTGAGAAAACCGCTGTTAAATACAACCTGCAAACAAAAACCACTATATAACAATATATTCAAAAAAATAATGTCATCTTCTCATCAAACCATTTTCAATGATATTAACCCGTACCTCTTGAGAGGGACATACCTTTCATTAAATATCACTATTTGCAGTTTGCAAATGGATGGTCTTTATAGGCAAATACTAGTATTGGTGGACTATATAATTATATTTAATCAAGATCTCGAAGGTTTTTGTTACAAAAAAAAACGATAGTCACAATTTAGTATGAATATATTGGCATACATTTTATACCATGCATGTTTATGTAAAATAATAATAATGTTGTGAAGACGATTTTACTTCTTCTGTGTGTTGATATATGTTACTTGGGGCTGTACTACTGTGCACCCAAACTGTGGTTGACTGTCTTCCAAGATCTAAAAATAATCAAGAAGTGTGTCCTTTCCTCAAATTTATTTTACACAAGTATAGTTCTTAAAACATAGAAGTCGGTATCAAAAGTCCGATAATTTATGAATACAAATAAGCAACATAAATATATCAAATGTATTGGATGTTATGAAATTTAAGTATAAAGTATTTTAAATGCTATAGAAAACAGTGTTCAAATGACGACAATAAACAAAGCATTAAAATACATACGGCCTAAGATCGACCTGAACTTTCGGTTTAAATCATTTAGAAAATATATCAATAAGAAGTATACATACATGTCATTATGTCAAACAGCGTGGAATAATGATAATTAAACAAAAACTTTTAATTAAAACAACTCTGTTTTGATTTCCGGGTTGAATTAAATCCAAAGATACAAAATTACTGCTAAGTGCATAATGGAACCGAAACGGCCAGAATAACCGAAAAGTATACAGCGCTCTATGTGCAACATAGGCCGCTTAATAAATTTCTTTACTCCGATGAATACCAATTTCTCAATACATACTAATTCATCAATAATGAATTCAAATACAATTCCACACTGTCAGACAATTAAAATACAGAAATAAAATACTATTCATCAAAAGTTCATAAACCTTTGTAGGTACATTTGTTATATACACGCATATTACACCCACACAAAAATAACTGAACTTACAGTAAAACAGTATTACTTCTACAATTAGAGATCTTGCGAATTATAAAACATATTGAATTTCTGAATAAGAGTACTTGTAAAATACTTAAAGAATATAGCAAAGTTTCTTACCTAAAAATAATCAAGAAGTGTGTCCTTTCCTCAAAGTTATTTTACACAAGTATAGTTCTTAAAACATAGAAGTCGGTATCAAAAGTGACTTCTCTGAGGAAGGACACAACTTTTAACGAAAGACCGAAAACAATAATTAACCAATCAAAAAGCCGAATAAAATTTAAGACATTTTGTATTGACCAATGAAAAAGGAGTTTGAAAATTACTTAACACGTCTTGCTCATTCTGACATAAAAGAATGTTTGAGCCTCAAGCGCAAAAAGGTGTAAATGGCTTGTAATTGCCAATCACCGAAATCCGGCTGAAATGCAGTATTCCGGAGACAAACCGGCTACTTCGCTGATACTGTTTCAATGGTTTTTCGCACCTCCATTGTTAACTGTTTTTATACCATATGTTTCAATCAAACAAAAATGCACTCATTCAACATGTCAACAATTACAACATACATAACGAACACCAATCTATTGTTGTAAAAATACCCATATTTAACATACATACTTAAAATTCTAGAAATTGTGTAGAAATAGATTATCTATAATATCTGTGGAAATTCCCAGCATACAATTTCAACTTCAACAATTTAGATGTAAAAATATAACCCAAACTTATAAATAACCCATATTTTATTAACATTTAGTAAAAGAAAAAATCACAAATTTTAGGGCATAACAATAAACAAGACAAGACATTTGATTAGGCTGGGATTAAAACAGGAGATGGAAACTTGTTTTTTCATAATGCCGTGTGTGACTGTTGCATATATGGTGGATACATATCCAGATTTATTTATTTATTTTTATGGCGATTCCCGATCCTGATCACAACCACGGACATGGCACACCCAAAGCAGTCAATATAACAGTTAGGCCAATCCAAGTGACTCGGAAGTCTGAAGATACTCAGATTCACATTCTACACCGTCAACCTAAATCTTGATTAGGCAATATTTTTAGTTTCGTCAGAGAACTGTCTCTGTTTTCGGCTATTTCTGACTGGGTAATTGTTGAACTACATAATGGAAGATCATTTAGTTATTTTGCCAATATCTGTGGCAAAGTAAATCCCTTGTATGCCTTGCCATTATTGGCAGGCTGATTGTGTGAATTTGTACTCGAAGTTATCGCTTGATTGTGGGTTTACATATACTGTATAAAGTAGATCTATAAGTTTCTTGAAGTTAAAAACTCGAAAATTCATATACATGTAATGTGAACGTAAGTCAGTAGGTTTTGAATTAATATGAACTAAGGCACAGCCTATTTTAGCGAATTGTATCTTAACTATTAAAGAACAGCTTAGCTATATCATTTACACTAGGCAAGTTGATTTAACCTAGAATTTATTAAAATCCCAATTCAACTTATTATGAAGTCATTACTTTCTGGTCCGACTCCACATGTACTGTACGATAGTAAGTTGTTGAGGTTCAAAAACGCCAGAAAAAGTAACATGATCATCCAGGACAGAATGATTGGTGATCATACATGTATGATTCATAAATGTACAGTCAGTAGAAAATTTGTGACATTTTTGGGTACGAAGTAACGAAGGACGATACAGTACTAGTACGAACCTGCTTTCATTTTTAAGTTCATTGTTCTGTATAACTACGTTGATTATGTCTATAAAAATACGACTTTCCTTGTTTAAAACAAGTACTTTCATGGTGTAATCAGTTGATCAGTAACTGGCAAGCTGTCACGTCCAGTGCTTTCTCTTCCAAGCGTTCCTATTCCAAGATGGCGGTCGATCAAAGTGCTATACTAAGCAACTGAGCATTTATCTCCCTTATTTTAAAATGTGTTCTAGATAGGCCTACTCGAGTTTTTGGAATATTTTTAAACATCATTAAAATATAAAAGAAAATTTATGAGCTACAGAATAACGCATTTTAGGGAACTTTTGTTATTCTATTGGCGGCCATTTTTCATTATCTTTCTGTAACTGCGAAACTATAACACAAATTTTCAGATCCATTAGTGAATTCAAACTCTGACCAAACCACGTGACCCGTTGACTTAATGCTTCGCGCCAGAAAATTCGCTTTTACACGCGGTATGCTGTCTAATAACCTGTCACTGCACGCAATGCATGATTTGAATATAGTTAAATGTTTAACAGCATCCGATAAAGATGCGGAACAGAAAGAAATCTGCATCATTTTTGGAGAGATTGAAATAAAACACATCATATTAAATAATAAATTATTTTCAATATACTAAAGTGCGTTCAAATGAGAACAGTTATAAATATAAACTCGCCCGAAAGGTAAACTTTATAAGGGTTCGATATCAAATAGTGTGCAAATCTCACTCCATATACGAAAGGCGCGTTAGTGTAGTGGATAAACCCTCACGTCCTTCAAGTTTCTATTTTATTCTGAGTTGTAGGTTCGATCCCCACTTCGGTCAACCTTTTTATTGCATGTATCCATGTTATAAAGTCTTATATTATACTGCTGTTTTAATGAATCGATACGTCAAAGTGATCAAAGTTTCACGTTGTAGTGAATATATTAAAAACGATTGTATGAGTGTTGTACTGTATATAAGAATAAAACAATTGAAATACGACTTGATAAAGAATGAAAATATAACACAAACATTAATCTACGTACTGCATACCTTACTCGTGTATGTTTTTGTTTTAGTTACAAATAAAAAATAAGGTACTTGTAAAAAGATAAAAAAAAAACACTTTAAAATTTAAGTAACTTGGATGGGTGACGAACCAGTGGTAAGATTGAACAAAATAACTTGAATAATAGCGGCATACTTACCCACTCGACTAACGAGACGACGTGAAAACACGTTTTGAAGTATTATACTATTGGTTGAAGGTATCTAGTTTATTATATAAAACATAAGCCTCCCATATTCTTTTGAATGGGACAGTTCCCTCATTAGTATTACTTATTGAACCGACAGTAGTATTGTTATGACGTTTTTATTACATACATGTTATATTTATTATGCAGAATCAATCGAGGATAAAGGATGATTTTCCCCGACTATTCCCCAGCACACGCTCCCTAGTATATTAATTAGCCGGTCGTTTCTGCTCATCCGAATAACACACATTGATTAGTACATTTCAAAAATTAATGGCAGGAAAATATATTGCGTAGTCCCAACACTACAGGTAAGTGTTTGACTAGAACAATAGAGTTTCAGTATGGTTTTACTTCGGCTAGTAAGCTTGTGGTTATCGTAAAACATTTTAGCGAGATTGTGTCTTTCGTGCTCTGCTTACCTTTATGTCCGATTTGTTATTCCTTTTATATAAATTATAGCTCGCCGGAGATAATTCTAGCCTTATCAATAAACAAACATGCATAATACAAACTCTGCACGTTCGAATGACCGCTTGTTATCAGTGAAGATTGAAAGAGTACTAAAGAAGTGATTATACACAAGATAGAGCAAAGAATAGACGTTGAAAATGCATTTAATTTTCATATTTATTTGTATACAAATGCTAGTGCTATCATCGGCGTTCGATAGTGTGTGCCATTTAAGACCTGTATCAGTGTGAATCAATTGACGTGTTCCTCCACTTTAAGCATGAATATATTACAAGGTTACTGTGCGGAATATATCCGCTACCGTCATTATGTGAGTGTACATGTAGTGAATAAACTTTAAAATGTTTCCTTAACAGAATATATAAGTATACTCCCCTATTTATTTCTACAGTGTATTGTCTACGTGTACAATCACACAATGACATATCCTTGCCATGTCGGGAAATCTGAAGTTCCCTGTGCTATCGTGTGACACGGTAAACAAATAAATTGCGTCCGCCACATCTTTTTACCTGTAGAAAGTACACACATAATGGGTATTCAAAAGCACAAACTAATATTTACGAAGTCATACCTAAATCATTCCAATCATCCCTAATATTGCAGTAGCAATATGATTAATATAGTATTAAACTGAAATACATGTATGTATAATCAATAATAATAATGTTTAGGCTGTTTGTTTCGAGATATTTTGGATGTCCACATGTAATAAAATGAGAGAACAGTTAAATCCTAATTCAAATTATGGCTTTCTTCAAGATGTTGGAAATATCTATGAATTAAAAAACGTGTTTAGAGTCTTTAGATGTACTGGTATATTGTTACTAAGTATACATTTAATGTAACTAATTATATAATAAAAACATACACTGTTGATATTTTATAACCTGCTAAGTGATTAAAGTATGCTATTGATATGCATGTATGAGAACATTCGGGCAACTTTTAGATCTTAGTTTTAGCTGAATGCATTTGTGAAAACTATGTACAATGCAACCTCTCCAGAGGCTCTGAGCAGCCCTCCACTGAGCAACAACCTCTCTTCAGCAACATAAACATGTTGTTCGAGAAGAGACAATCTCTACATACAACAACATAATGTTATGTTTCCCAATGTGTGTCGCTATAGAGAGCTTTTATTGTTTTCAAAGTGCACATTTTCTCTTAGAATATGATTTATCTAAGAATTGCACTATAGGGTATGCATTTTGAAAAAGTACATAATTTTATATGTTTACGAGCGTCGTACGACGGTCGTGCGATTGTCGTACGAAGGTCGTGCCATTGTCTCACGGCAGTCGTAGGATAGGGGATGTTCACAAGACTGTCGTGCGACAATCGCACAATCATTGCACGTCCATCGTACGTCCATCGCACGATAGTGGTATGATTCTAAGTGCCTAGAGTGACCTTATAATCTCAAACAAATCGTGCGTCCATCGTGCGTCCATCGCACGTTCGTCGTGCGACGACGTAGGGCATCGTACGACGGGCCTACGACAGTCACCCGCCTTAGAATTTTTTAACATGTCCAAAACTCTACAACGAGGGTCTACGATTATGTTTTCCGTCGCACGACGGTCGCACGATGCAGAAATTTCTCAAGTCCGTCGTGCGACGGACGCACGATAGTCCTCAAATTTACACCGTAGACCCGTCGCAGGTCCGTCGCACGACAATCGTGAAAGGGGTTTTACAAAATGCGATACGGGCATCGGATATTTATGTATTAGCATCCAAATAAATATGTACATTTCATGGAATGAGTCGGGTTTAATTACAGAAACCATATTTGGAACAGGTGGTCACCGTGGATGGGGAGAATTTTTAAAAGCTCACTGTGGAATCCTGCACATGAATAAAACGTGTGAAAACTAAAATACGAACTTATAACACACAGTAACATTGACATGTTTATCTTATTACTTGAGTAGATAAGTGACTTAATATTATTCATGTTTTAAATCAACGATACAAAAATGTTATATTGAGGACTTTGGTTAAACTGTTTGGAATAGACAAGTTAAATTCATAAACTAGATCTATATGAGTAGTTTATTATTTTTTATTTATCTTCAAACTATTAGATATATTTATTTTTATTTGTATCTAGTTCTAGTGTGTACAAAATGTTATATCTATTAATTTATGTCAAATAACTCTTAAATAATAAAATCGCCAAATTTATTGACATATAGGGGAAATAGCTGTTATACACTCTAACTAGATAGAAACAAGAAATAAATTAATATATCTTAATATTCCAATTTAAAACAAACATAAATGATAATATCACACATATTGTCTAGTGTACATACAGTACTTAGCACCCTATTGATTTTCAGTAGCCGGGACCAGTTTCTGTGTTTTATGACCCTAGATAACCACTGATAGTGATCTCCTGATGATAGCCAGAAATATAGAAGTACCATTATAGGTCATCGTGCCTCAGATCTGCCAATCTACTAGGAACGCCGATTAACCAGCTTTATCAGCCAATCAAATCTTAATAGTGTTGGTGGAACTGACCAACCAGGCAATGTTCATCCTCATTCATCAGTGGTTAGTCAAGTTCCCAGACTCGAAGAATACTCTGGTGAACGAGAATGGACAATGTTATGTAACCCACAAAATAAAACCGACTGCAGCTGTTGACCCCTATATGACCCATTCGTGAAAATGTTCAGTGACGAGCACGTGGTAGTTGGTTATAGGAGGGATTCAGAAATAGAGAATGTCCTAAAAATAGATTTACTGATAAGAACTGACCACAGCAACGGTTGCTGGTCGGTCACCGACCTAGTATCATTTGTATAGAATTTGTACTAAGGTGTGTAATATAGCATCATTTAAAACTCAAAGGAGTTAATTAACACTGTTGTGATATGATGTACATGTTTAGGTAACATATGTTTTTGGTTGGATCAAGTATAATGAAACATAATCATGCTTTTAAGTAAGCAATGTAAGGATTAATAGCTTAACTGGAAACAATGTTCAACATCATATGCATTTCGGATGTCATAATTCTGCTGTTGACCTAACAGAAAATAATAGTAAATAATTTTGAATACTTGGCACTGTTAATATAAATCAATTGTCCTCAACATGGTGAAGCTGTCGCTCGTCTTATCTCATTTTTGAATTGATATTATCATGATTATACATGTAAGGTTGACAAAATCCCTAGTGATATATTTTCATGGTAATACTAAGTCTGTAATAAAAGAAAAAAGTTATTAAAATACAGTATTGTACATGTATTGGGCGGCACGAAATACCCAAATATACCCAAATATACCTTTATTAGTAAGAATCTTACCCAAATATTTGCAATTTTATAACAAACTAGCTTAAATAAACGCTACTACGCAGTTTAAGGAATAAAAAAATGTCAAATAGTAAGATTTTTCGGTAAATAAACACTACTGAGTACAGTACGGAACCCGTATCCTGCCGACATGCGGCGTATATGCGTATCCGATAAATCTAACCCTATCTAGCTGGATATGTATGAATCTGGCCCATATCTTTGTCATTTTTATAATTTTCTACATCATTCCTTGAAATGGATTAAATACGATGTAAATAATAATTGTTTTAATTGATTACTAAGGACGCTAATTAATCCGACCAGTATCCTGTCGAACGGCGTTTTCCATAATATTATCACGTCGTGAAGATCACTTTGTCTCCTTTGACGATCTTCATGTGCGGATCCAGAGGGGTTCGGGACGTCCTGTCATAGGACTTCGATTTGTCAGTGTTTAAGTGTGTGTACTTATTTCTACTTATCATGTTAATTCATGTTCAGGCGCGTAGCTAGCCCTATAATCATGTGGATTTACGATTGTTTTAGGTGATCGGGGGCATGCTCCCCGGAATTTTTTGAAAACAATGGTGTAATCTGGTGCATTTGAAGCGTTCTCAAGGTGCTTTATTTAGTTTTTAAGATCATTATTTGTAAATAGAGTAGGCCTACTTCCCTGTTCAAAATAAAGCTAAAATATAAACCAAACATATTTACGAGTCCCATTTTACATGTATTATGTTCACAAAATTCTCAGATATCATACAGAAAGAACGTTGCTGCCTTGAAAAGATACAGGCAACTAGACTTCTATTAGCGGCTAATAGAAGTGTAGTTGCCTGTCCCTTTTCAAGGCAGCAACGTTCTTTCTGTATGATAACATTGTCAGTCAATGTTCATATGTCTGTAGCTACTACATTGTAGTAAGATCGCATATATTTTTTACCCTTCTTATAAAACTAAAACTACCTCTCATTTCAAGCTCTAGAGACCTACGTAGTAATTAGCACAAAAAAGGAACGGTTAGAACAGTGACCTTTTCTAGTTTTCCGAGATGCGATCGGTGCATGGGAACGTTGCCACAGTGTCGTTGGTGGCGAGCTGCTTTTTACTTTGATCGCTCCGTATACTGGAATTCAGCCATAGTCACAGCTTTGTCCTCACCGCGGCACCAGTTACCATAAAACGCGGAAAACCTATCGTTCCGTAGCTATACAACTAAGTCGATGTATTGCTTATGTGAAAGTTTATTCGGTGGTCTAGCACCCTGAACCATGAACCAACCAGAAACTATGCAAAATGACGACAAATTAAAACCTCACGATGTTACACCTATATGTGGAATCGCCTTCTTGCTCTAGAAAGCACTTCAATGGAAGGTTATATATAAAGTTAAGTATGACACTTTAAAACATTAATGGCTCTTAATGAACTTAACAACCAGAGAATCCCTAGTTGCGGTTGTACTGAGACCAGTTTGTTAACGTCAAAGACTACTGTAACAACTACAGTATGGCAGGTTGGTAGTGTCACACAAACACAAACATTCTGGCGTAAATAACCGGCTCGATGTCTGAGTATATATCACAAGGCGAATTCTACAGAAATTTAGAATAAAGACACGATAAAGAATGAAGTAGTTTAAAGTGAATTAAGTTCGAACTTTGACAAAGATTTATGTAGCGCCCTTTTCATGCTAATGCACGTTCAAAGGCACTTTACATGATTGTGTTTCAGCCACAAGGGCGCAGGTGCATCCTCTACCAGTGCAGATACAGCATAATCTGACCAGAGGGACAGACTGAGAGAAAGCCCCTGAAGGGAGAGAGAGACATTAGATACAGACATGTCCGGCGCTGCAGAAGTGCGCATAGCTCTTATTTCGAATAGACAGCCTGGTTATAGCACCGATACACAGTTTCCTGGCACTTCCTGATACTTTGCAGACCACACGGCCAGATATAGCGGGAAATATTATAAATAGTTCAGAAAATGTCAAGTTCCGATGCCAGGGATTGAACCCACGACCTCTGGATTGACAGCCCAGTGCGTTACCACAAGGCTATTTCATTTCTATAGACTGGTCATACTCGTCCATAAAAATTATACAAAATGTTATAATTTCTCAATGAGAGAAGAGCTTTCGGTGTAATAGTTAGCTGTTATTGGTTGAAATCTAGTTCTGGAAAGCTAATTTAACTTCAATAAATTGTCGTATATATGTTTATAGCTTCTTTGTCTAAATCCCTACCGTGGGGCATAGTTTTTCATCCGGGTATTTAATAAAAACAAGAATATAAAGTATCACTGTTGTCTTTCGAGGTATCCAAATTCCCGAATGAAAGTCTATTCCCCGGGACTCGGAGTCAATAAGGCCGGGCGGGCATAATATTGACTGGTGCATAAGAGTAGCGACTAAAAAATAAAATACATACATAACAGTGTATGTTAAGGGCCGCTGGGCGTATGAGCTGGGGTGGGGGCAGGAAACAAACCCCCAATGTTAGGACTAGTGGGTAACGTTAGTTTGCTGGAGCTCCATAACTCTTGGTTGTATTTTATATTTGATTTATTTCAAGGAAGTGTCTTTTCTATAGACTGGTCAAACTCGTCCTTGAAAATTATACAAAATGTTATAATTCCTCAATGAGAGAAGACCTTTCAGTGGAAGAGTTAGCTGTTATTGGTGAGGATATAGTTCTGTTCTGGGAAGCTAATTTAGCTTCAATAAAGTGTTGTAAATTTGTTTATATATATGTATGTTTAACTTGACTGTGTGCATAAAACAGGCAACCATGTTTGAACAGGGTTGATGGATTGAAACAAATAAATATTACTAGTAATTCAAGTACAAATGTTAATATAAATGATTTATTTTCTTTGTAAATCCCTACATACATTGTTCACCAAGCACAAGTTAATGGGCAATGTTCAAATCGATTGTCCGGATCCGAGGGGTCAATTTAAGAGCAAATATGTGTCAAATCCTCGTAATTTTGTCCGGTGTCCGGAGTGGAGGGGTTCCGGATCCGAGGGGTAAAAACGTATTAAAACATGAATAAGAATATTCGGGACCAACAGATCCGCCCGGATTAGAGGGAAATCCGGATTGGAGGGGTCCGGATTAGCGGGGTTCCACTGTACATAGATACTAACTACAGGTCAACACATCTCACATTTCGTGCACACTGCGATCAGGTGAGGTATAATACGATCAAATTGACCTGATCCTCAAACCTTTTGTTAGCATAATTTAACAGTTTTTGTGTGTAATTAAATTTCACATTAATATAAATCTCCGGCACTTGAATGATTCCTCTCAAGAAGCTAACACATGTAATATATTCTAGCATTAAGGTCCAGTAACAGGTAAATTTGTTTGTACTATATATTGTAATCATTTAACAGACATTATAGCAGCAACAGACAGTATGAAGCAGACCGGGCATTATAACAGTAACAGACATAATGAGGCAGACGTTATAGCATAAACAATATAGACACTATGAGGCATACATTATAATAGTAATAGACACTATGAGGCATATTATAACAGTTATAGACACTGTGAGGCATACATTATAATAGTAATAGCCACTATGAGGCAGACATTATAACAGTAATATACACTATGAGGCATACATTATAATAGTAATAGACACCACAAGGCAGACATTATAACAGTAATAGACACTATGAGGCATACATTATAATAGTTATAGACACTATGAGGCATACATCATAATATTAATAGACACTATGAGGCAAACATTATAACAGTTATAGACACTATGAGGCATACATTATAATAGTAATAGACACTATGAGGCAGACATTATAACAGTAATAGACACTATATATATGAGGCATACATTATAATAGTAATAGACACTACGATGCAGACATTATAACAGTAATAGACACTATGAGGCATACATTATAATAGTTATAGACACTATGATGCAGACATTATAGCAGCAACACAAATTATGAGGCAGTCATTATGGCAGTAGCAAACATTATGAGGCAGACATTCTAGCAGTAGCAGACATTATGAGGCAGACATTCTTGCACTATAATTGAAACGCGACACATAAAATATTGTTTGAAAATAACATGTAATAGCAAAGTTATAAGCATTTTCTCGTTATATATGGATCATCCCTGAAGTCCATTATGTGTAAATATCGCTGGTTTAGAATTAGGAGGTCGCAAGTACAGAATCAAACTTTTCACAAAAAAGGAAAACGCCGTCTGTAAACAAATCATTACTTCTGGAAAACCAAACCTTTTAAATTTTACTTTGGCCAACATGACACTTCCGATTTTCATGAAAATAGGCTCATAAGAAGCGCCTCGAGGTGCAGATTTCAAATATGCATAAGTCTTATAAGGGCGTAAGAAGTACTTACGACCTTCTAATTCTAAGTCAGCGATATATACATTTATATATTGTACACACAAAAACAGTAATTAATCTATTGTTAATTAATTACGCGCTAGCTTATTTGGTAGTAAACAGTTTCATATTGAATTGGATCATTGTTTAAAGGATTGTCTACATACATTAATTTCTGCCATGAAGATAACAATCGTCTTTTTAATCTATACAAATTCCTCTTTATGATAAAAGCCAACTAATCAACAAGAGTGCGATATGACGCCCAAGTGTGCTATACCGTATAACAGTTACCGATACATCGAAAGTGTATCTGATCTCTCAGCATGATGTCAGTGTGCGGTCCCTGGTGCTATACGATATAAGGTTAACAGTATCGAACAACGTAACTGTAATTTGTAAATTTATCATCCATTTGTCTAAGCATGTCGGTATGTGATCACTGATTTTATGATATGATAAGTTAGCAGTACCGCACACTATTATCTGATATATCACACGATGTCCGTATGTGACAGGAAGTTATAAGATTATGACCGAACTTGGAAAGGGGTAATATAAATGTATCTATCTAATACATGTGAATGTAAAGCAAATTAAAAACAGCTAATGATGTGTTAACTAATTAAACAGTTAACATTACTGGGTTCTGGCGCGTTTAATTCGTTTGGTGCATTAAATCATATTTAAGAATTTATATATGACCGTGACCAGTGACCAATAGTTTGATAAAAAATCGCCCAGTTGTGCTAAAAAGCTCGCATATTTTAGTGTATTCAACAATTCGGAAATCAGTTTTACCTACAATTTGCATTACCTCTATAGAACAACACCATTAATTTTGTGAACACACTAAGTATGGTTGATGTACAGAAAGTGTTTTACATAATGATATGAGTGGACCCGGTCTCCCTAAGCATCTCAAGTAGAAATCTCATCTCAATTAAGATTTTGCTCAAATCAGAGTCAGAATTTGAGATAAATTTAATATTCGAGATTTTTAAATTTTACAGTAATAAACTGTTTTGTGATGCGAATTTTGAGTCTAGCCTCCCATGGATGTTATATAAAAGATACATGACCATATTTGAAATGAGATTTGTCTCAGTTTGAGATGTAAAGGAGATCGGGACCTGATTGTTTCTATGTGGAAGGCCGCTCTGGGGCGCGCTTATGTGGATAGGTTGCACTAATCTATACTACCTACGTGTATGTAATCCTGTATTTACTCGTTTCCCGTTTTACGATATCCTTAAATTCATGAAAATGAAATACCCCAGGAATGAAAAGTAGCGTCAAATCCTGTAGTCTTGGGAAGAAACTTAACACGACCAGCCCCCAATCTCCCGCAGCATCTCAAGTAGAAAACTCAGCACAAATTGAGATTTTGCTCAAATCAGAGTCTGAATTTTTGATAGATCTGAAGTTTGAGCTCTTGAAAGTTGACTGTAATAATTTAACTCAGAATGGTGTTTCTGTGCTGTGCTGAGCCCAGACTCTCATGGAAATTACATCAAAGACACATGCCAATACTTTAGATGAGATTAAGCTCAAATTGAGATGCTTAGGGAGATCGGGGGCTGTAAACCCTCTTTCACAATTATGGAGCGGTCGCTATTGCCGTACTTCCGTCGTATGAACGGTTGGCTCGGATTTTTAATGACAATTGTAGATATTGTGAAATATTCTTACGGCGGACATGCGATAGCAATGTATACGATAATCAGTTATGAGTCAGTACTATTCGTGTACACATCAGCTCAAAATTATTATTTACAAGATGGTTGAGCAGGCGGCTAGGAGTTCGATCCACACGGTCTCTTATACGTTGATAGAATGAGGCGTGTCATGAATACATAGTAATGTTCTGTAATTTTAGCTGTAGTAGGGTATTTACGTAATGCGTAGAACGAATTATATAGATCTAAATATTAATTGCTGTTTGCCTTCATTGACTGCTGGTCATTGAATTATGCTAGAAATAGGATAATGTTAACACATCTGTAGATATGTAGATCTACAAGAATAATCTCTAATACGAAGATCAACACTGATATTTCCCGTCGCAAGATGTAGAATACCCGTATCATACCCGGCAACTTCAAGGCGTGTGTGCATAACACCAAACCAAGCCTTGCTACGCCCCTGGAACTAATTTAATTGGTCACTCCATGGATGTTTAGATTTATTTACCCTCGCCACTGGGATAACCCATATGGGCGAGCATAAATGTCACACCTAGTTCATCATCATGTTCTTAACATGAATATATTGATATGCTTAAACTTTGATAGATATGAGCCTCATAATGTTTTTCCTTGTATCTAAAATAACCATGTTTTTCTTTTATAGCTGTTTTTAATTTGTTATACTATTTACAATTGTTTGTCGGAAAAAACCTGTTAGCTTGTGTTACTATGTATATTGAATACGACGTAATATAAATGTTCTTGTATCTTGTAATGATGTAGATCTTGTATGTATTATTCTTAACAGACCTATATGAAAGTTTAAAAAGCGCACCAGTGATTTTCACGACAAGAATATATACATGCATAAATGAACTTGACAGGCGAAGAGAATATGAAATTTAGAATAAAGACACGGAAAATATTAATATTAAACTATTACAAGAGTCAGTGAAAACAGGATGTTATGTTAAAAATATCCATAGCATGTATACAAAATACTTCAAAAACATTTTTGTGAAATACATAGATTTCGAGGTTGAACCCGAAATAAACAAACACGCACGCACGCACCAATACACACGCACACAAGCACGCACACACACACACATGGACGCACAAAAACAACAACAACATTAGGCCGCTAGGCCGCCAACTTCACATTTTTTTCTGCCAACTTTGTTAGGCCGCTGGATCGCTAGGCCGCTAGACCGCTAGGCCGCTAGGCCGCTAGGCCGCTAGGCCGCCAACTTCACAATTTTTTTTTTTATTTTTTTTTCGACTGCCAACTTTGTTAGGCCGCTGGATCGCTAGGCCGCTAGGCCGCTGGGCCGATAGACCGCTAGGCCGCTGGGCCGATAGACCGCTAGGCCGCCAACTTCACAATTTTTTTTTTTTTTTCGACTGCCAACTTTGTTAGGCCGCTGGATCGCTAGGCCGCTAGGCCGCTAGGCCGCTAGGCCGCTGGGCCGCTAGACCGCTAGGCCGCTAGGCCGCCAACTTCACAATTTTTTTTTTTTTTTTTTTTTTTCAGACTGCCAACTTTGTTAGGCCGCTGGATCGCTAGGCCGCTAGGCCGCTGGGCCGCTAGAACGCTAGGCCGCTAGGCCGCCAACTTCACAATTTTTTTTTTTTTTTCGACTGCCAACTTTGTTAGGCCGCTGGATCGCTAGGCCGCTAGGCCGCTGGGCCGATAGACCGCTAGGCCGCTAGGCCGCCAACTTCACAATTTTTTTTTTTTTTTTCGACTGCCAACTTTGTTAGGCCGCTGGATCGCTAGGCCGCTAGGCCGCTGGGCCGCTAGACCGCTAGGCCGCTAGGCCGCCAACTTCACAATTTTTTTTTTTTTTTTTTTTTTTCAGACTGCCAACTTTGTTAGGCCGCTGGATCGCTAGGCCGCTAGGCCGCTGGGCCGCTAGAACGCTAGGCCGCTAGGCCGCCAACTTCACAATTTTTTTTTTTTTTTTTCGACTGCCAACTTTGTTAGGCCGCTGGATCGCTAGGCCGCTAGGCCGCTGGGCCGATAGACCGCTAGGCCGCTAGGCCGCCAACTTCACAATTTTTTTTTTTTTTTTTTCGAGTGCCAACTTTGTTAGGCCGCTGGATCGCTAGGCCGCTGGGCCGCTAGAACGCTAGGCCGCTAGGCCGCCAACTTCACAATTTTTTTTTTTATTTTTTTTTTTCGACTGCCAACTTTGTTAGGCCGCTGGATCGCTAGGCCGCTAGGCCGCTAGAACGCTAGGCCGCTAGGCCGCTAGGCCGCCAACTTCACAATTTTTTTTTTTATTTTTTTTTTTTCGACTGCCAACTTTGTTAGGCCGCTGGATCGCTAGGCCGCTAGGCCGCTGGGCCGCTAGAACGCTAGGCCGCTAGGCCGCCAACTTCACAATTTTTTTTCGACTGCCAACTTCGCTAGGCCGCTAGGCCGCTAGGCCGCCAACTTCACGCTGCTAGGCCGCTAGGCTGCTAGGCCGCCAACTTCACGCTGCTAGGCCGCTAGGCTGCTAGGCCGCCAACTTCACGCTGCTAGGCCGCTAGGCTGCTAGGCCGCCAACTTCACGCTGCTAGGCCGCTAGGCTGCTAGGCCGCCAACTTCACGCTGCTAGGCCGCTAGGCTGCTAGGCCGCCAACTTCACGCTGCTAGGCCGCTAGGCTGCTAGGCCGCCAACTTCACGCTGCTAGGCCGCTAGGCTGCTAGGCCGCCAACTTCACGCTGCTAGGCCGCTAGGCTGCTAGGCTGCCAACTTCACGCTGCTAGGCCGCTAGGCTGCTAGGCCGCCAACTTCACGCTGTTAGGCCGCTAGGCCGCTAGCCTGCCAACTTCACGAACATCCAGTGATATTGGTGATAAAGCCGCCTGGTTATTTTTATTGTGTTTTTTTATTTCATAACATTTATATCAAAGTGTATAAACGAGTCAACTTCCGGTTATCGCAATAATGAGTACACGTTGAATTATATAGTCTTGCAATAAGTCGTACAGTCATGGGAAATCATCGGATGTTTCAATCACAATAAGTCATACAAGTTGAATTGTATATTATCCCAAAAAATTGTACAGTACACGAATTGTACACGAACTAGTATTTAAGCTAGTGAAATTGGTGATAAAGTTAGGTTATTTTTATTGTTTTTTTAGCTCATCTGATTTTTGAAAAAAAGATGAGTTATTGTCATCACTTGATCGTCGTCGGCCGGTGTCGGTGTCGGTGTCGGTGTCGGTGTCGGTGTCGGTGTCGGTGTCGGCGTCGGCGTCGACGTCGTCGGCGTCGGCGTTGCATGGTTAAGTTTTGTGTTTAGGTAAACTTTTTTTCATAAACTATCAAAGCTATTGCTTTGAAACTTGCAACACTTGTTCACCATCAATACCTGAGCCTGTAAACCAAGACTCATAACTCTGATCTGCATTTTGTAAGAATTATTGCCCCTTTTTGGACTTAGAAAATAATATGCCTTGGTTAAGTTTTGCGTTTAGGTCCACTTTTCTCCAAAACTATCAGAGTTATTGCTTTTAAAATTTCAACACTTATTCACCATCAATACCTGACCATGTCAAGCAAGACACATAACTCTGATCTGCATTTTGCATGAGTTATTGCCCCTTATTAGACTTAGAAAATTACTTGGTTAAGTTTTGTGTTTAGGTCTACTTTTCTCATACACTATGTGGGCTATTGCTATGAAACTTTCAACACTTGTCCGCCATCAATACCTGACCATGCCAAGCAAGAACAATAACTCTGATCTGCATTTTGCATGAGTTATTGCCCCTTTTTGGACTCAGAAAATTCCTTAGTTAAGTTTTGTGTTTAGGTCCACTTTTCTCATACACTATGTGGGCTATTGCTTTGAAACTTTCAACACCTGTTCACCACCAATACCTAACACTGTCAAGCAAGAACCATAACTCTGATCTGTATTTTGCAAGAGTTATTGCCCCTTTTTGGACTTAGTAAATTCCTTGGTTAAGTTTTGTGTTTAGGTCCACTTTTCTCATACACTATGTGGGCTATTGCTTTGAAACTTTCAACACCTGTTTACCATCAATACCTGACCATGTCAAGCAAGAACCATAACTCTGATCAGCATTTTGATAGAGTTATTGTCCCTTTTTTACCATCGATACCTCACTTTCACTGCTCTTCTTTATGCAAGGGTAATCGGCCTTTTTATAGTGACAATGATCAGATGAGCGTCTGCACCCGCAAGGCGGTGCTCTTGTTTATTTCATAATATGTATGTTATGGTTAGAACATTTATCAGTGCATAAACTAGTCAACTTCCGGTTATCGCAATAATTAAAACAAGGTTGAATTATAGTCTTGCAATAAGTCGTACAGTGATGGGAAATCACCGGATGTTTCAATCACAATAAGCCATTCAAGTTGAATTGTATAGTATCCCAGAAAGTCGTACAGTGAATTGGTATATGCGCGGTGTATAATTATATTTATAGCCGTCTAGGAATAGACGGCTAGTTAAAAATTTAAGCATTTCTAAAAATAGTAACTTTTATCTATTGCACCTCCAATTATGGTATAAATATATTTTGTTAAGCACTTAAAAAGTACAAAAGTTATATAAGAAAAATACGTTTTTTGACTTTAGTTATTACCATGTTATTATAATTGACAAATTGACCTATATAACTATTAAATTTACTGCTGATAATTACCAAGATACCGTAAAAATCGTACTTTTTAAAATAAAGGGAGGTAATTCAAAAATCTTAAGTGCAACTTTTTCTGTAGACGGGTGCATCTGTAACTCAATGGTTAGCGCGCTTGCCGTTTAATCTGGCAATCTGGGTTCAAATACAGATAGAAGCACTCATATGCATGCCATACACTATCAGCCAAACGCTGACTGGCTAATAAAGCCTATGCTCTGCTCGGAACAGGAATGTCAAGTTAAGCATCGCTTCGTTAAAACGTGATCCTGTAGTTAATGTATCCGCCTGGCCTTGGAAGCAGGAGATTGATAGAAAATTAATGAAGTTCGAACCCCTGTGATCTACGTGATATATATATATGGTAAATATTCTGAGTGAGCAACGAATGGTAGATTTCTAGATATAAGCATGTTTGTCTGACCAGAGGTCTATCATTACTAGTCGAGCCTGACAAAATAAGATAACATCACAAAATTCAGAGTTCTGACATCCTCCATTGTTTGCCCATTTACTATATGTATACAGTTTTATACAGTGAATAGCCTAAAAATCGAGGATGTCAAAACTGTATTATGTGTTATCATTTCTTACGCATTTGAATCAACTGAGCTTAGCCTTAGAATATAGAACTAACCTACATTTTGAACCAATGAAAACAACTAAAAATGGTAGATTGCGGATTGGTGAGTTCATGGTATTAAACCTGTACGTAATTACCCTAAAGCAATTTCAGCGAAATGAATGTACAGTAATATTTACTAGAGCCACCCTGTTTAGATGACTGGCCAAAATTCCAACTTATAGAATATGTTAGTGAGTTAGGTGACTATGCACCGATATTAAATCACACACAATTACCACCAATATACTTATTCTGTTATGTGATTAAAAGCTGTAACTACGACTTACAACTCATGTGTTTTTTCTGTCTGTTTTATCGGCAGTTATAGTAAGGAACAAATTTGAATATTTTATTATTAAACCCATTGGAAATTGCTTTCAGATATTTTAGAATAAGTGTGATTATTATTAAAGGGAAGTAATAAAATATGGTAACTTCGGTCCTGTCCCGCGTAACAATACACAATGCATGAGGTAAACTATACTTACCTATCGCCGATGTGCTGTCTCGTTCTATGATCCTCTAACTATATTTATGTTGTGCCATGCTCTGTCCAACGTCAACTAACTCTCGTGTCCGACTGACTGGGACCCAAGATTACCTACCAGTCCATGACTGGTTCAGTAGCGGAAAGAGCGCTATGAGCGGAAAGAGCCCATAATCACCACACTCCCCCTGTCCTTTATTGAGGTTCGAGGACCAGGGGTCAGGAACTTCACCGACGCTACCGCAGGACTCGAGATTCCCCTGCTGCATTTCATGGGTTCAGAGGTACAGAACTCCATTTCTATACAGGAGACACTGGCTCCTGGCTAACACTTTGAGACAGACACGGATTCCTGGGTTACAAACCAGTACGGTATGCTCTCCTTACAAACCAGGCCGCATACAAGAACCATGGGTAGGCTCTATGCTTTGTGCATACCCCACCAGGACCGCATAAAGAACCCTGGAAGGGGCTAGATTCTCAGAAAAACTGAGGTCTAGCCGACCCAACCTGTGATTTGGTGCACAGGCACGCTAGTCTTCCCATCTGAAGATCCGTCAAATACCTTCCACAAGCACCCATTTAAGGCATTATCCTCTGAGGATGGGTTCCAACCATCCCTAAACCTGGAACCTGAATGGTAACCCGGGAACATATCTGAACCTGTTGTGCATGTATCAGTTACTTACATGTCTTCGCATCTTGGCATCTACCTCGCATCTTACCCATTCGCTACTGCCCAGTACTGGTGTACTAACTGGCCACCGCGTCTAACGTCCCAATCTCAACCACCTCACTTCCAACATGAAGGCTCGCTAGATCAATACAACTTCCTGAAGCAGCTTCAATATTGCTTCTACTTCTACTACATCTGGACGCGCCATCGCCATCTATGCCTCTAAACATGCCATCGCTACGCTCTACTCGCTCGCTAACTGAGACACATACAACCCTGTTGACTACAAACAATCTCCCCCAGGTCCCCAAGAAATTGAATAAGGTCACCAAGGATACCAAAGATATAATGCAGGTACCCAGGATCGATATATCTGCAACTGGACCCGAGTCAAACGTTGACAACCAGGACTGATGCCCGCACCACATCTTGATCGCAAAAAATTAGAATCATCCAATTTCTCCACACAACGACTACTCTCTTTGAATGTAAACCAGGTGCCATATTGACATGTACACAGTGATTACTTCAGTTCCCTCCATGGTGTATTCCCTGAACACACTCGGCGCTACCCGAGCTTATAACCTGATGAAGATTTATATGACAGACGACAATTATGTATATCCCAGTAAAGATACAAGAACAGAACAACATGTTGCACCCAGGTGAAGATATTACTCAAGATCCCAACCAATTCCCGGAGTTCCACCAACCCTGTCGCTACCCAGACTAGACTTCCCTCCTGTCCACAACAAGCTTCCCCCTGGACCACTTCACCTATCCGGTGACCCTCCACCCTGGCGCTACCCACGGTAAGATAGCCCCTGTCACCCCAGCGCTACCCGAGGAATTTCCCAGTGAAGCTAATGGACCAAGAGCACATGTTGAATTCCAGGCTAAGATTCCTGCACAATATCTCCTCCCAAACCTGGAGACCCCTCTGGCTAAACCAATATTTCGTGGGACATTAACACGTACTGTACGACAACCCCGCCTAGCAACATAAAGTAGTAGCGCTACCCATACCACACCAGTAACATGCAAATATACCATATTGATCCCCAACTATGCTAACCTCTGTTCCCTCTCCCCACCTATATCCGTTGACCCCTCCACCTTATGGTCCAGGTAGAATTGCCACACAACCTACATCAACGCCACTGTCTCCACATCCTCATCGCTACATGACTCTACACCAACAGAACAGCTTCATCTACACCATCAGTAATGGAATTCCCTATCATGCCAGGGCTTTAAATTCTTTCAAACCATGCAGTTATTTTTCAAAATAAAATACCCAATATTACAAAAATATTCCCCTTAATTAAATTCTAAAGCCATCCCTACAAGTTAGAACAAAAACCCTGCGCGCATCCTCCGCATTCAGCATCCACATATATAATACATGATAGTATTGACCCCAGTCCGCATGCTTTTTGCCTAACACCAGCATACTAACATGCCATAAGAGATCCCGCAATCACGACGGCCATGTCAAGCTTCTCAACAGATCTAACAATCAATCGCTCTACTTATCTCTCGATGAAAGGATCTTCTGAGTTGTTCTCTCAGACAGGATAGACATCGCAATATGAACTTGAAGATCATAGACCCCAAGACTGAGTCTAGGGAATGGTGCACAAACTAAATGTATAAATTTGAAGCATCAGAAGCTGGGTCGAAACTTCTGAGTCTCTAGAAATAACTTGAGTAACCGCACCTTAAGTTCTAGGTATACCGGCCTCCAGGGTTAATATTGACCAAAAATATTTAACAAATTAAATTCCAAATAAAAAAGTTAATTTCTTTCACCGAAACAGCTAACAGCCAATTAAACATGACAATAAATATTGCATTTACCCAAACAATTAACATCAACTCATCCAAAGGTGGCAACTCTGTCTAAAAATATTCCTAAACTGGCAGCGTAACCAAGTAAAAATTTAAAACATTCTACTCGGAATAGAATTAAATTATTTATCTTAAAATCCTAACATAAAAATGTAACACCTGGAAACCAATATACCCCAATCCACAGTCATCTAGGCTGCCCCTAGCGGCCATATGCTTCCTATACCCCGCCAAGACCGCATACGGAACCTTGACAGGGGCCAGACAAAGTCTCGGCCACACCGGTCGCTCCGGTCATACAGCTCGAAAGTTCTATGCTAAGTTGTACCCCACCAGGACCGCATAGAGAACCCATGGCAGGGGAGTCAGACATCGGCATCCTCAGTAGGTCCTCACTCTGCCTAGACATCTGTTGCAGATAAAAAACAAAGTGACTGACCACACTGACAATGTTTCTTTATTGAGACACATTCACAAGCAATGGTGTGCTAAATGAATTAATGAAGTCGGGTCCCCAATAGCAACTAAAACAAATCACTTCCAACATGGCGCGAAAATTCGCCCTCGCTGACGGCCAACATTTTCGCCGAAAATTCGCTAATTACTGGTCTTCTACTGCTACAATCGGTCTTAATCCACTCCAGTAACCCTTCGCTCATAACCAACATCGACGTTGCATGTGTATTCTGCCTGGTAGCGTGAAACAGGGACCTCGTCACGTGACCTCTACTTTCGGTTCGTCCTTCTTTTTTAGACCACCGCTGCCACCAGTATGGTAACTTCGGTCCTGTCCCGCGTAACAATACACAATGCATGAGGTAAACTATACTTACCTATCGCCGATGTGCTGTCTCGTTCTATGATACCAATACCATAACCTCTAACTATATTACTGAGAAGACTAATGTTGTGCCATGCTCTGTCCAACGTCAACTAACTCTCGTGTCCGACTGACTGGGGCCCAAGATTACCTGCCAGTCCATGACTGGTTCAGTAGCGGAAAGAGCGCTATGAGCGGAAAGAGCCCATAATCACCACAAAAATATAAGATATTGATTGTTTCTAATAGCCAAGCACTCAGAGTTGACTTGTTGGAAAAACATTTTTCACTGCAGATACGAGTCTCGATGATCTGGTTCGCTTCCTGCAAATACAAGTTGCTGTCATATAAATACTCACCGCGACCTGAATCAAATTAACATTTATTCAAACCGTGCGGAACACGGAAGGATGAAAACGCGCTGTCGTCCATCTAGTAAAAAGTAGGCTACACAACAATGTCACCTTGGAAAGGGCGTCTATGTATATGTTTTTGACATCGATTTTTCATCAAGATTGGTAGATTATTATGAAAGTTACCTGAATCGATGTGGTTTGTGACAAAATTGGCTCCGAACATCTGATGGATCTCCCTCAGTGCTTCAAGCATATTCAGCGAAATGATTCTAACGTTAATATTCACATAAGCCACCCAATTTTGGTGACTGGTCAAAATTGATTGATTAATTTGGCATCTCTGTACCATAATCCATTGTAAATGTGTAACAAACAAAACAGTAGGATTATCTTCATTCTGTTATGTGATTTAAAACTGCAAACATGCCTTTCTAACCATGTAAATTCATTTCTGCATACTCATGCTTTAATAGGAAGGAACAAATTTGAAGATGTTGTTATTTAACCCAGTGTTAATTGTTTTCAGATTTTTAAAATAATAATTGTGACTTTAATTTAAGGGAAGTAATACGTATAAGATTCATTAAAGGGAAATAATAAAGTATGAACAATTAGCCAAGAAATCTTTGCTACTCCGCGTTCACTTTATAGAACACTTTTTTCTAAAGGAGGCATAGAAAATGGATAATGTTACTCACCTTACCGTTGTTACTATGTTATGTTCTAGTTGTTACTAGCAATATCCGGTGTACGGTATATACCGCAGTGGTTATGGTCATTGATTTTAATCCATAACAAAAATATAGGCTGTTTTGTGTTTGTTTGTGTACAGCAATTTATCGCGTCAGAATTATAAACCATAACCTTTTGTCATATGATTAATAAAAGCTCTTAAAAATGACATAATCTTTAAAACACGTTTAGAACAGACGTTGCTTTCTCGTTATTCATAAAAAAGACTTATTACAATTATCTAAAACGCGTTCTTAGCCATTCAAATTAGCCATCTTAAGTTTAGTGAAATGACAAAGATGTAATTCATTTTTCACACATAATTTGTATTCAATTGCAAAATAGTTACGAGCGGAAAAAAGTTACGCTGACGGGGGTCGAACTCCATACCTTTCAACTACTAATACTGCCCGTTATCCTCTCGACTACGATATCATATTGAGATTATAGGAAAAGAAATATAATGATAATCCACATTTTTGTAGAACAATTAATAAAGTAAACATTGGATTGTAAACACAATGTGACGTCACTGTCAGGTATCCCTGGTCAGATATTTTTTTTTTGTAGTAACGTTATATGTTTGTTGTCACTACGAATGTTATTCTTTGGAACCGTAGCATTTTCTGAAATAGCTGTTGACCCACAATTTCGCTATGGAATTGTAACTTTAAATGAAGTTGTAATTTATTAAGGACATACTTAAGTGAATTGCTAAATGTATTTGAAAGGAGACGGCGCTCGTCTATATTTCATCAAGACTGGTCAATTATAATGAAAGTTCCCTGTTGTGTCAAAATTGGCTACTGGTGGTTTCCCCTCTGTGCTAAAGCAATTCAGCAAAATAATAATGATAGTAAAGACTTTGTTTATAGAGCGTAGATACTTGACATAATTGCCAATCTGCCGTAAGGCCCTTAACAGTAAAACATTGAAACAACAGAAACCTGGCATCAATAAATCTTATGACCATACACAAAATATCAAGCGTGCGGATAAAATGATCATAGGGGGCTATTTTCGCTGTACGGTGTCGACCAGTGTGGATAGGGTGTTATAATTTATTTACTAGCTAGTTAATAGATTCTTTATTATTACTAGATTCTATGAAGTTTTAAAATACCTTGTCAGTTTTCGTTTAGAAACCTAGCTTGGTATGGTGTCGAATAGAAAATTTTAATGGTTAACGCATTAACATCGATCCGGAAAAGAGCAGGTCGCAAGCATGGAGAACAATAAGGTCTGTGAAGTTGGCAGTTAGTTATAAGTTGTTCATTCAGAAGTTAATTAGAAATTTAGTAGTCGAATTAACTTCTCACAGAAGTTTAATCAGACGTTTATTCAGAGATTAATTCGAAATTCAATATTTCTGAACTACTGAATAAACTTCTGAAAAAACTTCTGAATATTAAATTTCGAATTAACTCCTGAATAAACTTCTGAATAACGTTATTAAATTTCGAATTAACTTCTGAATTAACTTCTGAACAAATTTCTGTGAGAAGCTAATTCGAATATTAAATTTTGAATTAACTTCTGAATGAACAACTAACTGCTAACTTCACAGACCTAGAAAAAACAATACTACCCGGTACCTGTACTATACAGTCTCAGTTATGCAAATACAAGCTGCTGTCATAATTTAATTAAAACGAATGCAAAATTTAATACTCAGGAACCGTAGCATAGCATAATTATTGCTGTGTTCGGAACCTGGAAGCATGGAAATGCGACGTTACCCATTTAGCAAAAAGTACACAGTATTGTCACCTTAGAAAGGGTGTTTATGGTTTGTTTTTGAAAGATGACGGCGCTCCTCGATATTTCATCCAGATTGGTCAATTATTAGACATTTATCAGTTAATCCGAATCCTAATGCTACTTCGTGGTTTACGTAGGGACGATTTCAATATGTTTTACATGAATACAATAAGAACTCATGTATCAAACATAATTTTCTCCTATCATTAAGGAGGAGGTAGCAATATGTTCTTCTTTTTAAACTTACTGTATGTTACACTTGAGAGGTAATTTACTCTTCTGACCAAAGTGCAGTAGGTTATTGCTGTAGTGCAGTTTCTTGAATTTGCAAAAATATATTACACGGTAGCTGCACACTATAGATTCGTTGTCTTTCGGAAAAGCTGCAGACAGTTATGTGATACATGTACAAGGAATCCGGGTTCGATGCCCTAGATCTCAAGTTCCGAATAGACTGGTGTGTTCTTTTACTGCGGTATAGCACCGATACACGCGAGACTACCTCTGTTGTACCAACCAGTTTATCTCTAGGTGGTTGGGAAACTCTGAGAAAGCGGTTCGTAAATTTACATTGCCTCAATCGAGATTCGAATCGGTACCGCTTGGATTGACAGGCAACGATGTTACCTTTCTTGTGATTATGTCAATTTTTGTACATTTCTGACTATATATTGTTGTAGTAATAAATTCGTACATTTTAGCTCTATATTATTTTGACTATATACACTATACCAATAAATCTTGCAATTTTAACAAGTTTGAAAAGATGCCGTTACATCTGCTTTAGTATCGTATAATCGTTGATGTATAGCGTGCACGAGATCCTTGTGATCTTAGGCCGTAAGTATATCGACCAAACACAATAGTTCGTGTGTTTACGTCTGAAACAGGCGTTAGGACACAGTTCTTTGACGACCAAGCTGGTGAAGAAAAACACTTTTGATATTGCGTGAATGTCATATAGAACGGAGACCTGCAATATGTAGACATCAAGGATACGCGTAACGGTAACTATATCACAACCATTGTCACAGTTTTAGAAGCATTGTCAGACTGCGTTCCTAACGATGATGACGTTGAAATTCCACCTAAGCGAAGATACCCTTTGTACAATTGATACGCTATGAAACATTGACAGATTCGATTCCTGGTTGCGGCAGGTCATACCATTCCATACTAATTGACAATTGTTACAATGCTGACATTCCTCCATACACGGAGAAGCTGGTTCCTTGTGGAAGGATATGTTAGTTATGTTAGTGTTGGTTAGATTACAGTCCAGTAAAACTGGTTATATCAACCTGCCGTCGAAGTAACTGTCCAATTGATGACAACTTATTTTAAACCAGAAAAAGAAAACAATCTACCACACTGGTGTGCCATTGCTCCCTTCACAATACACTATACATGTATACATAGAATACATACTGTACATGTATATATATGAGTTATTCCGCGAAGTTAAAATTACTACTAGTGGACGTGTCTTCGAAATAAACAAATTGCGATGTTGAATAAAAAGTGTAAATTGTATATTGAAAGTAAAACATGGTAGGTATTCATGGATATGTATCCCGAAAATCAATGTATTGAATTAGCACGTCCTAAATCAAATTTATTTTGAAATCCCCCTTGTTACAACCGTCTCTTTGTCGGATTCGGAATTCAACATCGGATTCGGATTAACTGATAAATGTCTAATAGAGCTAAAGTTTTCCCTGAATCGATGCGGTTAGTGTTGTAAAAATTGACTCCTAGCATATCGTTACATAGGCTCCACTGAGCGCCAGATTAATTCTACTAATCATAATATACTAAGCCACCTAATTTGGATGACTGGCCAAAATTAAAAAAAACTTAGACAATTTTTAGATAGGTATTCAATTCTTGCAACCTCAATATTATATGTATTCTGTTATGTGATTAAAAGCTTCAAACAAGACTTACAAATCGGGTGGATTTTTTCTTCTGCCTTAAATGCTGTTACAGTAAGGAACAAATTTCAATATGTTATTATTTAACCAATTGTAAATTGTTGTCAGATTTTTAAAATAAATGTGATTTTCATTAAAGGGAAGTAATAAAATATAAGATTGATTGTGACAAGTAATAAGGTACATGTAATATGAACTAAGGCACGAGAGAGTTTTATATTATGGTGGCATATTTCTGCCACCAGATAACTACTTAATTATTTAGATAATTAAGTGGTTAACGCGTTAGGTAACTAGATAACAACTTAATTATCTCGATATTTATGTGGTTAATGCGTTAGGTAACTAGATAATATTTCAAGTAAAATAAATATCTGAACAGAGAAAAAATGCATGATAGTGCCAGTAACTGCCACTACTTAAACCATTTCAACATGTACCTGCTAAGTTATTAACGTGTTACGTATCTAGTTATCATGATAATTATCTAGAAAAATAAATGGTTATCTTATTAAAGCGTTAAGTATCTAGTTAACCAGATAATTATGTGATTATCTAGATAAATAACGCGTTAACCAGATAATTATCTAGATAATTAAGTAGTTATCTTATCAACGCGTTACGTATCTAGTTAGCGTGATAATTATCTAGATATTTATCTGGTTAACTAGATAAATAACGCGTTAACCTGATAATTATCTAGATAGTTAAGTAGTTATCTTATCAACGCGTTACGTATCTAGTTAGCGTGATAATTATCTAGATATTTATCTGGTTAACTAGATAAATAACGCGTTAACCTGATAATTATCTAGATAGTTAAGTAGTTATCTTATCAACGCGTTACGTATCTAGTTAGCATGATAATTATCTAGATATTTATCTGGTTAACTAGATAAATAACGCGTTAACCACTTATCTATAAATAGACGTTCATTCGGAAAACCTCGCGCATGTCTTTTGTTTGGAATATAGGAATGTTCAGTCGCTCAAACACGGAACACAGTACATTTAATAAAGAAGTGTTGATGGCTGCCTTTCCCCAAAATATTCATAAATTCTTTGTGAGAATAGTTCTATGACCGATACCAGTATCAGTTGTGAACTTTAACTTTAAATACAATGTAGTATATTTTATCATCACGTTTAATTTGACATGTTTAAGTACATATGTTGATTCAAGGAATTCAAGAGAGGAGATGTAACATGATACTCTAGCCTGTCATATATACATACTCTACTCTGTCTATTTTTATGTTAGCTCGTTCTTAGTGATTTACAATAAATAGTTAGAATGCATTGCTTGTCATTCATATACTCCTGGATAGAACAGTTAATATTACTGTCCCCAAATTTGCATCGTAGACCCGTCGCACGTCCGTCGTACGACAATTGTGAAAGGCGTTTAACGTTAATTTTTCATAATCTTTACATATCAGAGTACAACTGAAACATTTATACAACAATACAGAATGATAAAACATAGCCTATAGTCTATTTTGATATACTGTTATATTTACAACACCCCCAACCTAAGATAAGAAAAGCTAAGATGAGAAAAGCTGTCTGGTTTTTGATAAACACAGTGAAATATGAAACCTGACTCTTAATTCTGGTAATTTGTTGTTGAACAACACACTGTTCATGGAAACAATGGTACTGACGTTACGCACAATGTTGTAACATGACGTTGACGTTAATTTACGTCACACACATTTTTTTTAATCCTAACGGTTTTTGTACATTCGTAGCGTGTGGTCACAACTCGTGTGTACCCCGTACGATTTTAAAGAATGCAGTCGTGCGATATCCGTACGGGCATCGTTTTATATTAAATAAGGTATAAGAAAGAAATATCTTGACGGACACGTCTCCATAAAATGTTAGATCCGAGGATAATAAGAGAATACGATAGTAATAATACGATAGTACGATGATGATAACACGAGAATACGATGGTACGATGGTAATTATAGGAGAAAATGACAGTACGATAGAGATATTGCGACAATGCGATAGTGATAACGCGATACTATATCGCATTGTCATTATCGAACTGTCATATTCTCGCGTTATCACTATCATATTCTCGTATTTTAATCATCGTACTATCGTATTATTGTTATTGTGCCATCGTATTCTCGCATTATCATCCATATTTTACTGACGAGTTGCAGTATCAACAGAATAGCAGTGAATGTTGTAGTGTTTACAACAATGTAATATATAATAACATGTACATTCGAAATAAAGATATTTAAATTTTGTGTACAAATGTATGGTGGCATATTTCTGCCACCAGATAACTACTTAATTATTTAGATAATTAAGTGGTTAACGCGTTAGGTAACTAGATAACAACTTAATTATCTCGATATTTATGTGGTTAATGCGTTAGGTAACTAGATAATATTTCAAGTAAAATAAATATCTGAACAGAGAAAAAATGCATGATAGTGCCAGTAACTGCCACTACTTAAACCATTTCAACATGTACCTGCTAAGTTATTAACGTGTTACGTATCTAGTTATCATGATAATTATCTAGAAAAATAAATGGTTATCTTATTAACGCGTTAAGTATCTAGTTAACCAGATAATTATGTGATAATCTAGATAAATAACGCGTTAACCAGATAATTATCTAGATAGTTAAGTAGTTATCTTATCAACGCATTACGTATCTAGTTAGCGTGATAATTATCTAGATATTTATCTGGTTAACTAGATAAATGACGCGTTAACCTGATAATTATCTAGATAGTTAAGTAGTTATCTTATCAACGCGTTACGTATCTAGTTAGCGTGATAATTATCTAGATATTTATCTGGTTAACTAGATAAATAACGCGTTAACCTGATAATTATCTAGATAGTTAAGTAGTTATCTTATCAACGCGTTACGTATCTAGTTAGCATGATAATTATCTAGATATTTATCTGGTTAACTAGATAAATAACGCGTTAACCACTTATCTATAAATAGACGTTCATTCGGAAAACCTCGCGCATGTCTTTTGTTTGGAATATAGGAATTTTCAGTCGCTCAAACACGGAACACAGTACATTTAATAAAGAAGTCTTGATGGCTGCCTTTCCCCAAAATATTCATAAATTCTTTGTGAGAATAGTTCTATGACCGATACCAGTATCAGTTGTGAACTTTAACTTTAAATACAATGTAGTGTATTTTATCATCACGTTTAATTTGACATGTTTAAGTACATATGTTGATTCAAGGAATTCAAGAGAGGAGATGTAACATGATACTCTAGCCTGTCATATATATATACTCTACTCTGTCTATTTTTATGTTAGCTCGTTCTTAATAGTGATTTACAATGAATATAGTTAGAATGCATTGCTTGTCATTCATATACTCCCGGATAGAACAGTTAATATTACTGTCCCCAAATTTGCATCGTAGACCCGTCGCACGTCCGTCGTACGACAATTGTGAAAGGCGTTTAACGTTAATTTTTCATAATCTTTACATATCAGAGTACAACTGAAACATTTATACAACAATACAGAATGATAAAACATAGCCTATAGTCTATTTTGATATACTAGAGAGGTTGCGAAAAGCAATGTGTAACGTATACGTGTACGTGAATACAATTTTAGGGTATTTCGTCATCGAGGTATGTGTAGTTTCTACAAGTAACGGGCGTGTAACAGACGAAAATATAATGTGTACTACGTCACATAGGTATGCGTATGCACGGGAAACGCCGGTAGTCTCAGTGAGTTTATATAAACACTCATTATCGATTCACGACGAAATCATGTTACAACTGCCATGTGATGTTACACGCACACGTTGTGTTTCGCAAGCCAATTTTAATTACAACGTGTACGTACACATGTACGGGTAGCTACACGTACACGTAGTCGTACACGTTTGAATCGCAACCTCTCTATTGTTATATTTACAACACCCCAACCTAAGATGAGAAAAGCTAAGATGAGAAAAGCTGTCTGCTTTTTGATAAACACAGTGAAATATGAAACCTGACTCTTAATTTTGATAATTTGTTGTTGAACAACACACTGTTCATGGAAACAATGGTACTGACGTTACGCACAATGTTGTAACATGACGTTGACGTTAATTTACGTCACACACATTTTTTTTAATCCTAACGGTTTTTGTACATTCGTAGCGTGTGGTCACAACTCGTGTGTACCCCGTACGATTTTAAAGAATGCAGTCGTGCGATATCCGTACGGGCATCGTTTTATATTAAATAAGGTATCAGAAAGAAATATCTTGACAGACACGTCTCCATAAAATGTTAGATCCGAGGATAATAAGAGAGTAATAATACGATAGTACGATGATGATAACACGAAAATACGATGGTACGATGGTAATTATAGGAGAAAATGACAGTACAATAGAGATAATGCGACAATGCGATAGTGATAACGCGATACTATATCGCATTGTCATTATCGAACTGTCATATTCTCGCGTTATCACTATCATATTCTCGTATTTTAATCATCGTACTATCGTATTATTGTTATTGTGCCATCGTATTCTCGCATTATCATCCATATTTTACTGACGAGTTGCAGTATCAACAGAATAGCAGTGAATGTTGTAGTGTTTACAACAATGTAATATGTAATAACATGTACATTCGAAATAAAGATATTTAAATTTTGTGTACAAATGTTTTGTTATGCTCGCTCTGTCTGATACATTCCCCCCGCTATTCTTTTCCCGTGAATTGACTAGATGGTAGTTATTTCGCAATGTCTATTTATAGATAAGTGGTTAACGCGTTATTTATCTAGTTAGTAACTTAACTACATATCTTTTTATATAGTTATCTGCTTAACTAGTTACTTAACGCGTTAATAAGATAATCACATAATTATCTAGCTATTTATCTGGTTAACTAGATACCTAACGCGTTTATATCATAACAACTTAATTTTCTAGATAATTAAGTGGTTAACGCGTTATGTAACTAGATAACAACTTAATTATCTAGTTAATTATCATGCTAACTAGATACATAACACGTTGACAAGTTAACACTTTTCTAAAGAGGTAAGAACTGGCAGTTGGTGGCAGTATCATGTGTTTTTTTCTAGATAAGATACTGTTTATGAATTAACTTATTATCTAGTTACCTAACGTGTTAACCACTTAATTATCTAGATAAGTATGCTGCTATCTGTTGGCAGAAATATGCCACCATACAAATGTTTTGTTATGCTCGCTCTGTCTGATACATTCCCCCCGCTATTCTTTTCCCGTGAATTGACTAGATGGTAGTTATTTCGCAATGTCTATTTATAGATAAGTGGTTAACGCGTTATTTATCTAGTTAGTAACTTAACTACATATCTTTCTATATAGTTATCTGCTTAACTAGTTACTTAACGCGTTAATAAGATAATCACATAATTATCTAGATAATTCTCTGATTAACTAGTTACTTATCTAGTTAGCAACATAACTATGTAGCTATTTATCTGGTTAACTAGATACCTAACGCGTTTATATCATAACAACTTAATTTTCTAGATAATTAAGTGGTTAACGCGTTATGTAACTAGATAACAACTTAATTATCTAGTTAATTATCATGCTAACTAGATACATAACACGTTGACAAGTTAACACTTTTCTAAAGAGGTAAGAACTGGCAGTTGGTGGCAGTATCATGTGTTTTTTTCTAGATAAGATACTGTTTATGAATTAACTTATTATCTAGTTACCTAACGTGTTAACCACTTAATTATCTAGATAAGTATGCTGCTATCTGTTGGCAGAAATATGCCACCATATTATATAAATTAATGTATGTATTTATGTATGTAGAGTGTACATAAAGTCACATATATAATAGTTAGACAATGTTAAGTACATTTTTAATGATTAAAAAGGACGAAGCGAGTCCTTTGTTGTCATAAAAAAATTCCCTTATAAATATGTTTTAACTGGCTTAATATAACATAACATCCTGCGTTTTGATTGGCCGATAGAAATTCGCCACACAGACATCATGTCTGTTAAGAGCAAAATCTTGATGATTAAATTTTCATTTAACCGTCAAATATTGGCATTAAATCTCATCTGCTTAAAATAGATCTAGTTATAGATATTAACTACTTAATAATAAAAAGGAAACATACTTTAATAGTGATATAGGTAAGTGATGGTTTTCAGTCAAGCAGAACATTATTGACATTATGACTAGTAAGGCTAGTACAACACGATATCCAACACTCAAACACTTAGTCATGGCCGTAACTAGGGGAGGTGCGTCGGGTGCGAACGCACCCCCCTTTTTCGCCAAAGTAGCCTTTTTGTAGGTGAAATATATAAACTTTGCATTTTTTTCAAGCTCGATTCGGCTCGTAAAATAATTTTTTCAGTCAATATCTTCAAGCTTAGAGCGAGTTAATGGTATGCTGTTCAGATAAACAATGCATTTCTTTTCTAACTCGCTTTGTTCGCTCAATAATTATGCTATCATAGAACATTTTTCAAGTAGAGAACAAGTTTGTCTGGTGTGCTGCTAGGATGAAGACTGGGTTGTTTCTAGCTGACATGCTGTTCAGATCAACAATGCGTCTTGGGTGGATGAATATTGTAAACTATGCATTTTTCAAGTTCGCTTCGCTCGCAAAATAACTTATTTCAGTCGGATTTTTTCTTTTTAGAACGAGTATGTGACATACTGTTCAGATAAGCAATGCATATTGTGTAGCTCGCTTCGCTCGCTCAATAACTAGCATAAAACATTTTTCAAGTAGAGAACGAGTTTGTCTGGTGTGCTGCTAGGACAAACACTGTGTTTTCTTCTAGCTGACATGCTGTTCAGATCAACAATGCACATTTTGTGGATGTACATTTTAAACTAAGCAATTTTCAAGCTCACTTCGCTCGCAAAATAGCTTATTTCAGTCAATATCTTCAATTTGAGAACAAGCGTGTGACATGCTTTTCAGATAAGCAATGTATTTTGTTATAGCTCGATTCGTTCGCTCTATAACTTCATCATGATTTTTTTTCAAGTAGAGGACAAGTTTGCCTGATATGTTGTTAGGATGAAAAATGCGTTTTCTTCTACCTGACATGATGTTCAGATCAACTATAAAAAAATTCTAGCTCGCTACGTTCGCGCATTTTTTAAACAAATGAATAGTATACAATAGAGAAATGCTCTGTGTGGTATGCATGAGTCAGATGAACAATGCAATTTTCTCTAGCTTGCTCCTCACACAATCTGTGAATAGCATCAAGTAGAGAACGGTTTGTGTTTTATGTAGCTCAGATAACTTTATTTATGCATTTTGTTCAAGTTCGCTATATAAAAGCTCGCTCAATATTTTAATATGTTACTGTACATAAATAGCATCAAGTCAAAGAACGATGGAAAACACGTTTATATTCCAACCAGCTCAGATAAGTTATGCATTTTTTCTAGCTCGCTTCGAAATAGAGTCAAATAGAGTCAATTGACGAACGAGGATGTATGCATCTCAGATAAACAATGCATTTTTTTCTAACTCGCTTCGCTCGCACAAAAATTGGCTGTAAACTGCGCCAATAGAAGAACGGTTTGTTTTGGTATAGTGGGCATCACGCTTGTATAATGAATAGACTGTGCACTGAGCCACAAACTCCGTTAGCAGGATGGACTCATAAATTTACTGGTTTATGATTACTAAATTGCTATCGCTACTTATCAAATTACTACTTCTTAGCTCAATTAAGTCGTCATCTCATGACAGTGCTTTCAATCACAACCAATTTTAAATTTCCGGTGTGTGCTTAACTTATTTCCAGGTGTACATATTTGAATAATATACATTTGTATACTTGTTATTGGTTGGCTGTTTATATGAATAGGCCTACAAGAACATCCAACGACTTCGGCTGTCATGTTATATTCATGCCCATACATGTCCATACAGCATATTGTACACTATATCACATAGGATTATTGTCGGACTGGATATAGCTTTGTTTGTTTTCACTACTCGTGAATGGTATGCTTTGAAACTTAGCTCTGAACCGTATCATTTTCAGAAAATAGCTATGGACAGTACTTAGCAGCAAGTTTCATTTCAGCTCACAACCGTATCATTTGTGTCGTCTCATTTTGCCTGTCGCTCGTATTTGCTCGTCGGGCTTAAATTTGGCGACCATGGCTACAGTATGAGAGTAACCATAAAAGTACCCTAACTTCAATATGAGAGTAACCATTCAAGTACAATGTTTACAGTATAACAGTAACCATTCAAGTAACAGTGCTATAGTATAACAGTAACCATTCAAGTATCCTGGCTACAGTACAACAGTAACCACTCAAGTACTATGGCTACAGTATAACAGTAACCATTCAAGTACCCTGGCTACAGTATAACAGTAACCACTCAAGTACCCTGGCTACAGTATAACAGTAACCACTCAAGTACTATGGCTACAGTATAACAGTAACCATTCAAGTACCCTGGCTACAGTATAACAGTAACCACTCAAGTACCCTGGCTACAGTACAACAGTTACCATTCAAGTACCCTGGCTACAGTACAACAGTTACCATTCAAGTACACTGGCTACAGTATAACAGTAACCATTCAAGTATCCTGGGTACAGTACAACAGTAACCATTCAAGTACCCTGGTTACAGTATAACAGTAACCATTCAAGTACCCCGGTTACAGTACAACAATAACCATTCAAGTATCCTGGCTACAGTACAACAGCAACTATTCGAGTAACAGTGCTACAGTATAACAGTAACCATTCAAGTATCCTGGGTACAGTACAACAGAAACAATTCAAATACCCTGGCTCCAGTATAACAGTAACCATTCAAGTACACTGGCTACAGTACAACAGTTACCATTCAAGTACCCTGGCTACAGTACAACAGTTACCATTCAAGTACCCTGGCTACAGTATAACAGTAGCCATTCAAGTACCTGGCTACAGTACAACAGTAACCATTCAAGTATCCTGGGTACAGTACAACAGAAACCATTCAAGTACTATGGCTACAGTACAACAATAACCATTCAAGTACCCTGGCTACAGTACAACAGTAACCATCCAAGTACCCTGGCTGCAGTTAGACAGTAACCATTCAAGTACCCTGGTTACAGTACAACAATAACCATTCAAGTACCCTGGCTACAGCACATCAGTAACCATTCTAGTACCCTGGCTACAGTTAGACAGTAACCATTCAAGTACCCTGGCTACAGTTAGACAGTAACCATTCAAGTACCCTGGCTGCAGTTAGACAGTAGCCATTCAAGTACCCTGGGTACAGTACAACAATAACCATTCAAGTATCCTGGGTACAGTACAACAGAAACCATTCAAGTACCCTGGCTACAGTACAACAATAACCATTCAAGTACCCTGGCTACAGTACAACAGTAACCATTCAAGTAACAGTGCTACAGTACAACAATAACCACTCAAGTACCCTGGCTACAGTATAACAGTGACCATTCAAGTACCCTGGCTACAGTACAACAATAACCATACAAGTACCCTGGCTACAGTACAACAGTAACCACTCAAGTACCCTGGCTACAGTATAACAGTGACCATTCAAGTACCCTGGCTACAGTACAACAATAACCATACAAGTACCCTGGCTACAGTACAAAAGTAACCATTCAAGTACCCTGGCTGCAGTTAGACAGTAACCATTCAAGTACCCTGGCTACAGTACAACAGTTACCATTCAAATACCCTGGCTACAGTTAGACAGTAACCATTCAAGTACTCTGGCTACAGTACAACAGTAATGATTCAAATATATTGGCTACATTATAAGAGACACCATTCAAGTACAATGGTTACAGTATCAGAGTAACCATTCAGGTAACCAAGGCTACAGTATGAGAGTAACAATTCAAGTACCCTGGCTACAGTATAACAGTAACCATTCAAGTATCCTGGGTACAGTACAACAGTAACCATTCAAGTACCCTGGTTACAGTACAACAGTATACATTCAGGTATCCTGGCTACAGTACAACAGTAACCATTCAAGTAACAGTGCTACAGTATAACAGTAACCATTCAAGTATCCTGGGTACAGTACAACAGAAACCATTCAAGTACCCTGGCTACAGTATAACAGTAACCATTCAAGTACCCTGGCTACAGTACAACAGTTACCATTCAAGTACCCTGGCAACAGTACAACAGTTACCATTCAAGTATCCTGGGTACAGTACAACAGAAACCATTTAAGTACTATGGCTACAGTACAACAATACCCATTCATGTACCCTGGCTACAGTACAACAATAACCATTCAAGTACCCTGGCTACAGTACAAAGTAACCATTCAAGTACCCTGGCTGCAGTTAAACAATAACCATTCAAGTACCCTGGCTACAGTACAACAATAACCATTCAATTACCCTGGCCACAGTACAACAGTAACCATTCAAGTACCATGGCTACAGTACAACAGTAACCATTCAAGTACCCTGGCTACAGTTAGACAGTAACCATTCAAGTACCCTGGCTGCAGTTAGACAGTAGCCATTCAAGTACCCTGGCTACAGTACAACAATAACCATTCAAGTATCATGGGTACAGTACAACAGACACCATTCAAGTACCCTGGCTACAGTACAACAGTTACCATTCAAATACCCTGGCTACAGTATAACAGTAGCCATTCAAGTACCCTGGCTACAGTACAACAGTAACCATTCAAGTATCCTGGGTACAGTACAACAGAAACCATTCAAGTACCCTGGCTACAGTACAACAATAACTATTCAAGTACCCTGGCTACAGTACAACAATAACCATTTAAGTACCCTGGCTACAGTACAACAGTAACCATTCAAGTACCCTGGCTACAGTACAACAGTAACCATTCAAGTACCCTGGCTACAGTTAGACAGTAACCATTCAAGTACCCTGGCTGCAGTTAGACAGTAGTCATTCAAATACCCTGGCTACAGTACAACAATAACCCTTCAAGTATCATGGGTACAGTACAACAGAAACCATTCAAGTACCCTGGCTACAGTACAACAATAACCATTCAAGTACCCTGGCTACAGTACAACAGTAACCATTCAAGTAACAGTGCCACAGTACAACAATAACCATTCAAGTACCCTTGCTACAGTACAACAGTAACCACTCAAGTACCCTGGCTACAGTATAACAGTAACAATTCAAGTAACAGTGCTGCAGTATAACAGTAACCATTCAAGTACCCTGGCTACAGTATGGGAGTGACCATTCAAGTACCCTGGCTACAGTATGGGAGTGACCATTCAAGTACCGTGGCGACACTGCAACAGTTACCATTCAAGTATCCTGGCCACATTATGACAATAACCATTCGAGTACCCTGGCTACAGAATGACAAAAGTATCTGATCTCGAGTAAACATTCAAGTACCGAGGATACAGTACGAGACTAACCATTCAAGTACCCAAAATACAGTATGACAGTAACCATTCAAATACCCTGGTTACAGTGTGTCGGTAACCATTCAGGTACTCTGGCTACAATATAACAGTAACCATTTAAATTCAATTACCCTGGCTGCAGTATGAGAGTAATCATTCAAATAACCTGGCTACAGTATGAGAGCAACCATTCAAGTACCGAGGCTAAACATGCAAGTTCCCTGACTACATTATGTGACTAACCATTCCTACTGTAACCAGGGTACTTGCATGGTTACTGTTACATTATAGCCAGGGTACTTGAATGGTTACTGTTACATTATAGCCAGGGTACTTGCATGGTTACTGTCATACTGTTACCAGGGTACTTGAATGGTTACTATCATAATGTAGCCAGGTTACTCTCATACTTTAGCCAATGTACTTGGAATGGTTACTGTCATATTCTAGCCAGGATACGCGAATGGTTACTGTTTGGTCAGTGTACTTGTGTACAATGGTTACTCTAACACTGTAGCCGGGTACTTGAATGGTTACAGTCATATTACCGTATTTACCCTAGTCATTTAAGTACCCTGGCTATAACAGCTAGTTCCCTAGCCATTCAAGTTCCAATATAGGTGGACAAGTGGTCTAGTGGTAAGGGCTACTGACTGCTGATCTGAAGGTTGTAGGTTCGCTCCCTACTCCAGACGGTCAAAAACGGTAATGCTTTTAAGCGAGGTCCCGTGTATAATGCCTTACATCGGCACGTAAAAGAACCAGAGATGCTTCTGGAACTGGGGCATCTTCTGTATCATGCACTATCACCCAAGAACTAAAGTGACTAACCTCTGGGGGGCTCGCCCATATGGATTTCCGGTGACGAGGATAAATAAAAGCAAATAAACAATTCAATTTCACTAACTATAACAGTACCCTAGCCATTCAACAATACACTGGCTATAACAGTATCCTAGCCATTCAACAATACACTGGCTATAACAGTATCCTAGCCATTCAACAATACACTGGCTATAACAGTACCCTAGCCATTCAACAATACACTGGCTATAACAGTACCCTAGCCATTCAACAATACACTGGCTATAACAGTATCCTAGATATTGACGTATAAGACTTCGTATCTGCATGTTAATAGCGCTTTTCTTTGTCAAATAGCGCAACTTATTGTTTGTTAACACACATCTATAGACAAGTATTATTGAAGTTTTTGATCTAAAAAATATAATTAATGCTACTTCATTCCGCCATCAAGGTTTGTAAACCAACACAAGTAGCCAATTCAATCGATTTTCAATGAAAAAAAAATGATTAAATTATTGAAAGAACTTTGACACGATTCCAACCTCTGCAGGTTACATTATCGATGGGTGGAGTTTACGCATACGTTATACATTCATAAATAAACGGGGTTATACGAATGCCACGCAGCATTTGAACATTATATATTATCACAAATAGAAACCAGAACACAATTGATGTTTTATCTCACTAGTGCTAGACCTATAAACTAGTAGTTGTCATTGCAAAAAATATAGTCTTAAATGTGTCTAGTAATGCTTATTGCCGAAGCCGCCCAGACTCCGCTATTTCATTAAACTCAAGTGGCAAGGTAACTCTAATGGTTACGAAAGAAGGTCGACCCTGGTTTGTCACTTGAGCGATTTTCGGCTAACCATAGGCCGAGGTGGTGCGCCATCGTAATAAAATGGCTGAGAGAGGAAACAATGATTTGTAAATCCGTACATGTTTCGAACTGAGAACGGAAAATGTGGGGTTTTACACGTTCAAATTGTTTGCCGCAAATAAAGCGTTCAATGAAGGATTATAGCAACAGAAACCCGCGATATTTTAACGTGATTGTAGGTATATACAAATGTATATTGTAACTTTCGTAGATCGCCTGCCCGGAGCCTTCCCCTCAGTGCGTGAAATGATACTATTCATAAGAGCCACCAAATCTTAGTGACTGGTCAAAAATGTGAAGATAGGATACGGCGTCTCCGCACCAATCGTTAATTTATGCGCTAGTATACAAAAAACAGTAGCATTATGTTCAATCTGTTATGTGATTTAAAGCTGCAAACATGCCATATAAGTCATGTTAATTCATTTCTGCCTAATCAGGCTTTTATAGTAAGGAACAAATCTGAATAGGTTATTATTTTCCCAGTGTTAATTGCTCTCAGATTTTTAAATTAATTGTGATTTTTATTAAAGGGAAGTAATAAAGTATGAAATTGATTGTGACTTTCATTAAAGGAAATGATCAAGTATGACTAGGCTACACTGCGTTGACTTTTCAGCAAAACATTCATGTCCATATCATGATATATAACAGTATTTTGTAAACTACATGTATATCACATAGGACTGTTGTCAGATTGAATAGAGCCCTGTTTGTTTTCACTACTCGTGAATGGTATGCTTTGAAACGTAGCATAGGCCTAGCCCCGGAAAGTAGCATTTCAATTTCAGCTCCGAATCGTAGCATTTTTGTCTCATTTCGCCTATTGCTCATATTAATCAGAACAGTTTTGCTTGTCGATCTTAAGTATTCGGCGACCCACATTGACAATATCGCTATGGAATTGTAACTTTAATATTAAGGACATGTTTAAGTGAATCGCTCCGAACCGTAGCATAGCATAATTATTGCGGTGTTCGGAACATAGAAGCATGGAAATGCGCCGTTGCCCATCTAGCAAAAAGTACATAATAGTGTCACATTTGAAAGACCGTCTATGGTTTGTTGTTGAAAGAAGACGGCGCTCGACGATACTTCACACAGATTGGTCTATTATTAAGAGCAAAAGTGTTACCTGAATCGATATGGTTTGTGTTGTCAAAATTGGCTCCGAACATAAGCATAGAGTACTGTTTTATCAAAGCACTTACGATAATCTTAAAGTTACGTTCAGATTTAAATTGTTTGTAATTCTTTAACAGCGGCAAATATGGTAAAGATATGGTTCGTAGAAATTCATTAACTAAATCTTTATTAGTATTGCATCTATATTTACCACACTTTACAGTTGTAAAAGTATTATGAAGAATTTAAATTTGATCGTAACTTTAAGTTTTCCGTAACTGCATTGATAAAACAGAAGCCTACCCTAGTAACGTGGGTTACCCTCAGTGCTAAAGCAACTTCATCAAAATGCTGCTACTAATCGTATGAGTCACCGTATGTGGGTGACTGGACAAAATTATTTAAGAATATTCTGCTTTTTAGGTGACTGTGCACCATTATGCTATCTTTTAGGCTATCCTTTTAATGAGCGTCTGTCTCAAAGATATACATATTCTGTTATGTGATTAAAAGCTTCAAATAAGATTTACAAATCGTGTGTTTTTTCTTTCTTCATAATCGTACTGTTATTGTAAGGAACAAATTTGAATATGTAATTATTTAACCCATTGTTAATTGTTTTCATATTTTAAGAATAATTGTGATTTTTATTAAAGGGAAATAATAAAGTCTAAGATTGATTGTGATAATTTCATTAAAGGGAGGTAATAACGTATGAATTAAAAGTCTACTCCCAATCGTGAAAGCTCGGCCATTTCCGTTTCCGGTAAATAAACCTCGTGTCTATGTGTAGTGATTCGCCTGAGTTACAAGTCCAGCTACGTTCGCGTGAAAGATACAAATTATGTATCCGTCAATAAGATGGTTATTTTATCTTTCCCTAGCAGTTTTCTTATTTTGACGATCATACGAAGACATATCATACAAAAAATACCTTATATCTTTAAAGATTATTTAATTATAATTTATATTTCACATGCACGTGTTGAAAACATCAACAAACATGGTCCATAGGCTAAACTCCAACGCGATAAATTGCAGTACAAAAACAAACACAAAATCCGCTATATTTATCGTTTCTGAATATCTAGGAGCATGACAACTTTATATGCTGTGCCAAATGTTTGAATTCTTTCATTGGTAAGTGTTACGGTCCTTGATTTTAATCCATAACAACAATATAGGCAATATTGTGTTTGTTTTTGTACTGCAATTTATCGCGTTAGAGTTATACTTAATTTTCGGGAAAGCGGATTTGTTTACAAAATTTACTACTTGACTTTCGGTTCATATCAAGTTAAAATATCGCCTGGTACACATGTGATAAATCGTTGCGTGGAATTTTATAGTGAGTATTCACTCGTATAATACATCTATATACATATATATATTTGTATTGGCATAATGTGTAATGATGACAGGTGGCTGCCATTTTCTAATCATGTGACTGAAACTAGTTCAATATAGCGCCTTGTTATGTCAATTTCTAATCATGTGACTGAAAATAGTTCAATATAGCGCCTTGTTATGTCAATTTCTAATCATGTGACTGAAAATAGTTCAATATAGCGCCTGGTCTAATGCAATGCATAAAGACCGAGGTGATCAGAATAGGCTACTCCACGTTGACTTTTTAGATGATCATTTTTTCTCGGTCGTGACCAAGGTCTAATTGATTATTCGCGTTGTTCACTAGTAGACATCGTACGAAAATGTTGTATTCACTTTTAATCAGTCATCTGCAAAAGTTAATATCAGGTCATGATGCTATTTGGTGTCATTCTACCAAGTATTAAATAAGTTTAAAATTAATGAAATATAATTCGTCGTTTTCAAGTAATAATTACTTTCCACAATGTTTCGAGTTTATTCCAAAATATTCAAATTTTGCATTGAAGCTTTACCTGCTTTCAAGGAAGTTTATCCAGAGTTTGTGGTTGGTATGGAATTACCTTACACATTTGTTCGGTCTTACTTGACACCGATAATTATGAAGTTCAACCAATATGTTTACGCCTATTACCTAAAAAAAAATACTAATGTTTTAACATTTACTCAAGAATAATTTACCCTGCTAACCTAAATGTTTTAGACTCGTTCGTGATGGTCAACTACATGTACTTTTTTGCTTTGAAATGAGACAACTTTGTGTGCGTGTTATTGGCTACCCACGGATTGTAACCCGGTGTTCGTTCCATCTGAATTCGCTGTAATGGATAGTGCATTGAACCATGAAACGGATAAAACGAAAAATGTAAGAGGAATTAATTGTATGATGTAATTATTTTTTTATGTTAGGTCAATTGAATAGTCAATCAATCGACAAATTCGAAAAACACAAAATAAGACGATTTATCAATCCGCAACATAATGGTCGTGTAGTTTCAAAAACGCTTGATAGCAACTAATGTTTCAGATTTACCAATTTTACAGTCAAGGGGAAGTAATGCTGGATAGAGATAATATTCATGTTTTCTTAATCTAAATTGAACTTTATGTTTATCTGTGTCAATGTTTACTTTATTTATGTCTCCATTATATGCACGGACACTTGTTCACGAACTTTATACGAAGAATAAGTACACATCGGCATTAACAATCTGAAAAACGCAGACGGACATATGGCATCAAATTTGCTTTTGTTTATGACATCAATGTTTTATTGTGGTTGTAAAGGGTCTGATCAGATTGTCATGGAATATAATTGATTGTTATGCAATATATCTTAGCTACCAATGCTGAAAAATTTAGCAAAATTTAATGAATATTGGCCGAGTTATGGTTAATTGCATACATGCATACATAATAAGCTACATTAGTGTAAGTGTTGCGTTTTCAAAGCCGTCCAGTGTATAAATTTCCGCAAGCAAATCGTGCAACATCGGTCCTTAAGATTTGTGTTGGTAGTACACGTGGAGCGCCTTCGTGATACTTCCCGCTTATGAAAACATACACAACCGGGGTTACAAATGCAGTCAATATATCTGTTAAACTATGCTAATTGAAGATCGAGAGTCGTGTCAAATTCTCTGAAATATGACAAGCAAACATATTAACGTTACTTGCGAGGCGGTTTGTTTTATCAAATATTGGCTCCGAATAACGTGGGTTCCCCTTCAGCGAATTAATTCTACTTTTCATATCTTTACAAATGAGCCTCCCAATATGGGATGACTGGACAAAATTATTTGAAAATTTGAGTGTTAGGTGACTTTGCACCAACATGCATATTCTGCAGTTGAAATATTATATCTATTCCGTTATGTAATTAAAATCTGCAAACAAGACTTACAAATCATGAGTTTTTTCTCACTGTTGTGTCATGCCGTTATAGTAAGGAACACATTTTAATTTGTTATTATTTAACTTATTGTAAATTGTTTTCAGATTTTTAAAATAATTGTGATTTTCTTTAAAGGGAAGTAATACGTATAAGATTAAATGTGACGTTCATCAATGGGAAGTAGGGCATTAAGTATGACCTAATAGCCAATCACTCTCGGCTACTCCGGGTTGACTTTTAGAAGAACATTTTTCTAAAATAGGTCAGCACAGTGCTACTTCCGGGGGCTATTTCCGCTGTGTGGTCTCCACCAGTGTGGATGGGATGTTATAGCTACTAGCTTCTTTATTATTACTATGAAATTTTAAAGACACCTCGTAATTTTCGTATAGAAACCTAGTATGGTGTCGTTTATAAATGGTTTACGCATTCTTTATTATACTGACGTCAAAAAGAAACGCTACACATACATATACGTCCAAATGCTTAATTAATTTAAATACGTTAGGATAGTATCATTACAATTTTTTCTCAAAGACGAAAATAAAGAGGTTTGCAAACATGTTTGCAAATTTTCATTTGAAATTATTACCATGTCCTGTAACAACTGCTGGTAATCTTCGCCTAGTTGATTCACACAAGTTAAACAGCACGAAGGCCCTACCTTGAAATAACGTGATCACTCCTTATATATGTGAAGAGTCGGTAATGCCTGAACGTTTCGTAGCTGACGTTAAAACAGACATAAACGGCGATCATGGACGTCCCACGTTTGTTCCACAGGACTGCAATCCAGGAAATGTGCTGGTTATTGTAAAACATCACAGTCCGACTATAGTTACTTTTCATATGAGAAGAAGTCAATTGTGACATTTACAAACGGTCACGCAGGTGACGTTGACGGATATGAACGTCTTGACGTACAGATGTCACACGCGGGGTATCTGAGTGAGACCTATCTTATATGCTCCTAGTCGTACTTACGCTTTGAACTAATCTGGCGATGGTGGACTTTGAAACAACAAAAAAACGTCCAACGACGTCAATTTGCGAAATTCGACTTTCCAGCAATCCAAAAACCCGTGCTAGATTTTCTATTTTTAGTCGTGACATTTATATTTCTTTCATTTTCCAAGAATGTAACTGCGCTTTTGTCGACTGGAACTACAGCCTGGTAAAAGAGCACAGGACGCACGTGCGGACCGTGCGTCTTCATCTTCTTAAATGAACTACACTTCTTCAAAGCTCTGAAGATTATGTGTAGGCGCTAGCTTTAAAAAATTTGGCACGTAAGTGTATAATTATACACACAAATAATGGTTTATATTATACATGTGCAAATTAAAAGATTAATTTTGTATTCAAACATTTAGATTAAAACTTGGTACAATGGTTGCAGTCTAGTATGCGAACGTGGAAACCCTTGCAAGACAGGCACAGTGACAATGGTCTTAAAACATCAACTGTGTCTGCATGCTGTGCGATTGCGGGCATTATATTCCACTGGCTTATTGTGTTGGGATAAAATGAAAACTTATATTGATCATGTGATGTACCGATATGTTTGTAGCCATACCCTATTCTGTATCTAGTTCTGGGGTCAGAGGGAAACAATACATTATTTTCCGGGTATATAGCAGCAGTATGATTGTTAATTTTATAAAAACATTATTGAACGAGCTAGGGTTCTTCTAATTTCTAGGGGTGGTCAATTTAGATTGTTGATCATGTTGGAAACTGAACTGGTGTTATGGAAACGGTTTGTGGTAAATCTAGCGGCCTTTCTCTGAACTTTCTCAATTTGCATTTTTTTGGCATTTGGCATGTGGGTCCACGACAGAAGAGGAGTATTCTAATTTTTGTTTTAGTACGGCTATATATATAAATGCGTGTTCTTTAACTTTTGAAGAGTTTATTTTTTAAATTTCTACGTAAGAAGCCTAGGGATTGATTTGCTTGGTTGGTGATTGAATTTATATGTTTGTCTCATTTTAGATTGTTTTATAATGTTGCGCCTAGATACACTACCCAAAAGTTCTAACCCGCCACCATAATTATTTGTGATAATTTTGTTAATACTGCACGTACTCTCATAAAATTGTGCATTCCAATACTTGAATAATACTTGCATTTTTAAATTATTGACTCATTTTGGCAGATAAACGGCCATGTTACTCGTTACAGGCGCGTTACGTAATGAAGTCGATTTTACAAAGTCACAACATATTTCACCCAATTTGTTCATGAACACGTGCATATTGCAACGCAACAAACACATGATTATTAACCTTTAGCACAACCGATGTCTGCCCTCATAGAAAAACACGTAACATGCCGAGATTGACGCAAAACGAACTTGGGTGAAAATTTCACGAAGGCTATTTCAATGAAATGTCAATTTTGCCAAATTTTGCTTGAGCGTTGATTTCAAAAATTGAAAGTTCCTATGAATGAAAAAACGGAAATAATCATAAAAAATAAAAAATACAAACGAAATAGAAAATCATTTTTGTAATAAAAAGCAAAACTAAGGGCCGCAACTTTATCAAAACTGATGACATTCCGACAGGTCAACCGCGTTCTGTTCGTGCCAAATTCAACATGTTAGGTGTTTCTCGCGTAGGATAATCTTCATTAACATAAAAACCGTACATGAACACGTGCTTTTTGACGCGCGTGCATTACACGTGTAAATTATTCTAGATTAGGTAACAAGTCTAAAACGGTGAATTAGACCGTAAGTTGGCCAAAATAAACAAATACAAAACAAATGTATTTGGCTTCATTGGATATTCATATGTCATTATGTGGAATTTCGTGTTTGTAATTACATTTTAAAAGCATATTAATAAAATAAAAAAATGTCAACTATGAATTTTGTTCACAGTGGTTTTTCGTTATGTGATGAGTGTTCCTCTAGAGTCAGGTTCAGCATTTTATGTGTTTTTCAAGATGAACAGTCATCAGTCATGCCGATTTTGTTTAGTGGCGCGTGAATTCTGGTCCACATGCATTGCACGTGCAAAAATGCACTATTACGCAATACACCGAATGCACTGAAATTAACTGCAAAACGGTAAAAATAAACCAATGCCCAGCTGCATCTCTTAATCATGTATCGGTATGCGAAATTTCAAGTGAATACATACTTATTTCACCAAACGGGAATGAAATATACGAGGGGTGTTCGATATGTATTGTCACTGTCGGTTGCATTTTTCTATGACACTATTTAGAAGGATTCTACGATTACTGTCTAAAAGTTGTATGTTTCTATTCTATATCTGGAAAATTACATAGCCTATCGTCTACAATTAAATAATTTATTGAACTAAGAAGAGGGTATGCTCGAGTACACTGGTCTAATGTTCATTTTAAGCTAAATTTGTGTCATCTTTGCAGTAGTTGTTTAGAAATGTAAATGTCAGTAACGTTAAACTGCAACATACGATACGATAACTGGTTCCTTATATTTCCATTAGAACTTTAAATCAAAATTAAATTATTAATTGTCTACGAGTAAGACGGTCAAAACAAGGGAGATCACTCTTATTTATACCAAACGATGCTTGTTGTTTCACGCACCAATAACTTCATATCAATTGTATTTTGATCGCAAATTCTTCCCAGAAATCAAGGTAAATGGTCTATGGCTTACATACATGTATGATATGTCAAATTCAAATCAATAAACTTACTTACTTACTTAATCCTCTTCGCCCAGAGGTGGGCATAGGGCCTTCACTACCCGTCTCCATCTACATCGGTCTCTGGTCATTCTTTTCACTTCTCCCCATGATAGTCTAAGGGGTTTCAGTTCTGCCTCCAGTGTCCTCCTCCATGTTGTCACAGGTCGACCTCTTTTTCTGCGTCCCTGTGGATTCCAGTCCAGGGCATGGCGGGTAATGTTCGATTGTTCTCTCCGCAGAATGTGACCAATCCATCTCCACTTTCTCTCTTTGATGGTCTGGATGATTGGTTCCTGTTTGGTCAAACTCCACAATTCCAGATTGCTGATCTTGTCTGGTCATCGTATCTTAAGTATACTTCTAAGGCATTTGTTGACGAAAACCTGTAGTTTGTGATCTAGCATCTTAGTGTGCTTCCAGGTTTCTGAGCCATATAGGAGTACCGCCTTGACATTTGAGTTAAATAGTCTGATTTTGGTGTTAAGCCGTATGTTGGTGTTGTTCCATACTGGTCTTAGGGACGAGAAGACGAACCTCGCTTTTCCAATTCTGACTGTAACATCTTCATCAGCCCCACCCTTCCCATTCACAGTGCTTCCGAGGTATGTGAAGCTGTCAACATCAGCTATATATTGTCCTTCAAGTCTGATAGGGTCATCGTGGAGAGCATTTATTCGTATACTCTTTGTCTTCTTGATGTTGATCTCCAGACCTGTTGTCCTCGCTATGTTTTGAAGGGCTTGAGTCTTTTCCTGGATGTGTGCATATGAGTGGGAAAGGAGTCCGATGTCATCCGCAAAGTCAAGATCTTCAAGCTGTTTTGTGAAGGTCCATTGTAGTCCTCTTGGCTGGCTCGTCACTCTTTTCATAACCCAATATATGACCATTGTGAATATTAATGGAGACAGCAAGCAGCCTTGTCTAACTCCTGTAGTGACAGCGAAGGATGGGGTGAGGTCTGTGTTATGGATTACTTGACAGATGGTGTTTTCGTAATAGCTTTGGATGATATTAACTATCTTGACTGGGATGCCGTAGTTCCTCATAATCTTCCATATGGTTGGGCGATCTATCATGTCAAATGCCTTACGGAAGTCGATGAAATTTATGTAGAGAGGGGATTGCCATTCCAATGATTGTTCAATGATTATCCTAAGCGCTGCAATTTGATCGGCACATGACCTTCCTGTGCGAAATCCTGCTTGTTCATCTCGCAACTCTTTATCCACTGCCTTCTTCAAGCGTTCTAAAATGATTCTGGTTAGAACTTTACCGGGAATGGACAGGAGCTGGATGCCTCTCCAATTATTGCAGTCGCCTAAATCTCCTTTCTTTGGCAGTTTGACTATCAGACCTGTCTTCCAATCCGCAGGAACTTCTTCCTTTTCCCAGATGTCTTGTAACAGCCCTAACATGATGTCTGCTGTCCATTCAGCGTCAGCTTTGAGGGCTTCTGGCGGGATTCCATCTGGTCCTGGAGCTTTGTTGTTTTTCAGCTTTTTGATGGATCTGATGGTTTCATCTCTGCTAATTGGACCTGTGTCTATGGCAAGGTCTTCGCCCTCAGGTATATCAGGGGAATTGTCTACAGGTGTTCCATTTAGTAGCGTACAGAAATGATCTCTCCATCTTTCCAGTTGATCAGATGGTTTTGTCAGTATGTTCCCGTCTCTGGTTTTCACTGGTCTGTCTGTGTTTACAGTTTTACCTGACAGTTTCCTGCTGATGTCATACAGTGCCTTCATGTCTTTCGTTTCAGCTGCCTCTTGTGCTCTTGTCGCTAACTTGTCCACATGTTCTCTCTTGTCCTGTATTATGCTTCTCTTCACTTCTTTCTGCATGCTGCTGTACTCTGTCTGGTTGTTACGCTTCTGTATTCTTGTCTTCGCTTGAAAAAGTCGCTGTCTGATTGCTCTTTTCTGTTCTATCTTAGTGATGGTACGTTCTGTCAGCCAACTTTTGTATATTCTTTTCTTGAAACCTAACTTCTCTCGACATGCAGTCTTCAACGTTTCCTTCACTCTTTCCCATTTCTTTTCTACAGAGGAGTCATCCATCTCTGCAAGGGCCTGGAACCTGTTTGAAACAGTTACGGAAAACTCTTTGCAGCTCTCTACTGAGTTCATGTTGGCAGTGTCAAACCGGGGCTGTTTCTGGAGTCCAGTCTTCCTGACAGCTGCTAACTTGACTCTAACTTTAGCTAGTAGTAGCTCATGATCTGACCCTATTTCAGCTCATCTACAGACTCTGACATCCACCAAAGATCTTCTCCACTTTCTGGATATAATGATGTGTTCTATCTGGTTTTCTGTTACCATGTCTGGGGATTTTCATGTAGCTTTGTGGATCCTCCTGTGTGGGAAAATAGTTCCTCCAATGACCAGGCTGTTGTCTCCACAGAAGTCTGCCAACAGTTCACCATTCTCATTCATGCTGCTTATGCCTTCTTTGCCCATGTACAGTTCTCTTCCTGTGTTCTCAATCCCCACCTTAGCATTTAGGTCTCCTATCACAAAGACTGTGTCTCTCTTTGGGATTCGATCTAATACTCCCTGCAATGTTTCATAGAAATTATCTTTATCATCATTTTCTGTCTGGTTTGTTGGAGCGTAGCATTGTATAAAAGAGGTGTTATGGAACTTCAATTGAAATCTAGCTGTAATAATTCATGTAATAAATCATTTATAGGTTCCCACTCCAGCAAACTGTTGCTTGCCTTCTTGCTAAGCATAAACACCACTCCATTGTGGTGTCCCTTTTCCTCAGATGCTCCAGAGTACCGAACAAGGCCTTCGGCGTCCAAATCTTAAAACTTCGATGCCGAAGATTTTTCGTTCCCGAAAGCAGGCTTCCAGAAGCGTACAGGAATGACACGGAAGGGTTCCAGATCATCGCGAAGGCATGCCGAACCATACCAATTTGGCGAATTTAGCCTTCGGGAACCCTTCGGGGACCTAGTCGACGGCTGCCCTACGTTCAAGGAAACATGTTTAACAATCACGGGTTTTTGTCGATATAATCCTTCGTTGTACGCTTCGTTTGCGGCATACAATTTGAAAGTACCAATTCCCGTTTTCAGTTCGAAATATGTACGGATGCACGGATTTTACTATTCACATTCTTTTGTTTGCCTCTGTCAGCCATTTTGTTTAATAACACAAATACTCGCACACCACCTCCGGATATGGTTAGCGTACGTGTCAAACATATTTTTTTAAACATACCGTTCAACGAATAACAAGTGCGTACCAGGTGCAAAACGTACGTCACGTATTGTTTCCTTGAGCGTAGAGCAGGTCATACTTGTTCACTTTTGAGCCACCGATGAGGGCGACTGGTCAAATAATAATTTTAGTGCGCAATGCACTCGGCTTCACCGAAATAGCCGAAAAGCACTGGTACATTAATTTCTATAGTATTTATATTTATTGTAAAATGCTTAAATTCTCTAAAAACAACTATAACAAATACCGGTTTTTTCTTTATTAGTAATGATTTTATAGTAAAAGGACCAAATATAAACGTTTTATAATTAAATACATTGCAAATTGAAATTAGTTTTATTGATTAGTAATAATTTATTTTAAAGGGAAGTAATAAAGCATAAACCGTATAGTTTACTTTTACTTCTACGCTGTTACTTAGATCTACCCTTAGTTTCGCTCTTATCCTTACGCTGTTACGGCCGTATTCAATATACATCTTAGATATACCTTTAGTTTCGCTCTTATCCTTACATCTTAATCTTACGGAAGGATAAGATTGATTTTAAAAATAACTTGTATTTAATATCAATATAAGAGTCAATCTTCCGTAAGAATACCCTAACTTGTAAGATCGAGAGCGTGCAGATGGATAATGATAGTTCGGCAATGTTTCGATATGTTAAATACACTACAGTAACATTGTCAACGGGAACATTATCGCCAATTTAACGTGGTTCATCAGTACATATAAATACAAAACGCAAACCTGATAGAAATCACTACATGACTCATTACTGAAAACTGTAAGAAAGTACATAATGTAATTTGGTGTTGAATGCGCAATGTTGTTGAACACCAAAGTAAGTTGGGCCATGGAATACAATACAGTGTAGGATAAAAACATTCGCTCATTGGTGGTGAGCGTCAATGTATTTTGACAATTAGATAGCGGAGATGACATTGATTTGGAAATATTATTTCTGTCTTATATGTATTCCATGTGCACGCGTCCATGTTCCGCATCCGGACATGGATACTAGTAGAGCAGCATTTTGACTCAAAGTAGAGTGAACATTGCAAAAAAAGTACACAAGCTGAGTCATATACCAAAATGTTTCTGAGACATTCAGGATTACTGTACTATAGGTAAAAGTTGCCGTCCTTGGGAGGAAAGTTTGAAGAGGTCAAGTTCAAGGTCACATGGTGCTTCAAAATAAGAAACAAACTACAGTTTACTTGACCTGCATTAATACCCCAAACTTGCATGTAATAGTAAAATGGTTCACTGACTTTGATACATCCTTACTAATTGCACACTTTTAATTCCAATTTGTAGTCCAACAATGTCAAGGTCAAGGTCAGTTCAAGGTCAAATGGTAAAAATGTACTAAAAATGGATGTGCACCAGATATCAAATGTCATAAATAGTACAAATGATGCTAAAACACATGCACCTGCACATGAGAGTAAATATTAGATGTAAAAGACTTGAAATATATCAATTCCAATAGATATTCCGAGTCTGAGAGGCAATTTAGTGTAATAAACAATTACCCCACCCCCTTTCAAAACATTAAATGTAGTTGATTCACACATAATAGCCTGTAGTATTTGAATTATCATTATCGAATGTTTGACTGAATATATATAAGTTCTAATACTGCCAATGCTAAGGGTCATTTATTGAGGTCATCATGAATGAAGGTCAAGGTCATTTCAAGGTCAAATGGTAAAAAGTACAAAAAAAACGGGTATACAATAGATATCGAATGTACCAGTTGTAGAAATGATGCTTAAACACATTCATTTACACATGAAAGTCAATTTCGAGTCAATATGATTTGAAATGTACCAATTTAAAGGGGGAAATTAGAGATTTAAGTGGCGACTAGCTGTAATTAAAAATTACCCCACCCACTTTCATAACATTCATTGCAGCTGATTTATTTCAAATCCCAATAGCAATAGTCATAATCAAGAAAATATGTCAACAAATGTTTCTTATGGTTCTCTCAAGTGTAAGGATCATGAATGTTTAAAGGTTGTAAAATCAGCTTTACTAATCATTGTGCAGAGAAAATGTCCAGGTAAAGATTACTTTTTGGGATACTCAACACTATCAAATACGGCTATAATACTAGCCACAGAAGAATAAGATCATCACCTAGTATAGCTATTCTTCGTTCCATAGGGCATCTACAACTGTCTAACACAGTCATCCAGTGTTCAGTGGGATATCTAATAATGTATGACAATGGCTCTCATGACAACACGGGGTACCATCAACTGTCTTGCACAGCAATTCGAGGCTCTATGGGAAACCAACAACTGTATATCACAGCATTTCATGGCTGTATGGGGTACCAAAAACTGTGTAACACAGCATTTCATAGCTCTATGGGACACCAACAACTGTCTTCCACAGCATTTCATGGCTCTATGGGACACCAACAACTGTCTATCACAGCATTTCATGGCTCTATGGGGTACCAACAACTGTCTTCCACAGCATTTCATGGCTCTATGGGACACCAACAACTGTCTATCACAGCATTTCATGGCTTCATGGGGTACCAACAACTGTCTATCACAGCATTTCATGGCTCTATGGAACACCAACAACTGTCTTTCACAGCATTTTGTGGCTCTATGGGGCACCAACAACTGTCTATCACAGCATTTCATGGCTGTATGGAGTACCAACAACTGCCTAACATAGCATTTCATGGCTGTAAGGGGTACCAACAACTGTCTAACACAGCACTTCGTGGCTCTATGGGACAACACAACTGTCTATCGCAGCATTCAATGGCTCTTTAGGACTCCAACAACTGTCTATCATAGCATTTCGTGGCTCTATGGGACACAAACAACTGTCTATCATAGCATTTCATGGCTCTATGGGACACCAACAACTGTCTATCACAGCATATCATGGCTCTTTGGAACACCAACAACTGTCTTTCAGAGCATTTTGTGGCTCTATGGGGCACCAACAACTGTCTATCACAGCATTTGATGTCTGTATGGGGTACCAACAACTGTCTAACACAGCACTTCGTGGCTCTATGGGACAACACAACTGTCTATCACAGCATTCGATGGCTCTATAGGACTCCAACAACTGTCTATCATAGCATTTCGTGGCTCTATGGGACACCAACCACTGTCTATCATAGCATTTTGTGGCTCTATGGGACACAAACAACTGTCTATCATAGCATTTCATGGCTCTTTGTGGTACCAACAACTGCCTAACACAGCATTTCATGGCTCTGTGGGGTACCAACAACTGTCTATCACAGCATTTCATGGCTCTATGGGGTACCAACAACTGCCTATCACAGCATTTCATGGCTCTGTGGGACACCAACAACTGTCTATCACAGCATTTCATGGCTCTGTGGGACACCAACAGCTGTGTATCAAAACATTTCGTGGCTCTATGGGACACTAAGAGCTGTCTTTCACAGCATTTCATGGCTTTATGGGACACCAACAACTGTCTATCACAGCATTTCATGGCTGTATGGGGTACCAACAACTTCTAACACAGCACTTCATGGCTCTATGGGACACCAACAGCTGTCTATCACAGCATTTCATGGCTCTATGGGACACCAACAGCTGTCTATCACAGCATTTCATGGCTCTATGGGACACCAACAGCTGTCTATCACAGCATTTAGTGGCTCTATGGGACACCAACAACTGTCTATCACAGCATTGTGTGGCTCTATGGGACACCAACAACTGTCTTACACAGCATTTCATAGTACCATGGGGTACTAACAACGGTCTAACACAGCATTTCATAGCTCCATGGGGTACCAACAACTGTCTAACGCAGCATTTCATATCTCCATGGGGTACCAACAACTGTCTAACATAGTATTTTAGCACCATGGGGTACCAACAACTGTTTAACACAGCATTTGATGTCTTTATGGGGTACCAACCTATCCTTGTATAACTGCTAGGAACAGCTTTACATTTGTTCCATTGGATATCTAACCCTGCCTGAAACATCCTTAAATGGTTCCATGTGGTACCAAACATTACCTTATACTGGCTTTTATTGCAGTATGAGCTACTAAAAACTGTATGAAAAGGCCATTCATTGCTTCATTTATTAACGAGCTATGCCTGGTACAATGTACATCCTTTCATAGAGCCATGGAATACCAGAAACTGCCTAGCAAACCCTTTCTTAACAACACTTTGTCAGGTACTGACATTAATGGTCACCAGTGATACATTTGTATGGCCTTCTTCACACTGTCAGATAAAACTATTCTTGTGTTTGAAATGGGTGACTAAGCAATTCATGGCATTATAGGGTACCTAACAGCTTCTGTTATCCATTTTTGCCTCTATATGGTAACTATTACTGTAAAATACAGCCATTCCTGGTTCTGTGTAGTACTAAATACTGCATGGTACAGCAATTCCTAGAACTATGGAATACCTAACACTGCTAGACATGATAATTCCTGTCCTCGTAGGGCTCCTGCATGATACTTAATGATACACCAATTCCTGACTAGATTGGTAACCTCATGCTGCCTAGCAAGCAATTTCGGGCTCTATTGGATTACCTAACACTGCTAAATACAGCCATTCATGGATTGGCTCTATAGAGTACCTATATGGAGTACATAACACGGCTTGATGAAGAAAGTCCTGGCTTGTTAGACATGTAGAGAGAAAATAACAATTTTGTAGTACTTTTCATACTTTGACCTTGAAATGACCTTGAACCTGACCTCAAAGTGGTCAGTGTAGTATATCAATAGTATGTACACTATCAAATAAGTACTTTGCATGTAACCATTTAACATCACAAATGTGTAAGAATCTGCCATATTCGAACACACATATAGAATATATGGGCAAATAATGGCAGCCATCTTGGACGCCATCTTAGATTGCTTTGTCTGTACCTAGCATGGACAGTTTAAGCCAGCTATTTTATATACTACTGACATAGACACCCATATTTGAATATAAAATTGCTTGTTCAACTTGTGATACCACCATCTTTTGAGTTGTTGTCCCTGAACATGAATACCAACTGCTTTTAGAAATGCTGTATAACATGGTGGGTGGGGTAAATTAACACGATATGCATTTTCCCACACTTTTTTCATAAATAAGAAGGTAATAAGCTTAAGACATATTGAAAATAGCTTTTCTTTATATATTACAAAACACAAGTTCTATTCATCTATATAAATCTGCAAATATTATACCATTATGACAAATACCACTTAGAATATAGGTTTGTTCAAAACAATATGTACTGACTGAACTGTGATTGACCACAATTTCAGATTATTATAGGCATGAAATATACACTTATTTGGTATGGATTCAAAGATAATGAATAGAAGAATATGAAAAAACGCCCTAAATACATATTTATACATTGTGCGTTAAGCCAGGAAAAGTGTAAGTTACATAAACAGTAAATTTTGGATATTTTTTTTACTTTGACCTTGAAACGACCTTGACCTTAACATTTGGGACCCAAAATATGGACATCAATTAATAGCTTAAGTACTAAGGTATAATATAATAACAGACAGTATGCAATAACAAGTATTTTTATAATGTTATTTTGAGACCAAATACACTATGGTCTGCATCGTATTTTGCTTATCAGTATGACCTTTAATTATTCCAACTTTCCTCCCAAGGTCGGCAACTTTGGTTCACTGTTTGATAAACTTCGAGGTATTCCGAACATTTTGGTATATGACTCAGCTTGTGTCTTTTTATTGCAATGTTACTCCTTAAATAAGCCACTTTTCAGGCTTTTGCTGCTCTACTATACCCTATTCCATATATCCGCAAACCGACCTTTTTGAAAACGCTGTCCTGCTAAAAAGGTACCAGCTTATTAACATTACAACGTCGTATGGGGAATATAAGTTTTTTAAGAAACACTTGAATCACAAAAGTTAGTATTGAACATAGGTCGTTGCTATGGACAAGTACAATAAATAGTATAGGGTTGCTTCAGGAACAATAGGATAAAGTTACTGAAGTAATTAAGGTTGTTGTTCAAGACGGGGTTCATCTGGAGGGCATATAACATTAATATTACTGCCCCGAAATAGTCTTATTATATGAATACCTTTCAATTAAATAATATAATTTATTTAGGCAACTCAAAATTAAGTGTTTGCATGCGTTAAAATCGCTCAGTGATTATACGGACGACGCATACGGACGCAGAACTCGGCGACATGGAATATGCCCGACAACTTTCAACCAGTTCATTTTTTGGCGGACGTGGACACGCGGATGCAGAACACACAGACGCGTAGACAAGGCATACCGGCCTTAAACTCATCCCATGGCAGCGCGCTGTCGCCAGTTGATTTAACAAACGTATTCAGCTAAAATATACTCCTATATAAAATTAAAATAATTTTTATGTGTATCAGCACTTTGGTACCAACACGATCATAATAGATTTTCTCCTCAATGCCACCATTGCCATCAGTATGAATAAGATTATATGCAGTTTGAACCGTGTCTTTGTGCTAGATAGATACATGTACTTAATTTGATAACTTCCATATAAATATATATGAGCCAGTCTCCAGGAAAACCTGCTATTTTGACAAAAATATTTATTTTGAGATTTTCCATAGCTTGAAAGAATAATCTTTATGAAGCAAAATACAAAAGAAATGTTGTTAATATCTTGCTTTGTAAGGAAGTTACAGCTGTTTTTGTAGTGTCCCATTTCGGAGCTTTTTTGTGTGACGTCGCAAAAGTCATTCAAACGTTAATTGACGTAACTATAACACGTATTTCATAATTACACGATTTGATCAATACTTGACATGAATTGTTCACAATGGTATCACATTTTAGCAGTATCTTTTAATTTTATAGATATTTACCAAAATCAAAATTGTTCGCATTCAGAAAAAGGCTACTATAGTTTTAAACAACTAACTCCTAGTTTTTCTCACTATGAGTACTTTTCCGAAATTGGTCACCATAGCAACGAAGTATGTGATTTTGACATAATTCATGGGAAAATTTAAAGCTAAGGTATTGTACTATATGAGTAAACTACATAAAATAGAATCAATGGATATGTATTTCTTCTTATTTTAGAGCTTTTACAAACCTTGTTACATAATGGTAATTACATAATGTCATTATAGCAGGTTTTCCTGGAGACTGGCTCATATATATATATAATTATACATGTACATTGCTTTTTATAAATAACGTGATAACAACAGTTTTTTTGCAATATCCTCACTCGTTTAATAAAACTCGTATGTAATGAGCATTCATGCAAGATCCTCTATGGCCCATATTCACATGTCGGTCCTCCACTCCAACTCGACTTACACTAACCTAAGGTAGCCTCAAGTGTAGCTGGAGTGACGGTCGAGTTAGTGTAGGTTGAGTGGAGATTTGGTATTCACATGGGTAACTCGTCCTCGACTTTCCTGAGTGTGTGACCGTTATAATAAATGGTAGGATATTACACTGTACACACAATCTGTGCTTTATTATTGAATTGGTCGGTATGATTATTGCAAAGATTATAGTGGATCAGTTAACATAAAACTTCGATGTAATTAACATTGAATGAACGTACAAATGTATATAATGATTTACATTGATATATTCCAACAAAACAATTATGCAAGGCAATGCCTACGCATTTTAAATAAATAAAGGATGCGCATTTCGAAGAAGACAAATCGTACCGTATGCCTTATGTTTTCGCCGTGGACTCAATATTAAATATCATATCACGTCAATATGAATTCCACCGACCGTCAAGCAGGTAATGTCATGTTAATAATTTAGAAGTCAGAGGAAATGCACACAGTTTACTTTTATAGGCAGCTTCACTGTTAGATGATTTTGTTAATTACAACACATACATCGTACATACCTTTCCGGGGAAGCCCGACAACTAGAAAGCTATAATTCCTGGAATGTCATTTAATGTGCGACATGTTTAAAAACAATAGTACATAAGATAGCTGATGCATGAACTTCTTGGTTTTAGGTTGATTATGAAACAAGTTGGTACAACCTTGAACAAATATTAACCATTCTCGACACATCATGCCCGAATTTATCCATCGTCACAATATATATTACAATACGTAAGAGAAGAGAAGCCACCTTTTGCTTATTATGCTGGACATCTTGCAAGGGAAATACTAATACCATTTAGTTTTTAGCATGAGGTGACCCCGGATCGAACCTGGGCGTCCCGCACTCGAAGCGGACGCTCTAACAGTAGGCTAACGAGGCGGCACATTGACACATGAATGATTGCAATGCACATCATCAGTATTTGTTGCAAGTTTGCACGTTTTTATTCATTCAAATATTTTAGTCATCTTCATATCAACACTGGGTGGGATTAAAAATAATAATTTGGCAAAGAATGAAAACAATAACGTTACAATTTCATAGTTATGCTCCATATATAAATACCATGCATTAAATAACATCGCAGTAATATGACTAAATTTTAATTCCAGATACTTCATACACTTATTACAGTAACTTATATTTATGGTTGTATATTTATCAACCCACACGATCATATGAATTTGTTGTGTAGTTTAATTTGAAACTACAATAACTTTATTAGTTCAACATGCGTGCGCTAAATCGGTATGCACGTAACCACACATTTGAGTGTAGCTGGGGAACTTTGCCAAGAAATTCACATTATCCATGCTTTCTAAGGATTTTCTTCTATCCGGGACATTTCTAAAAGGTAAAATCATATCCTTAAATTCTTCTACCTCGAATGGATTGTCCATTTTAGTTAGTGACTAACTTTGGTATTCACTAACATTCCATTGAGTTTGGTTGGAGTCAAGCTGAAGTCGACGTTTCGCTCCCTCGAAAATTCCTCACTCAGTCGAGTCAACTCCAGCTACACTTACCGTTGTGAATACCAATTTCAGGTTAGGTCGAGTTCACACTCAAACGCACGGACGAAACAACAATTAAATTTGGATTAACTCAGTGAGTGAGAGTGGAGGAGAGGATGTGAATGTGGCCCTATGTATAACATAACGGTACAGTAATAAGAAGTTTTATAAGTAAGTTCTTTAAAAATAGTTATTTTTTTGCTGTTTTTGCTGCATCAAAAGTATAATACTTGTAAATTTCATATGCATCGAAATAGAATCAAATAATCTCCGAAATGTTGCGTACGGATATGAAATTCCCTTTCATTTTATTTTTAATATCAGTGTAAGTAAGCTAGCGAGCTCCTTTATGTTTAAGAAAGATCTTACTCGTATTCTTAGAATAAGAACGATATTAAATACCACTAACCTTACATCTTAGATCTAAGGACAATCTTACGGTGAATTCTTAATTTTATCGGACAAATAGACGATTTAAGATTGATCTTACAGTTAAGATACATATTAAATACGGCCCCAGGAGAGTTTACAAAATACATCAACGTTTTGAATACGTTGTATCCAGTTTTCGCGATAATTTGTTTTTGAAAAAAATGTGTATAAGATGAGCCCATGCTCTTTTGCATTAGCTAGTCTATATTCTTACGAAATAAATGCAAAAGAACCTTCCTTTAAAATGGTCGGTATGCTTGCTAAACAATAATAAAACTAGGATAACATTTTGTGTGGACGCGTTATAATACGTTTCACATACGTTGTAAGCTAGTATTCGCGAGTGTTGGTGTTTCAGCAGCATAGTTAGGTATCTGCCCAATCTTTTTTATTTGCTCTATATACGCTAACGCAAGTCGGTTTCGATATTCGTTTGGGCCACCTGTCTACATCATCAAAGGGAGACAATTCAATTACGGTCTTAAGATTTTACCTTTTAGAAAGCATGGATAATGTGAAATTCTTGGAAGAGTTCCCCAGCTAAACTCAAATGTGGTTACGTGCATACCGATTTAGCGCACGAATGTTGAACTAATAAAGTTATTGTAGTTTCAGATTAAATTACACAACAAAATCATATGACCGTGTGGGTTGATAAATATACAATCATAAATATAAATTTATTTATAATTTGTTATCTAAAAGTATATTATTTGGACAAATAAAGTTACTGTAATAAGTGTATAAAGTATCTGGAATTAAAATTTAGTCATATTACCGCGATGTTAATTAAATGCATGGTATTTATATATGGAGCTAAGGTTGAAATTATAACGTTATTGTTTTCATTCTTTGCCATATTATTATTTTTAATCCCGCCCAATGTTGATATGAAGATGACTGAACTATTTAAACGAATAAAAAACGTGAAAACTTGCAACACATACTGATGATGTGCATTGCAATCATTCATGTGTCAATGTGCCGCCTCGATAGCCTTCTGTTAGAGCGTCTGCTTCGAGTGCGGGAAGCCCCATGTTCGATCCGGGGTCACTTCATGCTAAAAACGAAATGGTATAAGTATTTCCCTTGCAAGATGTCTAGCATAATAAGCGAAAGCTGGCTTCTCTTCTCTTATGTATATCGATATCATTGTGACAATTGATACAATTATTGGGCATGTTGTGTCGAGAATGGTTAATATTAGTTCAAGGTTGTACCAACTTGTTTCGTAATCAACCTAAAACCAAGAAGTTCATGCATAAGCTAACTTATGTACTATTTTTTATACATGTCGCTCATTAAATGACATTCTAGGAATTGTGGCTTTCTAGTTGTCGGGCTTCTCCGGAACGGTCTGAACGATGTATGTGTAGTAATTAACAAAATCATCTGACAGTGAATCTGCTTATAAAAGTAAACTGAGTCCATCTCCCTTGACTTCTAAATTATTAACATGGCATTACCTGCTTGACGGTCGATGGAATTCATATTGACGTGAGATGATATTTAATATTGAGTCCACGCCGAAAACATATGGCATACTTATGGTACGGTGTTTTCTTCGATGTGCGCGTCTTTTATTCATTTAGAACGCGTACGCATTGTCTTGCATAAATGTTTTGTTGGAATATATCATTGTAAATCATTATACACGTTCACTCAACGTTAATTACATCGAAGTTTTATGTTGACTGATCCACTATTATCTTTGCAATAATCATACTCTCTATTTTTGATTATTCAAATAAAGGTTTTATTTGAGCGAGTTCAAAGAAATATAAAGAATGTAGTATAAACATCATAAAAATTATAGTTTGACTTTGTTAAATGCATCGAAACACAACCAACCAATTCAATAATAAAACACAGATTGTTTGTACAGTGTAATATCCTACCTTTTATTATAACGGTCACACACTCAGGAAAGTCGAGGACGAGTTACCCATGTGAATACCAAATCTCCACTCGACCTTCACTAACTCGACCGACACTCCAGCTACACTTAAGGCTACCTTAGGTTAACTTAGTGTAAGTCGAGTTGGAGTGGAGGACCGACATATGAATATGGGCCTTAGTGTACAAAAACGAAAACACACGGTGATTAATTAAAAGTATTCGACTATACTAATGAGTTACGATCAATGTCTGGTATATAATTTGTTCGTCTTTCTAAATTCGCGTCGTGCGGTTTCACATTCCCTGTTATACCATGGGTTTTTAAATGTACGTGTTTGTCTATTATTTGTTCGATTCGTAATGTGTTTGGTTTCGTCACATATATCAAATGCTTTATTGTATAATAAGTCAGGAAATTTCTCAACCCCATCATTTATGTCTAATTCATTACATAATATTTGTTCAACAACATTATTAAAAGAATGAACATCAGACGATACATGTTCTTGGAAAGCTTCATTTGTTGTACTTTCCCAGTTTAATATATTAATATCTCGCTCTTCGATTTTGCTATTTTCATATTTGTGACCAAATGACATATCAACTTGTATAGGTAAGTGTGGTGAAAATGAAAACATGTCATGTATAGATAAACCATGTGTTTAGAGCCGTGACTAATTTATGCAGCAAAGTTGATTCATCCTAAAAGGGTATGTTCAATGGTATCGTGTCAACATCTTAGTGAGTTATTGTAACAACTTAATGGTTATTTGATAGTTGTGCGAAGTAATATACAATGTAGATATATGTATAACTTGTCGTACTGTACAATCATAGTGTCCTTGTAAGTTTTCGCAAGGACAACTTGATTATACATAAAACAAAATCTCACACAAGAACCTCTATTTTATACAGTAGAACTTCGATGCCTCGAACAGTACTGGCCTCGAACACCCTAGATGCCTCGAACTGGTTTTTCGATCCCGGCAAATCTCTTCTTTATTCATATAGTGAAACAATAGCACACTCGAACAATATCTAGGTCGAACACTCAAACTGATTGGGCGGTCCCTCGCTTTCATTTACCTGTAGATGGGTCGAACAATGCATGTTTTCGCATCTTTCATTAAGTGTTGAACTCCATTGTTCGACCGGGGGTAGTCGGCGACAGGTGTATTAACAAGTTGTGATAATTACTGTATAGATGTATACCTGTACGATGACATTGAACATGATAATAATTCGTGACTCGCTGCTTGATATAAATGCGCTGTATAACAAGTCGTTATATGTAGAATGTATTTCCCCTTCTTTAAAGTATGTAGTCAATGTATTTTAACCGGTTTACTCAACAATTCAATATATATGTTTATAGGTATGTATAGTAATGTGTATATCGTCATACCATAATATAACTATTGTAGCATACGTATAATCTACTGAGAACGTAAAACTTGTCATTGGGTATACAATTTGCTTAAAGTAATAAGTTTAACACCTATTATATCACTTAAGCATGATGATCTGCATCACTATATTTCAACAGTCGTATTCGTGTATGATTGTGACTGATTGTGTTTAGTGTACGAAACTGTGGTGGTGGATTACTTATTCATATTCAACTACGAGGATTTATTCCTTGGTTCTCCAGATCTGGAGGGAAAGAAGACGATACGATACGTATGTACTTACAAATGCAACATTATGTATCATTAATAACCTTCTCCGATTGTACTTGATTAAACTGCTTGCCATATTATGTATTGTGACCCCATGGATGTTCGTGAAGTTGGCAGGCTAGCGGCCTAGCGGCCTAGCGGCCTAACATCGTGAAGTTGGCGGCCTAGCAGCGTGAAGTTGGTGGCCTAGCGGCCTAGCAGCGTGAAGTTGGCGGCCTAGCAGCGTGAAGTTGGCGGCCTAGCGGCCTAGCAGCGTGAAGTTGGCGGCCTAGCAGCCTAGCGGCCTAGCAGCTTGAAGTTGGCGGCCTAGCGGCCCAGCGATCCAGCGGCATAACAAAGTTGGCAGTCGAAAAAAAAATTGTGAAGTTGGCGGCCTAGCGGCCTAGCGATCCAGCGGCCTAACAAAGTTGGCATTCGAAAAAAAAAATTGTGAAGTTGGCGGCCTAGCGGCCTAGCGATCCAGCGGCATAACAAAGTTGGCATTCGAAAAAAAAAATTGTGAAGTTGGCGGCCTAGCGGCCTAGTGGCCTAGTGGCCTAGCGGCCTAGCGGCCCAGCGGCCTAGCGGCCTAGTGATCCAGCGGCCTAACAATGTTGGCAGTCGAAAAAAAAACTAATTGTGAAGTTGGCGGCCTAGCGGCCTAGCCGCCCAGCGGCCTAATGATCCAGCGGCCTAACAAAGTTGGCAGTCGAAAAAAAAAATTGTGAAGTTGGCGGTCTAGCGGTCTAGCAGTGTGAACTTGGCGGCCTAGCGGTCTAGCAGTGTGAACTTGGCGGCCTAGCGGCTTTCCTCATACAAAACAATGTATTATTCCTGAAATCTGCACTGAAAATCGATTCATGACGATATTTCGTAGATCCAACTATAAACATCGCATATCGACACTTAGAATATTTCAATAAAATAATGTTATCCCGCAAAATTACCGTAATTTGTGTTATATATTCTAAAAATGAAAACGTAATTCTAAGACATAATACTCTTTCTAAAAGTTAATGTGAAAAATTGATCAAACGCTGCATTATTTCTGCTCGTTTTGCTTCATTAAGATCATTTACTTAATGAATTAATGAAACATATCTACACTTTGAGATGAAATGAAGAGAAAGGTAATAGTAACGACATGATATATTGCCTATGTTTGTAGTAATCTACATATATGGATGAAAAATAAGCGTATTTAAATAAACATATCAGATCGAGGGTTAGCATCTAGTTAATTCGTGTAGTCAGTGATTGTTACATTGACCCCTATGAATAAGTTCAGTCAGTTACAGCCAGCAAGGAAGGCAATGTATGCAGAGATTTTATAAAAATAAACGGATATTAGCTTAGCTGTTGATCTATATGGTAATATGGTACTGCGTTTAAGGAAATTTACCTGCAAACATGTTTAAAAAATCCCGGGTTTTGTCGTAATCCTTCGTTGTACACTTCGTTTGTGGCCAACAATTTAAAAGTATAAATCCCGTTTTATCCGTTCTCAGTTCGAAATATGTACGGATATACGGGTTTTATTATTCACATTATTTTGTGTGACCACAATTGTTATTAAGAAAGACCAATTAGACACACCACCTTCAGATAAGGTTAGCGAAACGTCGGTCTCCTGACGAACATATTGTTTAACATAACGTTCAACGAAACACCGAGTGCGCGATATTAAGAGTAGTTTAAACTGTCACCAGTGGCTTTCTTTTACATAAATACTTGGTTAGGTAGGAAATTACCTCATTCAAAAAATATAGCCCTATCTGTGAGGCAGCACCTTTAAATCAAGTAAATTTAAGTAATTTATTTTGTAAATTTATCTTCTTACTAATTATAAGTGCCTGAATTCTGGGAGTAGCCTTAATAGGAAACGGTTTAGAAACAAAAAAGTATTACAGCAATATAGGAGCTGGTGCAATCTTTATCTTACAGGTTTTTTTATCTAACTAGTGCATAGTCTTTCAAAAGCTACGTGATAACATATGTTCATAGATTAAAATTATTTTGCAAAAGAACGGAGCAAGAAATTTTCACATTTTATTCTTTACCATGACCCAACTTTTTTATTGTATTATTTTGAAGATTAAACACACAGGCGTCGCGACTATGTTTAACATACTCCTTGAAGATGGTGTGTGTGTACCAGGTGCCCATAGATTAAAACGTGTTGAAATTTGAGGCCGCCAGCCATTGTCACTTTACATTGAACTAAAGAACAAATCTATTTGGTTCCTACTCATATACATCGGACGATGCTCACACGAGTTCGTCGTAGCTCATGCGAGATAATACCGACTTGAAATATATCTACGAGCTCGTACAACTCGGTGAAACATTGTCACCAAGTCGCCGAGTCATCTACGAGTTAGCAAAATCCGAACGATGCTCCGTACGGACACCGTGCGAGTTCGCCCAAATGAACTCGTACGGAGCTCGTAAGGAACTCGTAGGGCAAATGTGACCGTGGCGGTACCCAGCCCTATAGATTAGCATGAACCATACGGCCTAGATGCAACACTGTCTGTGCCAGATTGAGAATTGTTTCTTTGAAATCAGGAGATTTTTTTCGGATTAGAAGGTACCGTGCCTGTCACGAGTACCGAACATGAATGCTACGGTCACAAAGCTCGTACGATATCCGTACGTACGAGTCCACAACTTTGAAAATCCTAACGGTATTTGTACATTCGTAGCGTCTGGTCACAGCTCGTACGGACCACGTACGACTTATAGAGATGCAATCGTACGATATCCGTACGGACATCGTAATATCCATACGGACATCGAACGGTGCTCGCAAGGAGCCCGGTCTTACATTGCACGGCACCCGTAGATCAATCAGAGCTCGCAGATAACTCGTACGCTGTCTGTACGGTGACCGCATGATGGCCGTACGGTGTCCGTGCGACAATAATTGATATGTTCCACGACTTTTAATTATCTATTTAAGACCATGGTCACATTGGTCGTACGAGATCCGTGCGAGTCGAATTTTAGCATGTTCGTACGGCCATCGTAAACTCGTAAGAGCATCGTACGGATTCGTTTTAACTCGTAGAGGACTCGGGAGCACGGTGTAATTGTTTCACCGAGCTCCGAGTTGTCTACGAGCTCGTAGAGTTTTGAAGTAGAGAGCTCGCAAGGAAGCTGTCCTCGGCAATGTTTGGTATTGTTTTATTATGTAAGATGATCATATAATGATTGGTATTTCATGTTATGTTTATACATGCAAGGACAATGCATAGTTGTCCCTTGACAGAGTGAGACTCAGCCCATTTCGCCATAACGTTTTGAATAGAATAATGGGTATGTGCCTCATGTGTATCACACCAAATGTATATGTTTACCAACACAATTAAACGAATGCAGTAGAAATCCAAGGTGTACTCATAAGTTCTGTGCACGAGAATCACGGAAATAACAATTATAATACACTGAGCGTGTGCGGATAATGAGAAGAGTACGTCTTGGGGGAATCTAGAGGGTACCAACTTGGATAAAATTTAGCTGGTCACACCCCACACTAGCAAAATAACCCGAACCAATTCTCATATATGCATTGCCGAGTGCCTGGTAGAGATGGGCCTATGGTAACCATTCGTAAATTAGCTGGCGTCTCACCAAACGACTCCTTCAGTTATAACCTAACTTCCTCTGGGATTCGAACTGTCAATCTCCCGCTTCCTATGCGGAAGCCAAAACCACCCGGCCACGGTCGCGGTAATAAGTAATGGATCAAAGTCTGGTGCGTACCTACTTGGAGAATGGTTGCTCGTCGGATATTACGATGATGATAATACGACAATACGATGGTGATAATACATGTACAATAATAAGATAATGATAATACGAGAATACGATAATGATAATACAATAATAAGAAAATTATAATACGATAATACGATGATGATAATTCAATAATAAGATAATGTTAATACGAGAATATGATGATGATAATACGATAGTTCGATGATGATATTACGAGAATACGATTATGATGATAAGAGAATATGATAATAATAATAACATGACAATACGATAATGATAATACATGTATGAGAATACGATAATGACAATATGAGGATACGATATTGACAATACGATAGTTAGATGGTGATAATACGAGAATGCGACAGTACGAATGTGATAATGCGACATTGCGATAGTAATATCGCCATATTATATCGCATTATCATTATCATACTGTCATATTCTCCCGTCATTTTATCATATTCTCGTATTTTCATGATCGTACAGTCGTATTATCGTTATCGTGCTATCGTATTCTCGCATTATCATCCATGATTGTATTATACTGTCGAATGTCGCGTTCCAAATCAACACGATTGAAGGCGATGGCCCTAACGGGATTCCGTAGGTAGACAAATGTGAATGTTAAGGCAATTCTACAATTCATTTAGACTGTTATTTAAATGGTATTGTACGATTATTTACTTAGTATGTATGCTATACAGCCCAATTAGTGTGGTCAAGATTCACATATAATCGAACAAAACATGGGATTGAAGTTGAAAAAAAACAAATTAAAGAGGAATAGCAAAGCATGCAGCATCGTTTCAAGCTTAAACGTAATGATCTAGAATCATTACTTTGTTGAAGTGATCAATAAAAAATGTATATTATGTAATGACCATTCACCATAATTATTGTATTAAAGAGTATCAAAATACACAACAATAATTAGACTGTATGATCATTTCAGAAACGCTTTTCAGTATGTCCCACCAATCTAGAGGTGAACTGGTTGGAAACCTAGAGGTACTAGTGGTCTAGGGTGTAGCAGAACCATTCATCATACTCGGAATAAACTGTGGTATCGCGCCCAGATGCTTTGCATCACACAATCTAGCAGTCAAAGCCGGATAACTACTGAAAAAACACCTAGCTACATGCACTAGTTATCTCCCGGCAATTAGACCAACAACTCACACATTCACACGTACCTATGCTCAGCTTCCAACTATAACAACATACGTAGGTAATGTAATGTAAAAGCACAAGTTTTCATTACTTTTTAAATAAAAATTATTGTTTTCATAAATTAATCAAGGTGGGTTTTTTTTTGCTGTTGGCAGAGTCTTCAGTCTACCGGAACTTTGATACGTGATACAGTTGCAGTATCAACTTAATAGCAGTATATGTTATAGTGTATACAACAATGTCATGTGTTGTTACATGTACATTCGAAATAAAGATATAACAATTCTGTGTACAAATGTTGTTATGCTCGCTCAGTCTGTCAATCTTCAAAAACAATTGTTTTCAATAATGCAATATACACCATACTCATAACAATTCGTTGTAATAAGTTTAGCAGTTAAGATAATGTTCACTATCTACATCCTAATGGCGTCCCATGCGATGCAAAACCTTGCAGATTTCCATATCCGTACGGATATCGTACGGTACTCGAGTATTTCGTACCTCGTGCGGTGTCCTCACGGGCCTCGTGAGAGATAATACAGACTTGAAAAATATCTACGAGCTCGTAGACAACTCGGGAGATCGGTTTTACCGAGTCCTCTACGAGTCACAAAAATCCGTGCGGTGCTCGTATGAGTTTCGATATCACTACGAGCTCCGTACGGACGCCGTACGAGTTCGCCAAAATCAACTCGTACTGAGCTCGTAAGGAGCTCGTAGGGCAAATGTGACCGTAGCATAAGTAGGAAAATATCACTGTATATATAAATGATTCAAATCTATCAAGTTTCAATGAGTATCTATATAGATATTCAACATTATGCTAGGGAACATGGGTTGAGCTTATCAGCTGTCCTTTATTGCTAAATCACATAAGACTGCAGGATCTGGTATATACAATCTCAGTGGCTAATGCATTATTAGTTTTATTACAATGAAAGCCATACTGAGATTTTGGCATTATGATATACGTATACTGAACAATTGTTTAAATTATATGACAGAAAATATTCTCCAAACTTGTGAAACATAAAACACTGTTAAAACATAAGCAACATATATTTCCAGGCAGAGATACTGGTAATTATCAGTCCTTAAAAAGCCTTACATGTTATCAAAGATCTTAAAATGAGATTTAACAAAAACATGTTATATTGGATTGCCAAAAGTAAAATGACCATGGAGGGGCACGTGACATGTTCTCGATGGTTTACGATTTCAAAAACAATATCCAAAAAAGAAGCACTTTGTAAGAATGTCGTGAACCAGACTAATTCCATTATTCCATGCGGATAACATCGGTCTTTATCGCATTACAATAGTTTATTTACCAAAGAAACCATTATTCCGAAATTTAAACTGAATACGATTTATATCTCATCATGGCATTTGTTGTTAGATTAATCGGTATTGTCCGATATTACATGTATTGGAACAATTATGACAGAAACATTAATTTAAACTTACACCGGAATAAATTCGAATTGCATCCAAGCTGCAAAAACCACATCCTAAACGATACAACTAAATTATAACCCACAGGAAACTATTTGACTTGTATATAATTACCTAGTAGGCCCTATTTTACACTATGATGCTGAGGTTTTTGGGGTAAAAATATTTAAATTATACATTGCAAATGTCCTTTGAAAGATACTTTGCGTCAGAAAATCAACACACTTGGACGTGTTACAATAACTTGTCATTCTCTGCGATTAAGAATACATTCTTGTTCATCTAGCATCATTTCAACTATAAAAATAATAATAAAGACTTTATTTAAAGAGGCAATCCAGTCTTCCCTGTGAGCCTCATTAACACATTTACAAATTATGTACAGTAATAACAGAAGATAATAGTAACAAAAGGCCATTCGGACTGGGCTGTTTCGTGAAGCAAGTTTTATGCGGTAATATTTGACCACATCATTTGTTTTAAATTGTCAACATAATCTAACTATTTTAGCAACGCTTTTCTGAAAAGAACATTCAAAGTATTTTAATATCCAGGGGCTGTTAGGTTGTAAAACGACTATGATAGTCTAAATAATTGTCACTGAAATGTCCACTGGAGACAGGATGCACGCGATAGCATCTTAATAGATTTTTATCATACATTAAAGTCAAGGTAATGATATAATAGGCTGGTGGGGGGAACTGAAATAGTTCTACCTACATATCGATCGGCCGATTAACAATGTTACCGCGGTAAGCGTTAAACACACTAGTCAATTTCTACCCTGCTTTATATAAGTCCTAATAATTTTCGTATCTATTATCCGATTTTGAATATTTAAAGCTTGTAATAAAGCAGAGCTATATGTCTCTCTTTTAGACAACATTCAACACGATACCCGTATTATTAAATACACGGCGACGAGTAAGAATCCGTTCCGCGTAAAAGTAAGTTTAAAATATCCCGTTTTATACCAAATAAAAATTCAATCAACGGTCGAAAATCATCAATTATTAATTTAATATTCGATCGATTTTGTTCATTAAAGCTTGTTTTAAAAGCTAAAACTTTAAGGTTTTATAAAATGTAAAACTTGTTTTTAAAGCATTAATCGGTCGATCGATATGTGTGAGCGACATCATGTTTACCCCTTTTACATTACGTTAATATAGAGTGTCATATACATTTAATTAACATTCGTGGTCATACGGAGAATAAACAGTCACTTATCTTGACACTGGTCGAATTCTCCAAGTCGTTAAAAATGGTATTTGTAAATATCCCTTCATTGATGCTCAGCATAGTTACTTAAGTAAGTTCCAGGTAACTGCTGGTTCTCTTGGTGTCTTTAGCAGCACAAATGTTTGAGTAAGGGTGGGCTTATCAGAACTGTGACATAAAATTATGATACAACCTGGATTCGATATTGGATTTAATGGCATCAGTACGCCACATAGTAGTACTTTCGGTGCTTTGATTACATTTGTAAGCGACAAACGGACACAGGTTTCCAGAGTACTCTGGTTTTTCCTGGGCGAGTTGAATCGCAGTATCTCCTTTCATGCTGGCTTCCGTTTACCTATACGCATTGAAACTTTACAAAGATAGTTATGGAATAATATTTCATATTAATGGTGTATGTTACTATTAACATTGAACATAATGTGTGTACATGTATGACATTTATTTGGTACGCTATTTATTATGTCATAGGTTCGTAATACAACGACATCGCACGTTTATGTAAGTTCATAAACTTATATTCATGATATCTGTATTCACTAGTGTCTTCACCCAGCTAGCTGACTGAATAAACGCATAAATAGACTGTACGGTAGATGATATTCATTTCACGTCCTATACTGCATGGGATACCTCGCTAGATAAATGTGTCTTTAATGATTTCATAGTAGGCCTTCAGTAAAACCTAGCTTGATAAAAGACCATCTGAAGACTTCACCAAAATTAAGAATTATGTACAAGTTCCAAATTTTCACGATTTAGCTCTTTTTTTAATCTTAATATAACAGTATTTAAAGGTCGTACAGATGGCATTATTAATGATGTTATACGACGCATTGAATAGTCAGAATATAAAAGATGCTATCAGTTTCTGAAATAAAATGCTTATAAATTGCCTTATTAAATTTCTCTCGTATATACATTGTTCATGTATACAGACTGTTACGTTATATCAGGTCTAAGAATATCTTTATTCAAAATTTACAATCTGGATCATGCATACTGTAAAATTAGATCATTGATTTTTGTGAGAGGTACATTTCCGAAATGTTCGGTTCGTTTCGATGAAAAAAAACTGTATTCATACCAGTACAAGTTAGTTTACCCTTCAACAAGGAACCCGCAAAGTCTCCACATGTGGGCGAAAATCGACAATGGAGCCAATTGTTCATAGAAAGGTATGACCTGCCACAAACGGAAAGCGAACACACGTTTCGTATTTTAGAGGTACAATGCGACATCTCCAACAGAGACCCTCCATTGAGGCACAACCTCTGTTGAACAACATTATCATTTTGATCCAGGCATTCATAACCACAATATCAACTTTACCTCTCCATGACAACAACCTCTATACAACAACCATACTTTGTGTTTCCCCGAAGGCGTTGCTCTGGAGAGTTTGGTGGGATAATATTTCGTATTCGCATTGATCCTCGAACTCAGCGAAATTTAATCCACCACGAATACATTATATTACTGAAATAAGATAACGTCACTCGCATCAAATGACCGGCATTCTTCCTGTACGTCTACCTACCTTGGTATAAATGAGATGTTTTTATTTGATGAAATATGGTACTATATATTATATAGACGATGATGAATTGGTGAGCATTTAGTATCACACAGCGTGTCAGATATCTCGTTAATACACGTGTTTCCTGTAAATAACGTGCTACTTCCTGTTTTGGTTTATCAATGGATTAAATTATACTTCAGCGGACGTAACATTACTCTAGGTATGTTAAGTTTTTTTTATAATCATGGGATTTATTTACGTTTGAGGATGGTGGTACTTACAGATTTATAATCTAACTTCTGAGTAGAATTAAGGCTTTATATTATCTTTATTATCTAATCAATATTTTTATAAGCCTATTATCGTATTATACTTGAACATTATTATACTAATATTGTGGTTCGTAACATATCTCGATCAAAGGGATTCGACCCGATAAAAATATCTTTCACATCTATACTATGAATACATAAGACAGGGGTCTTTCTTTATGACTGGCCCTCATATACCCAACTCAACATTATGTCCAATATTTTAAACAAGCCGAATACAATCATTTAATTTGTACTGCACACTTCAAGACAATATAATATTATACATAAAAAATACAACTTTTATCAAACCACGTACACAATGTCGCCTGTGTCGAGCATAGAATGTTCACAAAATGCGTAAAACCCGGTTTGACGACATAACCCTGCACAGACAGAAACTAGAAAACGGCCTTCGATAAAGAAGAGAAATCGTTATTTACACACGATCTCAGGGAATTAGTATGACGATTTGGTAGAGGAACATATTTGGATTAACTCACCGACACTCGTCCGTTTCTGTACAGCTTAGCTAGACGAAAGCAGCAATTCAACAACATTGACTGAAAACAATTCGCCGACTTTTGCCATTTTGACAGTGACAGCACGGCTTTTGTTACGAGTAATTTGATTGGCCGAAGAGTTGCATGGTATTACCCGAACACCAATCATTTTCTATATTGTCACATGATTCGTCACGTGATACTACAATGGTCGAAATGAATGTAAATATTAGAAATTGAATATCAGTTCTCACTGAACTCGGATTATCGTCTATTTAAGCGGAACAGAAACATATAGGTGGCGGTAAGTTGCAAAAAATATGCCCCACTATCAAATCGTCGTACTAATATCCTGAGATTGTGTGTAAATAATGATTTCTCTTCTTTATCGAAGGCCGTTTTTTAGTTTCTGTCTGTGCAGGGTTATGTCGTCAAACCGGGTTTTACGCATTTTGTGAACATTCTATGCTCGACACAGGCGACATTGTGTACGTGTATTGATAAAAGTTGTATTTTTTATGTATAATATTATATTGTCTTGAAGTGTGCAGTACAAATTAAATGATTGTATTCAGCTTGTTTAAAATATTGGACATAATGTTGAGTTGGGTATATGAGGGCCAGTCATAAAGAAAGACCCCTGTCTTATGTATTCATAGTATAGATGTGAAAGATATTTTATCGGGTCGAATCCCTTTGATCTCGATAGGTAAACCCGCCGACGGGATTGGTCGGTTAATACAAGTGAACGTTCAGAACAAAATGATTATTTTCCTCGTTGGTACATTTTTTACAAGCAGTCTGTTTCTCCGACATTTATATACATATTTACTTAGATTCCCGAGGTTAGTAAAGTTTGCCACATATTATACAAGTCGAATAGTTTCCTGCGGCTGATAACTTAGTTGTATTGGTTATGATGTGTTTTTTGCCGTTTGGATGCAATTCGAATTTATTCCGGTGTAAGATTAAATTTATGTTTCTGTCAAAATAATTCCAATACGTGTAATATCGGAAAATACCGATCAATCTAACAACAAACGCCATGATGAGATATAAATCGTATTCAGTTTAAAAAAAACAAATATCCTAATATAATAGACAAGGTCGATACGCTGATATTATCTGAAAATAATTTTGCACAAAATCCAAATGCATACAAAACTTAACAAAAAAAGTTATAGCCGAACCTGTCTTTGTTTAATTTGAATGGAACACTCCGGCGCAATTTTTGCAGTATAAACCATATACCGTTTACGCCACACAATGATATTACCACTTTTCAGCTTACGACCAATTTAACGCATTAGGCCTCGGCAAATAAATAGTTCTATGATTTGAACAATATTACATGCATGCAACACAGGTTACACGTATCATTGGACCTGATTTGTTTACATTACCAACATTTACTTATATTAAGACCAATAATTATATCAGACTTTTATTTTTAGAGGATATTTATAGCAAATCATTCCGCAACGGACTATATTTTTACTACCAAAGAATGTTCTCACTGGTGGCGGGAATCTAAAATAGTTCCCACGGTTTTCAATCGTATACTGTAACGTATGTAAATCACTCCACCGCTGCACATTGCAGACGATGACCTAATTATGTTGTATACAAATATTGATGCTGGTGGGGGGAACTGAAATAGTTCTACGTACATATCGATCGGCCGATTAACAATGTTACCGCGGGAAGCGTTAAACGCACTAGTCAATTTCTACCCTGCTTTATATAACACCTAATAATTTTCGTATCTATTATCCGATTTTGAATATTTAAAGCTTGTAATGAAGCAGAGATATATGTCTCTCTTTTTGACAACACGATACCCTTATTATTAAATCCACGGCGACGAGTAAGAATCCGTTCCGCGTAAAAGTAAGTTTAAAACATCCCGTTTTATACCAAATAAAAATTCAATCAACGGTCGAAAATCATCAATTATTAATTTAATATTCGATCGATTTTGTTTATTAAAGCTTGTTTTAAAAGCTAATACTTTAAGGTTTTATAAAATGTAAAACTTGCTTTTAAAGCATTAATCGGCCGATCGATATGTGTGAGCGACGCCATGTCAAAAATGCCTAATAAAATGGTTTATTTAAAACGTGATAAAATATTAATATCTCTTGTATCTTCAAATTCTTTGGTGCCTTCTTATACTGCAAAAATAGATCTTTCGCGTGAAACCACTGTCGATTAGATATATACATAAACTAAAGAGTTATAGGCGTAGCAGTGATTTCAAAACCAATGTTTCCTCTATAACCTATATCTCGACATCGTTATGTTGTCCAAGGTTTACATCGGAATCTAAAACACGTGTAGCGGTCAGGCGATAACACGCTCTGATTGGATCAACGAGATTAAGTGGGTGGAGTCGGCGTCTGGTCAATTGATACGAATGACCCATTATAAATGACCACCACATGTGGTGATTTTGATTGACAGGTGACGTTAGCGGAATAGTGTATTTCTCGGCCCTATGCTATTTTAAACAAGAACAAAGGAGTGATTCTACGGCGTGGAGGGGGGGGGGGGGTTAATTTTTTAATTTATTGACGAATTTTAAAATGTTGATATGAAATTAAAGATTACGCTCTGAAGTTTCTAAATATAAAAAATTGAAATTATTCCCATGCAAATATGAATTTTAATGGTTCAAACACAGACTATTTTTCGAGAAAAAAATCTACACATTTTTGTGTTCGAATTCCACGGCCGCAGTAGTTTATTTTTTTATTTATTAACATATTTTCATATAAATTATATCAAAATAAAAAAGAAGCTCTCTTGTTTTAAAATATACAAACGTATTGAAATAAAATAACGGCTAATTGAATATATACACAATTTTCTCGGCGTGAAATTATATTTTTAATGTGTTCGAATTCCACGGCCGTACCAGTTTTTTTATGATTCACTCCATTTCTATTGTTTTATATCGTTATGAAGCTCTTTAGTTTCTAAATATGTATCAATATTGAGAATTATCAATAACGCAAATATCAATAAAATGACAATGATTAGAAAATTGTGGTACTTCACGGCCGTGATTTTTTTGTCAATATTTGTGACGAAGAATAACACCAAACCGTATAATCATAGTAACGTACGATCACAGACATTGAAAGTGTTTCGAAAAAGAAAGGTTTATTGTTTTATTAATATGTTATACATATTTGGAAATTTCATGGTTAGTAAAATAAGATCATTTAATTGTGAAACTATTGTTTTTCATTAACTCTTTCTTATAAACGGTCGTATTCATGAGTGTCCTCAAATATTTTATGTCGTTCGGTAGTGTCCTCAAACAATTCATCCTTTTTAAAAATACTGTGACATTTACATTGGATGCTCATTGGTTGCAATGTGTACATATATGTGATTGTACATAAGTTGAGTCTCTTATAATTAATTCTATATCGAATGGTTATATGCATGTTTTATTTGTGATATAATAAGTGTTATTTTGTAATAATATGGCTTATTGTTATCTACAATAATGCCCCAGTTATTTTAGCAAAACTTTGGAGTGGATTTTGAATTATAAAAAGGGGGACAAGTCTGATGCTCAAACAGGGCAAGTGGAGATCCATATTCCAGACCAGTATTTACCTGGCAAGGTTCCAATAATTTATACAACTGGCACAGTCAACTGTTAATGTTTTTAAACGCAAAGGAGGAAATTCTTGATTGTGATGAGGCAGAATCGCGATTTATTTAATGGTTTTTCATTAACATGCCCTACTTGTCAATCAGTAAACAACTACATTGACCCATCTTTCTGCACTGTCCGTTAAACCAGTTTTGATGCTGCTGTTCATATGGTACAAGAACTGGGTTATATAATTTATGTGAAGTATCTCAGATGGATGTTAAAAGTACATTTAGGTCTCTAGCCAGTGAATCCGAAAGATTTTGACTAATTGGGCTTTATATTGATTTTGAGGAAAACTACTACTTAACTTAGTTTACCATTTGGATGACTATTGTTGTAATGTGTTCAACAAGTTTGGTGATTTTTTAACTGATGTGGTAAAAAAGAAAGCTCATTCACTAATTAGGTGATTTTCTTGAGGTGGTAAACCTCAATCAGGTACGTGTTAGCTTTAATGCAAGATTTTAGCAATGCACGCAGCAGCTAGGCATTCCCAGAAAACAGAAGGCCCCGTCCACGTAATAGTCATTATAACTAACAATTTTAGTTTAGAATTAGATTCTGATGAAATTTAATGGTGATTGCCTGCAGCAAAGCTTAATGAGCTATAGGTTCAATGAAACATTGTTACAAACTTAAAAAAATGCAGAGTTTGATTGGTGTTCTGAATATCGCATGTAGGGCAATTATCCCAGGTAGACTCGTTCTTTCTTAGAAGACTTATAAATTCTATTTGTGGTCTGACTAACTGCACCATCATTATATTAAGTCTTTCATGACCGCTTTTGGTCATATAAAGATAGCGACAGTGGCAAAGGTTTCGGGCTTCGGAATATTCTTTGCAAATACATGGTTTTCTGAAAAGTGATCTAGAATGTCAGTAATGAGTGACATAAACTCGGCTATTCTGAGAATATTACAGTGCTTTAACTATTTCCATTTGCCATATAAATATAGACATGGGGTGAACAATTCAGAATTATGAAGATCTGCTTCAGATCAGATACCATGTCTGTCACGTCATAAAAAAAAGCCTCCTTTTATCTGCCATTGTTATGGAACTTTACATTAAAAAGTTGGGACTTCAATATAGTAGTAAGAGCTGAGCATGTGCTTTGAGCAAAGTTGGGGAAACTACGAACGCTTTGTCTCGCATTCTGGACAGATTCTGATTGCTTTGTCAAAAAGATTGCTTTGTCAAAAAGCAAGTCCAGACCCATGCATACTAGTGTCCCAACTAGATTATATGGCAAATATTCAATGACAAGCTGCTTAAGTCTGATTAAGTCAGCTGTTTTAGATAATAATGGAATGGCATATAAAATTGCCATTAATCAATTTAATAGTTTCATTATATAGTTTATTCTAAGAATGACAAATTCCCATTGGATACAGTATATTTGGAGCTATAACGTACTAGGAATTTGGATAATATGGGATGCAGTATATTGGAGCTATAATGTACTTACTTGGAATTTGGATAATATGGGATACAGTATAATGGATTTTCTGCTACATAAGAATGTAATTATTACTAAAAATTTATGCAAGGATACCCCTATAATTTTGGGGGACAAAGTGTAACATTTAAGTGTGCTACACTTTGTTGTGGCGGAAAATCATAGGCGCCTGTGATGGGATGGTGCCACTCTCAATTTTATACATTTATTTCATAAATTATACAATATTTAGCATAGGTATGGATGGTTTTATCCTCTCCATAATATGGCTCAAGGAATAGCTAATTTCCTTGTGATTACCAATTTGGAAGGATATCATCTATGCTTTGCACATTTCTTAAATTTGCATTAGTATACTTTGGGTCTGCTCGGAACAGGTGGGCCTAAAGTGGAGACAATTTTTATGGAGATATTTTAACTTATTTACGGAGATAGGATATTGACTGGAATCGGAGATTGGATGGAATACGTTATAGATATTTAACAGAAAGAACATTTACTGGGGAATTGGGATACAGTATATTGGAGCTATAATATACTTACTGGGAATTTGGATAATATAGGATACAGTATATTGGAGCTATAATATACTTACTGGGAATTTGGGTAATATGGGATACAGTATATTGGAGCTATAATATACTTGGAGATATTGTAATACGGAGACTGGAATATGCAGATAGGCTGGAAGGCTTGTCAGTTAAGGGATACCTAATATAACATGAAAATCTAAGTAGGCGGCACCATCCTATCCTCAGCACGTGCCTTTATTCCATTAAAATTACATGAATTCCATATGGCAATTACAAACACTTAAACACTTTGTAGTTGATTACCAATGGAATTAAGCTAAGGACTTCTTCAGTGCGGTCAAACTATGCCACTTACTTATAATTTATTGATTACTGAAACATGGAAAATGATGATTGGATTAAATGCAGAAATTTGGAAATCATAACTTGTGTTGTTAAATTTATAAGTTTAGTCTTGAAATAATATGGCTTATTGTTATCTACAATAATGCCCCAGTTATTTTAGCAAAACTTTGGAGTGGATTTTGAATTATAAAAAGGGGGACAAGTCTGGCACGCCTATTAAACAAGTTTCAAGAGTTATCTCTTGTACTTTCTATTGAGACAGGAAGTTGCATGGAATTGTCTCCCTTTCCATAAAACATGGTTTCTGCTATTTTCATAACAAATCAACTCAAATTTATCCCACCCGCCACACCCTAATAATAATGTGATCTTGTAAGTTTATAAAATGCTTGTTTTATACGAACAGAAGGGACTGTTTTGCTGCTTGGAGAATTTATATTTTCAGAATGGTCAGCACGAAAGTAATCTCGATGATACACAAAATGCGTCTGTTCCATGAAATGCACAGCACTGAGGGCGGGCGCAAATACTGTCAAATTGGTTCAAGTCTACACGTTCGTCTAGATCTACACGTCTGCTATACATTGATACTATGTTGGGACTATACATTGATACTATGTTGGGACGACTAACTCTGCGAATAGGACTTATGTAGTCGACAAGGTTTGAAAAGTCCTTGAATTTGGTTTCAACATTGAAAAGTACTTGAATTTAACTGAATATACTTGAATTCAGACAAACAGCCTAGAATATTGATAAAAGTGAATGGATGTTGTCAAAATGGTACATTGGAAATCGGTGTATATCTTTTTCTCAAAATTTGAAAGTACATTGTCATTGGATAAATGGCGTTGAGCGCATACTGGCGTTTTGGAACTATGTAACCTGGAGTGCCATTCTACCTGGAATTTTGGCGTGATAATTTTGTATGAACCATGGTCGGATTTTACGGTAAACACATGACTTTATAGGTGAATACGATATTGTGAGTTGAATACGGTATTGTGAGTTGAATACAGTACAGTGCGCTGACATTCACAGAAAGGACATGTATATATAACTTATTTACTCTGTGCCTATGTACATATTGACTTTCTAGTTGAATACGGTATTGTGAGTTTAATATGGTACTGTGCGCTGACATTCTCAGACATTTATTGCGTAACTCATTTACTCTGTGCTTTGTGCTTATGTACATATTGACTTTATAGTTGAATACGATATTGTGCGTTTAATATGGTACTGTGCGATGACATTCTTAGACATTTATTGTGTAACTCATTTACTGTGTTTTTGTACATATTGACTTTATAGTTGAATACGGTACTGTGAGTTTAATATGGTACTGTGCGCTGACATTCTCAGACATTTATTGTGTAACTCATTTACTCTGTGCTTATGTACATATTGACTTTATAGTTGAATATGGTATTGTGAGTTTAATATGGTACTGTGCGCCAACATTCTCAGACCTTTATTGTGTAACTAATTTACTCTGTGCTTATGTACATATTGACCTGATAGTTAAATACAGTAATGGGAGTTTAATATGGTACTGTGCGCTGACATTCTCAGACATTTATTGTGCAACTCATTTACTCTGTGCTTATGTACATATTGACTTGATAGTTAAATACAGTAATGGGAGTTTAATATGGTACTGTGCGCTGACATTCTCAGACATTTATTGTGCAACTCATTTACTCTGTGCTTATGTACATATTGACTTTATAGTTGAATACGGTATTGGGAGTTTAATATGGTACTGTGCGCTGAAATTCTCGGACATTTATTGTGTAACTCATTTATTATGTGCTTTTGTACATATATTTAAAGATTGAAACTTGAGTTAAACACTGTATTGTGTGCTAAAATTGTCATACAATTTAAATAACAGTTTTATTTAGGTGCCGCATTGGAGAGTAAAAGGCTTGAAACTATGATATTAATTGTGGGGCGGAAAATCATAGGCGCCTGTGATGGGATGGTGCCACTCTCAATTTTATACATTTATTTCATAAATTATACAATATTTAGCATAGGTATGGATGGTTTTATCCTCTCCATAATATGGCTCAAGGAATAGCTAATTTCCTTGTGATTACCAATTTGGAAGGATATCATCTATGCTTTGCACATTTCTTAAATTTGCATTAGTATACTTTGGGTCTGCTCGGAACAGGTGGGCCTAAAGTGGAGACAATTTTTATGGAGATATTTTAACTTATTTACGGAGATAGGATATTGACTGGAATCGGAGATTGGATGGAATACGTTATAGATATTTAACAGAAAGAACATTTACTGGGGAATTGGGATACAGTATATTGGAGCTATAATATACTTACTGGGAATTTGGATAATATAGGATACAGTATATTGGAGCTATAATATACTTACTGGGAATTTGGGTAATATGGGATACAGTATATTGGAGCTATAATATACTTGGAGATATTGTAATACGGAGACTGGAATATGCAGATAGGCTGGAAGGCTTGTCAGTTAAGGGATACCTAATATAACATGAAAATCTAAGTAGGCGGCACCATCCTATCCTCAGCACGTGCCTTTATTCCATTAAAATTACATGAATTCCATATGGCAATTACAAACACTTAAACACTTTGTAGTTGATTACCAATGGAATTAAGCTAAGGACTTCTTCAGTGCGGTCAAACTATGCCACTTACTTATAATTTATTGATTACTGAAACATGGAAAATGATGATTGGATTAAATGCAGAAATTTGGAAATCATAACTTGTGTTGTTAAATTTATAAGTTTAGTCTTGAAATAATTAGACACGGATGAGACTGAAATACAGTCTAATTTTACAGTTATTGCCTCCGAATCTATACGGAGAAATTCAACATCGCATATGTATTAGAATTTTCACAGAACAAAACGGAACTTTATTTATCACAGGCATCTATGCAACATGGGTGCAGTGATATATAAATGTTACAGTATAAATACATTGGAATAAACACTATGGGCCATATTCACATCCTCTCCTCCACTCTCACTCACTGAGTTAATCCAAATTTAATTGTTGTTTCGTCCGTGCGTTTGAGTGAGAACTCGACCTAACCTGAAATTGGTATTCACAACGGTAAGTGTAGCTGGAGTTGACTCGACTGAGTGAGGAATTTTCGAGGGACCGAAACGTCGACTTCAGCGTGACTCCAACCAAACTCAATGGAATGTTAGTGAATACCAAAGTTAGTCACTAACTAAAATGGACAATCCATTCGAGGTAGAAGAATTTAAGGATATGATTTTACCTTTTAGAAATGTCCCGGATAGAAGAAAATCCTTAGAAAGCATGGATAATGTGAATTTATTGGCAAAGTTCCCCAGCTACACTCAAATGTGTGGTTACGTGCATACCGATTTAGCGCACGAATGTTGAACTAATAAAGTTATTGTAGTTTCAAATTAAACTACACAACAAATTCATAAGATCGTGTGGGTTGATAAATATACAACCATAAATATAATTTTATTTATAATTTGTTATCTAAAAGTATATTATTTGGACAAATAAAGTTACTGTAATAAGTGTATGAAGTATCTGGAATTAAAATTTAGTCATATTACTGCGATGTTAATTAAATGCATGGTATTTATATATGGAGCATAACTATGAAATTATAACGTTATTGTTTTCATTCTTTGCCATATTATTATTTTTAATCCCACCCAGTGTTGATATGAAGATGACTAAAATATTTGAATGAATAAAAACGTGCAAACTTGCAACAAATACTGATGATGTGCATTGCAATCATTCATGTGTCAATGTGCCGCCTCGATAGCCTACTGTTAGAGCGTCCGCTTCGAGTGCGGGACGCCCAGGTTCGATCCGGGGACACTTCATGCTAAAAACGAAATGGAATTAGTATTTCCCTTGCAAGATGTCCAGCATAATAAGCGAAAGGTGGCTTCTCTTCTCTTACGTATTGTATTATATATTGTGACGATGGATACATTCGGGCATGATGTGTCGAGAATGGTTAATATTTGTTCAAGGTTGTACCAACTTGTTTCATAATCAACCTAAAACCAAGAAGTTCATGCATCAGCTATCTTATGTACTATAGTTTTTAAACATGTCGCACATTAAATGACATTCCAGGAATTATAGCTTTCTAGTTGTCGGGCTTCCCCGGAACGGTATGTACGATGTATGTGTTGTAATTAACAAAATCATCTGACAGTAAAGCTGCCCTTAAAAGTAAACTGAGTCAATTTCCTCTGACTTCTAAATTATTAACATGACATTACCTGCTTGACGGTCGGTGGAATTCATATTGACGTGATATGATATTTAATATTGAGTCCACGGCGAAAACATAAGGCATACGGTACGATTTGTCTTCTTCGATATGCGCATCCTTTATTTATTTAAAATGCGTAGGCATTGCCTTGCATAATTGTTTTGTTGGAATATATCAATGTAAATCATTATATACATTTGTACGTTCATTCAATGTTAATTACATCGAAGTTTTATGTTAACTGATCCACTATAATCTTTGCAATAATCATACCGACCAATTCAATAATAAAGCACAGATTGTATGTACAGTGTAATATCCTACCATTTATTATAACGGTCACACACTCAGGAAAGTCGAGGACGAGTTACCCATGTGAATACCAAATCTCCACTCGACCTACACTAACTCGACCGTCACTCCAGCTACACTTGAGGCTACCTTAGGTTAGTGTAAGTCGAGTTGGAGTGGAGGACCGACATGTGAATATGGGCCTAAATAATCTATCAGACATGTTCACATTAATTGTGACTGTCTAATTTAGCGCTAATACGAAAATATGAAACAGGCCGCTAGGCCGCTAGGCCGCTAGGCCGCCAACTTCACTTTTTTTTAGGCTGACAACTTTGTTAGGCCGCTGGATCGCTAGGCCGCTAGGCCGCCAACTTCACTTTTTTTTTTCGACTGCCAACTTTGTTAGGCCACTGGATCGCTAGGCCGCTAGGCCGCTGGGCCGCTAGGCCGCTAGGCCGCTAGGCCGCCAACTTCACTTTTTTTTTTTTTCGAATGCCAACTTTGTTAGGCCGCTGGATCGCTAGGCCGCTAGGCCGCTGGGCCGCTTGGCCGCTAGGCCGCTAGGCCGCCAACTTCACATTTTTTTTTTCGACTGCCAACTTTGTTAGGCCGCTGGATCGCTAGGACGCTGGGCCGCTAGGCCGCCAACTTCACAATTATTTTATTTTTCGACTGCCAACTTTGTTAGGCCGCTGGATCGCTAGGCCGCTAGGCTGCTAGGCCGCCAACTTCACAATTTTTTTTTTTCGACTGCCAACTTTGTTAGGCCGCTGGATCGCTAGGCCGCTAGGCCGCTAGGCCGCCAACTTCACAATTTTTTTTTTCGAATGCCAACATTGTTAGGCCGCTGGATCGCTAGGCTGCTAGGCCGCTAGGCCGCCAACTTCACAATTTTTTTTTCCGAATGCCAACTTTGTAAGGCCGCTGGATCGCTAGGCCGCTGGGCCACTAGACCGCCAACTTCACAATTTTTTTTTTTTTTCGACTGCCAACTTTGTTAGGCCGCTGGATCGCTAGGCCGCTAGGCTGCCAACTTCACGCTGCTAGGCCGCTAGGCTGCTAGGCCGCCAACTTCACGCTGCTAGGCCGCCAACTTCACGCTGCCAGGCCGCTAGGCTGCTAGGCCGCCAACTTCACGCTGCTAGGCCGCTAGGCTGCTAGGCCGCCAACTTCACGCTGCTAGGCCGCTAGGCCGCTAGGCCGCCAACTTCACGCTGTTAGGCCGCTAGGCCGCTAGCCTGCCAACTTCACGAACATCCTCATGGGCCTTATGGCATACGGGTAATTTGTATATAAACTTATTTAAACTTGTTCAAACTTGTTCAATCTTATGTTCATATAAGTATTACCAGCATAAGTTAAATGAGAAATTTCTGTAAGTAATATAATACGTGTCCAAATCGATATGGCGATGTCTTTTAAAACCACATTTTGCAGGTTCGATCCTTGGTATCGTCACTTTTTATAAAAAAATAATCAAAGTACTGAAGTAATGTTACTGGGGGAAATCGCAATTCTTGGTATTAATTTATAGGGTTTCACATTTAATGGTAATGAATTTCAAAACAAATGTTAATATTGTGACAAGGTTTCTAAGACGCGATATCAGCTGAATCATTCAAATCACACCTCAACGGACCCACCACAATACTAGAACTCATAAAGGCAATATACCTGCTGTAGAAAAAAACTAGAAACTAAAAACTGCGTACACAGAGTCCTTATTCCATAATTATACCTGCGTACGAACTGGATATGGTGCGAGTAGCGAGTACGAATAAGATGGAGACGAAACATAAATAACTCATATGGTCTCGACTTTCGGCGGGAAAATGTATGTAACAGTGCTTGGAAAAGGGTTGTTCAAACGGTAGATCAAAACTATTTAGCTGAAGATCTCTGGAAAGTTAAAGGACGAAACGTGTATCAATACTATCAACAAATGCAAAATATCGTAAATAGTAAAAGACCAACACACGTTAGATTAGAAGTTTCTAGCTTAACTGTAATATGAATGTTAAAACCATGAATTGTGTTAAGTTCGTCTGCTCAACGGGTTACTTATAACAGTGACATTTTTATCGCCCCTCAAAAATCATTAGTCATTTACAGCGCGTAGGAATTTATACGCACAAATACATTTTCTCATCAAAATAAGCTTTCGAAAAGTTCACACAATACAAACAATAAAAAATATTAAATTGTTGTAAACAAAAGCTCTCAGAAATGGTCGAAAATTACGATATCGGTTGAGTTTTGCAGGCACTTCTTTCTTGCTCGGATGAATTGGTTGTGGAGAAATTACATCGTTAAAATCGTAGTGATTTCGGGATTGTATGTAATACAAATACTGGGGTTCCCCAGTAAAAACTAAGTGTCATTAGTCATAGAATACGCGTGTTATTTTATAATGGCTTCAACTAGTTAAAATACGGTTGAAGATGCTCGTATGATGACGAATATCTAACATGATTCATATTAAATACCATATACAGAAAGTCTGCAAGGAGTTCGTATAAAATAGTATATGTGTATCGAACATTGTATTGGCAGTTACACAAACACTGGAGTTAGATATTGGCATTAACGGTCTTCTAGTTTCTGAAGTCTGCTGTGATTGTTTTTATGTATTGAAAGAAACAAGAAACATTAGTATGTGTTGTAAAGTTTATTTCAACAAAATCCATTGGGTACCTACCAAGTAATTAATGTTTAGCTGTGGCAGGTAGAATGGCTCGGAAAGACATAATATCAGGTCTTAATACTGGTGACTGGTTGCATTAGCAAAACTGATTTTTCTAGAAACAGGTCATACTGAGTAAGATTTAAAAGAGTGGAAATTTGTTGTAAGACATTATGTTGTCTGCTGAACACATAGGAGCCAGCTCAAACTCATACAAGTTCATCATATTGATGCGAAAGTGAAAGTAGGAGATCTTCTGTTGCAAACTTATTTATTGACTTATTTGCTTCAAATTGTGTGTGCAAGTTCCAAATACTCTGACAAACTTGTATATCTAGAAGAAAGTGGACAGGTAATTCAAATTTAAATTTTATTTTAATTTAAAAATAAAAACATTGAAATTTGACCTTTTGGCCTAGTTGGATGTATAGATTTTGCACCAACAATGCATTTGAGTCTACTTACTGTTGTAAATTGTCGTCTGCAAGGTTTGTTGCGCTTAGAGATTGCAGAAAATATTAGTTTTATTTTGTATTTTTACTTAAAATCAATATTTTTACATTTTAACAATCATAATAGCAGTGGAGATTTGTTATAAAAATGCTCAGACAAGCTACAGAGTGACTCTGTATTGCATGAGAATGGGGCATGTGTCATTTGGACTGGGTATAGTGTCTGGGGTTATGGCCAGTTCATATTCCGGGACCCAAGAGACCCTTTCAGAGCCGGGTTTCGAACCAAGACCGCACACCGTGTTGCCCTTATGGTTTCTGTCACAGACTTTATGTCGCTTGGAATGTGCCGGCATGTCATTTGTGCAATAATAAGTTATGTGTAAATGGGGAACATCATTACTTTGAAGATAAATACACAAATAGTAATAGAAATATTTGTTTTTATATGGGGTCCTGCACTGGTCATGTGAATACCCAGGGCAAGACACAGCCTCCGTGTTTAATGAGCTTGTCTGGGTAGACACAGTAGGATTATTTTGATTTATGAGTCTATTAGAATTATTTTTACTCATCCATCACACATATCCATTTATTTATATGGCTGTTAGTTGGCTACTAAAAGGTAATAACAAATTTGTCAGGGAATGCAGCACTCATCATAGACAGGAAATTTCACTCTGTTTCGGCTAGCATCAAGCCATCGTCAGCAGCACTGCTTTGTACTGGACAGAGTGGTTGTCGACCCTGTCTTTGGTGAACCGGTAAGTTTGTTTGTGTCTGGGAGCCACTCAGTTATGCCTGATCAATCAATTTATTTGCAGGCATAGGTATGTATGTTGTCATCCAAAACACCCATCTCATAGTCAGTTTTCGCAAACCCAGAATCGCGTAACTGTCTGTGGTCATACTCCATCCTGGCTCTCCGGGCCCGTCGTCTATTTCTGTATGTTGGTGTAGTCTTGTACTTTTTGTTGTGGTTTGCCTTGGTAGCGATTTGTTATAGACGTCCATGTGCCCGTACAGAAAGCGCTGTACCGGATACATACCTGAGCTTGTTTTTCACGGCTGCATTGACACTGTTGTTGAGCGAAGTACTTGCGCTGACAAGCGACCCTTGAATGTTCGTGCAAAGCTTACGTGTTTGCTCATTGAAGCCACAGTAGCCCTGTTGAAAGACTCACACCCCTGTGTTGTTGTTCTGGAGCGGACACTGTAAAATGCTGCTTCACTCAGTCTCATCTGCAATACACCATCCATTAGCTTCTTATCTTGTTCATTCATTTGCAGGTACTTGAACTTGGCGAGACTCAGGACATCAGATTTGTCCCACCAGCACCCATTTCCTACACCAGAAGAGACAAGTGAATCCCCAGAACAGAAACTGCAGTCTACCGCATAGCATTCAATGGTGGCTGCCCAAATAGCCGGTAACTTTTTTATCATTTTAGTGATGTGACCTTTGCCTGTTCGAGCAAGTTTGATCACCAATCACAGCGTTGCGACGCAGTTTTCGCGTCTCTGGCCAGGACTTTTTGTGCTGCTTGTCTGTCCTTTATTGTGGCGATTGGAATCATGGTGCTGGATAACTGGGTGCTTTGCACTTTTTCTCCTTTCTAGTCGCAAGGTAGTTTGTGTCTGCTTGTCGCGTCAGGGTATAGTCCATGTTGTGGGCTGCGTAATAGTCATTTAGTAGAGATTAGCCATTCTACTTGCTTAGTCTGTTTGCACAGTCCGCCTGCTAGCTTAATCTGTTTACAGTACACTGGCAGGTATTTGATGTGATTAAATGGTGATTAGAGGTGGTCCAGATTGTCTTTTAAAGAATTATGGTTGATAAAAATCACATTTTGCTTTAAAATGTAGACATAAGAGAGTAAATGATAGGTTGAAGGGCGTCTTTTTATGAAAAAATGCACTTTTTCCAGAGTTATCTCCCCTTTAATCTAGTTTCTGAAGTCTGCTGTGATTGTTTTTATGTATTGAAAGAAACAAGAAACATTAGTATGTGTTGTAAAGTTTATTTCAACAAAATCCATTGGGTACCTACCAAGTAATTAATGTTTAGCTGTGGCAGGTAGAATGGCTCGGAAAGACATAATATCAGGTCTTAATACTGGTGACTGGTTGCATTAGCAAAACTGATTTTTCTAGAAACAGGTCATACTGAGTAAGATTTAAAAGAGTGGAAATTTGTTGTAAGACATTATGTTGTCTGCTGAACACATAGGAGCCAGCTCAAACTCATACAAGTTCATCATATTGGTGTCACACCGGTGAAAGTACTTCCGGGTCGTAGTATGCTAAAATAGTCCCTATGAAAACTTTAATTCTGTTTTGTTCTTGTACTGTTTGACTGTGGTAACTGTGAATTGTTGACCAAAATTCCTATATATATTTCAAATATGGATTTTCTGTTAACAGCTAACAGACTTTAATTTATCTTTTTCTAGATTACTACACCCTGACTGAGGGCTGGAAATGTGTGGGTGCTTCGGCCGAATCAGCTGTTGTGTATTGGAAAATAGCATAGTCTACCTGGGAGACTTGAAATAGCAGGAAAACAACACAGTTAACCTGGCATTTTCAATCCAGAAGAATGAAAAAAGTAAGATTGTCGAGTTGAGGTCTTTATTAATGTAAATTCTGGGTTGTGATAGTGTGATAGACATTTACTTCAATCATAAGACATCTTCGGGTACCAAAAAACTTTTTTTCATCATTTACTAGTAGTTGGTTTTAATTTTGAGGTTGAATAATAAGCTACTCTATAACAACGACACTAAAATGTGTGGTCTTTGAAGAGAGGGATGGTATTTACGCAATTATTATTTTAGACACAATAGTACCGTTCAACCTCTGTTGAGTAAATGGAACTTAAAATGTACTTGAACTGAAATGGGCACAATTTTGAGCCAATCTTATCAACGAGGTTTCCTTTATATAGGTGAGTTTTCACGGAGAATTTGAGGTTGCATAATAAGTAAATCAGTTAAAAGGGAATACAAATAGTGGTCATAATTTTAGGTTGTTTTTATTAAGGTGGTATTAAGGCGAGGTGTTACTGTTAGTTTATATTGTGTACAACCATTTGCAATATAACCTCAATAATATGACTTCATTTGGATCTCTATAAACTTGGTTTCATCATTGAGTTGGCTTTAATGGCGAGGTTGTACAATAAGCAAATCGATGAAAATGTTGGTCTTAGAATAAAGGGTTACTTTAAGGTGATGGTTTAATCCGCCATCAAAGCTTTCGGAAACGCCACAACAGCAATCCGGCTCAACCTACACATTCTACTGACAGTGCTTTGAGCACAGATGTTGCCAATACCTTAATTAGTTATAACTGTCCGTCCGTCCGTCTATCCGTCTGTCTGTCTGTCTATACTGCTTAACGCCTCTTTTCGAGTATTATTGGCAGGTTTGTCTGTCAAGGGCAGACTTAAAATCAATGAAGAGAAAGAGGTATAATACAAGGAATCCGGGTGCGTTACCCTAGCTCGTTCCGAATAGACTCCATGGTTCTTTAACGTGCCCGGTGTACAGCACCGATACACGCGAGACGACCTCTTGGTTTCCAACTAGTTCATCTTTAGTTGGGTGGGAAACACTGAAAAGCGTTTCATAAACGACCAAGTGCCCTGGCCGAGATTCGAACCAGGAACCTCTCGATCAGTAGACAAGCGCTTTACCACTCGACCACTGTGCCACCTTTGTGCATCAAAAAGATTATATTAAGTCAGACAGGGAAGGCAGCACTCAACTTAACCAGCCGAGCACAGAAAACATTAAAACACACAAAGCACAATGCCCAACTGAACCAACCGAGCACAGGAAACATAAAACATATAAAGACACAATGCCCAAAGCTGAATAGAAAAGATTCAGCAAACAAAAGGCAGAAAGCCTACGCTGAATGACCTAGTTACAACAGTAAAACTGCTGAACTACATAGTTTTAGCATCCTTTAGTCTCATCAGTCACCAATGTTGAAACCTATAGATGTTTATTATTTTATGTGGTTTAATAACACATGGGCACACTTGATGTTTATTCAATAAATTTTCACATGCTAATAATTGCTCACCACTGTATGAATGGACAGTTAGATAATCCCTAAGGATCATTAGGCCAAGCTTATTGTTCTGCCGTGATTCACGTTTGTTCTGCCGTGATTCACGTTTGTTCTGCCGTGAACTTGCGTTTTCTGTGTCGTGAACTTTGAGTGCTCTGTGTACCGTGAATTCTCACGTTCTGTACACTGGGGAATTGTTTTTCTGTATCTAAAAGTACAATAAGATGTATGTAGTTTTCCTCCTTTTATTTTTAACAAGTTTTAAGTTCAAGAGTCAGATGAATTGTGTAATTTTATAAATGATAACCATATCAAATATATATGTAATATCAATAGTAACAATTAATATCAATAATAACAATTAATATCAAATATCAATAACACAATTAATATCAAACATCAATACCAATGATAAACATCAAATACTATGAGACCTTTGATTCTAAAACTATAATGTTATACGAATTATAGGTTTTATCCGAATATCATACAGCTGAAAGTTTTCTACTGAGAACATTATCCCCGTTAACTTATTTAATAACCGATTTAAATCATTCAGAAAAATAACCCTGTTACATTAAATTTATATAAAAAACATTAATTCCCAAAAGATAACTTACAATTTACCATCAAAGTTTCCCCGAATATAAATTCTAACTGACGACATCTTGATACAATAATTACCTCCCTTACTTTTAGTAACCCAATTATTCATATTAACCGACCGCATCAAAGAGCGAAAAGCGCAATATTAACTTCCCATCAACTCATTGTCTAAAAATCTTAACTCAACAATGCTCATTTTTCAAGTCCAACGAAACAAACTATACACTTCAAATATAGTTAAAACATACATATTAAAAATGAACAATATAATTAACCTACACATTGAATTCTGAACAATTATGTTATAATTATAATGAACAATGTACTTGAAAAACATTAAGCAGATACAAAAATAGCTATGTACATAATAACTGACTTACCTAAAAGTACAATAAGATGTATGTAGTTTTCCTCCTTTTATTTTTAACAAGTTTTAAGTTCAAGAGTCAGATGAATTGTGACTCTTAGGAGTGAAACCTACATCAAGGAAACTTCTGGTAAGCCATACGAACCAATGGAAAAGTCGAATAGAATTTAAGACATTTTGTCTCAGCCAATGAAAAAGGACTTTGAAAGTTGTTTCAATAATTTACTCAATTTGACATGACCCTTTCGGGACACAGACGTGTAAATGGCTTCCTGATTGTCTATCACAAGGATCCGGCTTAATTGGTGACAAACCGGCTACTTTGCATATTTCTTACGAACGGCTTATCGCACCTTTTATTGATGACATAACTTTTTAATCAAACACATCTGTAGACAGTCGAAGTGTCAGCCATGTTGCTAGGATACCAACTTATATAATGTGATTAGAAAAATACCCTAAATCTGTAGTACATACATACATAGTAATCTATTAATTGAAATTTCAAATCAACCCCGATTAACATTTAAAGTTGATTATACTATAATTTCGGTAAAAACAGCCGACAGTCAATTTCACTAAATTTTAATGCACAATACCACCTCCTCCTTTAAATCTACTTTATTCCATAAAGTGTAAAAATTAAAAATCAACATTAACCTTTTTTTCATATTTTAACCCACAATGATCATTAAAACAATTAAAATTTGCTTACTGTTTATACATTCACACATACATAACATAAACTGTGTTCCGAATTACAATAATAAACATGAAATTGACTTAAAAATACTGCGAAACAATGTTTCTTCATATGTCCGCGACATTTAAGTATCAACGTCTTCAATGTTTATGTGGCATAACTGATATACCATACAATCCAATGTTTCTATACAAACATAAGAGATATATTGCTGCACATAATCATCATGATTTTGACTAACATATACAATACCATGGAATATTCATACGCCTGATACATATAACCTTCAAGATGGCATCACTTGTACACCATACATTATCTTTTGCAAAATGAAATAATAATTATACATATATGCATACATAATATAACAACGCGATGTCCAATTAAACGATAAACATCAATAGAACCCAAAATACCATGAAACAATTTCATTTATGTCAAAGACATTTAAGTACAGTCTATAATGTTTATGTGGCACAACCAGTACACCATACATTGTTATATTTTGAAGATATTGCTGGTCAACTACATTAAATGGTCACTTAACAAACTTACTAATCTCGGTGTTTATTTCTTTGAATTACTTCCAAATGAAGCACACCTGTATTGTACTTTAATACTACAACATACCTCTATTCAGCAGAACAACATTAACGGTTCGAAAAAACCTTTACAGTAAGTTCTCTTCGCAGAACTAACATTACATTTATTTCAACCTTTTACAGTAAGTTTTCTTCGCAGAACTAACATTACATTTAGTTCTACCTTTTACAGTAAGTTCTCTTCGCAGAACTATCATTACGACCCTTATATCTAGAGCTGTTATCTATATAGCATTGACTTCTAGACTGGTACCATGATCTCAACTATATGGATCGAACTTTTCATACCAATTTGATTCTACCCATCTGGTTCAATTGTTACACCAAAGTTCAAACACTGCAGTTCAATCAATTTACTACCAGATACCGACATGGGACACAAAATCAAGGAGAAAAGGACCAGGAACACTCCACCAAATGGAACTACAACATAAAGAAACTGAAAGATATTACCAATAGGACAATGGATCCGTTTATCCTATCTTAAGAACCAAAATAAATAATCATTCATCCATCATGTCACATTCATCCAATCACCCCACTCATACACCCTTTACTTTGATTTCAAGATCTGGCAACCACCAACAAAACCAACATTGAGTCCATAAGGAAGAACATTACAGAATCTACTCCAAATTCCTACAGAATACAAATAATGTGACCATTAAGTTTCCACTACTAAAGTAGTAACTAACTATAAGTATCTGAGAACCATAACAGCTGATGAACAAATGAAACCTGAACCCAGACTAATCAAAATACTAAAAGTTCTACAGACTTTCCTTTCTACGGACACCTAGTCCCCATATCTCGTACAATGTATGTTTTTTCTGCGGACACCTAGCCCCATACATCATAACTTTTTCTACGGACACCTAGTTCCCATATCTCATAGGTTTTTTGTCTACGGACACCTAGCCACAAACCTCAGTTTTTGTTCTACGGACACCTAGTCCCAATACCTCATAGGTTTTTCTACGGAAACCAAGTCCTTAGCCGTTTAGATTTTTCCCTATGGAAACCTTGTTCCTTCGGCATTTAGTAAATAAATTTTTTTTTAACAAAAATATACTTATTTACTTAATTTAAATATAATCAATGAAAAATTTAACAATAATTATTCCATCCTGATTATCAAGTTTGAACATTAGAATTATATTTTCTAAAATGCAAAACATCTTCTGTTCTTGAATTGTGCCAGAATATATTTTGATAATCATTGTCACACTGGTGAGCGTTATGTTTTTGTCGGAGTATAAGTCAGATATAGTACTAGTTATTCGTATATAATATTAATATTACGTATATAACAATATATTTTTATATATACAACAGCAAAGTGTTGTATACTGGGTTTATTCTATCTGGGTAAATCGTATTTATAAATCTATTTAATTCGTCATTGTGATTTAAACAATTTGTTACCTGTTCTGGCATGTAAATCGCCTATGGCTACTTTACCAATATCGTTATATCTACGTACCTTGGATTCTATACATTCGAAAAACGAATCCGAGTGCATGGCATAATATGGGGAATTATAAGGTGGTATGTATGCAAAACATAGTTTTAGATAGATCATTTATTTCGAAAATAAGGCAATATGCCCATGATTTCACATATATAAGTACAATGTCATGCATTGACATAATTATTAACACAAATATACACATTGTAATATAAACAAAACATGCATGTATATATATTATTATTTTCGATTCCGGTGTCAAGTATATGCGGAGTAAGTGGAAAGTATCGACAATAATGACTTATATTCCAACATCACTGTAACTTTAAATATAGTTATTCGCATGACATTAATCATGCTACTATGTAGTCTCAAAAAGTTTGAAGTACGTAATTTATAGTGTATGCGTAGTTTGTTTTTTCGTACAGTAGGGAGAAGATTGCTAACGTACATAATATTCTGCATATCTTCGTTTCAGACATTTGTAAATATATTGAAAGATGTTAATAATAATATTTCTATTTTCCGATGCCATAAATTCTACAAATGTAGGGATATTAGATCGTTTCAAAAAGTATAGTTTGATATGATGGTTTTGTATTTCATAATATAAAGGGCATTCATGTATAAAGTGAAAATAATCCTCTAATTTGTTACATAATTGGCATTTTCTTTTTGATCTAGGAATTTTCAATGGTCTGTGCCATCGGCCTGTTTCTATTTCTAAACAATGACTAGATGTTCTAAGTCTATATAGTGCAGTATTAAAATTTCTAATATTAGCAATACTTAAATATGGTTTGAAACCAAAGTTTGCGAATAATACATAGGAGCATGCTCTGGAATAATCACGTAGTTGTTCGTTCCATAGTTGTATAAAATTATCCTTAACTCTAAGTTTAAATATTTTTATAAACTATTGGGAGTTTCCAACTCCTTGAAAGAGCCATACATTGTTAAAACCAAGCCTTTCTAAGAATACTTTTACATTTGAAGCCCAGTTGGTTTTGTCAGGATGTATTTCCATATCATTTAGCATCATGTTATAAAAACATTTTATATACCTATTTTCAGAACTATTGACAATTTTCAACCAAAATCGGATTATAGTTACTAAACGGCTTACTTTGAATGGAATTCTTCATAGACACCATTAACACAATTATTTTGAGTTTGGGTTCTTACTCCTAGAAGTTGTTTTCAGAATTGAAGGTGAGCTTTTTCCATTTGTGTTGCATCTAAAACAAACTAAACTTCTGATCCGTAGTTCAAAATTGGAGATATCAATTTATCAAAATGTTCCATTCTATGTCCAACAGATACATCTGCAAATTTAGAGAGATAAAAATTCATTTTGTATATGGCTTTCATAGCTTGACTCAATTATTTATTCAATTCAATTCAATTCTTTATTTCCCTCTATGCAGAGGATATTGAACACAGTATGTACAGGGTAACATTGGTTTATATACATATATGAAGATTTGAGAAATACAGACTCAGTTTCAAAGTCGAACACAGGTTCCAATGGTGTCCCTAAGAGTTTTAAAGACAGTGAGATGCTGTCAAATGACAAGATTTCGTGTAAATCGTCTTGACTGATATACTGTACTATAGTGAATCTTTAAATTCAGTTCGGAGTGTCTTGGTACTTCGTTACAATTTATAATTCTGTTCCATTGTAAATGACTCGTGCATATCGTAAACGAAAACCTCCTTTCTTGAAAAGTAACAACTTTAGTTTTCTTTACATTAACAACAAGTTTGCATTTATCACAATAAGTTTTAAGAAGGTTTAATCCTTTTTGAATACCATCCTGCATATCAGCAAATATAACGATGTCATCAGCATATAATAACAAGAATAATTTTAACATTCCTATATCAATACCTTTGAAACCGTTAAAAATCATGTATTCTTCTAGATCATTAACGTACATAGAAAATATAAAGGGTGATAAACAATCACCTTGTCTTACTCCTAAGAAACACTCGAAACTATCGCTAAGTTCGTTTTTATATTTCACCCTAGATTTAACATCTGTATATAAGGACCTAATTATATTAAACATTTTCCCTCGCACACCATGCTGAATAAGTTTGTAAAAAATATTTTGCCTTACTAGGTAATCGCATGCTTTCGTAAAATCAACGAAACATACAAACAATTTACGATTATCATTCAGTATGTGTGTAATTAACCTGTTTAAGATAAATATATTGTCACATGTGCGCATATACCTGATTGAGCTTCCACGTATACAGAGTATTCTTCGGCCAATTGACCTAACCGGTTATTTATAATTCTAGTAAAAAGTTGTCAAATGTGCTTAATAAAGGTAGTTTTCGTGTTGATTTACATCTCCTTTTTATGAAATGGAATAATAAAACCTTCTGTCCGTTTGGAAGGGAAGTAACCGTTGCCAAATAATGTGTTGAACAATTTAACCATATATAGCGAGAAGTGCGTATAACCGTATTTAAAAAATTCATTCAGGACGCGATCCGGTCCGCTTGAGCGATTTAAGCTTAATTGTTTGCATGCTTTAAATGCCTCATGAGCTGATATTGGTATTCATTATTCATTATTTAAAATTTCATTTCATTAAAATGTAAAGTGTCGTCATCAGGTTGAAAAAATGCTTACGCGGGATCATTTATAGCTTTGAAGTAATTTGAAAACTCTGATGTGGAAATATTGACCTTAGATTCACCTTTTCCTATTTTTTTAGGAAACGAATAGTCATAGTTTTCATCTAGCCATGTCTCAGTAAACATAACTATATAATGGTTATTAAACAAACATTTAATCTCATCGGAATCAAAGGGATTCGACACGATAAAAATATCTTTCACATCTATACTATGAATACATAAGACAGGGGTCTTTCTTTATGACTGGCCCTCATATACCCAACTCAACATTATGTCAAATATTTTAAACAGGCCGAATACAATCATTTAATTTGTACTGCACACTTCAAGACAATATAATATTATACACAAAAAATACAACTTTTATCAATACACGTACACAATGTCGCCTGTGTCGAGCATAGAATGTTCACAAAATGCGTAAAACCCGGTTTGACGACATAACCCTGCACAGACAGAAACTAGAAAACGGCCTTCGATAAAGAAGAGAAATCATTATTTACACACGATGTATTCATAGTATAGATGTGAAAGATATTTTTATCGGGTCGAATCCCTTTGATCGGAATGTAATGTATTGTATGATTTCCCAACTAAACCCTGAACATTCAATACACATATAGTTTCCCTACTTTTTTATCCAATAAAAAGCCAAGGATTTTCAAATATTTGTACCTCTAATTCATTTATTAATGCAAAGGACATAATATTTATTTAGTAGTTCATTTATTTAGACAATTTGACTGTTTCCAATTATGGAAAACTAGACCCGTCTACCCTCTCAATTGTACCGTTGTTCTATCAGCTAATATACATGCAATATTGTCAATTTTCACTCACATTACTCCATTATAAGGCCAGAGTTATTTTATTTTTCTTGACTCAGATCCTCTTGCCCGATTTTTTGGTATTCTTAAAAATGAAAATATCATTGCATGCAATCGTCAAATGTTTTTATTGTAAATAATATTTTGGTATTTTTAAAACATGAAAATAAAATTGCATACAATCGTCAATTTTTTTTATTGTAAATATTATTGAACTTTATCACAGCAAATGTCATGATGAGACATAAATAGTATTCAGTTTAAAAAACAAATGTCTTCACTTTATTTGGTTGTGTTTTGTGCCGAACGAATGACCAAATTCCATATAATTTGAAAAATAGCATGCATCTCATTCTGTTAATCTAGCAGTGTGTTCTCTACGGGACGTAATCCATGCCCGCTGAATTTATCTTTGACCGGGGAGCGCTTTGCTTTATGCAGCTGCAGACACACGAGTACTGTTTAATCAAGGCACATACAGAAATCGTAAACTTTCGATCACATTTAAAGTCTTTATATAGGGTGGTAAATGGAGCTGCACTATTAACAATGATTCAGTTAATGAACTCCTACAAACCATGATATCTGGCCCCAATTTGCAGTTGTAAAAGAATTATAATTTAAAGAATTGAAATTTGAATGTAACTTTAAGATTTTCGCAAGTGCTTTGATAAAACAGTACCCAGCTGTTCAGATAATAGTCTCATTCGCCTTGCGTTTATCGTGACATTTTGGATATTTCTCTTTTCTTCGGTAAATAAACTATTGCAATGCGACAAAGACCGATGATATCCGCATGGAATAATGAAATTAGTCTGGTTCACGACATTCTGACAAATGCTTCCTTTTTGTTTTTGTTTTAAATCGTAAACAATCGAAAAATAATTTCTGAAGATTTTTCTTTCAAATTATTTATCAATGATACAGTTACATGTGCGATGTACTAGTCTTAAACTAAATTGGCTGTCTAAAACTGTCACTCTTCTGGACCGTCATTGACCTAATAAGTAACGTTTATACAAAAAATACTCCACCACCTACAGTATTGTAGCAACATTTATGAGTTTTATCCCCCCCCCCCCCCCCCCTGCACAGTTTTTGTTCTAGGAAGTCTGAGTAACAAAACACTAAAACAAGTCTGGCCTGAATGGGCATGCTATTGTTTGCAAACAAAAGCATTGGAAAGGCCACCAGAAAGTGGGCGGGATAAACTATAAGCCGGTTATACAAATGTAGATCACATATTAGCAATTCAATTCAATTTATTAGCAAATCGGCACTATTGTGCCTTTGGCCAAATACAAATGAACAAACAAAGGAACATGACAAACATACAAAAAAAAAATACATACAAATACATGTACAAAGCAAATATTAAATATGTACAAAAAGAAACAGTTTAATAGTTCAAGACATTTTTTCTTTCATTCATGACTTTTGTTAAAAATACAGAAATTTTAGTAAGTTTATCAAGTTTATTCGATGACATTAATGTAGTGAATTTATTTAGATTTGGGAATGTTGTTCTTCCTAAATAGCCTGTCCTTAAGTTATAATATTTTGGACAGCATAGTAGCTGTCGCTTCGCTCCCTTGCACTAATATGTTTATAATTCTAATATATGATCTATATCCTATACTTGAAATACACCTACGGGATTAAGCCATTCAATAATGGAGACTTTATTAACAATAACTCTCCAGTATTTTGTTTACACTTATAAGTGTATAAGCGTATGCACTTACCAGATTCTACTGTATTGAAGTTTGCACGGATCATTTCTTCTTATGCGTGGTTGAATTATATGTAACTTGGCACATTAAAGTTGGCGTTTTTTTCAACGTGCGCCGAGGCTCCATGTTCCAAGTACATATCTGAGTCTCTGCGATTATCGAGATGCTGATCATGCGAGATTTGAGCACTGGTATTGATGTGATTGAACCCAGTCATTTACCACCGATGTACAACATTGCTGGGTATTTAATTTAATTTCACTTTTTGTAACGGGCTTCCATGTGCCGCATTAGACTGATATAGTTCACGTCTAGCTTGCGCATTTCATGGGGGTAGTCTCTATCAACGCCGAAAGGGGTGTGTTTCAGTTTTTTTCAGTTTTACAGTTTATTTTTCGAAATTAAGTCAAATTGATAAATTCGTCATCATTAACACATTGTTTCAATCCTTCTACGTTCCACGAACCTATTGAAAAGATATACTTTTCTGTGTCATCCTATTTATTGTCGGATTGGGTGCTCGAACCTGGCGTGTATAACTGGTTGTTGATATATAGTTTATCCCGCACCAATGATGCACGTTTACCCACTTTCCTGGCCTCCTTCATAACTGGCACCAATTGTTTACGTATTTGTTGTACTTCGGGAGGGAATTGATCGGATTCGTTGTATCGTGTATTTTGAAGATTAAAAACGCTTAATTGATCCTTCGCTTTCAGCTTTGAAGATGTATCTTTGAACTTAACGACAATGGGGCGGATATACTGTCACGTTAATAAGCACCAATACGATGCGCTCTATATATCAAGATAGCCTGTTCACTGTTGTCGATGTGCAATAAGTTGGTTAGGAACGAATGCACTTCCGTCTCACAACATTCATACTGAGGGGGTGTACGGTATGGATAACAGATGCATAGGTCGCAACAGCCGGTTCCGGTGCAGTTGTTTGATCTTCGTCGGTTGTAGCGGACACGGGTACCTGTACATTGTCACTGGTTGTCTGAAATAATGGTTGAAACAAACCTGGACCTTCTGGCACTCCAAAGAATAACATATTGTCACGCATTGACCTACATTTTAGATCAATAATATCGTCGGACAATTGAATATTGGCCGTTTTGAGCACTGTGTTTTCAGCAGATAACTTGTTGATTGAGTCATGCACTGATTCATTTTTATGTTTATTCAGGCCAACACAATTGGACACGGATTCATACATGTATTTTTCGCTCAGGAATTGCTTACTATGTTCTGTTTCAATCATTTTGGTATACATATTGTTCAGACATCCAGTAATTCGGTCGACCGATGAAACGAGTTTGTCGAGTTGATTTAGCTTGCCCTCAATATGCTCTAATTTCTATATTACATACTGCATGTGGTCAGGATTGGTGACACATTGTGTATTTGGTGTAAACGTTGGTGAATTCATCACGTATGGAGAGCATTGAAGTGCGTGTGGATACACAAGATGTTGGAGTTTGTGGAACCATTTCAACGGGCGTAGATGACGTTGTATTGGCTTGGTTAGGTGTAGAATTTTGTATATTGCCAGTAGCTGCTGTATTCATTGTCTCTGTACTGCCTGATTTCTTCTTTGACGTATATTTCGTTTTCTTTGTTTGTATATTGGCCGCCTTTTCCAATGGCGATATATTGTTGCTTGTACATTTCCGGCCCATCAAAAGTTCTATCCAGACATTGCACTAAACAAAAAGTCCACAAAGCATCAGTGCTCTTTCAAAAATAGCTCCAGTATAACTTAAACATGATTATTTATTTTATGACAACGATGACACAATGCAATCCCCTCTGAAACATTTGCAAGACGGTAGGCTAAGGGATACATATAATAACCCCATTACTAAGCTTGTGTAAGCTGGATTCCATAATAACAAATGCTATAGTAAGTTAAACTCGATGTTATTAGCTTCTATGCAAATCACAACACATGGCAAACAATCTTAATTTGTAAAGTAACAATTTATCATAGTACTTAAAAGTTTGTGGAAGTAATTGATCGCAATGCTTATTCTCCCTCCAGGTGTTGCCTTTGGAGGGAGGGAAAAATTCCAAGCGGCAGATTCCAGTTGGCCTTAAACCCCTATGCATTAATTGTATAACGTGTTCCTGTTAGTATCGCCGTTTCTAAGATAGCGCGCATGGCCCGCCAGCCGGCGGGCCATTTCTAACATATCGCATGTGGCCTGCCAGTCAGCCACAGCATTTCTAGCATATCAGCGTGTGGGACAATATTATAGCGCGGCCAATTGGCCAATCCGCGTCCCTGGGACAATTATAGCGCGGCCATTCGGCCATTATGCGTCCCTTAAATTTACAGAGCTCTGTTTTCATTAAAGTAGCGACACAGGAACCGTTCTTTTTATTCATATCACCATCTCAAAGCGCACCAAAGAGCTACTGTTACACAGCAATTTATGTGATGTGCAGGTAAACCTAGCCAAAGGCTGTAAGGGCTTAACCCAAATCTCATATGTCAACAATTTGAAATTCGGAGATGGTGATTGTAGACCACTCAACAAAACCATCCCACCTAGGTGCTACCAAATAGACAAGGGAGGTAATTGTGAGTGTTTATTGATATATGCAAATTATTTAGTCCAGGTAGGTGTTGCCATAGCCCCGACTATTATGAATTTATTCTTTAATTACTGCTGGAATACTGCCGCCTAGAATTTTCCGCATTGCAACATTAAAATTTCTTCATTAAAGCCATGTCCTCATTCAATACGGCATGATCATGCGATAGAATGGACCAGGTGAAAACCAGAGATAAACGTTTATAAGATAAAACTCTGGAAACTGTTTCCACCCTATCGCAGCCGAAAGGATAATGATTTAACATCATAATATTCCTTCAACATTACATTACAATGTGTCAGTACAAATGTAAAAAAAAAAAAAAACAAAAAAAAACTTAAACCTAACATATCACAATATTCCCTTAAACTATCAATAAAAACAACCTCAATAATACAAATTAAGATGTAAGGTATGAACTACTATGCTGCCTTTGTATAGACATATAATAGGAATGCACAGTATAAATACTGAAAGTTTTCGGGGAGGTTTGTATCTTGTATATATAGTATCACTGATTTGATCCTTTCATATGATATCTGGAATAATGTCAAAGTTAGGGGATAATAATTTTAAACACTATTGGTCAAATCAACGAGTTTGTTGTAGATTATCAGTCAATGTGTGCTCGACATATTCCTCTCCATCCCATCTGGTGGAATATACATGCTGTTTCATAACAAATAAATGTAACAAGGTTGGGAAGGAAATTTCACTTTGAATGAGTAAGTCCTTCATTGCACATTCTCCTTTCGAATCAATGAAACATGTAGAATGTTTGCTATCTAGAGTGAACTTCCAGAAGGCGACTGTTTGGATCACTGATATATGAATCTCCTTCGTAGTATGTCCTCTCTTTTTATTAAATGTAACACGGGACAAAGTTTTGCGATCCGAGTAAAATTCTGTAAAGTGGAGCTTTGATCACTGTAATGAATAGTTCCCCTACATCGCACCTCCATAGACCTAATTATTACTGTATAAATGTAGCATGTGGACACAGTTTTGTGATCTGGGACGAAGGCCTTGATTGCGTACATGTATAATGAATAAATCTCTATCATCGCACATTCATAGTCTGTACTGCGTAAATGTTATATGTAGACATGATGTAGCTATCAAGAGCAAAGTTCTAGAAATTGGAAATGGCAGGTCCCTGGTGAGATGTTAATCGCAAGTGAGGTATATGTCCCCCGAGACCAGTCTTCCTACCCATCAAACTGTTGGATGTGAGCATAATTACCAGTGACACTCCTATATGCAGTATAAACTGAAATGTAAAAAGCATGTTAATAACCATTATCAGTGAAAATGCCCATAAGCGCTGGATAACTCATTCAGGGAACCTTTTTCAGCATTAGAGGTTAACAAAACTTATCACCTCCACTTGGGTATGGGAGGGTGGGTAAATAAATATCAAATCGGCTGCTCTTTTCCGATGGCAGAAGCTGAAGGAAGTTGCATCGGAATACCTTTGCCTTTTTCGTCTAATTCGTACCCCAAATTATTCGTACTCAATGGTTTCGTACCCGAACATTTTCGACCCCAAAATCCAATTATCGTTGCAAAATAAATATAATTATGTTTAATACATAATTTGTATTATTTTATGACAACGATGACACAATGCAATCCCCTCTGAAACATTTGCAAGACGGTAGGCTAAGGGATACATATAATAACCCCATTACTAAGCTTGTGTAAGCTGGATTCCATAATAACAAATGCTATAGTAAGTTAAACTCGATGTTATTAGCTTCTATGCAAATCACAACACATGGCAAACAATCTTAATTTGTAAAGTAACAATTTATCATAGTACTTAAAAGTTTGTGGAAGTAATTGATCGCAATGCTTATTCTCCCTCCAGGTGTTGCCTTTGGAGGGAGGGAAAAATTCCAAGCGGCAGATTCCAGTTGGCCTTAAACCCCTATGCATTAATTGTATAACGTGTTCCTGTTAGTATCGCCGTTTCTAAGATAGCGCGCATGCTGGCGGGCCATTTCTAACATATCGCATGTGGCCTGCCAGTCAGCCACAGCATTTCTAGCATATCAGCGTGTGGGACAATATTATAGCGCGGCCAATTGGCCAATCCGCGTCCCTGGGACAATTATAGCGCGGCCATTCGGCCATTATGCGTCCCTTAAATTTACAGAGCTCTGTTTTCATTAAAGTAGCGACACAGGAACCGTTCTTTTTATTCATATCACCATCTCAAAGCGCACCAAAGAGCTACTGTTACACAGCAATTTATGTGATGTGCAGGTAAACCTAGCCAAAGGCTGTAAGGGCTTAACCCAAATCTCATATGTCAACAATTTGAAATTCGGAGATGGTGATTGTAGACCACTCAACAAAACCATCCCACCTAGGTGCTACCAAATAGACAAGGGAGGTAATTGTGAGTGTTTATTGATATATGCAAATTATTTAGTCCAGGTAGGTGTTGCCATAGCCCCGACTATTATGAATTTATTCTTTAATTACTGCTGGAATACTGCCGCCTAGAATTTTCCGCCACAGCAAAGGCCGTGTTATTACCTGGCGCTACTAACATGGGCTTTGTCCTCCAAAATTCTAGGCCCTCATACTGCCATGCCAAAGGGTTCCCGTCCCCCTAATCAGGCTTTTGCGCTATACTTTTACTCAACTCTTATGTGAAGTAATTCAATGGCCTATACTATGGCAACCGTTCCAATTAACGAGCGTCAAGCCAACATCATATGGTCAACAGCAGATCACAAGGCTTTCAAAATATAGGCTATACTATAGCTCCGATCATGATAACACCTGGAAAGGCCCTTTTAACTCTGACATATCATTTTCCTAATATCCATGAGGTGCACATTTAGCAGCACCAGCACTGGTACATACAATAAGTCATTACAATATAGCTTCTATCATAACTAAATAGAAATTGCTTTGTCTCACACCAACACTGCCCACATGGGTGCAAGTAAAAAATTCTGAAAACCTGATATCCTGTAAAATTGTCCATGTATGTAGAGAAAATAAAGAAAAACAGACTATTTGGTACATTCAAAACCTAAAATCCGGTATATACCTGCAAACTTGCATCCATGAGCCTAGGAAACAATGTCTAGTGACTAAGGTCATGTCAAGTGACATGCAATAAACTATTATAGGCCATGTAACTCCTTAAGATATGACTGCATAATCAAAGTCGCTAAAATTAAACAAGTAACTGATCCTCATGATTTTGGGAATGCCCCCTGAACGGTAGTCTACATTACTCATGCACCAACCAGGTTAGACAATTGATGCCTGAATATCATAATGGTACTCGCCAAACCATGCACACATTGAACCTGCCCCCTGAATAAATTTGTACCTGCACCATACCAAGCGCACTGATATAATGACGAATGAGCACCGTTAACGTTAATCTCCTAACTAAATGCTCAGCCAACTACACTCTGCAACTCTGCCTTCATCAAGATTACTCACCAACTACAGCTTGTAAAAACCCACCGCAAGGGCCTAAATGTTCATATAACCATGATTCACCAACCCCACTGAGACATGATGCACCATTTCAAAATGAAATGCCAGCCACTGTATCATAAACCAACACGGCCAGATGTATGCACTCCGTACACCACTCACCACGGCAGAGCAGGACAATATCATAATATTTCCGGAACTGTGCTGACAAACTTCTAAACACAAATAACATCCTAGAAAGGATACAATATTTTTTATTTACCTACATGACCCGTACATAGTCGACACTCAACCTGGTAACATCACAGATTGCATACAACATTTTTACTAACGAATCATAACCATATATGAAAATCGACAATACTTTAAAATACTAAATAGCGATCTACAAGCTGTACCGGTAATTACCCGAATATCTCAATTAATAGGCTTAGGTAAGCCCAGCACATACCCTCAGACAAGCAAAAGCTAGAAAAATTATGTGTAGCCTCTATTCCTATAAGTTTGTGCATTCCTACAAGTTTGTGCATTTTAGTAAACGTTAGTGCTTTGTTAAATATGTCATTACTGTGCCCCAATTTATTTTAAGTTATTAAGAAGACATTTACCAGCCGAATAATGCGAAAAAATCGACAAAAACAGTTTTATCAGAGCAACAATTTCACTGTTTCACCGCTTTCAGTCGCAAAATCTGGAGACATTCCATACGTCAAAATTTGCATTATATATACAATATGTTTACGAGCGGAAAAAGGTGCCAACTTACTGACAAAATTTCAAACTTTATGTTACAAAACTTTTTATTTGCCAAATCATTCTCGTGTGCTTCTTATGACGTCATCAGTTTATATGAACGAACTTATAGGTCACAAATGTTTATATCAAGACTGCAGACTGCATGTAACATTAAGGCTGATTTTTCAAGTTTTTGTAGTTAGAAAATTCAATTTGGGTTTGAATTGTGTTTATAAACAGATAATTGATATTGTTTATCACATGGTTGATGCCAGTGTATTTGTTTTTGTGCAGATATATCCATTTCAAAACTAAGATGCACCGACTTGCAGGTGCAGAAGCTACCTGTATATACAAGTGTGCATATGTATGCTAGGGATCAAGGAAAGGATAGACTTCCGGTTTACTTGAGAAACCAAATATTGGGCGTCTCAAAAACGTACAAATTTACTTATCATAATCGATTACACCTAAGCTTTGAAGTACGCTACCTCGAAAACAAACTATTTGTTGATATATTTTAATGCGGCCAAATGTGACAATAATTTTGCAAATCCCTGCAATGCCACAACTGTCAACTGAAACATGATAGCACTTTGACATACTGTACTACTACATACAGTCTTTTAAGATTCCAAGGGAGACAACTGCAGAATGTATTCATACGCTGATTATATGGCAACCTGGCAGGGGTATATGAATGTTTTCATGCAGCCAGTTAATCTGGGAAGGTAAGCCGCGGTCTGAAATACTGCCCAGAGTAACAAAGAAAATGACAAAAAGTTGCCAGCAAGCATGGTCGCCCAGTGGCTTTTACACACCTGGCTCATTTCTACACTCCTGCCCGGAAGATAAAGACTATCATTCATATAAATTGACCCCGCCGTCAACGAATTATATCCAAAACTTGCAAAACAGATTAATGGCAAGTTTGCAATGCGGAACCTAGCTCAACCACAGCAGCACAACATTATATGTTTCTCTGTGTATGCGATAGGGAATTACATAGTTTAGGTATGACCGTGTTTCTAAACAACCAACTGAGTCATATTTATAAGACTAGATCATTTCAATCATTAATTTTTTCCAAAGTAGAATAGCAAGGCCTGAAATACGAATATTCCACATGCATTAATTCATCAGATCATGCCGGTGTGGTTGAAAAAGATGTTGTTTACAAGCTTGAATTATGATTCAGTGTCTGACTAAAATGATTTCCCAGGTTCGCCCCTGGATCTCAGCATGGCGAGCTGTACAAACCATCCGTTTGTAGTAGCCTACATAACGGAACATGCGGGTCGAATTGAGATCTTACAGCTCTCGAAAACAACGCCCTAGCTGTGTTAGCCAGCCTAAAACAAGATTTTATATCATTTTTTATCCCGATCGGTCAGTCTCAATATTTTCTTCTCTAGGCGAATCATCCTCAGTGTTTACACTCAATATGCCTTTCATTAGCCACTGACACGGTCCATTTTATGTTTTGCAGGCCTTTCCTACTTCGTAGCGTCGTCGATAATGGCGATTAGCGGCGATTTCAGTTAAATAAATATCAAATCGGCTGCTCTTTTCCGATGGCAGAAGCTGAAGGAAGTAGACAGGTGCCGCGGTCCGATTGCTTTCTGACGTCGCAATATACGGACCGGTATTGGCTAATATACTGGATTCCGTTCCTGTGCAACTTACGCCCGAAACCAGGGAACCAGCGTAAATTGCAAATGGCGGCGTTTATTTGAAACACCTAGTGTAACATTTTAGCCGATATTTCTGCGAAATAGGTAAGTTGAGTATTGAAGTTACATTTGTTTGTTCTCAGACATATTTTTACTGTTGAAGACGCGAAGAAATTGATGCTTGAACTTGTATTTGATGAGAAATATCCGATCAAATGCGTGATGTCTAATGAATTTAGACTCGTATTTTTGTCCGTCTTAATCAGTTTTATCATTCCTTTAAACTGTTAGAATCCGTCAAAATGATGCTCAATTTTTTTGTAGGTTCGACAGAGTTTCCGGGTCATTTTGATGCCTAGCTTAAGTAAATCGGTCCACAAATAAAAATTGAGCACCATTTTGAATAGACCCATGTTTAGTGCTGTTTTATGCGCCGTCTGACCAGGTCAGACTTTTAAACACCCACTTAGTCGTTTTTTACATTAATGAAAATGATGCTCATTTATAATTTAAAAACAGTAAAGCTTCAGGTTCAATTTGATCTATTACTCAAAGAAATCGGTCTAAAACTGCAAAATGAGCACCTATTTGAATAGACGGTCGGGATAAGAACGACTTGTGTGACATGCGAGTTGCACTTTTCGGATATATACATATTTTCGGATAAGCTCGTGATTTTTTTATACTATTCATACATTCTTGGCTACTATTATTTATATAGCAAGAATTTAAGTATGTTATCAGTACTTATGAAATATTATACTTTTCATTGAGCAGTACACCTGACCATCTGTTATATTTTCGGAATTTATTGCATTGAATCAATCAGTAACCTACCACAAAAACTCTACTTTTTTATTCACACTGACATAAAAAAATCTTTTGAGGTCACAAAATAATTGAAACAATTAGCTCCGTAGTTCACCAGAATGCAGGATTTAAGGGTCCAGAAATCAAAATTTTCTTGGAGGAGATCCCCCAAACCCCCCTTGGGGGAGGGGGTCACCCCCTCCCTCACCCTCCCCCACTCGTCGATGCGCGACTCGAATACAGTCCGCAGGACTCCAACAATTTTGCTAAGAAGGAGTCCTGGGACTCCTACTTTAAAATCCTACCGAGAACCCTGACTGACCTATGTAGGGGTGTTGGGCTAGACTCCACCAGGTTATCTCAGTCATAAGACAGCCAATTGGTCAATGTTTGCATCCATTATTTTTATATTTTGTTCAGTAGAGTGGAAGGCTCATTTTGGTGTATAATTTATTGAAATCGGGCAAAAAATGTTGAATTAGCACCATTTTTAATTCAAATAGAATTAGGTGCCGCAGACTCTGCACTGTCTGTAGGCACCCATTTGGTCATTATTTGTATTCATGAAAATTATTGAGCTATTTATTTAAGTTTAACAAAGTCTCAGGGTCATTTTGGTGCATAATTAATTGAAATCGGTCAAAAACTGTAAAATGAGCACCTTTTTTTATAGACCGGTGTATAGTGGTTTTGTTGAGATGCTATCTGATTAGCTCAGTTAGTACACACACATTTAACTTATTGTCAAATGTTAGCATCAATGAAAATTATGCTCATTTTAAAGTTAAGTTCAGTAGAGTTTCAGCTTTATTTTGATGTGTAACTTTAATACTAAAATCTGTCAACAAATAAAAATTGAGCACAATTTAAAGAAAACTAAGTGGTTTGAGGTTAAATTAATTAGGCTGGTATAATGAAATTTGACTTTACTGGTACATTGTAGTTGCACATGTATCTCTTTAGTGGTTTACAGCCATAGCCATCAAACTTTACAGAAATATCACAACCATGTGTACTCCTAGATATGTTGATTCAGATCCATCCAATATTAGCAGAGTAATGGCCCTTGAAGTGCTGAAAAGTTGTGAAATTTGGCTTGTTGCACACATACCAGTAATTATTAATTTTTTAGCTACATACATCAAACTTCATAGAAATGTTGATTAGCATGTAAGTTGTGCACATGGCTATTCTCATTTAGATTCATTCAGTTTTAGCAGGGTTATGGCCAGATTCATCCAGTATTAGCAGAGTTATGGCCCTTGAATTGATGAAAATCGCAAAACTTTGGTTGTTACAATATAAAAATTGGCTTGCGTATACATTTAAAAGTATTTGAGCTGCAGTCATGAAAGTTTATATAGATATTGGTCTGCATGTGCAGTTATGCTCTTGGGTATTTTGAATTTTAAAATTCAAATTCACCCAGGATTAACTCTCTGAGTTAATATGCCCCCATCTTTGATGAGGGGGTATATTGCTTTGCACATGGATGTTGGTCATCAACAGTAGATGCCCCTTATTGTAGGTCAGTAAGTCAAAGGTCAAGGTCACTGTGACCTTAACCATTCCTGACTATTTGGCTGTCATGTGAGTATACATGTTTTACAAACATCTCTTGTTGCCCTTGAAATGATGAAACTGTTGGAACTGATCCGTAGAAGGTTTTGAACCTTCTTCTTTCTTAACTACTCGGAGTGGTCACAGGTGTTATGATTATTGGATATTATTAGTTTAATTAATTATAATAGCTAGCTCAATAGTTGTTAGGAAGTTGTATTATGTATGGCTTTTCTTTTTCAGCTAAACTTCTTGATTAATGAAACAACTGGACCAAATACATCACAACTTATATGTTATCTTAACTCTTGTCAAATCTATGGTTAAATGGTCACCACAGGGACATGCAACTTGAGCAATGGATTTTTCATACATTCAGATAATTGTCCAGGTAAGAGGTTTCCAACTTCAATAGCATTTTACAAGTTTAGATATTTAGGTCATATATATAATTATGCTGTTTTCACATGTAAGCTTTACATAAGGGACTCCCTTATTTGGCTGTATTGTCCTGATTCATATGTCATATTTATGACCCTTAATTGGAATAAAATGTATCTTATCTTCCGCTCTTTAAAGTTGTGATCTCCCGCTTAGCGGCTTTGAAGAAAACCATCCTAATTGTTTGCTGCAGGGTAAAGTTGTAAGCTGAATATTTTTTAAAATTTTTTATTACTTGTAAAATCATTATTATTAAATTGTTCTTTTTAGGACAGAATCAATAAGACGAGATACTCCGATCACTGATTTGTCGTAGTGACAGTATAGAATTCCAAGTAAGTTACATTCAATGGACAGGCCACCATATTGAAACTTTTTTATTTATTTCACCAATTATTCCAATCATAATACTAATCATTTATAAATAAACGTGCAATATTGCAATCCATGCTCATGGCAAGGCTGCCGGATGAGCGTTTGGTTGGCTCTGGCTCAGACGAGATGAAGAGACATGGAAGTCAGCTTAGATGGATCAATGGATGATCACCACTGTTTACATCACCATCAAAAGGATGTTTTGAGTAAGGGTGAAACACCTAGCTGATGACAGATACACCCTCGGCTGATGATGTCTATGTTCATTGCTCTAACTTCTGTATTAAATGCACATAAATATAGAACAATAATTTAATTCCATGTCCTTTGACTATATAGATTTCTTAAATTTCTTTAGCCTAGAATGAATGTGTAATTAAGAATGTGATTAACCTTATACATTAACTGCTGAGTATGACTATGTGTGATGTTATTGAGAAAATATTCAAAATGTTGTTTGTATTCATTACAGTACTGGCAGGGTTATGGACCATGAATTAATGAAACTCCTTCTTCGATAGTGAAGGTAGACCATCAAATGGGACATCAAGGTATTTGAATCAAGTTTATAAGCTGTCAGTGTATTAACTAACCCTGGACTAATGGAGACACGTTTTGATGCATCTATCATACTCCATGCATGAGCATATTTATACATTTGGATGCATCAATGTCATACAGTATGTATGGTTTCTAGTAACTCGAGTGAAAATAGTGAGCACGGTATCGATATGCAGTAAACCCCTTTAAACTTTGTTTGCGGGGTATAAAGACTTAGTATTGAGTTTAAATTAATAGCAAAATAGAGAAAATGGGCGTAATAAATTGTATTCTTAAGTTAAAAAATACCAGTTTCCGAGGACAGCTTTCAACAATTCAGCTGTTCAGCCACCCTTTGACATTTTAACTTCCCTGGTTATTGGGCTACCTAAGCAAACCTGCGTTTGAGTCTCCCTGGAGACTAATTCGCACTTAGTTTATGTACAGCCAACATCGGGATATGGGGCCCAGGAATATCGAACATGTATAGATACTGCCCTCACATGCACCAATTCACACCTTGTTCAAGTGGAGCATTTTGGATTATTCTTGCTCAGAGAAATTAAGCAGTGGCGTAAACGGGGATCAAACCCTGGGACCCCTCAATCCTGAAGCGTGCACCCTACCTCTAGGCCAACACTCAGACTTTGTTTTATTATTGAGTTCATTTTACTGTAATGTAGTAAGTAGACCTGGGATCTATGTAGGGAAGAGTTAATGTTCATGTGGTTATCCTATGGTATTAAGTTCACTTCAACTTGCATATAGATTTAAATAGAAGCAGTAACTTAAAATAATTCAATGTATGATGCTTTCATTATAGTTTTATATAACAGGGTTCCCCCAAATTTTCAAGACAAAATTCCCTGACTTTTTCCCTGACCACAGAGCACTTTTCCCTGACTTTTTACAGCGATCGGGCGACAGAGCATTTTTTTGTTCGAGCAAAATATGGCAATAAAATAGAGAAAATGAGTATTTGCTTTAAATGCAACAAAAAAGTCAGAGTGAGCAAAGCGAGCGAGGAATTTTTCAGTCTTAGGTATTTCTGCATAGGAATTCTGGAAATGTCACTTATCGACAGCTTCAATGAAAAATTCCCTGACTTTTCCCTGACTTTTGCTCAATTTCTAGATTTCCCTGACTAATTCCAAAATTCCCTGACTTCCCTGACCTTGAGAAAATTATATTTTTTCCTGACTTTTCCCTGACCGTGGGAACCCTGTATAACTGATTTTGTATGTTTTGAATGTTTAAGAAATGTTTGATATTTCAGGTCTTATCAGGAGTTTCTTCAGTGTAGCCAGCTATTGTTGCAGTTTCAACCACATATATATCTGAAGTCAAAGTGAAGAAAATTGTTCTATCCTGACGGATCCAGCCAACCAATTCAATCTGTTAGACATACTTTTTTTCGATTAACATGTCCACTAAAATACTGCTTTTTGTAACATATTATGTACAGTGACATTATATACATGAAATACCTCATAAATTCATGAATTCAAATTGTCTTGATTTAATATTTAAATTTACACATTATATAGAGGATATGTGTTGATTCTGGGGCAAGATCAAAATTTATTTCACCGAGTGATCACAGACATCAATATTTTCACGAATTGGGTAGCCAGGAGTGAAAATGTATTCTTCTGTGAAAACAAGTGAAATAAAGTTTGATCTTTCACCAAAAGTGAACAGATTTTCTGTTTATTATATGCTTCAATTTCTCGTTTAAATTAACGGTACAGTAATTGGTTTAATTGGGAAAAAGACGATGAAATTAGAAAGTCACGTTAAGGCGTCTATAATGACGCCATTTCTTTTTCTGTATGGTAATGGAACCAGCTTCTAAAACAGTGAAAATGACAAAATGGTAATTTCACTGATAAATCTCCATAGATAGCAAATAATAAATTCAATGTAATCCTTAAGAATGTCCAATATAAAATATCATGGTAACCAGGTGATCACTTTTATGCTCCCACCAAATATTTGGGGGGGGGGGGGGGGCATATAGATTTGCCCTTGTCTGTCAGTCTGAAAAACGTGATGTCACGACGGAGCCAAATTGATGTACGTTGTCTAGATGTAAGATTTCTTTAACAGTTTGATTGACTGTTTGAGCACAGACTTGTTTCTGTAACTTGATCTAGTTATGCAAACTCTTCAGAAATTTCACTGGATCAAAATTCAACGAAAGCCAATGCATCCTCTATTGCAGAAGGTTTTTATACGCCTGTGAAAACGGGACGTATTATGTGAACACCCTTGGGGGGAGGGCGTGCGGCGGCGTCCAGTAATTTGTCTGTACTCTAACGCAAACAGTTTTCATCCGATCATCTTCAAACTTTGTGACAATGCTTATGGCTATTATATCTAGGCCAAGTTCAATTATAGGCCAAATCGGCCTAGGCCTTATTGGGTTATGGGCCTTTAATTACCAAATAAGTATGAAATTGGCCTTGTCTGTACTCTAACGCAAACATTTTTCATCCGATCATCTTCAAACTTTGTGACAATTCTTATGGGTATAATATCTAGGCCAAGTTTCATTATAGGCCAAATCGGCCTAGGCCTTATTGGGTTATGGGCCTATAATAACTGAGTATCTTCAAACTTGGTGACAATGTTTATGGGTATAATATCTAAGACAAGTTCAATTGTAGGCCAAATCAGCCTGGGCCTTCTTGGGTTATGGTCCTTTGATTAAAAAAACTGTTGGATTGTTGTTTTTTTCTTTCACCATGCCCTGAGATTCACCATGCCCCAAGACGGGCGTATTTTGTGACATTTTGGCATTCTTGTTTATAATGACCTGCTCTTTTACCCTAGATGACCCAATATTGAACTCTGTCTACAGTCATTGTGACCAAGTTTCATAATGAATAGCCTAAAGTTGTATTCTGCAGCCTAGTAATGTGTCACAAGCACACAGGAACAGTTGGATGAGGGACTAAGAGCACTCACAATAGCTCACACAATGTAACTTAGTGACAAGTGAGTTAAAATAAATTGTTCTTAACATTAATTTTCATGACAAAAATTTATTTTTAAAGAAAACACATGTTTACATAATAACACATTTATCAATCAAATACTTGAACAAGACAGCATCCTAGATTTCATTAACAAGAGGATCATAGATCCTTGGGCGCTCACCTGCTAAACATGGCCAAACTTTGAACTTGACCTTAAGGTCATCAAGTTAAACATTTTGACCAAAGTTGATGAAGATTAAAGCAAAAATATGGCCTCAAGAGTGTTAATAAGGTTTTTCTATATTTGACCTATTGACCTTCTTTTTAGACCCCACATGAACCAACTTCAAACTTGACCTTAAGGTTATCACGATACACATTTTGACCATACTCCTTGAAGATTGAAGCAAAAATGTGGCCTCCAGTGTTAACAAAGTTTTCCTATTTTTGTACCTAGTTTGGTGAAGATTGAAGCAAAAATGTGACCTCCAGAGTGTTAACAAGGTTTTGCTATTATTTGACCTAGCTTTTGACTCCACATAACCCCACTTGGAAATTGACCTAGATTTCATTGAGATACAACTACTGACCAAGTTTAGTGAAGATCAAAGCAAAAATGTGGACTCCAGAGTGTTAACAAAGTTTTCCTACTATTTGACCTAGTTTTTGACACCAGATGACCCAATTATGAACTTGACCTATATTGCAAAGAGACATACATTGTGATCAAGTTTCATTAAAATTATGTCAAAATTGTGACCTCTAGAGTGTTAACAAGGTTTTTCTTTGATGTGACCTACTTTTTGACCCCATATGACCCAGTTACGAACTTGACCTAGATTTCATAGAGACAAACATTGTGATCAAGTTTCATACAGATTAGGTAAAAAACGTGACCTTTAGAGTGTTAACAAGGTTTTTCTTTGATGTGACCTGGTGACCTAGTTTTTGACCACAGAAGACCCAATTACGAACTTGGCCTAGATTTCATAGAGACAAACATTGTGACCAAGTTTAATAAAGATTAAGTGAAAACTGACCTCTAGATTTAGGTGAGCTAAAAACAAAGGGCAATAACTTCCTTAAAATCAATCTGACCAAGAAGCACGGAGTATATGCACAACTAGACTTGTTACTTATTGAAATCTGACCAAAGGTTACCGAGAAGTAGTGCAGATACATAATTATGTATCATGATGAACCAATACTCCAAGGGGCATAATTTGACCCAAATGAAATTCGAACTTGACCTCAGTATTTTCAAGATCAACCTATATTCAAATTTCCCAATACCAATGCATGACTGAGATATTGAGCAGTGCTATGCCAATGTGTTACCTCAAAGTGTGACATTGACCTTCAAGTAAGAGACACAGGCCTTGCATGTGACGTGCTGCCTCATCAACTGTAATTGAACATTTGTACCAATCGACTAAAAATCCCCAACAAATGAACAATATCTGATCTTGACGAGCGATAATATATCAATTTTTTACCTTCAATTGTGACCTTTGAGCTATGGTCGTGGGTCTTGCATGTGATATGCCGCGTCATAAAGATGAACACAACACTATGCCAAATTATTTAAAAAAGCCCCCAATGAATGAAAGTCTGTACAAGAATGATTACAGAAGGACAGAAATGGGTAACACTATATGCCCTGGCGATTTTCATGATAAAAGTCCAATGAGAAATACAGCCTCTGTTCAAACAGAAGATTATTCTATGATTAGACCTGGTTACCTAGTGTACCCAAGATGAGCCATTGACCCAATTTTGAACTATACCTAACCATTGTGACCAAGTTGCAACCTCCAGAAATTCAAGTGTGATGACAGACAAAGAGCAATCACCAAAGCTCACCATCAAACTTGAACCAGATTCTATATAGATGACCAATGTGACTAATAGTCACAAGAATGATTCATAAAGATAAATTCAAAATTCTATCCTCTAGTATGTTTGACTGTGTCCAATGCGTCTACTTAAATTGGGCCTTGTGACCAGCTTTTAGACCCCAGATGACCCATATTGAATTTAACCTAGATTTTATTAAGATGGTCAGTGTAACCAAGTTTCATGAAGGTTGTGACACATACCGTAGTGTGTTTACAAGCAAAACATTATTGTGAATAGATAAAACGACGGATAGATTGCGATCACAAAAGCTCACACTGTCACTATGTGACAGGTGAGCTAAATTATAAGTAATGACATTACAGAATTTTAAGCACTAAGAGTAAGAAATGAATGAAAGTTAACTTGAAGTTGAAGCTGTAAAAAATACAAAAAGGAATGAGTAAACAACATTATGTCAATTTATGATTCATTATTTACAATGAATTAAAATGTGTGAACACATGGTTACAGTTCTAGAAAACACTGATTTCTAGTTTTCTTAACATAATAAATTATCTTCTTAATCCTTGAAATAGAATGTTTTTAACGTTGTTGGTAAATTTCAAAGCCTGCAGACTGGAACAGGGAATATAGTGTTGGTCTTGTAGTTTCCAACCAATGATTTTATCATTATGTTGTTATGCGCTGATAAAAAGCGTCAAATCTGAAAAAATAATATATTTATTAAAAGTTTATTTAAATTGCTGAGGTTTTTGTAGACCTTTTTTGCTATAGGATAAAGAATCATGTGCTTCTTGGGGGCCTATTTATTTACCATGTAGCATTAACCATTTACTTAGTAACCAAGTTCATAGTACATGTAGCTATCTGTGCTATCTCTATGCCTATAATTATTGTATTACTCACTAAAACTGTTAATTAAGAGTTGAAGCCATTTCTCAACAATTTTGAGTTATAAACTTCAGCCGGAGACCCATTCACTTAGCCAGTTTACCTGGACTGCATCTTAACCAGTACTAAGGTACCCTTCCACAAGGAACAAGCAACTTCTCCACATGTGGAGGAAAATCAACATTAATTGTATAGTCAAATTTCAACCAGCATGTGACCTGGAAAGGAACCCTAATTGTTACAAAGCCAGTGCACACACCACTTAAAATAATAAGACCACATATAAATTTTGTTTAATGTGTTTTTGTACCTCAATATTGAATAATTATGATAAAACTAACTCAAGACCATCAGGATCTGGGTTCTATCTTCTCTCATACCGTCGTGGCGATAGATAACATCAGGAATGAGGTGTCGAGAGTGATTAATATAAGTTGGAAAAACTTGTTTCACAATAGACCTTAAATAAATTAGTATAAACTAATCTGGGTCTTGACTCCCACAGGAGGTCTTGTTAACAAGGTTTTAATTAAATAAATTTAAGTATTTCTTTTGGAAATAAACTGAGTAAATGGCCAATTCTCACCTGCCACGTTACATGTATGTGCTACACTGTGACTGTCAGTGTGTAATGTTCGCAACCTTGCTGCAACCAGAGTTCTGTCTCCCTTGGACCTCCTTAACACCAAGTAATGACCTTCCAGTTCATCTTTTTCCAAAACTCTGTGGAATCTTAAAACAAAACCAAATAGGTATAATATTATAAAAAGCAATCATATAGTAGCAAGATGGAGAGCTCTAAAAGATAAAGATGATGACTGTAGTGATTATTCAGTGATCAAATGAGTCCTGCTTCACTGCATGGTTCAATCCTTGGTTGCTCCATAGGATTGTTATAATAATCTCCTGGTATACTTAAGGGGTTCGAGCCCTGCATCAGGTGCACAGACAAGCTTGCTGTACTGTAATTCACTAGTTGGCTGCTTTTTTAATTTCTAAACTTCCAGCCAGTAACTACTATGAGGCGGATCGGTTTGCTTTGACTAACTGGTTACACTATACTAGTATATCTATTAGTTTTCAGAGTGGTGTTACCGTGCATGATTGATAGCCAACTGTTGTTTCAAGTCGTGTAGGTCTGGGTGTACTCATACGGGGTTAGACTCCTGTTTAGTAGCTTTGTTGTTTGTGAGTTTCATAGTAGACAATAGCCTGAATAGGGTGTTGTGGTTCGAACCCCAGATCAGGATTTGCAGCACCTCTTGGAGTACAGACAATATTGGCACATGTTTTAAAAGGGCAGACAAAGTCAACAAGGAGACAGATGTGTGATACAAGGAATCTGGGTTCGCAGACATAGCTCTTTTTAAATTGATTCCCGGTGTATAGGACCGATACACACAACACCATCTTTGGGCCGAGGATCAAACCAGAGACCTCTCGATTAGTATTCAACAGCGTTATCCGCTCGACCACAGTGCCACCCATTTAATATGGTATAATATAAACAGTCAGCTGGTGGTAGGGGGCTTCAACCACAAGCCCCCCCCTCCACCCCTGGTGACTAGTGAGTCGGGCTACTTTTTTTTAAAAGACCCTCTCAGTTATGCCACCTATTTAAAGACATGATTGGAATGCAAGGGTTCGATTTCAGTCAATGATCTGCGTTTTCATGAAATAATGTATAAACATCCTGATTGCTTTGCGCCATCGCCACTATTTTGACAAAATAAAAGTTTGATTGAAAATAATGAAAAACAAAATTCCTACCCTTCATTTTAAAAATCCAGTGTCCGTTAAACGAAGCCCAAAATGTCAATTCATCTCATTTAGCCAACGATGTAACGTAATGTCTACTCTTCCGAACGATTTATCAGCTGGAAATCACCCACAAGGGCGAAAAGTTGTGCGAGTCGACACCAATTCGACGCCATTTTTGTTGGTGGTGCTCTTCAAATTTGGAGGAAATAAAAGTATCTAAATCTTAAACTATGCTGAAGAAGGTCAAGGTCGAATTAGCCAATACCGGTCTGATATTTTTAATATTCGAACGGGTACCAGTCTATGAAGGAAGTTGCATCGGAATACCTTTGCCTTTTTCGTCTAATTCGTACCCCAAATTATTCGTACTCAATGGTTTCGTACCCGAACATTTTCGACCCCAAAATCCAATTATCGTTGCAAAATAAATATAATTATGTTTAATACATAATTTGTATTATCTAATTATATAATTTTTCACTCGCAGTGTTCATTTTTCGTACCACCATAACAGTAACCATTCAAGTAACAGTTCTACAGTATGAGTGTAAACATTCAAGTAACAGTGCTACAGTATGAGTGTAAACATTCAAGTACCGAGGCTACAGTATGAGCGTTACCTTTCAAGTACCGAGGCTACAGTATGAGCGTTACCTTTCAAGTACCGAGGCTACAGTATGAGCGTTACCTTTCAAGTACCGAGCCAGCCTACAGTATGAGCGTTACCTTTCAAGTACCGAGGCTACAGTATGAGCGTTACCTTATAAGTACCGAGGCTACAGTACCCTGACTACTTTATGACAGTAACCCTTTAAGTATCCAGGCTACAGTATAAGAGTAACCATTCAAATACCTTGACTATAGAGTGATGTAACAGGCTCACTGGCCCGTGTTAGGCACTTGGCCTGTGAGTATCTGTTTCCAAGGATTTAATTACATATCATAGTCATTATTTACAACAAATAAAGCAATTAATGTGATGATTCAATGGTTTTAATGTTTATAAATATTTGATAAATATAATCAATCTCAAAACAGTCTAATTTAAGTAAGATAGTAATAAGCCATAATTTAATATAAAGTAAAGAGTAATTTGGAGTTTACTAATTTAGAATATCCAGCCAAAAGTTAATAAAATGCCCCCATTAATTAATTCCTAAAGGAGAGCTCAGCTCGTGACAAGGGTAAAAGCTAGCTACCGTGTGAATGTCCGTGAACTGAGACAGAAAGAGCCTTTTATACCCATCAAAAACAGAAAGCATGAGAACTTTATGAAACATGAAGTTTTCATCAAACTAAGTAAGGTTTATATAGTCACTACAAAGTTAAGCATGTAGTGGTTACATGGTACACTATAAATACTGTAAACATGGTAAATACTGTACAATGTTAAATTTAATACTAAAGTTTACATAGGAATAAAACCATTCCTGCCACAGTGACAGTAACAATTCAAGTACCATGCTACCGTATGACAGTAACCATTCAAGTACGCTGGCTATAGTATGACCTAACAGTAACCATTCAAGTACCCTGGCTACAGTATGAGACCAACCATTCAAGTCCGCTGGCTTATAATTAAGTCATACTGTAGCCAGCGAATTGATTAATTGTATGTGTCAATGGGGGGCTTGTCTTTGTCTTCTCTTACGTTTTCTAAAGATTGTGATGGATATATTAACATGTTTCTATGGATTTTATACGCAGTCATGAGACTAAAGTCTGCTATAACTATGTAGTTCAGCAGTTTTACTGTGGTTACTAGGTCATTCAGCGTAGGAATTCCGCCTTTTGGTTGGTGTATCTTTTCTACTGGGTCATTCAGCTAGTTATAATTTATTATACTTTTCGACAGCTTGGACTTGGGCGGATCTGCGCTTGTTTAGTTGGGCATTGTGCTTTATGTGCTTTTCATGTTTTCTGTGCTCGGCTGGTTAAGTTGAGTGCTGCCTTCCCTGTCTGACTTAATTTACTTTTTTTGCTAGATGAAGTGAATTTCGATGCTGGTAAATATATTGATGAAACATTGATGAAAACACAAAATGTACTATGTAATCCGTCTATGTAAATTATGACCTCGCGACACGGATTATAGATAAACCATGTTTTTTGAGCCGTGACTAATTTATGCAGCAAAGTTGATTCACCCTAAAAGGGTATGTATATATAAGCAATAACAACATATAAGTTAAATAAGTAGTTTCTGTAAGTAACTCAATACGTGGCCCAATGGATACGGCGATGTCTTCTGAGACTTACTTTTACAGGTTCGATCCTTGGTATGATCACTTTTTATATATTTTTTTCAAATCGCTTGTTCAAGTAATATTACACACGAAAGTTTCCTGGAATGTATTTAATAATTAGCGATTTATTAGTCAAAATTAAGTGTCGTTAGTCATAGTAACAGGGTGTAACTATAAACGTGTAATGGCTTCAACTAGTTAACATACTGGTGAATATGTTGGTATGATAATGACTATTTAATATGGCTTGTATTAAATACCTTATACAGAAAGTTTGCAAGGAGTTCATAATTTATATAATATACAATGTACATGTAGTCTATGTGTCTTTTCACTTTGACACAAACAATGGCCTTAGCTAATGCAATAAACGGTCTTCAAGCAACCGCTATAAGATATCCAAATGCATCATCCTACTCAGAGACAGACAAAACTGACAGGTTGTCAAACAACACACCAAGTGAAGTCGAAAATCTTTGACACGAGTTTAAGTATTGCATTCAGTAAAAGATAAATTAATACTGGACCCGAGAAAAAAATGAAATAAAAACAGCGAAACATGAAAAACCATTACAGGTACAATGCAAAGTCAAAATAATTATTAAAAAAATGTCTTGAACAATGTCTTCATATTCTAGACGAAAATGAAACAAAATAAATGAAGTGAGAAAAATAGTGCAGTTATCAGGGCTTGAACCCGCATGTCTCAGGCTGACAATTAAGCTCTCTACCGATTGAGCCAGCGATACTGACAATATCAGGTCAAGCAATTATATATATTAACGCATTTTTAAGGTATCCCAACCAGGTATATTCACACACCATGACTAAATAGTGTAATCTCCCGTCACGGCTCAAAACTCGTGGTTGATCTATAGTGACGTGTCTGTACAAATCAACGAAAACACCGATGTTTATAACAGTTTATAACAAGTTTGAACAAGTTTATTTACAAATTACCCGTAGGCCATAAGACCTATGAGGTCACAATACATAATATGGCAAGCAGTTTAATCAAGTACAATCGGAGAAGATTATTAATGATACATAATTTTGCATTTGTTAGTACACACATGTATATATTGTATTGTATTGTATACTACTTTTTAAATATAATGATGCAGATCATCGTGTTTTAGTGATATAATATGGGTTATTACTGTAAGACAAATTGTATACCCACTAATAAGCTTTATATTCTCTGTAGATTATACGTATGCTAAAGTGCGCCAAGGATAATGTGAAAGGCGGGCAAATTTGGGTTAGTCCACAAAGGTGGATGATGTTTTAAGTACAATACTGACCTTATCTATTTATTTAAGTGATTTGTAAAACCAATTTTGCTACAGTTGACCAAACCGATTCATGTTTGCAAATATCACATTATCCTGGGCGGAATATACAATAGTTATATTATGGTATGCCAATATACACATTTATATACATACATATAAACATATATATTGGATTGTTAAATAAAGCGGTTATAAATAATTAGATATACATTGAATACATACAAAGAAGGGGAAACTACGTTCTCCATATAGAATAGAGTTTCTTGGATGCGATTTTGTTTTATTATACTAATATAATCAAGTTGTCCTTGCCAAAACGAAAACTAACAAGGCACTATGATGTACATAACGACTAGTCATACATATATCTATATTACTTCGCACAACTATTAAATAAGCATTAAGTTGTTATTAGTCAACACTATTGACCTGTCGCTAATTAATCTCCGTGTGTTTTCGTTTTTGTACAGTAAGAATGTTTTGATGAGTTCTTTAACATTAAGAGACAAATATTTTTTATACTAATATACACGTATATTTAGGTCGATTCCTTACAACTTATATTAATCACTTTCGACACCTCATTTCTGATGGTATCCTTCGTCAGGAATGTATGAGGGACAGAAGCCAGCTTTCCCTTAATCGCAAATTGTATTTCGTCTTTTGATTTATGACTCGGCAACGAATTAAACCTGCGACCTTCCACTCTCCAGGGCTATCAATAATATATTCATGCACACTCGAAACACAGCTCTATCACTAGGCTATTGAGGCTTAAATTGTCAATACCAGTTATCACCAGCGTTATGATTATCATCAACAAGTTTGGCTTTTGTCTAGCCATTACAAATGCTTAAATCTTTGTAACTTCCCCACACAAATAATAATTCTTACAGAAATATAAAATAATGACAACATTTCATTTAAACTAATTCAGTGTAGCAATACCACGTGACCTTTGGCTACAGTTACAAGAAAATTTTTGTAAACATTTGAAAATAAAATAGCCATAAGTATTTTATTTCTTCGTCGAATTATATGAAATATACGCCACGATAAGGAGAAAATTATTTGCTTTCACAGGGTAATGGACAAAACGGCACAGCCGCTGAAAAAGATTTTATAGTTCATGGAAAGCAAATAAAGTTCCCCTTAGCGTGGCATATTCAATCAAAACAAACATATATCCTCTATGTATAGTCCGTTTAATTAGGTCGGTCACTTGTATACAAACATTACAATATCATAACATTGTATTTTTATTGTTTTAAACATTGGAGAAAAGGGTAGTGAAAAGCAATACATCATTCACTAAGCTACATACTTATACACATAATGCCTAGAGATTTTTATTTTTGCTTAAACTATGTATATTAATGCTTTTGCTCATTCCGGTGATTACATACATACAATGAATAAACTAGATTTATTCGCACACGTATTCCAGCACACCAGGATTGAGTTCATCATACGAAGCTGGAAATTTCTGCAGTTTTTGCATTCAATGCACTAGTGAATATTTTAAAAAATCATAGCGTATCTATATCAAGCCAGCTACCTTTTTCGCAAAGAAAGGTATGAAATAATTAATTTGTCGATACAAAAATATCAGACAAAAATATAAAAAGCATAAAGAAAAAGCGTATCAGACTGGATAAGAACCTTTACTTGGATTCAGCAATGATTTATGCTAAAACCATGCATTTAACACACTACGCTAAGAACGCTTATGAAATACCAGGTACGTTTATTTTAATACATAAAGCTATGGTCAAATGTGGTAGAAGTAAAATAAGAGCGCTGATTGGTCAATACATAAATTTACCTATTAAGAAATGGAACATTCTGGCGGTTTTGACAGATATCTTTGAATCGAACGTATACAACAACTTCGAATGGGTCGATTTTTCAGCGTTAGCTGTCTAGCTTGGAATTTGACCTACTTTAAAAACCAATGAAATGTTTACAAAAAAATAGAAGAAACTGAATACTTACTTTCCATTGGTCAGAATATGCTATACTCATCACAAAAGATACCGCGAAAAAGTTACATTTCTGTTAAACTTGTAATCAAAGGTACGGTAGAAACACAAAGAGATCTGTTACTCGCGTTTCTCTAAGTGCGTAGTGTATTTCTTATTAATTCTATTTTTGACTGTTTGACCTTAATGTGACCCGGGTCAAGTATACAATGGATTTATAGCTTGTAAGTTTACTATCGGAATTAGCTACAAAGGTAGCGCGTTCGTCCACACCACATCTTTTGTGAGCAGAGGGCCTCGAGTTCAAATCCAACATCAGCCTATTTTTTCTGATTTTCTTTTTTTGTTTTTGTCTATAATTTCGACGTTAATATGAAGTAGTTTAAGTCCCGTCTACAGTTTTTTCAGACATAATGCGCGCTAAATATTAAAGTCTGAGTTAAGTTTGGAATCACTATATATCGCTATTGCGAAATTTATACATGATTCTTTATTTTTAAGGCAAGAAAATATTTTACCTGCTTCTTGAATAGTGCATATTTAAATGTGTATGTTTGATTTGATTGTATATGTATAGGTTTGTTATTATGCATGCAATGTGTTTAGTTTTATTTATATATGTGGCCATCTGTACTGTATATATGTTTTGTTAATGGCCAAAGGCATTGTGTAAATGCCGATTTGCCAATAAATTTGAAGTTGAAGTTTTGCTATAATTGCTGGATAGAACGGACCGCAGAATCTAGACTAATTAATACATATACCTATATTACTATTCTTTTTTTATTTACTGACAAACAATAATTACATGGATAAATATATAAATTCTAGTTTGATTCGTGTTTTCAATTTCAACGATATGAAATAACGTCCGCATCTTTATTGAAAACAAGTACACATATCTGCTATATTAACGCTGTTTATCTTTTTTAAAGATATTTCTTGTTTATTGATATAACTTCAATTGCCTGCGGTGTTATTACATGTACATTTGTATCAATAAACTTTATTATACCGTATTTAAACTTATCCCATTCAACGCAAAATATTTTGACAAAGACTATACAGTCCGATTATAAATGATTGTATGCGGATTATAGTATCACGACCGAAATAAATTGAATTCAAAAGCAAATGCTTTCACGTCTCGCCACACAGGTTTAACAGACAAATGTAATTGTCGCAGTGTTGTTTTGGACTTCCGTACTAAGTGCAGCAAACGAGTGTTAACCATTTGGGGAAGATACAGTTGGTTCAAAGTTATCTGTCACAACCGCGTAAACAAACATTCAAGTCGATCGATTATTACAGGTGTGTCAGGACTATATCCTAAAATCATCAATACATTTAGATGGTCAAGACTTTAACTGCCCTATAGCCGAGTGGTTAACTGCTATGGTTTTGTGAATATTATTTTGAAACATATACAGTTCACTGTGAGTTCCAATCCCATCTTTGCCCAGATTTTTTTAATTTTGCTTAAAATATGTAACTTTATCAATGCTCATTCCGGTGATTAAATACATGTATAATATAATGAATAAACTCTTCGCGTTTGTAATCAAACACACCATGATTGAGTTCATCCTATGAAGTGGAAAATTAACAAATAATGTTTGCATTCAATATACTAGTACATGCCGACAAAAAATATAGCATCTCTATATTAAGCCATCTTCTTTGATCGCAACGAAATTATTCAATCAATTCGTCGATATAAAACATCAGAAAAAATATATAAAAAGCAAACAAAAATACAAAAAAGAAAAGCGCATCATGCTAGATTCGAACCCTTGTATAGAAGTATGAATACCTATGCTGAAACCGTGCATTTAGCGGACTGCGCTATTTACGCTCATGAACGATTCAATGCTTATTTTAATACATTAAACTATGGTCAAATATGGTATGGGTAAAATAAGAGGACTGATTGGTCAATCTAGATATTTACCTATTCAGAAATGGATCATTCTGGCGGTTTTGACAGATATCTTTGAATCGACAGTATATACTAGTATAATATAGTTATAATTATAAACAAGTTAAGTGTAAGGGAGTGACAGCGACTTCTTCCATGTGATGGTCAGGAAACATTCAGGTAACAAACTTTCTACTCGTCATTTCGTAGGCTTAGATCGAGAAGTACAAAATCGATACCATGAGAAAACAAGAAAAAACTGTCTGGAAACTTCTCTTTCCTTATATAATATGTTTTGTAATAATGTGTGTATATCTGACAGGCCTTTGGCCTATAGATACTTTAAAATAAACTTACTTTACTTATGAAAAATAAAACTGTTCGATTTTATCTCTGATAATTTTAACTACTTATTAGCCTCGCAGACAGACACGCCACTTAGCTTTTTTATGAATGCCTTGGACAGAAGCTTAACATTAATTTTTTGAATCCCACTCACGTCAGGTGAGGGTTCATATACGATTTTTAAATATTTAATGGATAGCTGTTGTTCCAGGCATTCATAAAAGCCAAGTGGCGTGTCTGTCTGCGAGGCAAATAAGTAGTTAAAATTATCAGTGATAATTCAATATTTCCCTCCTTATACCCCATGTACTGTAGTGACAGCGACCGCGGATCAGCGTCATTTGAGCAATTTGTTTGGAGTTGTTTCGGTGGCGCAGTCGGTATGGTCGCGGTCACTTCAGTGCTAGGCGCTGTCGCCGTTGGGGTCGTGGGTTCGAATCCCACTCACACACCGGATGAGGGTTCATACATACGATTTTTAAATGTTCGACTTCAGTTTGGTCAACATGACCTGTTCCGATTTTCATGAAAATAGGCTAATAAGACGCGCCTTGTGATGCAGATTTCAAATATATGAGAGTGCATTTGCACATATATACATACGTACATACATACAAACATAATTATATACAGAACCCAAATATAAAGAAAGATCGCTAAATCAGCATACACTCTCAAGTCACAAACACGCATGGTCACAGTTAATTATTCGTATACAGTCATATAGGACATCAATTAAGCATTAAACAAAGTGTTCACAAATTCAGCACATTTTATGAGGAAATCTGCATATTGCTCATAAGATATAATTGATTGCAGTTCGTAGTCAATGCCACCGAGAAGGTAACTGATAAGTACATTATTATTAACGTTCGTTAGTAGCACACGCAAGTTCTTGTCCATTCCATATACAGTCTGATTCACGAATAAATGTTTCTGTGTTGTACAATGTCGGATTCACAAGAGAACAGAGTGTGATACAATTGGCTGGGTGTCGTAAACTATATTTGTATATAACGTTGCATATGAAAATTGAATTTGAAAATTTGAGATGCTACACGAATGGATATCTCACTAGAAGTAACCGCTCCGGTGATTTCATCACTTGTTATACTAACACAACTTGACCAAACCAGTTTTGGCCACGTACATGTTGAGACAGTGGTTCACGGCTATACAAACAAAATTTATTTTAACTAATCAAAACATTCTTACGGTACAATAACGAAAACACACGGGGATTATATTGCGACAGGTCAAAAGTGCAAAAGGACAATACATGTACATGTACAATGTATATAATTTAGATTTAAAGAGTATGTCATTAAAAGTGTATATACACAAGATTGAACAAAAATGAAGATTGAAAATGTACTTAATTTTCAATTGTATTTGTAAACGAAGGCTAGTGTTATCTCCGGCGATCTATAGATGTTTTTCTTACAAGGGTTTTGACACAGTTTCTCTAGTTATTTCGGCAACCTAAGGTCGACTTAAACATTAATCCCATTAACATTGATGTATGGGCCTCATTTTATATTTGCAATGGTAACTGGTGTGTAACTTAATGAACAGTTATATATTGGATCAATTTATTCACTTGTGCTGTTGCGGACACTTGAACCACCCATACGTATTTAATCTGTTTAGACTTAAAATTTTACATTGGAAGTAAAGGCAAATTAAGTACACTTTCTGTGGATCAAAAAATCTGTTTTATTTTATAAGAGTTGTATGGTTGATTGTTTGCTGCAAACATAGTGTTCAATGAAGGATTTCTGCAAACATAGTGTTCAATGAAGGATTATAGCAACAGAAACCTGTGATATTTTAACGTGGATGTACGGTAGGTAAATTGTAACTTTCGTTATTGTAACTTTCGTTATTGTAACTTTCGTTATTGTAACTTTCGTTGGACGCCTGTAGCAACGTTAAATGTCGCATCGACGCTAAATGTCGCACTTGACGTTAAATGTCACAAGGCTCACGCTAAATGTCGCAACCGACGCTAAATGTCGCATCCCCTCTGACGCTAAATGTCGCATCTGTGACGTTAAATGTCGCAACAAATTGGTCTGACGTTAAATGTCGCCACATTAACGCTAAATGTCGCAATCCTTAATATGAACTAATGCACAGCATATTTATAGCGGACCTACATTATTTGTAACATGCTCATCTAGTACTGGATTTTTTTTATGATGCATAACTTTACAATAAATTGTTCGGTTACGAAGTTACGAACCTGGAGCCGGTTACCAAACCAATCCGTTTCCAAAAGGCGCTACCGAGCGCTTTCCTACGTCTATGCAACCTACAGAAGCGGTCCGTTGCACAGAAGCGCTCGATAGCGGTTTGATACGAAATATTGGGTACGAAGTAACGAAGTAACGAAGGACGATTCGAACCTGCTATCGTTTGTCAGCCCGAATGAACATTTGTCAGCCCGATCAAATGAAAATATATCTGTCTGTGGATAATGCACGTTTTTCAATGCGTTTAATTCTAGGTCTACTTAATTCAGGGGTAATTAATTTAAAAATGCATAATTAGATATACTAAACACAGATAACAACTGATTCCAAATAGGCCTAATTTGATAGTTTACCTTTTTATACAGTAATGGGTTGCATGAGTATATCAGACAGTACTTTTTTCCAAGAGAAAAGGCTATTTTCATTTCAATTAACCATATAACGATTAAATATCAAACATCTTTAATCTTAATCACCTTTCCTATAACAACAACAACAACAACAACAACAACAACATGTAATTAGTTTTCGCGACCTTTATCCCGCGAATATTTTTACATTTGTTGACGATTTTGGAGGGATTTTTTATTACATCTCGGCGAGGAATTACGAAAATGCATTCGTTTTACTTTCTTAACAATAACCTACAACTACGATGGGAATTATCACTCCGGTCCGGATACGTAAAGACCCGAAACGGACTTTATACTAATTGTTTTGCAAAGGGAAGTAACCGCTTTGCAAAGGGAAGTAACCGGAACATGTCAACTTCAACTTCACTTCAAGTAACCGGAACATGTGTCATTTTTATTGGATTTTCTTAAGATTGGTTGATATTTCGCACATATGAACAATTCCCGCTCGACTTACTTCGTTATCTCAGAGTAATTATGTGTCTCATAACAGTTTGTAGCATCGTTTATGCACTGAAAATGTTAAAATTTCCTTCCAAGCGGGCAAAAAAAATGACTGCCATTTTCGTTTCCAAACATTTAGGAAATAGTGCTTCCCATCTAGAAGATGGGTTGCACAGCAACCATGAAAGACTGATAATTGTTATCTTTTGTTTGGAATTTTTTTAAACATCATTAAAAAATAAAAGAAAATTTATGAGCTGCCGAATATCGCATTTTAAATTTTTTTTATTCTATTGGCAGCCATTTTTCAGTATCTTTCTTTCAGTACGGAATTTTAACACAAATTTCCAAATCCATTAGTGTCGAACTCTGACCAAATCACGTGACATGTGTTATCGTAAAGCGGAACGACATCCGCAGGCCTTACGGCCTGCGTATAGTCCGCTAATAAACACTCATTTGTAGTATGACTGTTCTAGTTTTAGTCCAGACGTATCCACAGTTATTAGGTGTTTACCTATTTTTTTTACTTCTACTATGTTCATGTTTTTTGTATGAAATATAAACAGTAGAAATAAAAAAAATATTTTTTGAAAAAAAAAATGTAATCACTGCAGGTTTATGACTGTGTCGAACTCCTTTATGTTTACCGGGATGAACCAAATCTTACTCAATATACCCGGTTCAGTGAACCGTCGTACAACCGTAACAACACTGGATCCGCAAGACGAACCTTGGTGAACCGTGATACTCTTATCAAACTGGCAAAAGAGGCCCGGTTGTTTTAAAATGTTTAAAGCCTCGTGGAGTCATAGGAGCTACCCGGGGGAATGGTCAAGATACATGTATCAACAGAATCGAACTATGGAGTGAAAACTGGGTTACAACCGGGGCTACACCTTAGCTCTACCGTGATGTTACATTCCGGTATCAGACCGGATTATCTCGAGTGATCCACGGTGTATCCACGGTGTATCCCGGTTCTGAGCTGACAGCAAAGCCCTTGTATGACTGTGCCGGTTTGGCACCCCCGGTTTGTCCTATGACGTAACAGTTGAAAACAGTTTTAAATCACTGCAGGCTTATGTGTCGAACTCCTTTGGGTAAACCCCTAATAACTGTGGACACGTCTGGACTAAACAGTAATACATTTAACGTCAAGTGCGACATTTAGCGTCGATGCGACATTTAACGTTGCTACAAACGCCTGTCTGCTGGTTCCCCTCAGTTCTTTCAGTTTCAGTGAAATAATTCTATAATGCATGTGAGCCACCAAATATTAGTGACTGGTCAAAAACATATTATTGGGCTTTGCCCATAATCCTTTGCGGTAAATTACGAAACAGTATTAGCATAATATGTACATTCTGTTATGTGATTAAAAGCTGCAAACATGCCATATAAGTCATGTTAATTCATTTCTGCCTAATCAGGATTTTATAGTAAGGAACAAATTTGAATATGTAATTATTTTATCCAGTGTAAATAGCTCTCAGATTTTTAAAATAATTGCGATTTTTATTAAAGGGAAGTAATAAAGTATAAAATTGGCTGTGACTTACATTAAAGGGAAGTAATAAAGTATTAACTAATAGCCACGAAATCTAGGCTACTCCACGGTGACTTTTCAGAAAAACATTCACGTCGATATCATGATTATCAGCATATTGTACACTACATCACATCTATAGGACACTTGTCAGACTGGATAGAGCCCTGTTTGTTTTCACTACGACTGGTATACAGGTAACTGTATCATTAATAAAGAGTAAAAAGAATTTTTATAAAATTTATAATATCTAAGATAACATAGTTTTATAAAAAAAAATTCTCTTTATTGATGATAGTTACCTGTGGAATGGTATGCTTTGAAACTTAGCTCCAAACCGTAGCATTTTCTGTATATAGCTCCGGAAAGTAGCATTTTAATTTTAGCTCCGAATCGTAGCATTTTTGTCTCATTTCGCCTATTGCTCATGTTAATCAGAACTGTTTTGCTTGTCGGTCTTGAATATTGCGACCTTCAATATCGCTATAGAATTGTAACTTTAATATTAAGTACATGTTTAAGTGACTTGCTATTGCGGTGTTCGGAACATGGAAGCATTGAAATGCGCCGTTGCCCATTTAGCAAAAAGTACACAATATTGTAACATTTGAAAGACCGTCTATGATTTGTTTTTAAAAGGAGACGACGCTCGTCGATATTTCATTCAGATTGGTCTTTTATTATGAAAGTTACGAGCAAAAGTGTAACCTAAATCGAGGAGGTTTGAGTTGTCAAAATTGGCTTCGAATAGTACTGTTTTATGTATTAAAGAACTTACGAAAATCTTAAAGTTACGCTCATAATTATTTAAATTCTTTATAGTTCGTTAACAACTGCAAAATGGTGACGGTATGGTTTGTTGGAGTTTAGTAACTGAACCATTATTATAATTGCAGCTCCGTTTGCCACAACTGTTTACAATTGTAGACAAATTATATATAAAGAATTTAAATCCGATCGCTATAAGTTAACGATTTCCGTAAATACTTTGATAAAACAGTACCCAGGTAACGTGAGTTCTCCTTAGTGCTAGACAAACTTCAGCAAAATGATGTTACTAATCGTATGAGCCACCGAATTTGGGTTCAAAATTAATTAAGAATATTCTGCCTTTTAGGTGACTGTACACCATCTTTTTAGGCTATCCTTATAAAAAGTGTCTGTCTCAATAATATATATGAGCCAATCTCCAGGAAAACCTGCTATTTTGACAAAAATATTGATTTTGAGATTTTCCATAATACAGTGAAGTTCCGCTAATAAGACCAGTCAAAATGTGGTCTTATTAGCGAATCGGTCTTATTAGTGGACCTTTTTCATTCTCAATTTAATACTTTGGGACCACAACATTGAAAACATATGCATGATTTCGAAATAATTGAAGTGGTCCTATTAGCGGAACTTCACTGTATTAAAGGATAATGTTAATGAAGCAAAATGCAAAAGAAATTTTGTTAATATCTTTAATTTTAACAAAGTTACAGCTATTTTTGTAAAGTCCCTATTTGTTGCTTTTTGTGTGACGTCGCAAACGTCATTGGAACGTTATTCGACGTCACTGTAACAAGACTTTTATAATTAGGCCTACACCATTTGATCAATTCTTGACATAAATTGTTCAAAATAGTACCAAATTCTATAATTATGTTTCACTTTTCAAAACATATATCAAAATCGAAATTGTTTGCATTCAGAGAAAGGCTACTCCTGTTTATTGAGCACATCAATCAGAACTTCGTATAAGATTAAATCGCAATTTGAATATTTGTAAAAAAAAGCTATACATCATCTTCAAACTTTAATTATTTCTACCCTTGATCATGAATTGATAAACATAACATACCAAAACTCAAGCATGTATTTGTATTTGCTTTTCATTTAGAAACACATTTTAAAATTACTATATAACTGCGTCGGCTTGGTAATTATATTCAGTATACGTCTGAAAAGAACTAACCATACAACGTATTTCCATTAAAGTTGTGTAATTTTATCCATTATTAATATTCAAGTGATACTTCATGCTTTTATTAATGTTCGTGAAGTTGGCAGGCTAGCGGCCTAGCGACGCAATGTTAGACTGTACAGCATTTCCCAAGCATCTTTGAACGAATCAACGTGACAGTGTGTTTGTGTTTTCACGATATCTTAGAAGTATATGGCAACATTAAGCAGGCTGTATTGTTTTTGGTGTGCTCGATTGTTGTTTTGAATCATTAAAAATTAAATGATAAAATTATTTAAAGGTGCTGCCTCACAGATTTGCCTAAATTTTTTGTATATCGTGATTTTCCTACCTAACCAAGTATTGATGTAATAGAAAGCCACTGAGGGTTGCTTTATGAAATATTTTGTGCACATCAGCAATTTTGACCACTCTCGATATCGCTCACTGAGTATTTTTTTCATGAAAAATAGCGCCAAGTTTCCTTCCAACATGCTTTGTGAATTATGTAATTCACATGTTGTCGAACTGTAACATCAACAAACTACAGTGTAAACATCAGTGAGGTATTTGGTTCGATTTTCGATTCTTTTATCAAATGCGAACAAATTTCAGGCAATTTAAGTAATAGTAGTGTTAATTCTATAGGGTATTAATACCCTATAGAATTTTTGTTGTAAAAATACGAAATAACTACCAAATGCCAAATTTCTCAAGTTATTTTAGATGTCAGTGTGGTTGTTTATGGAATGTACAGCCAACTATACCAAAATAAAGCAATTATTTGACAATTTTATTTTATTTTTGCAATACACCAATATGTGAGGCAGTCCCTTTAACGCCAATCTTTCATAAAATCTGTCTGACATAAAACATAATCAACAATACTACTGCCAGCATGTTTGATACATGTAAAGTTCGATGAATTATGTGGAACGCCGACACGCCCATTCATTATACGCATGCCGGTTGCCGTTTAAAAAGACTCGTAAACGTATATAGGCATCGTCCGTAACATCAACAGCGCTCCAAAAACATTTCTTTTCTATTCTATAGTTTATATTTTTACCTAATATGATTTTAAATCAATGCAATATTTATTTTCAGAAATCCTTACTAGTTTAAATTGATTTAAGCTTCTTGTGAAACAACAGCACAATTAATTAACAGAATGGGGAGATGTACAAGCAGGAATTGGACAAGGAACGTTGTTGTCTTTGGAATCGTGTTGGGCTTGTTTGTCTCGTTCTTGTGGATAAGAGACCAAAGTATTATTCCAATTACAAATGATCAAACAAGGTAAGCATATTTATTTATTTATTTGAGTCTCATATGATGTTAAAATTCTAGCACATATTAAATAACATGAACAAACCACGGAGTAATGTAACGTTACTGACGTCACCGGCGTTTCGGTGTGAAAACATAACGTCGTCGATTCTGACAGTTGTTTTGACTTGGGAAGTATGGTATTGTGATAAATATAATCCGTCACTCGTGGTCTTCGAGATTGACATTTCTTTAACTCCTCAAGAAAACAAATTATTAAGCTCGCCAACTAAATTAATGTTGATCCACAAGATCCTTAATATCATGCCTACCTGAACGTTTTTAAAAAATTATTTAATCCTTTTTTGAGATATTATAATTGATTTTGCTAGAACATCCGTTAAGGTACTTACTCACTTACTCAAAGTGACAAGGTGAGCTTTTGTGGTCACTCTTCGTCCGTCGTCCGTTCGGACGGGCGCATGGACGGACACATATATATCTAACAGAACGGTTTTATGTGACTAAACGCTACGGAATGAAGATAAGTTTGGGTTTTAAATGACTAAATAAGTCACATAAACTGAAAAAAAAACACATAAAACCCAAAATTCTTAACGATGAGGTTTATGGGACTTTTTAGCCACATAAAGTGGATTTGTGATGGCGTCCGTACGTCCACAATTGCTTGTGAACACATTAGAGGACAAAATTATGAACCAATCTTCATAAAACTTGGTCAGAATGTGTGTCTGTATCAAATCTAGGTCAAGTTTAAAACTATGTCATGTGGGGTCAAAAACAAGGTCACAAGGCCAAATCTAAGAAAAAGCTTGTGAACACATTGGAGGACACAATTGACCTTTCTGCCGATTTTGATTGACATGTGGTGTTAGCCAATCGTATTGCAGCATTTCGGCAACGATTTATCGTCGCCATCTTGTAGGATAACCTGGACATTAGACAAGCTAAAATCAAAGTTAATTGTGCAATATTCAATTAAGCCTTATTTCATTAATAATGAAAACATTTTCAAAATTGGTAATTTTTAAACATTGAGAACTTCAAGTTTAATTTAGTAGCAATGTCATGAAAGTGTATTAATTGATTGAAACCCTAGGGCCTCAGAAGTAGGAGCTACATACGTATTTATTTCTCAAAAAATTGTCTTGAGTTTGAAGCAATATCATTGGTATTTAGTACTACATGTAATTTTATAGACATAATTCGAAATAATTACATGTTGAGAAACCAGAAAGCTTCGTCTTTAATTTGATACGACTGCTTTAAATAAAATGTCTCTTTAAATAAAGCCACAGACTCGCTAAAATATTTCTTTTTTTTATAGAATAATTAATAGAATACAGATCCCAAATAACAAGAGCGTTCGAATTTTCCCGACGGGACTGGTTGGGAAGTGTTTTATAATGTTGGACATATGTTCTTTTTGGTCGACGTAATAGTTATTTAAAAGCGCTAAATAGTAGATATACTTGTGGTGATAAATGCATTCCATTTCCAAATTTTATAAAACATAATTATAGCCTATAACGTTAGATTTAAAATGTCCGAGACAGCTATTGTAAATCATGAGAATTTTATACAGATATAAGTACCCCTTTTCTGGCGAAAACAGTAATCAAAGTAACTCGTGTGACATTGTTAATTGACAGTAATCAACAAGTTACCGACTAGCATACATCACAGAGACCGCCAACTGATTGAATCTAATTGAGATCAGAGTGTATTGTATATTGGAATGTTAACTTTCTTGGGATGCTGAACATTAAATATGTATCGATGTAATTAAAGTCTCAACATCGGGCATTGTATTGTCGTTTTTGTGGACCAACGACATTTTTAATGAACAAATTACTTCAACACATGGTAGAGATATGAGCATATTAATTGAACACACTTGTTAAAGGGGCATGCCCAGATACTGGAGTGTCCTGGTTTGCATACAACAAAATTGCGTTTATCACTTCTAAAACCAACTATTACCGAAAAGTCAAAGAAGAATTTGATTTAAAAATTTACTCTATGACGCGCGGTTCGATATTTTGTATATCGATTTGAATAAAAGGCTGTCTATTAATGACAACAATGATATTTAGTTATTCTCTAAATATATTTTTTTTAAAAACTAGCAGGATATTTTCGTAACTTTTTACAGGGTTTTCATTATTTGACTTAGGTATTAAAATGATACCAATTTGATTGCTATTCGAGGCACTTAAGTTCCAGGGCATGCCCATTTAAATGTTTATTAAAATAGTGGAAATGTGTGTAGATACGGGCTTTATGACAAAGACACTAAATATCACGATAGAAGATGTTAAATTGACTTTATTCCCGAAACATAAGGAAAATGTAAAAAAAAGTCTAATATGCATCAGTTACGGCAGACCGCATGTCCAGTTAAATAAGTCAGAAAATAATGCAAAACATGAGATAAAATTCAACAAGTACATGAGAGCAATTATGCATTCTACTTATAAAATATGTTACGCCATTGGAATGTTAACTTTTTGTTATTGACCTGTCGCTAATTAATCTCCGTGTGTTTTCGTTTTTGTACAGTAAGAATGTTTTGATGAGTTAAAATAACAACTCTGATTGGACAACGGATAAACATCGTACAAAGATCAGCGCGCTAAATGTCTATGTTCGACGTCATTTTGTCTTGCATGGTTACAACGAATCCCCGTAACTATAGGGGGCGTGGCTACGATGCGTCTGCAGAAAGGTCAATTATAAATCAATCGTCGTGAAACTAGGTCAGAATGGTTAAGTTTGAAACTGGGTCATCTTGGGTAAAAAACTAGGTCACAAGTTCAAATTTTAGACACAAGTATGGCCAAATTTTCATGAAACTTGGTCAGAATGCTTGTCTCTATGACATCTAGGTTTGGTTTAAACTTGGCCATGTGGGTCACAAGGTGAAATCTTAGAAAAGCTTGTTAACACATTAGAGTACACAATTATGGCCCAATCTTCATGACACCTGGTCAGAATGTTATTCTCTATGAAATCTAGGTCAGGTTTGAAACTGGGTCATGTGGGGTGAAGAAATAGGTCACAAGGTCAAATCTTAGAAAAACCTAGTAAACACATTAGAGGACACAAGTATGGCCCGATCTTGATGAAACTTGGTCAGAATGTTTGTCTGTATGAAATCTAGGTCAAGTTCAAAACTAGGTCCTCTGGGAGTAAAACACTAGGTCACTAGGTCAAATATTAGAAAAAGCCTGTGGACACATCAGATGACACAAGTATGGCCCAATATTGATGAAACTTAGTCAGAATGTTTGTCTGTATGAAATCCAGGTCGAGATTGAAATTGGGTCATGTGGGGTGGAAAACTAGTGCACTAGGTCAAATCTCCTTGTTAACCCGTTAGAGGACACAATAATGACACAAGCTTCATGAGTTTGTTGAACAACTAAGACAGCTGAGCGACCTAGGGCCCATTGGGCCCTCTTGTTATTATAATATAGCTTTTTATACGCGCGTTGAAAACGGTACGTCTTATAAATGTGAACACCCACGGCAGGCGGGCGCACATGCGTCGTCGAGTAATTTGTCTGTACTCTTATTCAAGAAGTTTTCAGCAGATCACCTGTAAACTTGGTGACAACGTTTATGTTCATATTTAGGCGAAATTCGATTAGGAGCCCAATAGGCCTTCATGGATCATGGCCCTTGAATTAACAAAACAAAAATATGCAATTAGCCTTGTCTGTAATCTTATTCAAATCGTTTATAAACGATCATCTTCAAACTTGACAATATCACCAATGGGTATAATATGTAGGCCTTGTACGATTTTGAGCCTAAACGCCCAAGGCCATCCAGGATTATTGCTCGTGAATTACCGAAAAGTGTGAAATTAGCACTGTTTCTGTTCAGTTCAAAGCTACGTATCCGAGTTCGTGACCATGCTTTGTTTTATGATAAAACACACCCCTGATCAAGTTACTTTTTATGCCCCCGTATCAATAGATCAGGAGGCATATAGTGATTCACCTGTCCGTCCGTCCGGTTAACCCAAATGGACCGTTTCTTCTAGCATCATTATGGCTTGATACAAAGCTTCTATACTTACATGGATGTTGTATAAGGACACTCTCCACACGCCTGTATCACCAGATCCCATTTTGACCTTCACCTTCACCTTATTTTTGAATTAGACTTACTGAAGGGTCAAATTCTTGGTTAACCAAAATTGACCGTTTTTTCTAGCATTAATATGGTTTTCTACAAAGCTTTCATACTTGCATGGATGTTGTATATGAACACTCTCCACACGCCTGTATCACATAACCTAATTTTGACCTTCATCTTGACCTAAATTTGGCCTAAGGCTTAATGAAGGGCCAAATTCTTGATTAACCCAAATTGACCGTTTCTTCTAGCATTATTATGGATTGCTACAAAGCTTTCATACTTGTATGGATGTTGTATTTGAACATTCTCCACACAATTTTGTCAAAGCCATGTAACTCTATCCAACATTTTACAGAATTATAGCCCCTGATTGACTTAGCTTTTTATGGACTATGCTTCCATGGGGGGGGGGGCATAAGCGTTTATTGAACGCAGTCTTGTTTTCTTTCTTGAATAAAAACATTCTTATGTAATACGTTAAAACATTTAGCTAACATAATATGAATTATTGTAATTGTGACACTTCATAATGATTACAGTGCCATGGTTGACAATGCCATGGTTGGCAACATGCCGTACAATAACCGACCAATAACTGTAGATGTCGGAAAGGTGCCAAGTTGTGATGTTGGTGTCCTGAACAACCCACAAGATAGTAGGTTCTTTAGTATCATGTTGGAAGACGAGGCTTTAACATTCCCTCCATGTAGCGATCAGAGGATGGCAGCATCCCCCAACAAGTCAAAGGTCATACTGATCGGTACGTCTGACTAGTTATTTCCTGTCATAAATATAGTATACCCATCTGGGCTGGTAATCAAAGCTTCTTAAGTGAAAACTTAAACATTTCTTTAAATCTTAAAATTTTCTAATGTGTATCAGTATACTAATAAAAAAATAAATATTTTACATAGTTTTGAATCATAATATAAACAGCTTCTATAATCACAAATTGCGGGACAAATAATGTACACATATTTAATTAAGTCAAAATATTTAAGTTTTCACTTAAGATGCTTTGTGAATACCAGCCCTGAACATATTTTTTAAGAATGTTTTATATTTTTCTTCAAATTGCGGGACAAATGATGTACACATATTTAATTAAGTCAAAATATTTAAGTTTTCACTTAAGATGCTTTGTGAATACCAGCCCTGAACATATTTTTTAAGAATGTTTTATATTTTTCTTCAAATTGCGGGACAAATGATGTACAACTATTTAATTAAGTCAAAATATTTAAGTTTTCACTTAAGATGCTTTGTGAATACCAGCCCTGAACATATTTGCTAAAACATCGGTAATAAGAAACCATTGTGATAAAATTGCAGCTGAAAGTATCTCTCCTTGTCGCATTATTTATTACATGACAAGACTAGCAAATCTTAGAAGAAAATAAGTTAGAATGTTATTTTGATTGACTGTTCGAAGTACTAGTATATAAGTGAATACAGTAAAGTTCTGCTAATAAGACCACTTTGATTATTTTGAAACCATGCATATTTTTGCTAGTTCGAGGTCGGTCCCAAGGAATAAAATTAAGTCGCTAATAAGACTGACTCGCTATTAAGACCACCTTTTTGACTAGTCTTATTAGCAGAACTTCACTGTACGACTATGTTGATATACAAGTATGTTACATATTTGTTTAGGTAATACCAGGACTTCGTATGAGAAAGGGCAGGTAATACATGCACTAGTACAATTGTATGATGGATATGGAAACAAGAAACGTACAGGTGGAGATTTGCTGAGAGCAACGATTCATGACATTAGAGGTTATCATCACGCAACAGGTCTAGTTACAGATAACCTCGATGGAACACATACGGTGGAAATTAAAGCATTCTGGAGTGGTCGGTCCGTTATAAAAATATTGCTTGCCTATACCAGAGAGGTTGTGTCAGCTGTTTATCGCGTCCGAACAGAGGTTTGACTTCTTTATTATATTTTCGTACAATGTTGTAACAATATCAAATATTTCTAACTCGTCTGTACGCTTTGCAATACAATCTTTGTTACATGATCAAGCATCGTGAAAGTTAGGACCATACTGTTCTAAAACAGAATTGTCGGAATTGTATAAGTGTGTGAGGCCCATTGGACCACAAGAGAAACATACAAGTTACCCCAAGAAAATGGTATCAAACTCACAACAGAAACTGTAGAGCAACAAATGCCTAAAAAGAAAACACAAACAAGAAAGCACAAAAAGACAAATCACCGATTTACAAGTAAAACTAGGTGCTGCTCAAACGGTGGGGCTTAGAATGGGGTTACGCGACGGCGAATGTACGCGCTCCTTGGGTAAATAAAAATGTGTTGTAAGTGCATTATGTTATTAGAGATCTCAGTCTGAATGATGCTAATTATACCTCCAGATACATAATATAGGGGGCTGCTTGATGCTGGTTGGATTGTTGGTTTGTTGGCTGGTCCGTACAAATTCGTCCGCGATATTTATCTGCAACCATTGGTCGGATTTCTACAAAAACTTGCATGACCCATCAGTACTAAGTCTAGTTGCGCATATCGTCAGCGGACGTCGGTCGGATTAACGGCCCTTTATTTTTTGACACTTATAAGATTTGTCCGGGTTATTTTTCTGTAACCATTGGTCGTATTTCATCGAAACTTTGCATGACTGAGCAGTACCATGTCTAGTTGTGCATATCATGGACATCGGTCTCATAAACTTTAAGACAGTTATGGCCCTTTGATTATTAGCACGTTTTAGCAAATTTGTCCAGGCTATTTCTTCGTATTTCATCGAAAATTTGCATGATTGTTCAATACCAAGTCTAGTTGTCACGCTGGACAAACAACGTGACTAAATGCTAAGGTGGTGAGCCCAAAACGGGAGAAAATCGCTCTACTCACATTTTTCCTTTTAATTGTTTTGTTACTGGATGAATTTTCATGAAACACGAGAGCCGTCTCCTTACCGAGATACACATTATGCAGTTTCAAATATGTACCAAAATCCCTTTATTTTGTTAGAAAGTGCATCCGCGCATTTCCAAAACTGAAAACGTAATGCTGTGTTGGTGAGCCAAACACAAAAACATGTCAAAATATGCAGTTGTTTGTAGTTTCTAGTGATTCTGTGGACATAACGTTCTTGCGATGTATTATATTTTATATCTATATGACTGGAGCGAAAACTGTTTTGTCAATATTTCCATGTATTCGCAACATTTTTTAAAAACATCAATAATGCTGTGTGGCTGAGCTATTTCAGAAATGCTTTGTAGGTGAGCCGTTTTAGAAATAAAACGTAGAGGAACATATTTCACTTCTATACCACTCGGTATTAATTGGTTATTATTATATTATTTTAGGTCAGATTGGTATGAAAGTGGCTTTTATCTATTACTGACATGCATCACGACAAAATATGTAAATATCAGCTGGGCTAAGATCTGATCACTCACTAGTTCAATTAAATATTGACTTAAGCGAAATAAAAAAGGGACCAGGTATATATAAATTAAATAACTCAGTAATCTTAGAAGAACCCTATCAAACTCAAATTAAACAAACAATACAAGAAACATCAGAACTGACCATAACTGCAAATCCAAATACTCCTTGGGAAATAATTAAGGGTTCAATACGAAATACAACCATACAATACTGCAAAAATAAGAAGAAAATCCAAATACTCTTTGGGAATTAATTAAGGGTTCAATACGAAATACAACCATACAATACTGCAAAAATAAGAAGAAAATCCAAAACAAAATTGAAAAAGATTTAACAAAACGAATAGAAGAACTAAGGACGTTAATCACACAACAACCAAATATAGTGGCCTTACAGGATTATCTATGGACTAAAGTAAAACAAAACAATGATCAAACCAGTAAGATAAATGAAATCCTCTGGAATAACCAACTTATTACCACAAACAACAACACACTATTTTACAAAAATTGGTACAGAAATGGAATTGAATATTTAAAACATGTGTACAAAACAGAGGAAAATAGATTTTGTACTTTTGAAGAAATACAAAATAAATATGATATACCGAATTATGATCTTCTTAAATATGTAACACTGGTTGAAACAGTTAAACATTTGTTCTGGGAGTGCCACGAAGTCCAAGTATTTTGGAATAGACGCTCTTTATTTATACAGCAAAATAATATAAATGTACGTCTAAATTACCAAATTGTATCATTAGGATATAATGAACCATCAAATATTAATAGTATTTTTAACTATCTAATTATTCTTGGAAAATACTTTTTATTCAAAAGCAAACTGGAAAATTCACTACCATTGTTTCCTAAATTCATTCAGTTTCTACAAGGTCGGAAAAATACTGAAAAACATATAGCTTTCATGAAAGGAAAACTACCATCACACTATAAGAAATGGAATTTGATAAGCATATACAACAAAGTGTCACATTTTGGGCAACCCTATTCATAATAAATTTAATAAAACTACTAGAAAATAACACCTAACGATATATTAGTACAACTATATTTTGTCACATTATGATTGTATGTATTACATTTATACAATGTGATTTACGTAATATTATACAAATATAGAAATAAACGGGGTTACCCGAATGGGTCCTCAAACAAGACATGCATCACAACATATATTAAAAAAAAACAATTCTTTGTATCGACAGTTATACCCTACAATAGCAACACATAAATGCTTTAAGTATCAGAACAGGTTTTTTAGTAAAACATGTTATATTATTGCTTAGTGTTACTGTGTTTCTTGATTTAAAAAATGGGGAAATATAGCATCATATTGTCTAATATCGTAACAACTGTATGAAATTTCAAGGTTAAATTCGGTATAATCTGAAGGCGCGGTTTGTATGATTATATCCGAATGAAATTTGGTATACTTGTGCAATAAGTATCAATATTACTTGGTCTACATATTTATAACAGTAAGTTTAACGTTTTTGTAATTAGAGCAAAGGTTCTCGTTATGCTGAATCACCCCTCGTACATTTGATTGAGCTACGGCAATATATTGACCAATAACACAACTATAACAAAGTATTGTGCAAATAAATATAACCCACTGTTTAATTACATACATACGAATCACTGTAAAATCATTGTCAAAGTTAAAACAATTTCCAGTAGACATGGCCTGATTCTACACTGTAAGTCCGAGAAGAGAGAAGGGTTTCGAGAGTGCACGGTGTAAGCACAAAGTCTGGAATAATGTTGCATTAAATAAACAAATTGCTACATACAATAAGTCGAGCGATTTTTATCCCGTTTTGGGCTCACCCACCTAGCATTTGGTCACGCGATATGTCCACCGTTGTTGTGTATAGTGAAGTCGCACGTTGTTCGGATCAATTTTAAGGGAGTTATGGTCCTTTGTTTTTTACACTTATATATTTTGTCCAGGCTATTTCTCTGTAACCATTAGTCCTATTTCATCAAAACTTTGCATAAATGATCAGTACAAAATCTAGTTATGCATATTGTCGGCGCACATTTGTTGGATAATTTTATGGGAGTTATGGCCCTTTGTTTTTTACACATTTATACATTTTGTTTGCTTTGTTCTTTGTGCTAATTGGTCGGATTTCAACAATTCAATTCAATTTAATTCAATTTATTAGCAAATCGGCACTATTGTGCCTTTGGCCAAATACAAATGAACAAACAAAGGAACATGACAAACATACAAAAAAAAAACATAAAATACATACAAATACATGTACAAAGCAAATATTAAATATGTACAAAAAGAAACAGTTTAATAGTTCAAGACATTTTTTCTTTCTTTCATGACTTTTGTTAAAAATACAGAATTTTTAGTAAGTTTATCAAGTTTATTCGATGACATTAATGTAGTGAATTTATTTAGATTTGGGAATGTTGTTCTTCCTAAAACAAAACTTTTAAAACCTCACCAGTACCAAGGCGAGTTTTGAATATCATTGGAACTCGATGGTCAGATCGGAGTTATGATCCTTTGATAATTTTTTCACTAATGATTTTGTATGATTGCAGTTCGTCGTCTATAGCTAGACTAGGGATGCATATATTGCATATCATCATAATTTAGACATCGCATACTAAGTCACTGTGTCAAGCAGTATAATTATTTGGGTATTCATCATAGTCAGTGATATTTCTTGTTTGCTTTTGATCCTGCTGACAAAACAAAATTGCTAGATGGAAAGTTCTCGAATATATTGATCACCCGGTCCCCTCTTAGCTTAACATTAAACAGGAGTGAAATTAAGTGCAGCGTCACAGGTTTTTACTAGTGTATAAACTGAATTCCTCTCAATTGTGAAAGTACTATTATTGTATAGGTACATTCAATATTGTTAATTACATTTAGTTCAAATATTTTAAAAAGCTATACTAAACTGTATATCTCAATTGATAGGTTCTTTCAACAAGAAACATATATGCCAACTTCACAAGTGGTAAATATTCCGAAACTACTCTATGCCATCCGAATCGCACCCGTTTGTTGGCCGCAACAAACAACGAGGAACTCTGTGATGTGACCTATGACAATTCTGGTATGCCTTTTTACTGCGTGAAACCAAAAGATTTACACCTACTGTGTATGGACTGGATGTTTACAATCGCTAAAGTACCACACTCCGGACTAACACTGACCATGTGTGAAAGGGATCTGTTTGAAAGGTAAACGGAATATATATCTTTATTTAAGAAATAATGAATAGGTTGCTATGCTTTGCTGTAGAATAAAACACAGGCACAAGTTCGGATGCCCAGTAATTAAATCACAAGTGCTTTGTCCTCATGATTTAATGTTCGCATCTGAACGAGTGCCTATGTTTTATTCTAACAAAGCATTGGCTAGCTATTTATCCATTATTTCGATTCTAACATCGCCAAGTGCTCTGGGATATAGCAGAACAGCAGGGGCGTAGCTTAGTCGAAATCAATGTGTAGGCCACGTTATTTTAGGGAGGTTCGGGGGCATGCTCCCCCGGTTTTTTATCGGTTAATTTCTATATCGCCGCAGGTGCATTCTTAGCCGTTTTCAGCTAAAAACAAGAACAACTACGACTCTCAATTGAGATAGGGTGAATATACTCATATACCCCATACCCCCATTGATTTTTATTGCATTTTTGGCATTTTTATTTTTTCGAGTTTCTGTGAAAAAGTGCATGCCGCAGCCTACATTGCCTATAGGAAGTTACGCCCCTGAACAAGATAGATTGACATCAAACTACTTTCTTTCCTAGGAACGTTACGTCATTTGTCATAGTATATGACGTCAAGGTGACGTCATCATTATGCTGTGTTTTAACGTTAAATATAAAACAGTAAGATCAATACCCCTACACTTTTTGATATGGTTTACATAATTATTGTAAACTCCTTATTTGACAAAAACCCTTACAGGCCGTGATCCACTTTGTGAATATAAGGCATGTTTGTCTTTGCTCGTTCTAATGGCCCCAACAACCGTCAACAATAATAATTCTCAAACTTAATAATCATATTTAAGAAATAATGAATACGTAGCTGTGCTTCGTTGCGTAATAAAATATAGGCACTTGTTCTGATGCGTAGTATTTAAATCACGACTGCGTAGCACGAGTGATTTATTGTACGCATTCAAACGAGAGCCTATAATTTATAACACAACAAAGCACAGCTCCCTATTTATTTTTTCGATTTTAACATCGCCAATGCTCTGCCATTTATAGCACAACAAGACAGGTTGACGTCAAACTAGGCCTACTTTCTTTTCTAGGAACGTTACCGTCAGTAACAAAAATTGGTAAGCTTAATATACGCAAAGAAGGCAAATCTCACGTGCTATGTTAGAATCAAACTTAAAAGTCGTCGGATCTCATTATTTCGTCACTCTCACTTGTACGTTCACTGTTCTCTTTTGTGCCTTTTGTGCTGTGTTGTTACTGTTGAATGCTGGCGTCCCTATACGATTTTGTAATCTTTTTGCAGAAAACACACACTTTTGAGACAACAGTTGAGGGTGGATATCAGTGAAGATGAAATGTGTAACATAACACCGGAAATACCGTGCGCAAAGTATGACATCAGTAAGACTTGGACGTCCAGAGAACCTACAGGATATTTTACTGGGCAGACGTGGAATTTTCTTCGATGTCAAGGTAGGTCACGTGTACGTGTACCAGAATTGTAGTTAAATGCTACTAGTATTCTATAGAATGTGTCAGCTTCGAACTGATATGTGAGGTATTTTTATTTACCAAACAGGGCATTGGTCCGAAGATCAATGATGTTTACATACTATGTAAATCGAGAATTAAGCAGACCAATGAAAGTATTCCATTTTGCTTGTATCAATTTGGCTTGTATAAACATTGGAACTTTTGCACATGTGTGCATACTAGTAATCCAATTCAGCCTGGTTCGCTCGGTAACCTTCGACAAACCCTTCGAGAAACAATGGGTGAAGCGTTCTTTTCCCTAGCGTCTGGTCAATTTATGTTGTTAATGCTGTTTTAGGGAATACTATGGTAAATTTTATAAGATAAAACTATCCATTTTATATTACTCAAACTTTGCTAAGGGCCAAGCAATCAATTTTCATGCATGTCTTATGTTAACTAAACAAACCCGATTCAGCAAATGTTAAATTTCGAAAATATCATGTCTTGCATTTGACAAGCATTGTCAAAATGACGTCGTTATCATGGTAACTGATAAGTCCTATTTGCAGGACCCAAAGTGGAAAGCCTAACATGGAAATTTTTATCCCGATTTTATTCACATATCGAGTAAGACCCAAAATGCCAAGAAATGAACCGCATTCTGTTATTACAGAAGCTTGAATGCACCATGATAATTTTAATGGGGTTGGGCTTATCAGCACTTAGCCATAACATTTTGAAGTAATCTTTATTTGTTTGCAATATTTCAGATGTAGCATTATGTTTTTGAAACTTCTACCATTCAATCTTATTCAATTGCAAAATATTTAAATGGAAAAGTTCCTGGCCCTTATCAAATTTTGAGTAGTTTACATTAAAAACTGAATAGGACAGTTCATAGACTGAAAAATATCTATAAAAATATCTTCTATTCTATAATCGTCCCCGTTTATTTTTGTCTTGCGCCTTTTTGTGCTTGCTCTTTTGACTTTCATTTTCGTGTGTTTTTGGTTCTTTGCTGTGCTGAGGGCTACGTTTCTTGTTTGTACACTGCAGGTCTCACACAAGATGGTTTACGTGACTGTATGAGAAATAAGACTTTGTACATGGTCGGTGATTCAACAATGCGCCAATGGTTCAACTATATGACAGGACTGAAAATGAATTGTACAACCATAATAGAGCAGGGGGCCGATGAACAAAGGCATAAACCAAATTTGTGTGAAATTAAAGATATAGGGTTTAAAGCAGGATGGTACCCACATAGTCAGCCATTCTCTGTTGGTGAAACATATGCAGAAGCACGCTACACACGTGTCTCAATAGCAAGGATTATCGACAATATTCCGGATGATGAACATGCCGTGGTTGTATTTACGCTGTATTTGCACCAGTTAGCATTTCATTACACGGTGACTCAGGGTCGTCTGAAAATCATTCGAAAAGCTGTCGAAAACTTTCTTCAACGAAATAAGAAGTCAGTGGTGTTAATAAAAGGACCACACACCTTTGAACATTCAGGAGCCGGTGATCGTCTAAATGATTGCAGCTCTGGATTATACACCAAACTTTTTTATGACGCATTTCAAGGGTTACACGACAGAGTTGTGTTACTAAATAACGGTGACGCGACAACTGCAGTGCACAATGAAGGTCACCATCCAGCAAGGAATATAGTAGGGGCAATGGTGGATCAACTGTTTAATATGGCATGCAGATATTAAGTCATTAATTAATTAATTAAATAAATAATTAATCTGTCTGTCCGTTCGTCCGTCCGTCCGTCCGTCTTTATATGTAAATACATTGTTCAATGCATATACGAGGGTCGTTCATTAAACACCCGGACTATCACCATAGCGCTTGATTGAAACTTAAGATTCAAATAAATTTTCGTTTAACAAGACTTAATCATCAATTTGACTATTTGACAAAACTTTTCATCTAACCAAACACAACTAAGGGCTACCCGGCCCGGCCCAGCCCAGCCCAAGTTTTTAGGGATATGTAGAGTGTTAATATGACAGGGAGCGTGGTGTAGTTGCCGATAGTCAACGGAAACATCATATAACGTTATGTACAGGGTGTCCCAAAAAACGGGGACCTACCTAAAACCCTTATAACTTATTTAATTTACAATGAATTTGACTGATTTTTTGTGAGAGTGTGTAAAATTGGTCTCTACTTCAAAAATAGATACTTATTAATATGTTTGCTTTAAACAGGAAGTGACGTTTGCTGAATTACGGCGAAAATTTCATCATTTGAAAAGACATTGTTGTCTGAGCATTCATTTTGAGAAAAACAAGGTTTTAAAGTCACAGAGGTGATACAAAGTTTGTGAAAATCTAAGAACTTTGCAATGAAATAATGAAAATGGTGAGAAAATGGTGAGCTGGCCTACAAAAAGGAAAGCAGGAAAACTTCAAAATATTCATAAACATTCACAAAAAAAGCAAAATATCAATATTGAATTATTATTATTGAGACCACTCACTAAGAAAGCTTAGTAAGAAGCAAAAGGTAATAAGGTGAACTTTTATCCCAATAAACAGTTCATAGATATATATCAGAGTCATTTACTGTGTCAGCATTTATAAGAAAGCAGAAACCACCTATTACAACAAATCAGCAGCAAAAACATGATGCTTCACAAAATTACTAACATTTGACCTCAAACCTAAGGGCAAGTGGCCTAGATTTAGCTTGGACATGAGCCCTATAGTGAATCTGTTGTCCATACATTATGAACATTAGTGTATGCAGACTTATTATCCTTGAATATGGGACACCTGAGATGTCATTTGGGGTCAACATGTAAATATATACATCAATGTCTTGTCAAATGATGAAATTTTCCATGTAAGTCAGCAAAAAACAGGAAATAACACCATATGTAAAATGATGACGTCACTTCCTGTTTTAAAGCAAAACATATTAATAAGAACCTATTTTAGAAGTAGGGATCACTTTTACACACTCTCACAAAAAATCAGTCAAATTCATTAATAATTAAATAAGTTATAAGCGTTTTAGGCATGTTCCGATTTTTTTGGGACACCCTGTATACATCTACGTTATGCTATATAACGTGTGATGTCATTTCTGTACTGTAACTGTGCGTGGCGCGATGTTTGGTCACATGATGTAACATTTAAATGTTTCACAACATTACAATAATTACATCCATAAATTACATTGTTACATTCTGTACACCATACGAGGGTTGTTCGATATGTAATGTCCTTGTCCTTTGCATTTTTATATATTTGAAAAATTACATAGCTTTTCGTCAACAATTAAGTAATTTAGTGAACTTAGAAGATGGTATACTTAATTACACTGGCCTTATGTTCATTTTAAGCCAAAGTTGTGTCCCCTTTGCAGTATTAGTTTAGAAAAGTAAATATCGGTATTCATTAAACTACAGTATACGATGTGATAACTGAATCCTTATGTTTCTATTAGAACTTTTAATCAAAATGAAACTATTTGTTGTCTACGAGTAATACTGTCAAAAACAGAGGAGAACACTCTGATTTATACTGAATGATGCTTTTTGGTTTACGCACCAATAACTTTATATCAATTCCAATTCTTCCCAGAAATTAATGTTGGTGGTCTACGGCTTACGTCCATATATAATATGCCAAATTCCAGCCAATAAAACTAATAAAAATATTCATTGAAAAGTAGCATGCTTTTTAAGACTTAATTTGACACCTATTTTCGCGACTTTAAAATGATCTTATTTTGTACAAAAATGGCTCAAGTACAACAAATCATGTTTTATGGAATGTATTTACATTATTTACGGCATAATAGTTGTGGAATAAGATTATTTCCCGAAATGAAATTTTAATGGACAGTTATTTTTAAAAAAAATCGCAGTGTCTATTACTAAGCCTTGAAAACGACAACAGAAACAACAGTCCGGTAATTAAATTTTATTGAAATTTTCAGAAAATATTGCAGAATGGTAGATGGTTCCAGAAATATAAAAAAATCCAGATATAGGAATTTTCTTATTTGTGACCGAGAAGACATTACATATCGAACACCCCTCGTATTAGGTGCAATTACCTTAACATTGGTCTAAAACTAAATATGCCATGCATATATAAGTCGTTATTATTATTTAATAAATGCAATTAGTGGTTACCATCTCATCAACGTATGCGTTAAACTATACATGAACGCTTGTATACATGTACGAGGGATGTTTCATCAATGTTTTATTTATTTACTGAATTATTTACGCTTACAATTGATGCTTTCCCTTAAACTATTTTCATTTTGTGTTAAGGAACCACTTCCATTTATTATCCACTCTTTGAAGCCTTGTTGAAATCCACATACATGTATTTGGTAAATCGACATAATCAGTGTATTTGACCATTTACAATACAAAAAATGACGGTCAAGACGCGTCATACAATACAATCAAAAGTTTATAAATACATAATATATACAAAACATGTGAGTAGTTATGTTTACTGTTGGACCTATGGAGCAGTTAAATCATGAAGGAATTGTTTTCTTTTTTTCGACGCTTCATTTATAAATTTGGAGGTAGCAGTTATCGTAATTTTGTTTTTTGAAGACATGGTGCGAGTGAACTTTTGAATAGTTGGCCAGGAAGTGTTACCGAGATGGTTCTGTCTAATATTTTTATACGAGGCACAACACATGAAAAAATGATATTCAGATTCTACAGAATTGCATGTGCAAAACTTACATAATCGATCATGTCTATCGATACCCCTATGGCGACCCATTTCTATTTCTAAGTTATGAGAGCTGGTTCTGAAACGCGTTAGTTGTATCCTCTGAGAGTCATTTTGAACAACATCTAAGTATTTTTCATATCCATGTTCAGTTTTAAAAAGACTGTAATACCTAAGTTTATTTGTACTTTGAATGGATGTATTCCAGTTTTAATGTATTGATCTCGTAATCGTTGCTTGAACATGGGATTGTAGTTAAAATCGGGATCAAAATGTAACCATACATTACTGAAACCAAGATTATCAAGTAGGGATTTAATTTGGTGTGTCCAAGAGGAACTGTTCTGCCTGTTCAGTTGTTCGGTATAGATTCTATGCATGGGCATATTATTATTATTTTTACCCAATATTTGAAGGCTCTTTCTTTCATGATTATTGACAATGGGTAAACACCCAGCTCGCCAAATACAGCGTAACTTGGAGTTTGTTTTCGCACACCTAAGATATTTTTGTAGAATTTAAGTCGTATTTTGTCAATTTCTTTGAAGTCATATATACCCCAAATTTCAGATGAATATAGTATAGGAACAACCATAGAATCAAACAGAGCTAATTTAGTCTTGGTATCTGGAGTTATTCTACTAAAGATTGAAAGCAGACTATTATAAGCCCTTAGCGCTTGGTCACATTTGATTTTGATTGTATTGTATGACGCGGCTTGTATTGTAAATGGTCAAAGACATTGATTATGTCGATTTACCAAATAAATGTATGTATGTATGTATGTTGAAATCCACAATTGGTTGCTACTCTCAGGTACTGACAAATGACCAATTTTAGGGTTTCTTCTGAGCCTAAAACGTGGGAACATAAACATTTGGTGAATTCGGTAGACGTTCGGGAAAAAAGTCTCATTGTCATATTTCAAATTTAACTTCATTACTTACTTCATCCTTTTCAGGCACCCATTGTTTCTTCAACTTTAGCTTGATGCACTAAAATATAGTTATAAATACTTTATTACACGAGGAAACTCATTTGAAAATGCGTGTATACACCAATCGTCCATAAAATCCTCAACAATGAACAATGAAGTCGAAAAATAAATATGCGTAAAGAATACAATATTTATAAGTATAATGATGTTTTGGCCTCTATGATGTGTCACAGTATTTTCCGAAACTATTTATAACAAAGTTTCAGTCAAAGGATATGAAGACCTGAGGTACATTGTATTAATACATACAAACAAAATTCTATGCACATAAAAACTTTATCAAGACACTATCTACAAATAAAATTAATCGAAAACATTTTTCAAAATAATTACATGTATTATCAAGTGCGTGGCCAATTTTTAATATGTATAATCTACTGAGAATATAAAGCTTGTTAGTGGGTATACAAACCGCCTCCTCGATAGCCTAGTGGTTGAGCGTTCGCTTCGAGTGCGGGAGGTCTAGGGTTTGATCCCTGGCCGCGTCATACCAAAAGGCGAAATAAAAATGGTACCAGAAATTCCCTTGCTAGACGCTCAGCATAAAAGGGAAACTGTCTTCTCTTCTCTCATACCCTCGTGGCGATGGATTACATCAGGAATGAGGTGTCGAGAGTGATTAATATAAGTTGGAAAAACTTGTTTCACAATCGACCTTAAATAAATTAGTAGTATAAACTAATTTGTCTCACAGTAATAACCCATATTATATCACTAAAGCATGAAAATCTGCATCACTATATTTCAAGAGTCGCATACATGTATGTACTAACAAATGCAACATTATGTATCATTAATAACCTTCTTGATTAAACTGCTTTCCATATTATGTATTGTGATCTCACGGGCCTTATGGCCTACGGGTAATTTGTAAATAACTTGTTTAAACTTATAATTTCTTTTTTATTTCATCTTTACCCTAGTGACGTACGTACGTGTATTATGTGTGTCCTGTTTATGCATTCCCTGTCCCATTATAATCATTTGGCTCTATATTCAATACACCATATTTTAGACATTACATGTACAAGTTAAATGAAACCGCTTATTGCTAGACAAAATCACGAATTTCGTGAAGTTGTAACAACACTTGCATTATTGATGAAAGCTTACTCGTATTTGTCATTCGTTCTTATACTTGTACACATGTTGTTGTTTTATTTCATTTGTCCGTATGAGTATACCCAGGTAACTTGTTGTTTTATTTCATTTGTCCGTATGAGTATACCCAGGTAACTTGTTGTTTTATTTCATTTGTCCGTATGAGTATACCCAGGTAACTTGTTGTTTTATTTCATTTGTCCGTATGAGTATACCCAGGTAACTTGTTGTTTTATTTCATTTGTCCGTATGAGTATACCCAGGTAACTTGTTGTTTTATTTCATTTGTCCGTATGAGTATACCCAGGTAACTTGTTGTTTTATTTCGTTTGTCCGTGTGAGTATACCCAGGTAACTTGTTGTTTTATTTCATTTGTCCGTGTGAGTATACCCAGGTAACTTGTTGTTTTATTTCATTTCTCCGCGTGAGTATACCGGGGTAACTTTTTGTTTTATTTCGTTTGTCCGTGTGAGTATACCCAGGTAACTTTTTGTTTTATTTCATTTGTCCGCGTGAGTATACCCAGGTAACTTATTGTTTTATTTCATTTGTCCGTGTGAGTATACCCAGGTAACTTGTTGTTTTATTTCATTTCTCCGTCTGAGTATACCCAGGTAACTTGTTGTTATTATTGTATATTTGTTATTTATCTTATAAATATAACTCCAACGCGATAAATTGCAGTACAAAAACAAACACAATACTGCCTACATTTTTGTTATGGACTAAAATCAAGGACCGTAACATTTACCAATGAAAGCATTCAAACATTTGGCACAACATATAAAGTTTTCATGCTCCTAAATGTTCAGAAACGATAAATATAGCGGCTTTTGTGTTTGTTTTTGTATTGCAATTTATCGCGCTGGAGTTATAGTGTTTTATTAGGAGCTATAGTCCGCCCAGGATAATGTGATATTTACTTACAGAATCGGTTTGGTCAATTGTGACAAAATTGGTTTTACAAATCACTTAAATAAACAGATAAGGTCAGTTTTGTACTCAAAACATCATTGATAATTGGTGCACATAATTGCAATCCTCCTTTGTGGACTATACCAAATTTGCCCACCTTTCACATTATCCTGGGAGCAATATAGACTTGATTTGAATATTGGGCATTGGCCTGTGTTTGTTCGATGAATATTATTGTTTTCTTTCAAATACGCATACACAATTATATGTATAGATCAACCACGATTTTTGAGCCGTGACGGGAGATTACACTATTTAGTCATGGTGTGTGAATATACTGGTTGGGATGCAATTAAAATGCATTGATACATATTTTTGTATGACATGACATTGTCAGTATCGCTGGCTCAATCGGTAGAGAGCTTGATTTTTAGTCTAAGACATGCGGGTTCAAGTCCTGATAACTGCACAGTATGTAATATATGGACATATATATGTAACGGGAGAAGGTATTTCAAGATTGTACGTCAAATATTAATTATATACACATGTATGCAATGAATGTAAAACATTTGGGAATACTTCAGATACGGTGTTTAATTCAATTTACAAATTATATGTGTATTGAGTTGAAAAAGTGTTTTTGTTTTTATTATGTTGTAATAGTTTTTGTCTAGAAGATTGTGAAATTACAAAATGCTTGGGTAATAGTCTACATTTTGTCTACCTGCTCGTAATATCTTAAAGTGATCACGTTCGAATAAGTAGTGCAATTCGTCACTGACGCAATTTATACTGCATAAATTGACATTTTCTTAACTAGTATTGAACACCTGCACGCCAAATAGCCAACTTCACGCTGCTAGGCCGCTAGGCCGCTAGGCCGCCAACTTCACGCTGTTAGGCCGCTAGGCCGCTAGCCTGCCAACTTCACGAACATGTTATTGATAGGGTGTTTATTAAGTACTTAAGTGGAATGTGTGTTAAATGTGGAATGTAGCTTAAATTGTCAAAATACACGTGTGCTATGCCAATCTGAACATTTGTTTGAATTTAGTTATCCATTTTGTGATCACATTTGGCTAAGACTAGAATTGGCACACGGTGACCAATTACATCCACAGTATCGCCTTGTCACAGAAACCACAAATTCATGTAAGCTAAACAACAGTTACAACTATAATCGGACAAAGATAAATTGGCCGGGCTACAAATAGTACCAGAACATAAACATTCTTGTTTACCTTTTGCACATGAAGTAAACTAATAACGCGTATTAAATACAACACAATAAGCAATGAGGAAATAGCTCAGTCAGTAAAGCGCAAGGACCAGTCGCAACAAAGATATATTTTTATTATGCGCGAGTTCGAATCCAACTTATGACTTTCCTGATAGACAATAATTTGTTTATTCTGTTATATTTTCATTTTTTTTCTGGACTTTGTTATTATTTGTAAGTGTTGAAAAAATGCAAAACAAATATTATAAAAATAATGACAATAAACGGATTCGAACCTGCGTACAAAAATAACATATCTGACAAGACGCGTTACCACGGAGACACTGGCGCTATTAGAGAAATTATTGCCCCATTATCATGTCTTTCAAATTTTACGGTTAATTAGATGTGAAGGTCACCGTTGTGTTTATTTACTGTTGCTAAATTTAGCCCGGCCAATTTATGTTTATAGTGCGCCCAGGAAAATGTGAAAGGCGGGAACATTTGGTATGGTAAAAAAGGTGGATTAAAATTATTCGCACCAATTTTCAGTGATGTTTTGAGTACAATAATGACCTCATCTGTTTATTTAAGTGAATTGTAAAACCAATTTTGCCACAGTTGACCAAACGGATTCATGTTTGTAAATATCACATTATCCTGGGCGGACTATACATGCTGCATAATTTTCACACAAACTATAGTCCGCCCAGGATAATTTATGTGATACTCGGTTTGGTCAACTGTGGCAAAACTAGTTTTACAAATCACTTAAATAAACAGATAAGGTCAGTATTGTACTCAATAAATAATTGATAAATCGAGCACATAATTTTAATCCACCTTTTTGGAATATACAAAATTTTCCCGCCTTTGACATTATCATGGGTGCACTATACCTTTACAGCAAATGTCAACACAATATATCATTGGCCCGAGGACTAACAAAGATTATTGAGCAAAAACTGATTACTCTATTTAATGTTACGGTGACCGTGACGCCACAATGCCCACTCTCGAATTCGAGTGGCGTTTTCACACACATTATACATACAGCTCGTTTCTTTACAATTATCTTATCTTATTAAAGTTACATTAAGGTCATCAAAGCCTTCCGATCTTCCCAGCTAAACTGGGGTTTGAGGGAGGGGATGAAGCGATCTACAATAACAACAGATGAAGGCTAGAAGAATCAACTACTGCACCCAGACTCAGCTGCGTTCACAGTATGGTCAGCACTTAGACATCCTGTCCGAATACTCCAACAGCACCCGTCCGGTCCGTTTCGTTGCACCAGTCCGTGAGTGGGGAGCGGTGGCCTAGAGGTAGGGCGCGCGCTTCGGGATCGAGAGGTCCCGGGTTCAACCCCCGTCTGGACCACTGCTTAATTTCTCTGAGCACGAATAACCCACATGCTCCACTCGACCAAGGTGTGAATTGGTACCTGTGAGGGCTGTGTCTGAACATGTTCGATAGTCCTGGGTGCCGAAGATCGATGTTGGCTGCACACCCACCAGGAGAGAAATAGTCTCCCCAGGGAGACTCGAACGTAGGTTTCCATAGATAGCCTAATGAACAGGGGAAGTTTAAATGTCAAAGGGTGGCTGAACGGCTGAACTGCTGAAAGCAGCCCTAGAAAATTGATAACTTAACTTAACTTAGCCCGAGAACCAAACACCAGTCCGAGTATGTAGATCTTACATCAGTCTGAGCACAGGCCCATGTGTTAGTACGGGTCGTACACGTTTCCACAACCAGACGTTCATTTTAATATAAAATAAGTAACTTTGGACACTTATTGACATACTCTGAAAGTATAGTTTAACAAAATTCTATAGTCTTGATGGTCATGATTATCACAGGATTGTCAATTCGAAAGAACAACTATAGACAAAGTCAAAATCAAAGTCAAATAAACTTTATTCCATCCTAGTACAGGTTATACATGTAATATAGGATTATAAACATTCATACTGTAATGGCACAGTTCTTGTGAGTTTAAATATATACATATTAACACAGTCTAGGTACACGAAAAAAGGCAATTGTTTCAAAAATAAAGAACGGGAATGTATTTCAAAGAGGTACACAGAACACAGACTGTCAAAGGACGCGACCAAGTTACATATGCAAGTAGGAGATACAAATTCTCTAGACCTCAGATGTCGATTTTTGTATCTATATAAATAAAATAAATCAATCTATTGGTTTAAGCTGGTAGATGAATTATCAACAATACACATTTGCCGCGTTTAGATCATTTTAATCTGCATCGACATGAAGCGGTACATGTCAAGGTCTTTCCATTAACTCGAAATACCGAAAGTTGGACGTGGGAAAGAAGGACCATATATCAATATCAAATCAAATTAACAATTATCTTATCCCTAACAAACGCTGTTGTCCGGAAACTGATTTTCTATTTTAGTTACAGTGACTTTAACCCTACAAGCCCAAAGTATGAACTTGAGTGGTGTATTAACACAAGCTACCTGTACCGCAACTTCCATTACAATGTCTCATTCTTCATTAAAGTTCCTAGAATGGAGCTGTGTGCGGCAGTTCTGCCTACTGAGGTCAGTTCTGTTATCTCAGAACAGTTAGATATTCCTTCATCAGCATTTAGGTTTTTCAGTGACAGCAAGGTTGTGTTGGGATACATTCATAACAGGACTCGTCGGTTTTACACTAATGTGAGCGACAGGGTGGCTCAGACTTGTGCATTCTCGCAGCCAGAACAATGGAGCGCTATGTCCCTACTGAGATCAACCCAGCTGACGCAGCTACCAGAATGTCACTGGCGAAAATTGGAACATTGCTCGATAAGTGGCTTTTGAAGCATTCATACCTTCATGCGGATCAAACATTTGCTCCACATGTGGAACATTTTCCTATTCAGGATGGAGATGTGGAGATTCGACCAAAGATAATTGTTAAGACAACCAAGTTGCAGTTCCGTTATAAGTGCGCGATTAGAGCGGTTTTCTTCGTGGAACAATTTGATGTCTGCCTTTGGTATCCTCATTCATATTGCCAAAACATATGCCAGCAAACAGCAAGCATAATGTGTTGGATGGCATCAGTGTAGAGACAGTTCGTCAATTCATTTTGTCTCAACTACAGATGGAACATTATTCGGTAGAAATACAAGTGTTAAAAGCGCATAGACATATTCCTAAGAACAGTTCAATATTGAACCTATCACCTTACCACGATGAATCTGGCGTGAACGTCTATGCCATGCCGGAAAGCCCCTTGACATAGCATCAATAAACCCCATCATTGTTCCTAAGGGTCATGTAGCTATGCTGCTAGCTCGTCACTACCATGAACATACCTCACACAAGGGGTGTCACTTTACGGAAGGGGCGATTCGTACTAATGGACTTTTCGGTGCGAAAAGACTAGTGTGTTCGATCATACACAAATGTGTAACTTGTAATAAACTTAGAGGTACACTGCTGCAGCAGAAAATGGCACACTTGCCTGAAGACCGACTTTTACCAGGGCCTCCGTTCACATATGTACGTAGGCGTTGATGTGTTCGGTTATTGGGAAGTGATCATACGAAAAACCCGCGGTGGTGCCGCAAACAGTAAACGTTGGGCGGTTATATTCTCTTGTCTAGCAACACATGTAGCTCATATCGAAGTGCTGGAAGACATGAGCGCATCGTGCTTCATCAATGCGCTCTTTAGATTTATTTCTATTCGTGGCCCGGTTCGAATTATTCGGTCTGGTCGTGGAACGAATTTTGTTAGTGCTGCTGAAAAAATGAGAAGATACTTGGACTGCAATGGTGTCACTTGGTATAGCCCGTTTGCGCTGAAAAAAATCGTTTAAAAATTAAATTTCTGAGAGTCTATTCATCAAATGTGTGCAAAAATTTACGTACAACCATAATTACATCCTACCTACTCCCATTTTAAATTTCATAATTTTTAATTGCTCATTAAAACTACTTTGTTCTTTATTGTATATTGAAATTACATGTATTTGGACACTTTAACGCAGGGAGGTAATCTGGTATTCCATTGATGTTTTTACGGTATTTTTTTAACCGTTATAAACAGTGATCAACGGGATTGACATTGGTGTGACGAAGGCGAAATTTTTGAGGCCCGTATCAGTCGGATTAGTTAGGTATGTCGCTAGTATACAGATAATGTATAATAATATCATGAAAAAACAGTGAAAACCAAAACCTTGTTCACTAAGCTATGTACATACTCATACGTGTATATACAAATGTATATCCTAATGTTAATTTAACAACTTAATAAAAGCATTACAATGTTAATGTACACAATGACAGTTGTCCTATGACTGAACCAGGTCTAAAAAGTGAGTTGTATATACATCTACACAAACCTTGTGTAATGGTTTAAAGAATGCATTATATTAAGCGGTCAAAATCGTTTGAAGACGCTGTAAGATCAGTTTTTTATATTTCGAGAAGGAGGCTACAAGAGGCAAGCCGTTTTTTCGTTGAGGAAAGTGCACCTGCGGACAGAACATGCATTCGGAATCAGTTGAAAAAATATGCAAATACATGTACTCATTAAGGAAAGTTTTGATTATATCACCCAAAAGAAGTGGGAGAATGCATGCAAACATGTCCAAGACAAAATTGAAAAGACATATTGGAAAAAAGACAATATAAAGGAGGGAATTGAGAAAATAGTAATTCGTTTTGATGATTTTATTATAGCGATGTTGAAGCATAGATCTATGAATAATACATAGCATAATATAAAGTCGAACTGTACTGTGCAATACTGTTGTTTGGCTAGGCAATATGAAAATTATTATGAAATAATGAAATAAACTTATGATATGTACGTGTATGTTTTTTCTTCATGTCTCTGTCTATGTTCATACATAAACTATGACACTGAACAATAAACATGTATAAAACAAACATGTATTACCTTATCCTAAATACCTAAAAAAGTTATAGTACAACCAGTACGACCGACAGCTGTATGGATCGAATCCGCCAGGCCATGACTGATAGACGACCTATTCAGTCGTAGAAGTATATTTCAATATGTACATATAAAATTATAATTTAAGTATTAGATATTTTCACTATTATATATTTATATGTTACTTGTGTAAAATTTTACGTATTCGGTAAATTTATTTGAGTATTATCAGCCAGGGGGTTAGTTGCATGTATTTTCATATTTTTAAGCCAATAGACGGGGAAATATGATTCAAACAAACAGTTCTATGTCAGATGCACAGACGGGCCTCGTATATACTATATTAAATAGATTACAAATACGTAAATCTACCGTTAGGCGTGTCACGTGACCATAAAATTGGCTGTTGCATGCATCGAGTATTCTAACATGAAGTTTCATCGTAAACTACAAATATTTTACATAAAACTTATGAACAAAACTTTTTTTACACATGTCCGATGTTGCTTAGATTTAATTGTATATTAGGTAGATACATTTCATTAACTCGTGCAAAATCTCATACTTGTAGGTGCAGTAAATACTGAGAAATCTTCATTTTAGACGATTTTTTTCAGCGCAAACGGGCTATATTTCAATCCACCTCATGCCTCTCACATGGGAGGAGTTTGGGAATGTGCTATAGGAGTCGCCCAGCGAATATTGGACAGCATGTTGTTGATCAATCCTCAGAGAAATCTTAAGCCCCATTTCCATGAAGCGTAAAACCTACGCGTTTTCAGCGCGTATTTATTCAGCGCGTATTACACGCCGAATAAATATAATTCGCTTCAGTCTTTGTTGCATGATGACGTTTCCATTGACGCGTTTTTCGGCGCGTAAAATAGTACGCGCCGAAATAATTCGCTTCGGGTAGCGAATTGTATACGCATAAACGCGCGTAAAATGACTTTCGGGGTATAAATTGATGTAGTTTCCTCGATTCTAGTAATGTTCTATTGACGCCATTCATCTTAAATTGCATGCAGTTTGTTTTACAGGTTGGCAAAAAGCTCATAGAAGTATCCCTGTCTTTTTGAAAAACATCAACAATTTTGTCTGACCAAAAACGCAACCACCATCTTCTCCACCTCATATTCTTTCGAATGGGCCAGAAAACATGCGGTTGCATCTCATGTTATGGCCTGAAAGTCCCATTTTCTTTAAAATATTGATGAAAGATACGCGTTTTCATCCAAAAAAACGCGTCTGTTTTCAGCTTCATGGAAACAGTTATTCAGCGCGTAATCGGCGCGTAAATAATCGGCGCGTAATTACGCGCCGAAAAAATACGCTCCATGAAAACCCGGCTTTACTCGTGAAGTATTGCGTACTTTCATGGCGGAAGTGGCTGTCATAATGAACTCCCGTCCTATTGTACCTGTTGATACAGACTCGCAAGATCCTCTCATCTTGTCTCCAAATATGTTACTTACTCAGAAGCAAGGGGGAGTAACTGCTCCACATGTGGAGTTGAGTTTGAAGGATGGTTGCACAGCACAGTGGAAGTTAGTCCAGATACTCTCAGACTCTTTCTGGAAGCGATGGAGGGAGAGGTACCTTGACCAGCTTCAAAACAGACGGAAGTGGCAAACCGAATATCCCAACCTGAAGAAGGATGACATTGTACTTCTTCGATAGTGGTTAGTAAGAAACATGTCCGTACAGGTTCGTATCTTTATTCATACTCATAACAACAATAATACCGGAAGTAACGTCATACTACAACATGACGTCTTGCGGACCACGACGTCGCATACGATAGTGCGCCCCGACACCTGCTCCACGAATCAGCCTAGCCAAAAAGGACAAGTATTTGTTATGATATTAACCTTAATATTTTATTAGATTTTACAGTGAAACAATTTGTGGCCAGGTATAATAAAGATGAGGTAAAAAATGCGACTTCTAAAGTATAAAAAGGTTTTCCTTTGATGTGACCTGGTGACCCAGTTCTTTACTCCAGATGACCTAATTTCAGACTTAACCTAGAATCTACAGAGACAAACATTTCGACCAAGTTTTAAAAGAATAGGTTAAAATTGTGACCTATTATCTTGAGTGTTAACAATGTTTTTCTTCAATGGGACCTAGTGACCTTTTTGACCCCAGATTACAAAGTTGTAACTTGACCTAGATTTCATAGAGACAAACATTGTCACCAAGTTTCATTAATATTAGGCAAAAATCGTGACCTCTAGAGTGTTAACAAGGTTTTTCTTTGATGTGACCTGGTGACCTAGTTTTTAACCCAAAATGACATGATTTCGAAATTGACCTAGGTTTCACAGATACACACATTGTGACTAAGTTTCATGAATATTAGGTAAAAAAACGTGACCTCTAGAGTATAACAAGGTTTTTTTTAATGTGACCCGGTGATCTAGTTTTTGACCCCATATGACCCAGTTACGAACTTGACCTAGATTTCATAAAGACAAAAATTGTGACCAAGTTTCATAAAGATTAGGTTCTAGATTGTTAACAAGGCTTTTCTTCAATGTGGCCTGGTGACCTCGTTTTTGACCCCAGATGACCCAATTACGATATTGACCTAGATTTCATAGAGACAGACACTGTGGCCAAGTTTAAAAAAGATAAAGTGAAAATTATTACCTCTAGAGTGTGAACAGTCCAATGTTGACGGCGCACGGTGGACGACGGACAAACGGGTGATCACAATAGCTCACTTCGTATAAAGCCTTAGGTATATATGGCTTCAATTTGAATGTAAGAGAAATGTCCTTGTGATGCTGTTATGTTGTAAATATTGTTGTAAGTCCCACTGGTATTTCAGTCATGTGGAGACTACCAAGTCATATTATCCTGACAGCAGGCCCCAATCTCCGGAAACATTTCAATTTGAGCTAAATCCCATCTCAAATATTGGCATATGTCTCTATGTTATAATCATGGACTGGACTCAAATTGGCAGAAACATTATTCTGAGTTTGTTACAGTAAAAGTTCATGAGCTCGGACTTCAGATTTCTCTCTAATTCAGACTCTGATTTAAGCAAAATCTCAATATGAGCTGATATTTCTTCTTGAGATGCTTCGAGAGATCGGGACCAGGCAAACCTTAGTTACCTGAAACTTTCTATGCTGGGCACCAATCAAGAGAGATATACGGCCAGTATCATTTATAACGACCTTGATATATCACAGCCTAAGGTTAAACCAGAGACCTCTTGCAAGATCCTAGTGATGTGGCGTTTTTCCAGATAGACTCATATAACTTGAGTGATGATAACATGTGATAAGTGGCCATCAAAAGTCGAATTTCAAGCTGGGTTCGAATTTCCAGCCAGCTCTGAGTTCGTTATTCGAAATGACAGAAGTCGAATTTCCAGCAGAGTTCGAATTTCCAGCAAGCTGTGAGTTCGTTATTCGACTAGACAAAAAGTAGAATTTCTAGCCGAGTTCGAATTCCCAGCCAGCTGTGAGTTCGTTATTTCACATTAACTAATCAAAACATTCCTACGGTACAATTACGAAAACACACGAGGATTAATTAGCAACAGCTTAGAATTAGAAGGTCGTAAGTACAAAATCTATATTTTGAGAAAACAAGAAAATGTCGGAAACTACTCTTTACTTATGGAAAAAACAAATATACACTTGTTATGGAATGTATGTGGAGCAATGAGTCCTGTTTTATCACCAAACAACGTGCTATGTGTGGATGTGCCATCAAACCTAACTGAACCAATTCAATGGCGAACATTTATATTTATATAGTGAAATACACATGTATTTGACCCAATCTCCCGAAGTATCTCAAATAGAAGTATTACCACAAATTTGAGGTTTTCAAATCCAAGCCGGGATGTGACACAAATCTTACGTATGCTCTGAACAAGGTTTACTATTTAAAGGTAAGAATTCTGTGTTTGATCTGATGCAGATGAATACAATCTAAACGAAATTTGACGAAAATACGGAGCTCAATTTATCTCAAATTAAGCTTTTTCAAGCGACTGGTAGACTATGTGGCCAGATCGAAAGTTTGATCAGGGACCGTATAAGAGATTCTTCCCAGGTTTGATTAACACTTAAACGTGTCCTTACTAATTTAAGCACACTTTGATTAAAGTATTTTAAACACCAGTTTGCTAGTTATGAACAATAAAACATGACTATTTATGAATCGCATTTGTCATCAATAGACGGTATCAGTGATAAGCGGGGTGTGTGTTTAAAAATATCATAACCGTATATCTCAATTTGTCCCTATCACCCACGTGATCAGACACCCGCAGGCTATAAAATCACCACTGACCCGTTCTGTACCGGTGCGATCGCTGGCGGGGTCGACCAACGCCTCGGATGAGAAGTTTTTATGTGGTCGGAATATAAAATATGTTCATACACATTTATATATGTCCATGTTGGTCTAAATATAAAAGGGAGATACATTGTCAATGAAGATCGTTAAAGGTCTTTGTTTTCTGATCATGTTCCGATTAAACATGTAACCTTAGCGGACTGAGAACGTCTGTTATATAATATCTGATGAGAATGATTGTCGAGATATTGTATAGAAGTCTAAGTATCTGGTGTTGAATACGTTATAGTTAATTATGAAGTTAATAAGTTTATTATCGCTTTGTGTTTTCGTAAATTCTCCTTTTGTGTTCTTGATAAATGGACATACTACTGATGAAGATATTGGTAAGTACAATTTGCAAGTGAATCAATTGTTTACATTGTGTTAATTTATAACATGGTTTGCTTTCATTATATGTTTTCGCAATTTTCAACATTTCTACTGTCATGCATGACAAGCAGTTCACTAACTTACCAGGTTTCCATGAATTGTTAACAAGTACTAACCTGTCTTCCACAAGCAACCGATAACTTCTCCACATGTGGAGGCACGATCGTAGTCACTTTTATTGAAGAACATGTTCTGTCCAATATTTTTTTTACATGTATGTAATAAGTCTAAAATTGAGCATCACACGGTCAAACATGTATGTAATATTCAGGTTGCCGCATATAACCTAGTCTTGTTCCCGATCTTTACAATCTACGCAGTAAAGGTCCTAATCTAATGAAATGTAAGATTGGGGAACGGGAACCAGACTACGTATAACCAAACTTATGCCTAAATAATTATTCCGCGTTCGCGTTCTAAATTTATTCACTGTATCAATAATATAATTTATGTAGATTATTATAATTATACTAGTACTTAATACCGCATTTGTAATACTTATAAAATAATAATATAATAATTTTGAAAATAAGATATATGTTGTTCGATTTGTATATTTCATATGTAACCTTCGTACTTTAATAAAGGTTTTATTAATTATTATTATTATAATGTATTTGTCATAATTTTGACATTGTTTTATTAATGACGTAATTTGTTTACAGAGTATGTCACAGTACATAAACTGTCCGGCGATGTTAGAAGGAGCAAGCGTTCTGTGGAGTCAGATTTCCCCGCGCAATTTGACTTCCTGATAGAAATGGAGATCGGAAATGTAACAATGAATTTATCCCGCAGCGTCCCTGCTGACCAGAGAACACCAATTTATACCATAAATGGCAATAATGGAATAACCAAATACAAGGAAGGAGTTCAGGTTGAAACTATTAGTCAAATATATTACATATTATTTTTTATCAATTTTTTTTATACTGCCTAACGCATATTTTCGAGTATTATTGGCAGGTGTGCCTGACAAGAGCAGACTTGAAATCAATGAAGAGACAAGGAATCCCTGTACGTTGCCCTAGCTCTTTCCGAATAGACTGATTGGTTCTCTAACGTTCTCGGTGTATAGCGCCGGTACATGCAAGAAGTTACCAACCAGCTCATCTCTAGTTGGCTGGGAAACACAGAAAAGCGTTTTCAGTTCAAAAATGGCCAAGTGCCCAGGCCGAGGCTGGACCAGGGACCTCTTGATCAGTAGTCAAGAGCGTTATCCGCTCGATCTCTGTGCCCGGCATCTGCTCTTGTCTTTGTTGATTGTGATTGTATTGTATGCTTCGTCAATTACGCGTACTCTTGTGCAATATAGCAGAAGAAGAAAATGCAAAATGTACGAAGCTTAAACGATTCTGTTTTGATGATTTCAATTCATAATGGGGTGAATGCGTTTAGATTACGTTTTGCATACGGTTATAACCAGTATTCGCGACTTTTTTACAATTAATATAAAATTATTTCTAGTCTCTCAATAGGTAGGTCCATTCGTCGCTACTTTATTTAGTCTCTCAATACGAAAATTATTGTATAATACAAATAATATGATTTCAAGTTCTTGAAAAAGAGCATGAGCTCGAACTTTGAACAAAGAGAATGAGCTCGAACTTTGAACAAAGAGAATGAGCTCGAACTTTGAACAAAGAGCATGAGCTCGAACTTTGAACAAAGAGCATTAGCTCGAACTTTAAACAAAGAGCCGTTATTACTTATATTATATATGCAATCAATTAACTATGCAAATGTAACGCAATATGTTTAGCTAAATAGGATATGGAACGACTGGTTTCGTCAAAAATATAACTATCACGGTTTTGACTAATAAAAAAGGGTAAAACGTTCGATTGGTAACTTTGTTTATCATCATCCGGATTCCTTTTTTTTATATTCTATTGCAACGAGAACGAAACCTTTGTAATATTTTAAATGCAAAATGATAGGGGAATGACTGTACTAGTATTTTGTAATGGTCTAATGTTTAGTATTCAAATTCCACCAAAATAAAAACAACATTTGGTCGTATTGTTTTGTACAATGTACAATTCGACACTGACTTCTCAAATTATAGAAAAATAGCAATATGTACATGTGGTCGTATCGTGTTGTATAATTTGACGATGATTTTAAATTATATAACACAATACGGCTATCTGGTGACAAAAAAAACACAAAGATGGGTTTTATTTTTTGGGTAGCTAGTATATCGGCTTCCAGTGCAGGAGGTCTCGGGTTCGATCCCAGGCCGCGTCACACCAAAGACGGTACCAGTAATCCACATGCTAGACGCTTAGCAAAAAGGAAAAATGGCTTCTCTTCTCTACTACCCTCGTGGCGATGGATAACATCAGAAATGAGGTGTCGAGAGATTAATATGAGTTGAAAAAACTCGTTTTACAATCGGCCTAAAATAAATTAGTATAAACTACACAAGCGAAACTTCTACGAAAATCTTGTATTATATACCTCTAGTACTTATTAAAGTGGTGTCGTTTATTTTATAGAGGCAGTATGGTGTGTACCAAGATGTAGGTCTCGGTGCTTCTATTATAGTAAGATGTTATACCGGTGATACACAACAATTACAACTGGTACGTACAATCTAGAAACATATTAACATTTCACTTCATGTATACATGCTGTTTGGTGTGTACAGTCGTGTGTTTGTGGTCGTCCGGCTTTCCCCTACTAAATTAGCCGATGACCTCCGGCTTCGAGGGAAGAGATAGTCGTGTGATACAAGGAATCCAGTGCGTTACTATAGATCTTTCCTGGCAAATAGACGCTCATACCCGATGTACAGTATCTATACACGGGAGAGTACCTCTGGGTTGCCAACATGTTCACCTATAGTTGGGTGGGAAACACTGAAAGGGACCTCTCCATCTATTTAGCCAATGTCATTGTTCATGGAACTCATTTGGCACAACCCGGTCGAACTTATGAGGACAGCTATACCGATATTGGTTTTAATCCCATCACCAATGTCAGCTGCGATTTTCATGATATTTCATGCTTAAAATTAGTGCAAGCAAGCGATCTGCATGTATATATATTCTACAAACAATGTACAAAGTACATGAGCTGTTTATTTGCCTTGTAAGTATTAAATGTTACATTATAATCATTAGTTTGGATCCTTCACGTACGGAGGTCAACACTATCAAGTCGAACCGGATGAACCACTATACCGGAAACGCCGATCTGAGGGGAGCGCAACTTCCGGTGAAGAAAATACGGAGAACGTTAAACACAGAATCAGACGACAGACAAATCCGTACGGAGATTTCCTTGGAGATGAATTACTACCTCCGCGTGAGTGTATTCCTTGCGAATAATCTAATATAGGTTGAAATCCTCTAGATGTCAAACTATGAATATTCAAATTATCATGCTGGGTTAACCAATTAGTTTGTCTCTAGTTGCCCCACTGCCTAGAATCGAACCGGGGAACTCTCAGCATGTAGTCAAGAGTCTTGTCAACTCGACAACCGTATCACCACTAATCTAATTTTAATTCAAATAGATAGTGAAAAACGATGTACAAAATGTACAATAATGTATCATAACCTGTCACTGGACAGTATAGTTACGTATCATATTGAGCTCTACTTAGAATAGTCTAACTTGTATAGTTTTAGCCGAGCATAGCCTTTATTTGCCAGTCAGCTTAATGCTGAAATATGGCAGGCATATATGTGTGCCCCCCATCCGGATTTGAACCCGGGTCGCCAGATTAGACGGCAAGCGCGCTAACCATTGAGCAATAGATGTACATGTACATACATGTATTGTTTTGTATTGTAGCTGACAGTGTAGGTTTGAATCGTCCACCACTCATGCCTCCGTATCCGGGTGAGGCGGTAACCAGGCAACCAGACCAAGTACCAATTATAACTTTAGGGGTAGGTTAGCATTAGTTTGTCGTTTGAACGCTGTTTAACTTTAACTACTGTAATGTCTAGACTATTCAAAGCCGTATAAACACATGGCTACCGACGCAGGGATACTGCTTTCCTACCACGAGCGCGTGCCTTGAAAGTGATATACATTTTTTAGTCCCCTACCGGTTTTTGACCGGAGGGGACTATAGGTTTGCCCTCCGTCCGTCAGTCAGTCAGTCCGTCAGTCCGTCAAAAAATCTGGATCCTGACATAACTCAAACAGTTTCCAAGCTAGGTTTATGAAACTTTAAAAATATTTTGATTGCTATGGCAACAGAAACATTGAAAATGGCTTAAAACCGATAGGGGACTTCTGTATTGCTTGCAATTCTTTATTACTTGTTGTACTTGTAAACTATTCGTCGGAGGTCAATAAGTCACTGCTTTATTCAGTTTCATATTTATTTTTCTTGTTCATTTGTTCAAGTTTGTCCCTGTGACTTTTGTACTTATAATATGTGTGTTATGTGTATGCCTTCCGTGCTGTGCTGTTTCTGGTGAATGCTGTCACCTGTTCGAGTTGTTGTCATCTTTGTTTGAACTTACGGTAATACTCGTATATCAATTTTTTCCAGGAGGATAAACCTGTCAATCTACAAGCCCCAGTACAATCGACAATAGATGACCAACAGGGTGGCACCAATGACGGTAAGTAGGTGTTTATCAAGTTTTTAATCATTTCCAGAATGGCACCTTAAGATGTATAACCATGACCATGGTATCGTGTAGTATGCTACCAGTATGTAACTTGTTCCGTTTCGTGATGCTTTTACTGTATTTTTCTATTATAACGTTTAAATTATTTTCTATCAATATTTTCAGGAGTTCTCCGACGTCGCCGTGACGCATCGGACACTTTATATATTGAATATATGGCTGTTATAGATTATAAAAACATGGAGAGGTTAGTAACGACGTTGAGCTTCAACAAAAAAATTATGTAACTTTAAAGTGACACTTGTTTGCAACGAGATTTTAACATTTTTACGGACCACCCTCTGCTTACTTTTCGTTGAAATCTGTATAATTATTTAAGAAAAAGGTTTGGTCAACTGTCGCAAAATTGGTTTTTCAAATTACTAAAGTAAACATATAATTATGGTCAGTTTTGTAATAAAACCATCACTGATAAATCGTGCACATCTGATTAAATCCAACTTTGTGGAACATACAAAATTTTCCCGTCGTTCGCATTTTCGTGGGCGCACTATACTTCAAGTGTTATTGGTCAAATAGTATTGAGCGTCTATTGGTCGGGTGTTGATTCTTAGCATCACACGATGTTTTTGGTTGTGTTAACATTGAATTGATATACCTATATGTAAATGGAATGCACATATGTTATGTACAGTTGTGCTTGTACTGGAATATTATGCAATATTTTAGATGGAAATCATTGGTTAGTGGTGAAACAGAGGAGGAAATACAAGATAATGCATTCGATGCTATGCAGGAATATTACCAGTTCGTTATCAACGGGGTATATATCTAATCGTTATTTCTGTGTCATCTATTTACGTACACATTTTTTTTTTACTGAAGATGTACAATTAATTCCTTGTCAAAATTAAAAGTAAATATGAAACAGACTAAATATTTGTAAAGCATTAAATTGGTTTTGTCAATGATAAATTAAGAAAATGGCTCAGTCGGTGAAAAAAACTCCCGCCAAATTTAATAAGACTTACTTATTTCGGTTCGTCTCCGATAATTGCGTTTGGAATACTTCCATTTAGAGTTGTCCTACCTTAAGATTCCATGTTATATTTTAGATTGATGTTAGATTCCAGACAGCAACGATGAATGGTCCTGTACTTCGTGTTAATCTTACCAACATACTGGTGTCCACGGTAAGTAGTTAACAAAACTACCATACATACTTCAAGTTTAAATATTAAATTGAGGTTTACGAACTACGCCGTTGCACTTTGAGCAAAACGTACACAATATTGTCACCTCGGTAAAGGCGTCGAGGAGTTGCTTTTGAAAGGGGAAGGCGCTCTTCGATACTTCATTCAGATTGGTCAATTATTGAGAAAATACAAGCAAAAATGTTACATGAATCGAGGCGGTTTGTTGACGAAAATCGCTCCGAACATTAGCTTAAATGTATGCAACCCGATGATTGGCTAAAAACAATGATATCTTATTATACAACAGGATAGTTCGACATCACCATGGATACAGAATAATCTTTTAAGCACGAACTCTGTGGATGATGCCGGTGTACTGCTTGATTTCGCCATGTGGAGAAGTTCCATGATTCAATATTTACCTCGGCACGATCATGCTGGATTATATACAGGGTAAGTCACGTGGTGTTCCATGATTCAATATTTACCTCGGCAAGATCATGAAAGTTATAGATGTGTTGAAGTGCACTAGCAAATACCCCGTTCGTAATATACGTACATTGTATATATAGAATGGAACCCATTGTAAGGAATAACTTTTTAGCAACACTTTATCGAATGTATACATTGTCTTGTACCCAGACTGGTTAATAAACTAATGATACCGAACCATACCATACACGTTTCAGAAATAAATGGATCCTGAATCCAGCCATTAGGAATGATCATTTAACAATATTTATTCAAATGATAAAATTGTTGTACAGACGCACCTACTACCTAGTTAACATGTAAGTTTATGACAAATTAAACGTTTCGAAAGCAAATGGACCCTGAATCCGTCCAATCAACGACCAATGTGAACTAACGTTATTTATTCTCACATGTATTGAAACACTATCTTTCATCTGCGTGTTGTATTTACTAGTATCATGTTTCATTTCATTAAGAATAATATTAATATTATATATTAATAGGTTTGATATCGCAACACCTACATCACTGAATCCTATAGGTACGTACATGTATACGATTATTATTACACATCTTGATACAGCGGTTCTTTATGTTGTTTATACGTACTGGAACTTCAATATACATGTACATGTATTCAATTGTAGAAATATGATATTTTAATTCTCTACTAGTAACTAGATTGTCCTCATGAACATCATGATTATCATAACGAAAACACCACGGTTATCACTACTGAGAACATAATCGACGTCCTCTTCTTCCACCTGCTCCTCGACACTTCACCATCGACTTAAACTCCTCGACTCCTCCATTTCATAGACCTCTCCTTCTTGTCTCTTCCTTCTCGATACCTCCTCTTCGACACCTCTTCTTATACTCTTCCACCTCATCGACTCCCCCTTCTTGCCTCTTCCTTCTCGATACCTCCGCTTCGACACCTCTTCTTACACTCTTCCACCTCATCGACTCCCCCTTCTTGCCTCTTCCTTCTCGATACCTCCTCTTCGACTCATCGCCTTATACTCTTCTAACTCATCGACTCCTCCTTCTTGCCTCTTCCTTCTCGATACCTCCTCTTCGACTCATCGTCTTATACTCTTCTACCTCATCGACTCCTCCTTCTTGCCTCTTCCTTCTCGATACCTCCTCTTCGACTCATCGTCTTATACTCTTCTACCTCATCGACTCCTCCTTCTTGCCTCTTCCTTCTCGATACCTCCTCTTCGACTCATCGCCTTATACTCTTCTACCTCATCGACTCCTCCTTCTTGCCTCTTCCTTCTCGATACCTCCTCTTCGACTCATCGTCTTATACTCCTCAACCTCATCGACTCCTCCTTCTTGCCTTCTCCTTCTCGACAACTCCCCCTTCCTGACTCCTCTTTTTTGGCTCCTTCCCCACCGCCTCGACTCCTCTTTCACCTCTTCGACAACTGCCCCTTCGCGACTCCTTAACCTCTCCTTCACCTCTCCTCCACCTCTTCGACTCCTTCTCATCCTCGACACCCTACCTCCTTGACAACTCCTCCTTAACTCCCCCATTGTCATTGTTGCCATCAGCTGCAGTTGCTTCATCACCATTGTTCATTATGCCAATTTTTGTAGTACATGTACTCACGTACTTGGAACTTTCAGCGGTTCAGTTTCATTTTCTCGTTCAGTTGTGTGTTGGACATTGTGCCGTGTGATTGTGGTCTGTGTTATTTTCGTTTGCTGTGCTCGGTTGTTTCAGTTGAGTGCTGCCTTCCTGACCTATTTTCAATATCGTTTTGTCTTGCTTCAGGTATGGGTTACTTAAATTCCATCTGTCATACTTCTTGGGCAGTATCTGAGATAGAGGAAACCTACAATGCAGTCACCATACATATAGCAGCACATGAACTTGGACACAAGTATGTCGTTTGGATATTTAGATTATCTAACACCTAATTCACTACATTTGTATTAGAACTGAAAGTGAGACGATTGAAGTTTCTTGTTTCGGTTTTTTTCTATACTGTAGTAAATGGTTGCCTAACATACATAACTCATAAAACATTATGTGTCTTTACTTTGCTGACGTTTGTTCAGATTCTGTGTGGAGATAGCGGCTGTGTTGTGGTGGTGGTTTTTGTGTTATATCATTCTATAACAGTTACTTTCGTTATGCGGATGTCAGATTATTCAAAAGTCGTGACATACCAAAGTCAATCAAATGATATAATTATCTCGCCTGGTTTGTGCTCAGCAAGCTCGGGGTAGTTCCTGGAATACTATATTTTAACGTTTTTTAGTGTAATCAATCAATTCTCCGTAGATTATTTGAGAGTATACTAATTGAACCCAACGATTCACATGAAGTTAAAATAGTTATTTATGATAATTCTAGTTCGTATAACATTGCTTGCATGTACTGGCTGTCTTAGCTGGATGAAAAGCGTATAAAAATTGAATCTTTGCTAAGATATGTCTTTGAACTGGACCCATGGGAACAACATGTACAGCTTAATTTTACTAATTTAACTCGATGTTGTTATTTATAGTATTGGTACCCGGCATGATGGTAATGGTAATGGATGTGCGTCTTCTTCACTGTATTTGATGGCTCCCCGCTTACCAACTATCTATGATGCCAGCATAAGAACCAATCCATGGACATTTTCCTCATGCTCGCAGAATGCTATCAAAACATTTATTGATGGTTTAGGAAGGTATGTAGATGTACTAGTATATTATTTTGCAAATTTCATATAAAAATTATTACTTTGACATTTCTAAACTGTGAGTTTTCATATGAATCATCTAGGTTTCCTATGTGTAAATATTGCTGAAACTACAGGTTGTGTTAGAATAGTACATAAAATATGTCTTACCATGTAGGCAATTGTGTAATATACTGCCAGTCAATCAAGTTCAAATAGAACTAGTGGAACATTTCACGTAATTTTGGATCACTTCACGCAGTATTATGGATGCATGTAGTTGTAAATGTACATATATCTATTTGTATTACATGTACATTTTAATTTTTAAGTATATAAAATAAAGTTCAAATCAAGGACTAGTGCTGAAAGTACGGAACCTTTTGAAGAGTTTTTATCTATACGTAAAATTACTAGATGCAAGTGTAGACATAAGGAACTCGCGTTTATATTTAAATTATGTATGTCAAATGAGGCATGAGGTTTTCACCAATGTATTGCGAATAGAATGTTGTTCCTAGACTATAGTGCCCAATTCTTCATTGCAATTATGTGAACTAAAAGCAAAAAAATGCATATAACCTTGCAAAATAGATAAAGGAATATCTGCAATTACGTAAAAGTTCCCTTGAATTCCTCAATGTCTGATGATCTTTTCGTATATAAACTGTAAACTATCTTTTTAAAACTGTTGTTATTTCGCTATATGTATAATAATAATGTACATTTCAGTGATAATTGTTTGACTGACATACCATCAACACGGAACATAGGGAACGATCTTGCTGGACAGATATACGACGTTGATAAACAATGTAACATGACATTTGGTGATGACGCTGTCTTATGTAGAGTAAGTATAAAATTATATTCTATTTTAGGTTACTCCATCTGTTCCGCCACCTTGGTTTCCATGGTAACCTACATGATTTCAGCTGTCCACCCTCGCAAAATTAAACTTCAAACATCCCTCTAGACGAATAAATCAAGAAACGCTTTGGACCTTTTTTCACACTAAAACATAGGCGGATCCAAGGGGGGGGGGGCGGACCCGGCGTACGCCCCCCTAAAATCGTAGGAGCCTAGGTAATTTATCATATTTTAGATGTAAGAACAATATTGATATGCAATTTTTTTCACTCGCTTCGCTAGCGTCAATAAAACAATAATCAATTTATTGATTTTAAAGTGAACTTAATGCTGTATGCAAGCAACAAGATATGGCTGATTGGTAGCATGGTGCCAAACATCGGCTACAGAGATTCTTGCACATTAAAAATGTCCGACAAGTCATAAAAGTTTAATACAGTTGGCTTCATTTTCTAATAAACCTGTCATTTTCATTAAAAAAAAGATATCTCAGAATGCAGCTGACGAATTCTGTGGTTCTTTTTAGAACGTCACGAGGCAGAAAGCAACTGGACCCCCTAGTCGCTGGGTCCCAAGTATTTCACATTTCCACTTGAACAAAAGTGAAGCCCTGGAGTTCGTAGGGCCGGGTATGCTGCTCAGATAGAAAGTGCATTTTTTCTTCCTGACGTATTCACAGCAGCTATATATCAGTGAATATTATCCAGTCGATTATCGTTAGTCCTGGCTATATAAATAACGATTTTTCTTGCTCGTTTCGCTCGCTATAGATCTACGTAAATTCAATGAAAGTTTTCGATTTATCAATGAGTTTGTTGATTATGCTGCTCAGATAAACACTGATTTTTTTTCAAATTCTTACAATTACTAAATCAGTGAATATTACCAAGTGATAAGTGTGTAGTGTATGCTGCTGAAATAGATGATTGCATTTTTTCTTGCTCGCTCCGCTCGCACAACCGCTATCAGTTAAGTTTGTCAAGAAGGGAATGAGTATGAGGGATATGCTGCTCAAATAATTAATGCTTATATTCTTGCTCGCCTTGCTCTCACATTAACTTTATCAATGAATATTATAAGATGAAGAACGAAATTGTGTGGAATGCTTCTCAGAGATACATTTTTTCTAGCTCGCTTCGCTCGCACATTTGTTTGAGGGGGGGGGTCAATACATGAATGTACGCCCCCCCCCTAACGCCAAATCCTGGATCCGCCCCTGCTAAAATGTCCAGATGCTAGACTACTAATCGTCAACTTTAAAAAGTTAATAAACAAAACAAATTATAACTCACTTTTCGTTTTAATAGAGAACAAAACAACGAAATTAAAACCCCTCGGATATATATCTGTGTCAAGGCAGTACGGCGGTGTATGATTCATCACTCCTGTGTGATAGCTCTAGTTGTCATTTGATTTTTTTTCAGGAGAATCTTTATAATCAATTGGATTCTGTTTGTTATGCAATGCAATGTAAGAAACTAGGAGCAAATTCGTGTGAAGGACGTTTCTTCCCTTTCGATGGTACGCCTTGTGGAGATAAGAAGGTGGGTTGTTGTCATAATATTCCAGTGATGATGTCATACGCATGTGATAATGTCGTCATTATCATCACGTGATGGTATTGTCATTAGAACCGCGCATTTATGTCGTTATTATTATATCATCATATTAGGGTGTCATTATTATAAAATATAAACATTCTGCTTGTGAAAGAAATTAGCATTTTGTATGTTCGTAGTAATTTAGCTAAACCTTATTTTAATCACTCAATTGTATAATTTTACACTTACAGCAATAAAATCACATTGCCTCCGATTCGGGAAGTTTTTAAAGACTGTTACAGGACAACGTAGGGTCAAGTTACATCACAAATATTTACAACATAACTCATGGAATGTCTGGAATTGTAGGGCCAATCTACCAACACGATCGCGAATCTTAGTATTATCTGTTGGTACAAAATAGTCTTCTTTAAGTTTCTGGCATTTATATTTTCAGTGGTGTATGTCAGGAGAGTGTGTACCTTCAGACAATGCCCCATCTGCCATTGGTATGTATGTCACCTCTATGTGTTAGTCATGGTTGGCATGAAATGTGTTAACCCGGTACCAATGTCGACATCGGGTGTGTTTACCCCGGTACTAATATGTCTGCTTGTAAACTGCGGTTGTTGCATTTAGGCTACCAACAATTCAAACATGCGACTTTCAGGTTATATTGACTAAATTACCGACGGGGTCAATAACCTGATAGAATACTAGGTTTAATGCAAGTATTCATTAATTTATTAGATTGTCTGAGCATCTTTGCGTCGTGTTTCATAAACACATGTGTATAGTGTTGCAAACATTCATCATCGTAATGGAAGCTTCAGTTCTTTTGCATTTCTGTTATAAATGCTATGATGTTAATATATGAAAGGTAAGATGTCTTCTAAAGTGACATATCTGCATTTTCAGAACTGTGCCTATTTGGAGATGATCCGAACGCTGATTGTACCTCTCCGAACGCTTGTGACGTCAATGATGTTCTAAGCAGTCAAATACGATGCTGCGGAACATGTTCACAGACACGCACCACCACCACAACAACACCAACAACATCAACATCACCGACGACATCAACAACGTCGACAACATTAACATCACCGACGACATCAACAACGTCGACAACATCAACATCACCGACAACATCCACATCACCGACGACATCAACAACGTCGACAACATCAACATCACCGACAACATCCACATCACCGACGACATCAACAACGTCGACAACATCAACAACATCACCGACGACATCAACAACGCCGACGACATCAACAACACCGACGACATCAGCAACGTCGACGACATCAACAACTTCGACAACATCAACATCGCCGACGACATCAACAACGTCGACAACATCAACATCGCTGACCACATCCACATCACCGACGACATCAACAACGTCGACATCGCCGACGACATCAACAACGTCAACAACATCAACATCGCCGACGACATCAGCAACGTCGACGACATCACAAACGCCTATGGCATCAACTACACCGACGATATCAACTACATCAACAACAATGTCTACATCGACACCAGAGCCAGGTTTAGAACTTACTTTTGATCTCCAAACAATGATTGCCTTATTTGTAACTTCGGCTTTGGTTGTATGATATTATAATTATCAATGTTAAATGGTTAGGTCAGAAAGGAGGTAAAATACACAAAATGTTCTTTTAATTGTTTGTAACAAAACCATGTTATTAGCAGAAATATTCTTGCCGATCACCGACAATATAATGAGAATAAAGATTTGAAAGGGCGTCTCGCAGAACTTCATATAACGGGACCGAGAAAAGAAAAAGAAGAAAGGAGGAAACAAAAATAACACACCGGGCGAGCTAACTACTTTAAAGATGATGACGAAGAGGAGGGCGATGTTAGTGGAAAGATCAACCATGGCATTGATAAAAGAATTTGATAAAAAAATCCAAAGAAGGAATCATTATCACAGGTAAATGTATCATTGATAAAGAGTAAAAATTAAGGTGGCATACATTGTATGTAGAAAAATCTTTATCAATGATACAGTTAACTATGATAAGTATCGGTACTTACAGTGGTCACGATGATAAGCTTAATGTTAACCAGGACATTGGTGGACGTACTGTTTAATTCAATATAGTTTATATATAGTTTATAGTAAACGTTTATCTGGTGTTTCTACTTTTGTGGGTGTTCTGATTGTTTTTCTAATTCATGCACTGTGCTTTTGTAACGCAACTGAAATGCAAAGCACTCGAAGTGGTGACAGCAAATCGTTGATTGGTATAGAGTTCTTTGAATAAATTCTGCAACAGCGTGTCGGCCCTTATTCTTACCTCGCCCTCTATCGTGTTAGTGTATATAGTACGAAAGCAAGAAAACGATTGGAAATTGTTTGATTTACGAACGTAAAACCTTTTGTACAGATACTAAAAACAAACATTCTTGTTTTAATAAGGATTGGTTGAATTTTCGCAATGTTTGATTGCATTTATAACACAAACGCCGCCAACAACAACAACAACAACACCGACATCAACAACGCCGACGACATCAAGAATACCCACGCCACATAGTAAATGAATTGGTAGTATTACTACTCATTTGTACTATATTGATAATATCCTGCCAAAGCATCATAACACTGGATCTGGGCACTCTGTACTCAACACTCAAATATAGGAACTGTAACACAATGAGCTATGTTGTCCTATATTCCTTATTCAGATCAGTGAAATATTATAATAGTGTTGAAAATAACACTTGATGCATATTCTTTGCCGTTGTTTTCTATTTCTGAGGTAAAGAATTTGATTTGATAATTGAATCTAATTGCTACACTCAGCAATCAGATTGATAAATAACTGTTTTAGCTCACAAATACGCTAAATTCTACTAGAAAGTAAGCCAACCCATTATTATAATCCTTGCGCTATGAACCTCAAAAGAGTGAATTTCAATATTGTAGTGTTGAGAGCCGAGTGTATTTATTGTAATTCCGGGCACTTGTAAGTCATGCATCATGCATCCATCATTTAGTACTTGACACCAACACCAAGAAAGCTATATACTGGTACCATAAGAACGACTTAGTTATGCCACAGCTATGTGACTAAACTTTGATGATCGATCAGCAAATGGTTGATAATAGCTATTGTAATCTAAATTGTCGTTTTTTTTCATACTAAAAGATCAGTCGAGAAACCAATGAACCAATTCTTCAAAGGCACAAATAATGAGACACCAAAGTATGTAGTAACGTTAAAAAAAATAAAAACTACCAATTAGCGCAAAATATAACATTGAATTCGGTTTAATAATTAATGACTATAGAAATAAGAGTATCATTATAAAAAAATAGAATTTCCTATATCGAATAATCATCATTCAATACACGTACATTCGACATTTGTATGGACCTTTTTTTAGGAGCTGCTAATAAAAATGGGGAAATGTTGTACATAAATATATCACTATAATTAAATTTTTAAATATAATGACAATTGCATTAGCCGGTCGAGTTTTTGGTAAATTGTGCTGGATATTTCAACTGGCAATAGCTCTACCCTTCTTGCTTATTTTAAATAATGGCACTTTTGTTATGTCAGGTACTCTATATATCAGATGTATTCTTAATTCTTATTATTAGTCATAAAAAGGTCTTCGATTGTTATCCTGCAGTAGGCTATACTTTTAATAGATGTTATTATAATTTAGTTATTAAGACTTTGGTTTTAATTGTAACATAATTGAAATATCAGAGTATGTAGCAGTATACCTGTTATCGTCCCTGCCCATTCAACATTGGGAAGTGGATATGTATGCGATGCTGAATGGTATTACAAGCGCCCAAACACAACATTCTCGTTCACCAGAGTATTCTCCACCAGTGATATCACAATTTGAACTTGACTAACCACTGATGTCTGAGGATAAAACACAATTGATTATTTGAAAAAAATCTTTAAACCATTTAAAGTGGGTTAAACTATTTCATTTTTTACTGGGAATCTGGAGTTGACCACATTAAATATGCACAGTTCGGTAAACAGGGTTTACTCATAAATGATACACTTACGCCTTATGTTAACATGCATGTATGTAAATCGAAAATTCATTTGACAAAGGAAAGTTCGATTGTAAAAGCATTTGAAATATTGCACATGCTTGCAAAATCCGATTGATTCGCTCGATAACATTTGACAATGATATCAGACAAACACATTTACTACAATAGCAGTTGTGTCAAATACACAGTATACAGTCATAAAACGTTTACATGAACTGAAAGGGATGCATGATTTCAACAAACAACCAGTTTGAATGGTTGGAAAGAGCATTCTTTAATCTAGTCTGGTTCCCGATCGTAATAATCTTCGCGAATCTAATGTAATGTCATATTTGGAAACAGGAACCAGACTAATTTTAATGAACTTGTTCAACGTGTACATCGTTATAAACATGATAATGGATATATGAAATAAGACTAATACTCATAAAATTTGTTATTTTAAAACACAAACCGTCTGAACAAAGACAAGGAAGGGAATCTTATATTTAAAGATAGTGATGTTAAAAGCAATGGAAAGTACACTGTGAAAAGGTGCTTAACACTGAAGAGCCAGAAAATAAAGTAGCAATTTCATCAACAGAGAAACGTCTAGATATCAATACTGAACCATATATTACTGCCGATATTAAAACAGACACCAGAGGGATGAAGAAGGAACAAACTTCAGGAACAGACCAAATACAGACCGAGCTGCTGAAAGCAGGTGAGAAACACACACGCTACTCACAAATATCCCAACAGTCACCTTCATTATGGAACTTAGGTTAACGTGTACAACTCCGGCAGAAAGGTGACTGCAATATCTAAAGTGGAATCATGCTGCCTCAAGTGACATACGGGCTCCTACGTAAGAACTTATTGAACAGAATCTCGGCAACAGAGTGATCCACAATTAAGAAAAGAACAAGCTGGTTTCAAAAATGGACGATCCTGCGCTGCCTAGATATTGAAAAGTGCTACAAATGTTATAATTATTACAAAATATATTAATAATCGGACAGGGAGTGAAGCACTCATCAGACAAAGCAGCGCATGAACTATTGAACAGCATTAAACATGACATCCCTCTCCGACAGCCTCCACCTCAGTCAGCCAAACAAATCCGGGGCCAGAAGACAAGAACGGGCCAAATCGGATGATCACATATCCCAAGGACAAACCACGAAAAGCCCTTCAGCTTATATGTGATTCAAATATTACAGAAGGATTATCAATAACATTAGGTGTTAAACACGATCCCTACTTTCGCCTCTTCCCTCTTTGCATTTGCTGTGTCATGAAGGAAACCACCAGAAACTGTAGACTTAAGCAAGTAATATTGCTTTGTTGTCACACCGCCATCGGGATGTTAGAGAACACTTCAAAATTAGACAAAATAGGACTAAAGATCAACTCCAAGAAAACAAAGATGATGAAGATTAATAAAATATTTCAAAGAATGCTAAGGTCAAAGATGAAGAACGTTTAGGCATTTGTTAACATAGGCAGCAAAATAATATCAAACGGAAAGACTGACAAAGAGGTAAAGACCCGTATCAGCATAGTCAGAGGAAGCTATACATCATATATAGAACATGGGGGAAATATACTACTCAAACTTTGCTAAGGGCCAAGAAATCGATTTTGATGTCCGTCTCATGGTAAATGTACAAAACCGATAAAGAAAACGTTTAGCAATTAATAAAATATCATCTTATCTGCTGCTAAATTTCGAAACTTGATGTCTTGCATTTGATATGCATTGCCAAAATGACGTCGTTTTCCAGGTAGCTGATAAGCCCTATTGGCGAGGACCATAGTGACTAGATTAACATGGAAATTTTCATCCTGGTTTCATTACCATATCGAGTAAGACCCAAAATGCCAAGAAAATGACAGCATTCTGTTACTACGAAGGCTTGAATGCAGCATAAACATTTTAATGGGGTTGGGCTTATCAGCACTTAGACATTAAATTTTGAAGTAATCTTTACTGGTTTACAATACTGCAGATGTAGCATTATATTTCTGAAATTTCTACCATTCAATCTTATTTAATTTGCAAAATATTGAAATGGAAACTTTCTTGGCCCTTATCAAATTTTGAGTAGTATATGTAATATTAACACATCATACGGGGAACGCTCTGAATAGAAACGGGTAAGCACGAACTGCACAAAACAAACAGTGTACAAATTGCCCTCTCTCTCCCTCCCTCCCTCCCTCCCTCCCTCTCTCTCTCTCTCTCTCTCTCTCTCTCTCTCTCTCTCTCTCTCTCTCTCTCTCTCTCTCTCTGCATTAAAGCTAGGGGTTAAAAAGGGAGGCAGCACTCAGCCAAAACAGCAGGGCGCGGAATAGAATAGACAAAAAAGAATACACAAAAAAAAAAGTTTATGTCCAATTATCGTATTTAATAACTAGCCCTTGTATCACAAAGTTGTTGAACAAAATACGCAGCTGTAATTGGTATTTATAGGATATGTTTGATCTTAATATGGGGTGGCTTCTTAAAAGGAACAATATGTATTTGTTATGAATTGATGGTATTACAATATAAATAAATGTATTCAGAAGGCCAATAAGTAGGCCTACGGGTATGGAATATTTTCTTTATGTTTGGGTGATCGTGAAAAATATATATTATCAATCAAATTAGCAATTCCCGGCGAGCACAATAACAAATACGATCTTAGAAGTTTCCAAATGACAAGGTATAAAACTTATTCATCGAGAAAAATAAACATTTTCTGTAAACATATCTAGAATCACATTGGTTATAATTAATCAAATGGCCCACAATTGAATGACATTGGTTTTTAATTAATCAACCGGTCCACAAGTACCACATGAAGCAATCGATACATAAAACAGACTTTACAAGTATTTAAGCGCGTGATATATTCATCCGTGAATAAGACCTTGCAAATAATTGCGAATGAGGTTCCCATTTCTAGTAATACAACCTAAGAAAGTCATGAATACAGACAAGATTCAAGCCAGACTGATTTTAATAACATGCATTGGATTTTTACCGTGTTGTCTTAGTAAGTATTTATTTTTTATACATGTATTAAATGTCATTCGATTGAAAAATACTCATTTGGGGACTTTGGAAGTGAACCGTTTGAGCGTTCATGACGTTTCATACAGGGTAGTTTATGTGCATCATTTCTGTGCATATATCTGATACGGGGATAGAGACCGCGTTTTGCACCAACCGAATAAATTAGTGATTTCTTGACCACAATTGTGAAGATTATTCAGGTGAACGATTCAGGGCCCATTTGTGCCCCCTTGCTACCTGGAATACGAATTCACTGCCAAATTTGGAATAGGGGGAGATAAGTATGTCATAAAAGCACAAATCGTAACATGATAACCAATGTTTTATTTTATTTTTAGATGAAGTACACTTTAATCAACATCCTTAGTCAAACTTAAAGTATGACAAGACTAGAATTTATGGGGAAAAAACATATGTGCAAAATGTACTAATTTGGCCTTTTTTGCACCATTTTAACGCAATTTTCATTAAAGGGGACACAATTACGTCGTAACTGCAACTAAAAGAATCATGGTGACACGTCAATTTCTTGTTAGTTAATATTGACTATACGTTCATGTATATGATATGCAAATGTAAGAACTCTTTTGGTGTTAGAACATTTTTTCTTACTGCGTTTTTTATGATATAGGGGAACCATTATGACGTCATAGCGCAAAACGTAGTACCGTGGCCTATCTTTTTATCTAATTTTTGGATTTAGTACACTTTTATCAACACAATTAGCAATAGAAATTAAATTGGTCATCCAGGTAGTTTTTGAGCTACAGCCAATTTTGTCTTGTTTAGCAGTCATTTTTTGGAAATTTTGAAACTTTGTTATGTCAAAAATTTGTGAATTTTCTTATCACTACCAAAAGTGTATAGGAATGATTGAATAATACGTGTTTGTACATTCAAACACATGGAAATGATTTTAACAATCAAAAATACCGATTTTAGTGCAACAATGAATACATTGCGAAATATCAGAATGTTTGGTCAGTTTCTTGAAAAGTGATGTTGCAAAAGGGCCAACGACTCTTAAATAGTACCGCGACATACCTTTTTTATTTCACATATTGCTTCAGTATATATTAAACTATAATTGTGTCTATTTTTGGAATCATCCTAAAAACATTACCCTATGAAACGTCCTTAAGCTGAGATAAAATCAGTGATTGTACATTAATAAATTTATTTTATATTTATTGAAGAAATAAGGCGTTTTTGTGTGACATTTTTAAGTGACTCTTTGGGCACCAAGGTGTTGTCACACTTGATGGGCAGTTGGCAGATAACAAACATCAAAATAATCCGTTCGCATGCCTTTATTAAACGTTTCGTATTCGGCAAATGTACCTTGCTTGTTAGGCGGTATCCGTTCAAACCGGTGAAAGGTTTTCAAATTGGGCAAGTTGTAAAGAACAAATTCATTAAGCATTTTGTTGAACCGTTTCTTGTTCGTTTTCTGATCGTTCCTTGCCATGTCAACGCGTTACTTTTAAGGCGATGCTCGTTCTGTCCGGTGGAAAGTAAAAGTTAAAAATTTTCATTTTCACCATCATCAATCACCTGATAATAGTTTTGTCTGTCCGTATGTCACGTGTATTATTATTGTTTCTGTTCTGAGACAATGCGATGTATATACTGAATGGCGTGTAACTTGTTATTCAGTATTTATTGTTTTTGTATCCTTAGCTTATATACGATATTTAATACAGGTGTAGTAATCGAGTTTGCGAAATGGGAAGAACATGTGCCATTCCAAAACATGGTTTGTCCCGCTGCCATCATGTATAGTGTGACGTCATTAGACAGGACCCATTGTTGCGTCATCTGCGACCAAGTAGATGAATGTTTGTCCGTTTTCTACACTCCTGGTCAAGAAACCAATTGTCATCTTGCGAATGTCAATATTCTCTCTATTAGCGGCTGTATTCCAGAAGTAAACGCCACTCATTACAGTCCAGGAAATGGTCAGTACTTTATTACTTTGAACGCCTTAAGCGAATTGTCTACGGAAGCGCACGTAAACTGTTCTCATTTGGGTTTACGATTTAAAAAATGAATTTTGTAAGAATGTCGTGAACCAGATTAATTCCATCTAATTGTAGATCTATCATTATTTTATATAACACTGGATAGCAAAACAATGCAAATGCAAAAGATATAATCGAATGTTGCGTGTCATTCCATTGTACGTAGAAAAAGATTATATTAAGTCAGACAGGGAAGGCAGCACTCACTTAACCAGCCGAGCACAGAAAACATTAAAACGCACAAAGCACAATGCCCAACGGAACCAACCGAGCACAGGAAACATAAAACACATAAACACATTGTACGTAGAAGTTATACTATAACATAGCAATAGCTAGCATCAATCGTGTCCAAATTTAAAATCTAAACATAATTTATATGTCTTTAACAACTACAAATTTTGTTTAAGGGATCTGCAATATAAAAATAATTATTCAGTAACCGAGCATATGTACATACTATATGCACCCTATGTGTAGGCTTATAAGCATTCAAAATGGAATTTAAATTTGAGCGTAATTGTAAGACTTTGTGCTTTGACGATTTATGACCCATGTATTACCGTAGTTCTTCTTAGAACCAAAACATGCAACAATCGGGCATTTGCTTGTAGCAACTAAATGATGTGCCATACACATCACTGTATTTACAGTAGTTTTACACTATCGACAGTATTTTTGCATCAGCTACCGATATGCGGTTATACCATAAACGTTACAGTATATTTCCAGGTGTTTTATTGTTATATTGCCCTCCCGCACAGCATGCCGCGATAAAAATGCATTTTCTCGGGGTCGTAAATCCGTAGATTACAAAGCCTGAAAGGTAATTCTATGTTCTTTATTTGGAAGGTCGATTGATCGCCGGATTATATTTCGAGGCCGACTTAAGAACGAAATCAACGAAAATTTGAATCCCTCGAAAACTAATGATTTTACAGTATACCTGGTTTATAAGCTGAAATGTGAATACAATGTACATCATCCGACCAAAACATATTGACGTCATCGTCCGAGTATACCATATGCTATATATATTGCTTTTTAACAGTTTCAGCAGAACTTTGTAATGAAGGCGGTGAATATCGGACTGTCGCGCTTGTTGATGGATCTTTCACATACAAGTAAGTATAATGAGTTTTTATCAAACAACGTAGTATGAACGTTCTATTGTGTACTCTATTCGTAATTATCCAGCTACGCACACGAATCTATCACATAATTTTATAAGTAATCAGAAGCATTATGCCTGCATTTTCCCATTACAGTCTTAGGTTGGTATTCCATTCACACGCGTCCGTGATCCGCTTCCGTGGTCCGTTTCCGTGATCCGCTTCCGTGTTCCGCATTCGGACATTGATACCTCTAATCCATGTATCCGCTAACGGACCTTTTTGAAAGCGTTGATACATTACAACGCCTTATGATGAATACTAGATTTGAAATACTTGAACACAAAAGTGGTGTTGAATATAGGGTGTTGGTGTCGACAAGTACAATTAAGAGTTACTTCTGGGACAAAATGATAAAGTTCTCCGATCTGGAGAATGCGATTAACATTAGCATATACTTTACATAAAGTGTCTTCAAATTAAGACCAAGTTTGTCGTACATCTTCGAGTGTTATCCGTGAAATGTGCCCGCATACGTTAACAATTGCTCACAAACAACGTACGAGGACGCTGAACGCGGAGACATGGAATAGACCAAACAGCGTTCAACCAGTTCGTTGTTGGCGAACGCTGACACGCGGATGCAGAACACGCACGCGGCGGAGACATGGAATACTGGCCTTAGCCTAATATAGTGAATTCAGTTGCTCATTCCAGTTTTCGTTTACATGGTAAACTGATTGAAAAAACAAATGAACGGAACACAACTGCAATTTGTTATATAACCATGGTTTAGATTTCCATGTAAGTATTCATGTATTTTACTTTAACATTCGTTTATGTTTGTAACTTCAATATACAAATGGTTTTATCAATTTCAGTACCTTGGTGTTTTAATTTAAGATCAAACACTGTTTTATTTCAGTAATACCGCGACTATAGATACATGTTGTAATATTATGCGTTTTATGCCCCGGCATCTAATGATGCGGTGGCATATAGTGATTGGCCTGTCCATCCGTTCGTCCGGGCGTTCGTTCATTCGTCCGTTACATTGAAAAATGTTAACCAAAACTTTCGAGTTCTTAAAACGCAAATATTTTTCACCAAGGCATTGCTTTCATACTTGGCATACTTGTTCACCATCATAACACCTTACACTACCAAAGGCATGTAAAACTACCCTATATTTAAACAGAATTATGGTAAATGTTTGAAAATGTTACCCAAAACAGTCAAGTTCTTAAAATTTTCAAAGTCCATCGAGGCATTGCTTTCAAACTTAGCCTACTTGTTTACCATCATAAACACCTTATATTGTCAGAGCTTAGTATAACTATCCACTATTTCAACATAAGTATGGCCTAGTTATTTAAGGCAATGCTTCCACCAGGGCATAATTGTTTACTGAACACAGTGGTGTTTATAAATATAGTGTTGTACAAGCGTCGGTCAACAGAGAAACAGCTCAGCAAGAATGTGCAGCGTCAGGTGGATTTCTTGCAAAGTTGTCGACAATACCAAGAATGGAAGTAATGTTTGACATTATGACAACATGTGCAGGTAAATACGTTTGAACTATTCTGTTTTCGAGGGTTGACATTATATCATGATTATGTGCTATTTATTTGTTGATCATCCCTCGTTTTCATGATACTGAAACATTTGAGGGATACTTAGAAAGTTCCGTGTGGAGATTTACATTCAAAATGCCGCATATCACATGGTGTGCTCTCGGCCAATAAAAACATCTAGATTGCTCAGAAATAAATAATAATAAGGTATGTTCATGAACACGCAATGACCGTTGCCGTACTTCAAATAAGGTGGGTTCACACTATGAACGTTTTTATAAGCATTGGCCAGCCATAAAAAAGTATTGCAAACATTTGCCAACACAGGTAAACGTATAGTCAGCGGTCCCTATAACTAAGTTCGGTTTAGACGAACAAGTTGGCTTTCGCCATGCTTCGTTAGCAACGTTGTACAAAGTAAACATAAGTTACGGGGGCTCGTTGTGGAAGGTGTTCACACCCTGCGTTACCATCGCGTTTATTACATCGGATACCCGTTTCCCATGTCTGTCAAGCTCGTTGACAAACGTCTGTTCAGACATAGGTAGTGTTTATGCAATTTAATCAAACCTTTTTCCAACGGAGGCCAACGAGTCTCCGACATATGAACGAGAAGCGTAAATGGACTATCCGCAACATAGCTGAACGCTTGCACAACCTAGTCCAACCTAGTACAACGGGTGTCAGATGCAATGAACGAACAATGTTCCAAAGCCTATCAGTTACTAAGATTAGCTTTGTTTAACGGATCATAATTAGGTCTGATAGGCAAGATGGGGACAGTCGCACACACGCCACACCAAAAGGATTCGACATTGTGAACTATCTGTTTCTGTACCGCGTAAATAGACGATAATCAGAGTTCAAATAAAACTATTATTCAATTTCTAATATTTACATTCACTTCGAAAATTGGTCGAATCGCGTGACGCACCACGCGACACGGCTCAGACGTATGGCATCAGACCGATTTTTACGCATTTTGCGAACATTCTATGCTCGACACTGGCGACATTGTGAGCGGAATTGGATACATGTGGAATGTGCAGTACAAATTAAATGATTGCATTCGACCCATTTAAAATATTGGACTTAATTTTGAGTTTGGTATAGTTCAATTTCTAGCATTGAGCCGTGACTGCACTTTTAAGGTTTTAACCACTAATCACTAAAGGTTGGTATAGGTTTGACCAGTACGATAAGTACTACAATTAAGGCCACATATTTCATGTGTCTGGATGGTCGTGACGGTAAAGCGCCCAATACATTTTAAAATAACTTTTGTCCGACCAGGGCGAGTTCGAATCCCACCAAAATAGTTTTCATTTTTATTATAATTTTTTAATGCACATAACTTGTCAAATCCGTGTATTACTGGTATGTGACAAACCATATTTGTAACATGTATATTATAGAACGTTATGAAGGCTAATCAACCGAATATAGGATGCGAGTAAGCTCGAAATACACCAACGATCGAAATTAGTGAAAATGATAAACATGGATAAATTAAAACATAAAAACAATCTTTAACTTATAAACTCTTCAAATAACATAAAGCAGTGAATTAAAAAATGAATTTAAAAAATGAGCGAATCAGGTATTCAAACCAGTGACAATTGTCACGTCGTGACGTTCCAGTTTCGACGTGATTTTTCCAATTAAGCCAATTACGGTACACTTTTAAGAGAAAATAAAGCATATAATAAACAGAAAAGTTGTTGATTTTTGGTGAAAGATCAATTTTATTTCACTCGTGGTCACATAAAATTATATATTCAGTCGCCACTCGTGAAAATATTGATTTTCTGTGATCACTCGATGAAATAAAATACGGTCGTTCACCAAAATCAACAAATATTCTCTATTTCTATATCATATGCTAACTGATAGACCAGGGACGTTATTGGACTGACGGAACAAATGTGAATGCCACTGACTTCTTCGCTGCTGATGCATGGACGTGGAAAGACGATACCGTGATCATTGCCGACTTGTGGGGAGTGGACAGGCCCAACTATCCAGGCCATGAGCATTGTTTGACGATTGATTCTGACGTGGGATGGAAATTAAACGATTTGCCATGTGATCGTCATATAAACTACATTTGTGAGAAAGAGTAGAGAGGGAGAGACTTATAAACAATGCGCGATTCATAGTAACGTTACTGTTTTATTAAAGTGACGGTTACGAAAATCTTAAACTTACATTCAAATAAATTTTCTTTATAATTGGGACATTGCCTATGGTTTATAGGTATTATTACCTGCGAGCCTTGAGCGAGCAGGTATATTGGATTGCCTTAAGTAAAAAGTCCATGGAGGGGCACGTGACCTGTTCTCGATGGTTTACGATTTCAAAAAATAAATCCAACAGAAGATGCATTTTGTAAGAATGTCGTGAACCAGACTAATTCCATTATTCCATGCGGATAACATCGGTCTTTGTCGCATTGCAATAGTTTATTTACCGAAGAAATCAGAACTGTCCGAAATTTCAGTCAGCGCTCTATGCAATATTGAGACCATGGATTTAAACAGCAGGTGACTGCAGCTGCATTGGTTTATGATCTTTGATATTGTTGAACACTGAAAACATGTTTTATGATAATACCTTTTAATGAACTGATACGAGGTTTTATTTATAATCATATACATATTATATGGAACAAGGGAGTGTCTTGAAAATTGGTTTGTTATACATGAAATTATTTAACAATTCGTTGATAAATTTCGTATGTCAAATTATCGTGCATATAGTTTTCCCAATTTGAAAGCTACCGGCCTATCGCGCTTATTTTTCTCTCACAATTTTGAGATTGTCATGCTTAATTTTATACACATTAGCTGTTGAATTATGCAGATAGAAGGTTGAGGATCCTGTCAATTCTCTGTCAAATGAAGTCGGTACATCATTTGCTCGCAGGAACTATTTGACTTGTTACTATTATTAGTATTGTTGATAGCCGCCCAGGAGGCGGCTATCTTATGGAATACCAACCAAATTTCTCCCCTGGACGTGAAAGGACAAGTTACTGATAGTTATTAAAATGAATAAATTTGTTTGCGTGGATATTGAAGCTATTAATTGATACCTGTACAAACACATTTAAATTCTCATTGATCCCGCCATAAATGACATTTTTTGGATGGATAATGTTCGTAATTAAAATAAAAAATGTTTCCGTATTAATAATTTAATTGCTGATCCCTTTTTGCGTAGACTAGCTGAGGTGTCTATTTTTTTCTACTACTGAACTGATCGCTAATTTTATCGATAGTTGTATTCGTTTACCAATGATGCTGATGTTTTCGCATGAAAACAATAATATAGAGTTTCATATAAATTTTCTTTTTTATCAATTATAGATAATGAAAAGAAAAGAAATTGCTGAAATTTAAACATTAATTTGATAAAAAAAATGTTGAGTCGCCGGAATTAGTCTATTCATAAATTCTGTACTATAAATAGACTTGTTTAAAACGCGGTCAAACTACCGAATCTGCGGTCACAGAATGGGTAGTCTGGATTACCTCCCCTATCACTACTAAACAAATACAGAACGACAGGGAACCAGACTACAGAATGGGTTGGCCCGGGTACTTGCTTCCAAAAGTTTAACGGTAACATATCAGTATTTTAGCAATTATTGTGATATTGTGCTGTTTATTGTGATTATATAAGTAGTTTTCATATATTATGAACAATATCTTGATGATTTTAAAGTTGCTTGATTTGGCCGCACGTGCCCGCAGTTTGGCCGCGTTTTAAACATGACGGCGGAAGTAGATATATTGTTTTGATAAAACTTTACTTATCAAAAATAGCCGGGAATAAGTGAATACAAGACGCGAGTACTTGTTGAACAAGGAAAATCTTCTTTAATACTCATAACGAACGTAGTTATGCAATTTCATCAACATCCGATACAGACCTTGAAGTTTGGGGTCAAAAACTAGGTCATTAGGTCAAATCATATAAAAACCTTATAGTGTAGTCACTAGAGGTCACGATATTGGCCTAATCTGTATGAAACTTGGTCACAATGGTCATCTGAACAAAATCTAGGTCAAGTTCAACAGGTGAGCGACCTAGGGCCCTTTGGGCCCTCTTGTTTAATTATCTCCCTATTTCATACAAATTAATGCTTGGCAGGTCCCTCACTTGAACAGTATTGATGGCATTTGATTGAAACTCAACATAATGGTAGAGGAAGTGCGGTGTCAAAGAACCAAAATTCTACATTATTTTCTTTTTTTACCTGTATCTGTAATAAGTTATTTCCAATTTTGGGACAAACACTTGCTTCGGGAAGCATAATTTGGTTTTACCGATTCATTGTATTCTACATTTACTTTAATCCAATAAATATGTGGAACTATCAAGTACTTCAAATTTATTTTTAATTATGTTAATAATCTGGTGACATTGCAACACTGCACATCCAATTGGTCAAAGGAATGATGACTAGTTACCAATACCAGTAAGCTATTTAGAATGGTCACATAATAATGTTTCAGTGATTTATAATGTGCTTGTAATTGTATATATGCGAGGGTTGCATGCTACATGTATTTTTACTTCATATCGTGCAGCATGCGTATATAAGAACGTTTTGCTCATCCATATAGAAATGCATTTGTAAACGAAATTGCTGTTAAACAATAAGTAGAAATTAAAAGATCTAGATCTGTTATACAATACCGTTACTTATACTCAATGAAAAGTTAGGTACCATCCTATCAATTGACTCTTATATTTAAAATTCAAGTTACACTGTGTTAAAAGCCGAACACAACTATGTTTTGACCTTACTGAGAAGTCACAACTTTAACAATATTCAGATGCACACACTAGAAAACTTTTGTACCGATAGGTCATATTGTATACAAAATACAGAGATATATATAAGTGGTAACTTTTCAGTGACTCCCAGTTTATAATGTCAAATACCTGTGTATATTGGAATATTTCCTGCTCAATTTCATTCTATCTGAATGAAACGTTAGAGATTTCAGTCGTTTAGAATAATTTATAACACCGTTGCTTGATATAACAGTATTCATGCCATGTAAACCACAAAATTGCGGCTACTTTGATGCATTGCATCACAAATTTGTCTTGTAATCTTATCTAATACACCTTGTAATATAGTGATGTTGTATTCAAATGGATTACTTTTAAAATAATAGGTCCTATTTTATCATATAAATTTTAATAGTACCCAAGTGCGGCTGTGTTAGTAGACATCTTTCCTTCTTAGGTACACACGCATTTTAAGATTGTATAGTATGGAGAATTTGATACGACTCTCGACCTTCTATTAGTATAATTCAACAGCTGATTTATTGTCTATATTTATAATCCCGGTTGTATGTTTTCATAAGCGGGGAGTATCACGAAGACGCTCGAGATGTAATACAAACACTAATCGAAAGGACCAATATTGCACGTTTAGCTCCCGGATATTTATATATTCAACACAAGAACCTTGTTATATATTCATGCATAAAGGTCAGGATCAGGTCAAATTATCTGTGCTATACCTGTTTTAAATTATAACATTGTATGTTCGTTCCTATAGTGCGTCCATGATAATGTGAACGACGGGAAAATTTAATATATTCCACAAAGGTGGATTAAAATTATGTGAACTTATCAATGATGTTTTGAGCACATTACTGACCTTATCTGTTTATTTAAGTGATATTTCAAACCAATTTGCCAAAGTTGACCAAACCGATTTTGTAAATATCACATTATTCTGGGCGGACTATAGTTCGTGCTAGATAATGTGGCAGTCGAGTCTATTTCACTACAGGCAATACACGATATTGATAACATATAAATTTAAAAGAATGTAATTGTTTGTTGTTTGTGCGTTTCATTAAATACCATGCGAGTAGAAACTGTTGAAATACACGTACATACATAATATGGACTAGTGTTCGTTTACTTTTTACGCCCCCCATCTTTGATGAGGGGGTATATTGCTTTGCACATGCCTGTCGGTCTGTCGGTCCGTCTGTCTGTCGGTCGTATAAAATGGTTTCCGTTCAATAACTCAAGAACGCTTTGACCTAGGATCTTTAAACTTTACATGGAGGTTGGTTAGCAACAGTAGATAACCCCTATTTATTTTGAGGTCAGTAGGTCAAATGTCAAGGTCACTGTGACCTTTACTATTTCTGATTATTTCAATGGTTTCCGTTCAATAACTCTATACGAAAATTTAAAGAATTTGTATTAATCGCTGGCTTATGAGAAGGTCGTAAGAACAAAAACGTTATTTTGAGAAAACAAGAAAAAACTGTCCGAAAAATACTCTTTGCTTATAGAAAAACAAGCTTTTCAACTTCAATTTGGTCAACATTTCATAAAAGAAGGCTCAGAAGAAGCGCCTTGTGGTGCAGATTTCAAATATGTATAAGTTATTATATAATTAAAGTTCGTAAGTAGCACCTCCTAAGCCAGCAAATGGTCGTAGATGTATAGAGACAATAATAAATTGCGGACACTACACACAGACTCGAACTTGCTTCGTATATGAACCCTCACTTGGTGAGATGAATTTGAACCCACGATACCAAAGACGACTGCGTCTAGCACTGGTCAAAGTAACTGCGACCATACCAATGGCGCCACCGAGCCAGCTCAAAAAAAGTTGCTCAAATTAATGTATGGTGTAGATTGCCCTCCTCGCAAGCACAGAATACTAGATGTTAAGAAGAAATGACACCAATGCAACAAAGGATCTACTGGCTGAATTAATTCAGCAATTTGTTTTAATGCATTTCGTCTAAATGCAGCAAGCAATACATCGCATACAATCATGGGAAGTACATGTAGAAGATTTGTACAACTTTGTCTATATAAGTTCAACATTCAGTCGGTAAAACAGGAAGCACAAGTAAAGATATACACAGAAGATTATGTCATGCAATTTGCTTGTTTGATAGGATTAGCTTTTCACAAACTCAGTTACATTTAAATAAGTGTAGATGCCATAATATTGAAGCTACTCAAGTCATACTGTTTCGCAAGTGTGGGGAAAGTGCTCCATACAATGGACCTAAATTGCGTTTGACGTTATGTGACGTCGTTTAGTTTTCAGGTGTGCGGCAATGCATAGTGACTGTTTTGGAATCGACGTAACTATGTAACTGTTTTAGGTATTTTAATCATTTTTAATGAGAGAGTATGGTAATGTATAGAAGATTATGATGATATTATTTATTATTCCTTATGAGCAATAACACACGATTCACAACATAATTATACGAACTTCCCGATCAACCCACGTATATGGCTATGAAACATGACAGGTGACAAAATTATATGAAAGCTTCAATACACTTTCCAACACATCTCGTGGCTTTCCGTTACAGATGTTAAAAGTAGTATAAGGACACACCCCGCGCAAATTCAGCCAAAATCTTACGTAAATAAAAGCTAGGATTAAAGAACAAGAGAACCTATAGTGCACCCAGGATAAAATGAAAGGCGTGAAAATTTGGTATATTCCACAAAGGTGGATTAATCTGATGATCAGTGATGTTTTAAGTACAATACTAACCTTATCTGTTTACTTTAGTAATTTGTAAAACCAATTTTGCCACAGTTGGCCAAACCGATTAATGTTTATAAACATCACATTATCCTGGGCGCACTTTTTTATAGCAGTATTGTATGTATAGGATATCGACCGAGTGGGAGGTCTGTCCTACACAGATAGACCGATGCACGAGGTTGTTATCCGACTTACATAGATAGATAGATATTTTATTCATCCTCCAATTTAGGAGAGCATATATAACATAATACATACATCAAACAAAACATGGCATACAGTACAATACAATGCTTAATATGTACACTCAATTCATTTCATACACATCCACTAATATTACACATAGACACGCGTACGTACGTACACATACGCACACAAACGCACACACACATCCACACACCCCATAAAGACAGCCCACACGCACACAAGCACGCACACATACACTGTCATTGTCATACACGCGCACGCACGCGCACGCGCACGCTCACGCACACACACACGCACTCACACACACTCGCACATACAAACACGCACACACACGCTCACTAATTCCACCATTGAAATATCACCTAGACAACGAAACGAAACAGCTAGATGATCTAGGATGGAATTATAATTTAATGATAGGTGATATATAGATTTAACATTATTAATACTGTTGAAAGACTTGGTTGCATCTAATTCCGTGGATTACATTTACGAGAAATGAACACCATTGATATCGGTAAGGTTATGGTACATGTATCTTGCATTGCTAAAACAATGGAGATTTAATATTCAAGTAATTTAATGGGTTTACAGAAGTAGTACTGATTAGTATGAACAAAAAGGTACAAATCATAACTGCTTATCCCTGCATAACTTAACTAGGTATATCTATTAAATTATCTCTGATGGATAAACAACAACATAATCTAACCTTTAGCAAAGTGAAGTGTATACATGCGGTTATATTTTCCTGAACAATGATTTAAACATAGAACAGACATGTTTTGCCAACTGATAATGACCGTACCTAATGTTACATATAGTCATTTTCAAAACAAAATCAAGTTGTTCACCATGAGGTAAGTGTGTCCAGCGTATATATGTCTTGACCCCACATGACTCAATAATATAGTTCCATATCTCTGTTCTCACTGATGTCGAATTAGGACAAAAATTCATACTATGATGGATAATATCTTCACAGTATACGTGACATTTTGGACAGACTTCATTATACATTCTAGAGTAAAGTTTTCCGATTACAGAAAGGATAACACACAACGTCCACCTGTGTTGTGGGGAACCAATTGAGATAGTCCATAGTTCAGAGGGATATCCGGGATTCGGAAGGAGATATGCACTGTGTTCCGATTGTCGCTTTGCTATCAGGTTCGCTAGACGCTGTTGTTTTACAGGTTCTACGATAATACGCTTCAGCTTCGTCTTCCATTCCAGTTTGTTAGGAAACTGTCCACTAGAACGAAATTCGATGCACGAGGTTGTTATCCGACTTACATGCCATACGACCAATTGATATGTCGGACATGTCACTGGCATTATACTTATGTGAAGGGTGTCGTAAGGAACAAGTAAATATAACGTTTATAATTAATTAAAATTAAAAGCTAAACCTAATTTTAGAGCAATGGTTTAGCAACGCATGACGCTTGATGGCTTGCAGTATTTTGATTTGTAATCGTACTTTATCGCGCTCATGGAACACGTCTGTACGAGCGAAAATTACTCAACAATACAGAATATTAAACAAGTCATTAAACAAGTAGCTTCTGCATTGTTAAATTATTAATGCAATGGTCAATGTAATGTTCAAATACACCAAAATACTCGACTGTTTTATATTACCGAATGTACATTTACCCCTGTTCATTTTTTGTTGTTTTCATTAGGTGGTATAGAGTAAAATCTATTGTGGGATAGTGCATGTTTTTCAAGTGTTTTTTTCTTCAAATTGAAATGTATATGTATGCTGTCATGCACTGATTTGAAACAAATTAAATTATCAAATCATTACTTTTAAGTTTGTATTGATATGACACATGTAGTTTTAAGTTAGTTTTTACTATGTCGTATCTTTTAATACACGTGCTATCTTAGTACCGAAAGTGCTTAATTGCTATTTAACGGATAATTACGCTTTTTGAAACGATAAACTCTGTTACACACGAATAGGTACTGTTTTATCAAAGCATTTACGCTAGCGTAACTGTAAGTTTTCCGTAAATATTGCGTACGTCGATAATATTTGCGCAAATGCGTTTTACTAAGACATTTTTTCTCATGTTCTGTCATAACTATTGGCGTAACTCTACGCAAGGTTGGAGTAAGCATAAGTAGCAAATATGAACGTATAGTGCGTTCAAAGTCAAACGAGAATCGTTATAATCATAAACTCGCCTGACAGGTAAACTTTCAATGGGTTCGATATCAAATTGTGTTCAAAGCTCATTTCATACACCAAATGCGCTGTAGCGTAGTGGATACGCACACTTCCTACAAGTTTCAATTTTATTCTGAGTTGTAGGTTCGATCCCTATAATTTAATCGCTTTTTTTATTACATGTATGCATGTTAAAAAGTCTTGCATTATACTTCATGTACTTCTTTTATGAGTCGATACTTCAAATGATTTTTTTTATATTGCAGTGATCATATAATATAATTGTATGATTATTGTACTGTAAATAAAATAAAATAATTGAAAAGATACAATTTGAAAGAATAAAAACAAAGCACACCAATAAATTTACATACCTTACTACATCTTTTTATTATAATAGTTACACATGCAAAATAAGGTACTTGTAAAAAAAGATAAAAACTTTAAAATTTATGTAACTTGGTCGAGTGTCGAACCAGTGGCGATATTGAAAAACATCTCAACAAATATTAGCGGCACGGTTACCCACTCGACTAACTAGACGATATGAAATACTTGTTTTCAAGTATTATACTATTGATTGAAGGTATCTATTATAATATATAACACATAAGCCCCCCTATTATTTTGAATGGGATAGTTCCCTCATTAGTATTACTTATTGAACCGACAGTAGTGAGGAGTTTTTGCCACGCACTGTTGATTTTCGACGGTCACTTGTTGTTATAGACCGTGATTAGTAATATAAACATGTTTAATCATCAAAACTTATCGAACTTTTATGTATATTTATTCACTCTGGTTCCCGTTATATTGGTAATATTGTGGCCCGGTCTACGTTCAATATCCAATATATTTACGTAAATGTATGCAACAACTTGCGATCGATTAGTAAAACACACTTAAGGATTTGCGTAAGTGATAAATATATGCGCAAACTTACGCGAAATTTACGCAATGTTAGTAAAACAGTACCCTGGTCAGCGTAAAACAGACCCGGGCACGAAATTCTTTTGTTAATAAAGGTCTTTCTAAAGGATATGGACCTATTACAAACAAAGGAGTAGGCATAATAATAATATCTTTATTTAGAGAAGGTAACATGTATAGACATATGCAATAGACAAATTCACATACATCTTAATTAAAACAAGGCCTTCTATAAAACAAACAACAACAAAACATGTTATTTTGACAATCACTCAAAGTACACACATACTATTAGTAAACAGTTTAAATATTCAATTTCGTTATTTCCAACATAGATAATTGAAGTCATACGTATATGGTATTAATAATTTTGTTTGTGTAATAAGAAATGTTTTACTGATTTTTTGAACGAATTATTAAGTGATGTAAGCAGACGAATGTTTGTTGGGGTTACATTCCACATAAATGCAGACAAATATGAAAAGGACATTTTCATGTAGTTTATGTTGTGTTTAGGTGTCACTAAGTCATTGTTACTAATTGATCTAAGGGTGTATGTATTATTACTGGAAAATGTCAATAAATTTGAGCAAGATTCTTATGGACTTTGTAAACCATTACCACTGTGTGATAATGACGATAGCCATTCGAGCTCATTTAGTAACTCTGAGTCATGTTTTTTGAGTCCTTAGTAATGATCAATTTCGCCATTCTGGTCTGTAATTTATATATGAGATTTTTGCTCTTAGTGCCTGTTCCCCATACCGTGCAGCAATAATCTAGAATCGACAAAATGTATGTGTTATAAAACATCTCTTTCATATCTGCATTTAGAAAATAACTGATTTTCTTAAATAGGGCAAACTTATTTTTTATTTTAGAACATACTTTTTTAAGCTGTAAATTCCATAAGAGCACAATGTCTACATAGATTCCTAGTATCTTTTGAACAGCTACATTTTTTATATATGAGTCCCCTATTTTCAATTTCAGATGTAAGTCTGGTTGATTACTTAATCTTTGTTTGGTAGTTATTATCATACAGTTTGTTTTTGTTGGATGAAGTGACATATTGTTTGTTTGACACCAGTTAGTAACAGCGGTTAAGTTTCTTTGAAGTTTGTTTTGTAGGATATGTATGTCATTGTCCGATTCATAGAGGGTAGAATCGTCAACATATAAATCAATATTGCATGTTTCAGATTCAAATGTAATGTCGTTTATATAAAGGAGAAATAAAAGTGGTCCAAGTATAGAGCCCTGAGGAACTCCTAATATAATTTTGAGTTTCTTCGAAGTCTGATTATCAGATTTGATTACTTGAAATCTATTCGATAAATAATATTCAAATAGTTTGATAGATCGACTAGAAAAATGATACAGTTCAAGTTTATGTAAAAGGATTTTATGATCAACCTGGTCAAATGCTTTCCTTAAATCCAGAAAAACAGCACCGACGTATTTCCCAGAATCTATATCGTTCAGCCACGTATCGATTAGATGAATTAGGGCAGTATGACATGAATGTTTCGGACGGAATCCCGACTGGGTTGAATGAATTATGTCAGTTGACATGAAATAATTTTGAAGTTGAGCACCAATGTGCCGTTCAAATATTTTAGACAGGGTCGATAAAATAGAATTTGGACGATAATTATTGGGATCTTTTCTATCACCATTTTTGAATTTTGGAATAACAAATGCCTCCTTAAATGCATCTGGAAATATTCCCAGACGTATACTTTGATTTATGATATGTGCTATGACAGGAGTAATAAAGTCACCACACTGTTTGATTATTTTCGGCCCAATTCCATCAATACCTGTTGATTTGTTAGGATTTAGTTTGTCAATAATTTTCTTGACTTCAAAAGCTGAAATATAGTCAATATCAAAGATGCTATACGCAAGTTTTTCATTGAGAATATTTTGAAGCTTGGAATAGTTCTTTTTCACAAACTGAGTCTTTTCAATGATATTCGAAATATTTGTGAAGTGTTCATTCATTGCATCTATTATTTGCATTCGGTCTGTAAAAAGATGATTATGGTAAAATAGTGTGGTAGGTATCACACTTTGCTCCGATTCACCGGCAGAAATAGTCTTAATACTTTTCCATAAATCATTAGGTGATGTATTATTTTCTATAGCGTCGTTATAAAAGTTCTTTTTACTTTTGTTTATCATACTGTAAATTTTATTTCTTTGAATTTTATATTCATCAATTTGGTTATTTTTATGTAGTTTGTTTCGTTCATTTATTGCAGATTGTATATTTTCTGTGAACCGTGCAGGTTGTATGTCACGTTTAATTCTTTTTTCTTTAATAGGTGCATGCTTCCTTAACGAAGCATTCAGTATATCATAAAATATTTGAAGTGAAAAGTTAGGATCCTCATATATTTCAACCGTATCAAGACCCATATTTAATAAATCATTCCTGAACTTGTGTTCATCAAACGTTTTGTAGCATCTATATTTAATTGTTTTATGAGCTGATCGACTGAAATTTTGACTCTTCGAGTATGTAAAGCAAATTGGAAAATGGTCACTTATACTAAAAAACGGAACCTTTACTTCAATAATATTATCAGGACTGCTCGAATAAATTTGATCAATTATAGACGAAGAATGTTTAGTTATACGAGTTGGTGAATGTATCATCTGCCTTAAACCATATTTGTTAACAAGATCGTTCCATTTTGTATTTTTAAAACAACTGGTATCACTTTCAGTTAAGTAATTTATATTTATATCTCCGAGAATATTAAAATCAGAGTTTGTTCCATCCATTCTCTCAATTATATTTTCAAAATTATCCATCTATGACTGTGCTGAGTCTGGAGGTCGGTATATGAAACTTAGTATGATCGGTTTACTATGAGGAAATAATATCTCAATGCAAATCGACTCAATGTCAATATGTTCGAGATCATGTCTACGAGTGTAATGTATTTTGTTGGATATGTAAACTACAATACCACCTCCTTTTTTATTTTTTCGATCGCGTCTCTCTAAGTTAAAACAGTTAACATGAAGAGTATTGTTGTTTATTTGATCCGTTAAAATGTTTCACTTAGTCCAAGTATATCAGTTGAGTGAGGTAAAGATAAATGATATTTAAGTTCGTCTAGTTTTGGTAATAAATGATGAATGTTCAAACTAGCAATATGAAGGCCTTTTTTATCGTAAGAAAATGAATTCAACTCGTTATTGTTATATGTTACACTTTGCAATTCATTTTCAGTCGGAACATTACATGTATATATTGTTTTTTTACTACTACATTTCTCCTTTGTTTCCAAATTACTATTAGTTTGCGAGATTGACATGACGCTGCTTATTTCAAAAGTATTAGATTTAGTGTACTCTGTAGGTTGAATTAAATCATTTTCACAAGGACATATATTATATGATGCATTCATAACATTTATATCAACATTTTCATTTGCCCGATCCAGTAAACCTGAAAATGAATTAGCACACTTGCATAATATTTCGTTACACTCCGTACACAAGTCATTCAAAAGTTCATATCTATTTGTGTTTGAGTGGTTGTCAACGTCCCCCTACCACTGACGTCCATATTCGCGCGTAGCAGGTTTCTCCTTGATGATGTGCATTGTGCCATTTATCATCGAAACGAGTGTTCTCGAACCTGTAATGTTTAAGTGTATGGCATCTCGATGGAATAAGTACTTAGCTACGCTTCCATTACCGTGCACAAACGTGCTGTAAGTGTCAATGAATGTGGCAGATGTTACTTCACAGCTCTGTTTAATGGCGTCATTTAGTTGCACAACATCGGCGTCCCTACGCGGGGCTACAGAACACAAAAATACTCTACACTGTTTTGTTTGCAGATAAGTTATTGTCTTCTTTAAGTCATGATAGATTGACCTGATATCATGATATCCTGCTATATCATTGCCTCCTATGTAGATGATGACGTTTTTGTAAGGATCCATGTTCCATGAACACAGTAGATAATTTACGTCTGAGAGCTTTTTCCCTGGAAGTGTTTTTATCGTGACATTTCTATTTAGACCGCGTTTCTGGGTGCCACGTAAGATTGAGTCTCCAATGACCAGCGTTCTGTTTTTGATGATAGGGCGTTTGTCTGTGAATTGTTGAGTTTCAGGTCGATTTTGACGCATCGATGTAGACTTAACTGCTACTTCCGGTATGTTTCTTCAGACACTTCCGGTCGCTGGCTGTTCTGTTCATTAATTTTATCATGAGTATGCTGTTTGTCTTGCACCGGTGTAGATCTTTCAATCAAATTTGAATTAGATGTACCTTTTACAGTTGCCGATTTTACAGACGATACATTTTTCAAATGATCGCTGATTGATTGGAGTCGTCTGTAAATATTTTCCGTGGAGATTTTCGTGTCTTTACTTAATTGATATGTGGTTTGCGTGAGGGCATCAACACTAGCTTCTGAATGTTTGCTTGCTACTGAAATGCTGTTCTTTATACTGGCAATTTCATCTCTCAGTTGGGAAAACCGGGATTGTGATTCAGCCACGAAATTGTTTAGGGATAGGTTTGTTGCAGAACTACGTCGCTTATCTATCGTAATTCTGCTAGCATTTCAGTTTCATACGATTAAGTTTGAATACCTCGATCAGCTGTCGCATAACTTGTAAGCTCTTTCCTCTCTAAGGTGTCACAGTGTATATCTCTGTTATCTGTATTTACAATACTACTACCATTAATATTTACAGTATATCCGGTGTTCTTTACGTTTATTTCTTGTGATGCTGGCGTTTTTGCAGCAATGTTGTCGTCATCTTCTTGAACTATAGTGATTGGACAAGTATTCATTTGTGTAGGTGGTGATGATTTACGTGATGTCACATTAGTTATATAGCCCATTATTTGTTCTTTCATTTCATCATTTATCTCTGCTAAAAGTACTATCATTTTGCACCAGTTCAGATTCCACAATGTTAAGAATATTTGGCAGGTCAGTGTTAAAGAAGTGCTGTGGATTTTTGCCATTCACCAAGCAAGATGATGTTGTATGATACATGTTTAAAGTGTACAATTTACACTTACCATCAACGACTTTAATCTTCATTTCCACTTCATTAGACTTCGTGTCACTTACTGGAATAAGAGTGTAAATATAGTTCTGTGAATTATTTGAGAAATATTTTCGAGTCGCCATTTTCAACATTTCATGAGTTCCTGTATTCAGCAGAATCTTTGTTCCTCCGTTTGTTTCTTGAATTGCAATTGGTTCGAATTCCGTTGCTCTTAACTTTTTAATCATACTTCTTTCTGCGTTCAATGAATACTGCCGTTCTTCAGACAGTTCTAACTTTCTGTCTCCGTCGTTCACCGAGGAATTGAAGTTCACTGATCTTCCTTCACAAGTTTCACTATTTGTATTTGAAAGTTTCTCTGCCGCTTTTAGTTTCTTTCTCAATAGTCGGGCCTCGTTGATATCAAACATTTCGAGTTTCTTTTTATATGTAAATGTCGAGAATTTTTCACTCTTTTTGTCACACGATATATTTTAATTTGACTCTAAAAATGTCCGAGAAATAAAATATTTTTTTTTTTTTTTTTTTTTTTTTTTTTGCAGGTACTGTTTTACTAACAATGCGTTAATGTCGCGTAAGTTTACGGATACATTTGTCACTTACACCAATCCTTAAGTGTGTTTTACTAATCGATCGCAAGTTGTTGCATACATTTACGTAAAAATATTGAATATTGAACATAGACCGGGCCACAATATTACCAATATAACGGGAACCAGAATGAATAAATATACAGAAAAGCTCGAAAAGTTTTGATGATTAAACATGTTTTTTTACTAATCACCGTCTATAACAACAAGTGACGGTCAAAAATCATCAGTGCGTGGCAAAAACTCCTCACTACGTTCATATTTGCTATTTACGGTCACTCGGACCTTGCGTAGAATAACGCCAAAACTTACGACAAAACATGAGAAAAAATATCTTAGTAAAACGCATTTGCGCAAATATTATTGACGTTCGCAATATTTACGGAAAACTTAGTGTTACGCAAGCGTAAATGCTTTGATAAAACAGTACCGTAATCACTGGTACGGAGCGATGTCAAAGCGTAAGACGAGTCTGGACGATATCATGGTATAGTTTCTTTAAGAAAAATGCAATGACCACTTTACACAGCTGAATCATAACGCACGCTTTTGAGTGTGTGTATTTACATCGTATTACGCTTCGAATAAGAGGTTAACTTACACGATCGTTCAACTGATTGACAGGTTAGTGTTTGTTCTAAATGATAATGCAAAAAAATATAATTAAACTCTTGTAGATAGTTCACATTTATACCTTAACTTGCGCCGTTTTGTGAAAAGTGCAAGAAAATAATATTTTTGTTTAATATATTGCAATATATATATAATAAAAGTATAAATTTAACAAGACAATGTTCTTTATAAAATATGTTAGCTATTATAATATAACAATTGTATTGATATATGCGCATACCTCACATACCGTAAAATGTGAAATTGCTGTTTTTGAGCGAATGTCGTGCACTCTTTGCGACATCAAATCTTTTGTAATGGTCTCTTTACGAATGTGTTATAGATTATTACCGATCAAATCGTGCACTAGCTGATTCAGGTGAGAACATAGTCATAGTAAAGGTGCATCTACACGGTAAGTTATGGCGTATACATCTTGACCTGTGAAGCAGTATTTACCTCTATGCAGTGACGACTATCCAATGAACGTGTCGTACATCAGACGAAAATACTACTCGTACGGTACATTTTGACTTAAAGGTCAAGATGTATACCAACTACCAACTTTACAGTCAATGGGATTCTGGATGGAATTAGAGTGATTTTTTTTAAAATATGCTTTTGTTTATGACATCATTGTTTTATTGTGGCTGTAAAGGGTCTTATCAGATTGTTATGCCATATACATTTTGTATCTTAGCTACACATGCTGAAATTGTCAGCAAAATTTAATGCATATTGGCCGATTTATGGGTAAATACATACATGCTAACATATATAAGCTATGTAAGTGTAAGTGTTGCGTTTTTAAAGCCGCTCGGTACGTGTACTTAGGAGTGGACCTGCAACCAGACCTTGGTTGGATAACACATATAGACAGAACAACAAAAAAGGCATACAACATGCTAGGTTTCCTGAAACGCAATCTAAGAAATACAAGAAAAGAAACAAAAACCAACGCCTAGACATCTCTTGTCCGTTCAAATTTAGAAAAATGCAGCACTATTTGGAACCCTCATCATAGAAACCTCATCAATAAAGTAGAAATAGTACAGAGAACAGCAGCACGATTCGCTACCAACAGGAACCACAGCATCAGCAGTTTCTCTGATATGCTTTCTAACCTGAAATGGGAAACCCTAGAATCTCGCCGGAAAAAGATACAACTGACCATGCTCTACAAAATCATCCACAACCATGTCGAGATTGATCCAGGCCCCTATCTGACACCAATGATCATCTCACAACAGCAGATTCTTGCCCTACTCTACATCTTTTGACGTCTTCAAGTTCAGCTTCTTTCCTCGTTGTATCCCCTTGTGGATCAACCTTCCAGCATATATTGCTGATGCTCATTCTTTGGCATCCTTCAAGAATGAGCTCTCCAACCTGACCTTCTAAAGGGGTTCCTCATGCACAGTTACAAAGTACAACCAAATGAAGGACCGGAGCTATGTCAGCGGGATCTAGCACCCTGGTACCGCCACGGAAGCTGGATTGGTCTTGCTCTGATGGCCGAAAGTAACTGTACAACACTTTCTATTACTTCAAGTCTTTTAAACTTTATCTGCCGCAATCATATTTCTTGCGCACGTGCACCCTTTAAAGAATTTTCAAATTTTTGACAGCATAACGTATTGATGTAGATGTAAATGTAGATGTATGTTGCGAGGATATTTAGTTTAAATTATTAGCGTAGATCTAGATATCAAAAACGTTTGCTTCCGAATTGATTGGTCGATGGAAGACTTGGTGTGAGCATTCAATCAAGCTCAAAGACATGATTTATTTTGCTCGTATTTTCACATGTTATTCCGTAATAGACTCTTTTACACGTTATACTACGGATTATGAATTGCTAATTTAATCATATTGATTGATGATCAGTGGAACAGACGATAACGCTTCATAAAGGGAGACAACTTCGTATTTTGCAATGTCCGGAAAACGGGTTTTAGTCTACTATTTTGATATCGCGTCATCTCGCGAGACTTTGTTTCCAATGTAAACTACGGATGGTCGGTGCTTCAACTGTGGCAATATTTTCTATATTTCAACTAGGAATGAAGTAATTTCTTACGTTTTTTTATCTAGATGTAGAATGCACTTAGTTAAACAGTTAAAATAACACTTTCTTTAACAGGTTCGTGCTTTAGTCACCATTTTGATCGAATGAATGCAGTTGTTTTGTCAGAATCGTAGCCAATTTTGCATTGTTTTGAATGATGTTGATCATTGACATAATTTGAAGTTTAAGGCATGCCAAGTTTAACAGTTGTAATTAAATATCAAGATGTTGTTTTTATGAAAACTGTCTATATATTGTTGGACTAGGAGACTGACACGGTGATATAGATGGCCATGCATTGCCACTGGGTTCGATCTTGGCCGGGGCACTTGGTCATAGTATGTTGACTCACTGTACCCCCAAACCGGAAGTCGCTGATAACTAGGCGTTCAGAAAATAAAATGATCGTGTTTACCGTCTCGGATAGTTTGGATTTTATTAGTTTATTCCTTAGTATCGCATAAAGTAAGTGCACTGTTTTAGTTAAAATGTAGTCCATAACATACTGTTTACGTAGATACCAAACATTCCTGATAAAAGCCCTTATAAACTTTATTTTCAAGTTAAATAACGATTAGATATTTGTTTGAGCGTGTAATGAACCTACAAATTCTTTGAAAAATAGTATATTTAGCGTTTCCAAATTCTTGCAACCTTTTCTGCATTGTAAATGAATGTATAACACATCGATACACACAAACATTGCTCTATCTTAACGGATACGTTTTGAAGAAAATGTGTTTTCTGGGACATGTATGCCGATTACACTGTACGACTAGTCGAAACATGACTGACCCACTAGTCGCATTTTGTAAAATCTGGACTGTACGCTTAGTCGCAAAAAAAAACTGTACGCCTATGCAAACGTATTTTCAACCTTGCATTTAATCAGGGCTTCCTCTGGAGAATATTAAGCTTTCGCCACTACATTCGCCAAATGAAAAAAGTTGTCGCCACTTTAGCGCCACTTGGGCCAAATCTTTTCTCAAGATTTCTAATATATATTTGACTTCATGTATATGTATTAAAAACTACAATAATGAATAGCTGTTTTGAAACTGGGAAACTATGGTTAAGCACTAAAATATTGCATTCCTTTTGTTTCTCTAATCTTCAGTGAAATCTTGATTTCAAATCAAGAGGCTATACAAATGATGACCAGATCACTTGTACTGGCACATTTACAGTTACTAAGTTCATGAAATAAAGTTCAGTTCAGTTCATTAAGTAGTCTGATAGATCAATTAGGCAGACTAGGGCCCATGCTCACTGTAATAATTATTTCTTCCATTCATCGCTTGACTTATCAAACTTTCAAGTTTCTCATTAAAACAATTTTTACAAGTGTTAAAATTTCAACAATAAAGCAATCTAACATCATTAACTGCCAATGAGACCCATTGATCAAACAATGTCACGCTTCAATCGTAATCACCTTGGTAACCTGGCTTCACCTGACAAGACTCCAGGGGTGCAATAAACATGTCAAATTGTTAACACCTCGCTAATTGTTTACAATCTACAAATTGACCGGAAGAGACTGTTTTATGACAATTTTACGACACAAGCATGCAGTGAAATTGATCTTTTACGACATTAGGTCAAATTTTGTTAAGAAATTAGCCTTCGCCATGAAATTCGCCAAATTGATTTTTTTATCGCCAAATTCTTGATTTTGGCGCAAATGGCTCCATTTGCGACCCACAGCGAAGGCCCTGTTTAATGCTCTGACCTTGTTATGTGTTAACCGTAGAAAGTAGTCATGGAACAGTATCAATGCTACCGCGGCAATTTTTATTCAAAGAAAATGTTTTCTGGAGTAAAAGACCCGAAGAATCGGGGACATATGCATTGAGTAATGACCTTGGATAACTTTGACATTAAAGTTTAGTATAATATACGTATAGACACGGTCCCTGTAAAAACTGTGTTTGTTAACTGCATGTAATTATGTGACAGTCCAGTAAAATATAAAGACTTAAAAGAATCAAGAGATGTTTATAAAATTGTAATACATTGTACACATAAGTCCCCGTGACATCCCGATAGTCAGGAATGTTTAAGGTTGAATGACGACTTTGACTAAATGACCTTGTTAAGTTATTGAACGGAAACCATTGGACCTATTCATTCATGTTAAAGGTCACATTGATACTGTCCCTTGACCTACCGACCGCACAATCCATATAGGTCATCTATTGTTGATGCCCGCCGCCCCCTGGAACAAAATATGGATAGGTGCAAAACGGATATGCCAGGGTCATTGGTGATGAAAATGACCAAAAACTTACTGTTTTCTTGTCGAAAATAAAGATACAATGCATAACTGATATTTATTATTTCAATGAGTACCTTGAAAAGGCTAATACGCACAGGCATTTCGTTATTGGATATTTGAATATTTTATTAAATAGGCTTACAGTGGTACTGCGACTAGTGGGACAGATGGATTTTCGCGTTTTCCGAATAGGCGTTCAGTGCATGAATCGAATGCATACTGGATTAAACACTATTGAAACGATTCAGGGGAGAAATGCATCAATGCACGTATAAACTCATACGTATAGATTGATAATGAAACACCTAGAAGAGATTATTACTCGAGCATTTCGTAATTGGATATTTCACTATTTATTGAATAGGCATACAGTGGTACTGCGACTAGTGGGACAGACGGATTTTCGCGTTTTCCGAATAGGCGTCCAGTGCATGATTCGAATGCATACTGGATTAGACACTATTGAAACGATTCAGGGGAGAAATGCATCAATGCACGTATAAACTCATACGTATAGATTGATAATGAAACACCTAGAAGAGATTAGTACTCGAATTTCCTTAGCATTTCCAAAATAACGGACATTTTATCGTGATTGAATCATCTTTCGCTTTAAGCAGTGTCTATTTTGAGAAAATACGTTTTCATTTTAAATGCTAATACCTGGTATGGGACATTCTAATGAAAATACTTTTATTTCACGCTAAAAAAATATATATAACAAGTATATTCAATTCAAAAAGTCTGATAAAACATTAAATACTTACTGTTGACAGCTTTCCAAAATGAAACTGAACGCCTAGTTATCAGCGACTTCCGGTTTGGGGGTTCAGTGAGTCAACATACTGTGTTGGTGAAAGAACAAATTATGTTTACCTAAGCCGCAGTTCAAGTCCCATGTCAGTTAACCCACAACGGGTGCAAGTTACTTAGTACTTTAAATGTCTTAACTTTTATGTAAAACAAAGTAGGCTTGATGTGTGACCCTGAACACTGTGCAGGCATCGCGAAAACTGTTGGTCCATCGGTCCTGACCGACTAAAATTGCTTTGGTCCGGCGAGAATTGCCTGAAGGTTGGACCGACGGCGATTTTGAGTGACAACGATGATTATCCCACATTGTAGTTGAATATTACTGTATGAATGTAACACAAGTGTTATTCCTCGCCGAGATGCAATAAGAAACCTTCCGAAATCGTTCAAAAATGTAAAAATAAATCAACGGGATGAAGGTCGCGAAAACTGATTACATATATAGATGCCGATAAATCTCGTATGATTCTGGAATTTTCTGGAAATGCATCCCGTCTGAATACTTTTTTGTTTTGACGATTTGTGACAGGGCTTTTAACTTGAAAACGTGATTAATACTGATGATGTTCGATATTTCATGGTAAAATGATTTTTAAAATTGAATGAAAATAGCCTTTCTCTTGCCAAAAAGTCCTGTCTGATATATGTTTATTGTATGGGCTGAATGAGCTCACTGTAAAAAGGTAAACTATCTAATTAGGCCTATAGGAAATCACTTGTTAACTGTGTTTAAAGCTAACAATACATTTTTACCAAAAAGAGCGTGCATTTTCTATTCACCTATTTCATTTTTTCGGACTGACAATGTTCATTCAAGTCACATAATTGATGTCATATACTAGCAGTAATTTTAATCTGGAATTTGGAAGAAAATCATAGCAGTTATTGAACGCAAATCAAATTGCTTAACCTAGTTTATATTTACATTATCAAATATTTTCTCACATTTATGGAATGCACTTGATTAAAATAACATATATCTATTTATTATAAATTAAACAGGTTATAAAGTCTTAGATAAATAAACATGGATGTTCAAGGGATGGATTTTGGAATGCCTCTGTTAGAAGGGGATGATTTCTTCAAGAATCTTGATTCTATGGAACAAGATTTTGTGATAGAAGGAGATATACAGGACTTTGATGATGAAGGAGAACTCGATCTTGGATCCGACGGTGACGATGATGAAACCATAATTGAGTAAGTTACTAAATACAAGAACCCCTGTTATATTTCTATGTTTACAGGGCTGCATGGTATTCACAATGCACTTTAAGGGAAAACTTAAATATTTTGACTTAAAGTTAAAAAATTGAGCTGCACATATTTCCCAAGAAAAGAAGAATAACCCATGTTTTTTATTGTGAGTTTTGTAACTCTTTGCATAATGCTTCTAAACTATGTAAAAACTGATAATATTGAGTTTTCCCTTAAGATGCTTTTTGAATACCACTCCAGATGAGACATGTTAGTTCATATGAAACAGAGCTCACCACAAGTCCCAGTGGTCAGCAATTTTGCTGACTACTGAGGGATTTATCACTGGCTACATTTCTCAAAATGAACCCGTTTTAACTAATTCAATGTTTGAAATAAGAAGAAAATAATGGTAAAAAACTCATGAATAACCACATTTTACACCACCTAAGTACTTGACTGACTACTTTTTCACAATCACTCGCTACATTAAAATGTATGGAGAGCTCTGATTAAATCTAGCTCGTAACAAGCTCAGTGAAACAGTTTGAATGATAAAGATACCTTGTGATGTCACCTAAAACATGCATTCATATTGATACTTTTCTTGAAATGCTATGTCATTGCTACAATATCTTCATGGTGTACAGACAAACCTGATATAAAGACCACCTCAACCTTAATAGTTAATACCACCACAAAATTGGCTCTGAAACTTATCTCAAATATTCAAATACGTACATGCCAGATCTCCTGCATCATGCGCGAGTCTCCTGCATTTGAGACTCTACTCCTGCATGATCAGAGGCCAATTTATCAAATCTCACGCATTTCATGGACAAACTAGAATCTGACATTTTTGTTTACATTATGAAAATGATGACATAAATTACTACATGAAGCATGCATGGTATTGTCATCAAATTAAGATCAGTGAAAACAGCATATAAACTTAAATACTTTTAAGTCTAAAGTTTCAGCAAGGAAAATCTCCTGCATTTTAATAAAATCTCCTGCATTTCCATCACCAATCTCACGCAAAGGGGTCTGCGAAACATGGCATGTATGCAAATATTTTATTCTATGTTTTGCCTAAACATTAAAGCTAGAAACCACAGACACACCAGAAAGCCAAACATTAGAAGAATGTATGTTCCCAGAATTATCTTAAAACTATGGGGAAATCCATGTCATTATATAAAACCTTTTTTTAACCCGAACCATGAGCAAAAATTTGCTGTCAAACCTATCTCGAATTTTTGTTATGTTGAAGTAATTTTCCCAGTACCGCAACATTCGAGATAATGAGAGTTGATTGTATCCTGCTAACCCATTTCATGGACTTTCTTATGAGCACTAGCACAGGTTCAAATGTTGATTGTGTATTTACAGATCACCCGATTATCCTGACACGCCTGATGAGCGATTATCCAGACAAGAACAGCTACGTATGATGCATCTACGTAGTCATCTTAATCAACTCACTGAAAAAGTGAAACATCATCAATACATGACAGAGAAAACAAGGTTGGTATGGTTACTGATATACAAATTCCACACATTTGTCCTTGTAATCTGAGAAAAGGAATTTTGATGTTAAATTTGGGGAAACTTTTGCAATTGAATAAAATGTCTGTTTGAGAACTATACTTCCATGAGAATGTTGCCAAAATGGGAATTTGAAAAAGAAATGGGCTGCATGTATTGGTAATGGGTCAAAAGAGCTGACATGTTGGATCATCTGGAAGGAACAGTTCTGTCATATGTTATATCACAAATACAAGATTACTTACCATAGACATTAAACTTGAAATATTTTAACACTTGAAATTTCCAAAAAGCCACACTTTGACCCTCATAATATTGGTTTGAAGGGTCATTTTCTTTCAAAATCATGGGAATTTGCTTATAAAATGGTAAAATGTAGTCAAAGTATCAAAATGACCCTTCAGATTAAAAAAACTAGTGGAACCCTGTTACATGTACATGTATTTGTGTGATTGTATTGTCTGTGTTTGTTTATAGTGTTATTGTTTTATGTTTATAGTGTTATTGTTTTATGTTTATAGTGTTATTGTTTTATGTTTATAGTGTTATTGTTAGTCCCCTACCTGTTTTTGATCGGAGGGGACTATAGGTTTGCGTCTGTCAGTCTGTCCATCCGCACCCACAAACGGGTACTTAGGTGGCTACTTTTTATCGACAAACCAGTTGAAAATAGTTGAAACAAAAGTAGAATTTCTTTCACGTGGGTAAAATTTTCTTTTATGTGACTAAAATTAGACACATAACTACTCTTCATTCTGTATTGTAGCCACATAAATACCATTTCGTTAACGTCCATCAGTCTGTCAGTCAAAAATCTGGATCCTGACATTACTGAAACATTTTTCAAACTAGGTTTATGAAACTTGGTATGTGGATAAGGGGCAATAAGGGAATTACGCATGTCTAAAAGTATTTTGATTCTGACAAAAATTGTGGTTGCTATGGCAACAGAAACATTGAATATGGCTTCAAACCGGTAGGGGACTAATGTATTGCTCGCAATTCTTAATGACTTATTTTATCTTGTATTTATAGAGATGAGTTGAAACAATGTAGAAGTAAGATTGCTGAACTCGACACTGAGAGGAACCAAGTCAGAGGAGAAATACAACAGAAAGAATCTACCGGAAACCAGTAAGTTATCTATATAGGTACAAGTATTGTGCCTGATTCAATGTTTCTTTGAGTAAACATTTAAGTTTGCATCCTGTCAAATTGTATATGGGTGTTAACAGTAGACTTGCGTCTCAGTGATCAGGGGTATAATATACAGTCAGCTGAATGAACACATGTCTGAAAATAGACTTTTAATCGGTACTTTACTTTTATAACTTGTCTATAAAACTATCTCTTATGGTGGAGCAGGACTGGAGGTCAAAGGTTCAAATCCTTGAAGAGTTCTATCATGGTATATGACCAGTTTATGAGTCGCCAACTCATGAAGTATGCATTACCAGTCTGGCATAAAGACTCGGAGTTGGAAAGCAAATGTTCTCAGTGATAGTGAGAATAGTAATGGATATCTCATTTGACATATTGTTTTTTATGATTGATACTAATGTTGTAGTTTTGAGATTTCATCTCCTCTGTTAAACATGCTAAATAATTCTCTAAGTTATTCATCTTTCATTTTTTGTAGGTCGGCCATTCATAGATTGCGAGCTCAACATGACAGACTTAGTCAAGAGATATCCGATGAAAGACAAATTGAAAAGCTGATCTGTGACAGATTATCAAATGAAGAGTAAGGAACTTTCATATCTTTTTCAGAACATTGAACACTGTAACAACGTGAAAAGTTTTCAAATTTGTCAGTTCAAAGTTAAGTAAAAGGACCGAATATACCTCTTTGTTTGATAGGAAACTGCAGGATTTTTTGTCAGTCCAATTCAATATTTATTTGTCAGGACTATTAATAGACTGACAGTTTTCGGGGAGTCTGAAAATATTACAGCGAGTTGTAAGGGCATATAATACCGGATTCAGCTGGTCTGTCCACAATCTTGTGGACGGAACTCTTCCTGTTGTCATGAAAGGCTTGTCTTCAAAATTGCCTCCTCGATAGCCTAGTGGTTGAGCGTTCGCTACGAGTGCGGGAGGTCTCGGGTTCGATCCCTGGCCGCGTCATACCAAAGACGAAATAAAAATGGTACCAGAAATTCCCTTGCTAGACGCTCAGCATAAAAAAATGGAAACTGGCTTCTCTTCTCTCATACCCTCGTGGCGATGGATAACATCAGGAATGAGATGTCGAGAATGATTAATATAAGTTGGAAAAACTTGTTTCACAATCGACTTAAATAAATTAGTATAAAGTTAACTAAAATTTCATTTATGAACAACCTGAATATGTAGCTGACCTATGTATGTAACACACTTTGTAGTTGTACAATAATTAAGCAAAATTTAAATTTGAACGTAACTTTCAGATTTTCGTTACAGCTTTGATAAAACATTACCCTGGTTCATAGTCCAGGAAATTTGTCTTTAACTGAAATATTGTTTAAAAAGTCACTAAGAATTGCAAGCAATACAGAAGTTCTCTTCTGGTTTATTAGCCATGACCTTTATATTATTTTCAATGTTTCTGTTGCCATAGCAATCACAATTTTTTGTCACAATAAAAAAATATTTAGATGGGCATATTGATAGTCCTTGGGGACTAAAAGCAGCATTGAAAGTGAAATATTGGTACATCACTGTATTCAGGTATGAATTGAACAAAGTGGAAGTTGAGAGAGGGAAGTTTTTATTGGCCGAGGATGAGCTGGTGAAGAAAGAAGATAGATATGCTAAAGAGAAGACAGACTTGGCTATCAAACGTTTGAGAAAAGAAGAAAAGAAAGCGTATCAAGCTGAGAAAAATATGAAAAGTCAACAACGGTAAATTTTACCATTTTTGTATAAACGCATCAGATCCAATGGTATCGGGAGAATTCTGCCTCACATGGTTATTTTAATTCAGAACATCTTCATCTTTACTTCTATCTGAAGTTTCAGAAACTAGTATAATTGTGACCGTCTGATAAACAGATATTGAATGAATTAACCAAGTTTACTTTTAAAACTGTATACTTATTTTTGGTGAGCACTGCAGTTATTCAATATCATTATTGTATTGTATTCCCCTGCAGATTACAACAAGAAATGTTACGTGAGAGGCAGAGACAGCAGTATCAGTTTGAGGAGAACGCCAAACAAAGTCATGAGAAACATAGCAAATTTGTCAACAATACAATGCAAAAGTATGTACAATACTTAGTATATATTGTTATAGATTATTCTTGTAGTATTATACTTTTACAATTCATAGATTGCTTATTAATGTGATGTTATATATATATTTATATATGTTTATCACATAACCTGTGGTCCAGCAGTGCCGTGAAGCCGTTCCAGAGTGTGCAGTAAATAGGTAAATTAGCCTGACATGATGTAAGCCAATCCATGCTTTGATTTGGGCATGAGGTCAGGAGAATACCAACGTCATCAAGACGTCCCACTTAATGTCCCGCGAAATTTTGGTTGAAACCTATATGGAGTATTTTATCATTTTTGAAAAAACAAAAAAGTCTGTTGTTTTCATTTTATGTATTTCCTGATGAAGGCAAAATGCCGAAACGTTGATTATACAATATAATTAATTTCAACACGTGTTTTTTTTTACATTTATCATTTTTGAAAGAAAGTGGTCGTTTTCTAAGGTGATGTGATAAATAGATCTTACATTTGGGTTATTACATACAAGTTCAATTAAACTTACCAACAAAAACAATATGGCAATCAGCAAAGCCTCATGTCCCATCAGGCCTAGACACTAACTATTTTGGCCACTGGTCCGACGGGGTAAAAGCGCCAAATTTGTAAATAGGACAGTTACTGGTCCTCAAGAATTTTCACTGGTCCTTCTGGATTTTCACTGGTCACGGACCAGCGGACCAGTGTTAGTGTCGAGCCCTGCCCATTATTTTGTCCACTTGTTTAATAAAACTCATATGTAATAAGCATTCATGCAAGATCCTCTATATACAAGACTTCTTGTGCTTGTGTGGTGCTTGTATTGTTCTTTCTATAGCTTTTTTGCTGACAAAATGGTTTTGACTTCTTGATTAGAAAGTGAACAAGGATTGCAGCTTAAATTCAGGGAGGGTCGCAAGACAACTTAAAGTATGCAGATTTTGGTGACTGTCATACATAGTGTTGAAGCATTTTATCAAGTCACTTCCGGCAAAATCTGCCAGTTAACAGGGCGCCGATTAAACTTAGCTTTAATGGGTCACCTGGTCATGTGACTAGTGATAATCCGTCACCTTACCATGTGATCTGACAGACTTCTTCTTATATAAGAGAGTCGCTGGTTGAAATTCCGTACCCGAGGGTGAGGTTTTCCTATTGTAAATGAGCTGGTGGTTGAACGGTAATTTTCTTCGACTTACCTGCATCTACACGACGTCTATCAAGATTTCCGATGTCGTTGTTTATCTTGACGTCACGGAATGTTAATGAAAGAATAGCAATAAAGTCCCGAATTTGATCCCCTTACTGAGCAGATTTAGCAACTGGATAAGTAGAATAATAGGTTAGTGCCGTGAATGAAGTAAAAGTTTATCCGGCTCGGCTGCGGAAATTATTGGATTCGCCTAATCCTCACCCGATAAATTCCTCCCCCTTGCCAGACAAACTTTTTCATCCACGGCACTAACTTATTATCCTCTATATAAGGCAACAGCTACTGTAATCACTAAGAATGACATGGTTATTTTTCAATTTGCAGGCAATATGAGTGTCCCAAATTTTTAACTTCTGTCCAAATATTTAAGTTTTCTTTAACGATCATTGAATTTCGTGAATAAAAGCTGTGGCGGTCAGATTCTGTAATGATGCTGTAATATGTCTGATAATGTACTGACTGTGATACTGTATTCTTGTAGGTTAAAACAAAGACAAGAGGAGGAAAATTTACGTTACAAAGAAAATATGCAAAGAAAAATGGATATGTTGTTGAAATTAAAAGGTGACATCACATCAAACAGGGTAAGACGTATATATATATATATATATATATATATATATATGTATGTGACTACAGAGTATAATTAATTATATGACCTCAATGATTTTATAAAAAAAGATAATGAAAATTGGACAGGGAAGACAGCAATCAACTTTATAAACAGCCAAGCACAGAAAACATAAAAACAACACAGACCACAATTAAATGGCACAAAGAAAGGCAATTATGACATGTTGTTGATGTCATGATTATGGAAATATGATTTTGTCTGTTTGCACAAAATCATAGTAAATAATCCTCTTCAAAAAAAGACCAAATAGGGTCGAATTATAGAGATAAAGAGTGGTTTAGGAGCAAATATCCTCTTCAAATATTGCTGATTTTACTGTGAACATATTGTTTCCTTTTCCGTACCAGGAGAACTTGAAGGCACTACGGGCACGTGACAAGGCCGCAGAGAAGAAAGACGAGCAACAACTTGAACAAGTACGGCAGAAAATTCTCGATGAAGGAGGAAATCCTGACCAGATTTTACTGATTCAAAAACGTATCAGTGACTTCGAAAAACAGAAAACGTACGTAGCTTTATATAACAATCATAATACTATATGTTTGTGTTATATTGTTTGTCATCTTTAGTTTTTGAAGACATAGAAAAATTGAGAGAAAAATCCGTCGTTTAGTGTGACAGATCTTGATTCTTAAATGTATCAGTGACTTCGAAAAGCAGAAAACGTACGTAGCTTTATATAATGATCGTTATACTATATGTTTGTGTCATATTGTTTGTCATCTTTAGTTTTTTAAGACAGAAAAATGGTCAGAAAAAAAACCCAGAGAAAAAGTCATTTTTCATGATTGATTTTGATTCTTAAACGTATCAGTGACTTTGAAAAACGGTAAACATGCGCAGTTTATGTAATGATAATCATACTATATGTTTGTAATATTGTTTGTCATCCTTGGTTTTTAATGACATAGAAGAAAAAAACTGAAAACCATTGATTTTCTGGGTATTTTATTAGATATTTGATATTTTGTTTTAACACAGGCAATTTGAATCTGAGAAAAAGGATAAACAGGCAGGTATTATGGACAAAATACTTGTTGAAGAAAGAAGAATGAAACTTAGGAAACAACAACAACCATTATTGTGGGACGACCCTCAACGTGAGAAATCAAAGATTGTAGGACCACAAAAGAAAAGACCCTTGAAGACTTTTGAGACATACCAGAAAATGACATCTGAAGATGACCTTTCTTTGGATCTTCAACATTCCATGGATGAACAGGTAAAATTACTAAAAATCTGGAGTCACTCAAACTATGCTATTGGGTTATCTTTAAAGCTAAGTGATTTAAACAGAGGTGCAATAATGGTTTAACAATGGGATTGTAAAGAAAACACCATTTTCAATACGACCGCCGATTAACAGGTTTAACTGGTTTCATTGTTTTGAAATTGTCCCAATTTTAGTCATAATTTTGAGTGACCAGCACTACCCCTTAAAATGTGATATAATTGTCCATGATTTGTCCATATTGTTTTGTCCATATCATTTTGTCCATGTCTTATCAATGATTTGTGCATGTTTTATCCATGTATTGTTCATGTTTTATCAATGATTTATCCATTGTTTATCCATGGTTTGTCCATGATTTGTCCATATTTTATCTATGTTTATCCATGGTTTATCCATGTTTTATCAATGATTTATCCATGTTTTGTCCATGTTTTGTCCATGCATTATCCATGTTTTATCAATGTTTTATCCATGATTTATCCATGTTTTAGGAGCTAGAGAAGTACGATGCTGAGAAGTTAGATAGTGGACAGACAGAGGTTGATATGTTAGCTACTGAACCAACTATAACACAGGATATTGAGAGTAGTGAGTCGAGTGATGATGAAGATGTAGGTCAGAATGCTGTAGATCTAGCTAAACCAGAATTTGAAGGTCTCTGGGATCATCATAAACCATACAAAGCTCCTAAAGACTTGGACGCTTCACCATTAAAACTAGCTGGTGCATCCAAAATGGATAAGGTAATATTAACTTATACTCTGACACGCCCACTGATCCCATTTGAAAAGTGTACATTATTTTCGTAAGCTGACAATTATGTTGTTCATCCTCACCAAACTGTACAATAACCTTGTAAGAAGACACTTTTGATGAAAAACTAGTTCAATATCTATTACAAATTATTGTTAAGGTATATGCTAAGTCATTGTTAGATATTGGGATATTGTCAGTCAGTTAGTGAATGCGATGAAACCTGTTTGTAGTATGACCGTACAGTGGAACAGCAACAAGTCGTATTGACAGATGGTCTGTCTTAACAAGTTAAATATCATTAGAAATAAACTGATGTGAAATAAAATGGGTGGTCTGACAGGTTTCGTAATGGTGACTATCTTTTGATTATGTGTTGCTTACAGATTACCTGTGTCAAACATTTGCAATGGGGAGAAATGTCAATGTTTACTATACATGTATACTATACTAACTTACGTACATGAATGTTTAACTGAATATTTAACTGAATGTTTCTAATTCTAATTTTAGGCAATACTTGGACAAGTTTTAGAGAAGCATCGTGCTGGTATTGTTGTAAAGCAGGTTGCTGCTGGCAGAGAGTTCTCTGGTTGTCCATTCTACAGTAAACCTGATGTCATTCATTTCAAGGTATACAGGCCTAGTCCAAATCACCTGAAACATCTCAAATAGAAATAGCAGCTTTCATATTTTGTTCAATTCAGAGTTTGTGACCAATCTCAAGTTGAGAGGTTTGGAATTTGGCTGAACATAATGACTTCTAAACGAAGCTGTCCAGTCCCATGGTTTCAAAATTTTATTTTCCTTATTTGTGTTTGTGATGTCCTGCATCGAACATCAATTGTTTTGCTTTGTGTCCCCATAATATTTCCATATGATGACAATGTCATGCTCAGTGATTTATTCTTCCACATACTGAGCATGATACTTGATAGGCATAGACAGTTAGCTCAACATTATATGTACGCTGATGGTGTGCAGTATCAAAGTTAAAATAATCCTAATCTGATTTTAATTGATAACCAAAATACAAACATTAATTGCATTTTATTAACAAATTGTCAACATTTTACACTCAAACTGCACCTTTTCAAATGTTGATAATTGTCCTCATTATTATTTTCAGGATTTTGATGTTGGAAAGTCATACAAAAAGAAAGTTGCTCTGACTAATGTGTCATATACTGTGAATTACTGTAAATTCCTGGACATCACAGAACATCTTAAAGACTTCATACACGTCCAGTAAGTTGTAGTAGCATCACATATAATAGGATAGTTAGCACCTATAGTGGGACTCAAACCGTTACTGTACAATATGAAGTATGTAGTAGACCACTAGGCTATCACAACAACCTCAAAACTTTTTGATAAAAATGTATTTTCGTGGGGTCGTAATTTTGTAGGTTACAAAACATGTTGGGGTTAAAAGTACTTTAAAATCATTATTTTTTTTTTTTGTTGATTTTGTTGTTGCACTCGGCCACGAAATCTTATCCCCACGATAAATCGACCTCTCAAATATTGAACATGGGCTTATCCTTTCATAAATTTACGACCCCACGAAAATCCATTTTATGAAAATCCATGAAATTTAGAAACCCACGAAAAATGTTGTATATAAACACTCTCCACACGCCTGTATCAACTTATCTCATTTTGACCTTCATATTGACCTAATTTTGGACTTAGACTCATTGAAAGGCCAAATTCTTGGTTAACCCAAATTTACCCGTTTCGTCTATTATTAATATGGATTGCTACAAAGCTTTCATACTTGCATGGATGTTGTATTTGAACATTCTCCACACACCTATATCACCTAACCTCATTTTGACCTTCACATTGACCTAATTTTGGTCTTAGACTTAAACCTGGCTTACCATCATATAGTGTCCCTTACATTATTATCAAAGCCATGTAACACTATCCAACATTTTGACAGAATTATGGCCGCTGATTGACTTAGCTTTTTTATGGGCAAGGTATGGGGGCAAACGCATTTATTCTTTAATTAGACATTAATATATCCTCCTTGTTTTTCTTCAGTTTTGACCCACCTGGTCAGATGTCAGCTGGACTTACCTGTGAGATGTTGGTCACATTCAAACCAATGGTATGTTTTACTTAAACTTGCTTCAATCAATGTATTTCCTTATTGGTTTGTAGTTTTACATTCAAACTATTTATAATACTGAATGCTACTGTAACTGATTAAATCCTGTGCTAGGTTTGTCTCCTACATATAGTGAGAGAGACAGATTGATTTTGTACTGGATGTCATAAAGTTTGTCCTCGCTTGCTCTCCTTAACCACCAGTTGGATTTCTAAGAAATACATAATACATATTTTGTACCAACCCTAGTTGCACTTATTGAGTTTTAGAGTTTTAGGTCTGATGAATATTGCCCTTTGTGGGAGACAGACTTTTTGTCTCAAAATTCCTTCCAGTATTTGTTTGCTATATCTGAATGTAATTATGATAACTGTGTTTGTACAATTTCAGATCAATGAAGATTTGGTTGGGGAGGTTAAATTTCTCTCACAGACTGGTCCATTCTCTATCCCACTCAGATGTACAACCAAGAAATGTGATGTAAGTGTGATACAGTCTATCTACCAGTAGTGTGTACTTTCTAATCTATCAGTGATTACTTAACATGTTCTGTCCTAAAGCGGTCATAACTTAACTGCTAGATGTCATATACAAATAATCATTAAAATGTTGTCAATCTCATTAAAATCAGACCCTTATTACGCTTCACTACTTTATGCTGATATAGGATCTGACAACACTCTGTATGGGGTCATGTCAGAGTGAACTTTACGTCATCGATTCAAATCGCTTCTTTCACAAATCTGAAGGTGTGGTGAAAGTCTGCTGAGGCTATGTGACGTCTTTGGGTGCCAGAAAGGGAGTTTGATCCTCTTAAGGAGTGTAGTCAAATCTCAAACAGTGTCCCTTACAGAGTGTAGTCAGATCGCTAACAGCGTTAAGGAATTTAGCAAATCCAATTAAATGAGATTGGTTTATATATTGAATTATGATATCTTTCTTGTGATCATTTTGAAACATGTTAACAGTCCATTGTTTGTTTTTTTTAAATTGAACATGCAGGTACACTTATTATCTTATTTGAGTATTATGGTTTATATTTAAGCTTATTTTCCACCATAAAATTCAAACACAAAAAGTGATTAAAATGCAAGAATCAATATGCTTTATAGAAAGTATCTATGGAAAATATCTTAAATGCCTAATACTTGTATAGAGAGTATCAAGGGGAAGTAACTAATTTTAAAAGTTTCTGATACATTGTACATTTGCAGCTGTCAGTTGATATGGATGTGATACAGTTTGGTACGACTGTCATTGATGAGACGTTGAAACGTACATTCACATTATCAAATAAAGGAGCGCTTGGAACAACATTTGAATACTTCAAACTTACTGGTAAGCATTGTTCTTCCCCGCCCTTCTAAAGAAGCTTTGGGTAATTGCATTGCATATGCTGGTCCATCCATCCATACATCATATTCAAATAATAACTATAAGTAGTAAGAGACCCTACAGTCTTCAAAATTGATAAGAGAATAATGACCCTTTATTATTGTAGCTCTTTACATAATGCATCTAAACTATGTAACAAATTGAAAATCTTGATTTTCCTGTTTAGCTGATACACTTTAGAAAATTTAAGATTTCCCCTTAAAATGCTCATCATGTGGCTTCCAGACAACACCCTTCAACTTACCTTAATGTAGAAAGCTTTAAAATTATTCGCTGGTTTTGTGAACTAAACCTAATTTCGCAATTCAAAAGTGTGTTTATGAAGTTGGACTGATTAAAGAGTTACAAACTGGTTTTGTGAACTAAACCTAATTTCGCAATTCAAAAGTGTGTTTATGAAGTTGGACTGATTAAAGAGTTACAAACTATGATATTTAATCAGAGTATTATGTATGTTTACAGGTATGAAAGCTAAGACTGCTACAAGTGCACAAACTTCACTTGGAAGAATGGTAAATATTTTCTTTCTCATACCACCTATAATATCCTCTATATACAAATACATACCAGACAAATAAAGAAACATCTTCTATATACTAGAGCAGCTCAATTACTACTATTTTTTTATGCTGGCAGAAAGAAACACCCTTTATAAAGTTTAACTTTAAAGTAATGTTATCATGAATAAATTAAGCTTGCAATTGCTTATCCTAAACCTACTAACTTACATTTTGACAAAGAATCTGTGACTTCTCCGTAGGAAAATTGACATCTAATTTTCATGAGCTGCTACTACCAGGAATCGAACCCGGGTTGCTGGGTTACAACCCGTATTACAAATCCAGCGCGCTAACCACTGAACAGCCGCAACTCTAAATATTTCCATTAGACTTGAGTTGTTGGTATGTGACAATGTAGTATTACTGGAGGTATGAATCATATTTCTCTAGTATGTTATGCCACGGAAATACATTAGACGGAAAAGCAACTCATTCGACTCCCACTATATTTCCTATATAGACCGCCATATTGGAATGAAATATCGCGATCGGCTTACTTGTACGAGACTTAGCGAGACTTGACGAGATTCTCAAGTTGGCGCTTTTTTTCCCGCTAGTCGCCGCCATCTTGGATTATTTCACCAATTCAGTCTGATTTGTCAATGAGATATCTGTTTTCATTTAAAGCAACTCTTCGTCAAAATAAGCAGAGCTGGGTATTTATTTGTTCCATTATGTGTTTGGAAAGTTTTTGTATAGATAGTTTTGCCGATTCATCTGTCAATTGTGACATAGACCACATTTTCTGTGACCTATCCTGATCGATAAATTTTCAAGCTTCCTATATTTACTTTTTTAAATCCCTAAGGTAACTAATTTACGACTGTTTTTCTTATAAATAAATATTTTTTGTGATCTTTGGGGTGTCCTCTATTTGTTGAAAATGATCAAACCACTTAGTTTTGTGGTTTTGACACGAAAAAAAGATTTCTTTTGCATAAGTCATGTTCACAATTATCGTGCTTACCGAAGCGCGCAATGCATTATGGGTAGTCAGGTCATAACTAGGCTATTTTTAGACCTGCGTATCCGTTCTGTGTATATCCGTGGTTATGCTATATAATTAATCATGTTACATTACAGACAACTAACGAATCAGGACATGTTGTCAGTCCTGATGTTACTGATGCTGAAAAGTCAAAGAAAGATATAGAAAGTGGTGATAAAAAGGCTGAAGGTAAGATCTTATAATTATTACCTTCAGTAAATGTTACAACGATTTGCTTGGAATAAACAGCGTGGTTGTATCAAGATTCGTATTGATGTTTTTATTATTCAAGGAGTTATAAATTTGTTCACAGCAGCTACAATTTATATTGATTTAAAACAATTTAATGAAAGATTTATGTTTCACATTGATGAAATATTTTTCTTGTTTCTATAGCAACAACAACAAAGACAGGTGAGGAAAGTCAAGTTATTACAGATGGCCAGGAAGGTCAAGAGGGGACAACTGAAGGGGAAGGTCAAGAAGGGGCTGGAGAAGAAGGTAATTATAGTTGTATTGATAACACATTTGGTTGTTTACAAACAATTCATGACTTTCTGTTTGACTTCTACAGCCCACTCGCTCGTCACCTGAGAGATCCAGGTTTGATACTGGTTCTCTCAGGCAGGTTATCAACCGCTATGTTCTTCCATGAAATTGGCTAGTGGCATGTCCTCCACATGTGGAGAAGTTGTCAGTTGCTTGTAGAAGTGCAAGTTCATAATCAATTACAGGAAAATTGGTTAGATCTACATTTCTGCAATATATGACTGAAAAACTGTTGATGAAAGCCAGTTTAGGCAGGTTATGTTCTTCTGTGACATTGGTTATGTCATGTTCTCAACATGTGGAGTAGTTGTCAGTTGTTGATGGAAGAGTAATGTAGTACTGGTTGATACTGAATTACAGGAAAACAGATAAGGTCAATTTACCATATATGACTATAAACATTTTGATAAAAGCTACCTATCCTTTGACTGGCTGCTTAACACTGTATAGTTAACTTAACACTTATACTTCAAATACTATGAGTCATGTTCATCAACATTCACAGGTCCTCCGGTAGATGATGGATCACCTGATCTACTGATAAGTGAGTTTGATGATTATGGTACATTAGATGGTATGAAAGCAGGACCAATAGCTACTGGTGAGATCGGACCATTCTCATCTGTCAAACTTGAAATCATCTGGAATCCTTCTGTACCAGGAAAAGTGGACTCAGAATTTCTTGTTACATTTGCCGATCCATTGTCTGATAGTGTAAGTATCTAGACCTGGTAATTGTTTGAAATATTGAAACCATACCAATACAGGGGTCCTATAGAGGCATAATGCCCAATCCCACAAGTCTGTTTCGTGTGCCATTAGTGCACACCCCATACACCAAAATATTGTATTTGTGTTAAGATTCAGCTAATGAAAACTCAAATGACCATAACTTTGTCAATTCATTGAATTTTTTCTTCAAATAAATTTTGTTTTCTGCTCAAAGGTTCATTCTTTCTAGTGCAGCAAATCGGGATGATTCTGGAATTGTAGGGCCCCTGAGCAATATAAATCTAGGTTAAGTATCTTTAATTGGTAGGTTTTCCGTTGTCATATCTAAAAGTTATAAATATATTCTTGGTACATGTTAAAAGTCCTGAACTTTGGTGATAAATTATAACCGCATTAGCCTATTTAGCTGATATTTGTAGATGTCTTTGCCCTTTGACAGACGACTCCGAAAATGTATATAGAACATGGTTGTAATTTATTTCAGATATCATTACGAGCTCTTGGTAGCGCAATAGATGTCCCGGTATGGGTGGAGAGACAGACAGTGGATCTGAAGATATGTATGCTGGATAGACTGTATCAAGATACTATAGTAGTCAACAACAGGTTTGCAAAATCATTTATTATTCTGGTTTCTCTTACATTTGTTATGTGGATCCTAAAATCACACTTATATGAGAATTGTTATGAATGGTGATATTTTACGAATTTTAAGTCATAATTAACCAGATAAAAGTCTATTAATTTAGAAAAGCCCTTCCTACTCCTAACACTTTCCACTAGAGATCATTCATGCCTACCATATTTAATTGATTGTGAGGTAACTGAATAAAGGCACTTTGTTTAGGTAACAGTCCCCAATGAAAAAAAACCTTTAATTATTAGTTTGGTCCATTTGTCAGACCATTGTGCAAGCGGTTAAGTGGTAATATTTTTTATATTATTGAATATGTCTCCAAAAGTGTTTCAAACTTGCTAAAGAAAAAAGTTGAACTTGTTTGTGATTGACCTGCATGTTAAGTTTTTTGTCAGAGTCATTTTCTCTATGACTATCAAAGATATCCACTTAAAACTCAACACAGATATTCACAATTGCAAGGTCAGTCCATACTGACAAGGCTGGTAACCCTATGACCTATATTTATGGAGTTATTTGCCTAGGTTATACTTAGAACTTTTGGATCACATATGAGCATGTGTACTATCAAGTATGAAAAAGTTATATTAAGATTTTGATGTTTTTTATAGAGCAACAACTGCATTAAGGTTGAAGTTTGAAGTGTGTAAAGAACTAAGAGACCATTTAGAATTACTACCAAAAACTGGCTACATCCAGGCACAGTCACAGTTTTCTGCACAGCTCAAATTTATTCCCAGGTAAGATATTTAATATGTATTATTATACTTCGACCTTGGCCGAGTGATTAGGGTGTCTGCCTTGGAAGTGGGAGATCGAAGGTTCGAATCCTGGCGGAAGCTGGGTTAGACCTGATGCCGTTGGTTGGTTAGCCGCCAGCTAGTTAAAGAATGGTTACCATTGACCCAACTCTACCAGGTGCCCACCAATAATGAGATAGGATTCAGGAGGTACTATGCGCACGAAAGATAGGTGTCTCATAAGTCAAATTGGCTGGCCCTTTCAATAGGAGTGACACTGTAATAAACAAAGCCTTTACCTTTGTATTTGTTTGATGCTCTGCATAGTTAGTTTCAGGTGGCTAGTTCACCCGGTGTCAGGATAATGTGACTAATATACTTTGATTCTTTATAATTCTTTTACAACTGCAAAATGGTGACTGATATGGTTTGTATTAGTTCATTAACTGAATCATTATTTGTATTGCAGCTCCTTTAATCAAACTTTATAATTGTAAACAAATTATAAAGACTTAAAATTTGATCACAAGTTTACGATTTTCGTAAGTTCTTTGATAAAACAGTACCCTGGTGTCTAGGGATTTTACTGTTTGAGCTGCTTGTATGATGGACTCAGTCTGCAGCCTGTATTTGTTTTTATGGCCCCAAATGGTGGCATATCAAAATTGAACCACCAGTCTGTTTGTCCGGGTATTCAGGTTAAAGTTTTTAATAAAGTTCAAATAGTTTGTTTACTATCAATGCTATTGCATTGAAATTTGGCACACTTATTTATTATCGTAAGTCAACCCTACTCGACATGTGGCCTAACTCTAGGATGATTTTGTAAGGAGTTATGGCCCTTTTTGATTTCAGACAAAGTTTATTTGAGCAAGGTGGCAAGTACTTTGACAAGGAGACTGGTGTTCTGGAAGCACCTATGACTATACGAGTTGCTGATCAGGTAAATGTTATATAATCTCAACTTTTGTTAACCATTTACAGTAGGATTAAACGACTATTTGTTGAAGTTCACGCATGTGTAAACCCCCAATCTGAAGGCATGAATGAATTCAAATTTCAATGCAAAAACATAGTATAAAGTTCGGACAGGGAAGGCAGCACTGAAGTTAACCAGCCGAGCACAGAAAACATAAAAATATACAAGGCATGATGTAAAGAAAGTCCCAGCTGCCAAAAAGCTGAATGAACTAGTTTCAGCAATAAAAAAGCTGAATGCCCAAGCTGAATGACCTAGTTTCAACAGTAAAACGGCTGAAATAGCTGGTTTTAGCTGTCAGAAGCCCTATAAAGATAATGATAGCTGAATGACCTAGTTTCAGCAATAAAAAAGCTGAAAGCCCCAGTCTGATGAGATCTTGGAAAAGTGCTGTGATAATAGAACCCTGGAGACTATTAGTACATGATACAATCCATGTAGATATATAATATTGTGTTGTATGATGTATTTCAGACAGCTCCGGTACCATTCACTGTAACAGCTGTTGTCACTAACTCAGATATGGAATTTGATACTACAGAGATAGACTTCGGTGATTGTACAATCTATGAAACTACAAAAACAACCATCAAATTAACCAACAAATCTATCTTACCTCAGGAGTATGGCTTCGTTGGACATCCACAGGTAAAATAAATCTAGTTTTGTACTCAAAGACATTTATTTTAGGTTGATTATGAAACAATTTCTCAACTTATATTAATCATTCTCGACACATCGTTCCTGATGATATCCATTTCTCTGTGAGTATGAGAGAAGAGAAGCTGATTTCCCCTTTTAACTGAAAAGCATCTAGCAGGGGTTCCACGAGCTTCTGAATCTGAATGGTCACTTTGATACTTTTGACTAAACTTTACCATTTTATAGTTATAATGACCCTCCAAAACAAAATATTGAGGGCCAAATTTGGCTTTTTGGAAATGTCAAGGGTCAAAACCCCTACTCTCAAGTGAATTGGAACACCTGTTCAAGCATGGGAATAACTGATACCATTTCAATATGATGTGGACATTAGTGTTTTCCAACCCCTTTTGGGCCCTTGAGGAGACAGTAAAATTAATTCTGCACAACAGAACAGTACATATAAGTATACCTCTGCTAAAGAGCATCCTCTTTATATACAGTCAGATCTCGATACAACGACACTGTTTGTTCTCGATCAAAATGTCGTTATAACGAATTTGTCATTATACTGAATTTTACTAGTGACGAGATTTGATTTGGATATGTTTCATAGAAATCAATTAATGATTAACATATAATTTATTATGTCATAAAATTGACATTATCAGCAAAATCAGCAGTATGAAATTATCATGATTACATAAAATTATATTTAAAATGAAATACAATGTTTTGAGAGAGCTCCAAAATAAAGGGCATCCGAATTTAAAGATGTCCGGATACTACTACAGTAAACTATAAAATCTAACGCTTTAGAGAATAATTTGGTACTTCATTGTGTTACAAATTTTACCCTATTGTCTTTAAGAATTGATGAATTAATAAATTAAGTCGAGAAATCTCGATTAACATCGTTTATTTCGTGAACCGTACGATTTCTTAAATACGAATATATGCGATGACTTCGCTTATCTCCCTTGATTACGAATGCGCGAGCCGTAAGCACACCAACCGTGATTCGACTGTGAAAGGTTCCACTATCATAAAGAGAGCAATTAAGATGATTTTCACAAGTGTAATTACATAATAAGGCTCCTTGCTCAGAAGGTGACTTTGTGAAGCCGATAAATAGTTCAGGTGTGAAAAATAGTCCATTGATAGTGTCAGTATATCGAGTATTAATTACTGTGTAAACAATCGATTCGTTCCCATCTTTTTGCTGTCGGTGTCGGTAAGTGAATATGTCGTTATAACGGATACTATTAACGTTGTATAGAATTCGTTCCCACCAATTGGTGTCGTTATAACGAAATTGTCGGTATATCGGGTGTCGTTGTAACGAGTCCTGACTGTACTTCAAAATTTATAATAAAATCTTCAATTTTGTTGAGTAGTATGAAACAAAATTGAAAAAATGCATCTCCATTTAACAATACTGTAATATATTTCTAAGAAATAAGTCATGCTATGATATTTATATGAAAATTCATTGAATATTGTGTTTCTTTGGCCACTGGGTGTAGTAATTGTAATAACATGCGAAAAATTATTGGGATTCTTTACAATCAATTATTATAAATGTTTGTTTTTTCAAAAAGATAATAAAAAATGATTTAAAAATGTTTCTTTTAATTTTCAGTATATTGAAGTTCAGCCTAATGATGGATTTGGGACATTGTTACCATTGGAAACAGTAGAACTTGAAGTCCTCTTCAGCCCAAAGAAAGCTAAAGATTACAAATTTGAATTGAACTGCAAGTCACTTATAAATCGGTAGGTTGCAGTTCTTGAACTGATCTGTCTAGCTAATGAATTCAGTATTTTATATACATTACAAGCTCTCCAGAGCAACAGCCTTGAATTAGCCTAGGCTAGGGATACACAAAGTAGGGTTGCTGCTACGCACAGGTAAACTTTATAGTAAATGATTACTTCTGGAACGAAATGGCATTGTTATGCTCAAGTGAGGGTTGCTTATTGGGAGACACTTCCCCTTACTGTCTACATTGATTAGTAGAAGCATATTGCTTACTGGTAGTAACAAGAAATCTAATTATATTCCCTTTATTGCATTGTATATGTCATTCCACCAGTCATCTGTCAGTCTGTTGTAAAACGAAAACATGATCTTTTAATAAATACAGAACACTTAAAGCCCCATTAAGCTCTAAACGCTTATTCTCAAAAAGCAATAACCTGGTAACCTCTCTACAGAATGATGCATTTTGAGCACTTTAGTTGAGTCCCAAAGGTGGAAAACATCATAAGATGGAAGAAAACAGAATGCAGTCTCCAGTTGGTTTGTTTATAAAATAACGTATTGTAAATGACCAATGCACTATTTATAGTCAAAGGGAAGCAACTCCTGCAAAATTCATCAATAAAGTAACATTCTGTCGTCAATTATTTGTCATTTGTGAAAAACATCCTAATTCCTTGTGTTTACTGGATGATCGGAAAAAAGTTATGGGAAAGAAAATTGGGCTTAAAGGCCACAGTCCTCAAACTGGGTCGTACTGTTGTCCAATATAAAGGTGTGTATGTCTTACTGTGTTGTTATACATTACAGAGAGTTTAAGATCCAATGTCAAGGTGTGGGTGTCATTATGTGTTTTTATACATTACAGAGAATTTAAGATCCAATGTAAAGGCGTGGGTGTGTTGCCACCTCTAGAACTCTCACACCAAGTTGTCCATTTTGCTGCAACATCTTTATACGACGTTTCCACAGCAGCGTTACATGTGATCAACTCACATACAAGTATGAATGAGTTCACACATCCTGTACCAAGAATAGGAAAAGGTAATTTCAGGGACTTCTTTAATGAGTTATCTTCCCATTAATACTCTCTAAACGAATGCAAGTTGGTTCTTTCATTTTATATAGGAGTGAGGCAATCTGTCTTTCGCTCGGTACGTCGGCTGGTCAGCTGGTTTACAGAGGATAACTTTGGTTAGAAATGTAATATTGTCATGAGACCTGCTGTATAGGTAGCTGGTGTAAATGTGCCGCTCAAGTTGGAAAGCAGGGCTGGTGGGGTCAAGGTCGCCATAACTAAAAATAGAAAATCAGTTTCCGTTCAATATTTTTTGTTGGGAATGAAATATTTTGTTGAATTTGCTGTAAAGGTAGTGAATATTTAACAGCAAACATGTATCCAGTGGTGTCTGGTTGTAAGGCTTACCTGCAAACCTGGTTTCTGTGACAATTCGGTGCTCTGGGGGTATAATTTGTCACCGTGTGGCAATTCTAGTTTTTATTACTCTGCTTTTATCCCTATTTTCTTTCAATTGGATAACTCAGCTGTTATGCCTATTTGTTTTTGCGTTTATTGAGAACAGCAGAATATTTAAATGATTTTGTTGTTCTTTTCTGACTTAAGTGTTTAAATATGACTGTCCTTAACATTTTATTTGACAAAAAAGTTAGGCTTCTTTGTCATTTGCATTATCAAACTACTCACAAGTTGGATACATTCAACGACCCAATCATTTACTAATGAGCCAAAAGTATACAAATATACAAGTTTTGTGTTATAGGTGAGATAGCCCCTGTTGGACCGACATCGTTTGAGTTTGTGATACCTGAAGGTGCTCCAGTGACTATATCACCATCAGTTGGTACCATACAGCCGGGCGAGGTATGTGTTGCTCTACTACCAGTTCAACAATTGACCAGTATCTTCATTTCAGCTCCACTTTTCTCAGTCTGGTTTTAATCCATAAAGACAAATATGGGGAACATCTGGATTATGGCTTTACGGAAAAAATTGACTTACACTAAGTTCAAGGAAACGAGATTTGGCTGTACAATACATGTTTAACACTAGGTCTTGCTATACCTCGCTGACCTTATATCCAGCTTCCTAGGCTAGTTGTAGGCACTGGTATGATTCACATGTTACATTGCTTATGTTCTCTTCCATAACATAGCTACCATCAATTCTATGTTGACAATTATATTCTAATCAGAAATGAAATATCATCAATAAATACGTTGTCAGTTGATGGTGGAAGAATAACCAGAAAAAGCAGGTAAACTTGCCTATATGTTTAATCGAGAACAATATTGAACAGCAGAATAAAACTCTTATCATGGATACAAACTGCACCGTCTGAAACCTACTAAATAACAGGTTGGCTAAGCCAATGACTAGGTAGTATTAAGGGCATTTTAAAGCCACATCCAAATTTTATGAGGCCATAAATTCCCTTTGTATGATTTGATAGTTCACTTCAATTCTGTTTTGTTTCCATGACAATATTTAGTACATATGTGTAATTTGACGTTGTCTACAAAGCAATTTTTGTTTTATCATCAGAAATCTAGAATTCAGATAAGATTTGCTCCAACATTGAATGAAGAAGATGTCCGTAAAGAAGCAGTACGGATGGCTACCAGACAAATGGAGCAACAAGCAGATAAGGAGTACAAAGAAGCCTTAAAGAGACAAAAGGAGGCTGAGGAAGCCCAGGTATATCAGTGCTTTAACAAACAATGTATGCAGCAAATCTATGTACTGTAAAATCACTTTATATTTTGGCATTAAATTTCATGAATTTTGGTACAGCTATACATGTATTTGTTCTTTCATACAATATTTTAGCATTTTTCTTAAAATCTATAGGTCTCAGTCATTTACACCTATATTTGGTTTTTATACATGTTTATAGGGAAATAATTAAGTAAATATAGGGACCACCACAATTACAAAACTTTCTCGCCATATATATCCCTGGTGTTATTTAGCAACTCCCAAACTCAGTTATTAGATTATTTACATGTATATCATTCCCCCTTGTTTTTCCCCAGAATGCTCCAGCAGCTGCCGGTGGAAAGAAAGGTGCAGCCCCTCCTGCTAAAGGGGCAGCTGCAAAGGGCAAGCAGACCCCTGGTAATAATTCTGTCAATTTGACCGGACCTAAACCTGTAACTCCACCTAAACCTGAAGAAATTACGAAGGAGTAAGTATTAATGTGATTAATGATCTTATTTATTTGTTATTGTATGAATATGACGATAGCTCTCCCAAGTGGAGATAAATAAAGTATTTATCTAAGTATTAGTGTGTGTACATCCTTACATCTATTGTCACAAATGATTAACGTGCATTGATTTACCATTTATTATCGTGTGTTTTCGTTATTGTACCTTAAGAATGAAAACACGACAAATGACAGTGTGGACTTACTATGTGGTATCTGACGTAATTTCTTGCTGACGTAATTTCTTGCTAAGAACGCAAGTAAAAATCTGTAAAGCAGTTGAGACAATTCGGGCAAAAATTGATCTATTGTACAAAAATATGAAGTTGCATGGATAGTATTCATTGTCGAAGATGTCTCCTAAAATCAGTCAAAGAATAAAATATTTATGGTTGTTTTTAATTTTTTGTTGACAGATTTTTACTTGCATTCTTAGCCAAAATTACGTCACATACAATGTGTCTACACTTGATAAGCACGGAATATTCGTGTATTCCAGGTAAATATTGCTTAACAATACAATGGTTGTTGTGATGTTCGTTGATTACAATAATTCATGTTTATATTATGGATAAAGGAGTTGAGTGGGAGCTCAGTTACTAAGATATTACTTTATAAATAAAATGGATTTTCTAAAGTTCACACCGTGATTATTTTTGAACTTTTTACCCCCATGGCTTATGACATTATATGGTACACATTTGTTAATGTTATTATGCCCACTGGTAGTTGTCTAGTAATATCGCTTCGTCTGTTGGTCAGTCAATAAGTACTAAAGTTGTCTGATGGATCACAAAAGAAGTCTCAGGTATATGACTTCATTTGATATTATGGTCGGCATGTTAAAGGTCTAGATGACCGTAACCTTGACCACAAAATGACTATCTGGTAGTCACTATGGGGCATAAATGCTTTACAAACATCTTTTATTTTACAGCCGAGCACTTATTTTGCATGTTTCACATCAACTCATAGCACAGTGGTCAAGTGGATAACACTCTAGAGGTCCCTAGATCGAATCTCGGCCGGGTCATTTCTGATACGCTTTTTAGTGTTTCCCACCCAGCTCGAGACGAAACTGGTTGGAAACCCAGAGGAAGTCTCGCGTGTATCAGGGCTATATACTGAGCATATTAAATAACCAAGGAGTCTATTCGAAACGAGCTAGGGTAACACACCCGTTTTCTTGTATCACATCTCTTTCTCTTCAGTGATTTTAAGTCTGCCCTTGACAAACAAATGTCTACGTCCCAGTAAAGGGTTCGGCATTAATGGAAGATAGATAGATAGATGTGAGAAGTGAATATGATGTATCATTATAGATTGTATGTAATATTTCAGTTCAGCAGCCTATGCTGCAGCAGTTGGTTCATTGTGTCGACAATTCAAAGGGAAGTTTAACTCAATCACAGTACCTTGTTACGTTGCATCAGGGGAGACAACTAATCCAGGAGAACTTCCGTACAGGTGAGATAACATGACACATTTAATTTAGTTTACCGGTATACTAATTTATTTTATTGGTTTGAATTCCACCCACCGGGTGAGGATTCATATACAATTGTTAAATATTTAATGGGTAGCTACTGTCCCAGGCATTCATAAAAGCCAAGTGGCATGTCTGTCTGGGAGGCAAATAATTAGTTTAAAATTATCAGAGATAATTTATTTTAGGTTGTGCGAAAACAGTTTTTTAACTTATAGTAATCTCTTTCAACACCTAATTCCTGATGATATCCATCAAGGATATACTAAGCATAACAATTCATGAGTGCTGCTTGGTGGATTTCAAAATTATTCCCATTCATACCTTTTCAGTGTCTGATTATATTAGCTAGATCATCCCTTAGTGCGGTTATATTAGATGTTTGATTACAACACACAGCCATGTGAAATAAGCACTTGTTCTGGACAAGTATATAATGATTGATTCGAGTATAAAGGAAAATTATTCACAACCTCTGTAGAGCAACACCGTTTGGGTCGTTGTACAGAGGTTGTTATAGTGAGGTTGTTGCTCTACAGAGGGTCACTCTGGAGAGGCTGTACTAAAGTGTACCTAAATTCACCAACTGTGGGAACTCTTGCATTAATTACATCCTTATGTTCAAGCTTGTGAACATTTTATTGTTATGTATTTTCAGCATAAGTAACACATTATATGTAGAAATCCCTAACATTTTGTTGTTATATATTTTCAGTATAAGTAACACATTATATGTAGAGATCCACTGTCCGACAGTGAAGCCTCCGTTAGTTGTAATATCTGACAGCGGTAAAACTACGACAGATTTTGGTGAAGTCTCGTTGGGACAGAACATCTTCAAATCCATCACCATACAAAACATATCCAATAAAATGTTAGAGGTAAGAACATCTAGATATTATAAAACTTCTATGTCTCCTTTGTTTCTCATCAAAATCTGCTTGGCAGACATAGGAAAAAGGGGTGCAATTACTGCCTCAGGTGCAACGATAAAAGTAATTTAGTGAACTGGGAACTTAAAAACAAACAACTGAACATGTTTATACACTGTACAGTTGCATTATCTACGATAACATCTTCATAATTGGTTGAACGGCCTGTTTAAAGCTGTTTCAAGCTATCCAGGTTGATGACCCTTGTTGGTAGGATGTTCCAAACTTGTCTATAACGACCACCCATTGGCACAACAATAAGTGATCTTTTTTGACAGAACTTGGAGAAGTATACATCTACAGTACAGAGTATTTTATATGCTTAAACATGTATGACCACTGTATATTGTATCAATTCCAGCTATCAGCTACAGCTTTAGATACACTAGGACCATTCCAAGTGATGAATGCATTTAGAGTTCTTCCCCCTGATGCTACCCATACAATGCTGGTATCATTTACACCAAGTGCTGGACGTGTGGTATGTACTATATTATTACTATTGTAAATATAGGTCTCATTTTGTTGCTATTTATAACATCAGAACAGCAGTACCATATACTCCCTGATGTCACTTCTGATGTTATGATGATTCGTATGTTAATATGTTATATGTAAGTAAACTTTAAAGACAATGTACAATATTATTCCTGAAATTTGGTAAGGATACAGTCCAGGAAAACTGGTTAGGCGAATCTGCTGCTTCATACAACTAAAAAATTGTAGATAAACAGCGTTTAACTCGAAAAAACAGTTCAAATGGTGATATACATCTAAAATGAATTGGTATTGTTTCATGAAATTCTTGTACTTGAGATGTTTACTAGTATGCTTGTTTTACAGTTCCAAGAAGTTATAAGTATAAACTGTTTGACAGCCAGATTACATATAACATTGGTTGGTAAAGGTGTGAGTCCATTGGTCAGTTTATCACCAGCTATTGGTGAGGATGGAATCATGGACATGGGAGCTGTATTAGCCGGAGAATACCTAGAAAAAACATTCAAGGTAAATAAGATACTATACTTCAAAGTCAGTATGTTTCGTGGGGGTTGAATTTTCATTGATTTTGTGGGTGAACTCTACCACAAAATTTAATCCCGACAATCAACCTCCCAATAATTATTACAGAACAAGGTTTTATACTTTCATGCTGTACAATCCACATATTTATGACCCCAAAAAATCACATTTTTACAAAAATCCACAAAATTTGATGCCAACGAAAATATGTGACTTTACAGTGTACACTGTCCTATAGATATTGCATTTCTCAAGGATTGCCAGCAGCTATGTATTGGATGCGGGTAAAAAAAGAGAAAAATTATATGCAAAAAATCTCGAAAAATATCACTGTTGCCGATTTTAATATTAAAAGGTGCATGTAATGAAAAAAGTTGTCCATTGGATTTATTCATATCTATTATCCATAATTATATGGCCACAGGTATAACTGTATCCTTGAAAAAGACTTTTAAAAATATTGTTGTTTTTTTAAAAATTGTATATCTAATAAACTATATATCAATTTCTGTAAAAAAAATTCTTCATCAATGATACTTTTACCTGTGATTTTGGCTGCGTAAGAAATGAGGCTGTTAAATTCAGATGAAGTTTAGTACATGTTTGACTGTGAAAAGATTAATACTGTATTTGTATTTTGTCCACCTTACAGATGCAGAATACATCATCACTATCCATTGATTACTGTATAAAAATAGAAAGTATGTCGTTGTTGCGGCATGCCAAGGCTCAAGAATTACCCAGGTTCCTAATTGGAAAAACTAAAACAATGGTTGGTGTACAGAATAATAATGGACAGAATGTGTTTGATATGGTACCAGCGGAGGGAACTATTGCTCCTGGTAAGTAGCTGTGTGTTTATAACCCTCTCCTGAGGCCGAGGGGTTAGGTCGTCTGGCTAGGGATCTGGAGGTTGAATGTGCTCAAATTTGAATGTCTAAATATACTTTTGGGGGATTGTGCATGATACAGAAGGTGCCCCAGTTCTAGAAGCACCCCTGGTTCTTTAATGATGTCTGATGTAAACTGTAAGACATCGTACAAGAGACCTTGGTTTTTAAAGTTTGGTCTGAAAGACTGATAGTGAATTTAGTTATGTTAGGTGGGAAACACTATAAAGCATTTCTGTTTTTATTCAGCTGGAAGCGGGATTGAACCCACAACCTTTGGATTAGCCGTCAGTTACTCTTTAAGTCTTATCACTGGACCACTTGTGCCTACATGACTGGTGCCTAGCATTAAAATGTGTTCAGAAAGTGAAGTTAGTTAAATTGACTCAACACTCAATAAATAGTTATATGTTTTGTGTTGCAAATTGAACAAATTAACCATGTCTTAGATGTAATTGTACAACACTTGAATGTGTAATTACATGATACAAGCGTAACATAAATGTGGTATAGAAATAATTGTATCTGTTCTCATAATTAATGGTTTTATTAAATTTATTCAGTATAATGATTTTGTTCAAAAAATGTAACTAATTGTATATTCTTGAATGTGTACAATATATCAATAATTTCCATCTTTTCACAGGTGGAAATGTTGAAATCACCGCTACGTTTGCTCCCGACCATGCCAGTGACTACTTCTCTGATGGAATCAAAATTGAATTATTTGGAAAGGTAATTTTTTCATTTGGTAGTTTTAAATTAAAATACATATAAAATCACTCCCTAGCCATGTTCTACTGAAGACAAGAATTGGTAACAGTATTCCCCCTTGATTCATGCTCAGCATTTTAAAGGGAAACTTATGTATCTTCTCTCATACCATTGTTGCAACGCATATCATCAGGAATGAGGTGTTGAGATTGATTCATGTTAGTTGCAGAACCAGTTTTAAAATCAAGCACATATAGATTTGTGACATTATAATTATGGTGTTTATGTATGACTATTTGTGTGTTTCTGTTTTGTAAAATACACATTTGACATTATGCCATTAAAGTGATAGTTCTACCTTCAGTTATTGTGGAAGGTTGTTTGTTAAAGATACTTAAGTAAATTCATTGTATTATGCAATCATGTGCTATAATGTACTGCAAGAAATTAAGAATATAGTTCAATTATTAACTGATGTAATGTCAATTCTAATCAAAAGAAGTGTATTTTTTGCAGGAAGAATGCCAGGCATTTCAAATTACAGGCACAGCGAAACAACGTGTTATGTTTTTGGATGGTGGTGACAAAATCAAGCCGGAGGTGGAATCTTTAGCTGTTAAACCTGTCTTTGAAGATGAAGGTGACCAAGCTTGTTTTCACTTTTCTTCACGATCAACTGATTTTCAAAATATCATGCATTACATGAGCGAAAAAATGTGCACACATTTGATAAATTATATATATTGCTCGTATGAAATGTGATATTTATTAGAATTTGCCCTTGTACTTCTGCCAATTTTAGGCTAGTATGAATAAATTTCTAAATTATAAAACACTATTACAGTGCTACACAACTATCAAATTGAAGCATATTGGTCAAATCAAAATCCAGAGAAAGGGTTTTTCTTTCGAAAATGAAAAACCTGAAGTTTTGACCTTTCCTCTTTAAGAAACAATTGCTATGGATGATAAAGATGTGAGAGATAATCTTACTATTAATAGCATGATTTTATTGTGTTAATTTACAGAAATGAAACAAGCTGTAATACCTATGTTGGTGACATTGAAAGCAATAGCCAAGGATGATGTGTACCAGCCTGCAAACAGGGATATCTATATTGGTTGTGTTAGAACTATGGCTGTTAGTCAGAAAAAGGTAAAACATGATTTCAACAACTGTACAATATGTCACTTTGTGTTCCATGTAATACTATATATGTGCATGTTGTTTTGTACCCATGTAATTTATACCCATATTTTCTGCTTACATTTTCTGACAGTCCCTTGTGACTTGTAAATAATAAGTTTGATATTTTCTAACATTTTTAACCAAATATATGTATAATCCTGTGTTGTTTTGTTTCAGATGAAATGAAAAGTAATCAATATGTTCTGTTCCAGAACCCTAGAAAACTAATACATCAAATGTTATAGAATTCTGTATGATTGGATGCTGTTTATGTCTATCAAATTATTAAGCTGAATCCCTTATTCTGTTTATGAATCATTCAGACTGGAACTACATAAAAAAATGTTGTTGTTCTTGTGTATGACATTGTTAGAGTGTTGCTATTGAAAAAATGTGTTGCTAATCAATATTTATTGTAATAACTGTTTCACTGTTAACAAATACTTATTCTAATTCTACTTTTCTTTTCTAACCCCACCCGTTGTTATTCCACTTACATTATGATGCATGATGGGTAATTTTGTCAACTTCCTGTTGACTGAATCATGGGTAATTTATACATCTTTGATCTTCTGTTGATTGGACAGGATCCCAAACCAGGATATCGGGTAATTTATTTATTTATAGAACACAGAAGTGCATTATAGGCCATTATAATTAATTCCAAGATCATCATCTGAAATATTAATAAAATCAGGGAGCAGCGTAGGAGTTCATTTTAACTTTCAAAAGTATTAATTTCTATGTTTAATTTAGACTCATTCACTTTCTTTAAACAGTTTTGATGGTTTTGAAACAGTTCAGTATGAAACAGTTTAGTATCAAACAGTGAAGTATCAAACAGTGAAGTATGAAACTGTTTATATAGTATGGAACAGTTTAGTATGAACCAGTTTAGTATGTAACAGTTTAATATGAACCAGTTTAGTATGTAACAGTTTAGTATGAAACACTTTCGTTTGGAACAGTTTAGTATGAACCAGTTTAGTATGTAACAGTTTAGTATGAAACACTTTCGTTTGGAACAGTTTAGTATGAAACAGTTTAGTATGAAACAGTTTAGTATGTAACAGTTTAGTATGAAACACTTTCATTTGGAACAGTTTAGTATGAACCAGTTTAGTATAACAGTTTAGTATGACACACTTTCGTTTGGAACAGTTTAGTATGAAACAGTTTAGTACGGAACAGTTTAGTATGAAACAGTTTAGTATGAAACAGTCTGAAATGGCTTAGTAGTGCTGTTGTTCATTTAGATTAAATAAAAAAAGGTCTGGGTGATATAAAAAATAGAGGGAGGGGTGGCAATGATAATCTAGGAATTGATTCATTTTGGCCTTAGAACTATTTATATACTCAGCATAGATAAAATAAATGTTATTCGTTCTAGAAGCAAGAAGCTTGTAAAACAGTCAAATTTTCAAATTAGATGCTGTTAGTTTTTGTTATAACCATGTATTTGTTTAGCACAACTTTTTAACCAGCTTATACCTGAAACAGAAAGTAGATGCTGTGTTATATGTATGTGTACAGATTTTAGTTTCAATTTTCTGAAAACATTCAGTTTATGCTTTACATTAATTTACATTTTGATTCTTAGAATTATAAAATAAAAATGTCCAATATGATTATGTGTATAGATGCTTCATTATATCATGTTAGTAATTATTAGTTGCTCAGTCATAGAAATATATTTATTTAGCATCATGTAGCCAATTATAAAATTATTGATAATTGGCAATGATAAACTCATAACAAGATCTTTCAAAATCTCCCTTCACAAGACTCGGGTAACTGTATCATTGATAAAGAGTAAAAAAAATTATATAATTTTTAGCTCATCTGATTTTTGAAAAAAAGATGAGTTATTGTCATCACTTGATCGTCGTCGGCGTTGCATGGTTAAGTTTTGTGTTTAGGGAAAATTTTTTCATGAACTATCAAAGCTATTGCTTTGAAACTTGCAACACTTGTTCACCATCAATACCTGAGCCTGTACAGCAAGACCCATAACTCTGATCTGCATTTTGTAAGAATTATTGCCCCTTTTTGGACTTGGTTAAGTTTTGCGTTTAGGTCCACTTTTCTCCTAAACTATTAGAGTTATTGCTTTGAAACTTTCAACACTTGTTCACCATCATTACCTGACCATGTCAAGAAAGATAAATAACTCTGATCTGCATTTTGCATGAGTTATTGCCCCTTATTGGGCTTAGAAAATTCCTTGGTTAAGTTTTGTGTTTATGTCCACTTTTCTCATACACTATGTGGGCTATTGCTTTGAAACTTTCAACACTTGTTCATGATCAATACCTGACCATGTAAATCAAGAACCATAACTCTAATCTGCATTTTGTGTGAGTTATTGCCCCTTTTTGAACTCAGAAAATTCCTTGGTTAAGTTTTGTGTTTAGGTTCACTTTTCTCATACACTATGTGGGCTATTGCTTTGAAACTTTCAACACTTGTTCACCATCAATACCTGACCATGTCAAGCAAGACTCATAACTCTGATCTGCATTTTGTGTTAGTTATTGCCCCTTTTTGGACTCAGAAAATTCCTTGGTTAAGTTTTGTGTTTAGGTCCACTTTTCTCATACACTACGTGGGCTAATGCTTTGAAACTTTCAACACTTGTTCACCATCAATACCTGACCATGTCAAGCATGACCCATAACTCTGATCAGCATTTTGTAAGAGTTATTGCCCCTTTTCTTCACCATCAATTCCTCACTTTTTTAAGCAAGACACATTATTGTGACATAACACTGCCCTACTTTATGCAAGGGTAATGGGTCCTTTTTTCAGTGACAATGATCAGATGAGCGTCTGCACACGCAAGGCGGTGCTCTTGTTTTTTTACTCTTTATCAATGGTACAGTTTTAATTACCTTTGATTCTGTTCTCAAAATTTTGAAACCTTTACTAGTTGGTCCAAGTATTTTGGGTATGTAGCCTCAAGACAGATAAAAAAGGCAGTCTTTTCTGACAAGGTTATGTGAAAGTCATCTTTGTTCACAGGTGACCTTACACACAGCTTGACTGTATAAGATAAAACATTGCTAATAACAATAATGCTCTTGGTTTGAGTTTTCATTATAAATGTTAATATTGTATGTTTGTGTTTAACATTATATATCTGTTCCTCATATGCTGTGTTGTGTTATAGGATAAAGCTGTTCGGGTAAATAATCTTGCACATATGATGAAAACAGGGAAACGGTTCACTGCACCAACAAATGGTCATAATTATGTCCCCTTTGCACATATCCATATGTACTGTTCATAAGTTCAACAATCTTAAGTCTTATATTTTCAATCGCAATTAATGCATAATTGAAAACATGTTTTACAAAATAATAAGGTATTTTCAACTATATTTAACGGTTAAAGAATACATTGCACATTGATTATATTTGAATGTGTAGTTTTTATGAGTCTATTGTAACAGCTAGTGTTTGTTTCACAGCAAAACATTTATTTCAGCTTTGAATATACATAGATTTCTTATTCTGAAAATATTTACAGAAGATACTATTTCTTTTTCCTTCTTAATGGAAAAAATCATTTGAATAATATAGATATTTTAGATTAATTATTGTGTATATCTGAATTACTAGTACATTAGTATCATGTTTACATTTGTAAATTACTGGTACAAATGTGTATGAATTACCTTCCTCTCTATTTATTTATATATTTATATGTACAAATGTATATACTGTACAACCTCTCTAGAGCAGCCCTCTGTAGAGCAACAACCTCTCTATAACAACACCTTCAAAATTTCCCTGATCTGATATTTACTTTAAATTTAACCTCTGTAGAGCAACAACCGTTTTACAACGGCCAAAATTTGCAGCTCCCAAAGGGTGTAGCTTTACAGAGGTTATACTGTACTATAAAATTATTTGGCATAAAAGAGAAGTCAAGCTAATTGGCAGTGAAGTAGTTATTAGCATATTGGATGACGATCCAGTGACCTTGGTTCAATTCCCAGCTGCAACTGTGACCCAACTTTTGGTGCACATATTCTTAAAACATTGCAACCTATCCGTAACAATATTCTTTTGGAACCACATATCATTGCTGAAGAGGTTTTTTGCTCTAGAGAGGACTGCTACAGAGAGGTTTTTGCTCCAGACGGCCACTCAAGAGTGGTTGCACTGTACATAATATATAATTGGGCATAATTATTTGGCCATAATAAAAGACCGTAATTACTGGATTATCATTGTTTATTTCTTATACAGAAGGAGGGGGAAGTGTTATCAAACACTGGATACCGTATTCACTGATTGTCTCATTTCAAAATATTTTATTATTTGTGTGGTGCCAAATGGGTGAATTCATGTTTTGAAAGTATGATGTTTGTATTAAAGCAATTAGAAAAGTCAGGCCGTGTGAAGATTGGAGGTCAGGTCCCTCATGGGATGATAATTTGGGAATGACTTGAATGACCACTGGGTTAGAATCCAGACAATGACAATGAATGTCGGACCATTTAAATGTCTTGGCATAGCTTTCACAAGAGTTTATAAGCTGGTTGCATAAGGCTGCTACATGTATATCTGGCAAACAAGTTGTGTGTTTCGCTTTAATGATTTATTTTCATGTTTTTATGTACCAGATATAGATTTTTATCACAGGGTACATGGCTATGGGTACTCAAATTTTAATTTCAGCTTTTGTTGCCTGGATTTATTGTACAGAATTAAGCATTATTTAAGATTGAGCGTTTTCTACTTAATTAAAGTCAAGTATTAATGCAATTTTGCTTAACTATTCATCATGTATAACAGGCCGATAATTTTTTACCAACAACTTAGAATAAAATTTAGATTGTAGTGTCTTTGATTCGTATAAGAATGTTGCTTACAGTTGTGAATATGTCTTAAAAGCTAATGTTATAGAAATACTTAAAAGAAAAGTTGAGGAAAAAATTCCAGTCTCAACTACGTCATATACTCATTAGCTAGACTTGTTTATAAACTTCTTTTGCAAAACTACTTTCTTCTGAATGTTTGTATACATATTGGAGTAACAGGATTGTATTGTTAAGGGAAAGGGTTTAACTCTTTACTGTATAGAGACTCCTCTATGATCTGTTTGATTGTACTGTTAAAATTCATGCACTATCTCCATAATGGTTATTTAATGAAATGAGTGATTCAGATTGACACATGTAACATTTCTGCATGGAGATTCAAGGTGTAGAAGTCTTTATGCAGATTGAGCAGTTATGTCAAAAGGCATCTACAAAACTACATGGAGTAAATGTTTATATTGGGTTTATTGTCCATCTGAACCTAACTAACTGCCACTTTGATAGTCTAGTGGTTGAGCTTCCGCTTTGAGTGGGGGAGGTCTCAGGTTTGATCCCAGACTGTGTCATACCAAAGACGAAATAAAAAAGATACAAGTAATTTCCTTGCTATTTAACACTCAGCAAAAAAGGGAAACTGGCTTCTTTTCTCTCATACCCTCTTAGCGATGAATAACATCAGGAATGAGGTGTCAAGAGTGATTAATATAAGTTGAAAAAACTTGTTTCAAAATCGACCTAAAATAAATTAGTATAAACTGACCTACAGATGATGCATTGACAATACAGGCTCACTTACATTGTTCACAGGGTCAGATTGTGTATTTATTGTAAGGTTAACTAACATTTCTGTCTTCTTTGTTACAGAATGGAGAGTTCACATTTGAGAATTTACAATTGATCACATCCAAGGGTTTCAACGTAGATCCAGCAAAGGTAAGGAATTGGTTATAATAAAGTTATCCATGTATACTATAAATGGGACTTTTTTAAAATAATCTGAAGTTTGTTAGTATATATACATTATATACCGTGCATACGTGCAAAATTAAAGCATCACATTTAAAATCAAAATGAAAACGTTTTGGGGAATCAACTATTTTGAAGTTTGAGCATTGAACTGAGTAGAGCATGGAAAAAGTTTATAATCATGGGGCCTGACCCTGTTTATCATATAAGTGTAATGTAACATAAAACTATATTATATCTTGTTACAGGGTATGGTTGAAGCAGGAATATTAAAACCAGTAACCATCACATGGACCCCGCCAGCTGGTCATGATGTAAGTATAATATATACTTCCTACATACTACTACAAATCTTATTATTGGATTATTTTTCCTGATGATAAATACAGAATATCACTGCAGTTGAACCATATCAAACTCAACCTGCAAGGTCGAGTAGAGTGGCCATGGACTCTGGAAAATTAGGAAAAATCAGGAAAATGCTCCAAAAAACTTCCTGCAGGGGAAAATCAAGGAATTTCAAAATTTGGCAAAATCAGGGAATTTTACAAAAACTTGGAAGAAAAAATGGCAGTCTCACTATCTTTATTCACTTTGCAAGTTTTAACATTTTAATGACTTTAGAATGTTCTGGTACTTCTGTAACTGTTAGCAAGTTTGAAAAACAATCAAAGACCTGTGAAGCTTATAAGATGAGCATGTGTTAATAATGAGTTTGGTGGTGAAGGTAGAAGGGGAGGTTGGAGGCCATGTTTTTAGCTGTATCCAAGTTGTGAACATTGCGAACAATCAGGGAAAATCACCTGACAGTGTCAGTAAGGGAAAAATCTGGGAATTAACAGGGAATTTCATTCTTCATTTTCTGTGACCACCCTGTCAAGCGAGATACAATATAATGCAATCAACGAGAGATAATACAGCTAAATGGATCAACTGCAGTAATACTCCCTTTATAAAATACCCACAAAATTGAAAACAAATTGCTTTTCTAATAGCTTATATGACTGTGTACACATTGATGTCATGAATGTCTGCATATTTTCAACATAAATCGCAACGTCCATTCCAAGGCAATTGGTTACATCATGATGTCATTGGCATATCTTTGGCATATAACACAGTGTACATGCAGGATATGGATTCAGTATAAACAGCTGTGACACAGAAAATGTAATCTGTCACGCTGTTTTCCACTGTGTGATTTGGCCTACATGGAGCAGGTTATAGTCTGGTTCCCGTCCCCAATATTACAATAGTCATGATGTATTAGTACTATAATATAGGGGACGGGAACCAAACTATAACCTATAAAACCAACTATTCTGTTCTCTTGTTTACAGCCAATATCACATTGTTTCCTCTCATTGCTTTTCAAAGGAATATATTTTATGTTTAGGCCAGGGTAAATCACCTTCTTGATTATCATCCTTGACTTGCCGGTAGGGGGCTTCTGTATTGCTTGCAATTATTAATGACTTGTTCATTACGTCATATCTTGATTTGTTCAATTACGTCATTTTACTAATTGAAAGTAGGTCATACGACTATACGGGCCTTTCAACGTTTTAATACTGTTATTTAACTTTTGAGACTAAAGGCTGCTAAAACTATGTAGTTCAGCAGTTTTACTGTTGTAACTAGGTCATTCAGCGTTGGCATTCCGCCTTTTGTTTGCTGAATCTTTTCTACTGGGTCATTCAGCTACATATAATTTATTATACTTTTCGACAGCTTGGACTTGGGCGGATCTGCGCTTGTTTAGTTGGTCATTGTGCTTCGTGTGTTTTTAATGTTTTCTGTGCTCGGCTGGTTGAGTGCTGCCTTCCCTGTCTGACTTAATATAATCTTTTTGCCCCTTAAATTTCCTGATATCGACCCCTTCTATTTGCAAGATAAAAACCTCAAGAAATATTTTGGCAATTTTGGTTGATTATTGTAAATCTAGCTATTGATTCAATGCGGCCTTATTATAAACGTAACATTACTGTGTAATTTACTGTATTAATCAATCTGTTTTCAGCCCAATGAACCAATGGAAACGAGTGTGATTGTAACGTTGAAGGGTGACATCTCGGAACAGTTCAAGGTCATGTTACATGCCATGATCGTGTCAGAATAAGTTGTTACATACCATGATAGTGTCAGAATAAGTCACATGGAACTTTTAAACAATAAGTAGAATGAACCCGTTTGTTTTAAAAATAATAACATCAAGTGTTGTGTGTGTGATTCAGATTCAATACCACCCACCCAAACATAGGCGAAAAATAGTCTTTGAGACACCAGCCCTGTCATAATTCATTTATCTTTTTTTCTTGACTGTCATCTTACGTTTTCCTGTAGCAAAAGCAAAATATACATGTTTGAGTTCAATTTCATTTGGAATACAAATTTAAGTATTGGAATATTTTAGTTTGTGAACTTGTGTTTGTTTCATGCTTGTGAATATAAATTCATGTACATGTATTTTACAAATTATTGTCAGTTGAACCTACCTTTTGTCCTATTTGCCAAATTACTGACGTTTTATTTCTTTTGAAACAAGTTTCTAAATACATTTAAAAATATACTAGATTAGAGAAGCCAATAAGATTTTACAGCCTCATCTGATCAGTATTTCGTTCCAAAATAGAAAGTGGCTGAAAATTGAATATCTTTCAAAACTTACTGTTTTATACATGGCATTTTTTGTGTCAATATTTTTGTACAACTGTGATAATGTTAACTTATTAAAAGAATTTACAACTATAATTGTTCTCTATTATTTATAACTGTATTTGTAACTGTAGTGTTATAACCTGGTATGGTTTAAACCCTAGGTACTCTTCTATCAAAGCACTTACGGAAATCTTAAACTTGCGTTCAAATGTAAATTCTTTAATTGCTACAAATTTGGGTAAAGATTTTTTTTAAATATTAAGCACGTTTCAGTCAACAAAATCCTATTTGTCCCCAATGTGCAGGTTTTAAAGAATAGTTAAGAATTTAAGTTTGAACGAAAGTATAAGACTTTCATTAAGTGTTTTGATAAACAGTATTCTGCAGTGTAGATATCTTTGCACATCAGTCACTGAATCAAATAGGTCTGCAAGTAATAACTAAACATCCCATTGGCATTCAGTCATAGGAGAGGAGTTGGCGATGGGGAAAGCACCATTTTCTGACAGTATATTACACGGTTCCGATACACTGCCTCTGAGTTGCTTCAGAGAATTTTACTTTTTTCATAGCTCTGATTGACCTAAAAAATGATGTAACGCTCTGTTGGAACTCAGGATACATGTACATGACATTTGAATTCCTTCGAGCCTTACATCAATTTTGTCAGTCATATGAAAACAGTACAATGTTATGATATTCCGATGTTGTATGCATTGTTTCAGCACTCAACTGAGGCAGTCATACTGCATGGCCATTTGGTTTTATCCCCATCTTATTGGCCAATGACCTCTGACTTCGAGGGAAGAGACAGAAAATTTGTGTAATACAAGTAATCCAGGCGCTGCCTTAGCTCTTCCCAAATAGACACATTGGTTCCTTAACATGCTTGGTGTATAGCACTGATACACACAAGACTACCTCTGGGTTACCAACCAGTTCACCTCTAGTTGAGTGAGAAACACTGAAAAGCGTTTCTGAAATTTCCAGTACCCCAGTCGAGATTCGAACCAAGGACCTCAGGATTAGTAGTCGAGAGTGCTAACCACTCAGCCACCGTTCCACCCATGTTTCCTGGAATGATTCATCAACCAGTTCCAACTTGCTCTCCTGTAAATAACTGATAAATTCCTCCACATGTGGATGACAAAAGTCACATGACCACAGCCAATGGAAGAATACAATCTGCAAGACCCAGTATTCAAACCTGGATCGTTTGAATTCTACAAACAGCTTTAGCCAGCATTCTTGGCTACAGGATGAACACAGATCTAGATGAAATTAAGTGAAGTTCTTTTTTGGTGAAAATTCAAAATGAAAACGTAGTAGATAATCTTTAATTTTGAACACAAAGAAAGATATAACTGTATTGCTTAGCAACAAATAGTGTACATGCACCAAATTTGAAAACACATGTATGCACCAAAACACAGCCGTAGTATTAACAGACATAAATCATTATTTGAAAACCAAGCTAAATATTATACACAAGATTTTTGATCTTCAACATGTAATAACAAGTTCATTCATACAATGACAGCTGTTAACAGATGTAAATCGAAAATTCAGTTGACATTAATTTTTATGAAAGAATCTAATTTTGGTTGTGAAAAAAATTGAAATATTGTGCATGTTTGCATAATCCAATGGATTAACATTCGCCTGGCAACATCCGACAAGCATGGTTTTATTGGCCTAGTTGTTAGTTCAATTTAAACAATTCTTTTAAACCACACATAAATTTGTATTACACCATTGTGAATAGGAGTAAGAGTGTTAAAAAAATCATAATCATTTAATCTTTAAATATGGCCAATTGAAATTTCAATAAATAAAATTATAACTGTTAAATTTACAATAACTACCCTATCATTAGACAAGTCAAGTTTTGGCAAGAAAATGTAAGCGATGGTCAATAGTGATATCAGATGTACTGGAGTATTGCTATGTTGTGGTAGTGTGCACAATTTGAATTAAAAAAATTAGTTGGCTAATTTAATTATGGTGGTTTTGAAATGAAATCCACTGATCAATTTTCAAATGAGCTTTTTTTTAAATTTCTGAGTCACTCTAACCTCACAGAAAATGCAAACAGACATGTCCTCAGCAACATTTGGCTAAACAAAGAATTATTCTCAGCACATCCAGCTTTCAACAAATAAATAATGTTTTTCACCACATATAATGTCACAGACCATTGTCTTCACAGTTTTAGTTGAGAAGTTACAGTAGAGAGTTCACTGATCACTACAGCTGATAGTCCCGGCACATGTATATTTATCAGCGGTCCTACTGAGGCATAATGCCAAATCCTGAAAACGAGTCGCAAGTCAGTTTCGGGTGCCATTAACACTCATCCCTACAGCAGAAATCTGTTCATTGTTCTATTGTTAAAATTCAGTTTATGAAACTTCAAAAGACCAAAACTTTTGTCAATTCTTTGAAATTTTTATCAAATGACTTTTATTTCGTGCAGAAAAGTTCCTTCTTTCAAGTGCATTAAATAAGGATTTCCGGATTATTCCAGAATTGTATTGCCCCCTGATTTATATTGCTGTTTAGATCAAACACGTTTGTAGAAGTAGAGATAAGCAAGGTCCATTGGTGGATGTTCTGATAATGCCACCTTTTCGTCATTATAGATAACCCAGCGTCCATCCTTCAATATATGACACACATAATGTCCAACCATTGTTGATGTACCCATATGGCTAACAAATGCAACCAGTTTGTACTCTGAAAAATATGTAAAATTATACATATGTAATTGGAATGCATGCATGATCAATCAACAAGGATAGCTTTATTACAGTGAACAATTGACCTGTTTACCAGTTGCAGGTTCAAATTTTTGCCAGGGCATGAAATATCATATTTTTCAGTGACAATTTTGGCAGACTATACTGTATAAATGGTCATTTCCACAAGTTATAGAAGAGTTCTATGTTGGCAAAATTTTACACCAGATGACATGGGCTCGGTGCCAAGTATTCATGTGAAGTTTGATTGAAAGTTACTGGGGTTAAGGAGAACAAGCAGACAGACATATGTCCAGCACCACTATATGTGGGAGACATGACTTAAATACTGCTCTGAGAAATGACATCAAACCCCTTATCAAGATCATGAACTTACTTCCACTCCCATCCCTATATTGTGTCTGTGCAGGGGCTGCTTCTGATTGGTCCTCTGTTTCCATGGGAGCGTCTAACTCGTCGGCATGACTAAATATCCACTCAGCAGCTCGTTCTAGATTATTATCCTAAAGACAGAAAATCAAGTAAATGCAAAAACCCAATTATTGCCAATATGTCCATAAACATGATAAAAGTTGCTTCGTTGGATTTAGTACAAGCACATTTGTGAATGGAGCGAAATTAGCTTTTTTTAAAAATTGCTTCTTTTAACAAATAGCCTTTAATAGGAATATGGCTACAATTTAAATGTAAGAGAGATAGATAAATGAACACTCACATGGCAATGATAATATCAAAACATACAAATACAGTAAGTTAATACACGTTTAAGCATGAATCAATAAAATAGCCATGTCAAATCAACATTAAATGTCAAGGACAACACAAAAAGGGTTCAAAGGAACCCTTATTTCCATTGTGGCCCTTGAAATATAGTCTGTGTGATGCTTTTGTAAAATATTGTCAGTTGTAACTCCCACTGGTATTTCAGTCATGTGGAGGCTACCCAGTCACATTATCCTGACATCAGGCCCCAATCTTCTGAAACATCTCAATTTGAGCTAAATCTCATTTCAAATATTGACATGTGTCTCTATTCTGAGTTTAATAGAGTAAAATTTGATAAGCTCGAACTTCAGATTTCTCTCAAATTCAGACTCAGATTTCAGCAAAATCTCAATATGAGCTGAAATTTCTACTTGAGATGCTTTGGGAGATCGGGACCAGGCAAACCTTATTTACCTGGACTATCTATGCTGGGCAACAACCAAGGGAGATATACCAGTATCTTTTTAACGACTTTGGTATATCACGACCTAAGCCAGTAAGGTTGAACCAGAGACCTCTTGCAAGATACTTGTAATGATGTGGTGTTTTTTTTTCCAGATTTTACAGCATAGACTCATATAACTTGAGTGATGATAACATGTGATAAGTGATCATCTTTTCTTCATAATAATGTACAAATTAATGAGGTTTGAATAAAAAAAGAAAGAAATTGGTGAATGAAAAATTCTCAGGTGAGCTTAAAACATTATGGGTTAAAGTCTGAGTTCAACATAAGTTTGCACAAGTATGGTAGACTTACAGTGGCTTTTAATGCTTTCTTTGCTTGATCAGGACTAAATCCCATAGCCATGATCATTGCCATAGCCTCTTCATTAGGTGTAAATGATGATGACTTCTTAGCTCCAGGGATTTCAAATGGCATTCCAAAATCTGTAAAAACATATAGATTACCTTATTGCACTCAGAGTTTACTAGCTACTCCACTTAATGCCTAATCTGCTTTTTTAATTGACCTTAATCACATTCGAAGATTCAAGGCTCAATGTTTGAGGATTCAAGGCTCAACGTTTGAGGATTCAATGCTCAATGTTTGAGGATTCAATGTTTGAGAATTCAAGGCTCAATGTTTGAGGATTCAAGGCTCAATGTTTGAGGATTCAACGTTTGAGGATTCAAGGCTTAACTATTGAGGATTCAATGCTCAATGTTTGAGGATTCAAAGCTCAATGTTTGAGGATTCATGGCTCAATGTTTGAGAATTTAAGGCTCAATGTTTGAGGATTTAAGGCTCAACGTTTGAGGATTCAACGTTTGAGGATTCAAGGGTCAAACATTCTGAATCTGAAACGGTTTGGTCTAATGACAGGTTTGGTCTAATGACAAACAGATTAACCAACAGACACGTACATAAGCAAAGCAATACCCCCCTATTTCTTCAAGGGAGGGGGGCATGATAAATATTACAAACACATGGTACACAGGCAAACGTCGCAGGTAAACATTGAAAACACTGGAACGTTACTGATTGCTACTGTACACATATAAATTGTTGAACATGTAATTTCATGATAGAAGTGTGTTATTATAATAATACTTTCATATTTTGGCGAAAACAGTCATACTAAAAGCAGAATGCAGTTTAACTGAAGTTAAAAATTGCAAACAGAAGAATCAGCAACGGATATCTAACATAATAACATCGCTCACCTGTCAAACTTGACCTAGATTTTGTAGAGATGATCATTGTGACCAAGTTTCATACAGATAAGGCCAATATTGTGACCTCTAGTGACTACACAAGGTTTTTATATGATTTGACTTAATGACCTAGTTTTTGACCCCAGATAAACCAATATCAAACTTGGCCTAGATTTTGTTGAGATGATCATTGTGACCAAGTTTCATAAAGATAAGGTCGACATTGTGACCTCTAGTGACTACACAAGGTTTTTCTATGATTTAACCATGTGACCTAGTTATTGACCCAAGATGACCCAATATCAAACTTGACCTAGATTTTGTTGAGATGACCATTGTGACCAAGTTTCATAAAGATTGAGTCAAAATTGTGACCTCTAGTGACTACACAAGGTTTTTCTATGATTTGACCTAGTGACCTAGTTTTTGACCCAAGATGACCCAATATCGAACTTGACCTAGATTTTGTTGGGATGATCGTTGTGACTAAGTTTCATAAAGATTAGGTCAAAATTGTGACCTCTAGTCACTACACAAGGTTTTTCTATGATTTGACCTTGTGACCTAGTTTTTAACCCCGGATGACCCAATATCGAACTTGACCTTGATTTTATCGAGATGATCATTGTGACAAAGTTTCATAAAGATTAAGTCAAAATTGTGACATCTAGTGACTACACAAGGTTTTTCTATGATTTGACCTTGTGACCTAGTTTTTGACCCCGGATGACCCAATATCAAACTTGACCTAGATTTTGTCGAGATGATCATTGTGACCAAGTTTCATAAAGATTAAGTGCAAATTGTGACCTCTAGTGACTACACAATGTTTTTCTATGATTTGACCTAGTGACCTAGTTTTTGACCCCAGATGACCCAATATCGAACTTGACCTAGATTTTATAGAGATGATCATTGTGATCAAGTTTCATAAAGATTAGGCTCAAATTGTGACCTCTAATGTGTTCACAAGGTTTTCCTTTGATTTGGCCTAGTGACCTAGTTTTTGACCCCAGATGACCCAATATCGAACTTGACCTAGATTGTATGAAGATGATCATTGTGATCAAGTTTCATATTGATCAGGCTAAATTTGTGACCTATAGTGTGTTCACAAGCAATTGTGAACGGACGGACGGACGACGGACGAAGAGCGATCACAAAAGCTCACCTTGTCACTTTGTGACAGGTGAGCTAATAAATAAAATACATAATTGAGTATAGAATATACCTGGATCTGCCATGTGTTCCATTACCCAGTTCATGGCTGACTCTACACCAGTATTGCCTGTATGATATACTGCTTTCTTACAACCTTCTATAGGGAAACCCATATCTACTAACATGGCTACTGTACCTTCATCTATTTGTACTGAAATATGTGTAAATAAAATTAAACAGGACAAACTCCAAGATGTATCAATGTTTCGACTTTAATTACAAGTCTTCATCAGGAATATAAACAAAATAATAAACAACGTTATGACGTCATGAAAGATAACGTTACGTTACTGAAATATGTCAAATGTTTATTTATTAATGTCAATTCTCTTTAATTAATGTCAATTTCTCCCTAGTGAAGGTGAATAACTATTTTTAGTTTCAAGTGGATACCTTTGATAGTCTTTGAGAAAATGACTCTGACAAAAAACTTAACCAACGCGGACTCACAAGATCTCATCACGACAATAGCTGGACTTTTTCATCTTCGAAATGCCAAGCTTATAACAAACAGCAGTAGATAATTACCTTGTTGTTGTTGTTCACTTGGCGCCTCAGGTAAGACCTCCTCTCCTGGTTGTAAACCTTGACCTCTTAACAGAGATAAATCCAACTCTTGTAATACCTCCAACGATACATCTAAAACATGTGCATACATTATATCATCATTAATACTGTAATACAGTAAACATACAGATGTGGCAAAAGGCACTGGCATATACATTTAAGGTAAATGTGGCAAAAGGCACTGGCATATACATTTAGCGGTAAATTTGGCAAAAAGCACTGGCATATACATTTAAAAGTAAATGATGCAAAAGGCACTGGCATATACATTTAACGGTAAATGTGGCAAAAGGCACTGGCATATACATTTAACGGTAAATGTGGCACATGGGACTGGCATATATATTTAACAGTAAAAGTGGCACATGTGACTGGCATATATATTTAACAGTAAAAGTGGCATATGGGACTGGCATATACATTTAACAGTAAATGTGGCACATGGGACTGGCATATATATTTAACAGTAAAAGTGGCACATGGGACTGGCATATACCTTTAACAGTAAATGTGGCACATGGGACTGGCATATATATTTAACAGTAAAAGTGGCACATGGGACTGGCATATATATTTAACAGTAAAAGTGGCATATGGGACTGGCATATACATTTAACAGTAAATGTGGCACATGGGACTGGCATATATATTTAACAGTAAAAGTGGCACATGGGACTGGCATATACATTTAACAGTAAATGTGGCACATGGGACTGGCATATATATTTAACAGTAAAAGTGGCACATGGGACTGGCATATACCTTTAACAGTAAATGTGGCACATGGGACTGGCATATACATTTAACAGTAAATGTGGGACATGGGACTGGCATATACATTTAACAGTAAATGTGGCACATGGGACTGGCATATACATTTAACAGTAAATGTGGCACATGGGACTGGCATATACATTTAACAGTAAATGTGGCACATGGGACTGGCATATATATTTAACAGTAAATGTGGGACATGGGACTGGCATATACATTTAACAGTAAATGTGGCACATGGGACTGGCATATATATTTAATGGTAAATGTGGCACAATAGTCATTGCACTCGCATATATACGTGGGTAGATCCAAAAGTAATGTCACTGTTCTGCTAGTGAGTTTATTTGTTGGCGTTCATCAATAAAATTTATATCAAAATGTAAAGTAATTCAATTCTGATTAACATCATTTGTGTCATATTGTTTGAATATTAAAATAGCACTATATAGACATTCAAAATATACCACTGACGTTATGTTGTCGCACACGAAAATAACGTTATTTTCCAGCGTATAATTACAGTTGATGAGACATGGGTGTATTTCTATGACCCTGAATCAAGACAGGCCCGTAACTATGTGTTTTCCTTACTACATAAAGACTCTGGTATGTAAATGTGTTTAAAAAATTGTTGAACAGACATGATTGTTGTATAGAACATCAATGACGACACTTGGAAAATGAACAATGTCAATGACGTCAAATTTTGTTTACAATGTTGTTAACGTCATTGGCTTAAATTACTGATAAAACATATAATTTAATGAATATTAATATGCTGCTTGTGTAAGACAAAGGTACACTTGACAAACAAAGGCAAATCTATACACATGGTTAAACAAGGCAAATATAGACCCCCCCCCCCCTAAAAAAGTGGAGGCAGCGCATTAAACAGAGTTAGACAAAGTGCTACAACCACTTTTCTTCTTTTATATAACACAAGTGAATCAAAAGTCGAGTTTTCTAACTCATTATTAATAGCAAATACACAACAATAAAATCATAATATATAAAATGTACATGAGTTTAAATGACTCACCTAATTTCTTAGGTACCCAATCTTCACCCACAGTAAATTTCTTTGCTTGTACAACCAGATAGTCGGGGAATGTTAGAAATCGGGTGGTTCTGTAAGAAATATGAAAGATGGTATATATGAGTTTGATTTTTTTGTACCTCCACACTTATTTACAAGTGGGGGCATGTAGCATTGGTGCCGTCCATCCTATGTTACGCTAATCTTGTGAGTTGAACTCAAGACAAACTGTCAAGTGGAATTTCTTCAAACTTTAACAGATCAACAACCTTTACGTACAGATGACTAATAGGGATGGAATTTTTGCTGCATTAATTTTTACTGGAATTATGGCCCAATGTTATTTTTGCTATATACGCCATTTATGAAAACTCTTGTGCATCAAGCTCCACGGAACCATTGGGCGCATTTTCTTTAAACATTAACAGATCAACAACATTAATGTACAGTTGAACAAATGTTTGCATCATTCCTTTTTTCTAGAATTATGGCCCTTTTTCTTTTTGCTATATACCCCATTAGTGAAAAATCTTGTGTGTTGAACTTCTCCCAAACTATTGGGTGAATTTTCTTCAAACTTTAACAGATCAACAACCTTAATGTACATTATAATGTTATTTTGGTAACAAATATAAATTCACAGGGGAAGATTCCAGTATAGGTCTTCATGCTTTAAAAGTATTTTTACACCAATTTATGATATGCGACGTATAGAACTAAATTCGCAAATAATAGCCAAAATGAAAAAAAATCACGAATAATAATATATCTGATGTACAGATTTAAATATGTACCGTAAGTTAAAGTAAAGTTTTTATTTAAAACTCAATTGTGAAACAAATTTTGTCAACTTATATTAATCACTCTCAACACCTCATTCCTGATGTCAACCATCGCCACAAGGGTATGAGAGAAGAGAAGCCAGTTTCCATTTAATGGTGAGCATCTAGCCAGGGAATTTCTGGTACCCTTTTTATTTGGAGCAACCCCAGACATCCCACACTCAAAGCGGACACTCTACCGCTAGGCTATTGAGGAGGGGGTTACTTTGTAACTTACTTATTAGCGACACAAGTTCCATTAATAGCTGTACTATAAAATCCTTCTATACTTTCTGTTGCACCAAAAGCTTCTAAACAACTTTGCATTGGAATACGTGGACGTACAATATCCTTAGGATCTCTGAAATATATGTAGATTTGTGTGTCAGTTTCTATTGTGCTATTAGCATAATTTAACAGTATATGTATAATCCTGGTTGTATGTTTTCATAGGCGGTATCAGGAAGAGATTGGGGGTGTAATACCAACGCAAATCTAAAGGACAGATATTGCACAATTTGCTCGCGGAAAGAACAAGGTTCATTAATGGCTTAATTTAGCCCAGTGATTTTTCAAAAACAAAAAGGCATGCTCGTATAAATCTTAATTCAAATAACTTAATATTTACTGTCTAAATATGAGCATACATATAGGACACATACTAGGAATAAGTATGCCAAAATAGCGGCAATCTTACATTGTTTGTTTACTTGCTTCTAACTCCTGTTTCTTTGCTTCCCATGCACTGACTGCATCTGTGGATATAATCATAAATGTGTCATTCTAAAAATGTAACAGGTATACATGTCTAGTGGATGGTTAGTGATCTATGGGGATAACCCATACATAAAACGTGTATGACATCGCTGACAGCTAATTACCATAGTTATTTAGCATTAAAAGAAACTGTGATCTTGACCTGCTTACCACAAGAGCAACAGGGTTCATATCATAAAGGTCATGAACAAACTCCTATCAAATTTGAGGATTTCATACTCAAATATTCTCAGATATCAACCAGGATATGTTAAATGCAGCAGAAGGTGCCATACAGTTACAGTAATACCCCTCATAAGCAGCACACATCACAATAAGCTGCTTCAAGCATGGCACAGTTTAATACAGTTGTATTTTATATAAAAATTGCCACTTGGGATTGAATACTATCAGTCTACGACAAGGGTAGACAAATGAGCTGTCTCCAAGTGGCTGCTTTTTTAATTCTGGCGGTCCAGCAACGGACAGCTACAGAGTACTGTAACATGTCAAGTTGGTTTGACTACGACAAGGGAAACTGTACAACTGGTGTAGAGTCATGTGTGTAGTTGATTTTTTATTTACAATTTATGTCACAGAAACTGATCATAGCATTGACTATAGGTATAGACATTCTTCGAGGCTTCGGACAAAACATGGATATGAAAAAGCGCTCATTATTTGTCGAAAACAAATATTTCATACAGTAGAATAAACATATAAGTAATATAAGCCCTTACCTTTATTTGTGACCATGTCCATTAAAATAGGTAGACCCAGTATAAAATCAGCCCTTTCTGTGTATTTAACTTTTTTTGATACCGAACACTCAACTCTGTCTTCTATCTTGAACTTTAAACAGTCGCTGGGATTCAATTTTCCTCGACTGTTTTTCTGTATAAAAAGAGTAACAAAGTGTATCAAAGTAACAACCTGAACATTTCATGGACAGCTGATACAGTTATTGACTAAATCATGTGATCAACAAACAAGAAGGGTTTTTGACACAAAAATTTATGTCTCCCACAAGGGATAATAAATCTGAATAAACATCTGACCTAAACTTCATGACAATATGCACAACTAGACTTGGTTCTAATATTACTGTGACGTTTCTTTGAAATCGGACTAGTGGTTAAGGAGAACAAGCGCATACAAACTATGTGACATCCATCCAGAAGTCCAACACAAAATCTATGTCTCCCCCCCACCACTATTATAATGAATTGCAATCCAACATAACAGGTTGGATAATTGATATTGTGTAATCATAACCAAAGCTATATGCTATGAGAAATATTTACAATAAAAATTTTCTTTGTATAGCAACCACCTCTAAACATTGGACAATATTTGCAGCTCCCAAAGGTTGTTTCTCTACAGAGGTTGTATTGTAGTTTTTTTCTAAATCAATAATAACATATTGGCCATATTTAAAATCTTGAAGGCATGTTTAGACACTTACCTCTAAAATAGACAACAAATGGAGGAAGAATTCCTGGGAATCTTGTTGTCGTTTTGTAGAGAATTCTGGATGACCTTTACCTATCAAAGTTTTAAACATCTGTGGTCGTATACCGCTAGGGGACTGAAATTTATACATACAGGGTGTTAAGAAAGTATGTTTTCAAAATTTAAATTCAAACTAAATTTTATCTCAGCTATTTAAGCAGTGTACAATTTTGATTTCTTACTCTAATAGCTTCATTCAATGCAAGAAAGATTAGAACAGTGGTAGAACCCTCGGGAATTTAACCTGAAAATATTACATTCTATTGAAACTGAAACATTGAGAACAAACTTTTTTTAACACCCTGTACATACACCTGTGACATATATTCATACACCTGTGATAGTGATCAAATGAAACAATTAGACACCTGTCCTAGACAAGACAATGTCATTAAATGATGACCAATTTTATGTTAAACATGCCTTAAGTAGCCACATATCATGTATCTCTGACTGATCAACACATGTAAGATTGTTACATAGCCAGGTTTAAACATCCCATTCAGATGATTAACACTGAATACTACAACTATAATCTGCCAATGATAACACAAGACTTTGTTCACAAAGAAAAATGCGGTCATAATCTCCATAACCAGAGATAGAACAAGAGTGCAACAATGAGGGCCTAAATTGCTCCAGTATCATGTCTCTAGATATATGTAAGCAATAAGCCATTTTTTAATGAATTGATTACAAAAATTTTGGAGTGGGTTCAAATTGGCTCGGTTATGAGCATTTTCCATATAGCCATATGTTGTTGAATTGTTATTTCAAGAGTCTTTGTCTTCATGCCAGAAACACCCCTGTGAAGTTTTGTTAAGATTGGCTCAGTGGTTTAGGAGAAGATGTTGTTTAAAGAAATTGTTGAAGACGACAGAAAAAGACGGACACAGCCTGATCTTAAAAGCTCATCTTGGCACTCTGAGTCAGGTGAGCTATAAATCAGCCAAGTAGATCATATTAACAAACAATAAAGATAAATACCGATGAGTTTTCATCACCACCTTCTTGAGACTTAGAGTAATCACCAGACAGAAGTCCATGTCCAAGCTTGGCCCTGAAATATATGACTTATATGAAGTCTTTCTTCTTTCAGATGAATTGATGCTATTTTTCGACAACATTTTTAGGTATCATACAAAATAGACAGTTACAATAAACAATTTTCATTTAATTAATTTTCAACCAGTAAAACCATCATACAAAATAGACAGTTACAATAAACAATTTTCATTTAATTAATTTTCAACCAGTACACCCATCCCCCCACGTGTAAGACATGACAATGTTAACTTAATAAAAGTACAAACTTACATCTGTGTATTAAAGTCTGTTGTTGGATCCAGTGGAGCATTTGCAAAAGTTTCATCAACACCATCATAAAATCTGCAACATGAACAACAGGAGTGGTATTCACAGAGTATCTCAAGGGAAATCTTAGAATTATCTTAAAATCTTAATATTTCCTTAAGTGTCTCAGTTAAAAGGAAAATCAAGATTATCAATTATTTACATTGTTTAGAAGCATTATGTAGAGCTATAATAATCACACAGAAAACATGGGTTATATTTGGGAAATATGTTCAGCTCAATTTTTTTTAAATTAAGTCAAAATATTTAAGTTTTCCCTTAAGATGCTTTAAGATCACCCCTGCAGAATTACGAAATATTTCATCACACAGCAATGTGGCCTCTCCGTCCATGGGTAAAAACGCTTATAGACACTAAATACATGTCATAGTTGACTGTATTTACATCATATTTATATACATGTAGCATACCTGCCAAATACTCCACTTTAAGCAGAGTAACTCCGCTTTTATTTGAAATTTAATAATGATGTATTACATTCTAACTATGAACATAGCACTGTTTTGCTTTCCAAAATTAAGGTATCAAGAAAATGCTCTACCTTCTCTGGAAGTCTGGGAGTGTAAACACAACTTGCATGACAGAGTTCATATAGCAACTGTTACCAAGGTTACGCATACCAGTATATCCGGGACCATTCATCGGTGTTAACTTACTACCAGCCTCCTGTATCACATCCCACTCTCCAACTTTCTGATTTAAATCAATCTCTAACTCTATCATAGTTTTCTCTGTCTATAATATAAAATACAAATGCTGTATGTAACATAAGCATATATATAACAACACAACAGTTTGGTACGACCCAACCTAATGGCTATTTATAAATTGGAGCAGCCACTTGTGAAGTTTTGCACAGTTGCCAATTACATTTACCCACTCCTATAACACTCAATAACCTCCACATTACAACAGTTGACTACCTGTCTATATCTAAAGCTTTCTTTATAAAACATGTTCATACAGAAACAGTATTACAAATGTTCAAAAGGTGTATTCTTAAGTACCTGTTTCTTTTACAAGATGTTGTAAAGCACCATGTCAAAGACACAAAAGTTAGAGGTGGAGGGGGATTCAAACTAGCAGTTCTATGCTTATAAATCTAGCACACTACTAGATCAGTTCCAGATGTTGTGTTTTTGCTTGGTTGCGTTCAACTGAGACAGTTTAAGTGCATGATCATTCAGTTTTTCCCTGCCTCGGGTGCAATACCCTAACGCTTCCCAAATACACTCCTTGATTCTGTAACATGCCAAGGGTACAGCACTGATACACACAAGAAACTAACTCTTGGTAACCAACCAATTAATTTGGTGGGAAACACTGAAAAGCGTTTCAGAAATACCAAGTACCCCGGCTGAGATAATTTACATTATACACAAACTTACTTTTTGCATGGCAGTGATATTGATACCAAAATGTGCAAGATGTTTGGATAAGTAAGGATCTTCAACCATATCATCCTCATCGTACGAGAACACATCTGTAACATACACATTATAGCATTTATCACATAAATAACATTATGATCTTCCATGAGAGTACTAATCACGGAACAATGATCTCTGATGTGTGTGATAACAAATGCGTGACAGTTTGTTCCCAAGAAAAATGTTGTTGTAATGCATATGTCAGTACACGGAATTGATACAACGAGCATTTAAAAATATTTTCCCCCAAAATATGATATCAGTATATGAATATTTTAGTATATTGGGTGTCTTTATATTGAGACCTGTCTACATTCATATATTCAATATAATGTAATTTTTCCAGTTTTATAGAAAGCCATTACCTGCTCCATCAGGTGTTATAGTTCCCAGTTTGACAGCCAGGGGATACTTGGTTATCTGGTAGTGTTCTACACCGTGGTTATTGCCACCACTTCCATCAAAAAACTTACGACCACACATAATGGTTCCATCAGTCAGGTTAAGCCAGAGATTGGTGGTTAGATCACATTTCTCACACTTCCAGCCAGATGGTGGAATCTTCTTACCACCGGTGTCCAGCTGTAGTAAGTTCTCAGCATGTCTGCAAGATAGTAATAAGTTTTTACTTGTTTTAATTTTTTAGGCCATGGGTGAAAGATTGAAATTCTGAAAAACCTGAAATCCTCAAAAATTGTCAATTTTTATAGTGAAAAAAAGAATATCAGGCATTTTGGCACTCTCAAAAACCTGAAGTTCAGGCAGTGTGCCTGAAAACTTTCGCCCATATGAGTGGATGAAGCTACTTGTGAAATTGAATCCTCACAACAAAATATTTAATGACTACTTAAGTATTTTACAAGGGCTTTTTTATTTCCAAAGTTTTAAATCCATAAATATATGACCAAAGAAAATTGTCATTATACTAAAATATACAAAATTGAATGCATGTACAGTAGAACTTCAATACCTCAAACAGTTTTGTCTCATACACCCTAGTAACCTGGAACAGATTCTTCAGTCCCAGAAAAATGAAACTGTACTAGAAAACACACAGTACATGCCTACAACAGGTAGATGACTCAAACTAATTGAATTTGGTCCAAAGGCAGGAGGAGGTACAGTCAGATCTCGCTACAACGACACCCGATATACCGACAATTTCGTTATAACGACATCAATTGATGGGGACGAATTCTATTCAACGTTAATTGTATCAGTTATAAGACATATTCACTTACTGACACCGACAGCAAAAAATTGGGAACGAATCGAGAGTTTACACAGTAATTAATACTCGATATACTGACAATGTCAAGGGACTATATTTCACACCTGAAGTATCGGCTTTCCACAAAGTCACCGTCAAAGCTTGGAGCCTAATTATGTAATTATACTTGTGAAAACCATCTTAATTGCTCTCATTATAATAGTGGAACCTTTCACAGTCGAATCACAGTTCACACATACGTAATCAAGGGAGATAAGCGAAGTCATCGCATATATTCGTATTTTCGAAATCGTACGGTTCAGGAAATAAACAATGTTAATTGAGATTTCTCGACTTAATTTATTAATTCATCAATTCTTAAAACGAAAGGGTAAAATTTATAACAAAACGAATTACCAATTTATTCTCTAGAGCGTTATATTTTATAGGTTACTGTAGTAGTATCCGTACACCTTTAAATTCGGATGGACTATATTTGTAGCTCTCTCAAAACATTGTAGATCTATTGTATTTTAAATATTATTTTTTATGTAATTATGATAATTTCATACTGCTGATTTTGCCAATTATGTCAATTTTACGACAAAATAATTATATGTTAATCATGAATTGATTTCTATGAAACAATCTCCCAAACAAAATTATAGTCACTTGTGAAATTCAGTATACTGACAAATTCGTTATAACGACATTTTAATCAGGAACAAACAGTGTCGTTGTATCGAGATCTGACTGTATCAAAGTTCTGCTGTACTTATGAAAATGAATGTAAGGTCTTTGTATTTGTAGACCGAAACTGGTAGATAGTATAATAAATCTAGTCTAAACTATCCCATGTTAGACATGTTGGTCTCCTCTTTCCTGTATTTATTGGTGTATGCATGAATGTAAGTAGTCAGATCATTGAACAACTAACCTTAGGATGTACAGTAAACACAACTTACTTAGATATCACCCGTTTCTCACCATCCCATGTACCTGCCATAGCAGCAGCCTCTGCTAACTTCCAGGCATCTTCAGCAGCTATAATACCAGATACAGACATCTGTACCTGTATACATATAACATAACATATGTGTACCAACTGAAGTACAATACCAGGTCATTACTTATCCAATGTCATGTACATGTATTAAACAGATCCGGCATGAAAGTTAGTTAGGAAGACAAGAAGGGTCTTGCTTCAACAATCAGCACATTATTTCAGTTTATTTAGTGCTTTACATTAATCACAACAATATTATATTGAAGTCATATACCACTGTTATATATTGAAGTAATATACTACTGTTATACATTGAAGTTGCTATCAGTGTAGATTTAAAGAGTGTATTATTAAAAGTGACTATGCACAAGATTGAACAAAAATGACATCGGAAATTCATTTTATTGTCATCTTTATTTGTAAACAAAGGCTAGTGTTATCACCAGCACACTATACCAATAAAATTGATGGCTAGAAAATTATATAATCAATGTATGTAAACAAATAAGTTCAGACATTAAAAAATGTTTTTAATTTTTTTAGCTACTTTCTAGAGTGAGTTTACTCATAATCAAGAGAAAACTGAAATTTTGATACAATTGGAACTAAAAAGCAATCTTACGATTTCAGGCAGTTCTGGGTCGGGTAGAGGAAAGATTTTCCAATCTGGTAACACTACGACCGAATTAGTTTCCTCAAATGTGAATTTCTTCTCATCAGTTTGAAACCCTCCCTCCACTCCTGAAATCAGAATTAATGATATGCTCTGACTGGTTCAGTAAATTCCACAAATTTCCAACCACAAGGTTGAGGAGACACGATGTTTCGGGGTTTGTTGATTTGTTTTGCCTGCGACTTCAGACAGTTGTTGTGCATGGGAAACACTGAGAAGTATTTTTGAAAGTTCCAGTGGCCTGGCTGAGATTTGAACCAGGGACCTCTGGATTGGTAGTCGAGAGCACTAACCACCAAGCCACCATTCCACCCATGATTTTGTTAATAAAAACATAAATTTGAATTAAACTTGACACGTGGTGGGAATATAGATGCAAGTGTACTGCATTATTTGTGGTGACATCATGAGCTCTTTCCTTAAGTTTTTGATGTACATTGTGAAAACCCTTTTCTATACAATGTATTGGCATTTACTGTGACTCATTTGTATAACACATAATAATATCGGAATCCATAGTAAATTATAACAGAATAAACTTTGTAAACATTTCTCATGTTTCAACTTACCAATAGCAAGTTTTTGGGGTTTTGTTTCTGCGGGAGTTTCTTCGGTTATGACCTAAAATTGAGAAAAGAAGCTTAAAACAATTGATTTCTAAATTTATGCTTTTTGCAATTGAATTAAAATAGCAATCAGCGGACCTTTCCTGTTCTAATATTCAGAAATTGGTTCTAAAAAATTGCAAATATCAGCATCATGCAGGATTTCAAAACAACTAGCAGGATCAAAGGTAATGGCACCTTACATTTACCCCACCCATTTTGTCTTCATTCTAGTAAATTTATAAGCTCTCACCTCTTTACGAATCCTTCGTAAATGAAGGAATACTCCATTGCCAGTCTTTCTGTAATGCCTTTCAACATGCTTCTTACCGAATGCCAAAAATGTATTCATACAAACATACAATCCTGTCTCAGATTCCTAGAAATAATCAAATTATATTACATGTATGTGCCCATGAGCCAATTTTTCCAAAAACAAGTTGTAGATTCTTTTCTGAAAGTCCTTTTCACTAACTACGGTAATGAAGGCTTATGATCACTTAGTGATTTAACTTCTAACCAAGATCCTCATTAGACTATTTTTATTTACTAGTGAAAATCTTGATATATTCATATTTGTGACTCATGATACAGACAGCGCTCAAGGAAATTTGTAAACAGTTCAAGGAAATTTTAATATTCACTAATATTATTCATATACATGTATATACATTGTATCTTTTTAAAGAGACAATTGTTACACTTTGATGATTGTCAATATAAACTTTGCTAAATCAATAACAGCCTTTGGTAAGCCACTATAAGACTACAAACTACTTCATTAAACAAGATCTATCAATGCTCTAAATATATATCTTAACTTAAAAAGCAAATACATGCGCTTTCATTAATATAGAAAGTAAGACCGAAAACTAGAGGCTTATGTACTCACAGGATTATCAAAAGAGAATGCACATTCATCTTTGTACACTTTTTCTCCCCCTTGTGGAACTTTGATCCTTCCAAAATATTGACTGAACACCGACATCTCTGTATGTATACCTGCAGATAACAGTAAACAAATATATCATTATCAAACAGATTCTAATGTTCAATCCCACAGACAGACAGCCTCCGTTACGCCATTTAAGAGTTATGTACAGACAGTACAGACAGTACAGTTATATAGTTAAATTTTAAGAATTATCAATATCTATGCAAACAGAGAACAGATAGGATTACCATTTTTGTACAAAGTTGTCCATCCAGCTTGAAGTGTAATGCACGACAATGTCATTGTCAAGTGATACTTTACCATGTGGTATGACAACTGGACAATAATGACACAATGCAACACAATGGGAAGCTACACTTGAGAATGCTATAATATGGCCAATATTTCATTTTAAAAGGTAAAATCAGATCCGAGTGCTAGACGCTCGAATTTTTCGTACTTGATAGTACCCTTGCCATACATGCCATACTTTGCTGAACCATTTGCAGGAGATTGGTGATGGAAATGCAGGAGATTTCAATAAAATGCAGGAGATTTTTTTTGCTCGAACTATCGACTAAAATTAATGAAGTTTATATGCAGTTTGCACTTATTTTACTTGTATGACAATACCATGCATGCATACATGCTTCGTGAAGTAATTTAATCTAGTGTTTGGGATGATATTCATGATGCAAACAACAAATGTCCAGTATGTTCAAGTCTTATGACTCATAGTTAAAAGAATTGTAAGTAACCAAACCAAATGCTGACTGGACATGTATTAGTTATTGTTACATTTATGCTATACCAGTTCATTTATCATACATCTGAAAAGAAGACATGTCAAGCAGAAGATTACCTGATAAAAAAACATAGAAAAGAACTCATATGTTCAAAATGGTGCTAACATATTAATTCAAACTCAAAAATGCATTGATAATACAGAAATAAAATCAATTCAGTTAATTTATAAGGCTTAAAAATGTATCTGAAATTGATGTGGACTGAATATCATGCAAATTCCAAATTACAAACTAAAACTTTTTGAGGCCTTTTCCTTTGATACTGTAACTGCAAAGGGAAGTAACTGCTACGAGTTTATATCTGTAATGTACGGTCATGTGTGGGCTTTAAACCTAACCAGTAAACAAACATATTTTCGGCTGCTTGGGAAGATGTTTATCAGTTTATGACACCTTAGCATACTCTTATCGGGACAATTATCGATTGTTTATTGGAGTGACCACTCTCCTGGGGTGTTATAAAGGTTTGTTATGTAATGACTTGTTGATTAATTGTAAGTTTATCACCGGAAATTACGAGGAAAGTGAAACTTTAATAATTCTGAGATTCTTACGCGGATTTTTGTCTAATCCGGGAGATTTTATCAAAATGCGGGAGTGCGTGAGTTGAGGCTCAAATCCGGTAGACTCACGCACGATCCGGGAGATATGGCATGTATGCCTTGCTCATCTGTCAATGAAAAAAATTCTAGTAACAAGGGCAGATAACTCATAAATATAGGCAACAGGGTTGTCGCCTTGTCAGTGTGGACTCCCCTTGTGATGGTGAATAACTTTTGACATTCAAAGTCAGAAAAGGGGAATAACTCTTACAAAATGCTGGATAGATTTGTTTCCTCCTGCCAGTACATGTAGGTAATCACATTCCACACGTGTATTGACTAAGTTGAAAGCTTTAATTGATACTACAGCTGATACAGTAGAGTTTAAAAAATTCAGTTTATGTGTAATATGTACTAAGTCGAAACAAAGGCAGATAACTCCCTAAATATAGGTCACAGAGTTATCAGTCTTGTCAGTATTGACTCCTCTTGTGATGATGAATAACTATATTGAGTTTCAGGTTGATACCTTTGATAGTCTTTGAGAAAAGACTCTGACAATAAACTTAACCAAAGCACACAATCCAGTCACAACAACAGCTTGGCTTTTTTTCTTCAAAAAGTCTAGCTAAAAATGTTGCGATGTGTCATATTAATGCAGACTGTGTTTTTTTCGGGTGATTTTATAGCAGTTTATGGGCTAAGTTCCCAATTGAAAATCATTATTTTTTTCCAATTTTAAAATTTCAAGCCAAAAATTCCCAATTCACTGTTCAGAGTAAAGAAAATCTGAGAAAAATTGACACATTTTCCTGTAAAAACAACAAGCACAACTAAACCTGAGTATGAAAAACAGTAATGCACCAGTCAATTGAAACTACGCCCCCTCCCCCCCCACCACGGGGAATAGCGGGATTTTTACTTTTGCTTTATCAAACCCAGTTTGGTTGGGTGTTTTTTTTTCAACCTCATAAACATAAGTACTATTATTAGGACCATCTCAATGAGAACACCAGTTTTCAATGGTGAAGGATAGTCTTAATTATCAATCTATGTGTTACTTCATATACAGCTACTGTTAAAAAGTGGTTACAAAAACTGATGACTAATCTGTATCTAAAGTCTGAAATCCAAAAAGAACAAAGGAAAGCATACTGGAGCTACATAGAAAACATGATATTCAATATCCCAATCCCTGATGAAGGTACAACTAAATTTAACAAACCACCAAAAAATCTCTTCTCATATATCAAAGGGCAGAAAACAGAAAATTCAACCATACCACCCTTACGTAAAGATGGCTTGCTTAAAACAGACGCAAAGTCTAAAGCTAATATTCTAAACGACCAATTCCAAAAAGCCTTCACTCCAACAACCTCACAAGAAATTCCCAACAAAGGACCCAGCCCATTCCCTAAAATGTCGGACATCCAAATCATACAAAATGGCATCACCAAACTACTATCTAACATCAATCCTCATAGAGCTTCTGGCCCGGATGGCATCCATGGTAGAGTCCTAAAGGAATGTAAAGATAATATATCTCCTATACTTACAATAATATTTAACAAATCTCTTGAACTTGGCAAAATTCCATTAGACTGGAAACATGCAAATGTCTGTCCCGTTTTTAAAAAGGGAGATAAACATGATGCTATAAACTACAGACCTATATCACTGACATGTATTTGTTGTAAAATAATGGAACACGTCATTTCTAGTAACATGATGTCATTTCTGGAAAAACATAATATCTTATATGACTTACAACATGGGTTGAGATCCTCACGTTCTTGTGAAACCCAGCTCATTTCATTCATACAAAATCTCTGTCAATCATTTAATAAAAAAATTCAAACTGACGTAATCATAATGGACTTTGCAAAAGCATTCGACCAAGTACCACATAAACATCTTCTTTATAAACTAAACTATTATGGCATTAATAGCGATGTTATTGACTGGATTTCAGACTTCTTAGGAGATAGGACCCAGACTGTTGCCCTGGACGGTATCATGTCAGAAAAAGTCCCAGTGACTTCAGGTGTACCCCAGGGCACAGTTATGGGTCCAATCCTATTCTTAATCTACATAAATGACTTTGCAGACTACATCCAACATAGCACACTCAGACTTTTTGCCGATGATAGTATTATTTACAAAGAAATAAAAACCACTAACGATGCTAAACTCCTCCAGTCTGACCTGGATGCTGCTGGCAGGTGGGAACAGGACTGGCTCATGCACTTTCATCCTGATAAATGCAATATCCTTACCGTTACACAAAAAAAAACTCCAATAAATTTTCAATATAAACTACACAACCACATTCTCGAAAAAGTTGACTCTGCTAAATATCTAGGCGTAACACTACAAAGCAATCTAAAATGGGACAAACATATAAACTCAATCTCCAACAAAGCTAATCAATCCCTAGGCTTCTTACGCAGAAATTTAAAAATAAACTCTCCAAAAGTCAAAGAACACGCATATAAAGCCATTGTGAGACCTAAATTAGAATACTCCTCTTCTGTCTGGGAACCACATACCAAATGCCAAAAAATTCAAATTGAGAAAGTCCAGAGAAGGGCCGCTAGATTTACCACCAATCGCTACCATAACACAAGCTCAGTTTCAAACATGATGAACACTCTAAATTGGCCATCCCTAGAAATTAGAAGAACACGAGCTCGCTTAATTATGTTTTACAAAATTATACATCATACTGTCGCAATATACCCAGAAAATAATTTATTAATCACATCGGATCCCAGAACTAGATACAGTAGTGGGTATGGCTACAAGCATATCGGTACATCCCAAGATCAGTATAAGTTTTCATTCTATCCCAGAACAATAAGCCAGTGGAATATGTTGCCCGTAACCGCACACCAAGCAGACTCAGTTGATGTTTTTAAAACCATTCTCACTGTTCCTGTCTTGGTCTCCACATTCACATACTAAATGGCAACCATTGTACAAAGTTTTAATCTTAATGTTTGATTATAAAATCAATCTTTTAACTTGCACATGTTTTACAATACAAACCATTATTTCTGTGTATGATACACTCACATTCAAAATTGTTTTTAAAACTAGCGCCTACACATAATCTTCAGAGCTTTGAAGGAGTGTAGTTCATTTAAGAAGAAGAAGAAGAAGAAGTATCCGAACGTGCGTATCCGAAACCGATACGAGTTTCATGTAAACTGACGACTTCATGCAGTTAACGTTCCATAATAATCGTTCCGTATATTCTTAAAATCATTACCCATGAAAATATACATAAAGACTATGTTTGTGTTACCAAAATCGCATACTTACTCTTTAATTACGCTGAAATCGAAAGCACAAGATTCAAGAAAATTCGGCGTTTTGTTGTTGTTGTTGTTGTTGTTGTTGTCGGTTGGGGATAGTATAAAATCCAGTCGTACCCGGTCATATATGTTTGATATTCCCAAAATCAGCATTATCATTAGTCTGTTGCACGGAGCTGATTAGCAAATCAGTAAATTCGTAGTATAACGCGTGGAAGAGTCTTCATTATCATAAAAATTTGTCCAAATAGGCCTACCTTAATATATTTAGATCTTTGATTTGATTTGATAATATTCTTGTTATAGATATGTGTCCAATATTGTTAAAGTTAAAGTTGTAAGAGAAATTTAAATGTAAGATAATTTAAACTGCAATGGGCTGAAAGATTAAATAAATGTCAAATTGAACAAAGTGTAAAATTGCGTACAAATTTAAAAGCAATTTACAAATGTATGTATTAGCCTCATTTGAATATTATTAAAGATCCTATTGTAGGATCTAGTATGTTACCAAATTTAGAATTAGTACACACAAACTTGAACTAGAAACTGGTCGTTATCGAAATACACTGGTTGGTGATAAATTTGTACTTTTAAAAAAAATAAGAAACTCAAGAACACTGTACAGACTTAATCAAGACTGCATAGTTAGTGTCTACATGTATACAGATTTGAACAAGTGTCTATACATATTTGAACAAGTGTCTATACAGATTTGATTCAGTGTCTATACAGATTTAAACATTTGTCTGTACAGATTTAATCAAGACTGTTAGTGTCAATACAGATTTGAACAAGTGTCTATAAAGATTTACACATAATAATCACATAACTATGTAACAGTTTTTCCGTCATTAATACACCATTGACTGCATTTGTGTTATATTCGAACACATTGCCTATATTTTTTTTCTAAGTTAAACTGTTGAATATCCTTGATTCACTTTGTTTTGTCTATTACTTTTCCAATATATATATTCATGCATATTTGTAAGGTGAGACGAGGGGTGGTTCCCCGACCCTCTCTCACCTATGACAGGGAAATTAAATAGGCTATGTGACATAGCTGAAAAAAATCATAAATTTATTATATATTTTGTACATAAATCCACGTTTTATAATAAAACATAATATAAATACTTTTGAAGAAACCTTCGTATCTTTAATAAACTGATGCTGCCTTCCCTGTCCGACTTAATATTATCTTTTTGATATCAATCAAATGCAAGCTAACCCTAAAAAGTTTTAATCAATTTGTGCAGGATCGAAATATCAAACATAGAAATAAATCATACAGAGTAAATAACGACGAGATCAAATGTGATGACGAAGTAAATGTACTAGGCATACATCTAAATCACCATCTAAGAAAGGTCATACAATTTCAGATATGCAAAGATCTTTGAGATATGTAAATACATGAGAAGTTCCAAGATTGTAGGCTGTAAGATAGCCTATGTCAGAAATTCATTCATATTTTATTATGCTACTTTTATTTATGATAACTGTTCTAGCCTTTCTAGTCTTACCACGAACTAATAAATGTGCGTTGTCTAACTGTCTCATAAATCTTCGTGAATGCATATGCTGTTTATAAAAGAAGGGAAGTAACTGTGAGAAAATTTACAAAAAATTGTCCGGAGTGTTGGACTCTATATATACCTAAAAAACAACAACAACTGACGACGAAAAACTCCTCTAAAAAGTAAATAAAAACAACATCAAACACTTTATTATGATTAACAGCAATAAGTGTTTCTGTAAATATACATTTTTGTATTTAATTTAATGCTTGTTCACTGATTTGGGTATTAATTTCTTTATTGTAGATTGTATTGTATATTTACTCATCGTTTTTTAGGAAAGTAGACTAGTAGTCGGACTAAACAAAATTAGACAAATTTGACATTCTGTATATGATATCACTGCTTTTCATTGCAAAGTAAATAATATTTGTACGTTACATGACAGTTCACCAGTTCTTTATTACTTTATCATCACAACATTAGATTGAACACATTGAAAGACATACTGTGATAGTGGCGATTGTTGTTGTTGTAGTTCTAGTAAGTTAACTTCAAGTTCCAGAGCTACAGATAAGCTGCGTATTGGGGGTCATTACCCAATTAATTTTCTTAAAAACCCAATAGATTTTGAGAGGAGGGTGTAAGAAAAAGCAAAGACAGTTTGAAATACCCAAATAGAAAAGGATGTTATAGTGAAAAATAGTACATAATAGCTTATTTACCCTTTGAGTTTTATTAAATTATAAATACCCAACTAAAATTTGTCAAAACCCAATCAAAATTGAAACTCGGGGGTAAAAGACCCAATTGACTAAAACCTTATCTGTAGCTCTGACAGTTCTATTACGAGAAATTACCAACTTTCCAGAAATCTGGGATACTTATTTAAAGGAGCTGTCATTGATTTCGCTCTAGAGTCTAAGGCCAATTGACGATTTCAATCCTCATTCCTGTTGTCTCATTTTAGTATGGTAATTTTCAAGTGAAAATCATTATTTGTGCAAGAAATACACATGTTTGAATAGCCACACTTAATATATAAATGTGTGAGAATTGCGACGTCAGAAAAGGAAAGCACCTGAGAACAACAGTACAATTTATAGTTTTGTCCGATATGATGTCGAAAAAGAATTTAATACCCTAAACTTCACTGACAGTTATAAAATATAAATCAATATGTCTAGAACATGAGTGATTGAGTGACGAGGACGATTGAATGATGTTTGGGTCATCAACTGGTTGTATATCCACCTTGTCTACTGCGCAAATGCACCACAGGTTTTCATTCTTCTTGCAGTTTCAGGCATATGCTGGGGTCAGGTATTTCCCCAGCGTTCTCATGGTCAGGGAAAACATAATTTTTTCAAGGTCGGGGAAAAGTCGGTGAATTTTGGAATTAGTCAGGGAAATCTGGAAATGTCAGGGAATTTTTCATTGAAGCTCTTGATAAGTGTCATTTCCTATCAAGAAAATACCTGAGATTGAAAAAAATCCTCGCTCACTTTGCTCGCTAGTTAAAATAACTAATATGTCAATCAACAGCCTTAAAAACTGCTACGTTAAACTCTTTCGTCCATATAAAGCAAATATAGCCTCCTTTTCTCTATTTTATTGCCATATTTTGCTCTAACAAAAAGATGCTGTGTCACCTGATGGCTCTTAAAAGTCAGGGAAACTTTTGTGTGGTCAGGGAAAAGTCAGGGGGTTTTGTCATAGAAGATCTGTGGGAACCCTGAAGCGATGAGGGTTGGTTTTGCCGGTTATACAGCTTTTTTATGGTGCATTGGACTGTGAGTGGTTCGCAAATGTGTTCCAGAAAAGGTTTTAATGATATCGTATGCATATTGAAAACAATGGACAATACTTTAAGATGGAGAAAAAATGTTCTGCGAAATGACGTTCTTACATTGACGCCACTGTGTGCCGCACTTTCAAACCATGTGTATTAATAATGTAAACAGAAAAGTAATTTCATGAAATTCCGGATACCTGCTAAGAACATATTTATGAATCATCAATGAAAATTTGAAACTAAACGTTTGAATACTTTTTGTGTAATAAGCAAAGTACAGGATTTATGGGACAACCCTCGTATATAGGCCTTAAAATTTTAATTTATATTAGTGATTATTGAAGTGGTTTTGCTTGTCTTATATAATTATGCTGTGTAGGTTTATTGTTGAGTAAAATTTCTTTTAAATAAAAAATTAAGCTGAAAGATAAAAATCTTAACCTTAAGCTTTTCTACTTTTAGGTTAAATTGTTACTAAGGATGTAAAGTTTTGAGATGGGGAATCAACTAACAGGTATCGCACCCTCACAGATACTTCCCGTAGAACAATATCTCACTGATCTACCAGAACACGAGTTTGATTGCAGGTACGTCAATATTCTCTGTCTTGATTATGTGTAATGGTTGAATGGCAAGTCCAGGCCCTGATCTCCGGAAGCATCTCAAGTACAAATCTCAACTCAAAATTGAGATTTGGCTCAAATCAGAGTTTGAATTTGAGATAAACATGAAGCTCCAGCTCTCGAAATTTTAGTGTAATAGACTCAGAATAAGGATTTTTTTATACCAATTTCGCATGGAAACTATCTCAAACGATAGGTGACAAAATTTTAGTTGAGATTGAGCTCAGATTGAGATGTTTTGGGAGATTGGGGCCTGAGCCCACATTTGTAAAACTTCTGAAATATCTGTTGTTTATGAAAAACAACTTTTCTAAGTTTGTTGAATAATTTTCTAAGATTTTTATGAAAATATCTTAGTTTTTGTCTGAAATCAATTAGTATTGTCTGTGATAAAAACTGAGACTTTTATCTTTCTAAGTCAAATGTTTTTCATCTTAGAAAATTTCTTAAGAAAATATCTAAGCACCTTTGTGAATTCGGGTTCTGGTCTTATTTAAAAAGATATACATGTACATACAATATGGCTTATCATTTAATAATTATTATTATGATGATTATGTTGTGTTATGAAGATATTTGTCAAACACCCAAATGTATGCTATTGTCAGTGGTTCTATTTGACTTGGGGAGAAGGGGTTTTGACCCTTGTAATTTCCAAAAAGCCACATTTTTACTCTTAAGATATTGGTTTGAAGGGTCATTTTCACTTAAAATCGTGGGTATTTTGCCTATAAAATGACCCTTCAGATTCAGCAGCTATTGGAACCCCTGATTATTACAGGCTTACAGCAGTGTTTTCCCTTCAAATTTTAGAATTTGAGCTCTGGTTCTCTGATATTTTTATAGAATTAAGAAGATCAGTCTCAAGAAGTTGCTTTCCTGGAAAAATCAGGGTTTCAAGTGGCAAATGCGTACAAAAATATATTTGAATTTTTGATAGTTGGATGCATAGAATTATAACTTAATGTAAAACTTATGTTTCAGCTTGGGAAGTACAAGGTTTTTCAAGGTTGCTAAAGCCAAGAATAAAGAGGGCCATGTTGTTGTGAAAGTATTTGTGATACATGATCCTTCATTACCACTGTCCTCATATAAAACTAGACTTGATGGTAAGTTATTTATTACTTAGATTACTATACTGCACTATCAATTTACTCCTTGTAAGTGTTAGGGAGAAATAAATATGTATGTTAAAAATATGAAGTGTAGCATTCAATCAATTACCTTATTCTCTTTTTAAAAAAGTTTTAGCTTAAAATCTTTAACGCTTGCTTCGCCCTTTTTATTCATTAAAAATTTACTTAATATATTCTATTACTTAAAATTGGTGGTCTGTGCTGTTTTTAATTTATAACTGTGGTCTTTGTTTGCAGGTAGTCTTTGACAAGTTTGTCTGTATATTTATACATAAAGGTCGCAGTCAAGTTAATATTTACAAATGATACATTGTTTTTTGTGGCATATGATGCATTTATCAAAGTGACATATTCAAAATACTGAATAATTATAAACTTGTCATTATAGAAGCATTTCTAAATGTGGATATGTCTTCAAAATTGTATGATTTGTTTCAGAAATACGAGAAAATTTAAAAGGAACATCGAATTGTATACCATTCCAAGAATCAGTGGTATGTATCTTTATTCATGATGTTCAGTTTAACCTACTGTTCTGCTGCTTCATGTTTTTCATAGAGGATATTGACAAATTTCATAAACTCAATAAAATACCAACACAAATTGAATAGTCTATTTGTCACATACCTGACAAAAATAAGACAAACAAGATGTTCTTACTTAAGTCATATTCATACTTAACTTTGCATGAATATACTAGTCTGCGCTGTAAATACGTACGCAATGAACTTGACATCATCATAAAATAAGCGATGAACGTCAAATGACGTCATTTCCATATTTAATGCTCACAGTGCATTATCAATGTCCATTACAGAAATTTACTAAACTGTAGAAAAATGCAAGAATGTGTGATAAATATTGTTTTCATATACACAGAAAATTTGTTTTTAAGTTTAGTAGTGTAGTGGTTGAGCATGTGTTCAGAGTGTGGGGAAATTAGGGTTTGCTACATGACTGGGTAATACCAAAAATGAAATAATAAAATGGTACTGTTTTTCTCAGTCATTATAAACAGAAAAAAAACATTCAGTCTTTCCCTTATGACAATGGGTCACCATCATGAATGAGAGGTGTTGAGAGGGATAAATACAACAAAAATATTTTAACAATCAACCAAGAATAAGTTTATTTAATGCTAACTGATGAGATATGGAGTTCTACGCACTCATGAAAATATTGAATTATATAACTGCATGATGACTGATGAGATATAAATCATATACAATCAAAACAAACAAACATCCTCTATGTATAGAAACCCAGTCTGCTGTGATGTTGTATTCTAATGTAATTTCAGAGACAAGACAAAGCGGCTTTATTGATCAGGCAATATGTGAAGGACAGTTTGTATGATAGAATTAGTACTCGGCCATTTCTCAACTCTATTGAGAAGAAATGGATTGCCTGTCAGCTACTTTGTGCTCTCAACCAATGTCATAAACTGAAGGTATGTATTGACTATTGTTATTACACCTCATTAATATTCATGAGCAGTCTAGGTGTTTTGATTGGCTGAGAGCACACCATGTGATATTTTAGATATCACCCTCATTATTATTCATGAGCAATGTAGACGTTTTGATTGGCTGAGAGCACACCATGTGATATGTAACATTTTGAATATCACCCTCATTATTATTCATGAGCAATCTATATGTTTTGATTGGCTGAGAGCACACCATGTGATATGTAATATTTTAATATCACCCTCATTATTATTCATGAGCTATCTAGATGTTTTGATTGGCTGAGAGCACACCATGTGATATTTAACATTCCGAATATTTCCCTCCACGTGAGCATGAGAGTAACATTCAAAATATCGCAGACAAACGTCTCGGTATAATAATATAAATATCACACGGTAGTTACGGTAAAATAAATATTGTCAACCCTCAAAAACAAGAATTTTGCCCACATTTTTGCCTCTGTGATATTCAGTTTTTAGGGTTGACAATATTCATTTCACTCCTACTGCAATATAATATTTATATTATATCACCTTGTATACCTCCTCCACAAACTAGAGAGTCATATAAGAGTCATTTAATAGTGGGTCAGTGTGTTGCTGAAAACTTGTATAATAAGTACTAAAAGGCATACCATTTTAATATGCAAAATTGCCATTAAGTGGATAGTTACACCAATTTCATATCGTTAGCATTTCAAAAAATTTCTGATGTCACACTTTTAAAATTTAGTGATGTTGCATTTTTAGAGATGTCTCAATTTAAGTGATGTCACATTGTAACAATAACATAAATTTATTGATTTTAAATTGATGTGAAGTGAAGTCACATGATATTGTGTTTGCTATATATTTCAGGTATGTCACGGAGATATAAAGTCTGAGAATGTTATGATAACTGGATGGAACTGGGTGCTGTTGACAGATTTTGCCTGCTTTAAGCCTACATACCTGCCAGATGTAAGTCTCATACATGTATAGATACAACAAGAAATTTTTGTTTTATAGGGGGATGCCCTATTGGGAAGTAGGTTGATTCTGTAGAGAGAATACCAGTAGGCTGTGGTTTATAGAATGTATTTGTTTCTCACTTTCACCGTCGATTCTATTTCGTCTAAAATGCATTGGTCTAAAATGAGAGAGCATGCGCTAATTAGTGTGCTTTACTAGAGAACACATGAAGTTCTGAAAATTGATTTTAGCCTTTGTATAGGCTTTGTACTTGGAGTTTATTAATTCCAGAGTCTGATAAAAAATACTGAACAGTGTTGGGTGAGTGATACGTCACATAAATAGACTAAACAGAAAAAGTCATCAGTTTCAGCGACTACTTTTTCAATGTTGATTATTTATCTTTCTTATTTATCTTTCAGGACAATCCATCAGATTTCTCATATTTCTTTGACACATCAAGGCGGCGAACATGTTACATTGCCCCGGAGAGATTTGTTGATAGTAGCGCTAGAAATGCTGAAAATGCGAGTCAAGCACAGAACCTTGACCTTACCGCAACCGGAGAGGTTAAGACTGGTGACCTTACACCAGCTATGGATATATTCTCTGCTGGGTAAGCTTAACAATAAACTTACATGGACTATTTCTGTGATTTGGCAGCCTATGGTTCTTATGTAGATTAAAATGTGGCCCTAGTTAGTCAGTTTAAATATATTTTATTTCGGATAAATTGACAATTTATTATATACGCACAATATTATACAGAAATGAGGTTTGATCAAAAGCTTATTTAGATCATTTTAGATTCTCAAGTGTGGCTCTGGCAGCTTTCATTTGTACTTTGGTTTTAAACCACCTTATAGTTTTGTTCCTATCAAATTCTTAATTTCACACATCAAAGTTTAGGTGACTCTTCACACGTGTTAAGTTTTAATGCCAAAGAGTAATGTTCAAATTGGACCTACTTTGATGTACTATCATTGACTGACTGGACTATATAATGTCTATTATAGATGTGTAATCACTGAGTTGTTTACTGAAGGAAGTCCACCATTTGATCTGTCTCAACTATTAGCATACAGAAATAGAGAATATAGTCCATGGAAGGTACTCGAGAAAATAGAGGATACCAATGTTAGGGTAGGTGTACTGTTATATCATTAATTATTATGCCCCCCATCTTTCCCATCTTGGATGAGAGGGTAGATTGCTTTGCACAAGTCGGTCAGTCTGTTGGTTTTTCGGTTGGTAGACCAAATGGTTTCTGTTCAATAACTCAAGAACGCTTTGCCCTAGGATCCTCAAACTATACATGGAGGTTGTTCATCAACAGTATATTACCCCAATTGATTTTGAGGTCAGTATGTCAAGGTCTTTATGACCTTTACCATTTCTGACTATTGGGCTGCCATGGGGGCATACAAAGTCATGTTTCACAAACATCTCTTGTTTTCACAGGTATTAAATTTTGCAGATATAACAGTATGCATTGTACACCAGGGACATATCCAAAAACAAAAAAAGCACAAAGGCAAATATTTTCTAGGGTCTATTTGAGGCATTTTGTTCTTCAAAGAAATGCTTATTTTGGTAATTTCTCAAATTTTCATCGAGGCAAGCGCCTCAGTGTGACTACGGGCCAGTACATAATTGTAATACTATCAGAGTGTACAGAATGAGAACACTCAATGATTTATAGACACATAGTCAACTGTTAAATGATGTTAAGGGAAAACTTTGTATTGAGGATATTTTGAATGTTGTTGTTTGTTAAAATATTGTTTGTTTCCCCTTCACTATCTACCCGAGCAAAAAGTCCCCTACCCTAAAATGTTTTTAACCATCTGAAATAAATAAGAAATAAATCATAAAAAAATGAGCCCCATTCTCACTAGTAACCATACACAATGTCTGTTGGGACCTTTATACTGCCAATAAACCACACAGATCACCATACACAATGTATTCACAGTTAATGAAATATTAAAAAATATATATATTTTACCTACCTAACCCAGGGTCAGGAAGGGAAACAAACAATATTATATTTTTGGCCTGGTTGGTTTATATACAGGATCTGGTGCGACATATGATGCAGAGAGAACCTAGTCACAGACTATCAGCCGAGGAATATCTTATACAACAAAGGAACAAAACATTCCCAGAATATTTCTACCAATTTTTGAAGTTGTATATACAGAGGTTTGCTACACCACCCATACTGTCACCTGATGAGAGGATATTTAGGTGAGTGTTGTTGTCTGTCCATGTCAGTCCTTTACTTAACCCGTTTTCGAAATGTGATGCTATTCTCTACTTATATATGTGATTGTCATATTCTTAGTATTATAATTATGCCCCCCCCCCCCCCCATCTTTGATGAGGGGGTATATTGCTTTGCACATTTCGGTCAGTCTGTCGGTAGGTCGGCAGACCAAATGATTTTCGTTCAATAACTCAAGAACGCTTTGCCCTAGTTCCTCAAACTTTACATTGAGGTTGGTTATCAACAGTAGATGACCCCTATTGATTTTGAGGCCAAAGGTCAAGGTCCCTGTAACCTTTACCATTTCTGACTATTGGGCTGCCATTGGGGCATACATGTTTTACAACCATCTTTTGTTAGTTTTTGCATTCCTTTTGCTGAAATTAAATTTTGATGCACTTTCAATACAAGTATTGCTTCCTCGATAGCCTAGTGGTATAGCGTCTGCTTCATGTACAGGAGGTCACTGGTTTGATCTCATACTAAAGACAAAATAAAATTGTACCAGAAATTTCCTTGCTAGTAGACGCTCTGCATAAATGGGAAACTTGCTGCTCTTCTCTCATACCCTCGTGGCAATGGATAATATCAGGAATGAGATGTTGAGAGTGATTATTATAAGTTTGAAAATTTGTTTCACAATCAACCTTAAATAAATTAGTATAATTAGTAATACATGTACAATGTGTGAATTTGCTCATGTTTCAGAGTGAAGAGGGAAGTGGAATTGATATTTGAGAACTTGAAGATTGATCGAGAACATCCAGAGAACAACAGTGTACTAACATTGATTATCTCCCTTGTGGGGTCCAGTTCACGACAAGCTAATGTAAGTCACCCCATAGCGTGATTCTGAATAAATGAGACCAGTTAACGTAACAGTCCAAGCCGATGAAAACACCGTTCATTCATAAAAGCCAAATTGACAATGTGACTCTGTGTAACATGTTCTGGATAAAAATTGAATTAGTCTGGTTCACGACATTCTAAAAAAATCCTTCCTTTAATTTGAATTTGTAAGCCAGACTGACATATTAGCCAATTAGGCATTGATACGTGATCATGTGCTCCACCATAGCCAAATCGCTTATTGCATCCAATAATACCCATGGCCTCTCAGGCCACAGGTAATGCTATGATTGACCAAGTAATTCAATTCATTATTGTGATTTAGTATGTTAAATAATTAATTGTTAGGGAATTTAAGTTTGTGGTTGGTAAATTGATTTAATCTGTGAAAATTCATCAGTGATTGTTACATTGTGGTCTCAATACAACGACACAGTTTGTTTTCAAGAAAATGTTGTTGTAACAACTATGTCAGTATACTGAATTGATACAAACTACGTTTTTAATACTTTTGTTCCGACAAGATGATGTCATTAAAATGATTTTTCCGTACTTACCATTCAACTAATTTTGTTATAATTAATTGTTTAAATAAATGTGAGAGATGAGATTTAATTACATACCCGTTTTCATAAAATCATGTAATTATATTTTCAGTTTTGCAATTCTAAGTTGATGGCTCTGGATTTGTTAACAGAACTGAGTGCTTATGTTACATCAGATATCAAACTGGATAGAATCCTTCCCTATTTGGTAAGTTATGTTAGAAGTGATGGATGTTCATATTACATATCACTGCAGTGTGTTGATCCGTTGGGCGGTATTACCTTGAGTTGCTTGTGTAATGCCGTATCTCGCGAGACAGCTGAATGTTTACATTATGACGTCATTGACGTTGGCATATGTTCGGCATATAACACATCAGACATGCATGATACGGATTCAGAAAACCTGACATGTATGTATGTGTATGTTGTTTTAAGCAACCATTTTCATTCCCTATGTAAGTGAGTGATACAAATTGGACTGTTTATGTTTTTGCACATACAAAACCATTGGTAAACAAAATTGTTTCTGATTCAGAATTCATACGCCTTGCATCTGTAGTCTTTGTATGTTTGTTTGTTGTTGCCCATATGTAACTACTATTAATGTTAAGTTGATGAACTCTTTTGATTTTGTGATCACTAGGTAGAAGGTTAAGATTGCTATGTGAATGGTTAAGGTTGCTGGCAAGCATCTTAACCAGATGAACGAACCTGTGGCTCCTCTCGTACTGAGCAGGATTACCATTGCTATGATGGTGTATCAACAGTAGGGTAAAACTAACCTGCCTCCTGATGGTCTAAACTCAGCTCACGGTCCCTGTTATTGTTTGACAATCCAAAGTTTTGATGAATTCTGCTGATAGGAAGAGCAGACATTGATAGATCCATAAGCTACAGCGCTACAAATGCTTGGCTGTGTCAAGCCAGCAAAGCCAGCAAGGGGACATGTGTATTACTCTGACCAATCTTGTTTTGATATGGTCTGGTATTCAATATTGATCTTATTTAATTGGAGAATAAGGATAGCCAATCATATCCCCTGTTACAGATCAAGAGTTGAATATAGGGTGATCTGATCAGTTGTCCTTATCCTTAAGTCAAATAAGATCAATATTGAATACCACCCCTCGTGTTTTTGTTACAGATGAATATGGCGTCTGACAAGGAGGCTCGTGTACGGGCGGAGGTGCTACATTGTGTTACAAGATGTCTAAAGGATATCCAAAACATTCCTAGAAGGTATGTTATACAATTGTTGTCAGCATGTGAAACATGTGGTGGTGATGAAGGTGTTAGAATATTGTTAAATATACCAGTCATCAATTGTCAGTCCAGGGACGGTATTCTATATTGATCTTATTTAATTAGAGTATAAGGATAGCCAATCATATCACCTGTTACTGACCAAGAGTTTAATATGGTGTGATCTGATTGGTTGTCCTTATCCTTAAGTCAAGTGAGATCAATATTTAATACCTTCCTAGGACTCATTTTTGCTAAAATAGGATTATGGTTGACAAACAACCTTTAACAAATAATTCAGGGTTCCCATGATCGGGAAAATCATTTTATGCCCTGGCATCTACTGATGCGGGAGTTCAACAGAATCATACACCCCCTGATAGACTTAGTTTGTTTTGTATTGAAAATGTTAACACAAAGTTTCAAGCCAAATATTAAACACAGTCTTAATATCTTTTTTCTTTTTAAATTAAATATGCATTCATATTTGATTATTATTTTTTCCAGTGATGCTAATGTCTTTCAAGAATATGTATTTCCAAATTTGGTAAGTTTCTCACTTTACATGTAAACTTAAAGTATGCAGTAGAACTTAGATGCCTCAAAAACAGTTTTGCCTTGAGCAACAGGTAAAAACCTTGAACAGATTCTTCAGTTCAATCATGCAATATGTTGTGGACTACTAGTAGACATTGAGTAGATGCTTCAAACTGATTGATAGCTCATACTATTTTTCTGGTCTGAAGACAGTTTAAGGCATCGGGTTGTACTGTATAATGTGAATACATACAGTCCTAACTCATACAGTCAGGCTTATAAAAATACCCTCCTTTGAGGTCCAGTATCATTTAGTCTGTATGTTTATGTAAATGAGGTTATTTATACCGTGCAATATGTGTACAGCATCCATTTATAGAATGTGACTGCTTTAAGTAGGTGTTTTTGAAATATTAAAATAAAATTGGCCAACTAGGATTCAATATTATATTAATATCACATGGTAGTGAGGATGACATGGAATAATTCTATTTCCAATTATTGACCATTGCTGGCATATAACTTTAAATAATTTATGTACACATACAAGCGCATAAAATAAGGCAAATAGCATGAATATGTCAACCCAAGAACTTATATCACCTGAGGTTAAAGCTTTATTTAGTATTTGACTGTAGATGCATATTTTGCTTGAACGCTTGATTTGTACTTCATTGTAGAGTTTATAAATTTCAGTCCCCGTTAGCTCAAGATTCTGCTACAACAGTTAGAGCTGCATTTGCTGAAAATATTGCACAACTTGCTGAAACTGCTTTAAGGTATCTATAACTTGTATAGGTTGATGTATTTTGTTAAGGCAGTCAATTCTGGACTTTGTTAGCTGTTTTACAACAGTTTGGAGTTTTGACTCAATCAAAGGAATTAACCATGAAGTCTGTAGGCCTGCGTGGTTTTTAATGAAGCATCAGAATGACAAACAGTTGTTAAACAAAAGGTATATTACGGCTTTTGAATGTTTCATTTCAATTCTAAAATGACTTCTTTTACTTCGCATTTAAATCAAATCCAAACACATAGTATATTTACTTAGCATTTCAGAAACACCATAGTTAAAAATTATGTTGCCATTAATTTGGTCGTTACTGTAAATCAATTCAAGTAGATTCAGCCATTAGATGACATTGATGTATAATGTATAATGACTATATTTACAGAGTTGTTGAGATGATGCAGCTTACTGATATTGAAGGAACGGAGGAGAAAGAGAATACTTCAGACTTTGTAAGTTGTCTACATTTCTTGTACTGTAAAATCTCATATTTTCGTGGTTATTCAATTTTGTGGATTTTGAGGTCAGTAGGTCAAAGATCAAGGTTGCCATGACCTTTGATATTACTATTTCACTGTCACATTGGCATACTGTAAAAGCAGAAAAAGTCGCGAGGGTTTAATTTTAGCTATATTCGCGGTTTGATAAACTCCTTTATGTAGCCAATTAAAAATCAATTCACTTGGGAAGATAACCATTATAGTATACAAACAGTTGTCGTAATTATCTGGAGTGATCATCACGCTGTGGGATATAAATGATGCACCAGGCATATTGCCGAGAAAGTAGGATTTAATTTTTCTTTCTGAAATTTGAAATTCACGAACATTTAGCCTTGCAAAAATAAATGCTTTTACAGTACATGTTTCACTTACATCTCTTGATTAGTAATGAAAGTTAAGTGTATTTATTATTTCAGTCTATGTATGATCATGAATTACAAGCATTACAAGAAGTCATACAGGAGAAGGTGGTGCTATTACTCAATGATCATGATAATTCTGTCAAGAGGGCTCTCTTAGATAGTGGTATCACTAGACTCTGTGTATTCTTTGGCAGACAAAAAGGTATGTATTCTGTGGGATTTTAGTTAAGTTTACACACTTACCGGTGTACTTATTTTATACATTTTATGCCAGTTATGTGACAAGTTATAAGAACTTCTATTAATCCCTCACAATGATTGCTTCTTGGCTTACTATAGCCTACATTTGTACCTTTTTCAAGGATTGCTATAGTTAATATTCAGCCTCACCCAAGCGGCATTGGAACAACTTTTTTAACAAGAATTTGGAATTCAATCCCACTACTTTTTTAACGTCATATTGTGCCGGCATGGTGTATAGTAGCCTTGTTAAGTGTATCATCATGCAGTTGATGTTACCTGTGTCATTGTACAACGTGTTAAACTATGTGATAACTAATGATGTAGTGTACTTGTATATTTCAGCAAATGACGTAGTTCTATCACATATGATCACATTCCTGAACGATAAGGTAAATCATCTAGTATACTCACATGTAATGTAAACTGTAATATAATCATATGTCAACTGTAATAATCCTAGTTTTGCTGCCATCTGACAATGTGTCCCCCACACCCAGACTGAATGAAGTCTGTTAGTAACAAAGATCAATGGATTTTATGGATAGGCTGCACCTTAATATCCAATACCTATGGTTATGCAATTTTAATTTCGCCAAATTTTCTACCCCACAAAAAAAATCCTTTTATAATCAAATTTTATAGCAACAATTTCTTTGCATTTGACTGACAGTCTTAGCGCATGGTCATTCGGTTTTATCCTGATCAACCTTAAATAAATTAGTATAAACTACTTGTTAAGCTGATGGGCTTAAGATTTTAAGAAAGTTTTCTACTATGATGCCTATTGTGAATACCACCCCTGGCTAATGTATAGGAAAAATAATTGGAAGTTTTACTGGCATAAAACCCAATTAAAAATACTGCTTTTAAAATATCTTCATAAACCCAATTGAAAATATTGCCTGGTATATTCATGTCACAATGTAAGGTGCCAATATAAGCATCTAGTACTGGTATATGTCACATAGAACTGTGAGCAAGTTCTGATTGTTGGATTGTATGATTATTTGATTGTTTGATTGAACAGGTGGACTGGCATTTACGTGGTGCTTTCTTTGATAACATTGTCGGTATAGCTGCCTATGTTGGTTGGCAGAGTTCAGAGATAGTCAAACCTTTACTTGAACAGGTATGTATTGTGTTGTCTTTTTAGCTCACCTGTCACAAAGTGACAAAGTGAGCTTTTGTGATCACTCTTGTCCATCGTCCGTCCGTTCACAATTTGCTTGTGTAGACACTAGAGGTCACAGTTTGGCTTAATCATTATGAAACTTGGTAACAATGATTATCTCAACAAAATCTAGGCCAAGTTTGATATTCGGTCATCTGGAGTCAAAAACTAGGTCACTAGGTCAAATCATAGAAAAACATTGTGTAGTCATTAGAGGTCACAATTTTAACCTGATCTTTATAAAACTAGGCCACAATGATCATCTCAACAAAATCTAGGTTAAGTTTGATATTGGGTCATCCGCAGTCAAAAACTAGGTCATTGGATCAAATCATAAAAAACCTTGTGTAGTCACTAGAGGTCATAATTTTGACCTAATCTTTATGAAACTTGGTCACAATGATTATCTCAACAAAATCTAGATCAAGTTTGATATTGGGTCATCCGCAGTCAAAAACTAGGTCACTATGACATACAGGTGTCCATAAATTTTGTGTCATCACTATTAACTCTTAAGCCTAGGTCCCACTGAGGAATTTCACATTGGCGACGTTCTCCCGATTTCTTCTGACATCACATGATTCGTCACAGTTCCTTCCTATATCACAAACTGTCTCATGAATTCCCCAAAGCTTACCCTAGACCATGTCCTGGCCCCCATCTCCCGAAGTATCTCAAGTAGAAATCTTAACTCAAATTGAGATTTTGCTCAAGTCAGGAGTATAAATTTGAGATCATTCTTAATTTTGTGCTAAAAATATTTTACTGTAATAAACTCAGAACTATGCGTCTGTTTTGTGGTGCAAACTTTCAGAGTCTGGCCTCCCATGGAAATTATCTAAAAACACATGACAGTATTTGAGAATAATCTTGACTCAGATTGAGATGCTTCGGAGAATCGGGGCCTAATAGCTCATTATTTTAAATCGGGAGTACATCGCCAAGGCAAAATATGCTCAGTGGGACCTAGGCCTTAAGTATTTGACTTAATGATATGATCATGACATTTCGCGAGATACATGTTTATCCTGAAACAAGTTGCCTTTGTTTGTTTATTAACTTATTATGTAGACTATATGATTTCAGGGGCTGTCTGATCCAGAGGAGTTTATTGTACATAAAAGTTTGGGTGCCCTCAAATCTCTGACAGAGCTTGGTCTGTTACAGAAGCAGATGTTACACTACTTCATCAAACTTGTTGTACCGTTGTTAGCTCATCCTGTAAGTCACTTCATCAAACTTGTTGTACCGTTGTTAGCTCATCCTGTAAGTCACTACATCAAACTTGTTGTACCGTTGTTAGCTCATCCTGTAAGTCACTACATCAAACTTGTTGTACCGTTGTTAGCTCATCCTGTAAGTCAAAGTGTTGATATAGTGTTGAGATATTAATGTGATCCTTGACCTTCAATCGGCATAACAGCGGATATCTTGTCTATATTATTAACTCTGGTTGTATGTATTCACAAACAGGGAGTTTCATGCAGGTGCTCGAGGTGTAATACAAACGTAAATCTAGAGGACCAATATTGTATGATTTGCTCGCCGAAATTGGTATATCCAATGTAGCCCATTTATATATTCTTGCATTAAGGTTAGATCACATTAATATCTCCGCACTAAATATCATATTGTCAGCCCTTCTAAAGGGCCGGCCAATTTAACTTTATAAAACACCTACTATCTGAGTACATTTAATTCCCTTTCCTAGCCTTAAATGACATATACTAGGCTTGTTGGCACCAGTCATGTGTGATCATTTATATTTAACTTGCCGGAAGTTCACTAACTGACCATATCAGAACACCTCAACAGACCTATTCTAGGTTTCCATCCATTCCGCTAAATGTATTATGTTACCCTCATGCAAAGAAAGTGTATTGTTTATTTGGGTTCTACACTGTTCTCTTCAATTATATCCTTTATATATATGGTGGATGATTGACCTAACTCTTCCACATGAAACAAGTAAAACTTACACTTTGAGGCCCTCATGGAAGATTGGGAAACCGAATGTGTAAGCCTCGCTAAATAAAGGCATTGCTTGCTTGCTTGTGAATTTGATATTTAGCAAAATTTATAGTTGTGAACTGATACAGTGGTAGTATAACACATGATATACTGATTTCACTGTACTGTATATTTGTAGGGTATGTGGATACGACAAGGAAGTGTAGGGTTTGTATCAGCTGTAGCATCCAAACTGAACATAGCAGATATACACTGTAACCTTATACCATCACTAGAACCTTTCATCAATACAACAATACTACAGATAGAGAAAGAGGTAAGGTTTAACATTAACCCTAGGGAAGTTCAGGAGCCCGTTGCCTAACTAAATCGCTACCGAGCACTCAATAGGGCTAGCTAGGAAACGACTTGCTTCAAAAAGTGCTATGTAGCGGACAAAACGAACAACTTATACTAGTATGCTACCTCGGTAGCGCTTGTCTAACAAAATTATGATAAACATTATGTTATCACTGAACACTGCTTGTTGGTAGTGTTGTTCTTGCATAGACGTAGTAAAGCGCTACCAAATCGTCCTCAGTAGTGCCGTGGTTAGGCAAAGGACTCCTCATAGTTGATCATATAGTTGATCATAAAGTTGATCATATAGTTGATCATATAGTTGATCATATAGTTGATCATATAGTTGATCATATAGTTGATCATATAGTTGATCATATAGTTGATCATATAGTAGATCATATAGTTGATCATATAGTTGATCATATAGTTGATCATATAGTTGATCATATAGTAGATCATATAGTTGATCATATAGTTGATCATATAGTTGATCATATAGTTGATCATATAGTTGATCATATAGTTGATCATATAGTTGATCATATAGTTGATCATATAGTTGATCATATAGTTGATCATATAGTAGATCATATAGTTGATCATATAGTTGATCATATAGTTGATCATATAGTTGATCATATAGTTGATCATATAGTTGATCATATAGTAGATCATATAGTTGATCATATAGTAGATCATATAGTTGATCATATAGTTGATCATATAGTAGATCATATAGTTGATCATATAGTAGATCATATAGTTGATCATATAGTTGATCATATAGTTGATCATATAGTAGATCATATAGTTGATCATATAGTTGATCATATAGTTGATCATATAGTAGATCATATAGTTGATCATATAGTTGATCATATAGTTGATCATATAGTAGATCATATAGTTGATCATATAGTTGATCATATAGTTGATCATATAGTTGATCATATAGTTGATCATATAGTTGTAGCACAAATGTATCAGCTTAGTAATAATTACTTCTTTCTTGCTGCATCATTTGACATTATTCCAGGGCAGAGATCACTCCATCTTACTGTTTTTCGAAGGTTACTTGTCCATGGTTTTCAAATTAATTAATTGGACAATGTGCTATAATTTACTGTTACAGTGTTTATACTAAATACTTGATTGACAACTAGTATAATTTCAATTGTGACACAAGTATTTAGTGTGGATAATTGTCTAGTTGGCATGCATATGTTTTTCTTGTCAATGACATATGATTTCAAACTAAGTTTCTTTGTCAAAAAGTAGATACAAAATTTGGGTGAGATTCTTTGTCAAAAAATAGATACAAAAGTTAGGTGAGGTTTCCATATGTAAAAGAAGTGCCTCCTGTCATATTCAAATTCCTAAAAAAACATAAGTGTATTTTTATTGTATTACGGACTTACATTTACTGTTGTATATATAGGTGCTGTTATTGAATGCTTTACAAGATCCTATACCGAGATCCGTGTTTGATTATGTATTACGATCTCAAATGGTGGAAAGAATATTTGCTGTACTTCAAGAAAGGAATTATATGCGGGAAATCAGTCGTCAAGGTCACAAACCAGTCTATACAGAGATGGATGACACAATGTCTGGGGTAGGTTTTGGGACCAGTCAGACACCATGTCTTAATGGTTTTGACTTCGACAAATTGTTCATTAGAAATTTTGAGAAAACAATATGGATTCATCTGCTGCATTCTGTGAGAAAATGGACTTACCTGATAGCTGTGGGAGCAAAAGATTTTGCCTACACTGTTTGTATTGTATATTTTGTTAACCTCTAAATAAGGCAAATGACCATTACTTCAGTGATTTAAGGTGGGGGGGGGGCTCCCATTGCTCCCAGTTATCATATGCTTCCATATGCTACTTTTCATGCCATGGATATTGTTGTCACCAAAAGTATCCTTCTTTTAGGGATGTCAGGCTTTGATTAATAAGTTTCATTCATGAAAAATCTGAGTCATTCGGGTAAATTTTAGGTGCTGACTGAAGGTCAAGTTAGTATTTCTGGAAAAAGTTTAAAATTGAAAAAAATATTGATAGGTTTGTGGTAGAGCATGCGCTTCAATTGCAGATGGTAAGGGTTTGATACTGGGATGCGTACGTCATACCAAAGACGTAATAAAAATGGTTCCACACTCAGCATGAAAGTAGAAACTGGCTTCTCTCATACCCTCCTGGCGATGGATGCCATCAGGAATGAGGTGTCAGGAATTATTAATCTAAGTTGTAAGACCTTGTTTCAGAACCCACCTAAAATGAATTAATAAAAAATAAACTGAAAAATAAATATTGAGTAGTATTAAATATTAATAAATTTCATTAATTTCATTAACTAACAAATTATTCTTAATGAATGGTGCAGTTATATTAATTGTATTTTTGTATGATTTTCAGATATTTAAAAAGTTGTCATTTCTTGGATGTACAGAATCGCATGAAGATAAACTACTTGCTATGAAAGATTTTCTATTAAAACTTCACAGAGCTAGAGCTGGGTAAGTAATGATGTAAAATCATTTAATTTCAATCGGACAAAACTTCCTGGTTTTGGTGAAAAAGACAATTTTGTGGGAACTTAATTTCAAGGATTTTGGAATTCATGAAAACTTATCAGAATTCATTCAATAATCAAACAGACATAATTATATAATTGTTTTATTACATGTGATAAATGCAAGAAGAATTAAAAAAAACCTGTCTTAACTGACTAAACTTGAAAGCAAGTATGGCAGCCATTATAAACTTGATATATTTATTTGTATAATTATTCAATGGGGATTTCATTTTGTGGTTTAGGTCATCCACATAATCCAAGAAATTAAATCCCCCACGAATACTTATGATTTTACAGTATAATATATTGTATGTGGAGTAATTTTAGTTGTTATTAATTCCCCAACACAAAGTTGGAGGGGGTTATAAGAATGGTCTCTCTCTGTCTGTGAGTCCATGTTTGAGTCTGTCTGTAACAAAATTATGTGCTCCATAACTTTGTAACTTAAGAGTCGAATTACATGGAACATAGAGCTAATGTGTAATATTAAGTAAAAAAGTATGTGCAGAACCCTCGTTCTAATCATGCCGGGTCAAGGTCATCATTCAGTGTCAAAGGTTTAAGCTTGTGCTGGGTCAAGGTCACCATTCAGTGTAGAAGGTTTGAGCTTACATTTTGTGTCCTCTCCTTAACTTATTAACACGTGAGTTAAAATATATTTTGCTGGCTTAGAATTAGAAGGTTATAAGTACTACTCATGTAAACTCATGCATATTTGAAATCTGTATCTCAAGACGCTTCTTATGAGCCTGTTTTCATGAAAATCGAAATTGGTCATGTTGACCAAACTGAAGTTTAAAAAGCCTGTTTTTCCATAAGTAAAGAGTAGTTTTCAGACAGTGTTTGCTTGTTTTCTCAAAATATTGATTTTGTACTTACGACCTTCTAATTCTAAGCCAGCGATTTGTCCTTTTAAATCCTGAGCATACGTGTACTACATAATCATACATATTTAGAAGAAAGTGTACTTCTCTTGTCTCATACTCTCATGGTGATAGATATCATTAGGAATCAGGTGTCAGGTGTACGGAGTGATTAATATAAGTTGTCGACCTCGTTTCACAACCAACATAACTTTGCTTTATTATGTGGTGTGGTAAGATCAAATACCATTATATCAATTAATTGCCTGTCTTACCTACATAAATTGTGGTCTGTGAAGTTTTTATATCAACTATGTCAACAGGTATGAAAATAAAATTTAATCATCTTTGCAAAAAAACATAATTACTAGAATACTACAAATATATCATCATTTTCTAGCAATTAATTTGGAATGAGAAAGTATCCTTTGACGTTACTATGGCAGCAGTGCCATTTTGTATGATACGCCCTCATGTGTTCAATAAATATTACAAAATGTTTCATGACATGTTCTGGAACTTAAAAATGCCCCTCGTATTTGATAGAAATAATAAAACCGCCTCCTCGATAGCCTAGTGGTTGAGCGTCCGCTTCGAGCACGGGAGGTCTCGGGTTCGACCCCTGGCCGCGTCATACCAAAGACGAAATAAAAATGGTACCAGAAATTCCCTTGCTTGACGCTCAGCGTAAAAGGGAAACTGGCTTCTCTTCTCTAATACCCTCGTGGCGATGGATAACATCAGAAATGAGGTGTCGAGAGTGATTAACATAAGTTGGAAAAACTTTCACAATCGACCTTAAAAAAAAAAATTAGTATAAACTATAGAAATAATATAGTACATACTAAGATGTCACTGTTGGGGAAATGTGAAATTTCTTATTATTATATTTTATTTATATGATTTATACATAGCAACTTTTCTAAGTCCACACTTATATTTTTGTAGATGTCAAGCAGGTCTATTATATATCTTACCGAAATTGTGCTTGTTAATTTATCATTGGATTTAAAAGCCATAGAGACTATACTGATGGTTTAACATGGCTGTGGCCATTTCAAGTCATTATTGCACTGGTTTTGAGTTCGATTCCCTGTCTTTTCCCTTTTACCCTTCCATTAACATTTACATCTATGTGGATATTCCTCCACATGTGGAGAAATTGCCAGTTCCTGTTAGAAGGTCTAGATCGTTCTGCTTAGAATGAAGTTCAGGAAAATGATTGGGTGATTTAGCTGCCATACATGTATATAACTGAAATATTGTTGAGAAACAGAGTTTAACCCAAATACTGTAAAATCATTTACTTTTGTGGTTTTGGTGAAAAAGACCATTGTGTGGGACGTAATTTCAAGGATATCAGATTTCATGAAAAATTAGCCATTTTTCAAAAGCCACCCAAATTATCAGAAATCATTCAAAAATCAAACAGATGTAATAATTGTTTTTATTACATGTTGATATGTGCGAGTAAACTTCCCAACAACCCAAGTCCTATATCTGACTGAACATAAAGAGTAAGTATGGCAGCCACTGTAAACTTGACACATTTATGGGTATAATTATTCATCCCCCAGCAATATTAATGATTGTACAGTAGTAATAAAAATCCATTTTCTATGTGTAGGTCATCAGAGAACAGTAGCGCTGGTACACCAGACGGACGGCGGTCTGGAATGTTGGATGTATACAGACTATCAAATGTAGTCACTAGACGTCATGCTGATCTGTATCGGGCAAAAGATGGAAAAGCTGAAAATCAGTCATCACCAAATACGTAATTTTCATTGTTACTATTTTATAGACTTACTACATTACTAAGAAATAATGAATATTAATAATGTTTTATCATAGAATAAAGCACAGTCGCGAGTTTGGATGTGTTGTAATTAAATGACGAGTGAGTAGCAGAAAGTTTGGTCCAAAGATATGTCCTTCGAGACCAGGGAGATGCCAGCAACCTACAAAAGACACTGCAGTTCATCACCACATGTAAACTGAAGATATAAACGTCCGTAAAAGATGAAACACTGAAGAAGAAGAAGATTTAATTGTTACTACAAATGTGAACTTCACCCTTGTATGATCCTAATTGCCAGTTGACTAAAATGTTTTTATAACAGCAGAGCTACAGATAAGGTTTTGGTCCATTGGGTATTTTACCCCCTACTTTCAATTTAGATTGGGTTTTGACAAATTTTAATTGGGTATTTAATAAAATTCATAGGGTAAATTGATCTTTTATATACTATTTTTCTCTAAAAAATCATTTTCTATTTGGGTATTTCAGATTGTCTTTGCTTTTTCTTACTCCCTCCTCTCAAAATCTATTGGGTTTTTATGAAAATTAATTGGGTAATTACCCCAATACGCAGCTTATCTGTAGCTCTGATAACACTTCTAAAAAGTATAGTAATAACATGAACAATGATGATTATTTTAGTGATAATTATAAACTGTTGGTTTTAAAGACAATCCAGCTGTACATGCCTACTTTTCCCTTATTAGCCTCTCCAAACTACATAGTTAATTAAATCCTGTTATTTCTTACTGCCCTTGTACAAGGATATCAATATTCCTGATTTATCCGGAATTAATGATTTATCTATCTTGAATGAGCTATGACCAAAATATAAGTTATTTGATGAAAACATCTAAAAAAAATGCCAAAGTTATGGTCAATTTAATATGGTCTGAAGGATTTTATTCCGTACAAACTGAGTTGAATATGGAAACAATGTGGTTGCATGCCTCTTGTTTGGCAAAAATGGTCAGCGGCATATGATTTTCAGGATTTTTAATTAGTCTCTGTTGACTGCCCTGCTTGTAACATTATATATGTATTTATCAGGCGCAGAAAGAAGAAAGCACAGGGAACTGATACCCAGCCACAGAACATGGTAGGTTTCATACTTTACATTAAACGTTATAGACTGGACTGTTTCTGCAGGTTATAGTCTGGTTCCCATCCCAAATATTACAGTAGACTCAGTAGTAGTTATTTGAGCTTGGGAAAAGAATTTACAACCTGCTCCATGAAACAGCCTCAGGCTGGTTCCCACCCCGGTATTACAGTAGTAGTACTATGAGCTTGAGAACGGGAACCAAATTACAACCTGCTTCATGAAAAAGCCTGGTTCCCATCCCCGGTGTTACATAGTAGTACTGCGAGCTTTAGAATGGGAACCATATTACAACCTTCTCCATGAAACAGCCTGGTTCCCCTCCCCATTATTACCGTTGCAGTACTGTGAGCTTGGATATAGTTGTCTTATTTGGAAATTACACAATTATTTTTGTGGGTCCTCAGGATGCATGTATTCAGTTCCAAGACTAATTTTGACATTGGTACAAGCAACACATGGTCTAAGTATTCCATGTGTGAGCAAAACATGGTCTAGGAAATCCTTGTTTGTACAAAACATGGTCTAGGAAATCCATGTGTGAGCCAAACATGGTCTAGGAAATCCGTGTCTGAGCAAAACATGGTCTAGGCAATCCATGTGTGTACACAACATGGTCTTGGAAATCCATGTGTGTACAAAACATGGTCTAGGAAATCCATGTGTGTACAAAACATGGTCTTGGAAATCCATTTGTGTTCAAAACATAGTCTAGGAAATCCATGTGTGAGCAAAACATGGTCTAGGAAATCCATTTGTGAGCAAAACCGAGCAACACATGCAAGGTTAACATCGATGATAACAGTAAACTGTTACTATAACTCATTTAACTTTTCACATAACTTTTATTTCAAGATTTTCCAAAATTTCAAGATTTCGAGAATGTTGAATTGATGTCAATGACAATGTCCAATTCCTGACTTTGTATTGCAAATTTTTTTCGCGAGAATAATGATTTTGCATGTCAACACCCTCGCGAATATAAGTAAAAATAAAACTCATGCGAAAAAAGTGATTTATTGTTTCCTGATTTATTCACAGAATCCAGAATGGAAAAGCATGTTTGGATCAAGTTCATCTGATAAATCTATGAGTTCCTCACCTAGAACAAAAACTCCACAGAAACCGGAAACCAGTGACAGGAGAATATCTACACCGTCTGGTTCCCTGGGATCATCTACAGGAAGTATAGTCACTGTGTCCCAGACTCTGTTAGACTCTGCCTCCAGACTGGGTACCATCAAAGGAGAACGACAAACTCAACAAAGTAGGTTTCTATCAAACGGCTGGATCCTAAATGTTACTGTACTAGGTTTTACCCCTGACCCCTGCCATGGTAAGGGTGGAAGGACATGATATTGTACTGGTAGTGTATGTGTGATTGAAAAATTGTGTTCACACTGTATTTTTGTCATTTTTTATTGGATTTTAAACATTACTTTCAGACATTTATCTCTGTGAAGACCCATTGAAGGATCCCAGTCTCTAGTTCATAGGTCAAACACACACTTAGAGGTCAAAGATGAATATGGCATATTGGTTGTGTTTGTGCTGCCCTTTTCAGTCCATAGAGAATATATAGTAATGACTTTGCCCAGATGCTTACTATATTACATTGGGTGTGAGAATCTGTTCCATAGTTTAAAGGTCAAGGTCACACTTGGAGGTCAAAGATGATCAGGGCACAAATGGTCATGTCGTCCAGGCTGTAACTGGGGGATTCCAAAATTACTTGACACAGATGTAGCGCTTAAGATGCAGACCTTTTCAAGATTTTATTTTCATGGGTGGTCTTTACAGACAAGTTTGAATGTATAATAGAATCAGTGACTGCAACATCATCAGATGGGTACATTAAAACATAATACTGTCAAATCATAATTTTTCGAGGGAGTTAAATTTTCGTTTATTCCATTGCAACGGAATATCATCCCCACGATGAATCAACCTTCAAAATATGAAACATATGATTACCCTTCCATGTTTTGTAATACACAAATTTTACGATCCAACGAAAATGCATTTTTGTCTGAACCCAAGAAATTCAATACCCACGAAAATATGTGATTTTACAGTACACCATATATAAAAGTTTGATGCTCCTTTAAAGTAAGGGAACTTATTGTATCAATTATATGATAAAAATGAGGCCAAAGCAAAAACCTTTTATCATAGTCATACAAGATTGCTCTGTTTATTCCACAGCTCGATATGCTACATGTAAACATGACTTACGTACTTTGGTTCACAAACGAAGAGCTCAGTTTTCAGCTGATCTCGCTACAAGGGACTTGTTAGAAGGTATTTCATGGGATAGTCGTCCACCTCCACCAAACTGGAGACCTAAAGGTCAACTTGTGGCCCATTTACATGAACATAGAGGACCAGTAAACAGGTGAGAATTTGTTCATTATGCCCCCCTCCCCCCATCTTGGATGAGGGGTATTTGCTTTGTACATGTCTGTCGGTTGGTCGGTAGACCAAATGGTTTCTGTTAAATAACTCAGGAATGCTTCGCCCTAGGATCCTCTTTACATGGAGGTTGGCCATCAACGGTAGATTACCCATATTGATTTTGAGGTCAGTAGGTCAAAGGTCAAGGTCTTTGGGACCTTTATCATTTCTAACTATTTGGCTGCCATGGGGGCATACAAGTTTTACAAACATCTCTTGTTTCCTACTCTAGAATTCATTTTACTCATAAACAAGTTTGGTGACCTATACTTATTTTTGTATTTTTCTTTTTCTTACATGATGCAATGAAACACTTCTAAGTTTGAATGAATTCTATCTCAATTGACATTTTTGTTCAAATCAGAGTCTTCATTGATGATTATATAAAGATTACCATGACATGCTGTTTGTTTCAGGATAAGTGTATGTTATGTTTCAGGATAAGTGTATGTTATGTTTCAGGATAAGTGTGTGTTATGATTACGTTTGTTTCAGGATAAGTGTATGTTATGATCATGTTTGTTTCAGGATAAGTGTATGTTATGTTTCAGGATAAGTGTATGTTATGATCATGTTTGTTTCAGGATAAGTGTATGGTATGTTTCAGGATAAGTGTATGGTATGTTTCAGGATAAGTGTATGTTATGTTTCAGGATAAGTGTGTGTTATGTTTCAGGATAAGTGTATGTTATGATCATGTTTGTTTCAGGATAAGTGTATGTTATGTTTCAGGATCAGTTTATGTTATGTTTCATGATAAGTGTGTGTTATGTTTCAGGAGAAGTGTGTGTTATGTTTCAGGATAAGTGTATGTTATGTTTTAGGATAAATGTGTGTTATGTTTCAGGATAAGTGTATGTTATGATCACGTTTGTTTCAGGATAAGTGTATGTTATGTTTCAGGATCAGTGTATGTTACGATCACAGTTTCTTTGCTACCTGTTCAAATGATGGACTAGTCAAACTTTGGGAATGTGGTAGATTGGAGGGCAAAAATATCGCTAACAGATCCAAGCAGTCCCTGAAGCATGGTACGATCTTCTTGTTCTCGGCTACAGTCAGTCTTGATATAACGACACCCGATACACTGACAATTTCATATAGTGACGTCATTTTATGGGGCAAATGTTTCAAAATGCTCTTTGTATCTATTCATTATACTGACAAACTCGTTACAACAACATTTTGTTTTGGAACATACAGCGTTATTGTATCCAGACCTGACCGTATTATAAATGTATAAAAAGAGCTGTGGTTAGTGCTTTGGAGTTGTAACCTGAAAATCCATTTACAATTCCCGGTCTCACCATAGCCATCCAGGAAAATGTGACAACATTGTTGATTTCCTCTACATGTGAAGAAGTGGCTGGTTTCTTGTGGAAGGGTAAGTCAGTACTGGTTAGGACACAGCCCAGGACAACTGGTTAGTAAATCAGCTGCCATATATAACTGAAGATCTTTTAGTTCTTGAAAGCTTAAGGTGGAGAAACTGGTATGTCTGACCTCTCTCTATCATACAAATGGAACAAAAGTATGTTTTATTTGTTTTTCAGTCTAACATTTTGTTGTTCCATGAATTATGTTCAGTCATATAGTAATATTGACATTCAGGTTGGTTTATTGTTTTGCTGTTTTGTTATTAATAACCCTGTTTAGCACCTGTGATCTAATGTTATTATGTTTTATGTTTACAGACGGACAAGTGAAGAATGTGAGGTTCTTTGAAGGTTCACACAAGTTGGCTACATCTACTGATAAAGGAATGATCAACGTTTATGAGTAAGTTAAATACGCTTCTCAAACCCTCCTGAAATAAACCCTGTAGTAACTTTTAAATCACCTGGAGTTAAACTGTCGAGATAATTTTACTTGTATGTGTATTTGCTCACCTGTGACATTGTGTTTTGTTCAAATTTGTCTCAAAACATAAACTGTGAAGATGTTCTAACCAATAAGTGTTAAAATCTTGACAAGAAAAGTTATTTGAAATGTTTCCAGATTTCAAGATGAAAATTGGTCAAAATCAATGTATTGGTCCAAATAATTTGGGGGTCATATAGATTTGCCCTTGTCCGTCCATCAGTCTGTTCATCCTTGTCTTCTGTAACTTGAAAAGTTATTGTGACAGTCATCAAATTTCATAGGAATTCTATTTAGCATGATTGTGCTGTTATGCACCTGTATATTTCATTCCCGCTGGACCAGTTTTACCAGAGTTGTGGCCCTTCAAATTACAGGTTCGTGAAAAATGTCGTAGACCACCTCTGGGATATTTTTCACGGACTTGCGGTTGAAATGATGATATTTGATGAAATTTTGCTTGTAGTGCTCATAACTTATTTGAGCAACAGTCTTCAAATGTCGTAAGAATATTTGTCTGTATGTGTAGTTGCCCACTCAAATAATTTTATTTTGGATCTGACATGTGTTAGTTGTGACCCTTGACAAGGTCAAATGGCAAGTGGGGGCATCCGTGTCCTATGGACCAATTTCTAGTTTAATATAAGTAGAAGTAAAAACCATTCCCTGGTGTCCCTATTTTATAGAAATAATTGTATGATAATTTAGCAATTAATTTATATTATCCAATTGTTAGTATACATGACATTGTACATGTTATGACTTTGTTTATCACGTTGCTATTGATTAGAAACTAGATCCTACCTACCAGGTCTACTGTATATGTAGTTAAGTTAACGACTCAGAAATATTGGTGATTTATATGACTTTAATAATTCCATCCATATTTTATCATCCAGTGTAAATTATTACCAACATTGAACTCTACTAAGGAATTTGTATGCCCCCTATCTTTGATAAGGGATTATATTGCTTTGCTAATGTTGGTTGGTCTGTTGGTCGGTCTGTCGGTAGACCAAAATGTTTTTAGTTCAATAACTCAAGAACGCTTCGCTCTAAACTTTACATGGTAGTTGTTCATCGACAGTAGGTGACATCTATAGATTTTGAGGTCAGTAGGTTGAAGGTGAATGTCACTTAGCACTGTGGCCTTTACCATTTCTGACTATTGGGCTGCCATCGGGGCTTATTTGTTTTACAAACATCAGTCAAAGTTGCTACTATTTCCGCACGCCAATTATCTAAAATCACCCCTTGTAGCACGTTTACATTGTTAATTTTCAAGTCAGTCTATAGTATGAACTATTTAATCTATAGTATGAATTATTTAGTCTATAGTATGAATTATTTAGTCTATCTCTGTATGTATTTGATTCACTAACATGAAGTATGATTAGTAAGTTTCTATGTGTATTTGATCTGATATTATTTGCCTTTTGATAGATTAATAACTTGATTAATTCCATTATTTATACCAGTACATCATTTAAATCGAGATTTGTTGTTGATTTTGAGGTCACGCATCAAGGTTTCACGTTAAGTTCAAAAAATGGTTAACTTAAAGGTAGATCCTACCCCTTGAAAATGCTTGAAAAACATACGCTTGAAAAAAACTATTTCAAACAGCGTAGGCCATCTGATTTTATCATATATGATAGGAAACCATTGTAGCACTTGCATGTGATGTGAAAAATGCCATATAGTCGCCTTATTCAAATGCTAACACTAAAATAAAGGCGATTTTTGACTGAAAAATACAGCATTTTTTTCAAAATGTCAAACGTTATCATTATTGTATTTTATAATACGAACTCATTGAATATACTTTATAATCAATCGTCGCAAGGGCATGCCAGGCTTGAAATTAGCTGCTGGTGTTTTGTTTACGAGAAAAACACCTTCATGTTGATGTGTAATTTCGACAAGGAAGTCGCCATGTTTGCTCCCTCCTGTCACCACAGTAAACGTACAGCAACATGATTTTCAAACAAAGTAATCACCATAATTGATAGCCAGATCGAATAATGAACGTTATTGCATTCATAATTTATCAACATTACGAACGATCCTACGATAATAACAATGAACTCTAAATATTTATTATTGTTTTCATCTCGTTTGTTTACGAATTTCGCGCTGTGTAGCAAATTTATATTCATACGACAAAAGTAGTGCGACAGTTTATCGACGAAACCATTATAATGCGGTGTTCATAATGTGCCGTTCATAACGAATGATGACATCGAATACAATATGATACTTACGGTTTAATAAAAGTCCCAATGAAACATCAATATCAGCATTTTCCTATCTCAACACATGCTGCACATGTTAGCAAATTGATAATCTGATATGTGTTACGAGGCTGTCTGTCAAACTTTATTTTAGCTAAATTACAAAAGTACTATGCGTTTTTAAATAATCCTTATGTTATTTATGCTCGTATAATCATTGCAAACACAGTTTTGTAACTCGATTGTCTGGATCGTTTCTCTATCATGTACAGTTTGTGTAAAATCGGTCATTACATGTAGCTGTCAAAATATTTCAATCCACACGAATAGTCCGTGCAAATGTTACAACGTGCTCGGTAAGTTAATGTATGGTGTGAGGTTACTGCCATGCTATATTATCGTCTGCAAATAGTTTTTTGAGTAATATTTAACTATTTTAACACACAAACTGACCAAATACAGCATTTTTTTCATGTTAAAAGAAACGGGCTATCGGACGGAACAAACGTTATCAGGTACCAGTACGACTAAAGATAAATTAGCAATTTCTTTGGTATATAAACAAATAAAATACAGTGGAAAGGAATATCTAACTAAATATGTTTATAATTGAAAGAAATACTAAAGCTTTAATTAATTTTCCATAAACCTGTTTCAGTTCTTTCGAGGGTACTTAAAACTTGTACAAATAATCAAGTTTTAAGTCTTATAGACCCGATAAAATCGGTTATTGACAAACCAACAACTATATGGTCCGTCAGGCCCACCGTACCCTCAACTATTTAGGATTTATTAAAAGTAGGCCTTCACACATACACATGTGATATATTTTAATTCATGTTGATGTATTTTATTGTTCAAAATTAATGCATTTTGACTGCTTTTATTTAAATAAATGGGCAGGCATGACCTTGACTTTGACAACCACAATTTCTAATTTTTCTAGCATTTTGTTACCCAATAAATGAGACTGACATTTTGAAAAATGTTACCTATTTTGTAATTAACTTTTTATAAATACATTTTTTATAACAAGTGAATATAACAAAAACACTCGTTGATATAGATTATTTGAACTTTAAGCTACAAAATGATATATGAGACTACCATGTTTTTATGCCAAAAGGGTATTTAATTCACTGAAGAAAAATACACATTTTCGCCCATTAGAGTGAACCTTAATAGGAAGGTTGATCATTATGAGAAGATGGAAATAGTTGATTTGTTTTGAATCTTATACTTAAATTAAAGGTCATGTTAAGGACACGGGGCTTGTGCTCTTCTAACAGCTCTTGTTAAGTAATATACAGTAAAACCTTAACAATAAGACTATCCTCTTGCAACCCATAAAAACTGGATTCTGGATGACCCTTAAAAAATTGTTACTTGCCAACCCTTGAAAACTGGTTACTGGTCGAATCTTGAAAACTAGTTTCTGGACAACCCTTGAAAACTGGTTTCTGCACGACCCTTGAAAACTGGTTTCTGAACTACTCTTGAAAACTCGATTCTTGAAAACTGGTTACTGGACGACCCTTGAAAACTTGTTACTGGACAAACCTTGAAAACTTGTTACTATACGACTCTTGAAAACTTAAGTTTCTGGACAATCCTTGAAAACTGGTTTCTGCACGACCCTTGAAAACTTGTTACTGGACAACTCTTGAAAACTGGTTACTGGACGACCCTTGAAAACTGGTTACTGGACGACCCTTGAAAACAGGTTTCTGCATGACTCTTTAAAACAGGTTTCTGCAAGACCCTTGAAAACTGGTTACTGGACGACCCTTGAAAACTGGTTTCTGCACGACTCTTGAAAACTGGTTACTGGATGACCCTTGAAAACTGGTTTCTGCACAACTCTTGAAAACAGGTTTCTGCACGACCCTTGAAAACTGGTTACTGAACGACCCTTGAAAACAGGTTTCTGCATGACTCTTTAAAACAGGTTTCTGCACGACCCTTGAAAACTGGTTACTGGACGACCCTTGAAAACTGGTTTTGCACGACTCTTGAAAACTGGTTACTGGATGACCCTTGAAAACTGGTTTCTGCACGACTCTTGAAAACAGGTTTCTGCACGACTCTTGAAAACTGGTTAATGGATGACCCTTGAAAACTGGTTTCTGCACGACTCTTTAAAACAGGTTTCTGCACGACCCTTGAAAACTGGTTACTGGACGACCCTTGAAAACTTGTTACTGGCCGACCCTTGAAAACTGGTTACTGGTCGAATTTTGAAACTAGTTTCTGAACAACCCTTGAAAACTGGTTTCTGCACGACTCTTGAAAACTGGTTTCTGAACTACTCTTGAAAACTGGATTCTTGAAAACTGGTTACTGGACAACCCTTGAAAACTTGTTACTGTACGACCCTTGAAAACTGGTTTCTGCACGACTCTTGAAAACTGGTTACTGGATGACCCTTGAAAACTGGTTTCTGCACGACTCTTGAAAACTGGTTACTGGAAGACCCTTGAAAACTGGTTTCTACACGACTCTAGAAAACAGGTTTCTGCACGACCCTTCAAAACTGGTTACTGAACGACCCTTGAAAACAGATTTCTGCACGACCCTTGAAAACTGGTTTCTGCACGACCCTTGAAAACAGGTTACTGGATGACCCTTGAAAACTGGTTTCTGCACGACCCTTGAAAACTGGATTTCTGCACGACTTTTGAAAACTGGACTTCTGGCCCCAATTCCACGAAAAAACTTAAGTTATTGCTCAGCTGAGACTGCTATTTTAAATACATATTTTGTTGGGTAAATGACTTCCATGTATACTTATATATATTGTTACATCACAGTTAGACGCAAATTTAATAGAGCAATACAAAATAAGTCTGATTGTTACAGAAAATAGTGCTTTTTAAGTTATAAAAATCAAAATGAAAAACTTAAGTCTGTTATAACAAGTTCAAGTACACAGTTTTTGATTGTTCATTACAGCTGGATTTCAATGAGCATTTCATACAAAAATCACCTACAAAATCATTATTTAGCAATAAATACACAGTTTCTGGTAGCAATCTACTTCACAAGACTATAATTGTAGTCATATAATAAATTTAAAATAGCAGTCACAGCTGAGCAATAACTTAAGTTTTTTTGTGGAATTGGGGCCTGGACGACCCTTAAAAACAGGTTTTTGGATGACCCTTGAAAACAGGTTTCTGGACGACCCTTGAAAACTGGTTTCTGCACGACCCTTGAAAACAGGTTACTGCATGACTCTTGAAATCTTGAAAACAGGTTACTGGATGACTCTTGAAAACAGGTTTCTGGCTGACCCTTGAAAACAGGTTACTGGATGACCCTTGAAAACTGGTTTCGGGATGACCCTTGAAAACTGGATTTCTGCACAACCCTTGAAAACTGGTTACTGGATGACCCTTGAAAACTGGTTTCTGGATGACCTTTGAAAACTGGATTTCTGCACAACCCTTGAAAACTGGTTACTGAATGACCCTTGAAAACTGGTTTCTGGATGACCCTTGAAAACAGGTAACTGGATGACCCGTGAAAACAGGTTTCTGGACGACCCTTGAAAACTGGATTTCTGCACAACTCTTGAAAACTGGACATCTGGACGACCCTTGAAAACAGTGTTCTGGACGACCCTTGAAAACTGGTTACTGGATGACCCTTGAAAACAGGTTCCTGGACGACCCTTGAAAATAGGTTACTGGATGACCCTTGAAAACTGGTTACTGGACAACCCTTGAAAACTGGACTTCTGGACGACCCTTGAAAACAGGTTTCTGGACGACCCTTGAAAACTGGACTTCTGGACGACCCTTGAAAACAGGTTTCTGGACGACCCTTGAAAACAGGTTACTGGATGACCCTTGAAAACAGGTTACTGGACAACCCTTGAAAACTGGACTTCTGGACGACCCTTGAAAACAGGTTTCTGGACGACTCTTGAAAACTGGACTTCTGGACGACCCTTGAAAACAGGTTTCTGGGCAACCCTTGAAAACAGGTTACTGGATGACCCTTGAAAACAGGTTTCTGGACGACCCTTGAAAACAGGTTTCTGGACAACCCTTGAAAACTGGTTTCTGCACGACCCTTGAAAACAGGTTACTGGATGACCCTTGAAAACAGGTTTCTGGACGACCCTTGAAAACTGGATTTCTGCACTACACTTGAAAACTGGACTTCTGGACGACCCTTGAAAACAGGTTTCTGGATGACCCTTGAAAACTAGATTTCTGGACGACCCTTGAAAACAGGTTTCTGGACGACCCTTGAAAACGTCTTGTTAAGTTGGTTCTTAATATCAAGGTTGAATGTAGATAGAGCAAACCATAAATTTTATCATTGTCCTGAAAGTTATGTTGCGGCAGTTTTGTTAGTGAGAGTTGGTACCCAAGGGTTAAATGTTTTACAATGTAGGTACAGTGAAACCTCACTACAACCTGAAAAAATTAAGACAACATTTACTTTCATATCCATTTTCACTGATTTGCTCATTTATGATGCGCCCCATCTTTTGTGTCGGTCATTCGGTCGATAGTTTAAGTTCAATAATTCAAGAACACTTTGCCCTGGGATCTGTAAACTTTACATGGAGGTTGGTCAGCAACAGTAGAAGTCCCTATTAATTTTGAGGTCAGTAGGTCAAAGGTCAAGGTCACTGTGACCTTTACCCTTTCTGACTATCGGGCTGCAATGGCGGCATACATGTTTTACAAACATATCTTGTTTCAATTATTTAAGCATATTTTATTCAGTATCTTCATAAATATTATAAACAATGAGAATACCAATCTGACCAAAGTATACAATCCCAGTTTGCAACATATCGTCAGGTTTACCGAGGAGACGGTATTTAATAAGATTGTAAGAATACATAGTTTACATATTTAATACTGAACAATTAGACCCGTTTTTCAAGGGTTTGAAGGGTGTTGTTATAATCAAAGTTCACAATGTCCAATGTAAATAACTTGCAGATTGGGATCAGGTAAAGCTACACAGATTGACAGTCATACAGTCAACCTACAGAATCATGGTCAACTTGTTGATATGAATCATTTTGATACAGGTAAAAACTTCACCATCTTAGTAAAATATTCAAGTAAAAGTCTTTTCAGCCAACTCGCAACTCACTTGGTGGTCACAGCTCATTGTGTTTTGACCCTACAGGTAGGCCACACACTTTGGGATTGAGAACTTCAGGTTTTGATCCCTGTCTGCACAATTGCTTACTTTCTAGGAGCTACACGGTTAACCCACAATCCTCAACTTTAACCGGGTGTATGAACGGGTACCAGAAATTGTGACGTTAAGCATGTTGTCATGGTAATAGCAGTATTACATAGAGGATCTTACATGAGTGTCTTTCTATATTGAATTTATTAAACGAGTTGGATAAAATGATAAAATGCGAGGCTCTGCCGAGCATTTTATCACTTTTATTCAACGAGTTTAATAAATTTAATATGGAATGACACGAATGTAAGATTCTTTTTATCACATAAATTAAATACACAGTAAAAGTTTGTCAAGAATGCACACACTTCCCCTTTAGCAAATAAACTCCATAGGAGTAAAGCGGTTCATTGAAAGAGCTAAGAAAATAGTGCAACAATGTATACTCCAATATGTTAATTTTTCTGCCTTTGAAAATAATATTTTTAGGGTATCTAAAATCCTGCAGATGTTTTTAAAGTAAATAATTTAATCTAGGACCGCAACAACACAACGTATTCTGTTCTGTTCCGTGTTCCGTTCCGGGTTTTAGTAACAACCAAGGACAGGGGAAGTAACTAGGTTTTCCACGTGAATTTATTCGCGATTCGTCTGAATAGCCGAACATAACTGATTGTACACGATGCAAGTACTTGGTAAGCAAGGAAAATCGTCTTTAATACTCAAAATTAACGGACTTATACAATGAAATCAACATCCGATGCTGTGTTTGTGTAGATGCCAGATATTTGGTATGTACATTTCGTCCCGATCTTATTCGTACCCACGTTTAACGGACCTACCGTCGTGTTTACTTACAGTCATATCTCTTAAGTTCTTGTACATCTGTTATTGTGTGATTATAACATGCCCTAGAGTGCTCATAATCGGATATAGAATTTATTCTATTCTAAAAATGTATTCTTTTACTGTTTTGACAACGTGTATGAATACATAAATAAAGTGACTCGCCCTTGTATATACCTCATTTGCATGTTTATTACACGTGTGTATTATGACTTTTATGTAATGGGTTTATTAAACTCCCAGAGCCTATTTTATGTGATAAATATCCGTAATTCTCCCCGATTGCGAAAACAAAGACTAAAGTTAAATTACAGACGTAGAATAAACTGTTGATATACCTAGAAAAGATTAATTTGCTTGGACTATACATTTGTTTACTTTGTAGGTCATCAGTCAGTATTGGCATATGCTACTGTAACAGGACATCTGATTGGCTGGGATCTAAGGTCACCTGACCTTGCTTGGTGTCTGAAAAATGATCCAAAAACAGGTAATCGCTCAAACCTCTCTGTAAAGACCACATTGACTCATAGAAATTGCAAATGTGGTCTTTGTTGACAGGTGGTCTGTCTTACTAGGTTGAATATAATTGCCAATGTGATTTGGAATAAAAAAAAGGTTCTTTTATGCCCCCAAGGGGACATGTGATGGAAAATGTTGATGAGTTTTCATTGTGTGTTTATTCTGTGTCTTGCGCTTTGAAGGATTTTAAAATTACTGGGTACAATTGTTCAGCGCATCGGGCCAATGGACAGAACACACTGTTCGGTCATCTTGTTTGAGCATCAAAGTCACACATAGTGAGAAAAGGTGTTTGTTTCATGTGGCTTTGCCCACATTGTATTTCTTACACAAGGAGTTCCATGTCCACATTGTATCTCTTACACAAGGAGTTCCATGTGCACATGCTATCTCATACACGAGGATTATAAAGTTACGTCTCCAGTAGGTTGGGAGCATTAGTCACGTTGTATGACATACAATAGGTGTTGTCTGCTATTAGATACTCAAAACATCATCAGAATTTACAGCTATAATATTGCTCTTCAACCAATTACGTATTATTAGCTTGCATAGTATAATTGCTTGATTATAAATTACACCAATTATAAGATATTATCACTATTATGTGATAACTACGTGGGGAGATCCAAAAGTAATGTCACTGGTGCTGTTAAATTGTGCATACTGTAAATAAAACAACCCAATTTTACACATAGCTACATTAATCTATTTCCAATAAAATGACAAAATTTTTTGATAATGCAATTATTTGTTATTGAGATATACGTGTACATAGAAACCCTACTAACGGACATCGCCGCAAGCCAATGACGTCTACAACGTCGTAAACGAATGTTGATGTTTCTTACATCATTCCTTTTCAAAGTATCATCATTGGTGTTCTATACAGCGATCATGTCTGTTCACCCATTTTTTAAACACATTTAATACATACTACAGTCTTTATGTAGTGAGTAAAACACATTGTTATGGGCCTGTCTTGATTCAGGGTCATAGAAATACACCCATGTCTCATCAACTGTAAAAATATGCTGGAAAAAATAACGTCATTTTCGTGTGCGGCGACATGACGTCAGTGGTATATTTGGAATGTCTATATAATGCTATTTGAATATTCAAATAATATGACACAAAGGAAATTATTCAGAATTGAATAACTATACATTTTGATATAAATTTTATTGACGTACGCCAACAAATAAACTCACCAGCGGAACAGTGACATTACATTTGGATCTACCCACGTACAAGGGTTGTTCTAGAATAGCGTATAATTTTTGATTTAATTAGTCCAACAAAATGTAGCACAAATGAAATTTTGCAGGTGCATTTCTTCAACTACTGTAAAATCATTATATTTCGAGGGAGTCGAATTTTTCGTTGATTTCGTTGTGAAACTCAAGCACGATCAATCAACCTCTCAAAGTCACTTTCATGTTCACGAATTTACGACCCCATGAAAAAGCATTTTAAAATTTATTAAAACCCATGAAAATTTAATACCCTTGAAAATATATGATTTTACCGTATTCCACATAATTATATTTAAGGAAATTATTTTATATTTTAATGGTATGCGATGCGGTCCACCAAAATGAAATCTGTATCACAGACATGAATAATACATGATAAAAAGGTGTAATAGGCATGTATCGGGGGTTGCTGTGCAATGTTTCATATGGTATGTTTAAGGCATAATACAACAACCTTGTTATGATCAGACTATAAATATTACAACATCCGACGACACTATGGAGCAACTTTCATTTTCTGTGCACTGTACTGAGAGAATGAAGCTCGCTCCATAACGTGTAGCGTGGTATAACACCAGGATTGACTGAATTTGAAATAAACAAAACCTACTGATTCTGTGAATATGTTTGCTTTCCTCGAAAAATAAATAAATAGAGCATTATTCTGCATATTTGTTGAAACCCTTGTAGTAATCCTGTATTCATTTAAAGTAATAATTAACTAATTACATGTATGATTAAGGTTATTAAAACTAATTTGTGCATTTCTTATGAAAATTATCTCTACATGCAGATTGTTATAATTTGCCCATGCTAAAAACACTTGTACTGACATTCCCAGGTAGGTGAACTTGTTAACAACATTGAGCTTCTTGTCATTTACTAGTAACATTGAGCTTCATTACTAGTAACATTGAGCTTCATTACTAGTAACATTGAGCTTCTTGTCATTTACTAGTAACATTGAGCTTCATTACTAGTAACATTGAGCTTCATTACTAGTAACATTGAGCTTCGTGTCATTTACTAGTAACATTGAGCTTCATTACTAGTAACATTGAGCTTCGTGTCATTTACTAGTAACATTGAGCTTCGTGTCATTTACTAGTAACATTGAGCTTCGTGTCATTTACTAGTAACATTGAGCTTCGTGTCATTTACTAGTAACATTGAGCTTCGTGTCATTTACTAGTAACATTGAGCTTCGTGTCATTTACTAGTAACATTGAGCTTCGTGTCATTTACTAGTAACATTGAGCTTCGTGTCATTTACTAGTAACATAGAGCTTCGTGTCATTTACTAGTAACATTGAGCTTCGTGTCATTTACTAGTAACATTGAGCTTCTTGTCATTTACTAGTAACATTGAGCTGCTTGTCATTTACTAGTAACATTGAGCTTCTTGTCATTTACTAGTAACATTGAGCTTCTTGTCATTTACTAGTAACATTGAGCTTTGTGTCATTAACTAGTAATATTGAGCTTCGTGTCATTTACTAGTAACATTGAGCTTCGTGTCATTTACTAGTAACATTGAGCTTCTTGTCATTTACTAGTAACATTGAGCTTTGTGTCACATTGAGCTTTGTGTCATTAACATTGAGCTTCGTGTCATTTACTAGTAACATTGACCTTCGTGTCATTTACTAGTAACATTAAGCTTCGTGTCATTTACTAGTAACATTGAGCTTCGTGTCATTTACTAGTACGATTGAGCTTTGTGTCATTTACTAGTAACATTGAGCTTAGTGTCATTTACTGGTACCATTGAGCTTCGTGTCATTTACTAGTAACATTCGTTCAACATAAGGCTTTCCTGGAGCTGGCTGATGAAGCACTTCAGTCTTCTTTATACTGATGATCAGTCCAAAGTTGTCACAAGCTTTCCAGAACTGGCTTAGGCTTTGTTGCATGGCAGTCTCTGAGTTGGCATTAAGGGCACAGTCATCCGCAAACAGCAGATCCAGAATAATGGTATTCTTGACCTTGGTGATTGCTTTCACACTCTTGAAGTTCAACTATACTGCTTAAAGTCATGACTTGCACATGATTTAGTTTAAATTGAGGAGAACATGCGCAGCATCGTCCACACTCTCTTGTCCAGTTACATCTGTGTCCAGTGGCAAGACATAGTCAAGACGGCTGGAGATGAATCTAGATGCAGGATTTGTCAGACACTTGGCAAAGTTTGACAAGTGACGGCCTAACGAGGCTCCATTCCAATATTACTGTCAGGGTTGTTTCTCTTAGCCTTCCACCATCTTCGGTAATCCACAAGGCAGTGAAGCTATTTACCCATAGCTGGGAAGCTCCTGTGCAGAGTAGTCCATATTGATGATGATGTCAACTGCAGAATAGCAAAGGCCAGCGCTGCTTTCGGCAGACTCCGCACAACAGTAAGGGAACGAAGAGGCATACGTTTAGAGACCAAGGTAGGGGTATACAAGGCTGTTGTCCTAGACTTGGACAGTGTATGCTAGACATGCAAGGAAACTGATTCATTTCCACATAAACTGCATCCATAGACTACTCAACATAAGGTGGCAAGACAAGGTTCACTGGACAGGGCATATCGTTCCCATTGCTGACGAAAGAATACCCATGCAGCTTCAGAACGATGAATTACAGAATCATGAGAATGGCTCAAGAACAATGGGAGGTCAGCGGAAAAATAACAAAGACACTTTTAAGGCCTCACTGAAGACATTCGGCATCCAAACCAACACCTGGGAAGTACTAGCTGAAGATCGCACTACCTTGTGCACAAGTATCGCTAAGGGAGGTAGACTCTCGGAGGCAGAATGTATTGGGATGAACATGAGGAAGCCTGCGTTACGCAAGATGAGGGCAGCACATACTTCAACAACAAACTGCACCGAACATATGTGTCCAACATGTGAAAGGTATATCCGTGCCCGGATTGGCCTAACAAGTCATCTCCGGACACACAAAACCCAATCAACGAACTAGATGAAGTCATGGTCATCTACGACTTCTCAATGGACGAACATCATCTCTGACAGTCCATTGAAACAAACGCATGTATACCGTTATACTGACCCCTATACAAGGAAAGTCATGTGATAAACCCCTTTTCTGATATACATGTTTTATATTCAGGTTTGATTACATCATTTGATGTTCACCAGTCACAATGTTGGCTTGCTGTGGGTACTAGTAGTGGTACACATGTATGCTGGGATCTACGATTTCATCTACCTATCACATCTATAGTACACCCTACAAGTAAGTACTCATTTCAAATAAAAGAATGATAAAAGTACTGATTTGAAAAATAAAGAATGGAAAAAACTGATTTCAAAAAAAAAGAAAGAAAAAAGTTCTGAATTCAAAGAATTTAAAAGAAAGAAAAAAGTACTGCTTTCAAAAACAGAAAGAAAAAAGTACTGATTTCAAAAACAGAAAGAAAAACGTACTTCCTGAATGTGTTAAATATACAGTCAACTCTCTTTATCTCGAACTCGCTTATATCGAACTTTCCCGATTTTTCTCCTTCTTTGTCTATATGAAATCTCGAGACCTATCTCGAAGTTTCGGCTCGAAATCGGCTCGAATTTTTCGTTATGTCGAATTATTTTTTGGTCTCAATTAACTAATTTTCTCTTTAAATCTATTGTTTATGTCGGGTCGAAGTCTGATGGTATCTAACTAGTGTCGAATGTTTTTCACACCTCGCCAGTATGAAATCTTCAATTTACCTGTAATTTTCACACCTTCCATTGTTGAACAAATATTTGTTTGCAACAATTTATGCAAACATGTCATAAAGATTCGAGTTACGTCCAAACATCAATAATTATGTCATTTCGAACAATTGTTTGTAAAAATAATAATTAAAGAACGCAAGATGTTAAAACATATCAAAATGAGTGATTGCTTTAAACTATATAAATATTCGGAACAACCGGCATACGATCTCAATTCAATATGAATGATCAAAATATTATGTGATACACTACACGTACTGATAAGTACATATCATCATATTTTAATGCAAACAACACAACGTACACAAACGAAAATGAATAAATGCATTTTCTCGAGGAGGAATACATGTACATGAATATCAAAACAAGCAATTCTCACGAATATCTCGTTCTTATGTCGGTAACAATATGGCGGCGTAAAATGACAGATACAACTTGCAACTTCGATGCTGAAAATTCTATCTCGAATTTTCGTTATGTCGAAGTAATTTCCACAGTCCCGTGAAATTCGAGATAACGAGAGTTGACTGTAAATCTAAAAAAAGAAAAAAAGTACCAGTTCTGGTTTCAAGTGACCATTTAGGATGTCCAGATTTTGATTGAAGGTTATTTACATATTTGAATTACAGATACTTTGACTCTGCCAAAATCCTGTGCAAAATAATTCAAGTAATCCTTGAGATTCTGGCACAAATGTGAAGCCGCCGCCATTATGTTTTCAGATTCGCGTGTAAGACGTTTGTTAGCACATCCTAAGGAACAATCGTGGATTATATCAGCTGTTCAGGGGAATAATGAAGTATCAATGTGGGATGTTGAGACAGCAGCTAGACGCAAAGCATTGTGGGCCAGTACTGAACCTACATTATCTAAGAAGGTATATGATGCTTGTGATCTGTCAATTGTTTTTTTGTGATCTGTGAATTTTTGTGATCTGTGATTTTTTGTGATCTGTGAATTTTCTTTTTGTGTCTTTTTTCTTTTTTTGGGAATTTTCTTTTTTGTGCAATGTGTGATCTGTAAATTGTCTTTTTTGTGTCTTTTGTGATCTGCTGTTTCAGTTGAGGGCTGTCTTCCCTGTCTTCCCTGTCCTATTTGTTATTGTCATTTTTGTTACCTGTGTTAGTGGATTATGTATCAAACAACCACCTGTCTAATGCAGCCAATATTTTTAAATTCCAATATGGCATTTATAATATCAAATGTACCTGTTAGGCTAATTTGAATTTGACCATTTTGGCTGTACAAGACAGTTGTATTTGATATAAAATAGATTTGTTGAGATTTAATGATATTTGCTACTAAAAACAGGTGGTTGCTTAATTTGGGACTCATTAATATTTGCTATTTAAGGTTGCTTAAGGGGGTACGCGCACCTTTGATCTAAAGATCAAATTTTCCTTGAAACATTTTAAAATGACAGAACAATCTTCTAGAACAACATTGAAATCATAAAAATGATATGTCACTAGGCTCGTTTTTGACATACATGGCTTTCTAATGACCTACCATGATTGTATTTTGTTCATTTTATCTATTTCCTGCATTTATGGTACCATTATGTTCTTTTTAAAAATTTTACTATATGAAACCACTTTTAAGCAATGCATGATATTTTATGTGTTCAATGGTCATTCCTTTTGACATAAGTCACAATTCCGGCTGCCTGGTGAACAAATTCAGTATTTGAACATGATAAATAGTTACCCCACCCACTTGCAAAAAAAGTGCAAAAAGTGTGATTTTCAATTGAACATCAAAAAATATCTAATGATCGAAAATAATTTATAATTGGCCATAAGTTGAGTATTAAATAGAACACCAGTTTAGTAACATAAAATAGGGGTCACTAGCCTTTTTTGGGATAGATAGATAGAGCTTTTATTTCCTCCAGAATCGGAGAGCAAAACATATTTACAGTGACAGTAACACAAATATACATCTACATATTAAATTATTATACCATACACTAATATAATTATAATGCATGCATATGATCATGGTATGGCATGTATACAATATAAACAATGTATTACAAGATACTTATATATGATCGTTGAAGCCCACATAATACATATGACACTACAAGCTTTGTAAGCAGCATATTCATATTGTGACCATTTTATTCGAAAGCGAAATATAAGAAAGGCCGAATGGTTGTTGCATAGTTAAACTGCTGCTTTCATAAATAACATAATTCAAATTCAGACCCACTTAGTGTGACTATCTTATTCGAAATAAAAAAACAAGGACATCACAACTATGATTACTGAATGGTCTGCTAAGACTTATTACAACACACAAACAACCACATACTTAAGACAACTTCATAATATGTGCAAGTGCATGGGATACGTTTGTATTTTGGAAGGATGTACTATCATTTGCTGTCGCCAGAGTAAATATCTCTAAACACTGTGTCTTATTGTCTAATTTAGAGAACTCAGTATTATATATTAGCATATGCATTTGTACCATTCCAGGGACTTATTGTGAACCCATATTATTCACAAGTTTGCCGTTCCCCACCCACTTTTCTTGCATGCAAAAATAAAAAGTTAAAAAATATCTATTTTGTGCAATAGTATTATGTTTATTGTCATTAATCAACATTCATATGCGATCATTGAAACTAAAATTCATGTTTGTTCTTAACTTATATGATTTTGAAATTTCGCGCATGCGCACAAGGCAGCTCAAACCTCCTTAATTTGGGATTCAACAATATTTTATACTTAAGACAGTTGGTTGGTTAATTTGGTATTTAATAATATTTGCTATTTAAGAAAGTTGGTTGTTTAATTTGGTAATTAATGATATTTGCTATTTAAGAAAGTTGGGTGTTTAATTTGGGATTCAATAATATTTGCTATTTAAGACCGTTGGTTGCTTAATTTGGGATTCAATAATATTAGCTATTTAAGACCGTTGGTTGCTTAATTTGGGATTCAATAATATGAGCTATTTAAGACCGTTGGTTGCTTAATTTGGGATTCAATAATATGAGCTATTTAAGACCGTTGGTTGCTTAATTTGGGATTCAATAATATTAGCTATTTAAGACCGTTGGTTGCTTAATTTGGGATTCAATAATATTAGCTATTTAAGACCGTTGGTTGCTTAATTTGGGATTCAATAATATTAGCTATTTAAGACCGTTGGTTGCTTAATTTGGGATTCAATAATATTAGCTATTTAAGACCGTTGGTTGCTTAATTTGGGATTCAATAATATTAGCTATTTAAGACCGTTGGTTGCTTAATTTGGGATTCAATACTATTAGCTATTTAAGACAGGTGGTTGCTTATTTGGGATTCAATAATATTAGCTATTTAAGACAGGTGGTTGCTTAATTTGGGATTCAATAATATTAGCTATTTAAGACCGTTGGTTGCTTAATTTGGGATTCAATAATATTAGCTATTTAAGACAGGTGGTTACTTTATTAAGAGTACAACTCACACTATCATGTTTGCCTGTAAACTGTTGTTCCATCTGTTCATTAAATTTTTTTTATGAAAACTCCATAATTAAATGTAAGATTATACTTTTATTCCTATTTATAGTTTCTCTATTAGACAGTGTTGACATATACGTATTACATGTTGTATATCATATCAGAAAAGACAGCAGGTGATAGGGTTGTGCTTAATTGGCAATTTTAATATGACACTCAATTCTAATCAATATCACAAGGTATGTTTGCTACTGTGAGATATTATATGTAATGTTGGATACTGTAAGTACTTTTTTCGCGAGAGTTTTATTTTCTCTTATATAGGTGAGGATGTTGACACACGAAATCATTATTCTCGCGAAAATACGCTATACAAAGTCGGGAATTGAACATTGTCAATGACGCGATCAAAAGTCTCGTGAACAAAATTATCTTGAAAGGACAAGGTTCATTTATGGCTTAATTTGGTTTTGAGTTTTATCGAAAAATAGAAATGCATCTTCCTATAAATCTGTCCTATGTTTCTAATAGCCTAACATTGTCTTTCAAAAAATTAAGCATACTTTTCCAAATTTCCCTCGTAATATGTCGACAAATTTACATGAAATAGGTTAAGTTTACCAAAAAATGTCATTTTTAGCCATTTTTATGGCTTTTTATTGCGTAAATCCTTCCCAAAAACCACGATGGCACTCTTGCGACACTTTGATATTTTGTACATATATAAAGACTTGCAGAACACTGGTTATGTGAAAATATAAAAGTGTCGGAAGAGTGCCATTGTGGTTTTTGGGAAGGATTTACGTCTTTAAAAGTCGTGAAAATGGCCAAAAATGACATTTTGGGCTAAACATGACATATACGTCATATTCTTGGCAGTTTTGTCAACAAATAACAAGGGAAATTTGGATATCCATGCTTATTTTTTACACATGAAATGTTAAGTTATTTGAATTATAGGACAGACTAATAGGAACATGCATTTTTATTTTTTGAAGATCAAAGGGCCAAATTAAGCCATTAGTGAACCTTGTCCTTTACAGAAAAATCGCGAAATAAAAGTTGGGCAAAAATTAAGTGATTTACAGTAGCAGTTTTTATATTGTGAACGTTTTTCATCATAATTATGTTTTTTCTAAATCATCTCCATGGTAACAGAACTTCATTCACTTGCTTACATGAGCGACTTCTCTAGTATTACATACATTTGTATGATGTTGATATCACATCTTTTCCTGGTTCTATTCCTGTTCTACTCATACCGGTATATCTTTCATTGACACCATTTTCAACACTTTTTGCCGTGTTATTGTCAGTGAACCTGACCACCTTTCCTGGAATTAATAATCCACCAGGCCCGTATTCAAGCACTGATTCAGTCCATCACCAAAAAAAAGAAAATTTCTAAGCTAAATATTTTTTATCTAAGACCAGGGCTGGTATTCAATATTGTTATACCCCCGCACAACGAGTTGTAAGGGGGGGGGTATACTGGATTCAGCTGGCCCTTTGTACTTTTATGCACTATACAATATATAGTGAACAGTTCTTGTGGACGCAACTCCTCCTACAGTTTTTGCAGCATTTGCTTAAAACTTTAACAGATGAACAACCTCAACATGTAGATGTGCATAAAGGAAAGAATTTGCGCTGCGACGATTTTTGACAGAATTATGGCCCTTTGTACTTTTATGCACTATACAATAAATAGTGAACAGTTCTTGTGGACGCAACTCCTCCTTCAGTTTTTGCAGCATTTGCTTCAAACTTTAACAGATGAACAACCTAAACATGTAGATGTGCATAAAGAAAATTAGCTATAATGATTTTTGCCATGCGGGGGGGGGGGTATATTAGTCTGCCGAATGGCGACAGTTCTAGTTCTTATTAAATTGGAGCATAAGGATAGCCAATGATATCGTCTGTTACTGACCAAGAGTTCAATATGATGTGATCTGATTGGTTGTCATTATCCTTAAGTCAAGTAAGATCTATAATGATACCACCCCATTTCTTTAGAAAATATCTAAGCAATTTGGTGAAAATGGAACCAGTATTTACTTGATCTTCTGCAAATAATTTGAGTCGTACGTTTTAACATCAGCAGTAAACCTCCCTGTTTGTTACAGTTGCTCTCCAATGGAGCCATTAGAGACAAGTAAATATGTCTCCCTCATATAGTGGGGAGACGTATTTATTTTGTGTTGGCCGTCTGTCTGTCTGTCTGTGAATGGATGTCACAAAGTTTGTCCGTGCTTGTTCTCCTGAACCACTGGTTGTATTTTAATGAAACTTCACATGAATAGTTGGTACTAAGCCTAGCTGTGCAATTCTCAGAAATATTAGGTTGGATGATTATTGCTAGTGTTAAGGCATTTTTATGGTAAAATATAACTTTGGGTGTACTTATTCTCCTTAACCATTCGTCAGATGTCAATGAAACTTCACATACATTGTTGGTACTAAGCCTTGTTGCGCAATTTATCAGGAAGTTAAGGTCAGATGAATAATGACAGAGTAATGACCCTTTGTTGTAGACATATGTTTTTTGTGTCAAAAATCCTTCTAGTTAAAATTCATTTAAGAAACTTCCAACTGGCTGGAATCAATGAGAATGTGACATTCCAACCAATTTGTATAATAATCTTGTAATCAAGACCAAAATATGAATAAATGTAACATTCTTATTTGGACATTTTTTATGCCTTGAAGTATAGGAAGATTGCTATGTACATGTTGATCTTTACTCTTGTTTATTGGTTTGTAGGATCAATAGATTGAATACTGTAAAATCATTATTTTTCGAGGTTCAATTTTGGTAATTTCGTTGTTAAACTCGACCATGAAATCTAATGCCCATGATTTATCGAACTCTGAAAATTTTGAAATGCTTAGCATAGTTTTACCCTTCCATGTTGGGTAATCCATGAATTTACAACCCCCGAAAATGGATTTTATTAAAATCCGCAAAATTTAATACCCACAAAGATATGTGATTTTACAGTAGTTTCCAACAATTAACTTCAAAATGGTGTGAATTCAGGGGACCTACAATTCCAGAATAACTAGGAAATCTAGATATGCTGTATTAGAAAGAATGAACTTTTCTGCAGAAAATAAAGTTATTTGACGAAAAAATACCAAGTATTGACTGAGTTATGGGCATTTGAAATTTCATATGCTGAATGTTAGTTTTGGTTAGGGGTGGGCCGATGCATCGTAATATTGATGCATTGCGATCCCTAGTGTCCCGATAGGATGGATCGATAGTGAAAGTCTTGATCCAATAACTATCGCCGATAGTAAGCTCAACTATCGATAGTTACGATAGTTTCCTTTTTGTAAATAAAGTTTATTATGCATTTGAAACAACTTCCGTTCTCGTTAAAAAACTAATTTTAAATAATCCCACACATCAAAACTTACATTGAACACGATAAAAAAAAAAAAAATTTCTGTCCAATTTATTTTAAATAAATGTCTATTTAGCGGCCACCGGAGCATACCTACATGTTTTACAGACATAATAATTCTGTTATTTCAGGCTAGTCCCTATGCTGTATACGGTATGCATGTTGGGGTGACAGATACACATACATTCCTTCTGTCTGCTGGCTCAGATATGAAGATACGTTACTGGGATCTCAGTTACCCCGCAAACTCATTTGTTATGGTGGATTCAGCAAATGACTTAAAACAGCACACAGCGTACAGTTACAGGTGGGTGATATCTAGATGAAGTATTGTAAAATCATATATTTTCGCGATGTCAAAATTTCGCAAATTTGATATTGGGAGTTAGTTCGCGGAGTTAAATATTCGCGATTTTTCAGAGGAAAATCTGTTCTAAGCTTTTCTGCCGTAATTAATTTTCACGAGCATCAATTTTTGTGAAAATATCAATTTCGCGAATATAGCGAAAATTAATCCCTCGCGAATATTTCTGACTTTGCAGTATACAGGGGTTCGATCCACTTCTAAGCTTCTGAATCTGAAGGCTCATTTTGATACTTTTGACTTAATCTTACGATTTATAGCCTAGGCAGAATTTCCATGATTTTAAGAGAAAATGACTTCAAATTTCCAAAAAGCCACATTTTTACCCTCAAGATTTTGGTTGGAAGGGTCCAATACAAAAAGTTCTGACCAACTGATGTAAAGTTTTCACTCAGTTATCAGAACTTTCAGAATGCCCCTCGTACAAAAGAAAAAGTATTGTATTTGTTAACTCTATTGCTCAATATTTCGACCTAAACACTGTCTTTTTCAAGTGATTAAAAAAGTACCTTATTTTAATCACATACCTATTTAGTACTATATATTTAATGAATGTACAAAATTTGTTTCATAATTATTTATTTTATTTATGGTCCATTATCTTGGATACTTCAGATTAAATATGCTAGAGTCAGGTTAATGAGTTTAATGATATATTCATGATACTGTCCAATAAAATATATTGCTTTTATATACAGATCTCGTTTGATAGAGGGCACAGAGGTTATTGAAGAAACTTACTCGAAGAAACCTCAAACATCGGAGGATATACCACGTCGTGGCCCCGATGCTCCCCTACAGGGCCACAATGATATCATAACAGACATCAGTGTTTGTCAGGCTTCACAATGTCTAGTGTTAACATCGGCTAGAAATGGTGTCGTCAAAGTGTGGAAGTAATTCAAGAAGTAATCATATACTTATACAATCTGTTGTCATAACAACGTACAATAATACATGTTTGTTACAGCTATTGTTATGATTGAACAAATGAGTGGTTATCAGTTCTATACATCTTTATCTTTCTCATACAGCAGCGCGGTTAGTCGAATAACCTGAGTACTGTTTTATCAAAGTACTTTAGAAAATCTTACACTAACTTTAAATTTAAATTCTCTTTAACTCTTTAACAGCTTCAAATTGAAGGGTTGTTCAATTTTAATTATTATTTAGTCAACAAACTCAGACACACAATATCTGTTTCTATTAGTTAGGGGTTGATAAAATAATCAAGAATTCTTTATTATTGTAAGTTTAAAGTTTCTGTAAGTGCTTTGATAAAATAGTACGGAGGCCAACATATGATTCTGATGAAGAAATATAGGACCGGGACGATGACTCGGTTAATCAGATTCAGTATGATTGATGGCAGCCAATCTACTGTTTAGATTCGATTTCATACCAACCATTAACAAATAAAGTTCAATAGTAGGGCTGGTGGGGTCAAGGTCACTGTTTCTAATAATAGAATATCAGTTTCCTTTTATTAGCTTTTGTTAGAAATGATATTTTTTTTTGAAAATTTGCTGTTAAGGTTACAGTTTGTGTGCAGATTAAGCGGCATGTATCCAGTAAATGAGTTGTACCTGGTTGTTTAGCTTACATGAAAATATGGTTTCTGCGATAAGATGGTGCTGTGGGGATATCATTGGTCACTGTGTGTCACATAATTATGTGAGTTATAGTTGTAGTCATGAAACATACAAATACAATGTAATGGCATGTGTAGTTGTGCATGTTGTGATGTTTTTGCTGGGACCAAGATTTACCCTATACTTCATAGACATGCACCCAATTCATCAATAGTTCCCTAATACAGTCAGCATGATCTCCATGCATAATTTTAGAAAATACTGAAAATTGATTTTTGAAAATTAAAAATTCGCTTGCCTCAGTGCTCTGGAAGATCTATCAAAATGCCTCTGCATGGAGGGAGATCCGAAACTAACTAGAATTAAGCCATGTCCACGAAGTAAATGGTCCAACTGAATGATAATACAATCATGTATTATATTTAAATGTGCAATATTTGTTTAATATTTTATAATTTATGTGAATAATGAGTATAATATGATGAAATTAAAACATTGACCATTGTGTTTGTGTCTTGAATCTTTTAATCCTAAACTGTACTTGCTGTACACTTATTGAAAAATCATTTAATTTCAATGGGACAAAATTTCGTGGTTTCTGTGAAACGGACCATTTCGTGGAGACGTAATTTCAAGGATTTCGAATTTCATTAAAAATGGCAAGGTCAAAATTTACACAAAATTATCAAAAATCATTCAAAATCAAACAGATATAATAATTGTTCTATTATACATGTCGATATATTCTAGTAAACTTCCCAAAACCCAGTTTTATACCTAAATGAGCTTAAAAATTATAGCAGCCACTGTCAACTTTGCAAATTTATTGGTACAATTATTCATTGGGGATTTAATTTTGTGGTTGCAGTTGTCAACGGAATCCACAAATTTAAATCCCCCACAAATATTAATAGTTTTACAGTATAAGAAGGTACTTTGTCTCATAAGTTAAAATTGGCTGGCCCTTTCAGGGTGGACACTATGATAAATAAAGCCTTTACTTTTTAGCTCACCTGTCACAAAGTGACAGAGTGAGCTTTTGTGATTACTCTTCGTCCGTCTGTCTGTCCATCTGTCAACAATTTGGTTGTGTCCTCTCTAGAGGTCACAATTTTGGCCTAATCTTTATGAAACTTGGTCACAATGATCATCTCAATGAAATCTAGGTCAAGTTTGATATTGGGTCATCTGAGGTCAAAAACTAGGTCACTAGGTCCAATCATAGAAAAACCTTGTGTCCTCTCTAGAGGTCACACTTTTGGCCTAATCTTTATGAAACATGGTCACAATGATCATCTCAACAAAATCTAGGTCAAGTTCGATATTAGGTCATCCGGGGTCAAAAACTAGGTCACAAGGTCAAATAATAGAAAACCCTTGTGTAGTCACTAGATGTCATAATTTTGACCTAATCTTTATGAAATTTGGTCACAATGATCATCTCAGCAAGATCTAGGTCAAGATTTATATTGGGTCATCCAGGGTTAAAAACTAGGTCACTAGGTCAAATCATAGAAAAACCTTGTGTAGTCACTAGAGGTCATTATTTAGCCTCATCTTTATGAAAATTGGTCACAATAATCATCTCAATTAAATGTAGGTCAAGTGTGAGGTCACTAGGTCAAATCACAGGGCTTACATGCACTACGACGACAGGTGAACGACCTAGGGCCCTTTGGGCCCTCTTGTTATGATCATATAAGCAAATCAATGGAAACCTGTCACGGTTTGTGGTTAGTTTTGGTATCATTGCTACAACAGCTATCGTCTGATCTGGGGTGGTATCCATGGCTTAAATGTTATGGTCACTGACTTCCAAGCACTAGCCCCTCACTGGTGCAGGTTTGAATCTCACACAGGAAGTGCATGTCATGATGAGGACCACCTCCACCTCCTCCATCTATAACATAGCTGGATAGTATTCAATATTGATCTTACTTGACTTAAGGATAATGACAACCAATCAGATCGCACCATATTAAACTCTCGGTCTGTAACAGGCGATAGGATTGGCTATCCTCATTCTTCAATTAAATAAGATCTATATTGAATACCATCCCAAATCATCATGACTTACATAACTCAAATTATTATTACAAATCCAAAACAGAGTTTCAAGTTTGCTAACATTCTCAGTATCTTCATTACTGTGCAGATTTTTAAATACTTGGCTAAAATGAAAGTTGTTTGCATATGATGCACAGAGGCTGACCATACATAGCATTACTCTACCATTACTTCGGGAAGGTCAGGATCATGTCAAATTCTGAGTTGAGCTCTATATATAGAGTCAGTCCGCTACCTGACAAAAGTTGTCCCTCGGAATTTAAACTCGAAACAAAAAACAAAGCAATTGCAGTCGTATATTCTGTATTATTTGCTTCATTAAGTATTTCTGGTTGATTTCTGTAAGATCAGGTGTGTGTATATTGATGTATACCACTGAAATGTTATGGTTCGTATAAAAACAATTGGTAATCTTGAACTTTTAATAAAAGTGGTTTTGATCATTGTTAAAGATTTTTTTACAAAAATTGGTTTATAAGTTTATACTAAAAGATGTATACATTTTACAAAATAAATTTACTCTTTTCAATGATACAGAACCTTACCTGCGGTTTAAGATTGAATTTGGTCAGTATTAATAGTGTTTTAGTTCACCTGAGCCTGTTGTTGATCGCCATCAACATTTTCTTTAAACAACGTCTTCTAAGTACATTGTACACATATAAGTTACAGTTTGCGAGACGTGTTCTTCATGAGAATAAGTATAACCAAAAGGAGCGATCCAATATCATCGTTGTGACCATGGCAACATCTTTCATTGTGGGCTTCAATACAAACACCGGTATAATAAACAATGTATATACTGTATGTGTACATTATAAATCATTGTCTGGAATCAACAAATCTGCATTCAATCGGTTAATAGATTTACTGCTATTCCATACTGTATTCAAACATATCTTTTATTGTTAATTATTGTCATTGTACATGTCTATTACATTTCATTTGTATTTGTGTTCCCCTGTCAATGCAGATCATTTGCGGCAAAGTGAAATACACATCCTGATTGAAAAACAATGAAAAGTAAAATACAAACACAGCTAGGTATGGAATGAACATGTCAGAAACAGCAAAGTACACGTGTCTTAAGAAAATAAAACATTGTAAAACATGCAGTTAGTCGTCAAAGTGACTCGGTATGTTCCCTAGAACTCCACGAAACAGTTGGCGGGATGCCAAAGGGGTAACTCACTCAGTAAGTTGACTACAACATACTGCAGGAAAATCAGCCAGGTGTCAAAAATGACTAAATATTTTCTCCAGAACTTATGCACCAGTCAATTGAAACCAGGCCCCCAACCCCGGGGAAGGGCCGGGATTTTTACTTTTGCCTTTTCAAACCCCTGTTAAAATCTCTGCACCCCAGGGCCATGCAGATACTAAAAGCCCTGAAATTGTCCCTTCCTATATCTCATATAGTGACAACAATATAGCCCTGCGGGAACATCGGTAAGGTAAAGTCACTGGACTGTTCCCCGCTATCTCCTGCACTTCCCTGGGGTTTGGAGTCGTGGTTCCAATTGACTGATACATTTTGAGCTCACTACAGGAACAACTTACCAGGTGTCAAAAATATAACATAAAATCAGACAGGGAATGCAGCACTCAACATAAACTGCAGAGAGGATCAAAACTATCAGGGAAAGTCGTAACTAAGGACAGCAATGAACCACAGGTAGCTGTATCATTAATAAAGAGTAAACCAAAAAAATAATATTTTTTATAAAATTTATAATATCTTAGATAACATAAATTTTATAAAAAAATATTTTTTCTGTATCAATGATACAGTTACCTGTGCAATGAACAAGAGAAAAATGAAACTGAATTAACGCTACAAAAACACTTTGGGAAGCACTTCCTAGCGGAAGTTTGATGTAAAAACGACTTCTACCCCAGCGAAAGAGACTGCTTTCAGTACTAGGGATGGGATTTAGGCAACACAATTTGCAGTTAAATCCTAGCTGTTCCCGCCTCATCACTCTATGTAGTATACACTTATTTCATGTATGTTTGGTTAACAGTCAAAACTATTGTCCCGAGGTATCGGGGAAGACTTTTGAACTGTTGCACGAGGCCGATAGGCCGAGGGCAACAGTTCAAAATGTCTTCCCCGATACCGAGGGACAATAGTTTTAACTGTTAACCCAAAACAGACATGAAATAACTGTTTTATTACCTAATACTCTATATAACTACAGTAAAGTTCTACTTATACAACAAACAAAAAGGATATTTCTAAGACATTTTGTCATACTAATAGCGGATATTTTTTGTTATAGATGCAAGACTGTCATTATCCCCATGATTTTATTATCAAACAAATAAAATCGGCATGTAATAAAGCAAAAAGGGACAAAACATTGTTCAAGAGTTATATTAAAAATACGCTATAGATCTAGCAGGGTGTTTTTGCAGGAATTTATATTGCGCATCGTAGTGCGCAGGTAACAGTTCATCCAGGGGTGTAACAGTCAAAACTGTTGCCCTCCTGGCAATGAACTGTTTCATACCTGAATCTAAAAATAAACATTAAGACATGAAACAGTCAAAAATAACGAATTACTTGTTATATAGAGTGCTAGGTAATAATACACATTAACATGTCCGTTGGTCTCTGGTAACGATGATAAATTCTGAAACAGGCTAGACTTTGTGGTGATATTTGTTGAAAACACCTGCTTCGTAGAATAGCTTTTCACAAGAATCACGTTACATCGCAGAATCAGTACAACTACCAACATCAGTTAGTTCCTAACTGGTTGTCATGGTGACTTGGTTTTAATACGAACACAAAGTCATTAAATTAGATATACATTGTACTTAAAATAAATTCAATGTGTTACTTATATAGAAAGTTAGAGGAGAACATTACAATACTAGAAGGTCACGTGATGTAAGTTATTGGTAGATATACAAGGTAAATATCGATTTCCTTTTCATATTCAAACCCTGGGTGAGTTCTAATAAAGCCGACATACATTATACATTAATACAATTGTTGTACGGTGATAGATACCGTGAAGGACCCAACGGGTATAGTACGGACAATTTGACTCGACTCTTGAACTTCTGTTAGCATAATTTAATAGCTGATATACATAATTTTTGTATAGTCTAAATATGTAATCCCGGTTGTATGTTTTCATTAGCGGGGAATATCACGAAAGCACACGAGATAATCTAAAGGACCGATATTGCACGATTTGCTCGCGGAAAATTATATAATATGTAATATGTTCACGCATAACGGTCAGGATCAAGTTAAATTCTCCGTGTTAAGACCTTATAAGACCGTCATATTTTTGGATTCTGCAACACAGTCATGGCGCTTCTTATGAACCTAGCTATTTTCATAACAATCGGAAAAGGTCATGTTAACCAAACTGAAGTCGAAAAAGATTGTATAACCATAAGCGCGCACATCAATTTCTACTTCGTGCCATAAGTAAAGAGTAGTTTTCAGACATTTCTTGTTTTCTAAAAATATATGGTCGACATTGGACTCAAAGTACGTTCGATATACTACAGTAGTAAACTCTAACACGATGGTGTCAAATGGGTAAGTAAGTGTTGTGTCTCTTGCTGAAATTGTGTTTACTTTGTATCCGTATCGGCTCACTGTGCCATAGATACAATGTTTTAGCAGTTATCATATTCACTGTTGCACACTTCTATTAGTCCTGGTTAAAACACAGGTAACTGTATTATTGATCAAGAGCGAAAAAATCTAAGATAACATAAATTTTATATATTGTTTTATTCTTTGTCAATGATACAGCTACCTGTGGTTAAATATGATACTAGACACGATTCGTGAAACGTAAGCCAAACAAACCTTCAATGCCAAAACCCGAAGAGTGTGTTCTTCGTCAGTTTGTTATTGGCGCATGCGCAACAGGGAATAACACCACAGTGACACTTTGGTCTTATTTGGAAACCGCATTCCGTCTATGGGTATTCATTATTGGACATAGTCGTTAGTCTTGTGGTTGTTGTTTATTTATAGATCTATAAGGTAAGTTAATTATCGGGTGTTGTATAAATTATGTTGTTTTCCCGACTTTTATTTTGAAAATTGAAATTTTTAGATGTTTTTAAATGAGTTAAATGAAAGAATACATATTTAAAGATATTTTTCGAAGATTTTTTTTGTAGAATCTTTAAGAAAATACGCTGCATTAGGGGCATCTAATATTACAACTACTAACTTGGAAATATATATAGGCCTACATATCTTTACAATGTAATAATAAAATGTATGATGCAATTACAAGTCTATCAAACATTTGTATTTAATTTGTAGATCTATATAACTCATTTATATAACTGATTTATATGATTTAACCGCCTGAACTGTTTAAACATTGTATGTTTGTTTCTTTGTTATACATCTAGATATGCAGCTCATCTTAACCAATATGTTTCGTAATTATTTAATCTCATAATCTAGTAGTAAGACAACAACGCGGAAATGCAAATACTATTTTTCTTCTACAGTCCGTCAATGATAACACTGGTCTTTGCTACAAATGAAAATCAAATGCATTTCGATGTTCATATTTGTTCAATCTTAAGCATATACTTTTATGGTACACTCTTCGAATCTAAGCTGATAACAAGCGATCTGTCCACCGTGCAGGGTTTATATTATGTATGTTTATTTATTGATAAGTCTAGTGTTATCACCGGAGAGCTATAGCCTTTAATTGTATTCCTAAATAACGAGGGTATTTCTATAATAACACGAAGGCCTAATGACAATTTTGCACTTCTGTAGAGATTTGACATGCAAGGAACCCATGGTTAAACAGGATGATGCATGCTCCGTGGGTGACCATGCTTAACATAATTAAAATCTTTCCTACATACTCAGAGATATTGTTTTTGGTGAAGTCATAAAAAACTACACGGCGGACACAAATCTGGATTTTGAGCATACATTAAAAATGTGTATTTTAGAATGAACTACAATGCAGTTTCTCAGTTAACTAGTTATATGAAGTATATAACGTCTACAATATCAGAGTAAACTGTTAGCAGATGGATAGGCGAAGTTATAAATGGTTAGGCAGAACTCAGCCTTGAAAGCCAAGAGCAGTGGTGACGTCACTGCTACTGTCCAGACTTCCGGTGGGTAAAGACGCAAGACACATGTTGACCGAGATAGCGATATATCTGGACATTCTAATGAGTGATAACTTAATTACAAGATTTTTCTCAATATTATGGGTTTAGTGAGAATTGTGTCTGATGGTTGCCTTGAAAATTAACCGAGGGGCAAAGGACAATGAAAGTGTTAAAAACGCTGAAAAAAAACTAAATTTTAGACTATTCTTTAAATTAAACTATTGGTTAACGTTTTCTATGATTGCTATGATATTGCAGTGTCTCTATATAAGTATAGTAAAACTTCGTTATATCGAGGGGTGATCGGTACAAGTTAAATGCTCGAGATAAACCGGGTGCTCGTAATAACCAAAGTATCAGTTTATTGATGATACAAACAAAAGTTGTGTCAACTTCTGCTCGACATAGACCGGGTGCTCGGAATATCGATGCTTGTCATAACCAAGTTTTATTGTATACAATTCTACAAGTCTACTTTTCACGTTGTTGTAAGAAGCGTCTTACTTAATAACTACGAGAATTCATGATCCTCAGTGTATAAAACACAATTAATAAACCTTACTAACTCTGAGACAGTATGTTTGTCTTCTCGACTAAATTGTTTTATGCAATTTGGCAAGATTATTTAATTATAATAATCACAATAATATTAATAACAATAAAGGCTTTATTTACAGGGACAACACATGCATGTATCAAGCTAGTTGAACACGAGTCCGTTGCACGTCATACGTCTATAACATCATGGCATTCAGTGAATCAATACCGCGTGACTTTTGGCTACAGGTCCAAGACAAAAATTGCTTAACTTCGAAAACAAAGATAGCCATACGTGTCTTATTTCTTCATCGATTTCTATGCAATACACGCTACGCTAAGTTGAAAATTATTTGCTTTCCGTGAAATATAAGATCTTTTTCGGCAGCTTGGGGGGGGGGGGGGCTGTACTTTCCAAAGTTTCACATGGTGGTGGTCAAAACGACAATGTTGCTGAAAATCCGCTATATCAGCATAAAGTAGTGAAGCGTAATATGGGCCTGATCTTAATGAGATTGGTGAAGCAGTTACTGACGAATCTATATACCTGCACACATTTGCAACTTTATCTCAACATAGCCAAACTAATGACTTGATACCATTATAATTATACATGATATGATTTATATTATGGTTACAAAGTTCTGAAATCAAAAACCAATCTGGCTTAGGTTTTAAATTATGTAGACAGTTGAGGTATCTGCTAGTAATACTTTGAAGAGGCGTTCAGAAGATAAATAGTATTGAAAGAAGTTGTAATTTGTTTCATATTGTCATGACAACCACATAGACCTTGAGCTGACAATTGACCCTGCTCCCCCCCCAGGGGGAATTTTCAACACTATGATTTTCTTAAACCTTATGGTAGGTGGCATTCACAGACAAAAGTTTGCAAGTTTCTGTTGGGGCTTTAACGAGTTACGGAGATTTCAAATACGTGACTATGTGATTTTCTACAGGAATCACTAATTTTGCTTTTATGATATTATAAACATACCAATTGTTCAATAAATCATGTGAATAAGACATTTATGTATGTTAAATGTATTTAAAATTGAAACTATCAGTTGTACAAATTATTATAGGCAAAAATGTGATATAACATACGTAATTTACGTTACTTTGCATGAAATTACTAGAATATTAAAAAAACAGTCAACGTATATGACGTTTTTAAGTTAAGAAATGATGATACTGATTAGTATGCAGCTCAATAATGTATAAAGCTATAGTACAACTACACAAATAGTTAATTGAAATGAAATGCCATGTAAATTACTTTACCTTTAAAAAATATTGTTTTTTTTCAACAACATTTCAGTTAAAATTTCGGTAAAACACATAAAGTGGGGTGACAATTGGTGATTTTTTGGGGGTAGCGGGTGACAGCTAAAGTAGAACAAGCAATGTTATATACCAAAATGTTCGCCTATGTAAGTACTTTATGGAACTGCCGATATAAATTGTCAATACGTGGTGTGGACCCGGAAATTCAAGATGGCGTCCAAGATGGCCGCCATAATTTACAAATACACTTAAAATTCTATTTTCTCATGCATTTTATTTATTTATGTATATAGTCACAAATATTTGCTTAGATATTATTCATTTGATAATGTGCATCATATGGACAAACAAGACTGACCACTTTGAAGTCAAGGTCAAGGTCATTTCAAGGTCAAGTTACGAAACATATTCCCCATGGGATATGCAACACTGCAAAGTACAGGTATCCCAAGATCATATGGGGTACATAACACTTGTCAATACAACCACCCAATGTCACATTCGGTACTCACTATCACAGAGTACAGCCATACAATGCCGTATGGGGTAGTCACTACCACTTCTTATTGTCATTGTCTAGGCCATAAGGGGTACCAAACCCTTTCTTATGCTTACCACTACCAATTACACCATTATCAGGCATGCCTGGGTACTCATCACCATCATATATTAGGCCTGAATGGGGTGTAACCAACACCGAGTACACCCATACCATGCCCTTAGGCGGGGTTCTTAAAACACTTAATAGTCAACCCAGGCCTTATGGGGGACTTATAACACTGTCTATACATACATTCCATAACCAATTGAGTACTTACAATTGCCCAATACAACCATTCCTATTGAATTCTTAATGGCGCCAGCTATATCTGAGGCCCTATGGGATACTTAAAACCAAGAGGACAGCCAACCAAGAACATATTGGGTACTCACCACCCTTAATTATAGCCATAGTATGCCATAATAGATACTCACAACAACTGAGTAAAGTCATATACATGTAAGTTTCTATATGGTACTCACTATTACTGAGCACAGCTGTACAAGGCCATATGGGTTACTCTCTAGTACAAAACTACAGTCATATAAGGCCCAAAAGGGCACTCATCCCAAATAATTACTGATTTCATACCCCATATGGGTGCTCATAACCAAATGATTTACAGTCTCACCAAGTTGTACAGGGTACAAAGGAGTCACAACAACATAGTACTGACATCCAAGGCTCAATCACCACGTATTACAGTTTATATTTTGCACTAAGTGGTCCACATAACCATTGAGTACGGTCACACCTGACTGTGTATCAACTATACTATGTCCTAAGGGGTTATCGGACCAACTGAATACTGCCATAGCAGGTGCAATATAGCCATCATTGGCTTTATTGGGTAATTCTCCACCACCAACCAGCCTTCTTAGGCCATATGCCCTACTCACAACTACTATGTACGGCCATACTATGCCTGAGAGATACTCATAGTCACTGAGGAAAGCCATTCAATGCCCTATTTGGTACTTAACACTGCCTAGTACAGCCGTCCCATGCTAGCTTATGAACTTACCTCCACAAGTTCAACCATCCCAGGTACCGATTGGGTACCCACCTATACAGAGAACAGCCATCACAGGTCCTATTGACTATCCTATACCACTGAGAACAACCAGCTCACGCCCCATTTGGTACCAACCTCCTCTGAGTACAGTAATCTCATGCCCTGTTGGGTACCCACCACCTCTGAGTACAGACATCCCGAGCTGTATTGGATGCCCATCACCAGAAAGAACAGCCATCCCAGGTACCCACAACCTCAGAGTACAGTCATCTCAGGCCCTATTGGGTACCCACCAAAGCCATTTTTGGTACTCAACATCACAGATTAAGCCATCCCATGCCTCATTGGGAACCCACCAATATAGATTTCAGCCCTCCTAGACCATATTGGGAACCCACCAACACAGATGTCAGCCATCCTATGCCATATTTGGAACACACCAACACAGATTTTAGACCTCCTAGGCCATATTGGGAACCCACCTACACAGATTGCAGCCATCCTAGGCCATATTGGGAACACACCAACACAGATTTCAGCCATTATATGCCATATTGGGAACACACCAATACAAATTTCAGCCATCCTATGCCATATTGGGAACCCACCAACACAGATTTCAGCCATCCTAGGCCATATTTGGAACACACCAACACAGATTTCAACCGTCCTATGCCATATTGGGAACCCACCAACACAGATTTCAGCCATCCTATGCCATATTGGGAACTCACCAATACAGATTCAGCCATTCTAGGCCATATTGTTTAACTTCCCCACTTATAAAGCCATACAATGTCATATGATGCAGCAATTCCTGACTACATGTCGTATGTAACACATGCAATACTGGCTCTAGACAGATATGGAAATATAAGCAGAGGCTTCAAACAATGAACAGTAACACAGTCTACACTATTTGTTTAGAGTATTTTACCTTAAATGATCTTGACCTCTCACTGGTCAGTATTGCACAACAATTCAGGTAGTCGCCGTAAGATAATTATGCACCTATCAATCGTTTCCTCCTGTGGGGGAGTGGTGGACAGACCAATAGGAATTGGACAATTTACTTTTGGGGTCTAGTAATTCCTGGTGCACCCTAGAGAATGTTTCAAACTTATTTTCAAACATACACTGTGGTTTTGAATTTGTATGTAGTGTGATTAAATAACTGACATACGATTGTATAGATGTAAATAGTAAATGTTTAAAAGTCATGTGTGTGCATAGTGTTCTCATGAAGATATTAAATCGAGGGGCAATCTGTGTCCCAGTTTCATAGTTTGATTATTAAATGTGTGTGTGTGTGTGTGTGTGTATTAAGTTAAATACATATTGTATAAAGCAAACAGAAATACTTGTACGTTTGAGATTTTACAAAGATAAGTCAACATTGTGTTAAAATTACAGCATATATGATATTGTAAAGTTTGTAAGTAAGGTAACGTAAATTGAAACATAAATTCTTTTGTTAAAATACATGTGTTGAAAGTTAAAATGCAAACTGCGATACAAGATATTTTGATTTCAAAATCAATTATTTTTTAGTGGTAAAGTTTATCTAAAGTCAAGAATACAAGGCTAGTAAATTGTATTTTTGTTTGATATTTAAATACATGTACATTATAATTTACATGTTGTTTAGTTAAACATACAGTTTGAACTGCAAACCTGTAATAGTTTTTGAGTAGGATTAAATTGTTATTTTTTAATTTTTTATTGTTTTAAGTACGTTTTTAAGACACTGACGACATGAACTTTAATTTGTATGTTTGGTAACGTAAAGTGCAATGTAGTATTGCCTTAACATATCTTACAAGTAAGATTTTTGTTAATATATATAATATAAACCATTATAAATATATAAAATGGTATTATATGTAACTGAAAAGTGTATGATACAATTTGAATACTTGAAATTATTGAAGGAATGAAAAACGCACATGTTTTGGAGAATGGGTGACATTTTAAGAATCGCTACCAAACATCGATCTCTTAACCTATACTGGCAATCTATACATCATTTTTTAGGTTGAATGTTGAACTTTGTAATGGTAACTTCATAATTTGATTGCCTGGTCATCTAAATTTATAATAAAAAACTTTATGTCAAAAAACTTTTGTTTTTTTAGGGTAACGTATGTTTTCCCATATTTATCTTCTTTAACATAGCATTTTGGCATTGAAATTCTATCAGTTTGCAGCTACTAGTTTACTCTCTTGAATAACATATGCAAACTTGGAATTATTTAATAGCATCATGGTACAATTTATCTTTAAAAATTAAAATATTTTTTTTATATTTTAGGGGTAACGTATTTTAAAGCGTGGTAACGGAGAAAAGCCCCACCCGCCAGTTGCAAACTTTATGCCAAAATGTTCGCCACACCTTGGGGTTTCAAAAAAATATGGTCCACAAAATTCCCCCTGGGGGGGGAGCAAAACCCCCTCTGGCTCACGGTCTAACACAATTCCATGCACGTATTTATTTCAATATTCCCCTGAGAATACCAGATCTATTGACATTGTCATATTGATTTTAGTTATTAGCAGATGCATATTTCTTTCCTCATTGGAAAGGTTACTCGTACTATGGCAAAACTGGGTAGATCTAAATCGCAGTTTTGTACGAATGCCCGGCTAGCGCAACACAAGATGCCAACCTCGTGTTCTCCATGTAAATATCACTGTGAATTACAAATTATTTTGGTTCTTGATTGAATGAGTTCGACTTAATCATGTAGTGTAAGGGGTAGGTAATCCAGAGTTTGAGGTTAACGTGTCTCTAGCGGAGGCCAACTGGTATTCAGCGCAATGAACGCGATAGTATAACAAGGGCTGGCGTAAGCGAATTTTCCCCCAGCGCAAATGAACGTTTGTCCAACGTAGGCCAACGGGTGTCAGGCGCAATGAACACGATAGGAACGCAGATGGTTAGCGTAGACGAACATTCCGAAACGTTTATAGAACTTAGGTTAACTTTGTGCAACGGATTCTGGTGTTCGGCAACTCGTTCGTCTAAGTCAAAGTTAGGGACCGCTGCACATACGCTACCCTGCGTTGGCTAAAGTTCACATACGCTGATAAAAATAAGTACAACACAGTGAAACGTTGTTAAGCGCTTGTAACCGCTGTCAAACCCTGGCAAGTGTTCCCAAAAGTTATTGTGCGTTAGATTTACAACGTTCGCAGTGTGAACAAAAATATTCCTCCTTGCGAGCGTAATTTCACCGACGTTTGGGCTCATTTTTCGACTTTTGAAATGCTGACCAACGCTGGTACAAATGTTCATAGTGTGAACCCACCTTAACCGACGACACTTTCTTATGTCTGACGTTAGATTGACATAGTGTGGTGATTCTTGTCACCATGGGACCGCTTATAAGCAGAACTTGATCTATACGAATATTCTAAATAGATTCTTTAGTTTTAAAGGTGTATTTTTTGTATTATAATCCGTTTTTCCCAGCAAATGCTTCGGGAGATCGGGGCCTGGGCTCGATGTTGGCTGCACATCAATCAGGAGAGAAAAGGTCTCCACAGGGTGACTCGAACGCAGGTTTCCTTTGGTAGCCAAATGACCAGGTGGGTTAAAATGTCAAAGGGTAGCTGAACTACTGAATTGCTGAAAGCGGCCCTCGAAAACTGGTAACTTTAACAAAAAAATGAAACTCTTTTAAAGGACAAGGTTCACTAATGGCTTAATTTGGCCCTGTGATTTTTCAAAAAATAAAAATGCATGTTCCTATAAATCTGTCCTATAATTTAATATAGTATACATATCCCAATTTCCCTTGTAATTTGTTGACAAAACTGCCAAGAATATGACGTATATGTCATGTTTAGCCCAAAAATGTCATTTTTAGCCATTTTCACGACTATTAACGACGTAAAACCTTCCCAAAAACCACGATGGCACTATTGCAACACTTTTATATTTTCACATAACCATTGTTCTGCAAGTCTTTATATATGTACAAAATATCAAAGTGTCGCAAGAGTGCCATCGTGTTTTTTTTGGGAAGGTTTTACGCCATAAAAAGCCATGAAAATGGCTAAAAATGACATTTTGTGGTAAACTTAACCTATTTCAAGTAGATTTGTCGACATATTACGAGGGAAATTTGAAAAAGTATGCTTAATTTTTTGAAAGACAATGTAAGGCTATAAGAAACATGGGACAGATTTATAGGAAGATGCATTTCTATTTTCGATAAAACTCAGGGCCAAATTAAGCCATAAATGAACCTTGTCCTTTAACAGAAAGAGATATCAAGACTATGATTTAAATGCGTCGATTTATTCTATGATTGTGCTCGGTATTTACGTATAAAAAGGATCATATTGATACATATTTGTAGTGATTATTCGTATGAATAAAACCGCGAGGCCTCTGATTATTATGCGAGTTTTTGTTATTTGTCAGTTGTCATAGTAACTATATGTATACATGTATACTGAAAACTGATACAAAACACAATCATAATCAATGGCAGTACACATGGTGGAAACATGAGACGGTAAATTGAGGTCATGCCATACAAAATAGAAAATACAACAGGTATTCATTTATCACATAACATGCGGTCCAGGAGTGCCGTAAAGCCGTCACGTAAATATCGTTCGGCACTCCCAGACCGTGCAATAAATATTTAAATTAGCTTGACGTGACGTTAGCCAATCCATGCATTGATCCGTCACTGACGTCAGTATAATATCAACGTCACCATGACGTCGCGCTCATTGTACCGCTAAATTTTGGCTGAAACATATGCAGCGCACATCATCCTTCTGAACGATATTGAGCGTTTTCTAAGGTTATGCGATAAATAGAATCTTACATCCGTGCTCATTACGTACGAGTTTCATTAAACTCGTCGAAAAAAACAATATAACATTCGGCAAAGCCTCGTGTCATATCATTTTGTCCACTCGTATGTAATGAGCACTCATGCAAGATCCTCTATTTGTCGGAACAAAATGATATACTTGTAGATACACAGCAATATTTGTAAAATGTGATTCACAAAAGGTTGACACATTGATATATTTAGAACTGTTTTTCCAGTGAAAGTTTGAAAAATAATATAATATGAACAAAAATCAAAACCATATACATTTGACCAAGTTATAAACCGGGTATACGAAAATTTAAACGAGGATCCCTCATTATTATTAATCTGGCAAATATGGGTTGATACTTTGGTATAATCTAAAATTAAATGACGTGTTATACAGCAATTGTGTGTACTGACATTTTATGTTAACAAGAAATATCTTAAAAAATATAAACAACAACAACAACATTTCGACATTAAAGGGACTGCCTCACATGTTGGTGTATTGCAAAAATAAAATAAAATGGTCAAATATTCGCGTAATTTTGGTGTAGTTGCCTGTATATCCCATAAACAACCACACTGAAATCTAAAATGACTTGAGAAACTTCGGCATTTTGTAGTTTTTAGTATTTTTACATCAAAAATTCTATAGGGTATTAATTTTGATGAAAACGTATCGAAAAACGAACGAAATACCTCACTGATGTTTACGTTGTAGTTTGTTGATGTTACAGTTCGATCATGTGTGAATTACATAATTCACAAAGCATGTTGGAAGGAAACTTAGCGCTTTTTTCAAGAAAAAAATACTCAGTGGGCTATATCGAGTGTGTTTAAAATTGCTTATTTGCACCAAATCGCGCATAAAGCAACCGTCAGTGGCTTTCTATTACATCAATACTTGGTTAGGTTGAAAAATCACGATATACACAATTTTAGCCCAATCTGTGAGGAAGCACCTTTAAGTAATACAACATTACTTGTAGTCTACAACAAAAAGTGCAGTGATAAGCAATGAACCTTTCACATCCCCAGTATAAAGTAAAATATGGAATATAAATAATTTTATGCAGAAGCTACATTATTTTGATAAAGTTTGCAAAATAATACATTAATAATTATTGATCTAATTCTTTTCTACGATTATTTGCAAAATACAGATATTTTGATAGGTTTATAATATTTTTTTTGTAAAGTTGGCCAGGTAAAATAATATGATTTTAAATTTTTTTGACGTAAATCTGAATATATAGGGCATGTAAGAAGAAAGTGATACTCGTTTTCCACAGTTTTGGATGTACAAAATTATCATATTCTTTCTGATCTTTCAATGTTATAGTATCTTTCCCTTTCTATTTCAAGGTTATGTGAGGATAAACGAAATCTACTTAAGAGCAATTTTAAATCGTTTTTCTAAACTATGGTAATCAAGGTATGGTTCAAGGGTAAAATTATGTTTGTATCTGCAGTACGTAATCAGTCTCTGAGAGTTATTGATATCTGCATACCAAGTTTGATGATACTGATCTAATATTCTTTGTTTGATCAAATTATTAAAACAATGTTAAATTTTGATAGTTATGAAAATTGTACCACATGTCCGATAGGCCTAAGTTATCTAAAATAGTTTTAATTTGAAATGCCCAGTTCTGATCAGTGTATGTTATATTGTTATGTGCATCTTCCTTTAACATATTATATGTTTGTTTAATTAAATTATTATCACTTAGTTTTTGAATTTTTATCCAGTATCTAATTATGTTTATATGTCTTTTGATTTCCATTGGTTCTCTGCCAAGTTCACCAAATAACCCTGTCAGATTTGTGGAATTATTAACAACAAGAAGTTTTCTACAGAATTCTGTATGAATAAATTCTATATCTTTTCCATCTATGGCTCCACATACTTCTGAACAATAATTTAGAACTGAAGAAACCAAAGTGTCAAAAAGTTTACATTTTTCACTAGTTTTGAATTCATATTGATAAAAAATAGCGAATAACTGATGCAACGATTTGGAAGCATGGTCAGCAATGATTTGAGTACGTGACCAATTGCCATTTTTAAAGAGGTATACACCTAACTATTTAAAGGACGGTACTACTTCAAGCTTCTCTCCGTATAGATAGAAGTTGAAATTGGTCGGTCTTCCCTTTTCGAAGATCATAACTTTAGTCTTGCTCGTATTTATTTTTAGACTAAACGTGTTACAATAGGTTTCTATGTCATTTAACATACATATTTATACATACATGTAAGGAATGAGGATTCGTGGAAAACAATACTTGGTCATCGGCATAGAGTATTAGAAACAGACTAATCTCATTTACAGTGAATATGCCATCTAGATCAGCATTTATATTTTGCATTAAATCATTTACAAACATCATAAATAAAAGTGAAGAACTTGGATCTCCTTGTTTTACCCCTTGATGACAGTGTATAACATCCGGATGTATTTGTCCGTTATGTTTAACTGAGGACCGCACTGTTTTATACATTGATTTTATAGAGTTTACCATTTTTGTGCTAACATTTTCTGCTATTAGTTTTTGCCATAGGAATGAACGATTTATTTCGTCACAGCATTTTCGTAATCGATAAATATAGAGTATAGTTTATGTTTTGAGTGTAATACTTTGGCTATTATTTGATGTAAAAGAAATATTATTATACAGTCTACCGTGCTTTTGTCTTTTTGGAATCCAAACTGGCAATTTACAAGTTTATCATATTTATCTGTCCACACAGTTAAGTCTGTTTAGCAAAATTTGCGAATATATTTTAGACAAGATATTATTTAATGTGATACCTCGGTAGTTTTTTACTGTGTTAGGTCACCACCTTTAAATATAGGAAATATATAACCTGATCCCCAACAGTCTGGGTAATTGCCGCTATCAAATATTTGATTAAAAATAGATACAATATGTGGAGAAATTATGCTAAAGGAGGCTTTGATTATTTCAGCTGAGACATCATCTGGGCCAGTAGCTTTAAATTATAAATTATGTTTAAATACAGCTTTGTATACTTCCTGCTCAGATATTGGTAGATCAAGTTCATCATCATTTATCAGTTCAGAATTATCGAGAATATAGTCATTATCGTCATTGTTTGTATTTGCATCACTATTTTTTCCATATAATGAAGCAAAATGTTCATGCAGTTCATCAATTCCTATATTTATATTTTTTGAGTTATTATTTTTGTTGCATTTTTTGACAGTTTTCCAAAATGTACGGGGTTGTTTCGTTGCTATATTTTCTAATTTACGACCCTCTTGTAATTTATATTTTGCTTTTGATTTTATTTTGTTATATTTTGTACGCATTTTCACAAACAGTTTTCTATTGCCATTAGTGTTATGTTTAACAAAACTATTTCTAGCCCTTTTAAATTCCTTTTTGGACGCATAACATTCGTTATTAAACCACTTAGATTTATTTTGATATGGTTTATTTCTATTTGAACATGATATTTCGCTGCCGAAAACTTCTAAGGCATTTTTATGTAAACTATTTGTTATATTTATAACGCGGTCATTTATAGTCTGTGGCTGATAAACAGCGTTAAGATAGAGCAGATTTGTACATTTGAACATTTGTACGTGACTTGTTTTCAATGAAGATGTGGGCGTTATTTCATATCGTAGAAATTGCAAAACACAAATTAAACTAGAATTTATATATGTATACATGTATATTGTTTTTTTTTTTGTCAGTAGATCAAAATAAATATATAGGACAGTCCTATATTGCGGGCCGTAGAATCTAGACTACTACACCTGGTATGTGTAATAGTCTAGATTCTTCGGCAATTATAGCGATAGTGATTCCAAACTTAACTTATATTTTGAAATTTACCACGCATTGTGTCTGAAAAAATACTGTATACGGGACTTACCTTAAATGAACGTCGAAATTATAGACAAAAAGAAAATGGGGAAAAAAGAAATCAGCAAAAACCGGTCCTAATGATAGGGATGGACTTAGGCCCGCTGTTCATAAAACGATTCAGTCTAGACGACCGCGTAACAAAATACTGCGCGGTATTACCTGTATATATCCACTCCCTGTTTGATCCGGGTCACTTTAAGGTCAAACAGTACACTTAGTGACTTAGTACCGAGAAAAACGCGAATAACAGACCTCTGTATGTATCTACTGTACATTTCGTTTACATGTTTAACAGAAATGTATTTTTTTCGCGGTATCTTTTGTGATGAGTATAGCATATTCTAACTAATCAGACTCGATTATTTCTTTACTCCCAATTTATTTGAAAACATTTTATTGGTTTGTAAAGTGGTCCAAAGCAGGTCAAATATCAAGCTAGACATCTAACGCTGAAATACATATTATAGAACAAGATGGTCAAATCATAGGCATATGGTTTCAAATTATCTTAGTTTAACCTATATAAAGTATTTGGTTCTTCAAGGTGTAACCATGGAATAAGGACATGGCAAATACCGAAACCATGTGTCTATGGGTCAAATACACTTTCCGAGTAGTACCACAGGCATATAGTTTCAAATTACAATTTATCTGAGTTTCAAATTATCTGAGTGTACCCTATAGATATAATGGGTACACTCAGATCTTCTTCTTCCTCTAATAATGTTTAGGGCCCATTATGGGGCATTGTCGAACAATGTGAAGGCTATTTAGAAGGTGCACGTGAGGCTCACACAAGTGCTGGAATAAAGCCATAATTTGAAACCATAATTGAAACGACGTGCCTATGCATAACATATAATACAAGATGGTGGAGTAATGCGCGTGTGGACTGACCATATAGCTTACGAAGCCAATCGGATTTAAAGCGTTCAATGCTTATATTTGTTTTAATTACAAGTTGTCTGCTGCAAATTCATATTTTATCCTTAAACTTTAAACTGTATATATACATTTGTTGTTAGATTTGCATGCATATATCTATTTCAAATTGTTTTAACAATGTCTTAAATGTGATAGTACAGCACTTTTGAACGTGTAATTACATGATAAAAGTGCTATATAAATATGGTATAATAATAATAATAAATAATAATAATAATATAATAATAGTGAATAATGAGTAATAGGTGAAATTTTCTGGTACTGTATTACAGATTAAGCCAATATGGACAATGAAGAAGATGAGAACATGGAACAAAGTCCTGATAAGAAGATAGAACCAGAAGCCGACAAAGACGACAATGCTAACAAGAAACCTAACAAGAAACAGGTGGTTTTTGTAGAACCGGAAGTAGATGTAACTACTGCTGTAAGTGAGAAGAATCAGGTTTGTGAGGAGATTGTTACAGTCAATGTAAATGGCACAACGTACGATATAGACGTGGACGATATAAGACGTGCACCATCTTCTAGATTATACAGCTATGTCTTCACAGGTAAGTGCCTGGGGGCATATCGCTGGCTTACAATAAGAAGGTCGTAAGTGCTACGTACGACCTTATAAGACTCATGTATACTTGAAATTTGCATCACAAGCTGCTTCGTGTGAGCATATTTTCATGAAAGTCGGAACAGGTCATATTGACCAAACTGAAGTTTAGTTGAAAAAGCTTGCTTTTTATAAGTAAAGAGTAGTTTTCAGACAGTTTTTTTCTTGTTGTCTCAATATATCGATTTTGTACCAGGGGTGTTTGGTAACTGCACGTGTATAATCACACACTTTTGTATTAACAAGTAGTTTGTTGGGCACATACAAGGGGCATGTTATAAGTAATGAAAGTGTTACAGTTTCTGGAAATTCATACATAGTTTAACTTACAATATCTTTTATTTTGACGGGAACAATCATTTAACGTTTCTTGCCTGAACTTTGGTAACTGCGTGTGTACATGTAATACAGCGATGTTTCATGTAGGTGATTGAGGCATACAGTTTATAGAGCCCTTGGGTTTTAAGCGCATATGGCGAACGGATAAATTATATATTGTTTATAGAATTGATTCAGTTAAAATAAACCTAACCAGAGTACGAAAAATTGTATTGACATGAAAAATATCAGAATCTTATGCAAAAATACATGTTAATATTTTTCGTAACATTTTGTACCAGTAATCGCTGTTTCGTATTACGGTAACGTCTATGATATGTCTGTGAATTACATAGGCGAAGAGCTTGTAGTCCAGTAAATGTTGGTAATTGCAAGTCCTTGATAAAAAACCTCGGTATTAAGGATCAGGCTCAAACTAATTAAGTGCATATATACGTGCGCATGTGCAGTGAGTATAAAATCACTTTTTGGTTAAGACGCATTATTTTGAAAAATAGAAAGTTCTTCATGCATTAGACGACGGAAATCAAACCTGTTGATTGGTCGAAAAGTCGTTCAAACTCGAAGACAACAAAACGTTGTTTAAAAATTAAAGATGACGCAGTATAATAATTATAACTTTTCAGCGCATGTAATTATAACATAATGTGCTTTAAAACGAGTAATATGAGACGAAAAGCTGTATTTATTTCCATTAAGACGTAGTACGCCTTAGATACTGTAGCGAAATTATTCGGTAATAAAAGGCTCGATATGAAATGTAATTGCTCTTAATTTATAGCAACACATTTAATTAACATGAATCGTAGCCTCTTAGGTCATTCAAAACACGGATAGGAGTAATTACACAATCATGTTTTTTTTAATGTTAGGTTTGTTGTCCGACCTTTAGTACATGCGCACTTATTTCACTTACTTTTCACGCTAGCCCTTTTCTTCTACATGATGATCACTTATATACAATCGACGGCGGCAACGACGCCTTCGAAAAAAAGATAATAATAATAACTAACATTCTAATGGGGCGTCGCTCATATTAGACTCCCGATAGCAACAATGAATGAAAGCAACACACAATGTTTTAATCTCATTTCATATGCGGCATAGTTATTTTTCTAGTTCATTGTTGAGGATCTTATGTAAAATTGATATATACAGTATATATACTGTCAAATGATTTCCTGGTAAAATAAAGTCTTTATTATATTGTTTTTATTTCAGGTAAGCGACCACTGGTGTTCAAACGTCCATTACAAAGCTTCGAAGCTATGTTGGCCTATTACCAGACGGGAGAGTTACACATGCCCACATCCGTATGTCCAGGTTCGTTCAAGACAGAGCTTGAGTTCTGGGGTTTAGATCCGCAGATAATGATGAAGTGCTGCTACTACAGGTACGTTACACGTGTAGCATTAAAATGATGTATGCTAGTTAGTCCCTTTTTAAAGATATACTATGCGCATTTGACAAGTAAAGCATTTTTTTGCTGAATCATTTTTGTGTTCGCAGTGACTAAAACATCCTTAATTAGAATTGTCAGTGTGATTTTTGTGTGCAACTCGGTAGAAACATGGACCTACTGCGAACCACCTGCGTACGGTTTCCTAGCATACTCCACCTTCTACATCCCGAGTAGAGTTTCGAACTGTATCGATAGTAAGGGACTAGTAGAGCAAATCGACCATGGAGTATAATGAAACCATATCCACTTGGTAACGGAGTTCATGGCACCATGACCACTTGTCATTGGAGTACCTGGACACATAACAACTTGTCCATTGAGTGCCTGGAACTATGACCACATGTCCAATGAATGCCTGAATCCATAACCACTTGCCAATGAGTGCCTGGAACCATAACCACTTGTCCACGGAGTACATAGAACCATAACCATTACTTGGTCATGGAATACATGGAACCATAACAGTGAACCATAACCACTTGGCCACAGAGTAACCAGAACAATAACTACTTGACCTTGTGGTACCTGGAACCATAACCACTTGGTCATAGAGTACATGGAACCGTAACCACTTGGCTTTGGAATACCTTGAATATTGACCACTTGCCAATGGAATACCTGGAACATTGACCATTTGGCCATGGAGTTCCTGGAACATTGACCATTTGGCCATGGAGTACCTGGAACAATAACCATTACTTGGTCATGGAATACATGGAACCATAACAGTGAACCATAACCACTTGGCCACAGAGTAACCAGAACAATAACTACTTGACCTTGTGGTACCTGGAACCATAACCACTTGGTCATAGAGTACATGGAACCGTAACCACTTGGATTTGGAATACCTTGAATATTGACCACTTGCCAATGGAATACCTGGAACATTGACCATTTGGCCATGGAGTTCCTGGAACATTGACCATTTGGCCATGGAGTACCTGGAACAATAACCACTTGGCCATGGAGTACCTGGAACAATAACCACTTGGTCACCGAGTACCTGGAACCAAAACCACTTGACCACTGAGTGCCTGGAACTACAAACACTTGTCCACTGAGTGCCGGGAACCATAACCACTTGTTCACAGAGTACCTGGAACCATAACCACTTGGCCATGGAGTATTGGTAAATTTTCAACTCGGGTAGCTAAACGAGGGGATTTACTGTACATAAACATGCATAACCTAATAATACACCTATACCTAAAACCATGTCCACTTGGCCATGGAGTACCTGGAACATTGACCACTTGGCCATGGAGTTCCTGGAACCATAACCACTTGTTCACCAACAATCGTGAAAGCTCGGCCATTTCCGTTTATCTCCGGTAAATTACCTCGTGTCTAACTGTAGTAATACACCAAAGCCAACAGGTCGTGAGTTAAAAGTCGCTACCTACGCGTAAAAGTAACAAATTATGTATCCGTCAATAAGATGGTTATATTATCTTTCCCGAACAGTTTTCTTATTTTTATGATCATACGAAGACATATAATAAAAGAAATAACCCATATCTTTAAATATTATTCATAATTTATATTTCCCAAGCACGTGTCGAAAACATCAACAAACATGACCCATATTTAAGCGGGTTTGTTTACAAAATATACTACTTGACTTTCGGATCATTTCGAGTTAACTTATCGCCTGGCACACATGTGATTAATCGTTCCGTGGAATTTTGTAGTGCGTATTTACTGGTATAATATGTCTATATGGATCTATATATTTGTGTGAACATGTATTGACATAATGTGTACTGACTGGGGGCTGCCATTTTCTAATCATGTGACTGAAAATAGTTTCAATATGGCGCCTTGTTATGTCAGAGGTCTATTGCAATGCATGAAGGCCGAGGTGATCAGAATGGTTCACCAAGTACCTGGAGCCAAAATCACTTGGCCATAGAATACATGGAACTTTGACCACTTGGCCATGGAGTACCTGGAACCTTGACCACTTGGCCATGGAGTACCTGGAACATTGAACACTTGGGCATGGAGTACCTGGAACCTTGACCACTTGGTCATGGAGTACCTTGAACCTTGACCACTCGACCATGGAGTACCTGGAACCTTGACCACTTGGCCATGGACTACCTGGAACCTTGACCACTTGGCCATGGTGTACCTGAACCATAGTGCCGAAACGAACTCCTATGTATGTTGTTTCTCTTTGTGACATCCCTTGGCGTGTGCCAGTGGGAGGTCAGTTTGAAAAAAACATATACAGTCTAATTTGTTGGACTGCTGGGACCATGACTGCTAGAACACAGAGTACCTGGAACCATAACCACTTGGTCACAGAGTACACTGAAAATCATAATCTAAATGGTCGTTGTTTTATGTAACTATTTTAGGTATTTTACATCCGATATGATGTATAAAGTAACTAACACCTGTTGGAATAATAACCCTATTATACATGGGCTATGCCAGATAAAATGTGTGATTTACGTAAACGTTGTCATGGATATTATTTGCCAAGAATAGAATGACAGTAAATTGTCTCCAAAAACACACATATACAGTGCATGTAGGTATTCATTCCAGTAGAGTTTATAGCTACCTTGACCTACATTTCAATGGAATATATACTAGATTACCTTATATTATACAATATTGCAATCAAGGAAAATATCGACACCTTGAATTTTGCCTATAACAGAAATCTAAATGATCTGTATGGTCTGAAATACAAGCGCCGTGACATAAGTGAACGTCAAAATGTCATGTATGTGATAAGTTTGCGCAAATCGCGTCTGTGAAAACATTTATGGAAGTATTTTCTTTAAGCGGTATGCCTAGAGATAGCTGAATTTCTAGCCTCGTTTGTAATACTTGCAATGCCAGATAAAATGCGCTTTCTCTTCCCTTTAACTGTTACCAAAAGTCGGCGATCATGGGGAACCCCTTTTGTCATTTTCTCTACATTACCACATTAGCGAAACTGATTAATACATTTGTAATTAATGTTGTAGTAGTCCTAGGTATGCCTTACCAGCGTTATGTGTATGTTTGTCTGATCTCTGAGTAGTACAATGATACCGAGGCTTCTTATGTATCAGGGCTACATTGTTTCTGCCTTCTGACCAACGAAAGCACTCCATGAGCGCTTCTTTGATGTTTATCGTCTCAAATATGGCGCCATTATTTAGACAAAATACTATGGTCTAAATGACACAGCCCCTACATCTGTTAAAGTTCAGAATGTCATTTAGTTATTCCCTCAAAACTAGGCGTCATTATTGAACGACGTTATGACGTTCACTTGTGACACGACTCAGTAAGTCTCACGAGTTGAAGGGCGTTTGTTTCATTTAAGGATTATTGTACTACCATGTTTTCTTCCGTTGGCATTGACAAGATAATCCCACGCTATTTGTGCTGAGCTGAAATAATTACGTTTGATAATTATGCCTTACTAAAAGAAAAGCTCTCCATCCGCTATTAATTTTACCATATATGGTTGGATATAAGTGATATTGATACCTAATAAAAGCGGATGTTTTGAAAGTTTTAGCATGGAACTAATTATGGAAATATATTCAGGTTTTATTTTATAAATTCATACTTTGTTTACTAAACCTTTTGTTCGGATTTTTTTTATTTTATAAAACAGTGTTTTAATGATAATTATATCTATTGAAATCGCTGAAGTAGTATAATATTCCAACACGTTATGTGCCATAGTTATTATGACCAATAAACTGCATTTGAACAATAACAAGATGACGGAAACACAACAATACATAATGAATATAGAATAAAACAATGGGCCGTATCGTCGTCCGACATGGAAACTTTATCAAACTGATTCAAGACGGTACTAGCACGTTCCAGGAAAATTGCAATTTCATTGAACAATTTTTGAAAAAAAAAGATTAAATCAAACAGAAGAAACATTTTATTTTCTGAATAAAATGCGATGTGGCCGCCATGCTGTACTTGACATTAAAAATTGCGCTTAATGGGTGCGAGATTGGAGAAAAATATCAACTAGAAATAGCACAACTACGGGTATTGTATTTTGAAACTCGTAAACACATAATTGTGTAAGATGAATAAAACCGTACGTTTTGTAAAACATGACAAGGTAACGTGTTTGGGTGAGATGATGTTGCCATGGAATCAACCAAAATAACACGAGGTGATTGCCGGAGAGAATGATGCTGTTAACGGATTGAAAGTCAGTTGCCATGGTGACCAATTTCAGAAAAGTACTCCGATTGAGAAAACGAGGATTTAGTTGTTTAAAACAGAAGTAGCCTTTCTCTGAATGCAAACAATTTCGATTTTGATATATATTTTGAAAAGTGAAACATAATTATAGAATTTGGTACTATTTTGAACAGTTTATGTCAAGACTTGATCAAATGGTGTAATAATGAAATACTTATTTGAGTTACGTCGAATAACGTTTGAATGACGTTTGCGACGTCACACAAAAAGCTCCGAATAGGGACTCTAGAAAAACAGCTGTAACTTCCTTAAAACTCAATATATTAACATAATTTCTTTTTCAATTTGCTTATTTAACATTATCCTGTAGTACTATTGAAAATCTTAAAGTCAATATATTTGTCAAAATAGCAGGTTTTCCTGGAGACTGGCTCATATGTTTTTCAACTTCAAACTTAAAGTCACTTAAGTAAATTGTATTTGGTGTAACGATCAGGAAATTTAACAATAAATTCTTTAAACAAACTGAATTGTGGGGAGCGGTGGCCTAGAGGTACGGCGCGCGCTTCGGGATCGAGAGGTCCCGGGTTCAACCCCCGTCTGGACCACTGCTTAATTTCTCTGAGCACGAATAACCCACATGCTCCACTCGACCAAGGTGTGAATTGGTACCTGTGAGGGCTGTGTCTGAACATGTTCGATAGTCCTGGGCGCCGAAGATCGATGTTGGCTGCACACCCAGCAGGAGAGAAATAGTCTCCCCAGGGAGACTCGAACGTAGGTTTCCATAGGTAGCCCAATGAACAGGGGAAGTTTAAATGTCAAAGGGTGGCTGAAGGGCTGAACTGCTGAAAGCAGCCCTAGAAAATTGGTAACTTTTTTTTTTAATTCAGCTGATTTTCAAGTACAAAGTAACGAAAATACTCATATCTGAATAAATTTTGCTGATATTGTAAATTGAATGAGACACATGAAATTGTATAGCAAAACAATTCACCAATATCAAATCTGAACATTTTCTACTACTTTGTATTGTATATATTACAAATAAAATAGTTTTGTTTATTTTTTCTTTCATATATGTAGCATTTCCTGCAGGCTATCTTTAAGATACATCTATTGTAAAGACTGTTTTTATTTCAATTACATCATAAAACCTGATTTACATTGTTACACCACGGACATTGTTACACCATGGACAGATATGTTACACCACAGACAGATATGTTACACCATGGACAAACACATTAATATACCTAATTGATCAAACTTAGGAATAAACTTAAGATAAAAGGTATTGCATACTTGTGTGGTGTATTCAGTGCTACCCAATATCTCTATGCAAAAACCGAAAAGATGTCTGTCATGTGTTAATAGTCAGATCGATTTCCTTAAAGAAATTGTCCATGGTGTAACAGCTATATTACATTTATTAGTTTTATTATGAAATATAAGGACATTATTACGCTTTTTGCAACACATATTTTGCTTTAAAAATACGTGTCAGTGAAAGGCAATCGTAAGCAATTTAAATTGTTACACCATGGACAGTTACACCACGGACATTTTTGAGATGTTATCATCATAACATACACATCGTTTATAGCACTTCGATACTGACATTACAAAACTACTGTATACATATATGAGCTAATATCAAATTTGGGCAGTTTTTAATGGGTCAATTTGTAAAAAATACAATGTCATAATTTTTATCACAAACACCAATAATAGTATTTGCTGATACATCTGAATGAGCATAAGATCGTTTCTAACCCTTAAAAGGTGTTTGCTTGTATATAAATTGCTTACAGAAGACATGGTGGTGTCCTTGCTGTAACGAAAATAAAACTGTGTAAAATTAGAACTATCTTTTAAAAAATATTATACACAACTTCATTCTGTATCTTAGTAGTTTTTAACTTCCAATATAGGTTTTTAATTGTTTGTGATTTTAAAATATGTGTTATATCACTTTAAGATATATGGTCAGTCATTTATGTACATGTAACAAGTTATGTCCTTGCAATAACAAAAATGAACAAACACTGTTAAACATGTCGTCAGATTTGCACATACAATCTACAATTTAATATTGAAGTATATGCATAGGTTTTATGACGGGATAATCAAACGAGTAATTTTTAACAAGTAATCGTTTAGAAAACTCATACAGAACCGATATGCTTTTGCAGAAACACTTTTACTTCATGCTGATTACATTATTGAGCGTTATTTTAAGGACTGTTACTGCAAGGACGTATTTGCTTTCTCTTGTATAAATATCATAAAATCCTACAACCATTCATCTGTTTTCAATCAAAATGATAAATATACCAATATTTGACATCGGTAGGTAATATCTATTTAATAATTACGGTATTGGGTAATTGCGTAATGTGTGTAACATTAAGGACACAAATTGAAAAAACTATTTTACTTGCATTGATGAAACTTCACATTTTGTTCATAAAAATTACAACTGCTCTTTAACGATTTTATCCTTCATTTAAATGTAAATACTTAATCATTGTTGACTATTTTCCCGCATTTTATCATAAGTGTTTAAGGTTGTACATGTTGAATTATTACACTGTAACAGCAAGGACATCAATGTGAGAGACAAAGTTCAAAGCCTCAACAAACACATGTTATTGTTATAAACAGTCTATTTTATTCAAATTTGGAAACATTGGATGCCGATATTAAGCTTACATGCTTAAAAAGAATAATACTTATGTTGTACAGTATTCAAACAGGGCTTTTCATGATGTTTTAGGGACAAAAGACACGTAACAGCAAGGACAACTTGGGTACATCAGATGCTGTAAAGAGCTAAATATGCAATATATGTCTGGTCTTTTGTGTCGAATTACTAGATTTTACTGTCATTATCAATTATTAGTGCTAAATTTCTGTATTAAAGAGCTGAAATCAAATCAAAATTTAAAAAGACAGAAAATCTGCTCAAATTTGATATTGGCTCATATCTTTAACCAAAAGTGGAACTATTCTGAAAAATATGCTTTCGGATGTATAATAAACAGCGTTACACCAGAGACAAAGAAAAAAGTACGACCAGGGATACAAACATTGAATTGTCTATAGACTTCCATTTATAAATTAAATTAAAAACCATTCATCGCTGTTGTGTGAAGGATGAGGAACTCTTTCAAAATAAAGAAGTTATTTTGGTATGTAGGGGATCATGGTATAAAATTAGGTACCTAATCGATTTCGTTACACCAAAGTCACAAAGCTATGGGGCATGCATAAAACATATTTTTGGCAATATTCATTGTATATATTTGTTTACAATATAGTTTCTGTGTATTATTAAATATTCACCATCAAAATCCACATACAAGTTTTGTCTCATAACATATGACAACATGAAATACTTTAATAAAAAGCAAAACACTGTGGTACTGGGACATTCATTTTTTCCCCGTTGAAGGCAGTAAAATACAAATATAAAAATTTACTGATGACAAATCATTTAGTTTTGCAGTGTTACTATAAATAGAGTACATGTATATATAGCTTTATATAATGAAGGTTTTACTAGCATTTATCATATTTATGTGTATGTTATTCAATCAGGATAAGAAAACCTGCGAATTGTGAAATTGACTCATGAGAGAAAAACCTTCTCTTGATATAGGGTACACTCAGATAATTTTGACTTAGATAATTTGAAACCATGTAATCAGGTTTGTCGCTTGTATACATACAAACAGTACTATATCATAACATTGACTTTGTCTCTTAATTGTTTTAAACATTTTAATTGGAGAAAAAGGCAGTGAAAATCGATACCTTATTCACTAAGCTACATACTAATACACATAATGTCTATTAAAATAATACATTAATAAGAGAAATTGCAATCGATTTATTTATTTATTTTACACTATTCTGTGTAAATATGTCTAAATTACATGCTTTAGGATTCATATGTTATAGATACAGACTTTGGAACAAAGCGATTCAAAACGGCTAAACTTATGATCAATGTACTATTTAATAGACAGGGATCTTACTTTACAACCGGGCCCTCAAAATTATGTTTAATATCTAAATCATGTTTACCCGTATATACGAGGGGTGTTCCAGAAATAATAGGACTTTTCTCATAACTTCTTACTCAACACTTACATTTTAAAGAAATTGTTCTCATATGTGTAGCATTTCATGCTCTATATACTGGCAACAACAGATTTACGTTGTTGTTGGTGATGCTTATACAAAGCGTTGTCATAGAAACCATGTAACGCACAGGCGGGTCACACTGTAAATTTTCATTATTAACCATACAAATCACGGGAATATCTCTGTAACAACTGAATAAATAATATTGGCAAACTATGTGGCATTACCTTGATGTCACTGACGTGTGCATGCAAACTTACGAAGCAATCGCTGTTTGTTTAGTATTACGACTGAGTAAACAAGTGTATATATAAAAGCGCGCCAAGGACGAAACGACGTCAACGTCAAAAACTAGAAACCACGCGATTGTTAAATTATGTCATAGATTGGAAAAACAACAATGTAAACCATTGAAATAATTAAACAAGCAAAATGTAATGGCATCCAGCAGTTCTTCGTATTCTGTTGGCACAAATTGTTCACAGATGGCATTGCGGAGTTATGAACTAACAAGTGAACACAGGTTAAGTCACACTTAACGTAGCTTGAAGTTGATAGTCACCGTTCGTATACCTACGACCTTCGTGGTTAATTCATACGCGTCAGAACTCCAAACCGTTGTAAAACAGCCGATATACAACGGATGTTCATATGTTATTTCTTAAATAAACTATGAAAAACCGTTGTATAACGGCTGTATAACGGCTGTTATACAATGGTTTGGAGTTCTGATGCGTAGGAATTAACCACGAAGGCCGTAGGCCTGAGTCGTTAATAACAAGCATCAGAACGACAAACCATTGTATAACAGCTGGTATACAACGGTTTTTGAATATTTTATTTCGATTTTAACATGATTTAAACTCCTAATGTATAATATATTTTTTATTGTTCAACCAATTGCTTTAATATTTCGCATGTTTGTCAGTGATATGTGAAATTTTATTTACAACAAATTAGTTTTCTAAATTTGTCATTTACCGTGCTATTAAAAAAGTCCTATTTTTTCTGGAACACCCTACGTATATGACACCGAGGTGTTCCGTGTTGTCGTGTTTAGCATCATGTCCAAACCTAGAAGTCTGTTGAACTTCAGTTAAGTATAAGTTTAATTATAGTTTAATATTTTATGTATTTTTCTATTTTAGATATCTTTCTTTTCACGATGATCAAGAGACGCTTGATAAATTCCACCAACATCTTTTCCCGGAAGTGGGCGTGGAGAAACAGGAGTTACGCTGTATGAAAGGTGTTCGTCAGAAACTGTGGACTATCCTGGATTTTCATGATAAGTCTCTCGTGACAAAGGTAAATCTAATTGGCTTGTTAATGCATCGGTTTAATTATCCAGGCATATGCGCGTACAACGGACTGTTGACTTAACCAGGTTTCCCAGAATCGTCAACCAGGGATCTGTTGTATTGCCTTAGTAAAGTGCTACCGAGTGACATTATTCAGTTACCTCCCTTACAACTAAATTTAGTAGGCATGAGTTACCTCCCATACAAAACGTTACAAAGCGATTTGCTACCTACGTTAACGGTCTTCATGACTGACTTGTTCTTCTGCATGTAGAACTGACATCTTCTTCACATATGGAGGAAATGATCGCAGTACATTGTCATGTAAGAAATAACATTATAGCATTGTAAAAATATCGAGAAAACCCGTAAGGTTGGGCCAAGATCACTCTGGCAAGGTACTGTGTGCTACTCACAGCGCATGTCCTGTGCTTTGTTTTGTAGAAGGTTGTCTGTACGGCAAGTGTTAGATCAAAGAACATCATTAATAGTTTAAGTCCTGAGTGACACTTGTCACTGTTCGTCTCTATGTGGTTAACCTGTTGATGTATGTACGTATGGTCCATTTATTAGTTAAAAAAGAATTACAAAACAGACGTTTTGTCACTTTGGCTTTTCCTTTGAGGTCGTTCTTGTTATGTTCGGTTGACCTTGTCATTCGTTACTGTGTGTTGGATATGTTTAGGCAAGTTATTTCTTTTAAATTGGTAACCTATCTGCAGAATAATGCTTTTTCAACACTCTAGTTCTGTCCCAAAGGAGGAAGAAAACGATATACAGCCTCTAGTTTGGTTGGAGACAAAATAACAAATTGGCATGATAAGGGAAGCAACTCTTGCAAAATTCGAATTGTGTTTTCCATACATTTTACGTAAATGTGACTTTTGGCGTAATATTTCGACAGATATAGTTGATATTCTGTCGTCAATTATTGGTCATTTGTGAAAAACATCCGATACTGATTCCTTTTATCTACTGGATGATCGGAAAAAAGTTTTGGGCTTTTAAAACATGTCCGTTTTATTGAAACAATGCATGTAAATGTTAAAGTCACATTATCTCTCCAAAAACGTTTTCCCCAATCATCCAGTAAACAGACTAAACAAAAAGAATTATGATGTATTTCACAAATGACCAATAATTGTCGACAGAATGTCAGCTAAATCCGTCAAAATAGTATGCCAAAATCACATTTAGTAAAACACATGTATATGGATGACAAAATACTAATTTTGCAAGAATTGCTCCCCTTAGACTTCAAATTATGCATTTATTGTTTACATTTCGTTATTTTGTTACAAGCCAACCGAAGATTTTCTTTCGTTTTCTACCATTTAATTGTGTTTTCAACCTTTGGGACTCAACTTAAGTGCTCAAACTGCATTATTTGGCAGATAGGTTGTCAAGTCATTGCTTTTGAAAGCAGCCAATTAAGACTTAATGTATGTTTCAGTTCTATTTTTGGTTGTGTACCTTGATGGTGGTGTTATCTGTCCTTACATTGGCTCTGAGCAGCTTACCAGAGTTCCGGAGAAACCTCACCAAATGTGAATGGGAAGAATTCCTTGGGAAACCTCTAAAATCGGTAAAAGTGGAGACAGTGTCTAACAGTTCTTGCTCTGACCCAATCGACGACGATGAACTAGATGCTATATTTGTGGACTACGAGCTCGTGAATGTAAATAAGTCAAGTTTGGAACCAAACGATGTTGTTCTGAATGAAACATTCATAAAGATTGAGGAAGTGGACAATGTGGATGCACCTGGTAGCGGACTCATTAACGGATCACAATTGTTGCGAGGTCTCTTTTTTATGCCTGATGAAGATGCAGACGTCGTGTCAGACACACTATTTGTAGAGAATCTGTTCGACGCACTCAGACCAAAAGTCGGTATAGGCAAAAAGACTGTACGAATACAATTATTGGTACATATCGATATCATTGTCTTGGGGTTTTTCACCGCCGATTTGTTACTGCGCATGATCTGTTGTCCAAGTTTGCGGCGTTACTTCCTGTCTACCATCAACATAATCGATGGGCTGGTCGTATTGTCAGCATACGCGTTGATGGCGGTCAACTTTCTGAGAAAAAACGAGAAGTATGAGGTGTCAAACTTCGACCTACTTGAAATATTTCAAGTCCTGAGAGTGGTTCGTCTTCTCCGTATAGTACGTGACGTCATTGGCTTCAAAGTACTGACATTTTCACTGAGGGTAACTCTGAAGGACTTGTCTGTCCTACTCCTTTATCTCACACTGGCTGTTCTCATATTCGCCAACTTTATCTTCTTTGTGGAGAGTGCCGAGGATATCGAGAGTGTTCCTGTTGGATGGTGGTGGGCTATCAGTACCCTGACTACAGTTGGCTACGGTGATGTGGTCCCGCGCTCGCTGTATGGTCGACTGATCGGTGGTCTATGTGCTATATCAGGAGTGGTGATGATTTCAGTCGCTATACCAGTTGTCGTGAAAACCTTTATACTGTTATACGCATACGCAGTGCTCTACAAGAAGTCACTGAACAAACCGGAAGATACGCATCGCTTTATACATCGTCAAAGATCAGGAGCTCCGCAACTTTAACAAACACATACGAATACCGAACGAGCCAATCGGGACACCTCGGTTAATTTCTTACGAATCATCTCTCGAGTGTAAATAGAACGTCGCCATTTTGGAAAAAATTTCGCCGTGACGGCATCATGACATCAGACGTAAACAAAACAAGTGATTCAATGGAGCACACGCCCACCAAGCCTCTCTCTCTCTCTCTCTCTCTCTCTCTCTCTCTCTCTCTCTCTCTCTCTCTCTCTCTCTCTCTCTCTCTCTCTCTCTCTCTCTCTCTCTCTCTCTCTCTCTCTCTCTCTCTCTCTCTCTCTCTCTCTCTCTCTCTCTCTCCGCCGTACTATAAACTAGAGATAATACTTGAAATGAAGCAGGGCTCATGTTCATTTCAAATACAAGACATTTTGTTGTTACGATCACGAATTTGACACAGCTTGGGTCCACTGAAATGTACATCATATCATTAGACTTCAATGACGTATGAATCAGGTATTACTATGATAATAATTATATACATGTACATACATGTACAAGCATCAAGATGTAATATTTACTGTATCGTGTATGTGCCTTCGAATTCCTACATATCATTGTGTATTATATTGTTGTGATAAAAAACTGTCTCATTTATGTTGTATTAATTGCGTGTACCCCGGTGACATATGTATCATACAACAAAACCTAACAATAAGATCAACTTAGTGCTACTAGTAATTGAAACCTGGCCCCGATCCCCCGAAGCATCTCAAGTACAAATCTCAATTCAAATTGAGATTTTGCTAAAATCAGAGTCTGAATTAGAGATAAACATGAAGCTCCAGCTCTTGAAATTTTACTGTAATAAACTCAGGATAACATTTTTTAGTGATGCCAATATTTGAGATGAGATCTTGCTCAGATTAAGATGCTTAGTGAGATCGGGGCCTGGTCTTCTTACAGCACAGTCGGTTGAACGGGCGCGTGTCTGAAACTAGACTTTAAGTAGGTACTTTAGTTTACCCCGTTGTTCGTTATACGTTCATATCAATGTTGAATTAAGAGCAACACTTTGAAAATGGACTTGACACTCGTGTCCTGATACGGCCTTTATGTTTTACTGCACACGCTTTGGTGACATTTTCATATATTCAGTCGATTGGACGCTATAGAGTAGCTCCTCTGATTGGATATACCGTAATGGCGGACAGGTCACGTGAACATCAAAATGGCAGTGATCAAGTTATCGTTACTGGATTTTTATTTACAGAAGACACTAAACAAGCATAATTTTAGTGTTGAATGGCGTATTTTGACAATCAAGTCCTCCCCTTATGTGTAAATATACGTTTATATATCACCAATCAAAACGCCAGTTTGTAAATAAAGTTTATCACATAACCCGCGGTCCAGCAGTGCCGTAAAGCCGTGCCGTAAATATCGTTCGGCACTCCCAGAGTGTGCAATAAATATTTAAATAAGCCTGACGCGACGTAAGCCAATCCATGCATTGATTGACCCATGACGTCAGGATAATACCAACGTCGTTATGACGTCGCGTTCGTTGTCCCGCTTAATTTTGGCTGAAACATATACAGCGTACATCACCATTTTGAACAATAATGAGCGTTCTCTTAGGTTATGTGATAAATAGAATCTTACATTCGTGCTCATTACATACGACTTTTATTAAACTCGTCGACAAAAACAATATGACACTCGGCAAAGCCTCGTGTCATATTATTTTGTCCACTCGTTTAATAAAACTCGTATGTAATGAGCACTCATGCAAGATCCTCTATATATTGTTGTACTGTTGTACTGGTTCAAATGATGATATTGTTACCATAAAACTATTTAAGGAAATAAAGATTCAGTTTTCTTAACATCTCTATTTTGTTCGGTTTCCATCGCCGGTTGTTGTGTTTTTTTCATCCTTACAGAGGATTAGTTTACATCATATCATCTTTTGTGATTGGTGAAATCAAGTTTCGATATAGGGTTACTTCCCCTGATCGCTGGGAGTAGTTATGTGCAGTAGTCAGGTTGCCAATCTCATTAAAATCAGAATACTAGTATTACATTTGTTTTATTCCTTTACGCTGTTATAGATCTGACTACACTCCGTTAAAGGTCATTTTCAAATGATTCCCTGGCGCACATTGACGACACGTAGCACCAGCAGTCTTTCACAGAACTTTCAGTTTTGTGTAGGAAACGGTTTGATTGTATGTTAAAAGATCACATCGACATGACTTATACGCAGTGTCGTCAGATCCTATATCAGCGTAAACTAGTGCAGCGTAATAAGGGTCTGATTTTAATGAGAATGTCAGGTTGCAAGCACAGTTACTCAAACAATAACTAAATAAAAGCAAACATCAGTATCATGTTTTAATTGTATATCTGTACATGTACAATATTCATGTTCCAACTGTTTAAATAAGATTTTGTTATTATTCATGATGGTTTGAGCGCTTTGTTCATAAGTGTATGAATCCATACAGTGACTCGAGATTAGTCAAATCGGACCACGTCATGACGTACACGTGTGTCAGACGTCGTGATTGGTCTAGCTTGCCAACTTAAAAGTTTTGATGCATCAACAATAATAAGAAACTATGCATAAACGTCAACATAAGTTTTTGAATGGAAGCATATTTCTTTCAAAGCATTTTGTAGTGTTCCATGAATTCAGATTACCGTCGTTTATTGGCGCAGTTTGTGATGCTTATATATTATATTTTTCATTGTTGCACCAATAAACAAGTCTTGCATCTATGATGTTGAAGAAAGGCAAATGAGACATGTACTATAAATAGTCTAGCGTCTAGAGTTTTTAGTGTGAAAAAAAGGTCCAGAGCGTTTCTCAGTTTATTCGTGTAGAGGGATGCTTGAAGTTTAATTTTAGCGAGGGTGGACATCTGAGATCCTGTAGGTTACCATGGAAACCATGATGGCGTCAAAATTTCCCGCCAATTTTTTAGTACACACTCCGTCTTAATCTAACCTTTCTAACTAGTATGTACAAACACATATCAATTTTATTATGTGTAATATTTAAAGTACCGGTATAGAGCTCAGAAATGATATGTGGGTCAAGGTCATTTAATGTCAAGGTCAAGGTCATTTAGAGGTCAAAAGACCTAAAAATGGGTAAAAAATGTGTTTATACCCCAAATAGTAATCATTCATATGCGCAATTTTGTCCATATACTTCATTAATTCATTTCAACATCGCCTGTTATCAGTTGCACTTACAATAAAATTGATTTCGTGTTGACATGGCGAATAATAATGAAATAAGGAGGAATTTCGTAACCCCACCCCAATTGAAATTGTCCATATATTTTGATAATCATGACGAAACTGTATGCATTGCATTTGCTTCACCAAGTGTAAAAGTGCAAAATGTGCATACATACTACTGTATGTGCAACCTTATTACACAATGATACCTAGCTTAGCATTTAAATTGATATGTTGACCAATGTCACAAAGGTGAAGGTCATTACAAGGTTAAAGTTCAAGACAATTATTCCAGTCACATTTTTATGTTGTTAAAAGTGCAATAGCTTTGGGTTTTTTTGCTTCAGCGAAGAGTATTTCCTCCAATCATGTGTTGATTTTGTTTATTTATGTAGGCAGGTGTTTGAAGTTTAATACTAGAGATGGTGGATAGCTGAAATAAAGTCAGTTACCATGGAAACCAAGATGGCGGCCAATATTACAGCTCATAATCAGTCCAAATTTCATAGTCCAAGCCGAAACCCCGAAAAATTGATCTAACCCTTTCATTGTTTTTTCTTTAATGATTTTAGTAGACAAGACCGTTAAAATGGAACTTCTGACGGGTGCCATTTTGTCACCACTGAGAATTTTGAGAAAAATTCGGTAAAACGTTCCAAAATATAAACGAAACTGCGAATTTCTGGAATCGGTGATCTACAATGTCATTTTCAATCATATTTTGTAACAAATCACACTAAAATGTAATTATCAAGTTTCAGTTGAAGACTGTAAAATTTTAGTGTCTTGTATTTATGGAAAAGGAGTTATTTTTGGGGTTAAAACATTAAAAACTGCACATAAAAATGCGAATTGTTGGAATAAGTCGTCTATAACGTCATTGGCCATTTAATTTGATAAATAATCGCTGTGATAGTTTCATAGTGACTTGCGATTAAGATATTAAGCATCTTAAGCTAGATATTGTTTGGGTAAAACTGATGTCACCCGTCAGAAGTTCCATTGCAACGGTCTTGTCTACTGAAATTATTAAAGAAAAAACAATGAATGGTTAGATCAATTTTGTGGATTTTCGGCCAGGACTATGAAATTTGGACTGGTTATGAGCTGTAATATTGGCCGCCATCTTGGTTTCCATGGTAACTGACTTTATTTCAGCTATCCACCCTCTCTAGTATTAAACTTCAAACACCTGCCTACATAAATAAACAAAATCAACACAGGATTGGAGGAAATACTCCTCGCTGAAGCAAAAGAAACCAAAGCTATTGCACTTTTAACAACATAAAAATGTGACTTGAACAATTGTCTTGAACTTTAACCTTGTAATGACCTTCACCTTCGTGACATTGGTCAACATATCAATTTAAATGCTAAGCTAGGTATCATTGTGTAATAAGGTTGCACATACAGTAGTATGTATGCACATTTTGCACTTTTACACTTGGTGAAGCAAATGCAATGCATACAGTTTTGTCATGATTATCAAAATATATGGACAATTTCAATTGGGGTGGGGTTACGAAATTCCTCCTTATTTCAATATTATTCGCCATGTCAACACGAAATAAATTTTATTGTAAGTGCAACTGATAACAGGCGATGTTGAAATAAACTAATGAAGTATATGGACAAAATTGCGCATATGAATGATAACTATTTGGGGTATAAACACATTTTTTACCCATTTTTAGGTCTTTTGACCTCTAAATGACCTTGACCTTGACATTAAATGACCTTGACCCACATATCATTTCTGAGCTCTATACCGGTACTTTAAATATTACACATAATAAAATTGATATGTGTTTGTACATACTAGTTAGAAAGGTTAGATCAAGACGGAGTGTGTACTAAAAAATTGGCGGGAAATTTTGACGCCATCATGGTTTCCATGGTAACCTACAGGATCTCAGATGTCCACCCTCGCTAAAATTAAACTTCAAGCATCCCTCTACACGAATAAACTGAGAAACGCTCTGGACCTTTTTTTCACACTAAAAACTCTAGATGCTAGACTAAAATAAATTTATTATTTATTATAGTAGACGGGTAGAATAAATGTGAATAAAAATATATATCTAGCAAAAAGTATTAAACTACTATCCGTATGATACTGGATGAAAGTTCAAGGAAAACTTCGTTTATTTGCAAATTTCAATTATTTTCGCCCAAGTCCATTGATTGCCTGACTTGTTGAACTAATTAATTCTCCGTACGCTGTTGCTATCTCGTTGGTCACGTGATCAAAAAAGAAATAAAGATTCTGAGGTTGCCACCATGCTTGGTAATAGTTGTTGAATCCCACATTTACCATCGCTTCCTTTTCCCACCTACAGAATCCATTCATGCACTGTACACCACTGTCACGGGCGTTCTTGCCTCGTTCTGGATCCACGCAAAGCTTCATGGTACACATGACGTCATTAGTGTGTTTGCACAACGAGCATAGAATATCGCCGTGCAGTGCCGCACCAGTAGCGAATGCGGATTCTGTTAATTAAAAATAACAACAAAAATTAAAATATAATGATAATAAAATTATATCGATGTGATTTTGACAAACATGTGTCCTACGCGAGGGTCATGGTGACCCTGTATAGAACTATATGTCACCTGAATATCATTGGCCAGGTTTCGTGAATAGTGTAACGCAACTTAAGGTCTTACGTCTGTGTCACATCAGCCGCAGATTTTGATCGCACGATTTATTACTCCAAAAATGAAATCAAAATAACATTCACGTCACAGACAAAATTGTAGAAATCTAGACAAATCGCAGACAGCTTTAAGGCTGTTGCACGAATCTCGTATGGCTAGCTTACGCGTCGTATGAATATACATGTAGAACAAATATTGTTTTAACAGTAAATCGCATGCAAAACAGACATGTCGAGCATTTGTAACATTTCAGACTGTAATCGTAGGATTACCAAAATGTGCCTCAGTTGTAAAGCTGCCGCAAGGCTGATGTGACACAGGCAATGATGTGTTCACACGTTATTTCTTTGCTTTGACCTAGTTTCTGACCTAGTTCCAAACTTATCGCAGATTCTTCAGAAACACGTTTTATAACAATTGTAACTTAACCAAGTTTCAAACTTTTCCGAGTTGACATAGAGGTTACAAAAACAGTTGAAAGTTTAAACTAAAGCAATGATCGGCCAATACCTTTACACAAGAGAAAAGAAACACCAACAACAAGAGTACACCTTTAAACAATACATTGTTAATATTATAACGTTGATATTACATACAACAGTCACTCGTTTTCACAATATTTCGACCCAACTATGGTCTTTTTCAAGCGAGAAAAGGAGTGACTTTGGATTTTGATAAAAAAGTATTTTCTAGGGGTCGTGGAACATGTAATAGTTAACCCATGTTCGCTATTTGAGAGGTCGATTAATCGTGGGAATTCGACTTTGTGGTCGAGTTAAACAACGAAATCAACGAAAATTAACTCCCTTGAAAAAAAATGATAATACAGTATAAGTATGTGCAGTGAAGTTAAACCATTACTTACGACCGAGGTTTTTCTTCATTTTGTTGAACTTTAATCCTGACATACTGACATCTACATGCAATCTACAGAGCGAAGCCACGCAGTCAAAATTACCGGAGATCATACATTTCTGGCACGCCAAACTGATGGTATTTGACACTTCAGAATCTAAAATAAAAGAAAAATACGTTTTAATCTACATCCATTCCGTACTTTTTCGATTTTAAGCCCAATCTCTTAAACGCCCATCGCCGTTTTTTTGGGATAGATATCGATAAACGCGTTTGTTATAACTTTACTAAGGATCAAGAAATCAATTTTCAGGTATTGCTTACGTTAACTGAACTGAACCGATTAAGAGAATGTTGTGCGAGTATTAAAATATCTGATTTGCTGCTTAATTTGTCTTGCATTTGACAAGCATGGTCAAATGACGTCGTTTTCCAGCCTGATGTGACTGATAAGCCCTATTTGCAGGGACCAAAGTGGAAAGAATAACATGGCAATTTTTATCCCGTTTTTTATTCGTATACCGTGTAAGACCCACGATACTAAGAAAAGAATGCAGCACGATCATTTTAATAGGGTTGGGCTTATCAGCACTTAGACATTAAATTTTGAAGAAATCTTTATTCGTCTGTAATAGTGCAGTTGTAGAATTATGTTTCTGAAAATTCAACCACTCAATCTTATTCAATTTGCAAAATATTCAAATTGAAACTTCCTTGACCCTTATCAAATTTTGAGTAGTATATTACATAGGAATGGTACTCAAATAAAACAGTTTAGTGAGTATGAATTCAATCAGTTACCCATGAATTGTTAACACGAACTTCAAACTTTAAGAACAATATAAAACGTATGACGAGTAAAAAAAAGACAATAAAAACCGGTCAGGAAAAGCAGCCCTCAGCTGAAACAGCCAAATAGAGAAGGTTCATGTTGGTGGTGACATTGAACTTTTAGTGAAATGGAGATGACCAGACACATCATTCTGACCCTGAGTCAACGAGTCTTAGAACTACCCTTATTTATATACTAGTACGCAAGCAGGCAAAGGTAACTGAAATGGTGATGTTAATAAAGCATTATACCTCTTTGAAAGTCCCAAACTGCGACGTCTCTTTTAAAACTGTCTAATAGAAGTTGTCTCGGTGCTGAAATATAAAACAATTCAAACAATCAAACAATCCAGAAATAGCAAAAAATATTTTGTTGATCACTCTTGTAACCCTGATAAACCAGCATGACGGGATAATCACAGTATGATTACAACATGGCGGATGTATGCTTAGGTATGCATCCAATTTTTGGTCAATGCGTCTTGTTTCTACTGGTTAAATAACCTTCTGGTGCTGCACGAAAACATATGGTAAAAATTTCTAGTTCCTATTTTACTGTAGTTTTGTGAATATGATACACAATATGTTAAATCAATGTTTCATTTTTTTTGAAAGTCAATTATGCATATTTCTAGTTTAGGGAAAGGGTGAAATAATTTGGTACATACGACTCTTTCATTTCACTATCAAATGTTATTTACATGTGACAACATCTGCTCAAATAGCATCGCTCTACAGAAACATTAACATAACGTTAGGCTATAAGGAGGTGACATGGGCATAATTGAAAAGCATGGCAACCATTTATGAAATGCAAAAGGTAGATGATGAAATGGTCAGATCGACTTACACACACTCACTTTAACATTAAAAAACGCACCATTCTGAAAAAGACAAATGTTGACTAAAGACAAAATAAGTACACGTAAATTATTTTAGTGAAAACTTACTTTCATTTGATAATAACGACTACTTTTACTGCCATCATGTCACTTTTATATTTAACAAAAAAATGCCTAGTGATAATTACGGATATTCGAATCAATGATCACCACAATCATTGTGTTCTATTCTCTCTATGAAGCCCAATTGATTGAACAATAATTGATCACGCCGCGTAAAATTGCGAATAATTGTTTTACGAAATTGACAAGCTTCGAAAAGACCTTAAAAGAAATGTCGTTATTCAAAAGTCAGGAGTGTTATTTAAATACTAGTTACATCATTCATTGTGTTGTTCTTTAAAATTCACTGATGAACTTCATTTTCCGACAACCCATAAAATCAGAATTGTGAAAGGTGCCATTAATTGGGTGTGTCCTCAATTCATTACTACACTGTTAGTGAATGATATGTAAAATGTTTTAGTGATTTTTTGGTAAAACGTCTGAAATAAAACTATACGTAGTTGTTATTTAAAAATCCTCCAGTGTATGTCACGTGCAGTATACCCCCCATATTGAATAACAAGATAGGTGATGTATGTATATGCTTAAGGCGATGTATTGAATTGTGTCAAGTGTAGTTCATTTTAGTTTTATACTAATATATTTAAGGTTGATTGTGAAACAATGTTGTTCCAACTTATATCAAACACTCTCGACACCTCATTCCTGATGTTATTCGTCGCCACAAGGGTATGAGGGAAGAGTAGCCAGTTTCCCTTTATGCTTTTATGTGTCCAGTGTAGCGTAATATACATACAATGTATACGTTATTCTCTCGTTCTTACGCAGTGTATGACAAACATTCAGGCAGAAATCACTAATGATGCTGCTGTACACTCAATAGCATCACGCCATGTTTTGTGGTTGTTACGTTCGTGTTTTTAGACGTGGACCTGAATGTAAAACTCACAAGTAGAGCCTACTCGGATTAATGTTTAAACATTAATCCGAGTAGGCTCTACTTGTGAGTTTTACATGCTAAAGCATTTTGAGATGCCTTCCAGACCCGTAACTAGCTACACAGAAGCACACAACATTGGAGAAATGACTGAATTAACATGTCTTTAAAAATCACCCCAAATGTATACCCTAGAAAATATTTGCCTATGTCCTTTATTGTGTCAAGCTACGGCCCTGGCGCCCAAGACGAATCCCATCACTGTTATAAAAGCCAAGGGGGACTGAACCCGGTAATCGAACTCGGATGTTTAATAGCTGATGATGAAGCTGTATTTATATAGGGCTGTATTTAAAAACAACGATGGTGCACATGTTTCTATCAGGCGACTTGTGTTTTTACTAAATACAAACTTGTGTATTATACAAACATATATACCATCATTCCCATAGTAATTAAATTCCGACAGTATAGGTACTTCGTCCGGCTTAAGTTGTCCGCCGAGAATGTCTTCTATATCTGGGGCAACAAAACTTCTTGATCCGCCTCCATCAAACTTAGAGGGTCGCTCAAAACTTTCACATGAAATATAACACACCAAAACAAGCAAAGCTATAAAAATAAAACTCAACGTCATTTTGATATATACATTTATCATATCCACACTGTTAATTCCATGGAAGTCATTATTTTGTTGAGTTTTATCGCGCTGACAAACTACATCAACAAAATTAATCCGCCATCTTGTTTCGTGACGTCACAAAATGGTGGTTTTGATAAAAACGCCTAAGGACAGGCCAATCGTAACATGTATCAATACACGTTCAATGATTTCCTCATGTGAGTGACAGGTACGTGGTGAATCAATTATCTATAAATAATAGTAAATCAATTAATTTCAATACACAGTTTAATTCAAATTTGATATAATTTATTGTAGGGTTGTATATCGGCCACGACATAGAAAATTGAATGAAACTCGTATAATATTTATATCTATAGGAGATGAAATAATGAGACACAGAAATCTGATTGACGATAGTATTTCTATAATAACAGCTTGATGTATTCATAAGTTGCCCAATTAATTCAAAGGCTTACTAGTACCTACCTTATTGGTTATCTGATCCCAATAAAACATTAACATGTTTAACAATATTATTATGTTCTACATGTATGTAGGGTCATGCCATGAAAGAGGCTAAGCATCAGTAAAAAGTTCTGTTCTCTACTGTGTCCCGTTAGGGCCATCGATGCATAGATAGTGAAAAGTTTATAGTGCGATAGTGGAAAGTCAATTGCACTATAGTGAAAAGTCGATAGTACATTGTGTACGAAACAAAAACAGTTCGATAGTGAAAGTCGATAAAAGAATGATGAAAAGCTCTTATATAATTGTAATGTATCAGTCTGAGTGCTGAGTGTGGCACTCAGATTCAATAATTACATTTATACCTCATTATTACACGATGGGAAATAAAATGTATCAAATGTTATTTTCAACACTCGTGTAACAGTTGTATGCATTTTCCTCATCTAGATTTGCATTCTAGGACAAATAAATAGCTCATTTATATTGCAATTTAATATTTGAGTGTTTAGTGCTGAGCGTAAGTATTGGTTGTGATTCAGGACCAATGTTTCAGCTGTCAAAAAGCCGAAAGTCCCAGCTGTTAAAAAGCTGAAATGAGGTGTTTATTAAATACAACCTAAGGACAGTATTTATTAGTGACGATGCGTTCCCTACACATCACGTCAGGACCGTACATCAGTTAATCACATGGTAAGAGTGTCTGTTCGGGGACTTGGAGTAGTAGTATAATATACTATTAGCCCACTCACCAGTTTTGTACTCAGTGTGTCCTGATAGTTCCAGGCGCCAGGATGATGTGATTTGGAAGTCTGTAGAAGACTTGAATGAATAGATCTACTGCCGAGCCGAGCCGAGCAGAGCAGAGCAGAGCCGAGTATAGCCTTTATTTGTCAATCAGCTTTTTGCTCAAATAAAATATGACAGGCATATTAGTGCCTCCATCCGTATTCGAACCCGGTTCGCCAGATTAGACGGCAAGCTACGGAGGTACACTATATACTATAAAGCATTTTGTATTAGGAATAATGTTATGTACACAAACTGATTCATTATTTCAGACTGATATAGACATGTTTTATGATTTATTGTTTTCTTTAACATAAGTATGAATGTACAATGTATATTTGTATTTATGTATGAATGTACTAGTATGTATGAATGTATAATGTATGTGTTTTTGGATGTACGCATGCATGGATGTATGGATGGGTTAATAATTGTTAATTGTACCTTTATCAACATGATATACATGTATATGTAAATATGTTGCCCTCATGGGTCTACGACCTTCTAGATTTTGAAAAATAAACTATCTTTCACTATCTGTAAGGCTTGGAACACAAAATATAATAAAAAGATAAGCACACATTCAATGAGACAGCATTTGTATTCTCGTATTACATTTGAACACATTATAACAGGTAGATGATCAAGACATATGTGTAATGTTAATAACCTAAAACTACAAGTTCATACAAAGGATTCAACGGTCGTCATGAATAAATCCACCTTTTCCTTTCAGCTTCTAATAGCTGACCACACCATGTTGTGTAGTTCAGGGTTCTGTTAACACTAAAATAACACCTCAGGGTAAGACCACTTCAATGGCTGAATGTCATTTTGGACCGTTTTATAGTGAATTTTTTTATTTCAATTAGAACTGCTCAATTTCAAATTTATAGATCAACATCAGTAATCTTAAAAGCCAAACTAGAAATGGAACACGTTTATATAATTTGCGCCTATACCCTGACATGAAAAAGGCGCTGTATAAATCTGGTATTTTTTTATTATTGACAAACAAACCACTTCACAACATATTCTGAATAACACTGAATAAAAGTTAAAGTCAAGTCGCAGTATGTGTAAACATATTGTATCGCCAAAAACAAACAAAATGACAAATTGGTTGAGTCATAAGTTTCAAAACTTAGTAACAGCTCGCTCCATACCTAGTTACGGCCCGCCTCATCCTAAGTTACGGCACACCTCATACTTAGTTACGGCACGCCCCATACTTAGTTACGGCACGCCCCATACTTAGTTACGACACTCCTCATACTTAGTTACGACACACTCCATAGTTATAGCTACGTTGAAAATCCATATTTGAAACAATATTGCACGAGTATCAATATCAACATGAGATTCCTTTGATTTACTTCAGATAAAAAAGTAAATTATTATTCATTCATCATTCTTAATCAGCAACATCCAGGAAAATATTATCAGCATAATCAGATCCCAGAAACTTGCTAATAGGTCCGATATCTTTTGTGACGGTCTGTATCATTTCAACAGTATGCGAGTGACGGTCATCTCCGAATCCTACTGGTGTTAACATATGTTTAACTTCCGGTTGCATGACGTCATCTTGTGACATCACTTCCACTTGACTGGCAGATAATTCCCGATCTGAAAGCTGAAATGTTTAAAATACGTTTTAATGTGAATAATTCCATTTTGAAATTAAAGGCACAAAACACGAATATGCATAACTTAAATACAAATCATGAACCACCACAAGGTACAACTGGAGATCGTTTCACAGGTTAATGATACATTTTTAAAAGTAATTTGATGTATTTTGCATAATTTATGCAATCATACTGCCATTAATTTATTATTCTAATGATTTAGAAAAATAATTGACTCCACTTTTAACAAAAAATGTGTTGGTCATATTTTCTTTTATAAGAGCACATAGTAAATTTTTACACGAATTGTGAAACAAACCACCAGTACGATCACAGGTCTATGTTTTAAATCACAACACAACCATTTTTAGCAACATGCGTCGTTGTGTTCTCATATGCAATTACTCCCGGGTATGGTGGCTGATTGATGCCATGTCGTGTTTTCGCTTTTTCGCCACAACAAAACAAAACTGCGAAAATGTGACACTGAGAAAAAGTCGACTTTGTCGTATCTGCATCGTTGCATTTTCGCATAGTCGTGGCGAAAAAACGAAAATACGACAGATGTAGGGCGACAGTACGACACCAAAAATGTGTCGTGTTTTCACCCTATATCTGTCGTCACGATATTTGCCTTTTCGTGGCGAAAAAGTAACAATGCGAAACACGACACAGTATTGTCGCCCTTCATCTGTGGTGTTTTCACTTTTTCGCCACGAAAATGCAACAATGCAAAGATACGACAAAGTCGACCTTTTTTGTTACAATTTTCGCTTTGTTGCGGCGAAAAAGCGAAATATGACATGGCATAAATCAGCCACCATATAATATAGTACTCACTACTAGACGAAGTTAAATGCCATTTATATGAGCTAATAGTTTTCAACTTGCGATAGTTTCACTTAAAGTCCCATTATGCCTTAAATGGCTATTTTCAAAAAGCAATAACTTGGCAACCTATCTGCAGAATGATGCATTTTGAGCATTTTACTTGAGTTTCAAAGGTGCAAAACACCACAAGATAGAAGAAAACGAAAAAAAAGCCTCCAGTTGGTTTGTAAACAAAATAACGAACTGTAAACACTAAATGCATAAGTTAAAGGCTAAGGGGAGCAACTCTTTGCAAAACTAGTATTCAGTCATCCATACATTTTACTAAATGTGATTTTTGGCGTATTATTTCGACAATTATAGGTCATTGGTGAAAAGCATTCTAATTCTTTGTATTTAGTATATTTACTGGATGATCGGGAAAAAAAGTTTTGGGAGAGATAGTCAAATTGCTAAAAATAGTTACACAAATACATACCAGTATGATTTGAGATATAGATGTATTATGTTGATATAATTGCCATCTTACAGGGTAGTGACTAGCAAGAACAATAACAATGTTGTTGTTTCTGGATGATGTACCGGTGATGTGAAGCTGGGTAGACTTTTCAAAGTGGTTTCCATGTATGCTGACTATGAAGATTCTAGTCCGATCATCTGTTGTTTTGACGTCGACATTTTTAACAGTGCAGCTAAATGATGTTGTTGCGGCGTTCCATAGAAATGCTTGTTTTGAGAAAGATTGTTTCTCTATATCACATCCCTGCGTACTCGCTGAAACAATCATACAGTAATTATATAGACGGTGCACGACAAATACAACAATTCGTCGAATCCTAAGATATTCGGTCTGGTACGACATTTAGTCCAAGCCTTTAATGCAACAATTGGTCGAATTGAATATTTACACTGCGACACTGGAAAAAGTGATAATAGCAGTAATTCGACTAGCAGGCATAGGGGTTTGCATACCGCTATAGACTGTTTATACGATTTTAAATACGACTGCTTGTACTGACTTATTAAGCAACAGTTCATTATTGTTGTTTTTGGTGATAATAGATAATATAATGTTGTTGCTATTGTTTTGTTTCAAGAGTTGTGTTACATTTCATACATATTTTAATTTACAGTACTTAACGTAAACAAGATTAGCACGAATGTAACTTATTAACAGTACTTACGTAAACAAGATTTCTACGAATGTATCTTATAAACAGTACTTACGTAAGCAAGATTTTCTCTGATAGTGTTCACCCTGACATTCACAGAAGCCTGCTATACAAGTTGATATAAACTTGCTGTTTCCATACATTGTACACTTCTTCAAACATTGTGTTCTCTGGTCAGTAGGTTGGTCTGAATACTGGGGTCTGAATGTCGTCCTTCTGGTGGCTGCTGGAAACAAATGAACGATCAATGATGATGTGATCCGAATTAGATCATCACTCTGTGCTATTTTTAGAATTATAATCGAATAACTTTTTAAACTGATAGGCGATGCTATAATAGGGTTTGCAGGCTACCCTATTAAAAATGGTTAAAATAGCCTTTATTAGGGGTTGAATATCAAGGTTCATTTTGGATACTTTTAAACGGGAGCTTTCCTTCTCAGGGGTCAAATGGCAAATACAATTCAAAGGGACAAAATGAACATGTACAGTGATACAACATTTTTCATGTTAGCTGATCTACATGTATTAACAATATCCTGAGTGAAGTTATAAAATTGAATGGATATCAAAATGGGAAGTAACTCGTGCGATCTTGAAACATATGTGTAAGACTTACCTTTCTTGACTTGTGATGTAGTTGACGGTGGTGCAGCTTCCGTCGTTGTTCTTACGGGATGCATTTGTACGAAAGCCTGCAATTGAAAAAGTATATGTTATTTTTTACGGAAACCTATGGGTGTCATGGCAATAAATCAAACTAATTGTTCATGATTCATTTCATATAAAAAGTGTAACACATATTTTTATCTACCTTGTTTTGAATTGATGAAGGTAATCATAAAATCAATTCAAAAGAAAGGAGGTGAAGGGAGTTGAAAGCCGTCGTAAGATTTCAAAATCTGTTCAAACCTATTACATGTAGATCAATCATAGGCACCTGGTTTCAAATAATGGTTTCAAATTATCTGACTGTACCCTATATAGATTTAGTACACTCAGATAATTTGAAATTCAGATAATTTGAAACCATGTGCCTATTAGATTTTTAGGTAATAGTGAAACGAAATACCAATGTCTGTGAAGATCAAGTGATAATATGTGTCCGTTCTCGACTGATACAGTTGTAGTGCGCGATCATTCGGTTTTATCGCTGTCTAATTGACCAAAGACCCCACGGCTTCGAGGGAAATAATATTGCCTATGAAAATAATGTGATATATGCAATAAATTGCCGATTCTATATAAGGAAACATCTTCGATAAATACATGTGGCACGGTAATAATCGTCTGGCGTTTTCTAAAAGAAATCCCTGTGCTACTAGTTTAGAAGTCACGTGGCAATCGAACGCATAGGCACATGGTTTCAAATTATCTGAATGTACCCTACATAGAGAGAAGGTTGGGCAGCGGCCATAATTAGCCGCAACGGATATGACGTTTCGAAAGCTGGTACCCAGTTTTTCTACAGTTGTTACAGCAAACACGGATGCAAGTTCCTGTGACGTCTTATCCATTGCGGGCACACTAATTTGAAACCGTGTGTCTATGATCGAACGCCGATCTTTGGGGGTGACAGTGTATCGCTAGCCAAACAGGAATGAAGTCAGAGCTGAGCACAGAAAAGTTTACCATTTGATAATTCATGTAAACTACTTTACTACCGGGAGTAATATCGTACCTGTAAGCGTCCAGCGGCTTGAATTTTACGGATCTCGTGCACAGCTACAGCTATAGCGACAGAAGATGATATTACAAATATTGCCACTAGGATAACATAGACAAGCCGTGGACTACATCGTGACGTCTTCGTCTGTTCCCTCTCCATTGTAACCCTAACGTCCATCTTAGGACTGACAGAGCGGATGTGTGTAGGTAGGGAACCCGAGGATAAACTGTATAACGAGTCACTGGGTTCCAGGGAGTTTCTCTGTAATAAAAGACATGTTTTAATTCCTCAGCATAGCACTCGATCAATAAATACAAACGATCGATCAATCAATTAAACATCGACCGATCAATCATTCAATCAATGAACATTTCAAGCACTATCTAATTGATCGATCAATCAGTCAGTCAAATAAACATCCTTCAAACGATTGATAGATCAATATATCAATTAAACATCCTACAAACGATCGATCAATCGATCAATTAACATCATACAAATGATCGGTCAATCAATCAATCAATCAATCAATCAATCAATCAATCATTCAATCAATCAATCAATCAATCAATCAATCAATCAATCAATCAATCAAACATCCTACAAACGATCGATAGGTCAGTCAATCACTTAAACATCCTACAGACGATCGATAGGTCAATCAATCCGTTAAACATTCTACAATCCATGATCGATCGATCAATCAATCAATCAATCAATCAATCAATCAATCAATCAATCAATCAATCAATCAATCAATCAATCAATCAATCAATCGATCAATCGATCAATCGATCAATCGATCAATTAATCAATCAATCAATCAATCAAACATCCTGCAAATAATAGATCAATCAATCAATCAATCAATCAATCAATCATCCTACAAATAATAGCTCGATCAATCAATCAATTAATCAAACAAACATCATGCCTTAAAAAACAAACAACGATTGATCGATCATTCAATCATAATATCAAGCACCGTCCAAAATATAGATCGACCAATTAATCATACAAACGATCGAATGATCAATAAATCAAAAAGTAAATTGATAAATTATATCACTAAAAGATCTCGAAGGTCGAATATGATACGTTTACATAATACTGGTTGAACAAAAGACCTAATATTAACGTAATCTTAATTGATTACATGATTTTCCAAGAAAAAATAACCAATACTTAAAAAAGCCAACATCTTGATATTGACCGAACCTTGCCGAATCTAATACAGACAACATACTATCTGTGGTACTGCAGGAATCTAACATTCAATCAAAATTAAGGAACGACCCCATTACAAAACACATTTACAAAGTACACTCTGCAATTCATGTTAAACTCTTTAACATTTAAAAAACCATTTAGGATTGAATTTTTTCGTGTTCAGTATTATATTGATAGTCTGATTCTTGTGACGTTATACACTAGTAGTTTAAAAAATCCTACAAAAATCGAACAATCAGTCAATTACATCACTAAATAATGTCGATGGTTAGATGGAATACATTAACAAAATACTGGTTGAACAAAAAAACATTAACGTAATCTGAAATGTCTGTTCGGACGGGCGCACGAAGGCCCGAAAATTTGACCAACTAATTATTAAATAAATCAAGTAGATCTATTCAATTAATTTTAATTGATTAATAAGACAATAAATGTTTACTGTTCAGATACGAGTTAAATAGTTGAATACATGCAGCTACAACGAAATTATATCCATAAACTTGTTAAGCCATTGTTCAGCAAACTAGAATAAAACCATCCGATAACAATATCACATAACGCTACTGAAAAACATAAGCGGATGAAGGCGAGCAATTAACATTAATGTATGATTTAAACGTCGCACACACATGTTATAATTCAACATTTACCAAGCCCACTTTCCCTATCAGTATATTATGTTTTCAAATTCTCAGAGTATCTTATCAATATTTTCAGACAAGACGTTTTTTCAACTAATCCAGTTTGTAACACAGGCAACTGTTTCATTGAAAAAGACAAACAATGAAAAAAAACATTTTTTTGTAACATTTATACAGAATCTATATAATAGACTATATCATATAAACTATGTATCAATTTATGTAAAGCAATCATCAATGATTCATTTACCTGTGTTTTGAAAATGATATATATTCGCTCGCTCCGTGATAATACAAACTTTTAAACCTTGAGCAATTAATCCCTGCTTTAGCATGACAAATCTTCTTGTGTGTATGAAATGCAACCTTTTTAGAAATGAAAAATATCGAGACGATGTCGTAGATCTACACACGAATGATCACAAGTTTCAACAACAAGTTTTCAAGTTTTATTAGCAAAATCGGCAAATAATATGCCTTTGGCCAATTTACAACAAATATATACAAGTACATATAAGTAATATACAAACACATGGCATAGTATCCAACAGAGATAAATAGCAAATTACGAAGCAACTGCATCAATGGCTACAGAGCGTCTTAACATAGCATTATAGGTAAATTTAGCTATATTTTTAATGGTAGTAGTATTATTCGATGACATTAAAAATACAAATTTGTTCAAAGTATTCCATGATCTGGGAATATTATACATAATACGTAAGTCAGAATAAAATGGACAGCATAGCATGAAATGATATTCAGTTTCTATCATATTAGTATTGCATAGTTTACATTTACGGTCAGAGCGGGCAATATTGGTGTATCTACCAACTTCAATTTCGAGAGAGTGTGAGCATAGACGAAACTTTGTTAAAGCTAGCTTGTACTTGTCGTTCATCTTGATATCTAGATATTTTTCAGACTTATATTGACATTTAAATTGTTTGTAAAAATCCAACTTAGATTGTGAATTAATAGTATCAGCCCAATGCTGAACATGCTGATCGTATATACGTTGTCGCATAGAATAATAACACATTTGATTGATAGTATCCAAGTTCCATACATAGTTAAAGCCAAGTGAATCAATCATATGTTTAATAGCCTTAGACCAACTATCTTTAACATTCAAAATGTGAAAACGAGCATCATTAACTTGTTCGTAATGTGTTCTTTGTATTAGCGAGGCATGGGAGTTCTTAATCTTGCACCAATATTTAAGTGCTCTTAACTTGCACATAACAGATAGTGGAAACCGTCCTAACTCTCCAAGGACTCCCGCACTTGAGGTTTGAGTACGAACGCCTAAAACATGTTTACAAAATCTTATGTGTAGTTTATCTACCTCTTTCATATCATATATACCCCACACCTCGCTACCATACAAAAGAATAGGAACAATCATAGAATCAAACAATACAAGTTTAGTTTTCATATCACACTTAACTCTGCTAAAAATAGAAAGAAGATGGTTGTAAGCTTTCAAAGCTTGATCGTTCAAGGCTTTTACAGCATTATCAAATCGTCCATTATGACTAAATTTAATTCCTAAATAACAAAAGTTATCAACAATATCAACTGGTATACCATTTATGTTCCACACAAAACGATTAATTGTTTTACGTCTTTCAAATATACATATTTTGGTTTTACTAACATTTATCTTAAGACCCCACTTAGAAGAATAAGTATGTACTGCATCCAGTTGGGCTTGCAAACTATCGGGATCTGTTGTAAACAGAGCTATGTCATCAGCAAAGAGCAACATGTACAGAGACAGTTTACTTATATCATTCGGTGCTAAATTTTCAACATCTAGACACTCACTAATATCATTTATGAATAAAATAAATAAAAGAGGTGAAAGTGGTTCACCTTGTTTGAGACCAAGTGTAATATCAAACATTTCGGAGTACCTCATACTGGCCATGTCCTTAACACATGATTTGACATTAGCATATAAAGACTTCAGCATAGTTAACATCTTACTACTTAAACCAGAGTTAACAAGTTTAATCCACAATGCGTCATGTAAAACAGTATCAAATGCCTTTTCATAATCAATAAAAACACAATACAATTTTTTGTTCTGAGATAACAATCTTTGTATAACAGTGTGAAGAATAAATACACAATCAACTGTGCTACGATTATCACGAAATCCAAACTGTGCATCGTTGAGTATGTTCTCATTTTCACACCATTTATTTATTCTATTCCTGAGTGATAATGAAAATATCTTAGAAATAATATTAACTAGAGTTATGCCCCTGTAGTTAGAGGGATTTGTTTTATCTCCCTTTTTATGAATAGGGACAATGACACCTTTAGTCCAAGCTTCTGGGTAGATCCCATTATCAAAAATATGATTAAAGATAGAAACTAAGTATGGGGAAATAAAATTCTTCGCATCAATGAAAAAGTCAGCAACATTACCACTTATATCACAACTTTTGTGTCTAGACATGGAGCTAATGGTACTACATATTTCATCCACCGTAAATGCACAATCTAGACTATCAACAGAAATATCTTCATTATCAACATTTGTATCATCAGCATTGAAATTACTTTCATTAGGCATATCTGACATATTTTTAAAATGGTCAACAAAAGTTTGTAATGGTACATCCACACTGCCAGTCTTTTTCTTATTAAATTTCTTAATATACTTCCAAAATTTCCTTGAATTGTTTTTACATAGATTGGACAAAATTGACTTTTCCTTGTCAAAGTATGACCGTCTAGCTTTCCGCTTAACAGTACAATATTGTTTCCTTGCATCTAAAAATATCAATTTATTCGTATCGTTGGGTGTAGCATTAAACTGTCTTTTTGCATCACAAAACGTAGCCTTTGCCCGTGTGCAGCTAGTGTTAAACCATGCAGATTTTTTACTGCTATTTTTATTGGATCTTGGCTGTGAAGCAAATGTTCTACCATGTAGATTAAAAGATATATCATGTATGATGTCTGATAAGTTTTCCATGCAATTATCAATACTAATTTCATTGTTAATAATTTTAGACTGCAAATCTTCAAACAAATATCTTTTTTGTTCCAATGTATCAGTAAGTTATCTTGACAAGAAGCCATGACGAATTTTCCGAGAAAAAATAACCAATACCTAAATAGCCAACATCATAATATTGACCGAATATTGCCTAATCTAATACAGACAACATACTATCTGTGGTACTTTGGGAATCTAACATTCAATCAAAATTTAGAAAAATCCCATTACTAAGCACAAGTACAAAGCACACTCTACAATTCATTTTAAATCCTTTTAAGTTTTAGAGATGAAAATGAAAAAAAACATTTACGACTGAAATTTACGCAATGTGATTTCTTTTTTGGCCCGTATTTAATGTCAGATTCCTGTGTTGTTATAAACATACTATGTATTATGTAGTTTAAAAAAAGATAATTATAATCGGACAGGGATGGCAGCACTCATCAGTAACAGCAGGGCATGAAATACTGAACGATGGGTTAATATGGACAAAAACATGACACCCTACTTCAACAACCTGCCGCCTCAGTCAGTCAAACAAATCCGGACAAACCCAACCTACCTGCATCTGCATGTATTGTATGGCAAAGGCTCTGTCGTCTATCCTTCCCGTGTTCATGATTCATATCCTAGAATTATAAAAACACACGATTCTACTTCCACCAAGAACAATTTATGTAAATGTTACATCCTACAGCCTATAATCACACTAAATATCAGAGCAGCGAGAGAGATGGGGAGAGAGGAAAGCGTTCGTCAGCTTCCCACACTTGTGGTTAAATCCGCCTTATAATACAATCAGTTTGTCTTTGCTGAACTTTCAGGAGCCTACCATATCTAAGACTTCTTTGTATGCGACTTTTTTTATATGCAAATTAGACTTACATTAAAACCCCACTAACGAGCTCACCTTTAGACCCCTTGGAAAAGGTTTTAGTAAACAATCCGGTTGATGAACTCCAACTGTGGCCTTTAAAATGAGATTTTTGGCAGCAACTGTTTCTAGATACGTGGTTGTTAATTGGAATTAAATAATATTGGCCTGCTGTTTTAGACAGGTGGTTGTCGATTGGGGTATTTTAGATATTGGCTCTTTAAGACAGATGATTAACGACTGGAGTCCTAATAATTTAGACTGCTTAAGACAAGTTGTTGCTTAAATAAGGTAATCAATAAAACATGTTTTAACAGTATAATTAGTAACAACATTGATATAAAGCATTTCACTGATAAAAACCACGCCAACTTCCGGTTATCACAACAAGGCATACACGTTGAATTGTATCGTCTTCCAATAAGTCATACAGTGATCGGAAATCACAGATGCTTTTGATCGCAATAAGTCATACAAGTTGAATTGTATAGTATCCCGATAAGTCATACGATGATTTGGTTTATGCGCTGTGATAACGTTATACTCTAATTATTGTCAGTATCGGTGGTGAATTTGTAGAATTGTTGATATGACTGTCTCGGTATCACTTCCAGCTCTGACAATTATAGCATCGGAATTGATATTCAGACTTGAGTGAAGTCATACAATATACGCACACACAATTACTCTCCCATCGATCTGTTTCTTAAAGTTTCTACTGTATAAATCGCCTCCATGTGCTGTAAAATCATTTATTTTCGCGGGGGTAAATGTCTGCTTTATTCGCGATATCGAAACAAATTATGTTCGGTATCTTTAACAACGACATTAAAATACAGAAAGCAGTTCTTTTCTGAATTCATTTAAAAATCGCCAACATTTAAACTCGCTATCTACTTCAGAATATCAAATTCGCGCAAGTTCAGCCTCGCGAAAATTTCTGATCATGAAGTATACAAGACGTTTCTCGTAAAAAGCGTGTCTGTGAATCTGTATAATTCCGGGTGAGATGACGATGAGATGATGATACATCAATTGTAAGAGAATTCTGTAAGAATTAAACGTGTACATGTGTAGCAATCGTGTGTGCCTTTATTCAAGTTTATTGTAACTGACAATAACAGTCAGGGGATTGTGTGGAGAGTGGAGACCTCAGTTATAAGATACATATTCCTTTTGAGTCAAGGTGGTCCTAGCAGAAAGGTGATTTGATTTACACTTGTAAGCATCATTATATAATTACGCCATGTTTTGTTTTAAATGTAAAAAAAAACAGTTCGAATTACACTTGACAGTCCTGAGATCTTACTCAGATATGAGTCTGAGTTTGTGAAAATTCTCCATTCGGATCTGTTAAAACCACGATTTCCATGATTATTAACAACCAGTACTGGTTCTTCCGCAAGTAACTACAAACTACTCCACATGTGGAGGACATGATCGTTGCCAGTGTGGCGAAAGAATAAAACCCGTCCAATCCGTATATTAAACACGGGACCTCCGAGTAGCACTTAAAAACTATACCAACACCACTAGGTTAATCACAGTAGCGGTGATCCACGACAACACGGCTTTGTTATCGAGGCGGTCATACTTTGAGGTATGATTCTGCCTGATTGTAAGTCTAAGAAAATTGGAATTATGGTTGGAATGTAAAGTTATTGTTATTCCGTCTGCTACCAGGAACTTTCGTATGTCGTAAACAAGATAACAAGAGATGTCGACAGAGTGCGAGAAACATTCACTCGGTACAATGTACGCTCGTATATTTCAGATGTTGTCATTCTAAATCCACATAATGTGAACGTGGGCGACAATCATGACTTGTGCGCTCATTATGTCACGGATGTCGTTGGAAATGACATTAAACAATCATGGCAATATTCTGTTTGTTTTAGTTCAACCACGAATATCAGGAAAAATCGCCCACAACGATATACAGTAAAATGCTCTCCAGAGCAATGTCCGTCCGTTGGGAAACACAAAGTGTGACTGTTGTACAGAAACCGTTGCTATGGAAATGTCATTCTGAATACATCAGCCTTTACCGGAGACAAACGGAAATGACCGAGCTATCTCGAATGATGGAAAGGTGAAATAAATGTAAATTATTGTTTCTGTAAACAAATGCGCTAATTTTGCTATAGAAAGGCTGCTGCTCAAGAAAGGGTCACTCTGAAGAGGTTGACTGCTGCTCAAGAAAGTGTCACTCTGAAGAGGTTGACTGCTGCTCAAGAAAGTGTCACTCTGAAGAGGTTGACTGCTGCTCAAGAAAGTGTCACTCTGAAGAGGTTGACTGCTGCTCAAGAAAGTGTCACTCTGAAGAGGTTGACTGCTGCTCAAGAAAGTGTCACTCTGAAGAGGTTGGCTGCTGCTCAAGAAAGTGTCACTCTGAAGAGGTTGACTGCTGCTCAAGAAAGTGTCACTCTGAAGAGGTTGACTGCTGCTCAAGAAAGTGTCACTCTGAAGAGGTTGACTGCTGCTCAAGAAAGTGTCACTCTGAAGAGGTTGACTGCTGCTCAAGAAAGTGTCACTCTGAAGAGGTTGGCTGTTGCTCATGTGAGGGTCACTCTGACGAGGTTGACTGTTGCTCATGTGAGGGTCGCTCCGACGAGGTTTGCTGTTGCTCATGTGAGGGTCGCTCTGACGAGGTTGGCTGTTGGTCATTGACGAGGTTGGCTGTTGCTCATGTGAGGGTCGCTCTGAAGAGGTTGGCTGTTGCTCATGTGAGGGTCGCTCTGAAGAGGTTGGCCGCTGCTTATGTGAGGGTCGCTCTGAAGAGGTTGGCTGTTGCTCATGTGAGGGTCGCTCTGAAGAGGTTGGCCGCTGCTCATGTGAGGGTCACTCTGAAGAGGTTGGCCGCTGCTCATGTGAGGGTTGCTCTGAAGAGATTGGCCGCTGCTCATGTGAGGGTCACTCTGACGAGGTTGGCCGCTGCTCATGTGAGGGTCGTTCTGACGAGGTTGCACCGTACGTGTTTTTACGGTATTATTTAGTATTTGTGATTCTGAGTCATTTCCAGGCCAAACAGTCTGATTTTAACTGATTTAACAGCATTATTCACGTAGTTCTACAAATGAAAGTCACGTGATCCTGTGGTTTCGACAAATTGGGGGCTGGAATAAATTGTGGCAGGACCCCTGTTCTGTAATATGGATAATATATAAAATCCCTGATTGTGGGTAGTGACATTTCTGTAAAAATGTTTGAAGTATCCATGTTAGCTCAGTACATGTACATAAAGATTTTAATGCTGAGGTTAAGTAAAGCAGCGCAGTAATGAAATAATAATTTGCATAAAATAATAGTATGTGTTGTGGTAAGCCACGGTGCCTTTATCTTGAGGGATAGGTTGTATATGGTGTATGTCACGTAGAACGATGCCACAACTGCGTTATATAAACTTTGACGCAGAATAATTACATACATATACATTTGTTGTAGTTAATGAAAGTTCTACAAGGAAAGATACACTGACATGAAATAAATGCTTACAACTGTTTGAAGTAATTGTGTTCTAGTAGAGAATATGGTCAGTATTTTTTGTATAAAACGAACTATTCAATGAGGACATCCTGTTATTTATTAAAACACATTATTGGCCCTCCGGTGAAGCGAATGGTTGTTGTGTAAGGCCGGTATTCCATGTACACGCGTCCGCGTTCCGTTTCCGCGTTCGCATAAGGACACGGAAACCATATTCCTTGTATTCGCTTACTAGCCTTTCCGTGTTAGCATAATTTAAAATTTAATTATTTAAAACAAACAGAGCTCACCGAGCGATTATTTGCGGACATGTAGTGCGGACGAAGAAGAAGTTCCTGTTGAGTGGCAGACAGGGTACCTTGTAAAGCTACCAAAGAAAGGCAACCTGGGCGACTGTAACAATTGGCGAGGAATCCAGCTGCTATCCATGCCCAGCAAGGTGCTGTCAAGGATCATTCTAGAGAGGATGAAAACCGAAGTCAACAAACTCCTTAGAGAAGAGCAAGCAGGTTTCAGAGCAGGAAGATCATGTGCAGACCAGATTGCAACGCTCCGAATCATCATTGAACAATCCATTGAATGGAACTGTCCACTGTATGTCAACTTCATCGACTTCAAGAAGGCGTTCGACACAGTGGACAGATACACAATCTGGAAGATACTGATGCACTACGGCATCCCAAGTAAGATGATCAACATCATTCGGAGCCTTTACAACAACAACCTCTGCCAGATCATCCACGACATGGACCTCTCTGAACCCTTCCAAGTACGCACTGGGGTTAGACAAGGCTGCCTGCTCTCTCCTATGATTTTCTCAGTAGTTATTGACTGGGTTATGAAGACGACACTGGATACACCAAGAGGGTTACAATGGACCCTTCAGAGCAAGCTGGAAGACCTTTATTACGCCGACGACATTGGTCTCCTGTCCCACTCTTGTGCCCAAATACAGCAGAAAACAGAGAAACTGCAGGAAGTAGCCAGAACAACAGGGCTAGAGGTCAACATCGACAAAACTAAATGCCTCCGGATCAATCCAGGCAGCAGACAAGGCATCCACATAGAAGGACAAGCCATTGAAGATGTTGACAACTTCACCTATCTGGGTAGCATCGTCAGTAAGACAGGAGGCACAGAAGAGGACATCAAGGCCAGAATAGGAAAAGCCCGCCATGCATTCGCAACAATGAGACCAGTGTGGAACAACCGACACATCCACTGGAAGACAAAGATCAGGCTATTTAACACCAATGTCAAGACAGTCCTCCTCTATGGTGCTGAAACTTGGAGAAGGACTAAACGCCTGGACCAGAGTCTGCAAGTGTGCATCAACAAATGCCTCAGACAGATTTTACAGATAAGATGGCCAGAGAAGATTTTAAACCAGGACTTATGGGCGAGAACAAGGCAGCTACCCGTCACCGACTCCATACTACAGAAAAAAATGGAGGTGGGTTGGACACATGCTGCGAAGAGCCCAACCCAACATAGCAAGGCAAGCACTGGATTGGAATCCTCAAGGGACTAGAAGAAGAGGAAGGCCAATAAACTCCTGGCGCAGAACACTGGACATAGAGCTTCGCAAGACTAGGATGTCATGGGGAGAAGCAAAAGCCCGGGCCATGGACCGAACCAGATGGAGAGCTGTGGTAAAGGCCCTATGCACCGACTGGAGTGAAGAGGACTAAGTAAGTAAGTAAGTAGTGCGGACGACGCATGCAGACACGGAGACATGGAATAGACCCAACAGCTTTCAACCAGTTCATTTTTTGGGGGACGCCGACACTTGGATGCGGAACACGGGCGCAAAGACATGAAATACCGGCCTAATGAAGTTTTCATTTGCACATTCGTGCGGACCACCTAGTAGGCAATATATGAGTGATGATATCTATAGAAGTGGTATAATCCTTAATGATATCTTGTTTTAGGTTTAATCTCTAACCTACGGTAATATTAACCGGTCAATTGGTAGAAGTATGTGTGTTATCAGCGTTTCATCCCTACGTATAAATTGATTGGTTGCAAGCCGCCCAATCCATCCACAGAAGTCGAAACATATTGTAAAAGTTTGGTGTAGAAAATTTGTGTATATAAGTTACCAAAAGATGTAACATATTGAAACGTATTTACGAGTGAATAAGAATTACATTGCATTGCATAATCATAAACATAATTAACTATATAATACTAAATACAAGTACAATACAATTAGGCCTAAACAAAAATGCATTTATTCGGATGAAAAAATAAATATCATCAAATATCGAACCAAATGTAATATAATTACAATTATTATACACAACAATTAAATAATGAATTATCACCAAGATAGTTTGCTATATATACATAGATCTACACATTTGCATTATAAAATACATTCGCCATAAAAATAAATGAAATGTAATTTATTACGAATCATACTTACATTTTTCCCCGGTGATTAAACTCCAAGTTAACGCAGTGAATGTATTACTGCAAGTAGCGTGAGCTGTTCATTTATTTGTAAATACCCAAATTTCAACACTTACTCATGCGTTACCACCGCAACATTTGGAATACTACTATTTCTTTTATTAAGCCCAACAGCTGCGAATGTTGCTATACCAGGTGGTGTACGGTGAAGTTAGATCAATAATGGGTAGAAATGAATACCCTAGTTTTATACATTGGATCATAAACCAGCTGATTCGTCGTTTGTAATATATTCTTTTCTCATAATTTGTATTGTTAGATTGTGTTTGACGGTGTTAGTTGAATTGTTTCCTCGAGTATCCCGAGCCAAGACATATGGTTGATGGATATCCTTTATTTGACTAAAATCTCTTCGGGACCAGTTTATAGTTACTGTATGGTTGGGCTGGTATTCACAAAGCTTCTTAGATATTTTCGTAAGATTTTCTTAACTGATAAGATATTATTTTAGCTAAGAATGTGTGTATTATAATTGTATTCAAGAAGCATTAACATTTCATTTCAACTGGAAAATCAAGACTATAAATTTTTACGTAGTTTATAAGCATTATGTAAAGAGCTATAATAATCACAAAGTAAACATGGGTGATTCTTCGTTGCTTGGGAATTAAGTGCGGCTCAATTTTTTAACTGAAGTCAAAATATATATAAGTTTTCCCTTGATTTGCTTTGTGATTACCAGCCCAGTACAATTAAGCATCTGTATAGTGTACGCTCTAGTCTGTCTTTAACTGTCCGTCAACGGATATATCACATAAAGTGTGGCTGTCGACAACAGGTAGATGTTTAATGCAGGGTATTTGAAAAAATGGCCGATTATAAATCAATAATATTGACTGTTTTGAAAGATGACTGGTTAATTCAGATGACCACTGAGATGCTTGACGGTACGTAAATTACTCTACAAAACCCCCTTCATGAGCCAGATCCTGTCCAGAACGCCGGAATCTGCCTCAAACTGACAAACATTATTTTTCCCGTTTCCGTAGAAATATAGCATAGAGCATGTAGCTCTTAATTCTGTCTTAGGTGAAAATATGTTCATAATGTCGAACATTTGTCAAAAAAATGCAATGATTAGTTAAATATATAATATTACTGTATAATCATAATTACGTTTACATGACATGCGCATACGTCAGTATGCAATCTTGCTTCTTCAATGTTTTACTACCATGTAGGGAATAGTCAGTATTAACTTCAGACATCATTCTGAACAAACCTGTTGACAGTGCTGAAAAAGTCTCTAATGCGTTTTTGTGTATTTGTAGTTGTCTTATATAACTCTGACACAAACAAGTGACAAAGGGACAGGACCAGTTATCGACCTCATGAACGTCATTTAAACATTCTTGAGAGAGAACCTTGAGGTGCCTCATCAAAATATTAAGTATGAATGCATTGCGGTTCTAGAAGAACATTTTACAAGCGCGCGAGTCATTACAACGGAACAAAAGTACGGTTTGTAATTGGAGACACGCTGGGATGCATTATACACCATTAGCAACATGTTCACTGCAGTTTATTGATTTCTATTCATTACGAAATTAGAGCTAATAACCTGATGTGACAGATGCAGTTTACAAAGATCATATAACCATTACATGAGGTATCATGTATGTTTGGTAAATTGACTAGAATAATGTTATCAAGTTCTGTATCTTTTTTATTACCTTTTAATCGTTTTGTTTTTGTAATTGAAATGATAATACATGCACTTTGTCTCAAAAATGCATACATTAGACCGCTATAATACACTCTGTTGCCTTAATCAAGACTGTGTTAGGCTAACTCTGGAGCACACACTTTGTACTCCCTGTCAATTATTTAATATATTGCGCCAAGCTATTCAAGAAAGCAAGTGAAACATACCAAGTCCTGTCGTTAACATAGTGTGTAATGTATTGGTTGCTTTTCAAAATACAATGTAACATGTTTTGCAAACACGTTGACTTTCTCAACTCGTGATTTTTACTTTCAAGACGGTCATATCCATTTTACATTTTCTTTAAAACGGCTATTATTAATTAAAGAATGTATGCTGTATTATATCACAAGAACTTGCATAATTAAAAAAGGAAGAAAAACATTCAGTAGGCCTACTGTTAAGCCGGTATCAATGAAATATATTTTAATCGATCTAGGGAAAAACATTTAATTTTCTTTTCATTTTTTTCAATTTTTGTTTCATTTTTTTTAATTATGCAACTTCCTGTGATTATATACAGGTCAATTATAGAATGTAAATACAATAAACTAAACCATTTATTGACCTTACAGAAGTACTCGTATGTCTAAGATAAGAAGTCAGATGAACTACATTTTGTACATGTATGTACTGATGACCTTACTCTTTACTGCATATATGTTGTATATCCATATGGTTTTGTTTAACGTAAGTGTCGATTGTTTCAATCTTACTTTTTAGAATGATACGATTTATAATCATATTTATGGATGTTTATAATATTGTTAAAGTTGATGGTGACCCAGGTCATCCATTTTGTGTTGACCAAGGGGCAATGACCTAACCTATGGTACAAGGGCAGTTTGCTGAGCACCGGATGAACATAATTATAAGATAGCTTTATTTAATATAAGATATCATTATTTTAAATTAGTACAATGTTAACATTATTTTAAATTAGTACAATGTTAACATTATTTTAAATTAGTACAATGTTAACATTATTTTAAATTAGTACAATGTTAACATTATTACAATGATAATATTGCCAGACGTATTTCAAGTGGAATGTTTATAAAATCTACTTACTGGGGGGTCTACCGAGTAGTGAGTTAATATCAGATATTTGTTCTGAAAATGCAATTTCACGCGTGTTTTAATCAGCAAACATATCTATAATCTACACATTGTTCAAACCATTTGCAGTGGTTTTAAAATAGTTCATGTTTTGATGAATGTCTAAAGCTCATCACATCATGAGCGGCTAGTGAGTTACTATTTCAAAAAGATAATAGAAAGTCGGACAGGGAAGGCGTCACTCAACTTAACCAGCCAAGCACAGAAAACAAAACAAAACATCACATACGGCACAATGCCCATCACATAACTGAACGAAAAATAAACTGCCTAAATCTCAGCTGTCAAAATGACTGAATGAGGGGAAAAGTTGGAATTGAAAATGGCTTAAACTCATTGAATTGTTTTAGCTATATCGGATAGCAAATGATTACAGGATAGTCAAAGGTATTTCAATGATATCGCAAATTTGTGACATACAATACAACATCTCCAGAGTGGCCCTCTATAGAGCAACAACCTCTATATACGCGGATTTAGCTCAGTGGTAACGCACTGGGCTGTCAATCCAGAGGTCGGGGGTTCAATACCCGGCATCAGAACTTCTGAATTTCTGAAATATTTATAATATTCCCGCTATATCTGATCGTGTGTAAAGTATTTGGGTTAAGGTGCCAGGTAGCTGTGTATCGGTGTTATACACCGGGCACATTAAAGAACCAGGTTGTCTATTCGAAATAAGAGCTAGGCGCTCTTCTGCACATGCCTGTAGCTAATGTCTCTCTCTCCCTTCAGGGCCTGACTCTTAGTCCGTCCCTCTGGTCAGATCAAAATACATGCATGCACTGGTAGAGGATACACCTGTGTCCTTGTGGCTGCAACACAATCATGCAAAGTGCCTTTGAACGTGTGTTCGCATGAAAAAGGCGCTATATAGATATGGAATATTTATAACGATACCTTCAAACTTTCCATAAGCCAGTATTTGCTATACGTTTTACTTCTGTAGAGCATTTACCTCTAAACAACGGACAAATATTTGCAGCTCACAAAGGCTGATATGCAGAGGTTGTACTGTATTATGGTCCAGATACAGACATATTGTTTTAATTTTGCAGATTTGATCATGTTAGTCGCCGGTTTTATATTAGTATTGTGTGCTGGGTTGAAGGTTACTGTTGCTGACTATGCTTGTTTATGTAACTATGCCGTGGAAGCATCGATATACGTTACCATGGATACAGCATCTGCCGTCATTGGTGAGTTCTGTTTTAATGTGTCACTGAACAGTAACGGGATGGCCAAAGTTGAGAATGTTTGATTTTGTATAATTAGTTGAAATAAACTTAAATGACAATTGGAAGTTCGAGTAATTAATGAAACATGAATTAATCTACCGAAATGCCTCCAGTCCCCGGCTGTCTGCTCTCTGACTCCCTCGGTCCCCGTAACTCTAGTGAGTGTAGCGTCAACATCAATTATTTACCTGCTTATCAGCAATTTTCTCTACAATTTTATTTTTAAATTAAGATTTGAAACTAGGAAAAAACTGCTCACTGGTTTATTGAGTTCAAAGTAAATAAAAAAGTAACACGTTAGGACTGCGAGGACAACTATATGGTTTGACAAAAGGGAGTTTAAATATAAAATCTAGGAATTCTTATAATTATGCTAACCTATTTCGATTGAATGTTTAGATTCACAAGGGTATTTCTTCTGTTTCAGGCAATATGTATGAATTTGATTGTTCAGCTGAGTACACACAGGCTTCAAATCTGACCCCGGGATGGAAGGCTGTAGCTACCAACCACAGGGTGGGTGTTCTCATATTGACAAAAGAACCATTCAAATGAATACTAAAGTGAGATACATGTACTACGGAATAATCTATTTTATTCCATGATGGGACATACATGTCTTGATATAATATACAACTTATGCGTAAGTGGCCCTTTAACAAATCTTGATACAGGTAAAAATGAACACAAGAATGTAAGTATACGTGGCAGCTCCTAGATTATGAACGTGATCAATCAGTGAAGTCTTACTGCAGGTGTATTTGTTTTACAGTGTAATTAAATTATATTGTCTTAGTGAACAAATGTATTCAGTGTTCACTGAGTGTTCGGTGCTCAGTGACTTGTATGTACACAGTAAGTGATTGGTGTTCAGGGACATGTATGTACACACTAAGTGATTGGTGTTCAGGGACTTGTATGTACATACTAAGTGATTGGTGTTCAGGGACTTGTATGTACACACTAAGTGATTGGTGTTCAGGGACTTGCATGTACACACTAAGTGATTGGTGTTCAGGGACTTGTATGTACACACTAAGTGCATGGTATTCAGAGACGTGTATGTACACACTAAGTGATTGGTGTTCAGGGACTTGCATGTACACACTAAGTGATTGGTGTTCAGGGACTTGTATGTGCACACTAAGTGCATGGTGTTCAGGGACTTGTATGTACACACTAAGTGCATGGTGTTCAGGGACTTGTATGTACACACTCAGTGCATGGTGTTCAGTGACTTGTATGTACACACTAAGTGCATGGTGTCCAGGGACTTGTATGTACACACTAAGTGCATGGTGTTCAGGGACTTGTATGTGCACACTAAGTGCATGGTGCCCAGGGACTTGTATGTGCACACTAAGTGCATGGTGTTCAGGGACTTGATGTACACACTAAGTGATTGGTGTTCAGGGACTTGTATGTACACACTAAGTGCATGGTGTTCAGGGACTTGTATGTGCACACTAAGTGATTGGTGTTCAGGGACTTGTATGTACACACTAAGTGCATGGTGTCCAGGGACTTGTATGTGCACACTAAGTGATTGGTGTTCAGGGACTTGTATGTACACACTAAGTGCATGGTGTCCAGGGACTTGTATGTGCACACTAAGTGATTGGTGTTCAGGGACTTGTATGTACACACTAAGTGCATGGTGTTCAGGGACTTGTATGTACACACTAAGTGCATGGTGTTCAGGGACTTGTATGTACACACTAAGTGATTGGTGTTCAGGGACTTGTATGTGCACACTAAGTGCATGGTGCCCAGGGACTTGTATGTATACACTAAGTGCCTGGTGCCCAGGGACTTGTATGTACACACTAAGTGATTGGTGTCCAGGGACTTGTATGTATACACTAAGTGCATGGTGCCCAGGGACTTGTATGTATACACTAAGTGCATGGTGTTCAGGGACTTGTATGTATACACTAAGTGCATGGTGTTCAGGGACTTGTATGTGCACACTAAGTGCATGGTGCCCAGGGACTTGTATGTATACACTAAGTGATTGGTGTTCAGGGACTTGTATGTGCACACTAAGTGCATGGTGCCCAGGGACTTGTATGTATACACTAAGTGCATGGTGCCCAGGGACTTGTATGTATACACTAAGTGCCTGGTGCCCAGGGACTTGTATGTGCACACTAAGTGCATGGTGCCCAGGGACTTGTATGTACACACTAAGTGATTGGTGTCCAGGGACTTGTATGTATACACTAAGTGCATGGTGCCCAGGGACTTGTATGTATACACTAAGTGCATGGTGTTCAGGGACTTGTATGTATACACTAAGTGCATGGTGTTCAGGGACTTGTATGTGCACACTAAGTGATTGGTGTCCAGGGACTTGTATGTACACACTAAGTGATTGGTGTTCATGGACTTGTATGTACATACTAAGTGATTGGTGTCCAGGGACTTGTATGTGCACACTAAGTGATTGGTGTTCAGGGACTTGTATGTATACACTAAGTGGTTGGTGTTCAGGGACTTGTATGTACACACTAAGTGCATGGTGTTCAGGGACTTGTATGTACACACTAAGTGATTGGTGTCCAGGGACTTGTATGTACACACTAAGTGATTGGTGTTCAGGGACTTGTATGTATACACTAAGTGATTGGTGTTCAGGGACTTGTATGTATACACGTATTACAGATTGGTTATATACAGAATACAGAAAGTATTGATGCCCAGACTTGTGATGGAGATCCGGACTCAATAGATGCCGGTACTTGTATATTTTACGCAACCTTATTGGTATCAAATTATCTTACACATACATTTAAAAGATATATATCGTAAGTGAGTCTCGTGTACACATTCATCGGACACAATTTGACACCATAATCACTCATAATTGAATATTGACAAACACAATTTAATTAACTGACGTTCATAGATATTGTATCGTAAACGTATTACAATCACTCACACGGTGGTTCGACGGACAAGCGCTGACTATATTCATCACACTTAGATTAACGAGTCACTTTCGATCATCGCAATAAGTCATACAAGTTGAATTGTATAGTCTCCCAATAAGTCATACAAGTTGAATTGTATAGTCTCCCAATAAGCCATACAGTGAACAGAAATCACAGATGATTATGCTAGCTCACAACAAGTCATACAAGTTGAATTGTTTAGTCTCCCAATAAGTCATATAGTGATTAGGTTTATATGCTGTGTCCAAGAGTATCAGCTTAATTGCGTTTGTCAATACCAAAGCTTGTCATTTGCGACATTATTCCCGAATTGTCATAAAGATAGATTGATTAACCGTGTTATAAATATACATATAGCTCTACCACTAAATGCCAATGAATGAAACAGTCTACGAGCTAACAAATGAAAACGATTGTATAGTTAGTGAAAATCGAGTCTAAACAGAATCGCGAAGAGAAATAATAATAATGTTTGAAGTACTCCGTGTATAAGATCATAGTCTCCCTTTCTTACATTATAGTCACAACGCCATTCAGTACATTGCCAACAACAACGACAACGGCTAAAACAACAACAACAACACAAAAAACAACAACATTGCCAATAACGACATCAACGTCAACAGTCAAACAAACAACATCATTCCCAATAACACAACTGTTTACAGTCGCACTAACAACATCGTCCAGGTCAACAGTCGCACCAACAACAACAGTTCCAAAAACAACACCCACGTCAACAGTCAAACCAACAACAACACCCACGTCAACAATTGCAACAACAACAGCGAATACGAAAGCGCCAACATCATCTACTACCACGCAAGCGTCAACACCATCTACCACCACAAAATTGCCAAAAATTTCTACTACCACAAATTCACCAACAACGTCTACTACTACAAGGAAAGCGCAAACAACCACAGCGTCGCCTATTGTTACTCATCCACCGACAATATACCACATTCCAGGACGTAAGTATGTATTAATGTCACTAGGATGTTTTACGAATATCAAAACCCATAGTCACAGTGTACCCTATAAAAAGAGAAGGTTGTGCAGAGGCCATGTTTAGCCGCAACGGATATAACGTCACAGGACCGATTTTGAATGATGAAAACGGTAAACGACCTTTGTCGGATGACACAAACATTTCAACATCAAATAACTAACGGAATGGCCGCTGCACAACCTTCTCTTTATAATATAGGGTACACTCGGACACTCGCTCCAGATTTGGTTGACTGACTTAGGCAAGAGGCTGTCGGAGAGCGATGCTGTGGTTTTGTAGCTGTTCTGCCTTTCGTGTTTATGTTGGGTGCTGCTTCCATGTCTGCTTCATTATTAATCTCATGTATGCATGTATGTATAATACTTCATATTAAAAACCATAGTCTGCAGAAATAGCTGTGTACAACCAACCCACCGACACAATCGTATGGACACAACCTGACACATTATTCTGACATTTGGCAAATAATCAATTAAACTTTGAATAACCCTTAAATACGTCAGGCACAAGAGAGCTGTATATATACTGTTACACAAGTTCCATTTTATTCATTGGTCAAAAGCTATGTTTAGCTTTAGGTTATGTTTACTTTGCTATTACCGAATCAGATAATAAATACATTTTGACTGTGACTTTGGAATATTGCGAACTGGGATTGAACACACAAACTCCCATTACCGAGGTGGATGCTCTTACCATCAAGCCATTAAGACTTCAATACTAACTTACTAACTATATGATCTATATTAGTACAAGGTTGTCCAGCCAAAGTAATGTCTGCTGCCAACTATAACCATGGTTATGTACGAATGCACGCCGGAAGTTGTTACGAGTTGGTTCCTGCTTCCTACACGTGGCAGTATGCGGAAAACAATTGCGCCCATAAAGGAGGACATTTAGTGCATATATCCAACCAAGACGAGGAGAATTTTGTGCTGCAATTCTTGCAGAGTCATGGTTACGACCATGCTGTGTGGACAGGGCTCAATGACAGACAAAATGAAGAGCATTTTTCATGGACGTCAGGTACGTAGGCCTAGATACAACTGGTGCGTTTTTGTAACAAATACGTGTCTCTTGGTATGAGGCTGTCCATATTCTCCATTATGTTAGATTGACTGTACATTCCTGAGAATTATCTTAAGGAGGTACGCGCACCTTTTATCTAACGATCGAATTTTCCTTGAAACATCTTAAAATGACAGAACAGTCTTCTAGAACAACATTGAAATCATAAAAATGATATGTCACCAGGCTCGTTTTCAACATACATGGCTTTCTAATGACCTACCATTGTATTTTGGTCATTTTCTCTATTTCCTGCATTTATGGCACCATTATGTTCTTTTTAAGATTATTACTGTATGAAACAACTTTTAAGCAATGCACGATATTTTGTGTGTTCAATGGTCATTCCTATTGACATTAGTCACAATTCCAGCTGCCTGGTGAACAAATTCAGTATTTGAACATGATAAATAGTTACCCCACCCACTTGCAAAAAAGTGTGATTTTCAAACGATTTCAAATGAACGTCAAAAAATACCCAACGATCGAAAATGATTTAAAATTTGACCTAAGATTAGTATCAAATAGAACACCAGTTTAGTCAAATAAAAAATAGGGGTCACCAGCCTTTTTTGGGAGCTGTGCATAAAAAAGCACTAATTATGAATAAATTTGCATAAAATTAACCTAATTTGCATATTGTAATGAAATAATTTTTTCTTAAAAATATTTCAAAGTGTGGCTACCTCTTATAACTAAACCATGCACTACATATTATATATAAGCATATGCATTTGAACAATTGAAGGGACTTATTGTGAACCCTTATTATTCACAATTTTGCCATTCCCCACCCACTAATTGTGTGTCATACAACATGTAACATTGCAATCTTTACGACAGTCAATATTACTTCACAGTTGCTAAGGGAAATAAGCGCTACCGACGTTTGGCGATAAAGAGAGATGCAAATTGCATACCATATGCTAGAATTGACACGATGCAAGCATTTTCGTTTACTTAACATTTGCGTGTCAAGTTTCATTGGCTACTGTACATAAACTTACAGTAAAACATCACTCAAATATAATTTCTATAACGCTGTCTCTAAAGGTTTATTTCAGGTCAAATCCTCGCTCGACCTGTTGCGCTTTTTATCGCCGATCTATGTTAATGGTAAAACTTTCTGAAAATTGCCGTATCATAATTATTGTCGCAATTTTCCAATGTTTTTTCTCAATAGTTAACCTCAACATCAATACCACTGTAGGAAATCCCGTTTCTAACAGTCGCAATGATTTTATGATAATGGTTCTACCGTATATTATCGTGTATGCTTGCAGGAGATGGGTTCGTATGGCAGAACTGGATGCCAGGAAGGAAGAGTAACTTTTATCATCATAACTATGAGGATTGTGTTGTCTATGTACCGTATGCACACTACGCACATTGGGATGACGTAGATTGTGGACGTACACATCCATGGATATGTCGCTATGGTAACCAGTCACTTCTAGCGTATCAATTTAGTAGAATGAGTGAAATCATTAACTTTAGGTATATTATTAGATCGTTTTGGGGTTTGTTTTGTACCAGACTTCAACATATGAATTTGCCCATGTAAGCAATATATTTTCAGCTCTAAAACATATAATAGGAGTTGGGCATTAAATTAAATACGTTTTCACAAAAGCAACACTCGTAGCTAAGGAATATTTTGTTTGAGAAAACTCTTATTTAATCGTTGTAGGTGCATGTGTCCAATCCCTTTGCACTAAAAGGTTTGTCCTTAGGATATTCCGAACACAGCCCTCGTATTTCACATTACAGACACAACTGGTGCCTGTAGAAATCGTTATATTGTTATTGTTTTAGGTGTACTTCTGTCAGTCGAGATAGTTATATTGTTATTGTTTTAGGTGTACTTCTGTCAGTAGAGATAGTTATATTGTTATTGTTTTAGGTGTACTTCTGTCAGTAGAGATAGTTATATAGAGGATCTTGCATGAGCACTCATTACATACGAGTTTTATCAAACGAGTGGACAAAATGGTATGACACGAGGCTTTGCCGAGTGTCATATTGTTTTTGTTGACGAGTTTAATAAAACTCGTATGTAATGAGCACGAATGTAAGATTCTATTTATCACATAACCTTAAAAAATGCACATTATTGTTCAAAAGGATGATGTACGCGGTATATATTTCAGCCATAATTCAGCGGTACAATGAGCGCGACGTCATGGTGACGTTTATATTATCCTGACGTCATTGACGGATCAATGCATGGATTGGCTAACGTCACATCAAGCTAATTTAAATATTTATTGCACAGTCTGGGAGTGCCGAACGATATTTACGGCACGGCTTTACGGCACTCCTGGACCGCAGGTTATGTGATAAACATTTATACTGCTGTATCCAATGGTTACGAATGTCTTTATTTCAGCCATAAAATTAAATGCTTTATCAATTATCATTGAATCAATGCTGTACGCATTTATAATTATTTTATTACACATTGTTTCAGATGGAGCACGAGCGGTGACAACAGCACATACCCTTCTCAACTTCATCCATAATATAATGGGCAGAGATGTCAATGGAAAAATATAATCTTTCTCATTATTACACAACTCGTTACAGAGTTAAATATATTTGGCAGAATATAAGTACATGTACCTTGTATACTCAAGTAAACAAGAGATGTTTGTAAAACACGTATGCCCCCATGGCAGCCCAATAGTGACCTTGACCTATGACCTCAATATCAATAGGGGTCATCTACTGTTGCTGACCTTGCTCCATGTAAAGTTTGAAGATCCTAGATCAAAGCATTCTAGAGTAATTGAACGGAAACCATTTAAATAGTCAGAAATTGAACATCACAGTGACCTTGACCTTTGACCTAACTGACCTCAAAATCAATAGGGGTCATCTACTGTTGCTGACCTTCCTCCATGTAAAGTTTGAAGATCCTAGGTCAAAGCGTACTTGAGTTATTGATCGGAAACCATTTAAAAAGTCAGAAATAGTAAAGGTCACAGTGACCTTGACCTTTGACCTACTGACCTCAAAATCAAAAGGGGTCATCTACTGTTGCTGACCAACCTCCATGTGAAGTTTGAAGATCCTAGGTCAAAGCGTACTTGAGTTATTGATCGGAAACCATTTAAAAAGTCAGAAATAGTAAAGGTCACAGTGACCTTGACCTTTGACCTACTGACCTCAAAATCAAAAGGGGTCATCTACTGTTGCTGACCAACCTCCATGTGAAGTTTGAAGATCCTAGGTCAAAGTGTTCTTGAGTTATTGAACGGAAACCATTTTATACGACCGACAGACAGACAGACAGACAGACCGACCGACCGACCGACCGACCGACCGACCGACCGACAAACATATGCAAAGCAATATACCCCCTCAATAAAGATGGGGGGGGGGCATAATTAACTCATCAGAACAGGTAATGCTCACCAGTGAGTAGTAAGGATGTTGGGATTTCTTCAAAAACTTCCCTGGCATGCTCCTGAGGTGACCATCTTTCACCATGGCATAAATATAGATTATAGATCATGGCTATTTATAAAATTGTTTGTCTGTGTGGAGTGCCAGCAGAAATAGGCAATGCTACCTTTGAGAGGCGTTGCTCCTAAAAATAGGCAATGCTACCTTTGAGAGGCTTTGCTCCTAAAAATCAGTACCCAAGGATCTTAATGTCAGTTTTACTTTTGAGGTTTAACTGATAATAAGAATGGACAAGAAATTTTAGATGGAAAGGAAAACAAACAAAGACTATCAATAAAATGACATTTTAATTTATGGTTGTAATCATAATAACAAAGAATTACAATTTACACAAATGCAGGATTCCAAACAAAAGCATAAGATATAATTAACATGTTCATTATATGAAGAATTTAATTGTTCACTAACAAGTACAGATAAGTGGCGCCAATGCTTATAGCTGAAAGTTTGGTACATGTATTCACAAAGCATCTTAGTGGAAAACTTACACAAGAAATATCTTTAAACAAGACTGCATTCAATAAACGCTTATGACCCCATGGAAGCGTTGTCCATAAAAAAGCTATGTCAATCAGGAACCATAATTCTGTTGGTAGTTTTACATGGCTTAGATATTGTAAGGGGCTAATGATAGTAAACAAGTATGTCAAGTTTGAAGGGATGCTTTGATGTAAGACGAAATTTTGGTTAACAAGAATTGGACGCTTAATAAGTCTAAGTCCAAAATTTGTTCGATGTGAAAGTCAAAATAAGGTTAGGTGATATAAGCGTGTGGAGAATGTTCAAATACAACATCCATGCAATGTTAGGTGATATAGGCGTGTGGAGAATGTTCAAATACAACATCCATGCAAGTATGCAAGCTTTGTAGCAAGCCATATTAATGCTAGAAGAAATGGTCAATTTGGGTTAACCAAAGGTTTGGGCTTTCAATAAGTTCACAATTTTGGTCAAAATGGTGTCAGGTGATACAGGCGTGTGGAGAGTGTTCATATACAACATCCATGCAAGTATGGAAGCTTTGTAGCAAGTGATAATAATGCTAGAAGAAACGGTCCATTTGGGTTAACCAGGGACGGACGGAAGAATGCACAAACGCACAGACAGGTGAATCACTATTTGCCTCTCGATCTATCGATACAGGGGCATAATAATCTAAAAATCCCAAAATGTCCTTAAGTGTCTTAGCTATACACGAGAATCAAGATTTTTTCTGTTTTACATAGATTACAAGAGTATTCAAATATTAAGTATAATGACTTAGAAAATATGGATTACTCATTAATTTGTTGGGTTTTTTGTAACCCCATTTATTTCTATATCATTATAGGTAAATGACATTGTACAAATAGAATACACACAATCATAATGTGACAAAATATAAGTTGTATTAAAATATTATTAGGAGTGTTTTACTAGTAGTTTCATTAAATATATGATTTTTCATCAATATATCCCACAAATTATTCATCAATTTGTAGGAATATGCCCAGCATAAAATTTTATCACTTCAGTCAAAATAATTTAAAGTTTTCCACTAAGATGATTTGTGAATACCAAACCCTGGTCGTATGAGGTGGTAAATACTTCAACTAATAGGTTATACTAATAACTATAAGCATGTATGCTTCTCCTAACCATACACAGACAGGAAACCATGGACCAATAAGGATTGTCTCCCTTTTCTTCCTATTTATGACTTACCTCCCTTTGTGTATTCTAGATTTATAGTGCAAACAAATTAACTTGTTCCCTGGACCTTTACACATGAATATATTACAAGCTTCTTGTGCCAAATATATTTATTTCCGTGAGAAAGTTGTACCATGTTGGAGATTTAGATTAGTGTTTATACTATACCTTGTACTATTTGTCATACTCTGGATTTATAAAACAACGGCTGAAGGTATATAACTGACAATAAATCAACTGTTAAATTTATTCTTATAGCAGCTACGGGAACAGGTTAATTTGTTTGCAGTATAACAAGTCATAGAAAGGGAGACAACTCCTATACATACACAACTATTTGCCACATGCTATACAAGTCTTAAAGTAAAATTTTGAAACCACTAGCCCTAATTTAAATATAAATCATTGTAAACTGATAAATTTTGATAATTTTTAACTTGTCTGCAGTACAAATTTCAATATTTTTTTTTACTAGCCCTAATTTAAGTTCATTGACACAAAGTTTCAAAGATTCTTTGTGATTAACGTAGCTCTTACATAATGCTTCTAAACTATGTAAAAAATTAACAATTTTGTTTTTCCTGTTTAGCTGATAGCTAAATAAATGTTAAGATTTTAGGAGAATTTTATGTTTTCTCTAAGGATGTTTTGTGGATACCATCCCAGGTATTACATATAATTATTGGTTTTAGATTATACCTATATCATTACAGTGCCTAAAATAATGTGTTGAAATAGACAAACATGACCAGAGGTATAAATGCATGGTACAAATCACTAAATCACCACTATAAACCAATTTTCAAAAATATAGTAGTTTGCTAAAATAAATGCTGTTAAACATTTAGTGACTAGCCATTGTTTAGTGTAATTACATGTTGTTTTTAACTACTCCAAACCAAATGATACATACACATGTATTTCGCAGCAAAAATAAGTATGGTACCCTTAATGCATCTGACAATGTTGGAAGTTCTGTTTTTGAACTATAAACGGGAAATCAAACTGATATTTTGCTTAAAATTCTTCATTTTAATGATTAGCACAAACTGGCCCAGGAAGATTTAGTTGGGTAGGTAAGTAGGCAATAAATTTATTATAATTTGCATTATTGTCATTATTTATTTATTTATTATTATCAGAAACATACAACAAAAAACTACATGTATTAAATTAAATATGCTACTAAAACCCAGGGTACTGTTTTATCAAAGCACTTACAAAAATCGTAAACTTTCAATATGTTCAAATTTCCATTCTACGTGGGGTGTCCCAGAATAGCGTATAATTCTTGCTTTATTCAGTTCAGCATGATGACGTTTATGGTAATGACGTCCTGTATGGCGGGTGTATGACGTAATATAACAACGTTGTTATGATTATAGTATAAAAAATTACGACATCAGACGACGTTTTCGACCGATCGTAGTTTTCTAAACATTGTGCTATACCGTGAGTAGCGTAGTATAACACCAGGACAAACGATTAATGAGGTGGCATCAACTGCATAATACAGCAGCGTAATTAGGCAGCTGTTTTTAATTGACAAAGTTGTTTTATTTGGCACATGAGGACAGGGGAACGAAGAAGAGCAGACCGACCGGGCTGAGCTAAAACTTACGTCATTTTGTTTCCGACACTATCCGCACAAAACGTCAACTCAAGTTGTCCAGTTTAAAAAGCGATTAATAAAAATTTGATAGTATGTAAAAAACTAAATTCTCAAATGGCTTATTACAATATCGGCACATAATATTAAAAGTATGTAGCTCGCGAAGGGAAGTACTTTGGAAAACTGTGATAGCATGACGTCGTAGGAGTGTTGACGTTCTGTGACGCGCCTGGCTTCACCTGGCATTCGTAAAATGTACATAATTTGTAGGTTTTTAGATAATTTGTAATGAGATTTTGCTAGTTTGTCAGGAAATAAATTCTCCAAAAGTTTATTATAATATTGACATACAATACTTGATAGTTCTCATGATATAACATGAGTATACGTTATTCTGGGACAACCCACGTATACAGCTCTTTAACAGCTCTTTAACAGCTCTTTAACAGCTACAAATTGTGGTAAAGCATTGTTCAATATTAATTATTATTCAGTCAAGGTACTCTAACAAACTCTATCTGTTCCCAACGTGTAGGTTTTAAAGAATAATTAAGAATTTTAATTTGAACGTAAGTTTACGATTTCCTTAATTTCTTTGATAAACAGTACCCAGGAGACTACTAAGGCCCTAGAAACATTTTCAAGTAGGGGTCAGTTCATGAGCAGGTAGGGTAATGCCAAAACAATTTTGATAGTCATATATATTCCGTGTAAATATACTTCCATAACATAAGACATATCTGAGCAATTTCAAAAGTAAATATAAACCACATGAGCAAGACGTTTTAGGATTCGGTATGCATGTACAATGTAGTATACTTGCATAACGCACGTACATGTATATCCGTATAAGGGACTTAAGAGACAATTATATTCACAAGCTTGAAACTGTTGAAACCTTTGTTTAGAAAACAATAAAGATTAATAGACATGTAATATACAACAATATTAACTAATAACTGTGAAAACACGATTAACTGATACAATGTGTGAAATGCATTCAACAAGCTACAGTATAAAACTTATGATAGATCTAGTAATTAGAAATAATCAATGTTTGGTTATATTTATTACATACTTAATGTATTTATTTACTGGAATATGTTAACTTTTTGTGGATTTTCTCGCGAATTCAATATTTGGGTTCCTCGATCGCAAATTCATCAATTTGCAAAATAAGTTCAAGAAAAAATCGCGAAATAAAGCTCACGCGAATATAAAGTGATTTACAGTGATAAGGTTACACATCATGATCAATTATACTGGCCTGATGAAAAGGTGTAAGATCTTATCCATATATGAGTAAATTCAATAATCAAATTCATAAACAAATAAACATAGTGTCTATATCATATGACAGTGCGTTATCATGAAACATCAATAAACATATATACAATAAATTTTATACAATTACATATATATCACAGTTTGTACATCATTTATTGCAACATTAATATAAACAGTTCACACCACATTGGCGACATTTAGGTACTGTAAACCAAGAAATTATTTCACATAATTTGATTTCGCAGACTTCGCAAGTGATAGAAATTCGCATAATAAAGTCGCTGTGAAAGTGCTAAAAACATTAATATGGACATTGCGGGAAACTAAAAAAACGCGAAATTTTGTAGTTTCGAATATGCAGACATTTAGCAAAACGCAAAAGTTATTATTTGGGAAAGTAAATTGGTTTACAGTATACTCCACAGGACTGGTGCCAGACTTCATCACTTACACGTAGTGCACCTATCAATGTTTTCCCCCAGGGGGGAGTGGCGGGCTGACCCAGGGGAATTTGACATTTTTACTTTTTCAAAGTCTAAATTCCCACCCTAGAGCAAGGGCAATTTGTCAAAATCCCCTCACTGGGAGATGCTTTACATACCACCCGGGATCAAAATTTCGACCAAAGTCAAAATTTCCCGGGACTCGGCACCATTCTGTCTGTCAAATTCCCACCTATCGGGAACAGCCTTCTGTCAAAAGTCCCGTGTATGCCCGCCGCTCCCCCCTGGGGGAAAACATTGATAGGTGCATAGGGAGGGACTTGTTTTATAGATTTGACTCTTTGTTTACCAATTTGTTTAAATCAACTCATCAGAATTTTCCATGAGCAAGAAACTAAAATTTAATCACATTAAGTGAAGTGGAAAAATTGTCAGGTCTGACAAACAACATAATATGAAATAAAAACATCTGTAAAAGTACACATAAAATTACATCCAATAAGTATACATGTACATTTAAATATTATATGACTTTTAACAGACCAATTCAACCTTAAAGTTTCAAGTAACATAAAAATATGACTGTTTAAAATATTGTATTGTTCAAAATATGTAAAGAAGGTCAACTAAAATCTCATTTCTAGTAAAAACCTAAGTTTTCAAATGAGTTGAAATTTCTTTAAAAATCAGGTAAGATACAACCTTATAACTATACAGAATAAAATTCCCAAATATTTGTAAAATAAGTTTAAAAATGAGTTAAACCAAACAAACTCTAAGATGTTTCTACATTTCGACTTAAATAAACAATGACGTTATGTTTGGTGTAAAAAAGCTTTACAAACGATTTGGAGTAAAAATACAAAATAAGTTTAAAAATTTATCAACTTGTGTATTACTAAACAGTAACCCTATCTGATCATACAACAAAAGCAGCAAAAATGAATGTAAATAAAACAACCAAGAAAGAAGTCTGTGAAGAGAGAATTAACCTTTCTGCCCTGACAACATTCTTCAAACTGGAGGTATATTTTGAAGTTCATGGAAAATGCAACAAAGAAGCCATGTAATAAAATACAGCTTATAATCATACACATTAATACATAGAACATAAAGAGGATATCAAATGAGTTCTGGCAAGCTTAATAATATTTCATGAACAAGTTTAATATAAGTTTGTATCAATTGGCAATGAGTGTTAAATTCTTTTTATTATACAACAGTATTTAAAACACTAATAACACGAAAATACATATCTTTCTGTTGAAAAACATAGCCCGTTACATAAACAACACCAAAACTAACGTCATTTACGGGAAATAATGATGTCATTTAGAAGATAAAGTTATGGCACGCTATACTACATTTATAGTGTAGTACCAGAATATACATACTCTTTATACCAATCCGGATACTAGAAAAGTCATGTGATAAATTTTATCTCAATTAATGTGAAGAGGAATGTTAGTTCATTGAATATCCAGAGGAAAAAAACACCACTGAACACGATCAATGTAGCACAGTTTGTTAAATGCAACTTTTTTTATATATAACAATACTTTTAGAACCATTGAATTGATCCTGAGACAACACAACAAGCAAACAGTTAGAACATTGTAAAAGAGAGGTTTAAGAGAATATTACTGGTACTTGTTTTTTCTTGAATTTTTTAAAAAAACTGCTATCTCGTATTTTGAGATAAGGTATTTTACTTCCCGGTCTGGACAAACTACAGACCTTTAAGGTATGAACAAAGAGACCAGTATTCACATAGTTGGACTAAAATGTATCCAAAGATACATTCAGTACAATCATACTTACACTTTTACATAAAATATTCAGTCTGATAATGTATACATATTTACACTTTGACATAAAATAAACTGAATACAATAAATAAGTAAGTGGAAATAAACTGGTAAAAGGGAAAAGGTAAAACATGCTCAACCTTCGAAACTGATAAAAATGTAAAATTAAAAGTGTTTGAATTTATGTAAGTATATGACATATGAAACAAGATCATTGAGTGAATAATAAGCAGAACCCGTTACCTAAAATTATTAGCAAGACAGATCAACAGATGAATCAGTAACTGATGGACCCGTAAAACATGGTTTATAAATTCTTCAATGCTGAGAAAATCAATGAAAACACTTAAAATAAAATTGATAGAACATGTAAATATCATGAAAACACATTAACACACAATAAACAAACATTATCAAATGAACCTGACTCTGCAAAAAGTCATTTGATATTAATAGCATTAATTTTTATTTATTAACTCCAAGTCCACTCACCTATTTCGTAATGTAATATAATATTTTTTCGGAATTTTAACCATCATTTTGATTAGTATTTTCTAATTCTATTGCATAATACTTATCAAAACTATTAAATTTGATTTAATTTAGATTATTTTAAAACATTTTTACATTTATAAGGCATATAACATACTATGACAAATGACACATGCATACTAACCCGATCCAGCATCCTTAATACAAGTTTAAAGAGATGGTTTCACAAACAATCTTAATTACCGGTAATTTGTATAAACTTAATAAATACTAAATCATCTTGACTTCATGTAATAAAATTTAATGATAGGCTAAAATATACTAGTAAAATGTTGACTGAACTGTTAAAGTAATAGGGGTCCAACTGTCCCCTTTAGATAATTATGGGGACACTCTACTGAAGGGAACAGCAGATAGGTTGATAAGGGAATGTATCTCACAGCACCAAATAAAAGGGAGGTAAATAAAGCCTAAGTGTAAATATTACAATTATACAACATAACGGTAATCTCATGCTAGTAAGAATGAAGTGTAAACTTTGTTAGTTGATGGTTGCACGTCGCCTTGGATATCCTTCCACTTTGATCTCGGCATCAGCTCCTGACAATGGGTCACGTAACAATTTATCAAAGTCATCTGTCTCACCATAGTAACGAAACTGTACTAGAAGCTGAAAGTTCTGGTTAAGGAAAATGTAAGACATATCGTTGGCTTAGAATTAAAAGGTCGTAAGTACTACTTACGACAATAAAAGACTCATGCATTCTCAAGGCGCTTCTTATGAGCCTATTTGCATGAAAATCAGAAGTGGTCATGTCAAAACTGAAGTTGAAAAAGCTTTTTTTTCTATAAGTAAAGAGTAGTTTCTCGTTTTCTCAAAACATTGATTTTGTACTTGCAACCTTCTAATTCTAAGCCAGTGATATAGAATATACTATAATAGCAGAGGTCTCATTTTGATATGAGTGTAATCGTGGTATGTGATGTTTTTATGTTTTCTGTGCTTGGCTGGTTAAGTAGAATGCTGCCTTCCCTGTCCTTCTTTCTATCATTATCAACTCAATAAGTCCATTGGCGATAAAATAAATGAAACAAAATGATTTCTTCAGTAACTTGCCCTTTACTTGTAGGAAGTACATACACCATTATGACAAAATGCTCAAAATTAGTATTAAAAATAGAATATAACCACCAAACACGAATAACAGTTAATGTATATTCATTTGATCACAACGTTTCGCCCAGAAGGTTTCTTCAGGTGATGATTATACATGTACAAACAACCTTTTTTTCAAAATTAGTATTCACATAGCTGTACACAAACTTCACATTACACATTTTATTCCGCAACCTCCATATTGGCTATGGTCTTTGTCAAATGGATCATTTTGTAGTTGCTTAATTAGAGAAATGGCAAGTTAGTACTAGTTGAAGATCAATTGAAAGAAAGTGAGTTATGTCCACTGGATGTTGTATTTGACACCAAAAAAATGTGTTTGTTGTTTTGAAAAGAGACGTATTTGACACAGGTCACCCATGGTATTTGATTGTTAACTTATTGACAAATTTAGTCTGAAATAATCTGTGTAAAATCTTATGAAACCCAACAAATAAATGCAAATCTACAATGAATGTGAATTCTAAACAAAAGGATACAGATGAATCAAGAAAGATAACTCCGAGACTTCCAATAAGCCATGGTAGATGTTTTAACACATAGCTAGCTTCTAAACTTCTTACTAAGATTGCTAAACCATACGTGAGATTTCCTAGCACAGCTAGAATAAACATCATCACAGACAACCCTTCTGTAGACTTTCTCTTGTACTGAAATGGTATACGAAATATGTAAAACTAACATAAACCAGCTTAGCTTATCTTAACAAACCAGCTCAGGGATTGTCAAACATTGAACCAGTGTAACGGAAACCAGTTACCTATCAATGTAAACCAGTCAAACATGTCTTAGTTAATCAGATTAACCAGTTCAGGGATAGTGTCTTACATTAAACCAGTCAAATCAATCTGATAAAACCAATCTATGTTTATGTTTATATATTCCGGTTTAACACGGTTTCTCAACAATTTTTCAGTTATATAATTATAGTTGCCTATTTACCTAACAAGTTTTCCTGAGCTGTATCCTAACCAGTTACAGTATAGTACTTACTTACCCTTCCAAAAGGAACCAGGAACTTTTCATGTGGATGAAAATCAAAACTGCCAGGTTACAAATTCAGCATACTAACTACTGACCACGGCCAGACCAATATAACCTGTCTTGGTTAATCAGTCTAACTTATCTTAGTATATTAAACTAGTATAACCTATCTTAGCAAACAAGTGCTCACTGAGTCCTGATTACTCATCAAAATGATATGGGTTATTAAAGTAGGTGTGTTTTTTATATGAAAATAGACTGAGTATAAAATACGGCATAGAGTAATGCCGAACAAAGGATTCTTATAAATGGTTGGCCACAAAATTTAATATTTATTTTAATTCAAACAAGTTATAAACATTTAACAAATGCATCTTCAAGATAGTGTTTTAAGTAAATCATTCCACACAGACACAATAATTTGTTGTAGATAGTATTACCACTGGGCAACCTATAAGTATACAGAAAATAGTTACTTACATTTTTCCACATTTGTCCCAATCTGGAGAATGTATAGAACACACTAGATACGATACCAATAGCATAACCAATTTCATCTGTTAAATTCTGTCAAATAGATACCACATAAGTTCATAAATAGCATCACCCCCTGTTTTACTTCACACACAACTTACATTATCATCAACCCTTATACATGTATGGTACAACCTCTCCAGAGCGACCCTCTGTAGAGCAACAACCTCTCTATAACAACACCTTCACAATTTCACGAAGATGATGTTTACTTTAAATCTAACCACTGTAGAGCAACAACCAATGGCCAATATTTGCAGCTTCCAAAGTGTGTTGCTTTATAGAGGTTGTACTGTACTTATATTGAGCAGGAAGGCTTATCATATATTGCTGACTATAAAAAAGATTATATTAAGTCAGGCAGGGAAGGCAGCACTCAACTTAACCAGCCGAGCACAGAAAACATTAAAAACACATAAAGCACTGAAAACACGGCATCCCGTCCTGAAAGTCACACATGTGTGCATGATTGATAAATCTGACGCCTACCCTTAATATACAGAATACAACGTTAACAAGAGCCTTTCTTTGTTTTTCGAGTCAGGTTAAAGAGGTCATGTGTTATACCCATGCATAATATGCACATAGACTTTTAAAGGGAGATAATACTCGAAACCTGCCAAATTGGTAAATGACCACCGACTTCGAGGTAAGAGATAGAAAGTTTGCGAGATACATGTAGTACTACAAGGAATCTGGGCGCATTAACCAACATGTAACTTTCTCCAAAAAGACTCTTTGGTTCTTTAACGCATTACGTGTATAACACCGATACACAGGAGACTATGTTGTGGTTTCCAAACAGTAAATGTGTAGTTGGTTGGGAAACGTTGAAAAGCATTTCTGAAATTTACAGTGCTCCAGCAGTGAATCGTATAAAGGATCTCTGGATTGGTAGTCAAGAGTGCTAACTACTCGACCATTGTCCTAACCCAAGTATAAACTTCATAAAGATCAAACTTGAACTTACTTCAAATATATGTAAATGATATTTCAAATTATGTGACAATAAAGACCGTCCAGCTGGATGTCGTATAGAGTCATGTGACCTATCTACAAACTGTAACGACTGATGTATACAGAGTACCATGGCACCAGATATACATAGTACCACCTGAGGGACTCCCTGTGTCTGTATACTTGACTGTATTGGTTCATAACCTGAAATCAAAACAAAATACATGAAAACATTGTGTAGGTTACAATCTACTTCAGTCTTAACTCAAGCATACTGGTAAGTAGCCCGATGGAGCGAAGTGTAATGTAGTAACTGTGGGTACTTATTCATTTACTAAACACTTACTGACTTAGTGTTTGCTCTACTTTTTCAACAACCATGCCCTTTGTCTTGATTAGCATGGTGAACTTACACATACACAGTTGCTTCAAATTACTTGTTTTCAATATTCATAGATATAAGACAACGAATACCAGTCCACAGAATGTTTGAAAATGTAGAGCAAGCACATCACAATCTGTAACAACCCATGTCTATTTAATCACTACATGAAATGAACAGTCAAAGGGAGGTAAATGGTGGAAGCAGGGACTGTACCATTATACACCGTACAAACATTATTTAAAAACTTTTATAAGGTTCTTTGTGAACATAAACATGTTTTACTAACATCAACTGCAGGGGTTCCACTAGCTCAATTTATATAGAAAATAAAGAAAAACTTTGTCAGGCCTGTAGCCACACAAAGACCCACCAAGGCACCTGTGTCGGAGAAAATTTGAGAAATTACCAAATAAACATGTCTTTTGACGAAAAGAATGCCTCAAATATATGCTAGAAAATATTTGCCTCAGTGTTTTTTTGTCTCTGGATAATGCCCTTTTTGTGAAACACTATAAACCTGAAAAAACTGAAAACTTGCACCCATGGGCTATATGAGAAGAGAGTATAATTTATAATGGCTACCACAAGTAAAGAACATCCTACCTTTACGCTTTTTCTTCCATATAAGATTGTAATACAGGAACTGAGAAAACAACATCAGATCAGCAAACACAAAATATATAGCCAGATAAACCTGAAATATAGAGCGAGATAAACCTGAAATATGTAGCAAGATAAACCTGAAATTTATAGCCAAATAAACCTGAAATATATAGCAAGATAAACCTGAAATATGTAGCGAGATAAACCTGAAATATATAGCCAAATAAACCTGAAATATATAGCAAGATAAACCTGAAATACATAGCGACAGGCCCTTCCCCTGGGGCAGAAGGCACTGTGGTACCCCAGCGCCTTAAAGCCAAAATCAGCTTCCGTACAGAAATTAATATTCAAAGACCTCTGTCATGAAATGATGAATATTAATAGAAACCATCAATTTTGAAATAATTATGTTGGCATGGCTGAGATATTATAATCGTACTTAAGCCAGGGGTTCCACTGGCTTCTGAATCTGATTAGGGTCATTTTGATACTTTTGACTAAATTTTACCATTTTATAGGCAAAGTACCCATGATTTGAAGAGAATATTACCCTTCAAACCAAAATCTTGGGGTCAAAATGTGGCTTTTTAGAAATTTCAAGGGGCAAAACCCCTACCCCTGAGTCAAATGGAACCTGTGTTAAACTAACAATTTACCTGTAGAGGAAGCTGTTTGGTAAGTATAGCACCCACAAGATTGGCTGTATCCCCTAATGTCCACATCAATATAAGCATTAATGAGATACCTTCTATACCTTGTATGTGACGGAAGTTTTTTATCATTTGTCTGAAAAAGTTGAATTTCAAAAATGAGAAATATAAAGAATGAGCAGAATGTTGTGAAAACCAAAGTGATGTACATGTATACTATTTTTTAAAACTTCTTCAGCATATCATGTTCTATGCAAAAATAGCAACATTTGATCTAGTCACAAAAAATACCATTTAAATTTTGTTAGGGACCAAAATTTGTTTTTAATTTCAGGGATCATATGAAAATTCTGATGCAAGACTAGAGCACTAGAGCATCACTTGCAAGAACCTGATTAGAATCCCAGAATGATTATCTAGGAGTAGTATACTTTTCTTCCTATATGTGACTTTGGCAATAGTTGTGTCCTCCAATCCATACATGGAGAATTGCGGAGGATACAGGAGACTGATCCTCCAGACACTTAAGGCCAATGGGATCGGACCAGATTGCATGGTTTATAATCAAGTGAAAGGTTAATGATTATGATTGGGAAAAGACGAATGATCTTCAAAATGCAGGTACTTACGGTATTGACACAACCATCCAGGTAACTATGGAAGCAAGTCCTAGTACTTCCGATGCAATACCTTTTCCATCCCAAACACAATCACTGAGTACTTTATAAATCCACTGTATGCCATCACTACAATTATTTGTGACAATAAGAGATCCATTGTCCCAATCAACATTATAGGATTGGCCAAGTAATGGATGCCATGGCATAGTTACAGTGGTACAGAGAGTATTGGTTGGTTAATGATGTTGTTGCTTTCAGTACTAGCAAAGAAGCTTATCAAACTTCTGACAGCCACTGGGCACATCAATTTTTCAATCAGTAGATATCAACTTCTGACAGTCACTGGGCACAACAATTTTTCAATCAGTAGATATCAACTTCTGACAGCCACTGGGCACATCAATTTTTCAATCAGTAGATATCAACTTCTGACAGTCACTGGGCACAACAATTTTTCAATCAGTAGATATTAACTTCTGACAGTCACTGGGCACATCAATTTTTAATCAGTAGAGATCAACTTCTGACAGCCACTGGGCACATCAATTTTTCAATCAGTAGATATCAACTTCTGACAGTCACCAGGCACATCAATTTCTCAATCCGTAGATATCTTTATTTGTAAAGAACCATTCCATTAATGAGTGCTGAAACAAAAGCAATATAAAAATGTCATATTTCTCTAAATTTGTATCTCATCACAATCATGACAATAAGGCCTTAAAATTGTTTTGTTTTCTGGTAACTTAAGTAAGTTATAACAATATAAAATTATTAAGAATAAGTAAATTTTTATGTTAGGTTGGGCTACCAGAAATAAACAATTTGTTTAGGCTACACCTTACAAGAAACTTGCTTGGAACAACATTGTGTAATGCCCGAAGATCTTCCTCTTCTCGATCCAGGGACGAACCCACCTCCCCACTATTTTAGCGCGAAACAAAAGCCCGCACTCACACGCCAGTGCGGGGACATTGGAAAGGTAAAAACACTGGTCAGTTCCCCTCCTATGCCCTGCCCCGGAGTTCGGGGTGGGAGGCAGTGGTTTCAATTGACTGATGCAAAATACTAATCAGAATTGATTGAACAACACAATGCATCATACTTATAAGGTTATTTATGATTTAAAACATAAAATATTTAAATTTTAATTTACCTTAGCTTGCAATTTAGCCACATTGTCTGTGAACTTTAAATAATGTACATGCCGTATGTAAAGGATGAGTAAATTCTCAAGTAAGACACGTGACGAAATGTATCATTCACGACACGTTTAAATACAAAGGTTCAGTGAATGTAGGGTTCAAAGAGTTTATGTCAACGACTGTATCCGAATTTTTGTCTTCTCCGTAGTTATTCAACTTCGAAAACAGTGGATTACTTCAGAAAGGTTCGTGTAAAGAAATTAAAAGTAATAAATGGTATTCTTTACATTGAAATATGTAAAGTTATTACCTTATAAATCACGTTTTCGTCAGATCGCTTGACGGGGCGTCTATTTTTTGTTTATAAACAAATTTCAACGGTCACATGACTTTTGACCTATGAACTCCAACCCGGAAGTAGTCGCTTAGCGGAAATAGCCGAATGTAGCCGTCTCCTTGCGGACCGTGTAAGGTAGCCATTTTTGTGTCAGATACTTGTAAATCTGTAAACATCTACCATAGTGCAATACACATTGTACTTATATTGTTATAATGGTGTTATGTTAACATTAAGCATTGCTTTCAATGTATATTTGTTTCTTAAACAGGAGACTGAGCTTGGAAACAAGCTTCATAACTAGGACCTCTTTGGAGGGACTCACGAACATCAAACATTTGCGTTGCAATGAATGGAATTCGTAGTAAACCGGAAACGTCACCACCATCACAAATTGCAGGACAGGCGCAGTCAAGAAACATAAGTTTCCATTATACTGGTACGCTTATTTATTTGCTTTCTACCTTACTATTTCATAAAATACTACCAACTCTATACGTGGACACCTGCCGGCAAACATGTCGCTGACATGTGAACATCCCGTAAGAGAAAAAAATTTACGTCATCGCATATGGTCCATGTATTTCTTCTACAAATTGCTTGTTACGCATCACATATGTTATAGGATTTGGTATATATTCTTATAAATGGATTATACTCTTAGAACAAAGTGTGTTAGATAATTTTGTGACAGACTTCCTTGTTGAACATATTTGTGGTCTCGTGATCTTCAACAAAGATAAGATCTTGTGCCTAATATGCTGTTCTTCAGTTTCCAGTATGTGAATAAGCCCGTCTACTGTTAAGGACTATTTCTGAATTTTTAATTTGGCGTTACATACATGGTTTTGTTGTTCCAAATTGAAAACAAATATGACCTGTCTTCGTACTGTGTCAATTTATGAACATGACTCATTAGTCAAATGTCTTGTCATTTTCTATTAACAACCAATGAACCGTGTTCTTCTTGCAAGTAGTTTTCAAAAAAACAGTTGGAATTGGAAAGTGAAATGTTAACTGTCCTCCCTCGAAGTTGACCAATCTGGCAGGGAAAAACAATCATGAGAATGTCAACACATTTATGACTGTAATTTATACTTTCCATGCATCTACCTTTCAGTTTTAAGAATTCCACATACGTAAAATAGCTGGGGTTTTTTTAACCTGAGGGATAAGGCCTTGCCTTTCATTAAGGGGAAAAATATTGGTATTTAAGGAAATGATTTTGTTGAGGTGAACTTCATTTTTGGGTGACTGCAGGATTTTAAAGATTTTTTTCCTGGGGAAGGCCCTACCGGTATTATATTGCAAAAAAAGGCCTGAAAAGTGGCATAGTATCTGGTTGTAAATTCAATGTATTAGAGGTATCTATGCAATCGCTTTAAATCAGTAACACAATGGATGTACTTTGTGAAAATAGTTTCGAGGTTAAATCTGTTGAACTACACCGGGACCACGGATACATGGAAGACTACCTCTTGGTTTCTAACTAGTTTATTTCCAGTTGGGAGACTGAATATCATTTCAAACTTGCTAAAATTTCCAGTTCACTGGCCAACATTCGAACCTGTCACCTTGGCATTTGTAGTCTAGAGCGTTAACCATACAACCACCTCGGATGACACAATGGCCAAGTGGATAATGCTCTTGACTATGCATTGAGAGGTCCCGGGTTTGATACTTTATAATTTTTGAATCACTTTGCCAGGCAACTAGATCAACTGGTCAGTAACCCAGGGGTAGTCTTGCATGTATCAGGGGCTGTGAACTTGACATGTTTAAAAGAATCTATCCTGAAAGAGCTAGCCTAGAGTTACACACATGTATAGATTCCATGTTTTATCAGCCAGTCTGGCAAGGAAAAAACAAAGAGTCAAGCATTTATGACTGTCTCATTCAATCGCAAACGATAAACTGCATGATTTTCAGTGCAGGTGTTAAATATTTTTCAATAAATAAACAGTAGCAGCTGTGTGTACGTAATAATTATTCTGAACAATGAACAAAATTTAAAACATTTTAAAATATTCAATGAAGCCTTGTATCACAAGCAATTACAATATCACAATATTCATTAGGCTTGTACATTACACGTTTGCTAAATGGTTACTCGTTCATGAACTTTGGGTATTTTATTTAGATGAAGGATAATTTAATAAATTACTTAATGATGTCTGGAATGCCATGTTTTGCCTCCTACGAAATGAAACTTGTGATGTTTTCCTTGATCTAAGAGTATAAGGTTTCTTAACTTGAAAACCTTTTTATGATTATTCCCCATCATAATATATCTTCAGAGAAATGAGTTTGTTCAACTTTAGCATTAACATGAATCTGTATCTGGTCAGTAATAAAGAAGAGTGTTGTCTTCTCTTGATTTAATGTAACTTAAAGGATGAAATTCATGACTAACAGTAACTAATAATAATAAAAAATGTAGATTATGTCCAGCGTAACCTCTTATTGTTAAGAAATTAAGGTGAAACATTTATTTTGGGTCAAGGACATGTGGCACAAATAACATGTGTGCTAATTTGTTGTAAACCACCGTTAATCATTGCTGTATGAATCGGGACATTTATGTTTAGGAAGTAGGGGTTGCAGTACAGAAGGTAAAACACTCTCAGGAATATGCAGACTATGATAAATATTTAATTGTTTTTCTTACATTTCAGGGGAAGAGTTTCAGCCGCAGGGAAACTTTCCGTCTAACTTCCCCCCTACAAGTCAGCAGTACTCAGTGCAGGTGAGTTACAGTCCATGTAATGGTTCCTATGTCGTGAAATGGTAGTTGCCAAGAGTCACTTTTATTAGAGTGCTTTATTGAATTTGTGACAGTGATATGAAGAGTAATGAAGACGCTCGTGTGTTCACTTGAAGAACTTAATTATATATTTGCTGCCTATGTTCTAGAAAATGAACAAACCACAACCTTATTGATTTGAAGACATCACATTATATTGGAATTACTAAACTGTCACACCTTTGATTTGGAGTCAACCTTAAATACCAGAATACACTGGAATAGTCTTACATAAATTGGATAGTGAAATACGACTTTAATGCAAGGTGTTGTTTAAAATGTAGTTTAAATGCTGGTGTGTTTTTCTATTGTAGCCTTTAGGTCCTTCGGGAAGCTATGACTTAGGCAAACCTGGATTTAGCGCCCCACGAATGCCGAGTCCTGGTCTTGGACAGCAACAGCAAGCTATGTATCAACAGCCTCAACCTGGTGTGAGGCAGACTGCCGTGAGTAGCTTTATATATAAGTTATAGTCTGATTATTACATATTTTATACCACTCAAGCAGCATCTCAGTCAGAGTCTCGTATAATCATAATGATAATTATAGTTGAGACTGTTCAAATAGTCTAACCTGTATTCACATCATTTACAGTTAATGTGCTCACTGGTTGTCATCAAAATGTAGAAAATATCATACAAAAATATCTACGCGCTTAAGCTTTAAATGCATGGACATTGGTTATCTTTCCTAAATAATCGATTGTTAAAAAAAGACAATCAAGGATTTTTGGTTGATCATCAAGTATAATCAATAATCGGAACGACACTGCATGGAACATGTTAGAAAACTTGTCCAGTATGATTGATAGTACTATGATGACATTGCAAGCTTGCAACTTTTGCAGGATCTTCAATAAATCTCTCCAGTGCTTTGATATTTGGACCACAATTTTGTCTAGAAAGATTATTCAACAAATATGTTTACTTTTCAGCCATTTTTTCAGGCAGGACAACAGAACATGAATATTCGACATCCAAGATTCCCAGGGGGTAATACATCTAATCTAGCATATGTCCATCCATTTGTTATGTATTCAAACCCCAATCAACTTGGTGGGGGACAACAGCTCATCATGAACCAAAATATGGTAAGTGGAACATCTTAAAAAATATTAAAACCTAGCTTTCAACATCTCAACTCAGGGATTTCACTAGCTTCTGAACCTAAGTCTTGAGGGTCTAAATGTGGCTTTTTAGAAATTTTAAGGGTCAAAACCCCTACTCCCGAGTCAAACGGAACCCCTGTCAACCATCGCCACTATGTTTATTATATTACCAGATTGAAAGTATACATCAGGGGTTATATTGAAGTTATGTTTTCGATCTATCAGCTCTTACAGATCTGTATTATATTAAAGGGTAAATTTTAATTTGTAAGTATAAACAAAGATAAATGTCAACAAAAACATGTGTAGAAATTAATTATGTGCTAAAGTCATCTGGCTTAGTTTGTTCCTTCGAATATTTGATCATAACTGTATTGGAACATTACCTGTAAGCATTCAGCACATTCTCTCAGTACTAGCTCTTAAACATGTTGGTTCTGTTCTAAATGACCGTACCAACATGCGCATCCAATGAAAATAAAGCTGTGAATGATATTTCAAGAAATACTGACTAACTTATATTAGACAATGGATAAATCAGAAAATATAAAAAAGTGGTCGTTTTTGGAATCATTTAAAAAAAAATGCCCTAATATGTAAATTATTGATGTTTTGTTTGCAGATGCCTCCACAGACCAGAATGCCCAACCCGCCGTACAACGCGGGTATTCCATCTAATCAGACCAGTATACATTATCCTGTCCCACAACAAACAAACATACCATATTCCAGCCAAGGTTATGGTAACCAGCCATTATTCCTAGGCAGTCAAGCCACATCAAACCAGAGGCCACCTTCTGCACCGGGTCAGGCCCCACCAGCAAAACATACAAGAAGCATATTGAAGATAGAGGATCCTAATACAGGAAAAGATATGACAGAAGAAATTTTGCGATTGCCTCATTCAACAGAAACCTCAACTGCAGACACTCGTTCTAGAAGCACACCACTTAGTGGTACTACCACTGAGGTTAGTGTGTATTACTCTTATCAAGGGCTTATTAACGCAATATTTTGGTATTTAAGTGGGTTGCAAAACTTTCCATATAAATTTGCTTTTCCTTTCCAATGTTTTGTTTCATGGGATCAAAGTTAGCCAATGATAATTATAGAGTAAGAAAAAGAATATGTACCATTGAATTTACATTCGACTTCAGATTATGTGTCCATTTAGCCCTCTGTACATATACCCCCTTAATAGGGATGAAATCCTGGTTTTCATTTATGTTGATTATTAGTGTTCAAAATATTTTCTACCACATTGGTAAGTATTGTTGTATGATGAAATTTGTCTAATGTTTATGAGGAGTCGGGCCTTAAAATCTTCATAGAGCAAGGCAGATGACCACAAAATAAAAATTCCACTCCCCGTGCAGCAAAACTAGAAATGGCTTGAATATCTTGTAATATCCAATGTGTCGTCTTTCAGCCTGCTCCAACAAATGTAGGACCACAACAAAGCGAGATTGCTGCTATATTTGCTGCTCAAGTTGCTGCAAAACTGAACACTACAGGGGGACCTAGTCTCACCAACCAGTCTGCGCCCCAGAATCAGGCGGCACCAGTTGGGGTACCTCCACCATCTATGGGTGCTGGTGGTGAACCCCCACAGGTTAGTGCAATGGTTCAGCAGAATATACCCCCACAGTTCCCGCAACCAACCCAGCCAGATACAGTAACATACTCACAGCCACCGCTCCAACAGGCTGTACCTGAGTATCAAACCAATGTAGCTGATGGCAGTGTTACGCAATCACCAAGTCTTTCAAACGGCGATCCTGTTACTTCAGAAGTTTCACAACCTTCAAGCGAAGTAGTAGACAAATCAGTGAGTGATTCATCTAATATAACAAAAACTCAAGCAACCTCTGAGTCAGTGACAGTTAGTGTAAAAACTAGTCCTTATGTGGAGGAAAGAACTAATGTTAGTGCTGTTGAAACAATAGACACAACTAGTGTTAGAGAGCAAACACCAGAAGTGAATATTGTGCCACCAACACCGGTAGAAAAGGAACCAGAAGTCGAGATACCAACCAAGGCAGTGGAACCGGCGTCGGAAGTCGTCTCGGGTAAGTTACAGTTTTAATTTTGTTGAATAACCATGCAGCACAGTTGTGTGTAATTTTTCGTTAATTTATTTTGCCTAGATCAATCACTCTTCAGTCATATATATATATATATACTATACTTTTGGTCCAAATAGGCCTGGAATAGTTCTGGAATTTGTCTTTTGTTCTTTGAAAACGAAAAATGTCAGCATTAGTCCTGGAATAACTAAACAAACTTTACAACTCCTTGGAAATTGTTTAGTATTAGTAAAACATTGTCTGATCAAATAAAAAATATGAAAATAAAGAAGATAACAATGAGTTGTACAAAAGTAACGGGTATAGTTGTTTTTGCGATATCGTCTGTAGCTGACTAGCTGTTGTATAGATTGATAAGTTTGGGGAGAGTAGTGCATGTATATTCAATTAGTAGTTATATACGTGTACAAATAACAATTAATCCTATTCTGACATTTGTAATTTGTTTTGTCACAGACAAAATTATTGGCATTTCAACCAAGTAGAGTTGAATGAAATTGCATGCCTTGGGAAAGCCCCATCAATAATGAGGTGTCAAGATTGATTTATACAAGTTGTAATAGAACTTGTTTCGCAGCAGAAATCTTCAGTAAATTTATATAAACTCTTATTTGTATCCATTTACAGTACCCAAGAAACAGAAAGCTAAAAATAAGTTCAAAGAACTGAACAAGAAAGGTGAACAGAAAGTAGGATCTGAGTTTGATGCATATACAGATACTTGTGTAGTAAGTACATTCATCTTCTTACACTGTTTACATACTCTCCCAGTTCTCCAGAACCTCGGTTTTGAAATTAAAATTATGAGAGCTGCTTAAGCATATAAAGGCCCAGGAGAAGTAAGAACAAAAGTAAAAATTCCCCTCATCCACAGAACGAAAAATAAAATTATTTGATATGGCAGCCCACAAGCATTATTTATCATAACACCCACTGTCACTGATATGTTTTTATCGTCCCCTGGGCCCAATATCGTGGAACAACCCTGAGTTTAACCCTGTTTTCTGAAAGTTGAAATAGCTTGTTTGGTCCACTCTTACACTGTAATCTTCCATACCGTTATGTTCAGTGATCACTGCCACCACAAGTTTGTCAAACCACATTTTGACAAACTCGTACTCATGATTAATCGTACCTTATATTCGCACAGCGCTGATTTAACGACTGAACATCACAGTTGATTGTGGGTTTAAGTGTTATGAGCAAAACAGCATTGACACAATAGGTTTCAGTGGCGAGAGGCCATCATGGAATCGCACTGTCACAGTTTATCTATTGTCATGTGGTATTTCTGATGGCAGTGGTTAAAGTAACAACACATGACATTTTCACTGTGGGGATTTGTTGGCCATGATATTTTCTTTTTGCATACTAAATGTTTTATAGAAAATTAGAAACTAAAAACGTACAGGGCCGGTATTTATAAAGCATATTAGTTGAAAACTAAGAATTTTTTTAAAATCTCAAAATTTCCCTTTGTGTATCGGCTAAGTATTACAAACAAGATTATTAATTGCTTACGTATTGTTCATGCATTATGTAGAGAGTTACTTTAGTCACTAAGGAAACTTTGATTATTCTTCAATTTGTTGAAATTATACAGATCGCAAATGTTTGGCTTAAGTCAAAACTATTCAAGTTTCCATTAAGATGCTTTATAAATATCAGCCCTGGTCAAATTCTAATAAATATACTAACAATCCTAGTCCAGTGTATAGTGGTAGGAGATGGTTTATTGTCGAGCCCGCTTGCGGTGAGTGAGACTTAGTCGCTACTTTTGGTGTATACGTGCGTGTGTCCGTCCAATTTTATACGGACCAGAACTTTTTGACCAATCTTACTTATATTTGGCATGAATGTTTCCCTCCATGATGAGGAGTGTTGTGCACAAGCCCTAGGTTCCTATCTCAAAGGTCAGGGTCACTGTTGGAGGTCAAAGGTCAAATTAAAGCTTGTCCGGACCATAACTTTGCTATACATAGACCAATCTTTCTTATATTTGGCATGAATGTTAACCTCCATGAGGCGGATAGTCAAGCCCAAACCCGCAGGTTCCTATCTCAAAGGTCAGGGTCACAGTTAAAGGTCAAATTAAAGTTTTTACGGATTATTCTTTATGCATGGTGGGATTAGATGTAACTTAGCACATTTAAGTTGCTGTTTTTAACGTGCGTCGAAGCTCGAGGGCATTAATTTCTAGTAGTGTTTTATGTAGTAAATTCTGCTATTCCAATCAGAATTAAGCAATTTATAAGTGAGTTAGGCGTAGTGAACATACTTCACTTACAGAGACATTTGATCAGGGAAATGTGAAGTATTGTCTATATGTAAACTAGCAGCCATTAAATTTTGAATTATTTATCATATATCCAATATTTAATCTGTGACTTCGATAAATCCATTGTTTCGACATTTCAAACAGAATGGTAATTTTCAGATAGTCTATAATCTGTATATGGTTTGCACCCTAGTCCTTGTTCTAACCATTACAGCAAGGAGTGTAGCATCAATTTGTTAAAACTGCACCAAACAAGGGTCCTGTGATTCTGGAATAATTGGGAAATCTGGATTTGCTGCATTAGAAAGAATTATCTTTTCTGTACAAAATAAGGCATTTGATGAAAAATTCAAGAATGAACAAAGTTAGGGTCATATTAAGTTTCATAATCTGAATGTTAACAATAAAACAATGTTTGAAACCTCATTAAGATTTGTAGGGATGTGTGTAACAATGATAATGGCATCTGAAACAGACATACAACTCGTTTTCAGGATGAGGTATTATGCCTCAGTAGGACCATTTCAGGATTGGGTATTATGCCTCAGTAGGACCATTTCAGGATTGGGTATTATGCCTCAGTAGGACCATTTCAGGATTGGGCATTATGCCTCAGTAGAAACCCTAACCAAATTAGTCCTTAAAAAGGCAGTCTTCAAGGTTCTTAAAGACTATCAGATCCCAAATCCCTGTATTTTGCGATTAACCTCATGTTAGTTTATGCCGGAAAGTTTCACTTATTTGATGCCACACAAAGAAAAATGTCTCATTTCAGGTTAATTGTAAGTAAAATATTTGTATACTGTTACTAAAAATTGAAAATAAGTTCACAAACAATAATCAACAATAATGTTTGTTAGGTATGAGATATTGTTATGAAATTTGCTGTATAGATTGTCTTGTGTGAATATGCAGTTCACTTTTGAAAGTGGGGCTGGTGTGGGGTCAAGGTCACTGTTATAACAAAAATTTGTTGCCCATCCCTGAGTTCATTTCCATGTAAGATTATACTCACAATTGGATTTGTATAAATGAAAGCTTTCTGCTGAGTTTATTCCAGAAACTTGCATGTACCAGAGTATGTTAGATTTGTCTTTAATTCAAACTCTTGATTTGAGCAAAACCTTAAAATTTGAGCTAAGATTTCTGCTTTTGATGCTTCTGGAGGTCAGGCCAAGCAGGGCTCTCATTTGAACATTTTCTGAAAAAAATCCCCTCCAATCCCCTGTATCAGTTGTTATAGCTTGAAATTGGCTTTTAGTTCATTTAATATGTATTACTTTTATAATAGTATTGATATTTATAACCGACAAAATTTCCCTTTTTCTTCAAAACGACGCGAAATTCCACTACCTGAGAGCCCCTGGCCCCAGTCCCAAAAGTGAAGTGAGAGCCCTGCCAAGGAATCAGGGTAGTAATCTCCATACAGCACAGCTCAGTTCTGTCTGAGAATTGTAGTTTCATATGGCCCCAACAGAACTGAAACCGAAGTAACACTTAGACGGACCTAAGGATACACATTATCTCAGTTCCGTATTGAGTGTTACATCGGTTTTCATTTCCTTATGAAAACAGCAAAATCTGTGACGGTTATTATAAGTGGTGTATCAGGATATCTACCCTGGGAATGATGTCTCCAGAGATTAATAGTTGTAGAAGTTGTTTTACAATCTATCAAAAATAAATTCTGATGGGACAAAACCATGTAAACCGTTCCAGGGCTCTCCATAAATGTTAATGTTGCCAACGCTGCTGGTGGATTGCTCTGTTTAAAACCACATTGTAAGCTAGCTCATTAGATACATGTATAATCAATGTGTCTATAAATAGCCCCATTTTTAGAAAATTGGGAAAGGTGGATGGACTTTTCTAAAAATTTATGCAAACTAGATTTTCAGAAATTAACACAAAGCCATGTGCTATGAAAAAAACTGTTTATTCAGCCTTGTTGTAAAAGATTTTGAAGGGTACACTTTGTTTAAATAAAAATTGTTATATTAGTTACACGAAATCTTGTTTGGGGTAATGACTTGTTGAATACATTACATTGGCATGTATTATGATATATCTTATTTGTGATTTTCTATTTATTTGCTTATGTGAAAGGATTTAACATTCATATATTTTTCACGAAAGCGTATGTGTTTTTTTCTCTCAACTTTTTTAGTTTGTTTCAAATAAAAATTAGACTTCTTAATTGGCAATTGATGCTCTTTAATTACTTGTTCAGCATAACCTAATAGTTACATATGAACCCTGGCTTGCTGCATGAATGTTTTATTACAGTTGAAAATTTCAAAACTGGACAAGTTGTCAATATTCGATTTTTTAATTGTTTTTGAAGATGTATAATTTATAGTTAACCTACTTCATTAATTTTGCTGCAGGCTAATTGTGTCACTCGGTGATATAAGAATTGATTGGTTATGTCATATATTACATGTCCTGTCATGTATTGATTCATGCCTGGTTGCCATGGTAACTGCTGTTGTGTAAAAAACGTTCTGTATAAAACATGCACTAACATTTGTTATTCATTATCAATTGATCATGTAACATATTGGGGTTGATATGCCATTAATTGTCTAGCAAACATTGTTATTATCTCGTAGGACCAGTCAACTTAATACTGAATATCCAGGCTCGTTTTGATGATTTTGTTCCAATTTTAACCTGAAATACCTGCTAATTTATTTAAAATTAAAGTTAATATATAATAACCTGTAAATCAGAAACACAGGTATAAATTAAGGGGTTTGGAAATTTCTGGAGTCAATGATTTACAAGTCACATGAAAGCCCTGTCATGTGTGGTTTGTTGATCGGGGTAGACTTGACTAGATCCTGATTGCTGTACACTAGATGTGTTAAATGAAAACTACTCTTTAGTACTCGAAAATTCTGGAAAACTTCTCAAAATTCATGGAAAATCTCACAGTTCCTAAATATTACTCAAACAGTCCAAGACAAGAACCTAAAAAAGTTATAGTTATTCACATGCAAGGATGCAGACATTGCAAGATCATAGAAGTTTTCCAGAATTTTCGAGTACTAAAGAGTACTTTTCATTTACATACAACAACAAACATTCAAAATGTATCTGATTCATCTGAACAAAAATGTTCGAATTTATTTTATCCTTCATTGTGGCTTCATTCAATGGCTAAATCACCTGTAATTTATGATATGAAATCTTGTCTTGTCTAGTCGCAATATTAAGAAGCAAAATACTGTGTTTATTAAAAAATGTCTGTTGACAGTAAAATGTTGAATGTTAACTTATTTAAGAAATAACGAATATGTGACCATATTTTATTGCGTAATAAAATATAGGCACGAGTGTTGATGCGTAGTAATTAAATCACGAGTGCGTAGCACGAGTGATTTAATGATCGCATCAAAACGAGTGCCTATATTTTATTACGCAATAAAATATTGCAACATATTCGTTATTTCGATTCTAACATCGCATAAATTTCGTATTTTACAGCAGCAAAATGCGACCTAATTTTTTACCTCTGCACCGTTAAATCTTACGCGCTGTTCAAATTAACGCCCCATATTTTGACTCTCGATTTATCGATTTTAATACGTTGTTGTTCAATATTTTCCATGCCGTTACATAATCGACATCTAAACAAATACACATCAAGTGAGATGAGAGAAGAAATACTTGTTTAAGTATCATTTACAGTAAATTCAGGCAATTGTGTGTTTTGTTCTTTAGTTGTCAATGACTCAAACTGCTCTACTTCCTGTTCGAACTAAAAGGACATGTATATCGATTTTTAAGCTATAAATAACGGATTGGTGTTGATCTGACATCCACGCATGTGTCTGATTAATAAAACAGGCACAAGGAATACTTCTAAACATATATTATGAGAAACCAAGGCGTGATGTGCGAAATATTTGCATTCAAACAGAATGCGCTATTTTCCATTCCACAAGTGACGTTGAAAAGCGGCGCTCATGTAAAAAGCTTTCCCGTAAAAACTCCACTGTTTAAAAAATATCGATTATTATTTAAACATGTGATTTTTGTTGGATCTATTTGCATCATTTTGTTTCTAGTATTTGTTTCCATTGAATTGTAGTATTTATAACCCAACTATAGCCACGAAATTTATGTAAAATTCCCGTTCTGTCAGTAGTACTTGTGAACGATGGGTAAATGGGAACAGCCATATTTTATCGCGGTAATAAAATATGGTAAGCTCAACATACGTAAAGAAGGCAAATCTCACGTGCTATGTTAGAATCCTTGATAAAGCATGTTGTTCCTTGATAAAGCATGTTATTCTTTGATAAAGCAGGTTTTTAATGCAATATATTGATTTTAGTTCAGTTAAACAAATTATGACAATGTGCATATTGCATAATATCTTTAATATGTAGAAGATGTCCGTACGTAGAACGTCCTAAATGGCACGTAGCGTGATTGTACCAGTTGTCTAGACAAGATATCATTGTTCACTGTACATTATGGGTTTAAAAATAAAGTGAAGACAACTCTTGGTAGTTTATGACAACAATGTTGTATGTATCGTTTCCCTTGATTATCAAGTGTGCTAAACAGTATACTTATATAAACCCATCTTTACTTGTGTAGTAGAGCATGGAACTAATGTAAATGTGGTCGCTGGTGTTATCTATGTATGCTCACATACCTTCATACCACAGTCTAAAGCTGACAAGTCCCGTGTGTATATCTAGCAGTGTGTACTGTACGGGCCAGATTGAGATATACTAGTAGTTTTTTACCGGATTTTCTTGTTGGTGACCGGCTTTTCTACTTCATGTGGTAGGTGTGTCTGTGTGTGTATGTATTTATGTGTTATCTTAAACTTTATACTGGAGTAATCTTTCATTGTTAGATTATAATGTAGACATGTGGAAATTGTGGAATGTAATATAGAGAATTTGAAGGTTATTCTAGCTGTGTGTGTTAGACTATAGGTAACATATTGGGATATATAAATACACAAACTGTTCTAGCTAGTTCTGGAGTTATAAAGTAGTGGTGTGATTTATAAATACCTCAGTAAGGTCACCTGAGGATAAGTGTATGTGTCGACTCACATAAATGGTGGTCAGGTGTATCTGGCTCTCCACACAGATGGGAGTTTTAAAAAGTGTAGATTTATCATTTATGGTCATAATGACTTGTGTCAATACTGAGGCTTTTAGCAGGGCATAAACTTACATGTTTTACTGCCTTAAAGGTCCAGACTTCCATAAAGTTTGACAAATGATTCATAAAAAAAAACTGAACGTTTATGGTAATGTTTGAACAAAATGGCTGATAACGCTTAAATGACCGAATTTAAATAGCCGATTATCTTAATGTTGACCCAGACCGGTATATACATATATACTGTCTTCATCATTCTACATCATGTGTTAATCTACATGTAACAAACAAGTCTAGTACAAACACAACTATTTCCTGGGCACAGAGTTAACCCTTTTCTTTGGATTTTTTGGAGTGTAATTGGGGTCAAATATTGGACAATTTTGTAATAAATAATAAAATTGAACTAAATTTCAAGCTGAGTGTAAGTTGCTAAAGTTTGGGATATTGCATAACTATAGCAGCTAGAAAACTGCCTGCATTGTATTAAATCCAGGTTTTTGTGATCAATGTTTTTTCTCTGCAACATGTGTTAGGACATTAGATATACTTGTTACATTGGTTTACTAGCATGGAATAATCTGAGCTGTCAGCTTTATTGACTTAAAAATCTAGTTGGCCAGACCTTGTCAGGGCTCGACACTAACACTGGTCCACTGGTCCAAGACCAGTGAAAATCCAGAAGGATCAGTGAAAATTCTGGAGGACCAGTAGCTGTCCTATTTACAAATTGGGCGCTTTTGCCCTGTCGGACCAGTGGCCAAAATAGTTAGTGTCTAGGCCTGCTTGTGTGTCTGTAATCTTAACATGCTGTGTCATACCATGAGATTCAACAATGATGTGTTCTGATGTTAAAATTTGGGGACATAATTCAGTACTTCATATGAAATATTTCATTCATTTTTGTTTCGCAACCAACATTTCTAACATATTTGGCTCAACTTTTCTTGTAGTCCTTGCTATTCAGTTCTAATTTCCTTTAAACATCTGACATAATGTTCATGGCCTTGTAGATTAATAATTTATTATACTGACAGGGTGTATAAGCGAGAGTTGCATATAATTACCTATCTGTGGTATGAAATGTCAAGGTTAAATGGTTGTCCTATGGTTTATCAATTAAGTGTGTAAGACATTATCATATGAATAATGTAAATTCAAGTGATACAGATAGATCGTAGTTGTGCTTGCCTATTGTGCGAGTTTCACACATGTTACAAGCGTGTACTGTTAGAACAGGATATACGCATATACATGTCTCTCATCTGTGTATAACTTCCTACACAAGTGTCTGAATGATGATCTGCATTTGTCAAATCAGTTAACGTTTCCTCGCTTTTATGTGAGCTCTTACTGCTGGTGTTTGGGTACTAGTAGTTATAGTTCTTACACCGAGTCTTTGATTCTTATCTTACTGATTTGACAGAAAATACATGAGCTAGCAATGTATGGTTTCCATTCTAGACTCTTGTCTATTTTGAGTTAATATATATTGGGAGTAGAGTTCTCAAGCTGTCTGACTGTCTAAATTCAAGCAGGCTAAATAATTAATTGCATGTACTAATTGAGGAATGAGGAAAAACTTGCACATGTATATTTCTTTAAGTCCGAGTCTTACAATGTTACTAAATGTTCTTATTTTGGAACTATTGTACTGAGTTGGGCGGTGTGGGTGGCTTGAGACCTGTTGGTGTTGCAGGAGAAATCTATGATTATTCTCTGGTTAAAACTTGTTGTAAAATCTCATTGTGATCTCAAGAAGTTAATAATTTATTTCTTAATGATGTTTTGCTTATCTTTTATTGAGTTCAGCTTTTATCTGATAAGCACCGTTTGGGTCAAATACTGGTCTATAAATTACTTTCATTCCATTGTACTTAATACTCCCAATGTGTACACAATGTCTAGTATCTTGAAAGTTTTACTGTTTATTCTATGAAATCATACCATACCATGTATATTTCAGGTGTTATGTTGAAATAATCTATGGAATTATAAATGAATATGATGTCATATGTTGGAAGTTTATTCTATAAAATTATATATTGTCATATATCGTTTATACCATGTATCATATACACGTATTTCGTTTATACCATGTGTCGTATATCACATAATAAACAAGAATCAGGCTGAAAGTACACACCAGTAATTTGACCTTAGGTTAACTTCTGTCACTATTTATATATGGTGTTAAATACTGCTATTCTTGTCTCCGGGTCTTCTATAGTGGTAGCAAATTGATGAATATGTGTATACTTTGCTTTAAGTAACCGGATATCCTTGTCATGTCTACTCTAGTATTAAATTAAATATTCAAGTTTGCGTATCCTATATTGTGGTCAAGATATCTGCTTGAAAAGATTGTTTGTGAATTACTTCTGTTTGTGGACTTACATTTTGAACTTCTTGGCTTGTATCCTTGTTGGGTCTAGTAGTAATCTTTGTCTGGTCTCATCTAATCTTCATGCATGCTGTTCAAGTGGATAGTTTAGAGTAACTTGTGGATTACAGGGTACTGGATGCGGTACTTGATTCAAGGCTGTTGAATTGGATAACCATGGTTTGTAATTGCTTTCAATTATGGGCTGAATTCATTCACCTCACCGGTTTGTGCCGGGCAGATCCAGGCAATAGTTTACCGCTTCTTTGGTTTGTGTTTAAGCCACTTTGGCGTGCTGTTTCAGTTGAGGCTAGCCGCTTGACAGAGAGTGGCAAACGGCTTATCAACACGGCAGATGGCATAGCCGTTTTCACTTGCTGGCCTACAGAGCTGTTAGCTACACGTGCTGCTTCGGGGCTAATGATGTGCAGTATTTATATACATACAGTATAGTATTTATAGTGAAGTAAATTAAAATTGTTTCTTGCAATGTGTTGGCCCCGATGCTATATTAGTCGATGTTTGCAATTTACTTTTTCAAGGTTTGCAAGTACAGAACAACTCTTGTAGGGCAACATCCTTTGGGAATTACAAATAATGGCCATAGTTCAATGGTTGGTGCACTACAGAGGTTAAAATTAAAGGGCAATTTTGACCGTGTTATAGAGGTTGTTGCTCTAGCCAATAAAGGGCTGACCAGAAGAGGTGGGACTGTATTACTATTTCACAAAAATATCATTTGTATACTTTTATGTGAAGTGATATCCAATATTGGTGCGATATATACTGCTCAAAATTTGATAAGGGCCAAGAAATTTTCCATTTGAATATTGTGCAAATTGAATAAGATTGACCGGTAGAATTTTCAAAAACATAACGCTACATCTGCGAAATTGTAAACCAATAAAGATTACTTCGAAATGTAATGTCTAAGTGCTGATAAGCCCAACCCCATTAAAATTGTCGTGCTGCATTCAAGCCATTCAAGTCATTTTCTTGGCATTTTGGGTCTTACACGATATGGTAATAAAAACTGGGATAAAAAATTCCATATAAATCTAGCCACTTTGGTCTCCACCAATAGGGCTTATCAGTTACCTGGAAAACGACCTCATTTAGGCAATGCGTATCAAATGCAAGACATCAAGCTTTGAACTTCAGAAGCAGATAAGACGATGATATTTAATTATTTGCACAACGTTTGTTTCATCGGTGTTGTACATTTAACGTGAGAAGGACATCAAAATCAATTTCTTGGCCCTTAGCAAAGTTTGAGTAGTATATATCGACTAGTTAGTTGCTTAGAACTTTGCCTATATTGTAAAAAAAGTGGGAGTTACATTTCATGCATGACTCATGTAACTGGTCTGCATTATCATCTTTTATCATTGCAATAGGATTCTTTATATACCAACATTCTTTGAGATTCTGATGTGTACACATTGGGCCATTATATATGAAGTAGTTTGTCAGTGTGTTCATTGTTTTAAAAGTTATAACATTCTGGCCGCATGCAAAAAGGTGCTGATGATCTCATGATTTGATTAATCTCACTTAAGATAAATGAAAAAAAAACCTGGGGGATAAAGTGAAAATAAAACCCTTTAGTATTGTAAGTACCGGTAGCAATGTACAAGTATCTTGTGGTAAGTACCGGTGCACCGGTAGCAATGTACAAGTATCTTGTCTAGTGTTATTTACACCCTGACTGTGCAATATCACTGCATAATGTCTTATTATAAATAACTGTGTAGCTGAGTGCTGGTATCATGGAAAGTTTACATCAGTTTAGACTGGCTGTCGTCTATGACGGAAAAAGGTTAATCTGATTTCCACTGTAATTCTAGTGTGTTGAAAGTGAGTTGGGTGGGCACTGTATTATTTGACGGAATATTTTTCTGGGGAAGATAGCTTATCTGCCCATACTGCATGATTGTAGCTAAGGAAAAAAGCTCTGTTTGGGTGGAGAAAACTATGCCTGCAACATAAAGTGTTCACATTTATTGTTGAACATGTTCTTTGTTTGTAATAGAAATAACAAACTTAAGAACACGTGGCTAGTGTGGATGATGACAAATTGAAATAAATAGTTGCTTAATGATGTGCCATTAACAAAGATAAAAGTAAGATATTTATGATAAAAGAGTCCGATATTTTATCTTGGTAATTCAATTTTGTTAGAACATAGGAAAGGGTTAGGTTAGCTTAGGTTATGTGTAAACTAAGGATTTTGTTAGAACATAGGATTGTTAGGTTATGTGCAAACTAGGATAGATTAAGTATAGTGTCTCTAGCGAACCAGGAAGTGCTGTAGTGTAATTAAGAATACATACAACAATACTAGAAAACTCGTGCCTTGGTTTAATTATAACAGTTCTTAGAATAAATTGGCAGCAGTGTGTGTGTTTGACAGGTAATGACTCATGATCCACATGATTTGTACATGATGTTCACTTGTATTCAACACTGTATTCAAAGCTACCTCGCTTTAACAACTGTATAATATGTATTCATTGACTATCACCTTAACACAAGTTGTTGTGTATTCAAGTGCCGGGTTGTTGTTAATTAAGTGTCAGAAGGACCTTGTTGTTCTACTGTATACATGCCAGGAAATTATAAATTAAGACGAATCACTGATTCTACTAACCCTTTGAAGTGTTGTCTCATGTTTGTTCAGTCTTGGGGATATGTCTTCATATGAAAAGTCACTTGTTCAGATGATGGATTTACTTGATATAAATGTATGAGCTTTAAATGACTTAAATTGTGAAAGATCATTCCTGACTTGGTTATGGGTGTACTGTTTCAGGCATCGCGAAAACCGTCGGTCCGTCGGTCCTGACCGACAAAAAATGCTTTGGTCCGGCAAAATTTGACTGAATGTCGGACCGTTGGTCCGACGGAGATTTTAAGTCTGGACGGCGATATTCCCACATCGTAGTTGAAGATTATTGGAAAGAATGTAACACGAATGTATTTTCGTAAATTCTCGTCGAGATTCAATAAGATATCCCTCCGAAATCGTCAAAAATGTAAAATAATTCAGCGAAATGAAGGTCGCGAAAACGTGATTATTTTTTGGATGCGGATAAAACCCGTAGTACACGGTACGGATTCCGGAATGTTCGCGATTTTTTTTCTGGATATATTTTTATTTTGACGATTTCCGAGGGGGGCATTTTAACACGAAAAAACGTGATTTAGTTTAAAGATGTTTAATATTAAATGGTAAAATGAAAATAACATTTCTATTGACAGAAAGTCCTGTCTGATATATGCTCATTGAATGGGCTGAATGAGCCCATTGTGAAAAGGCAAACTATCTAATTAGGCCTATTTGAAAACACTTGTTAACTGTGTGTTAAAGCTAACAATGCATTTCTAAATAATTTACCACTGAATATTTTAAGAAGAACATGCATTATCTATACATCTCTCTTCATTTTTTCGGACTGACAAATGTTCGTTCGGACTGACAATTTTTTTGTTTCTGTCAGTCCGAATGACTGACAGGTTTTTAAAGTTTTCGCGAAGCCTGCTGTTTATGACGAGCTTCACTTGGGATAAGCTGTAGTAACATATGTACACACTACACAGTCTATAGATTCAGTTTTGTTTTAAACAATGACTTAATCATTCCATCTTCTCATTTCAGCCTGAAGAAGTAACTGAAGTTGTTACCACAAAGTCAGATGCTGATGTTAAAGAAAGCATTGTTGCTGAGACTAAAGAGCCAATTATAGAACCAACTGTAGAACCAACAGTGCCTGCAGAGAAAGAACCAAGTCCTGAGATACCTGCGGAACCATCTGACAAGGTGCCAACCACACAGACAGATGACAACGTGCCTAAAGTGGAAATCAAGATTGAAGATTCTTCACAAGATGCGATGGAAGAATTAGAAGAGGGCGAAATTGAAGATGACAGCGACGAGGAAGGCATGGCCGGACTTAAATACAAGTATGCCGAAGGTATGTCATCATGAACTTCTTTTAAAAATTTGCAATTTCAATCACCAAATAAAGCAATCTTTATAAGTGGAAAGGAAGGCTAGTATTCAAATATGTACCGAAAAACATCTCAAAAGAACATTAAAATCATATTTTTCTTGGTACAAAATTTTGTGGAATTAGAAAAAAATTATGCCATTTATGGAGTTTCGTATATTATAATTGTAATTTATTGAAATTTTGAATATTAAATTTCTTTGTAGAGTTTGAAGATTCATCGAATCTACAATAAATAATGATTTGCTGTATGTACTGACTCACGGCATGTCAAAGAGATTAAAAGAACGGGTGTTGATCAGTACTTTCCTTGATGCTAAGCATTAAGACTTCGTAATTTACCAAAATTGAATATATTTATAAACATGATTGTTGTTTTTTCAGAGCAATGGAGCCCATTGAACCCAGAAGGAAAGAAGCATTATGACCGAGAGTTCTTGTTACAGTTCCAGAATGATGTAAATGCTGTACGTAAACCTGCAGGTCTCCCAGATATACCTGATATTATTCTGGACAAAGTATGTATATAATAATGCAATGTATTTACATGTCTTGATAACTTCATGATTGTCAACATTGAGTTAAAATCTCTGTGTTTCCTCTCACATAGTTTACTAGTTCTTTTTCTTGTTGGCTGATGTTTAATTAACTAGATCCTCTTGTAGACAAGTTCAGTATTAAGACAGCCCAATGGAAACTTACAAAATCTTTCCCAACCCCATTCCGTTTAACTTCATAAATAAAGGAAAAATTAGGATAGTAAATGAATAATGGTCACAATTATAAGAAGGAAGTGTTCTCATACATGAGTATGTTTAGCCTGCAGATATGTTTATGATGATGATGTTATCCCTGTCTTACTGTTGACTGAAGACAAATGAATTCCTCGTTACTGAGATTTATCTGCCATTTAATATGACATCTCTCGTGTTTAATGTAAATATAATGTCCTACCTAAATTGGGCATACCTTATTGCATATCAGTCACAAATAGAATTATTTACATGCCTGACATGTGGGGGTATTGATGACAGTAACAGTTCTTGTGTCTGTGTATCGTTCAATTATTCCATGCTATTAGTGTGTATCGTTCAATTATTCCATGCTATTAGTGTATTTAACTTGAAACTGACTACAGTTACAACACTTTAGTATGTTAATGACTCTATTAATTGATAATTAATTACTTACTTTACTCAATTAATGGATATTTAATAACTTGTTTTCGACAATCTGTTGATGATGATTATTCCCCGTCTGAATTCTGACGATTTTATGAATTCCTCGTTACTGAAACAGTTCATTGATAGCTTTGTTCTTTAAGTTGTTGAATGATAAAGATTGCTGTCACTTATTTGGATAAGGATGATGTGAAAATATGGTTGTTTCTGACCTTATAGTTACAAAAAAATTAAAACTTGACTCGTCAAAATTCATATGCTATACATCCCCTGTTTGTCAGTTTTCCAGTCTTGTTTAGCTCTCAAATTTGTTCTCACTCCTTGAAACATTCCAAGATGGTGGGTATGGTCTATAGATGACAAAGTGCTCACACATATCGGGAAGTTTGTCCTTATATGGCCTTTCATTCCCATATTTCAATTAGTATGAGTCATCCCTTACCAGACCTTATGGCCGGCCATTTTTGCCAACTTTCGGAATGTATGTATGTTGGGATATTAAGTTACAATAGCAGATATGTTTATGATGATGATGTTATCCCTGTCTTACTGTTGACTGAAGACAAATGAATTCCTCGTTACTGAGATACATCTGCCTTTAACTACCTTATTCACATTTACTTGACAACTGTACATTTTCTTAATTCACAAGTTTCAGGGCCTTCACTAGCCTCCAAATGTGAATAGTCAAAATGAATAATGACCATGAATTTTCAAAAGAGTCATCAAAATACTGCAAGAAGATTTGTGAATAAGTAAAGTAAATTTGACTCTGCTGCTTCAATTTTGAAGTCAAAATTTCAAATTTAGGAGTCAAACGAAAGCCTGGGTTTAGACAGTCTTGTATATTGTTTTAATGCGCCACCATTGTTCTATTACAGCCACAGTCTGCAGGTCGACAGTTCAGTAGGGAAGCTATCCAACAAGGTGCTCCCGGATCTCAAGATTTTGATTTCACACCTAAATATGTTTGGTCCAATGCACCAGGTGGCGGTGGTGGCAGTAAGGTTAGTATTCTACTCAATGTTTTAGTTTGTTCAATGTTTAATCTGACTGCTTCATAATTCACAGATCAGGTGCAGACCTTCGGAAAGTAACAACAATATGTCTTGAGATTAATAGACAAAATATAAAAAATTGGCTGATGTTGATTTTGGTTAAAAAATAATTAGTTGGTATGTCTGAATCTGATGTAACCAATCTGACCAACAGTAATGTTTCCAGAAATCTGATAGTGCTGATAGAGAAAAGTTGTAGAATCCGTAACTGATGTAAATATAATACTAAATTGATACCCAAAGTGGTCTAACTCGAGGTACTTTAGAAGACTGCCAAATAATAATATTAGAAAAAGTTTTCCCTGATATTTTTTGAACCAACCAAACCAAATATAGTATTGAAGAATGAAAATTGATCTCTTAATTGCTTGAATCTTGATGAAGTTTTCCCTGACATTATTTAATCTCCTGTTTGAATCTACAATCACATTCTGCCTTCAGTCACGTGGAATTCCTAGACAACCTAGCAATCAGAAGAATAAGAGTGGACCTCCACCACGCCATATAAACCTATCTATCAGTAAGGATATAGAATTACATAAAGCCAAGGAAGCGTGGAAACCAACACATGAAGGCAAGAAGGAAAAGGACAAGGAGAAGGAAGGAGGGGGAGGAGAGGAAGACACTGAGGTATGTACAGGGGCCCTACAATTTTGGAAATCCGGATTTACTGCATTAGAAAGAATAATATATTCTGCTCAAAATAAAAGTTATGTGACGAAAAAATTCAAAGAATTGATTAAGTTATGGTCATTTGAAGTTTCCTAATCTGAATTTTAACAATAAAACAATGATTGAAACCTAGTTATGGTGTCGAGATGTTTGCTAATGGCACCCAAAACAGATATGTTCCAAGTGTTCCAGATTTGGTCTGCAAAATAATGTTGTTGCCAGGGGTTTGGGACTTCGAGCTAGTGTAGGTAATTGCCAGGGGTTTGGGACTTCGAGCTAGTGTAGGTAATTGCCAGGGGTTTGGGACTTCGAGCTAGTGTAGGTAATTGCCAGGGGTTTGGCACTGTTTTACATGCCTGTTTATGCTGTATATTCACTATAAATGTTGTGTTTTATTCAGGAATTATACAAGAAGACAAGAAGTATATTGAACAAGTTAACACCACAGAAGTTCCAGACATTGTTGTCACAGATGCAGTCCCTGCCCATTGATTCAGAGGTCAAACTGAAGGGAGTCATTGACTTAGTTTTTGAAAAGGTACGCATATGCAACCATTATCTTCATGCTAATTACAGGGTTTGCACTGGACTTAATTTCTTAAATTTTGTCCCTACTTCTTGAAAGTCGTTTTGAAATTTGAAATCTCCATAATACCCTGGAAATGAACTGGAATTTAAAATAAAACACTTAAACTTGGTAAATTGCATATTGTTTCACCTCTTTCTAAATTTTTCACAAAAATGTATTGTGTAGGATTTTATGTTAACGCCTTTGTATAATTATATGCAAGTTTCTGGTTTTGACTTTCTGAATAGTTCAGAAAATTGGCATATGGTGGTTTGTATTTACATGTTTAATATTATTAAAATATTTTGTTGTTATATTTCAGGCTATCAGTGAGCCCAATTTCAGTGTTGCCTATGCTAATATGTGTAGATGTCTGTCTATGGTAAGTTGATCGTTTCACTATGATATTCACAGAAACCGTCAAGATAAACTAGTGCTAGACTTGTGTGGAAACTCCTTTACTCAACCAAGATCTTGTGACAAAGTTCAGTACAGATCTGTGTTGCCATTGGTAGCCGATTGAATTTCAATCATGTGCCTGTGCATTATTCGGTGGTACATCTTACTTCCAGGGTGTCTCAAACATTCATGAATTATTCCATCCTAATTGGTGTATTTTTCTTGGAACTGATTACAGTTACTTAACTCATTTTGTTAATATTAATAATTCATTTAAGACAATCTGTTGATGATGATTATTCCCCGTCTGATTCCTGACGATTTTATGAATTCCTCGTTACTGAAACAGATTGCTAAATATGTTCAATGCCCAATATTTTGCTAGACATCACAGTGGTACTAATATATTTCCTTAAGTCTGAACTGAGCAGCGACCATGGTAAGTGTGCTGGATTTGTAACCTGGGACCTGGGTTTGATTACTGGTTGTGGTGGGTCATACCCCTCTATGAAAATTTACAAAGCCTGTATTTTATTGTGTATTTGTCACAAATTGACAGCATGTTTGTTTGTATGTGGACAGGTCATACTCTTGTCTATTCATAATCATAAATAGGGTTTTCATTAAGATTTTGCTGAGCAAGCTTGTGGTCATAACAGTAATTTCATCAATTTAAAGAAGGTAATTATTATCATAAGTTTTGAGACTAACTAGCACTTTTCCTATAGCCACCTCCTAAGTACAACCGGGTTACCCTGCATAATTGATTGTAGTGCGAGTAGTGTTGTTAAATGATGTGATGATGATGTTGTATTTTACAGTGCAAGGTACAGTCTTCTACAAAACCAGGTGAATCTGTTAACTTTCGTGCTGTGTTGTTGACCAGATGCCAGAGAGAATTTGAGAAAGATAAATCATCAGAAGCAAGGTTCACTGAAATGAGAGAAGAAATAGAGAAAGCAGAGGTTTGTTATAACTTTCAAAACATGTCAATTTATTGTACTATTTATATCAGGTTCCTACAGTTCTGGAATAATCTGGAAATCCGGAATTCTGGAATTTTAGCAGAAGAACAATGTTTGAACTGATATTTGGTATAGGGGTGTGTGCTAATATCACCCAAAACATTCATTTAGTGCTGACAAACAAGCTTTATTTCTAACTATGATTTCAGGAGGCAAAGAAAGCTGAATTGAAACAAGAACTGAATTATGAAGAATCCAAAGCTAAAAGAAGATCTCTGGGAAATATACGGTAAGGCTGACAGTTACCAAGACTCTTGAATATTGATGCATCATTTGATTTCTCTCGATTTCCATAGTTTGAATTAATCTTGCACATAGAATATAGCTCCCTTTTTCGAGTATGATTGAGACAGTAACAGTTGCATGGCTATATGTTTTTATCCCTGCCTAATCTGAAAATCTGTTGCTCTTATAATTTGTATTTATATCATGGTTTGAATATTATTAAATGTAAAAGTTGTATTTTCTTACAATTTTCAGATTTATAGGAGAGTTGTTTAAGCTGAAGATGCTTACAGATAATATTATGCATGATTGTGTGTTCAAATTATTACGTTCCAAAGACCCTGAGAATCTAGAATGTTTATGCCGTCTACTCACTACAATTGGCAAGGAATTAGATACAGATAAGGCCAGGGTAAGTTGTTCACTTGTCATCCTCCGTTTCTGACAAATGATGACAGATGTAGTTTTCAATATTCATTAATACTTGGACAGCTATAACCTATTTGGACTTAAAACGGTCCTCCCTTGGTCTCAAATTAATATTAGCTTGAGGTGTAGAAATGTTTTTATGTAACCAGTTAATATTCAAAAGTAGGTGTTTGGTTTAAAATCTCACTTAAAGAAACAAAGAAGAAAATGACAAAGTATCTGGCCAGCATGTTGAAATGTGGATTTAATAACTTATTTAAAACAATCTGTTGATGATGATTATTCCCCGTCTGATTCCTGACGATTTTATGAATTCCTCGTTACTGAAACAGATTGCTTAATGTGTTCAATGCCCAATATTTTGCTTGACATCACAGTGGAACTAATATATTTCCTTAAAGTAGTAATCTCACTTAAAAAAACAAAGAAGAAAATGACAAAGTATCTGGCCAGCATGTTCAAATGTGTATTTTACTGCCCACCGGCTCATTTCTACACCACTGTAAGTAGTAAAAGATTTAACTGGTAAATTTTGTGTTTTAGGTCAAATTACCTAATAGGCAGCATACAGTTACTTAGCTGTTTCTGCAAATTGTCTTATGATAACTGTTAGGTGAATTTCATAGAATAATACATTAGACTGTCTTGTTACTTTAGTATTTGAAACTACTTTCCCGAATCAGCTAAAGTGTATAGTTTTCCTCAATACTCTATTCATATTTCCTGCAAAAGCTACTTGTCTGAATCACTAACTCAGTAATTACTTGTCCTGGCAATCTGACAGGTGCTAATTTAGCAGACCGGACTGATCTGTTGATGATGATTATTCCCCGTCTGAATTCTGACGATTTTATGAATTCCTCGTTACTGAAACAGATCATTTATAGGCATGTCCTTTATTCTAGTCTGATGATAGAAGTTAGTGAACGACTGTTCTAAGAATAATTATAATTTTTTGTGGAATTCATAGTTTAGCAATTGATCCAATTATAAGATGTTTTTAACGGAGCAATTTTGTGTTTTGTGACACTTAATGGTTGTACAATATATTTAATTAGTTCATGGGCGAAAGTTTTCAGGCATTAGCCTGAACTTCAGGTTATTGAGTGTACCAAAAAGTAAGTTTTTCGTTATTTTGCCTGTATAAATTGTCAATTTCTGAAGATTTCATGTTTTTCAGAATTTCTTGCATTCACCCATGTTAGTGTAATTTCATGTTTTATCTTTCAGCCAAGAATAGACCAGTATTTCCAGCAAATGAATAAAATTGTAAATGAGAAGAAGATGTCATCTCGTGTTCGATTCATGTTACGTGACGTCATAGAACTTAGACTTGTAAGTTGTTTTATGTATTATGACCTTGCCCTGATACTTCCTAGGTGGCATGTGTAGGAATTGAGAGCATTCCTTGCTACAAAGATTACATGTTTGGGAAAAGATGTAATCGGTAATACGCAAGATTAAGTCTGCCCTCTATTTTACATGACATATCAATATTATCTCCTATAAACATCGGCGAATGCTATTGTGATTTAAAATAGCTCTACCCATTGCATTTGTCCATAGTTGTTAGTACTGCAGGATAAGGGAAAAAACAAATTTCCAATGAATTCTTGAGTAAATAGATTGTTTGTGTTCCTAAATTTTTCTATGATAATTGGTGTATATTAACTCTGCGAATAACACTTCACTTGAGTATGTTGTTGACTTATTTTGGTGATTTATAGCTTGTTTAAAACAATCTGTTGATGATGATTATTCCCCGTCTGATTCCTGACGATTTTATGAATTCCTCGTTACTGAAACAGATTGTGTAATATGTTCAATGTATGATGGTCGTGTTAGTCCAGTTAGTAGAAAATGGTTATAAATTTGACTTGCTGGTGTCCACATTGTGTGTGGCACACATGCCTCCCGAAGTATTTCTGCAATGGTCATGAAGCCTTGTATTACCCGATGATTGATCAGCATCTGAAGTTGAGCTTTAGGGTTTTGCTTTTTTCAAGAACCAAATTTAATCCAATTTTATAGCCCTTCAATGGTAAACCTTTCATGACATGTATGTTTCTTTGTTTAACTTGTTGAATTGTGCTGCATTGCTGTTAGGTGAACTGCCTTAATATGGCTGTTAGGTGGAATTGCCAAGTTAAGAAGAATTGATTAGGACTGATCTGTTGATGATGATTATTCCCCGTCTGAATTCTGACGATTTTATGAATTCCTCGTTACTGAAGCAGATCATTGATAGGCTTGTTCTTAGATAATGTTGTTGAATGATAAAGATTGCTGTCACTTAGTTTGATAATGATGATGTCAAAATTTGGTTTTGACAGTGTGTTCACACATATCGGGAAGTTTGGACTTTATGTGGCCTTTCATTCCTATATAGCAATAAGTATGACACTAGTTCAGTTATCCCTTACCAGACGTTATGTCCGACCATTTGTGCCAACTTTCAGAATGTCTGTATGTTGGGATATTAAGTTCCAGTAGCAGATATGTTTATGATGATGATGTTATCCCTGTCTTACTGTTGACTGAAGACAAATGAATTCCTCGTTACTGAGATATATCTGCCATTTAGTATGAAATCTCTCGTGTTTAATGTAAATGTAATGTCCACCTTAATTGGGCATACCTTATTGCATATCAGTCACGAATAGACAGTAACAGTTTATGTATTTGTGTATTATTAAATTATACCATGCTATGAGTTAGTGTATCTAACTGGAAACGGATTACAGTTTCAAAACTTTATTATGTAAACGACTTTATTAATTGATATTTAATGACTTACTTTACTCAATTAATGGATATTTGATAACTTGTTTAAGACAATCTGTTGATGATGATTATTCCCTGTCTGAATTCTGACGATTTTATGAATTCCTCGTTGCTGAAACAGATTGCCCCTCTTTAATTGGGTGCAGCTTTTTACTTGCCTTGTGCTTTGCTTTGTGCAAATCAGTGACTGTAAAAATGTGACCCCGAACACAAAGTTTGACCTCAATAATAAGACCTGTCTGATCAATCTAGGGATCCTTGAAAATTTTCCTTAATCTTAGAAGTTAGCGCAAAACAAGTGAACATGGACCTAAAAATGATTGTACAAATTAATGTTGAGGTGGTCTTTCCAAAGTTTGACAGTATATGTGTATATTCTGTTTAAACTGTTGAAACAACAAGATACAACAGATAAACCAGGTAGTTTTGTGGGTCTCGTGTAAACAATCTCGTGCAATACAATATCATTTGTACTACGTACATGTATTTTGATATGCTATTTAACTTGTTTGTTATGAATAATTTATTTGTAATTATATATGTGATTCATGGTCAAATGGCCTAAAATCTTGAAAATAAACTACAACTATATATTTGTCTCGCAGAAATTGACCTAATATTATTGTACATTTTAATTTTGAGGTGGTCTTTTTCTAAAAGTTTGACATTAACAGTATATATATATTTGTGTTGCAGAGTAAGTGGGTGCCACGTCGTGTAGACAATAATCCAAAGACGATCGACCAGATACACAAGGAAGTAGAACAAGAGGCCCAGGAGAAAGCCATGCTCTCACAACAAAATCAACAACAACAGAGACAAAATAGAGGAGGAGGCGGTGGAGGAGGTAACTATAGCAACAAATAAACATTGTATTCCCAACAGGGCAGCAGAAATTTGTGCTTATCATATCATAGTTCAGAGAAAAGGGATTAACTGCATTTAAATGAAACATTATGTGTTTGAACTTTCGGTGGAGTACATGAAAATATATCCACAACAAATTAAAACATTTATTGCATTTTATGAACAGGCAACTATTGACTAAATTTTTGCCTTCATATATATATGCAAATAAACAAATATATGCATTATATGATTGATGCAGAATTTTTCTTTAATGTTAACATTTACTGTTGATTGATCAGCTGGTTGTTTGATGTATGTATGTATATACGTGTATTATTTCAGGTCGTCGTCCACCTAACGGTCCCAATGATGGTTGGAACACAGTAGTAGGACAACGTACACCTCTCAAATCTGTAGATAGATCCATAGATCCTTCCAAAATGAAATTATCAAAGGTAATGAATGAAATATACAAAATCAAGTTAACATGTTTAAAATGTTGCCATTTTCTGGGGTTATTTTTGCAGTAAAAATAATTTACATGCCCAGTTGAGGATACAAGGTTCAGGAATAAGCTGCCAACATTTGATAATTTTACACGATTTTGAAAGTGTTTTAAATGAAATAAGTATTAAAAGAAATAAGTAGGCATGCAGTAAGCATTTGTGTGTTTGTAATTTCCTTTCAGTAATGTATTTTGAAGCTTTGGTTGCTCTGTCGCATATTATGTGGGAGGGCTTACATAATTATTTCAGTTATATATCAAATAAATTGTATGTATGTGTGCTTATAGAACAGTGCATTTTAGTGATTGTAACAATAAGAGTGATTTAATTGTTGAGCAATGCATTACTTGATACTAACTAGAAAATCAATGCATTCTATGTGAATATTAATTCTGATGAGAGTTGCATCATAAATGATGATTGTGTGTTTTTCCATTCAGCAAAATGTAGATGAGAGTAATATACAGCTTGGTCCAGGTGGTGGCGCTAGTAGGTTTGCTGGGTGGGGACGTGGTAGTACCGGCGGTACCTCAGGTCGTCCATCACAGGAGAAGGAGAAGCCACCAAGTGCTCCTACCAACAGGTATGTACAGTTGCCTAGCAACCACCCTACACTGACATTATCTTGTGATCAGTTTGTACGAAATTGTTCGTGGTTCAATGCTAGATAGATTGTTTCATAAATGTTTATGCTAGATTGTGTTATCAACTTTAGACACCGAAGTGTAAATGAAGCTACATGATCAATGCAGGTTAAGGTTTACATAAATTGATTACAGGCGGACGTTTCGGCTTCACCAAGCTATCAGTTTGTGTTATGTTTACATTCAATGGAGGACTTATTATATTGATGGAATGGTAAAATTGACACATTGTCCAGCATATAAGGTTGGATGGTCTGACAAGGGTCTCCAGTGTTCACAATGACTTGTTTTGCTTGCTTGCGTTTTGCTTGTTTACCTATCACCATGGTTATTATCAATGTTTTCTGTCTACAGATTTTCTGCTCTATCACGACCTGATGAACAAGAACAAGGTCGAAGGTATCCAGGTGTCAGCCCTGCACGTAGTGAGAGTAGAGGTCGTGGTGGATTTATGCGACCACCATCAGTCGGTACCAGACACTCTCAAGAATTTGATCGTGAGAGAGCTGGAGCTGTTGCTGCTGCCAAGTAAGTCTAGATTACATGTGATAAAGGTTATACATATGTAGTTGGTATGGTGCCTTCGTGGTTCAATTTAAGCCATTACATACATGTCATTCCATTATACAGCATTTCTCTGTGTTTACATTGATGTTAAAAATGATCATGCGGTGTCTTCTTAAAAATGCTTATTAAATGGTGCCAAAGTTCTGGTCATTAAGAAAGTTGACTTTCAACAAGAGAACATTCATTGAAGCAAGTGTTTTGGTGTAGGGATGTGTGCTAATAGCACCCGACAGACTTGTATCTTATTTTCAGAATTTGGCATTGTGTCTCAGTTGGACCATGAAATCATTGTATCTAGGAAATGTATGCTATTCTGTTTGCATGCCTTAGAAAGTTAGACTTGTTTGTATTACATATAAAATGAATGTTTTGTGTTATATAGAGCTATCGGTTCGAGTCAGTCTGTGGAAGGAGGACATCGTGAGAGAAGTCGAGGACGAGCAGATGATGATAAGCGTGCACCTGCTCCAGTCAAACCAGAGGTCAAAGCTCTATCCTCGGATGAAATGGAGAAAAAGAGTAAAGCTATCCTGGATGAATACTTCGCAATTCTTGATACAAAGGTTAGCACTATCATCATCCACATTTTCTAAGGTCAAAAAGGATGAATGTAACATCGTATTGTTGATGGTTTATTTGAATGTTTATAATAACAAGTTATGATCATGGGTCATCTTGGACCTAATCGTAATGTGTATATTGATATGAAATAACTTCTTCTATATAATATACCAATCTATGTGCTTAATTCTATCATAGGCAGTCAATAAATGTTTTGTGTAATACATAGTGCTGGAATCAAACTTCAGCAGAGTTGCAGCCCTTGTTTGATAGCCTGAATATTGTGGAATTCAAACATTTTTGTTTTATCCTGATTTTCAGCATAAATATTATTTTGCATTTAAGTTTTTCTGTACATTCAGCACATTTATCATTACAGGAAGCTATATTGTGCGTGCAAGAGTTGTCCATACAGAACCATTTCCAGTTTGTCTCGAATGCCATGAATCATGTGCTGGAGCGATCATCTCAAGCCAGGAAACAAACTGGACATTTACTTCATGATCTTGTTAATAAACAAGTTGTTACTGTAGACAACTATATTAAAGGGTAAGACATTTCTTATAACACTTACTGGGTGTTTTATCCTGCAAATACAAACTTTCTAGTTTATTAAAGTATCTACTTGGAGAATGAAAGGTTGCGGGTTGGTCCGTCAATGAGGTTACCAAAAAATTAGTCTTGATGGATGTCAGTTAGTTCACAGTCGTTCTCCTAACCCCATTTCGAATTTCAGTGCAATTTCACATGAATAGTTGGTACCAAGCCTTGTTGTGCAGTTTATCGGATAAATATAGCCGCAGTTACTGACCTTTGTTGGAGACGTACGCTTTTGTGCCAAAAACCCTTGGAAGTTGAAATTGAACCAGATTTAATGTTTGTGTATTGTTGTTATTTCAGGCAGATTTAATGTTTGTGTATTGTTGTTATTTCAGGCAGATTTAATGTTTGTGTATTGTTGTTATTTCAGGCAGATTTAATGTTTGTGTATTGTTGTTATTTCAGGCAGATTTAATGTTTGTGTATTGTTGTTATTTCAGGCAGATTTAATGTTTGTGTATTGTTGTTATTTCAGGCAGATTTAATGTTTGTGTATTGTTGTTATTTCAGGCAGATTTAATGTTTGTGTATTGTTGTTATTTCAGGCTGTTAGAAGGACTAGAGTTTGCTGAGGATTTAGAGATAGACATTCCCAAGATCTGGCAGTATTATGGTGAACTAATCAGCCCCATGATACAAGATAATAGCGTTCCATTAAGCTTCCTCAAACAAGCAGCTCAGCCCCTTATTGCAAACAACAAAGCTGGCAATCTAATTGCTGAAGTTTTACATGATGCTAGTCATAGAGAGGTAATCATTAAGTATTCATTTCTATCATTCCCCACATAGCATACAAGGATTTTCTTAAAGGCTGTTGTATGGCATCCTTCCTAGGGGAAAATCTTCTTTAAAATCATGCATTCTTTCCCATTTCAAACCTCTTAAAAATCAGTTCCTAGTGTTAACAAAACATCAATATTTTCCCTCCAGTAGAGCCCCATCTCAAAGTTGAAAAAAAACTCTTGGATATCAAATTTATGTTTGACCAAGCTGTTCCATTTGACATGTTGAAGGTAACTGGTTCTACCTTTGTACCTGCATATGCATGAAGTATTGTTAGAACTGCATAATGTTACAGTATATTTGATATCGCACTAACTAAGCCAGTTGTCTAGCTCTATATAGTTAGCCAATGACATACGGTGCACACATTAAATGTTATACACAATTTATGAATGTTTAGTTGTCTTTGCTTTACAACTCTTGTGTTAACTAACATTTCTTTCAAATTCAATTCAGTGCTTTAATATTCAGATGCAGTCATTTGTTTCCTTCTTTGTTTGCTACAAGTAAGCAGTACCTTCCCAAATTGAAAAATGCTATGATTTTCCCAAATTTGAAGGGAGAAATTCCCAATGAACATTTAAAAAAAAAATTCAAAATCAGACATAAAATGACAAGACATTTTTGACAAGAGGTCAAGCATAAAAGTTTACAGAAACCAGTCAACAGTCACATGTAATATTTTTTCTGTTTAATTTGGCCTTTCTGTTTCATGAAAATTCCCCATTTCAAGTTGTCACATCGCGAAAATTCCCAATCTGAACGGATCCGGACCCTTTCCCAAAGAAGCAAAATAAATCACTTGAGATGGTGTTCAATTTAGTGCTCTATCGCACTAACTAAGCCAGTTGTCTAGCTCTATATAGTTAGCCAATGACATACGGTGCACACATTAAATGTTATACACAATTTATTAATGTTTAGTTGTCTATGCTGAACAATACTTGTGTAAACTTACATTTCTTTCTATTCAATTAAGTGCAATAATATTCAGATGGTGCGAACCTTTTCTTTATGAGTCTTCCTCCGTATTATGAATTATTTCCTATTCATTAGGAACTGTTCTGTGAATGAGCTTGACCATAAATGATATTACCACCAATTAATAACTAAATCTATTTTGCCTTTGAATCCCATAAAATTATTTTTAAGGAACATTCTTCTAACTGACTGGAAATATAATTGATCTTGTATTTTTGTGTGCTTTCAGGGACATAAGAAGGTATCTCAACTATGGACGTCGTCAGGTTTACACTGGTCAGATTTTGTGCCTAAAAATCAAGTGGAACAATTCCTTAAAGATAAGGTATGTAAACATGTCATGTTTTAGACAATGTACAGACATAGTGTGACCATCATGGATAGTAAAATGTCAGTAATCCTTGACTGTAGGTGACAATAAAGCAATAAAGTTTTATCATGCATTTGTCTCTATGTGTGATAAAATGATGGAAGAATTCCATGTCATAAGCATAGAATAGTATGGTTTTCATAACAATTCACAATGTTTGGAAAGACATGGCTTGATTCTGTAAAAAACATTGAAAAGAGTTATGGCCCTGCATGGGTTTGATCCTTCTAAAACATTGCAGCCTTTTTTTATGCCCCAGTATATCGTGATTGTCCTGTCTGAAAATGTTAACCAAACTTTTCAAGTTGTTGAAACTCAAATATTCATCTAGGCATTACTTTCAAACTTGGCATACTTGTTTACCATTATAAACACCTTACCTTGTCAAAGCCATGTAACACTATCCAACATTTCGACAGAATTATGGCCCTTGATTGACTTGACTAGTTTTTATGGACAAGACTTTCACCGAGGCATTTTTTGATCGCAGTCTTGTTTGGCTAGAGTTCAAACATAATGTATTTCTTTCTGAAAAATATCAATTTCATGATTTGTATGTTGTTTGTTGTAGGGATTGGAATTCACAAATGGTGGTGATAGTGCACCTACAACACCCACCACTGGGCTTCCATTGAAGGATATTGAGGATAAATTAAACGAGTTGATAGTACTGAAGAAATGTCATAACGAGCAAGTGTTTGATTGGATCGAGGGCAATGTGGATGAACCAACTACAAAATCAAAGAAGTTTATCCGTGCTCTGATGACCGCTGTGTGTAATAGTGCAATCAAAGGTGTGTATTCTTTCTGTGTGTTCTATCATGATAAAATTAAATGGATACTACATAATTTTGATAACTAAAAAAATTGTTACTGAATTAGCTATTTAGTGTGATAAGACGTGTTGCGCCATAACAGGCTCTGCAAAAAAAATTTTAAGTTGCCAGTCAGAATTGGTAAAAATGGTGAATGTTCCTCTTTGTCAAATAGAAAAATGCAGGATTTTTCTGTCCGCTCGAATCAAAATTTGTCAGTCTGGACTGGAGGACAGACAGTTATTGCGGAGCCTGCCATAATAATTTGTTGATGTTTTTATTGCCATTGTATGATTAGTTCTATCATAATCTTGTTCTATACAGGTGATAAAGGCAAGGAGAAGTTAGAAAACAAAGAAGTCAGTAACAGAAATGATTTGTTACAGAAATACCTCGATCACCAAGCTGAATCAGAATTACAAGCGCTCTATGCAGTACAAGCTCTTGTAACACAACTTGAACATCCCTCGGGTATGTAGTGCTCTGATTAACAGTTTTGTAATTCCCCTCCGGTATTTAGTGCTCTGATTAACAGTTTTGTAATATACAGTAGTCTGTATTATCATCATGTTATGTTTGGTACATGGCATGTGTTTTATCTTGCGGACAATATTGTTCATTATCTGTCTTCTATAGTTATAGCCAATCTAGCTACTGTTGATGGTAGAACATTGCGTTATGTGGAGTCCATGTTATTTGGAGAAAGTTTCAATTGCTTGTAGAAGGATACCGGTACTTGAATTGGAGAACAATTGGTTGTGTACTGGTTGTCCAGTAAGACTGAAAAATTAATGAAACAAACATGTGTACAAGTGCTTAATACTAAAGATAGTAAAAACCGTACAGGGAAGGCAGCAGTCAACTGAAACAGCCAAGAACAGAAAACATAAAACACAGACCACAATTACAAAGCACAATGCGACACACAGTGATTTTTTTCCTTCTTTGTTTGCTACTGGTAAATGGTACCTTCCCAATTTGAAAAAGGCTATAATTTTCCCAAATATGAAGGGAGAAATTCCCAATGAACATTTAAAAAAAAAAAAAAAATTGGACATAAAATGACAAAGTTATGACCATTTTTGACAAGAGGTCAATCATAAAGTTTACAGAAACCAGTAAACAGTCACATGTAATGCCTTTTTCTGCTTTATTTGGCCTTTCTACTTCATGAAAATTCTCAATTTCAAGTTGTCACGACGCGAAAATTCCCAATCTGAACGGACCCTTTCCCAAAGAACCGAAAAAAATCACTGACACATAGCATAAAATCATTAAATATGAAGCAAATAAACATAGTGAGTGGGTGGTATTAATGAAATGTTTGCTGTATTACAGGTGTGCTTCGACAAATGTTTGACTTGTTATATGATGAAGACATTATTTCAGAAGATGCATTTTTCCAGGTAAATAGACTTAAATGATGATTATGTGCCTGTTTAAATATAGAGTATGTAGCGTGAGCTATCTTGCATATCATAGTGTATGTGATTTAGTGCGCACATTCGAATGAGTGACCATACTTCATTATGCCCCCCTATCGATAGATGGGGAGGCATATTGTGATTCACCTGTCCGTCCGTCCGTTCGTCCGTCCTGGTTAACCCAAATTGACCGTTTCTTCTAGCATTAATATGGCTTGCTACAAAGCTTTCATACTTGCATGGATGTTGTGTATGAACACTCTCCACACGCCAGTATCACCTAACCCCATTTTGACCTTTACCTTGACCTAATTTTGGACTTAGACTTATTTATGGACAAGGCTTCCACAGGGGGCATAAGCGTTTATTGAACGCAGTCTTGTTAAAGATAAAATACAGTTAATACAGTTAATAACTTAATATATTTGTTATTTTGACTGTAACCTTGCCAATGTTCTGTATTTGATAGCAGATGGGCCTTGGACTACATTCTCTCCTTATAACTTGACATTATTGGCTTATTTAATGTCTCAATAGGCTGTGCTTGACCATCAATTCCAGCTTCCGTAGTTCACTGGTTAGCGTGCTTGCTGTCTAATCTGGTGACCTAGTTCAAATGCGGGTGGAGGCTCTCGTATGCCTGCCATATTTCAGCAGGGTTTTTATTAAAAAAAGGACACCTTTCAGAAAGTTTCCTCTATGTCCATAATTTATAGGTAGAACTGCTCGTTGCTTAGAATTGGCGCTAATTTTGAACGTTGTCTTACAGTAGTAATGAATGGAATAAGGAAGTTGTATATTAGATAATACTGTATCGCACTAACTAAGCCAGTTGTCTAGCTCTATATAGTTAGCCAATGACATACGGTGCACACATTAAATGTTATACACAATTTATTCATGTTTAGTTGTCTATGCTGAACAATACTTGTGTTAACTTACATTTCTTCAACGTATTCATATGAACTTTAAACACATATTGATAGAAATACTGTGAAGGCTAAAATGATAAAGTCTTGTGTTTCTGTTGATGAAATCAGTTTGCTGATAGTCAGTTTGTTGATTATGCCCCCCATCTTTGATGAGGAGGTATATTGTATTGCTTCGATAGACCAAATGGTGTTTCTGTTCAATAAATCAAAAACACTGCCCTAGGATCTTCAAACGTTACATATTGGTTGACCAGCAACTGTAGATTGCATTTGAGGTCAGTAGGTCAAGGTCGCTGTGACTGTTGGCATTTATGAAGTTTTACAAAAATTTCTTGTTTATTTCAAGATATATTGTATACAATTCAGCATATATTTTACTGTATATTCCAGTGGGAGAAATCAGAAGATGAAACAGATGGTAAAGGTGCTTGTCTAAAACAAGCTGTTCAATTCTTTACATGGTTACGAGAGGCCGAGGACGATAGCTGAAACTAGCTTTACCTTAGGCCATTTATAATACTGATAATCAATTGTTTGAAAGTGTTGTATAAGCTTGTTCAACTCTTCGAAGTTTAACTTCCACTGGAATTATGTTAGTGAGCGGATAATGCCGTTTGTGCGAGTGAAATAGGTATCTAAACCTTCAATATGGATACCTGCGTCGTCGTTGGGGACAAGAAATAACGGATTTATGTTCTGACTTATTGTGATATAAACTATAAAAAAATTGTAGTGCAAATACTAAGTTAGATATAAGTGACATAATTTGTTCATTCTAGTTAGTGAAGTTAAAGTGTTGCAAATGGATTGAATGATGAATTGTTATGTTAATCAAACAAACCTATACATGTTTACTTGCTGAATCTTCATATAAGGTGAAACCATTATCATGAATGCTTGGTAAATGGAGTCTTTTAAATATGTTGTTCAAAAAATTTATCAATTTGCAGAATTCATGTGTTTCATTGCCATTTTTTTTTTGTTAAATGAAAATTGTACTTCTTGTTATACTAATTTATTTATAAATTTGTTGTTATATAAAGTGCTGTTTTTTTCTATGTAACCATTTGACTCAGACATGAGTATTACCGTTTATAATTTATATTTTGTCCTTAAGTTGTGATGTTTTCGGCTGTGAATCAGAGATTTTATGTTTTGAGTCGTACAAATTCTATCACATTCACTTAATGCATTATTAATATTCATGCCATATATGACTGAAGAAATATAAGTAAGTCATAACACTTTAAAAACATGCATTTGTTTGTCCCTTATAAGTTCCAAATGAAACTATTAATATTCATGCCATATATGACTGAAGAAATATAAGTAAGTCATAACACTTTAAAAACATGCATTTGTTTGTCCCTTATAAGTTCCAAATGAAACAAATTGTTTTGAAACATTGTATTATATAAAATGGCATGATTCTGTATCTACAGGCCCTATGCAAGTAACTTGATTTGCTGGCAATAGCGAAGATTGATTGCTCATATGAAACATTTGGTTACTTGGAAAGTTTTTTGCATACATTTATATACCTATACAATGGTTGAAACTAGTATGAAGATGATAGCTGAAATCATGTGTAAATGTTTTACAGCATATGTTTGTGTGCTGGTACTCGCACGATTTTTACCAGTTGAAGAAAATACGGACCTAAGCTTGATGACTTGTGTTTGCCTGGAATTTTGAATAAGGTTTCTCATTTGTATATTTACGGTACGAAGATCCAAACTATCCCATTTAAATGAATATGGAAATTGTTGATGTCTACAGTGTTTAATTTCATAGGCTTGTTGAGGCATTAATTTCGGTATTAAGGTTAATGATAAGGGCTTTTTATCTTGCACTAATTGATTACCAGATAGTGCGATGGTTCGGTATAAAGTCTTGTATAAAAAGTTCCAGATAAGGAATGATGATAAATTGGCTTGGTCTCGGTAGTCGGTGCCTTAAAAACATCGTTTCCTGAAAGAACTTGATGCATAGGATATATGTTTAACCAAAATAAAAGAACATAGGGCTTTAACATTTCTAGTTTAAAGACGGTAGACCCACAGAGGGGTACATTGGATTTTCTATGTTTTAATAAAAATTAGTGCTTGTTTGCTTTATTTGATGATGAAAGTATGCATTTTGTACGAACATTTTTATCGTTGAATATTTTGGTGCTATATTTTCTGACTTTCTGCATTTTGTGGGTGTCCAGCACAGTTAAACCCCAGATGATTTTTCCTACCAAAATACTTCATGATTTTCAGTATGCTTAGGTACTGATTGTAGTTCTGAATATTGACCTTGTTTCATAGACACATCTTTTATTAAAGCGTTAAAGTTAAAATGTCAAAGGGTGGCTGAACTGCTAAAAGCAGCCCTCGAAAATTGGTAACTTAACTTTTAACTTTACTTACCGGTATTAGCTAAAATAATGAATTGTCTTTTGTGAATTAAATACAAGATCTTCTGCAACAAATTATATAATTACTTTACTTGACAATATTCATCAGACACATTGTTAGTAGTTTGTCCTGACTTAAGATTGATTTGTGATATAATTTGTCTTGAGATAGCCTATGAAACAGAACCATTATTTATAAACCTACTGGAACATGTACTGAAAATGTTCTCGTCTTCAAAAATGTAGACAACTGTATTGCACAATAGGAATCCCAATACACCGCTTCTCGGTCTGTCAGAGAATTGTTCTGTTTTCATATGGCCCTGACGAAACTGAAAACCGATGTAATGCTCGGACGGAACACAGATGTCATGTATCCTGAGTTAGGTCGGAGCGTTACATCAGTTTTCAGTTTCATCAGTAAAATGAAAACAACAATTCTCTGACGGAACTGAAAGTGGTGTATCGGGATACATACCGAGTTTTGTAGATCTATGTCCTCATTTTGACTGATAGCAGTAGCTTGAGTAAGACTCTCAAACCTAGTTGCTTATATTATTCAGTAGTTGCTATTAAGTCCACTGTTGAGATATTGATGACCTGTTTATATATTTCCTCATGTTTATATTATGTTGAATTTATTGCTCTTTGCAAGATGTACTTATTGAAATTATATGTACCTTGCCGTGTGAGAAGTGCCCGATTCTTTCTAGTCAGAAAAAAATTGACATTTTGACTTTATTTGTATGTTGTGTAAGTCAACAGTTCATTTCTGAAATCAGTAATTTAAAAGTTATGCAACATATATTTAACACTGGGTGTTAAAGGGAATTATTTGTATGATTATTTCTGACATGGCAAGGTGGGTATATTTTATTCATAAATGTTTAAGCGAATGAATGAGCTTTGATGATGATTTTGAGATATGATGTCTAATTGTTACTGAAAGGGTATCTTAGCAACATGAAATGATGCAAATTGTGGCTCTTTTTGTATGAAAAAAAACATGATGTTTAAAAGTGAATGTTTGATATGTTTGTTGTATATATACAGTTGTCTCGTTGCTAGGGAGACGTGTTAGTATGTGAACGCGTCATTGCTCCTTGCTTTATGTAATATATATATTTGATCCTCAAAAACTGTTTCTTTGCACATATGTTGAACGATATTTTTTCATGATAGTTTTACATATATGCTGATATTCATTGAAAGAAGGGTTATGTTCACATTGTGTGATACAAAACATAAACAGAAGTTTTATCAAGTAAAACTTCCAAACATTTATGGTAAAAAAGGTAAAAGGAAAAAATAAAAAAAAAGAACTCAAAAGTTGTTTGTTTTTTTGTCGACATATAAAAATTATATAGAATTGAAAACACTGGAGTTACAGATGTGCTGTATACGAGTTATATGTATACAATAAACTTCAATATGTGGTCACTTGGATTAAACTGCTACTTGTCTTAACCAGCTGAGTTCCAGGAATTACAACGAATCATTTCCAATCGGGTTTTAGAATAGAATGGTGATAAAATTGGCTGTGTAGGCAGCTTGTGTGAAGATCATGCTTTGGACTGGTTGGGTCAAGGCCACTTGCAAAAAAGCTTGTGGTTTTCGTGAAATTTGCACTGAATGTCCCCAGATTGACTTTATTGTGTGAAACAGGTTAATATCCAGCATAACAACTTCAAGTCAACAGGTCTGATTTGAGGATTTTAATCCTGAATTCTTTGTTTAAATGGAAAACATTTCAGGCTTTGAAATTGAGATGTTCAGACCTGACGATGATGGCTAATTACCAGAACAGGATAAACTACTACAGCAACTATTTTACTTAACAGATTTTGTATTTTTCTACAACCATACAAGTATGTTTTAAACATGAATAAAACAAGTGACGGAGGCAATACATAAATGGTGATTCCATATATACTCCTCAAAAATATTTAAGGACCACAAAATGCAAGGGTTAATATTCAATCACTGAAATAACTAACAACTAAACAATAATTGATATCAAATGTTCAATATGTCATATTGACAAATGTAAACGAGGATAATGGCAAATGACAGTAGTAAACACGTGCTAGGTCAAGAAGTGATGTCGCTACCAAAATGTCAACGTTCGCATAGTGGTGGGTGGGGTATTATGTTTTTCAATCAGTGTCGAAACACATAAAATGCAATGCCATAACTAACGCCAATACCACAGATGACCCGTTCGAGCTTCCATAAGAACCTTACACCTCAGTTTTAAGTTGCTAATCAACGTTCTGATTGCATGACGAGGGTTTTTGGGGCACTCCTCTATGAGTGCTCGTGTCAGTTCCCACTGGACCTGTGGTTTGACAAGTCGTGCACTTAACCGTCACCGGAGTTTGTCGCATACATGCTCTATCGGATTCATGTCAGGAGACCGAGCAGGCAAGTCCAAATGCACTATACGCTCGCGTTTGAAGTACTCTGGGACTACACGGACCCTGTCCGACCGGGTGTTAAAGTCCACTAGCACAAAGTATTGACCCCTAGCATCACCGTAGGTCGTACACATTAATTTTCAACATCATCGTGGTAGGTAACATCCACTGATCTTCACCGTTTGGATGACGCAAGGGTCTGTAGATTCACCATAGACCCTGCCACAAACAAGCTCCTGCTAACCATCAAACCTGTCGTGTTCCTGGATACAAAAGTACATACATATTTCGTTTTTCTGTCGCCACACACTTGTTTTGCCACCATTAAAGTCTACACATAACATTGATTCCTCTAACAGCAGAACAGACCGGAGTCTTGTTAACGGAATGTTTCGGGGTTCCAGAGAAAATGTCAAGGAAAACATCATGTGTTCTGGGGTCAATGGTGGACGGAAAGCAGGAATGCGATAATGCTTATTGGCAGCATGAAGTCTGTTTCTAAGAGCTCATTCACAGTTGCGAACCTCAGGTGCATGCCGGAAGTAAGAAGTCGACGTTTTCGCGGATTCGAACCGCCCACGTTTGGCAATGTTGACAATATAAAGGTCATTACAATCCGTCGTTTTGCTCTTACGGGCTCTTCCTATGCGCTCACCAACATACCAAGTATCCAGGTACCTATACCCGGCAGGACCGACCACGGTATGACTGACGTCCAACGTGACGTTAAATGTGTCCCACCAATAGTATTTCATTAATTTGTTCCACGTCACCAACTGGTAAATGTCGCCTCATGTGGGTTTATGCCGTATACTCACTATAAAAGCACAAAATTACCCGAACTTAACCCGAAAATGAATTGAACGAGTAACGTTAAAATACTGACAGTTACAATGAACAGACAGGAACACAGCGTTTTGCAGCGATACCCGCTCAAAAGCAAAATCCACAGTTTATCTGGTAATTACGCAATATATAGTGTGTTTTACATTTTCCCAATACTTTAAACATACTAAATTCTGAATAGATGAAATATCAATATCTGAATAATTGCAAAAACATAGGTTTGAAATAGTGGTCCTTAAATTTTTTTGCGGAGTGTACATTTATAATAACAAAATGTATGCAAACAAGTCTCAATAATTGGCTGCTCACAGAATTGCAATATATCCCATTATGGGTTCCAAGAAATAGGCTATTTTAGACTTGTGTGCACGATAGCGACAGGCGAGTGATTAAGAGCCTTCTTTGCATTTTAGACGTAATGAACATTTCTGTTTGTTAATCAATTATAATACATGTTGATTTCAGTTCACCAAGAATGGTATCACCTTCATTATAGAATCCACACCCTCATCCAGTTTGATGTGTACTGATAATACACAGAAGCACTTGGAATAAATATGTGTCTTCATCAGGGGTGTCAATTTTCCGGATTTATCCAGAATTCCGGATTTGTCTTATCATTGAAGAGCTATGCTTTCTGACCAAAATAAAAGTTATATGATGAAATTATCTCAAGAAATGGCAAAGTTATGGTCAATTTTATCTGCTCTAAAGGATTTTCTTCAATGAAGAGTTTGAAAAACTGCTGCTCTAAAGGATTTTCTTCAATGAAGAGTTTGAAAAACTGAGTTATATTTGGTTGATGGCCTCTAGTTTGTCAAAAATGGTCAGCCACATATGATTTTCAGTATTTTTAATTTTGCTCTGTTGACACCCCTGCTTCATGATATGGGTAGTTTTAGCACTCGCCTTGACCACCATCTTATTTTAATATTGATCAGATTCTGGGCTAAATAAAAAACCTACACAACCACAGGGATTAACTACATGCTTTAATACAGTCAGTAAAAACCATTAAACAATGCACACTACTTTATACCATCTCATAAACAATGAATACTACTTAGACCATTTCATGAACAACATAAACCATTTTATAAACAATTATACCGCTTAAACCATTTCATAAACAACACACAACCACTTCATATCATTTCATGAACCACATAAACCATTTCATAAACAATTACACCACTATATCATTTCATAAACAACTAAACCATTTCATAAACAATTACACCACTTTATCATTTCATAAACAACATAAACCATTTCATAAACAATTACACCACTTTATCATTTCATAAACAACAGCCACAACTTGTTTCATAAACAACATAAACCATTTCATTTAACAGAATACACCACTTGTACCATTTCATAAACAGCACACATCACTATATATACCAATATATACTCAAAATTTGATATTAAGGGCCAAGAAATTTTTCATTTGAATAATTTTCAAATTGAAGAAGATTGACTGGTAGAATTTTCAGAAACATAAAAAAGTAATGCTACATCTGCAATATTGTAAACGAATAAAGATTAATGCAAAATTTAATGTCTTTAAGTGCTGATAAGCCCAATCCCATTAAAATGTTTGCGCTGCATTCAAGCCTCTGTAATAACAAAATGCTGCCCTTTTCTTGGCATTTTGGGTCTTCGCGATATGTGAATAAAAAATGGACAAAACTTTCCATGTTATTTTTGCCACTGTGGTCCCTGCCAATAGGGCTTATCAGTTACCTGGAAAATGACGTCATTTTGATAATGATATTTTAATAATTGCGAAACGTTTTCTTAATCGGTTTTGATTAGTTAACATAAGACGGACATGAAAATTGATTTCTTGACCCTTAGCAAAGTTTGAGTAGTATAACAACACACATCATTGTATACCATTTCCTTAACAGCACACACCATTTAATACTATTTCATCAACAACATGCAGCATTCAATCCTTCATGGAGTAATCTTTAAAGAACAGTATTTAAGTATTTACTCAACATATTTCGTTGCAAATTCAGAAAATAATTGCATTATGTATAAATGATTAAACAAGAACATCCTTTGCAGACAAGTGGTTAACACATACCCAGTAGAATTCTACACAAATCTGAGAGGCCTGTAATGATTGAACGACATAAACTGATATTGTGCCATATAATTTTTTATTTGTTAAATTAGGTAAGTGACTCCTACCAAGAATGCTGAGCAATTACACAGATGGCACATGTATATAATGACGTAATTATCAATACTGGTTAGTTGCTACGGGGTCCTGAGGCATAATTCCCAATCCTGAAATCTAGTGCAGCAAGTTTGGAATAATCTGAAATTCTAGCACCCCTGTGTTAATCGATCTAACCCATTACTGTATAGCAACAAATTTTTGACACATTACAATGGAACACATTTCAACAATTTTTACATAAATTCAATGTACTGTAAAATCATTATTTTTCAAGGGAATTTAATTTTCGTTGATTTCATTGTAAACTCTGCCAAGAAATCCAATGCCCATGATTTATCAAAATCCCAAATACAAAACCTGGTTTTACCCTTCCCTGTTTTGTAATCCACAAATTTACGAGCCCACAAATTTTTTAATTAAAGTTCCATGAAATTTAATACCCACGAAAATATGTGATTTTACAGTTTATCAATCACCAGCTATTTCCAAATAACCAATAATTTTATGGCAATCATGTGCACAATATAACTGGTCAGTTATATTTAAAGAATTATAATTGATACTGTAGGTAAATGGGTTAGGGGTCTATTGAGTAAAGGGTCAAGTTAAAGTTAGATAAAACTGGGCTGACATGAGGACTGGAGGAACTGACCCCCAATGTCCCGAAGTATCTGAGCTCAAATGTGAGGTTTGGCTCAATTATATCAGAATTTAGCTGCAAAATAATCTGGTTTTGAGTACTGATTTTGTGTTGAATGAAATTACATGTATCAATGATATGTGACAATAGTTGAGATGGGAGGTTAGGCCCCGATCTCCCGAAGCATGTCAAGTAGAAATCTCAGCTCAAATTCAGATTTTGCTCAAATCAGAGTCTGAATTTGAGATAAATCTGAAGTTTGCTCTCATGAAAATTTACTGTTATCAATTCATAATAATGTTTCGGTTTGTGACGCAAATTTTCCAGAGTCCAGCCTCCCATAGAAATTAACTCAAAGACACATGACAATATTTGAGATAAGATTTAGCTCAGAATGAGATGTTTCGGAAGATCGGTTAATTTGTCCCAGCAATACCGGTCCAATCTCCATAAGTATCTTGAGTGAAACTTTTTTGTTAAACTCAATTTTGAGTTCAGTCTCACAAGGTACTTAACTTGAATATGTCAGATTGAGATGCTTTTAGAGACTGAGGCCTGTGGGTAACTTTGTTTGACTTTATAGCCGTTTTCTGTCTGTAACAGGGGTGTCAATATTCTTGATTTATCCGGAATTCCGGATTTATCTATCCAGATAAATGTTATGATTCTTGGTTAAAATATAATTTATTTTGAAAATATCTCCAGAAATGGCAAAGTTATGGTCAATAAAATCTGCTTTAATACAAACTGAGTTATATATGGAAACAATCAGGTTGAAGGCCTATTCTTTGGCAAAATTGGTCGACCACATATAATTTTCAGGATTTGTGATTGGCTCTATTGACACCCCTTGCTGTAAACAGAAACACTGATAACTCAGGCTTCCTTCAATCTGTAAGACAGATATCCTGCAGTCTGGATTGAAGTTGAACTACCAGGTAACAAATTGTAACCTGGATGAGTCCGAATATCTGACATTTTGTTGTAAGTTAATTCATCTCTATTTTCACCAAACTGGAATTGTTTCAAGCCTTTTGTCCCAGTGTCTTCAACGGGAAGACTGCTTAAAATGCCAAATCATACAAATGTAAAACCTGTGATTTTGTAAAATATATCTGATATCTGTGTGACCAAGTAGTTTCGAATTCAGCATTGTGTTGTTGTGCACCTATATAGTTTTATCTGGATCAGACTAGTATTAGCAAAGTTACGGCCCTTGAAATGATGAAATTTGGCTTGTGTTGTCCGTAACTTAGTGATTGTGCTACAGACATCAAATTTAATAGGAATGTTATCCAGCATGTGTTGTTCTGCACTTACTTATTATATTCCCATCCAACCAGTATTAGCAGTTATTGCACTTGAATTTATGAAATATTGTTTTGTTTGAAGTATTTAAGTTATGTACAGTCTCAAAATTTTGTAGGAACATTTGTCAGTATGTGTAGTTGCGCTCCTAAATATCTTAATTTGGATCTGACCTGTATTAGCAGAGTTGTGACCCACGAAATGATGAGCTTCTGCTTCTCATAACTATAAGTATTTGTGCTACAGTCGTCAAACTTTGTAGGAATATTAGTCGTCATGTGCTTTTGAGCTATAACCCTTGACATGGTCAAATGGCAAATAGGGCATCCATGTCCTAATGGCACATTTCTAGTTCTTTCTGTAACAATTTTTAATTGTTACCGCATAGGCTGCTAGCATTTATAACAAGAACCTCAAATGTAACATAACAATTGGTTGTGTATTCTTGTAGATCTTTAATACCAATAGGAGAAACTTCATAATGCTGATAAACAGTGGCATGTATTATCTTCAACTATTATATGGTTGGTTTTATACAAATATAAACATCAGTGTAGTAATACCATGTGACTTTGTCATCACTAAAGGCTACAAATCCAAGACTAAATTTGCTTCACCTCGAAAACAAAAATAGCCATATTTTTTTTCATCGATATCTATGAAACATACTCCAGTCTAGGGGAAAAATTATATGCTTTCCACGAAATACAGGATCTTTTTCAGCCACTGGGCTGTTTTTCAAGGACCCTATGAAACCTTCAGAGTGGATGTATGTGATTGGACTACAGTTTCAAGCTGTCTTCTTTTTCAAGGTTTCACAGGGTGCTGGAAAGAACGACCCAGCTGCTGTAAGGGATCATACATTTCATGTAAAGCTAACATATTTGCCCTTAGACTGGCATATGTTTCATAAAAATCGGTAGAGAAATAAAATACTATTTTGTTTTCCAATATTGACAAATTTTATCTTGGATTTGAAGCCTGTAGTGATGTCAAAGTCAAGTGGTTTTGCTACACTGTACATATTCCCTCTAAAATGCCACAAATAAGATGGTCATGGTCCATTTACTTCAATAAATATATATACAACATTATACCCAAAGAGGCGAGCAGAGAGTGCAGCACTTTATACCCCTTATTTGTCACGATCGTCGAAATTTCAACAAAAAAAACAAATAATTCTGCTGTTTTTTACCCAAAAAAGCGATAGAGTGAAGCACTTTGTACACATGTATGTAACCATCGTCAAAAGTTAAAAAAATATTAAACTTTTCATTCACTGTCTTCAGCTGTTTTTTCCTCGTCATCGTTTGTATCATTATTTTTATTAGTCACCATTTCATAATCTTCTTTTTCGTCTGAATTTTCCTCCTCATCTTCGACAGTATTTTTCTTTTCTTTATTTATTTTTTCTTGTTCTATTTCTTTTTCTAACTCTGGCGGAGGATATACATCGTGTTTATATAGTGGTTTGAATGAGTCTATCACTCCCACGTCCTCCGTTAAATTTGGGAAAATCCAGAAATGATGTTTTCCCAATGTCAGTAACCACACTATGGAGAATATGATGACGCGCACTGAAACAGAACAGACAATATTAGGTAACATGATTACAAACAGTGCAATATTACATATAGTACAGAGAATTTGACCTGATCCTGACCTTTATGCATGAATATATTACAAGGTTCTTGCATTCAATGTATATACATTTCCGCAATTCGTGCAATATCGGTCCTTCAGATTTGTGTTGGCATTACACCTCAAGCATCTTTGTGATACTTCGAACTTATGAAAACATACAACCAGCGTTATAAATATAGTCAATATATATCAGCTGTTAAATTATGCTAATAAAAGGTCAAAAGTCATGTCAAATTCTCCGTACTATACAAGCAATACTGACTGTCAGGGATTTCATTAGAATCGTGACACAGCATTTTGACCATTTAATTAAAGTGCCACTCCTGACAATTTAAGCTGACGAATCTAATTTGCAAATACAAATGTACTTGAAATATTGCCTTGATACTTAAACAGTAGTCAATGGTCATTTTCATTATTCTTTTTTGCAAGCTGGTGAAAGCTCTGCAGTGACTGTACCTAACAATCTTAATTTCAATCCAGTGATCCCCAGGGAAACAAATCTTATGTATGGGATACAACTCATATCTCCAGATCCAATCTACACCAATGCAGAGGGGAACAACCCATGTCAGGTAAGCAATAGGCTACATAATTAATTTCTACATTTTCTGTAAATATTTAAGTAGTCTGTACATTGTACTAATTGGCTGACTTATATGGCAAGATTTGGGAACTTCCACACAGTCACATTTAAGTAAAATTTATGGAAGACAAAATACTAATGTGCAAAGAGTTGTTTCCCTTAGACTATATATCATGCATTTATTGTTTACTCTACAAACCAACTGTTTTCTTCTGTCTTATAGTGTTTCATTCAGCACATAGGTAACCAAGTTATTGCTTTTAGAAAATAGCTGTTTAGGACTTAATGGAACTTTTTTTTAAACCATGTGCAGTGATTTTAAAATATTTTTTATAACTCGAGTTCAGCATCTTAAATACATTAAACAAGTTGCCATGAAAACAGGTTGAATACTTACACACTATCAACACCAACATAAACCCAACAAAACTAGCACCAAGTAAACTTGCGTAGTATACCCCCACTCTCATCCAATCTGGCCATAGTGGAAATAAACACAGAGCAATAGCTCCTAACACTGAAATATAGGAAAAATATAAACACATGGGTGAAAGTTACAAATTCTGAAAAACCTCAAATCCTCAAAAATTGACAATTTATATAGGGAAAATCACAAGTAACTATATCAATAATGTTTTGTTCTGATAAAGAGTAAATTATATTCATTTTTTAAAAAAAATTCTAAGATACGGTAACATAAATTTTATACACAAATGTTTTTACTCTTTACCAATGATACAGATACCTGTTGGGAAAATAAAGTACAAACGACTTTCTGGTACACTTAAAAACCTGAATTTCAGGCATATGTCCGAACACTTTAACCCATGTTAACATGATTATGGTCATATCAATTATTTTCAACAACTGTTTTCAGTAAGCTCAAAGACTTAAGTGCACAGGTTTATCCTTGTTGTATATTTTGAAAAACTGAAGCAGGCCTTAATGTTTATTGTTAAAGTACACAGAATAAGCACATGAAAAAGATGACAAAACTCATATACAGTACAACTGTATGTACAAGTAGCTTGTAGGGCAGTGACTGTGTTAAAACAATCTTAAACAATTCATTATGCACATTTCTAACTTTTGGTCCCATTATTCTACCTTGGTGGCCTTCACAAACAGGATGGGCTCTATTACAGCTACATTTGATGCATTCCATGACATTTAGATTAAAAACAGGCAAGGATAAATAATGTTATATGATGGTAATAGAAACAAGAATATAACTTACACATAAGGAATCCCATAAAGAATGTCTTTGGGTGTATAGGGTCATATATCCATACATATATCTACAATAAACAACATAGTATCATCAAGTATGTATGGCACAGTATTGTATGTATAAAATGCCAGGAGAAAACAGAACAACAAACATTAGATATGGAAACTTATGTTCAAAATCACCCTCACACTCAATTATCTATCTCAACATAAGTTAATTTCAATACATGAGTTTAAGATTTTACTGAACTTAAGTTTCGAGAAAAGGTAATGAACTATTTAAGTACGGTAATTTGCATTTTTTAAATTTGGTCAAAATTCATTATCCTATCCTTCCTTGAAGTTGGAGGTCATTGGCCAATTAGGCAGGGATAAAACCTAATGACCACACACTACGACTGTCTCAGATAAAAGCATAAAATTTTATCCTATAATATTTATAACAATGTTGGTGTACATCATAGAAGCACTGTTGAGGTTTTAATGTATCCATAGCAGCAATATTCCAACCATTATATGTCAACATGTAGCAGGTACTTACAGAGTTACCGTCCACAAATCTCTGATCATCACTCATGTTTAGTTTAAATTTCTTCAACTTCACTTCTTTCTTCTCAGTCTGAAACAAACAAAACACTATGAATATACACAATTACTGGCCTTGGTTGGGTAAGAGTTAACACACATCAGACATGGAACACTTCAGGTTTGATCCCCGGCGAAAATTTTTAATGATGCTAAGAATCATACAGGTTTCTCTCCCTTGCTTGATGCTCTGTGAAGCCGGGGTGAAATATTGTTACACCAAAATAAAGATACATTTTTTACTGCAACACTTGAGCAGTTAATACAACAACCTACAAAGGAAAATATTCCATGTATGTTAAATGTATGAATAACATATGGCAATTTCAACATGTAAAACGTACGAAACATAATTCATATGAGTATCATAATTATGAAAAACGTGTAAATCATGCGTTTTACTAAAAGTATCTTTTACGTGCGTAACATGATTTTCATATGTCATTTAGCCTATGAAACCCATACCTTTTTACGTACGTTTTTCATGAGTAATGAAAACTATGTTTTTCATATGAAAACCATAGGGTTTAAGAAATGTATGTTAAACATGCATGTGTGGAAGTTTTTCCTGTGTAATACATTAATCTGCAATTTTATATAAATACTCAAACACATTATTACCTTCTTTTTCTCTTCCTTCTTCTGTTCTTCTGCATTTTCGGCTTCTGTCTGTTTTTTTGTCTTTTTACCTTTCTTGCTCTGAAAGTTACAGTAACAAAATACATTGTAAGTAAATGTCAACAAAGGGAAACAACTCTTCTGTTTTTCAATAATTACAAATGCTAGAATGAATGAATCAATGAACTAATTGGATTTGACGAGTGAAATTTCAAATTTATAATACAAAAAGTCAACTATACTATAGCAATCTGCCTCTCCAACTGGTGATACAGTAACATGTTACAATACAGGCAGGTCAGCTACAATTATTGTTGCAATTTGCTAGTATTAAAACTGCTTCAACATTATTAAAACAGTCTCTATGTTTGAACATTAATACCTTATTTCAGCATGATAATAATCAGCTATTAACAATGTACTTTAATTACTCTTTTCTACCAAAATACCCAGAATTTCAAGAAAATATGACCCTTCAGCCAAAATCCTGAGGGTCAAAATGTGGCTTTTAAAATTTTTTAGGGGTCAACAGGCCACATAGAACTCCTGATCATGCAGGTTTAAGCTTAAACAGGTCCATGTCACAAACACAGGGCAACAGGACCAAATTAAAAACAATAGATGTTTGTAAAACATGTATGCCCCCATGACAGCCCAATAGTCAGAATTGGTAAAAGTTATTGTGATCTTGACCTTTGACCTACTGACCTCAAAATCAATAGGGGTCATCTACTACTGATGACCAACCTACATGTAAAGTTTGAAGATCTTAGGTCAAAGCGTTCTTGAGTTATTGAACAGAAACCAATTAAATAGTTAGAAATGGTAAAGGTCATAGTGGCCTTGACCTTTGACCTACTGACCCCAAAATCAATAGGGGTCATCTACTACTGATGACCAACTTACACGTAATAAACCATTTTATACGACCGACAGACCGACCGACAGACATGTGCAAAGCAATATACCCCCTCATCAAAGATGGGGGGTCATAATCATGACAATCGTATGCAGCCAACCATTTTTGCCAAACAAGAGGCCTTCAATGACATTGTTTCCATAAAAATCAAACAGTTTGTACGAGGGGTGTTCCAGAAATAATAGGACTTTTCTCATAACTTCTTACTCAACACTTACATTTTAATGAAATTTATCTCATATGTGTAGAATTTCATTCTCTATATACTGATAACAACATATTTTCGTTGTTGGTGGTGGTGCTTATACAATGCGTTGTCATAGAAACCATGTAACGTATTGGCGGGTCACACTGTAAATTTTTATTATTAACCTTACTAAACATGTGCATATCTCAGTAACCACTGAATAAATAATATTGGCAAATTATGTGGCATTTCCTTGATGTCACTGACGTGTGCATGCAAATTTATGAAGAAATCGCTGTTTGTATATGATCACGACTGAGTAAACAAGTGTATATATTCAAGCGCGTCATGGACGAAATGACGTCAACAACTAGAAACCGCACGATTGCTAAATTATGTTATAAATTGGAAAAGCAACAATGCAAACCATTATAATAATTAAATAAGCAAAATGTAATAGCATCCTCAGCATCTACTTGCGTTCTATTGGCACAAACTGTTCACATATAGCGAAGGAATGAACTAACAAGTGAACACAGGTCAAGTCACAGAAAAAGTAGTTTGACGTTGATAGACGCCGTTCGTAAACTGATAAGACGCTTCAAGGTTAGAGCAATTTCTTACATCACTGTAACTCATTTTTTGGATACAGCGACAAATATAAACAATGTTGACAGTAACATCAGATTCGTTTTGAAAGTCAGGGTGACAATATATAAAATTTACTAAGGATGTCTTTCGGTTAAAATACTGTGTTTGAAAGGCGACGTCATCATAATGTCACGGCGCGACCCACCTCCATGGTACATGGTATATTTAATGTTTAATATATTTTTATTGTTAATCCAATTGCTTATATATTTCGCGTGTTAGTCAGTGATAGATGAAATTTAATTACAGCAAACTAGTTTTCTAAATTTCTCATTAACCGCGCTGCTATTAAAAAAGTCCTATTACTTCTGGAACACCCTACGTAATAAAGAAAATCCTTCAGAGCAGATTAATTTTACTATAACTTTGCCATTTCTTGAGATATTTTCATCAAATAACTTTTATATTGGCCTGTCCCCGTCAGAAGTCATTGCACCTGACAAACAACAACACCAGTAACAAATCTGCTTACATCTGTACCACTCTCCTTCTCTTCCAATTCTTTCTTCTTTTTCTTCTTATCTTTGTCTTTTCTTGACTCGACTTTATCTGCTCTATGAAATAATCCTTTCTGTATAAATCTGGAAAATATAAATTATAACATGTGTTTTAACATATCTTGCAGTCCCAAATCCAAGAACTTAAATACCCATTTTTTGAATTTGATGGACTAATTGACTTTCCGTAATATGAGATCTATAATTTATACAATTTATTTATTCTTTTGGTCTGGGAAAAAGGTAATAGTAATATCAGCTAATGTTTAGAATTAGTGCTTTGTAGACCTGATTAAAGCCCGAGAGATCTAGGCATACAAAGAAATTGATAGATAGACTTACCTGTTTAAAAACTGAACACAACTTTTTCTATCAGTGAAGACAATCTCTGAGTCTGGATTGGCTTTTCCTTTCGCCCATTTTGAGTCCATTAGGGTGTTCACTGCATCTGATGCTATATGATAAAATAAGATTTATATAAAGGTTTATATTTATTATAGGAACAACCAAAATTTTTGTCTGTATTGAATTTTAAATATCCCAATATATATTATGAATACTTAAGGTCTATACTACTTACACATACATGAATTATTATTGAATCTGTATTCACTTAGTTTTTGTATTAATGTGACATTAAAATGATAAATCTAAATTCTAATACTGTCTTGTCTGTCTAGTACAATATTGTTATTGCAATTTCTCTCAATTAATTGAAGGAAGAAAGTTGATTTATTATGGAATAAAATTAAAAAGATATCGTTATTACCTATGAAACATTTTACAGTCATTCCTGCTAAGCGACCAGTATGTGCAGTCGTGTTGAATCGTAGATGCTTGGCAACAGCATATTCTTCTTTTGTACATGCTTGTTCTTCCTGGAAATACAGAAAATCATCACTTTAAATTAAAGTAAGGTATTGTAAAGACAGTCTAACGGTCCAAGCCTCACATGTAAATTTATTATACCAGCACGGGTTCCACTAGCTTCTGAATCTAAAGGTTCATTTTGATACTTTTGACTAAGTTATACCATTTTAAAGGCAAAATACCCATGATTTTAAGAGAAAATGACCCTTAAAAATCAAACCCAAATCTTGAGGGTCAAAATGTGGCTTTTTGCAAATTTCAAGGGTCAAAACCCCTAACCCAAGTCAAACTGAACCCCTGTACCCGGTATTGAGACAGTGTTCTATACATTAAAACCTGTGTAAAAGAACACCTGCAAACAACGACTACTGTAACAAAACCTTTTTACAAAGACCACTAATTTGATACCCCATCAGACCATTTTAAGTTTACCTGTTAAGAGAGACCATCTCTCTACAATGATCAGATCTTACTGTTCTCATGAGTGGTCTTTATAGACAAATTTGACTATACAGTACAACCTTTCGAGAGCAGCCCTCTGTACAGCAACAACCTCTTTTAACAATAACAACTTCAAATTTTCCCTAAGCTGATAATGTGATATATTTACTATATTTAAATTTTAATATAAATTTAGCCTGTGTATAGCAAAAACCTCTGTACAACGGGCAATATTTGACTTGAGTGGTCTTTACTGACAGGTTTGACTAGTCACTATATATAGTACAGGGTTATACGAGCACCTGCTTAGTAAATTCAGTTACAGGCTGTACATTACCTGCAGAAATTGGACACAGTGATTATTATTCAGAATTATGTAGTCCAAGGTCTTTGACGATGATCATTCATTTCATTTCATCGTCAAAGCCGTTTGTTCTTTGAAAGTCAACAGGTCCACGACTGAGATTGAGTCGCGTTCGTTTTATGACAAAATGCACGTTTTCAACAAAATAATCGTTGATACCCTATCAATTGGACCATATTCTATCAGTATACCCCAAAAAACAAACAGTTTCGCAAGAAATACCATCAATTCCGTCAATTGTTTCAAACCTGTCCAATTTCAATGTTTTCGTTTACGATCGCCATTTATTTGAATGGGATTATAACAAAAGTGTTCCGAAACGAACCACGTGATCAATGTTTTGATTGTCGGCTGCGTAAATTGCAATATTTATTTGTGTAAATGGGAGTTACGTGATTTATAGCAAAAATTACGTGTTTGTTTCTTATGTAAAAGTATATCTAAAGGTTTTATTTAATTTTAAGACGTTTTCGACCATGTTTCATGAAATAACGGATTTTTCGAAAACGGCTCTCGCACGCACCTGCGATAAATTAATTATTCAAAATGGCCGCGGAAGCTGATCAAACGCGGAAGTAAATAAACTTTAAGCAATATATGATTATCAGTAGGTGTTACATTGACTGTTTTAAGACAAAACACTTGAAAAATATTACATTTATACGTAAATTATAGTTTTTGGGCGATTTTTGAACAATGAACATGCATTTTATGCGTTAAGCTTAAACAGTTGATTATTGAAGAGGGTAATTCCATAACTAAAAGGCCGACACGTCAGTGTAAATAAAAGACCATTTAGTTATGGTATCCAGAACTAGAATTATGCAATTCTAACTTTTTAACTTTTACCAGAAAATATGCACAATGATAGCAAAAATATTTTACCAGCCATATAAAAAACGAAAAACGCAAACATGTGTTACTTTAACAGCAATGAACGCAATATACATACATTTTAAGATATTTATTTACATTCCCCCACCCACTTTCATTTTAATTACGGTCTCTACAAAGAAACAGACTGAAAGAAAACTACGGTAAAGAGAAATATAAAATTCAATTTTAACGATTCGTTTTGTTGTAATTTATCCATTTATTACGATACAGGAAATTGAAACAGTCACATTCTCTCAAAATACGCTTATACCTTATCGGATCGCCGTTTTGGACGTCGCCTGTCCGCCATGTTTACGTGTATGCCTCGTTTTGGTATTTTAACAACTTCCTGGTAGGAGGGGCGATCAAAAAGTTTATGTGAACGATAAATTTAAATGATACTCGTCTAGCCTAGTTTTTTCAGGAAACATTTTTCTCTAAATTTTGTGTAAATTTTAGAATAAAACGTAAAACCAATGATTAATTTGTCAAATCCAACATCCTAAACCAAAGTAACGAATTTTAGCCTTAAAATTACAAAACGAAAGTAGGGATTTCGACATCTAGCAAATGGACGACTTTATTGGCAATAGCATTTCACTTAATAGAGCATTAGGGAATATGAAAAAAACACATTGCATTATTTTTTAAATTTCAAATGCTCGCACCAAGCCTCCAAAACATAGTTCATTGCGCCCCCACTCTTAACACTAAGTCTTCTCACGCCAGATAATTTTACACGGATTTTCGCGGAACTCACGGAGCATGATACTGATAGGCGAAGGGGGCATATGTTACTTGTGAATGCTGAAGAAGATGATATTGTAGTTATCGAGTTATGAATACTTTTCAGATTTCTATGTAAAATTGTATTTCATTTTTTGTATTGCTAAAAGCAATGATCTAAATATACAAATTTTACTGGTGAATATTTTGCAAATTGAATAAAATCGACTAATGGACACTATGTTAAACCTGGAAAAAGACGATATTTTGCCAATGCCTACTAAATGCAATATATGACTATTTCGAATAGATGATATTTTAATAAATTTGCGCAACGAATTCTTAATTGGTTTTGTTCAGTTAACCGGTAAGACGGACATTCGGTTCTTGACGCTGATCAAAGTTAGAGTAGTATATACACAATGTATACGAGAGGCATACGCTCGTAATTTCATGATACAATAGTAAATACGTGGATTTACAAAACGTTACGTCTTTCTGGATGGAATCAGTGTTGTAGATGACAATGTGTCCCTCATTTGAGGCTCACGGGTAAGACTCGCTTTGCCAACTGTGTTGCCTCATTAAATAAAATCTTTATAATTATTATTGTCCTTCATCAATAAGTAAATGTGTTTTAAAACTTTTATTCCTATACATTAAATCTACTAATAGAAACACATATGAAAACGAGCTGACAAATTATATAACTCTGGGTATTCAAAAGATCGTTTACGAAATTTTAATTGATACATTATATTGTTAAATGCCAAAGGGTGGCTGAAAGGCTGAAATGCTGAAAGCGGTCCTCAAAAACTGGTTACTGAACTTTTTAAAGATACACGATATACACTGATAGCATCCGATTTTGATGACAGACAGTTTAGAACAGTAATATCAGGCTATGTACATTAACCTTTATTACTATATAAAATTATGTATAGTACTGATGCTTGAGAATAAATAAGTACTGAAATTGAATATTGCGAACTGAAACTTTTTAACACCGGCAGATAAAACACAATAAAGGAACCTTTTTCTTCTTTCTCTTAGTGGCCTCATCTTCTTCCACCTCAACTTCTATGACAGGTTTCACACCCTCCTCTGTGTCTGCTTCAAGGTCGTCTTGTGACAGGAAATCCTTTACCGCCTTTTTACGAACTACTTCGTTAATCTTAAATTCACGTTGTGCGTGACGGTTGAGGAATAATTTGGAATCAGTAGCTTCTTCCTCTTCGTCTTTAACCTCACCCTTTTCCCAGTACGCTCCAGTTTTAATATGTAAACTCATATTTTAGTAAATTACTCCGCACAGTGACGATAAATAATAAATAAATAGTTCCAAATTCTGTCCGTCCAATTCACTGGTTCACACTGTGAGGTTAACCGAAGAAATGAAAAGTTTTCAGCTTTCAACCTAAGTCCACGTGCTCGATGGTTCGAGAACATTTAATCAACATTCGACATAAATGAGGAAGTAACAGTCGGTAATTTTGTGTGAATATACGTAATGCCCGAAGCTATTTCACTAATTGTTTGACGGCGATTTTAAATCGACAAGTACACTTCAAACATCAATTAGAATGGGTTTTCGTCATAAATTTATTCATAATAAAGTGCACGTAGCTGTTTGAGCATAATTTTCATGTGATATCGCTGATTTATAATACTATACTATTGTCGTTGTGATTAAAAACCGTTTTTAAACGGACAGCAACAATTGATTAAATTCACTAGCGGAAGTTGTCACTTACTTTTTGATCAGTCCTCGTCCTCGACCACAAATTTAAATCGACGTGTCCTCGCCATATTTTGCCCGCAAACACGTTTACTATATATTGACAGGTTTATTCGACATGAAATGTCAGAAGAACACGATGAATGGACTAAGCAAGTCAAACACTGTAGACCAGACGACAATACGAATGCTTCAAAACCAAAAGACAGACTCCATCGCAAACGCGGGAAGTACAACTTGGAAGTTGTAGAATAAAGTGACAAATCACGCAACGAGGTGATGTATTGCTTCCCGAACAAATAGAATAAAAAAATAAAATACCTGATAATGTCCGTCATATTCTATCCAATTAACGACTTCTTCTTCGTCATCGGAACCTGACATGGTTTCTATAAAGTGTAAATCTCGTCTGCTTTCTACGAGCGGCTGTTTACAATATTGTCACGTGAACATGTAAGTACTGGTGGATGAAACGTGTCCTGTTCTTGATTGATGACTAGTGTTCACATATTAATGTATTATTCGACACAATACACATTGTCTCACATCCTTCGTTCAATCGTTGTTATTTATGTGTTTCAAGTTATACATTCATATAACATTCATACAGTATATATCGCTGGCTTATAATGATATGGTCGTTAGTGCTAATTAGGACCTTAGACTGATACATAGATCTATTTGAAATCGCTTCTTATGAGCCTATTTTCATGAAGATCGTAACTGGTCATGTTGACCAAACTGAAGTTGAAAATGCTGAAAAGGCCAGCGATTTATCAACATTGTAATTATACGTGTCGATCAGGAGACACAAAACTTACATGTACTACATGAATAATTAGAATAATTATACGTACTAGTTGAATTATTAGAGATGTCTACGGCACAAGTAAAAACGTATAATTGATTTTTTCAGAAATTACAAAAATAAGTCCTCTTTAAATTTTACTTTTTTGTTTCATTTAGTTTTTATTCTTTTTCAATGATATAGTTCCCCGTAGACTAACACTAAAGTTTATGCATTCACGCATTAATCATATATACATGTAGTAGACTAACAGGCGGTAATCTGCAACATTTACTGTCATGGTGTTCATCCACGATCAGCTGTTACAATTATATACATGTATGCGTCCCAGGGAGATGTAATAAATCACATTTCGTTTTGATGTTATTTCATTGTTACAATTTGATGAATTGTAAAAGTGTTTTACGCTGTTTTCAACAATTCGCTGGCTTTGAATGAGAAGGTCGTAAGTACAAAATGGATATTTTTAGAAAACAAGAAAAAATGTATGAAAACTACTCTTTACTTATGGAAATACAAGCTTTTTAAATTTCATGAAAATATGCTCATAAGAAGCGCCTTGTGATGCAGATTTCAAATTCATGTACAATTATGCATGAGGTTTATAAGGTCATTCTAAGACAGCGAATTGTCCAGTCACATAATATAAATAGTATGGCGGTTGTAGCAAAGTTAAATGTCGCATCAACGATAAATGTCGCACTTGACGTTAAATGTCGCAACATATTGGACCGACGCTGAATGTCGCACTTGACGTTATATGTCGCAACATCTTGGACTGATGTTAAATGTCGCAACATCCACACTCAATGTTGCAATCATTTTTAAGCACTTTTTGTAGTATTATTGTTCTAGTTTTAGCCCAGACGTATCCAAGAACAGCTATTGATTAAGGGTTTGCCAGGATGTAAGGCCAAGTTTCCCGGTATGTAGTGATCCTGGATGAACCGGTTTGTATGTAAACCTAATATATCAGACATGTGGATTAGAGCAGTCACAAAAAGCTACTGTTTCAACCACTAACCCCTCGTTTTCTCAATATGGATACTCTTTAGAAATTGGTCACCATAGCAACGACATAAGATATTTTAACATGATTCATGAGAAAAAATAAAACTAAGACATAGTTCTATATTGTCCAAGAACTTAAACTTAAATAAAAAAGCATGGACTTTTTGTCATTTAAGAGGGGTTTCTTAACCTTATTACATAAAATACTAATACAATGTCACTAAGCCCGGTTTTCCTGGAGAACGGCATATATACATTAATTTTATAGCAGCAAGTAGCAACAACATTTTTACATAATCAACAACAGTTAAAATAAGTGACGTTACACGCTGAGAGAAAATTATGTTTACGATGTACATGAGCAAAAATATTGAAAACATACTTTTAAATAAAAAAAAATGGACTAACGGACGTTCTGACCATAGTTTTATGAAACGTTTTGTATACATGTAATTATGCATATCCACGAAAACCTTGTTTTGGGCATTGCTGACATTGCGTACTACCCGTGCTCGCCGTTAACATATAAAACAAATAGTTTCAACATTGATACGTAATTTCAATAGTAGGTCTATTACATGTATTCAAGTTAAAATAATTCAAATTCAAAAAGTTGTCGTCAGCAGATTTTGAATAGTGTTTATAATAACTTAATTTAATAAGTTATAAAGCGTGTGAAATTGGTCGGGTGTTGAATACGAGTACATTTTTTTGTATATGTCTTTGGGGTTTGAATTAATTGAAAATGTTAAGCGGTAACTTCAAGTATAGGACCAGATTATTGACACATATCATCATCAGACAGTGAAATAATTATTCTAAGCCGAAATGTGTTTCTTGGAATCTCGTTATTAAGTTATCATATAGTAGATGATACACATGTAATTATTAAAAATCAATCCGCTTTATTTTACCTGTATTGAAGCTACCGACCCTTAGTCTGGGTCGTTTCCAATATTGCATTTTGATAAGTATGGTTTGTTTATATAAATATAACTTTTATGGACCTATCGTTACACTAGGTCCAATGTGCTAAATTCGATATGGTGATCCTGCCGAAGGCTTTTACCTTTTCAGCACCAAGAAGACATGAACATCCCACGGGGAAGTCTGTTGTAACTCCAAGACCCGGACATCTGGTGCTAGTCTAGTCAGCGAGAATACCAATCATCTCAACGAACCTCACCTTGGCGAGAAGATTTCAAATCCAATCTTTCGACGAAGTTATGCTCACAAACATTTCAAGGAATTCCAAAGTGTCGCGTTTAACTTTTAATATTGTTGCTACGGTTTGCTAGATCGAGTCTTAAAATAACTGAAAATGTGTGATTACTTGCACTGTACTATATTTCATACAAATTATTTATATGTTTTGCATTTAATGTTGAATGTACATGTGTACGTATTCAATACATCATTTCGATTAGAAAATATAAAATGACGACCTCAATATTCGATTTTTTGCACGTTTTTATTACTTTTTATTCAAAATCACCAGCGAGAATTAGCCTTATTTACATAAAAATGTTTTCGTTACTTTTTTTAAAATACAGATCTCATTTTAAAATCATTTGAAATTCAATGTGTTCTATTTGTTTAGCCAATGGTATACGTGTACAAGTTCAATGTTAACAAATGATACACAATAAAAGACATACATGCATACATGTATTTGTTTGATTTATTTATTTTACCGAGCTGGGCATTGTTGTCAATGTGTCTCTACTAATAGCTACTCAGTCACATATAATCATCCTCATACATCAGTGGTTAGTCATGTTCCCAGACTACGAAGACTACTCTGGTGAACGAGAATGCACATATAATAAATAACGATAGCTTTACATTAATAATATTATGTATTTACCGGATATTAAAAATTCACGTAGAATCTCAAAATGGTGAAAACAACGACGACGTGGGAACATCTTACACAACGACGTTACTGACGTACAACTGCTCGTTTGCTTACAAGTAACAATATTTGTACGATATTGAACTAGAAGATTAACTTGGACTTCTTCAAGTAACATACAATTCAATAATGTTGAGAACATAACCACAGCCATTGTTAGGAATCATACACAGATCGCCCGGATGACTATTCAATGTGATGTCATACCGGATGCGTATTTTACAGTTGGTGCCATACGCAGTAGCTAGGGTATAGTTTTATCAAAGAGTTTCTGGAAATCTTAAACCTACGAACAAATTCTTAATTATAATAATTTTAAACGGCCGACACATTTGTGTCAGACATGGTTCGTAGGAGTTTGTCAACTGAATCATAATTAGTATTGAACAACCCGTTTACAGTATTTGTAGCTGTAAATGAATTATAAATAATTTTAATTTGAATGTAAGTTTGAGATTTCCATAAGTGCTTTGATAAAACAGTACCTTTGAGTGAATGTAGAAACGTCTAAACATATGCAGAATTTATTCACACAAGGTAATCGAATGTCGCACATTTATAACTTCTGCATAGATGTTCACTCACACAACCAGATCTGAATTTCTATCAAAACTGAATACATGAAATACCGGACACAAACGAACATTCATATACAAAAGCATTACAATGGCTTCAAAATACTGTTTACCGAGATTCTCACTTTGTCCCGATTCTTGAAACGCGCACGGACGATTCTAGAATGTACCGTATTCTCATATTGCGCATAACATATATATTTGCGTTTGAATATGTAACACTTCCAGGTACTCTTATATCATAACAAAGCGAGTTCCATACTTTTGCACTTTAGTAAGCCAATGGTTTTCTGCAAAACTCAAGTCTAGTGTTTTTGGTACCAAAATAAGCCATTGTTCAAATGATCTCAATGAACTGTTGTCTCTATATGTAAATAGTTGTCCCATATAAGGGGTCCGACCCGTGACAGGCGTCTAGCGACTTGACTCTGGGGTGGCTCCAATCAGCTATCTTTTTACAGACTGCTGCCCCTAGGACGGGAATGTACATACATAAATATTAACCACAAGTGTTTCGGCATCAAGATACTTACTAGTATTTATTTACATGTAGTGTTGATGCATTGTGTAGAGGGCTATTCCAATCACTATGAGGAAACAAAGGTTATTCTTCAATTTTCTGAGAATATGCATATCGCAAGTCAAAATATTAATGTTTCCTACGATGCATTATAAATACCGCGGATTAGCTGTTCATTCACAAATCATGAATGAAAGGTGATATTTATGTATAGGTGTTATACTAGGTAATATTATAGTTTGCGTAGTAACGTTTGCTCGGGGGCACGAAACTCGATTAAGAAATTGTAAATTTCTGCACCTAAATAAACTAAATTTACTTATACCTATCTCATTTTTTGGCCATTATACAAGAAACATTAAAAAAGAGGATAAATAATACATACTCCAGCTTACCAGGAAATCATAGTTGCATTACATGATTGGTTAGTTTATTCTACAAGAAAAACGTTCAGATATCGTCAGATATTGTAATATGCACGCAAGAAAGTATGTTTGTAGTTACTAAGCAGTGGTATAATAATAGCCTACATTACATTCAATAATCAAAGGGAAGCTACTCTTCGTTTTGGTAGTTTAAACCCACGTTTTTCAGAGTAATTACTCGGCCTGATTTTCAGGGTAAGTCACTCAAACCGACTTAAAATAAGTCAAACAGAGTTGCCTCACCTGAATTCAAGGGAAGTAACTCTTGCCATGTGCAGACTTCTCTCCCTTGATTTTCAGGGGAAGTCACTCTTACCGACTTAAAATAGATCGGATAGGGTTGCCTGCCCTGAATTTAAGGGAAGTTACTCTACCCATGTGCAGAGTTCTCTCCCTTGATTTTCAGGGGAAGTCACTCTAACCGGCTTAAAATAAATCAGTCAGAGTTGCCTCCACTGAATTCAAGGGAAGTAACTCTTGCCATGTGCAGACTTCTCTCCCTTGATTTTCAGGGTAAGTCACTCTTACTGACTTTAAATAGGTCAGACAGAGTTGCTCCCCTGAATTCAAGGGAAGTTACTCATGAACTGTACAGAGTTCTCTCCCTTGATTTTTCAGGGGAAGTCACTCTTACCGACTTTAAATAGGTCAGACAGAGTTGCTCCCCTGAATTCAAGGGAAGTTACTCATGAACTGTACAGAGTTCTCTCCCTTGATTTTTCAGGGGAAGTCACTCTTACCGACTTAAAAAAGGTCGGACAGAGTTGCCTCCCCATTATTCAAGGGAAATTACTATTGCCCTGTGCAGAGTACTCTCCCTTGATTTTCAGGGGAAGTCACTCTTACCGACTTAAAATAGGTCGGACAGAGTTGCCTCCCCGGAAATTAAGGGAAGTAACTCTTGTCCTGTACAGAGTTCTCTCCCTTGATTTCCAGGGGAGTCACTCTTACTGACTTAAAATAGGTCAGACAGAGTTGCCTCCCCTGAATTCAAGGGAAGTTACTCATGCACTGTACAGAGTTCTCTCCCTTGATTTTCAGGGGAAGTCACTCTTACCGACTTAAAAAAGGTCGGACAGAGTTGCCTCCACTTAACTCAAGGGAAATAACACTTGCCCTGTGCAGAGTTCTCTCCCTTGATTTTCAGGGGGAAGTCACTCTTACCGGCTTGAAATGGGTCGGACAGGGTTGCCTCCCCGGAAATTAAGGGAAGTAACTCTTGTCCTGTACAGAGTTCTCTCCCTTGATTTTTCAGGGGAAGTCACTCTTGCCGACTTTAAATAGGTCGGACAGGGTTGCATCCCCGGAAATTAAGGGAAGTAACTCCTGTCCTGTGCAAAGTTCTCTCCCTTGATTTTTCAGGGGAAGTCACTCTTACCGACTTAAAAAAGGTCAGACAGAGTTGCTCCCCTGAATTCAAGGGAAGTTACTCATGAACTGTACAGAGTTCTCTCCCTTGATTTTTCAGGGGAAGTCACTCTTACCGACTTAAAAAAGGTCGGACAGAGTTGCCTCCCCATTATTCAAGGGAAATTACTATTGCCCTGTGCAGAGTTCTCTCCCTTGATTTTCAGGGGAAGTCACTCTTACCGACTTAAAATAGGTCGGACAGAGTTGCCTCCCCGGAAATTAAGGGAAGTAACTCTTGTCCTGTACAGAGTTCTCTCCCTTGATTTCCAGGGGAGTCACTCTTACTGACTTAAAATAGGTCAGACAGAGTTGCCTCCCCTGAATTCAAGGGAAGTTACTCATGCACTGTACAGAGTTCTCTCCCTTGATTTTCAGGGGAAGTCACTCTTACCGACTTAAAATGGGTCAGACAGAGTTACTCCCCTGAATTCAAGGGAAGTTACACATGCACTGTACAGAGTTCTCTCCCTTGATTTTTCAGGGGAAGTCACTCTTACCGGCTTAAAAAAGGTCGGACAGGGTTGCCTCCCCGGAAATTAGGGGAAGTTACTCTTGCACTGTACAGAGTTCTCTCCCTTGATTTTCAGGGGAAGTCACTCTTACCGACTTAAAAAAGGTCGGGCAGAGTTGCCTCCCCTTAATTCAAGGGACGTTACTCTTGCCCTGTACAGAGTTCTCTCCCTTGATTTTTCAGGGGAAGTCACTCTTGCCGACTTAAAATAGGTCGGACGGGGGGGTTGCCTCCCCGGAAATTAAGGGAAGTAACTCCTGTCCTCTGCAGAGTTCTCTCCCTTGATTTCCAGGGGAAGTCACTCTTACTGACTTAAAATAGGTCAGACAGAGTTGCCTCCCCTGATTTCAAGGGAAGTTACTCATGCACTGTACAGAGTTCTCTCCCTTGATTTTCAGGGGAAGTCACTCTTACCGACTTAAAAAAGGTCGGACAGAGTTGCCTCCACTTAACTCAAGGGAAATAACTCTTGCCCTGTGCAGAGTTCTCTCCCTTGATTTCCAGGGGAAGTCACTCTTACCGACTTAAAATAGGTCAGACAGAGTTGCCTCCCCGGAAATTAAGGGAAGTAACTCTTGCACTGTACAGAGTTCTCTCCCTTGATTTTTCAGGGGAAGTCACTCTTACCGACTTAAAATAGGTCAGACAGAGTTGCCTCCTCTGAATTCAAGGGAAGTTACTCTTGCACTGTACAGAGATCTCTCCCTTGATTTTTCAGGGGAAGTCACTCTTACCGACTTTAAATAGGTCTGGCAAAGTTGACTCCCTTGAATTCAAGGGAGGTTACTCGATCATGCCCTATGTATAGTTCTCTCCCCTGATATACTTGGAAAGGGAAGTTACTTTTTCCCTGTGCAAAGTTATCTCCCCTGATTTTCTTGGCAAGTTACTCTTTCCGATTTAAAATGGTTCGGACAGAGTAGACTCCCCTGAATGCACGGGACTGGACTCTCGTCCTGAGCAGAGTTCTCTCCCCAGATTTTCAGGGGAAGCCACTCTTTCCGACTTAAGATAAGTCCGAAAGAGTTCCCTCCACTGAATTCTATTTAAGGTAGAACCACACTTTATTAAAATTTCTAGATTCACGAACTAATTTGTATCATTGTAAACTTTGATTTAATGTCTTCCCACCCTAATGGTCACTTTTGAAAATGTATTAAATCATTATTTTATTATTAATCTACATCATATTTTATACTTGTTTGCAAAATTTAAAGAAATTTCACCGTCCGATAAAACAAATATTAACAATGTTGTATTGCCTTGAATGCGGTCAATATTGGCCTTCAAGCTGCCCATACCCATGACGTTACTATGACGTTGTGAAGTTACTATGGAAAACACGTTTTAACGTTGTTCCGGGGAGGGCAAAGGAAATACATTTAATACATACAGCGCTTAAATATTACGCGATAGGTACTAATACATACACTTAATCTATTATTAACAGGTTCAATTCAATTGAGAATTGTCCGATGGGAGACAAATAAGTGGTCTTTGTAGATAGGTTTGGTAATAGTGGCCGTTCTTGTCAAGTGATTTGACTGTACATGTTTGTGACTACTCGATCATAGGCCACAATTGCATGAATACAACAGTCCAGGACACAGAAATATAACAACGGCCAGACTTCAGGGAAATTAAAAAAAATTGTCAAGAGATTTGATCTGATTAAGCCCGCAAATTTGTTGGATCCGAAATCAATACATTTTTGTATAATACTAAAAAACAAAGAGAACTGAGAAAACTATAAAAAAAGATGCTACACTAAAACATGTTGACTGGTTCCTGACTACGTGTTAGCTATCTAAGGCGACTCCCATGATATATAGCACGTGTTCATTGTTCATTGTTGAGTATCTTATGGAAGATTGATATAAATAATGTCACATGCGTTTCTCGTAAAATAATGTCTTTATTATGTGCGTGTGTTAATACTACACGAGAACGCGCGCACGTGAAGCTAACGAGTGTGCAGGTGATAATATTTTTATTTGTATCATAGCTACGGCGGAATCGAATATAATCACTAGAATACTGCACCGGAAAAGAGTGCGATAATTATAATACTGCACTGGATTCGATTTGTTTACTACACCCTCAGTAATAAAACCTATGTAATAATCGACGCTAAAGCCGAGAACTATTTTCCATGCCAATCAATAGTTTTGTGCAAAGATCACAGTTGTTGCCCGAAACCGACACAGCAGCTATATGAAGGCAGTTGAGTCTGTTTCGGGCAAAACTGTGACCTTTGGTTGAAAACTATAACATTGCGTGGATAGTACTTATTCGCGACTTGAGCGTCGAGGAAGTCTCGTTAAAATCGGTAAATGATTAAAATAATTACGCCTGCGCGATTGTTTTGTTGTGTTGAACGTTTTTGCTTGCGTTTTTAGCAAACATTACGTCACATACCACGTGATATGTCCACACTTGATTATGAGCCATTGTTTATACTCGTATCTGCAAGATATATTTCACTTTGGTGTGGGTCGGGAACTTGGTTTTACCCGGTTATCTGACTCAGCCTACCCGGGTACCCGGCACAACCTACTTCGAGTGTCCGTGACGGTGTCAAGTACCTTGTAGTATATATACAGTAACATCTGTGTTACTGTCCGTAACGGTGTCAAGTACCATGTTGTAGATATACAGTAACATCTGTGTTACTGTGCGTGACGGTGTCAAGTACCTTGTAGTAGATATACAGTAACGTTTGTGCTATTGTCCGTGACGGTGTCAAGTACCATGTAGTAGATATACAATAACATCTGTGTTACTGTCCGTAACGGTGCCAAGTACCATGTTGTAGATATACAGTAACATCTGTGTTACTGTGCGTGACGGTGTCAAGTACCTTGTAGTAGATATACAGTAACGTTTGTGTTATTGTCCGTGACGGTGTCAAGTACCATGTAGTAGATATACAATAACATCTGTGTTACTGGTGTTACTGGTTACCTGAATTAAACATCCAGTCGTTATAAGCAGCTTGTCTCATTTTCAATTATGACGTTATATTAAATACATCTGTAATATGCACCCGCCTACATTAGGAAACCATATAATGATGTTACCATTTGACAAGCGACCGCTTAAGACAGGTTCTGTTGTAATCACAATAAGAAATATTCATGCAAGATATTTGAAGAGGAAAGTTATTTCACTGGATATATTTGATTATAATTTTTTTATAATTCAATATTTTGATTTTTTGTACACAGTTCAATGGTGCTTGAATATAACTGTTTAAATGGCCACGTACGAGCAGTACGACATGGTGCCATCGGAATACAGCTATAAGTATTTATATAAATACCACGTGAACAATGCCTATTGTATTACAGGTCTGAATCTGAAGTATGTGATTAACACTCGTAATATGTTACTGCAAACCCATGGTATATTAGTGAATAATTAATTTCACTTAATTTCGTGAACGAAATCAACTTTCACTACAATATTAATTTTTCATTATCGTTTGGCCTTCATGCATTGCAATTTAGATCGGAAATAGCAGATGTTTTGAAGCATTAAGTATTCATGATTATTGTAAAATGCGACGAAATTATCTAATCACTAATAAATTACCACTTAAATCAAAGAAATTTAATAACCTCGAAAAAAGTTTTTTAACAACAGGTCAATACATGAGTATCCACAGGAATTTGAAATTCTACCCATAAATAGTAGTAGATACATTTAAAACCGATATGTACATTTATTATACTAAAGGAACGCAACGCATTCCCCGTCCGAAATGGAAGCCCGTAGCCAGTGTTAACAACATAAAAGATACAAGCGATCAAGTTAGATCGACTGCTATGGTATTTTATGGATAGAATTTCAAATTCCTGAAGTGTATCAAACACTTATATATATATTCATATGTAAGGGTGCGAAATGTTCAAGGCTGACACGCACGGATACGAATTTGATCGCACTAAAAAACGAGTGGTTGAAACATACGCTACATAATGATCTTTGTATGTAAATATGTTGTCCTCATACGTCTACGACCTTCTGGATTTTGAAATAAACTACATGTACTACTACTTATAATAAGTTGAGCAACACATACTTTATTTCTAATTATGCGACTGGTATCAATAAGTTATTACGACGTTCAATACAACATCTCGGCAACGTGTATATAGAATCTAAATCGGTCAAACGACGGTCTGTTCTGTTTTAAATCATGTAACATTGCATTTGTAAAACATGCATGCCCAATGTCAGCCAAATAGCCTGTTATTTTAAAGGTCATAGTGACACTGACCTTTGACCTACTGACCTCAAAATCGTTAAAGGTCGACTACTGATGATAACCAATCTCCATATAATGTGTGAAGATACTGTTTCCTACCGTTCTTGTTGAATCTGTTCTATTCATTTACTGTAAAGGTCATAGTAACCTTGACCTTTGACATACTGATCTAAAATAACAAACGATCTTTCAAGAGTAATTGAAGGTAACACTTGGTCGACCGACTGATCGACTTCAAGTATTGTGCGCAGCATTATACAGGAAGGGGGATGGGGAACATTAAATATCCAAAAGTCCATCAGTTTATACACTGCGGACCATTACAGTAGGATGAGAGCAACAAACGACAACTCTGTCATGGGATTGAATTACCGTATGTACACCGTCACGTATCGGACGTAATATTAGCAAACATGTCTTCATTACTATATAAATATAACCGAACAATAGCCGACAGTAATTAAAATATCTGCCGCACGAATTCTATGAGAATGTTTACTCACGTAACACGTAACTTTTGTAATTAGACTGGGTTGATGTTAATCTTGTAGATATTGCAACTTAAACAAATTTGATAATTCGACAATAATTCATTATTCAAACATAATAAAAACAAACCTATGTGATCTATTGAATTATTTATTTTCTTCTGTACAATGGGGCAAAGAAAATGAAAGCGCATTTGTACTTTATTAAATATAATTGTATTGATTTTTCTGCGAAAACATTATTTTTTTAATACGATCATAATACATTTATAGATATACACAATTTCAGTGACAATGTCCATGCAAAATCGTATTGGAATGTCCACTCCGATATGTTCGAAACCCTAGTGGGCCCTAAATGTGCTTTTTCTAGTAAGCTCACCATTAAGGCCTACGATCTACGTCGTCGTTAGCCAGCCAGTCCGGCTAGCGCCTTGTCACTCGAACGATCATGATTTGAATACTGGGCTTAACAGGCTACGCTCATGTCCAGTATAAATATAAGTTTGTAGATACTGGTCGATATTAAATTCCAGAAAAAAACTTGATATAATAAGTCATCTGACCACCATGGGATTTTGCGTTGTTGTGTTATAGCACCGAGAACGTGACCTGAACCTGACCTATATACATGCATATATTACAAAATTCTTGCGTTGAATACCTACATTTCCTCATACATACCTTTCTCTTCTGAAAGCAACCTTGTTAACTTCCCAACTAAAGGAGCGTGCATAATTATATAGTTCATGTCGCGGTATCCTGCCTAATTGATCAATCTACGCAGTATCCAACCTAACTCTCTTCCAACTGAGCTAGCACCGGTTATATCAACTACTGGCGGAACCACAGGTAACTGTATCATTGATCAAGAGTTATCTTACATAACATAAATTTTATATTTAAAAAAAGTTTACCTGTATCAATGATACAGTTACCTATGGGCGGAACTATATACTGTTCACTATAAAACTTCTTTTATTTATAACTGAAAAATGGTGAATATCTGGGACGCAACAAATCATACTGTAATGGAACCAGTGTCTGCGATTTCATTATAGATTATACATTGCATAATGACAACAGATATATCATAATGAAGAATGAACCAGTTCCATGTTCTTAAGTATATGACAACAGTCGTATCAGTAGTAAAACGTACACTATGTGTAATCTACAGGAGTTTAAAATTTTATATTGATCTAATCGTCCTGGAATAAAAATAACAAAATGATCTATTTGATTCATAAGCTAATTTAACATTAAAGTAAGCGTGGGTAAATAAAAACGAACATTTGATTTGACATACCGTCGGTATTTATTACAAATAGTGTGCCTCTTCTCTCACGTTATAACGTTATTAAGACTTAAATACTTCTGTTTCCAATCGGCGTTAAGACATTAATATTCAAATTAAATGTACATGCATTTAAATTAGTCACGTGATAATTTTTCACTCTATGTCACACAAAGGCTTATTGAAAACTATAAAGAACAGTTAATAACTAGATTAATAAATAGAAAACTCGCTCGCTCCGGATTAAATATCAAAAGGTCCACATATTAAGTCTTTATACTAATCTGAGATGATTGTTTAACACTTTCTTGCTACAAGAGTTGGAACTTATTTAATTTTAATGATTTTATAGTTTACTTAAACAGAGTGGGACTTTGTGACTTTCAAAAATGGGCACCTTGAGTTGTGAGGGATAATTGTTTTACGGAATATTGTGTTTAAGTGATAATACTAAAAGATCTAAGGTTCATCGTATACATGCTAAGGTAAATATACACTTTCTGAAGTTTGTTTTCAAGTAATATATATCATATATACCGTACAGATTATTTCCTAGGCTATTGTGTGAGATATTGTGTGAAAGTTCAGCGAGGTGCTTAGTACATGTTAAAATCAACACTCCATATCCATATTATGCAACATGCCTTAATAATACATACATATGGCTGGCTGGCTGGCTTAGAATAAGAACGTCAGTACTACTTGCGACTTTGTTAGACTCATGCATATTTAAAATCTGCATCTCAGTGTGCTTCTAATTAGCCTATTTCATGCCATGTTGACCAAACTGAAGTTTAAAAAGCTTGTTTTTCCGTAAAAAAGAGTAGTTTTCAGGCATTTTTTTCTTAATTTCTCTAAATATTGATTTTGTATTTACGACCTTCTCATTCTAAGCCAGCGATATATTGCATGACTGCGACTTAAATTTAGATAGAATATAAATAATAAGATGTGATCTATGAAAATGCTAAAATCCCAACAGATTTACGTTAGTTCGTGGGTTGGATAACTTAAAGTTAAAGGTTCGTACGATTTTGTTCATTATTCATTTTATGTATTTGTACTACAACAAACCTTAACTAGATCTAATAAAGAAACCATCATCAGGATATTTGAAAACAAAACTGGCCTACTTGTTGATGTGGCCTGAACATTGAGGTTGAACCCATAAAAGCAAATATGGGAAACATACATCAAAGTTGTATTCTTGATTTTGAGATTAGTATCATATTATTTTTCCTGTTATTTATTCAGCCTCAATGTGCCTGCAATTTTTAAAATTTTGTAAAACGTCGAAAAGAAATTAATTGTAAATAATAAGGCAGTGAAACATGCGTTTGTTCCACCCGGTCAATTAATAGAGCCGTTAGGCTACCACTATATAGATAACACAAACTGTATCAACCATGTTAGCCCTTATGGTAGTTTTTCAATTTTTCTTTAAATCAAATTTATCTTATTAACCTTTAAACGTATTAGACAATTATATCGGATAATAACCCTTTTCATAGAAATATGATAACGTTACACCTGTTTTATGCAACACACTTGCCCCTTAATTTTGGGGATTTTTGTTAAATGTCAAAAAGAACTTTTAGACCTTTATAAATTTGATTGCTTAACCATCATCCGTGTTTTCTAAAAAAAGACAAGACAAGGGAAGTTTAGTTTTTATTTTCAAGCACTTGATATAGAATCTTATTATGCACGTACATTGTATATTTGTTAGTTTGATTAAGACCGTCTTTGGTTAACCCTTTAATCGTTGCATAAAATTGATAAATTGATCTACCGAGCGTTGAATTTTATTATTTTATTCCACTCGTTTAGTAAATTCGGTAATACGAAAAGACAGTTACGTCTCCGACTCGATGTTAAATAAATATGTTTAACATAAACGTAGTGCACTCCATCTTCCGACCTCACAGCGTATAAACCAAATCACTGTATGACTTATTGGAAGACTATACAAGACTATACAAATCAATTTGTATGACATATTGCGAGCAAAAGCACCTGTAATTTCCGGTCACTGTTTGACTTATTGGGAGACTATACAAATCAATTTGTATGACACATTGCGAGCAAAACCACCTGTAACTTCCGGTTACTGTATGACTTATTGGGAGACTACACAATTCAATTTGAATGACTTATTGCGACAACCGGAAGTTGGCTCGTGTATACACTGTTGGTGGCGATATACTGTCAATGTCTTCATCAGTTATGTGGTACTGAGTTTTATAACAAGATCATTTACCCTTGTTCAAATACATTATATCCGTCATAGAATCCGTAATGTACACAAACAATACATCTATATGTCATTGTTTATCCAATAAAACAGGACAACTGTGGGTTAATATAGTCATTTATCCTCGTTTAAAAGTGTTTTGTTTTAACACAACTATATTTGTTTATCTATAAATAAGATTTTGGTGTCGTTCCAACTTTTATTTGTTATAAATTTGTAAATTATATTCCTTTGTCTAAAAACTTCCCAAAAATTTAAAATCTTCGATTCGACCTACAGTGGACTGCATTGCTAGTTATCTACTTTGTTGCTTCATGGTGATGAACTTTAACCACACATATTGGATAAACCTACTATTGCAGTCATGGTAATATTTTATTGACTTTTTTCTTCAATTTATAGATTATTTTATGATAAAAATTAATAAGATTAGACATATTTTTGCGTTCAGCATTGGTAGAGCGTTAGGCTGCCACACTGATAGATCTTGTTTCTATCATCTAAGGTGGTCAAATTCCTGTGCGAGTTTTAAACAACTACGAGGCTTGTCGATGCTCGTGTGACTATTGCAGGGACCTCATACGACATCCAGAAAATCATCGTATGAGCTCCTTGCGAGGTCCACATGTCTGTGGAGATGTCAAATCGGATAGCGTACTACTTCATCTTTTTGCAAAAAAATATGGACTTGTACGAGTTGTTCAAATCGTATACGTACATCGTTCATGTTCTGTGGCCCAGACATTAGAACTTACTGATAAATGTTTACCATAAACATTCGATAAATTCAAAATGTGGTAGCACGAAAATGTGCGTAGTGTTCTTATTATTTTTGCAATGTGTTAAGCTACTTTTAATTCTTTATACTTATAATAATGATTGATTATTTATGTGCGTCTGTCTTGCATTATAACTAAAGAAATCGATAATACTCAATGCATCAAAGTGTTGTATTTTTATTGTACATTTAGATATAAAAAAGAGTGAATAATTATTTGGGTGAATATTATTGTTCCTAACAATCCGAATGCCATTCAACTAAAAGCTGTATTCGAACCGGGTGATCGTATAGGATAAATAAAGGGAAATGGTTTTGAATTTCTGGTACGATTATTGAACTAAGTGATGCATGTTTTTGTACAAATGAACTTTATCCATACATTCAGTAGATACGCCTAACAATCCATTATCACGCACGTTAATTAAAACTTCGTGCCATTATACACGTATATCATAATGTATATAAGCACCAACAGGGCTGGTATTCACAAAGCATCTTAAGGAAAAACTTAAGTTAAAAACTTGAGCTGCATATATTTCCCAAGAAATGAAGAATAACCCATGTTTTCATTGAGATTATTGTAGCTCTTTACATAATGCTTCTAAATATGTAAAAACATGACAATCTTAATTTTCCTGTTAAGCTAATACACTTAAGGAAATTTGAAGATTTTAAGAAAATTCTAAGATTTTCCTTTTAAACGTTTTGTTAATACCAGCCCAGGGGCTCAGAATCATGGTACACAAATTATTTACACTCAGAACACACACATTGAAAATGTTTAATATACTGAGCTATTATGTGCCCAAGACTGCAAATCTAGATGAGGAAAATAAAAAAAATATTATAGGACAGTTGAAAATAACATTTTGTACAGTTTCTTAGCCATTGTATACAATTTATGAGATGTAGACAGGTTTGTATGTGAGAAAGTTATCCGTACAACAGATTTGCAGGCAGGTCAGTGGTTCCAACCGTGCATAGCATAATGATAGAAGGGGTCACACGAGGTCTAACTCCTTCATAACAAATTGAAGAGTCACATTATGACCCTCATTGTTTATTTAAGTTAAAGCCACATTAACGAAAGAAAAGAAACTAATCAAATTTCTACTTGCCACTATAGTTCGTAAGTAATTAAAAATGTATAGATATTGAAGCAAAAAAGTAAAAGTTATTTACATTTGAATATAAATGAAATGATTGTAGAGTTTTCTCGCCAGTGTAGGGTGTCAAATTTCTCAACGACGTCAATTTGAATTAAAACATTTGATAAAATATTTTTAACATTCATGAATTAAAGATCTATTCATGATTGCACATACGGTTTATGTAAAAATACTGTTGCCAATTTGAGATTTCGGGGAACAGGGCACATAATGGTTCTAAACATGGATCCTATCATTATAAAACTAAAACATAAAGTTATGTAGGTCGATCTTTCTCGTTGATCAACCAGTTTTTTGTGGACATTGAATTTCTCATAACTCGTACGTATTAGGTTCTGCTGGGTGAAAGTGGATAACAGACTAACAGCACTCTATCGACTGTGCTAACTGATCATTTGAAATATATAATATAACAAGGAACACATGGTGGTCACGTGGTCGGCCACGTGTCACAGAACAGATCATACTTTATTGTACGATTGAACTATCAGATAAAATTATTGTTTCATCGATTACAATCTAGTCGTACTGGTTGTATCATTAACGACATAACAGCAACTTTAATTACTAGACAGTATCAATCATTTCTAATTAACGTCAAACAATATCGATTTTTATTAATTTCAATAATGAGTATTAGAATTTCAATGTTAACGATGCCATACCGTGATATACCGCCCTGATCTATTTATGTAGATACATCAATAAAAGAGTTTAAGTAAAAGGAAGACTGTATTGGGTATACATAAACTATCTGTCATTTCTTTCACAACAATTCAACAAAAGATGTCTGCTAAATAGCGCTTTAAATGTTCGTTTGAAAAGAGAACATTGCATGTTGGGAGGATTGTATTTAATTACGAACAATGACTGCTCGCATAAAAAGCAGGTCTTATTTTCATTTCAAACGCATTATTATTTAACTGAATATAACTAAAAACACTTTATGGCTCAATATACGACCATCAAACAAAGTGTAAGTTAAATGATAAATAAAAACATTGTTTTCTTTGTTTGTATTGAGTTGGAAGAATGAGTATGATCTGTAACAAGTGCTATGTCTTTGAAATTAATGCCCCATTGGTTGTATGTATGTAAGGCCTCTGTACATAAGGCCATATAAATTTATTGCTAGGGAATCGTCCCATTTTTCTAAGATAAGTGTTTTATTTTTATCCTTAACATTCGTATACCGGTAACTACAGTTTTCGATTGCATATGAGCCAGTCTCCAGGAAACCCGGCTATTTTGACCAAAAAATTGATTTTGAGATTTTTTATTATTTAAAAGAGTAATCTTAATGAAGCAAAATGCAAAAGAAATTTTGTTGTTATCTTGATTTTTAAGGATGTTAAGCTGTTTTGTGTAGATGCCTTATTCCTTGTTGCGTGACGTTGCGAACGTCATTTAAACGTTATTCGACGTCGCTGTAACACGTACTTTATAAATACAGCATTTTATCAATTCTTGACATAAACTGTTAAAAATGGTATCACATTTTAGAATGATGTTTTAAGTTTTAACATATCTATCCAAATTGTAAATGTTTACATTTAGAGAAAGGCTACAACTGTTTTAAACAACTAACTCCTAGTTTTTCTCAATCAGAGTACTTTTCTGAAATTGGTCACCATAGCAACGAAGTAAGCGATTTCGACATAATTTGTAAGAACTTTTAAATATAAGATATAGTTATACTAAGTATGGATAACTGACTTAAAATTGAATCTATAGATACATATTTTTTTCTTATTTTAAAGCTTTTTTAAAACCTTGTTACATGTAGTAATTACATAATGTCAAAATAGCAGGTTTTCCTGGAGACTGGCTCATATGTATTTGACAAATGTCCTTTCTCTGAACAAGTTTAAGTTTAATTTTATACATGTGAATTTTTAATATTCTTAATCAGTTTCAAGTATTTCACTACATCCTACACGTATATCATACTGACCACGTAATTAGGGAATGAGTTGGGACGGTAATCTTGGAATGAATCCGGTGACATTCTGTCATTTACTATTTTGTATGTCAGGTACTCACTTTAGTTTAGCTAGTAACAATGTTGAAATCAAATGAATAGCCATCTCCCAAGTACTGATCAATGTGAAATCTTCCATACCTCACTGTGTATCTTAACGATGTCGGAGGATGGTTTTCACTTGAACGTTTAGCATAAGGACTACAAGTTCATGGATTATGTTAACGTAATGGTTATCTATTTGTTGATATAAACAAGTAAGTCATTTTGTTTGTGTTAGTCACTTGTGATAGAATATTGCGGTTTATTAGCCGTTAATAATGCATGATAAAATATTGCAGTTTAGGGCGTTAGTACAAATGAAAAAGGTCTTTAAAATTTAAACTTCTGCTTTGTTGCTTTGTCCCCGAGTCTTTGGATAGAAGTATTAACGTTTAGATTTAGCTTATTTTGTACAGGAAAATTCTTATTATTTATATCATTTATGTAGCGATTTTTACACTGTATAGGACTTGTTGACAGCGGTTAAGTTCCATATGCTCGTTCAGTTGTGTGTTGGGCGCTGTGTCGTGTGACGTGTGACGTGTGGCTGTGGTCTGTGTTATTTCTGTTTTTTGTTTTCTGTGATGTTTGGCTGTTCCTCTTGAATGCTGCCTTTCCTGTCCGATTAATCATCATCTTTTTGTTGAGGGAACCCGTACTGATACGAATATCAAGGTCAGCCGCAATATAGCAAACTTCAAAATGGCAACAGTAATGTCTGTCCATCTACTGGTTTTCTTTAACAGCTACACATTTTGGTAAAGGGTTGTTCAATATCAATTATTCAGTTAAGGAACGCCTGCAAACCATTTATCTGTCCCAATTTGTAGGTTTCAAAGAATAAAAAAAGAATAGAAAAATAAATAATTTTGAACGTAAGTTTACGACTTCCGTAAGTTCTTTGATAAGAAAGTATCCTCGTGTCTGGTATTTTCAAGGATAGGGCTCGGGAAGCCTTACTAAATATATTCAGACAGTAGGAGTACCACATAAGCCAAAGTGAATGACACGTTCATAAATAAACACCTTTCTATGTTATAGTTAGAACATATTAAGTAAATTTTAATGATTAAAAAGGGCGGAGCGAGCGAAGCGAAGCGAGGCCTTTTTAGTCATTAAAATTTACTTAATATGTTCTAACTAACTTAGAATATAACATTCTGCATTCTGATTGGCCGATAGAAATTAGCGCCAACGCAAGACGTCAAGTCTGTTAAGAGAAAATTTTAATGATTAAATTTTCATTTAACCGCGAAAATGCGGCGTTTTCATTGGCTCATAATGTAGATTATATTCTAATTATAATGAAGCTCTAACAGTTGTGTATTTAGAATCACTATATGAGTTTTATATGTAATAGAAGTACTCTAAGCAAATATTTACATGGCCAAAGAGTTCAAACACGCTGGCAATATTAACGACGAATGACTTTTAAGATGACATTACTTTTTTTATTGTAGGTAATGTGTAATTACACTTTAAAAGTCAGTTGAATTGCTCTTTTTAGAATTATTCCATCTCATATTGAGCCAACATTATCAAGAATAGTTAATGTTTTTCTGGTGTTTTTATTCGACGAGCTAATATTTTCTCTATACCAATGCCGCCATGGTTTATCCTGCACATTACTTGCATAATAATAATATTGAAGTTGGCGGCAATCATTACTTTCAACAAAATTGTACATGAACTGAAATTAAAAAGTTTTGTTTAGGCCCGAGAATTATTCAAGTTCGTTGACAGTGGTGTCCAATGTTCAAGAATCCCTACACCTGTATCTATCACTTTGTCTGCTGACAACAGACCAACCTGTACTGGATCCAAATTCGTCTTCCATCTAGCGTGTCTTGTTCTATAGCATGTCCGACAATGCGCAATTCAGAAGGGAAACAACCTTGATTTTGCTTTGGAAATATGCCCGAAAATTTAAATACTCATATTATCAAGTTGAGGTCACCTAATTAACACAAGCCTGATATGTGATTATTTCTGAGTCAGATGTACTTACGTATACTGTCCGGTGAATGTAAGTCGTATGATTCTAGTTTTAGAACGATCCGTACTTGAACTGTGTAATAGTAAATTGGCTGACCAACATAGCTGGAATGTGATATGTCCGTACTTCAAATGACCGGTATGACCAGTGTTTGATCCAACCAGATTATAAAACTACTTAACAACACGTTATGCTATTTACATGCATTTACTTGTCAGTATTTTGGCCTTCTAATTGCCGTCAAACATGTATAATTTGTACATGTATCTTTTGATAAATCAGATGAATTATGTGTGTACAATAAGCGTTATAATTCCAGTTTTATTTTATTTGAAGTGTTAAATTGACTGACTTGAACAAGGCCCGCCGGGATAGCTTAGGATATTACTCGGTAGATCTGGGGACCCGAACCGTGACATTGATACGGGCATGTACTTCACATGTGCATATGTTTCGGTAAGCCCGTCATTCAGTTTCTACCAAAGCTGTATAGGTTGAGGGTTCGATCCCAGTCGGGGAAATACCAAGGTCATTAAAATGACACTACTATAGCACCCATTGTCAGTGTAATGAAAATGCTGGTAACTATAATTAGAAAGTGACATCAATATTAAGTGGGGAGCGGTGGTCTAGAGGTAGGGCGCGCCCTTCGGGATCGAGAGGTCCCGGTTTCGACCCCGTCTGCACCAGTGCTTAATTCTCTGAGCAAGAATAACCTACCGTGCTCCACTTGACCAATGAGTGAAGTGGTACCTGGCAAAGGGTGTGTGAAAGGCTGAACTCATGAAAGCGCTCCTAGAAAACTGGTAACTTAACCTTTTTTATTCTAGAATACACAATACCAGGCAGTATAATGATATTCGGTAATCTCAACATGACCGATTAACTGTCAGTGTAACTTAAAATCCAAAATATTAAGCTGTCATTTTTTATTTGAGTTGAGTGTGAAGCGAGACATTTTTCTGCTTCAAACTCGCAAGCAACTCTATTATCTAAGTGTGCAACATCCCCATCATGTTTCCATTGTTCGTGACATTTGTCTGAGTCAACAACATAACCAAATAACAAATGATGGACTAACAACCGATTCGAAATCAAATCAAACACAATAATGTGTCCCTATCTACATATACCAACAGTCCGGTTAATAAAACTCATCCATAGCTTCAATGATACACAAATGTGAGTAATACTTACATTTGTTTGGACGTTTCTAAGCAACCAAAACTTTAATAAATGAATTAAGATTAAAATTAAAGTCATACATGTATATCACGTGTCATTGATGTTGGGATTAGTGAATGATTTTACCCCATAAGCCGCGTCAAAGTCTATTAGGATTTGTTCTAATTTCTATGCCATATTAATGCAGTTATTTAAACCTCAGGTTAGTAGTTCAATAAGTATTAAGACATGAAACCTCTGCTGTACATTTTGTATATTTGTTTAATCTATTTAGCCAGTCCGACAAAGGGTTATTTATTGTTAATAAAGATGTTCTAATACATTGTATGTCCGATAATTCCCTTGTTGGCTTCCATCGTCAAGTTTAACTTAAACAAAAACATGATGATGACGACCGTTCACTACAAAGAAACCTTATCTAGACTGGAGATAACCCGTATTCATCGTAAATTATTGTTTGTAGTTAATACCGAAGAATGGCCATTGAAGTTTATTGAATGTAATTAAGTCATTCGTATTTAACATTGCATAATTACTGCTGAAGGGATTAGGAATCACATTTACGAAGCGTGAAATATTGCACACTGAATGGGATCATGTGTTGATCGTAGGTTCCGTTTGATCGTAGCGACATAACGTAATGTTACGTCGAATATGACACGGCTTTCATCGAGTTTAAGACGTTTCTAACATTTGTCAGTCTAATACGCTGGATAGTTAACATAATCTGTTTTCCTTGAGGTTTGCTGTTCCGCAATCCATTGACAAATTCTCCACATGTACAGGACATAACTGCATGAAGCCAATTTCACGGAAGCCCATATCTTTCCGCTAACAGTCTAGACGCTCTTCTAACTGAAATAGCCAATCGGTCGGTTTGCTTAGAACGTAACACAGAACATCAACATGCCCCACTCAAATTGTTATGAGCCGGAGGCCTCACATCAATAGGATAATATTAAGTCGGACAGGGAAGACAGAAAACATAAAAAAACATACAAGGCATAATGCCCAGCTGAACAAGTTAAAAATGATCCGCCCAACATCAATAAATATAATATGTTATTATCATTGTCATATTGTCTAAGGAAGGCATAAATAAAACTACTCTTCTGTAGCTTTGGAAGCTCATTCTGGTTCCTTAGTATTTAGTGGAAACAACGCGCAGTATGTGAGTGTAATATTGTATGTGTGACGCCTCTGGGTAAGATAGTTCGATACGAATATCATATTTACCTTACCATCACACAGAGAAAACAAGTCCGCGAAAATAACCTGAGAACACACCGTATACGGTGTAATGGTGCCGCCTCCGTTCTTGAGGGTAATTAATTTCATGACAGGTTGTCCCAGTGTCCGAGTGGTGTGCTAAAGGTAGAACGTGGAACGTTGGAATCGAAAAGTCTCAGGTTAGATCCATGTCTGCGCTACTGCTTAATTGCAATGATCTACAATAACTCACAATGCTTAACTTTACACAGATACATGAATGTCTACAGGGGAGTGTCAAAAACCAATGTGCTGTGGCTCGCTGCCATCATATTCACCTTCTTGACTCGCGTCCTTCTTCGGGTGCATATGGTTGTCCCTGTGCAAGGATAAATGCTTGTAATTATCTTATATTTTTTGGAGATACCTTTATACATTAATTTTCTATAGGAATTAGGCGTGAAAAGTATATCGATATGTATATAATGCGTAGTATCCGTGATTGACCAATCCCATGTATGCAAACGCGGCGCAACCCATAAAACGAGACGTGTTTCGTTCAATGCATTTTCAATAAACTTGATATTCTCAAACTTTCATTTAATCATTGCTCATAATTTTCACGTAAATATTTACGATTGTCTTTTAAGTGTCATAACGGTAAATTTCAAATGAAAATCATTATTTGTGCGAGAAATACACACGTTTGAATAGCCGCACTAAATATAGAAACGTGGGAAAATTGCGACGTTAGAAGAGGAAAACACCCATAGAACAACAGTACAATTAATACTTTTGTCTGACATGACGTCGAAATATAGTTTAAAACCCTAAACTGCACGACTATTATAAATCAATATGTAAAGAACACGTGTGGACGAATGACGAGGAAGATTTAATGATGTTTGGGTCATCAGCGGGTTGTACATCCACATTATATCTACTACGCCAATGCACATTAGGTTTTCATTCTTCTTGTAGATTATGGCATATGTTGGGTTTAGGTATTTCCCGCAATGAGGGTTGGTTGTATCGGTTATACAGCTTTTATGGGGCATTAGACTGTGACTGGTTCGCAAATATGAAAAGAGCGAAGAGTTCAATGCCATCGTATGTATATTGAATGCAATGGACAATACTTTAAGATGGAGAAAAAATGTTCTGCCGAATGACGTTCTTATGTTTACGTCACTGTGCGCCGCACTTGTATACCATGTGTATTAATAATGTTAATAGAAAATTAATTTCATGACACATTTTCACGAAATTCCGGATACCTGCTAAGAACATATTTATTGATCAGCAGTGAAACTTTGAAACTAAACATTTGAATACATTTTGTGTAATAAGCAAAGTACACGATTTACTGGGACAACCCTCGTACATGCGCCCGAAAACAAACAGTGCATGTCTTTTACAAGTACAGGCCCCGGGAACCTAGGGGGTCACCGTTTTCAGTGAACGTACATGTATGTGTGTTTGTCATGATGCGTGTTCAGTCGTTGTATTTAAACTAACACAAATAACAAGTGACTTGACTTAATATAATATGTAAATAAAATCTGAGCTGTACCAATAAACATAAAACATTTAAACCACTTTCCTTCTTTAAAAACTAATTTGGCGAAACGAAATTAAATATTTGTTTAAATAAACACAATACGAAGTGGACAAATAAAATCTAAATCTTTGAGCTTGCCTTAATTCAACAATGAAATTTAAATGGTCTGATCAAGTGGACGTGGTCGTAAAAGTGAAATATCGCATAATATACAATAGATTGCTACGCAATTATGGGATTTGAACATTTAATCAGATTTATTTATTGACCTTATTCCATAGGATTTATGCGGCTTTTATTGTGATTTGAATTAAAGTGAGGGATTTAATACATTATGTGTGTTCCCGCAATGTACGTTAGTCCAAAAATATGTGTGCCGTCACTGTTTAAAATATTAGAAGACATTGTATCACTTTGTGACACGTTCAAGAGAGTTGCTTTACAATTCGAAGGAATTTCATGGATTCCAAGATAATCGGACAAGTGGCACTTGAACTTAAATATTTTGGAGTTAAAGGCAACTAAAATCCCATTTTCATATTCCTCTAGACGGGATTAGTTCTACTCTATGAATAAAGTGTATAACGTAAAAGACGTGTTACAAAACCCTGGTCATCGGAGGAATTGTTTTATTCTTGTTATAAGTGGTAAAGTAAAAGAATGTGGTGTATTTAAAATGTTTGCGAGGAAAGGCATCTCAGTGTTTGTACAGCATTGTCTGACATTTTAATGAAACCAATTGGAGGCACTGTAGTTAAACATAACCAAGCTAATACCGGGTTGGCTACGATAAGCCATACAATTTGACAAAACATCTTGGTGCGAATGTCATTTCAATGGACAAAATACTGTTAATTAAACTGATAACGAAGTTTGGAAGAAGTATGTATAAGAGCTATGGACAACTGTAGTCTCATTGGAAACGAGAACACTAGAAAGTTACTTGAGGCAAACTAGGAAAAGGGTCTTCAATGTGTTAGTTTGTTGAAATTAAAGTTCATACAGAAACCCTTTTTTAAAGCACGTTATGTTCCACTTCCGGTCTAGCCAGATATTCGCAACGAACCAAACAGTAGTTTATCATGTCCCTTTGTGTATATAGATGGAATCGGACTCGATAATTCCAAAAGTGCCACAACTATAGGGTCCTGAGAGAGCCCTGCACTTCAATAGGAAGAAGTAGACGTTTATAAGCACATAGCCAGTCACATGGATATGTTTTCATTTCTAACGCTTCTTTGCTCTCAAACTGATTTTTCACTATTGTTATTATCTTATATACGTCAAACAATGCAGCATGTTAGAGGGAATGTTCCATGTAATACAGAATGAATCTTGTATCATCCGTCAAGTGTAGTTGGAAAGTTCGTTCTTCTAAGGTAATGTTTACATGTCCAAACATAAAAAATGACATTCTCTTCGAATAGTACCTTACCATACAACAAATGTCAATCTTGCTACGCTTAGTAATATACTCAGTACATTCAAAAATGCACACTTTGTGCAATCCACAATGTTTGCAAAGTATTGTTGTATTGTATTCTGACAGAAATTCTACACAAAGACCGTTACAGTTTTATGAAATACAGCTTACATTTCCCACAAATGTAAAATAGTGGTGAGTTGATAGATTGAACAAGTGACTATGCACAATACTGCACCATAATGGACATCGAAAATGCATTTTCATTTTTATTTGTAAACAAAGGCTAGTGTTATCATCGGCGGACTACACATGTAGTTGTGTTAACCTTGTAAATAATTGTATATTTGCAGAGACGAGGTCACTACTCAGAAAACATGCCAGCGTGTGTTCCTATAAACAACAATAACGTTGGGGATTCTAACATGGCCCCTCCACCAGCAGGGTCAGACTCCAAGTTCAGCAAGATTGTAAGTGTTTGCCACCCTTAATTAAACTGTTCTATTATTTTTAGTTCACATTTGCCATTTATGTATGGGAAACATGTGTTTTGATGTATGTCTAAAATGAAGCTTTCCTGATTGTGGTCCATCCCACTGAAGCTAATTTCGATTGTTTTCATATTGCAAATTATTGCGCCAAACTAATGCAATTGTATGGCTACTCCAGTATTGAGTGTGATTCAGTCGTATGAGCGGACTAGTAGTGACAATCTAAGCCATTGCGGAATATGGATACATAAGTCGCCCCTTCTACATGTATTATTGTTTTGGTCCCCTGTACAGTCCAGTCAGGGTAACAATAGAGTGACACATCGGTCGAGTTCACTATTACGTTATAAAACCAACTATAAAAGCTATAATCTCAATGCTAAACTGACATACTATATTCGCTCTACATGATCATATTTTGTGTAAACATAAACGACAACGTCACTCTCACAGTATCCTAACTGGACTGCACCAGGAGAGAAACACAAACATGAAGTAAGCCAATCTGAAAACTTAATTACATTTTACAGTCGGTAGGATTCGAACCACGCCGCTGGTACTAGATAAAGTCATTACGGATGTCATCGAACTTAACAAGTGTGCCACATAGCCCCCCCCCCCCCCCCCACACACAATGGCGTGTCGGCGTGTAATACGACGCAGTACCAAATAAAAACGATCTGATCTGAATAATTAAACATAAATTAATCTCTATCCAAGTTCATCGAAGGGTTAGAACACCTGGATAAAACAAATAGTCAATTTTACGCATTCGTATTAATACAATAATCCTTCGAAATTTAAAGCCCGTAGTTATATGGAGTGTATGTCAATCAAAGCAAAGAGAGAGGTGCTGTGTTAATCATATATGTTTAGGATAATCTTTTAAAAATATTTAAATTTGTAATAATATAACACAGCCTGTAAAAACGATTATATGCCTATGTCGCTGAGAAGGTCCATGAGGTCGTAATGAGTACAAAATCGATATTTTGAGAAAACTACTCTTTACTTATGGAAAAACAAGTTTTTTCAACTTGTCAACTTTGACTTGTTCCAATTTTCATGAAAATGTGCTCATAAGAAGCGCCTTGTGATGCAGATTTCAAATATGTATGGGTCTTATAAGGTCGTAAGTGGCACTTAAGACCTTCTCTTTTTAAGTCAGCGATATACATGCATTTATATTACTACCTGTCAGTCAGCACAGGACACGACAAAATTCCAATGGGATGTAGCTTTAATCTGAATGTAATTGGGTGATCTTCATAAGATTATGTCGATGTTGACTTCAAACCCCCAAAATAATATGCTGGGATTATACTTCTAATATGAACAGATTTATTCATACATGTACATGTATAAAGTTCTAATAACGTTGAAATATCCAACATGTCAACGTCCTTGTTACATGTTTGTTGGGAAGACACACAGAAATGATGGAGGTCGGGCTTTTCTGTCTCAATATGATGTCACTATAGGGACAAATAACCTTGTAATATTAGGAAAACGTATCGTGTTGTATCGAGTACGTGAACATGTACTGTTAAATTGAAACAGTACATGTTAATTGTATTTAGTTATCTTAGTGGATGTTATTTATTTAGTCGAATTCATACTCAAAAGCAATGGAAATGTAACTTAACGAAGTTAAAATTTCAAAGTGTGTCTGAACGCATGAAGTGCTGAGAGCCGCCCTCGAAAAACTGGTACCTTCTTTATGAATATCAATAATTTCACTTTAACATCGTTTTCCCTTCCTCGATACATTTAGTAAAACATCATCAACGTGACGTTTGATGTTAAAACAACACAATAGCCGGTTGTTCCAATAATGAACTCCTGAAGTGATAACACCGCACGTTTCTTTCAAACAAATGAAAATATTATTCAAACATTTAAAAACCATGTGGACATTACATGATTGATATGGATCCACTAAGGTGACACCAACACCTGAAGTTTTGCAAAGTAACATTGTTCAAAGCTGTAAACATGTGCATTGATTACCGTAAAACCTCGAGCATCGGTATCTCGAACATCCGGCCTATGTCGAGCAAATTTCAAAGTCCCGGCGATCTTACTGTATACATACCCAGTCAGACATCCATCATGTTATCATGGAGGGGAGACCAACCAATTACAGGAAATGGACTAAACGAGAAACTTAAACAGGGGAGATAATTTGCTAAAAAGTTGCTAAAATATTGTTCCAGATATCATGCTTGTTCTTGAAGAAGAAAACTGACGTGGTCGACATGACAAAAAAGGACACACAGGCAGCAGCCAAGAAGAAGAAACTGACCGTAGACAGGTCAGAAAGATCAAGGTAGATATAACAGATAGGCAGTTTAGTTGTTATTGGTAATGCGCATAACCTATATATCTTTAGTGTAGCAATTCCCCTTGACTTTTGGCTACAGGTACAAGACAAAATTTACTTCACTTCGAAAACAAAAATATTCATTAGTATTTTATTTCTTCATCGATTTCTATGAAATATACACTATGCTAATGGGAAAAGTATTTGCTTTCCATGAAATATAAGATCTTTTTCAGCTGCAGTAATGTTTTTTCCAGCACCCTGGGAAACCTTGGAAAAGAAGGGGATCGAAATTGTAGTCTGATCGCATACAGGTTTCACAGGGTGCTGGAAAACGTTATTTCTGCTGAAAAAGATGTTATATTTCATACGCCTTAGCGTGGTGTATATTTCATAGAAATCGATGAAGAAATAAAATATTTATAAATATTTTATTTCTTCATAAATGGCCATTTTTGTTTTTTGAAGAAAATTTCGTCTTGGACATGTACACAAAAGTCACGTGGTATTGCTACACTGTAGCTTTGGGCATGGTAAAACATGCATGTTTATAATCATACATAAAACCAGGAAAATAGGAAATCACGAGCAGTTGACCATTCAATTTTAGTTTCGAACTCGATTCAACATTACTTGGTGTTAAATTGTGAATTCATTAATTTAAATTGATTAATTCGTCTATTTCTAAATAAGTTTGCAATATACATGTACATGTATATCGTGCTTTACATAGTTACAGTATAATTTAATGTCAGGAAGATTAAAACAATGGTGGGCCTTCGGAATTTTATAGTTTTATCAAATGTCAAAACCGTTTTACACCACATTCTCAAGCGAATATAAATACTAGTAGATCATACATGTATAATTATGTAAGCTATTTATTATGTCAAATACAAAAAAATACATCATAGTTTTTTTTTACTTTAATTACCAGACGGGTTTTGAAGATGGAGAGTATGCGAGCAGTACCTCAGTCACGTGACGGACCGGAAGCCAGCAAACCTCCATCTCCAGGACAGAATCAAATGTTCTTGCCTTCTGAAAATCCAACTGGTAAGTAGGTTAAATACATTATACATATCATTGGTTTCCATTGAAGGTAAATACAGCAGCAAATTATAAATCCGTAATATACCGGCAAAGATCTAACTTGACTTTATATCGCCTGTTTTAATGTACATAGGCAAAATCTAATAAGTCTATGCAATATATTTATTATTCAGCTTTAAAATGATACCCCATTTATTGAAATCAGTCAATGGATACATGTGATCGCAAAGAGCAAGACCTATTCGCATCTTAATGTAAATTCCAAGTTTATCAGAAAATACACAATTTGCCTCATTAAAATCATATGTTTTTGTATTCTAAAAGAGGTAGACAAAAACAAGTTACCTCATGCAGTAGAAGAAACTTAGCTCTTCAAAATGAGACAATGGTCATAAAAATGGATGACAAACAAAACGTTTAATGCAAATTAACAGAATCTGCTGCGTGCTAGTTTGCATTTTCTCTCAGTTTCCAATTAAATGTCAAATCTGCTTTTTAGATCTTTGATATCGGTAACTTTATGATTAGTACTAGTAATATAAATGATCTTAGCATCATCAAGTTAAGAAGTGGGCAACGTGACGTGCCGGTGTCGCCTTAACTACACCTTTAAGTTGTTTTTTTTTATATAAATTTTAGTTGTCTCTACCAAATATATTATAAAGGATTACTGAACTGTTGACTAATAGCATTTTGCATCCCCAATTTTTTAACCATCCGGTATTGGAAAACGATAGCCGTTTTCATATAAAAGTAAGAACGTTATTATCAAATAAACCATTGTAACTTTATTTCTGTTCAACACACAGCATTACTATCACAAATGATTATTTAATTTATCTGCCGTTTTATGAATATGTTTTCATTAATTTAAAACAATAAATCAATGGTCCTTTTTAAGTTTAAAAACTACAACCCTTCGTCTTTCTGACGGCCTTTACTCTCTATGGTACACGCGAAAACAATATGCCGCTCTTCTTTAAGCAATAGCCTACAATAAATTGAACCTATTTGTTTCAGCCTCCTTTCTGTCATACCTCGACCCATCAGCTCGTCGGGCATGCGCAGATGTGATCCGGTCCAATAGTACCGTCGCACACGCCAGACCGGTACGTGAAGCATTTGCTGACGGCAAGATTCATACTCGAAACACAAACTATCGTGGCCAACAAATATCTGAAAATGGTCGTCCTGGAAAAGTTAAGCGTCAAGGGTCGACAGGAAATAGTTCCCGTGACAATGATAGTGACACACCGCCTGCACTTCCGCCAAGAAAGAACCGTAGACAAAGCACACCACAAAGACAACCTGTTGTAGTCCCTGGTATAATGGCCACGTCAGATGATGACATGGGATACAACTCAGATGGTGACATTGGTGACCTACATGATGAAATCAGGCGTATGAATATGAACAATGGTCAATCGAGACTAAACGGTCATGGTGTTCAAAGACATCGTGAAGGTAATACATAAACTTTTATTACAGGAATATCATTACATCGCTGGCTTAGAATGAGTATATAAGACGAATACATATTTGAAATCTGCATCACAAGGCCATTCTTATATAAGCCCATTTTCATAATCGGAAATCGGAAGAGGTCATGTTGAAAAAACAGAGGTTAAAAAAGGTATAGGAGTAGTTTTCAGACAGTTTTTCTTGTTTCTCAAAATACTTTTTTGTACTTACGACCTTCTTATTCTGAGCCAGCGATATATGCATCTTTGTTTCAAATTCAGTAGCAGACGTAACGTCGGTTTATTGTTGCAATACTAGTATATTAGTCGTGGTGGTTACAAGGTGATATTGCTGAGTTAGAGATTGTAAGACGGATATGAATGTTTGTGTTTAAAATCCATGCAAACGGCAGTGTTTAAGACATACATAGACAACTAGACACAATAATCTGACGCTGGGCGAACCAGTTGTGAATCAACCATTATGCATGAGAGCCAAAAACAACAGGGATATAATTAGTATGACAGTGTTTACAAACTTTGAATGCTGCAGCTAGGGATTGACCCAGTCTGTCCTCCCGTTCCACGCGACCAACTCGGGAGGAAACTCTTGAACCACTTGGCGTTTGAATGAACTAGTATTCCTTAGGCTATTAAATCGACTTTTAATATAACCTCAATACCATATTTCACAGGTACTCAAATATCAGGATGTCTTACAGATGAAGGTATAAGTTCTATCCCGATCCTTAGTTAACATCCCGCCCTAATATGTTATAAATATACTTAGCATGATAGCTGACCAAGTTAAGCTAGCTTCCCTTACCAACCATTGTGAATAGTTTGTTGTTCTGAAATGCGTGGTTTCCCAGTCTGGTATAGTCTAGTCTATAGTTGTGTTATTCTAGATCGCTAACACAGGAGATGTTCTTCTATTTTATACGTACATTTTTGCAAATATGGTGTCATTTCATTTTTGGACATGTGCCGGTATTTAGGGGTTCAGTGCCATGTACATAGACCAATTCTACATATTTTATATCAGTTTTAGACAGAATGTCTGGTTTTTAGGTTTGCTTCAAAATTCGAAATTTTGGGAAACACTATATACGAAAATTATTACCGACGAAGTAAAATCGTAAACGCCATTGTTAAAAGGTTGCATCTTTTGTTTTAGAACCAATATCGCCAGTGTGGTTGGTTATGTCGAATAAATACATGTTAAAATAGTCACAAAAACACTTAGACGATCCACTATATTAATATATATGTTCTGACTACATTTATATAAATCATACGTTTAGTTCATTTGTAATTAATTGATGACTAGGCATTTTGGGACCGATTACTAGTATTCAAGTAATCAAGGCAATGTCTTAACAGCATGTTTTGTTACAGACGTATCTGTCGAATCACGATTGACTCCCCTGTCCGATATTTAATTATCTTGTTACATATTACTTTTGTTTATCTTCCATGTATACAATGTATACGTACTTGTTTATATAACATTCGTAACTGTCAAATGTTTCTAGTGCTTACTTTGTCTTCCATCCAAGCAGACATCAACTACTTACATGGTTAAATAATAAATATGCATGGCGTGATGCAGTTTTTTTTAAATATTTACACATAAATGTATATGTTACTCAAATCTACCTCTGTTGTGAATACAGTTTTGTATTATAATATCTGTGTTTATGTGATGTAGGCCTAAACATCTAAATAAATTAACTATGGTTTGGTTAACGACCCTGCTAAATTCATCAAGTGTGACTCTCCTCCCTGCCAATCCATACCTTATTTACCGGCATTTCCAAACTGCACAGGACGACATGTATGTCATTGTTTTTGTTTTCATTGTCAGTAACCTGTTGCATTTACTCTCTTTGCAATGGTTGTTTTTTACGAACAGAACTCATATATAAGTACATCGTCTTGTTTACAAATAACACGATGATGCACACAACATCTTTCTACTAGTATTGATGAGAACAAAATGACAAAGCGCCTGGACGTACAGTTGGACTTTTTTTAGCGTTTTATAGTAATTCAATGAAATTTGCTCGACATAGACCGGGTGCTCGTAATATCGATGCTGTTGATAACGAAGTTTTACTATAGTGTTTATCTCATGCTGGTCAGTAATTGCTTCGTTATTGCTTATTCAGGTTCAATATCTTTATCCGAGGGAAGTGACGAGGATGAGGAAATATTTGCAGTGTCGGAACGGCCGACCAATCCGTCTCCTGGTGGCGCTGTGGACACCACCACCGGTGCAAGTAAAACTATTAAGAAAGGAGGTACACCTAAGAAGACAATGGAAGCAGTTATCGATGATCTCTTTCAACAAACTCAAAGCAATATTGATACTATTTATAGAAATGGTTTAGAAACGATGGTAGATATTGATGAGTCAAATCGTCCAGAAACAGCCACACCGGAGACGTGCATGAGGCGCTTGGAGGCGGATCTGGCTCTATCACAACCTGACGACGAATCAACAGAGGAAGACACTAAAAAGCCAGAAGCAAAGTCTAAACTTCAAAAAAGCGAAAGTCGCAAAAGTCAGCATCGGCAGATTCATACTTATCAAAACAAATCTGACGAAAGTCCAAATTTAGATAACTTACTAACTGAAGTCTCCATATGGGCAAAGGATCGACAGAATTGGTTGCTTGATAGTGGCAATGATCCTAAAACTGAAGCACTCTCGCGAGATAGTACTGTAGTTAGTACGACAACTGACGGTAGAGTGATTGCAGCTGTAAATAAAACAAATAAAGATAAATGCAATGAGTGGGTAACAGACACCAGTAAACCATTGAACTATAGTAAAAGTGAACCAAGAACTAACGGAATATTAACCGGTCCCAAGTTATATAGATCATCTTCAAAAAGCCCAAGTGGAAGATCCGTAAGCTTTAAAAATGATAACAATGGTGATGCTCAGAGAAATTCAAAGCAACAAATGTCCGAAACTAGGAAAATAAAGCTTCCAACCAAAAAACATTTCGGAGGTGTGCAAGTTGTAGATTTAGGACAAGATAACGACAGTGATATTAAAGAAGTGCCAGGTTTGGATATCTTAGGACCTTATCCAGAGCCTTGGACTGCCGATATGTATGCTAGTAGTACGCCAATTGATGATCGACAAGAAAGATCAACAATAAATGACGATGTATCGGAACCAGAAAGAAGGCGGAACCTCCGAGGCCGAAGTCCAGAAAGTTGGCTTAGCAGCAACGGATCTTGTTCGAACTTGTTAAGTCGGACAAATACGACCAATAAAGACGACGATAGTTTTGAATTTTCAACAACACCAGTAACAACCCCCAGATCACGAACTGGTGATAGAACTATTAAAGTTACCGCGTCCAATGTTGCAAAATCTCATCAAATAGTTCGACAGACGCCAAAGATTCATACACCGTTCAGTCGAAGCATTGAGAAACAATTAGTAAGCAGACAGATGGAGGCAAACTCCATCCAAACCAAACCAATGTTGCGTAATACACAACTTAAACCATTAGCCGTATTAAGATCTGTAAATCCAACTAACCCAGTGGATTCTTATCCTGCATTGCCTGGAATGAGGAATTTTATATACGAAGAGAACGGTCAAGGATTTAGAAACGTACAACAAGAAACAGCCAGTCAATCAACTAGGCCATTTTCTGAAATTCCATTGCGTCCAGATCTGCGTAATAATGATCGAAACAGTAGCATGCTTGCACATTCTTCAAGTCTCAGGGATGATATGGAGCAGTACAGCGTTCCTGATGTCGTAACAAGGCCAGTCTCGGAAACATTGCCACCAAAACGATCAGACAAGATCGGTGTGGGGCCAATAATGGCTACTAAATCGAAACAAACTTATGCTCGTGACGTCATTAATGCGATGGAACGTCAGCGTTTCAAAAACAAAGAAGAAGCGTTTAGAGAAAATAACACTTTGGAAAATACAACTGAGCCAAGTATGGAAAATTCAAATACTAGTAATGAGAAATCGGAGCAGGAAAATGGTAAAAAGAGACACAAAGTATTCACAAATAGTCTTATACGTGGTGGATATAGTTACGATAAGCATAGCAGAAAAAACACGACAGCAGACAATCAAAGTGAAGTGTGCACAAACAGTCAAAATGATATAGTGACTGCTAGTGTTAATGATTTAGCTTTAAATGTGCGTGACAGTACGGAACAGAATGCTTGGCCTACTATGAAACCGAGACTATCTCCGCGAACGATGCAAGGTATTCTTGACACGGACGTAAAATCGTCAGAACCTCCGAGTGATCATAATACAAATAACGTTAAACGAAACAACCGTGGAAATACACAAAGTAAATCGTTCAATGTAAAAGAGAACTCAAATACTGTTATTAAACGTGGTGTTATGAGTACATCCTTTCATAATAAATATTCTGTAGTACAAAGTCATGGACTTGGTGGCACACAAGACATGGATCCGCCAAATGTTGACAAGACAGCTTATAAATTCCGCCAGCTCAGAAGCAGACGAGATCAGGAAATGGACTGGTTAATGAGAGACGCGGCGGAAACAGAAGTTTAACTGTGTATTATTTATATTTATAATATCATTCGACATGTTTTACAAATATCACAAATAACTGTATTCATATGTGTTGATAGGTGTTTGTATCATTTTGAGTCATTTTCTGCAGCCTATATCGTTGATCTTATGTTTTTCCTATATATATATTTATGCTATTAACGTTGACTACATAGTAAACCTTATTGTTCCACAGATCCTTGCATGGTTAACAGTTATTGTACGTAACCCATACGTTTATACTGAAACTTGACGTATGCACAATATGCTAGTTTATTTGGCAAAACACTTATCAATTGATACATCAAGTTTCAAAACTATGATAACGTCGTGCCATTAGAAAAGGTCATACTTGTCCTACATGCAGAAGAGAAAATTAACTAGTAGTTCTGGTTGATAATTAATTCCATGATAACTGGTTAGTGTCACGTGACAATCGTATTAGGGTCTGAAAAGATGTTGAAAAACGGTGCTAATCACGATATTGTGTATGTAAAAACTACTTCCGGTCATTTGGTGGATTCCTATAGTGCCCTGGTTCTTAGTGTTTCAGTGTATACACCGGCATTTTGTTTGATCATATATTCCCACAAATCACTGATTAATGTATTTCTCTGACACGCTATATATCTCACTTCGTTAAATCACTATTCAAACCTCTCTGTCAACATCGTATCTTTTTAGTCCCTACCGGTTTTTGACCGGAGGGACTATAGGTTTGCCCTCCGTCCGTCAGTCAGTCAGTCCGTCCGTTATGGATCCTGACATAACTCAAACAATTTCCAAGCTAGGTTTATGAAACTTGGTAGGTGGATAGGGGGCAATAAGGGGATCATGCACGTCTAAAAATATTTTGATTCTAACAAAACCGGTAGGGGACTGCTGTATTGCTTGCAATTCTTAATTACTTGTTCAATATATAACTTCAGTTTTAAGTCAAATCGAAACTTTGACATTGTATTCATTAGCAATTGTCCTTTTTGGGACCTCAGACAGCTAAAAACTAGGTAGTTTAGACGTTTACTGTTGAAACTATGTCATTCCACTAGGTTATTCAGCTTTTTGATTGCCGAAACTAGGCCATACGGTTTTTAGACAGCTGAGACGTTGACAGTTCATTTTCTCGTTCAGATGTGTGTTGGGCATTGTGTGGCGTATTTGTAATATGTGATGTTTTTATTTTGTCTGTGCTCGGCTGATTATGTTGAGTGCTGCCTTCCCTCTCCGACTTTCTATTATATTTTTAACCGCAAACTACGCTGGTTTGCATTAGGTTACTAATTCCAAACTAGAGGTTCTTTCCTAAACATTTTTCCTGAAGAGGCAATCAGATCACATCATGAATTTTTAAAAAAAAATGTTTTTGTCTATTTCCATTGATAAAGAGAGGTAACTCGGGACGGAATGCTCCGTTATCAAGCATTGCTCTTCTACCTACACATTTGCATACTCTTTAAATTAAATAAGACAATCACATATTTGTTTAATATTTAGTTTTTCTCTAACCGTCAGAACACAATAAACTACGCAAAACAGCATTGTATCAATGCCATGTACATACATGTTGATGTGAACGTATATGATGATCAAACTTGCACTGTGTGCATATATGGTTACATTGTTGTTGAATAATTCTTCAATGTATATATATTGTGCGGTCTGATTCTGTAAAGTCCATACGTCATGTGTACTTCCTGGACCTTTAAAATGTGGTCTGGGTGGTATTCAATATTGATCTTATCTAATTGGAGCTTAAGAATAGCCAATCATATCCTTATATTCCTTATTTAGGTTACCCAAGTTAAATACTAGTATATACTTATTCTTAGTATAGTACTAATGTGTTTTAATACAAAACTGCTTGTTGTACTTGCAGTACAAAGGTGCTTATATATTAGATCAGTATTTAAGGAACAAATTTGTAATATTGTTTTGTTTTTTGGTTTTAAATGTATTTATACAGTGTTGTTGATTTGATAATATTATATTGGTTGTTAATGTATCCATGCATGAAGTGCTTACAATAAATATGTATGTTTGACAATGTGTTCCTCTTTGCGTCGAGTTTGAGTTAGGCTGCTTAGTTTCAGTATAACATGTACCAAAGAGTACCTGAAACTTTATATGATCTTTGGTACTACAGGGTGTCTAAAAATAAAGTTTATGGTTTCAGCGACTATTTATCAAATCTCTATGTTCTGCTATCGCAAAGAAAACTTGCACATGTTTAGACAATAGAAAGTTTTTTCTGGTACCAATATTATAACTGAGTAAACTCGGATATTATTTTAGAAAAATGTCAATTTATACGACAAGCTTTACTTTTGGACACCCTGTAGGTTGTGGTTTTCATGTGTGAACTGAAATCCTTGCTATTATCTTATGAACTTCCACGCAGTCCAAATACCAAAGAAATGGTAGCATACAATACAACTTCAGAATTTGAGAATGTGCTTGGGTAGCATCTTTATGTACATGGAAGGAATTTAGCCTGGTCACCCATTCCATCGTGGATAATTTAAAGAGGCAAACAATGTTCTCCTTACATAATTTACAATTTGGTTTTTCAATGTGTTGCCATGGAAACATACTTGCACTATAACAGACAACACAAAGAAAATTATTCCTGATGTTATAATATTGGAACCATAGAATGCATTCTGTGTGGTTTTCATTTCTTTTTCTTTGGATTTTTGCCGTTTTTATACCATTTTCAAGAATATTTGTAGAATAAGGTAGTACAGTAGACGGAGACTTCTTGCAATTAATTACTAATCAGTACTAGCTTGGTCTCTAGTATGTACCAGACAACTTCTACACATTTAAATACATGTCAGTACATAAATGTATGTTTACAAATGTACTTATATTGCTGATCCATCACAAAGGGGCATCACTTCCTGGGCATAACTTCTGGAGCATAACTTCCAACAAAGTTCGGTGGATTATCCTGTATTTTAGCAATAGAAGCCATTCTTTCATTCACAAGTTAATGATTCTAAACCAGTTTTTCACACAGGCCGTCTTTGGTTACACTGTGTGTTCTTCACCATTCGTTTGAATGGCAGAGCCTTAAAATATACCATAGGGTAGGAAGACGTTTGAAGGTACCATCTCCATGGCTACAAAAACAACACAAGTAACGACAGATGTGTTTTATTCATAATGAAATGATCGAATATTCATCACAATGACATACATACAATGTACATTCATCCAATGCAATATATTTGAGAAAATAAATGTACAGTACAAATGAAAGCGAATATATTGACACAGCACTTTATGTGGTGAAACAAACGGAGCATAGATGAGTCACTTTCCAATGTATGGAACACAGAAGTAGTCAAGTGACTACTCACAGAAACTGTTCAATCATGTTCATGCAATCTCTAAGAGTCTTCGTAGAATTTTGGGAGTTGATCACCAGTAAGCACATGTCTTTCCACTCCATCCTTAGTGATACATGCCAGACGTATGACACCTCCCGAACTTCCATCACGATTGATTGCCAGGGAAATAGCTGTAAACAATGTTATAGTTTCATCAACAGTTTACCACACAGAGATAAGATAAACGGGTGGAATTTTTTATTCATGGTGGACAAAACATCCACGGAAGTAAAAATCTGCTGAACAGAAATAGAGTAATTGAGGAGTTACTTCCCCTGTATCATCGAAATATAGTCATTATGCAGTCTCCTCCCCTGTTCCCTAAATACTACTAACTTTGATCTAAAACATGACCTGGGGAACCCTACATGGATCTGCCAAAGTCACCCGTTCCTAACTACTTCAATAAAAATATGCAAACATTAATTGTGTCTATAAAACTTTACAGTTTGTTAATAATGTAAATTATGAATACACCAGACAGAGTTATATTCATTAAACATTGAACATTTCATGTAAAAAAGGTGTAAATTGAAGTTTTATCTTTATTATCCAGAATATTCATATATTGATCAAGTTTTCTGAATTAGTGTTTAGTCACAGTATGACACCGGTTAGAGTACTGTAGATTTCTGGTCCAGAGCTGAATACGCTTTCCACAACTTGAAACTTGAAAGCAGTCGCAATAATTTTGATAATTTCACTTTAGTATGATACAACTATAAAGATAGTTCACTCACCATTAGCGATAAACTTTAGACATTCATCTTTGCTCATTCCTGGTTTATAATTAGCATCAGCGTAACCATAGAGATACGTACTTCCTGAACCACCGATAGCAACTGGCATTCTTGTCCACATACCACCAAGTGGTATAGTATATACCTACAATCATACAACATTATTATGACAACAATCATCTTATCACATCAGGGGTTCTCCTGATATTAAGTCGGAAATGTGTTTCGGGTGCCTTTAGCACACACCCCTACACCATAAAAGCTCCGCGAGTCGCATGTGTCGCCTGACGAAATGCACATTTGTCATGGAAAACTATCCAGTATTGGGCTACATATCAGACTCACAAGAGTTCTCTAGTCATCTGAACTAAAAACGACAAAGCGATGCTCTGGACAAAAAAATGTCCTGATAAAATCAATCTGAAGGGAATCATTCAAACACTACACAAGCTAGAGTTATGATTCTTGCGCACTGCACTTCATGTCACAGCAAAGAAACATGCATTCCTATTTTTGAGTCATTACCGGTAATAGTTATGGTGACAAAGTTATGCCACGGACAAGAAATGCTTATAAAATCAATCAACGGGTAAAAATTGAAAAATGGCACAAGGTAGAGTTACGGTTCTTGTGTTCTGCACTTGGACTTTTGGTAAGAAACATGCATACCAAGTTTCCAGTCATTCAACCTCATGGTGACAAAGTTATCCTCCGGACAAGAAATGCTCAAATTAAATCAATCTAAGGCAAATAATTAAAAAAGGATGCAAGGCAGAGTTATGGTTCTTGCGCACTGCATTTCGGCTTATTGCAAGAAACATACATACAAAATCTTGAGTCATTTGAACGTAAGGTGACAAAGTTATGCTCCGGACAAGAAATGCTCTAATAAAATCAATTAAAGGGAAATAATTCAAAAACTATGACAGGTAGAGTTATGGTTCTTGCGCACTGCACTTCGGCTTATTGCAAGAAACATGCATACCAAATCTAGAGTCATTTGAACTTAAGGTGACAAAGTTATGCTCCGGACAAGAAATGCTCTAATAAAATCAAAGGGAAATAATTCAAAAACTATGACAGGTAGAGTTATGGTTCTTGCCCACTGCACTTCAGGTTATTGCAAGAAACATGCATACCAAATCTAGAGTCATTTGAACTTAAGGTGACAAAGTTATGCTCCGGACAAGAAATGCTCTAATAAAATCAATCAAAGGGAAATAATTCAAAAACTATGACAGGTAGAGTTATGTTTCTTGTGCACTGCACTCCGGCTTATTGCAAGAAACATGCATACCAATTCTTGAGTCATTTGAACTTAAGGTGACAAAGTTATGCTCCGGACAAGAAATGCTCTAATAAAATCAATCAAAGGGAAATAATTCAAAAACTATGACAGGTAGAGTTATGGTTCTTGCGCACTGCACTCCGGCTCATTGCAAGAAACATGCATACCAATTCTTGAGTCATTTGAACTTAAGGTGACAAAGTTATGCTCCGGACAAGCAATTTGTGACGCCGCCGCCGCCAAAGTAACACCTATATGTCGCCTTTTCAGGCGACACAAAAACTCAATTTAAACCTTTTTCTTAGCTTCTATTGTTGAAATTCAGCTTACGAAATTACAAATGACATAACTATTTATATATAATTCTAGGAATTTATTCATCAAATTACTTTTCTTTTCTACAGAAAAGTTCTTCTTTCTATAAATACTGCAAATCCGGATTATGCCGAAATTTTATGACCCCTGCATATATAACAATTATGAAAGCACAAAAAACATGAGAATTCCAGGAAACCAGGGTTTCAAACAAGGGACATAACTCTGCTGAAACATCATTCCAGCCAACACCTCATAAAATTAATTTAACAAGAATTTCAGCTTTACCATTAGATTAACTCACAGTGAGTCACTGAATGCAATGGAACAACTCAAAAACATACAGGCAGTACAAAGACAGAACTTTTTTGTTATATAAAAGGGGTCGTTATAAGGCCCCTTCCCCTGGAAAAATTCTATAAAATCATGCAGTTTTACTCAAAATGAAGTTTACCTCAACAAAATTATTCCCCTTTTACCAAGATTCTAACATTTTATCACATGACTAAAGATAATCCCAAAGGTTCGAAAACAGCCCTCATAGAATCATGTGTTGGACTCTTTTTCTACACAAACCTTAACAGAACATAGTGTACCTTTCTCACTGTAAAGCCTATCTAACTTACAACTTCTACAGATCCAACAATCAACTCAATCAGCATTATCCAGGTCTGATACCAAGATGGACGTTATGTTAAAGTTTTATTCACAATATTGGTTATTGTCATTCGCTTGACTGGTTGCAGAAGTAGTTCAATACAATGCTCAAATTTCATAACTAGCAGCATAGCTGTATTTAGTGTAATCCTTAAATAAATTGTGTAATTTTCAGTTTTCCTTGACTGTATTCTAACCAGTACTATTAACTTATCCTTCCATGTTATGTGCAGGAAAATTAACATTAATGTAAAACAATTCATGGAAGGATATGACAGGGATTCAAACCAAGATCGTCTGTTTCACAAAATCCAGCATACTAAAAACTTGACACCATTATAAAATTTGATAATCAAATGATTTTACATCTGGAATTTACTCGGGTAGTGGTGTAATCATTTCCATCTTGTTATAAACTGATTCATACCTGGCCTCCATTGCGTTTATCCCAACCTGCCACCAGGATACCAGCAGACAGACTGTCACGATTGTTGTAACATAGAGTACGAAATACACTAGCAGCTGTTTTAACGAGGGGTTCTTCTCCCATCTCCATTCTGGAATCAAACAATGGTCACATTACAGAATGGAAACCAGGTAGAGTATGAGTATCACTATCTAACTATCTATATTTGTAATCACTGGTAATCGAATCTTTCATTATGTTTGGCATATATGACAAGTTACATGTAGATATACGGAAAAAATCTAAATAAGCATAATTAGCTTTCTATCCAATCCCTGATTTGTGAAAATGAATGTTTGTTGCATGTTTCATTAAAATAATAATGTTAAAACCAAGTTATGATATTCAAGATAGTTACAAACTGGTATGAAATTTATATATCTATAATACTGACGAATCTTACATTACCTTGGAAACAGGCATACTTACTTATAGAAATTCAGATGATAATTAACAATATCAGCTACAGCTTGAGTATCGGCAGCTGAACCAGACCGACAACAGTAGATATAATCTGTAACCTTAGTCAGTTTGTCTGTAACTCTGTTAGCAATGTATGCCCTAAAATGATAACATAATAACTCTGTTAGCAATGTATGCTCTAACATCTAATGTATATATATTCAATCACAACGTTTCACCCAGAAGGCTTCTTCAGGTAATGATTATACAAACAACATCTACTTATGTTATTTTCTGCGTTTAAAAGTACTTGCAGGCATCAACACCATTTTTTTCTTCTAAAATGATCAAATTATAACTCTGTTCTAAAGCAATGTATGCTCTAAAATGGTAACATAATAACACAGTTACAGTATATACTATGTGTCGTGTCAACAGTGCGGAACTTGATATTGGACATGGAAGAAAATATTTCAGACTGTTTCAGTAAGCTATTTCAGTTATTTTTTAATATCTTTCATGAAAAAAATGAATATATATACAAAATTTACAACCTCTCCTGAGTGATTCTGGTAGAGTAATTACCTCTTTATAACAACACCTTTAAATTTTCCGCAAGGCAATACTTCCTATAATATACATTGTATTTAACTCCTGAAGAGAAACATGCTCTAGTCTAAGTACATTGTATAATGGCAGCTCCGTAAGGGTGTTGCTTTAACAGGTCTAGTAAAGTGTTTGATTTACAGAATATCTGTAAATTTACACAATTTCTTTAAATTTACAGAAAGTTCAATCTGTAAATTTACAGAAAGTTCAATCTGTAAATTTACAGAAAGTTCAATCTGTAAATTTACAGATTAATTATGAAAATCGAAGTTATATATTTTAAGATATAAACACTGATTTTATGTTTATTTTAATGGTGATGTTAACAGTTATGTATTACCTCGTATTAACGCCCCCGGGGGCGATGCATTTTGCGAAAAATAAATATTTCAGAGACAGTCAGAACTCGTATAAACGCCCCCACGATCCGCACTACACGACCTCACAGTAAGGCTTATGTAACCTAAACACGAACTGTGTGTAAGTCGATCGCTTTGAGTAACGTCATCCGTGTCAAATTTAATCAATACTGCAGAGTTTAGGCCAGTTGAAAAAATATACCGGTTTTCCCTGCATGGAGTTACGAGGGTCGCATGCCCAACGATCTTACACCGTCTTTTAAACTGAAAGTTAAACAGTGTGCCGTACAGTAGAAAAGGGGAAATTGTATCTCAACACAATAACTTAACAACAAAATTAACTTTTTATACAATGCACTACTATCTCGCCAGTAAGAAACAAACAAATTAATTGACACACACCTTATTGGTTGATGAAGCAGATCAAAGATGGAGCCAATGCTTGAAGCCGACGTTTGATCTCTGACATCAAACGTGGGAACATTCCGTATTTGGCATACACCCCCCCATCAGACAAATATCGGTCAATCAAGCGTTGTAACAAATATTTAATAGGTTGATCGTACTCATAACGAAATAATGTACTCCGTGTGATGTAAGCAAATTAAATTTAAACTCGAAGATGGACTCGTGCGTACCGTATACATGATATTAAACATGTACGCTGTACTTACTCAGCGGTATTTAATTGATCGTTTGAATGGATTATCATGATGGGCTGTTATTCTAGGAATTGTTTGGATAGTTTGTTGGATTATCGTAGGAACAATTATTGAAGGTGAGATTTTTTTGGTTCAAAAAGCGGCGGGGGGCGTTAATTAGAGGGGGCGATAATACGAGGTAATACGGTATACATAATACGATGTAATTTGTCGAAAAAAGATGCATTTATGAATTTCAAAAATGAAAAATATCCAATACAGTCAACTCTCGTTATCTCGAACTCGCTTATATCGAAATTTCCGTTATGTCGAAGTTTTTTTCAAGTCCCGATTTGTCTCCTTCTTTGTCTATATGAAATCTCAAGACCTATCTCGTAGTTTCGGCTCGAATTTTTCTTTATGTCGAATTATTTTTTTGGTCCCGATTAACTAATTCGCACTTTAAATCTATTGTTCATCTCGAAGTCGGGTCGAAGTCTGATCGTATTCGACTAGCGTCAAATGTTTTTTACACCTCGCCAGTCTGAAATCGTCGATTTACCTGTAATTTTCACGCCTCCACTGTTGAACAAATATTTGTTTGCAACAATTTGCGCAAACGTTTCATTATAAAGATTACGTCCAAACATCACTTAACATATCATCTCGAACAATTGTTTGTAAAAATAATAATTAAATACATTATGTTTGACTTTATATACATGAACACGATCTTGAATAAAAAAAGAAACTATCCATACTGTTAATCTTTAACAATATGGCGGCGTAAAATGACAGACACTAGAAAACTTGCAACTTTGATGCCGAAAATTCTATCTCGAATTTTCGTTATGTCGAAGTAATTTCCACGGTCCCGTGAAATTCGAGATAACGAGAGTTGACTGTATTTCAAAGTCAATATTTTGAAAAATGAAGCACATTTTCAGCCTTTCATAATGGTTTACTTTTAATATTAAACACAATAAAACTGCGATTTTGGACTTAAACATGTTTATTGTAATTTGAGCCCTCTATTCTGAATAGAATTTGTGTAAATTTACAGATAATCTGTAAATAAACACTTTACTAGACCTGTTTAATAGGTTTTACCATGTACCGGTATTTAGAAATTTGTATTCACTAATTATTTACCCAGAAGTTGTACGGGAGTCCGCTCCAATAATGACACCCCCATCAAACTCTACAGCAGCAATTGTGGTCTGAAAATATGATAAATACATACGAAATGAATAAATTGACATTTATACAATGTGGCTACTGGCTAACTTTTTTCTTATGTATGAACATAATGTTTAACTCTTGATACTAGTAACTAGACAGGGAGGGACAGGGAAAACTCAAGATAAAGCAACTCGGAAATAAGTCTTGCTAGGACAAATGTCGTACCTTAAGTTAAGGCGGCAAGTTAACTTAAGCCACACACAATGGCTCATTCAACAGTCCCATGTGAGTCGTGCCTAATAGCAAATACCCGTATCACTGTCGGTACAAGTATGAATCCTACAATAATTTGTACTCATAATTTCACAACACTCTCCTCAACTATATGAGGATTTGCCCACCTAGGAATCCAATCCTCGTTGTGCCTTATATCCCAGCCCGGAGGTGTATGAATTTGTCGGTTCTATTCCTACGTCCGGTGGAATTTTTATCCTTTATTTACTTTTTAGATTGTGCTATATCAAGTCTACAAGAAGGGGGGCTTAAAAAGGACATTGTCCTTACCTGCAATACCACAAACAGAGAAACTCACAGAGCCAAAGATTTGCCAGAAAAGGCCCGAGTATGCGAGATCAGCCATAGGACACCGAAGTCCAAATTAAGACAGAACAACATGAAGCTTACCCCCGTTGACAATTCAGCTGTAAGCCAGTCGGGTTGACTCAGGGAGCCAGTGGAAACAGGGTCCACTGCCGGCAGATAGTTGCTAGTCATGATTGACGCCATATTTTAAATGCTTATATGATTAGAATTGGCTTTATACTTTTAAACAATGTTCTAAAATAATTTGACCACCATTTTTAATTGATGTTAGACGTCTTAAAGTCATAATTATATGCATGAAACATACAAAAATATCATTTTGTAACGTTCTAATATATTCGTTATAAAAGAATCGAAAGAAATTTGCTCGAACAAAAATATATCAATATACTCGATTAATAAGATCGGATCATAGTTTTAAAAACCAAACGCAGCTATAACGTCGGAACTACTCGGTGATTTTCGTTGATGCGGCTTATCGTTTCATAACCTCTAGTATTGGAAAAGGAAAAAAGGTATTCTTTGCAGGTATTAACAATTGTCACGAACATTGGCCCTGAAATCATTAATCACCTTTGATAAATCTTTTATTTCAATTCATGCACGAATACGTTGAATATCCATTGCCGCTGGTATGTGCATATGCAACATGATTTCGCGACCACGTGAGTCTCTATCTTCCATTAATCAGGCTGGTAACATTGCCCAATCGGGCTTAAAAGCTCGACCTGGCTTTTATTGCCCGATCGAGATTAAATTAATGAATAGCGAAGGTAAATTTCGTTCTGATCACTTGGAACGAGTTGGTTGCGAATCTTCAAAGTATAGTTTGCCCATTTTATACCTGAATACCTGAATCTTCGGGCCGTCATATTAGCTATGCTGTCTTGGCCCCTTTAATAACGGTCTCTTCTTTAATTATCTCTTCTCTTATACATTTGAATTATCTCATGTCTCAGGGTGCATTAATTAACACTTGGTTTAAATTTCTTCACATTCCAGTTCTCACAGTTCAGCAGTGACTTAAATTGATTAACCGTATTGGCGGATATAGTTTTTTCACTGAGTTTGTTCCAATATGGTATTGACCTCTGACTGAACGTGTAAAGTCTAACATTATGAAAACACATTTTGGGCTCGAACTTCAGGTAATGTCCGCGTAGTTCGGCCTGTGACAAGTTGAATAGCTTGTCCCATTTGAAATTGTCCAGATTGTGTATAGACTTGAAAATTTGTATCATGTCTGCACGATCTCTTCGATACTCAAGTGTAACCAGACCTAACTCTCGTAAACGTTGCTCATATGAAAACTGTGTTAAAGATGGGATCAATTTAGTCGCCCTTCGTTGTATATCCTCAATTCTCTTAATATCTTTTTTCAAATGAGGTGACCAAACACACGATCCATACTCCAGTACTGGTCTAATCAAGGACTTGTATAGTGGTAAAAACATCTCTTTGTCCATACACTCAAAGGATCTATTTATAAGCCCAAGAGTTCTTTGAGCCTTATTAGTAATGTTAGTAATATGTTGGTCAAAGTTTAGGTTTTTATCAAAAGTTATACCAAGGTCATTTTCAAATGCAGTTGGGTCTACATATTCATAATTGCCATCTGCAATTCTCATTGAGTATCTAAAGTGTTCATTTTTGGAACCAATGTGTAAAACTTTGCATTTTTTTTGCATTAAAAGACAATTTCCATTTCTCACTCCAGTTACACAGATTGTCTAAATCCTCCTGCAGTCTTTCACACTGATCATCATCTAAAACTTGTGAATACAGCTTAGTATCATCTGCAAAGATCTTTACCATTCCTTTGACAACATCTGGTAGATCGTTAATGAAACAGAGAAACAGAACCGGCCCAATAACACTCCCTTGTGGCACTCCGCTTAAGACATCTGTCCAATTTGATACTTTAGTCCCTACTCGCACTTGCTGTGTTCTATTACTCAAAAAGTGTTTAATCCAGTTATACATTTTCCCACGAATACCCAATTTATGAAGTTTTAACAGTAAATGATCATGAGAAACCCTATCAAATGCCTTAGCAAAGTCAAGGTATATAACATCAATAGGTATGCTTTTATCCAATAACTCAGTCCATTCATCTAATATCTCCAAAAGTTGAACCACACACGACCGCCCTGGTCTAAAACCATACTGTGTGTCAGAAAACAACTCATTGGTATTCATATGATCCATCAATTTGTCTCTCACAAGCCTTTCACATAGTTTGCATACCACTGATGTCAGACTAACTGGTCTATAATTTGATGGATCCTTTTTACATTTTGCAAGAGTATTTTTTACAAACGCTCTTTATCAATGTTGATATTGGATGATAATGGATACATTTGTGCACTTAGAAGATTCAAGTGATCGGAACGCAATTTACCCTCGCTATTCATTAATTTAAGCTCGATCGGGCAATAAAAGCCAGATCGAGCTTTAAAGCCCGATTGGGCAATGTTACCAGCCTGTTAATGTCAAACCCATTGCGAGAACGTAGACATTTGTCTTGGCAGACTTAAAATCAAGAGAAAGAGGTGTGATACAAGGAATCCTGGTGCATTACCCTAGCTCATTTCGAATAGACTCCTTGGTTCTTTAACGTGCTCAGTGTATAGCACCGATACACACGAGACTACCTCTGGGTTTCCAACCAGTTTCGTCTCTAATTAGGTGGGAAACAGTGAAAAAGTTTTATAAATGACCAAGTGCCACGGTCGAGATTCGAACCAGGGACATCTTGATCGGTAGTCAAGCGCGTTACCACTCGACCACCAAGTGCAGTCGGACAGGATCATGAAGATGCGAGCCTTTTACAATGGCTGTACAAAGTCGCCTTACCATAAGACTGCACAGATGGATCTATCTATCTATCTTCCTGATAGCCAAACCCCTGCTGGGGACTTAGGCTTTGACACGCGTCAAACTGACAAAGAATGTTAATAAGGATAAGAAATAAGAGTATAAAAGATGTGAGAAAGAAGAAAGGTTAAAAATAGGTTAAAAACGGGGCAGGTATTATTTAGGGAGAGGCATGTTCAATACGGCTAACAGCCGTGCTGAACTCGGGTGTGGGAAGGTCAATGATGTCAGGGGGTACGGAGTTCCAGTGTATTATTGTTCTAGGGAGGAAGGAAAATTTATAGTAGTCTGTTTTTGCATGTATCTGTTGGAATGTCTGAGAGTGTGATGTGCGTGAGGACCGGGTGCTAGGGATGAGACAGTTTGGACGTGGGATAGCAACCCGGTCATGTAAGATGTTGTGTAGCATAGTCAGTCGTTGGTCGATACGTCGTTGGTCAAGGCGTCTCCAGTTTAGGGTAGTCATCATGTCTGTGACACTGGACGTACTGGACACTGGATAAAGGCTTCCGTACCACTGTCGTGCCGATTCTTTTCCTTACCCACACGACAATCGTGGCAATAATTTTCAGTATCGGTACCTTCTAGTCAATCCATTTAGAAGCTAACCATACCTGTACTAGCGTCAAACACGAAAGTGGTTTCAGCCACTTAAGAATCAACATTCTATATTTGCTAAAAAATATTGTTGCAAGCTTCAAAAATGTATAAAACGTTATAGTTGGCACAAATTGACCAAATTTTTTTGTCTGTGAAGTCTATTAGTAAAATTACATCTAGTTAAATGACTCAAGGGCCAGGACTTTTTAATTTTACGGTTTACAAGACTGGCGACCGTATTTTTTACGAAAGTGGAAAAAAAATCAAATTTCACTTTTTTATTTTTGCCGATTGCACGAATCGTCAAAAGATCGATTATTCTCCGTGTAAAAATGATCAAATAATTAAGCTACCGTGTGAGTACCGTCAAAACAAGCACAGTTATGGTATTGAAAACGTATCGAAATTAAAGATCTGTGATCTAGGCTGCCTCATTTTCGAAAAGCTTGACTCTATTTTCAGTAAATAAAGGGATGACATCATATAACATAAACATCGACCAAATTGTACATGTAATTTAATTTAGTTCTCTGTGTGCATAGGTTTGCGTATTTTGTGCAAAGATTTTAATTTATTCATAATATTGTTCCAGACTACGAGTTCTTGATACCAGACAGCAAAATTCATCGTAAATAGCATCGTTGCGACCATCGGGCGGGACCACGGGAACTGACGACCTTGAATTGAGCTGGGACGAATATCGGGCATATGTCCCAGACTTGGGACAAATTGACATCCTCATATATATCCAGCTTGATTAGATTATCATGATTATTTGATTGCAGACCGATGTATTTATGAGAGAAACATGTAAACTCAAGTCAGTTACACAGTGACGTCATATGTAAAACTCGCGCGTGTCGAGACTTGGGCGTAGTACTGTAAATCATCACAGTGAACATGTTATATTTTTGGATGATGTTAAAATTGATATTAATGAATTTAATCACGACGATGTATTAACCATTTGAAAGTTATTGTGGATTTTGATGAGATTCAGATAATCAAGGTCCGCCAGCGTTGACAATTCTCGTGTAAGTTCTAAAGTTGGACAATTTTCAATCTCGTTCAATCCTCCAAAAATGATGTTAGATTATAAATCATTAAAAATTTTGCCATGAAAAGTCTTATTTCCTAAAGACAATACTACAGAGATATCAACTACAGATCGATGTAGAAACTTTTAGATAGAAATCTATGAAGATTCACGGGATCTAAATTTTCGTATTCCCCACGTGGATTAATTGCCGTACGCGCAAGTTTGCCGAATCTCGATCTCATTAAGTAGGATCTAAAAACCTTTTTGGCATACTTATTCTATTCCCTTCTTTAAATCTGTGATTCCATGATACGAGATCTCACGGAAATTACTTTCGGTTACTGATAAAACTCACGCACCGCCCATACGTGTAGTGTAGGAGAAATTTTATGAGAAAATCATATTTTTTATGTTGTACATCGTACAATCACGCATGTTTTTGATAAACCTTCATGGTACAATTAAACAGTTAATGAATAATGTCAAAAGAATAAACATTAACTACTAGTACTATGATGTTTGTGAATTAAAAGAACTATCAGAGTTGATTATATAAGTGTTGATTATATATACAAGTAGATCAATAATTTGGCATAGTGCATATGCATGTTTAAATGACATGTTTTGTGATATTTACTTCATTTTGTACAAAATACTTTTTACCTTTTAATGAAAAGGTGTATTTGCTTACTGGAGAAACATCACAATTTCTGTCAGGAAACACAGGAGATGCCGTAAGCAGGCTTTAAAACTTCAAAATTTTCAAAACCCTTAAGGCGGGTGGGGGACACCCCCTTCCACACCCTCCCACAAAGTGCGCTTTTCAAAAAGTTGCACCCCGTCCTTTTCAAATCCTAGCTGGAGCACTGTAATAAACTAATATCTTACGTTGGTTCACTTCGATGCTAGATCTAATTGACGCGAAATTTAACATGCACATGAATGTTTTGCGAAGACGGGACAAATTCATAATTACCTTCAAATATTAATCCATTATTGTTACATAACATGTATATATTTTATCAATCATAAATTATTCCAATAACACCAATTAAACAGACGTCTAAAGCGTGAAGTCTATTAAATTTAAATTAGCGATGTGTTGATATGAGCCAGTCTCCAGGAAACCCTGCTATATTGACATTATGTAATTACTGCATGTAACAAGCTTTTAAAAAAGCTTTCAAATAAGAAAAAATGACATTTCAATAGATTCAATTTTAAGTCATTTATCCATATATATTACTATATCTTAGCTTTAAAATTTTTATGATTAATGTCGAAATCATTTACTTCGTTGTTACATGTATGGTGACCAATTTACTTGTTACAACGACGTCGAATAACGTTTAAATGACAGTTGCGACGTCTCGCAAAAAGGGTCTGAATAGGGCCTCAACTAAACAGCTGTAACTTCCTTAAAAATCATGATATTAACAAATTTTCTTTTGCATTTTGCTTCATTAAGATAACTCTTTTAGATTATAAAAAATCTCAAATCAAATGTTTTGTCAAAATAGCAGGTTTTCCTGGAGACTGGCTCATATGTTTCTATTAATTGTGTCAAAGCGTGCTAATAAATACTCAAGCATGTAGATCAATCAAAATTCCAATGTGCATAAAGTTCGGCTATGATTTCTTTGATGTCAGTTCTCCTACAGTTTCTTTTGATTGCCCGACACAAGTCGGCAACGTCTGATATTTAGTGGCGGCATTTCTATGATGTAATGATTGTCGGCGACTTCTGAAGTTGCAATGTCGGTACGACTGTTTTTGATCGGAATAACAGTAAGGGCATGGTATTTTTTAGTTGCGGTGTTTTTATCCGCTATATCTCGCTATTGACCATATACGTTATGTTTTTATAATTTATTTCATAACCTGCACGCGTTTCACAAATACTTCACAATTTTCTCATTTGTAGAGTGCGCATGCGCACACGTGGACTGCTGTTGTATACGTTGCTATGGTCGGACGTATACGTAACGCCGTTGCTATGGATCGTACAAATTGGTTTCTGCTTCTGTCGCGAATTTTTAAGTAGATACAGTGGTGTATGTAATAAATGTCTTAAATACTGAGGTTATGGCTGTAGGGTAAAATTCGCAACAAAATTAGGTGGTGGGGTACGAAACCAAAATTTTTTATTATTTTTTTCCCCAAAAAATTCTTGTAAATCAGAAAATAAAAAAGAAGTTGCCTAGGTGTGTAAGTCTAAATTTTATAGTGTTTCCTATGATTTCAGCCACTCAAGTTGAATGTCCAAAAAATTTTTTTTTGAAAGATTCAATGTAAATTATTTTTAGGTTATTTAAACCAACATTTCAACTAATGTTATAACAATACATAAATTTATTTACATCAAATGCCTTCAGAGAGCGTAGCGCCCTAGTTTTTTAAACGGCCTGCTAGGAAGTCATTATTTTTCGAATTTTGTCTCCAAAATCACTTAAAATGGCTTAATTTCGTTAAAATAGATTTAAGAATTTTTTTAGTAAACATATTCTATTTATTTCAACCAATCCACAAAATGGGATCATATTTTCCACACTTTGTGCTATATTTTTCAAAATAAGAGGGTGGCTGAAACCATAGGAAAGGATGAAACCATAGAAAAGAAGGATAATAATTGTCGTTATAATAAGTAAATCAATAAATAAATCCGCACGCGCCCAAGCGGAAAATATCTCATGTAAACAGTCAAGTCTACAGACCGTTATCCCGTACTAATCGGAATTCTCTAATTAGCATTATTCGAATCGTTAAAACAAGCATAAAAAGCTATCACTCGACGTGTTTGTTTGTTTGTGGTTTCCTGGCAAAATCATCTTAATTTCACTGCAAATGTTCGTTATTTCTCTGTTAGTTAGTTTTGGCGTGATTATTTTTTAACAATCTTTGTTTGTTAGAAATCGAGCGCGCCTATGCCCGAGTATTCTGATTGGTCAATAAGCGAATGACGATTAAAAACAACAACTAAAACGATGGCTGAAATCAACGTCACAATTCGCTGTTTCTCAATAAAACGTTGCATTTGATGTTCCAAGATCTCTCTCTTTTACTAACAGAATAAATGCTCCAAATTCGTATCGAAGTTTAAGATGCCGGTGCCTGTGACCTCGAGCACACTCAATTTTTATCTATTGAAACATATTGACACAGCGTTGGGATAAGTACCCTAAAATGAAACATACGTTACTGTTGCCACGTTAGATTTTCAACTACATGAGCTTACTCAAAGATCTAAAAATACAAAGATTTGAATAATGTACCAAATCTCTCAATATCTCGCAGCATTTTAATTTTAATTAGTAGAAACATCAGAAGAATTATATGTAAGTTATAACAACTGGACATTCTCATATACATAGATGTATTGTATTCGAACACACGTTATTAATTTTTCATGTATGATGTATTTATATTTTTAGTCCCCTACCGGTTTTTGACCGGAGGGGACTATAGGTTTGCCGTTTGTCCGTCAAAAAATCTGGATCCTGACAATATACTCAAACAGTTTCCAAGCTAGGTTTATGAAACTTGGTATGTGGATAGGGGCAATAAGGGGATAAAGCACGTCTAAAAATATTTTGATTTTGACAAAAATTGTGGTTGCTATGGCGACAGAAAGAGTGAAAATATGCGAAATCTGGATCCTGCCATAACGCAAACAGTTTCCAAGCTAGGTTTATGAAACTTGATTTGTAGATAGAGGGCAATAAGGGGATTATGCACGTCTAAACATATTTTGATTATGATAAAATTGTGGTTGCTATGGCAATAGAAACATTGAAAATGGCTTCAAACTGGTAGGGGACTTCTGTATTGCTTGCAATTCTTAATTACTTGTTGAGTTATGTATGTATATCGAAAGTCACCTGTAGTTAAATGTATTTTCAGTTCTGAAGAAGGCCGTCGGCCGAAATATTAAACATGTGGAATTTACTCAGAGTTTATATATATTTCCCTACGGAAAACCAGCAAAGCTAGAAAGGTTTTAGCCCATTGGGTATTTTAAAACTCAATGGGTAAATGATCTTTTTTATGTACTATTTTTCACTATTACAGCATTTTCTATTTGGGTATTTCAGATTGTCTTTGCTTTTTCTTGCTTCCTCCTCTCAAAATCTATTGAGTTTTTAAGAAAATTAATTGGGTAATTAACCCAATACACAGCTTATCTGTAGCTCTGCTGGTAGTCCTAAGGATATTAAGGATAAGAAATTCATCCCCAGCTAACCATCACTAACATTTTGTAATACAGTATGAATGTTATTTGTTTCAGGACGATATTAGTCTCTTGTTGGAAGTGTCATGAGTTTGGCTAATCTGTCGGAACATTTGCACTCAAATGATTGCAATGAACTAATAAGAAGTTACTTGAAATGTGTAAAAGAGGTAAGTGTTCCCAGACATAATATTGATAATTGATTAGTTCAGTGTTTCCTTTTTAGCTCTTTTTAAAAACAGATACATAAAAATAATTTAAAGGGTCATGGCTTCAAACTGGTAGGGGACTTCTGTATTGCTTGCAAATGACTTGTTATTATACTTCAGAAAAGGTCCTGGCCAAATTGGTTGTGTTTTTTTCTGCCTAACGGTTGTCAGTATTATTAACGTTGCTTGCAGATTGATGTACTTTTAAGCACGATGTGGAATTTGGATTCAGCTACTGATATTGCATGGTACTTGCCATCATTTTTCAACGCTAATAGGGCAATTACTCTATAATTGTGATTTAAATGGTAAAAATTTATTTTATTGACAAAGGCTGTCTGTTGACAACTCTTGTTATCAATATTTATATGTAACCAGTAATTTATTCAAACTTTTGTTTTCTAGCATCCAGTACGGAGATTTTTCAATCATTGTGCTGATCAGGAGAGAGCTGTCAGGGTTTGCTTTAAGAAAGAGGTACGTTGCCTGTGTCTTTTGTTTGATCTCCATTTGTGTCCACAAGCATTTGTCATGTAATGACCCTCTAGACCCCAATACTACCCAGGTACCCCCTACCAACCCAATATCTACAACCATTCATATTACATAGTTACATATCATGTTAAGCAGACCCCTTTGCGTGAGATTGGTGATGGAAAGGCAAGGGATTTCATTAAAATGCAGGATATCTTTTAACTTGAATAATGTCAGGTTCCAGTTTGTCCAAGAAATGTGTGAGATTTGATCAATTGGCCTCCAATCATGCGTGAGTAGAGTCTCACATGTGTGAGACTTGTGAATGATGCAGGAGATCTGGCATGTATGATATAATGAAGGTTTTTATACATATCACAACAAATAGCAATATTGTGTTAAGTGGTTTGTTTAGAACATTGCTATTTGTTGTGAATATGTATTAAAAAGAACTCCATTAAATGAATGGTTGTAGAGTTTTGGTTGGTAGGGGTACCTGGGTAGACTTGTATTGGGATCTAGACTAAGAGGGGGGGGGGGGGGGCTAACACGACAGATGCCTGTGTTTGTGTCAACAATTAACCAAACTGGTTGTTTTAGCTTATTTGTCTAATAGTTTAAGTGGATATTGGATAATTCAACATAGTTCTAAGTTTGACACTGCCATATGAATATTGGGATCGCTGCAACCAAAGTTTAAAAACCACATTTCAGAAATTGATACATACATATACTAACTGCAATATGCCTTCAGTTGATAACTTTCGCAAGTTTACCATAATTTATAATATCGCATCTAGATAATGAATAATAAATATTAGAGCTGTCATTGATAGAAGCGATATCGATGTATCAAAAATGTTTTTTAGCGATTATCGATTCACATTTTGAAATCTCGATACATGAGAAAATGGCTGGAACCATCCTAAATCCTCATTTTTCCTGCACAAAACATTTTTCTTGGTTAAATGGAAATTTACCAATTGTCAACTATATTCAAGTCTAAATTCAAACTGAAGCTACTATTTACAAAAGCTGAATCTACACTCATTAATTATTGATACATACAATGTAGAACAGCTAAAAAAGTGAACCATGACTGATGTGTGCCTGGTTGATTCATCTATATGTGCAAGTCGATATATCAATCTATTGTCGATTCTTGTCATCCAATACATGGGAATTGTCGATATATGTTTGATCAAATCAATGACAGCTCTAATAGATATTGGTTTAAACTGTTTTGGAGCTTCATAGTGTTGTATTTTAAGTTTCTTGTCATTTCATATCTTATTGTAGAAACGAGATAAAGTTCAGAAGAAACAACACGTTACCACTACATCCTGGGATAAGTAACAAAGACTTAGTATCAAAATGGCTGCCTCTCTTCCTCAGAAGAAGTTCTATCGTCAGCGAGCTCACTCAAATCCGATGTCAGATCATTGCTTCGCGTATCCCGTCAATCCGGGAGATATGGACTGGCATGAATATTATCCTGATTTCTTTGGACCAAAAACTGATAATGATCGTCATGACGATTGTAAAGATGTTGATCTCAAGGGAGGTAACTCTAAGGTGCAGTTTGCTGATATTGGGTGTGGTTATGGTGGATTATTGGTAGATTTGTCTCCCTTGTTTCCGAACAGTCTTATGCTTGGTATGGAGATAAGAGTGAAAGTATCAGACTATGTTAAGGACAGAGTTAAAGCCCTTAGGGAGCAGCACTCAGGACAGTATCAGAATATCGCTTGTATTCGTACAAATGCAATGAAGTATTTGCCCAACTATTTTGAAAAGGGGCAGCTTACTAAGATGTTCTTCTTATTCCCTGACCCACATTTCAAGAAGACCAAGCATAAGTGGCGTATTATAAGTCCCACTCTGCTTGCAGAGTATGCATATGTGTTGCGTGAAGGTGGAATTGTGTACACGATCACTGACGTTGAGGAACTCCACAAATGGATGGTGGAACATTTTGAAAACTTTCCGCTGTTTAAAAGAATGAGTGATAAGGAACTAGCGGATGATATTGTTGTAAAGAAGTTGTACACCAGTACAGAAGAAGGTCAAAAGGTCACACGTAACAAGGGAGATAAGTTTCTAGCGGTGTTTAGACGAGTGCCTGACCCTAATGAAGTGTAGTTGTGCTGTATCATGTTGTTTTAAACAAATCTGTTGAATACTTGTGTCAGTTGTAGAATTGTTCGGAGTTCAATTTGTTTGTGTTTGATAAAAGAGATTAAGGGAGTATGTGTGGTTCTAAAGTTGAAGACATGGGTGCATGTTCTTTATCTCTTGATTACACTATGAATCATTAATGTGTGTATACTTGAAGACAGGCTTCAGAATTCTGTTTCAATAAAAATCTGATCGGTTTCAACTTTGTACCAGAACATGTTTTAAGTTTATTGGTGAACAGGTATTTTCATTATTAGACTTTAATTGCAATGAGGCATTCTTAAAGTCCCTATGCAGAGTATAGTTTTTAATGCAATGTTTGCAGGTTCATTTGTAGATTATGTAACAGCAGATTTTATTGAGAAAAATATTTAGCAGAATCTTGTGGTTGCTTATAATTATGTTTATCAGGTTTAACACATCCTCATGCATCAGTGGTCGGTCAAGTTCCCAGACTACTGTGATATCACAGGTGAATAATACTCAGGGGAACGAGAATGGTTTAACACTGTTTCTTAATTGTTTTCAGTTGTATACAGCAGCTGATTAATCTAACCTGTTTTCCAGGACTGTATCCCAAGTTCCTAACCAGCACTTACTTACCCTACCACAGGAATCAAATCCTGATTGATGTGTTACTAATCCAGCGTAATTATCCAACATCTTCTAGATCCATATCTGTAAGGACTATAATTCCTGGAAAATGTTCATGGGGTAGGAATGACAACCACTTAAACATGGCCTTCGTTGGAGTTACAATATATATTGCCAATGGGGTTAAAAATCCTTCGCTAAATTTCAGTGGGTCTTCCCCTTAATTTTGACTTATAAAATCATTTCTACCCACTGGAAGATTTCCCTAAAATAGTCCTTCAAACACAGCTATTACTTTATAGACTGTGTAATGCAGCAGTCAATGGATACATTCACAGAAATTTAAAATTCTATCCATAAGCACTTTATTTTGTTACCGTATGGGGGCTGCAACTACTGTGTATTATATAGAGGATATTTGTTAGTTTTGATTGAATATGCTTTATATCTCATCGTGTAGTGATAAAATTCAATATTTTCAAGAGCGCGTAGCGCGAGTGAAAATATTAAAATTTTATCACTACAAGATGAGATATTAACCATATTCAATCAAAACAAACAAATATTCTATTTATTTAACGCTTTTATGGTGTCAAAACTGGTACTATTTATGCCAAATTACCACTGTGGTTAGGCTACGTATGAATATGTTATTCCATTCATATTTTTCACTTCAAAATCCGCCATCTTGGATTATGGTGAATAGGTGAAAACGACTTTTTTGAGAATTTTGCATTAAATCATACACCAACTTGTAGGAAATGGTCTAACTAAGAATAAAAACACCCACATGACATGTTTCCGTTCAGTAATAAAAAAGTTATAGACATTTTAGTGTTGAGATTTTGGTAAATTAAAGTAGTCCCTGTGAGGGGGCGGAGCTTATATCAGTCACATTGTAGGTGATAACCAGTGACTGATATAGGTTTTATTTCACTGATAGAACTCCATATCTCATCAGTTAGCATTAAATAAATAGAGGATATTTGTTTGTTTTGATTGAATATGGTTTATATCTCATCGTGTAGTGATAAAATTCAATATTTTCAAGAGCGCGTAGCGCGAGTGAAAATATTAAAATTTTATCACTACAAGATGAGATATTAACCATATTCAATCAAAACAAACAAATATTCTATTTATTTAATGCTTTTATGGTGTCAAAACTGGTACTATTTATGCCAAATTACCACTGTGGTTAGGCTACGTATGAATATTGCATTCCATTCATATTTTTCACTTCAAAATCCGCCATCTTGGATTATGGTGAATAGGTAAAAACGACTTTTTTGAGAATTTTGCATTAAATCATACTTCAACTTGTAGGAAATGGTCTAACTAAAAATAAAACCCCCCACATGACATGTTTCCGTTCAGTAATAAAAACGTTACAGACATTTTAGTGTTGAGATTTTGGTAAATTAAAGTAGTCCCTGTGAGGGGGCGGAGCTTATATCAGTCACATTGTAGGTGATAACCAGTGACTGATATAGGTTTTATTTCACTGATAGAACTCCATATCTCATCAGTTAGCATTAAATAAATATATGTATAGGTTGATGTTAATGGGATTGCTTCAATATTTTATGTATAGAATTACAATTTCTGCTAGACATCAAAGGTGACTGTCCAATACAGGTGTACATATTATACTGTACTCCCACAAGCAATGTTTGAAGGGGGTATACTGGAGTCACCATGTTGGTTGGTGGGTTGGTCTGTCGGACTGTTAGCAAAATTGTGTCAGCTCTGTAACTTTGTCGTTTCAGACTTGATTTAAAAATTGTTCAGTACAAATGTTCACCACAACCAGTGTGCAAGACCTAGGTCCCTAGCTCAAAGGTCAAGGTCACACTTAGAGGTGTCATGCAAGTCGTGTCCACTTTGTAACTTTGTCGTTTGCGATTGGATTTTAATCTGTGTATAGTAGCAGCTTTCCATCAAATGTGTTCTTTAGACTATAATTTTAAATAATATTCCTGTGTCTAGGCAGTGCTGCAGGGGTATGATTCATCACTTCAGTGATAGTTCTAGTTTATCATACTAAATGCAGATGGTTGCTTAATTCAGGTGACCATTAACACAGGTTTGACTGTTTTAACAAATTTATTACAAAGACGAGCAGATAATTTGACACAATGATAGCAACAATAAAAGGGTATTATCACATAAAGAGAATCATGTATAGAGTATCATGACAATAAATACATGAGCTTGAATGTAATTGACTGTAATCCTTAGTCTCAAATAAATTAGAATAATTGAGAAGTACAACCAGGAAATAAAGGAATTCCCTGCAAATTCCATGATGTATTACTATGCATATCGTCTTGTTAGGCTACATTGCTTTCTTCTAACCATGTGGATAGGGCCATAGACATTCAAATATGGGAAATACTGGTATTTTAATGACATGGGGAACTGACTTTGTTGAGGTAAACACATTTCTTGTGAAAACCGGTATATGATACGGAAGAATTTTGCTCCTTATAACAGCCCTTGCTAATTAAGGACAAAAGCCATACGCTCACTGCTTGACATCATTGGTGGTTAAAAGCATGGATTGCCTAACACCACGTCAGGCTAATTTAAATGTTTATTGCTACTCTGGGAGTGCCAAATGATATTTCTGGTACAGCTTTATTACACAGCTAGGCCACAGGTTATGTGATAAATGAATGAACATGAATTTTGGTATACATGGTGTTCAAACATTTGTTCTCAAATTTTAAATTCATACTAAATTTCATTTGAGCTATGTACAGATTTAATTACTTATCCTAAATTAGATTACCAGTAGAACAAAGTAGAATTCTATGGAATTTAACCTGACCATTTTACGTTCTTCTGATGTCAGAGAAATAAACTATTGAAACTTAATCATCGAGAAAGAACTTTTTTATCACCCTGTACATTTAACAGCTCCAACCAGAAGATTGACAGGAAGAGGGGAGATATACGTACCAAGGTTATGTTCTGTTCCTCGGGACGATTTCTTCTCTTGATTCTCTGATAACACACTTCAGGTGAAGTCCTGAGATATACTAAAACACAACAAAGAATAATCTCGATAGTTATTACGAGTATAGTCTTTGTAGTCGAAGGTCTGAATCCCAGTTAAACAGACCTGGCTGATCAGTGATCCCATCACCTGTTTCTAGGAAACCAACCAGTACTTATTAAATATAGCTATATTCTAACTTCATATTCAGACAACTTTCCGCACATGTCCCTGGTATAAGCTGGATTATCTTCAGTCAAGTTTTAACAGGAACAAGGAGTCTTTATTGAACAATCTAGGGTATCGCACCGGATACCTAGTACATGTATAACACAACTGTTCATTCCCTCGAAATAAGAGATCATTGGCCCTTTTAAGCAGGAAAATAAACAAAATGAACACGCAATGTAGTTGGACGACCTACCTATCAAATCCACATGTCCATCAGACATCTTCATTGTTTCTTTAAACCATTCATTGAGTAAAATATACTCAAACTCTGTTAACACAGAACTGAAACAGCAATAACATAACATGATCAATGCTATACACACAACTGGAAGAGTTTTAGACATAAAACATAATAAATTATGTATCCCACAAAGGGCAATAACTCAGGCAAAAATCATCAAACCTTAAACTGCTGACAATATTCACTAGATTTTAAGGTATCGAGAATTCATGTGAAGTTTTTTTCAGAAAATCTGACCAGTGGTTAATGAGATCAAGTGTGGACAAACTTGGTGACATCCATCCATCTAGTCTTGCACAAAATGAATATGTCTCACCCCACTATATGTGGGAACTGAAAACTGATGTAAGCTTGGACGGAACTCAGATGTCAAGTATCCAGAGTGTTACATTGGTTTCCAAGGCAGTTACATACTGATCTCACCAATCAAGGATGTTACTGTTCCAGGCAACCACGCTGACCAGATAAACTAAATATAATGATTCAGTAAAGCTCACTGCAGCAGCTGTCATATGGTATTGAAAGCCACTGTTACCTTGACTTATTGTCATTAAAGTAATAGAGCTTATTTGTAGGTCATGACCAATCCCCCTACCTAGTTTGTGGACTGGGTAGGCTCATGCATATACCAACAGAACGACATGTACAACGCCCTGCATCATTATTTCTTCCATGAGGGCAAAAACAATACATGAATAAATCTCACCTGTTCTTTAGGTTTTCAACAAAACAATATCTGGCACTGTGTATAGACCTCTCCATTACACGGACTGGTCTAGTCTGAAATCACAACAAGATACGTCAAACCTGAAACCATTAATCAGGTCTGTTAACATAAACATTGTTTATATAAACATTGCCATTTCTCTTAATAATTCATAAACAGTATATACATGAGTATATGGCTTGGTGCAACATGTATTGATTTTAAAGTCTCATTATCCTTCAAAATGATTTCAAATTCAGAATCAAATGCTAGTGCACATTATTATTGTCTGGTCATGTATTATGGTGGTTTTACTTCACAATGCTTTTTACAGTCCAGTTAGGATATTGTGACAGTGACGTTGCAGTTTATGTGTACGCAAAAGGTTACAATCATTATCTAAACAGGTAGCGTGAATATAGCATGTTAGTTTAACATTGGAATTATAGTTGTTTGTACAGTATAAGCCTTTATAATTGGTTATACATCTTTTATGGTGGACTCGACCGCTGCATTGATGGATTCTTACCCTGACTGGACTATATTTTGTTTAATGAATAGTAACATAATAGCCATACAATTGTTCAGCTTACATAACAGACATACCCTAACAGTAGAGGTTGATTATATTAATTAGATGCCAATGAAGACATAAGATTCTCTCTACTGCTTTATTCAGTTAAATTATGATCCTAGATCAGTGACCTTTCATGAGAGAAATAAAAGCTCCGCGAGACGCATGTGTCGCCTGACGACATGCACATTTGTAATGGAAAACTATCCAGTATTGGGCTATATATCAGACTCACAAGAGTTCTCTAGTCACCTGAACTAAAGATGACAGTTATGCTCTGGACAAAATTATGTCCTGATAAAATCAATCAAAGGGGAATCATTCAAAAACTACACTAGGTAGAGTTATGATTCTTGCGCACTGCATTTCATGTCACAGCAAGAAACATGCAAACAAATTTAGGAGTCATTCATACTTATGGTGACAAAGGTATGCCCCGGACAAGAAATGCTTATAAAATCAATCAAAGGTAAATAATTAAAAAATGGCACCAGGTAGAGTTATGGCTCTTTGGTACTGCACTAGGACTTTTTGTAAAAAACATGCATACCAAGTTTCAAGTCATTCAACCATATAGAAACATCCATACCAAATTTTAAGTCATTTGAAATTTAGGTGACAAAGTTATGCTCCGGACAAGAAATGCCCTAATAAAATAAATCAAAGAGAAATAATTAAAAAATGATGCAAGGTAGAGTTATGGTTCTTGCGCACTGCACTTTGGCTTATTGCAAGAAACATTCATACCAAATTTTGAGTCATTTGAACATTAGGTGACAAAGTTATGCTTCGGACAAGAAATGCTCTAATAAAATCAAACAAAGGGAAATAATTAAAAAACGAAGCAAGGTAGAGTTATGGTTTTTGGGCACTGCACTTCAGCTTATTGCAAAAAACATGCATACCAAATCTTGAGTCATTTGAACTTAAGGTGACAAAGTTATGCTCCGGACAAGAAATGCTCTCATAAAATCACCGCCGCCGCCACCGCAGACGACATAAGTAATCCCTATATGTCGCCTTTTCAGTCGACACAAAAACAATCCACTGCCATAACTTATTGAAGTGTTTATGTCTATGATAGTACACATATTGTGATCGGTTTATTAATTCATCTCATATTAGAATATTGTAAATAAAATTGATTTATTGATTCAGGTATTTTTTTCTTCCTGTTTATGATTGTTATCAGTCTGAGTAGTTTAATAACCTTATCGACAAAACAAATAAACACACTGAGTATGGTTCACCAGTCATCTCACAGAAGTTTAGATAAGGAGTTATAATCAACATATATTTTATATAGTGATAAAAAGGATAATTCACATGGTATGCGTAATTTTATTTTCCTTAAATAATAACAAAAATGATTACATTCCAGAAGATTCCATGGAATTTGTTTTCATTTTAATGATTATTTAACATTTTAATTAAGAAATAATGAATATGTACCTGTGTTTTATCGTAGAATAAAGCACAGTCACGAGTTTGGATGCAGAGTAATTAAATCACAAGTGTGTTACAGCAGGTACATATTCATTATTTCGATTCTTAAACAGCCAATATTCCGCATTTGACATTACTGATCAATACATTATCAGCTGGACTATTTTCTTCCTCAGAAGGGTTATTTGCAGTTTGAAGTTATTCAGCTGTAGATGTGTTTGTGCACACTGTGATTACCTCTATGCGTACTAGAATATAGCTGAAACCGCTGGATGTGTAAGAATGATTATTTAACTGAGTTTGTTCATTTTAATGATTATTTAACTGAGTTTGTTCATTTTAATGATTATTTAACTGAGTTTGTTCATTTTAATGATTATTTAACTTGTTTTAAGTCCCACCACAGAGTGTATTTCAGTCATGGTTGTAGGAATTGTATGATCAATTACCTGTTCACAATATATATCGCTGGCTTAGAATGTGAAGGTCGTATTTAGTACAAAATCGATATTTTGAGAAAACAAGAAAAAACTGTCTAAAAACTACTCTTACTTACGGAAAAACAAGCTTTTTAAACTTTGGTTTGGTCAACATGACCAGTTGCGCCTTGTGGTGCTGATTTCAAATATGAAGGTCAGAGTCTTATAAGTTTGTAAGTAGCACTTACGACCTTCTCATTCTAAGCCAGCGATATGTCAATAAACAGTAGGGCCTTTGGGCCCTAGGTCGCTGAACTGTCGTAGTAGTTGCAGGCCCCTTATTGTGACCTCTAGTGACTACACAAGGTTTTTCTATGACTTGACCTGGTGACCTAGTTTTCGACCCCAGATAACCAAAAAAAAAAGATTAGGTAAAAATTGTGACCTCTGGTGACTACACAAGGTTTTTCTTTGATTTGACCTAATGACCTAGTTTTTGACCCCAGATTACCCAATATCGAACTTCACCCAGATTTTGTTGAGATGATCATTGGGACCAAGTTAGTAATGATTATGTCAAAATTGTGATCTCTTGTGACTACCCAAGTTTTTTTTTGACCTAGTGACCTAGTTTTTGACCCCGGATGACCCAATATCGAACTTGACCTTGATTGAGTTGAGAGATAATTGTGATCAAGTTTCATAATGATTAGGTCAACACAAGCATATTGTGGACTGACGGACGACAGACGGTCGGACGGACATACGGACAAAGAGTGATCACAAAAGCTCAGTCCGTCACTTTCTGAATAAAATTTAAGGAAATTCAGCCTCTATTGCAAGTTTTTGTATGATTTGACCATGTGACCTAGCGTTTGACCCCAGATGACTTAATTAATATCAAACTTAACCTATATTGTGTTGAGATGATTATTAGGACCAAATTTCATAAAGATTAAGTCGAAATTGTAACCTCTGGTGACTGACTACACAAGGTTTTTCTATGATTTGACCTATATTTTAAACAAAATATTTTGGAATATTTTTCCTCCATATAACTGTACAAATACATGCTATAAAGACAAAACAATACCTAAACACTTAAAAAAATAAAAATTTAAAAATAAAAATTATGGTTCCAGTGGGGGTTGAACCCACGACCATCAGGAAAATGTACAAATACATGTTATAAAGACAAAACAATACCTAAACACTTAAAAAAATAAAAATAAAAAAATAAAAATTATGGATTCAGTGCGGTTTGAACCCACGACCCTCAGGAAAATGTCTACGCTCCCTACAGCGCTTTGATTTCCACTTAACCGTTACAATTCACACCCTGCTTAAAATACTAGAATATTTTGATATTTGACCTTTACAAAACTGCTGTGAACCCTGATACACATTTTCATTGGTTGATGAAAGTTTACCTGTATGTATAGAGCGTAGAGAGTTATAGCAGAGAGTTTAGTGACCATGAAGACTACATGTTGAAAGGTTTAAAACAAGGTTTTTCTATAATTTGACCTAGTGAGCTAGTTTTTGACCTCAGATGACCCAATATCGAACTTGACCTAGATTTTGTTGAGATGATCATTGTGACCAAGTTTCATAAAGATAAGGCCAAAATTGTGACCTCTAGAGAGGACACAACCCAATTGTTGACGGACGGACGGACGGACGGACGACGGACGAAGTTTGATCACAAAAGCTGACTCTGTCACTTTGTGACAGGTGAGCTAAAAAGGGGCATCATTTCACCAAAATGCTTAATATAGTTACCTACCCCTGTGTATGGGTTGGGGTCATGATGGTGAACTAGTATGCAAAGTATCAAAGCAATATGTCCATGCACTTTGAACATATTAGAGGTTAAAAAACCCGTACCTAAACTTTAACATTTGCATTTCAAAGTCCAAAAGGGGGCATAATTTCAACAAAATGCTTAATAGAGTTACCTACCCCTGTGTATGTGTTGGGGTCATAATGGTGAACAAGTATGTAAAGCAATATGTGAATGTACTTTGAAAATATTACAGGTGAAAAAACCTGTACCTAAACTTTAACATTTGCACTAAGTTGAAAAAGGGTGCATAATTTCACCAAAGTGCTTAACAGAGTTACCTACCCCTGTGTATGGGTTGGTGGTCATGATGGTGAACAAGTATGCAAAGTATCAAAGCAATATGTCAATGCACTATGAAGATATTAGAGGTTAAAAAACCTGTACCTAAACTTTAACATTTGCACTAAGTAGAAAAAGGGGGCATAATTTCAACAAAATGCCTGATAGAGTTACCTACTCCTGCATATGGGTTGGGGTCATGGTGGCAAAAAAGTATGCAAAGTATGAAAGCAATATCTCAAAGGACTTAGAGAATATAAGACCTGTACCTAAACTTTAACAAAAGTGTTACGCCGACGCTCGGGTGACTGCAATAGCTCCCCTTATTCTACGAATAGTGGATCTAAAAATGAAATAAAGCTACAATAAAGCATATTAAAGCCATAATTGTATTTAATAGATTTAGTCTGTACTAAAAATTTTAAACATGTAACAGTTTTCACCCAGACATAAAGTTGAAATACATTCAATATAATATCTGATTACATGTTTGATTTCAATTGAAATGTAAACATTTCTCACTACAAAGCTTATCTATCACAAGTGAATAAAGAGGGTTTATCAGCCAACATGGGGTCGTACATTGTACTGATCAGCTGAATCTTCAACACACTACAGCTCGTTTATTTTTTAAAGTTCATTGTTCTTAAATTACCTTCCGAACTGATAAACCTACTCTGAATGAAAATGTTATCAAACATTTCCATACACAGATTTTAAAGGCATATAAGGTTAAAAATAAAACATTGTTTGTTTTCCCTTCCCGACCCTCCCTCAGTCTGGTCAATTAGGGCTGGGTTGGTTACATAAGGCAATTAAAGTATTTTTGTTTTATTTTAAATATTTTGTTCATTGTCAATAATTTTTGTCTTCGTACTCTAGTATTTATGAAATGAACTTATTTTTGTTCAAAACATCAAAAGATCAAAATATAATTTGAGTAGTTTTTTATATAGCTTGGTTAGGTAGGGAAGGGGGAAATGAACAATATTTTATTTTTGGCCTGTAATACAAGATATGTTTTGCTATTTTCCCCATGAACTTAAGGTGTAGTTGTTATCGTAGTTCATACAGGTACAGGTGCTGTACTATTGTAACTGCATTAAATATCAGTTTAATTGAATGCTTTCAATAGCCGAAAATTCAGGAAGTTATGAACAATTATACAGTGATTAGAGAGAAGGAGATACAGGGACATAAAAACACGGAGGCAAATATTATCTAGGGTCTATTTTAGGCCTTTTTTCTTCAAAAAACATGCTTTTTTGGTTAATTCTCAAATTTTCACTGAGGCAAGCAACTCAGTGTGCCTCAGCATGGCCACAGGCCTGAGATTATTTATTATTATCATTATTATTTATTATTATTACATATTATTATTCTAATTATCAATTATTATCAATAGAGATACATATGTTATATATATAACTGCACAGGTGATACTTTCTGTTTACAGGCAGACTATCACAGACTTCTCATGAAGGTTAACATTGTGTGAAATACTAGTGTAGAGAAAATGGGAAATAAGGCTTCCGTCGAACCAATGTTTGATTTAGATATCGTTCCTGATGATGTTCCATGGATAATGGTCAGCTACGACCCAGGACCCTACTACACGGGTTTCAAGTATTGTACGGACCTACAGGTATACTCAAACAGACCAGATTGTGTAAGTAACCTGGATGTTCCACCACACCCGCCATCCAAGGAAATACATAGTAACATACCAGACACAGCCGGCGGCTTACAGTCTGCAGTAAGATCAGTACAGTGTGAGAATGGTCTAACAGTGAAATGTCTGGTGGAACGTCTGATGAAGTTGTATGAAGGCACTAGCAATCAAGCTGATAGGGTAGAGCTGTATGAAGCCACCAGCAATCAAGCTAATAGGGTCAAGCTGTATGAAGGCACTAGCAATCAAGCTGATAGGGTAAAACTGTTATACAACTGGCTTAGTGCACAGAACATAAGAGAGTCCCAGTACAGGTTAACCCATGATTTTCACGCAGTCAACTATCATTGGCAAAAATTACAAGATGGGAGAAATTCTCATGCAGCATTCTTCTCTTTGTTATGTTACTATGCCAACATCCCGTGTGTCATTGTGAAAGGTCACGTGAAAGGTCAAGGTTATGAGACAGACAAGGATATATCTGATGATTTGATACGAGAATGGAATGCAGTGTTGGTTGACAAGCAATGGCGACTGTTGGATTCTTACTGGGGACGGATATACGGGGACAACACCATGGCAACAGATGAGTTTTTTTTGTTCATCAATCCGGAGCATGCAAAATATTCCCACTTTCCTGAAAATCCAACATGGCAGCTTTTGGAAGTACCAGTAAGTCGATATCAGTTTTTGAAACAGCCAATATTAAAGCCAAGATTCTTTGAAATGGATTTGGAAGTAGTTAATCAAACCAATGGTGAAATAAGATGTGCAGATGAAGAAATTAAACTTGTATTTCGAATCAAATCAGGAAAAACTAACAAAACATCATTTGTTTGTGCTGTAAGTATTTATGATGTCACCAACAGAAAGTGGACATTTTTACCATCATTGTCTAAAAATGTTACAATCGGCTATAAATCTAGCAACATTAAAGATGGCAGTAACATCGATGCACATCAAGTTGAAGATGGGGCATCTGGAACCAGCTTGATACATGGGGCACCAGTATCAAGGAATGAACAAGCGGACCTTTCAGTGAAAATCCAATTTCCGGATTTAGGAAATTACAAGATTGAAATCATTGGGAGAAATGAGCCGTCAATGCCTTATGACAGGGTTGCGGTTTACAATGCCATCGTAAAAACCTCGCCTGGGCCATTTCCAGACCTTAGAAAATGTGGTTTAGAAGCAGTATCACATACAGAGACTGACTTTACTAGTACAGTACCGGGGACTCTACAAGTCAGATTTAGAATTCTTGAAACAGCACTGACACGAAATATAACACTGAGATACAAGCTGATACCTGGTAAAATTGCTGAACAAACAAACACAGGAAATGTTGCACCGGACGCTAAATATTTCACACCTAATGTGAGTAATATAATCACTGTGTTAGTACATCTAGATAACGTCGGTGACTTTAAACTCTTCATTGCAGCTAAGGTAGACAACATAGACAAGGGGCCTGTGATTCAATACAATATTAGCACAACACCAGGGGGAGAGTATAATGCAGTACTTGAACTCAAGAAAGCCATCGATCTACGTGATTCAGACATACTCAAAGAAGCTATCAAGGCTGCCGAACCAGTAAAAAATCTCGAAGGAGTACGAGAAAAATATGATGAAGCTTCAAAGCTGTTTCACCGCTTGCTTAGGGCTAAAGAGACGATGAAACGACTTGGCAACATGCACAAAAACCGTATTTCTGTGCTGAAAGCATGGAAAAATCCAAATGACAAAATTGTAAGAACAATTAAAGCATTACTTTTGTTGCTAGGGAAACCAGAGAAACAGTTAAAGACATGGGATGAGATGAGAATACATCTGACTGATGATATCATCCGACAAATAAAAGAGTTTGATCATCAGAAAGTATCAAATGATGTGGTACGAAAAGCGAAACATGTGCTTGGTACAGAAGATACGTACAGCTCAATACAACAAGCTGAGGACGTGGCAGCCTTTGTTTACTGGATGGAAACTGTGTTTGAAGCTAAACAACTGTAAATTATTCATACATGTGAGTGAACTGAATTTGCTGGTTTAGAATGAGAAGGTCATAAGTACAAAATCGATATTTTGAGAAAACAAGACAAGAGGATCATAGATCCTTGGGCGCTCACCTGCTAAACATGGTCAAACTTTGAACTTGACCTTGAGGTCATTAAGATAAACATTTTGACTAAACTTGATGAAAGTTAAAGCAAAAATGTGGCCTCCAGAGTGTTAACAAGGTTTTGCTATTATTTGACAAATTGACCTAGTTTTTGACCCCACATGACCCAACTTCAAACTTGACATTAAGGTTACCAAGATAAACATTTTGACCAAACGTCATGAAGATCAAAGCAAAAATGTGACCTCCAGAGTGGTAACAAGGTTTTCCAGGTTAAATGACGTTACATTTTGCGTCGTTTATGTAACGGAGTCCGTTTGTCAGCAGATAGATGTGTATTTTCATGTGATTGTTGTCATATGATAAAAATTATCTAACACGTGTTGTCTATTTGGTACAAACTTACACTAAACTTGTTTCGGAAATATCATTAAGCTTTCCAGAGGCTCGTTTAAACCTGCCGTCCACTAGGACCCCGAAGGGTTCCCGAAGGCTAAATTTGCCTAATCGGGATGGTTCGGCATGTCTTCGGGACGTTCTGGAACCCTTCCGCGTCGTTCCTGTACGCTTCTGGAAGCCTTCCGGACACTTCGGGACCGAAAAATCTTCGGCATCCAAATTTTAAAAGTTTTAAAATTTCGACGCCGAAGGTCTTGTTCGGGAGGGCTTAGGGGGTGCTTCGGGGTAATCGGGAACCCTTTGGCAACAGTTTGGGGTGTTCGGGAACCCATCGTCATTCACGCGGCACCTTCGGGAAGCTGAAGCAATGCCGAAAGCTCCCGGAATACGACGAGTGGATGAGTTATACACTCGGAAGCTATTCCGATCATGTTAAGAAACATGCCGAATAGTTGCCGAAGGCGCCGATTGTGAACGGAAGGGATGCCAAGTCGAAGCAGTATCTCCCGAACTATACAAGAGCGACTGCGGAAGCGATCAGGTCAGTTTGCCGATAGTTTTAATCTTGAGTATATCGTATTTACCGTGTGTCAGCCCCTAGAAAAAGATGACATAACCAGTGTCCCATGGTCTTCAGCTCCGCCCATTTTTATTGATAATTGATACCGAAAGGTTCCCGAAACAAGCAAACTGTAATCGGCTAACCTTCCGCATATCATCGGGGTCTAGTGGACGGCAGGTCTTAATAAAATTTCCAGAACTCATTTGGCGTCGAGCGCAGGAAAACGTCCCTTACGACGTCACGATGATAATGTCATAAAATGCGTCATAAAATGCGTTAGACTAGAACGCGCGTATTTTTTAAACATTCAACGTCCGCATTTATAACTTACGTTTATATTCTCCAATTTTGTCGCTGAAAAGACGAAACTTAGCAGGAAGAACGATTCCGGGTTATAACTATATCTAATTTAATTACATCAGATTAGAACCATGTTTGAAGATATAAAAACAAATGTTTATTTTATTGAAAATGCTGTCGTCTCAGCTAAAATGTTTGCGCGGTGTCGGTTACCGTTCCTGTCTATTTCTGTCGATCAGAAGCGTTTCAACTTTGTAGCGTCTTTTTGCATGATTACATATAAAAGTACATGTGCATTTGTTTACCGTGCTGGTCGTAGATCATACAATTTTATTATTTTAATCAAGATGTGTCATTTTAGAAACTAGTAAAGAAATAAAAGTTTTCAAATTGATGCACATCCCACATTTTTTTTCAGTATATTAAAAGAAGAATCTATGCACATTCCGTATTTTGTCGTTATCAAAACTACTCTTATCAAAACTATTATCGCAAATAACCATTGTGCAAAATAATGTACTCCGCATAGCTCCTGATAGCGAAAGAACGCTTTTAATAAAATACGTGTCTATTTAATTACTGTAATTTATTTCCCATTACACAAATTTAATGTATTTATATATTGTCAAACAAAGTTCCCCGTAAAATAAAGTAGAATCTATTAATTATTATTAAATTTGTATATTTTGTGTAGATCTGATACACATGTATAACTGATTAACAAACTGCATGTACACAATCGTAGTTGCATGTACAGTTGGTAAGACCAGTAAACTTTTCTTTAAAGTTTCTTTTGTTCCGAAGGCTTGCGGTTGAGACCTACACAATTTTTCATACTTTATGAAAAAATGTCGTTTTCAACACAAAACTACAATGACCCTGTATCAAAACTTTTTTTTAAAATAATACATTTTGTACTAATAGTTTACGTAAAAAGAAACCCAGTATAATTGGTCAACATATTTCATAAATTCAGACAAAAGTAAATTACTTGTTCATTTGACATTAAACTTCTAATATCAGATCTATGTTTATCAAACTTTAATTACGCATTTTAATAGTGAATGTAATTCTCTGTATTTATGTTTTTTATACTAGTATAGAGATTTTACTCAGTATTTGAAAAAAGTAAAAAAAAACACTATCACAGGTGTACATCTATCATGTAGGTAAGCCTACGATAGGGCCTACCTACTTAAACAATGACTTGGTCACCGACTGGTTACGGTCACTCGGGCTTAATTGATAAGATTTAATGTATATGCTTTTATTTATTCACCGGTAACCCATATTTGCGATGGTTTTTGGGGATAGTGCATGATACAAAGATGGTTATGTTATGCGCCGGATGTAAAGTATCACACACGGGACCTTGATTTTGTTTGTATACTTAAGAAATAAAAATCTTTTATTGTCGGTGAATAAAACACAGGCACTCGTTCGGATGCGGAAAATTAAATCACTCGTGCTACGCACTCGTGTTTTATTCACCGACAATATACAAGAACAGAGTTTTTATTTCGATTCTAAACACGATTGTATCCCGTACTATTTAACTGCGCGCATTCCACTTTACCTGTTTACCTTTCACGATTGCTGAAATTGAGTGGCAATAGCTGGTACAATTACCTCCCCCGACACCGATACATACCGGCAGTGCATTTTTACTACGAACCGGAAGAATAATTTACTAAAATGTTTACATTTTTCATTCATAAATATGTCACGTGATATTTATTTCACACGACGGTAGTTGGAACTATTTTTGAAACGCACATGTTGATGTTCGATGTATTCTGAAGAAGCGAAACACATTTTTGCAGTTTAATTTGTTTATTTGCAGAAACAGCAGTAACAGTGTATTGAATAAATGCTTATTATGTATTTTATTGAGTTGTTTTGCCATTTTAGAGCGCACAAACAGATATGACCAATTTGCTGTATACGGGGCGTAAATAGTAACAGCCAATGTGACAGCTATTTATTATGGGGGTAATAAAACATGGTTCGGTTTGCTCTTTGTGTATTGGATTAATCCGCGGATCGTGTTAGAATACGCTATTTAATTATAGGTTAACGTTTTAAACAATACATGAGTATCCTATATTGTTAAGTTTAACTAATACTGTTCCATTTTCTTTATAAATTTGTTTGTATATTATCATGTATTTAATGTATATATGTTTATTATGTAGACCATATTGAAAATTGGTATAACACCAAATATGTTATCTACTATAAATAAAGTCGTTACTTACTTACTTACTTACTTACTTACAAATGGCTGTGACAACTCGAGCATGGTGTCTGGTGACAGCTCTTGTTATCAACATAATAACCAGTAATTTATTCAAACTTTTTTATCATGTTTTCAATCATTGTGCTGATCAGGAGAGAGCTGTCCGGGTTTGCTTTAAGAAAGAGATATGTTCCCTGTGTCTTTTGTTTGATCTCCATTTGTGTCCACAGGCATTTGTCATGTAATGACCCTCTAGACCCTAATACTACCCAGGTACCCCCTACCAACCAAACTCTACAACTATACATATTTTATACATACCATGTTAAGCAGACCCCTTTGCATGAGATTGGTGATGGAAAGGCAAGGGATTTTATTAAAATGCAGGAGATCTTTTAACTTGAATTATGTCAGGTTCCAGTTTGTCCAAGAAATGTGTGAGATTTGATCAATTGGCCTCCAATCATGCATGAGTGGAGTCTAAAAATTTCAAATGCGTGAGACTCGTGCAAGATGCAGGAGATCTGGCATGTAAGATATAATGGTTTTTATACATATCACAACAAATAGCAATATTGTGTTAAAAAGTTTGTTTAGAACATTGCTATTTGTTGTGAGTTTGTATTAAAAAAAACCCTCCATTAAATGAATGGTTGTAGAGTTTGGATTGGTAAGGGTTACTGGGTAGACTTGTATTGGGGTAAGGAGGGTAGGGGGTTAACACGACGGATGTCTGTGTTTGTGTCAACAATTAACCAAACTGGTTGTTTTAGCTTATTTGTCTAATAGTTTAAGTGGATATTGGATAATTCAACATAGTTCTAAGTTTGACACTGCCATATGAATATTGGGATCGTTGCAACCAAAATTTAAATACCACATTTGAGAAATTGATACATACATGTACTAACTGCAAAATGCATTCAGTTGATAACTCTCAATTTTTCATTAATTTCTGATATCGCATCTAGATAATGAATAATAAATATTAGAGCTGTCATCGATAGAAGCTATATCGATGTATCAACAATGTTTTTTAGCAATTATCGATTCACATTTTGAAATCTCGATACATATAGAAAATGGCTGGAACCATCCAAAATCCTCAGTTTTCCTGCACAAAACATTTTTCTTGGTTTAATGGAAATTTACCAATTGTCAACTATGGTGGAGTCTAAATCAATCTGAAGCTACTATTTTCAAAAGCTGAATCTACACTTAGTATATACAATGTAGAACAGCTTGAACCATGACTTTTGTGTGCCTGTTTGATACATCTATATGTGCAAGTCGGATATATCAATCTATCGTCGATTATTGTCATCCAATACATGGGAGTTGTCGATATATGTTTGATTAAATTAATGACAGCTCTAATAGATATTGGTTTAAACTGTTTTGGAGCTTCATAGTGTTGTATTTGAAGTTTCTTGTCATTTCATATCTTATTGTAGAAATGAGATAAAGTTCAGAAGAAACAACACGTAACCACTACATCCTGGGATAAGTAACAAATACTTAGTAACAAAATGGCTGCCTCTCTTCCTCAGAAGAAGTTCTATCGTCAGCGAGCTCACTCGAATCCGATGTCAGATTATTGCTTCGCGTATCCCGTCAATCCGGGAGATATGGACTGGCATGAATATTATCCTGATTTCTTTGGACCAAAAACTGATAATGATCGTCATGACGATTGTAAAGATGTTGATCTCAAGGGAGGTAACTCTAAGGTGCAGTTTGCTGATATTGGGTGTGGTTATGGTGGATTATTGGTAGATTTGTCTCCCTTGTTTCCGAACAGTCTTATGCTTGGTATGGAGATAAGAGTGAAAGTATCGGACTATGTTAAGGACAGAGTTAAAGCCCTTAGGGAGCAGCACTCGGGACAGTATCAGAATATCGCTTGTATTCGTACAAACGCAATGAAGTATTTGCCCAACTATTTTGAAAATGGGCAGCTTACTAAGATGTTCTTCTTATTCCCTGACCCACATTTCAAGAAGACCAAGCATAAGTGGCGTATTATAAGTCCCACTCTGCTTGCAGAGTATGCATATGTGTTGCGTGAAGGTGGAATTGTGTACACGATCACTGACGTTGAGGAACTCCACAAATGGATGGTGGAACATTTTGAAAACTTTCCGCTGTTTAAACGAATGATTGATAAGGAACTAGCGGATGATATTGTTGTGGAGAAGTTGTACACCAGTACAGAAGAAGGTCTAAAGGTCACACGTAACAAGGGTGATAAGTTTCTAGTGGTGTTTAGTCGAGTGCCTGACCCTAATGAAGTGTAGTTGTGCTGTATCATGTTGTTTTAAAAAAATCTGTTGAATACTTGTGTCAGTTGTAGAATTGTTCGGAGTTCAATTTGTTTGTGTTTGATAAAAGAGGTACATCGTAGGAGTATGTGTGGAAGTTGAAGACATGGGAGCATGTCCTTAATCTCTTGACTTCTTGAATACACTATGAATTATGAATGTGTGAATACTTGAGGACAGGCTTCAAAAATATGTTGCAATAAAAATCTAATATTGATCAGTTTCAACTTTGTACCAGAATATGTATTAGTTTATTGGTGAGCAGGTACTAGTATTTCATAATTTGACATAAATTGCAATGAGGCATTCTTACAGTCCCCATGCAGAGTATAGTTTATAATGCAATGTTTGCAGGTTCAGTTGTAAATTATGTTACAGCAGATTTTATTGAGAAAAATATTTAGTAGAATCTTGTTGTTGCTTATAATTATGTTTATCAGGTTTAACACATCCTCATGCATCAGTGGTCGGTCAAGTTTCCTGACTACTGTGATATCACAGGTTAATAATACTCGGGTGAACAAGAATGGTTTAACACTGTTTCTCAACTATTTTTAGTTGTATACAGCCGCTGATTCATCTAACCAGTTTTCCTGGACTGTACCCTAAGTTCCTAACCAGTATTAACGTACCCTTCCACAGCAATCAAATTCTGATCTCTGTGATACTAGTACTATTACAGCACACTGGACCCCAGCCTCAGCTGTGCTTCAAGTAATTATCCACCATCTTCTTGTTCAATATCTGTCACGACTACTGTAAACCAATTTCCTTTCGCGAATACTAACTGTTTTGCTGAACGTTGGCATTTTCGCGACTACGAACTTTTGCATTTTGAAGTTACCCGCAATGTCCATATTATTGTTTTTAGCACTTTCGCGGCGACTTAATTCTACCACTTGTGAATTTGCGACATTTAATAGCGCAAAATAATTTCTTGGTTTACAGTATTTCCTAGAAAATGTTCATGCGGTAGGATTGGAGGAATCACAACCATTTAAACATGGCCTTGGTTGAAGTTAAAATATGCCATTGGGGTTAAAAATCCTTAGTTTCGGCAAATTTCAGTGGGTTTCCCCCTTAATTTTGACTAATAAAATAATTTCTATCCACCTAGTAGAAGATTTTTCTGAAATAGTCCTTCAAACACAGCTATTACTGTATAAACTGTGTTATGCAGCAGTCAATGGATACATCCACAGAAATTTGAAATTCTATCCATAAGCATCTTATTTTGTTTTCGTGTGGGGCATGCAACTACTATGTATCATATATGTATAGATTGAAGTTAATGGGATGGCTGCTTCAATATTTTATGGATAGAATTACAAATTCCTGCTATACATCAAAGATGACTGTGCAATACAGGTGTACATATTTATTCTCCGGGAGTCCCACAAACAATGTTTGAAGGGGGTATACTGGAGTCACCATGTTGGTTGGTGGGTTGGTCTGTCGGACTGTTCGCAAAATTGTGTCTGCTCTGTAACTTTGTCATTTCAGACTGGTTTTTAAAATCGTTTAGTACAAATGTTCACCACAACCAGTGTGCAAAACCTAGGTCCCTAGCTCAAAGGTCAAGGTCACACTTAGAGGTCAACGGTTATATAGTCTTGCAAGTTGCGCCACTTTGTAACTTTGTTGTTTGCTATTGGATTTTAATCTGTGTATAGTAGCAGATTTCCGTCAAATGTGTTCTTTAAGACTATAATTGTAAATAATATTCCTGTGTATGATTCATTACTCCAGTGATAGGTCTAGTTTATCATACTAAATGTAGATGGTTGCTTAATTCAGGTGACCACTAACACAGGTTTTACTGTTTTTACAAATTTATAACAAAGACGAGCAGATAATTTGACACAATGATGGCAACAATAACAGGGTATTATCACATAAAGAGAATCATGTACATGTATAAAGAATCATGAAAATAAATACATGAGCTTGAATGTAATTGACTGTAATCCTTAGTCTCAATTAAATTAGAATAATTGATAAGTACAGCCAGGAAATAATGGATTTCCCTGCAAATTCCAATATGTATAATATACTACTCAAACTTTGCTAAGGGCCAAGAAATTAATTTTGATGTCCGTCTCACGTTATATGTACAAAACCGATGTAGAAAACGTTGTTTAATTAATAAGATACCATTGTGGTGCTTCTGCACTTAAGGAATAACGGCCAAATACAATAGTAACGTAACTTATCTCACCTAACCAACGCTAGCTATCTGCAGTTATCTGTGATTATGTTCACGGGGTTCACTATCGTCTTGCCCGTCCAACGTCCGTGTGTAATGTGCGCCGATCACCGGTTCTTGATGACGTCATTCACCGGAATGGTTGTCCCGAAATGGTGAACTACCGAAATGGCAGCAATGGCAGGAATGGTAGATTCACCACACTTCTCCCCTTCCTATTTTTGAAGACTGGTAGGTCGGGTGGTAGGACACCAATGACGTCTTGGTCGGTAGATCGCATAAATGTACTGATCTCAGTAATCAGTGTCGGACATCATCACCAAGTCTTGTGTCGCGTACAAGAACTTGGTTCCTGGATTCTTAACCAGTACCGGGCTAGTATGCCTGCCTAACCTAACTAGATCACATACAAGAATCTAGTTAGGGTCTCATGCTAAAGTTTACCCAGTCAAGACCGCACAAGGAACCTTGAAAGGGGCCAGACCCTCCGAGTCTCAGCCGCACCGGTCGCTCCGGTAACCCCACTCACTCTACGCCATATAACCTGCGTGCATTGGTGGATGCTCGGACTAGCACTACTTCCCACTGTTCCCCCAGGAGATCGGCCACAAGGGATGCAGTCGAGCCTAGATGGGCCGGTGTGCTATGGGAACGTCCATCCGTACCAAAGTAAGGTGCGTCGGTTTCAAGGAGGAAACGGTCCTCCGGGACAGCACGCAAGGCCTCGACCCGGGGATTATATAGTTGTATATATATATGGCTGTGGACGGACCCATTTCAGGTACCGTCATTTCGCTAACGGTGGGGATGTCACCATCCCCACCCTCTACATGGTTGTCTGGAAGTACCTCGTCGATGGCGTAGGCCCGACCGATGTCAGTACCTGGCTTGAGTGTTCTATACCTATCAGACGGGTTAACTAAACAGACAATTGGATCTTGGCCCTCGTGTCTAACAATGCGAGGGGCCATAAGTTTGATACCCTGGACTGGTTCAATAACATAGTCGGGCATCCGGACATTCATTCTACACTTCGCTTTCACGACAGAGTTTGGAGGGACTACGAGGCGTTTAGCAATTGTAACTCTCGCTACGGAAGGTGACCTTTTACCCGAATCCATACCTAAATTAATAACCTGGCCATCAAAATGTAAGATCCCCCCGGCCATATCTAAGATGGCCTGACCTGTGTCCCTTAAAATATCAAAGCCTAACAGCATGTCATGTTCAATAGGGGCTACATGACGATTTTCTGAATAATAGCGACCCCCTATTTTAAGTTTCACTGGGCCTACTACCATGCCAGTCATTGGCATTCCCCTCCCCGCCGTTAATAGCGTGACCTCTCTCAACAAAGGGGGTTTTCTAACCAATTTCTTATAAACTTTATCAGAAATAATAGTAACCATGGCCGCAGTGTCAACTACTGCTGAAACATTTAGTTCCATTACCTTGACATCCATGGTAAATTGAGACACGGACCTTAATTGGCATATCATTACATTTTCACCTTCCGCATCTTTCTCCGCCTCTGCGCTAGAGGGCTCGCTACCATCAGACCCTTCTGATGCACACGGTTTCCCCTTAGGGGGCACACCCTTGGATTTGACTTCCCTCTCATGGTTTGGGACTTCTCGGGGAGGTGGGGGTGATTCAACCGGGACGGATCCCGACAGAGGCCTTGATGAGCCCACCTGACGACCCGAGGGGTTGGCAGGTGCACTCACCTTAGGGGTCGGATTGCGGCCTAGTTGCCCGACCCGTTCCCGTTTAAAGAACCCCCCTCTCTAAGCTTAGGACAACTACGTCTGTAGTGCCCTGGTTCGTTACAGTTGAAACAGACCCTCGGCTTGGGCAGACACAGGACCATATCTTGCACGGTTTTCTGCAGGATCGACATAGATTCCTTCATGGTCTCCATATCGGACTTTGGTTGGTAGCTGGCCTTACCTACAGAAAACACTTCGGTGTTCTCATATGTCCTTTTTGACTCGCCTGAACCAAACATAGCATCATGCGTGTGCGTGTACATGCGAATCATCTGTATCGCCTTATGCACGGACTTGGGTTGCTTCATGTACACATGATGTCCCGCCTCTTTGTCTCGCAAACCTTGACAGAATCTGCTCACTATCTGTCTCATGGCATATTCCTCCTCTACACCCTTTAACGCTTTATTCCCTAGGGTGAGGACTCTGTCTGCCCAGTCGTCCAAGTCCTCATTTGCATACTGGACCGCCTGCTGGAAGTGCGCCTGTGCCGCATCTGGTAAGTCAGTCTCACCGAATCGCTCCTCCAACTTTCGTATGAGGTATTTGTATGTGAGGTGCTTTTTGCTATCCATGATAATACTGAGATAGTCAGCCGCTTTGCCCTCCAACCGCCAACAGAGACAATTTAGCATTTCGTCCTTCGTCCACTCACATGCCTCTGCGTAACGGATGAACCTATTGTAGTAGGTCTTCCATCTGGTTTTGCCGTCATACATAAGTTGTTTAGGTAGGGACTTCATTACCTGGCTGGCCCTCGTTAGCTTGTCAGTTCGCTTCCGTCTAGGCTCATCAGAGTCGGATGACCCCGACGACTCCCCCTCAGATTCGCTACAGGACTCGCTACTGGACTCTACTACATACCTGGACTTAGACTTCTTAGGCTTCTTTTTGGCCTTATACACCGGTTCGCTTTCGTAGGTTTTGGTCGATCGCATCTTGGCCTTATACACAGGTTTGCTTTCGTGGTATTTGGACTTTCTGACCAGGGACACCTTACCACAGTCATCATCACTGGCAAGGGGCTCCTCATCGCTCGCATATTGATACGCTGTGTCGCTTTTTCCAGGACCGGCCCCATGGTCATCAGACTGTTCCCCCTCAGACCCAGATTCGTTACCCAAGGACCTATCTTTAGTGAAGTCTAAGATAGCCATAGACTCCTCTGGGACCTGACCGCGGGCCAATGTATTGAGCAGGGCCTCTGTCATGTTCCCACTCGTTTTTCTGAGGAACAGAATACTGTCGGCCAACCTACCGCTAATTCCCTTGATGGACATAAGGGCATCTCTATTCACAAAATTAATTGCTACCCTCTTTTCCTTTTTAGCGCTTACCGTCAAGAAAGATTTTAAATCCTTAGTACTTGCGTACTTGTTGACCTCTCGGGAGTTTTTTCCCCCTCAGGCTCAGGCTTATTCTTTTGCATCGTTAAGCAAGAGTGTAACAATCTTATTCAGCCCCAAAATTATACACCCGTTAATTATAATAGTTACGAAAATACAGCTCAAAAGTTCCCTAAAATTTAATGAAATACAATGAAAAATACTAAAAATATCCCTTTTTAACAAATTCAGGCCCAAAAAATACTGAAACAATCCTACAAAAACAATACAAGAATAACCGAAGAAACCCACTTACTTCCCTTCCGCTGGCAAAGGACGCTAGAGTTACTTCCCGTAACAGTCACATCGGAACCGGTTTTATCCAGAATGGTAAATGGCGGGAACCGAAACCAAACAATGCGGCTTCTGCTAGTTGAACTGTGTAAACTATGTAAACACACTCTCCTCGCTAAATAAGAACTCCAACAATCTTTTGGTGATTATTACCAACGTTGATTACGCTAAAGCTGCCTTTTAAATGGTAAAATAGCAGCTCGCAAAAGTCACGTGACCTCGTCTTGCCGTGGGTTCAGATTCCGCAAAAACAGAATAAGTCACCGCTAGCCACCAGTGTGGTGCTTCTGCACTTAAGGAATAACGGCCAAATACAATAGTAACGTAACTTATCTCACCTAACCAACGCTAGCTATCTGCAGTTATCTGTGATTATGTTCACGGGGTTCACTATCGTCTTGCCCGTCCAACGTCCGTGTGTAATGTGCGCCGATCACCGGTTCTTGATGACGTCATTCATCGGAATGGTTGTCCCGAAATGGTGAACTACCGAAATGGCAGCAATGACAGGAATGGTAGATTCACCACACCATCTTATCTGCTTCTAAAGTTCAAATCTTGATGTCTTGCATTTGATACGCATTGCCAAGGTAACTGAAAAGCCCTATTAGCGGGGACCAAAGTGGCTAGATTAACATTGACTTTTTTATCCCGGTTTTATTTCAATAACGTGTATGACCCAAAACGCCAAGAAACTGACCGCATTCTGTTACTACAGAGGCTTGAACGCAGCACTAACATTGTAATGGGGTTGGGCTTATGAGACATTAAATTTCGAAGTAATCTGACAATATTGCAGATGTAGCATTCTGTTTTTTAAAATTCTACTGGTCAATCTTATTCAATTTGCAAAATATTCAAATGAAGACTTTCTTGGCCCTTATCAAATTTTGAGTAGTATATTACTGTGCATATTGTCTTGTGAGGCCCCATTGCTTTGTCTAACCACGGGGAGAGGGCCATAGACATTCAAATATGGGAAATACTGGTATTTTAATGACATGGGGAACTGACTTTGTGAAAAACGGTATATGATACTGAAGAATTTTGCTCCTTATAACAGCCCTTGCTATTTAAGGACAAAAGCCATACGCCCACTGCTTGTTTAAGTATCAAGCATTTGTTGTGCAGACATATAAGAAAAGATTAGACCTTGACTAAAAAATTTTACTGACTAGCAATTTTGATAATTCGATACACAACAAAAATTTAAGAACAATATGTTTGGGAAAATACCTCCATCAAAACAATAATAATACCTGTAAATATACACAAAAACTAGAAGTGATGTTACATTAATAATACAACTTTGATTTTGTTCAAAACCCACCAACATCAAATAAGGTGGTTGGCATACAACAATAATATAACAACTATTGAAGACAAAAATCTTTAGGGTGACAAAAAGTTATTAGAGTAGAATATTGTAAAACTGCAAATAGGAAAATATGCAATGGCCTGCATTATACTAAAACACAAAACATTCATGAGTATCAATGAACAGTACATGATGCCTGGATCTACCAGTTATGAATGTAAATTGGACCTGCTGAAAAAAGTGTAAGGGAATATTCTGTCGATTGATACAAAATGCAAACATATTACTGAGACGATTTCCTTTACATATGGTATGTACCTTCACGATGAAACAGGTTTTAAGAAGTTGTTTAAGCTTTCCTCTCAAATCCATCACAACAACATTATTATCACTTAAAATTTACTGAATGTTGCTAGAGTCTGTATAGACTGTTTATTCAGGTCTGTTACTTGTATACAAACATTACAATATCAAAACATTTTAATTTTATTGTTTTAAACATTTAAATTGGTGCCAGTAAAGGGCAGTGAAAACCAATACCTTGTCCACTAAGGTTCATACTAATATACATACAAACCAGTCAGGGTAAGAATAGAGTGACGCAGCGGTCGAGTCCACTATTACAGTGTAAAACCAATTAGTAAGGCTTATACAGACAACTACATGTATGCTGTCAATGCTTAACTAACATACTATATTTATTTAACCTGTTAAGACAATGGTTGTAATTTTTTGTTTACCCAAAAGCCACTGCATCACTCTCATAATATCCTTACTGGACTGTACTAGTTATTAAAATAAGACATTGATAATAGAAATTACAATGTTTACATATACAATATAAAATAGTGTCCGACCTGAATAATCGATTGATACTTACAGTATGGAAAAATTACATGGTTAAAGAGAAAATTGCGTATGTCAAGATGGATAGTTGTTCCTCTCACTAGATTGCAACTGTTTGAACTTCACAACTTTGAAACAAGTGTTCTAATTCAGTCTTGGAGGTAGGTACTTTCATTGTTGAAGTATAAGACTACTATAATAATACTACCGTAGCCAGTACAATGGGTAAAGTAGACAAATCTAGTCTTACACAACTCAAAAATATGATTAATTCAACAAGCAAACAACAGCACATGTCACAACAAAACGGCATTATTCACATATATTTCAAGACATAAACTTCAGACTTAAAATTGATCTAGCACTACATTGTTAAATAGAGATAACATTCAAACTAAATCTCATTTCTGTAGATTCAATGTATATTTAAGAAAAAGGCTCTTAAACATAAATTTTGTAAATTAAAACTCATAAGTTTAAGTCTTAAATAATTTGTGGATAGAACAGCGGACTGAAAAGAGAACATCACACATAAAACTAGTCTGGATCCACCAGTCATATCACAAGAGTATATCACAATATTGCTGAATACTAATACCAGTACTACAATAATCCCATCAGGCTAAAACAGTGAATATCCTTACTAAGCAATCACAGTGGAGATTCTCGGCAAAGCCAACACAGTGGAGATATATCTGCAAGATTCAAGCCACATTTAAAGTCCCACCCTCACACATCAGTAGTCAGTAAAGTACCCAGACCATGATTCAGGTGAACAACAGGCTGGTTCATTAGAATGTCAAAAGTTTATGGCTAGCCTTTAGTGGTGACATGTGTTTGGTCCCAATCACCTTGTTGATAGAAAACATCATGTATACTTGAAGACCTTTAACTTTCCAAGGGAGGTAATCATCATCTATGCCCTTTGCATCTAATTGACTAGAAGGTCACATAATAAAGGTACTCGGTATCCTTTGCTTAGGCAACAGAGCCCTGAACCCCACTGGTCTGTTAGTCAACCAAGATAATGTTAACATATTCCAGGAACTGGATTCCAGGTCAACTGAGACTATGTTTTAATTCTGACATGATCTGAGAATGGATTCCAGCAAATCTGTTTTCTACAATCTTCTTATCATGATTACCATCAACAATCTGTAAACATAAATTAATGTTACTGTATAAACTGTCATAGTTCATAGTTCATAGGTAAGAAACTCTACAGAAATTACTTTATTCTAATTTATGTTAGATCGTTGTTGAAACAAGTTTTTGAACTTTCCAATATTAATCACTTTTGACACCTCATTCCTGATGTTATCCTTTGCCATGGTATTCTGTGGATATTGGTAAGGCATAAAAATATTGTTTGTTTCTGGTAACATCCACCCCGAAATATTGGCTGGTAGGTCAGACAATGCTACTTTTTAGCTCACCTGTCAAACAGTATATACATGAGTATATAGCTTGGTGCAAAATGTATTGATTTTAAAGTCTCATTATCCTTCAAAATGATTTCAAATTCAGAATCAAATGCTAGTGCGCATTATTATTGTCTGGTCATGTATTATGGTGGTTTTACATCACAATGCTTTTTACAGTCCAGTTAGGATATTGTGACAGTGACGTTGCAGTTTATGTGTACGCAAAAGGTTACAATCATTATCTAAACAGGTAGCGTGAATATAGCATGTTAGTTTAACATTGAAATTATAGTTGTTTGTACAGTATAAGCCTTTATAACTGGTTATACACCTTTTATAGTGGACTCGGCCGCTGCATTGCTGGATTCTTACCCTGACTGGACTATATTTTGTTTAATGAATAATAACATAATAGCCATACAGTTGTTCAGCTTACATAACAGACATACCCTAACAGTAGAGGTTGATTATATTAATTAGATGCCAATGAAGACATAAGATTCTCTCTACTGCTTTATTCAGTTAAATTATTATCCTAGATCAGTGACCTTTCATGAGAGAAATAAAAGCTCCGCGAGCCGCATGTGTCGCCTGACGACATGCACATTTGTAATGGAAAACTATCCAGTATTGGGCTATATATCAGACTCACAAGAGTTCTCTAGTCACCTGAACTAAAGATGACAGTTATGCTCTGGACAAAATTATGTCCTGATAAAATCAATCAAAGGGGAATCATTCAAAAACTACACTAGGTAGAGTTATGATTCTTGCGCACTGCATTTCATGTCACAACAAGAAACATGCAAACAAATTTAGGAGTCATTCATACTTATGGTGACAAAGGTATGCCCGGACAAGAAATGCTTATAAAATCAATCAAAGGTAAATAATTAAAAAATGGCACCAGGTAGAGTTATGGCTCTTTGGTACTGCACTAGGACTTTTTGTAAAAAACATGCATACCAAATTTTAAGTCATTTGAAATTTAGGTGAAAAAGTTATGCTCCGGACAAGAAATACCCTAATAAAATAAATCAAAGAGAAATAATTAAGATATGATGCAAGGTAGAGTTATGGTTCTTGTGCACTGCACTTTGGCTTATTGCAAGAAACATTCATACCAAATTTTTAGTCATTTGAACATTAGGTGACAAAGTTATGCTCCGGACAAGAAATGCCCTAATAAAATAAATCAAAGAGAAATAATTAAGATATGATGCAAGGTAGAGTTATGGTTCTTGGGCACTGCACTTCAGCTTATTGCAAGAAACATGCATACCAAATCTTGAGTCATTTGAACTTAAGGTGACAAAGTTATGCTCCGGACAAGAAATGCTCTCATAAAATCACCGCCGCCGCCACCGCAGACGACATAAGTAATCCCTATATGTCGCCTTTTCAGTCGACACAAAAACAATCCACTGCCATAACTTATTGAAGTGTTTATGTCTATGATAGTACACATATTGTGATCGGTTTATTAATTTATCTCATATTAGAATATTGTAAATAAAATTGATTTATTGATTCAGGTATTTTTTTCTTCCTGTTTATGATTGTTATCAGTCTGAGTAGTTTAATAACCTTATCGACAAATAAACACACTGAGTATGTTTCACCAGTCATCTCACAGAAGTTTAGATAAGGAGTTATAATCAACATATATTTTATATAGTGATAAAAAGGATGATTCACATGGTATGGGTAATTTTATTTTCCTTAAATAATAACAAAAATGATTACATTCCAGAAGATGCCATTGAATTTGTTTTCATTTTAATGATTATTTAACATTTTAATTAAGAAATAATGAATATGTACCTGTGTTTTATCGTAGAATAAAGCACAGTCACGAGTTTGGATGCATAGTAATTAAATCACAAGTGTTTTAATGCACGCATCCAAACAAGTACATATTATTAGCAAAAGGTACATATTCATTATTTCGATTCTTATACAGCCAATATTCCGCATTTGACATTACTAATCAATACATATCCGCTGCACTATTTTCTACCTCCGAAGGGTTATTTGCAGTTTGAAGTTATTCAGCCATAGCTGTGTTTTATCGGCAGTTTGTGCACACTGTGATTACCTCCATGTGTACTAGAATATATCTGAAACCGCTGGTTGTGTTAGAATGATTATTTAACTGAGTTTGTTCATTTTAATGATTATTTAACTGAGTTTGTTCATTTTATGATTATTTAACTTGTTTTAAGTCCCGCCACAGAGTGTATTTCAGTCATGGTTGTAGCAATTACCACAGGAACTTGCATTTATAATTTGAAAAAAAAGTGAAAAAAAAAATTTGAATTTTTTTTTCACTAGGTCTACTGTACTATTAAAATATAGACAGGAGTGCAATGCGATTGTATCCCACGAACTGTTCTAATAAAAATATTTCATCTATACCAACTTGACAGTTAAAACACATGATCTAGGCAGTTAAAGGGGCTACTAACAATACAGAATACATCCGCACCTCAACCGATCGGTACCGATAATCGTCTAATATCGGCTTTTAAAGCCAATATTTGTGGAGTTTTGATTTGGCGTCGACTCCATTGAGCATAATAATGCATATTAAAGCTCATGTATTATCATAATTGTACTTTAAATTTTGTTTTAATAGATTTAGACTGTTAATTTTTTTAAACATTTAACAGTTTTCACTCATGCATAAACTTGAAATACATTCAATATAATATCTGATTACATGTTGTATTTCAATTGAAATGTAAACATTTCTCACTACAAAGCTTTTTGATCTATCACAAGTGAATAAAGAGGAATACCGTATACAACTGCTACTCATGTTCTATCCTCTACTTTATCAACCAGCATGGGGTTGTGCATTGTACTGAATTGATAAACCCACTCTGAATGAAAATGTTATTGTCAAACATCTCCATGCACAGATTTTAAAGGCATATAAGGCCACAAATAAAATATTATTTGTTTTCCCTTCCCGACCCTTCCTCAGTCTGGTCAATTAGGGCTGGGTTGGTTACATAAGGTAAATAAAGCATTTTTGTTTTATTTTCAATATTTTGTTCATTGTCAATAATTTTTGTCTTCGGACTCTAGTAGATCTACCAGAGTTTAATTATTTAAGAAATAAACTTATTTTTTTCAGAACGTCAAAAGATCAAAAGATAATTTGACTAGGATTTTTTTAGCTTGGGTAGGTAGGGAAGAGGGAAATTAATGTACAATATTTTATTTTTGGCCTGTAAAATAAATGTTTTTGGCACAAGATATGTTTTGCTATTGTCCCCCTGAACTTAAGGTGTAGTTGTTATCTTGGTCCATACAGGTATAGTCCGCCCAGGGTAATGTGATATTTACAAACATTAATCGGTTTGGTCAACTGTGGCAAAACTGGTTTAACAAATCACTTAAATAAACAGATAAGGTCAGTATTGTACTTAAAACATCACTGATAATCGTGCACATAATTGTAATCCACCTTTTAGGAATATACCAAATTTTCCCACCTATCACATTATCCTGGGCGCACTATATACAGGTGCTCTACTGTTGAATACTGCATTAAATATCAGTTTTATTGAATGCTTTCAATAGCCAAACATTCAGGAAGTTATGAACAATTATACAGTCATTAGAGAGAAGGAGATACAGGGACATAAAAACATGGAGGCAAATATTATCTAGGGTCTATTTGTGGCCTTTTTTCTTCAAAAAACATGCTTTTTTGGTTAATTCTCAAAATGTCACTGATGCAAGCACCTTGGTGTGTCTCAGCATGACCACAGGCCTGAGATTATTTAAGAAATAATGAATACGTAGCTATGTTTTGTTGCGTAATAAAATATAGGCACGTGTTTGGATGCTTAGTAATTAAATCACGAGTGCGTAGCACGAGTGATTTAATGTACGCATTCAATGAGTGCCTATATTTTATAACAACAAAGCACAGCTTCCTGTTTATTATTTCGATTCTAACATCGCCTATACTCTGCCATTTATAGCACAATAAGACAGGTTGATGTCAAACTACTTTCTTTCCTAGGAACGTTACCGTCACAATTACGTCATTTGTCATAGTATATGACATCAAACGTGACGTCATCAATCAGCTATATTTTATCGCGGTAATAAAATATAGTAAGCTCAATATACGCAAAGAAGGTAAATCTCACAGGCTATGTTAAAATTAAGAAATAACGAATATGTGACCATATTTTATTGCGAAATAAAATATAGGCACGAGTGTTGATGCGTAGTAATTAAATCACGAGTGCGTAGCACGAGTGATTTAATGATCGCATCAAAACGAGTGCCTATATTTTATTACGCAATAAAATATGGCCACATATTCGTTATTTCGATTCTAACATCGCATAAATTTCGTATTTTACAGCAACAAAATGCGACCTAATTTTTTACCTCTGCGCCGTTAAATCTTACGCGCTGTTTAAATTAACGCCCCATATTTTGACTCTCAATATCTATTTTAATACGCTGTTGTTCAATATTTTCCATGCCGTTACATAATCGACATCTAAACAAATACACATCAAGTGAGATGAGAGAAGAAATACTTGTTTAAGTATCATTTACAGTAAATTCAGGCGATTGTGTGTTTTGTTCTTTGGTTGTCAATGACTCTAACTGCTCTACTTCCTGTTCGAACTAAAAGGACATGTATATCGATTTTAAAGCTATAAATAACGGATTGGTGTTGATCTGACATCCACGCATGTGTCTGATAAATAAAACAGGCACAAGGAATACTTCTAAACATATATTATGATAAACCAAGATGTGATGTGCGAAATATTTGCATTCAAACAGAATGCGCTATTTTCCATTCGACAAGTGACGTTGAAAAGCGGCGCTCATGTAAAAAGCTTTCCCGTAAAAACTCCACTGTTTAAAAAATATCGATTAGCTCTATTATTTAAACATGTAATTTTTGTTGGATCTATTTGCATCATTTTGTTTCTAGTATTTGTTTACATTGAATTGTAGTATTTATAACCCAACTATAGCCACGAAATTTATGTAAAATTACCGTTCTGTCAATAGTACTTGTGAACGATGGGTAAATGGGAACAGCCATATTTTATCGCGGTAATAAAATATGGTAAGCTCAACATACGCAAAGAAGGCAAATCTCACGTGCTATGTTAGAATATTATATATTATTATCATTATAATTATTATCATTATCATTATCAATAGAGATACATAATTATGTTATATATATAACCTTAGGCCCTACATGTGATACTTTTTGTTTACAGGCAGAATATCACACACTTCTCATGGAGATTAAGATTGTGTGAACTACTAGTGTAGAGAAAATGGGAAACAAGGCTTCTGTCGAACCCGAACCAATGTTTGGTTTAGATACCATTCTCGATGATGTTCCATGGATAATGGTCAGCTATGACCCAGGACCCTACTACACGGGTTTCAAGTATTATACGGACCTACAGGTATACTCAAACAGACCAGAGTGTGTAAGTTCCCTGGATGTTCCACCACACCCGCCATCCAAGGATATACACAGTAACATACCAGACACAGCCGGCGGCTTACAGTCTGCAGTAAGATCAGTACAGTGTGAGAATGGTCTAACAGTGAAATGTCTGGTGGAACAACTGGTGAAGCTGTATGAAGACAATAGCAATCAAGCTGATAGGGTAAAACTGTTATACAACTGGCTTAGTGCACAGAACATAAGAGAGTCCCAGTACAAGTTAACTCATGATTTTTACGCAGTCAATTATCATTTGCAAAAATTACAAGATGGGAGAAATTCTCATGCAGCATTCTTCTCTTTGTTATGTTACTATGCCAACATCCCTTGTGTCATTGTGAAAGGTCATGTGAAAGGTCAAGGTTATGAGATTGACAAGGATATTTCTGATGATTTGACACGAGAATGGAATGCAGTGTTGGTTGACAAGCAATGGCGATTGTTGGATTCTTACTGGGGACGGATATATGGGGAGAACACCATGAAAACAGATGAGTTTTTTTTGTTCATAAATCCGGGGCATGGAAAATATTCCCACTTTCCGGAAAATCAAACATGGCAGCTATTAGAAGTACCAGTAAGTCGAAATCAGTTTTTGAAACAGCCTATACTAAAGCCGAGGTTCTTTGAAATGAATTTGGAAGTAGTTAATCAAACCAATGGTGAAATAAGATGTGCGGATGAAGAAATTAAACTTGTATTTCGAATAAAATCAGGAAAAACTAACAAAACATCATTTGTTTGTGCTTTAAGTATTTATGATGTCAAAAACAGAAAGTGGACGTTTTTACCATCATTATCTAAAAATGTTACAATCGGCTATAAATCTAGCAACATTAAAGATGGCAGTAAAATCGATGCACATCAAGTTGAAGATGGGGCATCTGGAACCAGCTTGATACATGGGGCACCAGTATCAAGGAATGAACAAGCAGACCTTTCAGTGAAAATCCAATTTCCTGATTCAGGAAATTACAAGATTGAAATCATTGGTAGAAATGAGCCATCAATGCCTTATGACAGGGTTGCGGTTTACAATGCCATCGTGAAAACCTCGCCTGGGCCATTTCCAGACCTTAGAAAATGTGGTTTAGAAGCAGTATCACATACAGAGACTGACATTACTAGTGCAGTACCGGAGACCCTACAAGTCAGATTTAGAATTCGTGAAACAACACCGACACGAAATATTACACTGAGATACAAGCTGATACCTAGTACAATTGCTGAACAAACAAACACAGGAAATGTTGCACCGGACGCTAAATATTTCACACCTAATGTGAGTAATATAATCACTGTGTTGGTACATCTAGATAACGTCGGTAACTTTACAATCTTCATTGCAGCTAAGGTAGACAACATAGACAAGGGAACTGTGATTCAATACAACATTAGCACAACACCAGGGGTAGAGTATAATGCAGTACTTGAACTCAAGAAAGCCATCGATCTTCGTGATTCGGACAAGCTCAAAGAAGCTATCAAGGTGGCCGATCCAGTAAAAACTCATGAAGGAGTACGAGAAAAGTATGATGAAGCTTCAAAGCTGTTTCATCGCTTGCTTAGGGCTAAAGAGACGATGAAACGACTTGGCAACATGCGCAAAAATCGTATTACTGTGCTGAAAGCATGGAAAAATCCAAATGACAAAATTGTAAGAACAATCAAAGCATTACTTTTGTTGCTAGGGAAACCAGAGAAACAGTTAAAGACATAGGATGAGATGAGAATACATCTGACTGATGATATCATCCGACAAATAAACGAGTTTGATCATCAGAAAGTATCCAATGCTGTGGTACGAAAAGCGAAACATGTGCTTGGTACAGAAGATACGTACAGCTCAATACAACAAGCTGAGGACGTGGCAGCCTTTGTTTACTGGATGGAAACTGTGTTTGAAGCTAAACAACTGTAAATTATTCATACATGTGAGTGAACTGAATTTGCTGGTTTAGATTGAGAAGGTCATAAGTACAAAATCGATATTTTGAGAAAACAAGACAAGAGGATCATAGATCCATGGGCGCTCACCTGCTAAACATGGTCAAACTTTGAACTTGACCTTAAGGTCATCAAGATAAACATTTTGACTAAACTTGATGAAAGTTAAAGCAAAAATGTGGCCTCCAGAGTGTTAACAAGGTTTTGCTATTATTTGACAAATTGACCTAGTTTTTGACCCCACATGACCCAATTTCGAACGTGATCTTAAGGTCATCAAGACAAACATTTTGACCAAAGTTGATGAAGAATAAAGCAAACATGTGGCCTCAAGAGTGTTAACCAGGTTTTCCTATTATTTGACTTTTTGACCTAGTTATTGACCCCACATGACCCAACTTCAAACTTGACATTAAGGTTAATGCAAAAATGTGACCTCCAGGGCGGTAACAAGGTTTTCCAGGTTAAATGACGTTACATTTTGCGTCGTTTATGTAACGGAGTCCGTTTGTCAGCAGATAGATGTGTATTTTCATGTGATTGTTGTCATATGATAAAAATTATCTAACACTTGTTGTCTATTTGGTACAAACTTACACTAAACTTGTTTCGGAAATATCATTAAGCTTTCCAGAGGCTCGCTTAGACCTGTCGTCCACTAGGACCCCGAAGGGTTCCCGAAGGCTAAATTTGCCTAATCGGGATGGTTCGGCATGTCTTCGGGACGTTCTGGAACCCTTCACGATTCTGGAAGCCTTCTGGACACTTCGGGACCGAAAAATCTTTGGCATCCAAATATTAAAAGTTTTAAAATTTCGACGCCGAAGGTCTTGTTCGGGAGGGCTTCGGGGGTGCTTCGGGGTAATCGGGAACCCATCGGCAACAGTTCGGGGTGTTCGGGAACCAATCGTCATTCACGCGGCACCTTCGGGCAGCTGAAGCAATGCCGAAAGCTCCCGGAATACGACGAGTGGATGAGTTATACACTCGGAAGCTATGCCGATCATGTTAAGAAACATGCCGAATAGTTGCTGAAGGCGCCGATTGTGAACGGAAGGGATGCCGAGTCGAAGCAGTATCTCCCGAACTATACAAGAGCGACTGCGGAAGCGATCAGGTCAGTTTGCCGATAGTTTTAATCTTGAGTATATCGTTTTTACCATGTGTCAGCCCCTAGAAAACGATGACATAACCAGTGTCCCATGGTCTTCAGCTATTAAAGGAAAACATCAGAAAGAGACACCCGATATATCTACCTAGGACTGTAAAAAATTTTCATGAGCTTAATATGTCAGTGTTTTTTATACCTGAAACTAAGTCTTCAACTTTTGTGTAGCTGAAAATAATTATGTATTTTTAACTAGCGAGATTAATGTCGTCTTCCATCAATCGCATTCAACTTTCAATGATAACAAGATAGTAGTTCGGCATCGCTTATATACATCGGCAACCTTTCAGCATTCTATCGGCATCGATTCGTAAACACTTCCGCATATTCTGCAAAGTAACCGCAACCTTTCCGCGCGATCGGAAAACATTCGGGACCAATTCCTGAACTGTCGGCATTCATTCGCGTTGCGTTCGTCTACTTCGGATAGGTTTCGGCGTTTATACTCCAACCATTCGTATAACGAACCACGAATACATCCCGAACGATCCCGATGGCAAAGATCCGCCCATTTTTATTAATAATTGATCCCGAAAGGTTCCCGAAACAAGCAAACTGTAATCGGCTAACCTTCCGCATATCATCGGGGTCTAGTGGACGGCAGGTCTTAATAAAATTTCCAGAACTCATTTGGCGTCGAGCGCAGGAAAACGTCCCTTACGATGATACCGTCATAAAATGCGTCATAAAATGCGTTAGACTAGAACGCGCGTAATTTTTTAACAATCAACGTCCGCATTTATAACTTACGTTTATATTCTCCAATTGTGTCGCTGAAAAGACGAAACTTAGCAGGAAGAAAAAGAAATCCAGTATAATTGGTCAACATATTTCATAAATTCAGACAAAAGTAAATTACTTGTTCATTTGACATTAAACTTCTAATATCAGATCTATGTCTATCAAACTTTAATTACGCATTTTAATAGTGAATGTAATTCTCTGTATTTATGTATTTTATACTAGTATAGAGATTTTACTCAGTATTTGAAAAAACTAAAAAAAAACACTATCACAGGTGTACATCTATCATGTAGGTAGGCCTACGATAGGGCCTACCTACTTAAACAATGACTTGGTCACCGGCTGGTTACGGTCACTCGGGCTTAATTGATAAGATTTAATGTATATGCTTTTATTTATTCACCGGTAACCCATATTTGCGATGGTTTTTGGGGATAGTGCATGATACAAAGATGGTTATGTTATGCGCCGGATGTAAAGTATCACACACGGGACCTCGGTTTTTAAAATCTCGTTTGAAAGACTGTTCGCAATGTTAGTATTTAGGTTTGAACACTGAAATACATTTCTATTTTTATCCGACTGTAGGCGGGATCGAACCCACAATCTTTGGATCAGCAGTCTGTCGGCCAATACTGGATTTCTTGTCCAATCCTCTCAATAGACCACACGCAAGATTTTCTGTGCCCGACTGGTTAAGCTGAGCGCTGCCTTACTGTCTGATTTAATATTATCGTTTTTATACAATATATATACATATTGAATAGTACTTTTGTTCACATTTGATTATTGATTTTGTTTGTATACTTAAGAAATAAAAATCTGTTCGCGTTCATTGTCGGTGAATAAAACACAGGCACTCGTTCGGATGCGGAAAATTAAATCACTCGTGAGTGCCTGTGTTTTATTCACCGACAATACACAAGAACAGAGTTTTTATTTCGATTCTAAACACGATAGTATCCCGTACTATTTAACTGCGCGCATTCCACTTTACCTGTTTACCTTTCACGATTGCTGAAATTGAGTGGCAATAGCTGGTACAATTACCTCCCCCGACACCGATACATACCGGCAGTGCATTTTACTACGAACCGGAAGAATAATTTACTACAATGTTTACATTTTTCATTCACAAATATGTCACGTGATATTAATTTCACACGACGGTAGTTGGAACTATTTTTGAAACGCACATGTTGATGTTCGATGTATTCTGAAGAAGCGAAACACATTTTTGCAGTTTAATTTGTTTATTTGCAGAAACAGCAGTAACAGTGTATTGAATAAATGCTTATTATGTATTTTATTGAGTTGTTTTGCCATTTTAGAGCCCCAAACAGATATGACCAATTTGCTGTATACGGGGCGTAAATAGTAACAGCCAATGTGACAGCTATTTATTATGGGGGTAATAAAACATGGTTCGGTTTGCTCTTTGTGTATTGGATTAATCCGCGGATCGTGTTAGAATACGCTTTTTAATTATAGGTTAACGTTTTAAACAATACATGAGTATCCTATATTGTTAAGTTTAACTAATACTGTTCCATTTTCTTTATAAATTTGTTTGTATATTATCATGTATTTAATGTATATATGTTTATTATGTAGACCATATTGAAAATTGGTATAACACCAAATATGTTATCTACTATAAATAAAATCGTTACTTACTTACTTACTTAATTACAAATGGATGTGACAACTCGAGCATGGTGTCTGGTGATAGCTCTTGTTATCAATATAATAACCAGTAATTTATTCAAACTTTTTTATCATGTTTTCTAGCATCCAGAACGGAAATTTTTCAGTCATTGTGCTGATCAGGAGAGAGCTGTCCGGGTTTGCTTTAAGAAAGAGGTATGTTCCCTGTGTCTTTTATTTGATCTCCATTTGTGTCCACAGGCATTTGTCATGTAATGACCCTCTAGACCCTAATACTACCCAGGTACCCCCTACCAACCAAACTCTACAACCATACATATTACATACATACCATGTTAAACGGACCCCTTTGCATGCGATTGGTGATTGAAAGGCAAGGGATTTCATTAAAATGCAGGAGATCTTTTAACTTGAATTATGTCAGGTTCCAGTTTGTCCAAGAAATGTGTGAGATTTGATCAATTGGCCTCCAATCATGCATGAGTGGAGTCTAAAAATTTCAAATGCGTGAGACTCGTGCAAGATGCAGGAGATCTGGCATGTATGATATAATGGTTTTTATACATATCACAACAAATAGCAATATTGTGTTAAAAGTTTGTTTAGAACATTGCTATTTGTTGTGAGTTTGTATTAAAAAAAACCCTCCATTAAATGAATGGTTGTAGAGTTTGGATTGGTAAGGGTTACTGGGTAGACTTGTATTGGGGTAAGGAGGGTAGGGGGTTAACACGACGGATGTCTGTGTTTGTGTCAACAATTAACCAAACTGGTTGTTTTAGCTTATTTGTCTAATAGTTTAAGTGGATATTGGATAATTCAACATAGTTCTTAGTTTGACACTGCCATATGAATATTGGGATCGCTGCAACCAAAATTTAAATACCACATTTGAGAAATTGATACATACATGTACTAACTGCAAAATGCCTTCAGTTGATAACTCTCAATTTTTCATTAATTTCTGATATCGCATCTAGATAATGAATAATAAATATTAGAGCTGTCATCGATAGAAGCTATATCGATGTATCAACAATGTTTTTTAGCAATTATCGATTCACATTTTGAAATCTCAATACATGAGAAAATGGCTGGAACCATCCAAAATCCTCAGTTTTCCTGCACAAAACATTTTTCTTGGTTTAATGGAAATTTACCAATTGTCAACTATGGTGGAGTCTAAATCAATCTGAAGCTACTATTTTCAAAAGCTGAATCTACACTCAGTATATACAATGTAGAACAGCTTGAACCATGACTTATGTGTGCCTGTTTGATTCATCTATATGTGCAAGTCGGATATATCAATCTATCGTCGATTATTGTCATCCAATACATGGGAATTGTCGATATATGTTTGATTAAATTAATGACAGCTCTAATAGATATTGGTTTAAACTGTTTTGGAGCTTCATAGTGTTGTTGAAGTTTCTTGTCATTTCATATCTTATTGTAGAAACAAGATAAAGTTCAGAAGAAACAACACGTAACCACTACATTCTGGGATAAGTAACAAATACTTAGTAACAAAATGGCTGCCTCTCTTCCTCAGAAGAAGTTCTATCGTCAGCGAGCTCACTCGAATCCGATGTCAGATTATTGCTTCGCGTATCCCGTCAATCCGGGAGATATGGACTGGCATGAATATTATCCTGATTTCTTTGGACCAAAAACTGATAATGATCGTCATGACGATTGTAAAGATGTTGATCTCAAGGGAGGTAACTCTAAGGTGCAGTTTGCTGATATTGGGTGTGGTTATGGTGGATTATTGGTAGATTTGTCTCCCTTGTTTCCGAACAGTCTTATGCTTGGTATGGAGATAAGAGTGAAAGTATCGGACTATGTTAAGGACAGAGTTAAAGCCCTTAGGGAGCAGCACTCGGGACAGTATCAGAATATCGCTTGTATTCGTACAAACGCAATGAAGTATTTGCCCAACTATTTTGAAAATGGGCAGCTTACTAAGATGTTCTTCTTATTCCCTGACCCACATTTCAAGAAGACCAAGCATAAGTGGCGTATTATAAGTCCCACTCTGCTTGCAGAGTATGCATATGTGTTGCGTGAAGGTGGAATTGTGTACACAATCACTGACGTTGAGGAACTCCACAAATGGATGGTGGAACATTTTGAAAACTTTCCGCTGTTTAAACGAATGATTGATAAGGAACTAGCGGATGATATTGTTGTGGAGAAGTTGTACACCAGTACAGAAGAAGGTCAAAAGGTCACACGTAACAAGGGTGATAAGTTTCTAGCGGTGTTTAGACGAGTGCCTGACCCTAATGAAGTGTAGTTGTGCTGTATCATGTTGTTTTAAAAAATCTGTTGAATACTTGTGTCAGTTGTAGAATTGTTCGGAGTTCAATTTGTTTGTGTTTGATAAAAGAGGTACATTGTAGGAGTATGTATGGAAGTTGAAGACATGGGAGCATGTCCTTAATCTCTTGACTTCTTGAATACACTATGAATTATGAATGTGTGTATACTTGAGGACAGGCTTCAAAAATATGTTGCAATAAAAATCTAATATTGATCAGTTTCAACTTTGTACCAGAATATGTATTACGGTAAGTTTATTGGTGAGCAGGACTGGTACTAGTATTTCATAATTTGACATTAATTGCAATGAGGCATTCTTACAGTCCCCATGCAGAGTATAGTTTATAATGCAATGTTTGCAGGTTCAGTTGTAAATTATGTTACAGCAGATTTTATTGAGAAAAATATTTAGTAGAATCTTGTTGTTGCTTATAATTATGTTTATCAGGTTTAACACATCCTCATGCATCAGTGGTCGGTCAAGTTTCCTGACTACTGTGATATCACAGGTTAATAATACTCGGGTGAACAAGAATGGTTTAACACTGTTTCTCAACTATTTTCAGTTGTATACAGCCGCTGATTCATCTAACCAGTTTTCCTGGACTGTACCCTAAGTTCCTAACCAGTATTAACTTACCCTTCCAGAGCAATCAAATTCTGATCTCTGTGATACTATTACAGCACACTGGATCCCAGCCTCAGCTGTGCTTTAAGTAATTATCCACCATCTTCTTGTTCAATATCTGTCACGACTACTGTAAACCAATTTCCTTTCGTGAATACTAACTGTTTTGCTGAACATTGGCATATTCGCGACTACGAACTTTTGCATTTTGAAGTTACCCGCAATGTCCATATTATTGTTTTTAGCACTTTCGCGGCGACTTAATTCTACCACTTGTGAATTTGCGAAATTAAATAGCGCAAAATAATTTCTTGGTTTACAGTATTTCCTAGAAAATGTTCATGGGGTAGAATTGGAGGAATCACAACCATTTAAACATGGCCTTGGTTGAAGTTAAAATATGCCATTGGGGTTAAAAATCCTTAGTTTCGGCAAATTTCAGTGGGTTTTCCCTTAATTTTGACTAATAAAATAATTTCGATCCACTTAGTAGAAGATTTTTCTGAAATAGTCCTTCAAACACAGCTATTACTGTATAAACTGTGTTATGCAGCAGTCAATGGATACATCCACAGAAATTTGAAATTCTATCCATAAGCATCTTATTTTGTTTTCGTGTGGGGCATGCAACTACTATGTATCATATATGTATAGATTGAAGTTAATGGGATGGCTGCTTCAATATTTTATGGATAGAATTACAAATTCCTGCTATACATCAAAGATGACTGTGCAATACAGGTGTACATATTTATACTCCGGGAGTCCCACAAACAATGTTTGAAGGGGGTATACTGGAGTCACCATGTTGGTTGATGGGTTGGTCTGTCGGACTGTTAGCAAAATTGTGTCTGCTCTGTAACTTTGTCATTTCAGACTGGATTTTAAAATTGTTTAGTACAAATGTTCACCACAACCAGTGTGCAAAACCTAAGTCCCTAGCTCAAAGGTCAAGGTCACACTTAAAGGTCAAAGGTTATATAGTCATGCAAGTTGTGTCCACTTTGTAACTTTGTTGTTTGCTATTGGATTTTAATCTGTGTATAGTAGCATATTTCCGTCAAATGTGTTCTTTAGACTATAATTGTAAATAATATTCCTGTGTCAAGGCAGTGCTGCAGGGGTATGATTCATCACTCCAGTGATAGGTCTAGTTTATCACACTAAATGTAGATGGTTGCTTAATTCAGGTGACCACTAACACAGGTTTTACTGTTTTTGCAAATTTATTACAAAGACGAGCAGATAATTTGACACAATGATGGCAACAATAACAGGGTATTATCACATAAAGAGAATCATGTATAAAGAATCATGAAAATAAATACATGAGCTTGAATGTAATTGACTGTAATCCTTAGTCTCAAATAAATTAGAATAATTGATAAGTACAACCAGGAAATAATGGATTTCCCTGCAAATTCCAATATGTATAATATACTACTCAAACTTTGCTAAGGGCCAAGAAATTAATTTTGATGTCCGTCTCACGTTATATGTACAAAACCGATGTAGAAAACGTTGTTTAATTAATAAGATAACATCTAATCTGCTTCTAAAGTTCAAATCTTGATGTCTTGCATTTGATACGCATTGCCAAGGTAACTGAAAAGCCCTATTAGCGGGGACCAAAGTGGCTAGATTAACATTGACTTTTTTATCCCGGTTTTATTTCAATAACGTGTATGACCCAAACCGCCAAGAAACTGACCGAATTCCGTTACTACAGAGGCTTGAACGCAGCACTAACATTGTAATGGGGTTGGGCTTATGAGACATTAAATTTCGAAGTAATCTGGCAATATTGCAGATGTAGCATTCTGTTTTTTAAAATTCTACTGGTCAATCTTATTCAATTTGCAAAATATTCAAATGAAGACTTTCTTGGCCCTTATCAAATTTTGAGTAGTATATTACTGTGCATATTGTCTTGTGAGGCCCCATTGCTTTGTCTAACCACGGGGAGAGGGCCATAGACATTCAAATATGGGAAATACTGGTATTTTAATGACATGGGGAACTGACTTTGTGAAAAACGGTATATGATACTGAAGAATTTTGCTCCTTATAATAGCCCTTGCTATTTAAGGACAAAAGCCATACGCCCACTGCTTGTTTAAGTATCAAGCATTTGTTGTGCAGACATATAAGAAAAGATTAGACCTTGACTAAAAAATTTTACTGACTAGCAATTTTGATAATTCGATACACAACAAAAATTTAAGAACAATATGTTTGGGAAAATACCTCCATCAAAACAATAATAATACCTGTAAATATACACAAAAACTAGAAGTGATGTTACATTAATAATACAACTTTGATTTTGTTCAAAACCCACCAACATCAAATAAGGTGGTTGGCATACAACAATAATATAACAACTATTGAAGACAAAAATCTTTAGGGTGATAAAAAGTTATTAGAGTAGAATATTGTAAAACTGCAAATAGGAAAATATGCAATGGCCTGCATTATACTAAAACACAAAACATTCATGAGTATCAATGAACAGTACATGATGCCTGGATCTACCAGTTATGAATGTAAATTGGACCCTGCTGAAAAAAGTTTAAGGGAATATTCTGTTGATTGATACAAAATGCAAACATATTACTGAGACGATTTCCTTTACATATGGTATGTACCTTCACGATGAAACAGGTTTTAAGAAGTTGTTTAAGCTTTCCTCTCAAATCCATCACAACAACATTTATTATCACTTAAAATTTACTGAATGTTGCTAGAGTCTGTATAGACTGTTTATTCAGGTATGTTACTTGTATACAAACATTACAATATCAAAACATTTTAATTTTATTGTTTTAAACATTTAATTGGTGCCAGTAAAGGGCAGTGAAAACCAATACCTTGTCCACTAAGGTTCATACTAATATACATACAAACCAGTCAGGGTAAGAATAGAGTGACGCAGCGGTCGAGTCCACTATTACAGTGTAAAACCAATTAGTAAGGCTTATACAGACAACTACATGTATGCTGTCAATGCTTAACTAACATACTATATTTATTTAACCTGTTAAGACAATGGTTGTAATTTTTTGTTTACCCAAAAGCCACTGCATCACTCTCATAATATCCTTACTGGACTGTACTAGTTATTAAAATAAGACATTGATAATAGAAATTACAATGTTTACATATACAATATAAAATAGTGTCCGGCCTGAATAATCGATTGATACTTACAGTATGGAAAAATTACATGGTTAAAGAGAAAATTACGTATGTCAAGATGGATAGT